>OY728128.1:528560417-533560417 GCA_963277665.1 Viscum album
ATGGGAAACCCAACAACCCATGGAAATATATATCATTAGTAGTGTACAATCAGGTCATTATGGCGCCATAGAAGGGATGTGAGGAGGGGTGGTGTGAAACCCTCACCATGGCATTGTACATTTATTTGTTATATATTATAAACAATAACACTAATATTATTATTAGATTTATTATCATAAACATCATTTTTATTAATTATCGATTAGATTATAGTGTTTTATAGAAACGTTGATTGGGTGAACAGTCTACAGGATCATGATCTCGGCATTTAGGTGAATGATTAAAGACATATTTTTTACATAAATCCAACTCAAAGAAATAATGATGGTTTTAAAAATGTAATATCTCATTTTTTTATGATAAAATTCATATTTTTCATCTTACACATATTTTTGATAAACATATATCTTATCTAGAACATTTTCAATAGGGATTAGAGTGGTTCAATCCATTCATCCATATTATGATATTTCTGAGGTGAAATTTCTTGATTTTGAATTAGGAAATGTAGGAATGATAATGGGGTTTAGGTGATGTGAAAATATGTTTTAGATTTTATTTACCTCACTCTCATCTACAATGTGTCACCCATATAATTTGTATGCTATACTACGGTGTACGAGTCTCCATTATAAATATCATAGTAAACAATCATCCTCCTAGTAAATATATATTAACATTTCATAATATGTTATTCATATGTTCCGCATGGGGTGAAGGTATTTCATTGAGGTTGATTATTACCCCCTTGACTATTACTCATCTCTCAATGAGATTTGGGTTCCTCATCATGGTTTTCTATGCGAATATGTTGGTTTATTTTTTACCAAGAGGCTAAAGTGGAAGGGATTTTTTCATCCTTGGGTGATTTCACCCTTGGTATAGGTTCCACTAAGGGAATCCTAATTGATGTAATGGAACTAATTGTATAATGGGTGTGATAATACCTTAAGAATGGAGTATTATTTAATATAGTAGGATATTATTCTTAGATTCTAGTATATGCATTGAAATTAGAATGGGGTGTAGTAGTACATACCACATTAGGAATTTCTGACTATTATACTGCCCCATGGTTGAACATCTATGGTGTTGAATATAGATTATAAATATCTTAGTGAGATCCTATGACTTTAAATTATATCCTGAATTTGGATCCTTTCATTTTTAATCATCGTTAATTTCTAGTACCATGGATTTTAGATATACCTCTCTATTTTTACCTTAATTTATGGTTTCATGTATTCCTACTCAGTATGTTTATACTTACCCCAACAGAAGTATTTTTCCCACAAATAGTGTTTCTATGCAGATGACATAAATATTAGAGATGGTCTTAGTGGACATGTTAAGAGTATAGATTTTTTAGAGTTGACTACTATTGGGTACCTTGGATGGAATACATTTGGTATAAAATTATTGTACTAATATTTTATAGTAGTGGGTAATATTTTCATTTGTATAAAACTATCTACATGTTCTTCACTTCATCTATTTTAGATTAATTTTCCTCTTTGGATGATAGAAATGTATCTCTTCCCTTTTTCATTATGTATCACATACTTATTATCTTTGAGGTGTATAGTGATTTTCAAAATCATATGTCGTATTCATATCTATTTTTTAATATATCCTAATTTTTCTACCATCAATAATTTTATGATCAATATAAGAGAAATCCTCCCACATTGTATGATATACCTACTCTTTGACGGTCTTTATTCCTTGAATTATTAGAATTAGGGTTAGGGTGGTAATATTAGCTTTCTGTTGGCCCATGATTACACTCAATGGCACAGGTCATATAATTAATATCATCATTATTTATTAATCATAAATAAACCCCATATATAACATCAAACTTCAGCCAAGAATGAAAACAATTATTACGCTACCCATTAGGTAAATCTTTTTTCTAGTGTAAATTTTGGAGAAGATTTCCCAATATATGGATCTGTTTTTGATAATATGTTGTCTTCCAAAAACATGTGTAGGTAGAATGGAAAATATATTTTATCTAATGTTATATACCTAGCCATCTACCTCATAAATACCACAAAAAACTCTAGTGGCCAACTCATAATATATAATATAAAATATTATTTCAACTACATAAATTCAAGTAACAAAAGCCATGATATATTTTTCCTCACATCAAAAAATTTATGCTAATCTATACAGGTCCCAATTTGTAAATAGAATCATGAAAACATAGGAACATATGGTATTAAAACATTTGTTCTTATGAATAGACTATACATGAGAAATATAATTTTTCTCAATCAATTTTAAAGTGTAACATGACTTAAGGTACATTGATTTCTATACATAAACTAAATGTGATTGGGTATGTAAATAACAAATATTGAATAGAGTCCCTAATCATGAAAGATCTAACTATAAACTTAATCTTCAAATAATTTCAACATATATTTTTTCAATTACTTATTAATTTTAATATGAATTATTTTAAAATAATTAACATTATCTTCACAATGTTTTAATTGTAGTTAGTAAGGGAATGTTATTATAAATTTGAATTGAAATGTTAATTTATAATGGAATAAGGGTAAATGTTTCAATCCATATGATGAAAAAAAAATTACCTAGGGATTCTATAGCACCGTCTCTGAAATTATAAAAGAATGTATCTCCAAGGAACATAAATTTTTTCATTGAGGTAATATATGATAATGTAAATTGATTTTTACATAATATGATGAAAATTTTGAGGAACAATGCAGAGAGCCTACATAATTCATTAATGTTATTGAAATGAATTCATCTATATTAATATTTATATGATAGTAATATTATTTTCTAAAAAAATTATACATATGTATAAATATTTTTAAATAAATACGAGTTGATAAAGAATGAAATAGGTATAAGTCTAAGGATCTGAAATAAATTATATCATTAATAGAAGTGAAATTTCATTTTCTATATTCTTTAATATTGATAAAATAGTTTTATTGTTTTATTCTCTCATATGTGACATGAGAAGATATTCTATGTAAATATATTTCATTTATCATACAAATAAATGTTCATTAACATATATGGTTTATAATTTTATGTATACTATAATATAGAATTAAATATTAGATATGGATTATATTTTTCTTAATTTTAAATGAGAATGATAAATTTATATATCAACATGATAAAATATGAAAATGATTTATATATTTACTATTAGTTTTAGTATTTTTACACTAAATCAAAATTACATGTGATGTAATGAAATCATATGCAAAAAATTTTTTGAATTTCATTCTTAAAAATATAAAATGGAAATAAGATTTATTTTTTGTGCATAATTTTTTTTTCTTTGAATAATATATTTGTGTAATATATTTCTAAGAGGTATAATATGAGATAATAATGAGGATAAATGACATGAAATTTTATTTTAAATAATTAATTATATTAGAAATATTAATTTATGAGATACTATACTAATCCAAACTGAATATTAAATTTAATATATATGACATAATTGAATATGATTTAGGATATTTTTTGGTCATGAAATATCCTAATATATAAAATTTATTATTTATTACATAATTATATTGTGATTTACTCATCTATAGAGATTATTTATATGAAATGAATTCATTTTAAGGAATTAAATTTGTTGTATTTATCAATATTGATCCATTTTATTTGAAAAACTATGAAAATATGAGTTTTTCAATATGATATTAGAATGTTAGATGTTTAATGATTATTATCAATTAATTTGGAAATATAATTATATGATTATTCATAATTTATGATATGTGTATAGTGTATGATTTTATCAAGGTATATGATTTTGATAAAGATCACTTCAGATCCCTATGTATCATGGGTAGCAATGATTCATTGATAGAGGATACTCATTGTTTATTTTTTAAAAACTAGAAATTATCATCATTTCTATTTCAAAAAATGACCATAGGATAACTCAAAATTGTCATGTGTATGAGGATTTTATGTTTTTACAATTTTTTTTTAAAATATTGTGAGTGTTATTTGATATCTTATACAAAAAGTGTTTTGAGGGATATCTAAAAGTGGTTTTTTATGATATTGAATGTTTTTATATATAATTTTATATGTAAATAAAAATATATATAATTTTTAAGAATCATTAATATAATTATAACATTGAGTAATATTTTTTAACATAAATCCCTAATTCAGTGGTTGTATAGTGATGATATAAAGAACCATGACTTTAACAACCTGTAATTATTAGTTTTAAAACTGGTAAGAGGCATGAGCCCGTAAGGGGTGAAGCATTCTAGGGTTCCCTCATGCCGCCGCCTCCTTCCTTCGTCCCACACCGGTGCAGCTTTACTCCTCATACTCCTATGTTCGTGGTGACGACTCCTTCTCAAGGTAGTGGTTCCTGGCTCAACCATCTCGGCGATGCTCATCATTCTTGCTCGATGCCTCTTCAGTGGATATGGTACCTCGACGGTGTGGTGTCGGACCAGAGGCTGATCTCTATTTCCATGGTATGGGGGAGGAGATTCTTCCTCGAAGGTATGTGCTTGGTGGTTGGGCATGGCCTCTACAGGCATTTTGGATGGCGGTGGTGGGATCTGGATCTGGTTTGTGACAGGTTTTTCTTTTGATTTTCTGGTGATGGTTTTTTGTGATTAGTGTTTTTTCATTTGTTATTTTGTTTTGGATGGATTTTGGGATATTGTTTCTGGGCTTCCTCTGGTGTGATTCAAACCGGCGGTGGTGCTCCGGAAAAGGTTGGGTCGTCTCTCGCTTGTCAACACGCATGATTCTTGTGAAGTTTCTGTTTGATTCGGGTGAATCAGTTTTTGGCTAATGTTTTAAACCTCTGTGATGATTCGGTTTTGTTGGTGTGGTGCGATGGTTCTGACAATGATGGTGTCGATTTAATGAGTTGTGTTGATGATGAAGATGGCGTTGTGTGGCCTTGATTTGGGTAAAGCGCGGGACTGGAGGAGTGCTTCTGGATTTTGAATTTTGAAATTCGAATGTGGAATTCTGGGTGGGTTGTTTTGATGGTTTAATGTCGATTTTTGGGATGTTTTGATGTTTGAATATGGATATTTTTATGTAACACCCCAAGCTTCTACGGTACACTTCTCTTTGAATAATGTGATAGCATGTGTTGTACGAAACATCGAGTTCTAACACACCACAACCAATCAAACTAGCCATTATGAATAGTAATACCTAAATTATATATATTTTATATTTCAAAATGGACTTCATTTTTTGATTCACAATATCGAAATTATCCTAAGTTGAATTTTGGTATTTTTCTGAGAACTTCCAATTTTTATGAATTTTGAAAAATACATAAAAATAGCTTTTTTTAATCAAAATAATTTATAGTGATAAATTATATTATTTTGTGGTTTTAAAGTATAATTAGAATATATTTTTACCATTTTATCAAATGGTGTTCATTAGAATTAATTTTACTTTGAAATTGGACATAAACCATTGTCAATCTTTTGATATATATTATTTCTTAAAAACCCGCTATTTGTTGTAACAGCTGGAATTAATTATAAAATTAATTAATGCAACTTATATTTTTGGAATTTTGTAAAATAGACATCATTTTCTAATTTGGAATATCAATTATAGCTTAGGGTGAAATTTTGGCATTGTTCTGAAAAACATCAATTTTTGATGAATAATGAAACTACTAAGTGGTAGTTAAAAAATGGAATTTTTCATAAAACTAAATTTTACCACTTCTTTGATTGGAATTTCGAAAATCCGAGAGACATAGTTAGTATCAAGTAGTAAAATGTGGTTCAGTGAGATGAATATAATTTTTGGTGAATAGTAACTTTTTACTTTTATTTACCACGGTTAAAAGTAAATAGGGTAATTAAGTGTAAAAATGATATTAATATTACCCTAACACATGTCATAATTCTATTGGACAAGTGTATCTCGACCAAAAACAACCTTAGGAATAAAATATTAACATTTAGGTCCACGTGGATTAGATTAGGACATTTATTATTATTTAATTCAAAGAAGAGTTAAAAAGAGTTAAAATCAATGTTTATTTACTAAAACATTTTTAATATAGGGTTATACATAATATAAATTCGATTGTAAATATTCCATAGAAAGATAAAATTATTTCCTACATAATTATATTTTATTTATAATTTTTATACATTATATAATTTAATTTATTTATGACCCAATGATGATGCATTAATTACCTAATTAATGAAAAATTAGAATAATTGATATTATAAATACCCAAATAAATATAATTTGAGACTTTTTATGAATTAAAATAATTTTATAGTTTAATATGACATGTTAGGATTGACTTAAGTAACTTTTTTCGTAGTAATCATTCTGTTATTATTTTCACAAAAATCAATTATTGAATAGTGTCAAAATTGACATAAAAGAGTTTTTAAAACAAATATTATATTATTAATTAATATTACATTCCTAAAAATCTATGGTTATGCAAAGAGACTTATATCATGATAGGTGTATCATTAAGTGACCACTTGGGGGTCTATTGTATGTATATAGTAAGTTTATTAACCATATAATATAAAAATACAGAGAGACATTGTAAAAGTGAAACTAATTAACTAAGAGTTAATACTTAAAGATAAGGTTAATATAGTATCCCAAACCTCTCTAAATTCTATTGGTTTAGTTGTTTTAGACCCATACCCACATTAAACTTTAAATAATACACTTTTGAGCCATTATAAACCGAATATGAATTTATTATAAAATAATATTTCTAGCTTTTCCAAAGATGCCCCTCACCCCTCTTATAAAAGGGCACTCTCCCTTATCATTAACTCACACCTTCAAAGCCTTTTGGTTCGGCCAAACTCTGCCCAAATACTCTATAAACTTCCCTAACTTCATCCTAGAGGCCTTACTTTAGTCAGAAAGCCAATATAAGGATCCCTTTTGATCAAATCAAAAGGAAGAACCCAAAAAAGAGGTAATGATTTCACAACCCTTTTTCAAGTTCCCTTCTTCTTCCACTTCTTATTTATTTGTTATTACCATTATAAAATAATAAATCCAGTATATTATATATAATTTTATGTTATTATAAACATTTTATAACCATATTTTAGTATTCTATCCATCCTTTGAATAACATGTCACTATACGTGCGTACGTACGACTTACCGTCTCCACGTCATGGTGTAATTGTTATTCAATAAATTATTATTTGGATGGGTATAATAATGATCTGTAATTCTTGTAAATAATAAATATAACATGATAATGATTCTTTATATACAATATACCATCCAATTAAATATTATTTTATTATCAAAATAATGATATTGTCGCTCGTGCGTACGTACGGACTACCGTCTCCACGAACGCGATGAGATTCATTCTCCATCGTATCCATTCAAGTCTAATTCTCATTTGATTATTAATAACAGTGTCTAAATACTTGATATCCTTCTGGATATGATTAAAATACAACCTATCAATGACAAACATGACTTACGTAACAAAACATATAAAATAAAACGAGTAAGTTAACACCCAAAACAACGATAATACTAAGATATTATTAACAAATCAATGTTAAAATATCATATATGATATCATATTAATGTATATAATTTTTGTATAATTTAATAACAATTATTTCACCATTATACAGGAGGTTAACCTACCCCCAACCAAGGAAAAGTACAAAGTAAGGGTTTATTTCTCAATCTCTTCATTATCTGAGGTTCTTTATACGTAATAATCTATTGGGATCTCTTTATCATCCACATCCATGTTTCTTAAAAATGTATTTCAAAACATTTTTATTATTTGAAAGAATATTATTTAAAGTCATTTTTACCCTATTTTGACTTTTTATAAGTGGTTTATAAAGGAATCTTTCCGTCATTTTCCAAACAAGGTGCTTTTTAACCTTTTCGAGAGAATTAAGGTAAGAATATTTTTTTAATCTTATACGGCGGGTGCGGATATTTTCCGCCCTTATAAAATTTTCAAAGCTTCCCTTACAATATTATAAGAATATTTTCAAAGAAAATGTTTTACTTTATAAATATATGACTCTTAAATGATTTCAAAATATAAAGAGATATTTCTCTAAAAAGAGTTTTGATTTCATCTATATCAACATCCTTTGCTGGATTTTACGCTTATTTGAAGTTGATTTATTATGATACAAAACTTCTATATTGTATTGAAGGTTATGTTATATGTTTGACTGTGGATGTGATATTTTTATACCATTCATGGTTTATGGTGAATGTATTGACATTTTGTATGCTAGTTTTAATACGAATGTTTATGTTATGTTAAAACCTTTTCACATGGGAATGCATTGGACTTAATATGTGACGGGTGGAGATCGCTATAGCTCCTTGATGCATCAATCGGTCTCATGAGACAAACTAGTGTCTTGGAACAAGGCCTTGAAAAAATCTTATTTGTAGTCTTGGCACGAGGCCTTGGCTATGTGGTTATGATAGTCTGGCATTATGCATTCCATCATTATGAAAGTTGTTATTGATGTTGCATATGATTATTCGATTAGTATAATATCCATGTGAATAAGTAAATTACATTATTTCATTTTATTTTTTCCATACTATGTTGAAGTTCAAGTTTTAAATTCTTTTTTTAGTTATACATTGCCTTATATGTTTATTCTTTTTTATAAAAGTTTCCGCTATATTGTTATCCTTACTGGGAATTTGAGCTCACCCCTTTCAATGTTTTATTTTTCCCAGGATGTGAAGAAGTAAATTTACGAATGACCAACAGGGATAGTATGTGGGGATATGAGTGTAAACTATGAATAAAATATGTTGTTGTAGTTTTCATTTTTATGATGCAATGTATGACTTATGAATATATCTATTTTTTCTAAGGCTACTAAACTAATCGGTCTTTGGAGACTTGATCTTTCTTGTGATCATGCAAATGTTATGTAATAATGCACTGACTATGGGTAACTGAGGTTGGGGCGTTATAGTTGGTATCAGAGGTAGTTTAGTAAAAACCTTGGAAGCAAGATTTAGATAAACTCTTATTAGAGCACATTGACCTAAGATGGACTTTGAGGATTAGTATAGAAGAAATTCCTAGAATTTTGGTATTGTAGAGATTTTGTGAGTTTTCTGAGCAATACGTCCCTGTCTGGATATGAGTAGGTGGAGGTGGCTCTGGCACAGATGTACCTAGGGGTAAAACCCGAAAACACCGCTTTGAGCTAGACTCGAACGGGAATGGTGCACGACAACGTGCCTTGTTGCACACTTGGTTATGACACTCCCGGGGGATATGCTTAGGATAACTCTCATTTTCTTTATAAATAATTATGAAGGGTTTATGAGTATATACTTCCTCAAAGAAAACATTTTTTATGATTATGGATTATATCCATAAATAGTTCAATTTATGTTTTATAAGTATGGAATTATGTATTTTTATTCATAAACTGATCTAGTTTATGCCATTGTTTAGAAATGGCGCCTAGTGGCAGAAATGGAAACCGTATCAATGCACGCACTTCATGTAGGGATTTCCCTCCTACTAAAGATAATTATAGTGGATCTGGTGATGCAACTGGTGCCGATCAGCTAATCACCATACTGGGACAACTCACCTAGGTTATGAATAATAACCATACCCGTATGGAGAACCCAGATCCGCAGCGTGGAGGATCAATGTTAGATCGATTCACGAGGCAATAACCACCAACGTTCAATGGGAGTACAAATCCCTTAGTAACTGAGCAATGGATAAATTCCCTAGAGAAATTATTTCAGGCTTTGGGGAGTAGTGAAAGGGAAAAAGTTATCATTGTATTTTATCGCCTCACTGGAGATGCTGATCAATGGTGTTCATAGATTCAAAACATGAAGGAAGATGATGAAGTACAAATATGGAATGGAGGGATTTCAAATATCTGTTTTTAGAAAAATACTTTCCTCGTGACCATTGAGCAGATATGGAAAGGTAATTTCTGAGTCCGAGTCAAAAGGAGGATGAGAATGTCATAATGTATGAGGCTAACTTTACAAGGTTATCAAGGTATGCTGGAGATTATATACGTAACCCAGGAAGTAAGATTGATCGTTTCTTTTATTGGTTAAAACCATTTCTCCATCGAGAATTAGTCTCACAATACTTCTCGTCGTACGAAGACATTGTCTCATGTGATATCAAGACCGAAAAGTAATTCTCTAAGCCTTATGACTTTAAAGCCGAGCAAGAGAAGAACAGATCTATTGATCAATCTGGGAATGTAAATAAGGGAAAGAAGGGAAAGGTTGAATATCCATCCTGTGGTAAATTTGGTAAGAAACACCCTGGTGCCTGCTTGAAGGGAATGGGTGTCTGTTACAAGTGTGGAGAAAAAGGCCACCAAGCTCGTGATTGAAAAGGGAAGAAGGAAGCTATCAATGTTCAGTGCTATACTTGCAGGGAGATGGGACATTATGCAAATGAATGTCCTAATCGTCAGGAGAACTTACCTCAGAAAAGGCCAAGGGATCAAGGCCGAGCATATGCTATCACTAC
Organism: Viscum album; assembly: GCA_963277665.1. Classification (NCBI taxonomy): domain Eukaryota; kingdom Viridiplantae; phylum Streptophyta; class Magnoliopsida; order Santalales; family Viscaceae; genus Viscum; species Viscum album. The sequence goes on from OY728128.1 coordinate 528,570,976, forward strand.
TGCTGAGGTAGAAGCTCCGAAAGACGTGGTGGCAGTTAATTTAATGGTTTCGTCAAGTTTAGAAAATACATTATTTGATTATGGATCATTGCATTGTTTCATATCTTCCCAGTTTGCTAAGAAAATTAGATATTTCCAATTTTATTTAACAATGGAGTTCTCAGTTAAAACTCTTAAGGGAAGTATCATTGCAACAATGTTTTCTGAATCAGTCCCCATTAGAGCACATAAATGTTCTTTATCTGCTGATCTCATCTTCATACCTATGATTGAGTTTGATATAATCCTTGGTATGGACTGGCATTCAGACTATGATGCAAAGATTTATTGTAATAAGAAAGAGGTTACGATTTTTGATGATTATGATAAGGAACACCTTATCATTAGAGCAGAATCGTCACCACCTAATTCTTATCTATATCCACCCCCAATAGCTCAACTAAATTCAATTATTGGGGAGGAAGAAAATGAAATGACTTTGGGTGAGGAAAGGAATGTTCAAATAGAGTATGTACCTGTTGTGAAAGAATTTGTAGACATATTTCCAGAAGATTTACCCGGACATCCTCCAGAACGAGAAGTTGAGTTTTCCATTGATTTAATTCCTGGATCAAGGCCTATATCGAAGACCCCTTATATAATGGCCACTATAGAATTAGTTGAACTAAAGAAAAAACTAGAGGAATTTAGTAATAAAGTATTTATTCTCCCTAGTGTTTCTCCATGGGGAGCCCCTATTCCTTTTGTTAAAAAGAAAGATGGATCTATGAGGTTATGTATTGACTACAGGGAGATCAATGCTATACAATAAAGAACAAGTATCCCCTACCTTGTATTGATGATTTATTTGACCAACTGCATGGAGCTCAGTACTTTTCAAAGATTGAACTTCGATCTGGATACCATCAGTTGTGTGTGAATATGGAAAACATTCCGAATACAGCATTTCCAACCAGGTACGGGCATTATGAGTTTACAGTAATGCCTTTTGGATTGACAAATGCACCCTATATATTCATGGATCTGATGAATAGAGTTTTCAAGGAATATCTCGATTAATTTTTGGTGGTTTTTATTGATGATATCTTGGTATACTCCAAAAGCTACCAAGATCATGAAAATCACTTGCGCATTATCCTGAAGACTCTGAGAAGACATGAATTATATGGAAAGTTTAGCAAGTGTGAATTCTGGATTTAGTAGATTTATTTTCTTGGCCATATTGTCTCTAAAGATGGAATCTCTGTTGATCCTTCTAAGACCAAGGCAATTCAAGAATGGCCAGCACCTACGAGTATAACTGAGGTACGCAGTTTTATTACTTTGGCAGGTTATTATCGACGTTTCATCCAGAATTTTGCCCGATTGGCTAACCCATTAACGAAGCTCACAGGTAATGGGGTTAAATTTGTTTGGACAAAAGAGTTCGAATAATGTTTCAAGGAACTGAAGAGAATATTAGTCAATGCTCCTATATTGACTCTACCATAGGGTAATGATGGGTTCATTATTTATAGTGATTCATCGAAGAAAGGACTTGGTTGTGTCCTTATGTAGAATGATAGGGTTATTGCCTATACATCACGACAGTTGGAAATTCATGAGCAAAACTATCCTACTCATGATCTCGAGTTAGTAGTTGTGATCTTTTCTTTGAATATATGGATGCACTACCTATATGGTGAAAAATGTGAGATTTATACTGATCACAAGAGTTTGAAGTATATTTTCTCACAAAAAAACTCAACATGAGGCAAAGGAGATGGCTTGAATTACTCAATGATTATGATTTTATGATACACTACCACTTGGGGAAAGCAAACAAAGTGGCAGATTGTTTGAGCAGAAAAGATCATGGAGTTTTGAACAATATGAGAATTGAATGGGATCCAATTTTCATGGATCTAGTGAAGATGGACATGGGAATAACTATGGAAGGTGAAACATCAATGCTTTTTCAAATGGTTTCCAAACCATCTTTACTAGAAAGGATTAAGAGTTCCCAGACTGATGATGAAGAATTTGAAAAGAAGATTAAAGCTGTGAATGATGGGAGATTGAGAGACTTTGTGTATGAAGAAGGAATTTTGAAATTTGGGAAGAGACTTTGTGTTCCCGATATACCTGATCTAAAAAGGTAATTACAGGATGATGATTATAGTTCTAATTTCTCAATACACCTTGGGAGCACAAAAATGTATAGAGATTTGAAGGAACATTTTTGGTGGGACAACATTAAGAGGGAAATTGCTGATTTTGTGTCAAGATGTATGGTTTTTCAACAAGTGAAAGCTGGAAGGCAACAGCCTGGAGGAGTCATGCAACCTCTTCCCATACCGGAGTGGAAATGAGACAATATTACAATGGTATTTGTCATGGGAATACCAAAGACTCCTAGAAGGAATGATGCAATATGGGTTATTGTTGATCGTCTTACCAAGTCAGAACATTTTCTTGCTATAAGAGAAGATCTACCACTGGACCATCTTACAAGACTATATATTAATAAAGTTGTGAGACTTCATGGAGTAACCCTATTTATTGTTTCAGATCTTGATCCTCGTTTTACATCAAGATTCTGGAAAAGTCATCAGAAAACCTTGGATACTGAACTTTATTTGAGCCCTGCCTACCACCCTCAAACAGATGGACAATCAGAACGAACTATTAAAACCTTAGAATGCATGTTGAGATCCTGCCCACTTGACTTTCAGGGTATGTGGGATCAATATTTACCTCTGGTAGAATTTTCATATAACAATAGCTTCCATTAGAGTATTTAGATGGCACCATATGAAGCGTTATATGGAAAGAGATGTTGCACACCAACCTGTTGGGATGACGTTGGTGAAAGAAAACTTGTAGGTCCAGAACTGGTGGAGGAAATGATGGAAAAGGTGAAGGTAATCCAAAATCACATCAATGCAGCTCAAAGTAGGCATAAGAGCTATGCCGATAATCGAAGGAAGGATTTGTAATTTCAAGTTGGTGATCATGTTTTCCGAAAGGTATCTCCATGGAAGGGAGTCATACATTTTGTTAAGAAAGGTAAATTGTGTCCTAGGTACATCAGACCTTTCAAAATTCTAGAACGAATTGGGGCTGTAGCTTACCAATTGGAAATGCCACCAAGTCTCTCCAAAGTTCACGATGTGTTCCACGTATCTTTATTGAGTAAATACATGCCTGACCCAATGCATGTACTCACCTATGAGGAATTAGAACTAGAATCCAATCTGTCTTATTGAGAAGAGCCCCTCAAGATTTTTGATATGAGAGAACAAGTGGTGAAAAATCAGACGATGCGTCTGGTAGAAGTTTTGTTGTGAAACCATAAGATAGAAGAGGCAAAGTGGGTACCTGAGGAACTTATGATGAAGAACCACCCAAGTCTTTTCATGCTGTAGTATTCTAGAAATTTCTAGGATGAAATTATTTTAAGGAGGAGAGAATGTAACACCCCAAGCTTCTACGGTACGCTTCTCATTGAATAATGTGATAGCGTGTGTTGTACGCAACACCGAGTTATAACACACCACAACCAATCAAACTAGCCGTTATGAATAGTAATACATACGTTTTGAAATTATATATATTTTATATTTCAAAATGGACCCCATTTTTGGATTCAGAATATCGAAATTATCCTAAGTTGAATTTTTGGAATTTTTCTGATAACTTCCCATTTTTATGAATAGTGAAAAATACTTAAGAACAACTTTTTTAATCAAAATAATTTATAATGATAAATTATATTATTTAGTGGTTTTAAAGTATAATTATAATATATTTTTACCATTTTATCCAATGGTGTTCATTAGGATTAATTTCACTTTGAAATTGGATATAAACAATTGTCAATCTTTTGATATATATTGTTTCTTACAAACATGCTATTTGTTGTAACAATGGGAATTAATTATAAAATTAATTAATTCAACCTATATGTTTGGAATTTTGTAAAATAGAAATAATTTTTGAATTCGGAATATCAATTATTGTTTAGGGTGAAATTTTGGCATTGTTCTGAAAAACTTCAATTTTTTGATGAATAGTGAAACTACTAAGTGGTAGTTAAAAAACTGAATTTTTCATAAAACTGAATTTTACCGCTCCTGTGATTGGAAATTTGAAAATCCAAGACACACGGTTAATATCAAGTAGTAAAACGTGGTTCAATGAGATGAAAATAATTTTTGGTGAATAGTAACTTTTTACTTTTATTTACCACAGTTAAAAGTAAATAGGGTAATTAAGGGTAAACATGATATTAATATTACCCTAACACATGTACTAATTCCATTGTACAAGTGTATCTCGACCAAAAACAACCTTAGGAATAAAATATTAACATTTAGGTCCACTTGGATTAGATTAGGACATTTATTATTATTTAATTCAAAGAAGAGTTAAAAGAGTTAAAATCAAAGTTTATTTACTAAAACATTTTTAATATAGGGTTATACATAATATAAATTCGATTTTAAATATTCATTAGAAATCTAAAATGATTTAATACATAATTATATTTTATTTATAATTTTTGACATTAAATAATTTAATTTATTTATGACGCAATGATGATGCGGTAATTACCTAATTAATGAAAAATTAGAATAATTGTTATTATAAATACCCAAATAAATATAATTTGAGACTTTTTATGAATTAAACTAATTTTATAGGTTAATATGACATGTTAGTATTGACGTACGTAACTTTGTTTGAAGTAATCATTCTGTTATGATTTTCACAAAAATCAATTATTAAATAGTGTCAAAATTGTCATAAAAGAGTTTTTAAAACAAATATTATATTATTAATTGATATTAAATTCATAAAAATCTAAGGTTCTCCCAAGACACTTATATCATGATAGGTGTATCATTAATGGACCACTTGGGTGTATCTTGGATGTATATAGTATGTTTATTAACCATATAATATAAAAATACAAATAGACATTGTAAAAGTGAAACTAATTAACTAAGAGTTAATACTTAATGATAAGGTATATATAGTAACCCAAACCGGTCTAAATTCTATTGGCGGAGTGTTTTTCGACACATTCCCACCTTAAACTTTAAATAATCCACTTTTGAGCCATTAGAAACCGAATATGAATTTATTATAAAATAGTATTTCTAACTTTTCCAAAGGTGCCCCTCACCCCTCTTATAAAAGGGCACTCTCCATTATCATTAACTCACACCTTCAAAGCCTTTTGGTTCGGCCAAACTCTGCCCCAATACTCTCTAAACTTCCCTCACTTTATCCTAGTGGCATTCCATTAGTCATGAATCCAATCTAAGGAGACCTTTTGATAAAATCAAAAGGAAGAACCCGAAGAAGAGGTAATGATTTCACCACCCATTTTCTACTTCCTTTCTTCTTCTACTTTTTCTTTCTTTGTTATTACCAGTATAAAATAATAACTCCAGTATATTATATATACTTTTATTTTATTATAAACATTTTATAACCATATTTCAGTATTCTATCCATCCTTTGAATAACATGTCACCATACGTGCGTACGTACGGCTTACCGTCTCCACGTCGTGGTGTAATTGTTATTCAATAAATTATTATTTGGATGGGTATAATAATGATGTATAATTCATGTAAATAATAAATATAACATGATAATGATTCTTTATATATGATATACCATCCAATTACATATTATTTTATTATCAAATGAATGATATTGTCGCTCGTGCGTACGTACGGACTACCGTCTTCACGAACGCGATGAGATTCATTCTCCATCATATCAATTCAAGTCTAATTATCATTTGATGATTAATAATAGTATATAAGGACTTTATATAATTATGTATATGATTAAGATACAACCTATCCATGACCAACACGACTTACATAACAAAACATATAGAAGAAAATGAGTAAGTTAACACCCGAAAAAACGATAATACTTAGATATTATTAACAAATCAATGTTAAAAGATCATATATGATATCATATTAATGTACATGATTCTTGTATAATTTTATAAAAATTATTTCACCATTATACAGGAGTTTAACCTACCCCCAACCATGGAAAAGTACAAGGTATGGGTTTATTTCGCAATCTCTTCATTATCCGAGGTTGTTTATACATAATAATCTACTGGGATCTCTTTATCATCCACATCCATGTTTCTTAAAAATGCATTTGAAAACAATTTTACTATTTAAAAGAATATGGGTTAAAGTCATTTTTACCCTTTTTGACTTTTTATAAGAGTTTTATAAAGGAATCTTTCCATCGTTTTCCAAACAAGGTTCTTCTTAACCTGTTCGAGAGAATTAAGGTAAGAATGTTTTTTTAACTTATACGGCGGGTGCGGCTATTTTCCACCGTTATAAAATCATCTAAACTTCCCTTACAAGCTTATAAGAATATTTTCAAAGAAAATGTTTTATTTTATAAATATATTACTCTTAAATGATTTCAAAATAGAAAGAGGTATTTCTCTAAAAAGAGTTTTGATTTCATCTATGCCAACATCCTTTTATGGATTTTAAGCTTATTTGAAGTTTATTTATTATGATACAAAGATTCTATATTGTATTGAAGGTTTTGTTTTATTTTTGACTGTGGATGTGCTATTTTTATACAATTCATGGTTTATGGTGAAATTATTGACATTTCGTATGCTAGTTTTAATAAGAATGTTTATGTTATGTTTAAACCATTTCATATGGGAATGCATTGGACTTAATATGTGATGGGCGGAGCCCGCTATAGCTCCTTGATGCATCGGTAGGTCTTATGAGAAAAACTAGTGTCTTGGAATGAGGCCTTGAAAAAATATTTTTTTTAGTCTTGGCACGAGGCCTTGGATATGTGGTTATGATAGTCTGGCATTATGCATTCCATCATTAAGAAAGTGGTTATTGATATTGCATGTGATTATTCAATTAGTATAATATCCATGTGAATAAGTAAATGGCATTATTTAATTTTATTTTTGCTATACTATGTTGAATTTCATGTTTAAAAGGATTTTTTTAGTTATACATTGCCTTAAATGTTTATTCTTATTTATGAAAGTTTCCGCTATATTGTTATCCTTACTGGGAATTTGAGCTCACCCCTTTTAATGTTTTATTTTTCCCAGGATGTGAAGAAGTAAATTTATGAATGACCTGCAGGGATAGTATGTGGGGATATGAGTGTAAACTATGTAGAATATATGTTGTTGTAGTTTTCATTTTTCTGATGTAATGTAAGACTTATGAATATATCTAGTGTTTCCAAGGCTACTAAACTAATCGGTCTTTCGAGACTTGATCTTTCTTGTGATCATGCCAATGTTATGTAATAATGCACCGTCTTTGGGTAACTGAGGTCGGGTCATTATATTTTAAGGTTCCCAATTTCCCATAAAGTGGATATTTGGAAAATAAAAAAAAATAGGTCATAATTATCAGTTTAATAGAAATTATTTCACTTTTTTATAATCCCATAATGCTTTAAGATTAATGTTTTCAATAATTAGGAAAAACTATTACATTTCAATATCATATACTACGAAGTGTAAACATCATCTCAGTGCCTATTTTTTCAAAAAATGGGAGGATTTTTAGATTTTAAACACAATTACATTCAAGTGTCTTTTTCTTCATTTTAAAATGTTCCACCTAAATAAAATGATACATCTTTCTATAGTTCATACCAATCCATAGGCTCTTTGAATATTTTGTTTGAAAACATTGAATAAGAATATAAATCTTAGAAAGGGATATAAAAAATTTAAGGGACTATTTAGTCTATATGAAAATCTATGAAATACATAAGAAAATTCCCTCTTTTATATAATAAAAAATGGGCTCAAATATTATTTTACTTACATATGAAATATTCATTTTTGCCACAAGTTTTTCATAAAAAAATTCATAATAAATATGAAATAAAATGCATAATCATTAAAATTCCGTAGAAAATATAAGACCCCAGGGAAATAAATTCTTCAATGACAAGACTTATTCCATTAAAAGGTTTATAAAATTTCATAAAACATAATCTTATTTTCTTACCCTGTGAAATAAATATATTTACATAAAAACATTTTCAACCATATATAATTCATACAGATTACCTAGGTCATCAAATTTATAGAACCGTAATAATAACCCTTAAATGAACCCTATCCAATGGAATAACCTACTCAGTTAATTCTAATATATTTATCCGCAGAACTAAATTTGTACCCAATGCAGTATAGTGAAATATCGGGATCACCTGTCAACATAAAAAATGTACTAGGATGAAAAAAAAATAATTCACCTAAAATATAGCATTTAATTCTACATATATCCTAAAATTTTATTTCTAAAACATATCTTTATGACCCATATCTCCTCATATAATGATTAGAGAAAAACAATTTTTTCCTTGGAAAAAACATAAAATGAAAAATTCATGAAAGAACGTGAAAATGAATATTCATTTAAAAACCCTGAAAAACTATATAGAAATATTCCAAAATAATATTTCTAATGCTAGTGGAAAATTAGATCTTTTAATTATATGTTAAAAAATATTATATTCAATATTTCTTCAAACTAATTAATATAGAAGATGATAAAAATATAAATTTTAAAAAAAGGGTTGGAATATAAAGGGTAATTTAAAAATGACTTACAAAAATTAATTATAAGAATAAAATTTCAGAAATATCTTATGAAACATGGAAGTGGAGATAAAAGTGTTTGGATGAAAACATTAAACATTTTAAAAAAAAATTAATGTAAAATCTATTACGTCAATTTTTCATCGCCGCATATGTTATTTAACTCCTATATAAAAAATTTATATTAATTATTTTATTTCTTAATAATTTTTTTTGTTGTATTTCCTTATTACTATCCTCATATCTCAGTTATTTATATGGCTTATATATTTACTAAGTCTGTATTGTTCACGTCAAACGTTTTGAGGATGTTAGGTTCATAATCCCAAAAAAACATTGGTAAGTTGACCATGTTCAATGGGGTTATGGTTCCATAAAATATAGAATAGTAATAACGAAATAATTATATTTTATATAAATAAATCATTATTTTAGAACCATCCATGAAATGATTACATGAAAATTGAATCATATCACATCGTTGATGTGGTATCCCAGTGGTATATATAGGTGACATTATCTTTTTCCAGTAGATATAAAGGTAAGAAGGTAAGTAATATATTACCTTTAAAGAATCGTAATTACGTCATTAATGTAATATATATTAAATAAATACACCATAATAACATTCCATATGTGGAGGTTCTAGAAAATTAATCACATCACTCCATAGAGGTAGTAGTCCACACATACAAACAAGTGATGATTTCATTTCCAGTATGATGAAAAAGATATCAAAATGGGTTATAAAAAATATAATATAATTTTTGAATTTTTTATATAATTAAGTTACTAGATTATAATGGATATTATTGGTTTTAATCAGGTGGAAGATGAAATAAGAATGAATAAACTCATTTATGAGTGAGACCACTACTTTGGAAAACTTATTTTGGATTAAAAAATCAGTATTAAATGTTGGTGTTTTGGTGGGACAGGATCCTCTAGGACATGTATAAGAATGTTGGAGTTGGATTTTTAAAAATATTTATTGAGTTAAATTTCACAATTTGTTTGGATAACAGAGGATAGGGGTTGTAATTTTATAAGTGTGGGGAGTGGAAAACTATATTATTCTTAAATTTTATATATTATATGTGTATCACTCATGATCATGACTCTATAAAGAAATTAAATTTCTAATATAAGTCAATATATCACAAAATAAACCCATTAAATAAGTCTTAATATGTTATTTTTGACCTTTTCACAAAGTTATAACATCAATTTACCCATTTTACCGATGTATAGAGGTGAATTTTTCTATCTAGGTTTCTATTCATAATAAACTAGTATAAAATAGACCTATCTAAAAATATTGAACCACATAATTAAATATTTTATATAAATTATTGAATATTTTGTTTTAAAAGTTGATGATATCAATATTAATATAATAATACAAAATGCATTGGAAAAATATTCTTTTTGAAAAATGTGTTTTGACCCAAAAAAATTGAATTAATACCAAAATCAAGTATAGTGTAATTGATTGGATTATGTTTTTCATATTAGAATAATATTTAATTATAATCAGTCCAAATTATCATATTAATTTTAAAATATTTGAAATGAAATGACAATTTTCATAAAATTAGCATTTTCACTATTCATCCAAAAAATCAATCTTTTCCGAAAGATTCGAAAAAATCACCTGAATATATATTTGATTTTATATTTGAAAATGAATTAAATTTTATAAAATATAATTTATAAAATTTATAAATTTACCTTTTAAATAAAACAATTTAATACATTGAAAAAAAAAATTTCCACTAAATCTATATGACCCTTTGATTTTAAAAATCATATTAATTTATTATAAATGATGTGAATCTCTAAAATATATTTAGGAATATTAATAGGACATGAAATTTATTTGTTAATAAAATTACCCAGGTGGTCACATTTTTCTCCCATTAAATAAATTTTATCGACAAATATATATTCATTACTTGAAATAGTTGGGTTATTTATACCTCATAGCCTTTTTAGGTTCCCATGAAGCATCACCAATCATGTGGTTATTCCATGAAACATTAACTAAATGTGTTAAATTATTTTGAAAAAAATTATCTCTATGATCTTGAATATTCACTAAATTTTCATTATAATAAATATTTTATTCCCACTATACCACCTCTAGGCTCAACACATGAGATGCATATGGTACATATTTCTTAAACAATGAAAAATCTTACACAAATTTTACATGAGATAAACTCCTGATAAAAACTACACCATATGTAAATTATCCCACATTTTCAAGAGTTTTCATTTATTCAATAAGCCATATAATTAGAAATCTATTTTTCAAATATTCCATATTATGTTTCAATAAAGATACATTAAGAAATCTGTCATCACCAACCTCAAATAAATAAGGTAGTTATTCCTGTTATATATGTAACTCTTTTGCATACATTGAGATACTCTAATATTTTACTAAATCATATTTACCTCCACAACTATTTCATTAACATGTTATCATCCCAAAAACATCATGTCACTGAATTTATCCAAAAATGAAAGATTTTGGAATAGATTTCCAAAACATCACTCAAAAAGGTTATATTTATATACCATAGTGTAAATTTTTATAATATGAAAATTAAACTAATGACATATTTTAATTCCATAATAAATTGTAGTCCAGTAAGAATATCAAACTATATAATCCAATTTTTTTAATGATGCACTATAATTGTACCTCAAATTGTGGATGAAGGGCTATAATGATACTCAACTCAATACCCATAAACGTCTAAAGTCCTTCCCTATAATTATAGGTGAATTTTGAATCATGGTATGAAACAATACACAGAGTAAATATAAGTCACCAAACTACTTATTTGACATAATTTTATGATATTTGATTTCAATACAATGTATTTAAAATTAGAAGAAGATGCACAAATTTAGTTTATTGATAAATAAAACCAAAATCACATTTTTTTAGATGTATTTGGTAATAATGCCATGAAATATATGGAAAAATTCCCTTATTTAAATTTAATAACTAGAAAAGGATAAATCAACCCCTTCAAAAGTTTTCACAAATATTTTTTATGTTAAAAAGATTAACATTTCACGACAAAAGCAGCAATATCATTTTTTTCCTTCACACAAGTAAAATTATTTAACATCTCTATACATATTAGAGATTTAATTATGAATAAAAAAAGTATAGTTATATGTTTAACTCAACAAATCCTACTTCAATTATGGATCACTTGAAATAAACAAAAATTTGTCCATATATTATAATGCATTCCTTTTCAATTTTTAATTTAAGAAACATACACTTCTGAACATGATCAAATTTTCCTGAAAACCATGACATTTATTCAAATAGTTGTTAATTTTTTTGGACAAATATGACTAATATGACACCTAAACAAAATTATAGGCAGTTCTAGTATGCATTATTTCTAGGAAAACATTAATTAAATAATTAATAAAAGGATTATATTCTAAATGTAGAATAAATAATTATTCATTATATTTCCATGAGAAGGAATCAAATACTTTATTTTCTTTACTTGGATAATAGTTATTTTTCCAATAATAATCATTTATCAGTTTTGACCATTTTTTATGAATCATGTTCACATATTTTTTAATAAATATATATATTATTCTTTATGGCTAGTATTGATTTCTTATTTTAAACTATATAAAATATGAATTTAATTTTTTAAATATAAATCCAAAACATCAATTTACAGATCCTGTTTAGGGTATTTTTTCACATGAAGTTCCATTTTCCAGGATGTATTTTAAATTTTATGATTGTCTTTGATAAATATAAATCCAAGTCCCCTCAAATAACCATTAATACAAATGAAAATTTAAAAATTTATTACTGTAAATTCTAACAATAGATAATTAAAACTTCTTCATAATTTTCAGAAACATTCATCACATTCTTTTGTCCAGATGATTTTAACTCCTTCTATTAACAAAGTTAGTGGGATATATTACCGTGAAATGTTTTCAATAAAATATCCATAGTAACCCACTAATAAAAGAAAAAAATAGAATCTCAATGATATTTGTAGGTTTTAGAAAGTATTCCACCCCATTATTCTTAGCATTATGAATAATTATTCCATAATTATTAAAAAAATATCTAAGGAAATAAATCTATTGAAAAAAACATTCACATTTTAATAAATTTTAATAAAAAAATTTACTTATATAGTCTAAAAGATAATCCATTTACATTTCTTATGTTCCTTATAAATTATATAATATACCATAATTTTATCAAATATAGACAACATAAATTTTTCCATATACTCATGTAAAACTATATTCATTAGATCCATATATAAAAATTTTGAATTATCCATCCAAAAAGGCATAACTACAAACTCATAATGGGGAAACCTAGTTTTAAATACTACCAACAGAATTCCATCCTACTTAAAATTTAGTTTATGATATATTGATTAAAGATAAAAATTTAAGTAATACTTTCATCCCCAAATATGATAAAATAAGTCATAAACAATATGAAATAAATACTTTTTCTTATCATTTATGTTATTGAGTAATCTAAAATAAATGGAAATCCACATTGAACCACCCTTTATTTTCATTACAAATAGTAGTAACCTAAGGTGAAGATCTCAGAAGAATGAAATCCTGACTGAGAAACTCTTGTACATGGTCTTTCAATTTTAATAACACTAATAGTTTTCTTAAATAAAGATATTTTTAAATTGTCATATCTTAAGGAACTAATTATATAATAAATTCAAAATTTGAATCAATAATAACACATGAATATTCATCAGAAAATACATCCATATGATCATTTACTTTTGGGACATGGCTAATATAATAAAATTACATTTCATTTAAAAATATGATAATGATAACTCTCACTACAATATTTAATCAATTTCTCAGATTCATGAACTTTTATAATGTGTATGAACTCTTTCATATATTCAAAATCCTCTTCTCTCTGAATATTGAATATCAAATCCCTATATATATAATCAATCATAAAATGATAGACTGAGACTTCATCTATATCTAGGAAAAAATCAAACTAAACAATAGAATACACAAGAATATTTTAATGAAAAATAATTCCACATATAATAATCAGAATATTCCTAAAAATCTATTTTTTTAATTCTTCCACAATGATGTTTTACCTAAATTGTGTATCTTCATTTCTTGAGGTGATATATTCATTTTACTAGAACAATTCGAAGAAATATGTGATTATATACACCAAATTTAAAATAAAACACAGAAATAATCTGAGTAAATGAGTAGTTTTTATTTTTCAACTTAATTCAATGGTCATGTGTTTCCTATGTTTGATGTAAATGAATTTTCCCCATTATTCTACAAAAATTCTTAATGATTTACATCAATTATATTTATCTTTGGACAAAAATTTTCACAATGAACCATCTCATTATAGTTATAACACATTACTGCATTATTATCATTATTGGTTTGACCATTACCCTACCTTTTCCTTTGAATTCATGATCTATATGTTCCAAATTACCACATTATAGAAGCTTCTAATATTTAATGATTAACTCACCAATATTATTCTAAAAACACTTACCACAATATGTAAATTTAGATTTCATACCTTAAGATATCATTGATTTGGTGGTTTCCGATTTTTTCCTCAAGGACCACTTCCTTTCCTTGTTGTTGTAAAAGATAAAAAAATCCAACTCTAGTATAACAGAAAACTAAAAATCATTATCATATATTTTAAATTCACTCCAGGAAAATTTTCTTCATAAAAATTATTTTAACACTATGTAAAACCTTCCATTTTGACATTCATGTTTCAGAATGAAATTTGGTAAATTCCTAACTAATGTGTTAAAGTTTTCTTTATAGGCCGCAATAATGGTATATTCCATTTTATTTAGTTAAAAAAGTATTTCCATCTTATGTAAAATAGTATTTATAAAACACTTCTCTAGGAAAATATCTGTAAATATTACCCACTATATAGAATAAATAAGACCATTCTTCCTAGTATTTTTAACCATTGAACACCACTGATCATATTCCCCTTCAAAATGAAAAATAAAAAAAATTACATTTTGATGTTTTGAAATAACCAAAAATTTTAATTTCATTTCTAGAGCATTGATCCTTCCTTAGGATTCTACTCGGTATAAGATTACACCAAATTCCAGTGGGTTTTTTGTCTTCAATCTATCAACTATAGATATATTCCTTTACATAAATACGGGTCTCCCTATAACATGGGTATGATTGTTAATATCCCACATCAACTAATTTAGCTTAGAAAAAAACAAATTTTTTTAATTCCAACAATTCCAGGTTAATAATTCAGAATAATATTATCCTTGAGATGCCATTAAACTCCTTTCACCCAGTTTCATTTGAAGAAAATCATTCTGAACGGGATGTAGATTAGATGAGGAAATATGAAACCTGTAAATTTTTTCTCATTATTATATAATCAATATATTAACATCTATTATAGGTCTATTTTAATAACATCAAAACCACTTACACTATATGAACATTTCATTGATACCATGTTTAAGGATTTTTGCCTTTAACATCCCAAAATTATTAGTTTAATAGAAAGTATTTCTAGTTTTATATTAATAAGATATTTTAGGTTTAATTTTTTAGATAATTAATAAAAAAATATTAAATATCAACCCCATACATTAAAAAGTTAAAAAATCCACTCAATATTCATTTTTTAAGAAACACAGGTTATTTAAATTTAAAAATCTATTTTATTCGAGTATCTTTTTATTCATCTAAAAATGATCCACCATAGTAGAAGGACAGACCATTATTCAGTTCCTAATAATCCTTAGACTCTATTAAAAATATTTGGAGACATGGGATATGAAAATAATATCAGTAAGGGATATAAAAATGAAAGGAATCAATTATTCCATTTCAAGAACAATGAAACCCATAAGAAATTTTTTCCTTTTTTATAAATTATCCTTAACCTAAAATATTCATTTACAAACACAAAAATTATATTTTTCACCTAGTTTTTTATAAAAGATAACATAATATTTAGTGAATTAAAATTAATAATCATTAATATTTATTTTAAAACATGATAACTTTGGAAAAAAAATTTCTTTTTATAAAAAAATACCTTTAACATTTAAAAGGGTTAGAAAATTTTATATTGTATATGATTATTTTAAAAACTTTTTACATTAAAATATATCAATAAACACTCCTTTTCAAGAATATAAAAGTAATATAGGTTCCATGGGAAACTATATTCATTCAAAACATAAAATTATCCTTGAAAATAGAAGAACATATATAGTTTCTTCCACTATAATTATTTGAAGAACAAAGTCATTAAATAATGAAAGGGAGAGATATATCGAGATCACCCATCATCATAAACAACTTTCAAGGATCATAACATCCATTAAACACCTAAAATCATGCATTAAAAACATAATATCTTATAAAATCTTATATTTAACTTATATATAGAAGCACTATCAGGATTTAAATAAAAATAAGTATAAAAATAATGTTTCCCTTAAAAAACCATTCAAATGAAAAATTACAAGAATAATGGGAAGAAAAATATTCTTTGAAAACCCTTCAAAAATTTAGGTGGAATGTTCTTACATAATAATCTATGTGATAGAAATAAATTCCCTTCATGCCACATATATTAAAAAATTATTCCTTTCCAATTTTTCCAAAATAACCCATATAAAATACGTCAAATAGATACCTTTTAAAACTACTATAAAGAATTTAAATTATATTTTTAAAATGAATGAAAAAAATATTATAGTAATAATATTCTTGAAATTTCTTTGAAACATGTATATGTAGGAAAAAGTGTTAGGAAGAAAAATTTATACTTTCTGAACAAGGTTTTAATGAAAATTCCCTTACCACTATTCCAATATGCCACATAAATTATTTAACATTTCTATAATAAAATTATATTAAATATTTATTTTCTTCACTTACTATTTTAGTTTTATTACCATATTATATTTCTATTAATTTTATTTATTTACATGTTATATATAGTTACAAAAATAATAAATTTCATGTCAGATGTTTTGAGGAAATATATTTTATAATCTCAAAACAATGTCAGAATGTTTACCATGGTAAAATGGTCCATGGTTTAATATTCTGTATAAATATAATCATAACACAATTATTAGTTTTTATATTAAATTTAATTTTAAAACCATCCCAGAAAGGTGGATATAAAAAATGAATCACATTTCTTAATGAAGGAAGAAGTCCATGTGTACGCATGAGGAATGTTATCATTTAAAAAATTAAAGGGTATAAATTTAAGTAATATCTAATATTTAATAAATTATAATTATTTCATCAAAATAGTATCCATTAATTAAATTCATCATAATAACGTACCATGTGAGGTGGTGATGAGAAACAATAAATATTGTTTTGTTGGGGTGGTAGTCCACACACATGCACAAATGATGTTTTCATACCCCATAGGATGGAAAAGGAGATAACAACGTGTTGTAATATAGTGAAACATTCTAGTATTAAATCAACTTTTCAACAAACCTAACTCACCATAAGGACCAAATGGATATTTCTAACCCATCATGTTGAAAATTATTTCATGGGAATCATAGGAATCCCTTTGGGAATTATTTCACTAGAAACAGAGATAAAAGATAATGTAACATTGAATGAAAGTAAATCATTGACCATATTTACATTTTATATCTATATATCGACATATAATGAAATTAATTGAAAGAACAAGATAACATGTCTTAACCAATAACACTGATCTAACCCATTCACATAAATCTATAACCTGAAAAAAAATACCTGAACCCAATCGTATAAAGCATAAAACCATTTTTGTAAAACTTCCATATCCCACCACCAGCCAAATCGTCCCATAATATTCTCAAGAAAAAAACATGAATCCATTTAAAAATCTCATACCTAAAATTTATAAGTCTGAGATAAATAGACCAGCAGGTCGACACCCCTTGAAATTATAAAATTGATTTAATAAGATAATCCATAAATTCTACATGGAAAATATAATGAGAAATTGGGATTTCAAATCATTAAAATGTAAAAAAACTAACAAGTTCAATTTCACATTTCAAAATATTCTATTTGTTTTCATTACATGAAATTATAACTTTATCATCATTTCACTGACTGAATCTTCCATTAAACTAAAAATCCTCCTTTCGAATCCAATGTTCATGTAAAACTTTTCAAATATATTAAAACCCCTAAAACACTTGTTTTCAAAAATATTTTCTACCATTAATAATTTTAAACACATTAAGCTAGTTCTAAAAAACAAATTTTTAAAGAAAATGTATCCATTTTAAATTCACATAAAATCCCTATAATATAGACTTCATTTGAAAACTCGTTTTATAAACATTAACCAAAAGAATTTTCCTAATGGAAAAACCCAACACACATTGGTCATGAATAATAATATATTCTCTACATGTCACAATGAATATAATAAATGGATGAAAGAAATGGGTTCCACACTAATATAACGAGGTGAAATTATGAGGTCAATAACTATATCAAATCCTCTAATGTCAACTAACAATAACGAAATCTAATTTGTCATAGGATCAACCAAAGGATCCCAAATTTGATACACATCTAATTATATTACATTAGTTCTATCATAGAAAATATATTAGTATATTTTGAGTCTATACCACAAGTTTTCCCACTATCTCACACAATCCTCATTGCGATGACACATCCATCCTATCCCTTATGACTAGCATGACTAGAGATCCACTAGTGTTTTTTCTAACAACTAGAATAATATATCATGATACACGTCACTTATTACCCGAGTTCACATGGATAATAATGTTGTAGGGATAACGATCATTGATTCCAAGATTAGCACTCAAAGTATAAACAATAGCCCTACCTAACCCCTAAAATCATCTCAATGGATAACCCTTTATATCTCAAACATATGTGGAATAAAAAATACCACTCCAAAAAAAGGGAAAAAATATGATATTTATAGTGACAATGACAAACACATGGTGTAATAAAGGAAACATACATGTAACAACCCACACAAAGGGTAAAATAGTCAAAGGTGAAATAAAAATTGTAATTTCATGTAAATTCAATTAAACCCAATGTTTCAACAAGTAATTTAATGATAATATATGTATTGGAATAAATATTCATATTTTAATTGATACAAAACCACTTTAAACATTTTTTATCAATCAATGGAAATATCACACACTATTTAAAACATTTAAATGTAACCCATAAAACATGGGTCTATGTGTTTGAAATCCCAAACATGGAAAAATTCCATCCATTTACATCAAATAAATTTAAATGATACATAATAGAATTTTCACAAGGGCTAATCCAAACAATCATTTAAAACAAACATTTACAATTTATTAATGTTCCCCTTTGTAGAAAATATTTTGGCCAACCCTTTACTTTAAAATATTTTACACTTTTAAACATAGTTTAAATTTATTTAGGAAAAATGTTAGATAAAAATAAAACACACAATGTTAATTATATTTTAAAAAACCTCATAGGTATTTCATAAAATCATATCAAATAATAAAATTCAATTTCATATCGGAAGACATGGAATTAAAAAGAAAAACTTTTTATTCAAATATCACAAAATTCTAAACCTATTTCAAAATATTTTCTGGATATAAAATATATTAATATATTAAATAAATATGAGTTTAGAAATAATAGGAAAACATTATATACCAAAATGAATCAATATCATAGAAACTCATAAATGGAAGAAAAACCCCAAGCTAAAACATGTCCCCTTCAAAGGAGACCACCAGAATAAGTAGGAAAAGCTCCCCCAAAATCTATGAAAGACTAAAAACCTAGGTTAAAACCATTATTATCTCATTTCCCATATTAATAAGTGAGGTATGGTTTCATGAAAATAAAAAAATCTACGAAGAAAGGAAGAAAATAAGAGAAGACAATTAGAGGAGAAAGAGGGGATGATTCTCCTTGAAATCTCTTGAAAGGCAACAAATTAGGTCCAATAATAGAATATGGGGGGAGGTTATAACTCATTTATGAGTTCCAAATGGATTGATGAGGGGTATGGGGTTTGAAAGGGGAGAAACAATGTATGTTTATATATTAAGTTTTTGTAAAATCACTATTTAAGTGATTATAGACGGTCGCATGGCTTGTACACATAGTTTTCCAATCTTTACACTAGCCACTGCATGGGCCAAAATGAATTGAATAGTTTCTAGGGATCTATGTATGGTTTATAAAAACATTAATTAGCCATGAAAAAAGGATCTATCTTCATGACATCACCCACCACATGGGAACTGTATGGTTTACCCTAATTGTGTATGAATATTGGGAAACACCCAGAAAAATTAGATAACTGGAAACCTACATCCCAAAAACCATAAGGACACAGAAATATCCAAGATAAGATAATATAAACCACATTAATTACTATATTGATATGTGGGTGTCACAATTCCTTGCAAAATTCAACTTTCTTCCCTAAGAAAGTTAGAGGTCGAAAGGAAAAGGTAGAAGATAAAGGAAGATATATAGAGCCCAAAAGTTTAGAGTACCACTCAACAAGATCTGACCTTGAAACTAACCAACCAATATCCTTAAAAATAACCAAACCAATCATCCTCAATATTTCCCATATTTCTTCTAAAAAAACACACCAAGGACCTCAAAATAGAAATTTCCAAGAAACATGGGTGACCTAACATGGAATCATCACTATTTATAATTTCTCTAACATGGTGGGAAAAAAGAAACTACTAAGACAAACACCCTTAATAAAACCATGAAACCATGATAGATTTTAACCCTCCATCCGGAAATTAGTTACCAAAAAAAAAGGAAGGAACAACCAAATATAGCCTTAAAATAATGACTTGATATGTCACATCCCTTTTGGTGCCATGTGGATATCCTTGGCTCATAAACCAGATCACACACACAAGATGGATCCAAACTCAACCAAGAAAAATATTAGCTAACAAACTAACTCAATTGGTGGAAACCCTCACCCAAGTTATCAAATCACACACCCAAGTCCTTTTTCATTTATAAGCAATGATCACTACAAAATATTAGCAAAAAAAGGCGCAACCATCACTCTTAAGGATAGTTCACCCCCCAATGAGGCTCAACAAATCAGAAATCACCTGAATCCATGAATGAAATTGTAATTCTAGAAAAAATAATCAAATCCATCGACAGGAAATATTCTATAAATGAACCAAAGAAAATATTCTAAATACTAGTTAAATCTCTAAAATCCTAACCCAAAATACAAAGGCCCCAAAAAATCATCCCCCAATGGATTAAACTCAACAACTATTTTGAAATCATTTCTAGCAAAGCATATAAATATAGGATAGAAAACCATAAAGTAGGAAGACTCTTGGAGGTTTAAAACAAGTTGTATTAGAATTCATTGGATCCCCACACTAGAATAACACAAGAGATCTCTTCGTCCATTGAAAAATTCCATTTTCCCTAGATCTGGATCATCTTTCTTATACTCTCTACCCATTGATTTACACTTATTCCCATCAGATGGAACCAAAGAATTGAAAAAATAGGTTCACTATAGCATTTAACTTCAACCTGAATATCCTTTTTGAAACTGACCAGAAATAATGTTAGTCAAGATAAAATTATAAGTAAAATAGTATTTAAAAAACTTCCAACTCTAATGAAACAACCATTCCCAAAGTCATTGATAGCCAACCTCAATGAGAAGGTGAAAAACTATAAGATCTTACTAATGTACTCCATTATTGATCTTACACCCTAATAAAGGTTTACAAGTTTAATCACTCTATTTACATTAATATCCTTAGGAAAAAACAATGAAAAAAATAAAAAACCATAAAACACCCTTGACATTCCTTCACACTACTAATAAGGTACCATAATCTCTTACCAATCTCATATAAAACTGATAAATGGGTACTCAATAGATATCACACATGAAGCTTCATATTTCCCAAGATAATCAAAGACTATTTTAATCTCCCCCAAACATATCAACACTTCCACATTCCCTTGATCCCCATAAAAATGAGGCTGACACTGATTTAAGAAGTATGAGATGGGATCTGAGTATAAGGAAGGTTCCACATCCAAAACTCTACTTATATTATAGTTAAATTATAGAACTAATGAATCTATTTTGAACATTCTAGCGAGAATAAAATAAAAAAAATCTGAAAACACATTATTCATGCCTCAAAACATAAACCAAATGATCCCATTATAACCATAGAGAAATGCCAACGAATAAAAAAACAATGTACAAAAATTTATATCTAGAAAAATTGTTTTATTTTGAAATTTCCAACCTACACCAAGGAATTTTAAAATTATATTCCACTACTTTATATGTTTGAAAACAAATCCCATCTCTCTATTTGAAAATAATTATACCTTAGTAGAACACACATCACCCAAACATCGAAAATAAAAAAATCACTTTTAAAATTTAATTCTATTATAAATACCAATGTTATCAATGAAATATGATAAAAATCACATCCCTTTTCTGAGAACCATCAAATTGTTTTTCAAAAAATCACAAAATACATTCCAAACTCACATTTATGAATAATTTTTTTCCATAAAAACCGAAAAAACCAAATATTAAATAACTATTGTTATCATTTTTGAAAAACAAAAATGGGAAACACCATTTTTAAATTTTTTTAAGGAAATCATGTTAATTTTATCTCTTAAATGATATAAAAAATGAAACATCGAAATCAAACATTTCATAAATTTAACCATTCCCCGAACAAAACTAAAAGAAATAAAAACCAAATCACTATAGAAACCGTCAATAAATGTTAACAAAAATTATATTTAAGAAGCATAAAAACACTCCTTATTCCACCTATATTAAATTAAAATCACTTTAGGGTAAAAATTATTTGAGAGGAGTCAAAAAAATTACTAGGGAATTAATTGTGTTTTTTATAGTTTGACAACCCGGGTTAGGAAAATGAGCACTAACCGTGAAACATTGCAATTAAATGTAATAGACCCAAACTGTATAGTAACGTCACATATTCTTAATCAATTTAAGCTGCATTTTTACCTCAATTTCTACTCTATTTACAAAGTAAAATCCAAAAAATATCCTTTAAGTAACATACATAATAATAGGGGATCAAAAAAAACCCATTAAAATTCATTAGACATAGCTAAAAACAATCTCAAATTCCAAATTCAAAACCTAACCTCCCCAGTAAACATGGTGTTTGGGATGAGAAAGATATAATAGGATCTCCCCACCCTTTTATATAAATTCCAAACATACATAATGTCTTTTCTATGAAAACATCCCCAAATAATAACAGGGTTACCCAAGAAGCTTAGAATTTCACTAAATAATTAAATACATTTTATACCAATTCTTATCAATCTAATAAGAGTTTTCATATGCTTGGAACCAAAATAGATTATGTATAAGGCTCAATGGGTGTTCCCTGATCCCCATGAGATCAAAACTAGTGCATGAGAAACATAGGTATCCCTTTGTGATTGATTATACAAGAAATAGATTAAAAATGTACATTAATGTATATAGATATTCTTGAATATACAATCCAAAAATAGGATATATATTAAATATCAATATATGATTTGTTTAATGAACGAATTCCAATAATTCAAAACTTATAACATCAATCGTGCCCATTAAAATAAAATTAAAACATCATCCATAACTAGAAAATCAAAACAAAATCTCAAATAAATTAATTTATACCTAAGACCATCTCCATGAAACCAAAAATTTTCCACCACAACCCAATTAACTATATGTCATCCTCAAGGAACAAATCCCAAATCTAGTTCAGAACATGGAACCTAAAATATATATTGGAGTGAGATAATTATCATAGTATGTCTCCACCTATAAATTTTCTATAATTTTTTCATAAGGAAATTAGTAATATCTAGTTTTAAAATATTAATATAATATGATATTTCAAATAATAATAATGTGAAAATAAATAAAAAGTTCAATTTCACAATTCAAAATTGTCTCTTTATTTTCTCTAGATTAAAATAGTCACATTTTTAAAATTTGATTAGTCAAAGAAGCCATTAAACCTAAATTTCTTTTTGAAAACATATAGTACATGTCAAATATTTTAGAGAATTTAAAACCACTAAAAATTTGTTTTAAAAAAGTTTATAGCATGAATTCTTCTAAACACCTCAAGCTATTTCACAACACATCTTTTGAAGACTAAAAAACCCATTTGAAATCCACATTAAAAATCCATGTCAGAATCTATATTTTAAAACATTATTTCAAAAAATATTTGAAATCAATTTTCCCAAAGGATAAAAACTATCACATATGGGTCAAAAATAATAAATAAGGTACCAAATTTCACAAGATATATAACAAATAAATGAAAGAAATGGGTTCTACAAAAATATAAGTAGGGTAAATTATACAATCAAGGACTAGATCAAATAAAATAATTTAAACCACCAAATAGTAAATATAATATGTCATTGGATCTTCCATAGGATCCCCAATATGATACTTTTATAACTATATTAATTTATTTACCTACTGGTGTAATTATTAGCATATTCTGAACCTGAACTAGATGTTATCAAACATTATCACACCAGGCACATGGTGATGACACACCCCTCCAGTACCAAGTTCCTAGCAGCCTTAGAGGTCCAATAAGGACCATTTGGGAAATCATGTTATGTTTATATAGAAAATTGTTCATTTTTTCCTATTTTCAATTAAATGGATTCCCTATCTACCCATTTTTTTCAAAAGGGGTTATCTATTTTCTTTTCAATAAATGTGGTTTGACCCCAAACCTTTTTAGGAAAAAAATATCCTCAAATATCCCAATCATCTATATTATAAACAAAAACATTCCAATATAATGTGGGAAAATAGAAACAAATTGTGAAATAACCCACATGAGGGGTAATAACTATTATATAATAGTAAAAATTCAACACAAAGGGTATGCAAGTCAAATATGAAATCAAGAGTTGTCATTCGAGAATGTTTATTTAAAACCAATATTATGACTGGGAATTGAACACTAAGATATGTATTAGAATTCCAATCCCTAATTCACTTGATAAATAACAACTTTAAATAGTCCTTAAAAATAAATGAAAATATGACACACCATTTAAACAATTTTAATTCCACCGTTCTTATACCTATTTGAAATCCAAAACAAAGTCAAATGACATCTGTTACCATAAAATATATTTAAAAGTTACATTAATTCATTTTCAAAATCAGAAATCCCTATAATCATTTCAATGGAACATTTCAAATTCTTCATCAAACCCCTTTGTAAATAAATTTGAGTTCAACACCTAACATTAAAATACTTTTTACATTATAATATTATTTTCACAAATTAAAAACCAAAACCATATCAAAATCAAACAAAACATATTAATATAACTTCGAAAAGACTCAAATGTATTTAAAAAATGATTAAAATATAATAAATTTAAGTTTCAATCATGAAAACATGTAATTCAAATGATAACCCATTTATTCTAAGTTTAAAACATAGTGAAATGGTTTCAAACCATCTTATGGATATCACACATATTCATTACATCATTAAAAATGAACTTGGAAATCACAATGACAATTTGAATTGTAAAATTAAACAATTTCATTGAAACAACTTCTTGGTTAAAGAAGAAACCCGGAAGAAATGTGTCTCCTTCAATGGACCACACTTAAATAAGAATGAAGGCCCTCTGTAAATTCCATAAGTTACCATACCCCTATGATAGATCCATCCTAAACCAAATCACTATATTATATAGAGAACTATGGTTTTTGGTAGAAGAATAAACCAAGTAAGGATGAAAAAATAGGTGTATTGTATAAAGAGAAGAATATTAAACATTAAATATCTTTAAACCCCTTAAGGACAGCCAGGAATCCGATTGGGAGGGGGTTATAACTCCTTCGTTTGGTCTTAATGGTCGGATGATGCATATGGGTGAAGAAAGGGTTGAAACCCATTTATCTTTTCAGGTCAAATTTTTGGATTATCACAATTTAAAGTTGTTCTAGGTAGGCCTCATATTTTCGAGACCTATTTTACGAAAATATGTGACTACAAAGCATTTTCCACTCTATATGAAAAATTAAATTGAAGGGTTTCTAGGGAGCTCCATAGTATTTTCTAAACCATTCCAAAGATGTGAAAAAAACTCTTACATCATGAAAGAACTCACCACATGAGCACTACATGGTTACACTTAACCATTTCGGTAAACAATGAAACTCTCAAAAAACCACCAACATTATAAAATTCAAAACCAAAAACCCATGTGACTGGGAATGACCCATGATAAGATAAAATAGAGTAAATAAATATCTAATGTGAATTGTGGGTGTCACAAGGACCATAAACATAATAATTTGTTAAATTTTTGATTTAGTAATTTTATTATATTTTTTTGGTTATAATATGTTTTAAGGAGGAATAGAAAGAAAGAAATAAGAAATCACTCGGTTAAAAGTCATAACACCTCTTGGAGAAACCACATTTGGATCTACACCTTAATAGATATAGGATTAACTTTTGGTGATACAAGAACCTCTGATACATGTGAAGGAAGGTTGGGTATATATTTTGGTAGACCTTAGTGGAGCTAAATATCTCACGTGGTGTTGAGAATTGTAGAGAGGATGTTCCCTTTTATAAATGAGGGGAGTGGCTAACTTTTAATTGTTACAAACATTTAAACATTATATGTGTCTGAAACTTTTTTAACATTCACTAATATAAATAAAATTTGAATATAATATGATAAAGTTTGAAATATACTCATCAAACAATTAATAGAATGATATTTGGTTAACTAATCATGATTATTGGACACTAATTAACCCATTTTTCCCTTTACCGTTTTAAACATATTTTTACCCCGGCTACTATTCATAATAATGAAATACGAAATCTAAAACACTAATAAATTTCAACCTCATAATTAAAAATATGATATCTTTTTTTATTATGTATGTATAAGAGGAATATTTTTATTTTAATGAAAGAATCCAAAATGCGATAAAAATAGTTTTTTAAGAAAATTGTGTTTTTATGCCAAAAAATTAATATAAAAAAATGAATTATAAACCGATTCATATGGAATTAATATTATTTTTATTGAATAGTGTATAATAATACTTTAAAAACAATCAAATTAAACTTTTATGTATTAATTAAATTCTTGTAAATGATATTTTTTTATACAAATCGGTATTTTTCACTATTCACATAAAAATAAATCATTATGAAAAAATAAAAACAACATCACCATAAGATACATTGGGTATGATAATATCAATACATAATTATATTTCATAAGAATATATATATTATAGATATTTTATTTTTTAATAAAACTATATAATAAATTCCACACACATTAGATAGAATATAACTATTTTTTCAACAATTTTAAAATCATATAAAATTATTATAAATAATGGAAACCTATAACTTTTAATCATAAATATTAATAAAGATTGAAATTGATTTATTATAAACATTACATGTTTTATCAATGATGAGGTTTACAGTATAAGTATTTCACTTGGAATGATATACATGAGTGGTGATTATCATAATGCATGGTACAAGAATATTAGATATGAAAGTTGATTTTTTTTATTATAAAACACTTTTATGGAAAAATATTGAAACCTACAAGTACAACTTAGAGTATCAAACATCGTAAGAGTTGAAAAAGTTGTTAAATGAAAACATAAAGAGAGAAGATGCATCCTCCCTATATATTTTCTAGGAAAGAGCTGATACCTTTTTAACCGGATCTTCCATGATGGCATCTTCAAATTGGTCAGCCACCTTGTCCCACACCTGCAAGAACTCTTCCACTATTTAATTCTTTGCATTGAAGCCTCTGGTCAAGACTAAATTTTGCATGTGATCCAATCTTCTTTCTTTGTGACTAAATAAACTTGAAACAGCCTCCCATTTATCCTCTCCACATCCTCCATATACTCATGAATTATAACGCTCTTCTCTAACATCTCTTCCTCAGAGTGCATGAGAAGATCCCATGGGTTGTCAACAATCATTGTCTCAGCAGAACACCATGATCCATCCATATTAATTTATGGAGCTTCCCCAATGTCAGCCACATTTCCTGGAGACCTCTGGGACCTAGTTAGAGGATCCTTATGAGCTATACCATCATCGTGAAGCCAAGAACCTCTGGTAATACCTACCTCCTTCCCTCGGGCTTGATCTTTAGAGGAGCAACTTTCAATTGTGCCATGACCACTCACAATTTTTATGTTTCCCTCCATCATCTATTCCTTTTTAGAAGATTCATCATCCATCACGTTGGAACCTCCTTTTTTAGCTGACCTTGTCTCCATAGGTCATGGAAGATGTGTATAATCCTTGCGACCATTGGATTTCCCTCTCTTGCTCATAATGCAACTACCCAGGTCCATGTTCTGTTTTTGTCCCTTCTTCCTTCTTAGACTATGGATACTTCTTCCTCCCTTTGATCTATCTACTAAAAGTTGTCTATCAATATCTCCACCCCCAGACTCTGGCCCTAAGAACCACCCTAATCCCTTTGACTCATGATCAGGCGTATCAGAATCCAGCCCATCAAAGCAATTGATAATGTCAATCAGAGATAGGGTCAACCTCCGGTTTTCCATTCCCCAAGCATTCACCCACTACCCTAGTTTTCTTGGTACCTCTTGCATTGGGAAATTAATCTCGTTTTTGTTCACTACTTCTGTCCCTTATCCAATCCGAGCAACATCTGAGTAAGAAGGCATGATAGACTCGTATTGAAGATGATCAGTGTTACTGGTAACACCTGACCCTGGAACAGCCTGTTCACCCAGTTTACATCCTCAAAATTTTTTCCTCAAGATATTAAAAATATCACCACCTTATGATTGGTCATCATTAACTCCTTCAAGAGGTTATTATCGATTGAATCTATTCTATTCAAATGGTTCACCGAGGGGGCCCCCGGGACAAGAGAGTTCCTGGGTCCCCGACGGAAAGATCTATTGGAATGTCCTAAGAGGTTACAAGCTGAGTGAAACTCAGTCCAGGATTCAAAATGAACCTCATGTTTCCATCTAAATTATTCCCTAGAAACGATCCAAACCCACTCCACATGGGGTCTTGACACATCAACTTCGATGCAAATTCAAGGAGATATTTGGTGTTATGGAGCAGTATTCTGAAAATATGAGCACATAAATTGTCCTACCATGTTCCCTATCACACGTAAAATAGAGTTATTCTAGAAGGGAAGCGAAATGTTTGGAAATCTTACACACGTCACCTTCATTAGAGTATCATGCTTCATGTGCATTTTGAGCGACCAACAGAAGAGGTAAAAGGGGAACCCATTTCATGCTCTCGGGGCTCTGGAATAGGCAAGGATGAAATCGTCTTCGGATCAAAAGTGAATCGTTATGTGCAATTTGTCGAGGATACCGATTATTGCATGGTTCTAAAGACCCCAAGATCCAAAAAATTACCTGGAAATGGAGTCAACTGAGTCTATACATCGACCGAATCGAGCCACCAAAGTAAGTTGATTAAGAGGTAAAGTATTTTACTGATTCCCATAACTTCTCGATAGCTATGGAGATGAGAAACGATTAATTTTTAAGAGTTTTGTAACATATATTTTTTATTTAAACATAACAACATAATGGTATGTTCATCATATGTCATGTAATCTTATTAACCTATCATTGAAGATTCCTTATGGAATAAGGTTTTTTATTCATCTTTTAGTTATATATATATAGAGATATCCAACAAAACCCTACATTGAAAACATTCAAAATACTTGATGAAATTACTAATAGTTACATCTTAAATAAAAAATAATAAAGGGATACGATTTTGAGATGATTAAAAACTCTAATTTTGTAGGAATAAATTGAATAATGCCACAAAAAAGATAAATAAGAAGAATATATCTAAAATAAAACATTAGAATCATAACATTAGGCAGTACCCAAACCTAATAAAAAAATTCTAGTCATAATTCATAGAAGGAGAATATTATTTCTAACAGTGTAGGTACAGAAGGAACTCATTGAAAAAAAAATAAAAAATATTCTTATAAAATATCAACATTGTATTCACTAAAAAATTACATGTTCATATAATTTTAGAAACTATATGGGTTAATAAAATCTTAATATTTTTTAATTACATGGTGAATTTGTAATATATATATTTAATTTTACCCTATGAATAATTTTTGGTATAATTCATTAAGATGAATAAAAAAATAATCTTATTGAAAACATAAATAACACATTTTCTATAGAAAAAAGAGTTTCCATAGACATTGATTGAGGTTTGAATTAAATACACAGACATTGAGGATATGATAAAATTATGAAACATCATTAGATAAGAGTAAAATCCAGGACTCAAAAGGGGGAAAATAAAAAATAAAAATAAATTTATGAACTAGAATAAGTATCTAAGTCAAATAATGTTACACGATTATGTGTTACATATTTATATAAACCATGTATGCCTAAAAATAATTTTACATCTTAGAAACAATAAGAGAGATGATGTATGGACTAGGATAAATTTCCCTATAATATACCTTAAGATTATAATATCAAAATATAATAAATAATTTCACATTAATCTAAAGAATAATTTAAATATTATAGGGGTTTTTAAATTATTCTATATAATGTGATTCATCTTGGGATATTCGAGTTCATTGTTTTTAAACATTTTAGGTTGTTTTTATATTGTGTTTGAATTTATTATTATAAAATACAATGATCATTAATATAAAAA
Source organism: Viscum album (assembly GCA_963277665.1). NCBI lineage: Eukaryota > Viridiplantae > Streptophyta > Magnoliopsida > Santalales > Viscaceae > Viscum > Viscum album. The sequence goes on from OY728128.1 coordinate 528,601,561, forward strand.
TTCTTTAAAATGATATCTCAATGATCCCGTGAATTCATGGTAGTATTTTGTAAGAACTTGTGTCATTGCATGTTGGAAATTCAATAGGAAATTTGAATTCTTTCATTTATCGATGGGTTTGTTTTGGGAAATAGGGATTGGGATGGGTTTAGAGTATTTATATATCTCTAAATGTTGATTTTTGATACAATTTAAGTCAATGGGATGGTATTCTGTGTTCAAATGGATGTTAGGGTAGGTCAAGAGTGGCCAGGAAACTGGAATTATTGACAACAACCCCTTTATGGTGTGAAACATTGGTTTAATAGTGTAATTTCATGAAAGATGGAAGGGGTAACCAACATAGGGGGCCTTCTTAGTTTGAACCTATGATTTATGTTATTGACCCTTTTTGTGGGATATTTTAAACCTCATGGGGTTTCTAATTGAGAACCCCTTCAAGTTTATTCTCCTCAGATGTGTGATTAATGGGGTTATCGAACCCTTAGCTCATTATCCTTGGTTAGAATTGATCACGTTAATTTGGGAGAAGTTTTTAATAATTTTCGTGAGTTAAGGTGTCTTCCTAATGTTCTTCTCTCTTATATATCTTTAATTTTGGTTTTGAGATTAAGGTTTCGAAAGAACTATTACACCACATCATAGTGGAAAGCATTTCACATGTCTGGGGTTTCATGTGTGGCTCATATAAAACATCTCGAGAGGCCTTAATTGATTTATAATTCATCATTTTATGTGATTAATTTTGTTCAATTAATTTTATTATGAATTTATAAAATTTTGGCTAAAAATGGACAATAAATTGGAAATATAAATTGGGTATTTTTGGTTTCCTTAGTTCAAGAATGCTCTGGGATTGTATCAAACCTCATTGGTTAAGATTTTAGTATTTTTGTCTTGACCTATGAGTTTGGAAGTAGTTATTCAATTTTTTTATTTTGGTTTTAGTTGATTAATTAATTAATTTATTGTATTTTATGGATGAGAGAGGTTCTTAGGGACTCAGTATAAGTTTTTATAATATAAGAAGAATTTATTGGATAATAACTTAAGGAAGGAACCATAACAATATTTATGTCTCTTGGTTGAATGATTATTATATGCTCATATGAATTCATTAGTATCACATCCTTAATTGTGTTTACTATTTGTTTTTATTTTACCATATGTTTGTGATGGTCTCATATTAACCTAATAATCAACATGGACTTTATATATATCTAAACAGCTTGATGGTTGCACCTTGGTAAAACGAGTGTCAAAATCCCTCTTTATGGTTTGATTGGAGGTGTGTTTTTTTTAAAAGAGAAAATGTTTTCTAAATTTTTTAATACATGGTTTTTTTCTAAAGTGATATTACACTGAAATTTAGTGATTTTAAAATTTATTTTAAAATGGAATTTCAAAATGAAAATAATGTTTTCTAAATAATAATTTATGGTTTTTGGGACACAAGATTAGTGTGAGTATGTTGGAATGAAATAAACTTTTAAATGGTTTTAAAAAAGGTGATTTGGGTTTATTTATATATGAACTAATATTAGTATTGGTGTTATTTTTTTCGATTTACCATGTGTGGTTGACAACCAGTTTTCTAAATCGTGTGTTCCTAGTGTGTGCTCTTGATTGTGATTTATTATTTATGTGTGTTATTTTGGTATCCATGTGATAACTTTTATAGTGGCATCAAAGTTTTGTTTCATCTAAAAATTTTTTTTTTACCCCATAGGTGGAATATACTTGTCATAATAACCCTGATACAGTCTTTAGGTATGGTATTAAATCCCAAGTGACATGTTTCCGGATAGTGAGTTAGTGAGTTATGAGGATGGTTGTGTTCCTTCTTTTTTGTTTCCAATTTTTTTAAACTAAGTCCTCCCTAATGTCAATGGGGATGGGTTGGTGTGTTTTTTATACCTCCCTAGATCCCATTAATATGTTTTAGTGTACATGATTGAGACCTCCCTAGGGATAGTGGGATGTATTTGATTTGTTGATTGAGACCTCCCCAGTGTCAATGGGTATCAGTCAATTTGATTGAATAACATACCATGATCCTATGGTGATGGATTGGTGTTCATTATTTTATACTCACCATATTCTATATATATTGGTTAGTGTGCTTAATTGGGTATTTTTTATGGGTATGGGTTAGTGTTCTTGATGAACCATTCCATGAGTGTCTTGATTCATGCAATAGGAAACCATACTTTAGTAGTTACAGGTCATGGAACGCCCTATAGAATGGGTCATGTGATTATGGGACACATAAATTAATTATATTTCTATAATGATAATCAATGGTTCAAATACCATGATTTTATGATAGTGTCATACTCCTACAGGTATTGGGTCATGGTTTGGAAAAATATCCACCTCTATTATTAGGGGTGTGGGATGGACATCATTTTTTTGGAACCATAACATTTATATCTAAGTAGTGCCAAGGTTATAATATATGGTGACCTTTTCCTTAAATAATTAGTCCAATGTAGGTTCGTTTAGGTGTCCTGATGGCCTATTTAGAACATAATGACATGATTTTGTGTGTGTATAATGTTATGTATCTAGTTTTATCTATTTCATGGGCATGAATGAACTATTTATATTTATAGTTCACCCATATAACCTTGATAAAAATAGAACTTAGTATTTTTTAGGCATTGGGGTTTTTTCCAAGGTGGTTGGAATTTCTACTAACCCTTGCATATAGTACAAGTTTCTATATATGTGAGTATAGTTCTTGCTATCTGTCATTATTTAAGTATCACTTAGATATTGAAATATAGTTCCCATTTAATAGGTTATATAGGATTATGATTCATTAGCTATAGTATGTGACTTAGTTCAAGTGGAAATTGTATTTATTTTTAGTTTTCATTCAGCTTGTATCAATCGGTTATTTCTATTACATGATTTATAGGATATTCGAACAGATTTTCCATTTATTTTGATAGAATGTATGGCTATATGCTTCATTTAAATTATTTACTTATATGATAAATTTTTAATTATTATATTCTTCTCATTATATACATTGTATTTACACATCATATAGATAGTTTACAAATTTCTATCCTAGACTAAGGGGAACTATATGGATCCCTATTTATTGATTGTGTGGTTTTGGGTAGTTCCATATACAAATGGGATATTATGAATTATCAATAGAACATTAACATGAACCACTGGGTTATTTGAGGGAATACAGACTACAAGGCTTTACATAGTCCATCTCCACTGGTCATCAGCCTCTGTTGTATAGAGAGGAAAGCTCGAGGTGTTGTAGTGACCCTTACCCATGTGTCTTTCATGAACTCATATACTTTTCATTACAAATTTTCATTAAAGAATCTAATGGTAATAGATAGTTTAGTTAGAGTTGGATTTATATTTTTAATACTTGGGTGGTAGATCAAGTTCCTGACTGACTAATATTGCATTGGTTGAAACCCATGTTTCTATTTCATATCTAGTTTCAGGACTAGGAACTCTAGGATTAATGAATTGTTGGTTTTGATCTAGGATGGAAACTTGGAATGAATGAGATTTTGTAGGATTCATAGGGATTAGTTGGAACTTAATGGTTTGTTTAACCATCATGATTGTGGCTTTCTTGGGGTATGATTCATGCACCTATGGGTGGTGTTTTTGGAACTGAAACTACATTATAATCCATATTAATTTATAAAAATAAAAAAATAAATGATGTTTTATCACATATAATATAAGGAGTGATTATATTAATATAGACACAAGAAGGTTTTTTTAATTTTTTTTATTTTATTTGTGATTTTGGATGCCATAGTGGAATGTTTTTTATATTTTATAATTTTTATAAAAACATGGTTTTTGAGAAGAAATATCATGCCTTATAACATTGTGTGAGTAAAATGGTATTCAAAGATGTTTTTTGTAATTGAATGTAGAGCCCATGATTTTTCAATGGTTTTAAGTTTTATATTAAAATCAAATGAATAGAGAAATTGATTTTGAAATTGGATTTCAAAAGTATTATTTCAAAACTATATTGGTTTTTAGAATAGAGACTAGATTGGATGGGTACATTAGTGAATTAATTTTTGTTTAAAATATCTGGATTCTTAGGGGTTTTTTCGAAAAATAAGTTTATTCTAGTGTGTGAAATTTTTTTTAATGGGTTTTTTAAAATAAAAAAATGTTTACATGTAAAAATATTTTGATAGGATTTTTTTATTTCAGGAATGACTTTCATGAGTTCTTAAATTATTTGTTCAGATTGTATGATGTGCCTTCTTGAAAATTTTCCTGTGAGGTCATAGACTGTGTGTTATTGGTCTAGTGTGATGTCTTAAGGGAAAACATTTCCCGTGTATACTAGTTTTTTTTGTATTTTTTTTACTAGGAGATTCTTAATGGTTGGATTGTTCATATAGAATTCATGTAATGGTTTTCTTAGAGAGTCACTTATAGAGGGATCATGATATGGATATTGTATGGGAAAATATTTCATAAGGTTTATGGATGTTTGGTGGGAGATCTAGTCACTGTATTTATTTTTGTGTGTTTAGGGAAAATATCCCATGATGTGTTTATTTTTCATTTTTTATTGTTTAGAAAAATTTATGCATATTTTGATGGAACTCTTATGTGGACGAGTTGAAATGTGTTTTAAGTAGGTTATTATTATGTTGGGAGAGAACCACTAGTTGTAATAAGCCAACATCAGTAGAGTATTATAGTGGTGAGAACCATATGACTTGGGATGAGATTTGGTTTGATACAATGCAGTTTCAAAATCAATATGTGAAATTTAGAACCATCTTGTTTTGTGACATCACTCAGGGGTGAACCGCAATTTGTGGCATGATTGTGTGTTTAATTATGTTATTAATCATATTAAAATTTCATTTTCAAGAAAAGAAATCCTTTTTTGGAGAAAAAGTAGGATAACGAAATGGGGAATGGCAGTGAATCTCTTGTGGCTATTGTGGCTAAAAAGATGTGTTTAACAGGGGACTCTGGAGTGGGATTCAGAAATTACAGTGTGTTGGTCAATCCAATTGATTTGGTTCCATGTAAAATATATTATTTGAGATTCATATGAAGTGTTGGATATAGTTTATGTTTGGGGATGAACTCACTATTGGTAGTTAGATTTGGTCCATTGGAATAAGTCTTGATGTTGGAGTTGATGTAACCAAAGGATGAGTCATATTGAGAATGTGTCAATGATTTGGGTGGAATACGACGATGGATATGTTTTATTTGTAATCTAGATAGTGTATTACATTGATTTTCAAGGGAAGACCTCAGTGTTTGTGGTTAGATGATGTGAATATGTATCTTAGTGTGAGGAATCATGTTTAGGGAAATAAATGGTGACCCTTTGTAATGCCCTAACCCCAGCTACCCAGAGTCGGTGCATTACTTCGTAACATTGGCATGATCACAAAAGATCAAGTCTCGAAAGACCGATTAGTTTAGTAGCCTTGGAAACACTAGATACATTCATAAATGTTACATTACAACATAAGGGGAAAAACTACAATAACAAAGTCTTCATAGTCCACACTCATATCCTCTTCTGACTATCCCTGCAGGTCATTCCTAAAATACTACTTCATATCCTGGAAAATATTAAAACATTGAAAGGGGTGAGCTCAGATGCTCTGTAAGGATAACAATATTGCGGATGCTTTCATAAATAAACATAAACATTTAAGGCAATGTATAACTAAAACAAAAGCCTTTTAAACTTGAACATCAACATAATATGGAAAAAGTAAAATGAGATAATGCCATTTACTTCTTCACATGGATATTCTACTGGTCGAATAATCACATGAAATATCATTAACCACTTTCATAATGATGGAATGCATAATGCCAGACATTCTGAAACATTTTGTCAAGGCCTCAGCCAAGACGTCTAATATGATTAAGGCCTTGGCCAAAACCATAAATCAAATTGGGAAAGGTCCTCGGCCAATTCCACGTCTAGTTGTCTCATGAGACCTACCGATGCAATTTTCTTAGAAGATACTTACGTTTAAAATTGCTTAAATATACTCCAGTGTTCTTCTGAAAACATTATGCAAGCTTCTTAAAACAAAATATCTAATTCTGAGACTGCTCGACTAATTACAGGCCATGATGGGTCCACGCCCAATCCCTTCCTGTCTACCACACTCGAGAGTCAGGTTTTCGGAAAACATTTTTAAGCTTGCGTTAAATACGTATACATTTGCACTGGAATTTCATATATTTGAGAGAAATAGATTTTTTTGAAATCATTTAAAAATCACATAATTATAAAATAAAACATTTTTAATAAATGTAAAAGTCAAAGGGGTTTATACACCATATAAAAGAAATTTGTGTATAAAAAAAATTTGCCTCAATGAATGGAGATTGAGACAAAGTCCCTTAAAAGTTAATTTTTAAATAAAATATATCTGTTATGTGTATTCACTATATGTACACATAAAGAAAGTATAAATACAAGATATTACATAATAATATCATGACATAATTTGAAAGTAGGAGATTAACCCAAAGAATAGAACATGGGTTAAGAAGTTCCCTTACCTCGTGTCTGACTTGACTCAACCATTATTTAACCTCCTGAATAATAAAATAGAGTTAATATATACCTTATTAATAACCATTTTCAATTTCATTATCCTTTTTATATCACTTATTACAATGATATGAACATTATGTAATTATTTAAGTTAATAACGGTCGTTTCGTCGATCTTTGGTACTTGAGTCAACAATAAACATCTTATAATTAAAAGTTTTTTATGTGGTAGAATATCCATTATCTCCATAATTATATTCATGATTGAGATGTCATATATATCATATATATCCAGTATATACATTCATTTATAATATTACGTAACATTTAGTGGTAAGAAATGAAATGCACCGTTCATGGAGACGGTAAGCCGTACGTACGCATGAACGCTACTTTCATTTCTATTTCATATTTAATGAAATCATAATGATATAAAGGTATATTATAATTCCAGTATAACATCATATATAATATCATTTACTCCATCCTTTATACATCCCACATATGGCATTAACGATTCAAATCACTTTGAGGGGGCGGTAGTCCGCACTTCCTAAAATGAAAATATCGCGTTTACCCATAATGGAAACCATAAAGGTATGCCATAAATGAAAAATACAAAATCATAAGGAAAACAAAAACATAATATATATCATATATAAAAATAGTTTCATCATAATGGCCACTATTATAGGTGTCATATGAGTGTTGAACAATCATCGTTTCATGACGCAAAAATTCGCCATCCACAGAAACAGTATGTTCTTTAACCATTAGATGTAGGTGTGTGTAAGTGTAGCTAGAATTCTTCTCGTAACAACATCCTAGTATATTGAGGATACTGGTGTTGTTACAAAAGAAATGAATAAAAAGAGTTTATTGGGTTGGAGAAGCAAAATAAAACAAAACAACATTAGAGAAGACATTACCTTAAAATTGGGTAACTATTTTGATTTGAGCCAAAGGCTTCCTTGGGAAGAGTTCTTCCCAAATTCAGGCTTCTAGGAGTAATAGGGGGAAGTTGGGAGAGTATTTGGGCAGAGGTTGGCCGAGCCAAATGGCTTGAAAGTGTGAATGATGTGGTAGAGGTGGGGGCCTTTTATAAGAGGAGAGGAGGGGCACTCTTGGAAAGTAAGGAAATTTTACATTATTATACAATGATTTTCGGATTCTAAAGGTCCCACACTTATATAATTCGTGTATAAGGTGATAAGGGTTCTAAATCTACCCATACAATAGTCTTTGGACAAGTTTAAGCCTTGCATTGTACACTATCTTTTCATTTTATTAAAATCGTTAAATAATGAGGTCATCGCTGCATCATAATGATGTCATAAATAATTTAATTTATTTAATGTCTAAAAATTATAAAAAAATACTATGATGTAGGAAATATTTTTATATTTCCAATGACTATTTATAGTCAAAAATATGACTTTTATAACCCCGTGAAAAAATTGTTTTAGTAAAACATTTCATGTTTGTGTCATTTTTTACTTTAACATTAAATAAAAGGTATTTATGTCATTTTCCAACTAAAGTGGCTCCATGGGGTCCCCAAGTTGTCCCATGGATTGTCTTGGTCGGCCATGGCACATCCAATGAGGGTAGGACATGTTTCAAGCTCATCTCATATTATTAAAACATTGTTTTTACCTTAAACTACACTAATTACCTCTAATCGCGATTAAGAACTTAAAAGTTACTATTCACCAAATATTATTTTAATCTCATTGAACCACATTTTACTTATTAATGACAACCATGTATGTCGGATTTTTGAAAATAAAATCACAGGGGTGGTAATATTTTATTTAAACGAAAAATCAGTTATTTAACTACCACTTAGTGGTTTCACTATGCATCAGAAATTGAAGTTTTTCAGAACAATGCCAAAATTTCACCCTAAGATATAATTGATATTCCGATTTCAAAAATGATTTCTAGTTTAAAAAATTCCAAAAATATAAGTTACATTAATTTATTTTATAATTAATTCCCGCTGTCACAACAAATAGCGTGTTTTTAAGAAACAATGTATATCAAAAGATTGGCAATTGTTTATGTCCAATTTCAATGTTAAATTAATTCTAATGACCACCATTGGATAAAATGGTAAAAATATATTCTAATTATACTTTAAAACCACTAAATAGTATAATTTATCACTATAAATTATTTTTATTAAAAATGTTGTTTTTAAGTATTTTTCACTATTCATAAAAATTAGAAGTTCTCAGAAAAATACCAAAAATTCAACATAGGATAATTTGGATAATCCGAATCCAAAAATGAAGTCCATTTTGAAATATAAAATTTCTATAATTTTAAAAAGTGGTTATTACTATTCATAACGGCTACTATGATTAGTCGCGGTGTTTTAGAACTCAAAGTTGCGTACAATGCAAGCTATTGCATTTATTGAATGAGAAGCGTATTGTTGAAGCTCGGGGTGTTACATTCTCCCCTCCTTCAATAAATTGCGTCCTCGCAATTTGAAATTTTTCTTGAAAATTTAAAGGTTGAAAATAGAAAATACCTTTGTGGAAAACCCACATCGGAAATAAGATTAATAAAATTTAGCCTTAATAAGAGGGAAAGGGAAATGAAAAAGTCACCACCCAATTATGATCTCGATTAGAAGAACATTGGTGGCAATTAGAGACATATAATTGGAGGAAAATCGTAAATATTTGTAGGGTGTGATTGAGGTCATCAATCACAATCAACTGTCAAATTGAGGGCCTCAAAGCCTTCAATCTATGTTGATTTAAAATATCATCAGTTCAACAAGACATAAGGTATTAGGATAACACATTTTTGTGTTTTAATATCCCTTTACTAAAGTTTAAGAATTAATTTATTCATTTACTAAGAGATAGGTATATATATATTTATGCTTGACAATTAGAGTTTCAACCTTCAACTCATCTTTCACTCAAAAAGATAATATAACTCAAAAATATTATACTTATCCTAATTGTATAAGGTTCCAAATGTTAACACATACCATTTAGATTAGTAAAATTATTTTGTAATATCCAGGGACTTCCTGTAGGCTAGTGGTAGGAAATAAAGGCCTATCGCACTATGATTGTGGGTTCGATTCCTGCAGCTTTGTCCGACGCGACGGGTTATGCCCCACCCTACAGGTTGTCTTTTTCCTAAAACTATAGTATTATAATATTCAAAAATAATCTCCATAAATTTTTTAACCTTAAACAATACTATCCAAAGATCAACTTAATCCACTCCAACCTTTATAGTTATCCAAAATACCTCTGTCCAGACTTTCTCTAAAAGGTCTCTTAATTCAAAAATCAATTTATCATATTCCCCAAACAAAGTAAAGTTTATCTTATTGTCACATACTAAAAATATAATTACCTTCATAATATTAAAACCTTACTGAAATCAACAAGTACTGCAGTACAATCCTTATATATATATCACATTATTCTAATAACCAGAATATAATCCATGAGTCCAAAAGCACCAATACATTAGTTATTCTGCTTCAACTGTAGTAACAGCATAAGATTGTCCTTGATCCCTTGGCCTTTTCTAAGGTTAGTTTCCCTGACGCTTAGGACATTCATTTTCATAAAGCCCCAATTCCCTACAATTGTAGCATTCAACATTGATAGACTCTTTCTTTCCCTTGCAATCATGCGCCTGGTGACCTTTTACCCCACATTTATAACAAACTCCCATTCCTTTTAGACAAGTACCAGGGTGATTCTTCCCACAATTATCACATAATGGAAAATCCTTCTTTCCCTTTTTCCATTTATCTGTCTCTTGTTCCACCGTTCTCTTCTTCTCTTGCTTTACTTTGTTGTCATAAGACTTAGAGAATTCCTTTTCTGTCTTGATAGAACATGAGACAATATCTTCGTATGACGAGAAGGTTTGTGAGACTAATTCTCGATGGAGAAATGGTTTTAACACATCAAATAAACGATCAATCTTACTTCTTGGGTTATGTATATAATCTGCAGCATGCCTCGCTAACCTTGTAAAGTTGGCCTCATACTTTGCAACATTCTCATCCTCCTTTTGTCTCAGACTCAAAAATTGTCTTTCCATATCTGATCGATGGTCACGAGGATAGTATTTTTCTAGGAAAAGCTCTTTGAACTCCCTCCATTCCATATTCAATACGTCATCATCTTCCTTTGTGTTTTGAATCAGCGACCACCACTGATCGGCATCTCCAGTGAGGTGGTAAACTGCCATGACAACCTTCTCCCTTTCGCTACTCCCCAAGGCATGGAATATTTTCTCTAAGGAGTTTATCCATTGCTCAGCTACTAATGGATTTGTACCCACATTAAATGTTGGCGTTTGTTGCCTCATGAAGCAGTATAACATTGATCCTTCACGTTGTGGATCAGGGTGATCCATACGAGTAAGGTTATTATTCATAACTTGAGTGAGTTGTCCCAGTATGGTAATAAGTTGATCAGCACCAATTGTATCTCCAAATCCACAATAATTATCTTGAGCAGGAAGAAAATCCCTACATAGAGTGCGTGCATTGATACGGTTTCTATTCCTTCCACTAGGCGCCATTTCTAAACAATGGAATAAACTATATTAGTTTATGAATCAAAATACATAAGTCCATACTTGTAAGATACTTAACATAAATTGAACTATTAATGGATATAATCCATAAAATGTTTTCTTTGAGGAAGTAAATACTCATAACCCTTCATAGTGGTTTATAAAAAAATGAGAATTATCTAAAGCATATCCCCAGGAGTGTCGTAACCAAGAGTGCAGCAAGGCCCGTTGTCGTGCACCAGTTCCCGTTCGAGTCTAGCTCAAAGCGGTGTTTTCGGGTTTTACCCCTAGGTACATCTATGCCAGAGCTACCTCTACCTTCTTGTATCCAGACAGGGATGTATTGCTCGGAAAACTCACAAAATCTCTACAATAACAAAATTCTAGAAAGTTCTTCTATACTAATCCTCAAAGTCTATCTTTGGGCTATATGCTCTAATTAGAGTTTATCTAAATCTATCTTCCAATGTTAGTACTAAACTGCCTCTGATACCAACTGTAACACCCCGACCCCAGCTACCTGGAGTCGGTGCATTACTTCGTAACATTGGCCTTATCACAAAAGATGAAGTCTCTAAAGACCGATTAGTTTAGTAGCCTTGGAAACACTAGATACATTCATAAATGTTACATTACAACATAAGGTGAAAAACTACAATAACAAAGTCTTCTTAGTCCACACTCTTATCCTCTTCTGACTATCCCTGCAGGTCATTCCTAAAATACCTCTTCACATCCTGGAAAATATTAAAACATTGAAAGGGGTGAGCTCAGATGCTCAGTAAGGATAACAATATTGCGAAAGCTTTCATAAATAAACATAAACATTTAAGGCAATGTATAACTAAAACAAAAGCCTTTTAAACTTGAACATCAACATAATATGGAAAAAGTAAAATGAGATAATGTCATTTACTTCTTCACATTGATATTATACTGGTCGAATAATCACATGAAATATCATTAACCACTTTCATAATGAGGGAATGCATAATTCCAGACATTCTGAAACATTTTGTCAAGGCCTCGACCAAGACGTCTAAAATGATTAAGGCCTCGGCCAAAACCATAAATCAAATTGGGAAAGGGCCTCGGCCAATTCCACGTCTAGTTGTCTCATTAGACCTACCGATGCAATTTTCTTAGAAGATTCTTACGTTTAAAATTGCTTAAATATACTCCAGTGTTTTTCTGAAAACATTATGCAAGCTTCTGAAAACAAAATATCTAATTCTGCGACTGCTCGACTAATTAAAGGCCACGATGGGTCCACGCCCAATCCCTTCCTGTCTACCACACTCGAGAGTCAGGTTTTCTGAAAACCTTTTTAATATTGCATTAAATACGTATACATTTGCACTAGATTTTCATATATTTGAGAGAAATATCTTTTTTTTAAATCATTTAAAAATAACATATTATTATAAAATAAAACCTTTTTAATAAACGTAAAAGTCAAAGGGGTTTATACACCATATAAAAGAAATTTGTGTATAAAAAAAATATGCCTCAATGAATGGAGATTGAGACAAAGTCCCTTAAAAGATCCTTTTTAAATAAAATATATCTATTATGTGTATTCACTATATGTACACATAAAGAAAGTATAAATACAAGATATTACATAATAATATCATGACATAATTTGAAAGTAGGAGATTAACCCAAAGAATAGAAATTGGGTTAAGAAGTTCCCTTACCTCGTGTCTGACTTGACTCAACCGTTCTTTAACCTCCTGAATAATAAACTAGAGTTAATATATACCTTATTAAGACCCATTTTCAATTTCATTACCCTTTTTATATCACTTATTACAATGATATGAACATTATGTAATTATTTAAGTTAATAACGGTCGTTTTGTCGATCTTTGGTACTTGAGTCAACAATAAACTTCTTATAATTACAAGTTGTTTATGTGGTAGAATATCCATTATCTCCAGAATTATATTCATGATTTAGATATCATATATATCATATATATCCAGTATATACATTCATTTATAATATTACGTAACATTTAGAGGTAAGAAATGAAATGCACCGTTCATGGAGACGGTAAGCCGTACGTACGCATGAACGCTACTTTCATTTCTATTTCATATTTAATGAAATCATAATGATATAAAGGTATATTATAATTCCATTATAACATCATATATAATATCATTTACTCCATCCTTTATACATCCCACATATGGCATTAACGATTCAAATCACTTTGAGGGGGCGGTAGTGTGCACTTCCTAAAATGAAAATATCGCGTTTACCCATAATGGATACCATAAAGGTATGACATAAATGAAAAATACAAAATCATAAGAAAAAAAACATAATATATATCATATATAAAAATAGTGTCATCATAATGTCCACCATTAGAGGTGTTATATGAGTGTTGAACAATCATCGTTTCGTGAGGCAAAAATTCGCATTCCACAGAAACAGTATGTTCTTTAACAATTTGATGTAGGTGTGTGTATGTGTAGCTAGAATCCTTCTTGTAACAAAATCCTAGTATATTGAGGATACTGGTGTTTTACAAAAGAAATGAATAAAAAGATATTATGGGGTTGGAGAAGAAAAATAAAACAAAACAACATTCGAGAAGACATTACCTTAAAATTGGGTAACTCTTTTGATTTGAGCCAAAGGCTTCCTTGGGAAGAGTTCTGCCCAAATTGAGGCTTCTAGGAGTAAGAGGGGGAAGTTGGGAGAGTATTTGGGCAGAGTTTGGCCGAGTCAAATGACTTGAAAGTGTGAATGAGGTGGTATAGGTGGGCGCCTTTTATAAGAGGAGAGGAGGGGCACTCTTGGAAAGTAAGGAAATTTTACATTATTATACAATGATTTTCGGATTCTAAAGGTCCCACACATATATAATTAGTGGCTAAGGTGATAAGGGTTAGAAATATACCCATCCAATGGCTTTTGGACAAGTTTATGCCTTGGATTGTACATTATCTTTTCATTTTATTAAAATCGTTAAATAATGAGGTCATCACTGCATCATAATGATGTCATACATAATTTAATTTATTTAATGTCTAAAAATAATAAAAAAATACTATGATGTAGGAAATCTTTTTAAATTTCCAATGACTATTTATAGTAAAAAATATGACTTGTATAACCCCATGTAAAAATTGTTTTAGTAAAACATTTCATGTTTGTGTCATTTTTTACTTTAACATTAAATAAAAGGTATTTATGTCATTTTCCAACTAAAGTGGCACCATGGGGTCCTCAAGTTGACCCATGGATTTTATTGGTCGGCCATGGCACATCCAATGAAGGTAGTAAATGTGTCAAGCTCATCTCATATTATTAAAACATTATTTTTACCTTAAACTACACTAATTACCTCTAATCGCGATTAAGAACTTAAAATTTACTATTCACCAAAAATTATTTTAATCTCATTGAACCACATTTTACTTCTTAATGACAACCATGTATGTCGGATTTTTGAAAATAAAATCACAGAGGTGGTAATATTTCATTTAAACAAAAAATCAGTTATTTAACTACCACTTAGTGGTTTCACTATTCATCAAAAATTGAAGTTTTTCAGAACAATGCCCAAATTTCACCCTAAGCTATAATTGATATTCCGATTTCAAAAATGATGTATATTTTAAAAAATTCCAAAAATATATGTTACATTAATTTATTTTATAATTAATTCCTGTTGTCACAACAAATAGCGTGTTTTTAAGAAACAATTTATATCAAAAGATTGGCAATTGTTTATGTCCAATTTCAATGATAAATTAATTCTAATGACCACCATTGGATAAAATGGTAAAAATATATTCTAATTATACATTAAAACCACTAAATAGTATAATTTATCACTATAAATTATTTTGATTATAAAAGTTGTTTTTAAGTATTTTTCACTATTCATAAAAATTAGATGTTCTCAGAAAAATACCAAAAATTCAACATAGGCTAATATCGATATTCTGAATCCAAAAATGAAGTCCATTTTGAAATATAAAATTTCTATAATTTTAAAAAGTGGTTATTACTATTCATAACGGCTACTATGATTAGTCGCGGTGTTTTAGAACTCGAAGTTGCGTACAATGCAAGCTATTGCATTTATTGAATGAGAAGCGTATTGTGGAAGCTCGGGGTGTTACACCCTTGTAGTTTAGGCGTCATGTTTGGGTGGTGTGATGCAGTATCGATAGTTTAGGATAAGCACATTAAAAGAATATTTAGTCATTTGAGGAATGGATATAGTATTTTTATAGAATAAAAGAGTGTTATATAAGGAATCCAAAAACCCATTAGTAATGTATGGTATTTCCATCTCTATGTGATTTTTGAGACCTATGAGAAAACAATAATTATACCAATATACATCGAAATCCATACTGTGTGTGCAGGTAGTGGATAAGTTAAATGACCCAGTAAGAAACCCTAATACATCATTAAAACAAATTTTTATTGTTATCAATTGGATATTTATGAAATATATGAATATATATATATAACATTGAATTCATGGTCCTAACATACAACCATGTAGAAAAATAACACAGAATACACAAACAATAACACATGTCAGGTCATCATGTGATAACCAAGACACCATGACACCTGGCCATACCTACATTAACTCTGTCTCTGGAGAAAGATGTCACCAGATAGTATAAGAATACGAAATCCTGAATATATAGGGTATGTATCCAAGAAAAATTATATCCAACCCTCACCAAAAGTCTTAAGGTTGGGTTTCATCCAAAAATTTAATCACTACCCAAAGGATTGAGGCATGGTTAAATTTATATGAACGTCAACCCACCCGTCATCACTTGAGGGAGGTATATCATCATTGTGCCACATAATATGATTATATATCCCATTTTTCAGTCCTTTACGTTGGCCTACTAAGGCAAGGTCACCTATCAAACAACTTAAATAACTAAAATAATGGTCTGACAACCACACTGAACCATCCCTATATACTCTAGGGAGGTCACAATCAAGCACAAAAAAATATCCCCATAGACTATAGAGAGGTAAAAATAAAGTGCAATGACCTATAACAATATAATATAATGAGGTCCATATATTACATCGAACCATACCTATAGATTCCGGGTAGGTCCCAATCAAGCACACTAACGCATCCACATGGACATTGTGGGGGTCCAAATCAAGCACACAAACTTATCCTCATAGGATTTTGGGATTTCCATCAGTCACATGGACCCATACTATAATACTATAAGGAAGTACCAATCAACAAAACATAGGTTATATAAAACAAAAAACACATCACATCACACAACTCACCATCTCAATATTGGGGAACTAGTCCCTCGGGATCTAGTTTGGTGCCCAAAGTGTATAACAGGGTCTTTACAAATTCTTTCCTCCTATTAAGGGGTAAAATAAATCCATCTAAACCATCCAACAATTTTATACCCCAAAAAAAACTTCTCACAAGTATAACCACACAAGATAAATAACAAAACATCCCAAACTACATAAGAAATCTCAATCGGGAGAAATGTTTTTTAAACAAAATTGAAATACTCAATCAAACAAAGAAAAATAAAATCACACCAAGTATCTATAGAATTAATTTATAAATTTATCCAAATTAATGTTTTAAAACCACATAAAAATTTAATTGATCCCATATTACTCACACTAGTCCAATGGCCAAAATCCCAAAAAATATTTTTTGGGAAACAAAAATTCTATTTTGAAAGACCACATCAAACCCATTTTTCAAATCACAATTTCCCCCTGAAATACCATATTATAGAAAACCATTCATAAACTAAATTTTAAAAATTATTTAAATTTTCATTTAAAAAAAAATTTACACCTTATAATACCCTATAAATTGGGCCACTGATATTCATTCGACAACGGTTCCCCCATAAAACCATTTAGAAAAAAATATTGTCCTTGTTGACTATTATGATCACATGAGCCTATCAAAACCTCATGGATAATCTCACACAGGACAAGATAAAAGATTAATTTTTTAATAATAATGAATGAAATTGAACATAAAATCACTATTCAATCAAGCCTTAACTAAAGATAAGTCCTCCTACATCAATCAATGATCCAATAAATCAATCCAATCTCATACCTACTTTCACTGAGTCAATGAGAACATGTATTATAAATATAATCCATTTAATTAACTGATAAACACAATAAAAATAAGAACATAAAATGTAGTAATAGGTTCCAATATCACTGGGAAGTACAATGTTGCTAGAATAATGAGAAACGGTGTTTGATCCACTCTCATTGCACCTCGAAACTAAGGCAACCCAAAATACGCAACTTATATTGCTAGTTCAATGGAAAATATGTACCAAAATATCCATAACCATTTATTAATTTGATAACCAAACATAACTCATGTTGAAATATGAAAACATAATTGTTTACAATCTCTTTGGGTTTCTTCGAAGATCCACTCATGAAATCCTCATTAATAAAAATGATTTCTCTATGCTCTGGTGAAATAATTCTATGAAAACTCTAACGGATGAACCAAAATTAGTGATTTGTAAGGGGAGATAAGAAAAGTTATATATATATATATGTATATATATATATATAACCCCAAAATTTTAGGAAACAATTCTACCAAAAGATACAGATCAAAGCGCATCAAGGAGAGGGAGGGGAGGGCTCGACCACCCCTCTTCTCAGGCATCCGAGGAGAAGGAAACCATGGAGTTTCTAAAATAAAATCCCCAAATAGTTTTAAAAAATTAATCATTAGTTATGTGAGTTAGACATAGGATTATTAAATTATGTTCCCAAGTTAGGTTACCCTTCCCTCAATCCAAAATCATAACGACATAAAACATGGGTTCACATCGTGAATGAATTGGTATTGGTGGTTAAAGCTGTCCAAACACTTTGAACATTCCCCAAAATCCTCTAAAACAAATGAGACCTTAAATAAGCATTAAATACAATGAAAAACGCTATTTATATATTTTTTAATTCTTGTAAACCCATCCCAACCCTTAGTTGTAATAACAAATTCATCATCAAACAAAAAAAATCAAATCCCCTTTGTAATTTCCAACTTATAAAAACATGGGTCTATACTTATTCATTATCATTATGATGAATAATACATCATGCATAAAGGAAGGTAGAAATATAAATATTATTCATTGAAAAATTTAATAAAGTGATGGTATGGTTAAAAGGATGAATGTGATAATGAAATCAATAAATTACCTGAGATGCAATGTTGGTCAAGAAAAATGAGTACCATAGACTATTGAAGCACAAGAATTAGAGTTGAGTGGAAAAAGAAATATTCTGGAATATGTGTAGAGTATCCAAATATTATATAAATATATATAAATAAAATGATATGGAAAATAGAATCACCCCAAGTGTAATGTCCTGTGTTTTTGAACTGTGTTAAAATATGAAAGTTTTTGAATCTTTTTTGTTTACTACATGGTTCAGGTTTAAAATCCAAGCTACAAAAATAATTTTTCTGACTTAGGATATTTTAAAGTCTTCGTAATAGGATTGTGTAAAGGATCGAGGAGTTTCCAGGATGGAATGACGGATTTCGAAAGAACCGGACCATGTAGTGATGTTCACACAGGCTACGCACAGTTAGTGAAACCATGCAGGTCAGACATAAAGAATAAAGAAGGTGTCTAGTAGTGGATGCACTATCTATTCACAGTCTATCTGACCATGCAATTTGAACCATGTGGTCAACCCAGTTTTGAGTTTCAGGGTAAATTAATTAAATTCAATTCATTGTTGAAATTAATTTAATTAAATATGTTTTTAGGGGTCTCTTTTCATTATATTAACATCAAGAGAATTTAATTAAATGATTTTGATATGAAGAAGTTATTTAATTAAATTGAGATGAAAAAAATTAAATTTATTTTAAATAATGAAGAGATTGAGTCTTTATTTAATTAAATTGATATGAGAAGAATTTAATTAAAAATTTGTAAATAATCATTTGGGGGTTATCAAAAAGGGAAATATTAAACGGTAAAATTTAAATGATGGGTAAATAAGGAGTTGGAGTTTCATTTACACTAAAGGAGTTATAAATATATTTTATCATATTATGAAGAGAAAATGAAACATTGGAACTTATCATGTGTTTATATATATATATATATTCTATTTATTTTTATAGGTACACAAAAGAATACATTCACATGTTTTTGAGGAGGATGAGATGAATTTATCCTTATTGATATATCAATTTAAAATAAGCATGAATAGATTGTATTTATTATGTTAATAAATCATTTATTGAATATGGAACATTATTTTTGGGTCTAATATTTTAAGTAAATATACAGAAATATAAGGATAAGAGTCATTAAGATGGTTTATTTCATATTTAAAGATGCCACCATGTGAAAAGGTGCTTATGAACACCCTCATATTTAATATTATTACTTAAAAGAGTTGGATATTCATATTACATGTACAAAATATGATAAATAAGTATCAAAATAAATGGTTAAAATTATATTTTTTAATTAGTGGATAAAAATAATGGAAATCCCATTTTATCCATTACTACGGACTAAACACATCTTTTTTACACACTTTACATATTATATGTTATATTTGTTGTGAAGGCTTGTAATATTTTTTTTCAAATAAAAATTATTTCATGAGTGTCTATTATAAATTAATAATATTATGTGTAGGTTATAGAATCAGTGGAGCCCATTTTATTATGTTTTAGGACACTGAATATTTCCCTAAGAAGGAATGGAATATGGTTATTATCTTGGTCTCATTAAGGAATCACATATTTTTATCCATTTTAAATCCATTTTTATAAAACAATTATAATAATTAGGGTTCAGGTTATTAATATTACATTGTTATATGATTATTGAGATGTTTTAAAACCATTTAATCAATTTTGAAGTGCTTTAAATTCTTAAAAGTATTTATTTAAGGAAACGTAGGATAGAATATTTTTTCCATCAAAGGAATGAATATAGAATCCTCATATTATACATATTTCCTTATAATTTTTTCCAAATGAATAAGTATTTATATGAAAACTATTACATTATGAAAATATTTTAATGTAGTTTGATATCTTGTGTATTAGTTCTGGAGTGCTTTGATTTCATGATAATATTTTTATTTAAAGTGATGAAAGACATAACATGTTCATTCTAGCCTTGAGGATATAGAATATGTCTACCAATAGAGTATCAATGGTTTTTAATGATCAATGAGTAATATTTATGTAAACAATATGTTAAAAATGTGTATATATAAATTTATCACACATGAATGTGAATTGAGGGTTGTTTAGATAACATTAAAATAGGTTATAACATATGTAATGTTTGTTACCATGAACACAACAAATGTTTTTTCATATTTTTAACCATAAAATTGGAATACAAATATTTACCTTAAAACAAAAAAATGTATCCATTAATATAATGTTTTTAAATAATGTTGAATCATAACTATAATACTTTTTTAGAAACTTTTATGTCTCCTAAAATAATATATTTAAAAAATGTGTTCCATGGGATCATAAAAAATAAAAAGTTTTTTTTGGATGGATTTTTCCTTTAAAATACATAATATTATTTTCCCCAAAGATAGGATAAATGTATCTAATAATTTTGTTTAACTCAATTTGAATTATCCCAATCATATGTGTGTATTTAAACATATGGATTCTAAAATTTTCAGAAATTATTGAATTTTTTTTTTATTATTTTCATAATGTGAATTAAATAAAAATTTATAACATCGATGATGTTTCTTAATATTTGGATTATAGATAATTAAATACATCAAATTTATAAATATTCCTAATTCAATTTTTATCCCCTCAATTAAAGAAACATTGAGAGATTTATTTCAAAAAGTTGAGTTTATATTGAAGTTTCACATGTTTGTGGATAAAATGTTACCACATTTTCCTCATATAAATTGATGATGATTTATTTAATAACCATATATTTTTATTTAGACATAACAAAATTGAAATTTTATATTTACCATAATATATTAAATAAAATTTTACATTAATTTTTTATCATATCCAAACAAGATTCCAAAATGTGTTATCCAAATTGTTATTATTTTCATAATTTTTTATCCCTATACAGATGGATATAACCTTTATTTCCACATTGTTAAGAAAATTGTGGTAGAATGATATGACTAAATTTGAATAGAGTGGAAAGAGTAATTATATGAATGATATTTTTATCTGTTGAATATTCTTTTTCAATCCACTAAATAGGTAATGGGAAATTTTATAAAGTATTTTTTTCTTTGTTTTTTAAGTTGTATACTATTATTTCTAATGAAAATTTTTATCTTCATTTCTAAAAATTGTGTATAAAATCAAGGAATATTGAAATATAATTTTCACAAAATTTGAGAACCAAAAAATAGTCAAGATAGAATGTTTTTATTATTTTATGTTCATAACTCGTAAATAAAACCTCTTATATTTTATTTAAGAAATCATGATCAATGAAGAGATACTTTTTCACTATGAATGGTTGTGCCACAAAACAACCTGGATACCCTGATACATAGATACCTAAGATGACACTAACATTTCCTAAAAGGGAACTCTTGATCCCAATGGAATGTAATTAACATATGTTCATGAAAAAAAGTTGGAGGGAATTATTTCACCGAAAAAATAAAGAACCAATAACGAATAGTGGAAGATAAACCATTGATCAATCAGGATCCCAACACTCATCAAGGATGAAATTACCAAAACAATATAGATATAATGAAATGGTGCATCATCCCATAAATGATAACAACCTCATCACAACAAAAACCCAAAATCATTATATAATGAGTTGATCATAACTCCACCTATCACTACCATCAAATAAAGGTATTGCATGTCATGAACACCCTCTAATTCCTAGTAGAACATTTCCCTTTTCCTTTACATATCATAATATTGTCTATGAAATCATAAATAAAATGGTAGAGTGTGAGAAGAACACCCCAGTAATATTTCATAAAATGTTTTATAATATATTTTATAATAAATAATCCTTTAATGACAAAATTTAAATTAAAATGCAATAAAAAATATTTTTATTAATAAAAGTTCCTATTTCAATATAGATGGGATGTAAATAAAACATTCATAAATGAAAATTTTCATAAAATAAAATTAAATAACTAAAAATTTTTAATCAACCCTAGAATATAATAATAAAATAAAATCAATGCACTATGGTCATATTCCTCTTGTATCATTAGTTTCAAGCTATATTATCATCACAAAACTCAGTCAATCAATCATAGATCATGGTGTGTGCATGTTACTAAGGCTCAAGCCATCGAGGAAGAATCAATCAACACCCCATTTTAGAAAGTCATAATACAATTTTTTTAGTAATATTTTTCATCATAAATCCATTGATATAAGTCAAATTCCTAGTGTACTTATACTATTCACACACTAAATACAGAGTATCACATGATAATTCAATTAATAAATCAATAATTTATAGAAAAATCATTCATTTTAATTAAATTTACCATTTATAGTTCAAATTTTAATTAAAATATTTCAACATTACTTTCCAATTTAAAAAAATACTAGATTTTAAGCATGTGTGTGCATTTAAAAAAATAATTTAAAGCAATTTTTTCTCAATGATCTTAATAAAATATTATCATTCATTAACATTTCATTTTAACATATCTTCTTTTTAAATCCATATAATATTTCTAAAACCTCTAAAAAATGTATTGTTACAAAATTCCCTATTTTTTGAAATTAATCATCAAATATAATCAATTCAAGGAAATCAATTAAAAATAAATTTCATATCATGTTATAAATAAAGGTTTCTTTTGTAGTGGAAAAGCTTATAGATCTACATACCATTAGTCACATGATTAAGAAAAACCCTGAAATGGGAATTTTCCATGGGGATTTGAATGTGCTGAATATTAAAGAGAAATCTGAGAAATTAAAATTCATCAAAAAAAAAATTCAATCTATCAATAAACAAGGGATTAAAACTCTCATGTAAAGAGATATTATATGAAAGGAGGATTCCTAAACAAAGATATATAAACTTTCCAAATATGGATCAATCGCATGCACCAACACTCCGATTTGATAAGAAAGGGGTTCAAGGAGACAAAATCCTCACTAGTGATCCTCAAAAACACATAGGGTAGAATTTATTTTATTAGGTGGGGTTAAATATTTATATTCATTTTTTGAGCCCTTAAATAATAGTTTTTAAGGATTAAAACCCCATTCAAATGGTTTTTTGGGATAGAACACCTGGTTAGATCTTATTAGGTGCATAATTTTGCACCCATACTAGGCTTCTCGAGAGAGATCCATGGTTTGGATACATGGTTAGACAAAATATACACCAAACTTGTGCTCCCATCTAGGACACTTGAGATGGTTTCATTGATTAAATTTAAAAATAAAAAATCATGCACTAACCAAGCACTTCTCAATGTCCCAAAACTCGTGGTTTTAGGGGGAAAACACAAGGTTTGAACTAAACATGAACTCTATTCATAACATCATAATGAGGCACACAATTTTATTGTCCATCCAACATGGCTTTATATAACCATGAACCAACCGTCAACAGCCCCAAATACTTCTACAAAATTATAAAAAGATGTAGAAAATTCCAGAAACAAAATAAAAACAAATGAAAATAATAAAAAATGGATAAGGGTACCTCAAAATTTGGTAACATGATTTTATAATCTCACAAACTATAAATGATTTCTACCTACATAAATCCAATAAATAAGAAATAATATCAAATATATGTTTCCACTAATAATTCATTAGTGCCTCACAATCCCATGTCTAATTTCAATCAGATACATAAAACCAAATAACTCAAAATAGATGTATACACTTTACATGAAGAACCTTCACATCATAATCCACTATATATGATGGAAACTCTATCATGGATAAATGAGGCTCTACCTGATTTTCTTCACAAATAAGCATATGATATGGGTAATAGGGATACATCCTGATCGACTAAATGTGACTCATTTTATGAATAAACATCAAATGAGGTGGAAAATATAATTTGTAGTCCACCTTTAGAACATTCTCAATAACCTAATATTGTGGGACATATCTTGGTGCTAACATTCTTTGATTTGATAAATCTCAATAACCCAACTGATGTGAAACACTCAAAAACAACTGGCCACTATCTGAAAACTCCAAAGGGGTTGACCAATATCAATATAGGATTTATACCATCATTGAACGTTCAAATTCTTTGAAAAAGCAACTAATACATTTCTATCATCTTTTAGAATAAAGTAGGCACTACAAAAGACGATTTACCAATATCTCACCATAACAGTGGTGTTGTATATGGTTATTCATAGAAGGAGTCAAAGGGTGACATATTGATGGATGTTTGGTAACTATAGTTATAGGAAAACACAATTAATCACATGTAGTGATCCTAAGATCCCCCAAAATTGTGAGAAAAAGATAGAAGAATGTATTATGGGATATGTAAAGATCATTAAATGGGTGAAAACATCTGTGGATGATATATTGTGCTAAAAAACGTGATATCACATATCCTCATATTGGTATCTCTAAAACAAGAAGTGAATCGAGGATCTCAATCCAAATATATAATAGATATAACATCATGAAATATTTAGATCTCATGCACATAAAAAAGTCTCATGTCTACAGCATTTTTTTTATAAAAGCTACTAATGAAGGGAGATGACTTGGCCAGCCAATTAGTCACTACCAATATCACATTCATCCCTTGACTATTATTAGGAAAACTATCCATTATGTCCATTGAAATGTAAAAAAACATCCAAGTGGGAACTACAAAGTGACAAGGATAACTCTGTGATTTTTGGTGCTTGGACATGACATACAAACATTTATAACAATAATGAACCAAAAAAAGTGATATATCATCCTATACCTAGCCACTACAATCATCACCACATATTATAGAACATCTTCATGGTGCTAGGGTGTACCACCTAATGGGAACCATGTTAATCTTTTATCACATATTATCTCAAACTAAAATTTAAAACATACTAGAACTACCTTCATAAGCTACCCATCAAAGATAAAGACTACTCATCGATGGTCTCCACACCATAAAGAGAGTTCATAATTCAATAAATTATTCATAAAGTTATTTTTCCTAAAGAATCGTATTTGTAAGATAGGAGGAAAACAATACACATTCTAGAACAATATTAGTCTCATCCTCCCAAACACCTAAATTAATACGATCAAAGATAGTAATTAAATAACACTCATCCAATGATTATTTAATATATTAGTTTATAAGTATCTTTATCAAATCATCATCAATCATATTACCATTACTACGGATAAGGGAAATGTTCCAATCAATGGATTTTTGGTACTCCACCCATCTCCTCTGATTAATAATTGAATATTTTCGTTGAAATATTTAACATCGTATTTAGTGATATGAATAAATGAAAAAACATTCTTAGAATGGTAATTCTGAAAAATATAGGATAATTGATGACACCTATGAGTTCATGATCATGATTAGGATGTTTTTCATGTGTCCTGGTCCGTTTGGAACCATAGGCCACCAAGTGATCAACCAAATTGAGAAAATTTACCAAACCTACACCAAATACATCCCAAAGCCTACATTGAACTGGCTAGCCTCTGGGAAATTAATAAAATGAAAATAATTAAAAATAATCTTCAATTTATAAAAATAATCCTAACATTACATATTTCATAATAACATTACTCATTTTCGAGTGAGTGCAATCATCAATGAATCCTGGTTTGAGAAATCCTTATTGAAGTAGAAGTAATGCCGAGATAAACCCAAGCAGCTCTATAGATGAATTTTTTTTTCTGTTTTTACCATCATCTATCAACCTTCACCTATTTAGGATCTACAAAAATTCTATGTTCAAAGAATACATGTCCAATGAAGTTCACTTCATGAATCCAGCAATTATTTCTTGATAGCTTGTCATAACGTTAATTACCTCTCTAAATATGCAAAACTAATCTCCTGTGATGAATTCAATCCATCCTCATATTTAAATTAATCCAATATTTCTTCTAAAATTTCAACCACAAAAATATTATATACTCATAAAATACCTAGTTCATCATCTCCATAAAAACTAAAAGAGAATTGGTTAAACAAAATGACATAGCATGGTACTTGTAATAGCCATACATTACCTAGAAGGTGGTATTTGAAATATTGGATGCTATCACTCTAAAATATTGATGAACATATCTATAACACACTAAAATTTTATGATAAATTTTTCTCTAAATAAGTTTTTTTTATTTCGTGGAATACACAAGAACTCTGATTTTAAATGAACCATAATATAGTACATCATTATATCCTAACAATTAAATATAATAAATATATATGAAAAGCAAAATATTAGAAGTTATGTTAAATTTTTTAAAAAATTATAATATATTGTTAAATTATTACTCACTTTTTAATAATTTCATTATATTCTATGAAAATATTATTTTTTCATTAAAATGGGTTGTATTGACTTTTGTGAGCATATAATATAATTACATTCCATCACGTCAAAAAAATTGAAAAAATGACCTTTCTAATGGAGGTTATTATATCAATATTATCTTAGACATAATTTATTGTGATTTTTATGAAAATATTGATTTTTCTATGAATTGTGTAAAATATTTATTTTTATTGAAAAATATATTTTTGATTCAAGAATTTAAAAAGAATAATTTTTAGTTTAAATGGTATAGAAAAGTAAAATTAGATTATTTCAAATATTAACAATCGAATTTAGGTCATTATAATCTATTTTATCATGTATTTTAGTACAAAACAGTTTTATACTTAAAAAAATCAGGAAAAATTATTGTCATCACATTTTATGGATTTAATAAAAAATTAAATTATACCACTTCTTTGGATTAAATATTGATGAGTGGATACCATATTTGGAATCAGGGTGTTCAAATTTCTTAAATATTTCTCTATTATTTTTATTGAATATGAATAATAATTGTGTTAAATATCTATCACTTTAGTAAGGGTAAAATGTGTAGAAGAATGTTAAAACAATGATATAAGGTCTGAAAATCAAATATATTCACTATGATAGTATTGGATGTGATCCTTGAATAAGGAAATTACTTTCTATTTTTTATGTATTCCATGAACTTATGTCTTATGTCATTGTTATTCTCTCTTGGATCTTGCTCATTTATTACTTTATGATTCATGTCTTATTAACTACCATTCCTTTTTTAATTGATCAAGATTGTGATATATGATATATGGGGTATGGTTTTCAAATGATAAGAAGATGTTCTCATACCCTTATTATCATGTTATGTTTAATTTATCATTGATATCTCTCTTTTTTACCCTTACCGAGCATCTGAGCTCACCCTTTCTTATGCTTCAAATTCCAAGGTTATGAAGAATGGTTTAAATTATGATATATATAAGGAAGTTAGTTATGAAAATGAAGGGAGATGAGGTATATATTTTATGAACATATTTCTTACGTATCTATGTTTCGATATACACAAAACCTATATGATTATGACATGGATTGTAATGTCATGTATTGAATATTCTTATAGTAAGATGTAATATTTATGTATGATAAGTATGGGTCATTGTACTTAAAGTCAGCACTATTATGTAAGGATCATAATGTTGTGATGTAAACATAAATTTTACCTCTCATATGGGTATAACAATCTATGTGAGGGTTTAACACACAAATATTCACCTTTTAAAGGGTATGTACTCATCTCTATGCTCACGTAAACATAACTATAGTATTATATAAGGGTAATACACACTCTACCAGGGCTACATAAAGGTAGCTAAATCACATACGTAAGGGTAACATAAATGTTGGTAATGCTATATAAGGGTACTGAAACACTCATGTAAGGGTTCCCTACTTTCCATATAAGGATACCACACCCAAATCATGGTATATATTAGGGTAAAACTTATATTACATAAAGGTAATCTATTTAATAAAAATACCATGTTATTGTATCCATGAACTAATGTTTGGGTAATGGAAAAGAACAAAAATGTATTTAATGGCCTCCAAAACTCATGTAATTGTAAAACAACATCACATAATGATAATATCCATCTCACAAAATGTTAAATAAATATAAATTTAAAAACACACTCTTAAATTAAAAACATCTAGAACATCATCTCCCTTATAAGTTGAAAACCTGTAAATATTATCATAGAACCTAAATGTGATTATTATATCGGTTTTTGTTCCAATTGTTTTTGAAAAAAGTCACATTAAACTAAAAAACCCCAGTAATTAACATCAACAATTATAAAATCTTATTTTTATCTATAAATGACCTAGTAGCAGTATACACTTGGTCATCTATATGAGCTCAAACACCATAAAGCTTCACATTTGGAACCTTATAAATTATTTAATAGAAGATTGTGACATATAAAATCTCATTTTGTTCCAAATATTATCTAAGCCAATCCACATATAAATTATAATAATTTTGTAAAATTATAAAAAAAGAAGATGTTATATTTTAAGAACCCCTTAATCAATATGAATATTGTGGATTCCATTTTTAATGGGATACTCTCTTACTCTCGAGTATCCACTTCAATTGGGTATAGTTTGAATAAATAATCCAATAATATCATCATTTTATCATGACATCTAATTCTTAATGTATTTATCAAATATGTGTTTTTATAAGAAAATATAAATTTAGTAACCCATCTCAACATAATGAAAATTATTTTAATTAAACTTATATTTTTGAAAATCCCTTTGATAATAGAGAAAAATTATTTTTAGTGAGTTTGTATAATCCAAACCCATATCATTGAAGGGGGTTATATTTACAATTTTTTATTTAAAATATTAAAGGATGTTTTTTATTCTCAAAAATAAAAATCTATTTTTAACTAAGAACTGTTCACTTGAAAATGTGTTTAGCATGTTTTTGGTAATTTTTCATTCTATTTCATAATTTAGGGAGTAATTTTTTTTTCATAAACATAAAGCTTAAGGTTTTTGAAATAATTATTTTATGGAATAATTTTTTCAATGTTGAATTTGAAAAATCATATAATTATCTTTTATGTTTAAAAAACCCATTTAATTCCATGAAAACCGTTCTAGATTAGTTTTATTGTATGGTAATGCACTATAATATCATTAAAATTGTATATATATTATGAAAATTATTTGATTAAGTTTAATTACTACTAAATATTTAAATGTGTTTCCAATTAAGGTTTATATTTTCTCAAATCCTTATGAAAGTATAAGTTCTCTATTATGGAAACCATTATTGAGTTTATTATATATGTAATTATATTCCATTATAGTAATAAATTACATAGATCTGATGTTCTCAAAAGATTATTTTAGATTGATTTATAATTATAGAGTAAATATTTAAAAAAATTACTAAAAATTTTACACTTGGGTGCTTATTATGATGATGGGATATGGGGTGTGAACCCATAACCTCAAGGGGAATTTATCATAATAGTGATATTAAAACTATCAATAATAATCCTAAGCATAATGGTATTTTCAATGATTCCCTAGTATCATTATATTCATTAAATATATATTATTTTGGAATGTAATTTTTTGATGTTTTCAAAAGATATATATATATATATTTATTTATTTCAAAGGATATTGTATTTTTCGCATAAATGTGTTTTAAAGATAATATTTATTTTCAATGAATGTTTTAAAGAGAAAATATTGTGGATTTTGAAACATTAAATTTTAATTTGGGGAAATTATTCTATTATATCTAATGGTTTATATTTGATATACATGTAAATGTTTTAAAAATAGTTTTATTGAATTATTTTCAGGATAAATGATTTCAATTCATGTTTAAAAACCCCATAGAAATTTTTTCACTTCTTGAGAATTAAAATTATTTTTACAACTTTAGTAGTGATTAGAAGATCAATGGTGAATGGTCTTGATTAACAGGATATCTCGATTGAAACCAAACAAGAGTTCATTGAGTTTTTATTAAACTCTGCTATGTATTAATGTTTTATAATCCTATTAAACTATTGACATAACATATCTTTAGTGATTTAATATTTTATTTTGATGTTATGATTTTTTAATGGCTGAAATATGGTCACATTTATATATATCAAAGATAGAAATGTAAATTTATTTTTTCAATATTTATTCAAGGAGTGAAAGTTTGGGGATGTCATAAGACCAGAGGCCAATCATTTAGAACAACATAACCCATTTTTACTGATCAAATAGATCACAAATTCAAGGTTATTAAAACATTTTATTTACCCTAAATTGACTTTTTTTCAGTGATAAACGTAGTGTTGAAGGGTCATGTCATCTATCCTCACAAAAGAAAAAAGTTTTGCATAAGGTTACACACTCGGAAAAATAAATCCCTTATTAAAAATCATTCAGCAAAGTCTATAAATCCTCCAATTGAACTTATTCCATACATTAATAGAGATTATAAATTGGTTTTGTACCTAGTACTATGTCCATAGTGAACTATACATCCCTTACCAGTGGTATTTCAGAAAAGTCAGACAGAAACACATTAGGAAACTCAGTGGACATTAGAGTAATATCACGACTAAAGTATTCTTTATTTAGATCAAAAACAAACATTTATATCATTTATCCTTTATTAGAAGAGGTGGTATGAATCTACATGACCTCCAGTCACCTTTCCCTGGAAAAAATAGAACACCCCCATCAAGGGAAGTAAAGAAGACTAGTAAATATTATCATGAATCTGGGTTCAATGGGAAATCATCCAGTCCATAATGAGAATAAAATATCAAGGTTTAATATATAAAACCATAAAATACAAGGTGTTATTTATCTCAAATAAAGATAAGGCATAAGTGGGGCATCACAGACTGTGCTCTCCCTTCTTTCCAGGGGTCATAGCATTATATATCACAAAAGACATAAACATTATGGAAATGTTTAGTTCATTCCAAATTATATTGGATATGAATGAATGAGATGAACTAGTATCTAATTAAGAATTCATTAAATATGAATATATAGTGATGGAACCTCTCAATACAATGGTATCCAAATCAACATCCTCTGCAGACTCATTCACTATTTGAAAAAGAATCATCCTGGATGCATGTGGTTGGAATCCATTAATTATTTAAAAATATAAATTTACCACATTTTTTATTGGTTATTATAATCCCATTCCATGATATAGGAATATAAGAAATGATAGAACTTCTAAAAATTACCGGACCGACCACATGAACCAAAAATATTTCATTCCTCTATACAAAACCACTTCAAATGCCCTAAATTTTCACATTTAAAAGAGTTCAATGGGACTCTTCCAAACACTAAATAGGGTTAGGATGATTCTACTATCATTATTTATAATAATATTCATAATAATTCATATATTATTTAATGATAATGATATAAATACCACTAAGAGTATGAGGAAATCCCGCTAACCCTAGCTTATCAGCCAATTCAAGCTTAGAAGTTAAATTTTTTTCCAATGAATTCACATAAGAGGTGGGATTCCACATGAAATCATAAGATTCGATATCATATTTTTTACCCATACAAAATATTAGAGCCTTTATCTTCTTATTTGATACTAACTCATAAGAAAATTGAACACGTTTGGTAATGAATTTTGTATATCAAGTCATGGTCCTATCATCATGTTAGAAGATAAATAGAAACTATACACCTTGAAAAATAAAAAATATAGATGAAAATACTCTATAAAATATATCAAATGTCCTTCCACACAAATCCCCAATGTTTCTTAATAGTGACCATAGAATCCCCCATCCTCCTACTAGGCCCTTGAAGATTGAAGGTAGCATATTTCACCTTTATCAAATATGGTGTTTCCAAGAACACAAAAAGTTGGTTAATATTTTTCAACCAATACATTATCACATAAGTATCTTTTAAGCCTCATAGTAATGGTTGTGTATTCAAGATAATCTTTGGAGCAGGATCCCTAGTTTCATTCCTTTGAGGTTCCACCATGAGATCCTAGATGGGTACCGGTGCGGCTACCATTCCTATATATTAGACTAGTCGCACCACTATCTCTATATGGTTTTGATTATTACGTGGTGTCAATTTCTTGGGATCATATATATCTCCCTACTAAAAAAATTTAAAACATCTTCTTGGGTACAGGGTATTAAAAAATATCAATAGGCAACATAGAATCATCAGAAAAAATATTCAGGTCATCAACTAAATCAAGATATATCATAAAATCAATTATATCCGTTAGAATTAATCTATATAGGATTTCAAAAAAATCTTATCAATTTTTTTGTAAATTCAAAAATTATATCATTTTCTCTTAATTTTCTATTTTCCCAATATCCATGGTTACTCAAGGGTCTCTATGATGAGTTATGGCCAAGCACTCACTCATAAATGACCCCTTAATCCCAAAAAATACTACATTGTATCTACTAGTACAAACCGACATTAAGGAAGGATTCTCAACCTATGACTTTGGTAGAATTTTTTAATAAAAACATATAGATCCTTGTACACTACTACCCAAACTATAACTTACATGATCCAAAGAGAATTATCGATCTCCAATAGCTTGTGACTAGTGTCTGGGCATAAAAAAAGTAAAAAAGAATGATTTCATCCCAAGAGTAATCAACCAATAAAGAATAGTGGGAGATAAATCAATGAATAATAGATGTCTGAACATTGACCAATGAGGAAAGTAAAGAAATAAATAAAATAAAATGTAATGGTACATCATACCATTAATTAAAAAAAATAGTCATGAAAAAACCGAGAATCTCTATGTACTAATTGGATCCCAACTCAAACTGTAATCGTTATCGTCCAAAAATCCCACTAGTCAAGCACACCAGCCACCTCGAAGTGGTTTTTACCTTTTTTTTACCTAACATTATATAGTTAAAAAACTCCATGAGGTAATGGTAGGATGTGATAAAATTAGACCAATAGGATTTAAATAAATTTCCATATTCTATTCCATAAAACAAATTAACCATTGATAATTTCGTTTAAATAACAACAAGGCATGAAAATAAATTTTTCTAACAAGATAACAAGTAAATAAAGATGGAAATTATATCAATTCTATATTAAATGATCATTCACCTAAAATATAAGGTTATGAGTAATACATTTCAATAATCACGTTCATTTATTAATCAGATTAAATAAAATCAACACTGTCATATTCTATGAGAATCATTCATTTATAGATCTAGGATATGTTCACTACTATGTTAATCAATAATGACTCAAGGTGTGCACACAACCCTATGGATAAGTCCATTGGAATATAATTAATAGACACACAACTAGGTAAATCCTTTATAAACTTGGTTATGTTAGGGAGATAATATTTAATCCATTTATAGGGTCTAGAGTCCTAGTTTCCATGTCCTAGTAAACCATTAACTCCCTATGTCATGACCCATCCTCGCGGCCCATGTCGTGACTACCCCAAGCCCGCCTTCCATAGGCTAAGGGCAGGAGACGAGCACCAAAGGCATAATCCTGATAAAAAGGTAAGTTATTGCCTTTAATAAGTAAAAAAACAACAAAGTACACAACTAGAAGTAAACACTAAGTAAAACTGTATACAAAAGAAAGTTCTGAAAGGAAAGGGGCCATAAATACAATCCCAATAGTAAAGTACAAACAACTGTAAAACTAGTACAACTGCCGAAAGGTAAAACATCAACTACTGAGTCGTCCTCCGGGAATCCCAGCTGAAGGGTGGGTACAGATGGCCACCTCAACACCCCAGGTTCGTCTGTCTGCTCCGTGTACGTCTTGCCATGTGGTCCACCTCTGGGTACCGTCCAGCTCTAAAACACTCTACCTCGATTAGTGTTGTTCGTCATCTACAACCAACACAACAAAGTGTGGGCATAGCCCGTGCAGGGGTGGGTATAACAATACACAGTAGGGACCCCGAGTCCCCCAAAGGTTTCCCAGAATCCTCGAAGGATAAACCAGAGAAGAAAAATACAATCAAGAAGTATCAACCAACCCTACTTAAGTATATGACCATACATATACCTATGTTATCAATCACAGTTTGACTCTAACTATCGATCCCAAGCACACCCCAGTCCACACATGAAGTAAAGTCAAACACCACGATGATAATGGTTGAAAGACATGACTCGGCTCACACATGTAAACATCTTTCATATAGAGATAGAGATGATCAGATGTAGTCACTAATTTATCTAAGATGTCGGAACCACACAGGATAATGGACCATCAAATCTATCGGAACCACAGAGGATACATGACCAGCTAATCTGTCGGGCCCACACAGTATATAGGAACAGAAGTCAGAACTGTCGAACCCACAGAGGATCCCGGTACAGTAGTCATCTTTGTCCAACCCAAAAAGGATTCTGGTTCAGAATTCATTGTTTTTGAACCCACGTAGGATTCTGGTATAGAAGTTATTATTATCGAGCCCACATAAGATTCCGGTATAGTAGTCATCAAAGGTGAACCCTTGAAATTTTCTGATCATCTTAGTCACAACCATCGCTAGGGTTCCCGCACACAGCACACTCGATTCCAAGAGGGTCCGCTCCTCAAGCCAAGTGTCGATACATCAACTATCACAAAGTATCGAGTTGATGTATCTCGTAGATCTATCTCATCAAAAGGAACCCAATGTGACAGAGGGTGCGTCAATTGGACTCCCGGTCCGATAATTATTAGGATTTCTGTTCCTAGGGCCCGGTTGGATTTTACATTCGATCCAACCCTTCCATCTTCGAAATTTGTCCAAAACTCACTTAGAGTAGTGAAGAAGTACCGCCTCATCGCGAGGGTCCTAGTTCCATAGACGGCGCGCCAATCGGACGCGCGGTCTAGGAGATATTCACATTTAAGTGAAGATGGCCCCAGCCCGTCAAGCCCCGTGGGCTTGAGGGTCAGTCCAACCCGGCTGGGGGTCAGCCTGGCCCGATGGGGAGTGGCCCACCTGTGGACCCGGCCCTCATTGTGGGCCAGTCGGGTTCATCCACTGGCGCCAAGCAGCGCCACCCCTCCTCTGCCCGTCCGGTCGTAGCCGGCCGGTTCGGCCCTACGCACGTGGCTCGTGCTGCGGGCCATGGTTCTTCCCACACGGTGCATGAAGGCTCCATGATTCTCCATCCAGTCCGGCCATAGCCAGCCGGTTCACCCAGCCGAGCGGCCCGCAGATGCGGGCCCCTGTTTCCCTCCATACGATGCCTGCGGGCGCCATGATCTTCCAGTGGGCCGGCTGGTCGGTCGGCTGGTCGTCCCATGGTCTGGCTCCATGGCGGCTGGCTCCACGGCGGCCAGCTTAGCCAGCCGCCTCCGCATCTCCCCCACAGTGCGACGGCGTCATGGACCTATTTCCCTCCACGCGGCGCGAAGGCTCCGCGCTTCTTCATTCGTTGTGACCCTCTTGACCGTGGATCCTCTTTCATTGTCGTGGTTCTTCTCCAGTGTAGTGCAATGGCACCACGTCCTTTCAGCTCCGCCTCCGACGTCAAACAACAAGAACCAACGTAGGGGTGTCAGGTTGTGTTTTTTCGGCTCTCACCCTCCACATTAGGTGATATCAATTGGCCAACGACATACAAAAGCATTCGTCGAAGAACAAGCCTATAATTCTATTCATTTAAAAATAAAAAAAATCCATATACCTCGATTCAAAGTACGTTGTCGAAGTCATAGAAGATGGGAATCGCGGAAGATGGACATCGTTCCATCAATGTCGGAGGAAAAAGAGCTTGGTGAATTCGAGACGAGATGATGCCCTCAGTTTACTTCGTGGTAGAAGTGATTCCCTTCCTTTCTCCGATTGAAGAAGATAGAAGATGTTGCTTCACGTTCTTCGGTGACATGGAGCGTTCTTCGTCGGGAGGATGGTGTTCTTTCCAAGAGTTCTCCCAATCTCTCCAATGATTTTTCCAACCCCAAAATAAATGATTTTGTTCCCTTATTTTAATGTTGGCATAGTCGATTAAAAATAATTTGAACACTCAAATTAATTAATTAAGTTGGTTCACTTAATTAAATTCATGGAGTTGGTAAGAATTCCAAGGGATCCAAATAATTAATTAGAAGGGTGTGTTGGCACATTAATGGGAATTACATGAGTTTAAATGGGGTTCAAGGGGAGTTGAGGGGTTTGATATGATCTGGGCCCCACCACATTATATCCTCCCATGGTAGGTTATGTGGGGGTGGTCCTACCTCCAACTTCCCCTTGGAGAATAAAACCACCATTTAAATAAAATTATGTCACACATAAATTTTATTTAATTTATTAAGAATCCCCATAAAAATTTACTTCCACTCCTGATAAAATGAAAATTCGATAAAGGTCTCCTTAAGCGAATATCGGCACTACAATTTCATCAGTGCCCTTGGATTTCAATTACGAGCAACGGTTTAAAATATAGAAAAACCCACATGTACGTTTACTGAACGTACTTGAACAAAACTTCAGAAATTGATTCCGGGCACACTGGGCCTTAGAATCAAGCACTGTTAGAAACTACGGACTCATAAAATACCCATGTATTTAAAAAAATCCATGAGATTTCTAGGTCTTTACATTCTCCCCACCTCTGGGCTTTACTTCCCTGTAAGCTATAACACACACTAAGGAAACAAATGGGGGTACTAAGCACGTATCTGAGCCTCCCACTCCCATGTGCTCTCCTGGAGGTTCCCGTGCTGCTAGCGAATGTGCACCAGAGGAATCAACCGTCCACGTAGGACCCGCTCCTGTCGATCCTCAATCTCCACTGGAACCTCCATGAATGTTGCCCCATCATCGACATTAAGCTCCCCATGTTAGATGATGCAGGACGGGTCGTGCACATATCTCCTCAACTGAGATACGTGGAAGACGTCATGAACCCATTGCAACTAAGGTGGAAGGGCCAGGCAGTAAGCCACCTGACCTACTCTATCGAGGCCCTGAAAAGGTCTGATGAATCGAGGAGATAAATTGTTTCCTCATCCAAATCTCCATAGACGTCGTCGAGGTGAGACCCATATGAAGACGTGGTCGCCATCCTTGAACTCCAGTGGTCTCCGTCTCCTATCAGCATAGGACTTCTATCTACTCTGTGCAATCTTCATCTACTCCTGGATGATTTTCACCTTCTCCATCATACCCTGTACAATCTCTGGTCCTACAAGTGATGATTCCCCTAGGTCATTCCAGAATAGTGGTGATATACAAGATCGGCCGTACAATTCCTCGTAAGGTGCCATCCCGGTGGTGGAGTGGTAGCTTTTGTTGTACTCAAACTCCACAAAGGGTAAGTGATCCTCCCAACTACAACCAAATTCAATGAAAAATGCATGGAGTATGTCCTCGAGTTTCTGAATGGTCCTCTTAGTCTGACCATGCTTTTGAGGATGGAAGGCGATGCTCAAGTGAAGCTATGTCCCAAAAGCTTCAGGCAACCCCTTCCATAGCCGAGAATTGAAACGAGAATCTTGATCGGAGATGATCGTCGATGGCACACCATGAAGATGTAAAATCTCATGTACGTAGAGGAATCTCATGCTCTCTATCGATCCCTACTCTCTGATCGCTATGAAGTGGGTCGACTTGGTGAGTTGGTCGAAAATAATCCATATAGAGTCGTGTCTTCTAGATGTATGTGGAAGTCCCATCACAAAATCCATGGATATCCCATCCCACTTCCACTCCGGGACCTCTAAGGGCTGAACCAAACCTGCTCGAACCTGGTGCTCCTCCATCACTTGCTGACAAGTGAGGCATTGCGAGACAAACTCTGTTACCGCATTCTTCATACCAGGCCACCAGTGCTATCATCTGAGGTCTGGATACGTCTTCGCCACTTTTGGATATACCGCTAGAGGGGAAGTGTGGAACTCCCTCAAAACCTCGTCCTATGGTGCAACTAGTACCGTGGTACATCCTGTGAACAGGATGTCGTGTTCCCCACCTTTAAAAAATCCATCAGGTTCCTGACTTGTGGATATCTGAGCTCGTCGAGTCTTACAGTCAACATCCCCATGTTGTGCCTCTCTGACTCGATGTAGAAGTGGGGGAGTGACAGTGAGAGACTATAGAATGGATGGTCTATCTCTATCCATAAAGGATATATGCAATGCATCAAGCTACTCCGCCACCTCTCCTAGAAGCCGAATGCCTGATATCTTATTGAGCGCATCTCCTACAACGTTCCCCTTCCCAGGAGTATAGACTATCTCTAAGTCATAGTCCTGGAGGAACCTGAGCCATCGTTGTTGTCTTAGATTTAGGTTATTCTGCGATAAGATATACCTGAGACTCTGGTGGTCAGAGTAGACTGTAAAACGCTCACCCAGAGATAGTGTCACCACATCTTCAAGGTGAAGAACACTACTGCTAACTCCAGGTCATGGGTAGCATAGTTCTGCTTGTGCTATCTCAATTTACATCATCCATACATGATCACTGCTCGCTCCTTCAATAGGACACACCCAATTCCATTCCCTGATGTGTCGCGGTAAACTACGTACCATACTCCCTCCTTCGGTAGCCTCAAGATGGGTGCACTGGTCAATCTCTACCTCAGCTCCTAAAAGCTCTGATGGAATCTATCTGACCACATGAAGGGGTTCCCCTTCTTTGTCAATTCTAAAAGCGGTGCTGAAAATCTGGATAAGTCTGTCACAAATCTCTGATAGTACCCAGCCAGTCCAAGGAAACTCCGCACCTTCGTCACACTCCTGGGTGGCTCCAAAGCAAGTACTACCTCTATCATCACTGGATCTACTACAACTCCATCCTCCAAGATGACGTGTCCCAGAAAGTGAACCTCTTGAATACAGAACTTGCACTTCGAGAGATTACCATATAGATGGTGCTCTCTGAGTGTATCTAGTACTACTCGAAAATGGTAGGCGTGCTCCTCCTTAGTAGATGAGTAAAACAGTATTTCATCGATGAAGACTATGACAAATCAATCGAGGTAAGGCTGGAAGATCCTGTTCATGAGACTCATGAACACTGCTGAAGAGTGGGTTATGCCGAAGGGCATAACCAAGAACTCGTAGTGGCCATACCGACACCTAATGTCTGTCTTCTGCACATCCTCATCTTGAACTCTGAGTTGGTGATATCCTGACCTGAGGTATATCTTCGAGAACCATCGTGCTCCCTTGAGCTGATCAAAGAGATCTTCAATCCATGGGAGTGGGTACTTGTTCTTCACGGTCACCCGATTCAGGTGACGGTAGTCGACACACAGTCGTAAGTTCACATCTGCCTTCTTGGAGAACAAAATCAGAGATTCCCAGGGTGAAACAATAGGTTGGATAAATCCCTTCCCCTGTAGGTACTCTAGCTGTACTCGCAGCTCACGAGGCTCTTCGGGAGCCATCTGATATGTTGGAGTAGATGTCAGTGCTCTCCCGGGGTACAGGTCAATGTAGAAGTCTACCTCTCTACGAGGAGGCAGTTCTGGAAAGTCGTCAAGGAAAATATCTGCTTACTAATCCACCAAAATAGGAAAACTCGGAATCCACACATCAACCTCTCCGAGGATGAAACTAGCCAACTGATGTGTGATTGGATTCCCCCTACTTTGCGAAAGTCCATCCTACATTGAAAAGGCTCCCTCCTCACCGGGGAAGGTGAACCTAGTCCCATCCATGTGGATACATCACACTTTGCACCTAATACAGTCAATCTGAGAATTAACTGTGGATGACTATTCCATACGTAAGATGACAGCATAAGGCCTCGACGCCACTACAAGAACATAACAACCGGAGCTCTCTTCTCCCAGAGAATGCTCAAACTACCGGCACCAGTGCGTAATCATAGAGTTTTCATCCATAGGAGTCTCTAGTCGTAAGGATCGATCCAATGACTCTGTCAGAATCTCCGAGCTCCAAATGAGGGTATAAGAAATAAAATAATGACTCGCACCTGCGTCTATAAGTACTGAAACAAGGGTGGAGTAGACCCAAATAGTACATTGAATCATCTCATGTGTGCCGTGGTCTTAGGCCTATAATTCCTATAGCTGAGCCCGCCACTGTCTACCAGCTCCCTGTGGTCGGGGTGGACCTCCTAGTGGTGGTGGTGGTAGAGCCTCGAAACGTCGTCCACCACCCGATGCTCGGCCAGCTGCTCTGCCACATCCGCCTTCTCTGGGAGGACCCCCATGGTTGATCCTTAGCCTTTTTCTGGGAGGTCCCTCTACTGTCTGCTGCTCATCTGCATGGCGGGTTGGGCAGTCTCGAGCCATGTGGCCCTGCCCTCCGCATGCATATCTCTACCTTCTCCTCATATAGCATGCTCTGTCTCGTGTGTCCCACACAACCAAACCTGTATCCTGGGGTTGAAAACCTGATGGATTAGTCCGCCTGGACCTCTATGTCATCTGTCTACTGCCACCTGTAGAAGACTCTACTATGTGTCTCCCGGTGGTGGGTCTCACCACTGGTAACTGCTTAGCAAGAAAACACTCCACTACAAGGGCTCACTCCAGCATCCCTGCCTACGTCAGAATGATGATGGGAATCGTTGAATCCCTGATATCATGCCTGAGTCCCTAATCAATGGTATGGGCCCTGAAGAAAGGGTCCTATACCATATCCATGGAGTAGAGAGAGAGTTCGGTGAACCTTGATGTGTACTGAGCTACTGTCATGCTGCCCTGCTGCAGATGAAGTAACTTATGAATCCGCACCGCATGAAGGGTGTTCGAAACAAACTCTGAGCGGAAGAGACTCTCGACGTCTGTCCAGAGTAATGATGCCTTGTCATGCACCTAGAGTATCAGGCTCCACCATCTGTCTACTACTGCATGCTGGATACTCGCAGAAAAGAACACCATGAGGTCGGCTGGTGTCTCTACCAATCTAAAAACTCTCACGATAGCCTCCAGCCTATCATCAGCTTCCTGTGGGTCCGTCTCTCCCCAGAACCTGGGTGGCCTCTGGAGCTGAAACTCGTTCAATGTACTCAGGCAGCGTGCACTCTCTGCTGCTGGAGCTGGTGGTATCGGTGGCCCAGCGGGTAGTGGTACCGCTGGTACCTCCGCTGTGATGGGGCCCTGCACTGAGGCCTCATCGCTCGGTGGGCTACCATCTCGTATGAAACTCGGAACCCTAGCTGGCTGCCTTCATAGGGCCATCCTAAAAAAGAAATAGGTGCATCATGGTTAAAATAGTATAACTGGTGAGCTTACACAAAGTAATCATGAATAAAACTTTTTCAAAGGAAACACACAGGCAATCAGGATTTCCGTGCACTGAGTCAGAGATCAGAAGTTAGAGTCCTAGTGTATGGATACATCGGCCTCTGCACCAACATCGGTTTCCCTAAACTGATAACCTCACCCAAAACACTTAACACTA
Source organism: Viscum album (assembly GCA_963277665.1). Taxonomy (NCBI): domain Eukaryota; kingdom Viridiplantae; phylum Streptophyta; class Magnoliopsida; order Santalales; family Viscaceae; genus Viscum; species Viscum album. The sequence continues at coordinate 528,643,190 of OY728128.1, forward strand.
TTTCCATTAAATGAATTAGAGTCCACGTTTTGATGTAGAACTGGCTCCTCTGATACCAATTTGTCACGACCCATCCTCGGGTCCCGTTCCGTGACTACCCCAAGCCCTCCTTGCATAGGCCAGGGCATGGTGACTAGCACCAAATGCATAATCTCGAAAAAAATGGAAGGAATTTCCTTTAATAAGTAAGAAAACAACAGAGTACGCAACTGGAAGTAAACACTAAGTAAAACTGTATAAAAAAAGTTCTAAAAGGAAAGGGGCTGGAAATAAAAGCCTAACAGTAAAGTATAAACAACTGTAAAACTAGTACAACTTCATAAATGTAAAACAACAACTATCAAGTTGTCCTCTGGGAATCCCACCCGATGGGTGGGTACAGATGGCCACATCAGCACCCCAGGTCTGTCCGTCCGCTCTGTGTATGTCTCGCCAAGTGGTCCACCTCCAGGAACCATCTAGCTCTACAACACTCTACCTCGATTAGTGTTGTCCGTCACCTACAACCAACACAACTAAGTGAGGGAATATCCCGTGAAGGGGTGAGTATAAAAATACTCAGTAGGGACCCCTAAAGCCTCGAAGGTATCTGAGAATCCTCAAAAGATAAACCATAGAAGAAAGAAACAATCCTGAAGTATCAACCAAACATACTTAGGTATATGCCCATACATATACATAAGTTATCAATCACATTTCGGCTCCAAATCTTGGGCCCAAAGACAGACCAATCCACACAAGAAGTAAAGTCAAACACCATGATGATAATGGTTGAAAGACATGAATCATCCCGCACAGGTATACATATTTCGTATAGAGATAGAGATGATCAGATATAGTCACTGATTCATGAAATCTGTCAGACCCACACAGGATATAGGACCAGCTAAGCTGTCAGACCCACACATGATATAGGACCAGCTACTCTGTCAGTCCCACACAGGATACAAGAACATAAGTCATAATTGTCGGACCCATGGAGGATCCTGGTACAGTAGTCATCGATGTCAATCCCATGGAGGATTCTGATTCAGTAGTCATAGTTGTCGAACCCCGGTAGGATTCCGGTATAGTATTCATCGTTCTCGAACACACGTAGGATTCTAGTACAGTTTTCATTGCAGTCGAACCCACAAAGGATCCTTGTCATCTCAATCACAGCCAGCCCCAGGGTTCCCGCACACAGCACGCTCGATTGCGGGAGGGTCCACACCTCGATCAAAGTTTCAATACATCAACTATCATTATGTCTCGAGTTGATGTATCTCGTAGTTTCATCTCATCAAAAGGAACCCAATGTGATAGACGGTGCATCAATCGAACGCCCGGTCTGAGAGTTATTGGAATTTCTGTTCCAGGGGCCCGATTGGATTTTACGTTCGATCCAACCAGACCATTTTCCAAATTTTTCCAAAACACACTTAGAGTAGAAAATAAGTACCTCATGATCGTGAGGGTCCTCGTGCCACAGATGGCGCATCAATCGGACGCGCGATCTAGGAGATATTTTCATTTAAGCGAAGATGGCCCCGACTCGTCAAGCCCAGTGGGCTGGAGGGTCCGTCCGACCTGGCTCGGCGGGTCCGACCTGGCTGGGGGTCAGCCCGGCCCAGTGGGGTGTGGCCCACCCACAAACCCATCCTGAAATGTGGGCCATTCTGGTTTTCTTGGCGGCGCCAAGCGGTGCTGCCCCTCCACTGCTCGGTCGTTCGTAGCCGGCCGGTTCGGCCCGGTGCACGTGGCCCGCGCTGCAGGCCTCGTTTCTTCCCACGCGGCGCCTGCGGGTACTGCGATTCTCCAGCCCGGTCGGCCATATCCGGCCGGTTCGCCCATCCGAGCGGCCCATTGATGTGGGCCATGGTCTCCCTCCATGTGGCGCCTATGGGCGTCGCAGTCTTCTAGCGGGCCAGCCAGTCTGCCTGTCGGTCATCCCATGGTCAGGCTCCATGGCAGTCAGCTCAGCCGGCCGCCTCCGCACCTCCCCCACGGCGCAAAAATGACACGGCCCTGCTACCCTTCGCGGGGCGCGACGGTGCCGATCCGCCTCCGCCGCGGCCCGACGCGGCCACGGCCCTTGGCTCCACCGCACGACGCAACGACGCAGCACTTCTTCATCCGCTGCGGCCCTCCCGGCCACGGTTTTTCTTTTGTTGTCGCAGTTCTTCTCCGGCGCGGTGCGATGACACTGCACCCTTTCGACTCCACCTCCGACGTCAAAAAACAAGAACCAATAGAGGGGCGTCAGGCCGTGTTTTCTTGGCTCGCACCCTCCACATTAGGTGATATTAATTGGACAACGATGAACCAAATAATTCATCAAAGAACGAGGTTATAATTTTATTCATTTAAAATTTATAAAATCCTCTTACCCCGATTCAAAGTACATTGTCGAAGTCGCAGAATACGGGCGTCATGGAAGACGGACATCATTCTGTCAACATCGGAGGAGGTAGATCTTGGCAAAGTCGAGTCGAGACGATTCCCTCAGTGGACTTCATGGTGGCGGTTCTTCCCTTCCTTTATACAGTTGAAGAAGATAGAAGATGTTGATTCACGTTCTTCGGTGTCGTGGAGCGTTATTCGTCGAGAGGGTGGTGTTCTTTCCAAGTGTTCTCCCATGATCTCTAACAATTATGCCAACCCCCAAAATAAAAAATTATGTACCCTTATTTTAATGTTGGCATAATGGATTATAAATAATTCAAAAAATCAAATTAATTAATTAAGTTGGTTAACTTAATTAAATGCAAGGAGTTGGAAAGAATTACAAGGGATCCAAATAATTAATTAGAAGGGTGTGTTGGCACATTAATAGGGAAGTCCAAGAGTTTAAAGGGGTTCAAGTGAAGTTGAGGGGTTTGAGATCGTGTGGGCCCCACCATATAATATCCTCCCATGGGAGGTTATATGGGGGTGGTCCCCACCTCCAACTTCCCCTTGGAGGATGAAACCACCATTTAAATAAAATTATGTCACACATAAATTTTATTTAATTTATTAAGAATCCCCATAAAACATAACATCCACTCCCGATAAAACGCAAATGTGGTAAAGGTCCCCTTAATCGAATATTGGAACTATGAGTTAATTGGTGTCCTCGAATTTCATTTCTGAAGACTGGTTTAAAAGATAGAAAAACCCACACGTACCTTTACTGAACGTACCAGAACCGAACTTCAGAAAATGATTCTGGGCACACCGGGCCTCGGAATCAAGCACCGTCAGAAACTACAGACTTGTATAATTCCCATGTATTTAAGTAAAAAACTTCATTGAGATTTCTGGGTCATTAAACCCTAGGATCTGAAGTGATTTCAATCAATCAATTCATCTATAATGTGAAATTCATTATTTCAATTCAATTCATAATTCGTTGTTCAAATTCCAAATATCTTTTTTTAACATGGAATTTCAATTTCAAAACCTAATCCAAAATTTTCTCTAATTTATTTCCTTAATAAATCATATTTAATTTAATTAAATTTTTCTTAATGACCATCATCAAATCACTTTTAATTTAAAGACTTCAATACTCAAAATGCACCCAATATTTTTCGATTCCATTTAAAATTATTTTTGTTTAAAAATACCCTAACTTTTTGAAATCAATCCTCATATTTACTGAATTAAAAGAAAATAAATACAAAATATATTTCAAATTGAGCAATAAATCATGGTTTAAATTTTATGAAAAAACCTTAATGACCTTCCTATTTTTATTCACACAATGAAATAATCATCAAAAAGGGAACCATAAAATGACAGTTGAAGGAGAGGTAGATCAAAGAGGAATACATTAAATTACAATTTATCAAATAAATTTTTCAATCCATAAATAACTATAAAATTCATTTCTTTCATTCAAGGTGATCTAATAAGAAAGTATAATTCCCAACTAATGAGTATTATACTTACTAAAGAGGGATACCTTTCATCCACTGACACTTTGATCCTAAAATAAATGGCTTAGAGAATACAAAATCCTCTTTAAAAAGTCTCTCAAATCCAAATTGTAATATTTGATTCAATTAGGTGTGGTTTATAAATTATAAAATGGGGTTCATGTCCTTAATGAAAAGTTTCATAGTATTAAAAACCCATTCAAATTGTTTCATGGGTTACACTATACAGTATGATATAATAGTGGAAAAAACCATGTTCCTTCATTGGGATTTTGGAGAGAGTTTTATCTGTTTTCCACAATTTTAAAAGAACTATCTTCCAATAATTCCCTCCCACTAGGGATAATTGAGAAGGTCACATTATATGGCCATACAATTTCAGGGGGATGGAATATAGTTTGAACCAAACATTTCCCCCTGTAGAACCCCATATCATGGAACACAGTTTCATTGCAAAACCCTAATGGTTTCCCTGAACTATTTTCCAACCCTCTATGATACAAAAAAATCATTTTTTAAAAATTCTCCATAAATAGCCAAAAACCATATCTGAATAAAGGACAATCCAAAACAAGGAATAAAAGTTTTTAAAATACTGTAATAAGATGTTGTTGGTTTCATATATCACTATATAAGGGGATCATTTATGTATATATTTTTCATTATTTTTTTCATAAATCTTCTTATTTGAATATGGATCCACTCATTCATAGCTCTCACTCTCAACTAAAAGAAAAAAATAGTATTCAAAATAAATTTTTAAATGGCTTCTCTCATTGAGGGTAAATATTTTATTTCTATAATCAATGAAATATATTAGATGATTGGTTTAATAATATAAAAAATTTGGAATATTTAATGGTAGTTATCATCTTTGAATCATATTATGTCACCTAATAAAAATATTGGAATCCATCCTTTTTACAGTGAATGATTAAGAGTTGAGGGAAAATAATATTAATTTTTGTTTAGTGTGGCTTCATATCTACTAAAAATAATAATTTATTTGTTTTAATAATTAATAACACAATATCCATTAACTTTAAACATCGATTAAAATTTAAAAACTTAAAAAAAATTTCTTTATGAGTATTATATTCTTCGTAATTCAATACTTCTAACTCTAATGTTATTCACTTTGTTTTACAGTATTTACAAATGTTTTTTATCTTATTATAATTATTTATACTATGATAAATATATCTATCATTTATAATTTCTCTAATTTCAATTAATATATATCCATTTAAAAAAATTCCTTAAAAATAATTATGAATATTCTATTACTCTTACATTATAAATATTTTAAAATACTATTGAACAATAATTTTGTTGAATATTATTATGAAAGGTTGTATTCCAATATTTGAAAAATGGTAAATTTTAATTAATTTTTCTAGATATAATTTATCCATTTAAATCATTAGAATTATTATTTTCAGATTATTATTAGTTTTTATGATGAATCTTGAATAACTAAGCTCTGATTGATTGAATATTATTTGATCTCCGATGTGCATGATTATTGGTAAAATATAGAAATAATTGTGAAATGTGAAAATTGTTTTTTGACACTAGGAATTTTTAATTTTACATGTATATAGTAGTTTAACAGAATTATAATTCCAAAATTTTATTTGAGTTGGAGTGTCAGTCTCCTTCATTTGTGAAAATGATTTTGAAATCAGTTTTCAGAAATTTGCTTTATGGATTAGCATATTGGGATGTGAAATTCATATTCATGAGGTGGTTTACATTTTTTAAAGTATAATAGACAATTTATTTCATCATATTTCAATAAACTATATCAAGGGGAGTTATCTATAAGAAAACATCATAATTTTTTATATGTTATTCATTGATTTATTCCCTTAAGATTCATTAAAATATCTTGCATTACTATATTTTCACAAAAAGTATTATTTAATCTGGAAAAGATAAATATGGACTGATTTGTTTATTTTTGTGATAAACAATATTTTATTTAATTAATTAAAAGTGTTCTCTTTTATTTGTGTTCAGTTTATGAGGATTATTCTACTCCTTTGATTGATTTTGGTGCATATTCCAAAGAAGATGTTTATGATGATGTTGGTGGTGTGAGAGGAGGTGATAATAATGTTATTGTCTGTAAATAAGATGATGAGGTTCATTATGGTTCTGGTGAGACTGATAATGACGATCATTTCATATGTAAAATTAATTCTTGGACAATACATTGAATTGTATCATATAATGATGTCAGTCTTTGGTAGATGTTATATTGTATACTATTTTATAGTTTAATTGAATTACACATTCATTCCAAGGTATTATAGAGGTGTTTCTAAGTAATTGTTGTATATATTGTATTCTAATTTAAGTTTACATGTTTCTTGAAACTATATTGCATTACTAGTGCACATGGGTTCCAACTATTCATCTGTTTTTCTGATATCTAGGTGCATTTTTTGTATTTTGATTGTCTATATTAGTTTTAAAAGTGTGTAGGGTAGAGTATATCTAGTGTTTTTTTCAGAACTGCAGTTCTTAGCCATGGGTTTACACTATGGATGTTGACCAAATGTTTTTCTATGAAAATAGAGGACATAGCCAAGGTTGTAAACCATGGAAGTTGACTTATATCAAAATTATGAACCATGGATATATAATATAGATGAATTATCTATATCCTATGATAAAAATGGTGGCTATAGGTGTAATTCAATAGTAGTAATCGTGGATATATTTGTGGGACTATTTCCAAGACAATAGGTGACACGGTACACCAAACCGTGTCTATTACCTATATCCATGGTTTATTTTTCTACATAAATTATTATAAATTGTGGTTATAGCCTAAATTTTTAATGTCCCATAAATTCTATATAATTTTTTTAATTATATATAATTATTTCTAGACCACAAAATCTGACGGCGCATGATTCTGAGGCCCAGAGTGCCCATAATGGTCCGTCGAAGTTTTGTTAAACATTAAATAGTGTGCGTAAATAGTATTCCTAAAAATTTAGAGTAAATCTTAAAAAGTTACTCAGATTAGAAATATGAGGTCACCGTTGCGTTAAGGATGGCGGGTTTACCCTAGGCACGACTTATGTTTAGTCGGCGCGGACCTCCTCTGAGAAAACCCAAAAATAGCATAATAGTAAATAAAAAAATTAAATAAATTATTTTATTTTTCATATGCTTATAACTCAAAAATGGTATCTTGTATTTAAAATCCAAGACCACCATTGAACTCTTGAGGTCAGGCTTTATTTATGAAGATACTAACATTGCCCGGCATGGGCAACCAGTGAAAGTTGGTTTTTGACCGTAAATAAAATGATTAAATGACAATTATTTTATTGTAAAAATCCTGAACATTTAAATGGTAAATCGGATTGGAAATCCTAGAGTACCATTGGGTTTTTTGGGGCATTTTTCACATGGGGATATCCTAACCACAACCGGCATGGGTCTAGGGTGACTCCTAATAATTTTACAAACTTCTTTTCGGGTACGTTTAGTAAACGCGCAAGCGACCTTTTCTAACTCTTGAACCGGTGCTCGGAATTGAAATCTGAGGGCACCATTGAACTTGTAGCACCTTTATTCTCTTTTGGATACTTTCTCCTTGATAGTAGTAGGTCGAGGCTGGAAGTCAGCTTCTCTCATATTCGTGAAAGAATAAAATAAAAATAAATTTCTGTAACATTTTTTTTAGTTTTATTTTAAACTCCTTGTGGATGTTTCATAGGTGGGGACCACCTGACCTAAACCTCCCATGAGATGTTATGGGGGTGGGGACCACCTGAACTAACCTCCCATGATAGGTTTTGGTGATGGGTACCACCCGAGGCTAAAACCCCTTGAAATCCCCTCTTAATGGTGGATAAACCTCTCAACTCCCTCTTTAATGTGGAGGATCCTCTTGAGCTTCCTCCACATTAATTATGCCAACACACCACATTAATTTTAGAAAATTTGATTTTTGTTCCAATAAACTAAATAATAGATATCATAATCTATTATCTTAGGCTACCTTTTAATTTTGGTGGAATTGGAGAAAAGTCTTGGAAAAGAAGATAGCATTCGAGAACTTGGGAGAAAGATCTCCAATGAAGAATGCCAACGAAGAATGATAAACTTGACTTCGTCTTTCATTCTCAGTACATCCTAAAATGTGGGACATATTCAATCAATGATCATCTTCCCCTCCCTAACGATGTCATCTTCACCCTCACGATCTCCATCGACAAATCAAACGAGGTAGTGGTGTTGTTCCCATGTTCTCCCCTTCTATGATTCTTTAGAGGGAATGGGATTAGTGATGGACAATGGTTGTGGGGATTATGTTCTTAAATATATTCCATACTTGTTCGTATTCTTTTGTATATACTTTCTACCACTCAAATGCTGAGGGTGCGGGCCAAACAAACATGGTCGTACCCCTTCTCCATTGTTCTTGAATGGTGTATCCTTCACGATAGAAGAAGGTGACATTAGAGATCGAGACCGGTGTTGGCCATCAGCACCGGTGGAACTTGACAACTACCAACAAAGCCTTGGTGCTCCGCTTCCCTATGGCCTCTGTTCCACTTGGTGCTCTACTGTCTGGGGCCACCGCCACCCTGTGTCTACTGTTTCCCCATGCCGCCTGCTGCCGTTCGAGCCGCCGCCGTCCAGGCCGAGTCATCTCCGCAGTCCGAGCCGAGTTGCCACCGTTTTCCGAGCCACTGCCGCCGTCTAGGATGAACCACCGCTACCGAGAAAAACCACCATCGAAGCCATCGCCATCCAGGTCGAGTAACCACCACCATTCATTCCATTGCCACTATCTGGGCCGAGTCTTTGCTGGTGTCCGAGCCACCGCCACCGTCTGGGCCAAGCTGTTGTTGCCGGGCTGAGACACCATCTGAGCTATCGCTTCCATCCGGGTCGAGCCACCACCCAAGCCACCATCTCCCTTTCCTTTGAACCGCCCTAGCCGAGCCGCCCTGAGGCCTCGCCCCCTCACGGAAACCCCCCGGCTGAGCCGCTCCGTGGATTTTCACCCTCGCAGCACCCTTCACTGCATCGCGGCCAACCGCGGCCCTCCGCGGCCCCTCACGGCCTGCCGGTCTGGGCTGCCCAGTAGGTCGGGTTGGCCTAGTTCGGGTCGGGCTGGGTCGATCTGACCAGGTCGGACTAGACCCGAGCCCACTATGACCCCCTTACATTCTTTTGGCCATAACATTGGCCCCAGTCATTTGATTGAGAAACCGTTAGAGTCACTGGACATAATGGAGCAAGACGATTCCTTCGAGTATACCCCACTAGAGATTTGGGATAATATGGGGTACGGTTGGGTTGGATCAAGAACGAATCAAAAAGGGGCCCCAGGGCTAAAAGGATAATAACTCACAGACCAGGCATCATATTGATGTGTCGTCTATTCCGTTAATACCCCTATAATGTGGTGTTCCTTTGGGATACTTCTTCATGGGACAATGTGGAAGTTAGAGAATCGAAGAGTGGCTTGGGGAGTGGACTCTCCCAGAGGTGAGAAAGCCTAGTGTGAAAACCCATAAGCTAGCAGTGATGAGAAGATTTCTCCTAGATATCATGTGTAGGTCATCTCCTAGCTATCCTGTGCAGGCCAGCTTCTATCGATCCTTGGTGGGTCAGCTCCTAGAAATCCTATGTGGGTCATCTCCAGTGATCCTATGTGGGTCAGCTCCTAGCGATCTTGTATTGGTCATCTCCAGCGATCATTTATGGGTGGGCTCCTAGCGATCTTATGTGGGTTAGCTACAACGATCCTGTGTGGGTCAGCTACATCCATCCTGTGTGGGTCAGCTCCAAGTAATCATCTGTGAATCATCCCCAATGATCCTTTGTGGTTGATCTCTGAGTGATCCTCTATGGGTTAGCTACAACGATCCTGTGTGGGTTAGCTCCAGCGATCATGTGTGGGTCAGCTCCAGCAATCCTGTGTGGGTCAGCTCCTAGTGATTCTGTGCAGGTTAGCAGCAGAACCTCTTAACAATGTAAGATGATTTAGTAGTAACATCTTATCATATCTACAAATATACCTACAGATATACCTGGGGTGAGCTGAGTCAGTACCTCTGTGTTTCCACATGATTGAGATGGATTACTTGATAACTTAGGTATATGTACGAAAATATAACTAAGTAGGGTTATCTGCTGGTTTCATACCTTTTGGTTTTTCCTTGGTGAATTTTGTGAGACCTTCAGGGTCCTGTCTTCCTACTGTGTATCGTTACACTCACCCCTTCACAAGCTATGACCGCACCTTGTTGTGTTGGATGCAGACGACAGACAACATTGACTGAGGATGAGGGTAACCGGACTGGAGGTAGCTCATAGGTGGACCTAGATGAGGCGTACCGCAGAGACGACCGTTCAAGGGTCGTACCTACCCTTCAGGTAGGATCCATGGTGGGTGATCATAGGAGCTGTTCCAGTTTAATTATTCTTTCAGTTGTATTTTACTTTTCTATTTTTTCTTGTGCTTTCCAGTTGGGATTGTATTTCATCCCCTTTATACTTTTAGCACTCTATTTTCTATACCATTGACTTGTTTTCATATCTTGTTGTGTGAATTTTTGCATGTGTTAATAGGTTATAAATGAAATTACTTCCCAATTTTAGGAAAATCTCTTTTGGTGCTAGTCACCATCCCCTGGCCTATGGAAGGCGGGCTTAGAGATTGTCACGGTACAGGCCCCGGGGGACGGGTCATGACAAATTGGAATCAGAGGAGTTAGTTCTAACTTAGAACATTAGACATAGATATTTATTTTTAATGGAAATAGTGTTAATTGTAGTGAGTGTGGTTATTAGTTTAGGGAATCCAGTGTTGGTGCAACGGCCGACGTATCCATACACCAGGACCCTAACTTTTGATTTCCGACTCAGTGCACGAAAACTCTGATTGTGTGTGCGTTTTGAAAAGTTTTCTTCTGTTTCCTTGGGTCAGCTCAATACGTATAACTAAATGACTATGGCATACCTATTCTTTATCAGGATGTCACAGTATAGACAACCATCTAGGATTCCTGAGGGAGTAAACAATGACGGCCACTGAGGGAGGAAGCTCCGATGCATGGCCCTCTTACTATGTTGGCACCTTCTGGTGGTGTACCAGTAGCACCACCACTGGTTGGGTAGCCGTTTCCACTAGCCGGACTGGTGGACGGTGCATGCCGACTGAGCACGTTGCACAAGTTCCAGCAGTATAGGTCTATGTGGATTTGAGGCAAGAAATATTCCCACGCAGCTGAGGGATGGCTGGAGGTGGGTTCTAGATTTTTCCACATAGTTGAGACACCAGTAGAGCAGATGGTGATCTTAGCTACTAGTATTTTTTCAGTGAGTGACCATGAGGATTGTCCACATAGTGATGAGTCTTCGGTATGTCGACCATTACCCAAGATAGTACCTTCGGGTAGTGTGTCAGCTATATCAATGCCCGTTGGTCAGCGGTTACAACCCACGGTACTGGTAGGGGACACTTATATAGGCTTAGTGCCTTACGCATGAATCAGCATTAGATACCCCTCAGGTTTTGAGGTAAGACCGACTCACCGACAGCTAAGTACTGACTTGAAGAGATGGTTGGGAGTTCTCTATAGCTTCTACAGCTTCGGCAGGACGATATGTCAGTAGATGTGTATTCATTGAGGCGTACCTATCATTCCAGGTACTCGACGAATACGATACAAATAGTGATTCCGGGCTTGTACTTTTTAGCGCAGTGTGTTTAAGGACATCTAATCCATCACTATTCCTCTATGCATTCCGACTTATGTTAGGGTGGTGGAGAGAACCATTGTGGTTGAGTGTTCTTTGGCTGAGCAGATACAGCCAGTGAATGTTAGCAGTGGGAAAGTTGGAAACTGTTTCCAGTATTAGAGACTTGGGCGTGTAAGATATTTCGGGAGGAGAATGTGAAAGGAACATATGTATCTGTAGGGAAAGAGACGTGGAAGCCGAGCTAGGATAGCTGCATCAAGTGGTGTACATTTTGACATGTCCCAACCATCCCCTTTTTGTGGACCCCACAAGGCTCAGGGAGTTGGAGGATAGGGGAAGAGAGTAGCGGCATGCAGTCAAGGAGTGCGACCAGAGGGTTATAGGAATGATTTGAGGTATGGTTTGTGTCTACTACTACCTGCTGTATCAATAGACATAGGTACCAATAATTACTTCCTTCCAAGAATCTTTTCCAAGACCTAGAGTTTCAGGTAAAACCGTTGACTTGACCCTCACGTCTGTACATACCTTTGGGATGAGACTCGACAATCAGACAAACGCCGACAGTGTGATCTGACCCTTGAGGCGAGAGTTTATGTTGGAACCTCTTGGTGGAAAAATCGAGGCCTTACGATGTCAGTTTGGGAATGGAATGGACATCAACTGTTCATTCTCATATTGATTATATTAGGCAAAAATTCTGTCGTTTACCTAAAACATTGGAATGAGTTTTTCTTTGGTCGGTGAAAAAGGAAACCTGGGAAGCACAAGATAAACTCATGCATAGGAGTTTTGAGTTTTTAGTTCCAAAAAAGAGTGGAAGAGTATGGGGACATCTTTTCAAAAGATATTTCCAGGAATACCTCCATGAAGGGAGAAGGATGTCTCCTTTATCTAGGTACTATCGGAGATTTGCTCCCGACATCTCCTGGGTAGCGACACCTTTATCATCATTGATGAAGAAGGGGAAACCATTCATTTGGTCGAAGATATACCAGTTTATTTTTCAAGAGATGAGGTAGAGGATGACTAGTGCACCCATCTTGAGGCTACAGGAGGATGGAATAGGGTACGCAGTCTACTGCGAAGCATCAAGAACTGGGCTCAAATATGTCCTGTTGTAGGAGCGAGCAGTGATCGCATATGGTTCTCGACAGCTGAGACAGCACGAGCAGAACTACGCTACCTAGGACCTAGAAGTAATAGAAGTGGTCTTTTCCTTGAAGATGTGGTGACATTATATTATGGGTGAAAGTATTACAGTATACTCAGATCACAAGTGTCTCAGGTATATCTTCTATCAGAAGGACCTGAACCTGAGACAGCGATGTTGGCTTCAGTTCCTCCAGGATTACGAAATCAGGATATTCTATACTCCTGGGAAGGGGAATGTTATAGCAGATGGACTCAGTAGGAGGACTGGTATATTTCTTCTAGGCAAGGCGATGGAGTAGCTAGCCGCTTTGCAGATATCCTTTTTTGATCGGGATGGAGTAGCTTTTCTTCAGTCTCTTACAGTCACTCCCCATCTTCTTTAGCGAGTCAGGGAGGCGCAGTGTGGGGATGCTGATTGCGAGACTATACATTCTCAGATATCCATAGGACAGGCACCTGATGGATTTTATAAAGGTGGGGAGCATGTCATTATATACAAAGGATGTACTGTGGTAGCAGTGTTGGTTCGGAAGGAAGTGTTGAGGGATTTCCACACATCCCCTCTAGCGGTACATCCTATTGTGGTAAAGATGTACGAGGACCATCAGCGTCAGTACCGGTGGAAAGGGATGAAGAAAGTAGTGGCAATTTTTGTATCATGATGCCTCACTTGTTAGAAAGTGAAAAAATCTTTGATCCGACATAGGTCTTTTTCCGACCAGAGGAGGGAGACCATGTCCTCCTACGGGTCTCACCTCAACGAGGATTGTAGAGTTCTGACTGAGGGGGTAGGTTATCACCGAGATTTGTCGGTCTTTTTTTATCCTCTGGAGTATAGGCAAGGTATCATACTACTTGTCTCTTCCACTGCATTTGGATAGGGGCACAACATCTTCCACATATCCCAGCTGAGGGGATACCTGCACGACCCATCTCACATAATCGACCACGTCGAGTTGGACTTAGATGATGGGGTGTCGTCTAAGGAGATTCTAGTGGAGATTGAGGATCGACAAGATAGGGTATTTTGTGGTTGGTAGATACCTCTAGTTCATGTATTCTAGCAGCATCGGAACCTCTATGAGAGAACATGGGAGCAGGAGGCTCAAATGCATGCTCAATACCCTCTTTTTGATGTTTTGCCTTTGTTTTGGATTATGAGGACGTAAATCCCTACGGTGGGGATAATGTGATGTCCTAGAAATTCTGTATAATTTTTTTAAATTATATGGAATTATTTTGAGAACAAAAAATCTGACGGTGCAAGATTCGGAAGCCCGGAGTTCCCGAAATGGTTCGTCGGAGTTTGTTAAACATTAAATAGCATGCGTAAGCATTTTTCCAGAAAAAGTGGAATAACACTTAAATGGTTACTCCGATCGAAAATAAAATGTCATTGTTGCATTCAAGAGGGTGGGTTTACCCTAGGAAAGACTTATGTTTAGTCAGAGCGAGCCTCCTGTGAGAAAACCCAAAATTTGAATAACTATAAATAAATTAAATAAATAAATTATTTTATTTTTCAAATGATTATAACTCAAAAATGGTAGCTAAGATTTTAAATATAAGACCACCGCTGAACTCATAATGGAATGATTTATTTATGTAGAAACTAACTTTGTCTAGTGCGGGCCACCAGTGAAAGTTTGTTTTTGGTCATAAATAAAATAATAAAGTGAAAATTATTTTACTGTAAAAATCCATAACATTAAAATGGTAACTCAGATTGAAAATCATAGAGTACCATTGGGATCTGTGGGGTGTTTTTCACTTGAGTAGAACCTAACCTTGACCGGCACAGGTGGAGGGTGACTATTAATAATTTTCCGAACATTTTTTTGGGTACGTTCATAAACGCACAAGTGACGTTTTATAACTTTTGAACGGGTGCTCATAATTAAAATATGAGGGCACCATTGAACTCGTAGAACCGATATTAGATTAAGAAAACCTTCACCTCGACTGTAGTAGGTCGAGGGTGGATGTTAGATTTTCACATATTCATGAATGAATAAAATAAAAATAAAATTGTATAACATTTTTTTAATTTTATTTTAAACTCCCTGTGGATGTTTCATAGGTGGGGACCTCCTAAACTAAACCTCCCATGAGAGGTTATGATGGTGGGACCACCTGAACTAACCTTCCATGAGAGATTATGGTGGTGGAGACCACCCGAGGCTAAAGACCCCTGAACTCCCCTCTTAATGGACGAGAAACCTCTCAACTCCCTATTTAATGTGGTGGAGCCTCTTGAGCTTCGTCCACATTAATTATTCCAACGCACCACATTAATTTTAGAAAATATTAATTTTTTGAAAACAAACTAAATAATAGATATCATAATCTATTATCTTAGGATACCTTTTCATTTTGGTGGAATTGGAGAAAAGGCTTGGCAAAGGGGAAAGCGTTTGAGAACATGGGAGAAAACTGTCAAACGAAGAATACCAATGAAGAACGCTGACCTTGACTTCAACATTCTTCCTCAAGACATGATACAATACGGGAAATCTTTAATCGATGATAATCTTCCCCTCCCCAATGACATCATCTTCTCCCTCATGATCTTCGTTGACGAATCAAACGAGGTAGGGGTTTTGTTCCCATGTTCTTCCCTTCTAATTTTCTTTTACGGGAATTGGATTAGTGATTAATGAAGGTTGTGGGGATTGATGTTCTTAGATATCTTCAATAAATGTTCTTGTTCTTATTGAGATGCTTTCTACCGCTCTAATTTGGAGGGTGCGGGCCAAACAAACATGGTCTGACCCCTCCGTCATTCTTCTTGAATGGTGTATCCTTCGCGGTGGAAGAAGGAGACTTCGGTGACGGCGACCAGTGCCGATGGTCGGGACTGGCGGAACATGAGAACTGCTGATGAAGGCAAGACACTCGGCCGCCCCGTAGCCTCCGCACCCCATGTCGCTCCTCCATCCGTGGCCACTGGCACCCCACATCCATCGCCGCCCTATGGCCTTCGCAGCCCCAAGAAATCTGCCGCTTCGAGCTATCAACAGTCGAGCCGACCAGTGTCGTCACCGCCGTCTGAATCGCAACTGTCTGAGCTGAGTTGATGCTGTCGTCCGAGCTGCCACTGCCATCCAAGCCGAGGCGTCACTGCTATTCGAGCCACTGCTGCCATCCAGGCCGAGCCACCGCCGCCGTCCGGGTTGAGACGCAGCCACCGTCCGGGTCGCGCCGCCCGAGCCGCGACCGCCAGACCGAGCCGTCGTTCGAGCCACCGCCATCCGGGATGAGTCACTGCCACCGTCCAAGCCACCACCGCCATCCGGGCCAAGGCGTCTCCCCCATCCGAGGCACTTCCCCCTTCTGGGCCAAGCTGCCAGCACCGTCTGGGCCGAGATGCCCCCTCGAGTCGCCGCCGATGGGCCGAGCCGCCATCTGAGCTGCCACCGCCATCCAGGCCGAGCTGCCGCCCCAACCGCTACTTCCTTTCCAGAAGAAACGCCCCAGCTGAGCTTCCCCATGTCCTCGTGCCCTCGTGGAAACCACCCGGCTGAGCCGATCCGTGGCCTCGTGGCACCCTCCACGACCTCGCAGCCACCCGTGGCCCTCTGCAGCCCCTCGTGGCCTACCGGGCCAGACCAAGCGGGCCGGGCCGAACCCAACGGGTGGGGTCGGACCCAACGGGTCTGGAAAGGTTGACCCATACCAGGTCGTCCCAGGATGGGTCAGGCCCGGTCGGTCTGACCGGGTCGGACCGGACCAGGGCCCACTACGACCCATTTACATTATTTTGGCCATAACTTTGGCATCACGCGTCCGTTTGACGAACCGTCAGCGGCGCTAAAAATCTTGGAGAGAGATTTTCCCTTTGAGTATACCTCACTGGATATTTGGGTTAATATGGTGTATAGTCGGGTTAGATGATGCATGAATCCAACCGATCCCCCGAGACTAAAAGGCTAATAACTCACAGACCGGGCATCCGATTGACATGCCATCTATTTCATTGAGACCTCTATGACGTGGTAGTCCATTGGGATACTTCTTCTTGGGAAATCCTAGCATTTGGATAATCGACTAGTGGCTTGGGGAGCAGACTCTCCTAGAGGCGAGCAAGCCTAGTGCAAAAACCCAGTAGCTGGGTATGACGAGAAGACTGCTTCTAGCTATCTTGTGCGGGTCAGATCCTAGATATCTGGTGCTGGTCAGCACCTACTGATCTTCTGTGGGTTAGCTCCTAGCGATCAAGTGTGGGTCAGCTCCAGCAATCTTATGTGGGTCAGCTCCTACCAATCCTGTGTGGGTCAGCTCCAGCTATCTTGTGTGAGTCAGCTCCTAGGGATCCTATGTGGGTCAGCTCGAGCAATCTTCTGTGGGCTAGCTCCAAGCAATCCTTTGTGGGTCAGCTCCTAGTGATCCTCTGTGGGTCAGCTCCAGCAATCCTATGTGGGTCAGTTCCTGGCAATCCTGTGTGGGTCTGCTCCGACCGATCCTGTGTGGGTCAGCTCCAGCGATCCTGTGTTGGTCAACTCCAGCGATCCTGTGTGGGTCAACTCATAGCGATTCGGTGGAGGTTAGTAGAAGAGCCTCTTAACAAAGTAAGATGATTTAGTAGTTACATATAATCGTCTCTACTATTGTACATAAAGATATACCTGGTGTGATCTGAGTCATTACCTCTGTGTTTCCTCATGATTGGGATGGATTACATGATAACGTAGGTATATGTATGGGCATATACCTATGTAGGGTTATCTATTGATTTTATACTTTATGGTTTATACATGGAGGATTTAGTGAGACCATGAATGTCATGGGGTCCCTACTGAGTATTGTTATACTCACCCCTGCACGGGATATGCCCGCACCTTATTGTGTTGGATGCAGACGATGGACAGTGCTGACTGAGGATGAGGGTATCAGGACTTGAGGTAGCTTGGAGCTGGACCTAGAGGTGGAGTACCACCGAGACGACCATTTGAGAGCCATACCTACCATTCAAGAAGGATATGTGGTGGGTGATCATAGGAGTTGTTCTAGTTTACTTGTACTTTCAGTTGTCTTGTACTTTCCTATTTTTCCTTGTACTTTCTAGTTGGGCTTGTATTACAGCCCCTTTTTACTTTTATCACTCTATTTTCTATACATTTGACTTGCGTTCGTAACTTGTTGTGTGCTTGGTTGTGTGTGTTTATAGGTTATAAAGGAAATGCCTTCCCAGTTTTAGGGAATATTCCTTTGGTGCTAGTCGTCATCCCCTGGCCTATGGAAGGCGGGCTAGGTGTTAGTCACGGCACAGGCCCCGGGGGACGGGTCGTGAGAAAATTCCTTATGATTAAACCAACCTTCTTATGGGTTCTATACTTGAGAATAGAAAATACTTTTCCCAATGTACTTAACCACTACAAAAAAAACCAGTGGATTAGAAGACCAGCTGAAAGAGGGTGAATGTTGTCATATAAATGACTCAATAGTTAGTTTGTCAATCCATGGTTCATTTTGGAACTTAACATGATTTTTTTACCCACAACTTAAGATATTTGGATTATAATTTCTACAGTTTTTTTCATTATTTCCCCAATCTCATTTTTATTCCCATTTAGACAATCTCTAATTTTTTATTGTACCCACTACTGGAATATAGAGTTATGCCCACAGTTTTCGGGAAAACTGTGGGTACATGTAACCCTATACCCATAGTTTACCCTAAACTGTGGGTATAGATATTATATGGGAACATATACCCATAGTTTTACCTAATCTGTGGGTATGCAATCTCCTATACCCACGGTTTTTCTCAAACTGTGGGTATAGGTAATGTATGGAAACAAATACACACCGTTTTCCAAAACTGTGGGTTTAGGCTCCCATACACCCATAGTTTTGAAAAAATTGTGTGTATAAGGTTGTTTTTCAAGACCTATACCCATGTTTGAAATAAAACCATGGGTATAGTGTTGATTTTTGAATACCTATATGAATTGTTTTATAAACCGTGGGTATAGCTTTCCCGTCTTATGGTGCGAATTTTTTTTCGCGGGGCACAATTTTTTTTGCTGGAACACATATTCCCCTGGTTTGTTACCCATAGCCACAGTTTATATAAATATATATAATTAAATATATTTATATACCAATAATACATATAGGCTAGTGTTTAGGTGAAGGAGGAATAAAAGAGAGGTCTAAGGATTAACTCGCGCAACCGCATTTTTATCAAAGTTATACCCACAGTTTTAGAAATGTAAGTATTGGTTAATGACACAATGTCATGGTGACTGACAAGGTGGAGTAGACCTATACCCATGGTTTCCTAAATCACGGGTACAGCTCTCAGGCTATCCCAATGACTTGGGAGCGAACGGTTCGTTGAAACCGTGGGTATAGGAAATATCAATAGTTTTAGGGGCTATACCCACAGTTCAAACTTGGATATAGGTCAAATTTCTAGTGGTGACCCATTGTTAACTATGTTTTTTCAGGTTTCCACCATTAGCTTCACTGATGGAAAACTAAAAATTATTATACTAATATTAATGAATTACCATTAAATTTAATTATAATTTTAGAAGGGTCTTTCATAAATAACATGCATATGTTATCCTATGAATAAATAGGTTTTAATATAGGTTATCCATGGATAGATTTCTAACTGAACTAGTTAGATATTAAAATCCCGTGTAATATTTTGTAAAGATAATGTCATTAACCAAATCATATCCCCTAGGATTCTTAGACTAGGTGTTTAGTTAATCTTATTTGTCTTTCACCAATCCATAGTTCAGTCAATATGAATGATTCCCTGTTTTGGGTTACTACCCCAAGCCATAACTATGCCATGTCTTTCATCCACATGTTGTATCTAGATAGGGAAGTAATTTCAAGGTCTTCTAATCGTATTGATAATATCCTATATATAGAATTGTCCCTTATAATTTTCACTAAGGTCTTCCTAATTTTTTTTAAACTAGTATCCAAAGATAACTAAAACCTTATCTAATACCAACTAATGTGAACCAAGATAAACAAGACATAAATAATACATTAATCTCATCATTTAAAATTTTAATGTCAAAAATAATAGAAACATACAAGGCCCTATAGGTATATTTTCTTTGTAATTATCATTATAAATAACTTCTTTTATAATATATGAAAATATTTTTTAATAATAATTATTATATAGACAATTTTCTAGAAATATCACATGATATAATCATCTTCATTACCAACATAACACCCCAATATTATACTATATATTTAACCTAAAAAAATTTAATTACCTTTATATCTTTGTGAACCTGGAACCCTAATATTTTAAAATAATAAAATTATGTTCGATATCATATATGAAATGTATCACCGGGCCTAAACAAACTGTGAGATGCTATTTTAATATGACTATTATAACCTAACAATTGAAGTGGTAGGTATTAATATGATTAATATAATTATGAAAAATATATAGAGAGTTCCTAATAAATACATATTTAATGATAAATTATTAGTAAATAATTTATCAAATTTTTATTCTAGTCATTTTTTCTTGAAAATACATATTCTTAAACAAATGGTTTTTTTTATATTTTCTTTTTTAAAATTATAATAAATTAATAAAAATTTTAGAAATAATATTTTATATAAAGATAATATTTTATAAATTATCATATCATGATTATATAAGGGTGAAATATTTGAATTTCTCTAAAAAGGTTGATTTTTTTAATGAATAGTGAAAATATTGATTTTCCCAATTCTATTATATATTTCTATTAAGTTATGTAATTTTAATGTCCCCCTCATCACTGAATTTTATTTCAAAGTAGAAAAAATATTATTTAATTATATTTTTAAATATTAATTTCACTTGTGTCATCTTTATAATCGATTTTGATATCAGTTTAATTTTAGGCCTAAATAATAATTTTTTTATAAATGACTATATAAGCACAATTTTCTTCTATTTTAATTATTCAAATTAACCATTGAAGTGTAATTATATAAATTAAATATATAAATTATATAACTAAGTATATCAATTTAAATCTATCTCGTTATTTTTAGTCTTATATTCTATACAAGATTATCATATGCTTGAAAAATGTATTTCTTCAAAACTCATTTTTTGACATGTACGTGGGTTTTATTTTAAATTAAAATTTAGAAATAATTTTAATTGAATTTGGAAAATGAAATTAATATTTTGAATCAAAATAAATTATTTCATATAGTATTCTAAAGATATATTTTTTTTATAATGATTAGTCTTGATAGTAAAATGTATTTACCACTATTATGGTAAAAACTAGGTATTGCACATTACATGTATAAGGCCTCAGCCTTAAAAAATTACCTAATATTGAGTTAAATCAATAATTAACATTGAGGATCTTTTCTGGTATATATTTTTAGAGAATTAGGCCATAAATATTACATTACATCTCAAATATTACAAAGTAGACACTGCTACTCAAAATCCATTTTTTCATAAAATAAAAACTCTTAAAAGAAAACAAGAATTATTTTCTTGATATAAATATTCTTTAATTGTTCCTTTATCTTACCCTTCCGTATACCCTGTGAGTTTTTTTTAAACTTGGGATGAGCAGAAAAATATCAGTAAGGGTTATAATATAAGGAAAGAAAATATTCGTCAATTAATACATAAAATCAATGAAATCATACTTTTTAATCATAAAACATAATCTCTTTATCATACATCATGAAATCGTAAGATTTATGAATAACAAATAGAAATCATAAATCATAAAGTTAACTTGTGGAATACATATCATACTTACATTATAGCTTTCATAGCTAAAAAGGGAGTTACGTTTGGAATACCCATCACAGTATATTCCTGGAATCACTTAGGAGAAACATTAATGTTTACCTCTGTCACATTACCCAATGCATTTGAGAGCTCTCTCAGGATCACCCACCCTATGTTTATCATGGAACCACCCATATATGTAAACAATTTCTAAAAACCATATTATAATCATACTACACAAAACAAGTATAAAGGAAAGATAACATTTCCAGATTGCAATCATAAGTTATCATTTCAAGATATTGACACAACTAGTTCATTTAAAACATTCAAAAAGGAGAGTTTGGAATAAAAGTTTCTTATACCACATTGAAACATTTGAAAGGATTTTCAAATTTAAAACATTCACGTTCATATAAATAAATCCTTAAAATCATTTCTAAAACATGTACATGAAATAGAAGTATTTAGAAAATTAAATCATTAAAACATTTAAAACAATGTTTAGTTAAAGAATCTTTTACAACTTGAGAAAATCTTGAATGAATATCATTAAATAATAACATCAGATGAAACTATAAATATAGTGATAATTTATAAATTCATGATATAAAATTTCAAAACTGTTTTATATACACATTATAGGATAATAAAGGTGCACAATATCAAGATGTGCCTCAATGAAAAGAGATTGATATGCAGTCCCTTAAAATGATAGTATCATTAGATTAAGGTTATATCAATGAAATTATTTTCTGTGAAAAATATAAATACTCCCAATATAATGGGATATTATGTGTAAAAAAAATCAGAGGTTATTCACACAAATTCATAGCACGATATAATCAAGAAGTGGAAGTTTAACCCAAAGAATGGAAATTGGGTTTATAAGTTCCCTTACAACAATTCAGCAGCCTAACGGCGTCACATTAAAATTGGGAAAATTATTTGATGATAGAGAAAATGGTATATCATCACAAGGGAAAAAAATTTAGAGCATTAATAATATATAATAACAAATCCCAACATAAGAAAATCGAAATTAAAATACATAACATAAAATTAGTCTTTGACTAAAAGAGGAGTGTGAAAGGTTCTCATAAAAAGATCATTTTCTAAATAAAAAAGATCAATTAGGTGTATTCAATATAATTACACATGAAGAAAGTATAAATACAATATATGATAACAAATTTTATTTCTAACATAATCAATTCAATACATAATCAATAAGTATAAGATAAACCCCAAGAATGAAAATTAGGTTAAGAAGTTCCCTTACCTTGAGTATGACTCGTCTGGTATGTTCCTTGTTATTCCAAAATAATAAACATAAGTTGATTTATAATTTTATAAGAAACATTTTTTATTTTTATTAATCCTTTTATATCACTTATTACCTGGCTACAACAATTAGTTAATTATTTGAGTTCATATCAGACATTTTTTTGATGTTTGGATCATGAGTCAAAAATGAATTTGAAATAATTACAAATTTTCCATGTTGTAAAAAGTTACATTATCTCCATGATTTTATTCATGAATTAAATATAATATATATCCAGAATATATGTATTTAGAATATTCCATAACATTTGGATATATGAAAATGAAATGCATTGTTCATGGACATAGTAAGCCGTACAAATGTATGAACACTACATTCATTTCTTCTTTTTATTTTTAATGGAATGAAAACCAAATGATAAATAGTTATATTATAACTTCATTATAATATCTATGTTATATATGTTACATAATTTCATTAATTCCATCCTTTATACATTCCATGTATAGCATTAACAAGTCATATCACTTTGAGGGGGAGGTAGTCTGCACTTCCTTAAATGAAATTATCGAAAATAAACAACATGAAAAGCATAAAGGTATGTTCAAAATGGGAATTAAAGGAGAAAAGGGATTTAATAATTATCATATATATAATGTATAAATATAGTTCCATCTTAATAGCCACCATAAGAGGTGGTAGGAGAATATTGAACAATCGTCGTTTTGTGACGTAGTAGTTCGCCATATATAGAAACTGTACATTTTATACCCATTAGATAGAGGTGTGTAAGTGTAGTTATAATCCTTATAATTAAAAAACCTAGTATATTTACGATACTTTCATTTTTATATAAAAAAATAATTAGAAGAGCATAGAGAGTGGAGAAGGAAAAATAATGGAATGAAACTTGTGAGAACAAGTTGCCTCAAATCGGGTAACTTCTTTTGATATGACCCAAAGAGATCTCTTGAATGACCTTATGCCTAGGGTAAATATCCTAGGAGGAATAGGGGGATTTTGGGAGCTTCTTCGATCATATTTTTGGCGAGACAAGGGGCTACAGAGGTGTGTGTAATGGGTTAGAGGTGGTGGCCTTTTACAAGACAAAGGAGGGGCTCTTAAGGAAATTTTGAATGTATTATTTTATTATAAAATCGTTTTTGGATTAAAAAGTTCCAAAACTCACTTAATCATATGATAATATGAATATAATTATAAATAAAATAATTCCATAATAATTAATCATGGTTTGGATATTTTTTTATCCTTATCTTTTTTATTTAACCCTTTTTTACTCTTACCGTTTTATCAATCATTTAACACTGTGATAATATAAATTCTCAAAAAAACATGAAAAATATTCAATTAAAGAGTGAATTAAAAAAATTTAGACTTATGAAAACTATTTTGTCGAATCTTATATTTTTTTAATTTTACAATATTTATTAAAATGTTTTATATTTTAAAAATATAAATTATGTCACTTTTGACACTATTCATATAATGACTTTTTAAAAAACTATAACATCTTGATGGGTTCAAAAAACATCATTAAAAGAAATATAACATGTAACTATCATCCAAATAATTCTTTTATGATATCTAAATAACCAAATTAAATTTATTTTAAAATTTATAATATCATTTATTTGAATCTTTTATTAATCAAGGAATCAATGCATTACCATTGTGTCAAAATTAAATTTATTTATTTAATTTCTAAAAAAATAAATAAACTATAATGATGTAGGAAATATTTTTTATATTTCCAATTAATATTTATAATCTAAATGATCACTTATATAACTCCATATTAGAAAATTTTACTAAAAGATATGTGTTTGTGTTACATTTTCCTTAACTTTAAATTAATTTTTATAAAATGTCATTTTTACTTAAAAGTGGCTTCATGGGGTCCCAAAATCGATACAAGGATTCAAAAGGTTGGATATATATTATAAAATATGGTTAGGACACATTTTAGGGTAATTTAATATTATTATAATATTATTTTTTACCCTTACTTACTGGATTTACACTTTAGCCACGGTAAATAAAATATTTACTGAAGTTACAATTCATAATGTCTAAATAAAAAAGATACCTATTTACAAAATTTGGATCACCTAATTACAAATATGGAATATATATCTCTAAATTCAAAACACATAAGTTGTATAAGATAATTTAAAATAAATTCATGTTTTCAAAACAAAAATGCGTGTTTTTAAAAAATACTAACTATCAAAAGATTGAGATATTTTTATGTACAATTTCAAAGTGAAATTACTTAAAATGACCAAAATTGGATTAAAAAATAAAAATATAATAATATAAAACTTTAAAATGAATTAAAATTACAGTATAACTATATAAATAAATTAGATTAAAACACAATTTGGAATTAAAATGCAGTGTTTTTCAATATTCATTAAAAATTAAAATTTATCAAAATACCAAAATTTCATCAAATGTAAATATTGTTCTCCCATTTCTAAATAATAATATTTTTTTTCAAATATAAAAAATAAAATTTACAAAAATACATTTAAAAATGGTTCGCTATCAAAAGGCATTAAAAAAACCTTTTAAAAATGTTAGAGTTTTTCATGCTCAAAATTTGTTTCACTCTTATTTTAAGCCATTAAAATTTATTAGATAAGTATAAATACATTTAATAATAATGTTATAGTTAGTTATTTTCATTCTATCTAATGAAATATCTAGGCATTAAGTATAATTTAAAATAATAATAATATTTTATTATTTTTTGGTATAACTCAATGTTTAGTGCAATGTAAGATTTCAAATAAACACGTTATTGCGTTTTGAGGATGCTACCAGAAAAAGTGTCCATGTTAAAATAAAATTTATATATTATTCATAAATTAAAATGGATATGAAAATGTATTATTCTATAAATACTTGAGTCGTTACATCCTTCTACCTTATAAAAAAAGCGTCCTCGAAATTTTAAAATTGGGATTATAAACTTCATTGAAATTCCCACATCGAAAATATAGTCAATAAAACTATCAATTTAAAATAAATAAAGATAATTACAAAGTTCAATATAGATAACACATAAAATTATTCCCATAAAAAATGGATATGGAGGAGAAGTTAAGTGTCATGTTCTGATGGAGAGTGATAAAAAACATGATCAGGAGAAAGTTTACCACAAGAAAACCACAAATATGTGATAGGTTAAACGGTCTCTAATTCCCCGATAGGAAAAGTAAATGGATAGGGTTTTTTTAAATTAGTCTACCCTTCATAAATTTGGATAATTTACTTATGAAATATACTAAGAACATAAGGAAATATATGTACTTTTCAAGTAGAGTTTCATCCATCAATAAGGTTCTACCAAGAAATCATATTTTCTATAAATGATGAGAATTCAAGATGAAATTGTCAAACTTGAATCAATAAATTCATATTCTAGGGATTAACATGATCTAAAACATATGAACCATATATTTCCTATGTCTTTTCCCATTAACCAAAAACAAAAAGGGTAGTACAAGATCAGATAATACCAAAAAAGGATTATCTTTTAAAAAAATTGCTACTCTTTATCTCCAAAATTTAAAAAACAACACCCAAAGCTCAAAAAATACCATTCAATACACAGTTTTTCATAAAATTATTCAAAATAATCCAAACTAAGTTTGATACCCATAACTTAGAAGGATTTGATCACATAGGCTTCCACAAGAATCATAACATTTATCTCTAAAAAACATCAACTACTAATGAAGTCTCATACTGAAAAATAGTTAACCAAATCATATATTCTCCGAGATAGGTTAATCATTTCAATTAATAACCTGAATTGCAATATTTACACAATATAAAAATACATTCTTCCAAAATAAAATTATACCATTTCTCCTCAAATGAAATCCCATTGTATTCAATTTTCCGTAGCCATATTGTGATCCAAATAGAGCAAATGTCTTCCAAAATAACCATTATCAATTAATTGCCAAGTTATTTTTTTATACTAAGGATATCCATTTGATAAAACCTTAGATCTACAATCAATATATTCTTGATCAATAAAATTGTTTAACTAAAATGAATATGTCATATTAACCAGTATCATTACGTTGGCCAGTGGTAGGGGATGTGCCATTATCACCCTTCAGTTTTGGGATCTATTCATGCGGCCTTGCCGGACACAACAAGTTTTCACCCATATTTCATGTTTTATCTTTTTATAAAATACAATAATAACCCTAAAAATATTTAACTTCAATGTTTTTCTTATACCAATCATTTTAATCCCAAATCATAATGACTTCAATATATTAATTCATGAAGTCTTTTATATATATATTTACATTTTTTTACCTCAATAAAATATTACTATTTCCAAAAGAATGAATATATTACATTGATCATTGTTTCCACCTTGTTTCATCGTCATCTTATTCACGTAGATATATGGTCCATGCATTACAACAATGATTTATAGGACCTTCAAAATCATATTTTTTCCTTTATCCAAATACACCTCGTAAAACATGGGTTATATGGGTGTTTACAGAAAATGAATTTCGTAAAATAATCATTTATGAAATTTAATTTTAAAACATCTGATAAAAGGTACTTTTTATAAAACTGTCGGACCAAGTTTGCGATGAAACCGTTAATCAATGGTCCTCTTACAATACCACAAGTATGTGCTGAAAGAATATAATTTTAGTGAAAATATAAATAGGTTATTCTTGGTTCTCCTTCTTCAGAACCTTTTTCAAAATCATAATATCCTTCAAAATCTGGTGATAAGGTAAAATATTTGAAAATGAATTGATAATATTTACCTCTCTTGAAAATATAATAATAATGAGAAAATATGAATTTATTAAACATAACCCATGATCCATGATGGTACTGAGGTATAGAGAAGTTGTTTGATATCTCAAACAATTGCTAGAAAGTGAGTTGTATGTTAAAAAATTGATTCATAATCGTTTATACATGATTTTGAAACAATTATTTCAAGAAAGTCATTATGAAGAGATAATAATGTCGTTTTAGACCCTCCTTTAATTTGTTTTAAATTTTCCGTGATCTGAAAAAGTTACAAAATAAGGATTTAACATAAATAGTAGACATAGAGACTAACCATGTGTCAAACAAAAACTCATAATCCCTAAAGTTGTATAAACCGACCTCTGATACCAACTATAAGGCCCCAACTTTAAAACATTACTTCATCTTGAGTAAAATCAAAACTTAACATTGATGGTCTTTTTAATTATATATTTTTATAGAATTAGGACATAACTATTACACTACATCTCAAATATTAAAAAGTATACGCTTCTACTTAGTATCCATTTTTTTAAAATAAAATCTCTTAATAGAAATGTAGAATTATTTTATTGATATAAATATTATTAAATTATTACTTTCTCTTACACATCCTTATACCATGTGAAAAACAATTGAAAAACCTAGGATGAGCATAAAAATACCAGTAAGGGTTATAACATAAGCAAGGAAAATATTTTTCTTTCAATACATACAATCAATGAATTCATACTTTTTAATCATAAAACATAAGCTCTTTAACATGGCTCATGAAAATATAAGATTTATGAACAAAAAATAAAATCATAAATCAGAAAGTTAACTTGTGGTATCCATATCATAATTACATTGTATCTTTAATAGCTACAATAGGAGTTACATTTAGAATAATCATCATAGTTTATTCTATATATCTCTTAGGAGAAACATTAAATTTTACCTCTATCACGTTACCAAATGAATTGGAGAGCTATCTCGGGCTCACCCGCCTTAGGTGTATCACAAAACCACATGTATATGTAAAAAATTTTCAAGAACCATAAAATTATCATAACACATAATCAATCATAAAATAAAGATAACATTTCCACATTACAATCACAATATATCATTTCAAGATATTGACATAATCAGATCATTTAAAACATTCAAAAAGAAGAGTTTTTAATCAAAGTGTCTCATATCACATTGAAACTTTTGAAAATATTTTAATCTTTTAAACACTCATTTCCATATAAATAAATCCTTAATATCATTTCTAAAACATGGACATGAAAGAGAATAATTTAGGAAATTAATTCCATAAATCATTTAAAATAAAGTTTTATTTAAATAACCTTTAACACTTGAGAATATATAGAATATAAATAATTAAAGAATAACATCAAAGATAACTATAAATATATTGAGAATATATAAATTCAAGATATAAAATTTCATAAGGGTTTTATAAATGCCTTATTAGATAATAAATGTGCACAATATCAAGACATTCCACAATTAAAGGAGATTGAGACATAGTCCCTTACGAATAATATATCATAAGATTAATGAAAAATCAATGACATAATTATGTGTGACAAATATAAATACACCCAATATAAGTGGATATTATGTGTAAAATAAATTGAGGTCATGCACACGTATTAATAGAACGACATAATCATTAAGTAGAAGTTAACCCAAAGAATTTTAATTGGGTTAAGATGTTCCCTTGTGAAAATTCGGAAGCCTAATGGTGTCACATAAAAATTATGAAAACCAGTACCTCACCTATGCATACACACGTCAATATAAATCAAATAAAATTTTCAAATTTTTTTTAATAGTTAGAGTAGTTAATAATGAAAATTACTTAAAATATGTTAAACTTACAGCTTTAGTGATAGATTATAATGAAAAAAATGAAAAATAATAACATGTATTTGAAAATATATATGAAAATGAATGAAAATGAAATAACATGATGTAAAAAAGATTCAGAAAAACATGACGTATCATTATGAATTTAATGTGGTGTCTTTAATATGTCATCATCATATGTAAATGTCATTATATGATTAGAGAGAAGGATGAAATTGGAAGGGACAAAAGAAAAAAATGAATGAATTATGTAAATGAAGTGATGAATAATGGCCTCAAAAATATATTGATGCAGCAGTGCAGAAAAAGCTAGAGGTGTAAGAGGAGGCATAGGTGGAGGTAGAGGAAGAGTAGAAAGCCAATGCATAGGAGGAGGTGGAGGCCAATGAAGAGGATGCACATGGGGAGGGGGATTATCAATATAACATTAAATTCTAAAAGAGTTTACCGACCACTCAGAAAAAATCTATTGTTATACAGAAGAAATTTTGAGATAGAAATAAGATTTCATAAAGAGAAGAATCTGAAAAAATAAGATTATAATTAATGTAATATATCACAATTTCAAAGAAAAATAACTTCTGGACTACTTATTATGAATCCACATTCTGTTAACTAAAACAAAACCAAACTAAACTACAAAACTAACATAGAAATTACTATAGTAAAGACTTCATTCCCCCAATAGTCTTAATCTTGTTAGTATTTAGTAAGATAAAACCACTGTAATGCATTTTTCAAATCCAATGTAATGAATACTTCAATGCACAACTATTTATTTTTGTCCCTAGTACAAACCATCCAAATAATCATTACAAATTTAATATAAAGAATTAAATGATCACATAAAGGTAGCATCAGCGTTGTGGTCACTGCAATATACTTTGATATATTATTTGAACCACTGCATCTTTGTAGGAGCCTTCATGACAACTCCAAGTTCCAAACCTTCACTAAAGGACTATTATAATCAAAAAATGTATATAGTGATATTGAGTAATGAACTAAAGTTAATGATGTGTTCCATGAAGATCAAAATGGTGATTCATTAGATAATGACTTATTAATAGATGAACACTTCCATGGAAATATAGATACAGTAGAATGTTTGGTTCATTTCATAGGATTAATTTTTCACTTGGAACATAGAAGTCTACCATCGAAGTTTCCATTATTGTGACACGTATCCCATTTGTAATAAGATATTTCCACACTATTTTAGTGGTAGTAAGCTACTGATAGAGTCTCCAGGTCTCCTTGGTTTTGGGTAAGATGACGTTGTTGTTAACATTAGGTTCTATTTGGTTGCATGCATGATGTTTTCATCAAAGTTCCTATATATATTAAAAAAACATTATGTGAAATGGTGTTCACTAATCTACCTATATAATAGAAAATGATAACAGACACACCAATATAGGTAATCTACAACAAAAACACTATATTTTAACAGGATGTTTACCTATATTTTGAATTCAATGGATTTTCTAACATTAGGATGTGTTTATTAACATAGGGTTCTGTTTGTTTGCATTCTCCATGTTTCCACAGAAGTACCTATACAAAAAATAAAAAATTATGTGAAATGGTGTTGGAAAATCTGTGTATATATTGGAAACTGATAATGAAAACACCCATACAGGTTATATACAACACCAAAAACTATATTTTAACAGTCAATGTACACAAAATTTTCATTAATTGAACATGAATCTATTGATCTTAAAGACACCTCTGAAACAATTTCCGTTCAAGGGTAGAGATTTCACCAGGTGACGGGATGGATGTATGAAAATGGTATGTCAAATGGGTAACTCCTTTTCAACCTTTGGTTTTATCTCATGCATTCAATACTAATGATATAAAAACATCAGGATATATATCATTGAATTTTTATAAATTTTAAATGTAATTTTATATAATGTATAAAAATTTCATATATGAAAACACTTAATAGAATCTGAAGGGCATGGTAAAGATAAATCAAGTATCATGTAATAAAGAATCAACATAGAAGTCCTACAATAATTTTATCTACATGATAAAATAAATAACGTGACTAATAGATAAGTCATGGTTCTAAATAAGAAATTATTTATATTTGAATATCTTCTACAACTAATTATAGAAGTGATTGACTCTACAACCGGGTTTGAAAAGATTTATGTCCGGTTCCAAATGGGTGAGAACAGAAAATAATTTAATAAAAATGATTTCAGCAATCCATTTTTAGTAATTCCTAAACTACATATTGGATATAGACTGGACTAAGGTCTGAACTACAAATGGATTGGTTAGTCCATTGAATATACAATTTGAACAGCAAATGGATTTGTTAGTCCCTTGAATAGAAAAAATGCATGTTAATTTAAATTAATTCATATTTAATTTACTGAAATTTTCTGAACTAACAAAATTATAGTTCATTTCCTTATTATGTACTGCATATATACGTTTTTTGGTAAGAAACATGTTGTACATGTATCATCAAATATTTCCAATTCGACCAATTTAAACCCATCTTTTTATATCATTAAATTTAATACAGTAATTGAAAACCTAAAATATGAAATATCATGTTTTGATACCAACCTATATTAGATAAAATTCTACATCATAAAGTCTATCTTAAAGTCCTGCACCAATTTTATTCGTAGGAAAAAATAGACAATGTGACAAATAGATAAGTCGTGAATAAATAGAACAAATTATTTATATATGAATATCATGTGAACCTAATTAAGTTTCTACTTGACTATACTATTAGTTTTGAAAATAATGGATTCTGGTTCAATATGGGTGAGAACAGAAACTCCATTACAAAAAATGGATTAAAAATCATTTTTAGTACTGTATGAACTGCATATTGAATACAGATCGAACTACTATCTGAACTACAAATGGATTGGTTGGTCCATTGAGAGGATTTTTTTGAACTAAAAATGGATTTGTTAGTCCATAGAATAGAAAAAATGCATGTTCATTTTCCATAATACATAATTAAAGTAATGAAAATTTCTAAAGAAACCAAATGAAATTTCATTTTATTATTCAGTACATCAAATTTAAAGTAACAAACTACTATGTGAAATGAATAATTTGGTGAACTTATAATGAATGTGCATTGTATATGAACCATCCCAATAGACTAAACAATCCATTTAAGGAATAATGATACTATTAAATTAATGTAATGAAAATGCACAAGCATTTTTTTATGTTCACTCATAGTGCATATCCTCTGTTGTTTGGCCCCAACCTTTTTTGGTCACACACAGACTATATTTTCATTTAGTTTTCACACACAGCATATAGTGAAGATGAAAATTATACATCCAAGCCTACAAATTATACCAACATTAACCAATATTTTTCATTCATTTCACTAAAAACATTACTTTAAATAATGTGTGTGTATGATAGCCACCGAAACAGATATTTTGTTATGTAAAAAGAGACTATTTTTTATCTAGAAATGAAAAAATAACCAGTTTTATTGGTAAATTAGGGTCATAAACAGAATGATTTATATCTCCAATCCATTCAGGATTTATGTTCTTATTGATAACCTAAATCTTCAGTTTCTGCATTGAATAATTACTTATTTATACAGGAGAAGAAAACTGAAAAGGATGCCAATGGATAGAATAACTGGTCTCTATTTGATTTGGTACGAGGCTTGTGACTCCATTATAAGAATCTAAGAAATTAAATCGGATGAGGAAGAATACAAACCTACTTTCCCATCATGATGACAATGTATGGATAGTTGGGGAGAACATCTCGAATGGAAAGATTGGTGCCCTTCAAGACCCAACCCCGAAGGAGATCCATGGGGCTCTCCATCACAGATGCCAGGCGGATGGTGGGTGAGGTTTTCGTCTCATTCCCTTCAATCCCATAAAATTAGTCAGTAGGATAAATTATTTTCTAAACATAATGACAACAGAATGTCAACTTTACCACAAATCTGCAGAACATAAATTTTTTTCTTCAGACCAGATGCCCCGGTAGCACCTACAAGAATAGGAACAAACGCATATAAGATTCTCATTTGGTTGGACCTAAACAAATGGGTCATTAGATAAACCATAAATAAATTGTTAATTTTAATATAGAACACATATTCCATGTCATGTAAATTTTCATGATAGAAATAATGGACTCTCCTATGTGGATAATTTTCTTTGAATAATGGATGTGCCGAAATTAATCACCTGGAAGTAGTAGTATTCCACATGACATCTTGGTTTCAATATAGGTCAGTGGAATTTTCTCTGTTCAAAATAGCAGCATCACCAGTTTCCCTACTAAACAGAAGATATATATTCATTAATATACCAATTGTTATGAATACCAATCGTTAACTAAAACATGTATGTCCATATATATGTGTGAAAGGGGAATCATTTTGAAGAATTTTTCTTGTAGTAGTATATAGTTATTGCCATAAAAAATCAGAAATGTCATACCTTATAATGAAATTCCTTACCATTCCATTACCGATATGCTACTTTCTTGCGATGTGAGATTGAGTTCTCTTAGTAGCAGCATTTCCCACAAAAAAATATTAACTGATCTCCCAAAGAGCCTTCATTTTCTTTAGAGAAAGAATCAACATTTTTCAGTATATAGTTACTAAATCAATAGTGTTTTCCTAGAATTAAGTACCTAAACCTTTCTCATGAGTGGCTATGCTGCATCCACTTTTCCTCCTCATTGAAGTTCCTATACTTGTTCAAGGAGGTTCTTTATTTATTCCTCTAGCACAGGTAGCTTCCCTTCCTGTTCAGCTGAGAGTGGAGGAGGGGGTGTGGCTTCAACTTCCTGAGCAAGGCATTTTCACCCATTCCTAACTCTTCTATCAAGAATCTGATTAATAGAATATTAAATAACCTGTTACACAGAGTATAAATAGAGAACATTTTTAGTATACTAATGAATCATACTAATAACAACTGTAGGAATATAAGGTTTGAAACAGGACTATTATCATTAATATCAATGGATCGGGGAATGTGAAGCAAGGGTGACTTACCACTATTGAAATAATTCACTAATTCCATAGACAAGGCATGAGGAAAATAGCTTAAACTACCAGAAAACCTGTCTTGAAGACAAAAAAAATCACTCCAAGGATTCTTCTTAACGAGGGCGATGGAAATCATCAAAAACATTGAAAAGAAAGTAGAAACACAAACCTAGATGTTTTTTTATGATTCCAACAATAGTATGATTTGATCTTTAACATGCATGTGAGGTGTTGTACAGTTTTTTTCCTACCGAGAAAACATAAAAAAATATGTTATTAAATGGTAATATAACTAAAGTAACTAAAAGAAAAGATAACAGACAAGCTTTTTTGGATTAAACCCCCGAACAGGTGATGTAGTTAACCTGTCAAAAGCTAGAGAGTTCCTACTGGTCAACCCCATTCCAATAAGGGGTGTGGTCTTCTAAGTAAGAACCACCACATCTTGTTTCTCCAAATTTTTTATGGTTATAAATTTAAGGATAATAAACATTATAATCAATCATTTTCCCAGGGGAAACTGAATGAGTTTGGAAGGATAGATAAACTATAAGGTATTAACATTGAGAGATCAACGATTCATTAACTATGTACCATAATTCACAATTCTTAATTCCCATAATGTAAAAATAGATGCATAATATACAATGAAAAACATTATGGATATTAAATAATGTTGAGGGCAATTATGATCATATTTCAGTAATGAAAAAATATAATGTGTAGTATAGAAAACATGATATGTAACTGATTGGAAATGATTTTTCATAAATGTTACTATAGATGAAAAAATAGGTTGTATGTTTAAAAAACAGAATACATTATGAATTATTCTGAAAAGGACAATTGTGTAAGCTGACTCATACGCAAATGAATTACCTGCAATGAAGAATATAAGTTAAAAATCATAAGTAACAACATTAATATCATGGTTAGTTATAATTTTTACACATGAAAAACCTAAAAACATCAATGAAACATAATTAAAATTAATGAAATTGCTTTAAAAAAGTTAACAACAAAGAAAAAAACTATTTTAAAATATTTAATATAAATAAAGATTCACGGTGACAGAAAATAGTGGACAGGAGCAGATAATTGAGCAGTAAGAAATGAAAACACTGGAATCAGAATAATAGTTGAATCATCTGGTGAGGAGTGGGGGTGGGCATTGAGGACTATAACATCTATTTTTTGGGTTTGTTGGAACAAATCCTATTCTTTTTCATTGATGGTGTCACAACACTATTAGGAGGGGGATATAGGAATTTTTCTTCCATCTCATACCTCGTACCAGAGAATATATGACATTTTCATCTCCAGTCATGGCCATGACTTCCATGGAATTATTCAAATAAATAGGTTCCTAAAAGGTAGAAGAGGAGGTCCATGAACCGAAGTCTCTAAAATAGTATAATTCACTTTAGGGAGCACTTCACATGATTTTGAAGAGGAGGACTACATTGCTAGATGAATTGGACACACCAGGAGAGTGAAAAATTTCACTTCTTGAACCTCAATGGGGGAAGAAATAAGAATATTTAGTAGACATAATGGTGGAATCACCCCAAGTGATTGGTTTGCAGTGAGGGTGCAGATCCTGAATCATTTATAGGAAGAGTGGGGGGAGGAAATTCCATGAATTCATCTAGATAACCAGCCATCCAATCCTTATAAGATTATGTCGTTGAAGGAATGATCTTATGTGGAAAATAATAGAAGAAGATGGAGCATGGAAATATAAATTCCCTAATTTTTTATGGTTATAAATGTTAGGAGAATAAACAATATAATCAATTAGTTTCCTAGGGGAAACAGATTGATTTGGGAAGAATATATAAACTATAAGGTATTAAAAGTGAAAGATCAATGATTCGTTATCAATGTTGCATAATTCATAATTATTAATTCTCATAATTAAAAAATAGATACATAATGTACAATGGAAAACATAATGGATATTAAATAATTTCAAGTCGAAATTATGATCATATTTCAGTAATGAAAAAACAGAATGTGTAGTATGAAAAATTTTATAAGTAACTGATTGTAAATTATTTTTCATAAATGATAATATAGATGAAAAAATAGGTTGTATGTTTAAAAAAATAGAATAAATTATGGATTACTCTTTGTAGGACAATTTTGTAAGTCGACTCATACACAAATGAATTACCTGCAATGAAGAAAAGAAGTAAGAAAGCATAATTAAGAGTATTAATATCATGGTTATTTATAATTTTTAAACCCAAAGAACATAAAAAACAAAAATAAAACATAATTTAATTTAATGAATTTTTTTTAAAAGGTAACAACAATGAAAAATACAATTTTTAAATATTTACCAGAAATAAGGAGTTATAGTGATAGAAAATATAGTATAGGAGCAGATAATTGAGTAGTAAGTAATAAAAATGATGGAATCAGAATAATAGTTGAATCATTATGTGAGGGGTTTTTAGATGTCAAATTAATGAAGAAAATATTATAAAATAAAAAAACCTCAGATAATAAGGTCATAAGTATGATGCACTGGAAAAAAAATAATTTTTAAGAGAATTTAATGTTTTTGAATTCGGGGGATGTAGGAATATGATATTGAGTTGGAAGCAATAACCTTAAAAATATATAGGCATATATGTGATAAATATTTGATTTGTTAGTTTCATCTATTTAAAAAAATCATACATATGTATGTCAAATCAATTCATCTAAAGTAGTTGATGTAAAAAATCAATAAAAAATTAATTTCTACTTATGGAGTTTATAGTATCATAATGAAATGAAGAAGATTCATACCTTTATATTCCAAGAAATCAAGGATGTGACCATTTGATATTATATGTTTTCATGATGTTAAATTTATAGTTGAAAGAAAAAAATGTGACAGTGAAAAAAACTGTATTTTTTTATTATAAACAGAATGGAAATGGGAAACAAATGTATATTTCTCAATTATAATATTTGAATATAGATAATATTCAATTAAGAGTATAACCATATACCTGATTGGATGATTATTTAGAATTCCCATCTTTATTGAATCCACTGTGATTGTAATCGAATACATTTATAAATAACAATGAAAATGATAGGAAATATGCCTGATTGAAACTAAAAAAAATGGATATTGAATCAAATAAGTTAGGGATACATAAAATGGATCACACATTAATGCAGTGGAAAAAATCAATATCAACCACGGAATAAACGTTATATGAAGAAATATTGTCCATGAAAAATAAGTACAACCAGTAATTGGTGAATATACATTGTGAAAGAAAAAACTAATTTGGATAAAGATGAAAATTTATAGGTTTACCGCGTGAAATATGTATGTACCTGTAGGGGAGCCTAATATAGAGTTTGGAGGGAAATACCGAGTGATAGAGGCTGTGAGTGAAATGTATAGACGGAGATGTTGTACAGGTAATCCCGAGCGACAGCCTAGATACAGCTAAGGGAAACCCTGGAGTAGTGGAGGTGAACTGAATGATGGAGGGAGATGTCAATCGGGGAATGCAGGAACCCTAGATCGACTGAAGGTGAAGCCGGAGTGGCTAGAGAAACATAGTGAATTAAATATGCAGCATCAATGTGCAAGAAATCCCGACCCACTAAAGGAGATAAATGACACTGAGAATGGATGGAATTAGCGGGGGTTGATTCGAAGGATTTTTTCAGAGATTGTGAATGACAATGTTGAGTGGGAATCCATAAAGGTGCAGAGGGTAACCGTGATTCGGTTGAATACAAATACAGTGGTGAGCAGGAAGCCCAGGTCAACATGGGATATAGCGCAAGTTAAAGGAGAAACTAAGGAAATTGCATCTCGAAAAGCTAAGGTGGGGAAGAAAGGGTTTCAAGATATGGAAGATGGTAGCTATTGTGTGTTGGAACCCTGGATCAAGATGAGACTATGTGCAAGTTAGAGGTGAATCCGTTTGAAATTGCGAGTAGAATAGGGTTAGAGGGACAGTAACACGGTGGACGAAGAGGAAGGAAGAAGCCAGGAGCAGTGGAAAACTGAAACAGGGAGAGGGAAATCGCAATGGGGAGGCTGAGATGGGAGGAAGTGTGAGGGAGATAATGGTAGAGAAAGGGAGTGGATTAGGGACATGGAGGTATGTATGCATGACACGTAGTCAAAATAGGTTGTGGAGGATAATTAGAATGACACGTGGCAGTGGAGAATACCAAAGATTATTATATATATAGATGAATTGGTGAGAGAGAAAACAGAATATCATCACATGGACATACAATTTATAGAAATAAGGATATTTAATAACATATCCCAACATAAGAAAAAGGAAATTAAAATGCATAACATAAAACAATTATTTGACTAAAATATGGGGGTGAAAGGTTCCCCTATAAGGATCGTTTTATAAATAAAATATATCAATTATGTGTATTAGCTATTAGTAAACATGAAGGAGGTATAAATACAAGGTATTATAACCATATTTATTTCTCACATAATCATAGCACAACATAATCAATAAGTAGAAGATCAACCCAAAAAATGGTAATTGGGTTAAGAAGTTCTCTTACCTCGAGTCTGAATTTTATCGTATGTTCCTTGTTATTCCTAAATAATAAAAATAAATTAATTTATATTTGAATGAGAACCTTTTTAAATTTTATTATTCCATTTTATATTACTTATTAACTTTATATGAAAATTAGTTAAATATTGGAGTTCATATCAGACATTTTTTTCGATTTTTGAACTTGAGTCAAAAATCAACATTTTATAATTAAAATTGTCCAAGTTGTGAAAAATTATATTATCTAGAGAATTGTATTAAAGATTTAAATATCATATAAATTAATTACATATGTATTTATATCTATTATATATGTATTTAGAATAATATATTACATTTGGATACAAGAAAATGAAGTGCATCGTTCATGGAGATGGTAAGCCGTACGTACGCATGAACACTACTTTCATTTATTTTTTTTAAAGGAATGAAAACCAAATGATGCATATGTATATTATAACTCCATTTTAATATATATCTTATAGAATTTAAATAATTTCCTTAAATTCCTCCTTTATACGTTTTATGTATAACATTAATGATTCTTATGACTTTGAGTGGGCTGCAGTACGCACTTCCTCAAATGAAATTATCGTATATATATAACATGAAAAACATAAAGGTATGTCATAAATGAGAATTAAAGAAGAATAGAGATAAAAGAGGTATCATAAATATCATTTATAAATATATTTCCATAGTAATGGACATCATAAGAGGTGG
This sequence comes from Viscum album, assembly GCA_963277665.1. Lineage (NCBI taxonomy): Eukaryota > Viridiplantae > Streptophyta > Magnoliopsida > Santalales > Viscaceae > Viscum > Viscum album. Next base: position 528,683,019 of record OY728128.1, read on the forward strand.
TGGGAGAATATTGAACAATCATTTTTTGTAAGATAGTAGTTCATCATCCATAGAAACAATATATTCTATAACCATTTCATGGAGGTGTGTGTAAGTTTTGTTTTAAAAATTCTCAAAAAAACAACCTTGTATATTGAGGATGTTTTTTTGTTATGTAAAAAACAATAATAATATAATAGGGAGTGGAGAAGGAAAAATAATGGAATGAAACATGAGAGAAGACATTACCTCAAATCGGGTAACTTCTTTTGATTTGGGAAAAAGGGAATCCTTGAGTTTCCTTCTTAATAAGTGAAAGATTATATTAGGAATAGGGGGATGTTGGGAGATTCTTGTATCATATTATGGATGATCCAAGGGGCCTGAGTAGTGTATGTAATTTGTTAGAGGTTGTGGAATTTCATAAGAAGGAGGATGGGCTCTTTAGGAAAGTCAGAAAGTATTATTTTATTGTAAAATCATTTTCGGTTTCATAATGTCCAAAACTCATTAAATTCTAATAAAAGATGTATATAATTCTAAATGAAATAATATAATATTAATTAAATAGGTTTTGGACATTTTTTAATGCTTATCGTTTTTATTTAACCCTTTTTTACACTAACTATTTTATCAAGAATTTAACACTTTGAGAATAAAAAGATTTACTAAAACATAATAAAACATCCAATTAAAGAGTCAGTAATAAAATATTAGACCTTTGATAACTATTTGTAAAAATATTAGATTTTATAGAATTTTATAATATTTAATAAAATATTCTATATTTTAAAATATGAATTATGTCAATTTTGACATTATTCATATCATGACTTTTTAAAAATCCATAACAACTTGATTGATTAAAAAAACATCATTAATGAAATTTTAACATGTAACTATCATCCATAAAATACTTGGATGATATCAAAATAACAAATTATATTTATTTTATCATTTATAATATCATTTATTTGAATCCTTTATTAATGAAACAATCACTGCATCACCATTGTGTCATAAATAAATTTATTTATATAATGTCTAACAATTATAAATAAAATACCATGATGTATTAAATCTTGTTAGATTTAAAATTAATATTTATAGTCGAGATGATCACTTATATAACCAAATATAAAAATTATTTTACTAAAAGATATCTGTTTATGTTACATTTTCCTTAACATTAAATTAATTTTTTTTAAAATGTCATTTTCAATTACAGGTGGCTCCATGGGGTCCCAAAATCGACCCAAGGATGAACATGGTCAGAGATGTATCATATAAAATAGTTATGATATGTGTTAGGGTAATTTAATATTATTATAATATTATTTTTTAACCTTATTTACCAGATTTACCCTTTAACCATGATAAAGAAATTATTTATCGAAGTTACTATTCATAATCTCTAAAAATAAAAGATACATATTTACACAATTTGGACATCCTAATTAAAAATAAGGAATAAATTTTTCCATATTAAAAACACCTAAGTTTTATAAATAAATTTAAAATTAATCCATGTTTTCAAATCCCCAAAGCGTGTTTTTAAGAAATAATAACTATCAAAATATTGACATGTGTTTATGTCCAATTTCAGAGTGAAATTTCTTCCAATGACCAAAATTGAATTAAATAATAAAAATATAATACAATTTCACTTTCAAACCAATTAAATGTATTGTCTATCAATATAAATATATTATATTAAAAGACAATTTTGAATTAAAATGCAGTATTTTTCACTATTCATTAAAAATGAACGTTATCAGGAAAATACCAAAATTTTATCCAATGTAAAAATTGAGCTCCCTCTTATAAAAAAATAATATTTTTTTGTCAAATATTACATTTATATGTTACAAATATTAGATTTAAAAAGGGTTATCTATCAAAATAAAGTAAAATGACCTTTTAAAAATATTAGAGTTTTCATGCTTAAAATTGGATTCCATATTATTTGATCCTCTAAAATGTATTGTATAAGTGTATATACATTTATTAATAATATTGTAGTTTTTTTAATTCCCTCCAACACAATGTCTAGGAATTAACAATATTTTAAAATAATAATAATATTATATTATTTTTTGATGTATAACTCAAAGTTGCATGCAATGTAAGATTTCAAAGAAACCTGTTGTTGCGTGTTGAATACGCTATTAGACAAAGTTTCCATTTTAAAATAAAATTAATATGTTACCCATAAATATTAAGGGATGTTAAAATGTATTATTCTATAAATACCATGTTTGTTACAACATGTTCGTGTGTCAAAAGTAATTTTACACACACATTGAATTTTTAAAGTATAAATTGGGGATAAAATTAAGGATAAATGGGTCTAAATTTTCTAATAATTATAAATTTAATTTATTATTAAATAATAAATTTCCTATGTTGAAGAAAATAATTATTTTACTATATAATTAAATGAAAAAAATTAAGAAAAACATAGAGGATAATGAAGAAAATGTTAAAAACTTAATTATTGTTAGTTGGTAGAGATATTTTTGGATATAAAATCCTTCAAATCCCTTATTTATCAATTTTTAGGCTCTTGGGGTAAGATTTACTTCCCAGTATTGCATATTTTTGGGTGTTTACAATAATATCACTCCTCCTCAGTTATAAAAGGTCATTTCTTCCCATTACTTATTCACACCTCTAAATCCATCTTGATAGAAAAAACGTCCAAAATATCTCCCTGATAACATTATCCATTTTCTATAGGTTATTTCATTCCATAAATACCATCCCATTGGTCCTTATTAAGATACCCAAAGTAGGTTCTTCTAATCTAAGGTAGTTGTCCTCAAAAATCTCCTTCCTTTTAATTATTATTTTTTCACCTTTTATTATGTATTAATATTTCCTAAATTGTAATACTAATATCTAAATAGTATTGAAATGTTATTAATATTATGTCTTAATATCTGTACATATCCTCCATCAAATGGGAAACAAATCTATCACTCATGTTTACAATAGACCACCACCTCACGAATCATTATAATTGTTTTCCGTTAACCATTCACATAGATAATCATAATGGTGGAAATAATGAATATATATAATTTATATGAAATTATATCAATTCTCTAAAAATAATATATGATCTACTTTATTACCCTTTTACCCATTAAGGGAATGATATCATCACTCGTGTGTACATATAACCTACCGTCTCCATGAAGTGATGCAACTCATTTTACATGTCCAACAATCAATAATTGTTTTAGAAATTCACCCAATAAGTAAATATGATATATAAAGAGTTAATAAAACTCTTTATATGAAGGACATGTATCTTATTCTGAATAAATAGATCTTTCTTGACAAAACATGTGTGTGAAAAAAAGGACATTAACACCCTAGATAACGGTAACAATGAAATATTTTTAATGAATGGGTGATAAGATGATATAAGAGGATCATATTTGATATTATTAATATTTATATAGTTATATTATAAACTAATAACATTTTCAGACCCATTATATTAGAAGTTAATGAATGGTGAACCAAAGGGAAACGTGAAGTAATAGATTTTGTCTCAATTGGATTTCATTGAGGAATATTTTAATGTTATGAACCTAATTTCATTATATTGTGTATATAATGACCATTTTACATGTAATATAGTGAATCCTTCATACTTTATAATATTTTAAGATCTAGTTTTAACTATCTCATCCATGTATACTTTATGTGAATATTACTAATTGGTAAATAATTTCATAAGTAAATTTTTTTCAATAGGTTACACTAAATATCCATTGTCTGTGATATTATAATATTGTTTGTGTAATTAATTTTGATTTTATTTCATTTAATTTAAAATTTTTTATATGGATTTATATTTGATACACATAATTAATTTATTTATTAATTCTCACATTAACATTATGATCATTATAAGGGTTTCTCATCTCAAATTGTCTTATTTGGGATATATATCATGTTATACACTTTACTCCTTTTAGGAGGTGTGTATAAAATCATTTTTATATGTAATATAATGATATTTTTTATATTTAGGTCATTTAATGTTTTATTTTATTTTATTCTTCTCATAGGGAAAACAGATAAAAATTTATTAATGTGGTAAGAGATTTCTGTTTCAATTTCATTTTAATTAAAATTGTTTATGATTGTACGTATATTGAAGGAAAGTATTTATTAATTTTTAGATAAAACCAATTAATTTTATTCTCCTATGGTTATTCATGAATTTTTTATATATTAGTAATATTTTCATCTCTTTGTCACTTAATGTAATTTATAATTATTTTTTAAAAAATATGACTTCATTTTTCTTTTTGGCTGAAAATCCATTTTTTCAAATCCATTTTTTCTAAAATATTTTTCAAAAATGATAAATTTTGATTGCATAAAATAAATTTTACCCATAATTTTCTTTTTTAAAAATTATTTAAAAGTAATATTCTTGTCATTTTCTAAACTACTATTAGAATTTATTATAAAACATGAAAGGAATAATTATTTTAATATACTCAGCATGAATTAAGCTTTCCCACCATCATAAATACTCATTTATTTGAATATCATTTCAAAATTTAAAATTTTATTTCTTAAGGAATATTTCTTTTCTAATATTATGGATCCTTGTATTTTTTTACATAATATTAATGGTTAAAATAATATTTCTATCAAGGTTTTTTAAGTATATTTTTATATTAATTCTATTCAATAATGATAAAAACAATTTATTTTACATGTAATCCACTAGAAATATGTTCCAATTATTCCTTCCTTATTCTTTATGTAGATGTTTTATGATCTTTTTGACCAAGGAATTTATTTATAATCTCTTTGTTGATTAATTTTTTAAATCATTAACTTCCCACTGAAATATGATCATTATTATAGTCATTTTATATTAAATTTCCTATATATATACATATTATTTATCATTAATAAGTTTATTAAATGAAATACATATCACTTGTATATAAGTAGTTTTTCTTTTTCATTTTTATCATTTACTCGAGAGATATTGATATTTAGTATTCTTTATTCAATACAGACATTTTTTGATAATAAATGTTGCTCGTGAATTAAATTGAATAGTTGATATATAATAAATAAATAGGACATGCAGTCATTATTGGGTCCTATAATTATATATCCCCTAGATTAATTGGTAATATCATAAGTAGAATCATTAAGCATGAATTAAAGGCATTTTACCCATAGTTTTAACTTATATTGGGAAAGGTCGTGATAGTATAGATTCCATGATATCTGAGAACACAACATCTAGTATTACAAATTTCCATCATTAAGAATTTAGTTATTGTTCTCCATTATATTATTTTATTGATATTATTCATGGATAAATTTTTTGTTATGATATTGATTACATGGATCATTTTTCATTAATTTACCTTTTCATATTTATTATGCCTTATCAAATCATGATAGTCAAATTATTGATTAAATTGATTATTTTGTTCTGATATTTACATTTCCATTTTGATTATTACATATTTATGAATACTTTTTTAATCATAATAATCTCCACTTTATGTAACTCTCATCAATCATCTGAGCTCACCTCTATTTTGTCTCATTTCCATATGATATGAAGAAGGAATCTTTGAATGAGTTCATGGATGTATATTTTTCTAACATTCAGTATGTTTTGTTTTGTGTCCTCAAATTTAATGTGAGATTCATGTATATATCTAGTTTACAAATATTACTAAACTGTTTGATTCATTGTGATGTGATCTCTTGTATCTATAACCAATGTAATAAAGTAACCACCAACTTTGGGTTACTAGGGTTCAGTCCTTTATAGATGTTAATAGAAAAAGTCTAGTTGAATCCTTGGGGACTATATTTAGGATAACATGGATTTGGGAATATTAACATATAATAAAATTTGAGGATAAGTATATAAGGACATCCAAATGTTTTGGTGAGGAAGTGATTTAGTGGATTTTCAAAAAAAAAAGTACATCCATGTCTGGATAATATAAGTGGACAAGTTTTTAGAAAAGTTGTAACTAGGGGAAATAAATATGAAATGTGAACATTAGAATCTGACTCGATTGACACCCAGTATATAAAACTAGGTCACACTTTTCACCTAGTTTGAAACTCTTGATGTACATGCTTTGGTATTGGACTTGATCGATAACCAGTATTAGAACCATCCAATGATAAATACACAATAAGGAAGGAAAAATAGAAACTAGAAAAAAAAATTAAAAAAATTAGCTAATAAATTATTTCAAAAAATGAAATAAATTAGGAAAAAAATTCCCAAGCACCCTCATATAACCCACAGTTTCTCCCCACATCCCTACTCACTCATAGGTGGTAAAATCCTAATGAAACCAAACCTAAAAACTATATGATACATATGATTTAAATATATTATAATAGATATGTATATAGGGTCTGAGATAAATAACCAAGTAAGACCTTACCAAGAAGTCAATGCAATTTCTATCAGTAAATAATTCATAAATTATATTTTTATATATAATAAAAATTATTCCCTTTTATTTTAATAAGATGTTATTAAATTACAATTGTATACTCTCATTTTAATGACTGAAAATTTCACTTTTAAATAAAAATATTGGAATATTTAATTAGTAGTAAAATGACATGAACCCCAATGAGGGTATTTATTTTAAAATTTATAATGTAGAACCATTTTTCCCTCATTTCAAACCATTTTATTTAAAATATCCCACTTATCCTTTCATTTTTAAAACAAAATCCCAAAAATCTTATTTTAAAAATGTTTTGCAACATTTCTCAACCATTTATGATATAATGTTCAACAATATTAGAAAACAATATATCAAAGTACAACAATAAATGGAAACAATGATAAAAAATAGTGTGCTGAGAAAAACAAGGTAAAAGAGGGCACCTAAAAAAGGAAATCCCATACATAAACCACTTATCCAAAAAAGTGTCATGGCCAACCCCATGGTTCCAATGTGATAAAAACCTAATGATATTATTATAAGGGACTAACTATTGACCTATTTAGCATCCTAAAAAATAAACAATTTAGCTAAGAATCCCAAACTAGCTTCATCAGGGGAACTCCCTCTAAAAATAGTTTATAACACAACTAGATGGACACAAAAAATGCATGATCTGAAATATTTTAGCATGAATCAAAGTCCCCCTCTTAGTTAATTGTGTTCCCATGACCAGTCTAAATTGAAGGTGAGAAAAAAATAAAACAATTATCAACACATTCAACATAATCATAAATAATAATTCCCAATTTGTATTTTGGGTTTCACTTAGTTCTATGCACCCGAAACACTACATCGAGGTTGGGGTTCAAACCACATGGCGTGCATGTATTGTTGTACACAGTAGCAGTACAGTAGCAGTATTGTAGTAGCACTGTAGCTATGGAAGAATTGTAGAAATGGAGGCACTGTATTGTTGGTGGGCATTATAGTAGGGACTATAGTAGAGGATTCACTATAGAGAGTACTATAGCAACCTGGGTACTGTAGAAGAACTATAATCTAATGGAAATACATATCAAAATTATCGTCTTATGGTCCATGTAATGGTTTTTATTCCCACTGGTCCTATATTACATGCATTGAATAACTTGTACATGATGGGTAGGATATCACTAGGGGGTTAGAGTCTACCTTTTTGGCATATGTGTGATGTGAGTGTGTGTGTTTATTTGTATTTTTACCCCCTAGGACCAAATATATATATATATATATATATTATCTCACATCACCTCCAACAACCTAGTATGGAATACCCTCTTTCACAACATATAGTTATCACATAATAAATATATGACCACTATTATAGACAATAAGAATATTGGGCATTAATGAGGGTCTCAAAAATGTAATGATGATAATTTTATAAATTTTGAAATATTATTTTTTTAAATTCCATATTGATATACCATGTCAATTTCTACACATTAAAACCTCAAAAAATAAAAAATATTTAGAAATAAACACCCACATTAATTTAGAACGTCATTAAAACTAGGTTTTCTTTATTTATAAATTAATACAAGTCCAAAATACTGAAAATTATCATCTAATATAATTTAAATATTCTCATAGTTATTTATAAAAACTCTTTGTATATTAAAACATTTATTTTCAATGTGACACAAAAATTTCATATGTAAAACCAATTATTCCAAGCTCAAAGTTCGTAGATACAATTTTTAAAACTGACTCCAACATAATATTTGGATATAATTTCAAAATAACTAAATATAAGTACCTTAATAAATTGTTTAATTCCAAAATAAATTAATAACATAAAAACACATACCATAAATTAGGTGGGATCGAGTTGAAATGTGTCTCTTTCCATGAAGAATATATAATTATGTAAGAAAACACCCTCAAAGAATGTTAAGAAACCAAAATCCGTGGTTATAACTCAAACTAACACCTAATAACCAATTATATAGAGAAATAGGGTTCTATGAAGAAGGATAAATCTAGAACCCTTTGATTTTTAATAGAACACTTTGTTCGATTGCGTACACAACATGAAACACCAAGCTTTAACGGAACATGAAATTTTATTATTTCATGACCGTTATAAAATTATTTTTTAATTTGATGGTGTGAATAAAATTAACCATATTATAAAATTTATATAAAATACCATCATAATAAAAATTTATTTATCTTGTCTTACAAAATAAGAACCCAATTGGTTTTAGGAATTTCATTTTATTCATTAAAAATATGTTTTCTACAAAAATGGGTTTTTCTAATTTTTTGTTAATTAATATTATGGTGGGACATTTAGAAATTATAATAGACACAATTTAAATAATTTTTTAATTAATTAGGTGAAATTTGGAATATGAAAAATTTCTGATAATTTTCTGTAAAGTATTATATTTTAATGAATAGTGAAAATACTGATTTTAATTGAAAGTATTATTTTAATATGAAGTATCTAAAGGTCAATTATTTAAAACAATATATTTAATATTAAAATTATATCTCTTATATTAAGAAAAATTCAATTAAATTTATGGGAATTTATCATATTAATTAACTTAATATGAAAACATTTGTATACATAAAAAATCATTTCATAGGAAAACTAATTTTATACTCATAATGTAATTTTATGTCGTGACCCGTCACCCTGGGACAGTGCCATGACTACCCCAAGCTTGCCTCCTGAAGGACAGGGGATGGGAATTAGAGCTGAAGGAATCTACCTGCAAGTCAGAGACAATTTCCTGAGTACCTGTACACAGAAACACACCCAACCACATACCAACAAACAGAAAGGAGAAAAACAGTACCACTAAAACCAGGATGAGTGCAAGTAAAACTGAAATTAAGTGGTCCAGAATACAAACCCAATGAAGAACTGAAAATATAAAGCACAAAAATGAATCTATGATGGTCATCTGTGGAAACACCCCACCTAATTGTGAGAGTAGTGAGGCTACTAGAAGTTGAAGTAGTATTTCATGTCCGCTCGATCCTACTAGGACCTGCCTAGTCACATAGTCAAACACCTAGGTTGTAGGGGAACTCTTCCACTAGCGAGTACAGTGTTTCAGCAATTTCATGAAGTGGTTCTTCTCACTAACCTCGGTCTTCTTAGATACTCTTCCCCCATCGCATACCATGGGCCTACAATGTCACAGAGAGCTGCTTCCCACTAGTCATGGCCTAAGGAGGTACGCATCCAAATTGCATGCCATGGGCCTACAAATTCATAGAGATGTGATTCCCACCGTTGGTCTGCCAATTCATTGGGATGTTCTTTCCACTGGGCCAAAAGTCAGAAATTTTTATGCCTCAGCCAACCATAGGGTTCTATACATAGTGTTCCTGGTATTACCGCTCCTCAATCCATTCGTCTCATCTGAACTATCATAAAATTCTTCGTCAAGCATTCGAAAAGTTATGCCTCTTTTGAGAGGGTCCCAATGCCACAAACGGCTCACTAATCAGACGTACGGTTTGCAGGATATGGGTGTTTTAGTAACAAAGGGACTGGTTATGACAGGGCCCGGTCCGACCTAGTCAGACCGACCTGAAAAACCTGGCATTGGGTCCCACGTACAACAGTTCATTAAGAGGGATTCAACTCGACCTGGTGTTGGTCGAGGTCTGTCTGGTCTGGGCTGGGCAGTGGGCCAGACCCAACAGGCCTCGCTGGATAGGCCTAGTTGGTTGAGGGTCCAACCTGGTGACCTAGTCTAGTCCAGCCTCAACGGAAGAGAACGTAGGTCTAGCCTGACGGTGTGGTGCTGACCCATTGGGTGATGTTCTGGCCCCCTAGCTCGGGACTGGAACAGTTAGATATGGGTCAGGACCGCTGGACAATTCGTGCCCCGCCCGGTCCACAAGAGGTGGACCGGTCCACGTCACTGGACGTGGCCAAATGTCGCATCCATCTGTGGCCAATGCCTCGTGGGTCGCCTTAGGGTTCTTTCTATGCCTCATTCGAGTGACTATGACCCTCCGACGCGGTTCAGCGACTACGTCCTCCTCCTCCAGCTGGTGTCTTATTCTAGTGAGTTGCGACCCTTTTTCTGGTGCTCCATTATGACACGCCGCCTCTTACATGTGGTCGTCACTGCGGGTCATTGTCAGTAGTCGCCGGCACTTCGACGAACTATTATGCGGACCACTGGCTCTGTATCAGTGGTCTGTTCTTTGTGCCGCTAGTGCCTGCGTTCTCCAGGGAGTGTTCTCTCCACTAAGAAGGTCATAAATCTTCCTTTTGGGCATTTCGAGATTTTGGCTGTGAAGAAAATCCATGCCGGAGGGGCTTGGGCCATGTTCATGTCGGTTCTTTCCCTCCATGATATAAGTTTATAATTATGGGTCGTTCTGGGATTTTAATTTGAACAACAATGATTATTCATTCTTCGATAAAGAATCCCCAAAGAAGTAACCCTCTTGTAAGGATGCACGGTCCGTAGATTAACATGTTCGTGGGTTAATCTTCATTCATCTTTTTGAAATAAGAATGTGTAAACATTAAAATTAAACAACCCCGACATCTTACGACGTCCCATTACACGACATTTGACCCTGAGGGGTTAAGGCACTGATGTCACTTACCATATCCAATCATCGAAAGGCATCGAAGATGATGAAATTCTGCCAGCATTCGTCATTCTTTGCTGGGGTGGAAGTCCATCAGAGGGTCTCTAGAGAATCCTCCAAAAAATTTATCCTTATTTCCCTAGTGCGTCAAAGTATAAATAGGAGCATGTTGTAGTGTTTCCATTAGGATGTGATGTCACATCATTACACTATTTTATTTAAGAAACAGTGTTGCTATTATGCATCATTAAGGCGTCATTACGATACAAGTTAACAAGCCATTAATTATCCATATTAGTGAACATAATCACTGCCCTATCACTTCCCCACAGATTTGTCTTCCACCACTAAAAAGTGAGAATGAAAATAAATTGATACTTTTAAATTCTTTTATTATTTTTCTGGAAAATTCCGAAAAATAAATTATTTGCTCGGCCCTTACCAGCCGAAGTTATGTCATTTTTAGGTGAATCCATGCATTTTTAATTCAACAGTGCCCTCAGATTTTTGTTATGTGCAATGGTTGAAAAGATAAAAAGTCTTGATCCCACTTTTGCTGAACTTATCATAAAAAAAGTTCAAAAATCCATTCTGGGCTCTTTGGACCTCAGAATCACATATAATTGAATTTCGATGTCTCAAAATAATTTCCTATAAATGAAAAAAAATTACATGAAAATTTTTAGACTTTATACTCTCTCCGCCTTAGGTGTTTAGGTCCCCAAAACCAAAACAACAACTAAATAAAATGATGGGTGTACTAAGAATGAATCTCAACCTCCTGCTCCCATGTTCTCTTCTAGAGATTCATGTTCTATAATTGGAAGAACACAAGAGTAATCGATCACCCACAAAAGACTCTCTCCAATCAATCCTATATCTCTATTGGGAACTCTGCAAACGTCACCCCATCGTAAATTTCCATCTCTCCAAAGTCGATGACGTGCGATGGATCATGCATGTACCATTTTAGTTGTGACACATGGAAAATATCAAGCACCCAATGCATCCGTGGGGGAATATCTAGGAGGAATCTCACCTCGGTAACTCTTCTTAGGATCTGAAATGGACCGATGAACCTCGAAGACAACTTTCCACCCCTTCCAAATCTCTGCAATCCTCATTGGGGTGAGACCTGAAGAAACACATGATCTTCCTCCTCGAAATCCATGTTTCTCTGTATCCCATCAACATAAGACTTCTGCCTACTTTGTGTAGTCCTCATCCTCTCATGGATGATGTGAACCTTCTTGGTGGTAGAACATACCAACTCTGGACCCATGAGTGCCAACTCCCCTAGGTCTGTCCAGCATATGGCTGATCTGCAAGGTCGCTCGTACAAGGATTCAAATAGGGCCATGCCAATGGTGGAGTGATAGTAGTTGTGGTATAAAAACTCAACCAGTGGTAGGTTGTCCTCCCTACTATGACCAAATCCTATTATGGAACTATGATGAATTCCCTCCAAGGGCTAAATGGTCTACTCGGTCTGACCATCAGTTTGGGGATGAAAATTTGTGCTCAAACTTAGTTTCATCCTGAACACCTCATGTAATACCTACCAAAGCTGGGAAGTAAAGTAGGCATCACAATCTGAAACGATCATCGAAGGAACCCCTTGAAGCCTCACTATATTCTGATTATAGAGGCAACCCAATCCCTCTACTGGTCCCTACTCCTGGATGGGTTGGAAGTGATCTGACTAGGTGAGTCAGTCAACGATCACCCAAATATAGTCGTGACTTCTAGATGTATGTGTTAACCCCATCATGAAGTCCATAGAGATACAGTCCCATTTCCACTTTGGTACCTAGAGTGGGTGAGTCAAGCCTATGGTAACCCGGTGCTTGGCCTTCACATGCTGACAAGTGAGGCATCGCGAAGTGAACTCTGCCACTACTTTCTTCATCTCTGGCCACCAGTACTGACGTCATAGGTACGGGTACATCATCGCCACTCTAGGATGTACTTCCAATGAAGATTTATGAATTTCCCACAACACATCCTCCTGTAAAGACACTAGTAATATGGTGCACCCTCTGAAAAGGATTATGTGCACCCCACCTATGGAAAATCCATCAGGAACCCGTCCTAAGGATTTATGAGCACATCCGGCCTCGCAGTCAACATCCCCCAGTTATTTCTCCCATACATTCTATAAGAGTGGAGGAGTAACATCCATCGACTGGAGCTAAGAAGCTTCCTCATAATCCATGAAGGATGTCCATATCATGGCTAACTGCTTTTTCACCTCTCTCAGCAGCTACAACCCGGTCCTCCTACTAAGCACGTCTGCCACCTCATTCTATTTTCCATTAGTGTAGACTATCTAGAAAACATTATCCTTGAGGAACTATAGCCATATTAGTTGTCTCAAGTTTAGATCCTTATGGGAGATGATATACCTGAGACTATTTTGGTTAGAGTAAATAGTATGTTGCTCAGCCATCAAGTAGTGCTGCCACATCTTCAAGAAAAAGGCCACTACTGCTAGCTATAGGTCTTGGGTCGCATAGTTCTGAACATGCTGTCTAAAATGTCTTAAGCCATAGATAATAAACACTCACTCCTACATCAAGAAACTACCAAGCCCAGTCCCTGATGCATTGTAGTATACTACATACCAAACTCCCCCTCTAGTAGCCTCAAGATGGGGGCAGTATTCCTTTTGTGCATCTGCTCTTAGAAACTCAGCTAGAATTTCCACGTCCCCATGAATGGTTGTAACTTCTCTGTAAATGCTGATAAGGGTTCTTCTACACTGGATAATTCAGTTATGAACCCTTTAAAGTAACCAACCATCCCCAAGATGCTACACAACTCATTCATTCTCCTGGGTGGCTCCCAAGCAAGCACCGTCTCTATTTTCGATGGATCTACTACAACTAAAGCCTCTAAGATGATGTGTCCTAGGAAATGGACATCCCGAATCCAAAACCAGAACTTATTGAGATTACCATAATGATTGGAATTTTAGTGTGCATCCTCAAATATCTTACGATGTACAATATTCTCCTCCTCCGACGCTGGGTACACCAAGATTGAATCGATGAAAACAACAATGTACTGGTTGAGGTAGGTCTGGAAGATCCTCTTCATGAAGTCCTTGAATACTACTGAGGCATTGGTCATGTCGAAAGGAATCTACAAAAACTCAAAGTGGGAATACCCGCACCAGAATCCTGTCTTTGGTACATCCTCATCTCGTACTCAGAGCTGGTGATATCCTAATCTGAGGTCTATCTTTAAGAACCACTTCTCACCCTTCAACTGGTTTAAGAGGTCATTAATAATTGATAGTGGGAACTTATTCTTCATAGTCACCTGGTTCAAGCATCAGAAGTAAATGCACAACCTCAAACTCTCATTTTCCTTTTTGGAAAAAAGAACAGGGGCGACCCATGGTGAAACACTAGCCATACCAACCCATTCTCTAGAAATTCCTCCAACTATACCCACATCTCGCGATGCTCTGTGAGATCCATTTGTTATTACGGTGTGGATATCAGTGTCATTTCAGGGTATAAGTCGATACAGATATTTATCAATATATGAGGAGGTATCCCTAGAACGTCATCAGGAAAACCATCCTTGGAATCATCCACCACTACAAATAATCTTGGACTCCTCTCCTCTATTGCACTCAGGGTGAGGATAGTCAACACATGGGTGATTGGTTTCACCCTCCTCTGAGAGAGTCTATCATGCGCTGCATGGGTTTCCTTCTCATTGGTGAAAGAAAACCTAGTTCCATATCCATGGACAAACCACACTACAAGTATAAAATAGTCGATCTAAGTGTGGAGGGTGGATAACCAGTCCATACCCAAGATGACGTCGTAAGGCCTTGACACTGCTATTAGGAGATCCCAACTAAAGCTCTCACCTCATTGGGTAGGCTCACACTACCATCCTCAGTATTTAATAATTGAATCCTCTCTCTTAGGAGTCCTCATCTGTAAGGATTAAGCTAAGGAATCCATCAGAATATCTGAGCTCCAAACGAGAGTTGTGGCAAGGAAGGAGTGACTAGCACTTATTTCTATATATGTACTTCCTATGGGGTGAAGAAAACATAGATCGTACCTCGGATCATCTCTGGAGCTTCGTGTTCATAATCCCATGCTGCCTAGAACTGAGTTCACCCATGTCTTCCTACTCCCTACGGTAGGGGTAGAGCACCTATGGGTGGTGGCGGTAACACCTCAAACCGTAACCCAACGTATATCGCTAGGCCATCTCCCCTGCCACATCCACCACCATGTGAACCTCCTCGCTCAAACCGCTTTTGCTGCCTTAGTGGTCCCTCTTCCATCTGTTTCTCATCGGTACGATAGGTTGGGTAATCATGTGCCATGTGTCCCTGTCCGCCGCATGAGTAGAAAAACCTCCCCCCCCCACACCCCATCTAACTCCCTCTAGCCTGGGAGCCTCTCACTGCCAACCCGGAGTCATGTAGTTAGCCTCTGAAAGACCTATCCCACTTTCACCATAATGTATGTTGTATGCTACCTACCAAAGACTTTGTCGCCTGGGGTCAGCTGGTAGCTCTTGTAGTGGGCACCTTTTTTTCCAATAAGCTCTCCATCAAAAGGGATCTCTCCATCATCATGGCATGGGTAGGGATACTGAGATACATCACTGAAGGCCTGATCTCCAACCTCTTTCTCTACTCAAAGGCACACTACCAAGATCGCTATCTGGTCAGGTGGTGTCCTTACTATGTGGATGAACCCTGTCATAGCCTCTGTCCAGTCCTCAGCGACCGAAATATCTATCTCTCCCCTTAACCTGGGGGGTCTCTATCTCTGAATCTCAAGCAGGGCACTGATCCTACGAATGTCCTCTTAGGGAACCACCGATAGTAGATGTTGACCATCGGGTGGAGGAAGAACTGTGTCACCACCCAGTGGGGCCAACTCTAGAACTAGTCCCTAAATGGATGCATCATCACTAGGTGAGCTATCCTCATGACCTCGTATCTGGATCCTAGCTGGTCATCCATGTGGGGGAATCTTGATATAGATCAAGATGTACCATGGATAAAAGGTTATAACAAGTTACCTGACTCTTATTCAAAATAAGGAGACACTTATGAATCCAATGCTTTCATGTATTAAGATGAAAATAGAATTAAAGGTCCTGGTATATGGATACGTCATCCATGGAAACAACATTGGACTCTATGAATATGAAAGTCAGACTCGGAACATTTTACATTATTTCCCCAAAATAAAACAATTACTCTCAGTCTATGAGGGGGAACTGATCACCCTCCAATACCAATTTTTCAAGACCCTTCCCCCTTGGTCAATGTCGGGACAACCCCAAGCCCGCCTCCTAATGGCCAGGGGCTGGCGACTAGCACCAAAGGCATCAACATGAAACTGGGAGGCATTTTTCTTAGTACATGTATGCACAAAATCACCTAACCACATCCCAACACACTGAAAAGGGGAAACTAGTACAACTAAAATAAGGTTGAGTTCAAGTAAAATTGAATGTATGTGGGCCAGAATACAATCCCAACAATGAATTGAAAATAGAATGTAAAAAAAGGAAACCCTGGTGGACTTTTGTGAAAAAACTCCACTGATCGTGAGAGTAGTGAGGCTACTGGAAGCCAAAAAATTATGTCATGTCTACCCTATCCTACTGGGCCCCTCCTGGTCCTTAGCCACCAAGTCCACTATCTAATTGTCTGTAAGTCCCGTCTCCCTAAGAACCCCTATCAAAACATCGGTTGTCTACACCAGACACAACACGTGCAGGCAATGTCCATGTAGGGGTGAGTAACATAGTACTCAGTAGGGACCCTAAAACAAAAAGTAAAGACTGCATAGTAATTATCAAGTAAAGTATGAAACACAAGTCAACTCACACTAGGTATATTCTAGGGTAAGAATTGTAGCATCATCAGTCACATCGTCGAACACCATGGCTGCTGGTGGACTCCTCTTCTAGCGAGTATAGTGGGTCTACCATGTCATGAAAAGTTTCTTCCTAATAACCTTGGACTGCTTAGGTAGTCCTCCCCAATCACGTATAGTGGGCCTACAATGTCAAAAAGAGGATATTCCCACTAGTCATAGACAACTGAGGTACTAATACTAATCATATATTATGGGCGTGCAAAGTCACCGAGTGGTGGTTCCCATTGTGGGTCAGCCATGTCCTAGAGAGGTTCTTCGCACAGGGCCCAAAGTCCGTAGTCTTCTAGTCTCAGATAGTAATAGGCTGCTGTACATAGGGTTCTTGGGATAATAGATTCTAAAGGTCTTCTTTACATCTTAACTATCATGAACGTCTCCACCGAGTGTACCAAAAGATTTACCTTGTCGAGAGGGTCCCAACACCACCAACAACTCATCAATTGGGCACATGGTTTGCAAGATACATGAGTTTTAGTAACCCGGTGACTGGTTGAGACGGGGTCCGGTCCGACCCGGTTAGATTGACCTGACCGACTCGGCCTGAGGGTCCCACATGCCTCAGTTCATTAAGATGGGCTCGTCCCGACCTGGTGCTGATCAAGGTCGGTCTGGTCCGACCTGGCTAGTGGGCTAGGCCTCACTGGACCTAGCTTGGTTGGCTGAGGGACTAGCCCATCGAGTCGCCTAGTGACTTAGTGTAGTCCGGACCGACTCGAAGAGGGCGCGGGTCCGGAAAGCCGGTGTCGGTGTGGACCTCCAGGTGAGGGTTTGGCCAGCTAGTGCAGGTCTGGAAAAATGATACATGGGTCTGGCCCACTGGACGGTTCGTGCGCCGCCCGATCCACAAGAGGCAGACCGGTCCACCTCGCTGGATGCAGCCCAATCCCACATTTGTTCGCCACCATGGAACTATGGGTCACTATGGGGTGGCTCCTTTGCTGTGGTCGAGCGATCGCGGCCCTCTAAAATGGTTCAACAACCACAACTTCCACCTTTAGCCGACAACTCAGTCAGCGGCTTCTTCTAGTGTGTGAAGGCCATGTGAGCCGCGACCCATCATTTGGAACGCTGTCATGGCGCACCACCTCCCACCTGCGGTCGCCGCCACATGCCATCACCAGTGCATCGACAGACTCATTTTCAGACCACTAAGTCTTCACTGGTGGTCCATTCTTCATGTCGGTAGTGCTTACATTTTCCGGGAAATGTTTTTTCCACCGCAAAGGTCTCATATCTGCCTTTCCATCGATTTGAGAGTTCACCATGAAGAATTCCAATAGTGGTGGGGCTCGGGCCTTATTCTTGTCGGCCCCCACCCCTTGTTTTAGATTTATAAACAGATGGTAGGGCTAAGTATTTTAATTATAACAATATTTTTAATTAAATCTTTGATAATGAAACCCCAAAGAAGTCATCCTCCTGCATGAACACATAGTCTACGGATAAACCAATTCGTGGGATATTCTGCGTTCGTCGTTCTGAAATAAGAACAAGGAAACATTAAAATCAACTGACCCCAACCTATTAAAACAAGCAATTTTGATGCGTTCCTCCTTGAGGGATTAAGAAAACTGAATCTCTTCCTAGCTATGATATTTGAAAGGCGTCTAAGGTGATGAATTTTGGTTTGCGTTCTTCTTTCTTTTCTGGGGTGGAAGTTCCTCAGAGGTTCACTGTAGAATCCTCCAAATTTTAATCCATATTTCCACAGTGTTTCGAACTATAAAAAAGATCGCATCACAGTGTTTCTATCATGACGCAATGACATGTCATTACGTTGTTTTATTAAAGAAAAAATGTCACTACTACATGTCATTAAGTTATTGTCACTCTACAAGTTAACAAGCCATTAATGAGCCTCATTAATTTGAATCGTTGCTACCATGTCGCTGCCCCACAACGTCGTCATCCACCACTCAAAAAAGGGATTAAAAATAAAATAAATCTTATAAATTATTTTATTATTTTTCTCAAAAATTGTGAAAAAAAACTTTTCTGACTTGCCCTTTTCATCTGAAGTTAATTCATTTCTAGGAAAATTTCTTCGTTCTGAATTCAATGGTGGCCTCAGATTTTCGATCCGATAAATTCCTCAAAAGATATAAAATCACCCTCGCACGTTTGCTAAATGTACCTTAAAAAAAGTTAAAAAAAATTTCTGGGCTCTCGGAACCTCGAAATCATTTTCCGTCAAATTTTGTGGTCTCAAAATAATTTCATATAAATAAAACAATTACATGGAAATTTTGAGACATTACATTTTATATTAACAAATAAAATTTATTAATAATATTGAATAATTTTATTTATATACTATATATTATATATTAATTCATATTTTTTAATATTTATTTAATATTCATTATTGACATGTGATAATAATAAACCACGTTTTATTGTATTTTTTGTATTTTTTTAAAAAAAAATTCTGTTCTGTTTTTCAGGATTATTTTAAAATTTTATTTGTTACACTTATACACATTGAATCTTGAAAATATATTCCAAATATGTAATTAGGATCTCCAAATATGGGTAATATGCCCCTTTTAATTTTATTGATTATGAATAGTATGCTTGGAATAATTTAACACCTTAGTAAAGGGAAAATTGAGTTAATATATGTTAAAACTAAGTGATAAGGCCACAATGTTTCACCATAATTCTTATTGGATGAATTTAGATTGAAAAATATAAATTTATTATATAAATTTATTTTTTTAATGGACATATTTCGAGGAAAATAACCGATTTCATATTTTTGGAAAATTTGTTATAAAGTGAAATTCTCTTGGTTTTAAATATCTATTATGTGTTAAGATAGATAAAAACTCATGTTATGAATTAATATTAATATAAAATTTAAAATAATGAAATTATATTACTAATTTTAATTTATTTATAATATTTAGTTATAAAATATTTACCTTTAATTATAGTGCAATGATAATACTATATTTTTTTAATTAAAAGAAAAATAGAATTAAATATTTTAAAAATAGGGAAAGTAATATAATTTTATGTATTTATACTATTACGCTAATTTTTTACGTATATATAAATTTTTTTTAATGTTAACTAGATTATATTCTAATTATAACTTTTTATTAATGTCTTTTAAGCCAAATTAACTAAATAGTGTCAAAATTGGAATTATTGATATTTTATCAAAAATATATTTTATGAAATTATTTAAAAATAATAATTATTACAAATGTAGAAAATTTAGATAATATATGGTTGAAAATTTCATTCTATATCAATTTATGATCCAATTTTTACCTTATATGTAAAATTATGAGTGAAAAAGTTATTACTATGGTTAATGTTAAAATATGATAACTAAGGAATTGAACCAAACAATTAGTTTTAAAATACCACTTAAACATATAAAATATTAATTTTGTGATGTTATTTATACCAGATAATATATAATAATCAAATAAATATAATTTTAGAATTATTTTTTCTAGATAATCACTTTATGACATTTTAATATTTTAAGAAGTTATAAGGGTGTCCATTCTATCCTTTACAAAAGGGTAAACCACCTTACTCTTTATTAAAAAACATTTTTCCATATGAATTGAACATATCCTCATAAAAAGATTCTAATATTAGTGATGTAAATTCTAGAGGTTATTTAATTCCCAAGAGACCCACCCTTTGATCCATAAGTGTACATCAAATGGACTTCTTCCAAAGAAGAGGTAATCACCTCAACGGACAATTTTCTTTTTAACAACTTCATTACATATACTAAATATATGGTAATTACAAAAAATAAAAAACATAAGTATCCTAAATATACGTCAATGTTATTATAAATATTCAACTGCAATTACCCACCCTATTTCTCCTCAAATTGGAAGTGAATGTATCACTCTTGAATATGTACAGATTACCATCTCAAGGTTGAGATAAAATTCATTTTCTGCCACTATATTTCTCGGATAGTTATATTTATCATTTTAATATTTATATATGATATTTATGGAATAATTATTCTTATTTAATTATGTTATCTCATCTAACATCTAACCTTACAATCCTTTAGAAAATAATTATGATGTTTTTGTGTACCTGTGGGCTACCACCTCGATGAAAAAATGTGATTCCATTTTCATTTAAATTTAAAATAGATGGTAATAAGTATATATTTAATAAATTTAAATGATTTATATTATATAATATTGTTTTTAAAAGTTTATTTTTTATTTATGATTCTTTCTTTCCATCTATCGAAAATTGAAAAAATGGTCATCTGTGCGTATAACCTACCATCTCCATGAATGCTTTAATTTATTTTTTATCTCTATATTTTTAAATGATTATAAATATGTATGTAATGGATATATATTCTATTTGTATCATTATTTAATTCCTTTATATTATTTGATAAATATAAAATTAGAATGAATAAAACATCAAAATCAAAACAAAACAAAAAACAAAGAAGTTATCACCTAGAATAGTGATTTTAATAAAGGATTTTTAATAATCAGTGATATAATGTTATAATTAAAAATATATGATATTATTTTTATGATTAAGTTTATATAATATATTTATATAAAAATATATTATTATATAGGATGATCAAATTCGTTCAGAAGATGTAAAATATAAGTTAAGTGATTTTTGTCTCGGTCTTATCTATGTGAGACACATGACAAGTTCACCAATTGTTTATTTTATATAGTGTATAAAATTTCCCGGAATGTATTTTGGAATAATTCATATGAAATTTAATATTATTTAAATATCCATATAAGTTTATTTATTTCATAGGTCTTATGATTTTAATGTTACAAAAGTGGTAAGGGTTTTATGGAAGAATCTCATTGTTTATCGAGATTGTTTCGAATTAAGTTTGCAAAACTGAGATATTATGATATAACTATAAATAAACTAAATTATTTTCCTGTACTCTAGTTATTTTTTAGAAATAAATGTTTTACATTAATGTTGTCTCACTCTAAGTACTCCAAAGAAAAAAATAGGTTTTAAGGAAGATCAACTTTATTTCTCTCTTTGGTAAAAAAATATTTTCCTTCCAAATCCATGATTTCTAAAATTCTCTTAAATAATGTTTTTTATATTCAAAAATGATTTTCAATAAGTAATATTTTCCAATTCATTAATTTTTAGTAAATTATTTTAATATAATTATCTTTTCATTTTCCTAATGAGATATTTTTTCTATAAGAGTGTAATAAGACTGTTTTATTTTAACATATATGGCATGAACCAAATTTCTAACCGTCATGAACTTTAAATAATTTGAATATTCCATTATAGATTTCAATTATTATTTTCAAATAAAATCTTTCCTTAAAATTGGGGAGATATCTATATTTTAAAAATACTATTTCATAGTGAAAAGGAAATTTTCCTTGATTAAATATCTAATGACCTTTTGAAGGAATTGTTAATCAATGATAACATATTTTTATGATGATAATGATTGACTAGGTAAATGATCCAATGATTCCATCCATTTTCTTTCTCATATTGGTCTATTATTATAATGAATAGATCATTATGAAAACAATTTATTTTCTATGGGTTATGTTGTAATGTTATGATATATTTTGTTACTGAATTTATTCGAATTAATTATGATTATGTGATGGTTGAGTCTATAAAATTTCAATAATTCATTGTTTAAAGATGGATAAATCATGATTTAAATATGTTATGTTTTAATATAATTTAATTTTTTCAATTTTATATGTAGACTTGTCTTTAATGTACTTATGATTATGTGAGAACCTGAAAATTCATTTCGATAAGTCAATGTGTGGACCAAGATTTCATGAAAATAATAGTATAGATGGGAACAATTTTATTTATATATTTTTATTCTTAGAATTTGTGTAATTATATGACCTTTTAAATGCGAAAACTATGTTCGATAATGTATGTGATATGCAACATCGAACCCAGTCAAACAATGATTATTTAAATATGAACATTTTAACCTAGCCATTAAACATCAGATAATAACATTATTAAATAGATTGTGAAATATATATATATATATATATATATATATTAACTACAAAACATGAATTTATTGATAAATTCATTGTAAATAAACACTCAATTTTTAGTAATGTCATTTTATTCTTCAAAATATGTTTTCTTTAAAAATGTTTTTTATTTATTTTTTTAATAAAATGTTATAAATAATGACTAGAAAAAATATTTTAAAAAATTACATCTAGTTTTTAAGTAATCATTTGAAAATTAACATATGGTTAAATTTTTGGAATTTTTGGAAAATTTAGATTTTTCATTGAACAGTAAAAAATACTATTTTAAAATAAAACTATCGTATATTTAATTAAATTAAATAATATAAAATTAACAATAATATTTTCATTGTATGTAAAGGTAAAATAAGTTTTATTTAATAATATTTAATTCATTTAATTAGATATAACCCATTTTTAAAAGATAATTTATTATATGTTTATTTTTAGGCTTAAAAACATTTCTTCAAAATCTATTTTATAATACATAATATTTTTTCATTATAATTTAAGAAAACAACCATAAATAAGTAATTATTAAAATTAAAATTTTAGATTATATATCTGTATTTATGAATTAAAATCCTTATATTTTATATTACTAGTTATAGAGTTAAATTAAAATTGACTTTTTTTTTTTGAAAAAAATCATTTTTCAGAAAACCGCTTTACCTCAAACTTATAGTTTTTATGAAAAATTAAATTATTAAACATTGATTAATTTATTATGATAAACTATTTTCCATATTTTGAATCATCATTATTAATATTCTATAATAGGTTCAACTTAAAGTTTGAACAAAATGAATTGCAATCGTAGTAAATATTTATTACCATGGTAAATGGTAAAAATGTTTATTAAGGGTAAACATAATTTAACAATGGCTAGAAATAAAGTAACAATAACAATATAAATATTTTTTTTCTTTTTTTCTTTTCAATATAATAATGAATATATTTTTTTACTTTATAAAAGTTTAAATAATAATTTTGATTACAATTAACTTTTTGAAATATTAAAACATAAATTGTGTTTGGGGAAATTAATGTTTTAATAAAGAAACCCATTTTTATTAATTCAAAAATTTTAGAAATAAATTATAATATTAAAAATTGTATTATTAAATAGTATATATTCTATATTAATGATAATATAATTTTACGAAGTGAAAATGTAATTTTATTAGGGTCATAAAATTGATATCATAAAAACTATTATTTTTCAATAAAAAGGGTATAAATTTAAATGTTTTATTTATAGTATTCATATAATAATTTTTATCAATTAAATTACATTTTTTTAATCAACACATCATAATTTTCTAATGATGATATTATCATAATTTTCTGAGACAGTTGAATTTTTGGATAAAAATTTAATAATGTATAAGTATACAGTGTGAATTATGACATCATAATGACGAAAAAGTGATGTAATTTATAAATATATAAGGTATAAAAGACCAAAACTTTTATTCCCCTTTAAACTAATGTATTTTTAGGTTATTTTATAAGTTTTATAAATTCTCTAAGAATCTTACAAAACCTAAGTTGTATTTTACTGTTTTAAAATCATTTCTTCTTAAAAATGACTCAATTCCACATCACCAAGATGGGTTCACCCAGATAGAATCAGGTGGTCCCATTATAACATACAAGATGGGTTCTCAAAAAAACATCTTCAATGAACTGGGTAATTTTTTAAGCTCATTATATGCCATATATATTTTAAAAAGATGTTATCCTAAGAACTTTAAGTAATATAGTATTTTTATAAAACTTGTAATATTCTTATGATGTCAATTTTAATGTTTCTTCCAAATTTACCATGTTTCCTTCATGTTACAATACCATATAATGACTTATTGTTCATGTTTATGATTCTCAACCCTTTTATGTTCCCAAGAAATTTTAATTTTTTAACATGTAGTAATTTATTCATGTTATGCTTATTTTTTATTCCCATATAATGATTTATAGCTTTCCCAATTCTTATATACATCTCCAGGTTCTCCCATGTAGTTTTAGAGGGTCTCTGATTTCTATGATTAGTTTATAATGTCTTCAATAATATCATTATATCCCATTTTCAAGATGTTATGCTATGTTTCTAATTTTGATGTACACCACACTTCTCTCCCTTATCGGATTTATTATTTTTTATGTAATAAATAATTAATTAATTTAAAATAGAGACATAGGTTGTCATGTCTGGTATCAAAGGAATGTTTTGTTATTTTTGGGATTATGATTAGAAAATTATATAAAAAGACTCATGGATAATACTTAGTATAAACAAACAACCCTATGTTATGTTAAAGTATATATTAAGTGATTTACATGAAAATACACACCTATTAGGATACTACAAGTTTATGTGGCTCTAGAATAGATACAGTTATGGGTAAAAACCCCACACACATCGTATTGAGCAAGAATTGATCGAGAACTAGTTCGCAAAAACATGGCTTTCTGTATAATAGTTTTTAAATTCCCAAGGAATCTATTTTTGTATATTAATAAACCCATTACAAACAATTATTAAGTGATCAATAAATGACCATAAGAATTTATGTTAGGAAATAGATAATGGATAACATAGATTTAATCCTAGAAATGCCTCATTTAAAGAAGTATATATAATTTATAATTTATACCTGTATTTTTATTATATTCTTGTTGGTGTGTTTAATTGTTTAAAAGTAATAATCCAAAATCATCCCTTTATTCTAGTAAATGTCTGTAAAAGAATAAAATATTCAACAACAATTGTAGTGGTAAATGTGATGACTTCCCAAATGAGATGTCTAACCTAACAGGAGCACATGTAAGACAAATTGTGATTATGCCAAAATCATCTATCCAAAATCACAATTAACAACTGAAACATAGCATAATGTACAAAGATATCAACAAAGTTGAGGATGACGTCTCATGTAAGTTTATTTTATAATTGTGATTAAGTAAATATGATTCAATTTCTAACATATTAAAAATATGGAAATCAACACCACGGAAAATTCTGCAATAGAACATGGTGGTCTATTATGTGTTGAAAAATCATATATAAAGTATCTATTTTCCCTAAAAAATGTTTTATGTGATAAAAGGGAATATATTACATTCTACATAACCCCTTTTATTTTAATCTCTTATGTGTGGAGAATATGGGAATTATTCTATTCAATTACATAATAATAAGGTTAAGGATCGTTCTAATGTTATTTATCTTTGAGGATTTGAAACATAAGATGAACGGTATAGATAACATATAAAAGTGATTTAGTGATATGGTTTTTGATAACCCTTTACATGTGTTTGATGTGGGGATAAACCTAAAGAGTATTACAATGATATGTATAAAGGTAATATTATATTTAAATGATTTGAAGAAAAGTTTAATGATTTATGTGATGAAGTTATGTATGATTAAGGATATTTTGTTAAATATATTATAGGATAAAATCATATTTATTTTTATGTTATTAATGAAATTTTGGGAGATATTTTATTGGTTTAAGGTAAATATACATATTAAGACTTTATAAGAATAATTATTTTATAATATCAGAGGCGTAAGAAGATGGGTATGAGATAACCTTTGTGGTTAAAAATTTCTTTAATATTAAGTTTATTAGTGTTATTTGGGATATATGGATATTTATTTGGGATTTTTTTTTGAATTTTTGAGATTAATGTATTCATGTTTGTTAATTTTAATTATTATCTTACTTTATAATCAAAATTTTGGATTTTGGGAAGATAGGAGGTATATCGTGTTATTATGTGGTGTAATATGTGATTTGTAAGATGTTTCAATCAGGAGTTCTATTCGTAGAAGAAAATGTGATATTGTAGTGGAAAATGATTAAAGGATAAAATTATACTTTTCGTGAAATTTTATTTCGTTACATCACTATTATATATGGTAATGTAATTCCTCAACTCTATGGAATGAATTTTAAAACCAATTTTTTTTTACAATGTTATAATTTATGATGAATTTATGGTCATTTTACCCATCTCAGATTTATGGTTTTGTGGTCATTGACTTTCACCTAAACATATTCCCTATTAAAAAAATATTTGTTATTTTTTGTTAGTTTTCCCTTCCATGATTATGTTTTCACTTCCCACTATTCTCTTACATGGAAACCTAGTTATGTATAATTTTCATACTTCCCTTTCTCTCTTTTGAGGTGTAAGTTTTATTAACCCTTTTTTTGAAGTTGGTTTTCAATAAATAGATTTTCATATTTCAAAACATTGCATACTGAGTTCATGTTTCAATTGAATAGATGAAATTTATTAATGGTGTGATAATTTAATGCCCTCTATTTTTATAATAGAAAACCATGTTTGATAGCATATTTAAAATGCAACACCAAACCCAAATAAATAATGATTATTTAAATATTAATATTTTATCCTTGCCATGAAATTTTGAATGATAATATTTTTATCTACAATATGATATATATATATATCACTCAACACAAATGTATTAATAAATTTCTTATAAATAATCACTCAATTTTTAGTAATGTCATTTTGTTATTCAAAATTTGTTTCCTACAAGTATGTTTTTAGTTCTTTTGCAATAAAATGTTATAATTAATTTTTAGAACATTTTTAAAATTAATTTAATACATTAGCTACATTTCTATATCATTAAATCAGAATTAACATATTGGTATTTTTTGGGAATTTTTGGAAAATAAATATTTCTCAGTGAATAGTGAAAAAATACACTTTTATATAAAATTGTAATTTTTTGATAAATCAGTTAATAAAAAAGAAAAATATCCTTTTAGTTTTATTACATGGTAACATAAGTATTATTTATTTAAATTTATTTAAATTAGTTACATTTAAACCATATTTAGTCTATATTTTAGTATTAGTTTAATTTTATGGTTAAAACTGTATTTCTCTAAAAATTATTTTAGAATGAATAATGTTACTCTATTATTGTTAAATAAAATAAAACCAAACAATAAATTATTCAAATTAAATTTTTATATCATATAACTATATTTATTAATTAAAATACATATTATAAAGATCACTAGTTATATAATTAAAGTAAAATAATCTTTTCCTTGAAAAATGCATTTTATGGAAAACTGCTTTCCACTATGCTTAAAACTTTTTTTTAAAATTAAATTATTCCACCTTAGTTATTTTATTTTGATACATGTTTGTTCCATATTTAGAATCATCATAATTTTTATTAGGTAATATAGTAAATTTAATTTTTAAACAATTGGAATATTAACTGTAGTAAATATTTATTACCACGGTAAACGATAAATAAGTTAACTAAGGCTAAAATTAATTTTAGAAGGAATAAAAACAAAGTAACCATTATAGTATGAATATATATATATATATATATATATATTCATATCAATATAATAATTACTATACATATTTTTTTACTTTTAAATTGATTCAATAATGGTTTTGGTAATAATTAAATTTTTGATATGTTAAAACCTAAATTATATTTGAGATAAAATATAGTTTTAATGAAGATTTTTTTTATTGGATAAATATTTTTTTAAATAAATTATATTTTAATGAAATGTTCTTATTAAATATTAAAAATTATATATAAATGATAATATAATTTTATGTAGTGAAAATTTAATTTTTATAAGGGTTAGTAAAATGTTATTTGTAAAAAATTATAAATTTTCAATAAACATGGAATTTTAAATTAAAAGTTTAATTTATAATATTTTTATAATTATTTTTATAAAATATATATAATTTTCGGATTTAAAACATCAAAATTATCCAACAGTGTTTTTTCATTATTTTTTGTGACAGTCAAATTTTTGGGTAAAGATTAAATATGGTATTAGTATACACTGTATATTATGACATAATAATGACCCAAAAGTGATGTAATAAGTACCATATAAGTTATCCAATAAAATATATTTTTCTAATTTAAATTAAGTTTTTCACCTTTTTATTTGATTAATTTTATAAATCCTTTATAAATATTCTAAAAACTGTATTATATTTTATGTCTTTAAAATCATATATTTGTAAGAATGACTCACATTCACATCACAAAGGGTAATATTTTTATTATTTGGGTCCATGGACTTATAATAATACTAAAACATCTTATTTGGGTAAAAATCATTGGAAATATCATGGGAAGGTTTATAGTTTTGATTATTTTATTCTATAGGGTCCAAAACTATGTTTGGGAAATAATAAAGAACACGCCTCTTTTTTCTTGTATAAATACACCCAACCCCCCCATTAATATTTACCAAAAAACATAGAACACATCCTTACTGTACCCAACTATTTATAGAGTCCTCCAATTGTTCCCCAACATCTCAATAAGCTCCTCCCAATCTTTTTAAACAACCTGCTCAATGTAATTGTTATATCTCCTTTTTTATTCAAGAACAACCTTTATGTTATACCTTTTAATTTACATTTGTTCTTATTTTGGTGTATTTATATATATCATTCTTAATTACATTTTTTCCATTTGATGAGAAACCCAGTTCCCTCACATTAATCCCTCTCATTTACCTTTATGTACACTTGTTATGTTTCCAAAATGGTCCTACAATTTTCCATACCAAAAGTGAGGGACCTCTCCCTCTTATTTTCAATTAATGTGACTTGATTATATTTATCCATTTGAGTGTCATTTTTTTAATTTTTCATTACTTAAAAATACCCCTATACTATCCAATTTATTACCAAACAATGACATATCATTTATCCCCACTAATTATAGTATTTTTCTAAGCTGTTACTGTGCTGAAGTCATCCCCTTATTCTATTTATTCAACCATCTTCATTATATTTTGCCTTTGGTCTCCAATTACGCAGTTTGGGATATATTATTCTATATCAACTTTACTACTCTTATGGTGTCTCAATGATGAGATACCCATTTCACTACCATTATTTAGGCCCATGAACATTTCTGTGACACTGTTATGTTGCAAAAATTTCACTATGATTTACCATGTCAAACATCTACATTGTGAAGATCCATACCTATTTTCCTGTAATGTCTCAAAAATTCCATGTAACTATTTTTAATTGTATTGAATTATTCTGAGACCGCGCACTCTGATGACACATGATTCCAAGACCTAGAGATCCTAGAACGTCATTTGTAACTTTTTAAAGGTACTTTTAGTAAACGCGGGAGCAGGTTTTTCTATCTTTTGAACTGGTTTTTAGATGGAAAATACGAGGACACCATTGAAGTTACAATTATGTTATTCTCCTAGAATTGACATATCTTCAGCTAGCAAGGTCCGAACAGAAAATTTTATTTTTAGACATTTTATTAAAAATGATAAAATAACTTAAGAAGTTATTTTATATTTTTTCTCATCCATTGAGCGGAAGATAGTGACGTTGCAGTGTGAAAACGAAGATAAAAGAGGTGAATTAATGAGGAACAATAATGGCCTATATCACGCACCATAATGATGCATTAAATGAAGAGTAAAAATGAAGTTGATTCCTTTTTTAAACAACGTAAAGACGTGACTTCGCAGTGTAATTGAAGCACTACAGCATGTTTCCTTTAATTATATGGCACATTGTTGATGGAATAATTAAACTTTGGAGACACTCTGATGAATCCTCAATGGAATTACTTTGCAATTAAGAATGAAGAAGAATGTCATAGAGATTCATCATCTTCGACACACCCTTGAAAACGGAGCCAGAAGTGACAACATCGATGCCTTGAATTCTTAAGGGTGAGTGATTAAGAATCTAACATCAAAGAGGTAGGTGTTGTTTTATTTTTCTATTCTTATCCATTTTTTCTCGAAACAATGAATATGGAACAACTGAAGAACAGGTTGATCTATAAATTGTGTGTTTATGCGGGAGGGTAACTTTCTTTTTGGGGATTTCGTTATCCAGTGTTTGAAATTATCATTTGTTTATTTAAATTGGAATCCCTAGACTTGCCACGATTATTAACTCATAACGCTAAGGGTGTGGGATGACAAGAACAACTCCCAAGCACCTCCGATGTCTGTTTTAATTGGGGATGTATCCTCAAATTGTTAGTTATAGGAATTTGGGGCCCCATCGGAGATGATGGTGACAAATGAGGATCATAGGTGCTGATAGATTAAAAAATGGACCACCCGAGAAATTCTGGTGGCTTGTCGAAGGTACCACTAGTGCCCTGGTTCTAGTGGATGAGGATTGTGGTGGACCACAGTGATGACTATAGGTGGGTGGCGGCATGGTATGATGGTGCATCAGAGGAATGGTAGTGGCCAACTCGGGCAGCAACACAGTTGGATGAGCCGTCGGCTGGTGTCATCGGATAGGGTCGCTTGACTGCGTCAGAGGAAAATAGACACGGCATTGTTCTGTGTCCTACATGTCAGAGGAGGCCTCCCATGGCCACCCGCGGGGAGATGACGGCGGACCATACGCGGCATATGGCAACATCCCAACAAGGTGGACTGGTCCGCCCATGGCGGACCGAGCGGGGTGCAAATCGGTCAGCGAGCCAAACCCAAAGCCTAGTGGGATGAACCCATGGCCCAGCGTACCAGATCCAAGGCCCTAACAGGTCATAACCACCCCTAGTGGGCCACAACGGTGCTGGTAGTCCATACTTGTGCCCTTCGGGCGGGCCCGAAGTAGAACGGTTCATCGGGTGACCCAGCAGGTAGGACACTCGGCCAAAGCGGGCAGGGTGAAGCGAGGCCTATGGGGCATGAGCCACCGGCCAGTCCAGACTAGATGGACCGTGAATCGAACCCGGTCTGGTTGAGTCCATATAATTAAACTGGGGTATGTGGGACCCCCTAGCTAGGTTGGTCGGGTCCGACTGGGCCTTATATAATACATCCCTCAGATTACTAAAACACATGTATCATACAAACATTGCATACGATTGACGAGTCGTTTGCGGCATTGGGACCCTCTTGATTAGGAGGATCTTTTAGAATTATTTTTGGGGTCTTTCATAGACGCCAAGATGTGACTAATGGATTGAGGAGCGTTTCTTCCAAGTGCATCACGTACGAAACACTGCGGTTGGCTGGGACCTGAGGACTACTCGACGACAGCCTAGTGGGAAGCGGCTCTGTGTGACCCAATAGGCCCATGGTGGGGAGAAGATCTGTATGACCCGGTAGACACACAGTACTCAATATGAGGAGTAACATAGTTCAGCAATTGTAGGAAGTGGCTCTATGAGACCCGGTAGGCCCACAGTGGGGAGAGGCTCTGTGTGACCTAGCAAACCCATACTATTGATCAGGTTTTAGTACCACATTAGTCAAAGGATTGTGGGAAGTGGCTCTATGTGACCTAAAAGTACCTCTGTACTTGATAGAGGAGGAGTTCTCCAGTAGCCGAGGATTTTGATGATATGAATGACGATGCTACTATCAGAACCCTATAATATACCTCATGTGAGATACATATTTTACTTTTTACTATTTGGTTGAGTTATTTCATAGTGGTATTACCTATATGGTATTTTCTTTTTGGTGTTTTC
This sequence comes from Viscum album, assembly GCA_963277665.1. Lineage (NCBI taxonomy): Eukaryota > Viridiplantae > Streptophyta > Magnoliopsida > Santalales > Viscaceae > Viscum > Viscum album. The sequence goes on from OY728128.1 coordinate 528,715,594, forward strand.
ATCTATGGATTACTAAGAGACCTTTGGGGGTCTTGGGGTACCTACTGAGTATTGTTATACTCACCCCCGCACGGGCTTCACCGGCATGTGTTGTGTCTCATGTAGATGATCAATGCTTCGATAGAGGTGCTCAAGGGGATTTGACTGAAAAATTATATTATGGTGGACTATGTGTCCTAGGACCAGGTGGGGCCCATTAAGAATGGTTGTATAAGACATACTACTTCAGCTTCCAGTAGCTTCACTACTCTCACAATTAGGTGGGGTTCCAAAGATGTCCATGAAAGTTTCCCTTTTGTATATTACTATTTTCAGTTCCTTGTTGGGTTTGTATTCTTTCCCACTTACTTTCACTTGTACTTGAACTCATATTTGTGTTAGTGGTATACTTGTTTCCCCCTTTTGGTGTGGTTTGGCATTTGTATGTGTAGGATTAAAGGCAATTCCTTCCCTTTCTAGGATATTATTTTCTGGTGCTAATCACTATCCCCTAGCCTATAGAAGGTGGACTTGGGGTAGTCAAAACACGGGCCCCAGGGGATGGGTCGTAACATTCCTATCAAGGGTGTTCACCTTTATGAACATGTACTTATTTAATTTTTTAATTTCATATATATAAACCATAATCATTAATCATGGGATTAAATGTGATAAAATATATGTTTGGGTTATATTATATATAGGGAACAATTATGCCTTTACATTATATTGTTATGATTGGTGGACCCATATAGCACCGGGTGATACAATATTAGCTTACATGAAGGGTGTCCCCAGATAGCACACTAGTGCATTGGGTAATGATATATTCTCTTAATATTCCATTTATAATGTAAGGTATGTTATCCTAAGAACATTATGTTTTGTTTTCATGGAGTTTAACCTTGATGAATTCTTATGACGTCATTTCTAAATTTTTTTCATATTTCCCATGACATCTTCATGTTATCATGTCATATCATGCATTATTGTTCATTTTTATAGTTCTCACCCCTATTATGGCCCATTAAAATTATTAATATCTATCACATAATAATTTCTTCATTTTATGCTTCTTTTATATTCCCTTACTAGGCTTTATAGATCACCCCTTTCTTATGTACATCCCTAGGTTGTCCCACATATTTTTAGAGGAGTGATTATTTCAATGAACATGTTAACCATGTTTTCAATAATGCAGTTGTATCCCCTGTTTAAGATGTTATTATATATTACTAACTTCCAAGAACATTAGACATCTCAATCGTATGGGTTTTATTATGTGTAATATTATGAAATAAATCATGAATGAAGGGTTAATAAAGACACATGTTGTCATAATTTGATTTCATGTCTATACTATTATGGGTGGACCTGGTTTCATGTCCATATGTTTATGCATCGGATTGATTTCATATCATTATCTTAGTGAGTGAACCTGTTTCTATTTATTAATGTTTATAGAGTTATAAGATTATGTGTATGAAAAAATTGATGCCTTATTCCAATGTTATGCTCTCATAGCTCATGTTCATTGATTCCTTTTTAACTCACTTATTATGATCAATCAAGTCTTGTTCCATATGTCAAAATTTTTGTCTATGATATATAGCATAATATCTTGGACTTTTAAAGTATTATATTATTATGTTAAGAGTGTGATTTTTGGTTTAAGAGGACTTTAATGTTCTTTGGGAGTTAATCAAATATCAAGGTCTTTTATTACCTAGATGGTCATTTTACGTCGTAAATGTGATATTTATGGTGTAAATGTGTCACTAGAAATCGATGGTAAAATGGTTTAAAACATAATAATTTCACAATACATAGAATAATATTTAATGAGTAAGTTATTTTACACTATAATATCTTCTTCTATGCTGTGAAATCACTGGTCGTGATTTTTAACCCGAGGTCACATCTTTTTCAGCACACATGTTTCATGGGGGTTCTATGCCCTATAACCCTAGTTTATTCCATAAACCCTTTGGACTTGTATGTTTTTATCTGTTACTCATATGACACTTCACTCATTCAACATGGATAGTTACTCCCTTGAACCCTAGATTATTCCAGTTTCATTCTTTTTCATCCCTACTCCTTCCATATCTCATCATTCTGTGCATGTTCTCTATGGTGGTTTTTCTAAATATCATTGGGTAAGACACATTTCTACTTATTCATTCAGATTGGTCATGTAAGCACCATTGTGTTTTTTTTTGATTCATTGACCCTATGGTGAACTTTTTTCCTTCGAGATCCCTTGTGTGATATTCACCCAAAGAAGGGCCCTTGAGTTGGTTGTGGTGCGGCATGTGGGGTCATTGAGGTATGTATTTTTTAACCTTCTCTATTGAAAAAATTGATTTTTGAATTGATTCTAAGATATTGGAATAAATTCTAAGACCTCATTTGTTATCTTTTCATTCCTACCTATGTCTCTGGATCCTGATATAGGCATGTGCAGCCTAAATTTGACGAATGTTGTTTCGTTTCTAGACAACATTGGATGAACCATATTTCTTTGGTTGTTATAAATTGTTTTATAAATAAATTGGAATGAATTATTGATATGATGTGTAAATTGTTTTTTTAAAGGGATTTCTCCTATATTGGTAAAATAAAATATATTTTCAAATATGTAATGTCCTAGAACTCTCTGGTCTATTCTGTAGAGAATATATGGTGTTTGAAGTGTTTCGGGAGGTCAAGGTGACTTATCCTAAACACCTTTCCAATTTTCCAATTCGGTGAATAGTTCCAATGGTAGCCTTGTGAACAGTTCCATCAGTAGACCACTATGAATAGTTCCAATGGTAACCTCAGGTGAACAGTGAATTGGTAGCCTTAGGTGAATAATGTCATCGGTAGCCTTAGGTGAACAATGCCATCAATAGACTTAGGTGGCCAGTGCAACGGTGAGGTTCCAGAATGGTGATGTTCCAATGGTGACCTCTTTCCATTTGAAATATTTGAGTCTAGGAATATTATTTCTAGAAAGGTGAGGTTCTAATTATAGCATCCCACCTTTTTATAACATAAATTTTCATTACATTTTACAAAACTGATGATCTTTAAGGTTTAGTGTCATGGAAACCAGGAACATAAAACATGAAAACATAAAAAATTATTCTTAAACACTTGAAATGATTATCCTTATGTTATTCCTAGGTTCGTTACTGCATCTCATAACCTAGGGACATACATCAAAAGAAAGGGTGAGCAGAAGGCCCAGTAAGGGAAACAAGGGAAAACATTTACCATGTGAACTTGAGATACATCAATAAAGTCATGATAAATAGCTTTAAGGAATGAGAAACAGACCGTGAGTCATATAATAGTTGAAATAAATGATTCATAACTTTAATATAAGGCTACAAAATTTAACTTAGACAATCATGAACATATCACCAATGTCCATCCCCAAGGTGTCACTTGAAATTACCAAGGTTATTCACCAAGGCATCATTAAAATTATAATCTCTAATGGTTACATCATTTCCCAATGCATTGGAGGACTATCAGGGTGCATCCTTAAATTTAAAATTACTATCATGCTATCCACAAATATCATCATCAAAAATTTCATAAATAACCCATATAGCATAAAATAAATCGGTTTCATTTAATAATCATAACGTTTTAAAAACTGCTTTAAATACATGATCTTTAAGTCACTTTAAACCCACGGAAAAAGGAAAGAGGGTTTCATGTATGAAAGTCCCAGAATTAAAATAGAAAATTTTGATATATATGTAAATAACCCTTCAGAAAAAAGATCTTTGAGTATTCACTTAATAAAATAATATAATTTGAGAAAAAAAGAAAGACATTTTGAGACGAAAATTCTGCAGCATAACGGCTATGTTACAGGGTTTTAGAAAACATTGAAAAGAAAGGGGACATGGGTCACCCACTCATAAATGATCCATAACACAGTAGAGGGATAGAATATAAAGGATATAAGAACATGGTAATGAAATTTTATAGACATTCCATATGAAATGAAAAACATGGAAGGAAGACAAAAATAAGATTTCTTTAAATAAAATTTCTGCAGCCTAACGGCGTCACTTAAAACATAAAAAAAAATGAATTGATGGGATAAAATAGGGTTTCTCATAATATGAACATAAAATATCAGTATGATATATATAGAGATCATACCCTAAAATAATAAAAAGTAACATGAAAGACTTGACATGCAAATAGATCTTGAAAACGAGAAGGGTGAAAGAATCCCTTAAAAATTTCAGCAGCCTAATGGCGCCACTTTAACATTATTAAAATGAATTGATGAGAGAAAGATGGGGTCTCTAAACATATGAAAATTAAAAGGATAGTAAATTGAATTCAAAAGAACATCCTCCAACATAAGAACATGGAGCATAAAATAAATGACATAAAAGAGAATTCTTGGAAAGAAAGAGAGATGTAGGATCCCTTACCTTGAAGAGTAACTTCAAAATTGTGATTTTTGGGACCTTGGGAAGCTTTAGGGAACCTTGAGAGGACTCCTTGGGAGGTAAGGAGACCAGAACATAGTTGAGGAGGATTTTGGAATCGAAAGGATGAGATAATGGCTTGGTATTTATAGGGTAAGTGAGGGGACAAGGCATTAATGGCCAAGGGACACCTCATTGGTGGTATTGGCAAAACCATGGGCTTGCCTACGGTATTTTCCAATGGTATTGGAAACTTGGGACACCTCATACCTTATTTTACTATTCATAAGTATAAAATATTGATTACATACTTAATACATCATTTAATGATGTCATTAGACACCCGTAACTTAAAAACTGTATTTTCACTATTCACCGAAAATTCAACTTTCTCAGAAAAATCCCAAAATTTTACCTTAACCAAATATCGATTCTCAGATTACAAAAATGAACTCCATTTTATAAAAATATTTTTCTAAATATTTTTAATTTAATTTTTAAATAAATACACTATTCACCAGAAATTCATTTTTTTCAGAAAAATCCCCAAAAATTATCTTAACATAATATCGATGCCCTGAGTTGAAAAACAAACTCCATTTTTTAAAAATAATTTTCTAAATATTTTTAATATAATTTTTAATTAAAAACACTATTCACTCGAAAAAACTGATATTTGACTAATAATTTCTGAAACAGTTATTTACCTATTTTATTGAATCACATTACTTAATCAAGGTACCTAGATTATATTAATACTTTTTTTAAGTGAGATTACAAATCCATTTGGTCACATTACTAATCCTAAGCGTAAAGTCACTATTCATAATTTACTATTCATCAAAAATCAAGTTGATCTTATTAGACTCTAAATTTCATACTAAACATAATTGTAGAAGACCATTTTTTAAAAATCATTACACATAATTAATTATTTAAGGTTTACATAAATAGTTTCAAATATCGTTTTTATAGAATTCATCAAAAATATGCATACTATATTTATCCAGACATTTTAAAATTCACAAACTTTATCCTAATAAGAAATCAAATTTTTTTATTTAAATCAAATGATTACACAAGGAAGTTACAGTCTCTTTACATAGCCCCTTATAACCCCAGCATAGGACCTAAGTGTAATGTGTGCTTTGGTGAGACAATCTGAGGGCGGCTCTGCCAACGTCACATGAGTAGTAATTTCTATAAGTTTTAACTTCTTGCGAAGGAAATTCCGTTCTAGCTTCACACGATGAAGTTCGGCTTCGGTTTGGTCCAGAAAAAAGACCAGTGGTGCTACCTCCTTCCCAAGTTCTGTTAGATGGGCTTTTATTGGCCCGAGACAGCTGGATGAGGCCATCGAATCTTCTTTATATGGTAATTAACCATGATCACTTGTATTTAGAAAAAATATTCGAAACATTTAGTTTCCAAAGGTCATACTGACTAACGGTCATATAATAGTAAAAACCCAACTGTCACATTTTAATTATACTCATTTTATTAAATGAAGATGTTTTTTTGGGTATGAAATAAAATAACACAAAAAATTAGGAAACAAGATTTATTCAAAATTGTGGGTCGTTACAGTCTTCCACCTCTTATGAAATTGCATCCTCGCAATTTTTAAAATTGGGCTTGGAAATTTCATTGAAAGTCCCACATCAGAAAAAGAGTCATTAACACTATTACTTTAAAAGAAAGAAAAGGATGTACAAAGGTAACCTGAGTTAACCCATACTAGGATTTTATGTAGGAAACCATGGACGTGGAGGAGAAAACAAAGGGTCAATTTCTAAGGGAGAGTGATAGAAAACATGTCTAAGAGGAAGTTAACAACCATAAAATCACAAACTTGTGATGGGTTAAACGGTCTTTGATTACCCAATAGGAAACATAAACCAAAAACTTGTTTGTTTTACGTTCCTTTTAATAATTTTGAGGAATTAATTTACTACATATAATAAAAACATAGGGACATATATTTACCTTCAAGTGGAGTTTCATCCCTTAATAAGTTTCACTAAGACTAATCTTTTCCCTAATCAATGAGAATTAAAAACTACTTGGTCTCATCGAAGCACAAGAATCATCTTTTAGAGAATCACGTAATCCACAAAAGAATAACTATCTATCATTAAACATTTATCTCAAAAACAGAAAGGGTAAGATAAAACAAATCTTCAAAAAGAAAGAACCCCATAGGAAGGGAAACTAATTTAAATCTACAAAGTTCCATTGTACTACCCAAAGTTCATCATAGACCATTCCATAAATAACTGTCCTTAAAATTCCTCAAAATAAACCAAACTAGGATTGAAACCCAAATATAAGAAGGATTTGATAACATAGTCTTAGAAGATAAACTTTATTGTTTATCTCCAAACAACATCAATAACTCCTAACATCTTATAACAAAAGTAACTAAAATAAACATATTTTCCCCAATATAGGTTAATAATTTATTAAATAACTATAAGTTTAGTTTAAACTCATCTATTCTTCAAAATATAAGTCACCCTTTACTCCTCAAAGAAAATACCGTACTAATCTATTTACCTCGATCATATGAACGTCTTACAAAATAATAATCATCTTTTAATCCCCTAATCATATTTTTGTTCAAGAAGAACAGATTCACAACATCAAAATGTGGTACATAAAAATAGATGTTTTCCTTAATGATATATAACCATTTTAGGTAGTGAATCGATGTTCTTAGAAAACATTAAAGATATGCTCATAGAGAACGAACTAAAATACAACATGACATAGACAATTATTGCAAAGAAGTCGCATGTACTTTAGTCATCATGATCCATCTCAACATAAGATTTTCAATGTTCCCTTGTCCTTGAAGATTTTTTTTGCTCATCATGCTTCTCATCCCTTCCATGAGATCATTGCCTTGGATAATGTCCAACTTCTCCACATTTATGACATTGAAAAGTATAAGGAACATTAGATCGAACCTTATCTCTATTCATCACATTATCCATTTTTTTGAAGCAATTGGCTACTTTATACCCTATCACCCCACACATAAAACATCTCCCGGTTCCTTTGTGACATTATCCTTGGTTCCCCTTTCCACACTTTTTTCACAAAGTAAATTAGGTCTTCTTTCCCTTATCAACATTATCAGATGAACATCCTTGTGACTTCATCTTCTTCTTCCTTTATGAATTTGGGCATTCAACTAGGTACCAATTATTAATTGTGATTTTTGATAGCTGGTTTGGCATAATCACAATATGTTGAACTGGATCTCTCCTCATGTCTATCACATTATTAGGGCAATCTTTACAATTCTTATCACATTGGTTGTTGGGACATGTTCTTCTATTTCCCTCTATTAACTAAGAAAATAAAGTATAATTAGGGGCTTAAATACATAGCCAAGAATCATGAAAAGGAAACATTAAGCATAGAACGATAAACTTATAGAAGAAAAGTATATCCTAACTTGTGATCCCCTAGGTTCCAATCTAGGTTATACATGATCATATATTCTTATGTGAATTTTTATTTTATTTTATCTTTGTTCCTTTAATAATTGTTCATACTAATATTATGAATTTACCAAAGCATATACCATAGGAGTGTCATAACTATGAGTGCAGCAAGTCCCATTGTCGTGTACCAGTTCTTGTTCGGGTCTAGAATAAGTGGTGTTTTTGGGTTTTACCCCTATGTACATCTGTTCCAGAGCCACCTCTACCTACTCGTATCCAGACAGGGATGTATTTTCTTGATAAACCACTTACTCAATACTCACCAAAATACCAGGAAGATTTCCTATATTTAAAATTTTCTATAGGGTTCTTCCTAAAGTTTGGATATCTTAATATCCAAAAATAACTAAACCATCCTTTGATAACAACTATAGCATCCCTCCTTTTTATAACATAACTTTTCATTACATTTTACAAAACCAGGGATCTTTAAGGTTTAGTGTCTTGGAAACCATGAACTTAATACATGAAAACATAAAACATTATTCTTAAACACTTGAAAGGCTTCTTCTTATGTTCGTCCTAGGTTCATTATTTCATCTCATAACTTGGGGACACAAATCAAAATAAAGGGTGAGCATAAGGCCCAGTTAGGGAAACAAGGGGAAACATTTAACATGTGAACTTGAGATACATCAATAATGTAATGATAAATAGCTTTATGGAATGAGAAAGAGATAATGAGGAAAATCATAATGGAAACAACATGATTCATAACTTTAATGTGTGGCTACAACATTTAACTTAGACAATAATGAACATATCACCAAGGTCCATCCCCAAGGTGTCATTTGAAATTACCAAGGTATCGTTAAAATTGTAATCTCTAGTGGTTACATCATTACCCAATGCATTAGAGTGCTATCTGGGTGCACACTTAAATTTACCTTTATTGTCATGCGAGCCACATATATCATCATCAAACATTTCATAAATAACCCATATAGCATAAAATAAATGGGTTTCATTTTATAATCATAACCTTTTAAAAACTACTTTAAAGACATGATCTTTATGTCACATTAAACCCACAGAAAAGGGAAAGAGGGTTTCAGGTATGTAAGTCCCAGAATTAAAATATAACATTTTTATATATATTTGAATACCCCGATAGAAGAAATTTTTTTGAGTATTCACTTAATAAAATAATATAATTAGAGAAAAATAGAGAGAAATTTTGAGACGAAAATTCTACAGCATAACGTCTATGTTACAGGGTTTTAGAAAACATTGAAAAGAGAGGGTAAATTGGTTACCCAATCATAACTGATCCATAACATAGTAGGGTGATAGATTATAAAGGATATAAGAAAATGGTAATGACATTTGAAATACATACCATATTAAATGAAAAACATGTATGGAGGAAAAAAAAAGATTTCTCTTATGAAAATTCGGCAGCCTAACGACGTCACATAAAAATAAAAATAAAATGAATTGACGAGATCAAATAGGTTCTATCAACATATGAACATAAAATATCAGTATGATATATATAGATATCATACCCAAACATAATAAAAAGGAACATGAAAAAACATGACATGAAAATAGATCTTGAAAATGAGAAGGGTGACAGAATCCCTTAAAATTTTTGGCAGCCTAACGGCGCCACATTAACATTCATAAAATGAATTTATGAGAGCAAGAGGGGTATCTCATAATATGAACATGAAAAGGAATGTAAGATGAATATAAAAGAACATCCTCCAACATAATAACCCTGATCATAAAATAAATGACATACAAGAGAATACTTGGAAAGAAAGAGAGAGTTAGGATCCCTTACCTAGAAGAGTAACTTCAAAATCTTGATGTTTCAGACCATGGGTGGCTTGAGGGCACCTTGGGAGGAATACTAGGGAGGTAAGGAGACCAGAAAATTTTTTAGGAGGATTTTGGAATCGAAAGTATGAGAGAGGGCTTGATATTTATAGGGGAAGTGAGGGGACAAGGCATTAATGGCCAAGGGACACCTCATTGGTGGTATTGGAAAAACTGTGGGCTTGCCTATGGTATTTGCCAATGGTATTGGACAATTGAGACACCTAATACCATATCTTACTATTAATAAGTCGACCATATTGATTACATACTTAATACATCATTTAATGATGTCGTTAAACATCTGTAACTTAGAAACAATATTTTCATTATTCACCTAAAATTCAACTTTCTCAGAAAGATCCCAAAATTTAACTTTAACCAAATATCGATGCTCTGATTTCAAAAATGAAGCCCATTTTATAAAATTAATTTTCTAATTTTTTTTAATTTAATTTTTAAATAAATACACTATTCACCGATAATTCATTTTTTCAGAAAAATCCCCAAAAATTACCTTAACATAATATCGATGCTCTGAGTTCAAAAATGAACTCAATTTTATAAAAAAAATTTCTAAATATTTTTAATTAAAAAACACAATTCACCCAAAAAAACTGATACTTGACTAATAATTTTTGAAACAGTTATTTACCTATTTTATTCAATCACATTACTTAATTAAGGTGCCTAGATGATATTAATACTTTTTTAAGTGAGATTACTAATCCATTTGGTCACATTACTAATCCGAAGCCTAAAATCAATATTCTTAATTTACTATTCATCAAAAATCAAGTTGATCTTGTTAGACTCAAAATTTCTTACTGAACATAATTGTAGATGGTCATTTTTTGAAAATCATTACACATAATTAATTATTTAAGGTTTACATAAATATTTTAAAATATCCTTTTTCTATAATTCATCAAAAATATTTATTCTATATTTATCTGGACATTTGAAAATTCACAAACTTCATCATAAGAAGAAATCACAATTTTTTATTTAAATCAAAGGATTACACAATGTAGTTATGGTCTCCTTGAATAGACCCTTATAACCCCAGCATAGGACCTAAGTGTAAGGTGTGCTAAGGTAAGAGAATCTGAGGGCGGCTTTGCTAACATCGCACGTGTAGTAATTTCTATCAGTTTGAACTTCTTGTGAAGGAGATTCCGTTCTAGGTTCACACTATGAAGTTCGGCTTGGGTTTGGCCCAGAGCAAAGCCCAGTGGTGCTACCTCCTTCCCAAGTTTTGTTAGATGGGTTTCGATTGGCATGAGACTACTGGATGAGGCCATCAAATCTTTTTTATATATTAATTAACCAAGATCACATGTATTTAGAGACAATAATCGCAACATTTAATTTCCAAAGGTCATACTGACTAACATTCATATAATAGTAAAAACCCAACCATCTCATTTTAATTATTATCATTTTATTAAATGAAAAAAAAAATTGAGTATGAAATAAAATAACACAAAAAATTAGGAAACAAGATTTATTCAAAATTTCGGGTCATTACACTAACGGTGACCTCTTTCCTTTTCCAAATTTTGAGTTCATGAACAGTGTTTCCAGAAGGTTGAGGTTCTAATGATGACCTCTTCCCTTTGTCAAAATTTGAGTTCATGAACATTGTTTCCAGAATGGTGAGGTTCCAATGGTGACCACTTTCCATTGCCGAATTTTGAGTTTATGAACAGTGTTTCCAAAATGGTGAGGTTCCAATGGTGAGGTTCGTGAACAGTGTTTTTCCTTTTCAAAATTTTGAGTTCTTGAATAGTGTTTCCAACATTCTATAGTTTCACCGTTTTAATGTTTCCTTTGACGTAAAATGCATTTAATTCATTGTTTTAAAGACTCTAAGTCCGATTCAGAGTTCATAACTCCTATATTAATTTCTCTTAAGGCTTAGGATACTTTTACTTGAACAAATGATGTGGTTTAATACAATCCTCCTTTAATGGAAAATCCGGCATATCTTAAACCACTGCTCCATTAAATATTTTAAAGGGATGAGATATCTTCCTCCCTAATTCTTCCTCCTTGTTCTCGGTTATGATATGCTCAAAACTTTCATTCCTTCCCATAAGAGTTTTGAAATCAAGCTTTCCTCCTTGGATTAGTCCCACTCTATTTTTTTAGCAAACCAAGAAATATCAATCAGTCTTTGATATAAGGTATGATCTATCATCATTCTTTTTGGTTCATCTCCATATGTTTCTTCTTGACCTTTTATGGGATGCTATCTCCATGTTCCTAATGGGATTTTCTTCTGTGTTGAATGGTGTGGTGGTGTCTCTCCATCCTTGGGAGGATACTATTGTCATGGGGGGAGGATATCGTAATCCATATTGTTGCTCGTTCTCATATAAAGAACATCAAGAACTATTTTAGGTTATGGATTCATTACATCTCTTTTCATTTACATGAAACTGTGTTGTTATCATTTTTTATCCCACTGGATCACAATGGAATTGACAATAATAGATATTTGAACTGGATAAAAAAATTGATATCAATCATATTTTATTGCCTTTTGTTTTTCAAGATAGTGTCATATATATGATTTCTTTGTTTAGCTTTTCGTTATTGGTGGAAATTGCTAAAGAACGTAAATCCGGAATTAATTGACAACTATTTTGATAAATATAAAGAGGCATGCAAATGATTTTTTTTCTTCTTGTTGTAATATGATTTCAATCAAATTAGTGTAGTAAGCAAGTTTAATTATTTATGATAGCATACTGGTTTGGTTTCTCGAATTTGGAACCTACGAATAATAAATTATTTAATCCAAGATGAATTAAAAGAACTAGTTGTATGATAAAAGAAAATTCCTTTTTTGGTTCTGAGTTACCCTTTTTCTTGTTTAAAGATCACATAATAATTGGTATGATATTTTTTTTCCTGCTGCTTGTTTTGTGATGTGATCCTGGATGGATATTGTGATTTGTGTGGCTATGAAGTTCAACTGGTTGTGGCAGTAGTTCACACATAGAGTGGAGAGATTCATCGGTTTATGCATGTGGGTGTCGGGGAGGACACCTGGGATAATGAAATGGGTTGGATGTGAATGTTCAGATGCTTGATGATTCTTATTGGTTGTTTATTTGCATTAAATTTCCAACTACTCAAGGAAGCTGGTTTTTCAGAACCTTATTACGAAAGGGCCAAAGATGCATGGGGTATGCCACGTAGTTTCTGGGTTTAGCTTCTCAAGGGAGGATGGTTCTACGCTCTTTCTATAGGCAGCACAGACTTAAAGGGTTGTTCATCTACTCACCGGGTTGAGCCCCCTTGTGTTTAGTTTCATAGAATGTTTTTCTAGAATGTCTGGGATTATGGGAAAGTAATGCTATAAATAAATAATTGAATAAATAATGTTAACACTTGGGGTTGGAGCTTTCTGGGTTGCAATGCTAAGGATTCAATTTAAAGGGAAAGTGGACTTTGGGTGTGATTCTAATGAAATATAATGTGGAAATTGATAATGGTTAATCAGTGTTTAATGAATTAATTAACGTAAAGTGAAACTGATAAAAATGGAATGTTGTAATGTAATAAAACTCTTAAAATTGTTGTGTGCTTATAGGATACCTAGTCATAGAAGAGACAACTGGGAGTCTGAGAGACATTAGCTGCAGTTCAATCTAAGACTAGGTTATTCCCATACTTTAGTTCTGGGCTATATTATATTCTGTAATTTTTGTGTTTCCATATGCTACTCTACCCCGTCAGTTGGGGAAACTGATAACCCAAGGATTCTGATCCCTGGGGGTGTTTTCCCCAACATTCCGGCGGGAGGATGGATGGCTGACTACCCCCTTTGGCACGACTCTCTTTTCTTGGTAGTTTCTTATGCTGATAGTAAAAACAGTTAGTTTGCCCCATATATGTGTGTAGAGGGTGGAAATGTCTTGTGTTTATTGACACACATATATTCTGGATATAGTATCTTATGGACTACTATAGAAGTAATGTGTATAGGTTGTGATGGATTGAGGATTCTTACTCAGTGTGTGGGTTGTAATGGCTTCAGGTATAATTCTCGATGTTTGATACATGTTATGCGAGATGTTGTGGCTCCTAGTAACTAATTGTTTACTTTATTATGTGGACATGGTGGTTTTGTTTCATGAGGTTCATGTTGGGTTACTTCGCCCAGGTGTCTGTGGGAATGCCTTTTGGAGAGAGATGCTTAGGACGAGTGATGTTCGGGGAAAGAGGCAATCCAGTGGGGAAGTAGTAGCGGGGTACCCTTGATATTCTTTATTATATTATATAATCTTTTATGCGTTACTTGGTGAGAGTACCCATGGTGAGTCTGGGAACATTGTATACCTGTTTAGGTGACAAGTTAGTTTAACTTATTGTTTACTGTGCTTTAGAATGCTTTCTTTAAATTTTTCATGAGAGGCTTCAAGGAGGATCCTATTGAGTATATTGTTAAACTCACCATACTTATATGTAAACTATATTTCAGTTCACTTAAAGAAGGTTGGAGATCAATCTGGTTTCTACTATCTTGGGGTTGCAGGAGTTGTTCGAGCTTGTGGTTGTCACTGTTTTTACTTTCTTTTGAGTATTTGCATTTTTTCCCATTTCAGTTCTAGTAGTTTGCATGACATTACATATTTTTACATGGGATTTCTTATATATTTCTTCCTGAGTTGGAGTTGGTTGGTGTCTATATTATCTCTATATTTTTCATGTGTTCTCCTAGAGGGTAATGCCTCCTATCTATGTGTTTATTATACCCTCAGTGCTAGTCGCCAACCCGGGGCCTACTGGAGGTGGGACTCTGGGGGGTTCATTATCTCATTTATCGCATTTCCGACCAGGAGGGGTACACATTGTGGGGAGGGGTTCGTGACAGAGTGGTATCATAGGTCTGGTTGAGGGATAGGATAGAGTTTGGAGTTATTCATAGGTGAGTTTTCATGGGTTTTTAGAGAAACTGTGTTGGTTAATTTTAGGAAGTGTTGTAAACACTGCATATCGGCTAAGACATAAGAGTTTAGGCCCCCCTATGATCGGATGTATGGACCTTTATGTTTACAACAGCTACTAAACAAGGTGATACTAGTTGCAGGGTAGAGAACTAGGAAAGGATCATGCATCATTAATCTGTGTGCTTGTGTTTGTACTAGTAGACCATGGGATAGGTTAACCTAAAATGAATAAAAAACAATGAATTAATTAAAGTTGAGTCTTCTATATTCTAGGTTTAGAAGCCCTAATTGTTTATTATTTTTCAGGTATGACTCTAGGTTGACATCCTCATCTGGATTGCACTGAATATTTTTAGCAATATATGCCAGAATATTTCCACTGGGTAGAGGTTGACGTCAACGACACTTGGAGAGGGTCACTCTGAGATTTTTAGGGATAGGGCCTATAGAAGTATGAGGGATCCATTTCAGATGCAGTCATAGAAGACTGGTTGGAGGAGGTCGAGATAGGCTTCAGTTCTATATGTGCTCATAAAGAGAACTGGGTGTCCTTGGTTGTGATGATGATGCATGGAGCAGCGAGGCATTGGTGCTTCTTGTTCCTCAGGATTCATGAGGAGTCAGAAATCTCATGGGAGGAGTTCCGATACAAGTTAAGAGTCGAGTTTTTTTTCTTTAACTAAAAAGGTGTCCAGTCACCAAGAGCTTCTTACCCTTCAACAGGGGAGCTCCAGTGTCTGAGAGTTTGGAATATGTTTTAGGAACCTTTTATGATATGTTTTAGACCTATTTCTATATGAGGTGGCAAGGGTGAGGCATTTTGAGAAGGCCTTGTGTCCAGAGATCCAGTGCCAGGTGACCCCATTTAGGATGAAAACATATCTTAAGGTGCTGGTAAGGGTAGAGGTCATCAAGAGGAAATTTTCTAGAACCCGATAATCATGAGAGGGGTGTCGTCATGATTCCTCATGAAGTAGATCTGTGGTCCATGTTTCCCAGTTTTTAGGGAAGATGAGTTTTTGTTCATCCTAGGGTAGGTCAAAGCCCTCAGCATCTCGTTTCTCTGGGGGAAGAATCTCTTAGACATATTCCAAGGGATCATTTTCATTTTTTTCTTGTGGTGGTCGAGGTCATCATTAGTGAGAGTTCCTAACCATTCATAGCAGTCATCGTGCACAAGGTTTTATGCACCAGGTTCCTCTGTTGAGGCATTTTTAGCTGAGGCAACAACAGCAAGTTGCACCTACTTTAGATCAGAAGAGGGTAGATGGCACAAGCATAGGAAAACCCCATGACGCTCTATGTCTTCAGAGATCAGAGTGCATCCACGGTGGTGGTCATCATCAAGGTTAGAGAGGTCGTGTAAGAGGTCATGCTCAACTTCATGCTTCAGTGGTTCCAGCTCTAGGCGATTCAGACGTCGTCTGAGGTACCCTTTGCTTGTTTTCTAACATTTTGTATTCATTGATTTATTCAAGAGCGACAGACTCCTTCATATCACCTACCCATGTCTGTTCATTGGGATTTCAGTTAGAGAGGCTTCTAGTTCGCTTGGCGTTTATTATGCCAATTGGAGGAAGATCTAACTTATTTGAAGTATGTAGAGACTATGAGCTAGTGTTGGGGTATCACCACTCTTGGGGAGATTTCATATGTTTAAAAATACAATCATATGATGCCATCCTCAGCATGGATTAGTTTTCTTTGGTGAAAGCTATTGTAGATTTCTTTAGTAGGTAGGTTGTGTTATTTGATGCATATGGATAGCCAATGGTGTTCATTGGAGAGCGAGACCCTCAGATGGGTTAGAGGCATGTTCCATCCTTATCATCCATGATGGATGATCTGATGTTGTGTTCTTCAGTTGTTTAGCAGTTGGAATTTCATAGGGCCATGGAAGAGTACCCTGATGTCTTTCTAGAAAAGGTTATAGCATTACCCCCTCGACAGGAGATCGAGTTTGGGATTGAGATAGAACCAAGAGCGTCTTCAATCTCTATGTCTCATTATATGATGGCCCCTTATGAGTTAAGAGATCTATGTATACATATTGATGGTATATTATAGTGTTGTTCTGTTCGGCCAAGTGTGTCACTATGGGGTGAACCATTTTTGTTCATGAAGAAGGCTGACTGCAGTTTGCAGTTGTGGGTCGATTATCATCCCTTAAACAAAGTGACAATGAAGAATCACTATCCTCCTGAGTGTATTGATGATTTATTTGATCAACTGAAGGGTTAGTGTTGGTTATCAAAGATCTATTTTCTATCAGGATTTCATCAGATGCTTGTTAAGGATGAGGATATCCTAAAGACTACTTTCTGTTGTCATCATGGGCATTATGAGTTCATTGTAATGATGTTCCGTGTAACGAATGCTCTAGTTGTGTTCATGGTATTGATGAAGGATGTGTTCCGTGAGTTCCTAGACATGTTTGTGGTGGTTTTCATCGATGACATCCTTGTGTACTCCATATATGAGGAGGATCATGTGGAGCATCTACATGATATTTTTGGAGTTCTTCCTCAACATTAGCTTTTTGAGAAGTTGTTGAAGTGTGAGTTTTGGGGTTAAAAAGTCCGTTTCTTAGGGAATGTTGTCTCCCAACAGGAATTAGTTGTGGATCCATCTAAGATAGAATCATTTTTATCTTGGGAGGCCCCAAGGTAGTGTCAATTTTGTGATGTTTCCTTGGTCTCACAGGCTACTAGAAAAGGTTTATAGCGAATATCTCATGAGTTGTGACTCATATGGATTCTCTGACCAGGAAGGATTAGGTGTTCATATGTACTGATTAGTGTCGGGCAGATTTCGAGTTTTCAAAGGAGAATTTAGTATGTGCTTCAGTTCTCTATCTTCTAGCTGCCGGAGTTCAGTCTGATGTTTTCTGTGATGCTTTGAATTTCACTTTAGGCTGTGTTCTGATGCAGCAACGATCTGTTTTTTATGGGTCTTGGCAGTTGTGTCCACATTAATGTAAATATTCCACCCATGATCTTTAGTTAGTAGCCGTGGTGTTTTCTCTGATGTTGCGTAGACATTACCTCATTAGAGAGCTCATTTTGGTTTTCACTGATCATAAGATCCTGAGGTATGTTTTCTACCAGTGTGAATTAATATTACAACAACGTCAATGGATGGAGTTCTTACTGAAATACAACTACAAAATATCGTATACACTTGGAAGGGGTAATTTGTGATCCAGTACATGAATTTAGTGATTTTTAGAGGGTAATGGAAAATTTTCAACATTACATTTTGATATGGGATAAGTTGGGGGTAGAGGTTGTCTTTTTTAGATGATGGTGCAGTCATATCTAGTGCATCAGGTGTAAGAGTCCCTATTGGGGAATCTAGAGGTGAAGGTATAAAGAGATCAAGTTGTTTGTGTTGAGGCTAGTGATGGTTGGTGTGAGGATGAACAACATCGAGTGTTGTATCACAGAAGTCTTTTTTTCCTTTGATGATGCACAATACAGTTCTCAGAGAGTCCTATAGTTCTCTTTAAGTGGTGCATCCTGGAATGACAAAGATATACCAATCCTTAAGGATCCAGTTTTGGTATTCTGGGATGAAGCGTGTGGTTGCAGAGTTTGTGTCTCGATGTTGGGTCTTCCAGAAGGTTAAGGTCGAACACCGTGTTCCTGGTGGTCTTCTACAGCTGTTATATGTTCCTTAGTAGAAGTGGGAAGACATCTCAATGGACTTTGTTACTAGTTTAACTAGAGCTTAGGGAGCACATGATTCTATTTTGGTGGTAGTATATCATTTAACAAAATCATCCCACTTCATAGAAATCAAGGATTCAAGCTCAGTGATTTTTTTGTCGAGGTAGTATCTGGAGGAGGTGGTGATACATCCTGGAGTTCCAAGGATGATCATTTCAGATCGAGATCTTCTTTTTACCTCTAGGGTGTGGAGAGGTTTCCAGCATGATTTTGGTTCTCAGCTATAACATAGCACTTCTTTTGATCCTCTGATGGTTTTTCAGACAGAGCGGAGCATCCAGACTCTTAAATACATGTTACGCTCCTGTTTCATATATTCTGGATGTTCATGGATGAGGTACTTACCTTGGTGGAGTTTTCATTCCACAATAGTTTTCACTCCACCATCGGTATGGCACCCTTTGAATCCTTGTATGGCCAGACTTGTATTTCTCCATTGTTCTAGATTGGGGTCGGAGAGTCAGTAATTCTCAGACTTTAACTTGTATAGAATACAATAGATATGGTTCAGGTGATTTTTGAGAGTATGAAGATATCACCAGATCATCAAAAATCATATGCCAATAAAAGGAGGATACCCTTAGAGTTTGATTTTTGGGATCACTTGTTTCTTAAAATGACTCCCCATCATGGTTAGCGAATGAATTGGTCATGGGAGTAAGCTTTCTCCGCAATTTTTTGGGTCTTTAGAGGTGTTAGCTTATGTTGGAGCTCTAGCATATCGAGTCGCACTTCCACCATAGATGGGATAGATACATGATTCTTTTCATGTATCACAGCTCTGTTATTATCTTCATGATGACATTCACATCATCAATTAGGGAGATATCGATTATGATGATAATGTGAGCATTGAGGAGAGACCTGTGGAGATCCAAGACCATAAAAAGAAGGTGTTGTGCGGGAATTATATCCCCTTGGTTCATGTCTTCTTGCAACATGGTGGCATGAAGGAGAATACATGGGAATGTGAGTCACAGATACGTGCTCATTACGTAGAGTTGTTTGATGTTTAACTCTTATTATATAATGTGGTCCCCTTTATAGTTATAAACCATTGGTGTTTATGAGATGGCCTTCATTGGTTGCTTCTTGTGGCTTGCTCTCTTTTGAGAGGTATCTCGATTGGTGGTTGTTCAGACTTCTTTTATATTTCCTTTTAGTTTGGATTTGAATTCTCAAGGATGGGAATGTTTCGAGATGTATCTAAAGTAATGGCCTGGAAATCTCTGGTCTGTTCCTTTGCGAAAATATAGTTTCTGAGGTGTTCCAAGAGGTCAAGGTGACTTATCCCCAACACTTTTCCAAATTTCCAATTCAATGAACAATTCCAATGGTATCCTTGTGAACAGTTGCAATGGTAGACCACTGTGAATAATTCCAATGATAACCTTAGGTGAACAGTGCATCAGTAGCATTAGGGGAACAGTTTCATCAGTAGCCTTAGGTGAACAGTTTCATTAGTAGCCATAGGTGAACAGTACAATGGTGAGGTTCCAGAATGGTGAGGTTCCAACAATGACCTATTTCCTTTTCCAAAACTTGAGTCCCTGAACAGTGTTTCTAGAATAGTGAGGTACCAATCGTGACCTCTTTCCTTTGCTAAATGTTGTGTTCACGAACAGTGTTTCCATAATGGTGAGGTTCCAATGGTTACCTCTTTCAATTTAAAATTTTTGAGTTATTGAATAGTGTTTCCAGAAAGGTAAGGTTCCAATGGTAACCTCTTTCATTTATCAAATTTTGATTTCATGAATAGTGTTTCTAGAACGGTGATGTTCCAATAGTGAGGTTTCAATAGTGAGGTTCACGAACAATTCATTACCATTTTCAAATTTCGAGTTCATGAACAGTGTTTCCAGCATCTTACAGTTTCTAACTTTTAATGATTACTTTAATGTAAAATGCATTTAAATCCTTGTTTTAAATACTCTAAGGCCGATTTAAAGGCCATAACTCCTATATTAATTTCTCCTAAGGCTCCGGACAGTTTTTCTTAGTCAAAAGGCATGGTTTAATGTGATCTACTTCTAATGGAAAATCCAGCATATCGTAAACCACTACTCTGTTAAATCTTTTAAAGGGACGAGATGTCATCTTACCAAATTCATCCTCCTTGTTCTCAGCTATGAGACTCTCGAACATTTTATTCCGTCCTGTAAGAGTTTCAAAATAAAAATTTCCTCATAGGATTGGTTCTGCTCTGTTTTCTTATTCAACCAAGAAGTATTGATCAATCTTTGATATAAGGTATGATCTATCATCATTCTTTTGGGTTCATCTCCTTCTGTTTCTCCATTCCCTTTTATCGAATGCTATCTCCATGTTTATAATGGGATTTTCTAGGGTGTTGGCTAGTGTGGTGGTGTCTTTGAATACTTGGGTGGATACAATTGTCATGTGGGGAGGAGATCATAACCCATTGTGTGGCTCATTCTCGTATAAAGAACGTCAAGAACCATTTGAGCTAGGGGATTTGTTGCTTCTCTTTTCTTTTATGTACAACTATATAGTTGGTGGGTTTTATCCCACTGGATCATAATGGAATTACCATAATAAATATTTCAACCGCATAAATAAATTGATATCGATCGTACGTTATTGCCTCTTTTTTTTCTAGATAGTGTGATATCTATGCTTTCATTGTTTATATGTTCTCTCTTGATGGAAATTCTTAAAGAACATAAAGCCGGAATTAATTGATAATTGTTTGTCTAAAGATAAATAGGCATGTAAATGAATCTAGTTCTTCCTATGGTAATTTTATGTTAATCAAATTGTTGCAGCAAGTATGTTTAATTAATTGTGATAGCTTACTGGTTAGTTTCCCAAATTTGGAACATACGAATAATAAATCATTTAATCAAAGATGGGTTAAATGAACTGGTTGTTTGATAAAAGATAATTCCTTGTTGGGTTTTGAGTTACCATCATTCTTGTCTAAGGAACAAGAGCCCAATTGGTTTGATGTTTATTTTCCTACTGCATGTGTTGTGATGTGAGCCTGGATGGCTATTGTGATATGTGGGGGCATGGAGGCCTACTGGTTGTGGTAGAAATTGATTCCTAGAGTGGCGAGAGGTATCTGTTTATGCTTGTGGGTGTTAGGGAGGACACATGGGGTGATGAAATGGGTTGGATGTGAATGTTTGGATTCTTGTTAGATCTTATTGGTTGTTTATCTGCATTACATTTCCCACTGCTCAAGGTAGCTGATTTAGCATACCCTTCTTCTAAAAGGGTTAAAGACGCATGAGGCATGACACGTTCTTTCTATCTTTAGCTTCTCAAGGGAGGACGGGTCTACGCTCTAGCTATAGGTAGCAAAGACTCGATGGGTAGTTCATATACTCACCTGGTTGAGCCCCCTTGTGTTTAGTAGCATATAATGTTTTTCTAGAGTACTTGGGATTATGGGAACATAATTTTGTAAATAAATAATTGAATAAATGATGTTAACCCATGGGGTTGGATCTTGTTGGGTCACAATGATGATGTTACAATTTAAAGGGATAGTGGACTTTGGCTGTGATGCTAATTAAATATAATGTGTAAATTGATAATGGTTAATCAGTGTTTAACGAATTAATTAATGTAAATTGAAACAGATAAAAAGGGAATGAAGTAGTGTAATAAAGATCTTAAAATGGTTGTGTGATTATAGGATAGCTATTCATAAAAGTGATAGTTGGGAGTCTTAGTAATGTTGCCTACAGTTGAGTCTAGGACTAGGTTATGCCCATATTGTGGTTGTGAGCTATAGTACATTCTGTAATATTGTGTTTCTATATGATACTCCACCCCGCCAGTTAGGGAAATAGACACCTCGAGGATTCTGAGCCCTGGGGCTGTTTTCCCCAACATTCCGATGGGAGGATGGATGGATAACTACCCCCTTTAGCACCACTCTCTTCTCTTGGTAGTTACTTGTGTCGTTAGGCACATCGGTTATTTTTTCCATATATGTGTGTAGAGGGATGTAATAGATTTTGGTTATTCACACACATATATTCTAAATATAGTAACCTATGGACTACTATAGGCATAATGTGTATAGGTTGTGACAGCTTGAGGGTTCTTACTCAGTCTGTGGGATGTAATGGCTTGAGGTATAATTCCTGTTGTAAGATATATGTTATGTGAGCTGTGGTGGCCCTAAGAAACTACCTTGTTAATTTCTTGTGTGGGAGTGGCAGTTTTGTTACATGTGGTACATGTTGTGATGCTTCGCCCAGGTGTCTACGGGAAAGCCTTTTGGACAGAGATTCTTAAGACGCGTGACATTGGTGAAAACTGGAAAATTGGTGGGGAATTAGTAGCGGGGTACCCTTGACATTCTTTATTATATTATATACTATTGTGTACATTACATGGTGAGAGTAGATATGGTGAGGCTGGGAACATAGTATACCTATTTAGGTGACGAGTTAGTTTCACTTGTTGATCACTGTGACTTAGCTTGCTTTCATTAAATTTTCATGAGAGGATTCAGGGAGGATCTAACTGAGTATACTTCTATACTCACCCTATGTATACATAAACTGTATTTCATGTCACTTTGAGAAAGTTGGAGATCATGTTGGTTTCTACTAGCTTGGGGTTGCATGAGCTATTTGGGCTTGTGGTTACTGATCTTTTTACATTATTTTGGGTATTTGTAGTTTTACCTTTTAATTCGTAGTAATTTTTAGGATAATACATATTTTTAAATTGAATTTATTATATATTTTTGTCTGAGTTGTTGTTTGTTGGTTCCTATCTTATCTCTCTCTCCAGCATGTGTTCTCGTAGAGGGTAATGCCTCCCATCTGTGTGTCTACTATACCCTCAGTGATAATCACCAACCCAGGGCCTATTGGAGGTGGGACTCGTGGGGTCATTATCTCCCTTCTCAAATTTATAGACTAGGAAAGGTCCACTTTGTAGAGAGGGGGTTATGACCGAGTGGTATCAGATGTCTGGGTGAGGGATAAGGTGGAGTTTAGAGTTAGGCAGAGGTGAGGTTGCATGGGTTGGTAGGCCAACAATGTCAGTCAATTTTAGCAAGTGATGTAAACACTAAATACTGACTAAGACATAGTCATTTAGGGCCCCTATGATCTGATATATTGACCTTTACATTTACAATGGCTACTAAATGAGGTGATACTAGTTACAGGGTGGAGACCTAAGAAAGGATCATGCATCATTTTTCTTGGTAACTGTATTTAAATGGGTAGACCATGGGATATATTAACCTAAAATGGATAAAAGAAAACAATTAATTAATTAATTAATGTTGATTCTTGCATATTATAGGTTTAGGAGCTCTAGTTTTTTTATATTGCAGGTATGGATCTAGGTCGACGTCCTCATCAGGATCGCATAGAAGATGTTCAGCAGGTTGTTCCAGTAGATCACCGCCAGGTAGAGGTTGACGATGATGATACATAGAAGTGGACTCTCCCAGAGTTTCAGTTACATAGTCTATAGAAGTATGAGGTCACCATTTTAGATGCAGTCATAGAAGACTGGTTGGAGGAGGTCGAGAAAGGCTTCAGCTCGATCGTTGCTCAGAAAGAGAACTAGGTTTCCAAATTTGTGACAATATTGTGTGGATTAGAAAGTTAGTGGTGGTTCATGTTCTTTGGGGATCACGAGGAGTTAGCGATCTCATGGGAGGAGTTCTGAGACATGATTAGTTTTGAGTTTATTTCTTCTACTACGAAGGAGTCCACTCTCTAGGAGATTTTTACCCTTCAACATGGAAGATTCTATGTGCGAGAGTTTGGAATCCATTTCAGGAACATTTTACAATATGCTTCGGACCTATTTCCAGATGAGGAGGCCAATGAGAGGCATTTCGAGGAGGCCTTGCATCCAGAGACCCATCACTAGGTCACCCCATTTATGCGGAAGACATATCATGAGGTGTGGGTGAGGGGAGAGGTCAAGGAGAGAAAATTGGCTAGAATAGGATCATCATGAGAGGGCAGTCTTCAGGATTCCTCAATAAGTAGAGCTATGGTCGAGGGTTCCCATTTTTCATGTCAGATGAGTTTTTGTTCAGCCAGGGGTAGGTCCCAGCCCCCAGCATCTCATTTCTCCAGGGGTAGCAGCTCTCAGGCCTATTCTAAGGGATCAGGTGGTTTTTTTTCTTATGGTGGTCGTGGTCATTAGCAGAAAGAGTGCCTGACCATCCAGAGCAGTCATCGTGCACTAGGTTTTTCACTCCAGGTTCCTCCATTGAGGTAGTTCCAACCGAGGTAGCAGTAATAGGTTTCACCATCTTTAGATAAGCAAAGGGTAGATATGGTAGGAAGTGGAAATACCTCTGATGCTCACCATTCTTAAAGATAAGAGCTCTTCGGTGGTGGTGGTCATCATCAGGGTGAGAGAGATTGTGGAGGAGGTCGTTGTCAGCTTCATTCTTTAGGGTGTTCAGGGATAGGTGAGTCGGATATCGTTTGAGGTTCCATTTTCTTGTTTTTTACCAGGTTGTATGCCTTGTTTTATTCTGGAGTGACACACTCCTTCATATCACCTACCCTTGTCCATGATTTTGGAGTTGAGATAGAGAGGCTTTCAGTGCCCTTGGTGTTAACCACGCGAGTTAGAAGTCGAGCAGACTTGTTTGAGGTATGTTGAGACTGTGAGCTAGTGTTGGGGTAGCACCGCTCTTGGGTAGATTTCTTATGTTTATGAATTCAACCATATGATGTCATCCTCGGCATGAAATGGGTTTATTCGGTGGAGGATATCGTGGATTTCTTTATAAGCAGGGTTTTGTTCCTCGACGCAGATAGAGAGCCAGTGGTGTTCGTTGGTGAGCAAGACCCTCAGATGGTTCTGAGGTGTGTTCCATCCTTATCATCCATGGTGGCTAATCTAATGCTGAGTTCTCCAGAGGATCAGAAGTTTCCTTTTACTAGGGTTGTATAAGAGTACCCTGATATCTTTCCATATGAGGTTTTTGCATTTCCCCCTCGATGGGAGATCGAGTTTGGGATCAATCTACAACCAGGAATGTCTCATATCTCTATGTGTCCACATAAGATGTCCCCTTTTGAATTACGAGAGCTACGTATATAGCTTGTTGTTCTGTCACAGTGTGGTTTTGTTCGGCCTAGTGTGTCATGGTGGGGTGAACCAGTTTTGTTTCTGAAGAAGGAAAATGGTAGTTTGTGGTTGTATGTCAATTATCATCACTTAAACAAAGTGACAGTGAAGAATCTCTATACTCTTCCACGTATTTATGATTTATTATATCAAATAAAGGGTTCAAGTTAGTTCTCAAATATTTATTTGCGGTGAGGATATCCTCAGATTTGTGTGAAGGATGATGATATTCTAAAGACTGCTTTCTGTTGTCGTCATGGGCATTATGAGTTCTTTGTAATTCTATTTGGTGTGATGATTGCTCCAGCTATATTCATGGGATTTATGAATCTTGTGTTTTGTGATTTCCTGGACAAGTTCACAGTGGTTTTAATCGATGACATCCTTGTGTACTCCACGTATGAGGAGGGGAATGAAGAGAATCTACATGCCATTTTGGGAGTTCTTCATTAACATAAGTTGTTTGGGAAGTTGTCGAAGTTTGATTTTTGGGATCGAGAAGTCTGTTTCTTAGGGCCTGTTGTGTCCCTGCATGGAGTAGTTGTCGATCCATCAAAGATAGAAGCATTTGTGTCTTTTGCAGCCCCCAAGACAGTGTCAGAGGTGTGATGATTCCTTGGTCTTGCAAGCTGCTATATGAGGTTTGTAGAAAATTTCTCTCGATTTTCGACTCCTTTGATAGCTTTTACCAAGAAGGATCAGGCATTCATTTAGATTGATCAGTGTCTGGAAGCTTTCAAGTATCTAAAGGAGACGTTAGTCAGTGCTCTAGTTCCTTGTCTTCTAACTGAGGGAGTCCAGTCTGATGTTTTCTGCGATGCTTCGCATCTAGGGTTAGGCTATGTTTTGATGTAGCAGAGATCAATTTTTTCTTATGGGTCTCTGCAGTTGCATCCCCATGAACGTAACTATGACACCCAAGATATTGATTTGGAATCCATGGTGTTTTCTCTGACGTTGTGGATGCATTACCTCATTAGTGACTACTTTTTGGTTTTCACCAATCATAAGAGCCTTAGGTTTGTTTTCTCCCAATGTGACATAAACATAAGACAACCTCAATGGATAGATTTCATACAGGAATAAGACTTCAAAATATCATATACACCTAGAAAGAGGAATTTTGTTGCTGCTGCGTTGAGTCGAAAGTCACGTAGTGATGCAGTACGTGAATTTCGTGATTCCTGGAGAGTAATGGAAGAATTTTCATCATTACATCTTGATATGGGAGATGTTGGGGAAGGGGTTGTCTTTTTCATATGAAGGATCATTAATCTCTGGTGTAGTAGGTGGAAGAGTCCCAGTTGGGGGTTCTAGAGGTGGAGGTCTGGAGAGATCTAGTAGTTTGTGGTGAGGACCATGATGGTTTCTCTGAGGATGAACAACACCAAGTGTTGTATCACAGAAGGATTTTTGTTACATTTAATATGTGAGAGATGATTCCTATAGAGTTCCATAGTTATCCTTTAGTGGTGTATCCTAGTATGACAACGATGTACCGAGTATTGAGAAGCCAGTTTTGGTTCCTTGGGCTGAAGCGTGGATTTGCGGAGTTTGTGTCTTGATGTTTGGTCTACCCGAAAGTGAAAGTTGAACACTATGTTCTTGTTGGTCTATTCCATCCATTAGATGTTCCTCAATTTAAGTGTGAGGACATCTCAATGGACTTTTTTACTGGTTTACCTCGAGCTCAGGGAGGACATGATGCTATTTGGGTGGTAGTGGATTGTTTAACAAAATCATCCCACTTCATAGCAATCAAGGAGTCAAGGTTAGTGGATGTTTTTTCAAGGTAGAATCTGGAGGAGTTGGTGAGACTTCATGGAGTTCCATTAATGATCATTTATGATCGATATCCTCATTTTACCTCTAGGGTGTGGAGAGGTCTCCAACATGATTTTTATTCTCATCTATGCCTTAGCATTTCTTTTTATCCTCAGAGGGATAGTAAGACAGAGAAAACCATTCAGACTCTTGAAGAAATGTTACGCTGTTGTGTCCTGAATTTTGGAGGTTCGTGGATGAGGCACTTACCCTTGGGGGAGTTATCTTACAAAAATAGTTTTCACTCCACCATCGGTATGGTGCCATTTGAAGCCTTGTATGTCCAACCATTCTGTTCTGTGTTGTTCTAGACTAGGAATGGAGAGTCAATAATTCTTCGACCACAACTAGTATAGAATTAAAGAGAGATAGTTTAGGTAATTCGTGAGAGGATGAAGATAGTGCATGATCGTCATAAATCATATGTCGATCCAAGGTGGAGACCCTTAGAGTTTGATTTTGGGGATCACGTTTTTCTAAAGGTGACTCCCTGTCGTGGGCAGCGAAGGTTTAGTCCTGGGAGTAAGCTTTCTCCCTGGGTTTTTGAGCCTTTTGATGTGTTAGCTAGTGTTGGATTTGTTGAGTATCGAGTAGCACTTCCCCTGCAGATAATATGAAAACACGATGTTTTTCATTTATCACAGATATGTCGTTAACTTCATGATGACTCTAACATCATTGATTGAGGAGAGATCGATGTTGATGATGATGCGACCTTTGAGGAGAGTCTGGTGGAGATCTAAGACCATAAACTGTAGGTGTTTCATGGGATTTCCATCCCCTTAGTTCTTGTCTTGTGGCGACATGGTGGCATAGAGGGGAGTACCTAGGAACGCGAGTCACAAATATGTGCTAAGTACGTAGAATTGTTTGATAATTAACACTTTTCATGTAAGGATGTCCCCTTTATGGTTATATAACTTTTGTGCTTATGAGATGTCCTTATTTGGTTTCATATTGTGGAATTCTCTCACTTGAGAGGTATCTAGATGGGTGGTTGTTTAGACTTATTTTCAGTTTCCTTTTAGGTTGGTTTTGAATTCTCGAGGACAAGAATGTTTTGAGAGGTATCTAATGTAATGGTCGGGAACTCTTTGGTCTATTCCATTGCAAAAATCTAGTGTTTGAGGTGTTCTGGGAGGTCAAGGGGACTTGTCCCCAACACTTGGCCAAATTCCAAATTTAATGAACTCTTCCAACAGTAGCCTTGTGAACAGTTAAAATGGTAGACTACTGTGAATAGTTCCAAAGGTCACCTTTGGTGAACAGTTCATCGGTAGACTTAGGTGAACAGTGTCATCGGTAACCTTATGTGAACAATATCATCAGTAGCCTTAGGTGAACAATGAAATGGTGAGGTTTTAGAATGGTGTGATTCCAACTGTGACCTATTTCCATTGCCAAATTTTGGGTCCATGAACAATGTTTCTAGAATGGTGAGGTTTCAACAGTGACCTCTTTCCTTTGCCAAATTTTGAGTTCATGAACAGAGTTTCCAGAACGCTGAGGTTCCAATAGGAACCACTTTTCCATATTTTGAGTTCATGAATAGTGTTTCTAGAATGGTAAGGTTCCAATGGTGATGTTTCAATATTCAGGTTCATGTATAGTGTTTTTACTTTTCCAAATTTCGACTCTGTGAACTGTGTTTCCAGCATCCTACAGTTCTGCCCCTTTAATGTTTCCATTGACATAAAATGCAATTAAAGCCTTATTTTAAATACTCTAAGGCCGACTCAAAGGTCATAACTACTATATTAATTTCTCCTAAGGCTCAGGATACTTTTACTTGGTCAATCGATGTGGTTTAATGCAATCCACTTTTAATCGAAGATCCAGTGTATCTTAAACCATTGGTCTGTTAAATCTTCTAATGGGAAGAGATATCTTCCTCCCTAATTATTTCTCCATGTTCTCAACATTGAGACTCTTGAAGCTTTCATTCCTTCTTGTAGGAGTTTCAAAATCACACTTTCCTCCTATGATTGGTTTTGCTCTATTTTTTATGAAACCAAGCAGTATCGATCAATCTTCGATATAAGTTTTGATCTATCGTTATTCATCTGGGTTCATCTCCTTATGTTTCTCTATGCCCTTTTATAGAATGTTATATCCATGTACCTAATGGGATTTTCTTAGGTGTTGACCGATGTGGTGGTGTCTCCACATCCTCGGGAAGATACAGTTGTCACGGGGGGAGGAGATCGCAACCATTTGTGTGGCCCACTCTTGTATAAAGAACATCATGAACCATTTGTGGTAGGGGATTCGTTGCTTATCTTTTATTTTACATGAAAATATATATTTATCATGTTTTATCCCACAGGATCTCAATGAAATTGACATAATAAATATTTGAAATAGATAAATAAATTGTTATCGATCGTATGTTATTGCCTCTTGTTTTGATAGATAGTGTTATATCTACGCATGCTTTGTTTATCTTTTCATTCTTGATGTAAATTGGTAAAGAATGTAAAGATGAAATTAATCGATAATTGTTTGGGTAAAGATAAATAGGCATGTAAATGAATATGATTCTACTTGTTGTAATTTTATGTTAACCAAATTGGTGAAGTAAGCATGTTTAATTATTTGTGATAGCTGACTGACTATGTTTCCCGAATTTGGAACCTACAAATAATAAACTAGTTAATCCAAGATGGATTAAATGAACTGGTTGTTTGATAAAAGATAGTTCCTTGTTAGGTTCTGAGTTACCCTCTTGGTTGTTTAAGGTCCAAGATACCAATTGGTATTAGGTTTTTTTCCTGCTTCTTTTTCTGTGACGTGAGGATGGATGGATATAGTGATATGTGGGGGCATGGAGGCCTACTGGTTGTTGTAGTTGTTGATGCCTAGAGTGGTGACAGTCACCCGTTAATGCTTCTGGGTGTCGAAGAGGACACCAGGGATGATGAAATGGGTTGGATGTGAATGTTTGGATGCTTGCATCTTCTTATTGGTTTTTTATCTGCTTTACATTTCCCACTGCTCATGGAAGCTGGTTTTGCATACCCTTATTCAAAAAGGGGTGAAGACGCCTGAGGTTTTCCACATTCTTTCTGTGTATAGCTTCCCAAGGGAGGATGGGTCTAGGCTCTTGAAATAGTGAAAAATAATAGATGGGTAGTTCATCTACTCCCCGGGTTGATCCCCCTTGTGTTTATTAGAATAGAATGTTTTTTTAGAATTCATAGGATTATGGGAAATTAATGCTGTAAATAAATAATTTAATAAATGATGTTAACCCATGGGGTTGGAGAATGCTGGGTCATAGTGTTGAGGTTAAACTTTAAAGGGACAATGGATTTTGGGTGTGATTCTAATGAAATATAATGTGGAAATTGATAAGGGTTAATCAGTGTTTAAAGAATTAATTAATGTAAAGTGCAATGGAAAAATTTAGAATGAAGTAATGTAATAAAGATTATAAAATGGTTGTGTGCATATAGGATTCCTAGTCTTAGAAGTGACATTCGGGAGTCCAAGAGACGTTAGCTACAGTTGAGTCTAAGAATAAGTTATGACCATAGTGTGCCTATGAGCTATATTATATTATGTACTTTTTGTGTTTCAATACGCTACTACACACTGTCAGTTAAGACAACTAACACCCCAGGGATTTTGAGACCTGGGGTGTTTTCCCCAACATTTCGGTGGAAGGATGTATGGTTGAATACCCCCTTTGGCTCCACTCTCTTCTCTTGGTAGTAACTTGTGCTGGTAGGCACATCGATTATTTTTTCCCATAGATGTGTGTAGAGGGCTGTAATAGATTGTGGTTATTCACACACATATATTCTGGATATAGTATCGTGTGGACTACTATAGGTGTAATGTTTATAGGCTATGAAGGCTTGATGATTATTACTCGGTTTGTGGGTTGTAATGGCTTGAGGTATAATGCCTGACGAATGATACACATTATGTGAGATGTGGTGGCTCTTGAAAACTACATGGTTACTTTCTTGTGTGGATGAGGTGGTTTTCATGAATGAGGTTCATGTTGTGGTGCTTTGACCTGGTGTCTGCGGTCAAGCCTTTTGGAGAGATATGTTTAGGACATGTGATGTTGGGGAATAGTGGAAAACCAGTGGGGGAGTAGTAGCAGGGTAACCTTGATATTCATTATTATATTATATACTATTGTATGCATTACATGGTGAGATTATCCATGGTGAGGCTAGGAACATAGTATACATGTTTAGGTGGAGAGTTAGTTTAACTTATTGTTCATTGTGCTTTAGCCTGCTCTGTTTACATTTTCACAAGAGGATTCGGGTAGGATCATATTGATTATACTATTATACTCACCCTATGTACATATAAATTTTATTTTAGGTCACTTGGAGAAGGATGGAGATCAAGATGGTTTCTACTTTCTTTGGGTTGTAGGAGCTGTTTGGGTTCGTGGTTACTGTTATTTTTACATTCTTTTGAGAATTTTTAGTTTTTCCCTTTTCCGCTGTAGTAATTTTCATGACATTGCATATTTGTACTTGGAATTTCTTATATATTGATGCCTGAGTTAGAGTTGGTTGGTATCTATCTTATATCTCTCTTCCGCATATGTTCTCTAAGAGGGTAATGCCTTCCATCTGTGTGTTTACTATACCCTCTGTGCTAGTATCCAACTCGGGGCCTACTGGACGTGGGACTCAAGGTGGTCATTACATTCCTTCTCACATTTCTGGCCTAAGAGGGTTACACTTTGTGGGGATGTGTTCATGAAAAAAAACTGTGAAATGGGTTTATGAAATGATTTTGAAAATGTAGCTTGTGGTATACCTTGGCTACTTGGATGGAATGTATAGTTATAGGACTTGTCTATTGTTACGATCTGGGGGTTCACTCATGGGGTATTTCTTTACTCCCCATGCCATGTGTCCAAGGGACTTTTTAGACACTATTGGGAGCCTCATATTTTAGGGTGCTCCTCTTCTCCTTAGATTTGATTCACATGTCAAAGAACTTGACGTGTGCAACTATCTCAAATTTGGTATGATTTTTCTAGCTATCATATATGGCGTTATTTTACCAGTGTTTTAATTTGTACATTTTTTCATCAATTTCCTACTTTGATATATGTGATATGATTTGAAACTCATTTACATCGATTATTTATAAATATGGAAAAAGGGGAAATTTTTTTCTATGATTTTGACATAAAAACTATTTAACAACTTATCATCACTTGTTTTAAGTAAATATGAGCATGTTAGTATTTTGATATAGGTATTTGGTATCAAACACCTAGAAGGAATCCTACCAAGACTATTTAGCTCACACCCTTAACATCCCTTTGATGATGTGTAGAACTGGTTATGTATTTTGAATCAAGGAAAGTCAAGACATTATTGTGAGGTGATTATGTTTTCATTCGTTGGTCTTGGGTAGTTGGTGGTGAGATAGTGGAAGATTATCCTATTATCAATTAGAGTAGTTGTTTCTCATATTTTGTGTTTTTTCCTTTTTTATTGTACTCGTACCTTAGAGTCTGTTCATATTATTTTTATTATTAGTGATTTTTATATTTTCTTTTTGTAATGGAATATATTTGCATGATTTTAATTCCACTTTTTATTTATATTACGTATGTATTTGATAGGTTTTCTACATTGTGTTGGTTTGAATATTTCTCTATTGTAATTTTTTATTCTTGGGTTCTAGTATAATACCCATGGGGATGAGGGACTCCCATTGGGTATGTCAAAGACCGGTTTGCTATCCACTTCGTGAGGGTATTCTAGGGTGGTTTTTGGAAGATTAGTATCAATGTACTAGTTAGTCATTGTATTGGGATGTTGTTATACTAGATATAGGATTGTCATAACTTGATAGGTAGTTTGTGGTGAGTGCCTAAATTGATATTTCCATGATGAGACTAAATATACCATGTGATTTTGTGATGTGTGTCTCCAATGTTTAGTTCATGATCTTAATATCTTTTTTTATTATGGGTTTTTTGGTCTAAAATGAGATCATCTTATCAACTAATCACTTCATCTATTTTCAGTGTGAAATAGCATACATTTGAGATGAATTCTATGGGTTCTAAAGAAGGTTTATTCGGATGCTTCACAAGGGAATATACATTTGGATAATAATCTTATAGAAGCTATTGTGAGATCATTATGTTTCATGGACCAAAATTACCCACTTATCTAGAACATCACTATTGATGTATAACTAGAAGATATTGGAGAAAGAGATCAATCTCATGATTTTTTACATGAAATTCTACCAGATATTAAGGGTGTGAATAAACCCCAATAGGAAGAGGAATGGCGAGAAATGATTGATTAGATCTTTATCTTCATAGATACACATAATAATATCATAGTAATGTAATCATAATTTAGACTTAAGGGTCCTATTAATTGATTGTGGGATTCCATGTTACATGCACATAACCACATTGTCTTTAACTGGAATGTCTTTAATAACCACTTCTTATAAAAGTTATTTATAGAGTCTCAAATAAAGGAAAATCCTTTTGAGTTAATCTGTACTAGGGATAGTGTTTGGAATAGGCATACACCAATCGGTTCATAGAGTGGGTTCCTTTTTTACTCTATAGGTAGTTAAAAATGATAAAGAAAAACCTCAGAAGTAACTACATGGTTTTTAATTAGATATCATATCATATGTATTTATGTTGAATATTTGCACCTATGAATATATGATAAACAATAATATGATGTTAGAAATGGAAACGAAAAAATATATTGCCTATTAATACCCTTCTTTTCCCCCAATGGATACCTTAGTGGTGCGTATGGAATGAAGTGGAAGTGGAATGAGCATCGTAGAAGAGGTGGGGGTGGTTCTTATCAACATGCAACCTCTACACAATTAGTTATAGCATGTCGTTTTCCCGATAATTACTATCAGTGTAGAATGGTTGGGCACACCTAATGTTCTTGTTACACACATGTGAATATATGAAATATTTGGGGCCACTATGGCCATTTACCACAATTATTTATAGATATGTCTATTCTTCATTACGGTCAGGGTCTCCAATGTCCACTACAGCACAATCATATAGATTAATGCATATTGGGATCTAGCCAGAGGACTCGGGAGTAACAATCCTCAAATAGTGGACGACTTTAAATGAAGGTTGATACAGGTCTAGTGGTAGTGAGTGGTAATATGTTTATTTCATCTTCCATAGAGACTTATTTATTTGATACAAATATCTCCCACTCATTAATATCATATTTTTTTGAATTATTGAATCTTCTAATAGAACTCATGGTCTGTTTTATGGATTTAGTGACTCCTCTTAGATATACGAAATTGAAGGGGTTTTAGTTTCCTTTTTTCTATTGATAGTTGACATGGAATTTGTCTATGATTTCTTCATTATTGATATAAATCTATTTTATGTCATTATCATGGTGGTTGTATTGTCACTCATCTAGATTCAATTGATTTTTATCATCAGTGTCTCTCATTCCTTTTGACCTAATAGAGCTCCCATGTGTTTCAGAGAGAGTTAGATCCATGGTTAGGTCATATAAGACCATTCTACCCAGATCTAAGGAATTTATTATATTTTATTTCAATTGATACCAATGATTTTTTTTTGTGTAATATTCCCTTTGTTTTATGAATTTTTCATATTTATTCCCATAATAATTCTTCTATCTTCTTAAAGATAGGGAGGTGAAGATTATGTTTGATCTAGTATCAGGTACACAACTGATCTTAGTACCTTCTCATCATATGGAACCAGTAGAGCTAAATAGATAACAATTCAATTATACAATCTGATAGCAATATGTTTGGTTATCCCTAGTTTTCTCCTTGGGAATCCCTAGTGATTGTTGCTAAGAAGGCTGATGGATCACATCAATTTAATGTGTAATATCAATATTTGTACCAGGTGATGTTTAAGAATAAGAACCATTTTCCCCATGTGGATGATTTATTTGATTAGATAAATTGGGTGAAGTGGTTTTTGAATATTGATCTCTATTCGGATTTTCAGGACCTCAATGTTTAGGATTCTAGAATACTGAAGATGGATTTCAACAGAAGCTCTATCTATAATGAAAATATAGTGTTTAAATTTGGTCTGACTAACACATGTTTAGTTTTTATGGAATTGATGAAACATGTATTCTATTAGTATCTCATCACCCTTTTCATCATATTCATGATGGTATTGTAGATAATTTTATATCTTAGCATGATTATGAGAACCACCTGAACCTAGTTTTGGAAATATTGAGGAATCCCCATATTTATGGAAATGTTTTGAAATGATGTTTTTGGACTCGAGAAGTGAAGTTATTGGGGAACATTATTTATTAACATGGATTATCAATTGATCTTGAGATGGGGAATATTGTCCTATCATATAGGATCCATGAATAATCATTGAGATTCAAATCATCCTTGGACATGTGGGCTACTATTTGTTCCAATTCATGGTTTTCTCAATGTTGGTTTCAAATTTGACCACCCTTACTAGGAAATGGGTGAAATTCACATGGGAGGTGAAATTTTAATATTATTCTGATGAACTAGAATAGCGTTTGACATCGTCTCCTATTCTGATCATACCTGAGCCTACTAAAGGTTATTTAGTATACTGTTATTCATACAATGTTGGCATGGGTTGAATTTTTATGCATGTCAAAAATGGTGTCTCCTCTATCTCCCATCATATTTGACCGAAATAGAATAATTACCCATTGTTATTTGGATCTCGCTGCAATTATTCATGCGCTTAAATATTGGAAGCACAATCTCTTTTGTGAGAGGTTAACAATATTTTATGACTTTAAGAGTTTGGTATATATATTTATATATATATATTCATAAAAATATATGAATTTATTACCGGTATGGTGGGTTTAATACCATAGAACATTCATCTTTTACATCAACTACACTCTTGTATTGGGACTATCAATATATATTCTCCTAGAAAGAATGTGGCATTAGAGGGTGATTTGGAATCAAAGGAAGAGTGGAACCATATGGGGAACTTCAATTAGTTTTATATGTAAACTTGGAAGAATGTTTCTGGAATGGTTCTAAATAGTGTTCAACTATCATCATCTCTCATTGATTATATTTTATAGTTTCATTAATAGGAAGTTGAGTTTATTGAATTTTAAGAAACCCTTTAGGGTGTGGAGAGAACTTTTGGGTTATCTCTCTATCTTGATGGTATTATTGATTTTTTGGATTGGGTTTTTATCCAAAATTATGAGAGGGGTTTATTTTCATCTATCATGGTAATTTATGAGCCATTTATATGGGCACTATGAAAATGTATTATGACATGAGATAGAGATTCTGGATGTTGAGAATAAAGCGTGACATTGTAGATTATTTGTCCCACTCTTACAACCTTTGGTAGATAATGGAATATCATTTTATAAAATTTGGTTTCCTCCATCCTTTTTCGATGCTATTGTGAAAATGGTACATGGTTTCCCTAGATATTATTTTGGATTACCACAGACTCCTTGAAATAAGAATGCTATCTGGTTGGTGATTGATTGGTTAAAAATTTATTCTCATTTTATTCTGATTCGGGACACCACTAATGTTTAATATATGGGTATGTTTTATGTGTAGGAGATAATAAGGTTACATGTTGTTCCCTCTACAAATGTTTCAAACAAGGATCCTAGATTTAACTCTAGGTCCTTGAAAATTCTTGAAGAGGTGATGGAGACTTGGGTTAGCTTAAATACAAAATTAAACCATATACATATGAATAGATGGAGTGTGTTATTTAGATCATAGTGGATATTATATTTTCCTCCATCTTAGATTTTATTGGATAATGGGATATATATCTAGGATATTTTGAATTTTAATATAATAAAATATATTTGTCATTAATCAGAATAGATCCCTTCGAGTCATTGTATGGTCATTTGTATTTAAAAATTCATTGTTGGGAAGAGCTATAAAAGGCCTCTCTGTTGGTAGAAAGTCATATTCAAGAGATTTCAAAGAGGTATCAGGGTATAAATTACCATCTGGTTCAATCTCAGATTCGACATAAATCGTATGAGGATTATCGATTTCACCGTTTTCATTTTTTCCATTGACGATAGAGTTTTCTTGAATATTTATCCTCAATTGGGCCACCATAACATTGGGAAATAGGGAATGTGGGTTTCAATATATTTTAGACTATTTTAGGTCATTGGGTTTCTTGGAAATGTTTTATTTCATTTGGTATTGCCATCTTAGATGGTTGGTATTCATTATGTTTTCCCTATATCTTAGCTCAAGATGTACAATCCTGATACCTCCCATGTTCTGAGTTTGGAAGATATTGAGTTGGAGCCTGATGATTCATTTATATAGAAACTCATAAATGACATTGATATATAAAATTATTTTATTGTAAATCTATCTAGTTAGACAGAATATTAGGGAGACATGGGTCAAATTCTCATGAGAATTAGGAGCGTGAATTTTTAGTGAGGGGGTAGTGGTCTCAACTCTTTAAGAAGAACCCTTCATCAACATGACTTCTATATCATGGAAGGTATTGTGGTGGGGGTATTGTTTCTTATTATAATTTTATGGTATGATATTTTTATGTTTATGTGTTTTCATTTTTGGGATCAGTGGGCTCAATTTTTTTCTAGGTTAATATAAAATCAGGGTCTGGTACTACATACAAGATTGTTTTACATTGTAAATATATAGTTTATGGTGTAAATGTATCACTAGAAACTAGTTATAAAATGTTTTATAACCCATCAATAAAGAAATATGAAACCCCCTTTTACGGAATAAGTTTCTTTTATATCATAATATCTTCTTTTACATTGTAAAATCATATGCTGAGATTATTCACCAGAGATGATTTTTTTTCATTACATGTTTCATAGGGGTTTTACACCAAAAACCCATTATTTATTCCAAAAACCCTTTATACCAGTAGTTTCTTAACTACCAATCGAGATACTTTTATCCCATTCAATTTGGATGGTTCCTCCCTCAAACCCTATGTGATTTCAAGTGCATTTTGGGTGATCTATACTCTTTCAAGATTGAATCATTTGGTGCTTGATCTTCATGGTCATTGAACTGCATCTCTCTAGGTAATAAACCGTTATTCTTATTCATTTTCCTTGGTCACGACATCGCTATTGCATAGTATTTTTGGATTCATCAACCCTATTGTGACAATTTTTTGTTTCCTTCTAGTTCTATTGTGATCTCCTATCCTAGAGACTGGACAATGAGTTGGTTGTGGTGTAGTGTGTAGGTTATTAGATATATTTTTCTCTTTTCCATCATTGCAGACCCATTTTTTTACTGAATTAATCATAATATATAGTAATAAAACAAAGGACCTTCCTGGTTTTCATTTCATTTCTTATGGTGTTGGTGCATCACATTGTTGGCATGTGTGGCCCAAATTTAAGGTAGGTGTCTCCATATATATCCTATGATATTTGACCCATATTTCACAAGTATAAATTATTTTAAAAATAAATTGGATTTTTTTTATTAAATTGGGCTTGTAATTTTTATTTTTAGAAATAGTTTTTCCCCTATTTTTTTAAAGTAAAGTTATTTTCAATGAATTGGAAAATTTGTTTATGAAATTATTTGGAAGATTAAGTACATGGAAATCCTTGGGAACATAGGTGGAAGGTATAGTAGTTGTCTTTGTCTTTTGTTACTATTAAGGGATGTGTTCACTCTTTGGGTGTTCCTTTACTACCTGGTCTAAGATTCCTAGGGACTTGTTTGAGAATTTTTGGAGGTTAAATTTATACGGTGTTCCTTTGTTCCATAGATTAAATTCATATACATAGGGGATTAATGTCTGTGATTTTCTATGTTTGGGTATAAGTGGTCAAGATAGAATAACATGTTGTGGTAGTTTGCATGATTTTACCTATGATTTGATCTGAAATATTTCCTTTGATTACCTGATTTGATAAATTATATATGCATTGAAACACATTTAATTGGATTGTTTAACAAAATGGAAAAGGTGAATTTTTTACCCTTCTTTTGATATAAATTTTTTTGGCTAATTATCATGACTTTTTAATTAATATTCATCATGTTCGGATTTTTATAAAGATACTTGATGTAGAACACCATGTTGGGGTCCTAATGAGACTATTTATCTCACACCGCAACCCACTGATGGTGTGTATACCAGATTATGTCCTTTGATGTAGGGAAATTAAAGGTGTTGTAGTGAGGTGAAGAGGTTATAGTCAGTTGGTATTAGGTATCTAGTGGAGATAAAATGCAACTTTTTTTCATATCACATGGATTATTTACTTCCCTTTTTGGTTTTTTCATTTGACATCATACTCATAACTTAATGTTTATTTACATTTTTTACTTTTAACAGCTCTATAATTTTCATTCAGTTATGGCATGTATTTCTCCTAATTTCCTGCTGTTTTTTAATTCAATTATATATGAATATGGAATTTCATCTACTTTAGGATGGGAAAAGTAATTCCATATGGTTGTTTTTTATGCTCGGGTGCTAGTCTCCAGCACATGGGGATTGGGAAAACCCTTCAGGTATGTCGTAAACCAAGTCGGGTACCAATTTTTGAGGGTATATCATATTAGTTCTTAACTTGTACGTTATGGATTTCTAATGAAATTCTCATATTTTCATACCATTATACTCATGTTATGTTTATGTGATCATTGAAATTCTTTTTTATTACCCTTACTAAGAATTTTTACTCACTCTTTATTAGGTTTCCTTTCCCTAGGTTATGAATAAAAGTGTATGATATTTCTAAGAAGTGTGCTAGCCGTAATGAACTTAGTGGGATATCATATAGTTCACTTATGACCTTTTTTTATCCAATATTTCAATTTTGTTAGATCTACCTGATTATGGAATGGATCGTTTGGTTTTGTATTGAATATTCATTAATAAATATGAGATATCTATCTATGAAATTTATGGGTCTCTGTAATTAGAATCAGAGAAAGGTTTAGTTAACCTTTAGAAACTAGGATGAGAAATTTTTTCTGATAACCATTGCTATGAGTCTTTTTACTAGAAAATATATTAATTTTTGTTTAATTAACATGTATTACCATGTCTAAACCTAAGGTGTCCCAGATTAAAAGGGAGGTGTTATTGTTTATACACCCTATAAAATATTTTCCATGATTTTTCACTACTAATATTATTTATCACAATTTATTTTTTGGTTTAATTAAATATATAAATCTAGGAGGATTAATTTTAATTCCATAAATAGTGAAATGATTATCCTAACGAAAAATTAATTGTAATGGGAATTAGAATGTGAAACCTTATGCTTATGCCTAATCATCTATCCTGTTATATGATAAGAACCCACTACTTGGTTGACTTTCTTAACATATATACTAAGAGAAAGATGTAGTATCATGATGTACATAGATTAAAGAAGATTCATCTTCCAAAATTATGAGAATGTGGGAAGAAGTAAACAATAGAATGTCTCAAATAAATGAGATGATGGTTTTTTTAAATGAAGGGAATAGATTAACTTATCGAAGTGGAAAAAATAAGTGTTCGATAGATGAACATAAATTCCATCTTAAGGTACCATTTATTATTTAATGTCTTAGGTGCCTAGTATATGGGAATTAATTGAGACAATTACCTAATCCAAGGGTAAAATCATTGACCAAAGAAGGACCTATAATATGCTACTCTTTGAAGTGAAATGATTAATGTTTATATGTATTGGGATTTAAGAATAATATCAATGAGATTTTGGATATAATAATCATGAAACATCTAAGGATTATTCCAAAAAAAATAAGGGTGTGAAAACAAATGTTAAATTGTTAAAAAACAAGAAAAGTGATTTTTGGTATGGTGATAATGTTTAGTTGGGATAGTGAGATGATTTATATTAATGGGATAGTATTTGTGACCTATTAATTGGGTAATGATTTGATGAAAAAGAGATTTAGTTCATCATTGATGAATATTATTTTCCTTTTTATTTATTTAATATATTCAATATTTTATCATGTAATTTTATGAATAAAAATTGAGATAATTTTGGAAACATATATGATTTTAATGTGGATTTACGATGATTTATTTAATTTATGAAAATGATTAATTTTTGAAGCGATTATGTTATTAAGGAATGTAAATTTTTGGTTAAATTTTTGGTAAAAATATTACATTTACCTTGTAATAATATGTGAATAAATTTCATCATGTTATTGGATTTTGAACTTATATAATTCTGTTGAGTTATATATGGAATAATTTTAGATTTTCATGTTATCATTGTAGCTTTTGATATCAATATAACGGTTTATTCATTTTTCAGATTTATTTTAACCAGTGTTAACTTTTTTGGATTAATTACTAAATAAAAAAGGATTATCTAGATATGAAATCCATTAGTAGATAATTTTAGTGCTTTATGAATAAAAAATTCATCACTAAAAATCATTATCTGTAGAAACATATTATATTATATTTTATATTAATTAAATGATGAAATTTTACATTACAAGTGAGTATATTTCCGTATGTAATTAGTCAATATGGGAATGGAATTCCAAAACACTAGTGAAAATACACTTAATCAATAATTTTTTATATTACCTTCAATTTCAATGAATTGTTGGTCTTTTTTAAACCTCAACTATTTATGGTTTTTATTTAGTAAAATTCTCATGATCATTAAATTTATTGTGATCAATGTTATCTATCAGTCACTATTATTATATTGAAATTAAATATCTATTCCATGTCCATAATTTCACTTTCCACTAATTTTATCTTATATGGATACCTAGATATGTGTTCTTCCATATAAAATTTGTATTTATCATTCCCTCTTTTTGAGAAGAAGTTTTATTAACCCTTTTAAAATGAGGGTTTTTAATAATGGACTTTTCTAATATCAAACAGTATATTTCTGATAACATGTTAAAATTGTGAGGATTAAATTTAGGAAATGGGGAGAATGTACCACCCTGTTATTTTTAGGTGAACACTATTTTCAATGGGGTATATAACATGAAATACCAAGCATAACATTAATAGGAAATATTATTATTTTATTACTATTATGTCATTATAGTTGGATCAGTGGTTATGTATAAGATTAAAAACTTTTCTAAATACATATAAAAGACTATATTAATAAAAATTTAATTATTAATTTCTACAAAATTAGCAAAATTTTATTAAAAAATTAATTTCATTTTATTTTTCAAAAATATGTTTTCTTCAAAAGTTGTTTTTATTGATTTTTTATGAATGGATATTATTATTGAAAATTAAAAATTATATTTCATAAAAAATATATCATTTTTGAATTAAATATATCCATTTTTTCATATGATGAATTTTTTATAATTTGATGAAAATTATGATTTCTCAATGATTATAAAAAATACTATTTCTTATTGAAAACTGTATTTTATTTAAAAAATTTATAAAGATACATTTTTTATAATAATTTGAAAGTGAAATTTATTCTATTATACTACTTATGATCTAGTTATGTTCATTCAAACCAATTCATTTAGTATAAACACTTTTTTATAAATAAAACAACATTTTTCTGAAGTAAAATTTGTATGCACAGAATGTGATTTTATTCTAATAAATAAAATTAATCACTATAGGTAATTTATTTTAATGAACCATATATATTTTTTATTCAAACAAATATTGTAACATAAATTTAATTTTTTTCTGTTATTGGGAAAAGAATATTCCAATATTTATGCTTAAATAGTATTTTTATAAAAAATAGTTTCATCGCGTTTTGTCTGATAAATTTTAAAACTAATTTATGAAACATAAATATATTGAATATTAAAAAATAGTGTCCATATTTTTAATTAGAAGTTCCATATTTGGTAAATATACCCCATTTATTTTTAGGCTTTAGGAATAGTAACCATGGTATAATTTACCACCTTTCTAAAGGGAAAATTAGGTTAATATAAGATAAAATTATGTGATAAGGCCATAATTTTTCATCCTCATTATTATTGGTTGAATTGAATTCGACACATATCACCTTATCTCCAAAATTATTTTGATTAATAGAAATGATTCCATGTGAATTACCTATATAATATATAAAAAATGAATATTACAAGGTGTCATTGTCTTAGTTTTAAATATATATTTTGTGTAGACAAGGGAAAAAACAAGTCAGGAATGAATATTAATAGTACTTTTTTTCATAATGAAATTATATTCAAGAGGGTAATTTATTTTTAGTTTTTTATTATATAATTACATTAAATTCATCTTGAACTATAATATAGTATTTATTCAATTAATTGAAAAAAATAAATTATTTCAAAAATATGAAAAGTAATTAAATTTATGTGAGTTGTTGTGTTCCATGAAGTTGATATATAAATATAATATTATTGATTTTAAAATTCTTTTATTCAAATTCAAATTTTTTCTTTTATGATTTTTTAAGTCAAATTAATTGAATAGTATAAAAATTGACATGAATGTTATTTTATCTAAATAATATTTTATTAAAATATTAAGAAATCATAAAAATATAGAATCTGGATAAGGTGGAAATATATTAACTAAAAGGTCATTTATATTGATTCATGATACAGTTTTCAACTTATATATTAAATTTTCACCCTTTAAGTGTGGAAAAAGTATTACTACAATTAATGTTAAAGTTAGTTAACTAATGGAATACACCAAAATCTAAGGCTTAAAACATGACATAACCCAATAAATATTTTATTGATTTATGGGATTTAAACGAAATATTATATAATCTTTTAATAATGATAATCTTTTAGGCATTTGGTCTAGATATTAACATTATTATATTTTAATCATTTATGAAATTTCCTGTTTTTCATAGCCCTCACTTATAAATGGACTCCCCTACATATATTTACTCGAAACACTTTGATACAATTACTTCAGAAATTGAAACACCCCAAGCTTCCACAGTACGTTTACCTTTGAATAGTACAATAGCTTGCGCTACGTAACTTCGAGTTCTAGCACACCACGACCAATGAAACAAGCTGTTATGAATATTAATACACACTTTTTTACTTTTTATAAATTTTATTTTTCAAAATGGACTTCATTTTTTGATTCATAATATCTAAATTAACATTGGGTGAATTTTTTGTATTTTTTTTTGAAAGCTTTCAATTTTTGGTGAATAGTGAAAAACACGGTTATTTTTTAAAACTGACTCTTTATTAAAATAATTAATTGTTTCATTTTATTTTATTTTAGGTAAAAATAGATACATAA
Source organism: Viscum album (assembly GCA_963277665.1). NCBI lineage: Eukaryota > Viridiplantae > Streptophyta > Magnoliopsida > Santalales > Viscaceae > Viscum > Viscum album. The sequence continues at coordinate 528,760,246 of OY728128.1, forward strand.
TACCTATATATGTTCAATTTAATTCTTTGAATCCATTTTATAATAATATTATATATATATAATTTTATTGAACTTTTTACCGTCTTTTACCCACCTTTTAGACACATTTGAAAATTTGTAAAAAATGTAATTTCACAGCTTTTATGAATTGAATTTCAAAAATCCAAGAGACATGGTTCACATCAGTTAGTAAAATTTTGTTCAATAAGATGAATACAATTTTTGTTGAATAATTACTTTTGACTTTTATTTACCACGGTTAAAAATAAATAGGTTAATTAAAGGTAAAAATGATATTATAATTATCCTAAACCATATCGAAATTTTGTTGGATAAGTGTATTTTGACCAAAAACAACCTTAGAAATAAAATATGATCCTTTGGGTCCACTTGTATTGGATTAGGAAAATTATTATTATTTTCTTTAAAGAATAGTTAAAAGTGTTAAATTCAAATATTCATAACTGAAACATTTTTAATATTGGTTTATATATAAGATAAATTTGACTATAAATACTCTTTTTAATGATAACAATATTTCCTATATAATTTAATTTTATTTATAATTTTAAGAAATTAAATAATTTAATTTATTTATGATACAATGATTATGTAGTAATTACCTTATTAATAAATGATTAAATTAATTTATATTATAAATATCCAAATAAATGTAAATTGAGACTTATGGTGAATTAAACTAATTTTATAGGTTAAAATTAGGGTTTATTAAATAAATTTTCTTCTATGTGATAATGTTATTATGACTTTCACAAAAACAAAATACCAAATAGTGTCCAAATTGACATAAATGAGTTTTTAAAACAAATATTATATTATTAATGGATATAATATTTCTAAGAATCTATGGTTTAGTAAAAGGACTTAAAAAAGGTCATATGTATCATTAATAAACCACTTGGGATTTTCATGGCTTTTTATAGTATGTTTATCAAACATTTATTATAATAATACAAGAATACATGGTAGAAGTTAACTATTTAACTAAGATTTAAATATAAATGATAAGTTTAAAATGATATCCTAAACCCATCCAAACCCGATTGGTTGAGAGGATTTAGACCCCTAACCACCTTATCCTAGAAATAAATCATTTTGGAGCCATTATAAACTAAATATGATTGTATAATAAAATAATACTTCAATTTTTTCATAAAGTTACCCACACCTCTCTTATAAAAGGGTACTTCCCCTTCTCTCATAACCACACCACTAAATATATTTGGTTCACCCAAACCCATCTCAAATATCCTCCCAACTACACTCACCTCAACCTGTAGTCCTAACTTTGATCATAAATCCAACATAAGGAGCCCTTTTGATCAAATCAAAAGGAAACACCTGAAGAAGAGATAATAATTTCACCACCTCTTTCAATGTTATTTTCTCCTTCCACTTCCACTTTATTTGTTGTTTTCATACAAAATAATAACTCCATTACCTTATACATACTATTATTTTTATTATAAATATTTTATAACCATATTCATTATTCTATCCATCCTATGAATGAAAAGTCACCATACGTGCGTAAGTACAACTTACAGTCTCCACGTCGTGGTGTAGTTTGTTATTCAAACAAATAATTATATGTATGGGTATAATATATAAGTATAATTGATGTAAATAATAAATATAACATGTTAAAGATTCTTTAAATATTATATACCATCCAATTACATACGATTTCACCACCAATAGTATTATATTGTCGCTCATGTGTACATACAGATTACCATCTCCACGAACGCGATGAAATTCATTCCACATTGTAACCATTCAAGATTAATATTCATTTTATGATTAAAAAAATGTTTATGAACATAATATCATCCTAGATATGAATTTAATACATCATATTCATATCAAACACGATGTACGTAACAAAAAATTTAAAGGAAAACAAAAAAATTAACACTAGAAACAATGAAACTAATGATATATTATTAACAAATAAATATTAGAAGATCATATATGATATAATATTTATGTTTGTGGTTTATGTATAATTTAATAATTATAAATTAACTATTATACATGAGTTTAACATACCCTCAACCACCTAAATGTACAAGGTAAGGGTTCATTCTATAATCTCTTTATTATCCGAGGTTGTTTATACGTTAGTATCTACTGGGACCTATTTATCATCCACATCTGTGTTTCATAAAATTGTATTTCAAAACATTTTTACTATTTCCTAGACTATGGGTTAATTTCATTTAAACCCTTTCATGACTTTTTATGGGATGTTTACAAAGGAATATTTCTGTCATTTTCCAAACAAGTTCCTTTACGGCTTTTTCAAAAAAATAATGGAAAGATTGTTTTTGACTTATACGACTGGTGCAGCTATTTTCCACTGTTATAACACCTTCAAAGCTTCCATTACAAGCTTATAAGAATATTTTTAAAATAAATGTTTTATTTTATAATTATTCAACTTTGAAATGATTTCAAAATAGAAAGAGATATTTCTCTCAAATAGTTTTGATTTTATCTATGTCAACATACTTTGATGGATTTTACGTTTGTTTGAAGTTAATTTGTTGTGATACAATCTTCCATATTGTAAAGATGTTTTTTATATATGTTTGACTATAGATTTTATATTTTTATACCATTAATGGTTTATGGTTAGAGTATTTACATTTCTTATCCTAGTTTTAATATGAATGTTTATGTTATGTTTCAACCTCTTCATATGAGGAATGAATTAGATATAGTAACTGACGGGTGGAGCCCACAATAGCTTCTTGATGTATCTGTAGGTATCATGTGACAAACTAGTGTCTTATCAAAAGGTCTTGACAAAATATTATTTTTATTCTTGGCATGACTCCTTGTTTATGTGGTAATGATGTTTGACATTATTCATTCCATTACTACAAAACTGGCAATTGATATTACATACGATAATTATACAAGTAGAATATCCATGTCTATAAGTAAATGGAATCATTAGTTTTATCATTTCCAAGTTATGCTGAAGTTTATTTTTAAAAGTCTTGGGTTGTAGTCTTATACATTGCCTTAAATGTTTATTATTTTTTATGAATGTTTCCGTAATATTGTTATACTTAATGAGAACCTTAGCTCAGACCTTTCTATGTTTTATTTTTCCAAGGACGTGAAGAAGTATATTATGACTGACATGCGGGGATAGTCTAAGGTATATGAATGTGTTCGAAGGAGACAATGTTGTTTTTGTTTTTCATTTTATAATGAAATGTAAAACTTATGTATGTATATATTACTTTCAAGGCTACAAAACTGATCAGTCATTTCGGATCTGATCCCTTATGATCAAGCCTATGTTATGTAATAATGCACCGAATCAAGGTAACTGGGATTGGGGTGTTACAGTTGGTATCAGAGAATGTTTATTATGAACCTTGGAAACTATATTTAGAAAAACTCTGATTATTAAAAATTACCATAAGATATACTTTTAGGATTAGTATAGACGAACTTACTAGAATTTGGGTAATTTAGAGATTTTGTGTATTTTATAATCAATACTTGTAACGACCAAATTTTTTTCAATGAGAATTCCCTTCTCATAAGTATGTCATAAAATCACATGAAAACTCAACATAATAAACTATTAAGTGCTGAGGGACCTTTAAACATAAGTTTGACACTTCATTGTTTGGAATTTTGAAAATCCATCATACACGGTTGTAATCAGTAAGTTATTTGGAGTCCGATAAGGAAAATATAATTTTTGCTGAATAGTAACATACCCTAATGAATAGTAACATAACCTAATGAATATTGATATAACCTAATGAATAGTAACATCACATTTGATAGTATAAAAATAATACTCATGTTTGAAGTACAATACACCTATATTTATAATAAGTTAATGAATGTTTTAAAACTGGTTTTCATACTAAATTGTTATTTTAATTAAATATTAAAATAATCATATTTAAAAAATTATTTTTGGAAAATGGAATTCAGTTTTGGATTCTACACATCCCAAAATGTTTAGTGGTAATTTTTTGGATTTTTCTGAAATACTTGAATTTTTGATGAATAGTAAAATATGATAAATTACAATAAATGCTAAACTCTGCATCATAGGTGATGTATGGCCGATGTAAGATGATAATCTTGAATTATACTTTATTATTTTGGTATATTCTATGATAATTCTCAATTATTCATAATCTTGGACTTAAATAATAAATTAATACTTAAAATAATGGGAAAAAACCTCCCCTCCCTCACAATAAATACCCCCTCTCCTTACCTCTTTCCCACACACCTGTCAAGCCTTGTGCCTAGCCCAAATTCTGCCCAAATATCCTCCCAAGATCCTTCCCCACGTCCAAGGCCTGATTTTATTACCAAAAAGAGAAAATAAAAGGCCTTAAGAGGAATCTCAAAGAGGGTAGATCAAAGGGTCGTTAATATCAAATGGGGAACACCAACAGACATAAGGTAAGGGATCCTCTCCCTTTTTACTCTTAATCAAGATAGTTCTCTATGATATGCCTTTTTTGTAATACCAAGTGATGGGTTACGTTTATACACCTTCCCCATACTTCTCTAATGTTTTATAAGTGATGAGAAATCCCTTATCTCTCTCATCAAGCCCTCTTATTTATACACGATACCATGCCAATAAACCATGATGGATTCAACCTGAACTTCCTTTATTCCTTCAAGTTTCTCTATATTTCTTTTTTTTGTATTTTCATTCATTTAGAACTTCAAAATTCTGTTTATATGATCTAAAATTATGTTCCAAGATCTATCTCTCATTATCTTTCATGGATATACATGCTTTTAGGTGAATCTCCCTTCGATACTTCCCAATATGAACACTTGTTTTAAAGGAACTTCCCAAACTTTTACCCATTTTCAAGTGCACTTTATCTTCTGTTTTAAGACACCATTATCTTTGTAAATTCTGTTTTTTTATTATGAAAACCTTTTTGGTTCAATTATGGCCTTATTTAAAAGAATGCCTTCTTTACTATTTTAAAAGCTCTGTAGTATTTTCCTTAAAACCGCACAAAAATGTTTTAATGCCAATGTTTCTAAAATACATTTCTCATATGTTGTCACTTATGTTTGACACCACTTACCATTATATATTCCCATTTTACCCTATGAATTTCCATTTATTTTCTAATTCTTTCCTTACATGGAAAAATTCATGATGCACCCATTGGTTATGATTGATGTCATGATTGTGGTACCCAATTGTTTTCATGGGTACCCATATGTTTGTGTTTGGTTGATTATGCATGATTGTATATGTGGTAATAATATTTATGTGGCAATAATATTCAGGAATATGTTGAGATGGGTGCACCCATATTGCAGTCAAATGCATTTGGAAACGTTATGTCTCAGGAGATGCGATGTGAAATGGGATTGGCGGTTAGCCTTGACCCGTAATAAAATGGGAAATATGATTGGCGATTAGCCTTGACCCGTACTATATAAATGATTTATGATTCTGCAAAATATACATGATTCCATGTTTATATGATCCCATGCTTATATTAAATTATTTTATAAGTTTCATTCTTTGGATATCATTATGGCATGCCTCCTAACGCATGTGCTTGAAATGTATCCTTATGTTCATTCACTTCCTGGGATTTTTATCTCATCCCCTTGTTCATGTGTTCCCCAGGGTACCGTATGCAGATGTAAGGGCTCAAAAGAAGTTAGGAGCTCATTATGGATATTAGATAAAGAAATGTTTTTTAGCCCCATGTTCTGTGTTATATGTACCTAGTCATCCAAGACACTAGACTTAACGATCCTTGGCTTGTACTCTGATGATAAATTATGTTTAAAATCATGAAATGTTATATGTAAAAGGCTCAGGTCACTATAGATTGTATCCGAGGTGGTACCCAGCCTTAAGTGCGGTGCACTGCCTGGTTTGAGTTGTAGGGCCCACAAAGAGAACAATGTTATCTAAATGGGGGTGATTGTAACACCCCCAAATGATAAAGGGTTAAATGACTAAAGGATATGACTCATGTCAACAAGGTGCACCTTCCTTTTTGGGAGCCTGTCTGATTAGAACTCCACAATTAAGCATTCTTGGCATAGAGTAGTGATCAGGATGGGTGAACTTATGGGAGGTTTCCCATGGTGTGTGTGAGTGAGGAGAAAGCACATTGGAAAGGAAAAGTGTTGTCCTGTGGGGATAGTAATTAATTTGATGACCCATTCAGGCACATGGGTGGGCCTCAGGGTTCGGACCACGTGTCTTTGAGGAAAATTATGGTACCTGGCGGGCCAGGACCCGATAGCCATGTTAAGGAGGGTTGGTTTTGTTGTCACCAGGACCCAATTGTCACAATACATCCCTATATTGATACAAGCAGATAGAGGTAGATCTGGAACATATGTACCTTGGTGTGAAAACATCAACATGGAGTTCCAGGAATGACCTAGGGTCTCTGGGTACACGGCAATGGGCCTTACTACACTCTTGGTTTCAACACTCCCAGGGGATATGCTTAAGATAATTCAAATTTTCTTTACAACCCATTATGAAGTATTTATGAGTATATACCTCCTCAGGAAAACATTTTTATGATTGTCGATTATATCCATAAAATGTCCAATTTACATTAAGTGTTTTACATGTTTGGAATTATGTATTGTGATTCATAAACTACTCTAGTGTATGTCGTTGTTTAAAATGGCTCATAGTGGAAGAAAGGGAAACAATATCAATGCACGTAATCCATATAAGGATTTAACTCATACTTAATATAATTATAGTTGAGCTGGTGATGAAACTGGTGCAGATCAGCTTATCACCATACTAGGACAACTCACTCAGGTTATGAATAATATCTTTTCCCATATGGAGCACCATAATCCACAATGCGGAGGATCAATGTTAGAATGCTTCATGAGGAAAAACCCCAAACATTCAATGGGACTATAAATCCATTTGTAACTACAAAATGGATAAGTTCCATAGAAAAATTATTTTATGCATTGGAGATTAGCGAAAGAGAAAATTTTTCCATGGCAGTTTAACACCTCATGGGAGATGCAGATCAATGGTGATCATTAATTCAAAACAAAAATGAGGATAAAGAAGTATCAAATATTTAATTGATGGAGTTTAAAGATATTTTCTTATAAAAATACTTTCCTCGTGACCATTGAGTGGATATGATAAGGAAATTTCTGAGTTTGAGGCAGATGGATGATGAGAATGTCGCAAAGTATGAGGTAATCTTTACAAGGTATACAAGGCATACAACAGATTATATACATAACTGAAGGAGTAAGATAAATCAATTCATTGATGGGTTAAAAACATTTATCCATCGATCATTAGTCTCACAATCCTTCTCATCGTATGAAGATATTGTCTCATGTGATATCATGATATAAAAATAATTCTCTAAGTCTTACGACTTTAAAGCAAAGAAGGAGAAGAAGAGGTCTACTGAACAATCTTGTAATGAAAATAAGGGGATGAAGGGAAAAGTTGAATTTCCATCTTGCATTAAATGTGGGAATAAACACCCTGGTACATTCTTAATGGTAATTGGAGTTAGTTACAAGTGTGGTGAAAATGGCCATCAATCTCATGATTACAAGAGAAAGAAAGAAGTTTTCATTGTTGAATGCTACAATTGTAGAGAGATGGGTCATTATTCATATGAATTTACTAAGAGCCAAGGAAACCTACCTCAGAAAAGGCCAAGGGAGTAGGTCCATGCTAATGAGATCACTACTTCTAAGGTTGGAGCTCTGAAAGACGTAGTGGCAGGTAATTTAATGGTTTCCTCAAGTTCAGAAAATGATATCTTTGATTCTAGGTCATTAAATTGTTTCATATCTTCCCAATTTGTTCTGAGAATTACATATTTAAAATTTGATTTAATAAGGAATTTTCCAGTCAAAACTCCTAAGGGAAGTATCATTGAAACAATGTTTTGTGAATCAATTCCCATTAGGGAATATAAGTGTTCTTTATCTGGTGATCTCGTAGCCATACCCATGATTAAAGTTGATATAATCCATAGTATGGATTGGATTTTGGAGCATGATGCAAAAATATATTGTAAGAAAAAGAAGGTAACAATTTTTTATGATCATAAGGAGTACCTTATTTTTAGATAAGAAACATCACCACATGATTCTTATCTAGATCCACCCTAGTACCTCAAAAAAATTAAATTATTGAGGAGTAAGTGAATGAAATAACTATGGGTGAGGAAAATAATGTTCAAATATAGGACGTACATATTGTGAGAGAATAGTTTGATGTGTTTCTAGTGGATTTACCTAGACATCCTCCAAAATGAGAAATTGATTTTCCATTGATTTTATTCTTGGTTCAAGTCCCATATCAAATACCCCTTATAGAATTTCCATTGTGGAATTAGTGGAACTAAAGAAACAACTAGAGGAATTGAGTAATAAGGTATTTATATACCCTAGTGTTTCTTCATGGGGAGCCCCAGTTATTTTTGTAAATAAGAAAGAAAGATCTATGAGGTTATGCAATGACAATAGGGAGATCAATGATATAACAATAAAGAAAAAGTTTCCCAAACCCCGTATTGACAATTTATTTGACCAAATTCATGGAGATAAATATTTTTCAAAGATTGAACTTTGATTTGGATATCATAAATTGTGTGTGAAGAAGGAAGACATTCTAAAAATAGCATTTCGAACCAGGTATGGGCATTATGAGTTAATAATAATGTCTTTTGGACTTACTAATGCATCCTCTTTCATCATGGATCTAATGAATTTTTTTAAGGAAGATCTTTATGACTTTGTGGATGTATTTATTGATGATATCTTGGTATACACTAAAATCTATGAAGATAATGAAATTCACTTGTGCACTACTCTAAAAACTCTTAGAAGAAATAAATTATATGGGAAGTTTAGAAAGTGTGAGTTCTGGATTCAGGAGATTTAATTTCATGTTCATATTATCTCTAAGGATGAAATCTCTTTTGATCCTTCAAATACCAAGGCAATCCAAGAACTCCCAGCACCTACGAGTATAATTGAGGAACGTAGTTTTATTGGTTTAGCAGGTTATTATCGGCGTTTTGTCCAGAATGTTTCTCAACTGGATAACCCATTAACCAAGATCACACATAAAGGGGTTAAATATTTTTTGACAAAAGATTGTGAAGAATGTTTTGAAGAACTCAGGAGAAGATTAGTCAATGCTCCTATCACTACGGGAAAAAGATTTTATTGCGATGGGTTATTTGTGACGGGACATATTCTCGTCGCAACAAGTCCGATGAAAAGGATATATGCGAAGGGAATATATTCCAGCCACAAATAACTTATCAATTTTGACGGGGACCATGTCCCTGTCGCAATAGGTTTGGTGCGGATTTCGCGCCAAAATGAGGGTAAAGTATTTGCAACGGGTGGCTACTCTCCGCTGTAAATACCCTCCCGTAGTGAATACTATTTGTGACGGGTAAAGCTGCCCGTCGCAAATAGTATTCACCGCGTCAGGATATTTGCCACGGGAAACTCCACCCTTCATTAACGTTATGTTGGCATCTAATTATTTGAAACAGTTCCCGTTACAAAAACCTTTTTAAATTCTGACTGTAATTAATGCGGGCGTCGGGAATTTGCGATCGCTACCCGTCTCAAATAATGTTATTTGCGACGGGTACCCATCACAAATAATCCCGTTGCAAATAGTATTTAACACATCAGGGTATTTGCGATGGGAAACTATACCCGTCACTAACGTTATGTCAGCAGGCAAGTATTTTCGATGGTTCCCGTCGCAAAATCCTTCTTAACCGCTGACCATAATTAATGCGGGTGGCGGGCATTTGCGAAGCGTCTCATCGCAAATAATCTCATCACAAATGCGCCAACCTATATATACCCCCATCCATTTCAGTTTTGAAAACCATCAAATCTTCTTCCTCTCCTCTCTTCTTCTTGAAGCTTTAGTTTTAGGAAAAAAATCGATTCTTTTTTCGAGACGTAGGAAGGGAATCAATGGGGTCCATAGCTTTAATATTTCGAAGGTATTTACGTTTTATTTAATTTTATATTTATTTCATTAATTATATTAATTTTAATTTTTGTTCTAATTAAACTAGATTTAAATTAATTTATTATTTATATTTAGTTTTATTAATAAAATGATATTGTTATTAATAATTATAAATAATTAGTTATAATTAATTCGGTATAATTAGTATAGTTTCTGGTTTATCAATCAAATAAATCCTTGTCTGGATACAAACAAGTTGAGGAGGCTCTAGCACCGCTGTACCTAGGAGTGAAAACTCTGACAAGGTGTTTCGGGCTTGACTCGGGGTATCCTGGTACACGAAAACGGGCCTTGATGCACTCTTGGTTTGACACTCCCAGGGGATATTTATTTGGTAGTAATTAGATTTAATTAGAAATTTATAAGTAATTAAAATAGATTTATTCAAATAATTAGATTTATTCAAATAATTAGCAAATAATTAAAATAATTAGAAAATAATTAAAAAAATTAGCAAATAATTAAAATAATTAGAAAATAATTAAAATAATTCGCAATTAAAATTAATAGAGATTTAATTAGATTTATTCAAATTATTATCAAATAAATATAATAAATAGCGATCTAATTCAAATAATTAATTAAAATAATTAGCAAATAATTAAAATAATTATCAAATAATTAAAATAATTATCAAATAATTAAAATAATTATCAAATAAAATAAATAGCGATTTAATTCAAATAATTAGGAATTAAAATAATTAGAAAGTGATTAAAATAATTAGCAAGTGATTAAAATAATTAGCAAGTGATTAAAATAATTAGCAAGTAATTAAAATAATTAGCAAGTGATTCAAATAATTAGAGATTTAAGTAAAATAATTAGGAAATAATTAAAATAAATAGAGATTTAATTCAAATAATTAATTAAAATAATTAGCAAATAATTATAATAATTAATTAATATAAATAGCAAATAATTAAAATAATTTTCAAATAAAATAAATAAATAGCGATTTAATTCAAATAATTAGGAATTAAAATAAATAGCGATTTAATTCAAGTTATTAAAATAATTATCAAGTGATTTAAATAATTAGAATGTGATTAAAATAATTAGAAAGTGATTAAAATAATTAGAAAGTGATTAAAATAATTAGAAAGTGATTAAAATAAATAGCTAGTGATTAAAATAATTAGCAAGTGATTAAAATAATTAGAAAACAACTAATTAAAATAATTAGAGAATAATTAAAATAATTAGAAAATAATTAAAATAATAATCAAATAAAATAAATAGTCATTTAATTCAAATAATTAGGAATTAAAATAAATTAAAATAATTAGCATGTGAATAAAATAATTAGCAAGTGATTAAAATAATTAGCAAGCAAGGGATTAAAATAATTAGCAAGCAAGGGATTAAAATAATTAGCAAGTGATTAAAATAAATAGCAAGTGACTAAAATATTTAGCAATCGATTAAAATAATTAGCAGCAAATGTGATTGACCACTTGTTTAATGAAAAAACAAATGTGATTGACCACTCATCCACCTCAATTCTCTTTTCATCTATGTATTGACGCTTGACGGGAAACTTCTGTCTCCATATGTAATATTTGCATTCACTGTCAAAATCAACCTGCCAGTGAATGTGAATATTACATGTGGATATAGAAGTTTCCTATCAATCGTCAACACATAGATGAAAAGAGAATTGAGGTGGATGAGTGGTCAATCAAGTTTGATTTTCCATTGAACGAGTGGTTAATCACCTCGTCTCTGCATATCTTCACATTACTAATTAGTAACATAATTAGTATATAATTAGTATATAATTAGTAACATATATTATTATTATATGATTAATATTTGTGAAGAAATAATATTAATATTTAGGACATGTTCAATAAAAATTTTGTCTCAGACATGTCCAATGTAAACTCTATAATTGGATTTTTCTTGGTTGATCACCTCATAAGTTGCGTTGCAATAGGATGATCCCAGTCTTGTCTTTCTCTTCTATAAGAATCATATCACATGACCCTTTACATACCATTGTTCCTTAAAAATTTAAGGGATTAAATTTTTAAGGAAAAAGATTTATGTAAACGGTAATGCGAGATGATTCTTAGAAACGTGAACGACATGTCTTGGGTCGTCTTATTGCAATGCTACTTGCGAGGTGATCAAAGAAGAAAAGACATTTATAGAGTTTATATTGTACACAGCTGACATAAACTTTTATTGAGCATGACCTAAATATTAATGACCCTTTTAGATATGAACATGTTAAGAATAGGTCAAATCATGTTTTGAATAATTATCAGTAATTACCGATAATTGCCAATAATTAGCAGTAATTAGAAGTAATTTCAATGAAAATTGTGTTGCTCATAAGTAGTCGAAATTATTAAGAAGTAGTTCTAATATCTTCTCATTTTGGGGATTTTTCTAAGTTAACATTGTACATAGCTGACGCAAAATTTTTATTGAGCATGACCTAAATATTAGAGTCCCTTTAAGATTTGAACATGTTAAGAATATATCAAATCATATTGCAAATAATTATCAGTAATTACCAATAATTAGTAATAATTACCGATAATTACCATTAATTAGCAGTAATTTTACTTAAAATTGTGTCGCTTGTAAATAGTGGTAATTATTAAGAAGTAGTTCTAATATCTTCTCTTTGGGAATTTTTCAAATATTAAATTATTCAAAACCAGTAATGTTTTAATGTTTTGTACAAAAATATGGAACAACGAAGACGACAACAGTCATTATTAGAAGACCGTGTGTGGATAAATCAATGTATAAATCCAAATGGTTATGGTTTAAATCCTGTATATTTTGAGGGTGTAGAGACTTTCTTATCATTTGCATCATCAAATCTAGAATTTATTTCAGAAGGCACAATAAAATGTCATTGTAAAAAATGTACCCTAAGAACGTTTGACACTTTTGATAAAGTAGGGGGACATCTCTTGCATTTTGGTTTTCAACCAGATTATGTTTTTTGGTATCAACACAGTGAACGTTGTTCCAAAGAAGGTGATACAAACTTGATTCCGGATCCATCGCGGTTTCAAAAGTTAGTACATGATGTTGCAGGTCCATCTATTCAACATACCGAAAACTAAGATGATATTGATTCAACTCCTGAGTTAGCACCATCTGAATTTTATGAGTTGCTGATGTTTCCTGACGATGCATTATATCATGGTTGTAAGATAAGCAAGTTAGAAGCAGTTGCAAAATTCATGGCTATCAAATCCGAAAATGGAATTTCAAACATCTGTTTTGATTGGATATTTTATTTGGTTAAAATCCTGTTTCCCGAAGAAAATGTTTTGCCTGTAAATTACTATGAAAGTAAGAGGTTGGTTCGGAATTTTAGACATAGTTGTCATAAGATTCATGCATGATCAAATGATTGCATTTTATATTCTGGTGAAAATGAGTGATTGGATAGTTGTCCCACATGTGGACAACCGAGGTATAAAGAAGCTCAACATGGGAAGTCTTTCTTTATTCCTGTAAAATAGTTGACATATTTTCCGCTTACATACAGACTGCAGCATTTATTCATGTCTAAGAATACAACGACAAGGATTTCATGGCACAAAATGAATATTTCAACCAGTAAAAGCTTTAATCATCAAGCTGATGGTGATTAATGGAAACATTTTGATAGAGTGCATCCTTCATTTGCTTTAGAAGCTCGAAACGTGCGACTAGGTATTTCCAGTAATGGTTTCTATCTGTTTGGATCTTATGGTAGTCAGTATTCATGTTGGCATGTCTTTATAACTCTGTACAATATACCTCCATGGATGCTGATGAAGGATCCCTATATCTTTTTGACCTTATTAATCCCAGGACATCTGAAAAATAATATTGATGTATATTTTAAACCATCGATTGATGAATTAAATTTATTGTGGAGTACTGGTGTCAATACATATGATGTTGCTGCGAAACAGAATTTCATACTAAGAGCAACATTGATGTGGAAAATAAGTGAATTCCCAGCATATGGCATGTTATCTGGATGGATTACACCTGGACAAAAATCATGTCCTTATTTTATAGGAGAGAACAAAGCATTTATGCATTTCCATGGAAAAAAACCTTGTTATTTTGACTATCATCGCAGATTTCTTCCAACTGATCATCATTTTCGGAGGAACAAATCTCAATTTAGAAAAGATAAAATTGAAATAGATGGACCTCCTAAAATGATATTAGGTATGGAGTTAAAATCATGTGTATTTTAATTACCTCCCATCACATTTGGACACACAATAAACCAACAGAAAATTTCTGGCTTTGGGAAATAACACAATCAGATAAAACGGATAATTTTTTGAGATTTTCCATATTGGTCTGATTTGTCGGTCCACCACATGATGGATGTTATGCATATTGAGAAGAAATATTTTGATAATTTATTTCATACAGTTTTGGATACACCTGGTAAGAGCAATGATAATGAAAAGGCACGATTAGATATTGCCCAAATTTTCAGGCGCCCATAACTCGAACTGTTTGAGAATGTCAGAACATAAATGTTAATGAAGCCAAAAGTTGCTTATACACTGTCCAAAAAAATTCTCTTATTATTTTGTCAGTGGATTGTAGATTTGAGACTTCCAAATGGCTGCACTTCCAATTTGGGTAGATGTGTAAAGAATGGTTATATTAGCGGATTAAAAAGTCATGATTGTCATGTTATAATGGAAAGAATTATGCCAATTGGATTAAAGGTCTGTTGAATTCCATGATTTGGGATTCGATAACAGACATGTCATACTTTTTTCGAGTCATTTTTGTAGAGATAGTAGATTACGATGTTCCATGAAAACATGAAGAAGATGTTGTTGTAATTATATGTAAACTAGAAAAAATATTTCCGCCATCTTTCTTTGACTCAATGGAAAATTTGATATCAAATTTTCCACATGAAGAAAAGTATGGAAGTCTGGTAAAATTTAGATGGATGTACCCATTCGAAAGATGCATACAAAAGTTGAAAAAAAATTATGTAGTAAACCATCTCTTGAAAGATCAATTGGTGAAGCTTATTTGCAAGAAGAAATATCTTTTTTATGCGCTCACTATTTTGAATCTGAGTATCCCTCAATACAGAACTGCATGGGACAGAACTAGGGGAATGATGATGATGTAATGGACAATCAATTATCAGTTTTTAATCAGTCAGAGCTTGGTTTAGGAGGAGTTCATGGATGATGGATTTTGGATGATGAACATCACAGAGGTCATACGTATGTTCTGCTCAACTGTGAAGAGATGAAATAATTTGTACTGTAAATGCTTCAATCACTTATTCTATCATTTATGTTATTTTTTAGGTTATATGATAATCATATCAAGAAACAACTTCCACAAATTACAACAGCTGATCTCGAAGAACGCCGGCAGAAAAAATTTTCTCTGTGGTTTCAAAAATTGGTAACATAAATTCTTCATGTTTTAACATCTCATTCAGTTTATTGTTTATTATATTGATAATTATTTTACAAATTTTCAGGTGTCTCAATATGCTGATAAAATTGACAAACGTCTGTGTATATTGAGTAACCCACCATAAAAAATGGTTAAATCTTATAATTCATATGTGGTGAATGGATTTCAATTTCATACACGTGCATATGGGGAATCAAAAAAAATGAACAGTGGAATTTTCTTGAGAGGTTCTCATTATAGAGAAAATGAAGCTGACTTTTATGGAATGCTTGATGAAATTATTGAACTCTTTTATCTAGGACATCATTACATAACGATGTTCAAATGTCAGTGGTTGGATACTGAGAGAGGAGTTCGTGTTCATCCTACTCATGGAATCATTGATATTAAATATAAAAGTTTTCTTGCAGTAAATGAACCATTTTTACTAGCTCAACAGGCACATCAAGTTTATTATGAAAAGTATTGTGCTACGTCAAGAGACCTGAGTGATTGGTGGACCATAATAAAAATCAAAATTCGAGACAATTAGTTTTCTCAAAGTGAAGCTTGTTTCACTGAAGTGCAAGGAATTGAAGTTTTTCAAGAGACTAATCAAAATCCATCTTTTTCATGAAGAAACATGAATATCGATGATGACATCCCACAATTAAGATTCGATGGTGACGATGATGTTAATGTTGTCACAAATGAATTTGAAATGGTAAGAGATGATGGAACTGAAACTCAAATGGATATCGATGATATTGAGGAGGAATATGAAGATGTCATCGTCAGATATGAAGATGATGATGAAAGTGGACATTAATACAATTCAATGCTAGTTATATATAATAATAACTTATATATATGTATATATAATAATATTATTTTAATTATTTTCTAAAAAAATCATTTTCTGTTTCAGATGAACGATGAGATATTTCGTCAGTTGTCAAAGGCTGACCTACCTTTGGATGAGGATGATTTTGGGTCATCTGACCCTCAGCCTACTGAATCTTCAGGGAGTATGCGGAGGGGGCGTGGTCTTGCATGACTGATGATCCCTAACCCCATCCCCGAGTGACGTTCACATCTTGGGTTCGATCCACGCACGCAGAGGTATGATAACCTATTCATTTTATTAATATTTCATTAATTTATTAACATAATAAAAGTGCGATTATTTTTTTACAGTTTTCCACATATAGAAGTCGGAAAGGGAAGTGCTATTTTGCGCAACTATTTTTCTCAGCCATGGACCACATGGGAACAGATTTCCATAGATGTGCAGCAGGCCATGTTTGGCCATTGGTTGGTACGAAAATAAATAATTTTTATTTTGAAATTTATTTCATTTGTAACTGGATATTGTAAATTATTTGTAGGGATTATGGTATCTGGTCGATTATACCATGTGTCACGCCATCCACGGGGCATGGGAGGTGGTGATACGTTAGCGATTACGTCAGTTTTTACACAATTTAAGAAAAATGACCATGAAAAAATCTAGAGTGACCGTGTTTGATGAGTCCTATAGAGCCCACCGACCATAGTACATTTCATCCCACGTATGGGATGGATTATGTTCACACTGGTTGAGTGGTGGCTTTCAGAGGAGATCATCGTTGGGCAGGCAGAATCGGGGGAGACAAGAGGTGACTCATCGAGCTGGGAGTCGTACATTCATTACTCATAGACAGCATCTGGTATGTACATTTTTTAAAAATATTTTATATAACTTTAAATATTAATAGTTTATTTTATATTCTTATAGGCTGTCGAGCAGCCCGATATTACGGAGTTCGAAGTATATCGGAAGATGTATAGTGATCCCGTTATTGGGGAGATTAGAGGTGATCACCAGCGTCAGATTGTGGTCAGTATTATTTGTTTTTCAGATTGAAAATTAACTTCATATAACATATTCACAATTTTAATTTCAAATTGAAACTGAAGGAGTCATATGAGGCCGCGACATCATAGACCCAAGATGAGGGTTAGTCCGAGACATCTGATTAGACCAGCGACCATCATTTTGATGAGGCTGCATGGATGCATGGTACCCAGTATGGCTTTGAGAAGGGCCGAGTAGTTGGTATCAGCTCTCAGTTTACTCCTGTGGATTATTATGGTAGTTTTGCGATGTAAGCGTCTAGCTCGAGAGGAGCTCGTGCATCATCTTCCACATCACAGTATGAGGATCAGTTGCGATCACAAACTGAGCTGATAGAGAGTCTCCGTAAGGAGCAGGAGGAGATGCATCAGAAGCTGCAGTAGCATGAGGAGGAGCGCCGATGACAGTAGCAGGAGCACAAGGAGCAGATGAGTCGGTGGTAGCAGCAGCATCAAGAACAGATGGAGTACATGCGCCTTCTGACTTATGCATTAGGGATAGAGTTTCCTCCACCATCTCCTCCAGATCCTCCAGCCCCCCCCCCCTCCTTCAGACTAGTGGCCACCTCCCCCCTCCTTCAGGCCAGTGATTTATTTTTATGTTATAAAGTTTTTTGAATTCAAAATATGAATTATTTTCTATTTATAGTTTCTATCTTTTTTATATTGGTGTCAATGTTTCATTATTTAATTCATATTTATTTTTAATAGTTTATTATTTATTATTAGTATTATTTTTTAATGATTGTTTATTTTATTAATAATAATATTACTCTTACTATTTTATTATTTTTTTATATTTTTTTTTTGTTGCACATATTGATAATAAATTATAATTTATTGTTTAAAAAAATTATGATTTATTATTATTATTATTTTTTAATGTTTTTATTTATATATATTTTTGCAAATATTGATAATTTTCATATTTTAATTATTTTAAAAATATTAATAATTTATTTTCATAAATATTAATAGTTATAATAACATTATTATATTATATAATATTATATTTTTTTATATTAGAGTATTAATATGATTGTTAATCTTTTTTAATATTATTCATATTTTATTATATTAATAATATTAAATATATTTAAAATTATAATTAATTATAATGTTTTAAATATTGGAATTATTTTTTATTTTAATATTTGATTGAATTATAATTTTTTTATTATTATTAAAATATTTTTTTTATTATATTATTATTTAATTTTTTTATTTTTTTATACTTATTTGCGACGGGAATAAGGGTCCGTCGCAAAAGGTATTTGCGTCGGGCCCGCCGCAACTAGTTATTTCGAAATAACTATTTGCGGCGGGAAAAGAGACCCGTCAAAAAAGGTATTTGTGACGGGACCATCGCAAATAGGGTTTTTTGAAAAGGTATTTACGGCGGGAATAGGAGCTCGTCGCAAAAGGTATTTTCGACAGGCCCGTCACCAATAGTTATTTCGAAATAACTATTTGTAGTGGGCAAAGATACCTGTCGGAAAAGTTCTTCGTGACGGGCCCGTCGCAAATAGGTTTTTTAAAAATAACCTGAGAAGTATTCGTGACGGTAATCTTTCCCATCACTATTAATATTATTAGCGATGGGACCATCGCTAATAGTTTTAATTGCGACGCCATTTTCCATGACGGGTTATTTGCGACGGGATCCCGTCGCAAATTTCCAGTTGCGACGGATTCTCATCGCAAATAACCCGTCACAAATACTCCGATTTCTTGTAGTGTGTATTGACTCTACCATCGGGGAATGATGGGTTTGTTATTTATTGGGATGCTTCAAAGAAAGGACTTGGTTGTGTCCTTATACAGAATGATAGAGTTATTTCCTAGGCATCACTATAGCAAAAACATAATTATCAAAATTATCCCACTCAAGTTCTTGAGTTAGAAGATCTAATATTTTCTCTGAAAATATGGAGACACAATCTCTATGGTGAAAAATTTGAGATTTATAATGATCAAAGGAATTTGAAGTATATTTTCTCACAAAAATAACTCAACATAATGAAAAGGAGATGGCTTAAACTACTCAAGGATTATTATTTCACTATACAGTACCACCCGGGGAAGGAAAATAAGGTGGTAGATGATTTGAATAGAAATGATCGTGGATTTTTGAAAAATATGAGAGTTTAAAGGGATCATTTTATCGTGGTTCTAGTAAAAATGGATATGGGAATTACCATGGAAGGTGAAACATAAATACTTTTTCAAATGATTTCCAAATCATCTTTACTAGAAAGGATAATGAGTTCTCAAACATATGATGAGAAGTTTCAAAAGAAGATTAAATCTATGAATGATGGGAGATTGAGTGACTTCGAATATGAAGATGGAATTTTGAAATTTGGGAAGTGACATTGTGTTCCCGATATACCTGATCTAAAATGGGAATTGTTGGATGATGCTCATAGCTCCAATTTTTCTATACTCCATAGTAGCACAAAGATGTACATAGATTTGAAGGAGCAACATTGGTGGGACAACATGAAGAGGGAGATTGCTGATATGTGTCAAGATGTATGGATTCTCAATAGGTGAAGGCTAGAAGAAAATATGCTAGATGAGTCATGCAACTTCTTCCCATACCTGAGTGGAAATGGGATGTTATTACGATGGAATTTGTCGGGGAACTACCGAAGACTCCTAGAAGAAATGATGTTGTATGGTTCATTGTTGATAGTCTTACCATTTCAGCACATTTTCATATTATAAGATAAGATTTACCACTTGAATGTTCAGAAATACTATTACTAACAAAATTTTAAGATTTCATGGAGTACCCCTATTGATTGTTTCTGATCGTGATCCCCATTTTACATCACGATTCTAGAAAAGACTTCAGAAGGACCTAGATACTAAACTTTGTTTGAGCACTGCATACCACCCTCAAACTGATGGACAATCAGAACAGACTATTAAAAACTCATAAGACATGTTGATATCTTTCTCACTTGACTTTCAAGGTATGTGGGATCAATATTTACCTCTGGTACAATTTTCCTACAACAATAGCTTCCATTCAAGTATTCAGATGGCACCATATGAAGCATTATATGGAAAGAGATGTCACACACCATATTTTTGGGATGATGTAGGTGAATTAAAACTCATAGACCGAGAACTTTTTGAGGAAATAGTGGAAAAGGTGAAGGTTATCCAAAACCACATAAAAAGAGCTCAAAGTAGGCAAAAGGGCTATGCCAATAACCGAACGAAGGATTTGTAATTTCAATTAAGTGACCTTGTTTTCTTGAATGTATCTCCATGGAAGGGTGTTATATGATTCGGTAAGAAGGGTAAATAAAGTCCCAAGTACATCGGACCTTTCAAAATTCTAGAACAAATTGGAGTGGTAGCTTATCAGTTGGAAATGCTGCGAAGTCTCTCCAAAGATCATGATGTGTTCTACGTATCACTATTGAGAAAATACATTCTTGACCCAATGAATGTACTCACCTATGAGGAAACTGAATTTGAACCTGATATGTCTTGTTGTGAAGACCCCGTCATGATTCTTGATACAAGAGAACACGTGTTGAGAAACTGGATAACTCGTGTGGTAAAATTTCGATGGACAAATCATAAGATGGAAGAGGAAATGTGTAAACATGAGGAATATATGATGAACAACCACCCAAATCATTTTATATTGTAGTATTCTAGAAATCTCAAGGATGAAATTATTTTACGGAGGGTAGAATGTAACACACCAAGATTCCACAATATGTTTCCATTTGAATAATACAATAGCTTGCATTGTATGCAACTTCGAGTTCTAGCATACCACGACCAATCAAAATAGCTGTTATGAATAATAGTACCCACTTTTTGAATTTTTATAAATTTTATTTTAAAAAAAGTACTTCATTTTTGGATTCAGAATATCAAAATTAGCTTAGGGTGAATTTTTTGTATTTTCTTGAAAACCATAAATTTTTGACGAATAGTGAAAAACTCTTTGTTATTGTTTAAAACTATCTTTTTATTTAAATAATTAATTATTTTATTTAAATTTATTTTAGGTAAAAATAGATACATAATACCTATATAAGTTCAATGTAATTCATTGGAGTCATTATATAATAATACTAGATATATGAAATTTTATTGAACTTTTTACTGTCCTTTACCCACCTTCTAGGCGCATTTGAAAATTTGCATAAAACGTAATTTTACCGCTTCTGTGAATTGAATTTTAAAAATCCAAGAGACATTGTTGACATCATTAAGTAAAATTTTGTTCAATAATATGAAAATAATTTTTGGTGAATAGTAACTTTTGACTATTATTTACCACAGTTAAAAGTAAATAGGGTAATTAAATGTAAAAATGATATTATTATAACCTAACACATTTATAAATTCTATTGGATATGTGTATTTCGACCAAAAAAACCTTAATATTAAAATATTATCATTTGGGTCCACTTGGATTAGATTATAACATTTATTATTATTTTATTTGTAGAAGAGTTAAAAGTGTTAAATTCAAATCTTCATAACTAAAACATATTTAATATTGGGTTATACATACGATAAATTCAATTATAAATATTAATTTTAAAGCTAAAAATATTTCTACACAATGTCATTTTATTTATAATTTGAATACATTAAATAATTAAATTTATTTATGATACAATGATGATGTTGTCATTACCTTATTAATGAAAGATTAAAATTATTGATATTATAAATATACAAATAAATGTACATTGAGACTTATGATGAATTCCACTAATTTTATAGGTTAATATGACATGTTAGGGTTTATTAAATAAATTTTTTTCTAAGTCATAAAGTAGTCATGACTTTCACAAAAACAAAATACCAAATAGTGTCAAAATTGACATAAATGAGTTTTTAAAACAAATATTATATTATTAATTGATATAATATTCATAAATCTCTAATGATCATCATAAGTACTTATATAAGATTATATATATCAATTATGAACCACTTGTAATTATCTTGGATTTTTATAGTATGTTTATTAACCATTTATTATAATAATACTAGAATACATAGTAAAAGTAAAACTATTTAAGTAAGAGTTAAATCTAAAAGAAATGGTTTATATGGAAATATAAACCTATCTAAAACCTATTAGTATAGATTTTTTTGACATATCCCCACCTTATCCTTTAAATAATTCATTTTGGAGCCATTATAAACAGAATATGATTGTATAATAAAATAATATTTCAATCTTTTCCTAAAGTGACCCTCACCTCTCTTATAAAAGGGTACTTCCCCTTCTCTAAAATTCACACTTCCAAAGCCATTGTTCTCGATCGACAGTTGTTCCAATATCCTCCCAACTACCCTCACCTCAACCAATAGTCTTTACATTGACTAGAAAGCCAACTTAATGAGCCCTTTTGATCTAATCAAAAGAAAAAACCCGAAGAAGAGGTAATAATTTCACCACCTCTATAAATGTTCTTTTCTTCTTCCACTACCTCTTTCTCTGTTATTTCCATACCAAAATAATAACTTCATTATCTTATACATAAATTGATGTTATTATAAATATGGTACAACTGTATTCACTATTCTATCCATCCTATGGAGGACAAGTCACCATACGTGCTTACATACGACATATCATCTCTACATCGGGGTGTAGTTTGTAATTCAAAAACATCATTATTTGGATGGATATAATAATGAGTATAACTGAAGTAAATAATATATATAACATGTTAAAGATTATTTACAAATGATATAACATACAATTACATACGATTTCACCATCAATAGAATGATATTGTCGCTCGTGCGTACGTACGGATTACCGTCCCCACGAATGCGGTGAAATTAATTACCCATTGTAACTATTCAAGAAAATTCTCATTTTATGATTAAAAATATTTTTTAATAACATAATATCATTCTTTATATGAATAAAATACATCCTACCCATATTAAACATGACATATGTAACAAAACATATAAAGGAATACAAATCAGTTAACACCCGAAAATATGATACTACTAAAATATTATCAACAAATTAATATTATAAGATCATATATGATATCATATTTATGTATGTGGTTATTTTATAATTTACTAAAAATTATTTAACTATTATATAAGAGGTTAACATATCATTGTCCAAGGAAAAGTACAAGGTAATGGTTAATTCTACAATCTCTTCATTATTTGAGGTTGTTTATACGTGGGTATCTATTGAGACCTCTTTATCATCCACATATATGTTTCTTAAAAATGAATTTCAAAAAAAAAAATACTATTCCCATGAATTTGTGTTAAAGTTATTTATACCCTTGTTTTAATTTTTATGAGTTGTTCATAAATGAATCTTTCCATCATTTTCCAAACAATGTCCTTTACGACCATTTCGAAAAAATTATGGAAAGAATGTTTTTTAACTTATACGGCGGGTGCGGCTATTTTCCTATGTTATAACACTTTTGATGAATCCATTACAAGATTATAAAAATATTTTCAAAATAAATGTTTTCTTTTATAATTATCTTAATTTTAAATGATTTTAAAATTGAAAGATATATTTCTATCAAATAGTTTGGATTTCATCTTTGTCAACATTCTTTATTGAATTTCACATTTATTTGAAGTTAATTTTTTATGATACAGTCTTCCATATTGTATTGAAGGTTTTGTGATATATTTGACTATTTATGTGCTATTTTTATACCATTCATGGATTATAGATAGATTACTGACTTTTTGTATGCTAGTTTTAACACAAATGTTTATTTTATGTTTCATCCTTTTCATATGAGGAATGCATTGGACTTAGTAAGTGATGGGTGGATCCCACCATAGCTCCTCGATTCATCGGTAGGTCTCATGAGACAAACTATAGTCTTGGCACAAGTCCTTGAAAAAATCGTATTTTTATTCTTCGCACTGGGCATTGACTATGTGGTTATGATGTCTAGCATTATGCATTCCATCATTATAGAATTGGCTATTGAATTACATGTGAATATTCAACTAGTAGAATATCCATGTAAATAAGTAAATTGAATTATTTGTTTTTATCATTGCCATGTAATATTGAAGTTTACATTTAAAAGGATT
Source organism: Viscum album (assembly GCA_963277665.1). Classification (NCBI taxonomy): domain Eukaryota; kingdom Viridiplantae; phylum Streptophyta; class Magnoliopsida; order Santalales; family Viscaceae; genus Viscum; species Viscum album. Next base: position 528,784,739 of record OY728128.1, read on the forward strand.
TTCTTTTAGTCTTACACATTGCCTTAAATGTTTATTCATATTTAGGAATGTTTCCATTATATTGTTATCCTTACTGAGCACCTGAGCTCACCCCTTTCCATGTTCTATTTTTTCTAGGATGCAAAAAAGTATATTATGACTGACCTACAAGAATAGTCTAAGTGATATGAATGTGTTAAAATGAGACAATGTTTTTTTGTTTTTCATTTTATAATTTATTCTAAAACTTATGTATATAACTAGTACTTCCAAGGATACTAAACTGATCGGTGTTTCGAGATTTTATCTCTTGTGATCATGCCAATGTTATGTAATAATTCACCGACTCTAGGTAACAGGGATCGGGGAATTACAAACATACTCTACTGAGATCCATTCTAAAATTATATATACTCATTATAAATCTTATTATCTTCCAAAAATATCAAAAGTAAGATACTTAAGAGGAGATCTAAAGGTGTTTATTCAAAGAAAATGTAATCACATTAACAAAATTCTTTTCTTACTACTTATGTATATTCTCTAAATATTTTGTATTTATCATAAAATAATAATTTTAATTTATAAAATATAATAAAATTTTATTATTATTGTAAAATCATCATTATCACCACTCATTCCCATTGAATGGGAATTGACAGTTCCACTCGTGTGTACGTACAACTTACCGTCTTTACATAGTGATACAATTGATTTTTCAACACCATATTTGATGGATGATTATTATGATGGTTTTAATAATTATATATGATATTTATTATAAAATTATAATGATTTTATTATTATTTAAAATCTGTCATCATACCTTCCAATCCATTATAAAATGATAATGTCTCTTGTGTGTTCGAATGGACTTTCCCCTCCCCGAAGCGTTGTTATTTGTTATTATTTTTTTTCATGGATGGTAACAAGGATAGATTTAACTAATATAAATTATTTATATGATATAATAATTATTTCTATATCTACTTTGTAATTTATGTTTATTTCATTCCATCTTTCAAAAATTAAAATTAGCTTTCTTGCATGTGTACAACCAACCTTCTTTAAGAACAGTGTAATTCACTTTTTTATCTATTTATTTTGAAAATGACCATGAATATATATATAATTAATATATATGATATTTATTTAATTATTATAATTATGTATATGATATAACCTTGTTCAATGGAAAAGTACCAAACTACAAAAACAATATATATATGGAAAATGGAGAAGATATCACCCGGAATAATGATTTTAATAAAAAATGAATAAAATAGGTGATAAAATGTTATAATTAAATAACATATGGTATTGTACATATGATTAAAATTATTAAAATTAAATATTTTTAATATATATTTATTATACATTAGTTTAAAAATCATAAGAAGGAAGTCAGATGTGACGTGAGGGATTTTCACCTCATTTTTAACCCCATGAGAAACAAGCTATATCCACCACTAGTTTCTTTTATATATAATAACCATGAATATATTTTATTATTATTTTGATAAAAGTTACTATGATTTACATATATATATAAGGTTCATTATTTCATGATTCTTATGAATCAAATGTTACCAATGAATAAGGTCTTTATGTCATAATCTCATCATTTATCAGGATTGATTATGATTATGCTTCCAATGATAAAATATTATGATACAACTCTCAAAAAACACATTATGTTTTTTATACTATGTTTATTAATTGAAAATAATTGTTTTCCATTCATATTTTCTCACCTTATGTACTCAATAGTCTAAAAATAATTTTTATAGAAAATTTACTTTATTTCCCTCTTCAGTTGAAAATAATTTTTTTCCAAATCCATGTTTTATAAAATTATTTTAAATATTGGATTTATTATTATTCTAATGGTTTTTAAGTTCATTTTTACCCATTCTTAATTTTTTTAAAATTGGTTTAAAATTAATTTACTATTTTATTTTCCTAATGAGTCACTTTTTCTATAAAAGTATGAATGGAATGTTTCATTTTAATGTGTATGACATAAACAAAATTCTCCACCATCATGGCCGATTAGTGATTTGAAGATTCCATTACATGCTTCTGATTTTATTTTTACATAAATTTTTTCCATAATATTTAGAAATTTTTTTTATATTTTAAATTATTATTTTAAAGTAAAAAAATTATATGTGCATCAAGAAATTTTCCAGTGATCCTTTAATATAATGGTTCATCTATGATGGCGTCCTTTTATATTACTTATGCTTTTTTGGGGATAAGATCTAATGATACCATCCTTATTATTTATTATGGTTGTTTCTGATTATGATGATGATATATTTATGAAATAAATTTATTTTCAATTGGTTATGTTGTAATGTTTTTATTTATGATCTTGGGGAATTTATATGAATGAATTATTACTATGTGATGGTTAGATCCATTAAAATAATCGAAGGAATTTGTTAAATATAGATTACTCATGAGTTAAATATTTAATGTGTGGATCTGATTTCATATTCATAATTTTATATGTGGATATAGATTTCATGTCTATATGATTATGTGAGGACCTAGTTTTTGTGTCCATAAGTTTATATGCGGACCAAGATTTCTTTTCCATAATATTATGTGTGTACCTAGATTAATGTAAATAAGATTGTACATGGACTTGGATTTAATGTCCGTAAGATTATGGGTGGACCTGGTTTCATGTCGATAAGTGTATGAAAGGGCCAAATTTCATGTACTTAACTTAATGAGTGAACCGGTTCCTATTTATAATTATTCACAAATTTATATGTTTATGTGTATTGCACAAATACCTTTATTTTCTCAATGTTATGATCTCATTGTTCATGTTACATGATTAATTTATAACTCATGTCTTATGACCTACCAAGCTTGATGGAAAGTATCATGATTATGTTATATGATATTTAATTTTTGGTCTTCAAATGTTACTCTCGTGATCTTAAACACTTATGCTAATGTTTTGATTATGAGATCATTAACAACTACTTTTCTTACACTTACTAAGCATCTAAACTCACCATTTATTATTTTTTCATAGGCTATTAAGAGAGGTATTAAGTATTATATGTATAATATTGGTTTTAGATTTAAAGAAAATTGTGGGATATGATGTATTTCACATATATACCATTTGTTTTCATATCCATGTTTCTAAAGGGGCTCGACCTATACAATTTTTTCATGAATGTTTTTAATTTAATGAATATTCATTTAAAAAGATCAAATATCATTGAAAAAAAAGTATGGGTCACTATAATAAACCTATGAAAAATATAAGGAATTAAGATTGAATAAGAAAAATAAATAAATAAGAGATAAATACCATGATAACATATTGAAATATAAATAAATGAGCCAATAATCAATGATAATGGAGATTGAACTCTTTATAGGGCTCCATGAAGGGTCATACATGCTAATAGGAAATGTGGAGGGAATATATGACCTTAAAATTATATGGCAGTGGGAGGTAAAAGCACTTTTTATTTTATTATTTGTATAAGTCATGTTTTGATCCCATGGTATTTCAAATAGTGCACTCACCATATGGGTTCCACTTACTAACTCACCACACAATGCACAGTTTCATCCACATGGTTTCCCCTAAGCATGTGGAAACTATACGTGTCTCCCCCATATAAAAACTAATACACATTGTTACTTGGATAAAACTACCTGTTTTGAGAAAACATGCACAAACAATGACAAATCACACTATTATGCAATTTCTTCATTTACATGAATTTATCTTGGATCATCAGGATTTTCCACAACCATGTAGTAACAAGACAGGAAAAAAACCTTCCAAATTCAAAATTATAGCATGAAACTCATAAAATATAAATGGATAAACAAAGGGGATCACTCTAAAAAGGGGACTGCTACCATAGAAGAATAACTCTTCTACCAAATACCTGATAAAAGAAAACATTCATGTAACACCCCAAGGATTTATAAATAAAATTAATATTGAATATATAAAACAATGAGTCTCTACCAATCCTCAATTTGATATAACCTTTCAGTAAACATACTTTTTCCACCTTTGGAATTTGAATTTCAAAAGAACTAACACACACGGTTGCATTCAGAGAGATATTTAGAGTCTGATAAGACATTAATAATTTTTAGTAAATAGTAACATACCCTTTTGAATACTAATATTAATAGTAATATGATCATTATGAATAGTAAATCATATTATTATTTTATTGTCTTAGGGTTAGAAGATAATGGGATCTTGATTTATTATTCAAGGTGATCTGAAATGAATTATAGTTTTAAAATTGTTATTTTTTGAATAAAGTATTAATTTATTTCAATGTAAAATTAATAATATTTATAAAATTATTATAAAAAACGGTTTTCATTTTTGAAATCTACATGCCAATAAATGTTTTGGGTGAATTTGGGGGATTTTTTAGAAATACTCTAATTGTTTTCTGAATAGTAGAATACAGTAATTTACAATATATCCACATTATTAGTTAAATTCACTATTACTAGCATTATGGATGATGTCATCACACTGGATATGAACGCATATCAACTTATTACTATTATGGGTTACATGAATTAACACTATTTTCTGTCTTGAATGGAATAAATAAATAATGAACAAGATATTAAAAAATCGCCCCTCCCCTCCACTATAAAACCGCCCTTATTCCCTCATATATTAACTACTCTCAAGACTTCTTCCATGTCAAAATTATACAAAAATATCTTCCCAATATCCTCCCCCATTTTCTAATCCCTTGGTATCATAAAAAGAGACCAAAACCTCCCCCCTAAAGAGGCTCTCAAGGAAGATAACTTCCGTAGGTAAATTCGTCTTTTAATTTCTTTTATTTTCTTTAAAGTTCCTTTATTTCATTTTCTTTCATCAACTCCTCTCATCAAAATTCTATTATAATTACAGTACCTTACATTTGCATTAATTTTTATTATTTTAATGTAATATTTCATCATCATTTCTATTTTCCCCTCCTCTTATAATGAAAATGGAAACATCTTCCGAGAAGTGTTAATTTATCACATTCAAGGACGAAAAGTTTTAAATTTCTATTACCAGATAAAATTATTGGAATCAAACCATTTTAATGGTTGAAACAGGTCATAATATATATAATACAACATACTTAATGTCCTGGAACCTCTTTTTAACTGTGGTGGTAAATTATAAAACAAAATGTGTTCGTGGTGATCGAAAAACCTCCAAATTATCCAAGCATTTATCAATAAAATTGTATCTGTTGATCCATCCTCTCCCGAAATAACCAAAAGATTTATATAATCATTTTATATTATGTTTTATCATTAATAGATCATAAATTCAATTCTGGATTTCAATTTCCATTTTACATGAACTTCTATACTCTTATACAAACAAATCACTCATGAAAACTAATGAAACAAGCACACATAAACGATGATATTGAATATATTATGCCATAAAAATGACCATAAATGAACTAAATAAAAATATAATAAATATAATACATCTGTAATAGGCTCTAAATAACGGTATTAATAATTCTAATTTCATTTTATAGGACACTATGTTCAAGAGAAAAACATATTCATACATAAGGTAAGTGTTTTCAACATGAAACTTCATTTTCTATATGGTTACACTTTTCCACAATTAAAATATTATTTATTATTATTTACTCAAAATATATTCTATGATAATTAACTATATATTTGTATTAACTAGAATCCTTATTTATTTTAGGGAAAGATACTTTTTTTAAAAGGATCTTTTAAAAATCGTTCATGATAAACAAGCTCGCTGCAAGGAAATTAATCAATTTCTTACTTATTTTCAAGGGCACTATGTAATATGTTTTTAGAAATAATTATCTTTCAAAAATTAAAGGTTTTATTATTAAAATACTATCATAATTCACTTATTGTTTTATACAAATATTTTTCCAATGCAACTATTCTTTTCAAAGTAAAAGAGTATTTATCTCAATAATTACTCATTGATTTTACAAGAGTGTCTTCATCTATTTCGACACTCTTATTGATTTATATGTATTGTTAGGATTAATAATTTATGATATCCTCTAACATATTTAATTTTATTTTTTATGCTTAGTTTGAAAATTGATGTGCTATCTTAAAACCATTCAGTAATTTACACTGAATGGTTAATGATTATGCTTAATGTTCAGGGAAAGTTCATTACATTTCATATGTTAGTTTCAATATGAATGTAAATGTTGTTTATTCTTACCATCATTCATATGGGGAATTAATTGGACTTAGTATGTGTCATATGGGGCCCGTTATAGCCCCTTAGTGCATCGATAGGTCTCATGAGACAAACTAGAGTCTTGAAATGAGGCCTTGACAGTATGGTTATTTACAGCCTGGAAAAAGGCCTTAACAGTAATGTTATGATGTCCTGTATTAGACATTCCTCCATTATGAAACTAGTAATTTATAGTTCATGTGGTTATTATCTATTTGAATATCAATTATTATTTTTTATTATGGCATTTTTTATTCTACTCTTATTCCTTCCATATTATGTTCAATTTTATTTTTTTTGTATATGCATGTTTTTTTAGTTATTCACTATGCCAAATGTTTATGTTTTTGATATCTTCCATTTTATTTCTAATCCTTACTGGGAATTTGAGCTCACCCCTTTATATAGTTTTATTTTTCCCCTGGATGTGAAGGAGTATATTATGAATGAACTCTAGGCATATCCATGGGGGTATAGATGTTTTAAAAGAAAATTCCATGTTTTATTTATTTTCAAGTTGTAATATTGAACTTATGTATATATCTTGTTTCCAAATCTACCAAACTACTCATACCATCAGGATGTGTATTCCTTGTTTCTATTCCAATTTAATTAAATAAGGAATCGGATCCAATCAATTGGGATCGGGTCCTTACTATTGGTATTAGTGTAAGTATAGTAGAAAAACATGGAAACCAGATTTAGAAAATGTAGACAAGGGAACAAAAACCTAAGATAGTATTTGAGGATAAACATATTGGAACATGCTATATATTGGTAATGAATAGATTATGTGGATATTTCAAGAAAATATATCCCTATTTGGATACTCCAAGTGGACGTGGTTCTGGAACAGATGTACTGAGGAGTAATAACTCCCACAAGGAGTTTTAGGCTTGACCTGGGGTATCATGTTACAAGAAAATGGGCCTTACTACGCACTCGGGTTGACACTCTCGGGAAGTATTCTTAGGATAATTCATATTTTCATTACAAACCATTATGAAGGAATTAAATGTAAATTTTTCCTCAAATAAACCATGTTTATGATTTTTGAGATTAGTTGTATATAGGATTTCAATTTATGCTATGTATTTTTCTATGTTGAGATTATACATTATGATTCATAACATAATCTAGTGTATGACATTATTTTGAAATGGAACCTAGTGGAATGAATGGAAACTACATGAATGTGTGTATCTCATGCAGAGATTTCCCTCATATGCATGATAATATTGTCGTGACTGGTACTGAGCAACTTATTATATAATGGGACAGCTAAATTCGGTTAGAAACAATAACCTTACCTATTTAGAGCATCTCGATTTAGAATTGGGAGGAGCTTTGTTAGAATTATTTATGCGACAACATGTTCCATCATTTAATGGGACTACATACCCATTTTTGCTGAGCAGTGGAAAAGTTACTTGGAGAATATATTTCTCATATTGGGAATCAATGAAAGGGATAAGGTTTTTAGGGTGGTGTATTTTATATAGGGAGATTCTGATAAATGGTGTTTTTTTATTCAAAACACAAAGTTGGAAGAAGAGATTGAAAATATTGAATGGAGTTATTTTAATGAAATTTTCCCTAAAAATTATTTTCCCAATGGACAATGAGGTTATATGGAAAGAAAATTCTTTAATATGAGGTAGAAGCACTATAAGAATGTCTCCCAAGAATGTAGAAAACTTTACATGGATGGAAAGGCATGTAGCTAACTACATACATAATCTAAGGAGCAAGATTGATCAATTAATTGATTTTTTGAAACCATTCCTCTAAAGGGAATTATTCTCCCATAATTTCTCATCATATAAAGATATAGTATCATGTTATATCATGAATGAAAAGAAATTATTTATATTATATGACAAAAAATTAAACCTAGAGAAGAAGAGGGTTTTTGAACACTGTAGAAAAGGAAATAAGGAAATGAGGAAGGAGGTAAGAGTAGACTTTCCACCCTATAGCAATGGTGGGAAGAAACACCCTGGTACTTCTCTGAAGGGAATGGGCATTTGTTACAAGGGTGGAGAAAAAGTCCACTTTTATCAGGATTGCAAGATAATGAGATAATATGCTAATGTTCAATGCTATAATTGTAAATACATGGGACATTATGAACATGAATTTACTAAGCATCAATGATAAATACCCTAATTAGGTCCAAGGGATAAAGGTAAATCTTATGCAGTTACAACTACCGAGGTAGAAGTTTCTAATGAAGTGGTGGCTGGTACTTTAATGGTTTCCTCAAACATGGACACTACACTATTTGATTCTGGATCATTGACTTCTTTTATATCTTCCCTATTTTCCAAGAAAATTTGATATTTCCAATTTTATTTAATAAAGGATTGGTCATTCAAAACTCTTATGGGAAGTATAATTGCAACAAAGATGTGTCAAAAGTTCTGCATTATAGCATATGAATGTGCTTTATCTACCAATTCTTCCATCATACCCATGATTTAATTTTTTGTAATCCTCAACATGGATTAGATTTCAAATTATGTTTTGAATATATAATGGAAAAATAAGTAGGTTACAATTATGTATGATGATGTGGGATCCCTTTTCTTTAGGGCAGCAACATCACCGTCAGATTCCCATCTAGATCCACCCTCAGTAGCTCTATTGAATTCAATTCTTTGGGAGTATGAGAACTCAATATCTGTGGGAGTGGAAATAATTGTCCAAATCAAGGATGTACTTATTGTTCATGAATATATCATCTTTTTCTATAGTATTTACTTGGATATACTCCAAAGTGGGATGTTGAGTTCTATATTTAATTAATTCTTTGTTCAAGACCCATATGAAAGAATCCGTATATAATAGCCACTGTGAAATTAGTAGAACTGAAGAAACCACTAGAGTAATTGAGTGATAAATGATTTATTCTCCCTAGTGTTTCTCCATGGGGATCCCCTATTCTTATCATTAATAAGAAAGATGGATCTATATTGTTGTTCATTGACTATAGAGAGATCAGTTCTATAAATATAGAGAGAAAGTATCATCTACCTCTCATTAATGATTTATTTAATCAACTTCATGGATTCCAATATTTTTCAATGATTACCATTCGATCTGGATATCATAATTTTCAAATTAGGATGGAAGAGATTCCAAAAACATCTTTTCGAACCAGGTATGGCCATTATGAGTCTACAGTAATACATTTTGAACAGACTAATGTGCCCTCTATCTTCATAGATCTAATGAATGGGGTTTTCAAGGGATATCGTGCTGAAATTATTGTGGAATTTATGGAAAATATCTTGATATACTCCAAAATCTTAAAATATCATCAAAACAAATTGTGCATTTTTCTAAAGACTCATAGAAGAAATGAATTGTATGGGTTGTTTTGGATGTGTGAATTTTGGATAAAATATATTTATTTTCATGGACATATTCTCAATAAGGATGAAATATCGATTGATCTTATAAAGAAAATTGATTTTTAGATATGGCCTACACCAATAAACATAACTGAGGTATATAGTTTTATTTTTTTAAGAGGTTATAATGGGAATTTCATTTTGAAATTTGTCTGATTAGCCAACCTATTAACCAAGATTACTCATAAAGTGGTCATGTTCATATGGATAAAATAATGAAAGGAATGTTTCAAAGAGTTTAATATGATATTAATAAATTCTCTGATCCTAACTCATCTATTGGGGAATGATGGGTTTGTGATCTTTATTGATGCATTAAAGAAATGACTTAGTTGTATCCTTATGCCGAATGATAGTGTAATTTATTTTGTATCAAAGTAGATAAAAATTTTGGAACCAAACTATCCTACTCATGATCTTGAGTTAGTAAATGTGATATTTTCTCTAAAAATATAGAGACATTATCTCTATGGTGAATGATGTGAGTTATATAGCTGTCATAATAGTCTAAAATATATTTTCTCATAAAAATAACTCAACATGAGGCAAAGGATATGGCTTGAACTACTCAAGGATTATGATTGTTCCATACACTACCACCCAGGAAATGAAAATAAGGATGATTATGAATTTAGATGAAAGGATCATAATGATTTAAACAAAATGGGGATTGAAAGGGATCATGTATTCATTGATCTAGAAAATATAGACATGAAAATTATCAAAGAAGGTGAAACATCATTGGTTTTTCAATTGGTTTCCCAAACTCTTTTATTATAAAGAATATAATGTTTATAGCCTAATGATGAGAATCATTAAAAGAAAATTAATGGTGTGAATTATGGGACGTTTGAAAACTTTGTATATAAAGATGGAATTCTAAAATTTGGGAAGAGGCTTTATATTAAAGTTTTACCTGATCTAAAAAAGGAATTATTAGGTGATTACCATAGTTCAAATTTAATTATCCACCCTGGTAGCACTATAATGTATAGATATTTGAAGTAACATTTCTGGTGGGAAAACATGAAGTAGAAAATTGCTAATTATGTATCAAGATGTATAGTCTAACAATAAGTGTAGGCTGAACAAAAAAATCCTAGGGGATTCAGGAAACCTCAACCTATACTTACATGGAAATGGGATGACATAATCATGGATTTTAAAACTATATTTCCCAAAACTCCAAGAAATAATGATGAAATATGTGTAATTGTGGATCGAATTATGAAATATGAACATTCCCTCACTATAAGGGATGATTTGACCCTAGAATGCCTTGAGAAACTCTATACCAATGTAGTTGTGAGACTTTGTGGAGCACCTCCCTTAATTGTGTGTGATCTTGATAAAGGATTTACCTTGAAATTATTGAAGATTAATTAGAATTATTTGGATATTAAGATACATTTGAGTACTTATTATCACCCACAAATTGATGGGAAATTAGAAAGAATGATCCAAACTTTAGAAGACATGTTGAGATAATGCACACTTGATTTTCAAGGTATGTGGGATCATTATTTACCTTTGGTGGATTTTTCCTACAATAATTGTTTCTATTCTAGAATTTAAATGTCACCATAAAAAGCATTGTATGGAAAGAGATGTCAACACCAACAAGTTGGGATGAAGTCGGTGAAAGAAATCGTGTGGGTCCAGATCTTGTGTAGGAAGCAACAGTGAAGGTAAAGACTACTAAAATCTATATCAAATAATCTAAATGAAGGAAAAAGAGCTATAATATTAATTAAAGGAAGCATGCATAATTTCATGTGAGAGATCACATTTTCCTGAATGTATATCTATGAAAGGGTATCATAAGATTTGGGAAGAAAGGGAAATTGATCCCCATATATATTGGTCCATTTGAAATTATGGGGATAATTAGAGTTATATCTTATCATTTTTAAATTTTCCCTAGCCTAACTAAATTATACTATGTCTTCCTTATCTCAATTTTTAGAAAGTACATGCCAGACCCAAAAAATGTCCTCACTTTTGAAGGTATAGAATTGGAACCTAAATTGTCTTACAATAAAGAATGTATCCGAATACTAGTCACTAAGGAAGAGGTGCAGTGGAATCAGATGAAATGACTGGTAAATGTTCTTTGAAAAAATCATAAAATTCAAGAACCAACATGGTATCTTGAGAAACATATGATTAATAACTACCCAAATCTTTTTGGGTGGAAACATTATGGTAATTTTGGGGAAGAAATATTTGTAAAGGAAAGATCATATAAAACCCCAAGGATTTATAAAAAAATTTAATATTTAATGCATGAAACATTTAGTCTCTATAAAACTCTATTTTATTACTACCTAGCTAGTAAATATAATTTTTTCACCTCTGTGATTTGAATTTGGAAAGACTGACATACACGGTTGCATTCAGTATGATGTGTAGAATCTGATAAGACAAACATAATTTTCTCATAATTGTATCATACCCTTATTAATAGAAATATGAATAGTAATATGACCCGTATTAATAGTAAATCATGTTATTATTTTATTTTTTTATGATTGTAGAATAATGAGATCATGATTAATTTTTCATGGTGATATAAAATGAAATATTGTTTTAAAATTTCTATTTTTCAAATAACTTTTGATATTATTTAAAATTTTAATTAATAATATTTAGAAAATTATTTTCAAAAAATGGAGTTCCTTTATGAATTTTTCATGTTAAAAAATTGTTATGGTGAATTTTTGGGATGTTTTTAAAATACTGAAATTTTTTATAAATATTAAAATATTGTAATTTACAGTATATATACATTATCAGTTAAAATAATTTTTTATTATATCATGGATGATGTAAGAACACTTATTTATAACTCACATGAACTTGTTACTATAATTGGTCACATGAATCCACATTATTGGTTGACTTGAGGGAAATAATTAAATAAAGAATAATATATTAGAAAATCACCCCTCTCCTTCACTATAAACCCCCCATCACTCTCTCTTCTATTCACTACTCTCAAGCCTTGTGACTTGACTAAATTATAATAAAATATCCTACCAAGATCCTCTCCCACATCCATCAACCCTTGGTCTCATAAAAATTCCAAAACCTCTCACTTAATGAGGCTCTCAAGGAAGATAACTACAAGAGGTAATTTCCTCTTTTCATTTCTTTTAATTTCATTCAAGTTCCTTTCTTTCATTTCTGTTCCGAACCTCCCCTCATCCAAATGATATGATAATTCTAGTACCTAAAATGCACTGTAATTTTATTTTTCTAATGTAATATTTCATCATCGTCTCACTTTGACACCTCTTATAGTAAAAATTTAAATACCGTCTGAAAAGTATTAGTTTATCACTTTTAAGGATGAAGGGTTTTTAATTTATATTACCATCTCCAATTCTGGTCATGAAACACTTTTTATGGTTGAAAAGTATCATAATATATTTAATATATCCTACATAATTTTCAAGAACCATTTTTTACCTGTGGAATTAAATTATAAAACAAAACAACTTCATGGTGATCGAAAAACCTCAAAATTAATCCAAGAGTTTTAATTTAATGTTTTATCTATTGATTCTTCCTCTCCCAAAATAACCAAAATACTTATATGGTCATTTAATATTATGTTTTTCCATTAATATATATAAATTCAATTATGGATTTAAATTTCTATTTTACATGAACACCCATACTCTTATACAAACGAACCGATCATGAAAACTAATGGAACGAGCAAACACAAACATTGATATTGAATCTATTAAGCCATAAAAACACCATAAATGAAGAGAATAAAATTATAATAAATCAAATATATTTATAATAGGTTCTCTAATAATTTATTAATAAGTCTAATTTTATATTCCATGAAATTATGTCAAATAGTATAACATATCCAGACATAAGGTAAAGGTTATCTACCGGAACCTCAATTTTCTTTCAGGTTACTCTTGGTCACAATTAAATTATTATTAATTCTTATGTTTTCATCATAAATTATTTTTTAGTGATATATATGTGTACCAAATATAATCCTTCCTTATTTTATGGAAAGATACATGTTTTATATTGATCTTTTAAAAATCATTCCTGATATACAAGCCTGTTTCAAGGGAATTTCTCAAATTATTACCTATTTTCATAGGGCACTCTATAATGTATTTTTAGAAAAAATTAATTATAAAATAACTCAGTTTATTATAAAAATACTATCCCAATTCACTTATAGTTTCGTACAAATAATTTTATAAAGGAACTTTTCTCGTCAAAGTAAAAGAATATTTATCTAAACAATTACTCGATGATTTTATATGAGTAACTTCATATATTTCAACACTCATGTTGAATCCTATATATTATTGGAATTAATATTTTATGATATAATATACCATATTTAATTTAATGGTTTATGATTAGATTGATTTTGGATGTGCTATCTTAAAACTATTCACCAATTTACTCTAAATGGTTAGTGATTATGCTTAATGTTTGGGGAAAGTTATTTACATTTCATATGTTAGTTTCAGTATTATTGTATATGTTGTTTATGTCTATCCCCATTCATATGAAGAATGAATTGGAATTAGTAACTATCTTATGGGGCCCACTATATCACCTCGGTGCATCGGTAAGTTTCATGAGACAAACTATAGTCTTGGCATGAGGCCTCGACAGTATAGTAATTTATGGTCTTGGAACAAGGCCTTAATGGTATTGTTATGATGTCACACATTACGAATTACCTCATTATGATACTAGTAATTTATATTTAATTTTGTTATTTGACTCGTATAATACCTATTATTATGTTTTATTATGGAATATTTTTTCATCTCTTATTCCTTCCATATTATGTTCAAGTTTATATTTTGTAATGGAAGCTGTTTTTAGTTATGCACCACGCATATTATTAATGTTCATGATATATTACACTGTATTTATTAACCTTAATGATAATTTGATATCACCCCTTTATCTTGTTTTATTTTCCCCATGATGTGAAGAAGTATATTATGAATGAACTGTATGGGTAACCTTGGGGATATGGATGTTTTAAAAGGAATTTCTAGATTGTATTTATTTTCAAGTTATAATGTTAAACATATGTATGTATCATGTTTAAAAAGATACTAAAATACTAGGACATTTATAATGTGTATACCTTATTTATATTCCAATTTAAAAAAAGGTACTGGCTCCAGGAAAGTGGGGTCGGGTCCATACACATCCACGGTAAAAAAATGACTATCCAAAATTGAATTGATCAAATATCCGAGAAAGGCCTATACAAATTTCCAAAAAAATAAGATCCCATAAAAACAATCAAGGAATCCATGGACCAAAATATTTCATATAAAAAATTTACTATAAAACAATCACAACAAGTTTTAGTAACAATTAAGATGATTTTAAACTTGGGTATATTAAATGAGAAACATGTAACATAGGACATCACCCACGTAAAGTTGGCTCACTGAAATCCCAATCACGATCCAACCAAACATCACTAAATACATATCCTAAACTAGGGTATCATATGTCATAGTCACTCAAGATTTACGAGAGGGTCTCTCCATATCTTTACCACCAAACAAATTAACAAAACATAGACAAAACAACATGTACAGACCGTGAGAAGCATGGTCATATCAAACAAAGATAACCAAAACCACAAAACAACTAACATCCCAAAATAAATGATTATGTAAGTCCTAATAGAATCATCCCACTAGAACCAACTCAAAACATTAATCTAAATATTAATGACATTTAATTCTATGTAGTAAACCCACAAAAAGTTCTTCAAAAAACAACTAGAATAATAATATAAACTACAAGTGGTACTACTTCAAAAAAAAATACAATTTATAAAACTTATGAATGGTACAAAAAAACCAAAACAAAGATAAGTTCCTAAATTTTTCTAAAAATATGTTTTAGAGTTACTTAGATCCTCATACTGAATGTATGCGAGATGTATCTACTTTGTTTGAGGTACAACAAGGCCAAAAGAAGATTGATCCTCATTAAACATCACCTACAAATCTTTCTCCTCAACCATTATCTCCACACCTAATGAGTTACCTTTAATCATAACAAGTAGATTTGATGTGCCACCCATCATGTATTTCTAGAATGATCAGTTATAACAAAAAAATCCCTATAATTCATGAGATAATTGTGGATTACCTATTATATTTATTACAAATACATTACTTTTTCCAAACCATTATCTCCAAAGAATAATGGTGGAAATTATTTCCAGAATTCTAATTTTGGGTCTATGGTCAAAAAATGTTTTCAGTACCCCAATCTATTTAGATTTTAGGTATTATAAAAAACATTATTATATTCCCACTAAGTGGTTATAGGACTCACCCTAATTATCATTTAAAAACATGATCCTTTTAATTTCATTTCTATCCTTCTAAAAGGAATTTTTTAAACATCATAATACATGAACATAATCAATTCTTGACTCAAAATAGAAAAATAATTTATAAATACAAAGATAAAATTCACTAAATGAATCATTTAATTCAATTACCACAAAACATATTTTATTAGTAATCTCTAACATCAAATATATAATTTTAAATCTCTATTTACCAAGGAATACATTAAAAAACAATGAACCCATAATTTTTCCAAAGAAATAATTTTTTATAATATTTGACTCCATCAAAAACCCAATGAAATTATTTTAAAACATTTATACTATGTCATACTAGGATGTTACTAACTAATCTACATTACTTAAAGAAAGTATTTTATTATAATAAATTCACATGAAAGTTTATGATTATAGTTTTTGATCATTATAAAAAAACATTAGATTATACAACTCAATTAATTTTAATCTAATTGAAATTTTTTCACACTATATATAAAATTTCCTAATCCATAACAAGTCTTCAAATTTCACACAAAATTATCTACACAATATACTCTTATAGATAGATAATATAAATTAATTTTACCATAACATTTTGAAATCAAAACATGATAGTGGGGTGATCATAGATTCCATATAAGTTTAAAAATAAGAAATATAAATCAATGATCATAAGTGAAGATAAGATGAGAATATAGGTATAATTAGTATACCTAATAAATTTATAACCAATAAAATATTGATTTTAAATCATGGAATAAGGAATAAAAAAATAAATGTTTAGAATATCTCTAAAAGTGGTATAGGAATATAATATAACATAAAAAGAAAATACAAGATACTTAGAAATGTGGAACAATCATATAATAATAAAAAATTATTACAAAACTCATTATTCCTATTTAATTGGAATAAAAACTATATGGTCATCCCTAAAATGTGAATAGACTCATCATGAGAATGCCTATGTGAACAAACTCATTATATTCAAGCCTGCAAATCAGATATGATATTAGATCAAACTAATTCATTGGAGGGAGATATGCAACCCCAACTATAATAATCATTTCATATGTGTTCCATAAGAATCCAATCATTAATTATAAATAACTCATATAAATATAATTGGTTTCATAACATTTCAAAATGCAATGACATAAAAATACTTTGATATTTATATAGATTGATACAAAAATTTCAATAATAGTCATAACATAATAATAAAATTGAAAATAATTGGGTATCCAATGAAATTTTGTTACTCTATTGGTAAATACCATTCAAATAATATAGAAATGGTAGTTAGAATTTATATAGAAAAAGTTATTTTGTTAAGTCAATAATATTTATAATCAATCAAAGTGTGTAAATTAGGTGAATTCACATCAAAAAAATAAATGAATTATAGGGTATTCACTAATTAGTTCATTGAAATAAAAATCATTCCTATGCATAATGGAAGAGTTTAAAAGACAATAATAGTAATAGATTTATGAAAAATGAATTCCACAAGTTAAAAATAATATGATAAGATATAGAAGGTAATCCATGAAAACAATATGAGGGTGGAATCAATCAATTAAGGGGGAAGGTAGTTTAAAAATAAGTCTTCTAACTCAATAGAGCAAGTTGAGTTCAAAACAACATAAAATATTGGTATTTTAGAAATAAAAACCCAATGAGAGAAATAATATAAAATATAAAATTGAATACTATGAAATATAATCGAGTAGTGATATAAAATTTCAAAAGTACAGTAAGATCATCTTATAAAATGAAGTATAGTGTATAAAAAATATCTCTAAAGGAATTGAAACATGAGACCAAGAACCCTTATGAAATTATAACTATTCAAATAAAATCCTCTTGAAGGATATGATTACAAATGGAACATCGAATTTTATAAATAATTTTATAACCATTATAAAAATATTAAAGGGTAATTATATACTTAATTATCATTAAAACTTATTTTATAATAATAAATATATCTCAAGAAATTTAATTTGAGACATGAAAGCCTTATCATATTTCCGGAAATCCACTAAAGCGATTGAATCTTCAATATAATAGATTATTGTAATAATCACCTATTTCATAACCATTTTTAGATCTATTAATTATATAATAAAAATTTATAATTATCTTATATATGTATATTAGTTTGTTATTAACTTTTTGAAATATTGGTTGTGATTAATCATGATCATTATCAATTTATTTTGTAATAGTAAAATTATTTTATGTTCTTCACTCAAATTTTAACATTACAATATCATAAAAGGAATTATATTTCGTTATTTATAATTATTTATAATTTTATAATTTCTCTCTATTAGAGTTATTATCATGATCCTTAAATTTGGATTCAGTAATGTGGTTGTTTTGGTGATTTTTAAAAAACAGATGTTTGTATGTTAATTTATGATTTTAATATTAATTTTACCATTATATAATAAAAATAGAATCACTATTTTCTTTCTTTATGTCACATATCACTAGTAATTATGTTCTCATAGTCATCCATGATGGTATTTTATATCATTGTTTATGTAGGTAGATAGACTGACCCAAACATTAACATACTAAAATATATGGATGAGTATGGTTATGAAAGTTGTTTAAATATTAATAATACCATAATGAAAAAATAATTATGCTATTATCTATATATTTCTAATTTTTTTAATAATATTTTAAATTATTGAAATAAAAAATGAAATTATATTAAAAATGAGATATGTTACGCTATGGAGGCGATAGTCCATTGTTGCTCAAATGACGTTTTTATTTTTCGTAATAGAAAATGTGAAAGTGGGTTAATAGATATTCCATTAGAATAATAAAATGAATTATACAAACAATAGTGATTTAATTATATTGGAATGATGAAAATATATTTGGGAAAATAATATTGAATATAAATGAGGTTAGTGAAAATTTATTACTCACAATGAGGACTTGAGTTATCCCTTTAATGACTCATTGGAAATAAAGAAATTAAGATATATTTTTCAAAAAAGACTATAAATAATGTGAAATTTTGGATGTAGTTGAATGTAAAGTGAATTATTTTAAAAAGAAACCAAATTATTTTTGTGTGTGTTTGAATGGGTATTGAGAATCCCCTTTTATAAGTATTAAGAATAAAATTCTTGTAAATATTGTAACTTAAGATAATGAGAGAACACAACTCATAAATCCAAAATACACAGAAAATAGTAAATAAATGAATGGTCTTTGTTTTAAGTTTTAGAATACAAAAACCATTCATTTGAAAACAAGTTTTATAAATTTTTTAAAGTCTATTACTCTTAGAATTTTCACTTTTACCGTTTTTGGTTTTATTGTGGTAATAATTTTTAGTATAGGAAATTTACCATTAATAATTTTAAATAAAATTAACCTTATTTTATTATTTGAAAAAAATAGATAGAAATATTGAATCCATTTTATAATTTAAACTTTTAATATGTAATAAAAATAAATTTTAAAATTGTTACGTGTCACAGGTATTAGCCTATTTTTAGAAAAGCTATATTTTTTCTAAAAAATAATGTGTATGATAAAATTATCAATGTATTATATTTTCATAACATAATTTTTTTATAATAAAATAAAATATATTTATATTTTAAATAAATATGAAACATAATTTTAACCAAATAGTTTTTAATTAAAAGAAATGAAAAAAACTGTTTATTATATTAGAGATTATTTCTTATGTTCATAAAATGTTAAAAATAATTTTTATAGATTCATAATGTTAATTAAAAAAAATATTTTTTTACTAACTATATATTAGTCTCAAAAGACACAACATGTTAATTTTAACATTTCTGATTTAAAAAAAATTATTTCAGATAAATTCAATTTCTATATTTTATGAATTTAATTTTATATTTTAAATTAAAAATATAATGAAAAAATACTTTTATTAAAAAAATAATGTTTTTAAATATTCAGTGTTCTTAATATTATTTCATATCAATTTCAAATTTAATAATTTTAATATATTATATCATATATTTTAGTATAATATATAATATTAAATCAATTAAAATTTGGTATATTAACTTTATTAGCACATTAAACAGTTGTTTGAGGAAGAACAATCCTTTTTAAATATAAATAATTTTAATTATTAATCTTCTAAACATAAGAAATTTTAATTTATTACTATTTTTTATTTACTATAGTTTTTATTAATCTTATAATTTCTTAATAATTTTCATCTAATATGTTTTATCTCATTTTAGTTCAGTTTTGTGAGTAGAATAATCAATTCACATAATATATATTTAATGAAAATACATCATTAAATTTAATGTAATCGTAATAAAAAATAATTATATTTAATAAAATCTATGGGATACCTCTTTAAATAATTTATCTTAATGCCAAATGTAAATTTAAAATATTTTTCCAAATTACATAATTAAATTAACCACTTTACCAAAAAATATCATGCAAAATATGTAATTTATTTTTCAGATAATCCAATAAAATTGTTTTCAAACTCACTATTTTATTTTTTTATACTAAAATATAACCTTTAAGCATCTTGCATAAAAAATCACAATACAAAATTTTAAGAAAATATCACTTCACTATCTTCAAAACCACACGAAAAAACTTCTTAAATTCATCTACAATAATCGGAAACCACTTTTGTAGAAATATAGAACCAACTGGGTACCAAAAAAATAAATTTAGCACGATGAAAAGTAACCAAGATTGATCTATATATATTTTTACGAAATATTTTTTTACAATTTATTGAGTTTTAATTTCAAATTATCCATTAAGATAAGAATTGTATTCTTTGTTAATAAATTTGAAATTTTTACAAATTTAATATACTGAAAAAATTATGTGTTTTCTGTTCTAAAATCATTATTTTTTTATTATGTTAATTTTATCATAAATATGTATCGTATAATTGTTCTAAAATATTATGTTCAGTAATTTTTATCAATATAGAGTTTGGAATTTAATTTTCAGAGTTCCATGGTTTTATTTCAAATGTATTTTTTGGAATAAAATATTCCTTGATGTTATATAATTTTATGATAAAATTAGATAAGTCCAATTTTCATATGGATACATGTCAATCCGACATGATTTATATATTTTACTATAAATTTCTCAATTATCATATGACTTCTTCCAAATTCATAAGACTTATGATTTCAAATGTTGTTAAATGTTATTTTTGTATGAATTAAACTTAGTTCTGTAAGACATTCTTTTATGTATGACTTATAAAATTATTATATGACATCTACTAGCCAATGTAAATCCACTATTAATTTTACATATATCTGTTTGCTCAAAAGAGTCTGAATTTTCTAGTACCCCTCAAGAGATTCCAAGAAAACCATGTTTCAATTGTTGACACTGATCTTGAATCATGAATTTCCAATAAGAAAAGACAACCATGTCAAAGTAATACTTGAAAGGAAGAACTGAATCATGTCTAAAAAAATTTAATCAAAAGGAAACATGGACTGAATATAGTGTTGAAGATTATGGAATTTGAGATGATGATTCTATTTAGTGGAATATGAATTCATGTTAACTGATTTATTACTGTAAGTAGGTTTATATTCAATTGAAAGATATGTGGTATGTTGATATCTAATGTTGAGACCTAAGTCTTGGAGATGAATGAACTAGAATTATTTGTTTAATTTATTATAAAAAACATTTTTATATCAAATAGTCATTTTAACACTGAGATTGGGGAAGGATATGGCTTAAGAGGTGAAAATATAACAAAGTAAATCACATGTAAATGTCATATATTCCATTCATGAAGGTCAAATAAAAACTATGGATGTTTTAAATATTATAATGTAAATGTCATCCCATTATATAGGGGGCAGTTTTGGGGCATATGATTACCAATATAAGGGTATAATACATGTATCAATAACGATGTATTTTTCAATCAACGCATGTGTCAATGTATAAATGTGGCTTCATCCACTATGTAAGGAAACATGGCACTTCAACTGGGCCTCATAATAGTCATAAAAGCACTAGTATTAGTGTACCCATGTTTCAAGTTTCTCTTTAAGGATATTATGATATAATTTTTAAGGGTCCTCACCAAATATCGTTAATTTTTTAGGGTAAATCCAAGGGGTTAACTATCATGTAATGTCCACTATTGAATTTATGATATAGAAAGGCGTAAAAATAATCTATGTGATGGAAAATGGAGCCACAAAAAGGCATATAGGAGAAAATTAATTCATACTGAGTCCTACCTTCCCAATTTGGAATTAAAAAAAGTTAGATCTTGAGAAATATTTTATTGAAGCCTTTGAATTATTATGGGGAATATAGAAGCTAAATCATGAAAAATGTTGTTTTGTATCCATTCTTGGAATTATTTAGCTAGATTCACTTGAAGAAGATGATATATAGTGGAAGTAGACACATGAAGACAAGTAATTCATCTTGATATTTTCTCATGAGTTGTATCAGATGGATATTGGAATAAAAATTAATTTAAAACAAAGAGGAAATGGGGATCATTTATAATCATTAAATAGAAAATCATTAATATATTAGGATGAAGATACAAATACCAATATATTGTTAAAATGGGTAAAAAAACTTTATTGAGAAGGTATCTTCATTAATTAAGAATTATTAACTTCCTCAT
Source organism: Viscum album (assembly GCA_963277665.1). Classification (NCBI taxonomy): domain Eukaryota; kingdom Viridiplantae; phylum Streptophyta; class Magnoliopsida; order Santalales; family Viscaceae; genus Viscum; species Viscum album. Next base: position 528,807,475 of record OY728128.1, read on the forward strand.
ACTCATATATATTGTTTTTTTATAATTCCTTTAACCTACCAAAAAATTATTTCGGTTGTGGGATAAATTCCTAATTGAAGATAATATTGAATTATTTTTCATATTTTTATTTGGTACTTTAATCATTAATTCAATATGATTTAATTTTAGAAGATCAAATAACAATTTGAACATTTCAAATAAAACATCTCAATTATTTATCATTGTGAATTTTTTAGTTGATAGATTTCTAAATTTACCCAAATGAGACTCATTATCTTTAATAAGAAATGTTGGTCACAGTATGAATGATGGAAACCAAGTTATAATTATCTAAATAATTATGTAATCTTAATTCAATAGAAATTAATAATAATTTCACCTATATTATTCATTCTCTTATATATTTGATATAAAATGTGAATTTCATATTTTTCTTTCATGGTTTCATTGTTTATTTACCATTATTTTGTCATACATAAATGTTAATTCCAACCCCATTATCTTTCCTTTATGTTGTTTTGTTTTCATATATTTTTCTTGTTTTTACTGGATTTTATATTAAAATTTATTATTATTTCATCCCATTTTTTCTACATTGGTTTATTTATTGGTAAAATAATTAAATGATTTGATAAAATTTTATTATGGTCCTCAAAATTTTATTTCTTTATTGAGGAATGAATGTGTAAAAAAACAACTCTAAAAAATATAGACAAACTAATAAATATTTTAGAATGAGAATCTGTTAAAAAATAAAACATGTTTTTTTTTTCTTAAACATTTTATTAATCCAATTTAATGTAAACAAGATCAAAAAATGCAAACATAAATATGATTTTTTTCTAAAATTTCTAGAAACATTATAACTAAATGGGAAAATCTAAAATGGATGATACGATATAGGGAGAGAGAGACAATCTATATGGGGAATTAATAAATTCAATAACACAAAAACATTAAAATACCAAGAATTATCTTGGGATAGGATATTTCAATTTCCTTAAGTTTCAAATAACCCATTATTGGTTTGGGTACCTCCTAAGAATAGAACTTTGATATTAAATAGTCTTACATTTCACTGTATCAAAAATTTTATGTATTACAAAAAAGGACTCATTAGCCTTCTTTGTGGACTTCTATAATATAGTATAATATTCACCTCTTCAATAGATTACTAAAAATGATCTTAGAATGTGGGTATTCATTCTTGTCTAAAGGGTAACAATATGAACTAGTTCATATCTATTAATGAAAAAAAATTAAATTTGTGAACAAATCTATGAATAAATTTTAATGAAATTTTACTCAAAATTTTTTGAAGGGAGAATATAGAAACAAAATTATGAGTTTTTAACAAATTAATTGGGAGGCCCTTTATAAGGCTCGAGGTAGATTTCAGGAACTACTCAGGTAGTGTCCACTCCATCAAAACTTGACTCATCTCTTCATGGATGTCTTTTATGAATGTTTTCCACCTTTATGTTTGAATTTGGATGTAATGTATTTTATATGTATTTATAATGATTAAAAATATGAATAACTAAGAATTGTTATTTACAATCTCGACCTAAATTCATAGTACAAAGATTCTAGTAGAATATATGTGAATTAGAGTGATTTCAAAATAGGTACAAGGATAGAAGTGAATTCTTGTATTACTAAAATGAAAACAATAGTCTATTACGAACTATAATTCAAGAAGAAGTGATATCCAAATTAGATATCAATGTAGAAAATGAAATCTATTAGAGAGAAATATCAACAATTTGACATGTTTTCACACTCTATATAATAGTTTCAAAAATATTACATGTTATCCCAATCCTTAAAAGGTAAAAAATTCTTCTGTATTGTTCCATGTATAAAGGCATTATAAGACAAATTTTACAATAACTATAATAAAGTATACATAAAACACCACAATATATCATAGAGATAGCAAGGGAATATGAGACAAAATCACTTGCATTCCCACTATGACAAGGACCCTGAATCAATACTGATATAAGGTTGAGTTCTCTAATTATATACTGGATATAAGGCATGGGTTCCATAAATTGATTTTTAGGGTTGAATTAAAAATGTCTGAATTTGGTTCACAAAAAAATAACATTATTCATAAAAATATAAAAAAAATATTCTATAATACATAATCTAGAGATACAAAGGGTTCAACTATATAAGTTAATGATCATAAGAGATAAATGAAAATATCATATAAATATTGAATTTATATCATTGGAGAATTTAATTATTTTTCAGTAAATGGAGTGGTTTATAAACTCATCATAAAGGTGAAGAGTATCCCAGGGATCCTCAAAATGAAATTTTGATTGAATCTAAAATAAATTGGAAAACTCAACATCTAAAAAAATGGATAGCCATGAGGAATATGTATTTAATCATATTTTCCCACTAAAACCCCAATATAAACAATTTAAAATGATGAAAAAAAAGCAAATAAAATATTGAGGATGAATTTTGTTGGATTCATACTATTTTGAAGAATATGTCCCCATATAACCCTTCCCCTTAGAGAGTTAAGAAATACAATCAAGAACATAAACTACTAATTTTTCAATTGCTATATCAAAATAACATTCCTTAAAACCTTGATCCAAGTCTTATGATATATTAAAATTATTTAAAAACTATGTAAAAAATACATATAGAGATTATTCCCTATAATATAACAGAAGAGTGAAGTGATGTTGTTTAGAATATAATTCATCTATAACTCAATGATCTAGGTAGCATTTTCATCCAATTCGCCTTTAGATATTGTATAATGATCAATTGACTTTATGAACATGGTTTTAATATAAATATTATACATTATTCACTATTTTTTAGATAATACTAACAGCCTTACAACCCACCAAATTGGATTTATAGTTAGATGACTGATCTATCACTCACCCCATTTGGTGAGTAGAAGAATTTATAGTATAATTTATAAAAAAATTACCATTTGAATTTATTATTTTAAATATATAGTTTCGTAAGGGTGTCCTTATAAGTCTTTTTTGGCCTTCTATTTCCACTAGATGATATTTATTTAATGATTTTGGATTAAAACTAATATTATGTTTTATTGATAAAAATGAATAATTTTATTTATTAAATAATAACAAAGAAACTACACATTAAATAAAACATTCATGTGATGTGTTATTATAATTTCAGGATCCTTTTTATAAAAAACAATAATATTTTTTAAATATGATTAAGGAGATTAATAAAAGACCCACACCTTCTAAAACATTAATAGGAATTAACTCTAATAAGAAATTATAGCCATTGGATTCTTTTGAGGGTGAGTTTTTAGAAAATCCGGAAAAATTTGTTGAGTAAAACATCATAAATCCATCCTTGGAATCTAAATATTTGTAGTTTCACAATATGTATAGAAAACCAATGGATTTCATTAGATACCATAAATTCCTTCATAAATACATTAAATAACACAGGTCACCTAGGCCCAAAAATAAACATTTCGTCTAAGAAGAACCATAATTAAAGATTACAAATTACAATAACACCTAAAATACTCATTTCATTGTTGGATAACATCAGGTGTAGTTATTATATATTTTTATTGATAGAAAATTAAAAAATTGAATAGTTTTTGTGTGTTTGAAATGATTCATAACTACCATTAGTTGGTTCAAATATGATATCAATGGGTTTATCCTTTCATTATTTGTGAACATTATCTAAATGTATCATAATAATAATATAGGTTATTCAAGCTAAAAAAATTTAAATCCTAATATGAAAGAAGTTTAGAAAGAATAATTAATAAAATTTCCAAAAGTTATGATCATCTCTCCCATTTCTGACCACCATTGTGTCATTATTATCATTGTGGTTCCAAAATATTTAGGATTAAATATCATCGAAAATAAATAAGATGAGAAAATGTAGATTAGTTATTTGTCCTAATGGGGATCTGACATTGATGTTATGAAACTCAACTTTTCCACTAGAAAGAAACATTTTCTATTTTCTTTTTGGACTAAATATTAAAGTGGATAGTAGAGGATTATTTTATTTTATTTTATGGATGGTTATTGGACTTTACACTGAATTCTCATAGCCCAAGATAATAAAAAAATATTATATTCACATTCCCCATTGGGAAATATTTTTACTAATGAAATCCCTTTACATTGTGTCATTCCACGACTACATTTAAAATATTCTTGATGATTGATTTTTTTATAATTTATTGAGAATGTTATAAATGATCTTATGGAATAGTTTTACATAGTAGGATGAAACATTGAGGGATGTCTTCAGAACCCTTAACATGGTTTGTAAATATATCAAGGGATATAAATGGTTCTTAATTATGAAATATGTAAATTTATTATCACTGAAGGTATATTTATTTGTTATAAAATTTCAAGGATGGGAATAGAGGATAAAACTGATAAAATAGAGGTGATTCAGAAGCTTCCCCCTACAAAAAATGTTAAAAGGGATATGATTTTTCTAGGAATGGTTAGTTTCTACAAAATATTTATAATGAAAATTTGAAGGATAATTAGATATATTTTCTATCAACATCTAAAGGATGTGGATTTTTTTTCGATGTAAATTTTTGGAATCATTAAATCGTACTAAGAAGAAGCTATCCTCAAAACATATCACTACTATCCAAGAAAAAAAGAACCCCCTTGATGTGGATTATAGTTTCTTTATTGTTGGTATTTTTCATGGAATGGGGTCTTAAATAGATTTCATGAGGTGTGATATTATAGTAGATTTCTAGATGAGACACAAAATAATTACATGAAAACTAAGGAAGAGTTATTGGCAGTTTTTTTCTCTTGAGAAATTCATAAAATATTTAATTATGTCCATGTTTATTATATTAAATTATCATGTTCCTTAAAATATCAACTACAAAAGATATATGTTAAAACAATTAAAATGAGGTGTATTATTTAACTATATTAATTGTATTTAGTTATTAGTGATAATAAATGGGATAAAAATATAGTGGCTAATAATATGTTTAAACATTTTAATAAAACAAAGGATGAACCACGAGAAATAAAGTCTTTATTCCCTAATGAAAAAATTCATGAAATTTAGTTAACAAAACTAAAACTATTTTATATTTTTTGAATTTCTCTATTACATGAGTTATTCCTAAGGTTCTTACAAAAAGTCAGAGAAATAAGTCAATTTAAAATATTAATTACAACTTTTAAGATGATTTTTTATATAAAAGGAACGATAATTTAATATAAATGAGGTTTCTAAATAAAGAAGAGATAATAAAAAATATAGAAATATATCACTATTCAACATATGGAGGAAACCATTGGGATTAAGAATATCTTAAAAAGTGATTCAAGTTGTATTTTATTAGCCTACACTTTTAAAATATAAATGAATCCTAGTTTGGGGATATGGAAAATTCAATTGAATTTGATCTTTTATTATAAAATAGAAGTAAACACAAAAAATAATTCTATAGGTTGATATTTTTTATTTTTATAGAATGTATTTTTTAGGGAATATCCCATCCTATCATGGTAAGGAATACTACATAGTGGAAATAGATGATATTTTCAACTAGGCTTATGTTGTGTCACTACAAAATAACCAAAAAATAGTGTTTTAAAATTCATTAAAAATATTATATTTTCCAAAATTAGAAAACCCTAGAACTTCATCACAAAAATTTAACCCAATTCAAGAAAATTAATTTCAAATATTTAATAAAAAAATATGGTTTGATCACAATATTAGAACTGAATTTGATCCTTGTTCTAGTATCCATTTAGATGTTTTAACTGGTGTTCTTAAATAGTTCTTAGAGAAAACAGTATGTGTCACGAGAAATTATATTTATTTGATGTTAAATGATGCCTAATGGTCACATAATAATTCATTTAAAACCATCATTGGTGAGGTGACACAATAATTTAATTCATAAATATTACAAAATTTATGATGAACAATAATTAAATTTCATAACAATACATCCATGAGAACCAGAAAGGTTTAGGGTATTTGGATACTTATTAGATAATTAATATATTTCATAAATGATATTGATCATATCCCAAAAAGTTCTTCATATTAGTACCCTTCCATAAATATCACACCTTAAACCAATCATCAAAACATGGGGAGGGAAAACATAATGGAGGGTGAGATCAGACTGTAATGCCCTAACCCTAGTTACCCAGAGTCGGTGCGTTATTACATATCATCGGCATGATCATAAGGGATAAAATCCTAAATGGCTGATTAGTTTAGTATCATTGGATTTACTAGATACATACATAAGTTTTACATTACATTATGAAATGAAAAAAAACAACAATGTGTCTCCTTTGAACACATTCATATCTCACAGACTATCCCTGCAGTTCAATCATAATATACTTCTTCGTATCCTGGGAAAAATAAAACATATAAAGGGATGAGCTCAGAATCTTAGTAAGGATAGAAATATAGAGGAAACCACCAGAAATAAGAATAAACAATTAAAGTAATGAATAAAACTAAAACATAAGAATTTTTAACTTAAACATCAGTGTAATTTCGAAAATATAAATAAAATAATCTGATTGACTTATTTACATGGATATTATACTAGTCCAATAATCACATGTAATTTCAATAGCTAGTTTTATAAAGGTGGAATGAATAATTCCAGACATCATAACCACATAGTCAAGGCCTTGAGTCGAGACTATAAATAAAATTTTGTCAATGCATTGTACTAATACACTATTTTTTCTCATTAGAATTACAGATGCATCGAGGATCTATAGCGGGCTCCACCTGTTACATACTAAGTCTAGTCCAACCCCCATATGAAAATGTTGAAGTATAACATAAACATTCGTATTAAAACTAGCATACCAACTGTCAAGAATTTTACCATAAACCATGAATGGTATAATAATAGAACATCCACAATCAAACATATCATAACTCATTCAATACAATATGGAAGATTGGATTATAATAAATCAACCTCAATCAAGAATAATATCTAATAAAGGATGTTGAAATAGTTGAAAATGATCAGTAAAACTATTTAAGAGAAATATCCCTTTTTGTGAAATCATTTAAAAGTCACGCATTTATAAAAGAAGTAATTTGAAATATCTTTTTGAATTAAAGTGTCCCTTACCACTTTGAAACTTTTTAAAGGAATTATCATTTTTAAACAATAATTTCTATATAAATAAATCCTTAAAATCATTTTTAAATCATGGACATTAATTAAAAAGATTTAGAAAATTAAATCAATAAAATGTTTAAAATGTTGATTTAGAAAAAGAGACCCTTTCAATAAAACCATAAAATATTCATTTTGAAAAAAAATTATAAAACATGGACATGGACGATAAAAAATTTCCCTGTAAATATTTACACATAAACAATATCGGATAATAAGGAGATTAAAGAATAAAACCTTACCTTATACAATATTTTGGTCGATGGTACATTAAATATCTTGTATAATGACCATAGTTCGTTATTAAATTATAACAGAACCATATTCATATTTATTATTTCATAATTTATTCATTTATGGCTTTATACTACAAATTTAATAATAAGTTCTGTGTTAAAATAACATTTCGGGTAATAATTTCTTTATTTATCATATGCATTTTAACATGTTATTCTTGATCATATAAATTATATCATGATTTAATTGATTCTAGAATATAAAACATTATTTATGTATCATATATATTCAGAATATAATTATGTTTGATAGATAGATATATTAAATGGAAAACAACGTTTATAGAGACGGTAGGTCGTACGTATGCATAAACGCCATTTCTGTTTTCATATCGTATTGAACGGAAGTAAATGAATGAGATATTTATATATATATATATCTAGTAGAATTATCATGTCATATATTACATACTTATTAATAATATATATTTATAATCATCGTTGAATGGTAAACGTGGAAGTGAATCTCATCGTGTCATGGAGATGGTATGTCTTACGTACACACGATGGATGATATCATTCTATTGAAAGTGAACTAATTTGTAATTATATGTTATATTATATATACTGAATCATTAACATGTTATATTTATTATTTACATCAATTATACTCATTATTATACCCATCAAAATAATGAAGTGTTGAATAACAAAGTACACCACGATGTGGAGATGATAAGCCATACGTACGCACATATAGTGACTTTGTCATTCATAGGACGGATATAATAAGGAATATGGTTGTACCAAATTTATAATAACATCACAATATGTATAATGTACATGAGTTTTTATTTAGGTACGATAAAAAAAATAAAGAGGAAGTGTAAGAATAAAAGAACTTCGAAAGAGGTGGTTAGATAATTACTTCTTCTTTGGGTTATTCCTTATGATTTGAATAAAAGTGCTTCATAAGTTGGCTTCCTAATCAAATTAAGGCCACTAGGATGTAGTGCAGGTATTTGGGAGGAAAGTTTAGTAGTTTTTGGCTGAGCCAAATTGCTTTGGATGTGTTAAATCAAGCGAAGGGTGTACCCTTTTAGAAGAGAGATGAGGGTCACTTTAGCAAAAGCAAGAAATATTATTTTTTTATAAAACCATTTTAGTTTTATAATGGCTCCAAATATATTTATTTTAAAGTATTTTGAGGATGAGTCTAAATATTCTCATCCAATAGGTTTTGGAAATTTTTAGGTCACCTTATTAACCTTATCTTTTAGATTTAACTCTTAGTTAAATACTTTATCTTCCACAATGTCTTCTTGTATTTTTATATTACATGGTTAATAAAAATACCATAAAATTCCACGTGAACCAAAAGTGGTTCATTAATTACATATATTTAATTATATAAGTCCTTTTTCCAATCCTTATATTATTAGGAATATTATATCACTTAATAATATAGTATTTTTTTTAAACTCATTTACGTCAATTTTGACACTATTTAGTATTTGGTTTTTTTGAAAGTGTAACGACCCAAAATTTCATTAATGAAAATCCCTCATGATCTAATTAAATGTCTTTTTATGTAAAAATCTTATATAAAATGTCATCTTATTTGGTTTTGTGTTTAGAATTGTGACTGTTGCTAATATAGTCGTTGAACAGTTATCACATGATTAGTATAAATATAGGGCCTTAACAAATCCAATTTACTCTGACAAAGGAAGTGATGGCCTCATCCAGTAGATGTTCCCCATTAAAAGCCCATTTTTCAGAGATCAGAAAGGAGGTGGAATCATTGGGCTTTTCTCTTGACCAAGCCCAAGCCGAGCTTGAATATTTTAAGCTCGAGTGGGACCGCCTATGAGAGAAGTGGAATTTGGTAGAGATTACCACATGAGAAATGTTATTTGAGCCACCCCAACAGTATGTCACCATCACACACCTTACTCTTCGGTCTTATGCGGTTGTTATAATTGGTTATGTAACAAGACCTTATCACTATGGTTATGTACATTATTTTTGTTTATAATAATGAATATACATTCATTTTATTATCGTTACCTTGTAAATTATTTTTAAAGTAGAAATAAAATTTTTAGTTAATGTTCACCTAAGAAATATATTTGGATTATTTAATTGATTTTTAATTAAAAAATATTTTATTAAAATATTATTATTATTAAATAAATTTTTATTAAATATAAAATATCATATAATTTTATGAATGCAGTTGTATTTTTTATTAAGGTTTGAAAGCCATTTTGTCAAAAACCATGAATTTTCGATCAATGTCAGTTTTTATTTTAAAAGTGAAAACAAACATATTTAAAAAATTATTTAGAAAAAATAAATATTATTTCTGGAATCAGGATGTTGAAATTATCCAGCGGTGAATTTTTCATAATTTTCTGAGATAGTCAATTTTTTGGGTAAAAATTAAATATCGTTTAAATATATAATGTGATTTGTGACATCATAATGACCCAATAGTGATGTAATAAAATAATATAAGATTTATTTTATGCCAATATATATTTTACCGATAAAATAATGTGATTTTGGGTTTGTTTAAGTAATTTTACAAAGCATTAATGGACCCTTCAAGATTTATTAAACATCTTGTCTTTTTAAATAGTTTTCCTTGGGAGCGTGACTCACATCCACATAAAAAACCCCATTATTTTAAGTATTTTGGACTTTGGACTTATAAAATATTGTTTTCCACTTCCCTTTTCCAAAAACCATGGGCTAAAACCATGGGCTGGGTTTAGGTTTGGATTACTTTAATGTGAGTTTTCCCAAACCTAAATAATAAAGAATTCCCTCACATTTCCAATATAAACCCACCCAAGCTCCCACTTCCTCTTCACTCAAAGCCTTTTTAGTTCGTACAACATCTTCCCTACTCTCTCTATAATAATCCCAAGGTTCCCCAATCTCCCAAGAATCCTCTCTCAAGTCTCTCTCATGCCATTTGAAGCACACTTCCAAGTAAGGGTTTTTTCTTCCTTTCTCGTTTTTGTCCAATATTCTTTAAATTGTTATGCCCTTTTAATTTCAATTATAAATAATGGGGTATGATTTATCACCTCCCCCATACTGCCATATTTATTTTTTAATGATGGGATACCCCTTTATCTCTCATTAAATTCCTCCCATGTACACCTGTTACTATACCGAAATTCCGAAAGGAATTTCTCTCTCCTTGTTTACATTCAAGAAATTATTTTGTATCATGACTCTAAATTCCATTAAAATTGTTTGTAAATGTATCTATAATACCCCCCTTACTTTAAATTTCATTTACATATGATGATAAACCCATTTATCTCTCCTAAACCATTTTTATGAATTCTTACATCACGCAGTTACGCTGCCGAAATTGCACCATTTTTCCAAGCCAAAGTCATTGTGTAGTGAATACCATGATTATTTCCCTATCAAGAGTATTAACCTTTATGCACATTTACTTATTGTTTAAATAGTTTCATGTATTTATTACACATTCCTTTATCTTGTAATAAATGATGATGTTTTATAAATTCATGTTATATAATCCTTGGGGCACACTTATGCATGAAATGAAATGTTTAAGAAGGGTGTGGCCTTATATCACTCCAATGCATTGGGTATAATATAGTATCATTATAATTCATGTTCAGTGCATGTTTACTCATTCTGATTCATATTTAACGAAGTTTTACGCGTGCTTAATGTGCGATGAGGATTTACTCATGCACCATATGCAATGAGCCTTGGCTCATGCTAAATCCATGTTAAGTGTTATTGCCACATTTCCATGTTATGATTATCATGATTTATCATTCCTTTATGTTTATGATTCTCTTTTTCTCTATTGATATGTGTTTTGTATAACATGTATTTTATTCCTCATGTTATTCGGTGATAATTCCCTTACTGGGCTTTGTAACTCACCCTTTTCTTAGGCATGTCCTCAGGTTATCTCATATAATGCTAAGTACGAGGGAATGTAGTGGTCATGTAAAGGAAGTTTTCAATAAAGATGTTTTATTTCATGTTTTAAGTTGTTATGTAATGATCCTAATTCCCAAATACACTAGACCTCTCGATCTTCTATGTTGTATCAAGTGAAGTTTATGTAATAAATGGTCTTTAATTGTGTAATAACAGATCAGGGTTTTCATAGAAAGCTATAATAAGTTTATCACTTCAAAAAAATTTATTTCATCTACCCTAACATGTCATATTGACGTAGAATATTTGTGCAATGCATAAAAATTAACAATTAACAATTATTTTCATATTTATAATATCAAATATTTTAATCTTTTGTTAATAAGGTAATTACTACATCATCATTGTGTAATATATAAATTTAATTATTTAATTTCAAAAAATTATAAATAAAATTCCATGATGTAGGAAATCTTTTTATATTTCTAATGAATATTTATAATGAAATTATCATATGTATAACCATATATTAAAAACTTTTTAGTTGTTAAAAGTTGAATTTCACACTTTTAACTCTTCCTTAAATAAAATAATTATAAATGTTCTAATCTAGTCCAAGTGGATAAAAAAGGATCATATTTTACTCCTAATGTTTATTTCAGCCTAAATACACTTATCCAATATAATTACGACATGTTTTGTGGTAATTAGAATATCATTTTTACCTTTAATTACCCTATTTACTTTTAACCACGGTAAATAAAATTCTAAAGTTACTATTCACAAAAAAAATTATTTTCATCATATTCAACCCAATTTTACATACAGATGTCAACTCTGGCTCTTTGATTTTTGAAATTCAATTTACAGAAGCGGTAAAATTACATTTTATGCAAATTTTCAAATGTGCCTATAAGGTTGGTAAAGGGGGTTATAAAGTTCAATAAAATTGTATACATCTAATCATATTGTAAAATGGCTCTAATGAATTACATTGGAATAATATAGGTATTGTTCAAATATTTTAACATTAATATAAATTTAAATAAAAATTAATTATTTAAATATAAATTCCATTTTAAGTACTATGGATAATTTTTCACTATTCATTAAAAAAATGAAAGAATTCATAAAAATACAAAAAACTCACCCGAAGATAATTGTGGTATTCCAAATCCAAAAACGAAGTCTATTTTACCAAATTCAATTTTTAATAGTTTCTAATATTAATTTTATTATTTTTCACAAAAGGACATAAAAAGTAGTTATTTTATGAAAATAGTTTTTCTAAATAAAAATCCATTTTCACAAAAAATATATATTTCATTATAAATATGTTTTATTTATGATGAAACACTATAAATAAAAATAAAAAAATTCCTTACTATTAATATCCCAATACTCAATTGATAAATAAATATATCATTTAATTAATTATAATACTAATGTCTTGTTTCATAGAAACTCAATCTTGTATATAACGCTAGCCAAGTCGGTGTTGAATGTAGTATAAGATATTGACTTAATTTAAATGTATAACTTAATCTGAAATCTTGGGGATTTATATTCTCCCATCCTTCAATAAATTGTTTCCTCACAATTTGAATTTGTTCTTCAATAATAAAAGGTTAAATACAGATAATACCTTTCTGGAAAACCCACATCAAAAATCGGGTTAATAAAATTTAGTCTTAATAAAATGAAAAGGGAAATGAAAAAGTCACCAACAAATTTGATTTCAAATAGGAGAACATTGGTGGAAATTTGAGACATATAATTGGAGGGAAAACATAAATATTTATAGGGAGTGATTCGGGTCATAAATCACAAACAAATAAAAAATAAATAGAATGTTGACGACCTCATAACCATACATATATGATGGCTTAAAATATCATTGGTTCATCAAACCATACTGTACTAGGATAACACATTATTGGTTTTAATATCCTTTCCCTAAATTTTATGATTTAACTTATTCATAAAATAAAAAAAATAATTAAAAAGTAGAGTTCCATCCATTAAATAATTTCTACCACAAACTCATATTTCACTTAAAAAGATAATAGAACTATAAAATATTCTATTTATCATGATCGTATAGGGTTTCAAAAAATATATTTTTAAATCATCTATCAGATTATTTTAAAAAAATACACTATATAATCATGGACATAATGTAGTCCAGTGATAGGTGATACACCATTGTCCCCCTTCAGTTGTTGGTTCAAGTCTCATGGTCTTTTCAGACACGACGAGTTGTCTCCCAACCTTGGGGTTGGCCTTTTTATAAAAAATCCAAACATATATTAAGAAAGGTTTTAAACTTAAACCATAGTATCCAATGTAAAAATTAATCTATTCCAACCTTTAGACTTATCCAAAATACTTGTCTCCAAACTCATAGTCCTAAAATTTTTAAGGAATGTCAGTATAACATAATGAAGAACTCCTTTTTCCACGTAATGACACATGAGTACCTTCATCATGTATTCCCTTAAAACATTTTAACACCTTGAATTACCATAAAAACTTATTTATCCCATTAATGATCCATTATACCTTATAGAATACGATATATATTGCTTATATCCAAAAATTTTGAATACACAATAATGATGGTATAAAAAACATTAATCAGTTCCATGGTAGTCAAGAATATCCAATATAATTTATCCAGATCAACCATTTCTTATTCCAAAATTTGTACCTCAGTATCAGGGCCATATTAATGAATATATTTCCTTCTACCATTTATTTTACAAAAATTTGAACTTGTTGGGGAGCCACTTTTCTTAGTACCATACAATCTCAAATCCTCAATTAAATAGTAATGTAGTACAATCCATATTTATTTATATAATTAATATAACCAATACATCTTTGATACAACACTCAAATGAAAGATTTCAATAATAAAAATATATGAATAGTAATTATTCCTCTTCATCTACAGTAATATCATAACTTGATTATTATCCAATAGAATCATTTGGGGTATACTCTAATGATTGGAACATTGATTCACTTAGTGTCCCAACAACTTGAAAATGAAGCATTTTACATTTGAAACATTTCTCTTACCCTTGAAATCACGTACTTGGTGTCCTTTTTCTCCACACTCATAAAAAATCTCATTCCCTTAAATAATTTACCAAGGGGATTATTTCCACAGTTATCACATATAGGAAAATCCTTCTTTCCTATCTTCCCTTTATCCAACTTTCTCTATACCATCTTTTTCTTCTCTAGTTTCCCTTCAAAGACATAGGACTCAAAGAATTCATTACTTACCTTATTAACACATGATATTATTTCTTCATATGATGAAAATATGTGGGATACTATTTCCCTTTCTAAATTTTGTCTTAAGACCAAGAAAGATATGATCTTTATTACTCTTTAGATCATTCCTGTTGCTGGAGTTTTCATTCCTTCTACTGGGAACCATTTCTAAACAATGGAATACAATATGTTAGTTTATGAGTCACAATGCATAATTTCATACATGAAAAATACCTAACATAAATTGAAAATTTTCTGCATATAATATATAATCATAAATAAAATTTCTTTGTGGAGGTATATACACATAAATCCTTCATAATGGATTTAAATTAAAATGTAAATTATCCAATGAATACCCCCTGGGAGTGTCGTAACCAAGAGTGTAGATAGGCCCATTTCCATGTACTATGATACCCAAAGTGATGCCCAAAACTCCTTGTCATAATTTTCACTCCTAGGTACATATGTGCCAGAGCGGCCTCTACCAGCTCGTATCCAGACAGGGATGTATTTCTTGGAAAACTCACAAATCTCAACACTACTAAAATTATAGGAAGTTTTTCTATACAAATCCTCAATGTTTATCTTAGGGTAGTGTTATCTAATCATAGTTTTTCTAAATCTAGTTTCTATGGATTGTACTAAACTTCCTCTGATACTAACTTTAATGCCTCGACCCTAGTTACCCATAGTCAGTGCATTATTAAATAACATTATCATGATCATAAGGGATCAATTTATTAGCCTTTGAAGTACAATATTCCTACATATGTTTTTCATTAAATTGAGTAATGAAAAAAAACAACATTGTGTCTCCTTTGAACAAATTCGTATCCCTTAGACTATCCCTATATGTCAGTCATAATATACTTTTTCACATCTAGGGAAAAATAAAACATAGAAAGGGGAAAGCTCAGATGCTCTTTAAGGATAACAATATAGCGGAAACTATCATAAATAAGCATAAAAATTTAAGGAAATGTATAAGACTAAAACATAATCCTTTTAAACATAAAATTAAGCATAATATGGAATGTATAAATCTTATAATTCCATTTATATATTTATATGGATATTCTACTAGTCGAATAATCATATGTAATGTCAACATCTAATTTCATAATGATGGAATGCATAATGTCGGAAATCATAACCACATAGTCATGGAATCATGCCAATACTACAAATAAAATTTTGTCAGTTCCTTGTACCAAGACACTAGTTTGTCTCATGAGAGCTACCGATGCATCAAGGAGGTATAGTAGGCTCCTACCGTCACTTTCTATGTCCAATGCATCCCTCATATGAAAATGTTGAAACATAACATAAACATTCATATTAAAACTAGAATATGAAATGTCCATCATTTAACCTTAAACCATGAATGGTATAAAAATAGAACATCCATAATAAAACATATCATAACTCATTCAATAAACAATGGAATATTTTATTATAACAAATCAACCTCAATCAAGAATAATATCTTGTAAGGATGTTGACATAGTTGAAAATAATCTATAACATTCTTTAGGATAAATATCCCTTTTTCTGATATCATTTAAATGTCACACATTTATAAATGAAGTAATTTAAAAGAGAATTTTGAATCAACATTTCCCATACCACTTTGAAACTGTTGAAATAAATTAACATTTTAAAACATTCATCTCCTTATAAATAAATACATACAATCATTTTTAAAAGATGTTCATTAATTAAAAATATTTAGAAAAAATAAATAATTAAAATAGTTAAAATGATGATCATGGTAAAGATAACCTTCCCAAAAAATTAAAATATTCATTTTGAGAACATTTTTATGAAACATGGTAACATATTATAAAAATTTCCCTTTAAGTACTTACACATAAACAATCTCAGATAATAATGAGTTTGAGGAATTAACCCTTACCTAGTACTTTCCTTTGGTCCCGGGAACATTTAACCGCATGTATAATGAATATAGTATTTTATTAATTTATAATAGAACCATATTCACATTTATGATTACATACTTGATTCATTTATGGCTTTATACTATGTATTTAATAATTATATTTCTGTTAATATTACATTTCTGGTAATAATCGCTTTCTTCGCCATATGTGTTTTAACTTGTTATTCCTGATCATACAACTTATATCAAGATTTAATTGATTCCAGAATATAAAAATAATTTATGTATCATATATATTCATAATATAAGTATGTATAATAGATAGATATATGAAATGGAAAACATCGTTTATGGAGATGGTAGGTCATACAATCGCATAAACGTCGTTTTCGTTTTCGTATCGTTTTGAAGGGAAGTAAGTGAACGAGATATATGTAAATACATACATATATATATATATATAGTAAAATTATTATGTCATATATTACATAATTATTAATTATATATATATTTATAATCATCGTTGAATGGTGATAATGGAAATCAATCTTATATTGTCGTGGAGATGGTAAGCCGTACGTATGCACGAGCGATGATATCATACTATTGATGGTGAAATCATACTTAATTGGATGGTATATTAAATTTAACGAATCATAAATTTTTATATTTATTATTTACATAAATTTTACTCATTATTATAACCATCCAAATAATGAAGTGTTGAATAAAAAACTACACCACGACGCGGAGACAGTAAGTCGTACGTATGTACATATGGTGACTTTGTAGTTAATAGAATGGATTGAATAATAAATATGATTGTACCATATTTATAATAACATCACAGTATTTAGAAGGTATTGGAGTTATTATTTTGGTATAGAAACCACAAAGAATGTGGAAGTGGAATAAGAAAAGAACTCTGAAAGAGGTGATGAAATAATTACCAATTCATCGGGTTCTTCCTCTTGATTTGACCAAAAGGGCTCTTTAGGTTGGCTTTGCACTCAAATTATGATTTCAATGATGGATTTAGGGTAGTTGGGATGATATTTGGGCAGGGTTTGTCCAATCCAAATGTCTTTATATGTGTTAAATTAAGATAAGGGGATGTACCCTTTATAAGAGAGGTGATGGTCGCTTAAGGAAATGCATGAAATATTATTTTATTATAATATCATTTTCGATTTCTAATGGATAAAACTAGATTTATTTTGATGATAAGGTGGATATGGGTTGATATATTCTCAACCAATAGGTTTTATATAAGTGTATGTCCCCATATTAATCTAATCTTTTAGATTTAACTCTTAGTAAAATAGTTTAACTTTTACAATGTCATCTTGCATTTTTATATTACATGGTTGATAAACATACTATAAAATTCCAAGAGAACCTAAATTGGTAAATTAATGACATATCTATCATTATATAAGTCTTTTGAAAAATCCTTATATTATTATTAATAATATATCATTTAATAATTTGGTATTTCTTTATGAAACTCATTTATGTCAACTTTGACAGTACTGAGTATTTGGTTTTTTTAAGTCATAAAAACATTATCACTTCGAAAAAAAATTTATTTAATCAACCCAAAAATTTCATATTAACTTGGACAATTCGTGGAATTTATCAAAAGTATCAATTTACCATATTTTGATATTTATAATATCAATTATTTTCATCTTTTGTTAATAAGGTAATTACTCCATCATCATTGTTTCGTATATAAATTTAATTATTTAATATCTAAAAATTATAAATAAAATACACTAATATAGGAAATAGTCTTAGATTTATAAAGAATATTTTTAATCTAAATTATCTTATGTATGACCCTATATTAAAAAAATTAGTTTTTAAAATTTAAATTTGACACTTTTAACTCCTCATTAAATAAAATAATAATAACTGTCATAATCTAATCAAAGTGGATAAAAAAGGATAATATTTTATTATTAAATTTTATTTTGGTCTAAATAAACTTATCCAATATAATTAGGAGATTTTTTGGGTTCTTAAAAAATTATTTCTATCTTTAATTACCTTATTTACTTATAATTGTAGTAAACAAAATTCAAAAGTTACTATTCACAAAAAAAATTATTATCATTCTATTGAAACACAGTATACTTATTAATGTCATCCATGACTCTCGGATATTTGAAATTCAATTCACAGAAGAGGTAAAATTACTTTTTGTGCAAATTTGAAAATGTGCCTATAAGGTGGGTAAAAGATGTTAAAATGTTCAATAAAATTTTCTATATCTAATCTTATTATAAAGTGACTCTAGTGAATTAAATTGGACTATTATAGGTATTACGTATATATTTTTACTTTAAAATTAATATAAATATAAATAATATTTATTTAAATACAATGTCGTATTTTATGTACTATATAGTATTTTTCACTATTCATCCAAAATTGAATGTTTTCAGAAATGTACCAAAAATTCACCCTAAGAAAATTGGGGTATTACGAATCCAAATATGAAGTCTATTTCACCAAATTAAAATTTTAAGAGTCTCTAATATTAATATTATTATGGTTCAGAAAAGGATATAAAAAGTAGTTATTTTAAGAAAATAGTTTTTATGAATATATAAGTATTTTAACAAAACATATAAATTTCATTATAAATATGTTTTATTTATGTTAAAACATTATTAAAAAAGTAAAATTTTATTTTTTACTATTAATATCCCAATATTTAGTTGATGAATAAATATATCATTTAAATAATTATAATACTAATGTGTTATTTTTTAGAAACTCAATCTTGCGTATACCGCTAGCCAAGTTGGTGTTGGGTGCAATATAAGATATTGACATACTTCAAATATATAACATATAATGAAATTTGGAGGTGTTACCTAGAAACCTAATAAGGGTAACCGTGGGAGACATAAATCATAAGAGAGTATGAGATAATTATAAGGGTATAATAACATAATCAAGTGCATGTTCTTAGTATGATATATACATACCTAGAGAATCATAGAATTTAAATCCAAAAATCAATTCATATCCCGAAGCAAGATTTTGAGGGTGTAAAAGTAGTAATCTTTATTCAAGAGTCATTATACAGAATGTTCCACCATAAGATTAGGAAATCATAATCTTATGAAAACAGCTATTTAAAATAATGTACACATACAATCTTTTTAGAATAACTTATAGAAATAATACACAAACATCAAGATGTAGAAATATATATTTTAAGTAATTTCCATGAATAATCCTATTAAAATACCTAGTATCAATCACACTCATATATCAAGATGTGAACATAAAAATTTTCAATCATGTCTGTACTAAAAATCATTGAATCATGATATATCTATATCAAATTACCCAATATAGAAGAGGGATTTAATGGATGAACCCATCACAAAATGAAAACCAAACATATGTGTTTTATAAGTTCATAAAAGCATTTATCAACTCATTAAAGCATAAAACGTTCAAATAAAATGGGTTTCATCAATATTTCATCACAACATAATTAACCCAAGGGATATAAATGAGTTTTATATAATCATCCATTAATCATAATCATTATAAGACCTTGAAATAATGAATGAAGACGGTTTAATAAGATCATATCCCTATTGAAGCATAAAAATCCTTAACTGAATTTAATATAGTTGGAAGATAACATTAGAATCATTCGAATATTTCATTTAAAATAAAAAAATACCCTTTTTTGTATTTATAAATACTAAAAACTAATATAATATAGAGAAAAATAATTTATTTGAGATTAAAATGGGAATATTTAATTTAAATTTTTAAGTAAAATAATTTTTATTAATATTAGAAACTTTTTTCACATAGTAAATGTTAAAAAAAGTTTTTCTTTCACACCTTTTTAAGAAATTCATAAATAACCATTTTAGAAAATGTTTCAAGAATTCATTTTACAATATTTGAAACTAAATTCTGATAAGGTTAAAAATTAATTTAAACAATAAAAGTGGAAATTGGTACTGTTACATGCAAGTACCATGAATTAAAATAGGTTAAAAATATATTTTGTTTAATGGATAACATTCATATAAATTTTAATAATGTAAATTTACCATATAAAAACTCAAAAAGAAATGAGATTGTAATACAAATCTCTTACCTAAAGTTGCCTCTTTCTTTATATGAATTAAAACCTCCTATAAAATAAATATAGATTTATTATACATCTAAAACAAAAAAAAAATATTCCTTTATATATATTATGATATATCATTTCCATATATATTAGAATCTTCACTTTGTTAAAAATTATTCATTAAAATCGTTATTCAAGTAAAAAAATAGTATGTTTTACTTGCATGTTTCAATTCGATGGTTTCTTTCCTTTTACTTTCTTCTGGGTATCATCATCTAAAAAATATTAATCATAAAATAATTATATTATTTATTTATTATGTAAACTTTTATAACCATTGATATAAATTGGTGGTGATAAATGAATTATTTAATTTCATGGATATTGTAGTCCACACTTATGCATGGTTGATGTTTTCACTTTTTAAAGGATTGAAAATGAGTGATGACTAATAATTCACCATTTAATAATGATAATTATATCATAAATTTCATATATGCTTATTAAATATATATTTATTACTATCCATGTATTTAGGAAATGAAAACCGATTCACATCGATTCGTGAAGGTGGTAGTCCACACATACACACGAGCGTCATTATCATTTTACATTGGATGAGAAGTAGATGTAAAAGGGATTAAATATAATAATATTAAAATACATATATATATATAATATTAATTATTAATTATTTTTGGATTCATACAATTTATTTTGTGGTTCGTCTAGAAGAAATAAACACTCAATAAGTGGGGTAAGATAAATACATCTTCTTCAAGATTTATGCTTCTGCTTAGACCAAAATCATTATTAGGATAGTATTTTGAATAATATAGAATCTATGTTATTATTTTTAAAATTTAATTGGTGTTGTGCTTTCTATATCTATGTGGCCCATGAATAATTTAGAATATAAGATAATTGGTTAACTATTATAACTGATGATAGTGACACTATTGTAATTATTTATTTTTTAAATTTAATATAAAGACATATTTATGTTTAAGTGGAACCAAGGAACAGAAAATTTTGATATAAGATGTGATAGGTTCTAAATAAAATCATTTAACCACATTTACACATGTTTTAGAGACATTTTAAACATTATCTCCTAGTTAAATCCCCTTTAAACACAATTTATCCTTTCTCATACAAACATAAATTTTTACAATGAAAAAATAATTATTTTCACAAAAATAAAAGGGGAAATATAACCAAAATTTTAAATACTATTTCCAAATGTTTAATCAATTTTACCAAACTAAAAATGAATAAGTAGAACGAATTTCATTTAATATAACTATAAAAAACACATGAAAATTATCTTTCAAGAAACTACCATATTTTATTCTTAAAATAATTTCATCTTGAGATCAAGTAATAACTTTATTTCTATAATGACCCACACTTTACATACATTGTTAATACTTCAAAATTGAAGCACCCTAATTACAACATATGACAAAACCACAAAGGACCATATAGGTATAGTGTCTTTAGAAACTGGGAAACATAAACAACTGGTTCATAAATCTTCTACAGTGTCTCCCATTTATTTCATCATATCTAGGGTCCCTTTTAGCATATTCTACTTAATATCCATCTTCCTGACCTGGGGAAAAGAAAACATAAAAGGGTGAGCTCAAATGCTCAGCAAGGGCAAATAAAGGAAATAAAAATCATATCATATCTTTTTGAAAATCAAAACCTGCAAAAGAGATCATAATATCTTAACATGGAATAAATCATAGAAGTGAAAATCAGATCCCCATAAAACTTGAAACTTTGTGGAATGCACACATAATCATGGAAAATCATTTCTTGTTAGTCATGACTAATTGCCAAGACTATCTTAGTGGACAAAGTCCCTTTCTGAACCGAGTTCACTCCTCGTTTCAGTCCTGTATCACTGAACCGAAATAACCTTCCGTTCCAGCCATGTCTATCTCATGAGATATAAAGTCTTTACCCAATGCATTGGAGGGAGATATAGGTCCCACCCATCTTATAATGAATCCTTTCTTATGTGTGACACATGGTCATAAAACATACATCATCACATAACACAAGTAACAAAAATGGGATTCTTGAAACATCATGACATCATAAATCAATTCATATAAGATAAAGGAATTCATAAAAATAATTCCATCACAACATGATCAAATCAATGTAATAATAGGAATAAAAATATAACCCTTTATTATCTTAGATGGAAAATAATTTTGATAAAACACTTGAACTCCATTCTTGAGGAAAATATCCTTTCTTCTTCAAAAACATTTTTCCTTTCATAACATGTCATACAACTTTAAAAGAAAAGAAGTTGATTAAAAATAAACTTTAAAACTTGTAAAGGAAGCTTCTTTGAAGTAATGTTTTAAAAATCCATTCATGCCGTATAAGTTAAAAAAAACATTCTTCGTACTTTTGTCGGAAAAGTCAAAAAGTACCTCGTACGGAAAAACGACAAAAGATTCCTTTCATATTCTTTACTAAAAACTCACCTAAGGGTAAAATTGGATTTAAACTATTGCAAGTGGATGGAAACAATATTACATATTGAGGGAACATGGATGTGGATGATAAAATACACCCCAGTAAATACTTACGAATAAACAATCTCGGATAAAAATGAGATTGTGATATTTCCCTTACCTTAGGTCCGATTTGCTTTGTTCGTGTCCGAAGCTCCTGTATAATGGTTTAAATAATGTTATTGACTTATTCCAGAATCATACATATTGATATGATATCATATATGGTCATATTATTAGCTTCTTGATAGTAATATTTCATTGTTACTTGTTACTCGGGTCTTTATAACTTTTTGTTCTTATGCGTGTTTTGTCGAATAAATTCTTATTCTTATCTTTAGGTTATAGATAATTCATTTCCAGAATGGTATTAGTGTAGTATATACCATATTCATTCATTCAATTCATAATCATTATGAAATGAAGATCATGTAGAACGAGTCGCATCACATCGTGGAGATGGTATTCCGTACGTACGCACGAGTGATGATATCGTTCCTATGATCGTGGAATTGTATTGGAGTATATATATATTATTTCAGTATCAATATTACTTCATAATAATCATATATAGTTACTCATTACACCATTATACCCATCCTTGTAAGGTGATGGTGGAAAATAGATTACACCACGGCGTGGAGACGGTATTCCGTACGTACGCACGCGCGGTGATTTCATTTTTCCGTAGGATGGATAGAAGGTGAATTAGGGTTGTTTCATATTTATAATAAAATATCAGTATGTAAGTAATACTGATGTTATTACTTTATCATGAAACAACTAAAGAATAAGAAGTTGAAGAAGAAAGAAATTGAAAAGATCGGTAATGGATATTACCTCTTCTTTGGAACGCCTCTTTGAATCCCCCACTTAAGTAACTAAGATTGGTCTTTGGAGAAGACTAGGACCTCTAGGATTATTCTAGGGAAGTGGAGAGGAGAAAATGGTAGGGGATGGCCGAGCTTGAGTGCTCAATTTGGTGTGAGGAGGAGGGGGAGGAGGTGCCCTTTTATAAGGGAGGAGAGGGGCACCTTAGGAATATCTCAAAATATTATTTTATATTAAAGTCAAAATCGGTTTATAATGGTTCCAAAGGGTCTTATTTCGAAGCTAAAGTGGGGATGGGTCGAAATCCTATCAACCAATAGGATTTAGAAAAGTTTAGGGTATTATTTTAACCTTATCAATTAGATTTAACTCTAAGTTAATTAATTTAACTTTTACCGTGTCTTTTTGTTTTCTTTCACTATATGGTTAATACACTTACTATAACATGCCAAACGAACCCCAAATTGTTTATTATTAATATATATATCTTTATCTAAGTCATTTGGCCGAACCTTAGATTTTTAGGAATAAAATAACAATTAATAATATAATATTTGATTTAAAAACTATTTTGTATCAATTTTGACACTATTTGATATATGATTATTTTAAAAGTCATAACAGAATTATATGTTCGAAAAAAGTTGATTAAATCAACACTAATATATCATAGTAACCTATAAAATTAGTGGAATTCATAAAAAGTCTCAAATTACATTTATTTTGGTATTTATATTATCAATTTTGTCAATATTTCATTAATAAGATAATTACTGCATCATCTTTGTGTCATATATAAATTAAATTATTTGATGTCTAAAAATTACAAATAAAATACCATCATGTAGGAAATCGTTTTAGATTTCTAATGAATATTTACAATCAAATTTATCTTATGTATAACCCCATATTAAAAAATGATTTACTTATTAAACTTTGATTTTAACTATTTTAACCCTTCTTTAAATAAATTAATAATAAATGTCCTAATCTAATCCAAGTGGGCCTAAATGGTCTTATTTTATTCCTAAGTTTGTTTTTGGTCGAATTACACTTGTCCAATAGAATTAGGACATGTGTTAGGGTAATATTGATATCATATTTACCCTTATTTACCCTATTTACTATTAACCGCGGTAAAAATAGTAAAAAGTTACTATTCACCAAAAAATTATTTTCGTCTCATTGAACCACATTTTAGTCCTTGATATTAACCGTGTCTCTTGGATTTTTGAAATTCCATTCACAGAAGCGGTAAAATTAAGTTTTATGTAAAATTCAGTTTTTAACCTACCACTTTGTGGTTTCACTATTCATCAAAAATTGAAAGTTTTCAGAAAAATACCAAAATTTCACCCTAGGCTAATTTCGATATTCTGAGTCCAAAAATGAAGTCCATTTTGAAAAATAAAATTTATAAAATTTTAAAAAGTGGTTATTACTATTCATAACGGCTAGTTTTAATAGCATATTGTTGTTTAGTGAAACTCGGTATTGCGTACGACGCAAGCTATCGAGGAAGGTCGCGATTGCGTGCAAAGCAAGCCAAGCAAGTATTGTGTAGAAAAAGATTCCTTTGATTGTATAACATAAAAGTATCGGGTGTTACATTCTACCCCCCTTAAAAAGAATTTCGCCCTCGAAATTCGTCACTTTGTAACAAACAAATGAGGATACTTCTCCCTCATCATATCCTCAAGCTCCCATGTAGCTTCTTCAAGTTGGCGGTTCCTCCATAAAACTTTCACCAAGCGAGTGGTCTTGTTTCATAGGACTTTTTCGCTACGATCCAGAATCTCTATCGGCTGTTCTTCATAAGAAAGATCTTGCTCCAGCGGTACAACTTCTGAGCTGAGTACATGTGAAGGATCTGGTATGTACTTTCTCAGGAGAGATACGTGGAACACATCGTGAACTTGAGAGAGATTCGGTGGAAGCGCCAATCGGTAAGCTACCTTCCCAACACGATCCAGTATTTCAAAAGGACCGATATATCTAGGGCTCAACTTCCCCTTCTTTCCAAATCTCATAACCCTCTTCCAGGGAGATATTCGTAAGAACACTTTATCACCCACTTCAAACTCTAGGTCTTTTCTTCGGTTGTCGGCATAACTTTTCTGTCGACTCTGAGCTGCTCTTATGTGTTGTTGAATAGATCTGACCTTTTCTGCCATTTCATCAACGAGATCAGGTCCTAATAGCTTTCTTTCCCCAACTTCATCCCAGCAAGTTGGAGTCCTGCATTTCTTTCCATAGAGAGCTTCATAAGGAGCCATCTGAATACTGGAGTGAAAGCTATTATTATAAGAAAATTCCACCAAAGGTAGGTGTTGATCCCAACCTCCTTTGAAATCCATAGAGCAAGCTCTCAACATATCTTCTAGGGTTTGAATTGTTCTCTCAGACTGACCGTCTGTCTGGGGATGATAAGCAGTGCTGAAACTCAACTTTGTATCCAGAGTATGCTGAAGACTTCGCCAGAACTTCGAGGTAAATCTCGGATCTCGATCCGATATAATAGAAAGTGGTACTCCATGCAATCTTACCACTTCCTTTATATATATCCTGGCAAGCTGATCTAGAGAGAAATCCTCTCTAATAGCAATGAAGTGTGCAGACTTTGTAAGACGATCAACTATGACCCAGATAGCATTATTGCCTTTGGATGTTTTAGGAAGTCCTGTGACAAAGTCCATAGTGATGTTTTCCCATTTCCATTCGGGTATGGGTAATGGTTGTAACATCCCCTTAGACTTCTGTCTCTCAGCTTTAACTTGTTGACAAACCAAGCATCGAGAGACATATTCAGCAACATCTCTTTTCATGCCATCCCACCAGAAGTACTCTTTCAGGTCCCTATACATCTTCGTGCTTCCAGGATGAATAGAGAATGAAGAACTATGAGCCTTATCCAGCAGCTCTTTCTTTAATTCGGGGATGGGAGGAACGCAAACCCGATTCCTGAACTTTATTATCCCATCACAATCAAGGTTGAATTCAGGAACATTTCTCACCTTCTTTTGTAACTCGACATCTTCTTTCTGTGCCTCTTTAATCTTCACAAGTATAGATGGTTGAACATTCATTTGAGAAAGATAAGATCTTTCCCCTTCCATTATAATTCCAAGATCCATCCTTTGTAAATCCATAAATATTGGATCTTTTGTGATCCTCATCATGGATAAACTAGCATGGTCTTATGGACTTAATGCATCTGCCACCTTGTTTGCTTTCCCAGGGTGGTAATGGATTGAGCAGTCATAATCCTTAATCAGCTCCAACCATCTTCTTTGACGCATATTCAACTCCTTTTGTGTGAAAATATACTTTAAACTTTTATGATAAGTATAAATATCACACCTTTCACCATAAAGGTAATGCCTCCAAATCTTTAATGCAAAGATTACTGCAGCCAACTCCAAATCATGTGTTGGGTAATTTTGCTCATGTATTTTCAACTGTCGTGAGGCATAAGCTATCACCATATCATTTTGCATAAGAACACACCCCAATCCCTTCTTGGATGCATCACTGTAGATCACAAACCTTTCTCCACTACAAGGCAGTGTGAGCACAGGTGCACTGGATAACCTTCTTTTCAACTCCTTGAAATTCTCTTCACATTCCTCTGTCCAGACAAACTTAACTCCTTTCCGAGTCAACTTGGTGAGTGGATTAGATAATCGTGAAAAATCTTTTACAAAACGTCGATAATATCCAGCCAAACGAAGAAAACTTCGGATCTCAGTTACTGTTGTTGGTCTTGACCATCTTTCGATAACCTCTGTTTTTGCTGGATCCACAGATATCCCCTCTTTTGAGATTATGTGACCCAAAAATGCAACTTTTTGAAGCCAAAATTCACACTTGGTAAATTTGTCATAAGGCTTATCCTTTCTCAGGGTCTTCAATATAATTCTCAAGTGATCTTCATGCTCTTCCTTGCTCTTTGAATAGACAAGAATATCGTCTATAAAGACTACCACAAATTGATCAAGATAGTCTCTAAAGACTCTATTCATTAGATCCATGAAGATAGCAGGGGCATTAGTAAGACCAAATGGAATCACTATAAATTCATAGTGTCCATACCTTGTACGGAAAGCCGTCTTTGGTATATCCTCCCTTTTGACCCTTAATTGATGATACCCTGAACGAAGATCAATCTTGGAAAAGTATTGAGCTCCGCGTAGTTGGTCAAATAAGTCATCAATGCGTGGGAGAGGATATTTGTTCTTGATAGTGATCTTGTTAAGTTCTCGATAATCAATGCAGAGTCTCATTGATCCATCTTTCTTCTTAATAAATAGAACAGGTGCTCCCCAAGGTGACGCACTAGGGCGTATGAATCCCTTATCAAGATTCTCTTGGAGTTGCTTCTTCAATTCCTGCAACTCAATTGGGGCCATTCTATAAGGTGTCTTTGAAATAGGCAAAGCACCCGGTACGAGTTCTATTGAAAACTCAACTTCACGATTTGATGGAAGACCCGGTAATTCCTCCAGAAAGACATCATCAAACTCCCGTACAATGGGAATATTCTTAATCGTGAGTTTCTCACCATCTATTTGAGATAAATAACCTTCATTTAGTGGAATCAATACCCATAAGATGGAAGAAATTTCCACTGGAAGGTTATGTTCATCCTTGCATTGATAGACGATCGTAGGTTGATCTGGAATATGAAATGTGACTTCCCTTCTTTGGAAATTGATATGAGCTCCATTAAGAGAAAGCCAATCCATGCCAAGAATCACATCAAATTCCACTAATGGAAGGATCACAAGATTTGCAGGAAGCACTTTCCCACAAACTTCAATCGGAGAAGAATTATAAACTTCTGATGCAATTGATGTGCCATTAGGTGTTGTCACAGCTAACTCAACATCTAATTGTTGAGGTAATACGGTGATACCCTTAGAAAATTTTTCAGAAATAAAAGAGTGGGTGGATCCAGAATCAAATAAAACATTTGCTACTTTAGAGTGGATGGTAAGTGTACCTTTCACCACATCGTTATCGTACTCCACATCGCTGATAGAAATTGCATGTGACTTTCCTTTGTCTTTAGCCTTAAGAGTTTGTTGACGTCGACCATCATCATCAACCCTTGGATTTGGGCATTGATTGGCATAATGCCCCATCTCCTTGCACTTGAAACATTGAGTGTAGTAGGTTCATTCTGTGTATCCCTTCCTTTTTTGCATCATTAGACATCTTCTTCCCATTATCACGGCATTCAAATGCCCGATGACCTTCCTTTCCACATTTAAAACATTTACTTGTCCCTTTAAGACAACTCCCTCCATGTTTCTTTCCACACTTTGAGCATAAGGGAAAGTTCATCTTCTCTTCCGTGTGCTCTTTAGATTTTTATTTGAATTCCATCTTCATCTTCTTATCAAACCCATGTGACTGATGGGTTACTCCAATCTCTATCTCGACTTTGAGAGCACATCGAACGATTTCCTTGTAGCTATTGAAGTCCCTTATGGCTAACGCCCTTCGAAGACTTGGTTTTAAGCCACTAAAGAATCGATCGATCTTACTCTCAGGTTGGATAATAATACCAGAAGCGTACCTTGCAAGTCTTGTATAATTTTCTTCATAGGTACTAATAGATTCATCATCCCTTTGCTTCAGTTCAAGGAACTCTTTCTCCATCTTTGTTCGGAGAATACGAGGGAAGTACTTATTGAAAAATAAGTTCCTGAACTCGTCACATTCCATAGACTCAATTTCATCCCTTTTCCTCGTATTCTTAACAAGATTACACCATTGATCCGCATCTCCTTCCAAACGATACACTGCTAGGATGACTTTATCATGCTCAGAACATTGAAGAACTGAAAATATCTTTTCAGTAGTACTAATCCATTGTTCAGAAACTAATGGATCAGTAGACCCGCTGAAAGAAGGTGGACGCTGCCTCATGAAGGATTCAACAGAATGTTGCTCCCTCCTTTGCTCGTTTGGAAATCTTGCATGATTCATAGCTTGAGAAAGTTGTGTGAGCATGGCTACAAGATTTTGCATTCCAGCTCCCATATCGTTTGGTTGCTCAGGGGGACAATCATTGCATTTCCCATCGTATTCCGCATTAACACGGTTCCTTCGGGTTCCAGCCATTGACTAAAACAAAGAAGAATAGTGTGAGCAACACTAATTATAATAGGAAACCACATAATTCAAGAATAAAATTTTCATGCTTATGGTCTTATCCTAGGTTATTCATGGCCATTTATAAGATTGTGTTCTATGCTTAGACTTATCCTTAGGGTTCTTACTAAGGCTTTCACATCCTAGTTTCCAAAGGTTGACTATACCTTTCCTCTGATACCAACTATAACAGTCTAGAATTACTTCCAGTGGACTAAAATTGATACCTATCAGGGCACTCCATGGGCGGCTACACCCCCTGGGCAGGACACACCACCATCCCCAGTGGCAGCCATTTCCTCATGAAGCCCTTGGGCGGAGAGCCATGCTTCGTCCAACGCTCACATGTGAGAGTTCCCAAGGATCGGATACATTCCTACCTCCTTTGCCTCTGATACCAACTATAACGACCCACACTTTACATACATTGTTAATACTTCAAAATTGAAGCACCCTTATTACAACATATGACAAAACCACAAAGGACCGTATAGGTATAGTGTCTTTAGAAACTGGGAAACATAAACAACTGGTTCATAAATCTTCTACAGTGTCTCCCATTTATTTCATCATATCTAGGGTCCCTTTTAGCATATTCTACTTAATATCCATCTTCCTGACCTGTGGAAAAGAAAACATAAAAGGGTGAGCTCAAATGCTCAGCAAGGGAAAATAAAGGAAATAAAAATCATATCATATCTTTTTGAAAATCAAAACCTGCAAAAGTGATCATAATATCTTAACATGGAATAAATCATAGAAGTGAAAATGAGATCCCCATAAAACTTGAAACTTTGTGGCATGCACACATAATCATGGAAAATCATTTCTTGTTAGTCATGACTCATTGCCAAGACTATCTTAGTGGACAAAGTCCCTTTCTGAACCGAGTTCACTCCTCGTTTCAGTCCTGTATCACTGAACCGAAATAACCTTCCGTTTCAGCCATGTCTATCTCATGAGATATAAAGTCTTTACCCAATGCATTGGAGGGAGATATAGGTCCCACCCATCTTATAATGAATCCTTTCTTATGTGTGCCACATGGTCATAAAACATACATCATCGCATAACACAAGTAACAAAAATGGGATTCTTGAAACATCATGACATCATAAATCAATTCATATAAGATAAAGGAATTCATAAAAATAATTCCATCACAACATGATCAAATCAATGTAATAATAGGGATAAAAATATAACCCTTTATTATCTTAGATGGAAAATAATTTTGATAAAACACTTGAACTCCATTCTTGAGGAAAATATCCTTTCTTCTTCAAAAACATTTTTCCTTTCATAACATGTCATACAACTTTAAAATAAAAGAAGTTGATTAAAAATAAACTTGAAAACTTGTAAAGGAAGCTTCTTTGAAGTAATGTTTTAAAAATCCATTCATGCCGTATAAGTTAAAAAAAACATTCTTCGTACTTTTGTCGGAAAAGTCAAAAAGTACCTCGTACGGAAAAACGACAAAAGATTCCTTTCATATTCTTTACTAAAAACTCACCTAAGGGTAAAGTTGGATTTAAACTATTGAAAGTGGATGGAAACAATATTACATATTGAGGGAACATGGATGTGGATGATAAAATACACCCCAGTAAATACTTACGAATAAACAATCTCGGATAAAAATGAGATTGTGATATTTCCCTTACCTTAGGTCCGATTTGCTTTGTTCGTGTCCGAAGCTCCTGTATAATGGTTTAAATAATGTTATTGACTTATTACAGAATCATACATATTGATATGATATCATATATGGTCATATTATTATCTTCTTGTTAGTAATATTTCATTGTTACTTGTTACTCGGGTCTTTATAACTTTTTGTTCTTATGCGTGTTTTGTCGAATAAATTCTTATTCTTATCTTTAGGTTATAGATAATTCATTTCCAGAATGGTATTAGTGTAGTATATACCATATTCATTCATTCAATTCATAATCATTATGAAATTAAGATCATGTAGAACGAGTCGCATCACATCGTGGAGACGGTATTCCGTACGTACGCACGAGTGATGATATCGTTCCTATGATCGTGGAATTGTATTGGAGTATATATATATTATTTCAGTATCAATATTACTTCATAATAATCATATATAGTTACTCATTACACCATTATACCCATCCTTGTAAGGTGATGGTGGAAAATAGATTACACCACGGCGTGGAGACGGTATTCCGTACGTACGCACGCGCGGTGATTTCATTTTTCCGTAGGATGGATAGAAGGTGAATTAGGGTTGTTTCATATTTATAATAACATATCAGTATGTAAGTAATACTGATGTTATTACTTTATCATGAAACAACTAAAGAGTAAGAAGTTGAAGAAGAAAGAAATTGAAAAGATCGGTAATGGATATTACCTCTTCTTTGGAACGCCTCTTTGAATCCCCCACTTAAGGAACTAAGATTGGTCTTTGGAGAAGACCAGGACCTCTAGGATTATTCTAGGGAAGTGGAGAGGAGAAAATGGCAGGGGATGGCCGAGCTTGAGTGCTCAATTTGGTGTGAGGAGGAGGGGGAGGAGGTGCCCTTTTATAAGGGAGGAGAGGGGCACCTTAGGAATATCTCAAAATATTATTTTATATTAAAGTCAAAATCGGTTTATAATGGTTCCAAAGGGTCTTATTTCGAAGCTAAAGTGGGGATGGGTCTAAATCCTATCAACCAATAGGATTTAGACAAGTTTAGGGTATTATTTTAACCTTATCAATTAGATTTAACTCCAAGTTAATTAATTTAACTTTTACCGTGTCTTTTTGTTTTCTTTCACTATATGGTTAATACACTTACTATAACATGCCAAACGAACCCCAAATTGTTTATTATTAATATATATATCTTTATCTAAGTCATTTGGCCGAACCTTATATTCTTAGGAATAAAATAACAATTAATAATATAATATTTGATTTAAAAACTATTTTGTGTCAATTTTGACACTATTTGATATATGATTTTTTTGAAAGTCATAACAGAATTATATGTTCGAACCAAGTTGATTAAATCAACACTAATATATCATAGTAACCTAGAAAATTAGTGGAATTCATAAAAAGTCTCAAATTAAATTTATTTTGGTATTTATATTATCAATTTTGTCAATATTTCATTAATAAGATAATTATTGCATCATCTTTGTGTCATATATAAATTAAATTATTTGATGTCTAAAAATTACAAATAAAATACCATCATGTAGGAAATCTTTTTAGATTTCTAATGAATATCTACAATCGAATTTATCTTATGTATAACCCCATATTAAAAAATTATTTACTTATTAAACTTTGATTTTAACTATTTTAACCCTTCTTTAAATAAATTAATAATAAATGTCCTAATCTAATCCAAGTGGGCCTAAATGGTCATATTTTATTCCTAAGTTTGTTTTTGGTCGAATTACACTTGTCCAATAGAATTAGGACATGTGTTAGGGTAATATTGATATCATATTTACCCTTAGTTACCCTATTTACTATTAACCGCGGTAAAAATAGTAAAAAGTTACTATTCACGAAAAAATTATTTTCATCTCATTGAACCACATTTTAGTCCTTGATATTAACCGTGTCTCTAGGATTTTTGAAATTCCATTCACAGAAGCGGTAAAATTAAGTTTTATGCAAAATTCAGTTTTTAACCTACCACTTAGTGGTTTCACTATTCATCAAAAATTGAAAGTTTTCAGAAAAATACCAAAATTTCACCCTAGGCTAATTTCGATATTCTGAGTCCAAAAATGAAGTCCATTTTGAGAAATAAAATTTATAAAATTTTAAAAAGTGGTTATTACTATTCATAACGGCTAGTTTTAATAGCATATTGTTGTTTAGTGAAACTCGGTATTGCGTACGACGCAAGCTATCGAGGAAGGTCGTGATTGCGTGCAAAGCAAGCCAAGCAAGTATTGTGTAGAAAAATGATTCCTTTGATGGTATATCATAAAAGTCTCGGGTGTTACAATTTCCATGAATTTATTTGGTTAAATATTGATAAATTATGTTTTTAATACCTTTAGATCAAGAAAAATCTGAATGGAACCTTCAAACTGTACCTTTAAATGCATAGGCTAAAAATATTTTTTAACGGAAATAAAATATAATTTATGTTCATAAAATTAAAACATTGTTTCCATGATTTAAAATAGTGTTTTAAAATATATTATTAAAATAATTAAACATATCATTTTCAATGACCTTTACTTTCCATTTATGTTTTTTATGTCATCATGAATATTGTTTTTTTATTGGATGTGTGTGTTATGGGTAGAGGGGTCATAGAGTTATGTTTTAAAGATGAGATTCTTGAGAGTAATGAATATTGGTTCAAAAAACATGATCAGTTATAATATCTTTAGATTTTAAAAGAAAACTATGCACGATAATGTAGAAAACATGCAACACCGAGCATAAACAAACAATGAAATATTAATATTCAAATAATATAGTTATAAGCAAGTCATCAAATTACCAGGACAAATATTTTTAACCACGTTACTAAATATTTATAATTGTGATTCTCAATATAACTGTATTGGTCTTTTTTCGGAAATAGGAATTCAATTTTCTTATAATGTAATTTCAGGCCTCAAAAATGTGTTTTCTTCAAAACTGGGTTTTATTACATTTTATGATGGAATATTATCATTTATTTATCAATGTTTTAGAAATTTTATTTGATAAAATAAATAAATAATTTGAACTTTTAATTTAAAAATTATCTTTGTATGAATTTGTTTATAATTTATTGAAAAGTTTAATTTTTTCAATGAATAGTGGAAAATACAAATTTTTATTTAAAAATGCATTTTCATTTCAAGTACTTAAAGGGTAAAATTATATTTGATTTTAATTTAAAATTTATTTACATAAGTTTGATTAAAAATAATCTGATAAATTTTATTAGAATAAACATTATACTATAATTTGGAATAAAAACACTTTTATACTTAAAAGGTATTTTTGTAAATTTGATTTTCATCGCGTTTTGTGAGTTTACTTTTAAACTAAATTTATCCACTAATATGAATTGAATTTGATAAAATTAATCCAATATTTCTAATCATGATATATAAAATTATTTATTATTTTTTACAAAATATTTCTTCTATAAGAATATTTACCGTGAAATGTTTTTATTTCCATGGTAATGTTAAATGGGTTTATTAGGGTTAAAACTAATGAGATAAAGATTAAAATTCATTAAAAACATAATTAAATTTCATTTAATGAGTATATTTCATAAATAATGATATATATATATATATATTTATAATATGATCATTTTGCAATAATATTTGATTTTTACCTTTCTAATATTTTAAGTAAAGGTTAAACTCAAGAATTTATATCTCTTTATTCACATATTTTTAATACATCATGAAATGGATAAAAATTATGTTCTCTTATAAATTATTATATTAAATGTCAATTATTTTGTTTTATGATGTAAATATTTTTTAAATTTTTATATATTAAATAATTACCATAAATTCTTACTCAACAAATACATGATGCTTGTGATAGCGGTAGAAAAATCCAGTAAATGATTTTAAAGACTCTAAAAGTAATGTTGTGTTGATGAGTTATAACATCCCAATAATTTAATATATTTATATAAAATTATATTAATGTGTGATAGATTTATATTTTAAAACCATTACTATCTTATTGTATTTAAATCCAAAATAAAGTAATTGTGTTAAAAATTAAATTGATGATAATATCTACCATATAATATTTTACTAAATTATTAAAAAACATAAATATTTCAAGAGTATAATTATCATGAAAAATGATATATAATTTCATCCCTGGGCCATTCATGGTCCAATTTCTACCTTCTATTTAAAATTATAACACTTTAATATTGAAAATTTCATTACCACACTTAAGGGTAAAATTGGTCAACCAAGTGGTGAAAAAAGGATACGCTTTAAAATAATCTCTAAACCTATCTAAATTTTATTTAATTATTATATAATAACAATAAGAATATTTTATTTTATTAAATGTAAATGTGGAACCATTTTACTTGAGTTAGAAATGTATTATAAAATAATATTTCATGAATATCTAAAAAAGTCTCAACACTCCCCTATAAAGGACACCCCTCCTTTCTCTACCGAAGAAGAGGTAATTATCCATCCCAACCACTGTAAAATCATTTTTTCTTCTTATAACTCAATAAAATATTCTTAAACCATGATTCTATAATAACATATGTATCTTGTGTGTACTGAATTGTTATTATGGAAATCGTACAACCGTTTTTCATTTATTTTTTCATCCCATAGGGAATGAAAGCATAACATATATGAATA
The DNA here is from genome assembly GCA_963277665.1 of Viscum album. Classification (NCBI taxonomy): domain Eukaryota; kingdom Viridiplantae; phylum Streptophyta; class Magnoliopsida; order Santalales; family Viscaceae; genus Viscum; species Viscum album. The sequence goes on from OY728128.1 coordinate 528,844,034, forward strand.
TGTGGACAACCACCTCCACGAAGTGATGTGTTTTATTTTCCCTAACCACCCCTCACTCATATTTATAATGATGTATTATATATATATATATATGATATTCGTGTATTAATAATCATTCTATAAAGATAAGATAACAATTATTTTCATACCTTTCTATCCATTGAAACATGGTAATGATGTCCATGCATACGTGAGGATTACCACCCCCACCAAGTGATGAGATTAATTTTTAGTCATTACATTACATGGATGGGTTTTATAAATTATTTAAATTGATAAAATTATATTTTTGATAAAATAATAATTCAAGAAAGTTAACATAATATTTACCTTCTTTTTATCATGTTTGTCGATTAATGGAAATATTACCCATGTATACATCCAGCCTACCATCTAAGGTACTTCATTTTCTAAAACAATATCTCATATTTGGTTTTAAAAGTAAAATTAATGTTTAAAATTAATAATAATTAAATTATTATTATTTTTTAGGTGATATAACAATTATAACATTGACCACATTCAATATACTGAAGAAATTTTTCAATAAAAATAAACATCCTCAAAACACACAATATGGAATTTATTTATTAATTAATAAGATATTTCATTGATATAATTAAAAAAAATGGTTATTGGCAAATAAATAAAAATTTAAAAGGTTATAAGATAAAGAAATAATTTGTATAATTTTATTATACAGGAACTAATGGATATACTTGGAATGTCTATGCTTGATATACAAGGTTTAATCTCAATTTCCTTTCATTGAGAAATATTTTCAATTTCTGAACAAAATTTCATTTATAAGGTTTATATAGTAACAATTTTACATTTTATGTCATGAATAAATCATCAATAATTATATTTGTAATACAAATTATTTCATCCAAGGGGATTTAACATGAATGTTACCATGTGGTAAATGGTTTCTTAACTCAAATTTCATTCATTAGGTAATAATCATATTTCAATAACTTCTTTATGTTTTGATTACTTTTGAATTTATGTATAATTGATTTATTTTGTATTTCCACTTGTCTTATGTGGATTTATATATATTCACATAATCACTTTATGGATTAATTATCACTTTAAAATGTATGATCTTTGCAAGTATTTTCATTGTCTTAGTCTCATTTACTTGAAATATGATTCTTGTAGTGAACTATTATATCACTGAATGGTGTAAGAACAACACCCTCAATGAATTTTGACATATTAATACATGACATTTTTGGTATTTATAGTCGTATTATACACTTTCTTTCAACTAGTTTTTATTTTAAATAACCAAAACGACAAAGGATTTAAATTACAATCTCATTTATTTTAGAGATTTTATATATATTGGGATAATTTGAGTCATATAATTATCTATTATTTTCATTAACCACAACTATTTTCTTATCCATTGGAAAAAAAATTGGTTTACATGTTAAATATTCATTTCCACCAATATTTATTAAAGAAACGTCAACATGGTTTCTTAAGTGATATTAATTATGCATATTATTTTTGATCATGAATATTTCCCTTCAATATACATATTTTCTAAAATAATTTCAATAATTTTCTTTTATTAGGTTAAATTAGTTATTAATTATATTTGACAAGATCTTTGATATTCATTTAAATGGTTTTAAAAATAAATTTGAAAACTTTTTTCTTCTGGGTCACTTTAGATTATCTTTTAAAAAAGTGTGATTTTTTTTTAATTTTTAATATTTACATCGTAAATAGATTATCCCAAAATCAAGAACATTATTTTCATTTAAAATTTATTTATATGGGTTCAATTATATTTTCAATAAAATGATTTTCATAATACTTTTATGATAATTTAGTATTTAAAAATAATTTTCAATTTCAAAAGTATTTATTTCTCAAGAATGTTTTTAATGATATTTTGTGATATTTCTATTCCTAAACAACAACAAAATATTAATTTATTTTTTATCAACTAGGGATATTTTTTAAATATAATATCAATATTATTCCTCCCTATGGATTATGAATGTTTCAAAGATATTTTGATGAAACTTATTTCTTTTCCATAGGTAAATCAAGCTAAGAAAATACTATAATTATTGTTATATTGAAAAATGAAATAATACATGTTTTATGATTATGTTAGGGTTTTTGGACATTTTTTATGAATATGGGTGAGTTAGATATAGCTTATGGTGATGGGTGAGCCTGATCTAGCTCTTCAATACAATGGGCAATTATTATATTCTCCAGTTAATTATGTTGGAATTTGACCGCATTAGTTATAACACTTATAAGGGTTATGTTAAGGGTTTTATAAAGATAATATTTCAAGATAACAACATGTTTTATTTATTATTAATATGACTATTTAATGTTTCCTTTGATCAATATTTACATCACATTGATCCTGATTATTAATTCAAATGTCTTTTACCTTTGTTAAGTCTTTATTCCATATATCATGTTTTATGGTCCATAGTTTGATGGGTATGAATTCTATTACATTATTTTGGATCATGAAAGTTCTATCAAGGAGAATTTTAGGGTGAACTGGTTAAAAAGAGGGGGATAAAAATACTTTCTTCTTCCAAGAATTCAATTGGAAGTGGAAGCGATCCTACGCACCAAACATATTTATTGACAACTGCCCCATCACTAATGATCCCAATGTGGTTAAAGGTGGGATTTCTTATTACTTTAACTCCTTACATTCTAGTAATAATACACACTATGAATATGGATACCCAACAGATCGGGCTGACATTATTGTATCCATTCCATATGTGATCACCCCTGATATCAATCATTTTTTGAAGAACATACCGTGAGAGGAGGATATTTTGGGAGCATTTATATCCCTTAACCTTATATATTCTATCAAATCATATGGTTTTCCTATCTCTTTCTATACATCATTGTGGGATATCATAAAAATGATCTTGTAGAAATAATTTAGGACTATTTATAGGGGAAAACTTCCCATAGTTTCATGTTACACCCCATAGATTCTGATACATAATGTCAAAGACCCTTCCTCTATTAAAAAAATATAGTCCAATATGTATATGAAACCTAAAAAAAGATCATATATATTGTCGTAAATAGAATCCTTGATCTTTTCCCATATAAGTGGATCTCTTAAGATATTCATGGTATTGTTTTGGAAAATTATACTCAAATAAACATTTATTTGTCCCATAAAATGGTAGGGTATATCAATAAGAATGTCATGGGGTCTTATAATGGCTTTAATATTGATATGTAATAATCATCTGATAGGATGGAGTGGAGTTTCATCATCAAATTCATGATATTTATGTGATTTTCAGAAAATTTGGTTGATCTCTTCTTCAAATTAATCTATTATGCTTGGATTTCAGTCACATTTATGGAAAAAATTAATGGATTATTCAAGTCAGTTTGTGAGATATGATAAGGGGATCCCCTTTACCCCATTATCTACATCATTTTTCAAAAATCTTTTTGTGGGTATGTGAATAAAATTTTGAATGAGGGTATATTATTTACATACCTGTGTAGGATAAATATCGTCGATGCCACACATCCCTTCATTAATAATGACATGATTATTTTCATCAATAGAACCAATAGGTCCCTTAAATAACTCAAATGTATCGTTGAAATTTATAAAAAATGGAGTTTCCAAATTATTAACAATGTTAAGATAAAAATATTATGTTCCACATACATCTCAAAAAATAAATAGAAGAGGATTAATGATTGGTTATGAAATATCAGAAGGCATTTTCCCATGGATTATTTAGGGTATACTCTCTCTCAAGGTAGAATCCACATATATCATTTTGATAGACTAGTGGACAAAGTATAAACTCATATTTACAATTGTAAAAACTATTTTTTCTTATTTGGGGGAAAATAAACATCGTAAATATTGTACATAATTTTATACCCATTCATTTTTTATTGATAATCAATACCCCTAGGAATTCTTTGTAGAATATTGAGCGATTAAATATATGATTTATATGGGATTTTTAAGAAGATCAAAGGTATCATTGTGCCTCGTGTGATCATATAATCATTCTGGTGGATGATAAAATAATTTATCATAGATGTGTCTCAATAATCCTGATTTTATTCTAAGATAATCTAGTATGGGATTTCAATGAAGGAAGCCCCCTTTGGTGAATTTTGATTATAAAAAATATAGGACTCATTCAAATGCATTGGGAGGTATAATATCCAATACATGTGATCTGATCTTTTATACCGTACTAGTTTTACATGATCACTCGAGATGGATAATGGGAAGTTTCACGCTAAAAATTACGAGTGAGAATTGGATGGGGAGTGTTTTATGATTCCTTTATTATATGATGCCTTATCTCTCCTTCCCTCATTCCAGTAGGTTTCAATAATTTATCAACATGGTCCTTAATCCAAAATTGATGGAGGTCTTCAATGGTATTTTGGTCAACTCTTATCCTAATAGGCTCATCATCACATGTACCTTTTCTAGCCAATTCTTGATGAAGGTGTTCTATAAGGTTCTCTATGAAAAATCCAATCACGATGCATGGTGATCTATTCTCAAGTGAAATGAAATTCCCATAATGACGAAATTTCTTGTCTAGTGTATATGAAACCCTGAACATCATAGCTATGAGGGGGTGCATATCAAGGGGGTTAACATCACTTCAAAGTGTGCACGTTGCAATATGTTCAAAAAGTATTTGACCTCCCACATGTTGTTTTAGGGAAGTTGGTATTCCTTGGTGTGGTGATTCATCGATGTTTTTAATGGGACTATTTTCAAAGGATTTCTTGGGACAACTCCCTTCAAAACTAGTATCCCTGTAAACATGATAATATGTATGAATGAATGGTGAGAGAACTATTTATGTATACTAGATACTAGAGCATCTCAAATGCACATAAAATGTCATGACATGATGGTTTAACATGTTTATACATGGAAGTGATGGTTAAGGAGAGGTCTATGGTGGATGATCTTATCCCTCAAAAAATCATTGTTGTATTTCACCTTCTTTATGGTCCTTCATGGAGGGTAAGAGTTCTACCTAAATATAGAAAATACTGAAAATTTATGGAAATGGGTTTGAGGAATTCCCCTTAAAATAAGGAATAAAAAAACATTGACGGATCATGATATATGATGAAATGAGGGGTGGTGAAGTTGTGTCAAATTAGTTTGGTTTGGTTATTCTATCGTTCATTATGTTCTTTCAATAAGGTGACTCCCTAATGGCTATGGCATCATCCCCACATAAGGGGATACAGTTATTATAATCTCACTATCTCTTGATTGAATGGATGGAGATGGATATCATCATTATTAAAAAGTCTATCCATGAGGATATTCTTATCCCATGTTTGATCACCAAATATATCTAAAAAAATAAAATGTATTTTTAAGGATTTCATTAATCTCAACCACACATGGTTACAAGGTAATAAGGTGGTTGACTTTTTGGCCTCTTGGGACTCATCGTACAGTTATTGTATCATCTATAATACTCTTGGATCCCTGCCTCTAGTGTGTGTTAGTATAGTCTGTGTTGATGCACTAGGTCATCATTATTTCATACCTCATTGAATTTCTTAGTCATCACACCCTGTACCTCTAACAAAAATATCTTATCATTGGATGAATATTTATTTGATGTTAAGAAATTTGTAGGAGTTGAAATTGATTTTTCTAAACTTGTTATTTAGGTATTCAATTTATATGTAGGAGTTTTTAATAATTATCTAAAACTCAGAACATAAAATGTCTTTGGGTATTTAAGTGACACAATAATAATTTTTTTGTTATAATTTTTTTATTTTTAAAATTATGTCAAATTTTTTAGTATTAAATCTATAAATATAAATATTATGTTTTAAGCACTAGATGTAGAAATATGGGTTTAGGGCTGTTATAGGTGGAATCATGGTAGGTCTTATAACAATATTTAGATTAGGATGTTTTCAAGTGATTTTATATTAAGATTTATAGATACCATATGGGTTTTAAAGGGTTAAGTATGATCATAATTTAAAAGTTTTAGACACCCATTTTGGAGTTTCAAGTGCTGAAATTTAAATGTGAATAATGTTATTTAGGGAGATGTTTTATTTTATTGAGGTATATGTAACCCTTATGTTTAACATGAAGTTCTATTTCATATTAATAGTATTTCATTTTTAGGGGATGTATGATGAAAGGTAGAGATAACCATTAGGGTTAAAAAACCCATTATTCTAGAGTTTTTTGGGGTTGTTTATGAAATATGGCTATTTATTTAGTGAATAATATATGTTTAGCCTTTTTTATATGGTTTAATTTTTTATATTAATGTATTATTTCATCATATGAAGGTTTATACATATTTTATGTTATCATAACTTATTATAAATAGTTAATTTTTGGTCAATTATATTATACTGGAGTTAAAAGACATATATAAAAATTATAAACTCAAGGTAATATATTTATTCTCAATTTTCCCTCATTGAGGAATATTCTAATTTTATATACCTAATTTTATTTAATTGTTTTATATACTAAAAATTTAACATATTATATCATGAATAATTCATACTTCATGGTATTTTAATTTTCAATCCATATTATTTCATCCAAATGGATTTGACTTGAATGTTACCAAGTGGTAAGGGGTTTCTTAACTCAAGGCCCATTCAATGGGTTATACATCAACTCGGTTTACTTTCTCGTGACATGATTATGTGTGAAATGATATATAAATTTTTTTATTATGTATTTAAACTTATATTATGTGGACTTACATATCTTTACATAATCACACTATGAGTTACTTATAACTTCAAAAGTTATGATCTAGATAAGGGTTTTCCTTATATTATTCTCAATTTATTGAGAAATATTTCTTATTATGAACCATTATATAATTAAATAGTGTAAATACTAACCCATTAATGAATTTCTATATATTAAATCATAAAATTCATGGTATTTATAGATACAAGTAATATTATTTCTATCAATGACTTTTGATTTAGAAGTTACCAAACCAGTAAAGTATTTATTTTATAATCTCTTTTCTTTTTGATATTTTTAATGTAAAGGGTTCCTTTAGGGGAAAAGATATGATTTTATTCTCAGGAACCAAATCTCTTTTCTTCTCCTCTGTATATGAATTTTTTTAAATTTTTATTTTCCATTATCCCTTTATGGATTATTGAAATATCATTAAAGATGTTTAGAAGTGATAATGATCTTGTATCATCTTTAAGATCGATAATATTTCTATTCTATATCCATGTTTTCTAAAATAATTTCAAGAATTTTCTTTTCTAAAGATAAATGACTTATTAACGAAATATTAAACTATCTTTAGCATTCTTCTAAAACGTTTTAAAGGGAATATTTTTAACATCTTTCCCATGATATTATTTTTAATCTCTTTATAAATTTTTTAATAAAAAGTATTTATTGTTAATGTTTATATAATGAATTGATTTTACTAAAATTATTAACATGATTTTATATAATAATCGTTTATATGTTTTAAACTTTATTTTAAATTAAAAAAAATTAATAATATTCTTTTAATTTTTAGTTATTAAATGTGATTTTAAATGTTAACATAGTATTTTCCTCAAGAATTATTTTAATGATATTTTAATGGTATTTATATTCATAAAAAACAAAACCCCTTGATTTTATATATGATTTATTGAGGATATGTTGTAATGATAACATCTTTATTCATTCTATGGATGGATTATGATTATTTCACTGAGAATTGGATGAGTTTTATTTCTCTTCCATGAGTAAATAAATATATAAAATAATTTTAGTAATTATTATATTAAGAATGAAATATTTAATATGGTGAAATTATGTAATGGTTCCTGGAAAATGTTTATGATGATCATTGAGCCCGATATAGTTCAAGCTCATGGGTGGGCCTAATAAATCTCTCCAATTCACTATGTAATTATTATGTTCTCTGGATAATTATGTTAGAAGTTGGCTGTATTTCTAATTCAACTTGTAAGGATTATTTTGAGGGTTTTATGAATACAATTTTATAATATAAAAACACATTATTTTTTATGGTTTTGAAGAGATTTTTAGATTTCCTTTAATCAAGATTGACATCACAGGTCTCATGATTAATGATTCCTATGAATATTTCTTTTATTAAAGTTTTATATCATACTATTGTTTTTTTACCAATGTTTTCATGGATATGAATTATATAATGATATGATCATTAACATTAATTATTTAATCATACTAATATGTTCAAATTATGATCACTAATGATATTCAATTACTAATGATTATTTTTATGCTTTCAGAGAATTTGATATCACCCTTCTTATGTTTCCTTTTACCTAGATAAAAAAGAATGTTTTTAAGTATGCTGATCAAAATAAAGTTAATATATGTAAATAAAATTTTTGGGGATGATATAGATTTTTATAAACTAGTTAGTTATTTACCAAATTTATTATGTATTATTTTTTTTCCAAATTCTCTAAATCTCAAAACCTAAAAGGTACTATAGTATGTAAGTGATGAAATGTTTTCTTTTGATGTTAAAATTTTTATATGGTTTAATTTTGTCACATTTATTATAATCAACAAAATAAATTTTAAGATAATGTTTAATCACTAGATATTAAAATGTGAATATGGGGATATTATACCAACTTGATAACGGAGTGCACCAGCCATCTAATGTTGTTGGTCATGGGAACTGTAATTTATTCATATCACATTGTCCCCCTGGTGGGAAGTTATTATTCTTCTAGTGGTGTTGAAAATGGGACGTGCAATTATGTAGATACAACTAGCCCATCAGTGGCCAAGAAAGTAAGCATGGATTCTTCCCTAGCACACCATCCCACCAAAGGTCAATCACCAGCAAGTCATTAGTTCATAGATGAGTGTATTATTAATGGATATTTATTCATTTTACTATAATATATATTTTATCCAACCCCCATTCCCCCCATACAATCCCATTATGACCAGAACATCCAGGTGAACACTCCATTGGTTTTCGTGGCTTCCTCATTATATCCCATTGAGAAAATTATTCTAGATCAATATTTTGGCACCAATTAAGGAATTATCTATCCATTTTAAGCCTAATAGTTTTTATTTATCTCTAAGTTATCATGGATATAAGCCATATTATCTATATATATTAATCTACAAAAAACTATAATATAAAATTAATGATTTATTTATATAATGGTGTTGGATTACAATAATTGAAATCTTATCATTGATAAACCATATATCATCTATTGTCAATGAATATATTTTGGAATGTTCAAATGGGTTCCATCTATTATCATGATCTCTTCATTGAATCATAACTATAGAAACTCTACTATGAGGGATTAGATATTGTTCTAGTGAATGTAGGTGCATGGGAATGATCGAGATTTCTTACCTCATTGGATCTTGGAAGTTTGCCCCAATGCAATATAGGTAAGATTCCCTTACCATCTTGGTCCTCTATATGGAATTGTATGACAATATTACCTTGTCTGAAGATGTCTAGTATAGATACCATTTATTTATATGGTATTTTTGTCTTCTTTATGTAAACTATGATCACTTTTATTGGTGGGTATTTTGTTTTCATTTCTATGTCAGAACTTATATGTTATTATATCAAGGCATGTGGAATATTTGATATGTCATACTTGTTTCTTGATATGTTGTGGCATATTGTTTTAATATAAATAGTCTATATAATATTTTTTATGATATTTTATTCATTAATATTTCAAGACATACATGAGGATTTGTGCATAGATGATAGAACCTCTATTCTAGTGTTCAGTTTGACAGGTATCCCTCAAAGACCCAGCCAACCCCTTAGTGGGGTATTTTAGAGGAAATGATTCATATATTTCTTCTTTAAATACAAAATAAATAACACCAAATCCTAGAATGTTGTTATACTATGGATTTATAATTCATTACACCATTCTAAAAGGATCCATATATTCGTATGACATGATGATGAGAAATTAATTTTCATTTTTGTAATGTTATATTCATCCAGGTGTACCATGAATACATTCCATAACATGGGAGTAGGTAGATATGAGTCATGGTTGTAACAATAGTCTAAAGAAATTAATTTAGTTTTTCCTTAATGGATGAATATGTATTTTACTTAAAGTTTGAAATATTCACAAAACATGTTCAATATCCTGAAATTAATACTTATGATCTTATTTTGGCATAGTTACAAAGTAGGTACACACGGGGTTTAAAGAATCCTAATTTGTTCAAAATCCTTATTTATATGATTGGCTCTATTATTGTATGTGAATGTTCCCTTCCATAATGATATAAACATATATATACATATGCTATTATATTAATGTCATATTGGGTGTGTATTAATTAGTATATACTCACACCCTACATAAGAATCTCAGTGCATATATAGAGTTCATGATTAGATATCTATAGAAGGTTAAGGGTCCAATGGTAGGTTATTGAGGAGTTTGGAGTTTGGACATTGACTCAGTACATGGAAAAACCTCATAAAGCTGCAAAAACATATTTTATTTATTAATTTCAAGTTTCAGTATTTATACTTGTTTACCAATGACATTAGGGTCTATTTTGTTCCATATTGTATGAAATAATAATAAATATATTCTAGAATCGTGTTTATGTTATTTTCAACAATTATTTTTAGTTTTATTATGTATATTTAATTATATTCTATTATATGGCTATGATTAATGATTATATTGTCTCTCCACAAAACCTTTAGACCATCACCATAAGTCAAAATCCTATTACATGTTTGGAGGCATCCATTAAGTCATATGGAACATCATCTTATACCTAGTGATTTGGGTAGGGGTGTTAGAAAATTGTATCAGTGCCTCAGTATCCTTTCTATTTTTTTCTATTTTGGGTTAGGGTAGAAATAAGATAAGTTTTATAGAACCTAATCATGAGAGTATCCATGTTAATATCCAACTCATGTGTAATGAACCACCAAGTTACCATGATGGGAATGTTATTATAGTTATGGATTTTTATCTTTATAAAGATCTTGTATAAATTATTATTTTATACTTTAAGGGATATGGGTGTGTTCATGCATCCTAAACAGGAACATAGGATCACTTGTCAAATATATTCTTATTCATTGTTTCAGGGTAGTTATTTAATTAAATTCCTAAATTTCTGCTATATATTTGGAAATATAAATTTATTCTCTACTTGTGTCAAATATCTATGTTGTAATTATTTATATAAACTTATTCATCATATTTTGATTTATAAATATATATATATGATTGTGAATAAAACATAGGTACAAAGGTCTAAACATGATCATTGAGTAAAACATGGAGGGTTAAACCTGGTGTGTGAGTATCTTATAGTATAGGAATTCTTATCGAAATGATATATGTGTTTCTTATTATCTCATTATGTCTTAATCATAATAAAGTTTCTAAAGGAATTATAAATATTAGTTTCTCTTTTTAGAAAAAATGTTGCCTAGGGAATGCTTCATGGGGACTCCTGGAGAAGCAAACCATAATCCTTCGGATAGGGAGGACACTCTAGATCCAGTACATGCAATGTATGATAATACACTTGAGAATGATCCTAAACTCACTCTGATGGTTTAGGTGGTAAACAAACCTCATCCTAGAGTCTTCCAAAATGTGAATGCTTTAGACGGTGGGGAGTAAAGGATGATGATTTACTATGACCAAGATTTCGAGCCACATTAACTTTCATCCTTTAAAGTATTTGGTGGTACATATCATACTAAGGTATGGATTGATATTAATGAGTTCAACTTTTATAAAGTAGTGACTCTTAATTATAATTAGGTGAATCAGGATGACTTTATGCTTCCGGGACCCACCTGGATATTGTAGGGTGTTATGGGATAGGCATAAATTCATAAGGTTCTAACTTAGGAGCCCATCAAGGACAAGTTATTAGAGGAGTTACTTCCTAAAATACTAAAGTTTGGATAATTTTAGGATTTATGGAGATACAGTAAATAACAGTGACAGTTTCTCCTTACTCAATTCATTTTACAGAGAAAAAGTATAATTTTAGCTAGAAATGAGGCATGAAAGGCTAGGGAGTTTTATATTGGCCTTTGGATGGAGAATAGAGATTAGGATAGAAAATTTGACCAAACTATATATATAAAGCTACTTTTAAAGGACTTGAATTTTGAGACGTGAATAAAGGAGAACATGGTTATAGGGTTTCTTATAATATAATTTTTTATGACAACTAGAATTATTAGTTCTGCAGTAAGTACCTCATTCAATAGTCTGAAGATGAAAGAAAAGGAGGTAAAATATGGTGGTATATAGGAAATGTATTTTAGGGTTTCATTTATCCCTCACAAGGGAGTAGATTTTACTAGGTGTTACAATTTTTAATGGAAGGAATATTTTAGTACATCATGTGTGAATCCACCATGAAAATAATAATGATGTTGTATGATGGGTCATTTTCAACTATATTATTAAAATGTTTCATGTCATATTTTGAGGAGATCCTTTAAGAGTTTGGTAAGAGTTCCGTAGTAGTAGAATCAGGTACTGATGTCCTGGGTGACTCAGGAGACTTATGCATCATAAAGGAAAGGTTGTTCCCTAAATGTAGGTAGAATATATACAATGTATGAGGTTCCTAAAATTAGAGTAGAGGGACCTTATGTAGTTAGAGGTATAGTTTTTATTACCTCACTGATATCTATTAATCTGTTTGATATAGAAGTTTATCATTCTTTTATATCTTCTCACATTTTTGTTTATGAGGTTTTACTAGTTAAGATATATTATGAGTTTCACTCTCTTGAAACTCCCTTTTAATAGAATGTAGATAATCACTAATGATTTATTTAGTGTCCAAAACATTTTTTCTTAAAGAAATATATGAGACTTTGGGATCTTATAAATTAATAGTTTCAAAGTGAAATTTGTAATGTGAATGTTTTTAATTAATAAATAGTATATAGACTACTACAAGAGATGTTTATATTCTAATATACCTAGAGGAAAGAGGTTGTATGAACCTACCATTAAACATTACATATTCTATTGAATTTAACTAGAAGTAAAAATATTACATTCTGAATACATTTTAGGGTTATATTTTTATATAGTTGGACCATAAATCATACATGACAATTGTATATATTAAAAAGTAGACACTTCTACTTAGTATCCATTTTTTCACTAAACCAAGCATTTAAAAAAGAAACACTTTTCTCATATCATATCTCCAAAAAACCTTATTGACCTCATACATTTCACAAATCTTCGTTATACTCTAGGAAACACATTTTAAATCATGGGACAGGAAGAAACTATACTTAATAGAAAAAAATTAAATAAGTAATTTGTTAGTCCAAGAATTCTTATAATAAATTTCCATTTTCAAAATATACATTACGCTCAAAAATAAATATTTTCATAGAAATGATATCACATTCTCTACATAATGATTTTCATAAAACATATCATTATGAATATTAAAGGAAAAACAAATACCATAATCGTTTCAATGAAATCATTAAAAATTTATATTAATTATTTTAAAATATTATATATTTCAAACTTATTATGTAATATATAGTTTCCTTTACCTTTTGAAATTAGAATATTTTCATAAAAACAAAAAAGCAAGGATAGAAAAATCATGTTGGTTACTTGAGGATTCATTTTTATTTCATTATTACATACACATGGAATAACCATCTTGTTTATACTTGGTGTAAACATCATAGTAAAACATTAAAAAATATTCCTAGTTGTACTTGGAAAAACCGTCACAGTACATTCCCATAATCTCTTAGGAGAAACCTAATCAGTTATCTCTATCCCACTACCCAATGAATTCGAGAGTTTAAATGAGCTCACCATCCCTCTGTTTATAGCAGAACCACATATCTTCATAAATAATTTCCAAGAACAATAACATAAATAATATATATATATATTTAATTTCATAATAAATCTAAGTGAAATCAAGGGTGGTTTTCTTTGATAAATATAAATACCATAAAGGATAACTAAAAATTAATTGAGAAAAATAAAATTTCTATTTGAAATAACATATTTATTAAAAAAACTAAAAACATATCATGGAATATTAAATAGAAGACAATTAGTCAATATGGAAGAAAAATAACTTCATGTTGAATAAGTTAAAAATCCATATTTTTTTTGAAAAGCCACAATGTACCAAATTTGGAAAACAAAAAAAAATATTCTATTCAAACCTTTATATAAAAAATAAAACTTGTATAAAAATGACTTCATAAAATAATAGAAAAATAATAGAAACCTTATTTAAATAAATTTTAGAAACAAACCAAATGGTTATGTAAAGAATAGAGTTTAATGGGAAACCATAAAGACATTTTTTAAATAAAATTCCATTTCCTTGAGTCTGACTCATCACATAGGTTATTTATATTCTTGAAAGATAAATAGAGGTGAATTTATAATTTAATAAGAATTTTTATTAATGATTATTTTTAGTTTTATTTTATCTCTTAACCTTCTATATTTATTTACTTAATCAATTAAATTCACATCATACATATGGATGATATTATGTTTATAAGTCCAAAATGACTTAAGAAAGTTTACTATAGTCAAAAAAAGGAATTACTCCAACATCACAAGAATAAAAAACATTAGACAATTGTCATTTTTATACATAAATTAATATTTTAAAACTGATCATGAAAGATAGTTATGAAAAATTAAATTTGTTTTAATCATAGAGAAGTTAGTCTGTATGTACGCGTGAGTATGATTTCCATTTTTCAATTATCATTATTGAAAGATGATATGTATTATTTTACCATTAAAAATTATTATCAGATGATAAATATGATATAATTTCTTTAATTATACTCATATGAATAATCCATTTTATGTGTTGATGAAAAATGAATCAAATCACCTTGTAGAGGAGGTAGTCTGCACATACGCAAGAATGATGCTATAATTTGTCTATGAATATAATTGTATGAATTTAAGTGATATATACACATACTATAATGATAATGTTTTCATGAATATCATATAAAAACATTAATTATATCATTATAATCAATATATGAGAGATGGCAATGGAAAATGTTTTACATTGTTTTTTGAAGCGGTAATCTTCCAAACACATAAAGGATGGTCTATTTTACAATTTGATCGAAATTAATATGGATATAGGTTTTTAAATTAACAAAAAACCATAGTATTTATAATATAATTTTTATTATTATATATTAATTTTTAAAAAATATTATATGGAGGTATAGAAAGAAATAAAACTAAAAATTCAGTTAAAACTATACCTTCTCTTTGAAATGTCTCATTTTATTAACAAATTAATCCTTTTATGGTTGGTATTATGCCTAATAAAACAATTAAATTATAGGGGGAGTTATTTTAAAAAGGTAGTTTTATATTAAATTTACAAACCAAATTTTTCTTGATGTTTGAATTAAGAAGAATAATAGATGCCCTTTTATAAGAGATAGGAGGGGAACTCTTGAAATTTCTAAAAATACTAAATTAATATAAATTAATTATCAATTAAAAATTGAAAGTAACTAATTTATTTAGAATATTGGATGATTATGGGTCACAATAATCTCATAACATAAGGATTAGTGAATTTCTTACTATTTTTTACCTTTATCTTTTGGTTGTAACCCCTCATTAACCTATTTCACAAATACTGTGAAAATAAGGATTTTCATTCATTGGGGTTAATATAATTACGATAAATTGGAAAATAGCTCACAAGTGTAACATGATAGATATTTTGAACCATATTTTAATATTTTCTCCTAATCTAATTATTCTGAAATTTTAAATCATTTAATAAAATATTATATATTATTATATGTAATTAATGTCATTTTTTAAAACTATTCATTACTTTGATTTTAATAACATAAGCGCATAAAAGTAAAATTAGAAGTAAAATAAATTAAATAAATCCCTGAATTTTATTATTAATCTATTAAATTAGTGTATCACATTAATTACCTGAAATTATAATACTTTTAATTTTTTATATTATTTATTCAACTCTTTCATTAAATTAATAATTATTATGTCAACATTGTTTATGAATTTAAGTTAATTATTTATTTACTAAAATTTATAATAAATTACTATGATGAAGATCATGTTTTTACTCTTTAAAAGTTTATTTTTAGATAACCATACTCTATAGTAATCCAAATATTAAAAATGTTATAATTATAAGAACTAAGATTGTGGCATTTGTTTTCTTTTCCATAAATAAAATATCATGAAGGTTATAATCACTTTCAAAAGGAAAAATATTAGATAAAACAAAATCATGTATGATTATGAAAAAAGGACTCATAAAATATACATAATCAAATTATTATAGTCAATTTATAATCCTTATCATTTTATTTTTAACATTAATTACAAGATTTACACTTTATTGTTCTAATAAAAAATAATAAGGTTATTATTCATATTGACCAAAAAAATGGAATTATTTACCCAATTTGTAATAAATTATTTCATATGTGGGATTTATTTTTCAAAATTTAATACATAAAAATTTGATAATTTAATTTAAAATCACAATACAAAATGTGATTAAAAATAGTTTTTCAGATAAATGGCCTTCTAAAATAAAAAATATTTTTATACAAAAATCAAGTATAAAATCGATTTAAAAACCCTTAATTTGATTATTTTAAACCAAAATTACATAATTAATATTTAAAACTAATAAAAAATATAATTTATCTTTTTAAATGTTAAAATAGAAAATATAATTTTTAATGCAAATCAGTATTTCTCACTATTCATTAAAAACATATTTTTTAAAAATATTCAATAAATTATGTAAGCATAATTTTTTACTTTATGAATTTAAAATTTAAATTATTTTTTTCAAATAAATCTTCAAAATTTTTAAGAAACTATTTATAATATTCACTCATAAAAATATAGAAAACCTAAATTTAAAGAAAATATATTTTTGAAGAATAAATTGACATTACAAAAAACATGAGTAAATATTTATAAGTAATTAATTAATACAATATAAATTAGTATGACTATTATATATTCTATAATGAGGTTAACAATATTCATTCCCTCCAAATTAATGGCTCTGTCATAATGGACATGTTTAAATAATAATAATTCACTATTTATTTACATTGGTGTTCGGTATCTTCTATGCTATCGAATATGGTATTTATTCGTAAATAAAATATCAGGACATTGAATTTCACAAACTTTAGGAATATTTTCCCCTCAATTTCAACTAAGGATTGAAAAAAAGGGTTTGGCATTTCCAAATAACTTTTTTGAAATCCCACATCATAGAAAGGATAAATAGAACCTATACTTGAATATATAAGTATAAATGACATCTAGAATAAAAAATAACAAGGTTTTAATGTAAAAAATCATAGGTAGGAAGTGAAAACATGGAAATGGAAGAAAAAATAAAAGAACATGAACTTATAGATACTGATAGATAAAATGTTCATGAGAAAGTTAACAATCCTAAAATCATAAATCTATGATGGGTTAAAATGTCATTGGCATATCAGTAACAATAGTTAACAGATAAAATTTGTATTTCAAGACCCCTTTCCTAGAGTTTAGTAATTACATTATAAAATACATGAAAATAATAAGTAATTATACATAATTTTCAGTAATGATTTCAAATTTTAATCCATTTCCACCACAGACACATTTTTTCTCTACACGATAAGCATTCAAGATGATTTTTTATACCTAAAAACTAGAATAAACTTATAATGGATAACCTGATCTATAAAAAGTTTAAAATATATTTCTCCAGTCCTTATACATTAGAAAAACAAAAATAGATAGGAAAAAAAAAGTTAATTCCCAAAATAAATAAACCACCATATGAATAAAAACTACATTAATTTTAAAAAATCAACAGTGACACCTAATGTTCAATATAGTTCATTCAATAAATAATTGTCCTTAAATTTCCTCAAAATATTCTAGTATAAGATTGAAACCAAAAAAATAATATGGATTTAAATATAGAGTCTTTATTTATTTGTTTCAAATTTATCTCCAAATAACATCAATCACTCTTAATGCCTCATTTCAAAATGTATATGCATGAATCATATAATCACCAGGATATGGTCATCATTTCCAAAATTAAAACCAATCACCATAAAACTACATTAAAATCATATAATACTCTAAAGGATAACTCATCCTTTATTCATCATTTAAAATCAAATATTATTCTATATACCTTAATCATATATGGTGCCTTAAATTATGAACTTATTCATAAATAACATTAATAAAATAATCAATAATTCACTTGTCAATATCATGGTTACTTGTAAGATAAAACACACATTACAATAATAAACATAACCATTATTTGTTAGATATATTAAATAAAAAAACAATTTCATACTAACCAAGACATCTCATAGGACAATGGTATGTGATGAAACTTATCTCAATTTCATTGTGGGTTCAAGCCTCACGGCCATACCAGATGTGTTGGGTTGTCACTCAGTCAGTGTGTTGTCATTTTTCTAAAACCAAATTAATAAAATTCATATGAAATAACCAGAAATGTGATAATCATCTGAAAAAATAAATTTAACAAATTAAACGTCAATGATATGTTTTAAGCTAAATTTTTATCTCAAACCTATCATTTTTCATCTCCAAATATGTAATAACCCATAACTACCTCAAAATCAATGATCATATAAACACTAAAGGTCATCATACTATTAAAAATATTTCTATATAATGAAATGATAATTATTCCTCAAATAACATTTTCATATGATAAATTGAAGGGTAGTATATACCTCAACCATATATAAAAACTCAATAAAATTTTCACAAATTACTGCCACCATTAAAAGAGTATTAATTATTTTAAACATATGATTATTCATAAATATACAATAACTCCTAAATTAATTGTACACAAATATCATAATAATTCAACTTTCTTTATAATACATTAACTATGATTTTAAATATTATTCTTTATCACTTGTTTCCTTCACAAAAAATATGAATCATGTTCTATGATTTAACAATATAAAAATATAATCCAGGAAATAATCCATACCATTTATATGTCATTTATAGTTTCCTCATCTTCAATAATAATGGAATTATATATTTATAAATAGATAATTGTATCATATTTCTGGTCTCATTAATGACACTTCCACATAGTAAATATATTTTAATAATAACTATTCTCCCCACATATAAAATGTTCAAATGATACCTAGGGAAGAACTTATTTCTGCTTTATAGATTTAATTTAACACCTCATTTTTCCTTGGAATATTATTTCTTTATGACCTCATTTACCACAAAAAAATGACTTCATAATATTTAGGACATTTTTTGTGCTTCTTTCAATATTCATGACACATAATTAATTTATTATGTGTACCTTTATGATCTCTATTACATGAACTTACATGGATCCTCAATTCTCACTTATCTGATGAGTTTGGAAACTCACGTAGGCCCTTGTTTATTATAACAACTCCTGGGAGGAGGTTATGAATAAATAAATGTTTTATCATTATAGATCTTATTCCATTCAGTTTCTCCTTTATACAATAATAGAATTTTCCTTCACATCCAATGATAGTTTGATTCCTACTAGATCTACCCACTTACTAAACCAATAAAAATCATTGGGAGTATATCAATACAATAAACAATTTAATAACTCTTTAGGATGATAAATACAAATATATCCATAACCATGGTATAAAAATAACCATAATTTTCCCTAGAATACTATCCATTGTGCTTATATATGAATTTTAACTTATGTTAAAATAACATCCTAACCTATAAATTTATTTAAACCAAAATTAAATACTAACAATAAGGACATGTTCTAAAACATTACAAATTCTAAAAAACTTAAACTAGAATTAACATTCTTACATAACCAAATATTATTTTGATTATATTTTTATATAGTGATGTTATAACTCTTATACATAAATCCAATGTATTATAACGTGAATATATCTACTCAGTATCCATATTCCCCACCAAACCCAAATTCTAAAAAAGAATCATTTATTCTATTAAATACATATCTTCAAAAAAAAAATATTGACCACATGATTTTCCCTAGTACCCCTTAAACCATGTAAAAATCATTATAAAACATGGTATTAGCTCAAAACCATAGTAATACACATAAAAAATAAATAATTTGTATTTCTAGGAATTGATATAAACAATTCTCTTTATGAAAATAAACGTTGGGCTCAAAATAAACTTTTTATTACCAAAGATATCACCTTATAGTCCCAATTCATTTCACAAAAGATATCATAATAAATCATAAAAGGAAAAAAAATAATACTCATAAAGGACTATTTCAAATTTAGAAAAAACCTAAAATCATTTTAACAAATTTATATCTTTCAACTTTATAATGCATCATATAATTTCCATTAACATGTAAAATAAAAATATTTCCCCAAAAAGACATATCAAGCTAAGATAAATAATGTAGGAAACTTAAGGAATAATTTTCATATAATACATACATAAACATTGAATAAAAATTAAAATTATACTTGGAGTAATCATTGAAGTTGGACTATAAATTACTCTCATTATTATACTTGGAATAATCATCATAGTATAATCCCATAATCGCTTGGGAGATAATTAATCTATTAACTCAACCACTTTACCCAATGCATTGAAGAGATATAACGAGCTCACCTTCCCTTGGTTCATAAAAAACCACTAATCATAAAAAACAACACATAAGAACCTTAACATAAATATAGTACATATATATTTTATTTCATTATAAAACATAATTTAAATAAACTATTTTGGTCTTTTATGAATAAAAAACCATTAAATATCATTAAAACATTTTTGAAAAAATTAACCTTTCCATTTGAAAGCCCTTTTTTAAAATAGTATTCAGATATAAAGTAAAAATGTTATTTGAAAAGAACCATGAAATCATTTAAAAAAGTATTAAAATGGAAAAATATTCTTGGGGGTGGGAAAATCCCTTCATGCTATATATGGTAAAAAAACATTCCATCCATATTTTTATCACAAGAATATCAAAGTACCTTATTGAAATAACAAAAAATATTCATTTGATAATGTTTTTTAATTCAAAGATGGGATAAAATGACATTAAACATTCATAAAAGAATAGTGAAAACCGTATTTAAATGATTTTTCAAAACAATATTGTGGATATGGAAGAAATATATCATCTTACGGAAAAAATTAATGATTATTTTTAAAAGTAAGTTCCTTACCATGACTATGACTTATCAATTACACTATTTATCTCCATCAATAATAAACATAGATTATTTTATACCTTATTAATGAATTTTTTTTCAATATTATAATTTATTTTATTTTATTTCTTACCCTATAATATTTATTTACTTAGTCAATTATATTCACATCAGACGTTTTGATGATATTTGGTTTATAAGTCCAAAATGACTTATGTATGTTGAATATGGATAGAGAGTTAATTACTCTATAATATCCAGAATAATAATCATGAAATAATTATAAAATATATATATAAATTATTCTTTTAAAACCAATAATGAATGATAGTTATGAAAAATGAACTACATTTCAATCAAGGAGATTGTACTCTATAAGCACCCCTGACTAACGTTTCTATTTTTCATTGATCATTATAGAAAGAGGGTATATGTTATTTTATCATTCCATAATTGTCATAAAATAATAAATATTATATTATTTCATGAACTATAATTTTTTGTATCATCCATGTAATGTGGGGATAAAAAAAGAATCCCATCATTTTGTGGAGGTGGTAGTGCACACATACGCATGAACGACGCTATCATTTTCAAATGAATGGAATGATAATAAGTTAAATGATATAATATCTTCTCATAATGATAAATATTTCATAAATATAATATATAAAAATTAATTTGATCCTTATAATACATCAATGAGATATTTTAATGTAAAGTGAATTACATTGGTTCGTGAATCTATAATCAATCGTATAAATGAGTGATGGTTTTGTTTCTAAATTCTTAGAAGTGTTGATGGATATAGGTTGTGAAATTATCATAATAACCCTTATTATATATAATATTCTTTTTTATTGTAATTAATTTTGGAATAATATTAGAATTTGGTGGAAGAATGAATAAAACTAAAACATATGGTTAAAAATATAAACCTACTTTGTAAAGTCTCCTTTGATTAACACATTAATCCCTCTATGGTTTGTATCCTGCCTATATAAAACCAAAAATGTTAGGGGAAGGGTTTTGATAAATTATATTGATATTAATTTTCCTATAAAAATGGTTCATTAAGTGTGTATGAAATAGAAGAAGAGATTCCCTTTTATAATAGAAGAGAGTGACACTCTTAGAATTTCTCCAAATAATAAATTAATAAAAATTAACATTCAATTAAAAATGGATCTAAATAGATATAAATATATTAAAAAAATAGGATTTTTTTTCTAAAAATGTCCTAAAATAAAAGCTATACAATTTCTATTGGTTTTTCCCTTTATCTTTTGTTTTTAAACCAACATTAACATTCACTAAACATACCATGAAAATAATTGTTTTCACCCTTTTGGGGTCAATACAGCAACTATAAATACACAAATAGCCCATAAGTGGACCATGGTTGATACAATAAATATTAAAATAATATATAAACCTAATATAATTTTTTTTGTTAATCTTATATCATTTAATAAAATACTATTTATTATTAAATATCGTTATTGTCAATTTTTGAAACAACTGACCACATTGATTTTAATAACATCAAGGAAACAGGTAGAATTTGACAAAAATATTTAAATACATAAAAAAAGTCATGTCAATATAAAAAATTCTTGTATCATATTAATTATCTCAAATCATAATATTTTTGATATTTTTGAGATCATTTATTTGACTTTTCCATTAATTAAATAATTATTGCATCATTGTTGTGTAAGAAATTAAGTAAGTTTTTTCTTATCTAAAATATAAAAAAAATTAAAATTATGAAAATAATTCTTTTAGACATCAAAATAATATTTATTAATTAACACATACTGTAGAAATACTTATGTTCAAAATATTATATTTATTAAAAACAAGAGTGTCTGATTTTTTAATTTTTATTAACTAAAATATTATATTAGTTATAACCACATTAAAATGGAAAATAAATATGATTCTACCAAATCATTGATGATTATTAGATAAATAAACTTATAAAATAAAATCATGTCAAGTGTTGTAGACATTTTAGAATCCTTAGCATTTTATTTTTACCTTTATTTACCCTGGTTTCCCATTGTCGTGGTAATAAAAATTACTAAGGTTATTATTCATACTGACCATAAATAAAAGTGTCATATTTATCAAATATGAACCAACTGATCCCAAATACGAAATCTTTTTTTAAAATTTGAAACATAAAAATTTCAAATTTTAATTTTAAAACAACCCAGAAAACGAGATTAAAAATTGTTTTTTCATAAAATTTACCTTTTAAAATAAATAATGTTTTATACTAAATTAATGTTTAAAATCATTTTCAAAACATTATTTTATTTATTTAAATAAAATATAACAAATTAAATTTTAAAACTATTTGTAATCTGAATTTTAATTTGTAAATACAGAAAAGAAAATACAATATTTAATAAAAATTAGTATTTTCACTATTAAATGAAAATCATTCTTCCTAGAAAATTTTAAACAATGATCCTAAGATAATTTTAAAATTATTCATTAAAAAACTAAATTTATTTTTTCAAATAATGTTTATAATATTTTAGAAAATTAATTATAATATTCTCTCACATAAAGAAACAAAACATGTTTGTGAAGAAAACATATTTTTGAGAATAAAACGAATTTACTAAAATCAAGTGATTATTTAAAATCATTAATTATTATATTATAAATTCGTAAAACCATAATATATTTCATAATATGGTTAATAAAATCCATTCCTTCTAATTTAATAACTTGGTTCTGATGGTCACATTTAAATAAGCATAATTCCTTATTCATTTGATCTCAATGTTGTGTATTTTCTATACTATTAAACTTTTTATTTCTTTATACAAAATATTAAGATAATATACTATCTAGCTCCTTACGAAATATTTGTCCTCCAATTTTAACTTAGGCACGAAAACTAGGGGTCTTACTTTTCAAAAAACCTTTTTTTGAAATCACACATCATAAAACGGGTTAATAACATATAAACATGAAAAGAGAAGTATGAAGGTCTTCTAGAAGAATTCATAAATATGATTACATATAGGAAAACATGGGTAGGAAATGAAAACATGGAAATTGAAAAAAAATCTAATTCCCTTAGAAAAATAGAGAGTGATAGAGATCATGGTCCTAAGAAAGTTAACCATTACAAAATAATAAATCTATGATGTCTTAAAAGGACATTGATTTATCAGTATGAAAAGTAAACTGCTAACATTTTTATTTCAATACCCTTTTCCTAGAGTATAATAATTCCCTTGTCATTTATACTAAAATCATAAGGAAATATAATTATTTTTCAATAATGATTTAATATTTTATTCATTTTCCACCACAAAGTAATATTTTTCTCCAAACAATAATAATTCAAGTAGAATTTTTTTATACCCAAAGCACTAAGATAAAATTATAATTGATCAAATAATACACAAAAATTTAACAATCTATTCCTCTAATTTTAAATTATTAACCATAACAAACAAAATAGTAAAATATAAGACCGTTCCAAAATTGAATAAAATATTATAAAAATATAAACCACATTCATTTTTTAAAATTTAATAGTATTTCCAAAATTTCAAGAAGGATAATTCAAAAATTAATTTTCATCAAAATTTCTCAAAATATTCTAGTCTAATATTTTAACCCAAAAATCCTAAGGATGTGATGACATAGTCTTATATGATTTTTAAAAAATTTACCTCCAAATAACATCAATGACTTTTAATGTCTCCTTCTAAATAGTATATAAGCTAATCATATAGCATCTAAGATTTGCTAGTCATTTCCATAAATAACCGAATTCACCATAAAACCTCATTTAAATAATATACTCCTACAAAATATAATTCATCGTTTGTTCCCCAAATAAAATTAAATAATATAATGCTTACCTTAATAATATAGGGTTTCAAAAAAATAATGAAATGATTCTGAAATAACATTAATTAAATAATATCCAATTGACTTTTTAATCTCAAGGATATATATATGAAAAAAGATATGTTACAAAAAAAATATAACCATGTTTTGTCATGTTAATTAAATAAATAAATAAATTTCATACTATCTAAGACACCATGTAGGCTAGTGGATATTGATGAACCCTTATCTCCTATCATTTGTGGGTTCAATCATCATGACCTTATTGGATGTAAAAAATTACTACTCAGCTTGTGATTTTTTCATTTTCTAAAAATATTTTAATACAATCCTTATAAAATTCCAAGAAATGTAATAAGTATCCTAATATTAATCATAATATATTAAAAATTAACGAAAATTTTTAACCTCGATTGTTATTTCATACCTTTTATTTTTCATCCCAAAAAATGTAAAAACCATTATTAACACAAAATAAAAGATCAAATAAACCCTAAATGTCATTCATGAATTCAAACATATGTATGCATAGTTAAAATAGAATTACTCCCCAAAAATATCAGTCACATTAAAAAATTAAGGTTTCTATATACCTCAACCATCTATAAAAACACAAAAAAAAGTGTTCCAAATCACTCCCATTATCAAAAGAATATTAATTATTTTAAACTTAGGATAATCCTTATACATTACCTAACTCTTAAATCAATTATATTAAGACATATCAATCATTTAGTGTCTGTTATAATACATTAACAATTATTTTTAGTCTTCGTCTTTAATACTTATTTATAACAAACAAAAATATGAATCATGTTCTAAGATTCAACAATTAAATAACATAAACCATGAAATAATCCGTACTATTCATATATCATTTTCATTTTCCTTTTATTTAACTATAACGACATTAGATATTTCTAAATAGATATTTTTACATTCTTGATGATTCCATTCATGGTCCTTCCCCCAATGACCTTTATTTTCATAATAACTAATCTCCCCACATATAAAATGTTCAATTCATACCACAAGAAGTAATTCGTTCCCATTCATGGGGTTAATTGAATGATTCCTTTTTTTCCTTAGAAGATTATTTATTTTTGACATCCTTTACCACATATAAAACATCTTCTAATTAATTTAAGACATTTTTCTTTGATCTTATTTCCATATTAATGAAACATAAGTCATAAAAATCTTTTTACATTTATGGTCTTTATAACCTTAACATCTAGGGTTCTTCACTTTTGTCTTATTTTATTTTTTAGGAAACTCACCTAGTTTCAGGTTTTTAATCATAACTCATGTTATCTTGTTAATAAAAACAAAAATAGGCTAATTTCTACTCTACTTCTGTTCAATTTTTCATTCAAAAATACACGGTATTTTCCTTTACATCAAATGTTACTTTAGTTTCTGTTAGATCAAACCATTTACTAAACCAAAAACAATTTGTGGGAGTGTATCAAGAAAATAAAAACAGACAATCATAAGAGGATGATAAATACTAGTATATCCTTAACCATAGTATCTAAAATAACCATATTTCTCACAAACATACAATCCTTTATGTTTATAGAGTACTTTTAACTAATATTTAAAAAAATACTAAACTATTTTGTAATATAAACCATGATATGATAATAACTATAAAGATATTTCTCTAAAAATTACATATTTCAATAACTATAAAATAGAATTCAATTTCTTAATTCCCAAATATAATTTAGGTTTATAGTTTTAGAGAGTTAGGTCATAACAGATACATTGGAATATCACATATTTCAAAGTGGATCCTTATACTCAGTACCAATTTTCCCAATACAAAAAACATTTAATTTTCAATACATATCTTCAAAAATATGGTATTTCCTTCATCCCCATCAATAATCATCCTTAAAACCTATGATTTTTTAAAATCTTGAATGAGTACAAAATCTTAGTAATGTATTTAAAAATAAATAATGATGTCATTATTCCATTAAGACTTATAAGAATTTTATTTTTTCAAAATAAACATTGGGCTTAATATAAATATTGTCTTTCTAAGTTTATCAACTTATCCACCCAAATATTATAGTAAAACATAACATAATTTGTCTTAAAGGAAAAAATAACAATCATAATTTTTTCATTGAATATAATAAACTGATAATAAATTTTTCTAAAACATATATCATTAAACCTAACAATGTAATATATACTTTCCTTTACCTTTTTAAATGAGAATATTTCAATAAAAACATAGAAATTGTAGATAAATCATGTAGGTAACTTGAGGCATCATTTTCATATCATTCTTACTTATACATTGACTAACCATCATTGTTATAATTGGTGTAAAGATTCAAATTATAATAGAAATATCCATCATGGTTATATATTGAATAATCACTATAGTATATTCCATTGATATCTTATGATAAACCTAATCAGTTACCGTTGTCCCTTTAACCAATGAATTTTGGAGATATAATAGGCTCCCCCACACTAGGTTTATAATTGAATAAACCATCCTCATAAACAATTCCCATGAACCATGACATAAATAAAGTAAATATATTACTCATTTTATTATAAAAAATAAGTTAAATCAAGTTTTTTTACTTTTGTGAATATTAATACATTTAATGATCGTTAAAACTTTCTTGAAGAAAATAATATTTCCATTTGAAAACACTTTTAATTAAAAACTTCTTAAAAATAAAGGAAACATGTTTCTTTAAAAAAATGTTATAAAGGAATATTCAAAGAAAAATTACTCACGATGTTGGTAAAATCCATTCACTCTATATAAGTTAAAAAAACATTCCTTCCATAATTTTGTTATAAAATTCCCAAAGTACCTCATTTGTAAAACCACAAAATATTCCTTAAAATCATTTTTTAAAATTTAAAACACGGGTAATAATGACTTTAAACAATTGTAGAAGAATACTCTAGATCTTATTTATATCATTTTTAGAAAAAAAACACATAATAATATGAAATAAAAATAGTGTATATTGGAAAATGTTAAAGAATATTTTTAAAATTATACCCCATACCGTGATTCCAAGTCATCACATATGTTATTTATCTTCCTCAATACGAAACATACATTAATCTTTTATTTCATTAGAAATTATATTTATTGATTATTATAATTTTCATTTTATTTTTTACCCTTCTATATTTATTTACTTCATCAAATAAATTCACATAAATTATTTTAATGATATTCCTTTTATACGTCAAAAAAAATTTGGTTTGTTTACTATGGTGAAAGTCATCATTACTCCATCATCTCCAAAATAAAAATACAAAAAAAATTACCATATTATAAATCAATTATATCTCTAAATCTAATCATGAATGTTAGTTATTAAAACTGAACTATGTTAAAATCAAAGATAAGTTAATCCATACATACATACGAACCAATGAGCTCACTTTTCGTAAAAACAATAATGTGATGCGGTGATGAAAATTAAATAACATCGCTTCGTGGAGGTGGTATTCACCAAGTACACTTTAACTATGTTATCATTTATCAGTGAATGCATACGAAAGAAGGTATATAATTTATTATCATCTTATAATGATATATATTTCAGGAATATCTTATATAGAATATTAATTACATAATTATAATCCATCCGTGTGATATGGTCACGAAAAATGAATTTCATCTGTTTGTGAAGTGGTAATTTTCTGTACACACATATGATGGTTTCTATTACCATTTTATATAAGAGGAGATAGTTACAAGGTGTGGAATTGAAATAAAAAACATTATTATATAGAAGATAATTTTTTATTATATAATAATGATTTAAGATGATTTTATTAACTTGGAATAGAAAATAAGACTAAAAAATATGGTTAAAATAATTCCTTTTTTTTTCAAGGTCTCCTTTGATTAAGACCGTGATCCCTTTATGGTTAGTAAAATACCAAATCCAAGACCTAAATACATATTGGACAGATTTTAGGAAGGTATTTATATAGTTATTTTCCTAAAATGGTTATTTATGTGTCTAGTAAAGATAATAAGTGATTTCCTTTTATAAGCGAGGGAAAGAAAATCTTAAAATTTATCAAAATATTAAATTAATATTAATTACTTTTTGATTCAAAATTGATAAAAATGATTAATGTAGAATAACAAAAATTAGGGATAAAAATAATCTAATAAAATAAAAAATTTACAATTTTATACTATGATTTTTTCTTTATATTTTGGTTTTAACACCTCATTTTCCTTTTTAAGATTACCATGAAAATAATTATTTTCATTCTTTTTGAGTTAATAAAATTACAATAACTGAAAAAATGACCCAAAAGTGAACCACATTTGATATAATTGACAATATAATAATCACTTGTCTTAATTAATACTTATAAGAATTTAATATCATTTAATAAAATATTATTTACTTTAAAAAAACATTTATGCCAATTTCAAAAACATTCACTACATTATTTTTAATAACAACAAGAAAACAAGTAATATACATGAAAAATATTTCAATACATCACTAATATTTTATTTTTATCTATTATATTATTAGACCATATTAATTATTTCAATTTATAATACTTTTAATAATTTTTATATCATATAATTTATTTTTCCATTGATTGAATAATTAATGAGTTAGTGTTGTGTAAGAATTTATTTTAATTAATTCATCAATAAAATTTAAAAAATACCAATATGAATATCATTAGGTTATAATTTAAAATACTATTAATTACTGAACAAACCCTCTAGTAATATCTTTTATAAAAATATTATAGTTTCAAAAACCATGAGTGTGGAATTTTTTATATTCCATTAAATAAAATAATATAATGGAAATAATCACATTAAAATAGAATAAAATATGATACAACTGAAAATTATATGAGTAAATATTAAATTAGAACATTAAATAATCTTAATTCAAGTGTTAGAGTCATTTTATTATCCTTATCGTCTATTTTAAACTTTAATTACCTAATTTACCCTTTATCATCATCCCAAAATTACTCTGATTACTTTTAATATTAGAAAAATATAAAATAGACCTATTTAAAAAAATTAACCATCTTATTATAGTTATTTAGTTTAATTTTCAAAATTTAAAACATATAAATTTATGAAATAAATTTAAAATGAAATCAGAAATGCGATTAAATATAATTTTTCATAAGAATGAACTTTTAAAATATAAAATGTAATTATAATAAATTTAGGAATAAAATAAATTTAAAAATCATAACTGTTTTATTTTAAATCACAATTGACTGAATAAAATTTAAAAATAGTTGATATTATTATTACCGATAATAAATATGTAAAAATAATATACAAATTTAATAATTATTAGTATTTTACACAATTATTTTAAAATCTATATTCTAAAAAATTATATAAAAATAAATATAACATAATTTTGAAATTTTGAATTCAAAAAATAAAATTATTTTTAAAAAAAACACTAGAATTTTTTAAAGTTAATTATAATATTCATTCATAAAATGTAAGAAAACGCATTTTTTTAAGAAAACATAATTTCAATGAATAAAATGACAACTAAAAATAAAGTCCTTATTTAAAATCATTATTTTATATATTAGAAATTAGTAAGGCTGTTGTATGTTAAATAATATGATTAAAACTTTTTATTCCTTCAAATTTTATGACTTGTTTATAACAGTCTGATGTAAAATATAATAATTCATTATTCGTTTAAGATTTGTGTTTCATATCTTGTTTGTTATCAAACAAAATATTTGTTTATAAAAAAATATTAATATATTACATTCTCCCCCACCATTTAAAAAATATTTCTTTGTAATTTAAACTCAACATCGAAAACTAGGGGTCAGGATTTTCAAAATATATTTATTAAAATCCCATTTCATAAAATGGGATAATAAATTTCCCATTGAAAAAATGTATGATGGTTTTTTAGAATAAAAAAATAAATAGTTTTTATTGTAGTAAAACCTTGGTTCGAAGTGAAAACAATGATATGTAATATAAATCTAATCCCATGTACTAATAGAGATTGATATAGAACATAGTATTGGAAAAGATAACCATAAAAAATTATAAATCAACAATGGGTTAAAATCACATTGATTTGTCAGTTAGAAAAGTAAAAAAATAAAAATTTTAGTCTAAAAATCCATTTCTTAGATTATATTAATTCCTTTATCATATATTCTAAAATAACAAGTAAATATACTGGTAAAAAGCTATATGATATTTTAACCAATTTCCTCCCCAAACATCTCTATTTTCTCCAAACGATGACTTGTTATAGAATTTTTTTATATATGAAGAACTAGAAGCAACATATAATGAATTAAATAATCTAAAAAAGTATAACAAGTCATTCGTCTAGTATTTATACATTAAAATAATCAAAAATGGTTAAGAAAATATAATAAAATTCCCAAAATGAATAAACCTTTATATAAAAAAGACTACTCTATTTTTTAAAATTCAATAGTAATTTAGAAAGTCCAACATAGATCATTAAATAAATAATGATCCTTTAAATTCAAAAAATAATCAACAATTATGTTTAAAACCAAAAAAATAAGGATTTTAACACATAGTTTTCAAATATATAATTAAAATTTTTCTCCAAATAAAATCAATCACTCTTAGTGTATCATTCCTAAAAGTATATTACTTAATCATATAATCCCCAAGATATGATAATAATTTCCATAAATAACCATAATCACTATAAACACACATTAAAATAATTCACACCACCAAAATATATTTCAACCATTATTCATTAAATAAAATCACATAATATTCTACATACTTTACTCAGATAGGGTTCCCAGAATTATGAAATTCTTCCAAAATAAAATCAATCATATAATCTCCAAATCACTTTTCAATATCATAGTTATATATAAAATAAAACAAATTCTAAAAAATTAGTATAACCATTATTTTTCATATTGATTAAATTAATACAAACAATTTCATACTAACAAGAATATCAAAGTGGTCAGTGGTAGGTGATTCACTTTTGTCTCAACTAAGTTATGGGTTCAATCCTGCTAGCATTACCATATGTGATTAGTTGTCACCCATACCATGGGGTGTCCATTTTATAGTACTATATAAATATACTACTTATAAAATTTCTAGAAATATGAAAAAAATTCTCAAAAATAATTTTAATATATTTATCATTTAATAAATGTTATAACCTCAATGTTTATCTCATACCTATCATTTATCATCCCCAAAAATGTGATAACTAATAACTGCCTCAGAATCAAATATCAAAAAAACCTAAAGGTCATAAATACCTTTAAATTAAAGGTCACATAATGAATAGATAATTCTTCCTTAAATAACTTTTTTAGAATATAATCATAAGTGATAAATATACCTCAAACATTTACCAAACTCAATAAAATTTCCTAATATACTCGCATCATCAGAAGATTATTAATTCTTTTATACTTATAATCATCCATAAATATACCATAACTCTGGAATACTTTATATGTATATATCTTAGTTATTCAGCGTTCTTCAGAATACATTGACCCAGATTTTCAATATTATTCCTTAATGAGTAATTCCTATAAATAAAAATAAAAATCGTTTTTTAAGATATAAAAAAGAAAAAACATATTATAATAAATCATACATAACATTAATATATCATTTCTAGTATATTCATCTTCAACTATTTTGGAATTAGATATTTCTAAATATATATATTTTTATAGTCTTTCTGATCCAAATTGTAACCCTTCCCCCCAATACATAAATTTTCATAGTAACCATTCTCCCCGCATATAAAATATATAATTTATTCCGCCTGAAGAAATTATTTACCATTCATAGAGTTAATTTAATGATTTATTTTCCCTTGGAAAATTATTTCTTTATGGATTACTTTAGAAAAAATTCAATATCATCCTATAATTTTATGAAATTTTTATGGATGATTTACTCAATATTCATGAAACAGAAGTAATTGAATATTTTTACCTTTATGATCTTTGTAAATTGAAAATTTAAAGATCTATAGTTTTCTCTTATATAATGAGTTAGTAAACTCATATAGTTTCATGTTATTCATCATAAATATTAATAGGTGGTTATGAATAACTGTAATATTTCATGCTACATATCTCATTCTATTTGACTATGCAATCATACAATCACAACATTTTCCTTCACATCCATTTTTTACATTGGTGCATCGAGGATCAATCAATATAGTAAACCTAAAAAATTAGTTGGGGAATATCAATAAAATAAAAATAATATATCTTATAAGGATGCTAAATGTTATGATATTCTTAACGATGGTATCCAATATAACCATAATTGACCATAATATATCATTATTTTGTGGTTATAGATGAATTTTAACTTTTGTTAATATAAAAAACTAAACCTAAAAGATATCTAAATCCATCTCTTATACTAACTATAAGAAAATGTCCTTAAAATTTACTAAATCTAGGATACTGACACTGTTTGAGAAAATAGTAGTTTCATGTGTTTTTGAAATTCTTTTCTCTTGATATCTTTTGAGTCGGCTCACCGGATATCACTTATTGTTTTTGGTGCATCTGTTTCTCTACAAAATGCCTCCACGAAGACAGCCAGCCCAGATTATAGTGAGATATAATGATTATGGTCCATAGATCCATGAGGCATCAATACATGGACCGATTACAGTGATAGAACCTTCAGGTGGTGTACCAGCAGCACCACAACCCGGTGAGAAGCAGCTTCTACCAGCCCCACTAGCAGACAGTGCACGCTGACTGAGCATACTGCATGAGTTCCATAGATAGTGGCCTCTAAAGTTTGGAGGCGAGATAGATACTCAGGAAGCTAAGGTTTTTTTTGGAGGTATTTTCTCGGTTTTTTCACCTAGTAGAGTCACCGAAAGACCAGATCGTAGTTCAAGCCGCTAGTATTTTTTCTAGAGAAGGTAGGGAGGTGGTTGATCTTGACACTCTAGAAACATGAGGAGGCGACCCTTGTCTGAAAGGACATTGAGAGCCTCTTCGGGGAAGATTTCGTACCATAAACTCTATGCTCATGGTGTATTCAAGAGTTACTACACATACAACAGTGTAGCCTAACTGTGGCCCAATACTCAATAAGATTTACCGATCCCTCCTATTACTCCTCCTACATGGTATGAGACACTTTATTTAGGGCCTAGAATTTTGACCAGGGACTTTAATAGAAAATTATGGCATAGATGATTTCTCTTAGAATCCCGACACAGGATGGAGTGCTAGAGTGAGCCCTACATGTGGAGGGCTTCCTAGCCGAGCAGGCACAGACTATGAGAGCCACTGTCAGATGATAGGTGGCTGAGTCATTAGTAGTAGGAAGTAGGCAGATGACATAGAGGCCTAAATGGGCCAAACCATCAGGAGGACGACCTCAGGATGTAAGGTTAGACGTGCGGATATCATGATGTAGAGGAGTTCATCTGAGGACTAGAGTTTGTAACTCTTGCGACATATAGGGTCACATAGCTCATAACAGTTCGACTCCCCACACGGATGACTAGAAGGAGGTCTAGGGAACGTCGAGATAGTGACACATGTTCAAGCAAGGAGGTGTGAAGGGCAGAGTACATGGAAATGGAGTAGGCTGAGAAGCTGGCGGTGGATGACGGTTTGAGGTACTACTACCACCACCACTAGGAGGTCCACCACGAGCTCTAGGAGAGGGTGGACAGTGGCGGGGCTAGCTTCAGGTGATAGGATTCTACAACCATGGTTCTCTTGAGATGATTTTAGGTATGATCTATTTATACTCCACCTTAGCTGTAGTTGTCATAAACACAAGTCCGAGTCACTCTTTTTTTTCACAAACCTCGTTCGAGGCTCAGAGATTCCGTTGGATCCATTGTCTTGATCATTACGATTAGAGACTCTTACAGGAGGGGATTTGACGATTACACACTAGTGTCGGTAGTGTGACCATTCTCAAATAGGCTATAGTTTTGGCTGGGATATCTTAGTAGAAACATTGAGTCCTTATGACATCATCTTCTGTATGGACTGGTTATCCACAGTTCGTGCTCACATTGACTGTTTTAGGTGCAAAGTGTGGTGTGTCTGCAAGGATGAGACCATGTTTTCCTTCACTAGTGAGAATGTGACCCTTGTAGCACAGTATGGACTTTCTCATCGAAGGGTTCAGCCGATCACTCACCAGCTGGATAGCCTCACCATCAGTCTAGTGGATAATGGGAGTCAGAGTTTTCCATTAGTTGTGGACGAATATGAGGATGTCTTTCTAAAAGATAACCTAACACTACCTCCTCACCGAGAGGTAGAATTATGCATTTACTTGTACCTAGGTAAAACTCTGATATCTACCCTTGTATATTATATGGCTCTCATAGAGCTTTGTGAGTTGATGGGATAGTTGGAGGACTTGTAGATGAAGGGGATTTTAAGGCCTATTGTTTCTCTATGGGATGATCCGGTGTTGTTTTCCAACAAGGAAGACTAGAGCATGAGGGTAAGAGTGGACTTCTGGTGCCTGAACCAGGTGATCATAAAATAAAAGTATCCACAGCAAAGGATTGAGTTCCTCTCAACCAACTGAAGGGAGGGAGGTGGTTCTGAAAGATAGACCTCTGATCGAGCTATCACCAGCTTCAGGTACGGGATGAAAATATACCTAAGACAACCTTTATTTATCCTTATAACCACTATGAGTTCTTGGTGATTCCCCTAAGAATGACTAATTCCTCAAAAGTGTTCATGGGACTCATCAATAGGGTCTTCCAGCCATACCTCAGTCATTTCATGGTAGTCTTCGTTGATGACATCTTGGTGTACTCAGCATAAGAGAAGGAGCATTCTACACACCTAGGGATAGTTTTAGACGCACTCTTAGAGCACCAGATTTATGGTAAGCTCTTGAAGTGCATGTGTTGGATTTGGGAGGTCTAATTTTTGGGACATGTTATCTTGGAGGTTGGATTTTTAGTGGATTCGGTGAAGATAGAGGAAATACTTTCATGGGATCCACCGCAGAGCGTGACCGAGGTGCAGAGATTCCTGGGGTTGGATGGCTACTATCAGAGTTTTGTACCCAACTTTTCCAAAGTTTCATATCCCTTATTGGCTTTGTAAAGGAAGGTATAGCCCTCCTTTTGGGTGGATAAATACCTGCAGAGTCTCTAGGAGCTGAGGCAGATACTGATGAGTGCCCCAATCTTGAGACTACCATAAGAGGGTGTTGGGTGTGTAGTCTTTTGTGATGCATCAAGGACCAGAATGGGATGTGTCCTGATATAGGAGTGGGATGTGATTTCCTATGGCTTTCAGCAGTTGAGGCACCACGAATAGAACTATGTGACCCATGAATTAGAGTTAGCAATAGTGTTATTTTCCATGATTATCTGGTAGAAGTACATGATGGGTGAACGGTTTACCATCTACTCTAACCACAAGATTCTTAGGTATATCTTCTCAAAGAATGACCTGAACTTGAGATAGTGGTGATGGATAGAGTTACTCTTGGACTAGGAATTTGAGACAATCAATACTCCTGGGAGGGGGAACATGGTGGAAGACGCACTAAGTAGAAGTTCTGGTTTGCAGATACTGAGTTAGGTGATAAAGCAGCTAGTCGCGATGCAGGTATCCTTCATGGATAGTAATGGATCAGCTTATCTTTAGTCTATGAATATCACTCACCCACTCTTATACTGATTTATGGAGGCACAACTTGTGGATGAGGACTATTAGGAACGACGTTATTAGTTATCCTCAAGATGGGATCTTGATTGATTTTTTATAGGTGATGAGCATGTCATCCTTTTTAGACGGCGCACTATAGTACCAGCGATGTTGCATGGGAGGTTTGGAGGGAGATCATTAAATCCCATTTAGTGGTACATCTTAGTGTAGAAAATATGTACCAGGACATCAGACATTGGTACTGGTGGCTAGGTATAAAGAAAGCAGTGGTTGAGTTCTTTTCTTGATTCCTCAATTGTCTGTAAATGAATGCCAAGCATCAGGTTCAAGGAGGCTTGACCCAACCACTCAAGGTACTAGAGTTGAAATGGTTTGGTATCTCAATGGAATTTATGACAAGGTCTCCACGTATATCCAGTGGCCATGATTCCATCTAGGTGATCATTAACAGACTCAAGTCGTCTCACTTTCTAGACATCCTAGAGTTGGTATCGATAAGGGGATTGGGATGCCTCTATGTCGAGGAGACAGTGTGGATACACAAGGGGAATTCGGTGATCGTCTTGGACCATGATGCACAATTTAAATCTTGGTTGTCGAAGGGGTTGTAGGAAGCGTTTGGGGATCATCTACATATGATCATAGATTTTCATCCCTAGACAGATGGTCAGATGAAGCAAACCATATAGACCTTAGAGGACATGCTATGTTCTTGCGTCCTAGACTTTGGTCATAGTTGGGTGGAATTGTTTAAAGCCCTATATAAGTAGCCTTGAAGATCACACATATACTAGACAGACCTATGAGAGGCATCACTCGTGGGTCAAGAGTTGGTATGGGATACCATAGAGAAGGTGAAGATCATGCAAGAGTGGATGAGGACTTCACAGAGCAGGTAGAAGTTTTATGCCAACAGGATATGGAGACCCTTGGAGTTTGTGGAGGGCAATAATGTTTTCATTCGAGTCTCACCCCAACAAGGATTATGGAGATTTGGTCAGGGCGATAAGCTAGCTCCAAGAATCATCAGACCTTTTCATATCCTGAGAAGAGTTGGCGAGGTGGTGTACAACCTAGATCTTTCGTTACAAATGCCCCAGGTGCATAATGTTTTCTACGTGTCACAGTTGAGGAGATATGTGCATCATCCATCACATGTCATCAACTAGGGAAATCTGGGCATTAATGATGGGGTGATGTTTGTGGAGTTCCCAGTAGAGATAAAGGATCAACATGAGCGGGTCCTGCGTGGGAAGTCGATTCCTCCGGTGCACATTCGATGGCAACACATGAACCTCCAGGAGAGAACATAGGAGCGGGAGGCTCATATTCGTGCTTAGTACCCCCATCTACTTGTTTAGTTTTTTTTCTATTTCGGAGATGTAAAGACCTAAGGTGGGGAGAATGTAATGTCTTATAAATTTGGTGAAATTTTTTTATTATATGGAATTATTCTAAGACCACACGCTCTGAAGGAATTTGATTCAATAGCCCAGAGAGCTCAGAACAAAATTTTAATCATTTTAAGGTACGTTCAGTAAATGTGGGAGTGAGATTTTCTATCATTTGAACCAATTCTCAGATCAAAAATATGAGGGCACCATTGAATTCAGAATTCCAGGATTCTCCTAGAATTGTCTTAATTATGGCCACCATGGGTGGAGCGGAAAAGTAATATTTCATAATTTTTTAGAAAAAATAATAACATAATCTAAAGGAATTATTTTATTTCTTTACTCACCATTGGGTGGTGGACAGTGATGGTGTGGTGCAGTGACCAGGTAAAGACAAGGCACATT
Organism: Viscum album; assembly: GCA_963277665.1. NCBI lineage: Eukaryota > Viridiplantae > Streptophyta > Magnoliopsida > Santalales > Viscaceae > Viscum > Viscum album. The sequence goes on from OY728128.1 coordinate 528,882,789, forward strand.
AATGAGGATCATTAATGTCCTATATCATGCAACATAATGATTCAATAATTTAATCATAACATCAAAGCTATTTTATAAATGAAATAGTGTAACAACGTGATGTCATAGAGTAACAAAAAACGTTGTGGCATGTTTATCTTTATTAACCCAACATGTAGGAGAATGGGGAATTAATCTTTGGTGATTCTATGAAAAACCCACTGGTAGTTTTCCTCTCCAATAAAGAACGATGAACCACAATGACACTTCATCATCTTCGATGTGCCCTGAAGAATGGATTCGGAAGCGATGTCGACACCATGAATACTTGTGGACAAATGCTTCGTCATCGAACATGAACAAGGTAGGGGTTATTTCATTTTAAGTGTTTGATAAGTTCTTTCTCGTTCATGAAAATTAAAGACAAATTCGGACCTACTGACTAATGGGTTGATCCATTAATTTCTCATTCTTGAAGGTGGATATTTTTGTAATGTTTTGAATTGGGGTTTTAGTTTTCTTGTGTTGTTAACACTTTCTCTCATGCTTAAATATCTGACATGGATGGTGCTAGATAACACAAAAAAGGCATGGACCCTCTTCCATACTTTTCTTGTTGTGAATTATTTGTTTAGGATTTCTCGATATGGAAACAAAGTGAGTTTGAGGTCGTTTCAGTAAAGGTGACGGCCTAACGATTCCGTAGACACAAGCGGTTCAAGACACATAACACGGAAGAAACTCTGGTGGCTCGTCGAAGGTATCGACGATACACTGGAACTTTTAGGGGCCATGACCGGAGGGTGGTGGCATACCCCTCGGCGCGATGTGGTGGAAAGGATACACAACTCCTATTGGTGTCACTTTGAAGGGGTGGCCCACGTCCAGGCCAACCAGACGATTTGAGTTGCGGTCCATCAATCGTGGCTAGAAGAAGGCCCTGCACCATGTGGGGCCAGCGGAGGCCAGATGTGACTGGATGCCATGTCCCATAATCACTCCACAAGCCACACCACACGACCATTCATCGCCAGGTGGGTTGCGCCCCAGCAAGCGGTAGGGCCAGTCTTGCGCTGGCGGGCCACATCTGCACCAACAGGTTGGACCCATGCTGGCGGGATGGACTCGCGCCCTACTAGCCGGAACCACTTTGGTGAGACGGACCCATTCCCAGTGGGGTGGAACCATGCATGTGGGCTAGAACTAAGCCCTTTAGGCCATTTTATACAAGACTGGGTCAGAGGGCAGCCTGGCGGGCTAGACCTTCGGCCAAACCAATTCGGGCCCAGTGAGGCCCATTGTGCATGGCCCACTATCCAAGCTGGACCAGACCGACCCTAACCCAAACTGGGTCAAGCCAAGTCCATCTAATTGAACTAGTGGTATCTAGAACCCCTGGGCTGGGTTGTGCAGTTCAGTCCAACCAGGCCGTACCAGGCCGAGACACAACAGTCCCCCTATTTACTAGAATGCCTATATCATGAAAACCACAAATCCAATTGAAGCACATTGAGTGGGGTTGGGACCCTTATGAATGGGAAGTCCCTTTGATATACTCCTTTTGAGTTTTTGCAGATGTTCGAGTATATCTGGTTTGGATCAGACTCGAATCTATTTGGTTTCTTTTTTCATAAAAATCCCTTAACTTACTGACAGAGCATCCGATCGATGTGTTGTCTGTTGCGTTGGGACCCTTACGATGAGACCGTACTTTGTATTTACTCTATGTGATAATTTGAGGTATTTGAGGTATGTCCTATGGAAGAAGGAGATGATCCTTCGAAAATCAAGCATGCTATGTTCTGGAATCTAGTGGCTAGCTGTAACTTGATGAAAGAATAGTGATCCTGTGTGGCTCAACACCTAGAGATCCTCTAGGGGTGCGCACCTAGCCGTACTATGTGGGTCAGAACCTAGAGAATCTCTATGGGTCATCACCTAGAAATCCATAATGGGTCAGCCCCTAGGGACCCTCCCTCAGTCAGCACCTAGTGATCCACTATGGGTCACCACCTAACGACCTTGTGCATGTCAGTAGGGGAGCCTCTCGATGGAATTAGATGATCTAGATTTATGACTTATAATTTTAAAATCTGTACTTAAGTTATGAGTTTTGTACCTTATATCTTTTACATTATACTATTTGTTTCAGATCTTTCCTGTTAGTATTACCTCTGGGGTATTTTTCTTTCATGGCATTTTCCTTTATGGATTACTAAGAGACATTTGCGGGTCTTGGGGTCCCTAATGAGTATTTTTATACTCTCCCCTTCACGGTAATCACCCACATGTGTTGTGTTAAATGCATATGATTTACGTTTCAATAGTGGAGATAAGGGGGATAGGACTGATGGATGCTACGACGGTGGACTCAGTGGCCTTGGACTAGGTAAGGCCCAGTAGGACCATGCGGGCAAGAAATACTACTTCATCTTCCAGTAGCTTCACTACTCTCAAGATCGGGTGGGGTTTTCTAGGGATGGCCATTAGAGTTTAATTTTTTACCTTTTTGTTTTCAGTTAATTTTTGGATCAGTATTCCGACCCACATACATTCACTTGATCTTGCACTCAGCTTTTTTTAATGGTATACTTGTTCCTCCCTTTTAGTGTGTTGGGATGACGGTGGGTATGTGTGTGTACATGTTTAAAGTCAATGCCTTCCCTTTTTTGGATATGTATTTTTGGTGCTAGTCACCAACCCCTAACCAATGGAATATGGTCTTGGCGTAGTCACAACATGGGCCCTAGGGGAAGGTTCGTGACAGTTTGGTCATTACACTTACATATAAATATCAAAAAATATAAATTTGACCCTTCAACTCAGTATCCATTTTCCCCACCAAAAAACATTTAAAAAAGAATAATTTTGTATTTTCATTAAATATATTCCAAAAATTTCTCTTTACATCGTCATTTCCCAAACTCATTCATAAGACTAATGAAAATCATTATAAAATGTGGGATAAATAAATAAAATAATAGAAATAGACATAAAGAAAGACATTGTTAGTCCTTGAATACTTATAAAAATATTTCATTTTAAAAATAGAATTTGGGATCAAAATAACCATTTTATTACCCAAGTTATCACCTTCTCTACCCAAATATTTTTATTAAATATATCCTAAAAAATCATAACGGAATAATAACACTCAAATATTTTTCCTGTATATGATGAATAAATCATAGTAATTTTTTAAAAAAGAAATATATTTCAACCTTACAATGCAATATAGACATTCCATTACATTTTAAAATCACAATATTTCCATAAAAACACATAGAATTTATAGATAAATGATGTAGGTAACTTAGGGCGTCATTTTCATATCATTCTTACTTTTATATGGTATAACTATTATCGTTATACTTTTGGTAAAAACTGAATTTAGTTTAGAAATATACATCATGGTTATACTAGGAATAACCATCATAGTATATTCCCATAATCTCTTAAGAAATACCTAATTGGTTAACTCCATCCTTTTACCCATTATAGGGGAGATAAATAATGGCCTCACCACCCTTGATTTATAATAGAACTGCCTATCATCATAAAAAATCCCTAAAAACCATAACATAAACAAGTTAAATATTGTTTTCATTTCATTATAAAACATAAGTTTAATCAAGGTTATTTTCTTTGATAAATATAAATACCATAAAATATCATCAAAAAGTCTTCAGAAAAAACCATTTACATTTGAAATCACTTTTTTTTAAATATGTGCACATATAAAAGAGAAATTTTTATTTTAAAATAGACATGTAATCATTTTAATTAATATTTAGCAAAATAATTTTTCATATTGAAGGAAAATTTCATTCATTCTATATAATTTGAAAAACTTACCTTCCAATAATTTGTCGAAAAAAATCATAATGTGCCTCATTTAAAAAATCCTAAATTTATTCCATTCAATCCATTTCTTATAAAGGTGAAAATGGGTCAAATGAAATTAAATAGTCATTGAAAAATTTTAAAAATCATATTGAAATAATTTTTAGAAAACAATAATATCGATATTGAAGAAAAATAGTGTTTTATGGGTAACATTAAGGATGATTTTCAAAAGAAAGTCCCTTACCATGAGTATGACTCATCACGTATGTTATTTATCTTCCAGAATAATATTCTTTTGATAGTTTATACCTTATTAAGACCATTTTTCATGTTTATTAATACTTTTATTTTACCTCTTTCATTTCAATATTTATTTACATAATCAAGTAAATTCACCTCAGACGTTTAGCAATATGCGATACATAAGTCCAAAATGACTTAGGTTTGTTGAATATGGTCTATTGGTTCATTAATCCATTATCATTATAAATAGTGTTTTTGGATAGTGAAGACATCATGTTCATTAAAATGATCATGTTCAGTTAATGGGATCTATGTTTACCACAAATTCTTCTTGGGGATTATAAGGTTTATGGTGGAATGGTTATAATGACTCATGCTTTTTTCAAACTACGAAGTTAAGAAAAAAATTTAATTTTATTTTTTGATTCTTATAATGGATAAAAGGTAAATTTTCTCATAGAATATATCTAAAATATTTTTTTTACCTCTCCATTATTCCTTAATTATGGTGTTTACCATAAAACATAAGTTTGATGGAATTTTGATCCATTTGAATATTTTGGAATGATGAATATATAATTAATTAAATATTAATTTATTCTTCTATATTTATTCAGCTATAGATTTTGAATAGATCATTATATTGAAATTACATCTCTATTTTTTAGTCCAAAATGTGGATTTTTTCATATGTCGTGCATAAGCTCACGTCTGACACCAGGACTGGTCCAGGACCCCCTTTTCATTTTCTTTTATTTTTATTTATTTTATTATTTCCTTTTTCTTATATTATTTACCCCCTTTTCCTCTTGAATAAATCACCAATACAACATTCTTTCATCATACAACTGATATAGAAATGGGATACATGGAGATGAGTAGTGAGAGAGAAAAATGGATGTGTCATCGTGGAGCTCGGTGGAAGTCAGATCATTGTGTGGAAGTCGTGGATTGAGAAAATGGGATTTTGTGGATTCTACCCAAAGGTATTCAGTTTTTATGTTTGGATATAAATACATATATATTAACTATTTTCATGTTTTAAAACCCTTTTACCCATGATTAAGAACCCTTGAGGGTTGATCTATAGATTTTTGGGAGCAAATGGGGTTTCGGTCCGATTTGAGGGATTTCCTATTAAAAAATCTCAATCACATAAGGTGTATTTTAGGAACACACACCATGGGTTCTTCCAAATTGAGGATGATGTTATTTTAATATGTGCATTCCAGGATTTGTGTATACACATTATGTACTGGGACATGTCCATGTAGCTAAGTACCCAGCCAGAAAACCCATTTAAGGGCTTAGAGCCATGTAGATTACACGGTCATACCATGTGTGTGTCGCATGACATGTAGAGGTACATGACCAAACGAAGTACATGGATAGGCCATGTGAGGTACATAAGTAGGTACCCCATGAAGGATAAATTTCATGTACATGATCAACATGCCTTTTACTATGGTTTTTAGATACCATGTTAGGGTGAGGTACATTCCTAGGAGGATCCTTGGTAGAAAACATTGTGTACTAGGTATGCACATTGTGTACATCACCCATTATACCCTTTTTAGTATTATTTGTATCCTTTTAAAAATGAGTGAGAAATTAAAAAATTATTGGTCCATTATGATTACCCTACCAGGTCAATCATGATTGTGAATCCCCTAAAGTTATTTGTGGACTCCTAGGAGGTGTTTCTAGATTTTTCATAAATGGGGAATATATTCCTTCAGTAATCACAAATAGGTTTATTCTATGAGTGAGACCATGATATGATATGGTCCACATGTCATCTCCCATGAACAATTCTCTTGTATCTTTCAATCTAGAATTCATCCCTTATGAGATGTTCTCTTCTGGTCAAGGAGGTCATGAGAGTAGTTATTTATAAGGATCCCCTTTATAGTGCCTCAATTTTATTATTATTATAGAGGGTCTTTTGTGGGATGTACTTTTATACTTGTTGACATAGGGAATACCTTTTAAGATTCATCTACCTACTTACTGTTCTAAGGATTCAATGTATGATGAATCTACCAATGTACTCTATTATTAACAGTCACATGGGGGATGCCTCTTTATATGTAACATTATAAGGATCCAATGTAATATTACTCAGTATCATTAACTTCAGGGATCCCATGTGTTTTTTCACCTTTACATCTGAGTATCCTAATTATTATTACATCACTTATGTATATACTTCTAGGATCCATAGTAGGAAGCCTCTCTGGTGTTTGTAACTGAGGGACCCAGTGGGTGCCCTCAGTGGTTGAAGGACCTTGAGCTGGTATGTCAGGTTTGGGAAGATATAGTAGAGAGTGTCACCCTCGAAACTGTTCAAAGCATTTAATCAATGATTTAGTTATTATAGTGGTGGGATTAGGCTTTTTTTCTCCCCCGCACTTTTATTTATGCATAAAAAAGTTTATTACTGATGCAATGATGATTACTAGTGGTTATTCATAGTTTTTTAGTAGATGGTCCTGAGGTATTGCAAATATTCATATTGGGACACCAAGATGTACTTCTAGGATGAATTTACATATTCCTTGAGTGATACTTGTATTCCTAGGTTGGAATTCATTGGACAGAATCGTAAGGTGGGTTATTTGGATAAAACTTGGGGGATACGTGCATTCCCTCGAAATAATTCCTTCAATGGACTTATAGGTAATTTCTCTCTGACATGAATTGAGTAATACATGGATTCCCAAGTTGAAATTCCTTATAATAACTCATAATCAGAGCTGTTCGGATACACCTTGAGTGATACTTGTATTCCCATATAATAATTCCTTGTACACACTTATTAGGTGAGTTGTTCGGAAACACCTTGAGTGATACTTGGATTCCCATGTAGGAATTCCTTGGAAAACTCATTGGGATATTTGGTTTGATATTCCTTGAATGATACTTGGATTCCAATATATGAATTCATTGGATGAATTTGTAGACTGGACGAATTTATATACTCCTTGAGTGATACTTGGGTTACCATGTAAGAATTAATTGGACAGAATCAGAAGGTGAGATGTTTGTATACGTCTTGAGTGATACCTAGATTCCCATGTAAGAATCCCATATGTGGACTACTAGGGAGTGATGGTTATATGAACCTTGAGTGATACTTTTATTCCCATGTAATTATTCCATAGAAGGACTCATTGGGTGAGTTTTTTATATACACCTTGAGTGATACATAGATTCCCAGGTTGTAATTTCTTTGACATACTCATAGGGAGAGTTGTCTATATAAACCTTGGGTGATACTTGCATTCCCACATAGTAATAACTTGGATGGAATTATATGGAAATAATTATTTTAATAATTATTTATCATATGTGTGGGTGTCTTTTTTACATACCTTAGGTCCCAAGTGGTTTGTATAAAGTAATGTGCTATTTTCCAGATTTCCAAATTCTACCTATAATCTTTCATTATAGTTAGTAGAGGTGAGTACGAGTGAACCAAGGTTTATGACATGTATCCTCCTATGGTGACATAGCTTTCGCAGAGAAATTTATAGGTTGGGTCAAAGTAGGTATGGTCGATATGGATTAAGGACGTGAGGATCAACAATATTATATTTATGTTATTGTTTTATTTATTATTCCAGTTGTTCTCAGCTCGGATAAGCATATTGCATCACAATAATGGTGGAACATTAGAATATTTCTCACATTCTTTTGTAGTTCCACTTCATCTATCATGACCCATAACAGATGAAATCTATATCGAAGATCAATCAGGGATAAAAATATTGATCTCCTCATAAATAGGAAAATATATCTTAGATATGGGGGAGAGGATACATGATCTTAATATTTATCTTCTTAATCTCTAATTAATCAATAAAAATGCACATTAACACACCATTATTCTTAATATAATGAACAAATACACTTCATAGTGAAACACTGGGCTGAATGAATCCATTATCTAGATTATTCTATAGTTACTTCTTCTATTCCAGCAACTCAATAAAGGAAATTAAATATAGAGTGTTTGAAATAGGTGTATCATCATGTATCGATTATATTAAAAACATAGCTTCACAATTTGGTCAAATTTGTTGAATGTACATAAGATATACATCATCATATTCCAAATTAATTGGAATATTTTCAAGGTTTAATATTCTTAAAAAAAATATAGATATATATTCATCATGAATAGTTAGAACAACTCATTTAATTGAAGTAACTTTCATAATGTGTTAAGGGTCATCCTTTCACTAGATGAGTACCAAAACCTGATTCAAAATATCATGTTTCACTTTCCCTTGGAAATGGATATGTAATATAAAAAAATAAAGTTATTACATTCCAAAAATAAAATCAAATTCAATGATATTTAGAGTCACAGTATTTAAAGGAATAAAATTCCCAAAAACTTATATGAGATATGAGTTATATACATGAGATTCATTCATCAAGAAATTATGAGTTTCTACCTCTAACTCAAGATTTAATCCTTGGGGATATGAATTAACATTAATAGAATATTTTTAGGATATAAAAGAATTAATAAGTCAAATATCAAATATTATAATTCAGTATTTGAACATGCCTATAACCACCTCAAATTCATTATTCTATCTTTAATACCTTTTAAACCCCAAATTATTTAGTATGTCCATCAACAATGGTTAATAAGAGTGATCGTTCACATGGTTGTGAAAAATAATTCATAGGATATATAAATCATGAAACCTTCTTTTTAATCAATGACACCTTATGTTTTATAAAGGTCATCCATGGTCATTGTATATTCAAGTCATTTATAATGACTCATAACTAAATAGTGAATTAACCCAAGAACATCCCACAATATTTTTTATCCAGGTGTTCATTCTTATTCCCACCCATCATACATTGGTGATGATCAAGTTAAAACTCAATCCAAACCATTCATAGTTTGAACTCTTGGTTTAATTTATGTCATAACCGTATCCACATTCCTATATAAGTACATGGATATATTTTCTTATAAAACTAAATAATAATTAATCTACCAATAAATCAGGATTGTATCCTAATCTCAATCACAACCACTACTTTTTAAAAAAAATTCTCTTTTCATAATCTCCAAAAATATCTAATCCCTGATATAACACCACGTAAGGTGACCCATGAATTTTAAAAATAAATATTTCATTATTTTAGAAAGTTATTTAATATATTTTACAATAATACATGCTTGATGATCATAAAGATTCAGTGACTTTGGAGACTACATAAAAAGGACTTGTTTTATAAAATCTCTTCAATATCTGCCACAAAGTTATTTAGTATTTTACCCTTATAGAGGTATCATAACTAAAACCTTTTATCCAAATATAGAGTTGGAAAACAAATGAAATGGAGATATTAGATTTTCTGTAAGGGTATACATGGTATATATCATTCATAAGAGAGTATAATAAGATCATTAGGTTATTATAAAATAATCATGTTCATATTATAAAATTCAAACATGCATACAAAAAAAAGATAAAATCATACATTCAAAAAAAGTCTTGTCATGATGTGTGATTAGTGAGGGCTTAAAAGAGTAATCATCATTCAAGAGTCATGATATAAGATTTTGGCATCATAATAAAATAAAATCATAATCCTATGAACATATAAATTCACAACCATGTCCACAAATAATATTTTGAGCATACATAGAAGTAATCACACTCAAACATCAAAATTTGAACCTAGCTACTCAAAATTATGTATATTTATATTATTGTGAGCATATATAGTTATAATCATACACACACATCAAAATGTGATCATATTAATTTTCCATCATGTCTAATCTTATTATCATCATCTCATGAGATATATATAGAACATTACACAATACATTGGAAGGATTTAACAGACCTACATGTCAGATAACAAAAACCATATATATGTATGAAAAACATCATAAAACATTTATCAATTAATCATAACATAACTAATGGAAATTAAATTTCTTTAATAAATGTTTAATAATAACTTCATTAACCCATGTGATATAAATAGGTTTCATATAATCATTCTTCAATCATGATTATCATAGTGTATCTAGAGAATTAAACCATATGGAATCATAAGATTAAATCCTTAGTCAAGAATAAAAAATATTAAATGGTTTTTACATAGAAGAAAAATAAATTCAGAATATAAGAAAAAAATATCATTAAAAATAAGGAAAATACCCTTTTTTCAATATCTTTAAAATCAAAAAATTCCTAGAATATTGAGAAAATATGTTATTTTAAAATAAATAAAGAAAATTATAAATAAATATCCAAAAATAATAATATTAATGAATGTGGGAAAATAGTTTCATGAGGTCAACTTTAAAACAAATATTCCTTTAACACTTCTTATTAAAAGTCATAAGTAACTAATTATGAAAACATTGAAAATTTTCATTTGAAACTTTTAGAAAGAAATGAAAATACGATTGAAAATTAATTTTAAAAATAATTGGTTCCTAAAAAAATAACTTTCTTGGAAATACAATAAATAAAATAGATATAGGATAAAAAATTAATTGAACAAATTGGAAATAAAGTTGATTTTTCTTAAGAATATTCTCTCAGTCATCTTTAGAACCAAATATATGAAAAGTGTACTATTGTATGAAAACTAAAGGAATAAATAGAGAAGTGTAAAATATATTGTGTTTAATGAAAAATATCTTTGTAATTTCCCCAAATGTTAATTCATCATTGATAATTCTTAAAAGAGATAATATTATTCCATATATCCCCTACCTGAAGTATCATCCAAATTCCTGTGAATTCAAACCTCCTGTATAATAATGATTATTTATTATACATATATATCATAGCCATATTCATATATATATATATATTACTATATTTAATTTCATTATTAATTTTAATTTTCCCTTTATTAAATATTCTTTATTAAAATCATTAATCAGGTAAAAACTAGTTTGTTTTTTCATCCATGTTTGAGTTCAACGATTCTGTTCCTTGCACCTTGGCCAGGACTTAGTCATCTAAATAATATTATTCAGGACATTAGCATCATATTTATTCATTATAATCAATTTTTAAACAATTCATGTAATGAAATGATGAAAAATTTAGTACATCACTTTGTAGAGTTGGTAGTCCACACGTTTGAAAAAGTGGTATTTTCACTTTTAGATAAATAGAATGAATAAAGATGAATAATAATTCATCATTTAATAATCATATTTGTATAATAAATATAATATATATTCATTAAATATATCATTATGTCCACATATGTAGAGATTAAATAAAAAATGAATTCCATCTCTTTATGGATGTGGTAGTCCATATATACGCACAAGCAACGTTATCATTTTTCAATGGATGGAAAAGATATAGAAAATTGTTATCTGATAATAATAATAAAATAGAAATATATTTATGATAATATATAAATTATTTTATACTAGATAAAATATATTTAGGTGAATTAAACGAGTAAATAAACTTTGAAAAGTTTATGTAAGAACATTACCTCTTCTATGAGAGACCTCATCTGTATTTCACCGTAAGACTTATTAGGATGGTATTTGGAAAACTATATAAGATAAAGGATGTGTGTAAATAATCTTTTATGTTATTTATTGATTTCTTGGTCAAGATAAATGTTTCTATAGGTTTTTAGTAGATATGACAAGTGCTTCCCTTTTATAAGTGAGGGGATTGGTACTCTTGTATTTATTCAATGTTTTAAATTAATATAAGGTATATTCAAGGGAATTTGGAACCAATAAAAAAAGCATTAAAAATTAACAGGTAAAAATGTTGAAATAATCTAAAACAATGAAATTTATACATTTTTTTTGTGTGTAATTTTAGGCATTATATACTAGTTAAATACCCATTAAATCTCATTTAACCCGTACCGTGATAACTTAACTTGGTACCATGGTAACATAATTGCACGAAAAAAAAAATAAAAGGGTAAATCTAAAAAAAATTACAATACTATTTGATATTTTTTAATCCATTTTACGGGATTATGTAATATATTGGTGGCAAAAATTACATTTAATAAAAGTAATAAAAATGTATGAATAACATTTTTATGAAAATAACTGATTTATGCATAAAATTAATTTCACAATAAAATCAAATAAGAAGTTAGTTCTAATGAAATTTCGGTCTAAATAATATAAAATTAATTATTTTAGAAATTTTTTAATAGAAAACTGAATAGAACCTTCTAAGAACGCTATAAAATCTATTGACCCAAAAATAGTTTTTAATTTGAATAAATTATAAAATATGTTCATAAAAGTCAAGTATGTGTTCCCAAATTTAAAATAATGTTAGTAAATTATAATTTTAACTACATAAGAAAAAAATAAATATTATTAGAAGACTAATTTTATGGGATAAAAGAAAGTATTAGTGATACTTTGAATCCTTACACCATAGTTTTAACCCAAAATTACCCTTTTTAACTTTATTGAAGTGACAAATATTTTCAAGGGTCGTTATTCTTAATAGATAAGAATAAAATGGACCTATTTACCAAATTTTAATCTATTGATTCAAAATATATATTTCATATTCTGAGATAGATTTTATACAAGTTTAATAAATCCTTTTTAATATAATTTTGTAAAGTGCAATAAAAAATTATTTTTAGAAAAGTGACTTTTTAAATCCAAAAATGAACTTATTACCAAATAAAGTGAAATTTTGATTACACTATAGTTAATTATATTATTTATAATTAAAGGTGACATATTTTTATTTAATATAAAAGTATTAACATTATGGGGCTATTAAATGACATGATTTAATAAAATAAAAAATAAAATTTGATAATAATAAATATTTCTCACTATTCACTATAAATGAAATCTTTAAAAAAACATAAATATTACCCTTAATATAATTTAGATATTTTTATTTAAAAAATATTTTAATTTACTGAAATAAAATATCTATAAATAGTTTAAATTAATTATAATTTTCATGAAAAATATTAAGAAAAAACATTTTTGAAAAAAATGTATTTTTGATGCATAAAAAAATTTACTTATATTTTCTGAAATTCATTATTATTAATTATTAAATACATTATCATTATATAAAAAATTTAAAAATATATTTCATATTTTACTTGTTTTTATACATACCCGAAGATCTAATTTCTATTTTATAAATAAAATAATATTTCAAATGGGATTCATTAAAGATTGGTGTTGTATGTAAGGAAATATGTCAAAGACATCAAATTAATAAAGAAAATTTATATTCTAAAATCATGGGGTGTTATAAAATAAATATATACTTATAAAATACTCCTTTATAAATCTTTACACCTAGTTATGAATCTTTAACAAAAGTCTTATTGGTTTGTTAAGGCATTAAACATTGAATTCAAATCTATACGAGAGAAAATGATGTTGGAGATAAGTGAGATAGTAGAGATTAAAAGATTAAAAAAATTCATGGATTTATAAGAAAATATAAAATTATTTTAATGAATCAATCTTTGAAGATATATATTTTATATATATTTATAAAGTGCTTATTTTTTATTCTTTATCGACGGTTTTTCCTATAACACTAAAAAATAAATGCTATAGACACTTCATTGTATAGATACATTTAGTATGTGGGTTAGGGAATCTGGTAGCAGAAAAAAATAAGTCATTCATAGTTAATGGGAAAAGGATTATGTATTTCATTTATTTTTATACAAATGGCTTATATTCTAAATTTTTCCTTTAAAATTGAGTATAAAATGAATCTAATTGAAGGCTTATAACCCAGTACTTCAAGGGTTTTAACCCATTTTCATCTTTTTTTGTTTAATGTTTTTTAAATAATAATAAATCTAACTCACCTCTTCTACCAAAAATATGTTCTTCTCTAATTTTAATGTATTATAACCTGATTTTCATTTCATTAGATAAGAGTCCAGATTTTCCTATGTAAAACGAAGCTACATGATAAAGATTCTGAGACAACACATTCTTCAAAACTAAAAATTTGAATTTTATATTTTTTTGTTTAATATTTTAAACAATAATGTTATTTTTTTGAAATTTTAGAGAATAAAAAGTGACAATACAAGGTAATTATACTCTAAGTAAGAGTGGAGTTTTCATTTGTTGAATTTTAAAGCGGTAATCATCCTTATCCATGGGATTTGTTTCATAAAATTATTTAAAAAAAATATATTATCATTTTTTACAACTATATTATTCTACCTCTGAGAACTTTTATGCTATTAATGAGTGTTTTATATTTGTTAATGTATCCCCATTGTATGAAACAAATTTTATTGGAACTCTATTAAATATTTGATCTTAAAGGATGTTTAATATGATATGAATTGTTTGTTTTTATAAATTCTTTATTCTAATAAAGATGAAAATCATTAAATCAATTTAAATATTGTTTAGAACCATTCTTATTTCCTTGTATATTTTTTAATTCTTTAAATATGTTGTAAACTACTATTACCCTTAGAATCACTGATAAATATGATTCTATTCTTAATATTTATAAAAAAATTTAATTTTTTTATTTCAAATAAGGCTTGTTCATTATTTAACCTATTTTTAGAAAATTTTGGAAATTTTGGATACAAGTGTTTGAAAATAATTATACCCTTAAATTTTTTTTTCATATATGTTGAATTTGGAAATAACTTTTACCAAAATAATTTTAAATGTTTTCCCATGTTGAGATTAATCATATGGGACAATGTTAGGTTTTATGTGTGGGGTTGGGGTCTTTTAAAGTTCTATTTTTTACCATTAATAACATATCTATATTAATTATGTTTTTATAAAAAAATTAATTTTTATCAATTTTCTTTTTATTTTTGTTCTATTTTATTACATTGGGTTGCTAAAATTTATATTTACCTATGGGTACTATATTATTACATACTTTTAATTACTCTCTTAAAAAATATTAATTTTCATAAATCATTACAAATAAAGTTATAAAATTTATTGAATTTTATAATTTTTCATTGAATTTAAAAGTAAAGTTCTATATACATAAATGGGTTGTGAAATTAAGTCTTAATCCTCATGGAATTGTTTTTATTTAAGATAAAATATGTTGGTGATTTAATAATTATTCATTTTAATTATTAAACTAAATCATCCACTAGTTTTATTAAATTCTTATATGTTATCTATGAGAGTATATATAATTAGAAAAAAAAATATATGTTTGGAAAACATGTAAATGAAAAGTAATGTATGATTAAATATTTTCATGATTTTAAAAATAAGTCACTTTTTAAAATTCAAAACATGTTTTATCCTATTCATTTAATTTGAGAAGATAATTCATATTTAATAAATTGTCAAAATCTATTGATAAATCATCTTTATAAAAGAACCCATTTTGACATTACATCACTTTAAATTTTAAGATAAATTAAAGTCCACTAATATTGATCAATTGATTACATGGGGATAAGAAAATTTTTAAGTGTGTTGTAATTTATGTGGCTTGATTTTGATATAATTTTTACACATCTCTTTTAATAAATAATTGATTTTTTAATTTCAAATTACCTTTTAGATAGATAATTCCCAATTACTAGTTAATCATTGTTGAAATTTTTATTCATTGATTATCTTATTAAAATTGTTTATTTTTTATTCTAAATTATTGAAGTGATTCTTGAGTTAATTTTATCCTACGTTAGGATCAAAGATATTTTAATATATATATATTAATAAATTTTTATGAATTTTGGGTTTGTAATTTAAATACTCAATCTTCTATGCTTTTATCTTAAATATTTTTTTAGAAAAAAATATTATATGACGGTTGGGAATTTATTGAAAAAATTGGAAAGTGCCATTTTCATATGACATTAGTTTAATATAATATGTCTCCATTCCTTTGTCCCAATCTTCTATGTTCAAATGAATTTTCCGATTATCATATGAAATCATCACATTTTGGTAAGCCTTAATAAATCTTTTGGCTTTTAAATTCATTTTCTTATGACTTCATCAAATTTTCCTAAGCCTTTTTGTTCCATAATACTTTCAGATTTATTAAATGACTACATCATTCCTTTGGTACATTAATCTCAATTTATAAAATCATCACTATATCAACTGAGGTTAAAGAGGTCAATTTCTATCAGGAGATTCAATGAAAACCTAGAGTTGATTTACAACATTAATCTTTGTTCAATAACATCCATAGGGAGAATAAAGAAATGATAAAGATTGGTTTTTTGGAAATTAATTAATCACAGAGAATGTAATCTTGATTTAAATCAAAAACTATTTGAATATAGTTTTAATGCTAATGGAATCAAAGATAATGATTTAATGTAGTGGAATATGGATTCATGTTCACTAAATGATGATTTTTTATGGATTTCAATTTGATTAAAGATAATAGGGAATCTAGTTCTCCATGGTGTCTGCTTGATTTGGGAAGAAAAATTCATTTAAAATTATAAATTAATTCACTATATGAAACTTGTGGTCACTCAAATTAAGATCCTGCATGTGAGATTATAAAAGTATATAGTCAAAGTGGTAAGTTCTAAAAAAATATAAACTTATATAAATGTTTTTGATTCCATGTGTCAAGGTGAAAAAACAATTATGTGAGAGTAATTATTTTAGTATAAATTCTAGTTCATTATGTAGGAGGCATCATCATGCACTACACTAAAATGTTCATTTAGTAGTGGTTTACTAAACCAACACTAAAAACATTTCTGAGATTTTGCTATATTTTTTAAAAAACATTGTTAAATATTCAGTTTTTAATAAAAAAAACTTATTCCTCGAACCAACCTCCTTCTCCCTGACCCCTACTATCAGGACTACCTTCATCCTAATCCTTAGCTAAACACATCCCCCCCCCCACTAGTGTTCCCTGATCCTGACCCATCTATGCCATCGCCGACAACTCTTAAACCTGAGCCCTCTAAAACTCACTGGAATATCCTGAGCTCAAGCCCTCCAACCCTCACTAGATGAGCCTAAGCCCTCATATCCTGATCCCTCAAAGCCCCCACCGACAGCACCTGAGACGGATCCCTCCAAGCTCTTGTTGGTCGAGCCCTCACCAGTCGAGCCCTCTCCAACTGAGACCTAACTCGAACCCTCATATCCTGGTCCCCCCAAGACCTTGTCTACGATGATCTATGCTACATTAATAGCCTTCCAATTGAGGTAGATGTATATATACATTGATCAACAATAAAAATTGGTTGTTATAATATTTAATTATATAGCTAAATTATTGTTTTTATATATTTTTTCTTTAAACATTAGATGATGATTGTTAGTATATGTATTTTATAAGAAACCATGAATTATTGATAGGAATGAAATACTCTATAAGAATTATAATTATGGAACAAGATTCATTTGTATTTACCATATCTATATAACATGGTTTTTTTTATTTTTTCACTATCAGCATAGGTCTCAACCAAGGTATCATGGGAGTTCGTAATGACCATAATAGTTCCCCTTTCATAATTGAGTAGATTAGATCCTTCTTGTAAAATTATAATTATACTCTATTATAAATTATTTTAAGTACATTCAATATTTGTCACCTTTTCTCACTAATATGTCCAAATTCATCAAGTCATATATGAAACAATCCTTCCATTTCTATTATTAATTATAATTTAATGATGAGTGATTTCATAATTCATTGATGGTTTCATTCATATCTCTCACCATATCATCTATAAATTTCTCTTATTTCCTCATCTAGATAAATTAGATCTGTATAGGGGAATTCTATATAAATAAAAATGTGTGTATTCATTCCCATAATAATGGGATACATTTCGGTTCCAATATATCACTGCTAATTAAAATATTCAGAATCTTTCACTATATTAGACCTATACCAAAAGTTGAGGTCTACACTAACTCAGGTTATTTATTCCCTATGTTTTCTAAATGGATGGAACTACTCTGTTCATCTTATAATTGACACTACATTTATGTCATGTTCCCTCTATTCTCAAACTAAGATATCCATTCACTTCATTATCATTCACCACATTACCATATTTTACCATTATATATTCTATTATTCTGTAATATTTTTCTATTATCATGTTTTTAATAGTGTATAGGTATATTGTGACATATATGGAAAAACGTTAGATCACATTTCCAAGGAACACACCTCAGTATGATACGGTTTAAGAGGAGTCTTTAGATTTTTTAATTTCCAATCAATCCATTGATAGGAGAATAATATGTCCATGTCCTCAGAGTAAATTTAAAAAGATATTTAAGGATATATGAAGTTTATGAACACTTGATATTGAAGCAATTCCCTGGTAAATATTTCTATTAGATTTTTCATAGTGAATCGAACATTATAGAAACTTTTAGCACTAACATTAATTGAAAAATTAAGCTCCTAACACTGTTGAAAATGGAAAATAAAATGAAAAATTGTATTAACAATGTATTTGGAATTTCAGAACAAAAACATCAACATCAAAACATATCATAACAACTAGTTAATGGTGCTAGAAATAGAAACATGATGGCAGATATATTTGAGACTATAGAACAACCAGATCAAGATTATAACATATCATTGGATCCTCTTCTTGATTCTGAAAAAACTAATGTAATATAAAACTTCACGGAGTAGAAATATGTGTTTCATGGTTTAGTTGATGATGGAAATCAAAAGTTTTATAGAGGATGTATTAAATATTACAAATATTATTTTATGCTAAAGTTGTACCATATCAAATTCATAAGTGGAATTACAAAAAAGGGGATTTCCATGATATTGGAATTATTTTCAGGTTCATTTCGTGAAGCAAAGATATCTGAGCCTTTTTTTGATAAGAAATTTTTTTTATCAAGTTTGATCTGAATTATAAAAAAATAAACACATGTCACAATGATTGTATGCTTTAATGGGGATATGATTCAAGAATAAATGGTTAGAAAAATTGTTCCTCTTCTAGATGGAAGTCAATAAGTGATGTCGGAAGTTTGAAACAACGTGATATTCTAAAGAGGAAGATATGGAACACACCTACAAAGGTTTTTTGAAACATTCCTTTAAAGACTCCATTGAAAATATTATTCATGTCATCAAAAACCGCTAAAAAAATGAAGTGGCAGTCTATAGATAATTACAATGATAGGTTAATAAGACATCATAGTGATTCACAATAATAGAAGAAAATTGATTAATTATATCCATATTTCTTATCTGATCCAAGTAATGGTTAATTGCAATTGCATGCCGATGGATTCACCCCATTTGGGACTTTGAGCACCAGTTAGAGCATTTGTCTAGTTATTTTGATCTCCTATAATATGCCTCTGTGGATGGGTATGAAACAAACATATTTTATCATTTTTAGGAGTATTCCTAGAAAAATAATTCCTAAAAATAATATTGACATATAAATTTATAATTTAATTGAATAATTACAGGAGTTATGGAGAAATAGTGTTGAGATATATGATGCATCATCTTCAAAATGGTGAAAATGCAAGATCCTCTAATGTGGACCATTAGTGACTTCCCAAGACGTGGGAATTCATTTGTTTGGAACACTTACACAAGTTAGGATTTTTCTATTTCTAACTTTGATTTTGATCATGTGTTACTACCTCACATTAGAATATGGTTCTTCTTATTTCATCAATGATTTTCCGATGCATCTCATTGATTTTGGTTGAACGAGTCAAAATTCAATGGTTCTATTGAGCGTATACCACCTCTAACATTTTTGATAGGTTATGATATATAAGAACAACTTTTAAGTGTTGAAAACGAATTTGGGAAGGTGTAGAATTTGAATGATAGTGGGAAACAAGTTCTACGAGCATCTTTAAGTGAAATTGGAATGCAACAATGGTAGAAGAAATAGAATATTTTTCAAACTTTTGTGTTGGGAATTTAATTTGTTGGGGAATAATCTTGATTTAATTCATATTAAGAATAATGTTCTTGAAAATTAGATCTTCAAATTGTTTAATGAGCATGGAAAATTAGAGGATCTTTTCAATGATTGAAAATACTTACATGAAATGAACATAAAGCATGATTTCGGGCCAGATTAGAATGGAAAGTATGCTCCAAAAATTTTTACATTGAAAAATAGGGATAAATATAAATTCCTTTGAATTGAAAAAATATATCAAGGTATATAATTGGAATTAATGTTACAATTAAAGAATAAATTCAATTCTATTATGTTATTAAATTCTAATATTTTCAAAATGAATCTCTTTGTATATATGCTTTTCCACATTCCCATTGTTGATATTATAGTATAGAAGAGGAAATTGAAAATATTGGTTGATCTATATGAAAAGATAACTATATGTATATCAAGTGAAATTTCAATGAAGATTGGTGGTGAGGTGGTAAATAAAAGAACATCAAAATCATTTAGTTCACAAACATTTATTATTTTTATGTTTAAATATAAATATATAACATTGTTTAATTTTCAATATAATTGTCTTATAGGGGATAGTAGTAGTAATTAGAGATCGACATGATGATGGAGATAGAGATGGTGATGATAAGAGTTCATCTAGAAGTGATTAGTGGTATTTTTGATGTTTCTGAGTAATATAGAATGACAGGGTGTGCTGATGTATTATTTGTGACATAGATCTAAAACAATTGATAGTTTGATGTGAACTAATTCACTTTTTTTTAATTCCATATTTCTTATATATGTGTAATTTCCTATACTTATGATAAGTATTTTTGGAACTACTGATAGGTGACACACTTTTTTGGTATCCATTTTTTTTTCAGGGTTATTTTGGGGATGTAGAATATGTAGTTGCAATTTTTTTTAATCAACATTTATCGGTGGTTTAAACTGCTGCTATATATTGAATATTTTTATTTGTGGCTGTTAAAACCACCAATAAATGTGGCACACTATTTCTTAGTGTCAGTTTTAATCGATTTAGCATCATTTCTTCTCAGGGATTTTTTTTGTTTTACTGGAAGTTTTAATAGCAGCAAAACCTTTATTTTTTCACCTCCCAAAAACCCACTGCAAAAATGTAAATAAGCACTACTAAATACAATTTCTAATTTGCTTTCCTAAAATCACCACTAAATGGAAGAAACCAACATTTATTTGATGTTGACACATTATTTATCAAATTTTTTTTTCAAACCATTGTAGAACTATGTAGAGACAGTGTAAACCGCCTCCCAATCTAAAAAACTCGCCACTAATCATCCCTTTTCTTAAAGTAATGGTAGGTGGAGACGTAGATAAAGGTATCATGTGGGGATAAATAATAACATAAGGTTAACTCAATGCCAATTTTGAGGTATGAATTTAGTTTTATCCACTATGTAAGGTAATTAAATACTTAAAATTAGATACATAAATCACATTTAACAAGTTTTATAGGGTTACCCGTGTTGTTAGACACTCGTGTAACAGTACTATAAAATCTCATGTAAGGTTCATAAGTAATGTTTTTCACATATTCAAGGTATATTAAAGGTTTTAAGAGTTTTATAAAAGGAACTTATTTTTTTAAGAGCTACGGATGGGTAAAACCTAGATTCATTAATATAAAGGTATCCAGGTAAATTTATAAAGAACATAATTAATTCATATTGAACCGTAACATCTCAAATGGAAATTCAAAAAAATAGGATCTTAAAAAAGAGTTCATGAAATCCATTAAATATTATAGTATAATATTGAAATTGAATCAAGAATCTTGTGGTTTTGTCTCCATTTCCATAGGGATTTGGCTGATTCATAATACGATGATATTTCATACTGATAGTCAACACAAGGAGACCAACCATTCATCTAGTGAGATGACCGTGAGATACGAGGAACTAGATTCTTCCTGTAGTGGAATTTAAAAAAGGGATGACCTGATGATATTTTATAGTTATAAAATAGTTAATAATCAATCAAGTAGGAAGGAGGGGAATCATCTAAGAGATCACAATGGAGGATTAATTGGCGACTATAGATGTGTACTTTATAGATAGGGAATACTTCTCTTTATAATCTTCTTATTTTCTATTATTTCAAGGAATTTTTTTAACCAATTTGAAATTATTATGGTTATATGATAAATAATAAAGCTGAAATAATATTTAATTCTTATTAATATTTTTAATTTTTATTGTAATCATTCCTTCACTAGGTAGTTCTATGTTAAGATAAAATTACAATTTGATCTTAAAAAAAACAACTTCACAATTCCTTGGATTTGTGAATTTATTTTTTGAGAGATTAATAAATTTACCGATATAATCCCTATTACCCTTGAAATAAAATAATTATGATACATTTTATGATATAAAACTAGTGAAAATCAACTTAAAAATTAAGGAATACTAATTTTATAATAATAAATCCAAATTTAATCAATCTTCCTCTTTTGTTTATACTTTATATGAACTTCTGGATTTTCATCAATTTCTTCTGAAATTTAATAATTTTTTTTAGATAATTTTTATTATCATAAACTTTAATTTTATCCATGATTATCATTTCATTAGTTTTTTTATGTGCTTTCTTGTTTATCTTGTATTTTTATCAACCCATCTTTGGGGGTTCAACCCTTATTTGTTTCTTTATTATTTTTATAAGGATAATAAACAAATAATTTTATAATCTATGAAGAATATTTTCATAGATTAATAAATGATTTGGATTCATGGTTCAGTGGTCCAAACACCAACCATGAAACCAGATCTTTGAGTCCTTAGAACCATACCTCCTGGGCTATACATTGTTAATCAGACCCTACGAGCTAATCGTGTAGCTTAAGATCTGTATTTACCATCAGACCAAAACATAAAAGAAACCCTAAATAAACTTATTAAAATAAAAGGGGATTTAAATACCATCTATATAAATTAAAATAAAACAAATACATCTGATATATGATTCCAAATCTAAGACTCAAATCTTGACTGACCATGAAGACACTAGGTTTAGAATGATATAGAGTTATCTAGACACTTATAACACCTACTCTCAAGTCACTATATACATATCTCTAAAATAAAAAATCCCAAATAACAATATATATTGTTATAAAACATAGTACTTATAAAATCCTTGGCTCTAATTCCCTTTTTTAATGAACACGCACAGGTAACCCCTAAACCGGGCCCCGGAGATGCTCTTCAGAAAGGCCAACGGGGAATTATTAATCCCCATAGGCTAGAAATTAGTTCTTTGGAATTAGTTAAATCACCATTGGAACTTATTAACCCACAATTTTTATTAAGAAAAATAGAATATCAACACTAGAAACCTTGAATGGGCCCTTCATACATCATTTTTCCATGAAAAATAAGTCAACCATATATGAAAAAATAAAGACACAATTAAGTCATAACTAATAAATGAATTATAAAATTAATTTGGTCCAACATAAAAAAATAATACAAAAAAATACACTATATCAAACAAAAAATTGAAAATTATATATGAATAAAAAGGTATTTTATTGTCCAATATATTGCATCCAAAAATAAAAAAAACAATCTAAACCACCTGATCACCACCATTCAACCCATGGTTTCTCACCATGTCCCAAATCACCCATTAAAAAACCAATAATGAAAATAGACAACATAATGAAATCTAGAACATCTATAAGTCATTAGATATCTATGAATTCACATAATTATGTATGTCAGGTGGGAGATAATTGGGCTTATGGTATATATCTAATGATCCAATGTAATTTTTTACACAAAATATTTCAAAAGTTCTAGTTTTATAACACCGTGATATTTTAGTTGGTATTTTCTTTTAAATAATATAATGTTTGATAGATTATGTTATACAAAAATACTAAAAAAATTGAGACACAAAAAATGAAATTCATTATGAATTTTATAAATGATAATAAAACCTCTAGTAAAAAAATAGTAATTATTTATACATTATTACATATAGAAGATAAAAAATTAATAAAATTCAATGTTAAAAAAGGGATTTTTTTAATTAACCATTTTTAAACTGTTATGCCTTTTATAAAAAAAATATTAAATTTATCAATTTAAAAATATCATTATAACAATAGGTATTATATAATCAAAATATATTATCATTCATTTAATTAGTAATTTATATGAAATAATATTAAGGAAAAATAAATTTTATATGATATTTTTCTATAAAATAAATTTTAGTTATAGTTTCTGATTTCATTTAAGAGTAAAACATATGGATTATATAATTTTATTTTGATTAAATTAACCTAATTTTTTAATACATTATGGTAAAATTCGATTATGGTTAATTTTCTAGATTATTTAAAATTAGTTTACATTTAGGTTAATAGTGATAACGACTTGTTATACAAATATGGTCACTATTATGAACTTAACATGATATAATAATGACATGAAAATTTATGAAAACTTTTTTATTCAAAAATATATATTTATTAGTTAATATAATTCATTTAAAAATATAATTTTGAGAATATAAAACTATGTTTTACATTTTTTAATCTTAAGTAATATTTTTATTCAAATTAAAAAAAAATTTGGGCCTTCTCTTTTAATCAAGTATTAAACAGTTTCCATTTGTTTTTTTTTTGAAATTAATATAAGATTAATTTTTTGAAAAATAATCTAATTTTTTCCATCAAAACCGAAATTGGAAATATTTTTTGTATAAATTCATTTTTTTCTTAAAAACAGACATTTTTCTAAAAATTATTTCACATTAATTTGCGTGAACTCATTATAAAAGTGATATTTACCACATATTTAAATTTAATCTTTTACAATAGATAAAATGTTTCAGAACATCATATTCAAATTAGACAAAAAAACCCATTTAATTTTTACTCATAATAAATTGTTACAATGGTAAAAAGTGTGTCACCACTAGTTGTGTTAAAAGGCATTACATTGGTGGTTAAACTAAGAAATAGGGATTCAAATATAAATAAATAGCATATAAATATTATATTATGGGTGGATTTAGACCATTATTTATAATATAAGTGAAATTAAACTATATAGAATCCACTTTCCATTATAACAGAATTTATACTAGTTTAGAGTTATTAATATTTAGAAGAGCTTCACTCCCCTAACTTTTAAAATAGATCCTCTTCTCCTCACACCTCCACACACATTCCTCACCCAATATAGACCAATAAATACACAAATGACATTCTAATTATCCTCCCCATATCATTTAGGTTTTATTCATACCAAATGATCAATCTTATATGGCGTAAGTCCTAAGCCTAGGGAAAATATCCAAGTAGAAGGTATAAGTCCAAACCAAATTCGTAAAATTTTATTTCTTATTAAACCACCTTAGAAAATATTATAAAAAACCTAATATAATTAAATCATTATATTTACTATAATTAAATATTATTTGGTTATTGTAAAAAAAGTCATACCTTCCTTCCATCTAATGGAAAGATAATATATCGCTTGTATGTGCATGTGGAATACCTCTTCTATGGAGATATATATTTCATTTTTATCACTACCTCGCATGTGTAGTAATAAATATTCATATAATTTAATTATATTATATTGATGAAATAATTATAATTTTATAAATATAATATATTATATAACTTTTTATCCTCCAATCCTTTGGAAAATAAAAACATTGTTTCTGCATACATACGATATACCTCCTTCTTGAATGACTCGCTTTTTATAACCAAATGAAATAGTTATTTATAATAATTTATTTAATAAATAAATTTTATATTAATAACATTATAATGTTTTTTATAACATATATTTTCATTTAGGGATAACGTGTTCTTTCTCATTCAAATGTTATAATAAGTTCATATTTCAGTCTCTTATACTACTTATATAAAGATTATTATATAGTTTTGGTGAAGAGTGTTTAAGTAATTTTTTGTTATGGTAATATAATATAACCATTATTACTTTATTATGTTTCAATAATTTTTTATAGGTAATATTCAAAATTATAATTACCTACAAAATAAATTCTTTTATTAATTGAAAAAACATCGAAAAATGTAAATTTAAGTCTTACAATAAAACCATTAACAAAATTTCCAAAAATATACTATATAAATCAATAAATATTTCTTAAAAATGGTCAAAATCCTCATAAAATTTTTGGATACGATGAAATAATGACCATGTTTTAATAAATGAAACCTGCTTTTTGAAATAATCATGGGAAAAATGACATTTAACATATAAATATTGTATTTTAAAAATTAATGTTAATAAATTAGTAATTTTGAATTATAATGGAATGATATATATTAATATTAGTTTCAATATGTATTATATATAGATTTATAATAATTATAGATTAGTTATATATGATGTTTAATGTGTTCGACCAAGTGAGCATATGTGGTAATGGAGTTTTTATCACAATTTCCTTTTATTGGCTTATATTACTCCATAATTGGATATATTATCCAAAAATTACTTTTTCTATTCATAAGTTTATTTATATCTTGTTTAAAAATATTTATATGGATTTAAAATTGTTCCAAAAAAATAATTTCATCTAGGGATTCCTATTTCAAATTTTATAGTCTTCATTAGGGTTTCCCCATCTTAATTTATCTACATTAAGATATGTTTTATATTCACCATATTCATTATTTTTTCATGTGTATATACTACCCATGAATTAATTTTATGAAAAATTTCATTAAAATTGTGGGTAATTTCTAATCCATATAATGTTCTCACTATCATGAGGTTTTATTTCATTGTATTCCAAAGATGTATGGGTTTATGTTACAATCTCACTTTTTATCGAAATTATTTATTTTTCAAATAACATTATAGGAAATTTTGTATTATTCCCTCTTCAACCCCATAAATTTTCTTCTCCCTGTATAATTTCTATAGTTTTTTAGTATTATTTCTATATTTCCACTCTATGGTACTCAAAACATTTGAATGAGTATTTTTAAGAAAATGAAATATTATTTCTTATTTTTAGAATGGAATAATTTTATTCCATATCCATATTATTTAAAGAAAATTATGTAAATTATTATATACTATTAAATGATTAAAATATATATATTTCTACTATCTTTTAATTTTATATAAAAATTTTAATGTAGTATACTTTTCATTTTCCAAATAGATATTTTTCTACTTTATTTACAAAAGTGTGAGAAGAAGGTTTTTAAAAATTTACAACTTTAATTCATTTTCCAACCACTATTTTCTTTATTCATCAGGAATATTCCCTTATATTATTCGATGGATTTAAAAATTAAATCACATTCCCATTTTTCAAGGATTTTTTTGTTGTTAAATGAAACAATAAAATTAGATTTCTTATTTTTTTGAAATTACCTTTATAATGATTTTACAAAAGTATTATTTATTTATGTCATAATATTTTAAGGATTATTATGCTTCACTAGAGATATGATCTGAGGAGATCATCCACATTAGTTATAGGGATTGTTTATGATGATGATGTTTTAGTGATGTTTTATGGATGTTGTTTCATTCTCGTGAGTTAATTATACTATGAATGAATGGTGTGTGTTATTATGTTATTATGGATAATATATGAATTATTTATTTTTATTTTATAGTTTGAGATGTTATATCCTTAAATTTTATTTGGAAATGTTTTATATCTCCTGGGGCCATGGGGTATATGAGTGATGATCACTAGCCTAAGAAGGTACACGACAAAATTATCCCAAGCGCAAGATCATATAATGAGATTATCCGAAGACCTAGATGGCACACATAAAATTATACCAATAACAATAGGGTAATGTTAAATTATCCCAAGCCCAATAGGGTATATTGGTGGTCATCCTAATCCTAGTAAGGATCACCAGTGGTTAGCGTAATCCAGTAATGTGATGAATGTCTTGAATTGTAGCCTTGACATAGGATATGAAGGCTTATGTTTGTTCCAAAATCTTATGTCTCTCCTTATGGTATGATAACATGGATAATGATTAATTATTGATGATTAAAAAATATTATGAATCATTTATTCTATTATGAAAAACCTTCTATATGACTCAGGTTTTTTGGTTCATGAATTTTTGGGTATGATCTCAAAAGTTATGATCATGTTCACATACCTTTAAACTTATATTATACCTACTAATGATCATTGATTGATATTTTTCATGATTTTCCTTAATAATAATATGAGATAGTCATTATTATGTTTTCACTTCCCCCATTTTATGATGAATGGTTTTAAGTAGGAAATTTATAATATGGGTACTATGTTAGAATAACATTATGGGATATGTTGGAGATCTTTCATGAACTAGGTTAATTAAGTATATAGTCTCCAAATAAATTAATCATTTATTTTTATCAAGTATATATTATTGTGATATATATTTAATATTCATATAAAATTCTATAATTTTTATTTATGTGATGCCCATATCATGTTTTTTATAATTGAAGAAGAGTTTTATTATTTTTGTAGATTATATTATAATAAAATATAGGATAGAAATCAAGATAAAATATGATGACCCAAAGTGATAAAAGATGGACCAAAATTGAAATTTATAGGAAGGAAGGTTTAATAATTTAAAAATCATAGGATTAATTATCATTAATATATGATTTATCACTCTGATTATTGATTCTAGATACTCACACTAATATTTTTTTTTTTTTTCAATTTTTGGAAGTAGGATGAATCGTGTTAAAAAATGAATCTAATGGATAATACAATGACATTCCTTATAAAAATCCAAATGGGACAGAAACTAGTGTAATAAAGGGTTTTTTAAACCATCTATCAGGATATATGATTCATAATCTATATTTAGCTAAATTTCCAACCTAACCAAATTAGAGAAAAATATAATTTCATGGAAGATCCATTAACAAATATCATGAATGGAACATGATTCGATATCATAGGTGATAATAATGTCGTAAAAAGTTCTCTAATAGATTTCTCAAAAAAATAGTAAGACAGTTTATATGAGTAAATAAAGGATATATATTAATAAACCATTGAGGAAAAATTAAGATGTAATTTCCCTCACATGGAATCCACTAAACATGTTAACTGAACCAAGTTTCCATAAGACATCCAGTGCACATCCCTGTATATCAAACGTTGACGACTAGCAAGAAAGGTCCAAAAGGTTGTCTGGGGAGACTATGAGAACTTTAACATAGTAAGCCATAATAGAAAATAAATAACATAATAGAAATGATATGGAAAAACAAATGAACATGCCAAAAGATACATTTCCCCAAATGGATATAAACCATATCCAATAGTAAACGTGTCAGGTAATAATAATAGTGCCAATTGAACAAAACCCAAAATAAAAAAAATAGAATTCATACAATGGTACTAACTCCTTGTTTTGAAACGTATCCACGTACATCCCAAGCCTAACTCAATTCCCAATCATAGGGCATTTTTCATTATCATGACCTGTAAGAATTAAATCGGCTCGGGTACCCAACAACGTCCCGAAAAGGGTGTGAGTACAAATCAGTTAGCCACCACCAATACTATCTATAAAATATCCAGTCATGGAGATACTGCATACAAGTAATACATAAATGAAAATTATATAAAGAATATTTTATATACCATTAGTTCACAACCATTACTTTAACCATCCCAAACCTTAGTACCAAGTTGATCATTTTAATTATTTTCATTACTTAATTCTTTATCAACATTTGTTTCATGGGTTAGGCATTTAAATCATTCACACAAGGGTTTAAGGAATCCATCACTCTGTGTAAGGGAATAAGTAAATTCCCTATCTTCGTAGGGGTAAACACATCACAATAACCACATTATCCTCACCTTGAAGCCTCAGCCCAGGTGGAATGAAACTGTTAGGGGAATAGAACTCTATCCTTTTCTTTAATGAATGAATTGTGGGGGGATTTTAGAATCTCAATCTAACTCAACTAATGGGTTTAGATCCTCATTCAATACCCCACTATACCAAGCCATGTGACTATTTTTATACATATCCATTCACCTCACATACCATATCATAATCAAACCCATCCATTACAAATAACAACCATAATCTAGAAAAATCAACATAGTAATAAATATAACGTATTAACCCATTAAAACATCAATTTACATTAAATTTCTATTTTACCCAATTCAAATTTCATATACCTAAACTCATTAATCATATTCACTAATTCCCATACATTAACCCATTTAACAAATTCTACCATTTCAATATTTTAACTCACATATCTCTTTCACTATTTCCCATTCATTAACCCCTTGTATATTTCAATTACAAATAACAATCAATTTGGTATATTCACATTAATCCCTTTCAACCCATTTCCATGCCCCATCCAATTCAACATATTCAAGGAATCCCTTACATTAACCCTTTATTCATATTTATCAATTAATGATCCATTATAAAATCTGGTCACACTATCAATATTTTATTTTCAACTCAACTTAACCTATTAACATGTTCAATATGGGCTCTAGGTTAACATGCATCAATTCCACACCTGACTCTACCAATTCCAAGGTTGGGGAATGTCGGTGCAACCCATGGGTGACCCAATTTTGTAAAATCATCCTAAACACATCCTACATGGATCATGAGGGGCTGAAATATTTATTTTCATATTCATTTCTCAAAAACACAAATAATTCAAAGCACAATAATAGGGAAGCAAAACACATTCTCAAATGCACAAATCCACTTAAAAAACTATGAGTAAAAATGTGTAGACCACTGACCTCAAATCCATTAATGAACACACACTTAATCGTTTCCTTAGATCGAGATAAAAGAACCCTTTAAATCCCCAACATATATTGCACAAGAGAAAAAGGGTTTTAAGGCATTGGAAGAAGATCTCCCAATATAAAAACCCTAATCAGGAAAAGAGAATAAATGAGAGGATTTGATTTACCCAAATCTTGGATCTACAGCCAACAGTGCTCTAGAAGACCTATAAATGATGAAGATCAAAACTTGGGAGCTCTTGAGGTTTCTTTTTCATCATTAGGGATAGAGGTAGGAGAAAGAAGAGAATAATTAGGTAGAGACATAAAAACTCTCAGATAGAAAAACTGTAAATTTTCTAGCATTTAAAGGGGTGCACAATTTACACACCATGTTTGAAAAAATACTCATAAACCATGCAGAGGATAAGATATAAGTCGGTGAGGTCACATGGTTACCTGGAGAGTTCTGTACAATTTACAAACTAAGAACCAATCGTACAGAATCCCAATGTCCAAGGTTGCACAGTTTTCCTAGGAAGGAAACATGGCTTACTTAATTGTGCACCAACCTTGTTCCTTGCACAAGTTAGCCTAATTTTTCTTCATTTCATGTCTCAAGCCCTCAGAAAACCCTTGAGTCCCCTCATACTTATAATAATTAGTTGATTGACCAAATAAAAGATATTTGAACCAAACTACAAACAAGTACATACCTAAATGATGTCTAGGATCTTAAAAACCCCATGCCTTATAACAGCTTGTCCTCAAGACCAACTTCCAAAAATCATTGTGTTTCTGAAGAAAATGTATCAGGGCACATGGATTGTACATCTAACTCTCATTCCCACATTTCTTCTTAATCATTTCCATGTATTCATAAAACTCAAACAAAGAATAAAGTATTTCCCCGTAATACTTTTTTAATGAGATCCATGATAAAAATAGGATACTCCTCAAAGAACATGTCAACCTAAAACTCTACTTTGTAAAAATTAATCACATGGTATGGATCCGGTTTATAATAATGAAGCTGTGAAACATGAAAAACATTGTCCATTCCACTGTACTATTGTGGAAGATCCAATCTGAAAGGCACCACTCTGATCCCACAAACAATCTCAAAATACCCCACACATATGTGTACCAACTTTAACTACTTCCAAATTCGACGATGACCCAACCTTTTCAATACCAAAATAAATGTACTATCACCCACCATAAACTCAAGTGGTCTATGAAACCTATGTATATATAAATTCTACCTACTCTGGTCTGTTTCCATGTGTTTCTGAATCAACAAAACCTTTTCTAACATCTCTTGCATGAGACTTAGTCCCAATAGCTCAGACTCTCTAGGATCTACCCAATATAATGGATATCTACATGGTCTTCCGTAGATCGCCTCAAACAGTTCCATCTAAATAATATCTTAAAAACTATTATTGTAGTAAAAATCAACAATCGATATTTTTTCCCCATGAACCACTAAAATGTCAAATACAGTCTCTCACTGTATCCTCTAGTACCTAAATCGTACACTCTAATTTCACATCTTACTACGTATGAAAATCTATACTTAAAATCACATGAGTACCCAATGCCTTTGGAAATCCCTTTCAAAAGTGTGAAGTAAAACATAGATCATGGTCCGACCCTATTTTCTAGGTTATTCCATGAAACGTCATCATTTCCCGCACCTATATCTCACCCAACATATCAATTATGAAAGTAACTTGGATCGAAAAGAAATGACCCACCTTTGTCAATGGATCCACAACACCCCAAATCACTTTATTATTCTAAGTCATCCTCAAAATACCCAATTAAAAATCCAATGTTACATCATCCCATATCCATTTCAGAATAAGAAATTATTGTAACAAACCAACTAAGAGCTAATGCTCATCCTTTTCCTATAGATAGGTGAGGCATCCCACCAAAAATAAGAAACCTTCTTCATTACAGGCCACCTTTACTACGAATGAAGATAACATCACATCTTAGTCAAAATAGGATGCATATCGCACTTTGATGAATGAATCCCATACATAAACCCTTCCCACATACACACCGATATAACCAAATGTACAAAAACATAAACCATCCCATAATTATCAATATCCCAACTAGAAGGTGACTCACCGCCTTTAGGAATTTTCTTCATAGACAAACACTCTAAATACTCAATATGAATCTCTTTAATTAGGATCAAAACTGCATAATCAACGGTTATTGACACAAGGGATATTATCTCGTTCCCATCCTTCACCTCTATATGCATCTCAAAAAACAAGGTCACCATTTTTCCTTCAAAGCTAGACTATTGAACTTCCTAATTGTGATACTTTTTACTCAGATCATCCATAACTCTATTCCCTTTTCCTGGTATGAAAACCAACTAGAAGTCAAAAGACTGCATGAATTCAAACAATATTATCTATCAAATATTCAAATCATGTTATGTGAATATGTAAATAATACTTTTATTAATGGTAAACAACATGAACTACTTTCCAAACAAGTAATGCATCCAACACTTTATGGAATAAACCACACATCTATCTCAAGGTCATGAGTAGGATGATATATTTCATGAGGCCCGAACTCTCTAGAACTATATGCTATAACCTGATCATCCTAAACTAACACTTCCCTAATTCTGACAGTGGACACATCACAAAACAAGCTTTACCTCTTACCTGGATCAAGTAAAATCGAGATCATTACAGTCATCAACCACTACATCAACTATGGAAAAGAATTCTCGCATGCCTCAAACAACTCAAACATAAATACCTTATTGGTTAAGACCTAGTTTGGATATGCCAAATGGGATAAATCTTTAATGAACCTCTGGTAATAACATGTGAATCCTTGAAAACATCAAATATTAGAAACATTTTTGGGGTCCTCCCAAGACATGATTTCCTGCACTTTGTTTGGATCCACTGATAAACTAACCATAGTAAATATGTGTCCAAATAAATGAACTCTATCAATCTAGATATGTAACTATGATAGATTGGTGTAGAGAATATGCTACCTTAGTGTACTCTTGACAATGTCAACATGTTTAAAATGATTATCATGATATATAGAGTACACCATGATGTTATCAACAAAGATAACTGTGAACTGATCTTGATATAGGTGAAATAGTTGGTTTGTTAAATCCATAAACACAAATAGTGATTTTGTTTACCCGAACGACATCACAAAAACACATATAACTCGCACCTACTCTTGAAATCTTTCTTTGGTATGCCATAATATCTCACAGTCAACTGATGATATCACAATTTCAAATCATTCTTGTAGAATACCAAAGTACCTATAAAATAGTAAAAAAGGTCATCGATCCATAAAAGAGGGTATCAGTTATAAACTATTATCTTATTAAACCTCATATAATCAACTTATAATCTCAATGGTCCACCAACTATCTTAGAAAATATCATGGTAGATCCCCAAGGTGATTTACGAGGCTGGATGAACCCCTTACACTCTAACACCTCTAAATGAACTTTTGGTTCTTTGAGTTCTTCTAGTACGATTTGATATAGTGGAATGGAAACTGGTTATTCCCTCGATAGTAACTCAATCATAAAATAAACATCTCTCTTAGGTGGTATCCTAGAAATATCCTTTGGATACATATCCTGAAATTGATCCACAATGGTAGGAAATATTGGCTGCCCCAAACCTACATCATTATGAACAAGACAAGAAACTTGGGCTATGGGTTCTCCCAACAACCAAAAAACTAGCCATGAATGGCCCTCTCGAACATCCCACTTGCCAAGATATACATTTGTGAATCCCTAAAGATACATGAATGTTACCCTTTACTGTTAATAATTGATATGGGTCTGATACAACAAAAACCAATCCTATCTAAAATCATGTCAAAACATGGAATTTTGAAGTCGATAAAGTCCCATAGAAAATGGTACCCACTAACTTCGTTGGATAACCCCTTAAAGTTTTGGAAATCCATATCTTTCAGTAAAAATGTAGTATCAATAGACATAAAACCACACACACATTCCATTTCTAGGCCCAAAACGACTAGAAACTGAGCAGAGTTAAAAGAGTGTGTGGTGCCTATGTTAAATTGAGTAATAGAGAGCATGAAAGCTAGAAGAGTCATACCTCAAATGGTAGATGGTTAATCCTCACCAAATCTAAGTGTAGAATAATCTAAAGGAAGAAGACCTTCCCAGGTACTATGGGCTCTATCTTGGGTACCATACAGAATACTACCCTCCCAATATCGATGATCTTGCCCCGGAGTTCCACATTTACCATCCCAAAGGGCTTGGCCCGTAGAGCTCAAATTTCTTTCCTGATAAAGTTTAACCGACCGCTTTCCCACACTTAGTATATGCCTCTAACCATCATCATTTCTTGACTATCAGGGGTTCCTACAAAACCTTTGCACATAGACCAATATTTCACATGCTCAGCACTCGACTGGTAGACGATGACACTAACCATGCATGTTCCCCTTCTTACCAAACTGGTAAAAGAACACATCATCTCTACCCTAAGATGTTGGCCCTCTCTTATGACTACTCTATTCACTTTCACCCTAATTCAAATTCTGAAAACAATGCTTCCTTCCCTAGTAATCCTCACCACTCATCCTGTTAGATGGTACTACAAGTCCACTACCTGAGTCTCCATTCAAGTTTCCTTATTAGATAATGGTTTGGTCCATCACTTATATAAAACTTTTCAAATGAAAGATATTCACCTTATACCTAAACTCATGTTTATGACAATCCTGAAAACATTTTTCTATTGTTTCCTCATCTCTTGACAGCACTAGAATGAAGCACCAAAAGTTAGTGGAATAGTTATCATAATACATCACTGACGCAACACCCTGGGTCATACTCATAAGCTATACATCTGTCTCCTTACATAACCTCTCTAGATAGAAGTATTTTAAAAACTTTTCCTTAAAATATCTGTAAATCATATTTTCATTTTGTTTAAACCATGATGTCCCACCAATGCTTTTATTGACATCGCAAAATATATGCTGATAACATGACTTCCTTCGCAAAAGGAGTCTCCAAATTATCGAGAATATTTTAGATATATTCTATCCAGAAATCATCTTCCTATGGCCCACAATATCTGGTAGAGTTTGAAGGGTGTTTCGGCTAAAAATATCTAGTCCCGTCAAACATACTCAGCATTGCTCGCCCGGGATCTCATTCAATCATTCACAAAAATAGATAGAAGTTCTC
Source organism: Viscum album (assembly GCA_963277665.1). Lineage (NCBI taxonomy): Eukaryota > Viridiplantae > Streptophyta > Magnoliopsida > Santalales > Viscaceae > Viscum > Viscum album. The sequence continues at coordinate 528,918,845 of OY728128.1, forward strand.
ATGGAACTTCTCTTCTATATTTCCAGAAGTCAAGTGGTATTATTGCTCCACTACTGGGGTAAAATTCTAAAAAACATCATCTTTTCACCCTACTAGCATATGTCTTCATGGTGGAATTTCTCTACAATTCCAAACATGATATTTAGAGCACAAAACATAAGGATCCAACAATTGTTATACAAAAAGGCTCTCTACTAGTCATAAACAACCCATTGCATATATCATCCCAAAGGTCATCCTTACATCCCAAACACCGCCCTCAACCATCCTTATTGTGTGTCATGGATAAAATTGGTAAACCAACATAAATAGTTATAAACCTTATATTGGACACCATTTCAAAATTATTTCCATACATACCATGAAATTATTTCCTCCTATGAACATTTACCATTACAAAACATACTATAATATCATTTTGATTTACTTACAACATTCTTTTTTAATAATTAATTAACCAATCTTTACATTTTACTTCCTGTATTACCCATTTTTGTAATTTAATTAGACATCATTATCTTTAATTTCAATAAATTCAAACGCATTCTACCCTTCATGTCCCAAACATCCATATTGTGTGCTTACAAATCATGATACATGTTTCTTACATACATAGGTGCCAATAATGATGCATGAATGCACAATCTCATTCCTTTAAATCCATTAGCTAAATATCATAAAATAGTCACGTAATAAAATAAGTACATCGTCCAGTGGTGAAATATCATCAAATGTAACAATGCATAATAAGAACGATAATTCCCACCATAGGTGACTTGGGTTATCCCTTATAAATAGGTTAAATACTCCCAAGAACAAGATCATTACCATGGTATGACAATTTGTTACCTCCTGTCAACCATTCCAAAATAGTGATTCATAGAAAAGACTATCTTAGATACAACTACGTAACATCCCTGACCAGAATCCACTAAAACGATGCTTCGAGATGGGTTTCCACATGACCTCCATCAGAAATCTGCATACACCTGAGGTTACCGACTAGAAAAGAGGGTATAAAAGGTAACATGTGGATACTATAACCTCTTCATCCTAGTAATACATAGCCAAAAATAAATAAAATATATTAAAAGACATGTAGTAACCAACGAACATGAATAAAAAATATTTCACAAAAATGGGTACAAACCATAGGCAAAAGTAAATATTTCATGTCATGATAATAGGTCAATGTGAATAAAACCAAAATTAAGAACAAACTTTTGAAATCCCAAAATATTACTAACTCTGAGTATGGTACCTCAACCATGTACATCCCAAGCCCAACTCAACTACCAAGAAGATGTCCTTTTCCCTTATCCTGGACTGAAAACATGAAATTTTTCTTGGGTACCAAATGCTGACTCGAGTAGGGTCTGATTACAACTCAGTAATCCACCGCAAATAGTGTCTAAAAAATATCCAATCAAATAGATAGTGAATGCAAGTACTAAATAAATTCATATTAAATAAAAAAACAGTTCAGGTACCATTCGCTAACAACCTTTACATTGACCATTTCAAACCATAGTACCAAATTAATAATTTGTATCTTCTTCATTACATAATTCATTATCAATATGTGTTTCATGGGTTAGGCGTTTACATCATTCACACAACAGTTCAAGGCATTCATCACTATCCATAAGGTAATAAGTCACACCCCAACCTCTCTAGGGGTAAATACATCATGAGAACCACATTATCCTCACCTCGAATCCTCAGTCCAGGTGGAATGCAACCATCAGGGGAATAAAACTGTGTCCCCTTCCATAACTCATGCATTTGTGGGGTGGAGTTTAGATCCTTGTTCGAAATTTTCTTATTGGTGTATATCCTCAATCAATACCCCACTCTACCAGTCCATGTATATATAGATTATACATAACTATTCACCTCACATACCATATCACAATTCGACACAACTAATACAAATAACAATCATAATCCATAAAAATCAACATAGGAATAAATATTATGCCATAATGCAACAACACTTTTATATTTACATTAAATTATTGTTTTGCCCAATTCCTATTTCTTATGCCTAAACAAATTAATAATATTCACTATTTCCCATACATTAACACATTTAACATATTCAAACATTTCTATATGTTAATTCATATAAACCATTCATCATTTCCCATGTATTAACCCCCATATCCATTTCAAATATAAATCACAATCCATTTGGCATATTCACATTAAACCCTTTAAACTCATTTTCATGACCCCTCCCATTCGACATATTCATCAATTCCCTTATATTAACCTATTAATCATTTTCAAAAATTAAAAATCCATTCTAAAATAAAATAAAATTATCACTACTCCATTTTCAACTCAACCAATCATATTAACATGTTCATTAAGGGAACTATATTATCACACATCAATTCCAAACGTGACTCTATGATTTCCTAGGTTCAGGAATGTTATCGCATGCGATGGGTGGCCCCAATTGGTCAAATATTACTCAATGTATCCCACAAAAATTGTGAAAGGTTAATATTATCATTTCTAAGTTAATTTCACAAAAACTCACCAAATTATTTCAAAACACAACTAGAGGGAAGTAATAATACATACACATATACACAAATCCACTTAAAAATTATGAAATATAATGTGTTGACCACCTACCTGAAATATATTGATGAACATACTCTTAATAATAGCCTTAGATCCTCAAAAAAACACCATTTTAAGCCCCATCCTTGATTCCATAGGAAAAAGTGTGCTTTTGGGCTTCAGAATAAGATCACCTAATATACAAACCCTGATCTGGAAAAGATAAGAAATGATTGGAATCAACTAACCTGAAGATTCTATCCACAACCAACCATGACCACAAAGGACTAGAAATGTTATAGATAGACCCTTATGAGATATTGAGAATTGTTTTTCATTACTAGTGTTGTAGGTATGAGAAAGGGGATAAAAATCAGGTGGATACATTAATATAATGATATAGAAAAAGTATTAATTTTCCAACTTTTAAAGGGTCACAAATTTTAGTCCCACAATTTTCCCAACCATGCGCCAATAATGTGTATGCCAATGTACAAGGGGATGATATCACACAGTGACATTTGGGGATCTGTTTGGTTTATAAAACATACACCAACCATGTGGAATGCCACAATTCAAGGTTTCATGGTTTTTATGGGAGGTCGCACGGGTTACTTAAAAGTGTGCCAAACATGCACCTTATAGAGGTTGAACCAGTTTCCCTTCCTTTATTATATCTAACCATCAGAACACCCTTGAGTCCCCTAATTCTCCTAGTAATGATTTAATTGACTAATAAGTAGATATTGAGTCTTGAATTTAAACAAGTACAGACCTCTACGAAATCCAAGATCATACATAAGAGTTCTATTAACATAATGGTTGTTAATAAAGTTCATCATAAGGTATCAATTTAATTTTTTAAGCCTACAATATAGACATTATGATAATCAATGCACTAGGAGAAAATCTCATAATGGGGAATAGAAATATCTCCTGAATACACATTTATTAAGATGACATTAGGTACATGGATAAATTAAAAATAATATATATAATATATCAAATATTTTAATAGTTTTGTTTATGTTTAATGTTGAAGAAGTGATTATATTTATATTTTTTTATCTAATAGAATTATTTATATTTTTTATTGGATAAATAATGTGTTAATAAATAATATTATAATGTTTTGTTAAAATTTGTTGATGGAATTTTAATGGTTGAAGTGTCTGTAAATAGGGTTTAGAAATTATGATGTAATGACATTTTATTTAAGGACTGATAAATTTAAAAAGGATCAAAAGTTCAAAAGTATATATACACTTTTTGAGGCTATGTTTTGGGTGATTAACAATATTTTAGTAAATTTTTGTTTTGTTTTATGAAGAACATTTGATTTTAGAATAAATAACCATTATATTTGTTAGATGATATATTGTTATAATTACTTTGATTTTGGAAAAATATTTTCTACAATATGTATTGTAGAGATAAAGATAACTTTGGGGATTTAAAAGTTATTTTCTGACTAAGTGATTAATGATTATTTAATAGGTTTATTATATTTTGGGAACATTATATGAATTATGTTGAATGAGTTTTTATGTTCTAATGTGTAATTTTATGTCGAAGTGGTTCAAATTATTGAGTTAGCGTTTGTAAACATTTGTTTAATGTTATATATAACCTTGAAAGGAAATTTTTGTCAATGTTCTATTTTGGGAGATATTTTCTAAAGAATTTGTGATTGATGTTTTGAAAAAAATGTAAGGTTTGTATGTAATATAATGAAAATGTGGTTCATTCTATTTTTTATAAAGATTAATATTTTTTATAGTTTTATTTCATGGTGAATCAAGTTATTTTAAGAAAATATTACCATATTATAAAAAAATATTTTATTAGGTCCTATAATTTTTTCATGTGGTGTTATTAGTGATTGACGCTATTTGGACCTAAATGTTAAGTTGATTTTTCAATAATATCTGATTAAGTGTTTTTAATATTTTTTTATAAAATTCATTCGGGCATATTTTGAATATTTTTTGGGTTTTTTATTTATAGAATTATTGAAGTTGAAATTTAGATGTTATATTAAAGGCTTTTTTGATTAATGTATTATTTATTCATTTAAAGGTATATTCATATTTCATTTGGTATTATCATTACTTATACTGATTATATTTTGTTTTAGAAAGCATCTAAAGACTATAGGAATGATTTTTCATCTTTTTTATAGGTATTATGATTAGTTAAAATTTAATATTAATGCTTTAGGTAGCAAAAATTCATCATGATTATTTATCATTTAGAATATGAGAGGAATAAGAGATGAAAAATTTCATGAAAAAAAATCAAAGGATGAAATTATTCTTATGGAATGGAATGAAATTAAGTATGTATATTTTCACAAATTATTTATCCTGATTGTAAAATAATTCCCCAACTCAAGTAATATGAAAATAAAGATATATAATCTAATGCAGAAAATGTTTCAAATCTATCAAGGTATGATTTGGAAAACTCAATAACATGGATCTTATAATGATATAAAAATGGTTTTAGGATTATTTAATTAAGAAAGACTATGTTTAATAAGGGTAAAAAAAATTAATATCAAGATAAAATCTACATCAAAATTTATTATAATTACATGATACACTCTTTTATTAAGAAAAAATTAAAGTTTATAAGATTCAATTTATTTAAGGGGATGTGAGTGTAACACTGTGTGATTTTATAAGGTAATTTATAATAAATAACATGATGTTAAATATCTTATGTTACAAGAAATGCAAAAATAAAATGATTCATGACATAGATGATGAAAATTATTTGGAAATTTATAATAATATTAAAAACAACTTGTGATTAAATATATATTTTTCAATTAAAAATATATTCCATTTAGAAGATAAATATTTAACATGATATAAGACTAAAAATATTTTTAAACTATTTTGTATTCTATCATGATAAATTAAATTGATTGATTTTAGAATATTGTTATAGTAATATTTAATTTATGAACTAATATATTATAATTCATTTTATTATTAATTGATACGTAGTAAAATTAAGAACACTTAAAGATTAAAAAATATTTTTTCTATATAAACAGTTATTAAAAATAATTTTTATTATCATTTAAAAGATAAGATTATGATTTTATATTATAAATATTATTAAATGAATTTATTTTTTTAATTAAATGTTTATAACTTATATAACAATTAATTTTTGTGATTTTTCCATAATATTCATTTTTTGGATAAATAGTGAAAAAAATCGATTTGAAAAATACTATAAGTTATATGCAATTTCATGATATAAGAATGACTTGAGAATTTATGAAACCTATTATATAGAACACATATATATATATTTCATAAGTAATATATTTAATTTTAAAATATAATTTTGAACATATAAATATTTTTTTGACACTTTTGTAAATTTAAATGTTGTTTTTATTCAAATAAAAACTAATTTTGTTTCTTTTGTTTTAATAGATTTTTCGTAAGCATAAATTTAGTTTGTTTGGATATTAAAATAAAATAATTAATATGTTATTTAAAATAATCCTAATAATTACATGTGAATCAATATTATAAATTATTTTGTAATAAATTCATTTTTATGCATGAAATGAAATTTTTCAAAAAGTTATTTTTAATTGAATTACGCTTAATTATTTTATAATTAATTTTACCAATTATGGAAATTTATTTTTTTAAATTAGATTTCATATTTGGTATTTACATATTCTAATTATCTATTATTATCTAATTCATTTTTAATTATAATGTGTAGTTTCTATAGTAAATAAATGTCCATCAGGATATGGGTAAAAATGGTTAATGGGGGTGAGGTAGTAAAACTAAGTGATAAGGATTTAAATATAACATAAATGTCCTTGGATTTTATTTTATGAGTTTATTTTAAAATAAATATTCAAATATTCAATATTGGACTAAATTGGATCCACTTTCCATGAAAAGTAAATTTATTAAAATTTAATGTTCTTAATATTTACAAGAGTGTGACTCTTAATTCTTATAAATGGTCACATCCCCAAATTACCCCCCCCCCCCCCATACACATCAAGAACCCTAGATAACCCAATAAAATACCATATAAATTCACAAATTTCTTTCCCACATTCAATAGTTCTTTTTATAACTAAAATACAAATCCTAAAATGCTTGTGGTGCAATCCAAAATAATATATCAAATGAGGAGGTATAAGTCTTAACCAAATAATTTCAAGATTATTTATTATTCTACCTCCTTAAAATATATTCTAAAAAATATAATATAATTACCTATGCATATTTACTATATTTACTCATGTTATATTAATGGGATAAAATTGCACCTTCCATCCAATAGAAAATGAAAACATCACTCGTGCATACGTGCTAAATACCGCATCAATGAAGAGTTGTGTTTTATTTTTCATCACCACCTCACATGTCTAGGAATAAATATTTATACTATTTGATTATATTATATTTTTGAAATAATTATGAATCTTCAATGATAAGATATTATCTACAATCTTACCCTCCCATCAGTTGGAAAATGGGAATGTCTCTCATTCGTACGTGCGGATTACCACCTCCATGAACATCACATTTCGTTTTTCATTACCGTATCACATAGACTTCCATAAATACGGATTTAATTAAAAAATATGATATTTTAAACATTATTAATATTATATAGAGTTTATATTTTCATTATATAGTAACATGTTCTCACTCATTCAACTATTTTAAAATGTTGTTGTTTTCTTCAGTTTTACAACACACATGAACATTGTTAGAATGTTTATTTCATGAATTATTATGCATGTTTTTTTACTTGAGATATTATCTAACAATAATAATTTTATGATGTTTTAATAATTGGTTCTTTGTGATTCCAAAAAATATATTTACCTATAAATTAATTTTTAGTTAATTTAATAATCATTTAAAATAGATTTTTTATGAATTCCAAGTGATATGTAAACATAAGTTACATAAAGTTACTATGTAAATCCATAATTATTTAAAGTAAATGATCTAAATTTTCATTAATATTATAGATTTTGTGAAATAGTGAACAAGGTTCAAGGATTTAAACCACTAAATCAAAACATGCATGGGAAATAGGATAATTAACATATAAACATTTTATTTTAACAAATGGGTAATTAGAAAATATAATGAATAAAATATAGTTATATAAGAATGAATATGGTTTTGGTACATATTTATAATAAATATAACGTTATTATATTGTATTTTAGAATGGGGTTTTCTATGGAAATGTTTGATGTATGGTAATTTTTACTCAATTTTCCTTCACTTCCTTATATCAATTCTCTGTTGACTATGTTATTCCAGGATCTTATCTGTTTTTAAATTTTATTGTCTATTTTTTATTTATATTTTTTAAGTGGATTTAAATTTTTTCACAAAAAAAATAATTAAGGTATTCCTATTTTAAATTTCAGGATCTTCGTAACGGTCTTGTTTTCTCAATTTCCCTTCATTGAGATATGTTTAATATTCACAACATTCGTACCTTTGTGTAGTGTATCTACTATACAAGAATGTATTTTATGATAATTTTAATAAAAATAATGGGGAATTATTAATCCATCTAAGGTTCTCTATTTCAGTAGGTTTTCATTCAAAGCATACCATAGTTATTGGGGTTTATCTTAGAATCTCACTTTTTATGGAGATTGTTTATATTTTAATTTGAATTACACAAAATTTTATATTATCTAACTCATAAATACCATATATTTTATTATTATTTGGTTATTACAAGGTTTTAAATTATTATTTACATATTTCAAAACATTATTTACAAAAAATTATGAAATAATGTTTTCTAGAAAAGAAAACGATGGCTCTCTTTTTTGGTTGCAAATATTTATTTTCCATTTCAATTTAATTTTAATTTAAAATATGGAATTTTATAACTACTTTTAAATTATTTATAAAGTTATTTTTCTAAAATATTGGATTTTATTTAAATTTTCTTTATATTAATTTTTTCTCATTTGAAGAAACCTTTTTTACATTCTTTAGAAAAGTGTAAAAAAATTGTTTTCTAAACATTTACCTCGTAGAGATATTTTCTCATCATCAGGTCCTTTATTCATCATGATTATTCCATTAAATGTTTCCAAGTATTGAAAATAAAATAATAATCCCATTTTCCTTGTAATTTGTAATTTATAATGGTTAAAACCCTAAATTCATATATTTAATTCATCAAGGATTCAAAAGAATTCCCTTATATATGTTCAATAACATTTGCGACATGCATCACCGAGCTTAAAAAAACCATAAAATGTTATTATTTAAATAGGACTATTATAACCTAATTATCAAATTGGACTACATGAATATGATTAAATACATTATGAAATAAATATAAATTTATTATTTAATCCTAATGTGTTGATTATTTCTTTAAAAAAACACTCATTTTTTATAAAAATAATTTTAATATTCAGAAATACATTTTACTTTCAAAATAGAATTTATGCTATTTTTAGTAAATATTATAATTAATTTATAATAATTTAATAAAATATATTTTATAAAAATAAAATAATTTTATATATATTCATTTAAAAATTATATTTGGATGAATTTTTTATAATTCTCTTAAAATATTTATTTTTTAATGAATAGTAAAAAATAATGATGTTTATTGAAAAATATATTTTCATTTATAGAATTTACAAAGTCAATTTAAATTTTGGATTAGTATTAAAATTTAATTAGTTGTTTTTTGTTAAAAAATTTCTAAGTAGGTTTCTTTAAATGAAATATAAAATTTAATTTGGTATAAATATATTTTTATACATAAATATGAATTTTTCATAAAAAAGGTTTTTCATCGCACTTTTCGAGTTTAATTTAAATTAATTTCTTCCAATTGTATGATTTCAATCTTGAAAATTTGATTCCAGATTTTAAAACATTAGGTTAAAATTTGGTTATTATTTCCCTTTTATTTTTTAACATTATGAATAGTAAACTTGTTAAATTTATGTCACCTCGATAAGGGTAAATCATGCAATTTAGGATAAAAAAAATGGTAAAGTCTATGAAATGATACTAACACTTGAATTAATTTTATTGGATGATTATATATCAACCATAAACATAAAATTGTATAATATATGACCTTTCTTTTAAATTTTCCATTATTTTGACCAATATATTATTTTATATAAGTAAAAGTAAAAAATGTCATTTTCTTTCTTTTATTATCTAACTATTTTTATCATGGGCACAAACATAGGATATGTTAAATTATAAATAATTATTTAAAAATAAAATTATTATTTTTCAATGTGTTAATTTATATATAGATTTTAGTGATGTAATAATTACTAAAATTCTGTTTGTAACATTGACATGTTGCATGTGCATGTAGTAAACTAATCTGTAAAATGATTTTAAATACTCTAAAAATAATAGTATATTAGTGATTTATATTATCCCAAGAATATTTAAACATAATTATAACATAATATTATTGTTTTAATAGTTTATATTATAATTTAATCTTTGTATTTATGTTATTAACATCAAATTATATAAATAATGTCAAAAATGATATTAATGATATTTTATGTTAAATAAGGTTTTATTAAATGATTTAAATTCCCTAAAATTATTAAAATAATACAATTGAATGTTATGTGGTTTATAACATAAACCATGTTCTATTTATGGTCTATTTTCCTTTTACAGTAATTATATTGACCCCTAATGATTAAAAAACATTATTGTATAAGTAATCATCAAAATAGGTAATAGGGGTTAAGAAAAGATAAATACATTAACATAACCTGTACATATAAAACAAATTATGAAATTATTTCTACTCATACTCACCCAATATTATAAATAAATCATTTAGGAGTTATTTGGAAATGAAATTTAATTTATATTAATTTAATAATTTAAATAATTCCAATAGTGACCTCCCTTAACTTATAAAAGGGCACCGACTCCACTCTTCTATTAACACTTCAAAATAATTTTAGTTCATCCAATATCTAAAAAAACATCTTCATGTGATCCCTTGCCATGTATAAGAATCCTTTTTTGATTATCAAACTAACCTAGTAATATCTTTTTTGTAATACTTAAGAGGTTTTCTGAAGAAGAGTTATAGTTCTTAACAAAGTGTTTTCATTTGTTTCGTTTTATAGCATATTAAAATATTATTAAACAATGATGAAACAATAACACCAATATTTAACATATACTAAGTCATTATTATGTTAATATAATAACCTACATCCATCTCATCTTCCATCAAATGGGAAATAAAACCATCATTCGTGTTTACAGAAGACTACCACCATGTGAAATGATTTAATTTTTTTTCATATAATCATATTAAGAATGGTAATATTGATGTATTTAATGTCAATATATCATATTAATGAATATTTATAACTATTGAAATATAATTTTTCATTCACATTCTTAAATTTCTATTCACTGAAAAATTATAACGCCATTCATGAGTACGTATGGAAAACCACCTCCGTGAAATGATGTGATTAATTATTCATCACCACTTAACATAGATAACATATATATATATATATATATATAATGGAATAATATCGTATTTATGATAAAATCATCATTTTTAAGGTAAAAAAATACTTACCTTTCTTCCATAATGACATTAAAAAATGGAACTGTTGCTAATTCGTACGTATGGCCCACCATCTCCATGTTAAGAACATAGTTCATTTTTAATAACAATATTTCATGGTTGTCTTTAAAAGTATAATTTATATATAAAAATTATAATCATATAATTATTATTCTATATATCATTTAATAATGACCTTTTTGACCATAGTCAACCTCCCAAAGTCATTTTTGACATATTAGCTTGATATCATCCAAAAAATCTAACGTGAATTTATTTGATTAAGTAATTACATATAACATGTTATTATATAAAATTAAATAGAGAATAAAATTTAAAACAATTGTTAATAAATTAATTAATTAACATAATTTTATAATTCCAAAAGATAAATAAATAACATGATGAGTTAGACTCATAGTAATGGGATTTATTTTTTTAAAACCACTTATAATATTTCTTGTCCAAATATTTTTCTTCCATGTCAAGATTTTTATAATTATTTTATGGATTTATTTATAAGGATATAAATGAATTAAATAATAAATTTTAGGTCATTATTTACTTTCATTAATAAGATTTTAAAAGGATTATTTTTATACACTTTCTATGTAATGTTATTAATTTCTTTACAAAAGAAAATAATTAATGTTTTAAACTGTGATATATGGTGACAAGTAATTTTAATTATAAAATAAAAATTATTTTATATTTGAATTACATTACAATATTCCATATTTTAATGAGATAAAAACCCTCCTCACCTATTTTATTTTTTTCTAAAATAGATTTAAAATTAAATTGATATATCAATATCTTGAAACTTTTTCATATGGGTGGAAAGAATATTCTAAGAACATTATTATTTAATGAATTATAATTATGTTATGTTTCCATGGAATTATTTATGATGATGGGTGGTTTTGTTATAACCCAAGAATAGGAGGTTTGGTGATATCCCTAAAATTAATTGTGTAATGTTTGTGTTAGATGTGGACCATGCTGGTTATTCCAGGTATAACCATGATGGTTATTCTATATATAATCAAGAAGGTAATTATATGTGTTACCATGAGAGTAATTATATTTTTAATCATGATGGTTACTCTATTTGAAATACTGATAATAAAAATATTCTTCAAGTTACCAATATGATTTAGGTATGCTTTTTATGGGACTTAAAGAAATATTATTATTTATAAAATAAAGATAATGATTTTATGTTTAAAGATATGCATTTGTTACTTATTATGGGTGAATAGTAAAACTTTGTTGAAAAAATTTCATAAAATTTTTATTATTTAAAAGAAAGGTTTATTATTTTTATTTTTCATTTAATATTTCTAATGAAATTTTTTATGAAAATATTTGTGGAGAGAAGTTGATTTATTGGTTAAGAAAATATTTATTTATAACATAAGGATTATAATGAAAAAGTACAATCTTTATTAGTATTTATATAAAAAGTGTTTTCTTTCTTAATTTTTATTTCAAATAATGATATTTTGTGCTCATGACATGTTATTAAAAAAACATCAGGTTTTAAGGATGAGTAGAGACAATAATGAAATCAAGATAAAAATTATAAAGATATGTCATGAATTTCAAACATGTTATATCTTAAACGTTTTATAATATAGGAAAGTGTATATTTAGTGGAAGTGTCCCCTTTTTATGAATGAGTTTATTAAGTAAGATTTATGACCTATTTCTCTAAAATTGTAAAATATAAAATATCCTTAAGAATGTAAAAAATGATTTTTTTTCTGAATATTCTTGAATTTTTATTTTTTATGTTTGGTCCTTATAGTTTGTATCAAAGTATGGTTTGGAAAAATATAAAGATTTGGATGTTCTCATGTGAGGTTAACATATGAGATATATATACCATCATTGTTTTATAAGTTTAATTTTGATTAAAATTTCTAATGCATAGACACCCCCATTTGAGGATTAATTGATGGTATTTTACAATGATTAATGATATTTTGAGATATGTTTTATTGTGTTGAGGTATATGTTACCCTTAGCTTTAAAATAAAGGATTACTTATAAGGAATGTTTTTACATTATTAGGGATGTAATTAAAAATGTATGATATAATATTTTAGGATACAAAATTCATTAATATTTAATTTATTACAATTATTTTTTGAGATTTAAAGGTTAAGGTATTATAAAATTCCAATGGGAGTGTTTGTAAAAGGAAAGTATTCATTTTAACATAAATTATTCATTTCATGTTTTAATGATGTTATTATCTAAAAACTAAAAATTATTTATCATGATGAAATTCAAATAATATAAAATAACCTTATTATACCATATAGAATATTTAATCATTATTATCATGGAAAAGAATATTCAAATGATTCTAAGAGCATTCTCAACATCCAGATCACCTATAAAAAACAATTTAATATATCAATCACAATTTAATATATCCAAAATTTATATGGATCATTGTATTTCATTTATTTAATTTTAAAATACCAAATCATATATCTCATTTGAGAAGGAAAATACCACTAAATGACTGACTATTTATTTTCATGGGATATGGAATTTATGGTCAAAGATAAAATATGTATCAAAATAAAAAAAATACCCTAATCCATAGATTTAAGGTATGAATTATTTTATTATATTCTATGTTTGAAAATTTATTAGGTTTATATTAATAAATCATAAGGATGTACTCTAAATATTATAATAATCATGAAATTCATAAGGATTATTCTATAGTAAATTCTGTTTTCAAAATTTGGAAACGTATGTTAAATAGAATTGATACCATGGAAATGTAGTTTAGTGAATAGGTGAAAAAAATTATATATGAATTTAATAAAATATGATAATGGAATAAATAAACATTTTAGATAATATTTTTTAATGTTAAGAAAATGATAGTCAATTATGATTGTTTTATTTTGGGGGAAAATGAGCTATATAGAAAACCATAGAGTTTTAAAAGTTATTTTATTATTTATGCTATTTTTTAGAAGTTTCACCATATTTTTTTTGAACATTATAGGAATTATATTAATATATTTTTAGTAAAATGACAACCTACTAGTTAGGAGACAACCCATCACATTCAGAAAGTCTGTGGGGCTTGAACCCGCAACTGATGAGTGACAAGGGTGAAATTCCTACCACAGGAATATGTGATGTCCTAGATAGTATGATATTATGTAAATTATTTAAAAAATCTTATTTTTAGATTGGTAACAGATGTTTTACTATATAAATAACCAAGTGATTTAAAATTGATTTGGGGATTAAGTGATTTATTTTATTTTGAATGATGTTCACTATTTTGGAAACCCTATATTAGTAAATGGAAATATTTTTTGATTATATTTTCTTTTAATTGAGGTTAAAATAAATATTGTAAGTATATGTTATTTTAATTATTATTTATTGTGATTCAGATCATTTATAAAAATTATTAGTATATCATATAGATTATATGAAAATTTGATATACATTTTTGGTATTATCTTTTAAGAGTGGTTGACATGATTTTGAGATAAATTATAGAATAATATACAATAAAATAATTCTAATAATTAGGTTTAGATCTCAATATTTCAAATATTTCAGACGATTGTTTTTTATAGAATGATTTATTTTGAAATTTGGGTATTACTACTGAATTTTAAAGATAAATGTAGTATTTATTTATATAAATGTTTATTTATTTTAGAAATTATCTTACCTAGTTCAAGAAAATTTGTTTTTGGTTAATTTTTAAATATGGTATAAATATTTTTTATCATTCTGTGTATCTATATGATCTGATGGAAGGTTATTTTAGTACATCACTTATAAAAATTTCATCTTGAAAATTATCATTTTGAGAAAAAAATGATATTATAGTCGAAATTGATTAAAGGATAAAATTATACTTTTCAAGTAAGAGTGTTTCCTTATTTTTTTTATAATAGATCGTAATGGAATTCCTCAACACTAGGAAAAGTTTAATGAAACAGCAATTATATACCATTACCTTAATTTCTAATGAATCTATAGTCTTATTTACACCACTTTGGTTTATGTTTTTTTGTCATTAACTTTTTCATAACAATTTAATTTCTTCTCTTCAATGATCTCTATCAAACACCTTAGTTATTTGGAAGTTATAATTTTTTCCATTTTATATTTTTAATTTCGATTAATTATTTCTTATTAGGAAGCCAATTAATTCTAAAAGACCAATCTATTTCCCTTTCAAACTTTTCAAGAGGAATTTTTATTAACCCTTTTTACAATATGGGATTTCAACAAAGCTATTTTCAAATGGTATACCATTGATTACCGAAATCAATTTCAAATTTCTATGATTCAATTTTTTAAATGTTTGGAGAGTGAAACACCCTAATATTTAAAAATAAGGACATTATATTTGATATTGAGTACGACACTCAACACTGAGGATAAATGAATCCCAAAATATTATTATTTAAATATGATAGTTATAACTTAGTCATTCAATTGGAATCTATAATTAGGATTAACTATATTATAATATATATATATATATATATGTCATAATAAAAAAATTATTGAAAAATTATTGGGGAAAAAGAACTACATTTTTATAAAGGATATTTTATTTTTATAAATTATATTTTTTAAAAGGCATTTATTCCTTTTTATGAGTAAATGATATTATTAAATTTTGAAACATTTCACAATTTAATTTAATAAAAAGGATATCTATTTTGAGATCATTAGGAAAAATATAACATCTCATCCCAGTTTCCACTCACCAGTTCGCTGAACCGGTCAGTCACATGACCTCAAGCACACCTCCCCATACACCAGAGGTCACCGACTGGTTGCGAGTGTATAATATCAATCATGTGGAGGCTATAAACTCTTTATCAAAGTATCACAAAAGTGGATATAAATAAATAATATAAAACTAATGTAACCAATAACTATAATTGAATCAATATCACATGAGGACAAAAATATAAAATACAATATCCAAAAATAAAAAGTATATATTTCATGCCAACACGTGTCAACTATCAATATAAAAAACCTAAAATAATCCAAAAAAAATAACAACTCCCAAATGGGTGTCAAACCAAATCGGGTTCCCTCATCCATGCTCTATCTCGAATATCCATCTAACATAGGTTAATTTACCTTAAACTATCCTGAAATCATCAAATATATTTATGTACCAATCAGGAAGGGTGAGTAGGGTGTGAGTAAAACTCAATAGGCCACCACCAACTGTGTCTAAAACAATATGCAGTCTAAAAAATGTATGAATTTGTAATAAGAATAAATAAAATCAATAAGATAAGAAATTTACATTTATTCAATTACTCTTTATTTTACCACATCAAACGTTGGGCTCCCATTGACACCCAAATTCACAAGTAAGGTTTTAATTCCCTTGTTACTATTCACCAATTCATGTCACACATGAATTCAACTATTATAATCAATTATTTCAAGTCACCCGTGAATTCCACTATCACCTTTAATCAATTCAAGTCACACATGAATGCTTCTATTTCCATTCATTAATTCATGTCACAGATGAATTCTACTATTATAATTCACAACTTAAATTCCCATATGAATGCCACTATTACAATTCGTTATATCAAGTCATGTGTGAACACTATTGTTTCCACTCACCATTTCAATTCACACAAGGGTCCTTTGATGCATCACACCATATACCACACATAATTACCACATATAAATGATATTTTTACATTTCATCATTTCTTTTGAAACTATAAGATTTTGATGCAGCAGAACATGTCTCACACATGATTATCATAATAATTAATTTTTTAAGTGATAAAATTCAATAATTACATTCTCATATTATTCAATAAATTAATTCAATAATTAATTAACCACATCAATTACATTAGTTAATTTAACAATTAACTAATTACGTCAATAACATTAATTAATTCAATAATTAATTAATCACATCAATTCGATTATTTAATTAAAAAATTAACTAATCACATCAAAAAACATTAATTAGCTCAATAATTAATTAATTTCATCAATTTCATTAGTTAATTCAATAATTAACTAATCAATTCAATAACATTAATTAATTAAACAATTAATTAATCTCATAAGTTTTATTAGTTAGTTCAATAATTAATTAATCACTTTAAAACATTCATTAATTCAAAAATTAATTAATCCCATTAATTCCATTTGTTAGATCAATAATTAATTTATCACATAAATAACATTACTTAATTAAATAATTAATAATCACATTCAAAAAATAACCAATCACATTAAATAAATTAATTAATTCAACAATTATTTCATCATATCAAAAATTGTAATTAATTCAAAAATTAATTAATGCAATCAATGACATTAATTAATTCAACAATTAATTAATCAAATAAATAACATTAATTAATTAAATAATTAATTAACCACATCAATTCAATTTTTAAATTCAATAATAATTAACCACAACTATAATATTAATTGATTCAATAATTATGTAATCGCATCAATAACATTAATTAATTAAATAATTATTTAATCTCATCTATAACCTTAAATAATTCAATAATTAAAAAATTAATCACATCAAAAACACTAATTAATTAAAATATTCATTAATCGCATCATTTTAATTAGTTAATTAAATAATTATCTAATCCCATCAATACCATTAATTAATTCAATAATTAATTAATCACATCAATTCCATAATCATAAAATTACAAACATTAATTAATTCACTTATTAATTAATCCAAATCAACAATCATGACATTGCATCCATTATTTAATTCACCAATTAATTAATCCAATTACATTCTATTAATTTATCATTTTCAATCGTTTCAATTAACTTAATGATTAATTCATCACGTTAATTACATTAGTTAATACTACAATTAATTAATCACACTCAATCAATCCAATTATTTCACTAATTAATTGTTCATTTTAATTCCATTAATTAATTCCATAATTAATTAATCTTTTCAATACCCTCAATTAATTCAGTAACTAATTGTTCATGTGAATTCAATAAATTAATTCCATAATTAATTAATCACATTATATCTCTTAAATTAATTCTCCAATTAATTCTTTATTTCAATTACATTAATTAATTCTACAATCAATTAATCATGTTTAATCCATTCAATTAATTCACAGATTAATTTTTAACGTCAATTCCATTAATTGATTACACAATTAATTAATCACATTAAAATCCTTCAATTAACAGTCTAATAAATTGTTCACATCAATTCCATTAATTAATTCCAAAATTAATTAATCACATTCAATCCCTCTAATTAATTCAATAATTAATTTTTAAGTCAATTACATTAATTAATTCAATAATTAATTAATCATCTCATTCAATTTAACAGTTGCAATAATATACAATAATTAGTTCAATAACTAATTATTCTAAAATAATCAATTTCATAAACAAGGACATTACATTACTAGATTCGGAAATTAATTAATAAATTCCATAATCGCCATAACACCAAAATTAATTCATCAATTGATTAATATAATTCAAACTCCCAATATTCACAATTTCGTAATTCCCTAAATTAATTAATTCACCAAATTAATTAATTCAATCATAAACTCAATTTATTATCATCTAATAGAAATTATACAATTACATAGACGTAATTTAAATATAGAATTTGGGATTTGAATTATATACCACCTTCCTCAAATCATTGATAAATGGTCACCAACTGAAATCCCCAATTTGATCGGAAAAATAGTGATGAACGAGATCTAGAACAGAAACCTAATTCCAAAACCAAGAAATCATGATCCAACAATATTAGATCGATATCCTATAAAAAATGATATAGATCCAACAAAATATATGATAACATCCCCTACAAGATGAGATAATAATGGGATAAAATGGTAAACCAATTAGGATTGGGATCTCTTACCAAGAGAGGTTCAGATCTTCAATCTGGGAATCAAATTTCTAAGAAAAAAGGTTTTAAGTCCTTTTAAATCATTCAAGTTCCTCCAATATTGAAATGAATCATTATTGGTTGAGTGGGGTTTATTTGGGGTTAATATAGGTGTTTGTGTATTTTAAAATGAATTTTTTGGGTTAGTAAAAATTGTGTATACAATTTGCCGGGAAGGGGCGCAAGGTTTGTCAAACCATGATCCTTAACTGAGATACTCTTCTAGGGGGTGCGAGGTTTATCCTTTTAGGGAACACTTTGAAAAAACAATACACTTTTCAATTAATCCCTCTCTATATAGGGTTGCATTGTTTGTTGGGATAGGGAGAATAGTTTGGGAAAACTATGCGCCAACCGTGAACTACACAAACTCTTTCAAAAAATTCCCAATTTTCATACAAATAAACCCCAAGGTACACCCAAACAAAGTGTAATCAAAATAAAAAAAAATCTGAAAACAAGATCGAGTCTTCTCCATAATACGTCGGGTTCTTACAATCTCTCCACCTTATAACAACACGTCCTCAATATATACTCCCAAGAACCTCTAATATTCTGAATAAAAAATATCAGGACACTAAGCTCCTGCATCAGCATCTCTCACCATGTTTCCCCTTGAGCGTGGACATGTTTCTAAAATATATGAATTATCAGCATGGTAATTCCCCATAACTCATTATCAATGTGATCTGTCATAAGTATCAAATATTCCTCAAAGGCTGTATATATTGTTGAAACATCGCTCTCCACCATAGGTGTGTTGTTTTAATGACTTTACTCACTAAATTACCAACTAGTGAGGTTGATTTACCCTCCCCTATAAGTCTCATGAATGGAATGACCATCTCGTCCACAATCTAATATCAAAATCAAAACATAAAATGTCACTCATTCCACATTTCCAAGAATGGAACCTTAGCATTTATTGACATGCAACCTCCTTAGGACCCTCACTCAGGTATGACCAATGGTTCAATACCCATCACATGACAATACATTTAAATTTGTCGAAGGGGAAACCATTAAGAGGGAACATTATTATTCCATCAGAGAAATTCCTTAAGTAGCATGGAATATAACCATTTATCTCTCAGTGTACCTATGACAATGTCAATGTATAGTGAATGATCATATCAAGTACAGAAGTACACCAATATTTTTGCTAACAAACACCAGCCTTTCTTAAAATAATCTAAACCAAGTGACCACCCACCACCTCGAGTGCAGATCCCTCAAACCCTTTCACATGGTCCAAACTAAGTTTACATCATTACCCTTAACCATCATATGTCTATATCACGGTAAACAAGAATAAAAAAATCACATTATTCATGTTTTCACATTATACATCTAGTTATTCACATCGTGATCATTTTAAAATCCTTAATTTCATATAGGCTCCATTTTCTATTTAATTCACACAAGCAAGGGAAAACGGTTAGTTCAAAAACATACCCAAAACAAATTTTTTATATAATCTTAAGATGATTAATGTCACAAAATTATCATGAATTCCTAGAATGATTTATTCCAATTCAACTCTCCTATTATACTAGTCCATGATTCAAATCTCAATAAATCTCAGAAATAATAATCACATCACACAAAAAGTGCATCACCCAATGTGAAATTATATTAGATAGTAACAAAAAAAATTAATAAAAATAATCCCACCCTAGGTAAATAGGTTTTCATCCTTATACGGGTTAGATACTCCCCTCCATAAGATCATAACCAAGGCATAACTCTTCATAGTATCTTTTTTACCATTCCAAAATAGTATGAAAAAAGAAAAGAAATGAAAAGTTCCTTTAGTGCCACTTTTTAACTTCCTAACCCAGTTTCCACTCACTAGTGCCCTGAACTGGTTGGTCACATGACCTCAAGTGCGCCTCCATATATGCCAGAGGCTGCCAACTAGTACTGAGAGTCTAATATTGATCTTAGAGAGAATATTACCTATTTATCAAAGTAACATAATAATATAAATAAATCACCAATATACACTGGATATAAATAATAACCAGAATAATAAAAATATCATAAGATCATAAAAATGAAATACAATTTCCAAAAAATAAATTATAGATATATCCTACTAATATGAGTCAAGTGTCTATATGAAAAACCCAAATTAAATAAAGACACTAAAAACTCCCAAATGGGTCTCAAACCACATATTTTCCCCTTATCCAGGATCCTTCCCGACTTATCCATCTAACATATGGCCTTTCCCTTAACATGTCTTGGAATCTTGAATTCTATTCAGTTATCGATTATGTAGCCTAAATATAGTGGGATTACAACTCTTTTGACCACCACCAATGAGATATAATACCATATCCACTCTAAATAGTGTATGAAGTTGTAATAAGCATAAATAAAACCCATAAGTTAAAAAAATTATATTTATTCATTACTCTTTTGTTAACATTTATTAATTCAAATCAAACATCAATTCCACTTTTACTGTTCATTAATTCATGTCACACATGAATTCCACCTTTAAAATTCAATATTTCAAGCCACACAAGAGTGCCACTGTTACTAATAATTAATTCATGTTATGTGTGAAATTTATTGTTTCCACTCTCCATTTCAATTCACACAATGGTATTTTAATGTAGTATATCATGTCCTACCCACGATTATCACATATGAATTCAATTGTTACTATTCATCATTTCATTTAATAGTACAGTATTTTGATGCAGTAGACCATATCCCCCAAACAATTATCATAATAATTAACTCACTAATTAATTAATCAAATTCAAAAATTGCATTCCCATATCATTCCATTAATTAATTCAACAATAAATTAACCCCATCTATTCTATTAGTTAATTCAATCATTAACTAATCACTTCAATGGAAATAATTAATTCAATAATTAATTAATCGCATCAATTCCATTATTTAATTTAATAACTTAATAATCACATAAAAAATTAATTAAATAGATCAATTCCAGTAGTTAATTAAATAATTAATTAATAACTTCCATAAAATAATTTAATTAATTAATCACATCTATTCCATTAGTTAATTCCAAAGTTACCTAATCACATCAAAAATATTAATTAATTCAACAATTAATTAATCACATCAATTCCAATAGTTAGTTCAACAATTAACTAAACAAATCAATAAAATTAATTAATTAATTAATAACATTCAATAATTAACTAAGCATATCAAAAGAATTAATTAATCAAAATAAATAATTAATCCCATCAATAACATTAATTAATTAATTAATTGATTAATAAAATAAAATATGTTAATTTATTCAAAAATTATCGAATCACAATAATAACATTAATTAATTAATTAATTACTTAATCCAACTAGTGACATTAATTAACTCAATAATTAATTAATTAAATAATTAAGTAATCACATAATTAATATTAATTGATTCAATAATGAGTTAATCACATAAATAACATTAATTAATTCAATAATTAATTAATTACATAAACTTCATTATTCCCAACCATCTTGAACTATAGGAAACCCATGGTCTTAGAAAATTTATTATAAAATAGAGAAAATACATGGAACAAGGAATAAATGAGTGAAAAAGTGTGCTAACAAAGTCCCCAAAAATAAGATCATAAGTGATCATTTTCCTTTATGCCTACCACCCCTTCCTCATGATCTTTGATGTGTGCCTCTTTTCCAATGCTTGGGAGCTTGCCAAGTGCCAACACGGTCACCCATATCTGGTGATTCTACCTCCATGTAATTGAGCTCTATTTCTTTCTCTCCAGTGAGATCATTTTTTGGAATAAATTCAAAATTATCATAAGAATTACCACACTCCTCCCAAAATACATCTCTCCATTAGGATCTCCTTAATATATCATCCAAATTGACTTTTCCCTTATCAGGTCTGGGGTCCAACGACAGTTCAATCACCATTGCATCATCCCTTATTAAGATATAGTAGGGTGATATTGTATTGATCTCAATTAATTTTAGCCCTAG
The DNA here is from genome assembly GCA_963277665.1 of Viscum album. Taxonomy (NCBI): domain Eukaryota; kingdom Viridiplantae; phylum Streptophyta; class Magnoliopsida; order Santalales; family Viscaceae; genus Viscum; species Viscum album. Next base: position 528,942,036 of record OY728128.1, read on the forward strand.
ATTTAGTGAAAAAGGATCAGTAGGACCCAAATTCAGTTTCTTATGCACATCAGTCAGTATATTCAAGGCCTTGACTAAAGGTGGCGAAGTTGTGTTTTTTCTAGGAAGTTCCAATTGAAAACCATATGTATCCATAACTTTTTTACTTTCCCTTTCTTTTAGCAGTTAAAATTTCCTCTTACCTCATTTCATGATCCCCCTCCCTATGTAACATAGCCACATGATTGGAATATCCATATGGGAACTCATTTTCAGTGTTCTTCATGGTTTTCCCAACTTCCTCCCCATTACCTACATCAACCCATGAAATCCTTCAGTCCGTTGTCATTTTCCCATATTCAGTTTTGTCTATTCTAATAGCCAAACTAGATACATGAGTCAGTATACTAACATTAAAACCCTCAGCAGAAGAGGTCGTCTCTACCATAACAAATCCAACCACTTTATCAAAAGAATATCTTTCGTTCTCGCCATCCTACCTAATAGATTCAGTATAAGTTCCTTCCTTATCAGTAACCAGGTCACCATCAGGGGAATTTCCCACTTATGAGGTCCCTACAGTTGCACCTTCATACTTGTATATGCATACATCATTCCTATGGCCCTCTCTCTTAAAATGTTAACATACCAAGTTTTTGTATAAAATATTAAATAGATTCCCAAAATATTTGTATGAAATAAAAAAAAACATTGTTTCCTATCATAATCCACCGATAGTTTTAAATGAATACCTATAACAACCATAATTATTGAATGATTAAAAGTGAGGGAGAATTCTACCTCAACCAAAACCCTTGAAAACATCCCATATCTAGCATGCTCATTCTCCTAGACAAACTTGATTTAAATGCCAATATAACATGCAATATCCCAAAGTATCTCAGATTTCTTAAAGATCCATATAAGCCCAAGGATTTATACCCATGGTTGGGCAATAGAGTTTTGGATCATATCAGGGTCAAAAGGTATATCCCATTAATGGATCTTCTGAAATATTGGTTTAAGGGAGACCAGACCCAGACCTCAAACTCTTATCTTACGATCAAGTGAGGGGAAAACAAGATGGTAGTATCCTCTTCCAATCAATATAATACTTGAACCATAAAATCCCCATAAATCAAGAATACTTCTCCGCAACTCAGCAAGACTCCATGTACTTTCCTCCTGTTAAATAATCAATCGTTCAAGAGTTGAAAACAAGTATTCTTCAATTCATTCTTCCAAGACCTTGGAGTTATCCTCCACCATGTCCAGCAACCTGTTATGGGTGATCCGATTCATTTTAGAGTCTCCCTTAACATACGAGAAAACCACTGACGCTTAATAGTTTTTGGCCCATAGCATGGACCACCCTCTCCATCACTTAATAACATTAGTTATTTCAATAATTAAATAATCTCCTCTATTAACATTAATTAATTCAATAATTAATTAATCAAATCAAATCCATTAGTTAATTCAACAGTTAAAAAATCACATCAATAACATTTGTTAATTCAAAAATTAGTTAATCACATCAATTCCCTAATCATAACATTACATCCTTTATTTAATTCACCAATTAATTAATTGAGTTATATTATATTAATTAATTCAAGAATTAATTAATCATATTCAATCCCATCAATTAACTCACCAAATAATTGTTCATGTCAATTAAATTTATTAATCCCACAATTAATTAATCACATTAAATCCATCCAATTAGATCACAAATTAATTGTTCACATCAATTAAATTAATTAATCCCCCAATTAATTAATCACTTTAAATACCTTAAATTAATTCATTAATTTATTTTTCATGTATATTACATTAATTAATTTCACAATTAATTAATCACATTCAATCCATTCAATTAATTCACTAAAAAATTGTTCATTTGGATTAAATTAATTAATTCCACAATTAACTAATCACATTACATCCCTTTAATTTCTTCACCAACTAATTGTTCATGTCAATTCCATTAATTAATTTCACAATTAATTAATCACATTCAATCCCTTCAATTTATTCTCCAATTAATTTTTCACATCTATTGCATTAATTTATTCCATAATTAGTTAATCACATTCAAGTCATCCAATTAATTATCCAATAAATCTTTAATGTCAATCCCATTAATTAATTCAAAAATTAATTAATCACCTAAGCCCAATTAATAATCATAATAATATCTAATAATAAATTCAATAATTAATTTTTCTAAAACAAAAAATATCATAATTCCAACCATTACAATTAATTAACTCAAAAATTAGTTATTCTTGTTATACAATCTATATAACTGCATAATTAATTCAATAATTAATTATTCTAATTCACAATCCAAATACTCGTAATTTAGCAGTTCCATCAATTTATTCATTCACCAAATTAATTAATTCTGTCACAAACTCATTTTATAATCATATAATATAAATTATAAAATTCCATACACAAAAAATATCAATACATTGGGATTTGAATTGTATACCACCTAAGTTATATCATTGAAAAACACTCACAAATATAAATCACCAATTTAAGGGGAATAATGGTGAAGAATAAGATCTAGAACAGAAACATAAATACAAAACCAATGTATCAATATAAAAAACATAGATATAGATCCTAAAAAATGATATCTAGATCAAAAAAATGATTTATATCATCCCTAAAAATATTTGATAAGAATTTAATAAGAATGGGAAACCAATTAGGATTAGGATCTCTTACTGGGAGGGGTGTGGGTTTTCATTCCGATCTTCGAATCGCCATTAACGGAGGTCAAAAGCCTTAGTAAATTGTTGGGGACCCTCAAAAATTGATAAGAATAATTAGGGGATTAGTGTTTGTAGATTTGGGGTTAATATAGGGGTTTTTTATTATAAAATATTATTTTTCTGTTTATTTAAACGGTGTGTATGGTTTCTGGGTAGGGGCGTACAGTTTGTCAAACCCTACACCTTAATTATGTGCCTCTTCTAGGGGTTCAAGGTTTCTCTATTTAGGAAACATAGTTTGAAAATTTTTATTCCATATTTGAAATCTTTTACTATCTAATGTTCCATATATTTCTGGGAAAGGGTGCACGGTTTGGTCAAATCGTGCTCTAATTTTACACTTCACAAACTCCTTCAAAAAATTCTAGCTTTTCATCCAAACACAACCCAAGATTCTGCAAAACAAAGAGAACAAAAAATAAAAAAAATAGTTCTAAAAAATATATCAGGATTTCTCTTGAAAAGTTCTAATTCTTACTAGAAAACTATCATAGGATTAATTTGTTATAATTTTCTAAAAAATTGTTTTTTTCAATGAGTAATAAAAATTATTGATTTTTATTGAAAAATGTATTTTATTTTAATCAATATAGAATGGAAAATTCAATTTTGGGTTTGTCTTAAAATTTAATTACTTTAAATTTATTAATAATAATCCAATTTTATAACTTTAAATTAATTTTATTCTTGAATTTGGTAAAAAACATTTTTCAGCCTAAAATGGAGTTTTTGATATTACATGTTTTTCATCATGTTTTTACTATTTCATTTTTAAATAAATTCTGAAACATTAATGTTTAGAACATTTAAAAATGTATTCTATGTTTTGAATTAATAGGTCTACATTTTTTAAATAGTTCTCTTTTATTTTTGGTCATTGTGAATTGTAATGTCAATAAATTTCTATCACCTCGGTAAGGGAAAATCTAGTAATTTGGGTTAAAAATAATATGTTAAAGACAAAAAAATGACCCTAAAGATTGAAAAAATATATTATATGAGTATATTTCATCCATAAAAATCCCAAGTTCAAATATATGACCATTTGTTTCCATGATTTTGACCATTATATTTTTTATATATAAAGAAATGTTTAAAATTTCATTTCTTTTGGTCAATTATCTTAATAAAATATATAGGGATAAATAAAGGATATTTTTAGGTATAAGTATTCATTTTAAATATAAATGATTTTTATCCATCATGATAGTTTATTTTTAATTCTTAGAGATGAAATATTTACCAAAATTACATATGAAACACAGAAACATTGCTTTTTCATGTAGTAATAAAGAAATAAAATTATTTTTAAAGCACTAAAAATAAAATTATTTGAGTGATTTATAATCTCCGACGAATAATTTATAAAATTATAACATATTTTAGTTATTTTAAATTATTATATTCAAAATTAATCTTTGTATTGATTTTTTAATGTTAAATTTAATGAAAAATGTCAAAAAAAATTATTGATATGTTTTTGATAAATAATGTTTTATTAAATGATTTAAAATTAATAAAAAAATTAATTTTGTAAAAAATTAATTATATGGTTAATGGAATTTAAAATAGTCCAATTATGTTTTTTTTCCTTTTATATAAACCATATTGACCCCTAAAGAGTAAAAATATTAGTTATAGCGATAATCATCCTAAGGGTTAACAAGAGGCTAAAATAAAATGATAAGGGTATAAATATAACCCAAACTTGTCAAAATTATATTAGATAAGATTATTTATAACCGTAATAAAAATATATTATAAATAATTAAGTTTTATCTATATAAAAATGACATTTAAGTTATATTAATTTAATATATTAAGTAATTCTAAGAGTTCCCCTCCCATAGTTTATAAAATGAAACATCGTCTCATTTTTTTCACAAATAAAATGTCACGACCCGCCCTTAGGGCCCGTGTCATGACTACCCCAAACCTGCCTTCCCTCGTCTATGAGTTGGTGACTAGCACCAAAGTCGTAAATCCCTAAGCTGGGAAAGCATTGCCTTTGTAAATTTAAACAAACACAACAGAGTACACAACTGGAAGCAAAACAAAAAGAAAAAACTGTATAAAAAATATGTGCTGGAAAGTAAAAGGGGCTGGAAATACAGGACCAACCATAAAGTATAAGGAAAAGACAAATATTTTTAAGGTTTATAGCAGCTCTTGGATCATCCACCACGGATCCTACCAGAAGGGTAGGTACAGATAGCCTCCTCATCACTTCACGTCCGTCCATCTCCTCCGGGTACCGGCTCGTCGTGAGGTCCACCTCTAGGTACCATCCAGTCCTCGTACACTCCACCTCAGTCAGCGTTATCCATCGTCTGCATCCAACACAACGAGGTGAGGGCATAGCTCATGTAGGGGTTAGTATAACGATACTTAGTAGTGACCCCGAGACCCTCAAGGTCTCACGAAATCCACTAAGGATAAACCACATAAGTAAGATACAAACACAATGTATCAACCAACCTTACTTAGGTATATGCCCATACATATATACCTAATTTACCAATCACAGTCTGGCTCCATCTCTCGGGCCCAAGCACAACCCAGTCCCCAAAGGAAGTAAAGTCAATCACTTCAATTATAATGATTGAAAGACAAGACTCAGATCACACAGGTATAAAAAATTTTTAGAGTGTTAAAATTGACCAGATGTGGTCACTGATTCATCTAAGATGTTAGACCCACACAGGATACAGGACCATCTAAGATGTTATACCCACAAAGGATACATGACTAGTTATTGTCATCTGAGTGGTCATACCCACATAGGATACAGGACCAGCTAAGCAGTTGGACCCACACATGATACAGGACCAGCTATTCTATCAGACCCACACAGGATCGAGGAACAAAATTCAGAACTATCGGACCCAATGAGTATCCCGGTACAGTAGTCATCTCTGTCTAACCCATGGAGGATTCCAGTACAGAAGTCATCACTGTGGAACCCATAGAGGATTCCGGAACAGAATTCATCACAGTCCCAGCCAACCCTAGGGTTCATGCACACAGCACGCTCGATTCCGTTAGGGTCCGCTCCTCGAGCTATGTCTCGATAAATCAACTTCCACTATGTCTCTAGTTGATGTATCCCATAGTTCTGCCTCATCATAATCAACCCAACACGACAGACAGTGCATCAATCGGACACCCATTCTGAGAGTTATTGGCATTTCCGTTCCAGGGGCCCGGTTGGTTTTTAGGCTCAAACCAACCCGGCCATACTCCAAATGCATCCGAACCTCAAGTGGAGTGTGCCAAAATAATCATCTCCCTCTATGTATTCTATCTCCATAGTCGGTTCGTCATTCAGACACTCATAGCCCAAGATGCGAGCTAAAAGGTGTAAATGGCCGTAGTGGGTTTGGGTCCGGTCTGACCCAGTCGGACTGACCCGGACCGACCCGGTCCGAACCCAGTTCTGACCTGGTCCGTAGGTGTGGCCCAACCCAAGTGATCAGACAGGCCCGAAGGGGCGGCCAGGCCTGAGGGCGGCCCGGCCCGTGGCGACTCGGCCGACGGGCAGCTCGGCCGAGGGGTGGCCCGACCAAAGGGCGGCCCGACCGAGGCAGCCCGGCCGATGAGCGGCTCAGCCGTGGCGGCCCGGCCTACCACATGAGGGAGGGGTCCCCCCCCCCCCGTATTTTCGGACAGAACCGGTGCATTACGCCAGTTCAGGATCCGCAGGACCCGGGTGGTCCCGCTTGACCAGCTCCACGGTGGTCGGCCCGGTCATCCCCCACCGCTCCTCCACCGTGGCGTGATGGCGTCGTGGTCCTTCTGCTCTCCACGTGGCACGGAAGTTACATGCCTCCACCGCTGTGGCCCGACCTGGTCGCGGCCTTCGGTTCTACCGCACGGCGCAACGGCGTCGCGCTTCTTCATCCAACGCGGCCCTCCCAGTTGCGGTTCCTTTCCGGTGCGGCACGATGGCACCGCACCCCTTTGTCGCGGTCCGCCATGGCCGTGGTTCCGCACTCCTAGTGAGGTGCAATGGCACCATGACCTTTCGGATCATCCTCAAACATCAAGTAAACAAGAACCAATTGAGGGACATCAGGCCGTGTTGGTTTAGCCTGCACCCTCTGCATTAGCTGATAACAATTGTCCATCGTTGAGCCATAATAGGCGAAAAGGCACGGGGATTAAATTTAATCAAAACAAACCCCTACCTCATATTTATCGTTCATTGACGATCTCAAAAAAAGGGCGAATGTCGATTCTTCGATTTCCGCATTCTTCACGCAATCCCAATTCTCACGCTCATGCGTCGTAAAGGAAGAAGGGTACTCGTCGTTGGTGGATGAGCGTTCGGAGGTGACATCGTCAGTGGCGATTTTCTTTGCGAGTGACGTCTTCTCCTTTGACGCGGATGAAGGTTGTTGGAGATGTCATGGGCATAGCTCTCCTTTCCTTGCATCAGTTGAAGAATGATAAAGAAGGAAGAAGATGGTGTCGTCGTGCTTCGGTGTCAGAAGAGACGTTCATCATTTTCTTTGTTGGAAGAATGCTCTCTCTATTTCTCCAAGGCTCCACCAAAATATTATGTGCCAACAAAAATAATTTCTTTGTCTATTATTTTATTCTTGACATGAATTAAAAAGAATTGAAATTGTGCCAATTAATTAAGATAAGTTCAATTAATTAGTTTCTTGCGATGGCAAAAAATTAATGGGGAAGGTGGAGAGGCTCAATTAATGAGAGAGAGTTTCATCCACATAAATGGGGAGTTCAAGAGTTAATGGTGGTTAAGAAGATCATGTGGGCCCCACCCACTTTTATTGCAAGAGATGTTAAAATTTTAGGTGGGACCCACCAAGTAATATCCTTCCAAGGGAGGTTTATGTGTGGGCAGGCCCCATACTAACCTCCTCTTTCAGGTTTTAACCACCAAGGAATAAAATAAAATTAATACTTTATTTTATTAAATTTAATTAAAAACCCACAAAAACTCTCTTCCAAACTCATCTGAATGCAATTGTGGTGAAGGCCTCAATAAGAAATTACCAACGATGTGAGTTCAACGGTGCCATTAGATTTCAATTCCGAGCACCGGTTAAAAAGATATATAATCTCGTATGTACGTTTACTGAATGTACCCAAACAATAGTTCGGGAAAATTGTTATCAGTAACCCTGGACTCATACCGATCGAGGTTAGGCTCTACTTAGGTGAAACACGCCCCAATGAACACAACAGTACTCTCGGATTTTTTATCTGACTCACCGTTTAGAAGTTATGAATTTTACAATAAAATAATTGTCACTTAATTATTTTATTTGTGGCCAAAAACTAACTTTTATTGGTGGCCCGCGCCAACCAATTTTAGTATTTTCTTAAATAAATCATACCCTCAAGAGTTCAGTAGTGGTATCATATTTTTAATCTGATCTACCGTTTGTGAGTTATAAGCATATGGAAAATAAAATAACTTTATTTAATTATTTTATTTACGGTTATGCCATTTTCAGGTTTTCTCATAGGAGGCCCTCGCCAACTGAACTTAAGTCACGCCTAGGGAAAACCCACCATCCTGAGTGCAACGGTGGCCTTGGATTTCTGATCTGAGTAACCATTTATGAGTTCATCCACTTTTTCAGGAAAACTTCATACGCACGTTAATTTAAGCTTAACAAAACTTCGAATAATCATTCTGGGCACTCCGGGCCTTGTAATTTCACACCGTCAGAGACTGTGGACTCGTAAAATTCTCTAGAATTTACGAAAAATAATTTCCATAAAAATTCTGCGTCATTACATTTTCCCCACCTCAGGGATTTACGTCCCGGTTAGCTACAACTCACACTAAGGAAACGAATGTGGGTACTGAGCATGCATCTGAGCCACCCACTCCCATGTGCTCTCCTGGAGGTTTCCCTGCTGCTAGTGAACGTGCACCAGGGGAATCAACCATCCATGTAGGACCCGCTGTTGTCGATCCTCAATCTCTACTAGAACCTCCGTGAAAGTTTCCCCATCATCGATGTCCAGCTCCCTGTGGTCGATGATGTGGGATGGGTCGTGCACGTATCTCCTCAGCTGAGATACGTGGAAGACATCGTGCACTCGGTGCAACTGAGGTAGAAGATCCAAGTAGTAATCCACCTCTCCTACCTTGTTGAGGACCTGAAAATGTCTGATGAACCACAGAGATAACTTTCTACAAGATCCAAAACTCCGTAGACCTCGTTGAGGTGAGACCCCTATAAAGATGTGGTCGCCATTATCAAACTCCAGAGGTCTCCGTCTCTTGGATGTATGTGGAAGTACTATCACGAAGTCCTTGGATATCTGATCCTACTTCCACTCTGGGACCTAAAAAGCCTAAACCAAGCCTGCTGGTACCTGTTGTTCCTCCTTCACTTGTGGAAAAGTAAGGAATCGTGAGAGAAACTCTGCCACTGCTTTCTTCAATCTTGGACACCAGTTCTGTCATCGTAGGACCTGGTACATCTTCTCCACTCCTGGAGGTACCGCTGGAGGAGATGTGTGGAACTCCCTCAACACTTCCTCCTGAAGTGAAACTGGTACTATGGTACATCCTCAAAAAAGAATGATGTGCTCTCCACCTTCAGAAAATATTTTAGGTGTCTGCCCTGTGGATATCTAGGCACGTCGTGTCTCATAGTAAACATCGACACGATGTGCCTCCATGACTCGCTAAAGAAGTCGATGGGTGACTATGAGAGACTATAGAAAGACAGCTCCATCCTGATCCACAAAAGATATCTTCAACTCGGACAGCTGCTCTATCACCTCTCCAAGCAGCTGGATGCATGATCTCCAGCTGAGAGAATCTGCTTCAACATTCCCCTTCCCAGTAGTATAGACTATCTCGAAGTCATAGTCCTGGAGGAACACAAGACAATGCCACTGTCTCAGGTTCAGATCCTTCTAGGAGAAGATGTACCTAAGACTCTGGTGGTCAGAGTAGACTGCAAAACATTCGCCCATTAGATAGTTCCGCCACATCTTGAAGGAGAAGACCACTGCTTCTAACTCCAGGTCATGGGTAGCATATTTCTGATCATGCTATCTCAACTGCTGAGAACCATAAGCGATCACTGCTTTCTCCTACATCCGGACACACCCAAGTCTGCTCCGTGATGCATCACAATAGACTAAATACCAAACACCTTCCTATGGAAGCCTCATGATTTGGGGCACTAGTCAGCCTCTTCCTCAGCTCCTAAAATATCTTCTAGCATCTCTCCGAGCACACGGAGTTTAGCCCCTTCTTCGCCAAAGCTGATAGTGGTGATACAACTCTAGAGAATTATAGCACAAAGGTAAGTCTGGCTGACACATGAGTGATAGACTGCCCCCTCTTATGCATGATTCCAAACTATGCTGCCGGGGTTTTCCTTTTCTCCAACCAAGGAAACCCCCATCCCACCATTGTAGATAAACCACATCCCAACATTGTACATAAACCAAAAACTATTTTCCTAATACAGTCAATCTGTGTATGAACTGTGATTTCCCAGTCCACGCAAAAACTAACGTCGTAAGGCCTCGATGCTACCACCAAGAGGTTCCAACCGAAACTCTTGCCTCAAGTGTCAGTTCAAACCATCGGCGTAAGTGTGATTATCAAGTCTCCTACCAAATGTGTCTCCAGACGTGAGGTTCAAGTAAACGGTTTAACTGGAAACTCTAGGTTTGGGACAAGATTCATGGAAGGAAGGAATGATTGGTACTTATGTATATTTATAAAACACCTAGTATTAGACACATTCTGTACCTAAAATTATTCCTAGATCCCTTGGGTCACACTCCCTGACCACATGTAGCTACACTCTTCCCCTTCCCTCTAGCTACCTGATCCTAGTGGGGACTACAAAGGCGGGTGGTTGTAACATGTTGAAATGTTCACCACCTCATGCTGGTCTCCTAGCTCTGCTTCCACATCTACTACCCTATAGATTCATCTTTCCTTAACAATTCCTCTTCCAGAAACATCTCACATGCCCAAGTCTCTAATATTGGCACTAGTTCGCAGCTTCCCACTGCTGACATTCACTGGATGTATCTCTTCAGCCGAATAACATTCAACTACAAAGTTTCTCTCTAGCCCTCGAACATAAGTATGAATGCATAGAGGAAAAAGTGATATCTCATATTTATTTAAACACACCTCGCTCAGAGGTAAGATCTCTAAGGCACTGCTCGTATCGTATACATCGAGTACCAGGAATGGTCGGTATGCTATGATGAATACTGAGCTACTGACAGGTCGTCCTTCTGAAGCTGTATAAGCTCTAGAAAACTCCAAGCCACCTCCTCAAGACAATCCTCAGCCTCCCGTGAGTCGGGCTCGCCTCGGAAGCTGAGTGGTATCTGATGTTGAAACCCATGTAAGGCACTAAGCCTACAAGTCTCCTCTACCAGTTCTGCTGGTTGCAACTGCTGACCAACAGGTAGTGATATAGCGGACACACTACCTAGAGGTACTATCTTGGGTAATGGCCCATGTACCGAGGCCTCATCACTATGAGGACCATCCTCATGGTCACTAACTAAAAAAGTCTAGTAGCTAAGATCACCATATACACTACTGGTGTCTCAACTAGGCGAAAAACTCTAGCAATCGCCTCCAGCCAGCCCTCATCTGCGTGGGAATTTGTCTCACCTCGAAACCTCAGAGGCCTCTGATGTTGGAACTCATAAAATGTTCTCAGTCGGCATGCACCATACGCCAGTGCGGATGGGGGTATCTTCTGCCCTATGGGTGGTGGTGCTACTCATACACCACCCGATTGTGCCAACATAGAAAGAGGGTCATAAACTGGAGCCTCGTCGCTCGGTGGGCCGTCATCATGTACTCTCTCAGAAACCCTAGCTAGTTGTCTATGCAACGGCATCTTGATAAGGAATAGGTGCACCACGGTCAATAAGTTATACCTAGTGAGCTGACTCAAAGAGTTCACAAAGAAGACTCTTGAAAACACACTCGCAATCAGTGTTTTCGTGCACTGAGTCGGAAAATCAGAAGTCAGGGCCCTGGTGTATGGATACATCGGCCGCCACACCCACACTAGACTCCCTGGATTGAAAACCACAATAAATCCTCTTAACACTATTGCTTCATAGAAAAGAAATATCAGATTCCCATGTTCTGTGGTAGAACTGACTCCTCTGATACCAATTTGTCACGACCCGTCCTCAAGGCCCATGTTGTGACTACCCCATAACCGCCTTCCATAGGCTTGGTGCTGGCGACTAGCACCAAAGGCATAAATCCTTATACTGGGAAGGAATTGCCGTTATAAAAGTAAACACACACAACAGAGTACACAACTGGAAGCAAAACACTAAGTAGGAACTGTATACAAAAGATGTGATGGAAAGTAAAAGGGGCAGGAAATACAAGCCCAATAGTAAAGTACAAAGAATAGAAAAACAGTTGGAAGGTGTCTAGAAGCTCCTGGATCATCCACCACGGATCCTACCTAAAGGGTAGGTACAGATAGCCTCCTCAGCGCTTCACGTTCGTCCATCTCCTCCGGCTACCGACTTGTCGTGAGGTCCACCTCCGGGTATCGTCCAGTCCTTGTACACTCCGCCTCAGTTAGTGCTGTCTGTTGTCTGCATCCAACACAACAAGGTGCGGGCATATCCTGTGAAGGGGTGAGTATAAAGATACTTAGTAGGGACCCCGAGACCCTCAAGGTCTCACAAAATCCACTAAGGATAAACCACAGAAGTAATATATAAACACAAAGTATCAACCAACCTTACATAGGTATATTCCCATACATATACCTAAGTTACCAATCACAGTCCGGCTCCAACTCTCGACCCCAATCACAACCCAGTCCACAAAGTAAATTCAATCACCTTGATGATAATGATTGGAAGAAAAGACTCATATCACACAGGTATACAACTTTTGTAGAGTGTTAAGGATGATCATATGTAGTCCCTAATTCATCTAAGCTGTTGGACCCACATAGGATACAGGGCCAGCTAAGTTGTCGAACCCACACAGGATACAGGACCAACTAAGTTGTCGGACCCACACAGGATATAGGATCAGCTATTCTGTCGGACCCACACAGGATCCAGGAACAGAAGTCAGAACTTTCAGACCCACGGAGGATCCCGGTATAGTTTTCATCGCTGTCGAACCCACGGAGGATTCCGGTAAAAAATTCATCACTGTCGAACCCATAGAGGATTCCAGTATAGAAGTCATCACAGTCGCAGCAAGACCTAGGGTTCCCGCACACATCACGCTCGATTCCGGGAGGGTCCGTTCCTCGAGCCAAGTCTCGATACGTCAACTATCATGAAGTCCTGAGTTGATGTATCACGTAGTTCCGCTTCATCATATGGAACCCAACACGACAGACAGTGTGTCAATCGGACGTCCGGCCTGAGAGTTATTGGCATTTCTGTTCCAGGGGCCCAATTGGTTTTTAGGCTCAAAATAACTCGACCATACTACAACTGCATCTGAACCTCAAGTGGAGTATTCCAAAAAAAATTCTCACTCCAAGTATTCTATCGCCTCAGTCGGTCCGTCGTTCAGACACCCGTAGCCCAAGATGCGGCCTAAAAGGTGTAAATGGTCGTAATGGGTCCAAGTCCGGTCCGACCCCGTCAGACCGACCCAGCCAGACCCGGTTCGAACTGAGGTCTGACCCGGTCCACGGGTGTAGCCCGACCTGGGTTATTGGCCCGACCTGAGGGCGGCTCGGCCCATGGCGGCCTGACCGAGGGGAGGCCCGACCATGGATGCCCGGACCGTGGCATCCCGACTGAGGGGCGGCCCGACCGAGGCAGCCCGGCAGATGGGCGGCCCGACTGTGGCGGCCCAGCTTGTGGTGGCCCGGCCAGCCATGCAAGAGAGGGGGTGCCCCCCCCCCAAGTTTTTTGGACAGAACTGCCGCATTATGCCTGTTCAGGAGCTACGGGACCCGGGTGGTCCCGCTTGACAGGCTCCATGACGGTCGGCCCGGCCGGCCGCCACCGCACCTCCACCGCAGCATGACGGCGTTGTGGTCCTCCTACTCTCTAGGCGGCGCTTCGGCGCTGCGCCACCACCGTTATGGTCCGAACTGGCCACAGTCGTCGGCTCCACTGCGCGGCGCGACAGCGCAGTGCTTCTTCATAAGCCGCGACCATTCCGGCCGCGGTTCCTCTCCGATGCGGCAAGACGGTGCCGCACCACTTTGTCGCGGTCCACCCTGGCCACGGTTCCGTACTCCCGGAGAGGTGGAACGGCACGGCGCCCTTTCGGCTTCGCCTCCGACGTCAACCAAACTAGAACCAACGAAGGGATGTCTGGATGTGTTGGTTCACCCTGCACGCTCCGCATTAGGTAATAACAATTGTCCATCTTCGATCCATAATAGACAACTAGGAACGGGGATTAAATTTAATCAAAACAAACCCCTACCTCATATTTTTCATTCGTTGACGATCTTGGAAAAAAGGCAGATGTTGATTCGTCAATTTCTACGTTCGTCATGCACTCCCAATTCTCACCCTCGTGCGTCAGAAAGGAAGAAGGGTACTTGTCATTGGAAGACGAGAATTCGAAGGTGACGTCGTCATTAGAAACGTTCTTCGCAGGCGACGTCTTCTCCTTTGACGCGGATGAAGGGCGTTGGAGATATTGGGGTTGTCGCTTCCTTTTCCTTGCCTCGGTTGAAGAATGATGAGGAAGGAATAAGATGGTGTCGTCATGCTTCGGTGGTGGAAGAGACGTTCTTAATATTCTTCATGGGAAAAATTCCCTCTCTATTTCTCCAAGGCTCCACCAAAGAATTTTGTGCCAACCAAAATAATAGCTTTTTCTATTATTTTATTCTTGACATGAATTCAAAAGAATTCAAATTGTGAAAAATAATTAAGAGAATTTCAATTAATTAATTTCTTGGGTTGGCACAAAATTAATGGGGAATGTGGAGAGGATCAATTATTGAGAGAGATTTTCATCCACATAAATGGGGAGTTCAAGAGTTAAGGGGGGTTAAGAAGATTGTGTGGGCCCCACCCCCTTTAGTTGTAAGAGAGGTGAAAATTTCCAGTGTGCCCCAACAAGTAATATCCTCCCTAGGGATGTTTATGTGAGGGCGGGCCCCACACTAACCTCCTCTTAGAGGTTTTGACCACCATGGAATAAGATAAAATTAATACTTTAATTTATTCAATTTAATTAAAAACCCCCAAAAACTATCTTCCAAACTCATCAGAACGCAATTGCAGTGAAGTTCTCACTAAGCAATTATCGACATTGCGAGTTCAACGGTGCCCTCAGATTTTAATTCCGAACACCGGTTGAAAAGATATAAAATCTCTTACGTATGTTTACTGAACGTACAAGAACAAAAGATCGGGAAAATTATTGCAAGTCACCCTCGACTTGTACAGGTCGAGGTTAGGCTCTGCCTAAGTGAAACACGCCCCAACGAACACAATGGTACTCTCAGATATTTAATTTTATTCACCGTTTAGAAGTTATTAATTTTACAATAAAATAATTTTCACTTAATTATTTTATTTGCAGCCAAAAATAACTTTTTTATAGTGGCCCGCGCCAGCCAATGTTGGTATATGCTTAAATAAAGAATACCCTCACGAGTTCATTGGTTGTCTCAGAATTTTAATCTGAGCTACTGTTTGTGAGTTATAATCATATGAAAAATAAAATAACTTTATTTAATTATTTTATTTACGGTTATCCCATTTTCAGGTTTTCTCACAGGAGGCCCGCGCTGACTAATCTTAAGTCATGCCTAGGGTAAACCCACCATCCTGAGCACAACGGTGGCCTCAGATTTCTGATCCGAGTAACCTTTTAAGAGTTATTCCACTTTTTCAGGAAACCTACATGCGCACATTAATTTAAGCTTATCAAAACTTCAACAGATTATTCGGGGCACTCTAGGCCTCGGAATCGAGTGCCGTCAGAAACGTAGGACTCGTAAAATTCCAAAGTTTTTATGAAAAAACATTTCCATAGAAATTCCGAGTCTTTAAAAAAATTCATTTTTATTCGTCCAATAACTTAAAAAAATATTAATTAAATCAAAATTTCTGTCCTAGAATCCTTGGTTTGATTATAAAACAAACCTTGGAACACATTTAGTGTAAACCATAAGTGGTTATTCAATGAATATGTGTAGTTATTAACCATGAATTTTCATTTTGTTACATTTAATAACTTCATAAAATATTATTTAACCCTAAAGAAATAAAAACACAACGATCAAACATATACTCATATTTTTTTATGTTAATTTCATAATGTATATACATCTCTTATTCCATTAAATGATAAAAGAAATAATCATTCATCTTTAAGAAAAACTACCACTATGTGAACTGATGTAATTTTTTTCCATCACCTCCAATTAATAATGGTTTTAATTATATATTTTAATTATATATATTATATTAATGAAATACTTAACATTATTAAAAGATAACGTATCATTTTATTTCTCACATTTTTAATCAATGAAAAATAATAATGTCATTCAAGTGTATATGTTGACTACCACCTCAATGAGGAAGTATGATTCATTTTTCATCACTAAATCACATATATGACATATATAAGTATATTTAAAGAAATAATATCTTATTTATGATTGAATTATCTTTATTTAAATATAAATTAATACTTAATTTCTCTCCATAATGATATTTTAAAAATGGAAACATTACTCATGCATATGTATGATATATTGTCTTCATGATTGTAATATAATTCAGTTTTCATAACCATATTTCATGGTTGTTTATAAAATAATTATTTATATATAAAAAATGATAGTTATTCCATTATTATTATTATTTTCTATAGGATTTAATAATGAACTTTTTGAACAATGTCAACTTACTGAAGACTGTTTGGGCATATGAGCCGAATATCATCAAAACATCTTCTATGAACATAATTGATTAAGTAATTGTATATGAAATTCTATTTAATAAAATAATGTGAGTAGGGAACTTGAAAAATATTTTTAATAAGTTATATAATTGACATAATTTTGTTATTTGGGAATATATAAAAATTCCATGATGAGTTGGACACGAGGTAGGGACCTTTCTTTTACAAAATCATGTTTTGGTGTTTCCCTTCTTGCTCTTTTTCATTCACATCCAAATTTCTGAAATTATTTTATGGATTTATTTATATGGAGTTATATTAATTATAAATTATATTTTATTTCACTTTTTATTTTCATTCAAATTTTTTAAAAATGAATATTTTTACACACATTATACGGAACATTTTGATGTTTTTTACAAAAGACAAAATGAATGCTCTATTTTAGCATATTTAGATATGGATAATTTTATCTCCTATATACATTTTATTTTATATTAGACAAAATTAATATGTTTTGATATTTTATTAAATGAAAAATACTCATTCTATATGTTCTAGGTATTTTTAAAACAATTTTTAAAATGGAATGGGAATGTCAACATCTAAATATTTTTCTAATGGGTATGCAGAATATTTTGAGAACTACAAGATTTTATGTTTTATGGTTATGATGTGATTCTTGAGAATTGTTTATGATGGTGGTTAGTTTTATATTAAACTAGGGATGGGTGGGTATTTGGTATCCCTCTAAAAAATTGTGTATGATTTATGTTGGAATTTGAGGGTGATGGTTATTATATGTATAATATGATGGGTATTCCAAGTCCAAATTAGAAGGTTATTCCATTTTTAACCAAGGGTTTATTCCATTATTAACCCCCAAGATTACTCTATATATAATAGTGATAAGTAAATGATATCTCAAGTTACCTATAAGATTTATTTTTTCTTTAAATGGTATTTATGGAAATATTAAGATTTTATAAGGTAAGATAAGGAGTATATCTTTAATGAAAAGTATTTACTACTTCTTAAAGGTGAGAATTATAACTTTGTGGGAAAAAAATTATGATTATTTAATAATGAATATAATCCTTTAATAATTATATTTTTAACATCAATATTTCATAAGAAATGTGTTATGAGAATATTTCAAAAGAGAAATTTATTTATAGAGTAAGAAAATGTTTATTTTGAACCTAAAATTTATTTTGAAAAAAGGAAAAAAAACATTGAGTGTCCATAGATTGATAATTTTACTTCATTCATTTTATAAACCTTACTAAGTGATTTTTTTCATTCCATATTTTTTTAAACTATTTCTCACTATGTTTTAATTATGACTACAGACAAGGTTTTGGTCAAGATTAAAGTTTTGATGATGTATCAATGAAATAATACACGTTATATCTTAAAAGTTTTATATTCTAGGAAAATATATATGGTTTAGAAGTGTAAACTTTGTTATTTATGAGTTTATTATGTAAGATTGTTTCATAATTCTATAAAAATATAGACCAAAAAATATTATTAAGAATGGATGAAAAATAATTCTTTTCTAAAAATACATGAATATGAATTAATTGTGGTTGTGTCTAGATATATTTCGTCTTATTTTTCAAATAATATCTAAAATCATTTTATTAAATAATTTTCTATTTTTTTCAACATCAATTAAGGATATTTATTCTTCAATAAGGATATAAACTTATGATATTATCCACTTACTTTATCTTGATGGATTATGATGATGATGATTTAATACTAATTCATGAAACTGAATTCTTTCTCATGGGTTAATTAAATTATAATGTAGAGATGAATACTCTTCTATTATTATAACATATATATAACTTGTTTTTTAAAATGTGATAGGTCGGTCCATTATATCTCTTTAATTAGTTATGAAACTTTTTATGTCTCATGAAATCAATGGGTACATGGGTGGTTATATGATTATCCAAAAAATTAAGCTAATATTCATTGTTAATATATATAATATTCATGTCCATTTTTATTCATAAACACCTTTTTAGTGCATTTTACACTTTGAATATCATTTCACATTATGATTGTAATTCCTTCTTAAAAAGCACTATCATGTGGTACATTTTTTAACATCTTTTAAAGTGCCAAATGATATTGATTTTATTTTAATATTTCATTTTCAGGTTTCTAATTGTATAGGTAACAATTCATACTTGTGTAGTGTTGGAAGATTCACATTGTAAGACAACCAAAATGAGATTTCATGCAAACAATTGTGGAGAAGGTAGATTGGACACCAGCCCACTGATGATAATGTGGGGCCCCAAATACCAGCCCAATGAAGCCCAAATTTCATGTAATTCAGAAGATATATAGAGGAACAAATAATTTTTCAGAATCCATTTCTTATTCGGCCTCTATGATGGTTATTAAGGCGGCCCAATTTGGAGATAAAATTATGGACCAGATTCTGATGCCTATAAAATCAGCCATCAATTTAATAATATCTCAAAAACCACATATTAATTTGGGGAAAAATATTACATATATCTATGGTAAATCTGGATCATCATTTTTGTCTGCTATGTCCCACTCCAATTCGGCCATCTAGAGGGCCTTCCAGGCACCTCTATTCGGCAGAAGAAAACTGGCTATAACTTAAGGTTCATGGTGGAAAAGTCTCATCTCCCTTACTTTCCACCAACCTAGGCCTGCCATACTCATGTGGCATCCTTTGTAATTTTGGGAGATTGACCCAAGACTCATGAAATTACTATTAAAGTAACTGGTGGTGGAGGAGTTTATCATATTTTTTTAGCATCCTTTCACTGTAATGTTATGCTGCGATTTTATTGTCTCAAGTTTTTCTTTCACATGTAAGTTGTTCAATTCAATTTATTTTCATAATAAAAGTTCTTCTTCTCATATAATTATTTTTTTTATTAGTATCACTTTGATAATTTTGGTTCAAGGTGTGAATTTTTTCACACCCAACCTTGTTAAATTATCGCACAACGGTGGAGTGATCGTTATTTCATTGTTTTTTTACTTCTCCTTTTCCTTCATCATGAGTCTACTTTCCACTTCCATTGTAACCATAGAATCAATGGGGGGATAACCCACTTATGGTTTGATCCAAGGGAGTATAAAGGGGTTGTATTGGATTTTATTTCTGACTCCATTAATTTGTAATCTCTTCTTTTAATTGAGAATTTTGTTTGAAGATATTTAAACTTCTTTGTCCTCGTTGAATTTTAAGGCCACATAATTCAAGTGATAATACAAACCTTTACCTTGGAGTGATCATAAATTTGATCCTCCAAGTGTATATGTGATTAGTATTATGGTGTGTTGGTATAAAATCAGTAAGAGATGAAGTTGTTTGATCTCCTTAAATGAACTCATCTAAAATATACGAAATTAATATAATTGAAATGGGAATATATCCAATCCACCCCAAGTGATAACCTAGGATCAATTCATTGTTTTAAATTAAATTCACTTAAGTATCATATAGTTCATTTAAAACTATCTTACATCATCCAATGTTGGCCACTTCATAGACAAAAACAATCCATCGAATGTACGGGTTTGTAGGTTCCTTCTAAGGTCTTTGAGGATTCGACAACCCATGCTAGACTATAAGGACCATTATACCTAATTTTATTGGGTAAATTTGAGTGTGATTCAAATTTTTGCGCCATTTATGGGAACCTAATTATGTTATCTTAGACACTATCATCCATTTTTTTCATCCCTTTTCTCTATTCTCACCCACTCACTCCTATGGAAATCAATTTTGAATAAGTCCAAACATGGGAAACATATCACTACTTTGATCACCCAACCCCATGTGTGATGTAAAAAGACCATCCTAATTTCTATTTGGGGGATCATCAATAACCTAATGAACCACATCATTTTTACTTCTATGATCCATAAAACATTCCAACATAGAATGAGTTTCAATCCCCACAAAGCCAATCTTAACACCCTCATGTGAAATTCCTACAACTTAATTGTCCACCTAGAATATAATATTGGGATAAACCCCTTATCCATCCTAATACACATCCATTACATGAAAAACTATTTCCAAAAATTTAGATAATGAATTTTGAGGTTTCATTATTGAGATTAGAACTACAAAGCATTAAAACTTGTAAGGAACCCATCCCTCCAAAAAATGTCCCTTCCATAACCTTATGTGAAGTGTCTAGTTTCCCATAAACCTCTAATAAATTTACTAAAGAGAAAACAATTGGATTTGGGGAAGATGAGGAGGATCAAAGAATTTTTTATGGGTGTTTAAATCAAGAGGAAACCAATTTTTTGTACTCAAAAGAGGGGAATTTAACATCATGGATTGAGTATCCTGAATATTTCCCCATTACTAATTTTTTAGAACCAATAATTACTAAACCATTGGGAGAAATCACAATATTTGAGTAAATTCCCATTCTGGACACTGATCTTTCAGATTTGGTGGTTGAATATTCTATTCATAAGGAACCAATTTTGTTGATAAATTTGGAAAATGAAACAGAGTTGGGTTCAAAATCTCCACATGTGTCTGAATGTTCTATCCATCCTGAGCTAAAAAAAATTTTCCATCCTTCCCCACTCAAGTATACCTTCATAGGGTATAAAAATGACCTTTCAGTTGGAATTCAATCTTCCCTTGAAATAATAAAATTTGGGACGATCATCGATGTCTTAGGAAAGACAACATAGGAAATTGGATCAACCATTTCTGATATTACTTGGATTTTTTCACTCATTATAGAACATAGGTTTGTACATCACACAAATTATAAACAAAGAATCAATCTCAATAATGTATAAGTGGATAAATATTGGGTCTTAAAAATGTTGAATTTTGGTATTGGGTAAGTTAATGGGTTCATGTCGAGCTAATGATGTTAAACAAAAGAGTTGCACAGGAGGCAACCCATGGTTTTTATAATTCAAATCATTTTGTTGTTTTATTCAAAAATATATTTTAAATAGGATTAATGAGTCATTTTTATATTTCAAAAAATATATTGTTGACCTGTTCTTTTATTATGATTATGGGTGGGTATGAAAGAGGAGGGCCATATTCATCCGTGTCACGTGGTGTGATCCTCGAGTAATACATTACCCAAAAATTTAAAAAGAAGACAATGTATCATCAGTTTGTTTAATTTTAATGTGTTTTCAGGTTAAACTAAAGAAAAATATAATAATATTAATTAAATTAAAAGGCCACATTGTAGGTTGTGGGGAAAACCCCTTCACAACTGTAGAAGTCGTGGGGACTCGAACCTGGGACCGAAATAAAGACAAGGGCATGTGCTTACCACTGACCTACAACTTATTTTGATTCCTTATTCTATAATTTATATATATATACTTATTTTATAATTTCATTATTATATATATATAGTTTTATTTGTTTTTTTTCCTTTTTTCCACTAGGTAATTGTCACAGTGACATCGATATCAAGGGATTAAAAGGGAGAAGCAAGAATTGCAACTTCAACCACCATGTGACTTCATTAAATGACCCTAGTTTTCAATTTCTTTTTTGAACTCTCAATATCTACCTATACCCACTTATAAATTTTCTTCTCTTTAAACACTAGGGACAGTCTTATTTTAAGTTGGGGGGAGATAAAATAAAAAAAATGATTTTGTGTCAAAAAAATTAATGATTTGAAAAACAAAGTGTGCCTTAATAGAAGGAAAATTTCTTTAACCTTGAACATGATAATAGACATTATACACTTTGAAACTAAACATCAAATAATTTAGAATTCCCTGATTTTGATTTTAATCCATGTATATTTCATGATCATATATTTTGGAAAGTGTGGTTGTCTAATGTGATATTTCATTGTTTATATTTTCAGCCAAATAAAAAGAGAATCACAACGCACGTCCTTTGGATAGTGGGGTATTAGTTTGAGTTCATTGGGTCCCCCAAATAAATAGCATATGTTTGGTGTTCATTTTAGTTTCAATATGAGTATTCCATAAAAAATTTTAAAATAATAATAAATTTGCACTTAGAGCAATGAAATGACCTAATGTGTGGCTTTCGGCACTTGGGGATCGTGAATCCATAGTTGTTTGTCCTAGAGCTAGTAATTTTATCTCTATTTTTGGTAATTTGAATTTGATTTTGACTGAGTTAACTCAAGATGATGCCCGAGTAAGTGGGCTTCACATGGTGCCCTATGGTCTTTGAGCCTGGGAGTCATCGACAATGTCTTACTACATGGGTTGACTCTTTTGAGTGAAATTTCACTTATCATGGGAAAATTGAAAAAACAAAAAAAATTATATAATAAAAAATTTTAAATACTCATATTAATATTGAAATGTGATTCCACCAAATGCTTCCATCATTTCCCTCTTGAATAAAGATGAACCCCCGTGTCTAATGCGATGCACAACACATCATCACTCTTAATTTATATTGGATGAAATATGGCGATGAATTTGAACAAAGGAATTGGGTTGGGATTTAGATCTTCTAATGAAACTATCATGTATTAAAATATTTTTATGGGTTTCATGATTTTTTGGCATAAGGGTTTTTGTTGATCATTGTGTATTAAAATGTTTTTGGAAAAGGGAATTTGAATTTCATATTGTTGAGATATATTTTTCTTGGGACTAGAAAAAATCAAGTTGTGGGTGTGATTATCCACTAAATTAGGCTAATATTAATTGTTAATATATATCATATTTATGTTCTTTATTATTCACAAACACCATTTTAGTTCATGTTACACTTAGAACATCATTTCACATTATGATTGTAATTCATTCTTAAAATGAACTATTATGTGGTACATTTTTTAACATAATTTAAAGTACCCAATGATCTTGATTTTATTTTAATATTTAATTTTCATATTTCTAATTATATTGGGAACAATTAATACTTGTGTAGTGTCACAAGATTCACATTGGAAGACCACAAAAATGGGATTTCATGCAAACAATTATAGAGAAAGAAGATTGGACACTAGCACACCGATGAAAATGTGGGGCCCAACATATAGGCCTAATGAAGCCCAAATTATGTGGTATTCTATAAAAAATATATAGTAACATGTCATTATTCATAAGCCAGTTCTTATTCGGCATCCATGGTTTTTATTAAGGTGGCCCATTTTGGAGATAGAATTCTAGCCCAGATTCTGATGCCTATAAAATCATACCACCAACATAATCATATCTCTAAAACCACATATTAATTTGGGATGAAATTTTACATAGATCTATTAGACATAAATATATTAATTTTGGTTTTCTATGGCCCACTCCAATATGGCCATCTAAATGGTCTTCCAGGTGCCTCTGGTCGGTAGAAGAAAGTTGGTTGCCACTTCGGGTCAAGGGTGGAAAAGTCTCTTCTCCCTTACTTTCCACCACCCTAGGCCTACCATACTCAAGTGGAATCTTTTGTAATGTTGGTAGATCGACCCAAGACTCTTGAAATTCTTATTTAAGACAGTTTTGGTGGAGGATTTTATCATCTTTTTTATATTCCTTTCATTGTAATGTTATGCTGCGATTTTGTTGTCTCAAGTTTGTACTTCACATGTAAGTTGTTCAATTCACTTTAGTTTCATAATAAAAGTTTTTATTATCATATTATTATCTTTTTATTAATATCACTTTATACTATTGGTTCTAGGTGTGAATTTATTCGCACCAAACCTTGTGAAATTATCACACAATAGTGGAGTGATTGTTATTTCATTGTTTTTTTACTTCTCCTTTTCTTCCATCATGAGTCTACTTTCCGCTTCCATTGAAACTGTAGAATCCATGGAGGGATAACCCACTTATGGGTTGATCCAAGGGAGTATCAAGGGGATTTATTAGATTTTATTTCTCACTCTATTAATTTCGAATCACGTATTTTAATTGAGAATTTTTTTGAATATCTTTAAACTTTTTCATCCTTATTGAATTTTAGGCCACATACTTCAAATGATAATATAGACCTTTACCTTGGAGGGCTCATAAATTTTATCCTCTATGTTTATAGGTTATTAGTATTATGGTGTGTTTGTATAAAATAAGTAAGTGATAAAGTTGTTTAATCTCCTTAAATGAACTCATCTCAAATATAAGAAATTAAAATAATTGAAAAGGGAATATGTCTAATACACCCCAAGTGATAACCTGGGATCAACTCATTATTTTAAATTGAATTCAGTTAAGTCTCTTTCAGTTCATTTAAAACCATCTTAAATAAACCCAAGTTGGCCACATCATATCCAAAAAAATTCCATAGAATGTGAATCTATGTTGGTTACTTCTTAGGTCTCCGAGGATTCGACAACCCAAGCTAGACCACAAAGACTATTCTACCTTCTTCTCTTGGTTAAATTTGAGCATGAGTCAAATTTTGGGGCTATTTCTAGGGACCTAAGTAAGTTATCCTAGACACAATCGTCATTTGTTTTTATCCCTCTTCTCTGTTATCACCCCCTCATTCCTATGGAAATCAATTTTGAACAAGTCCAAACATGGGAAACATATCCCTACTTTGATCACCCAACCCCATGTGTGATGTACAATGACCATCCTAATTTCAACTTATTGGATCATCAAAAACCTAATAAAATAAATATTTTTACTCCTATGATCCATAAAACATTCCAACATATAATGAGTATCAATCCCCAAAAAGTCAATCTAAACACCCTCCTGTTAAATTCCAACAACTTAATTATACACTTGGAATAGACCATTTGCATCAACCACTTATCCATCCAAATCTGCATCCATTACTTGAAAAACAATGTCAACAAATAGATAAAATTAATTTTGAGGTTTCATCATTGATATTAGAACTACAAAGCATTAAGACTTGTGAGGAACCTATCCCTACATAAACAGTCCCTTCCATAACCATTTGTGATGTGTCTAGTTTTCCAAAAACCTCCCATGAATTTACAAAAGAGAAAACATTTGTATTTGGGTAAGATGAGGAGCATCAAGGAATTGTTGGTGGGTTTTTAAATCAAGAAGAAACTAATTTATTGTATTCACAAGAAGGAAATTTGATATCATGGATTGAGTATCCTGAATATTTCCCATTACTTATTTTTCACAACCAAAAATTACAAAAACATTGGGAGAAATCACAAAATTTGAGTCCATACCCATTCCGGACACTGATCATTCAAGTTTGGTGGTTGATTATTCTATTCATAAGGAAAAACTTTTGGTAAGAAATTTGGGAAATGAAACTGAGTTGGGTTCAAAATCTCCATCTGGGTATGAATGTCCTATCCAAGCCGAGATCAAAATTATTATCCTTCCTTCCCCACTCAAGTATCCCTTCATAGGGTATAATCATGATCTTTTAGTTGTAATTCATTCTTCTATTGAACCAATAAATGTTGGGATGATCATCGATGTCTTATGAAAGACAACAGAGGAAATTGGATCAACCATTTCTGATATTACTTGGATTATCCCACTCATTGTAGTACATAGGTTTATACATAAAAAAAATTATAAACAAATAATCAATCTCAATAATGTAGAATTGGAGAAATATTGGGTCCTAAAAATGTTAAAAGTTGGTATTGGGTAAGTTAATGGGTAAATGTCGAGCTAATGACGTTAAACAAAAGTGCTGCATGGGAGGCAAACCATGGTTTTCAAGTTTCCAATCATTTTTTTGTTTTAATCTACTTTATAATTTAAATAAGATTAATGAATCATTTTGATATTTAAAAAATATATACTGTTGACCTGTTCTTTTATTATGAGTATGGATGGGTATGAAATAGGAGCACCATATTCATCTGTGTCACGTGGTGTGATCCTTGGGTAATACCTTACCCATAATTTAAAAAGAAGACAATGTATCATCAGTTCATTTTATTTTTATGTGTTTTTAGGTTAAAATAAAAAAATATAATAATAATAATAATAAAATTAAAAGGATATATCATAGGTCTTTGTGCAAACCCCATCACAACCGACAATGTCGGGGGGACTCGAACCTAGGAATGAAGGGAGACAAGGGCGTGCGCTTACCACTAACCTACAACTTATTGTGATTCCTTATTCTATAATTTTTATATATATACTTATATTTTACTTTATTTATTATATATATATATTTATATATTGTTTTGTTTGTTTTTTTCCTTTTTTACACTAGGGAATTCTCATAGTGACATCGATATCAAGGGATTAAAAGGGAGCCACAAGAATTTAAACTTCAACCACCTGTTGAATTTATTCCGTGATCCTCATTTTCAATTTCCTTTTTGAACTCTCATTCTCTACCTATACCCATTTCTAAATTTTCATTTCTCTAAACATTGGGGACAATTTTATTTTATGCTGGGGGGAGATAAAATAAAAATAATAATTTTGTGTCAAAAAAAATCAATGATTTGAAAAAAAAAGTGTTCCTTAATGGAAGTAAGATTTTATTTAACCGTGAACATGATAATAGACATTATAAACTTTGAAACTGAATATCAAATAATTTAGCATTCCCTGATTTTTATTTTAATCCATGTATATTTCATGAGCATAGATTTTGGAAAGTGTGGTTTTTTAATATGATATTTTTGTGTTTATATATTCATTCATGTAAAAAAAGAATCACAATGCATGTCCTTTAGATAGTGGGGTTTTTGTTTCAGTTCATTGGGTCCCCCAAATAAATATCATAGGTCTGGTGATCATTTTTGATTCAATATGAGTATTCCATAAAAAAATTTAAAAAACAATAAATTTTCATGTAGAGCAATGAAATGACCTAATGCGTGGCTTTCAGCACTTGGGGATCGTGACTCCATAGTTGTTTGGACCAGAGTTAGTAATTTTATCTCTATTTTTGGTGATTTGAATTTGTTTTTGAATGAGTTAACTTGAGATGATTCCCGAGTATATGGGCATCACTTGGTGCCCTAAGGTCATTGAGCCTCGGAGTCATCGGAAAAGTCTTGCTATAGGGGTTGACTCTTTTTAGTTCAATTTCAATTAGCATGGAAAAATTCCAAAAACAAAAAAAAACAAAAAATATATACAATAATTTTTTTTGAATACTCATCTTAATATTGAAATGTGATTCCACCTTATACTTATATAATTTTCCTCTTGAATAAAGATGAACCCCCATGTCTAATGTGATGAACAACACATCATCACTCTTAATTGATATTGGATGAAATATGGTGATGAATTTGAACAAAGGAATGGGCTTGGGATTGTGATCTGCTTATGAAAATATCATGTATTAAAATATTTTTATGGGTTTCATGATTGTTTGGTATAAGTGTTTTTGGTGTTCATTGTGTATTAAAATGATTATGGAAATGGGAATTCGAATTTCATATTGTTGAGATATATTTTGCTCAGGACATGAAAAACTCAAGTTGAGGGGTGTGATTAGCCACTAAATTAGGATAATATTCATTGTTAATATATATAATATTCATGTTATTTATTATTCATAAACACCATTTTAGTGAATTTTACACTTTAAGCATCATTTCACTTTATAATTGTAATTCCTTCTTAAAATGCACTATTATGTGGTACATTTTTTAACATCGTTTAATGTACCCAATGATCTTGATTTTATTTCATATTTAATTTTTAGATTTATAATTATATTGAGAACAATTCAAACTTGTGTAGTGTTTGAAGATTCACATTGGAAGACCACCAAATTGGGATTTCATGCAGACAATTCTAGAGAAGGCAGATTGGACATCAACACGCTGATGAGAATGTGGGGCCCAACATACAGGCCCAATGAAGCCCAAATTCCATGGGAATCTATAAAACATATATAGGAACAAGTAAGACAGCATAATCCTGTTCTTATTAGGCCTCCATGGTGGTTATTAAGGTGTCCCAGTTTGGAGATAAAATTATGGGCCAGATTCTGATGCCCATAAAATCAGCCCACCAATTTAATCTTATCTCGAAAACAACATATTAATTTGGGCTGAGATATTTCAGAGATCTTGGGGACATCCAGAGATTCATTGTTTTTTCTTATATGTTCCACTCCAAGTGGTCCATATAAAATTTCATTCAAGTGGTTTTTTCGGTGGAAGTAAGCTGGTTGCAGCTTCAGGTCAAGGGTGGAAAAGTATCCTCTCCTTTACTTTCCACCACCCTATTCCAACCATACTCAAGTGGTTTCTTTTGAAATTTTGGGAGCTCGGCTCAAGTCTTTTAAAATTATCATTTAATGCAGTGGTAGTTCAGGATTTTATCATCTTTTTTGAGCCTCCTTTCATTGTAATGTTATGCTGTGATTTTATTTTCTAAAGTTTGTCTTTCTCATATAAGTTGTTCAATTCACTTCAGTTTCTTAATAAAACTTCTTCTTCTCATATTATTATGTTGTTATTAATATCACTTTGATACTATTGGTTAAAGTGTGAATTTATTCACAAAAAACATTGTGAAATTATCACCCAACGGTGGTGTGATTGTTATTTCATTGTTTTTTTACTTCTCATTTTCCTCCCTCATGAGTCTACATTCCGCTTCCATTGAAACCATAGAATCTAGGGAGGGCTAACCCACTTATGGGTTGATCCAAGGGAGTATAAAGAGGCTGTATTTCATGTTATTTCTCACTCCATTAATTTCTAATCAGTTCTTTTAATGGAGAATTTTGTTTGAATATCTTAAAACATCTTCATCCTTGTTGAATTTTAAGGCCACATACTTCAAGTGCTAATACAAACCTTTACCTTAGAGTGATCATAAATTTGATCCTATAAGTGTATAAGTGATTAATATTATGGTGTGTTGGTATAAAATCAGTGTGTGATGAAGTTGTTTGATCTCTTTAAAAGAACTCATCTCAAATATAAGAAATTAAAATAATTGAAAAGTGAATACGTCCAATCCACCCCAAGTGATAACCAAGGATCAACTCATTATTTTAAATTGAATTCACTTAAGTTTATTAGAGTTCATTTAAAACCATCTTAAATCAACCCATGTTGGCCACTTCATATCCAAAAAAAAATTCCATAAAATGAACGTCTTTGTAGGTTACTTCTTAGGTCACTGAGGATTCGACAACCCAAGCTAGACTACAAGGACCATTCTACCATCTTCTATTTGGTAAATTTGAGCATGAATCCTGATCGCATTCCCCAGAAGGTACATGGACGATTATCCAAATCCAAATTGGGTATTTGTATGATTATCCTAAGAAAAAGAGGGTATATGAGCAATTATCCTATTCCCAAGAGTGTATAATAGAAATTTCCCAATCCTAAGAGAGTATACAGGTGGTTAAACCAATCCAAATAATGTATATAGGTGGTTATCACAAGATTACTATTTAATGAGGGTCTTGGTGTATCACCTTGACATTTGATTACAATTCTTAAGTTTATTCGAAAAACATATTTCTCATGTCTATGAAATTTTCTCATAGATCATGATTGATTGTTGATGATTCTATACTCTAATAACCCATTAATTTTATTATGACAAAGCCTTATCTCATGAATCATGTTTTATGGTTAATGACTTATTGGTCATGATCTCAGAAGTTATGATCAAGCTCACAACACTTTAATCTTATCTTATGATCACTTATAATCATCGATCAATATTTTCCATTTTTACCATTACTGATAATTTTATCTCACCCTTTATTATATTTTTGTTTTATTAGGTAATGAAGATGGTTTTTATGATGAAAATTAATAAGAGGGGTACTATGTCAAAATAAATTTTTCATAGATATTGATGATATTTATTGAAATAAGTTGATAACATATCTAATCTCTAAATATAGAAAAACCATTACAGTTCATGGGAAACTCTTATTCTGAGTTTTATTGAATATTCATTTAAATGATGTAATATTTTTATTAGTAATGCTCGTGTGAATTCAAGGACAAAATATAATGAAATTAATATTATTAATTTTATCAAGATTAATGTGAAGTAAAACTGTACACTCTCATTTGAAATAATTAAAAATTTACTTTTAAAAAATTAAAATATTCACTTTATATTTAAATTAATTAAAACATAATGATGTTATTTTTTTTAAATAAAAAAAATGAAACCATTTTTTTCTTATTTAAACCCTTATTATTTATAATACACCAATTTTATTTCAAATTTCAAAACAACTTCCCCAAAATTGAATTTAAAATCATTTTTAAATCCAAACTAGGTATAAATGTTAGAAATAATAATAAGTACAAGAACCAATAAATATATTGAGAATAAAAAAATGAAAAATGAAAAATCAAGTGGTTCTATAAGAAAAAATGGTATAAGGGGCCTTTTACAAAAGGAAATACCATTTATAAATCACTAATCAAAGAATAAGTATTAGTTGTGACTCCATAGGTCCTAAATTGATAAAACCATAATTTTATTATGACACGGGACAAACTTACCTCCTATATTATGTCCAAAAATATATAAAATCCTCTTGAATAACCCATATTGGCTTCATTGGGGCCCCCCACTTCCCCCCTATAGACCTTGTGTATATCATAACTAGAGTTACACCGACCAAAGTGTGATATTAACTAGTGTAGAATAAGTCCAGGTATCTTACTTAGTTACCCATGTCCCTATAACCATTATAAATTTGAGTTGAGAAAACAATCAAAAAATTATCAACACATTAATAAAAAATCATAAAAAATGAATCTCACCTCCCCTCCAATGCCCTCACATGAAAAATCCCATTTTATAAAATATTGACATCACATAATAAATTCATGGAACATAGCGTAGATAATAATTACAATTGGAATCACCGAGGGTCTCATAAATTTATAACCATTCATTTTCCAAAATGTTAAATAGGATTTCATAAATTACCAACATGGTATACCATATTACATTTCACACATTAAAACCTAAATATCTAAAATAAAATTTATAAATAACCCCCCCCCCCCCTTAAAACATGGATTCCTTCCACATAAAAAAAAATATTCATCAATCCCTAAAATAATTGTACAAAAAAACTAATGCACATCATATGAATTTTTATAAAAACTTGTCATATTAAAAAATTAAATTTCAAAGAAAAAAATAGAATTTTATAGGGAAACAATTTTATAAAAATATCAATTCTCATAAAAACAATTTATAAATCCCTAACCGAAATCATATATAGATATAGTATGATAAAAAAGAAATTTATTAACCTCAAAAAATTTATAAATTATGTAATAATCGAATAAAGTTGAAACAAACATCTCAAATTTAGTGGAATCGAGTCGCAACATGTACCCTTCTCTGGAAAAAACCGAAAAAATAAAACACCTTCTATGATCCTTAAACAATACAAAAACTTATATTAAAACCTACCCCAAGACAAAATCCCTATAAAGACCCAATTTTTTTAAATTAAATTTTTTTTATTATGATTATGTACTATAATTACATTAAATCTCAACACAGTGAACTTCTAAGTATTATTTGACCATTAAACATAATTTTTACACTTCTGCGTTTGGAATTTCGAAAATATGACATTCATAGTTGTGATCGGTATGATGTTTGGAGTCTCATAAGAAAAACATAATTTTTTCTGAATACTAACACACCCTTATGAATATAAATTTTACCCTTATGAAAAGTGGTATACCCTAATGAGTAGTAACTATACCTATGATTGTATATAAATAAGATTAAAGTGAAACTATGATGTACCTATATTTTGGAATAGAAAAATAAATGTTTTAAAACTATTTTTTAAAGAATAATTTATAATTTAAATTAAATATTAAATTAATAATATATAGACAATTATTTTTGAAAAATGGATTTCATTTTTGGATTCTATGCAATGAAAATGGTTATGGTGAATTTTGGGTTTATTAGGAAATACTTGTATTTTTTGCGAATAGAAAAATTCATTAATTTACTATATAAATACATTATAATTTAAATCCACTATTATTGACATCATGACTGATGTATGAACCCAAATATAGAACCAAAATGAATTTATTACTATTCTTGGTCATGTAATCATCACTATTTCTTGTCTTATGAAAAATTAATTAATTAATGATTATAATATTATGAAAACTCTCCTCCCCTCCACTATAAATACCACCCCTCCTTACATATTCTCTTTACTCCTCCGAAGCCTTGTTCCTTCCCTAAATTATGAAAAACATTCTCCCCAAGATCCCTACCCACGCCCAAAAACCATTTGCCTCCTAAAATACAGATCGTATCCCCTTTAGAGGCTCTGAAGGAAGATTTATTCAAGAGGTAAATTCCTCTTTTCAATTCTTTTACTTTTTTTCAAGTTATTTTGTTTACATTTCTATCCTTACCTCTCCTCATCCAAATGTTATGAAAACTACATTACCTTCAATTCAATATAATTTTTTATGGTAATGGATTAAGTTATTATCATCATGCTTATTTTTGTTTTAGTAGTCAACACAACATCTGAGATGTGTTAATTTACCATATTCAAGGACGATGGGTTTTTAATTTCCATTACCATCTTCAATTATGGTTATTAAAACATTTTCATGTTTGAACCAGAAAATAATATATGTATTACATCTCATATATGATTATATAATTCGTTTTTACGGATTTGTTTATTTATAAAACAAATTATGTTCATTGTGGTGCAAAACCTCAAATTAACCCAAAAGATTACCACATGAGTTTTATATAATAATTCGACTTCACTCCAAGTCACCAAATTAAATTTACAACCATGGAATATCAGGTATGTTAATTAATTTCATATAACTTCAATTATGGACACCACTTTCAACTTACATTTTCATCCATTCATGAAAATAAGTAAACCGATCATAAAAACCATGAAAACAAAGAGACCTGAACAATGAAATTGAACCACCTAACCCATAAAAAATGGTCATGAATGAAGTTAAAATGGTTATACTAAATATTTTGAAAATATAATATGTTCCATAATTATTAATTAATTAACCTAATTTTATTATTCAGGTCATTAATATCATGTGGAGAACACCATCAGACTTAAGGTATGAGATCCTCTCT
Source organism: Viscum album (assembly GCA_963277665.1). NCBI lineage: Eukaryota > Viridiplantae > Streptophyta > Magnoliopsida > Santalales > Viscaceae > Viscum > Viscum album. The sequence continues at coordinate 528,975,708 of OY728128.1, forward strand.
ATTTCACTTTTATTCAAGATTATCCTCTATGTTATGACCTTTTATGTGTCATTACTAGTGATGGGGTATGATTAAAAACCTCCCCCATATTTCTTTCATGATGTTTAAATTATTAGAAACCCCTTTATCTCACATTAATCCATCTTAAGTACACAGGATACCATGCCAATATTCCGTGAGGGATTCAACCCAAACATCCTTTATTCCTTCGGGTTTCATTATATTTCTTTTTACCTAAAATAGTTTATATGATATTCTTATTTTATTCATCTAAATTCTGTGTTAATGTTCCAAAATAATACAAAAAGTTCCATTCATCATTCTCTTTCATGGATATACATGTTTTTAAGTGATTCCCTCATCAATACTTCCCAATAGGGAAAACAATTTTGAGGGAGCTTACCAAATTCTTACCCAATTTCAAGTGCACTATATCTTCTATTATAATCCAACACTATCTTTATATAATAAATCTTTTTATTTTTAAAACCTTATTGGTTCACTTATGGTTTTTTATAAAGTATTGTTCCCTTTTCTATTTTAAAGGCTCTATAGTATTTCCCTTAAAAACTCTGAAAAATGTTTTATGCCAAATTTCATGAATACTATTCATACATTTTTTCACTTATACTTGTCATAAATCACCAAGATACATATATATTTCCCCATATCAATTTCCATGTAAACTTTAGTTCACTTATTTCGTGTACACTTTTGTGTTACACCCGTCTGTTATTCTTTGTGTCATGATTATGGTACCCAATTCTTTCCATTGGTAATCCTTATGTTTATGTAAGATTGATAATGTATGATTCTTTATGTGGAAAAAATATTCATGAAATTTTAATATGTGTGTGCCTATATAGATATCCAATTCATTGGGTAAAGTTATGTCTCATGAGATGTTATGTATGATGGTCTTGGCGGTTAGCCTAGGCATGTGAAACTATGTGAAGTGATCTTGACGGTTTGACTTGACTCGTACTAAAGTCATGTGTTATGTTGCTTCCACATTTCTATGAATCCATGTTTATATTGATTCCATATTTATATGTTAATGTTCCACATGTTAAATTCCTTTTTATATCGTCATTCTATACCTTCTAATCCATATGTTAATACTTTGTTCTTATGGTTGTTCCCTTACTGTGTTATTTAGCTCATCCCTTTGTTTATGTTTTCCTCGACGTACCCTATGCAAATGTTTCAGCACAATAGAAGTTAGGAGAAAAATTTAATGATTAAATAAAGAAGTGTTTTTTAGTCTCATGTTTTTATTTTTCTTTACCTAGTCTTCAAGGACACTATACTTTACGATCCTTGGCTTGTACTCTGATGTATAATTATGCTCAAAATCATGTAATGTCTAATTTAAAAGGCTAGGGTTTCTATAGTTGGTATCAGAGGATGGCCTAGTTATTTTTTGAGATTATTAATGGAGAACTTTCGTGTGAACCTTGAGGATGAGACAAAGTATAAGAAAACATACTTAACTTTTGGTAAGTATAGAGTATGTGGTTTATCAGAAAAATACATCCACGTTTGGATATAAACAGGTAGAGGCAACTCTGGCACAGATGTACATAGAAGTGTAAATTCCAACAAGGAGTAACAGACCTGACTCAGGGTATTCGAGTACACAATAGTGGGTCTTGTTTTACTCTTGGTTTGACACTACTGAGGGATATGCATTGGTAAATTCATGAGATCAGTACAAACCATTGTTAATGGAATAAAAAATTCTATAATAATATGAGTTAAGAAAAATATCAAGAACATGTTCTAGTAATTAATGTGATAGATAAAGTGATGATTTCCCTAATGATATTCCATATATGATGGGAACGTGTGCTCAAAACATCATGACAGTACTTGCTCACCTGGATCATGTTATTAATAATAACATGAATCTTATGGAACACCCTCCTCCTCTAATAAAAGAACAAGTTTTCTTGAATCATTCATGTGGAAAAGGACTCCCATGTTTAGTGTATCATCTGATCACCCCTCTCAGAATACTGGATTAAATCCATTGAAAATATATTCTCTATCCTCTAATTAATAGAATAAGGGAATGGTGTACTAATGGTCTATCATTTTTATGGGGAGGCTGATCAGTGTTGGGAACTAATCAAGAATATGAATCCCCAAGAGGAAATTGATTCCATAGATTATGAGTAATTTCGGAGGATGTTTTTCAATAAATATTTTCCTCAAACCCTCCGTATCAGGTTGGAAATAGGGTTCCTTAGACTCAAGCATAAGAGAGTTGAGTCCATGGGGGTGTTTAAAGAAAACATACAAGGCTTTAAAGGTATGCCTCTTTCATTTTCATGAACACTTAAAGTAAGGTGGATCACTTATTTAGCAGACTAAACCTGATTCTACAAAAATTGATGGCAATTTGATACTTCAAAAGTTATGTAGAGATTTTATATTCTGTCATCATGTTTGAAATAGATATTAGAGAATTTTAGTGGTCTCATGGTCCATTTTACAAGAATCAAAAAATGGAGAAAAACACGGGTGGTTCAACAGAAAAATCCCATGATGGAAAAAACCTTGACTATCCCACTTGTAAAATTTGTAGGAAGAAGTAACTTGGGAACAGTCTAAAGGGAACCAAGAATTGATTCAAATGTGGAATTTTGGGATACCAGACTAAAAACATACAATACAATATGAACAATCCTATTAGTGTGGAAGAAGAAAGGAAGGTTTAGATCAACACTCATCATGTAGTGTAATGTTACGACTGCAAGGATCTTAGGCATTATGCGAACAATTTCTCTAAGCCAAGGGTTGTCAAAGGAAATCAACAAAACCCCCCAGGGAAAAAGGAAGGTTTTCTGCTATCACTATAGCTAAGGTGGAGTCAGAAAACAATGTGGTGATAGGTAAGATATTTATTAATACAATAATATAGAACATACGATTTGATTCTAGTTCTATTCATTCTTCCAAATATTTCACATTTAGTATAACTATTTAAACTCCACTTAAAAAATTGGAGGATAAGTTTTATATGAAAATTTAGAATGGGTAAATTATTGCATTCATGGTTTATAACTCATCCCTGGTTAATTTTTGTGAACAAACCTCCCAGAAAAATCACGTCATACTTCTTTTAGTGGAGTTTGATGCAATCATGGGCATGGATTAGTTTTCTTTATAAAAAGCCATGATCAACTGCCAGGATATTGGGATCACTCTTAACATCCCGAATCATCCTAAAATTCTTTAAAATTTTAAGGATGAAGATGACTCTACTTTAGAATTAGTGTATCAAGTGTGGATTTTAATTCTATATTCGAAAACATTTCTATCTAAAATGATTGAGACAAAAGAGAGAATCATGCTTGAAAACATGCCCATCATGAGGGATTACACTAATGTATTCCATAATGATTTGGTTGGTATTCCTCCGAATTTATAGGTTGGTTTATTAATTGTTCTTATTTGTGGACCACTTTCTATATTAAATAATCCTTACAAAATGGTCATCAGAAAGCTGGAAGAGCTAAAGAAGAAGCTACGGGAGAATCTAGAGAAGGGTTTCATATACCCAAGTGCTCCACCGTGGGGAGCGCCAGTCCTCTTATCAAAAAGAAGGATGGTTCAATGTTTATATGCATTGATTATAATGATCTCAATAAAATCATAATAAAGAACAAGAATCCCCTACCTCAGATAGATGACTTTCTTAATCAACATTGTGGGGCTAGTTATTTCTCTAAGGTCGACCTTTAATCAGGATATCCCCAATTAAAGGTGAATAAGGTATATATTCCCCAGACTGCCTTTTGAATGAGGTATGAACACTATGACTTTATAGTGATTCCATTTCGGAAAAATAATTCTCTAGAAATTTTCATGGATTTAATGAATAGTGTCATTAGATATTACCTCAACAAATTTATGATAGTCTTTATTGATGATATTCTAATATACTAAAAGAGAAAGTAGGAACATGAGGAGCATTTGAATACTATTTTAAATACATTTCAAAGGTAATTTTGTATGAAAATTATAGTAAATGTGAGTTTTGGATTGAGTAAATATCATTCTTGGGGAATGTTATCACTAGATAAGGGATATATGTGGACCCTTCCAAGAAATAAGAGATTGAATAGTGGCCCAGGCCAACATCTATAATACAGATCCATGACTTTTTTGGTCTAGAGGTAAATTATCAATGATTTGTGACGAACTTCTCATGATTTCAGAAACCAGTGAACAAGATGACATGGAAGAGAGTAAATGTTATCTGGACTCAAGAATGTGAAGACTATTTCAAGGAGTTGAAAATATGAATATCACTATGTCAGGACTCACAATACCAAGATATGGATAACTCTATGTGGTGTACTGTGATGCTTCAAATAAGGTATTAGGTTGTGTGCTAATGTAATGTGATAATGTTATTGACTATTCCTTAAGGTAGCTGATAATCCATGAGAAAAAGTTTCCAACGCATAATATAGAGTTGGCAGTAGTGATCTTTGCATTAAAAATCTGGTAGCTTTATCTCTATGGGGAGAAGTGTGAGATCTATACTGGACAAAATAGTCTCAAATATATATTCACAGAAAAATAGATTTATATGAACCAGAGAATATATATAAAGCTGATCAAGGATTATGACTTCTCAATCCACTACCATCCTGGTAAAGAAAATAAGGTGGAGGATGATCAATGAAAAAGGATCATGCATCTTTATCAATGATGAGAATTGAAAAGGATCTGATCTTCTTATATTTTTACATGATGAAAATGGGAATCATTATGTGAGGAACATCATCAATCCTATCTCAAATAATTTCTCAAAAATCCATCTTGTAAAAATAAAGGATGCTCAATGAAAATATGTGGAAATTCAGAATAGGGTGGAAGCTACTAAAAAGGGTAAATCCTCCAATTTAAAAATTGAAAAGGATGGAGTTGTAAGATTTGGTTCACGATTATATGTACCGTTAGAATTAGAGATAAAGAAGGATATTTTTAATTACGCACATAGATCGACCTTCTCTATTCACACTGGGAGGACAAATATGTATCAAGATCTCTGAGAGAACTTCTGGAGGGACAATACGAAGAAGGAGATTGTTGAGTATACATCAAAGTTCCTGGTATGTCAACAAGTGAAGGGTGAAAGTCAAAATTATAGTGGAATGATGAAACCACAACACATACCAACCTGGATGTGGGAGAACATCACTATGGACTTTGTCACAGGATATACAAAGATATCCAGAGGAAAAAATGTTATATGGGTCATTGTGGATTTTCTAATGAAGGCAACTCACATTATCACAATTAGAGGGGAATTCTAATTAGATAAATATGCACATATTTACATCAAAGAATTGGTAAGGCTGCATGTAGTACAACAATATATTATATCCAATCATGATCTAAGACTCGCCTTTAGGTTCAAGAAAAAGCCTCCAAAATGATCTAAGAAAATAACTAAACATCAGTACAACTATCATCCACAAACTGATGGCCAATATGAATGAACTATTCAGACAATAGAATATATGTTAAGAGAATGTTCTATGGACTACAAAGGAGGATGGGACCAAAATCTTCCATTGGTTGAATTCTACTACAACAATAGTTTCCACTCGAGCATCCTAAGGGCACAATATTAATCCCTTTATGGGAAATGGTGAAGAACAATAGCGTGTTGGGATGAAGTCTGTGAGTGTAATCTACTAGGACTTGAAATTTTTGATTAAATGGTCGAGTAGGTGAAAACCATTCAGCAGAATATCAAGGAATCCCAAAGCCAATAGAAGATTTATGTAGACAATCATTGACAAGACCTTTAGTTCAATGTTAGAGATATTTCTCTGCATATCTCTGTGGAAGAAGGTCCTGAGGTTTGGTAAGAAAGGAAAGTTAAGTCCCAAGTCCATTGGTCCCTTTGAGATTCTTGATCATATCGGGGATATGGACTATCGACTAGTGATTACACCTACCATGTCAAAAGTACATGATGTCTTTCATGTATCCCTATTAAGGAAGTATATACCATATCCTTTACATGTACTCTGTTTATAGGTGGTACAATAGGAGGATGGTCTTTCTTATGAAGTGAATCCAGGGAAGATCTTGGATCCTAGAGATAATTTTCAAAGTAAAAATACTACTCACTTGGTGAAAGTGCGGTGGCAGAACCATAAGTACAAACAGGCAACATAGGAACTGGAGGAGGCAATAAAGGCAAAGTACCTACACTTGTTTAGGTCCTTGAATGAAAACCAAAATTTTGAGGGTGAAATTTTTTAAGGTGGGAAGAATGTAATGGCCCATTGTTTTTCAATGGAAGTATTATTCTTATGATTATGTCATATAATCACAAGAAATCACAAAAAAATGATATACTAAGTACTATGGGACCTTTAAACATAATTTTGACACTTCTGTGTTTGGAATTACAAAAATCTGACATTCACAGTTGCGATCAGTAAGATTTTTAGAGTCTGATAAGACAAACTTAATTTTTAGTGAATAGTAACATATCTTTATGAATATAAATTTTACCCTTATGAATAGTGATATACCCTAATAAATAGTAACCTAACCTAATATATTATATAAATAATATTCAAGTGAAGGTATGATGTACCTATATTTTAGAATAAGTAAATAAATGTTTTAAAACTATTTTTTTAGAATAAATTGTGGCTTTAATTAAAAATTAAATTAATCATATTTAGAAAATTATTTTTTTATAATAGATTTCATTTTTGGATTCTACAGGTTGAAAAATTCTTAGAGTGATTTTTTGGGATTTCTCTAAAAAACATGAATTTTTTGTAAATAGTAAAATACATTATTTACCATATATATACATAATAATTAAAATGCACTATTAATGACATCATAAGTGGTGTAAGAGCCCAAATATCAAAATCACATGAATATATTACTATTATTGGTCATGTAATAATCACTATTTCTTGTCTTATGGAAAAATAATAAACTAATGATTTTAATATTATGAAAACCCTCCTCTTCTCCACTATAAATACCACCACTCCTTACCTCTTCTCTTCACGCCTCTAAAGCCTTTTTCCTTCCCTAAATTATACCCAAATACATCCTCATGCTCCCTACCCACGTCCAAAATCCATTGGTTTAATAAATATACAAAATAATATCCCCTTAAGATGCTCTCAAGGAAGATTCATTCAAGAGATAAATTCCTCTTTTCAATTATTTTACTTTCGTTCCAAGTTATTTTGTTTAATTTTCACCCCTTACCTATCCTCATCCAAATATTATGACAACTCCAGTAACTTGAATGTAATAAAATGATTTTATGATAATGAAATAATATATTATCATCTCTATTTTACCCTTGTTTTATTTTAGTAGTAAATATACCGTCTAAGATGTGTTAATTTTCCACATTCAACGATGGGTTTTCAATTTTTGTTACCATATTCAATTCTGGTCCTGAAACCATTTTCATGGTTTAACCACACCAAAATATATTTATTATGTTTAATATATGGTTCTGTAATCCATTTTTGAACATGTTTTTGATTTATAAAATAAAACATGTTCATTGTGGCCAAAAACAGCCAATTAACTGAAAAGGTTGTCACTAAAGTTTTATATAATGATTCAACTTCACTCCAAGTAAAGAAATTAAATATAAAGCCATGTAATCTAATATATGTTAATGAAATTCATATAACATTAATTATGTAAAACCAATTTCATATTTCATGTTTTTTCATTTATGAAAATAAGTAAACCGATCATAAAAACCAAGAAAACAAACAGAACCAAACAATGAAATTGAACCACTTAACCCAAAAAAAAGTTCCTTAATGAAATTTAAAATTTTATACTAAATATTTTAAATATATAATAGGTTCTACAATTATTAATTAATTAACCTAATTTTGTTATTCAGGTCATTAATATCAAGTAGAGAACACCATCGGACTTAAGGTAAGGTATCCTCTCTATTTCACTTTTATTCCAGATTGTCTTCTATGTTATTCCCTTTAAAGTGTAATTCATAGTCATAAGGTATGATTACACACCTCCCCATAATTTACTCATTATTTTAAAACCATTATAAACCCCTTTCTCTCTCATTAATCCCTATTAAGTACACATGACACCATGTTGATATTCTGTGAGGGATTCAACCTAAACCTCCTTTATTCCTTTGGGTTTCCTTATATTTCTTTTCAACTGAATGATGTTATATATTATTCTTATGTTAATATTATAAATGATATTTTAATTTTCCAAACTCATGTACCATGTTCCTTTTATTATTCTCTTTTAAGGATATACATGTTTGGAAAAGATTCCCTCCTCAATACTTCTCGAAAAGAAAACCTGTTTTGAGGGAGCTTCCCAAATTCTTACATAATTTCAAGTGAACTTTATCTTCTGTATTATGCCACCATTGTCTTTATAAAATAGGCCTTTTATTGTGAAAACCTTATTATTTCACTTCTGGTTATGTATAATAGATTAGAATTTATAGTATTTTCCTTAAAACCACACAAAAATGTTTTTATGAGAAAATTCCATGAATGCTTTTCTTACATGTTGTCAATTCTAAAGGACATAAATCACAATGATACATATATAGATATCCTTATTAATGTCAATGTATACTTTAGTTCCCTTATTTTATTGACACTTTTTTGTTACACCCATCTGTAATGCTTTGTGTCATGATTATGGCACCCAATTATTTCCATGGGTAATCCTTATGTTTATGTAATATTGATTATGTATGATTATTTATGTGGAAAACATATTCATGAAAAGTTAATATGGGTGAACCTATATAGCACTCCAATGCATTGGGTAAAGTTAATTCCTATGAGATTTTATGTGCGACGGTCTTGGCGGTTAGCCTAGGCATGTTCTACTTTGTAAAACGATCTTAGAAGACTGGCATGACCCATACTAAAGACAAGTTTTATGATATTTCAACATTTATATGACTCCATGTCTAAATTTTAAGGTTCCATATGTTAAATTCCTTTTTATATCATCATGAAAAGCCTGTTATTCTTTGTGTTAATGCTTTGTTCTTATGGTTATTCCCTTAATGGGATATTTAGACTATCTCTTTATTAATGTGTTCCCCAGGGTACCCAGTGCAGATGTTTGAGCACAATAGAAGGTAAGATCTCAATTTGAATATTAAATAAAAAAAAATTAGTATCTTGTTTTTAGTTTTATGTATCTAGTCTTTAAATACACTAGACTTCACGATCCTATGATTATACTCTAATATATAATTTTGCATAAAATCATGCAGTGTATTATGTAAATGTATATGTTTGTTATAATCTAAACATTCATAATGAATTACGGTTCTACAAGGAAGGATAAACCTAGTATAAATGGAAGGAAATAATATGGAGGAAGATAAATTATGAAAGGAGTAATAAATACCTTGAGAACCCCTTAAAATCCCAATAAAGGATCCAATAATGCAATAAAATTGAGAAAGAACTCTCCGTGAGGTTACATGGATAGTTGTTCATGTGAATGGGAGAGGATAAGGTAAGAAAATCCCATAAAATTTTGAGGTGAAAGGTAAAATCTATTTTAATTTGAATCTGGGAAGACTGTATTGTTTTCCAGATAGTGCACCAACTATATGGGATCCACTGACTAACACACCCCACCACACATAGATTGGGATTCATGATTTCTAATAATCATGTGCTAATCTTTTGAGTCTCTAAAACTCAAAAACCAATACATACAGTTCCCTATATATGTTTGCTCAATTTTTAAAACCATGCACCAACCACGAATAATACCACTATTTAGAAATTATATCATTTGAATGATTTTATCAAGAATCTTTATGGTTTTCCCCAATCATGTGGTAATCTTGAAACAAAGTAGAAACCTTAATAATTTAAAATTTCATCCTGAAACTCAGAAATTTTAAAATAAAATCATAATTAAATAAAACTCAAATAACATTGACACTATAGTGGACATTATGTGCACAATATCCCAATGATGGATTATTTTTTAATTTTAAATAAATAAAAAATTTCATTCTAATTTACCATCAATATCACTCCTCTCATTTCCATCTAAACTAGAACCCAAGAGATTTGAGCATCTCTCTTATCTCCTTTTATTTAACTTTTAGGTTATCTATTACATTGTTGATAAATGATATTTCTTGGGTAGTAACCTCTTGGTGGTAAATTTAAGCTCATTCACTTAAAAGGAGAAGGGATAAGTGAATGAGCTTAAACATTCATAGAAATGATATCAATATATAAACCCATCTATCTTCTAAAAAAATATAAATATAAGTTTAATAAGTTTAATGATAATAAGAAATGATATCAATAAAGGCATGTAGGAACCACTACCTTGGGATTATTTTTCACTTATCTTCTCTCCTTTTATTTAACTTTTAGGTGTGTTCCACAGTCCCAAGGTAGTGGTTCCTACATTCCTTTATTGATATCATTTCTTATTATCATTAAACTTATTATATTTATATTTATATTTTTTTTAGAAGATAGATGGGTTTATATATTATTATAAATTGTTCATGTAATTCATAGATAAACATTTCCTTAATTGATAGGTCTCTAGGGAGGATACTTATAACTTCCTACAAGAAGGGTCTATGGAAAAAAAATTATTCAATTTCACTATAATGGTTTACCTATGGAACCTGATATTTCCTCATCCATGTCAATGTAGTCACTTCCCTGATTTTTTGTCTTCATTGTGATGATATTATTGAATTCACATTTCAACTCTTTAGTTTAATCTTAGTGGTTATCGCCCCATATACCAACTTCTAATCTATACTTCAAGTTGGTATGGTTTGTTTTGATGATAATTTTTTAATTATATGGGAAGAAATACCCGAGGTATATATTTTATTTCATTTTATAAGTAAGAAATAAGTATATGTATTATATCTTATTAATATAAGCACATTAAAATGTTGTTTTTATTCTAATAATGACATCTCGTTTCATTTTTTTCTTATCTTTTTGTTTCATGTAACCACTCATATATAAAGTGTATTATATTAGGGATGCCATTGGAGGTGTACTACTAATTTATATACTAAAAACCTTAATGTTACTCTCCATGGATAATCCGACTCAACAACTAACATATAGGTTAGGGTATGAGCTCTATTATGTATGGATGACATAAAGTATCTTAATAGTGATTATAAGACTTTTTAAAGGTGATTCCATGATCATAATAAACCTATATTCTTCTATCAAATTCTAATTTTGTTTATTTCTTACATGATATACTTATTTAATAATATTTTTATTTAATCTACTCATGAATAATAACTCGAGTTCATTACATCATTGTATTGCGGTTATTTATATATCATGATATTTCGTCCACTATAATGTCTTGTTACACTTATATGTTTTATATATTTAGTGATGGTAGGTATGTATTCATAACATTACTCTATGATATAGGGGGTATTGTCTTCAAAACAATCATCATTTTTCCCTTAAATCAAGTTACCAGCCTCTTACATATGAGGAGGTGTTCTGGAGGTCATTTAGTAATTTGGTGATAACCTTATCAAAGGTGACTGGGATAGGAATGTAATGATATTTATTCAAGAATTATCATATTATTTTTGTTTTAGTTTTTTAACAGGATAAAGGTATAAGGAGTTTGTATTGGTTGGGAGTTAAAATAGATATTAACCATGTGATTTACAAAAACCAATACGGTCATATTCAATGTTACTAGAAAATAGGATTATGACTCCTCATTTTTGAGTTCAATGTTTTTGAGATTTTAATAAATAAAAAGTTACAAGTAATTATTTGTTATTCAAATTTTTTATCATGGTGGAAATATGTGTGTGTATACTCATCTCATTTATTATATTGGATCCCATGTCATATATATTTTTCTCTATGATATGGAACAAATATTTTCAAAAAAAATTAAAAAAGTGAATAAATGTTTCTGATAAAAAACACTCAAGATGGGGATTTATCTCACTACTCGTCCCCCAGGGACCGTGTCGGGACAAACCCAATCCTACCTCCCGAAGGCCAAGGGCTTGTGACTAGTACCAAATTCAACAACTTGAAAGTGGGAGGCATTTTCCTGAGTACTTGTATGCCCACACAAACCCTATTACATCCCAACACACTGAAAGGGGGAAACCAGTACCTCTAAAACAAGGTTGAGTGAAAGTATAACTGAAAGTAAGTGGGAGAGAATACAAACCCAAAAAAGAACTATAAATAGCAAGTACACCAAGAAACTCTAATGGCCATACATAGAACAACCCCACTTGATCGTGATATTAGTGATGCTACTCAATGTCGAATTAGTATGTCATGTTCGCTCGGTCTTATTGGGCCCTGCCTAGTCCTAGGACATAAATTCCTTCATCGAAACGTTTTTCAGTCCCATATCCCTGAGCACCCCTCTCGAAACATCAAGCATCATTACTAGACACAACATTTTCAAGAGAATCCCATGTAGGGTTGAGTAACATAGTACTTAGTAGGGAGCCCAAAACAAAAAGGAAAGACCACGCATTAATTGTCAAAGTAAAGAACGAAACACAAGAGAAATCACACCAGGAATATTCTAGGGTTGTAATAGTAGCATCATCATCAGTCACATCATTGAACACCTCAGATGTTGGAGAACTCCTCCTACATGGAGTGCAGTGGGCCTGCCAAGTCATGAAGTGGTGCTTCCCACTAACCATGGAAGCCTTAGGTACTTCACCCCCATCGCATATCATGGGCCTACAAAATCACAGAGAGTTGCTTCCCACTAGTCATGGCCAACTGATGTACTCATAATAATCATGCATTGTGGGCTTGAAAATTCACAGAGAGGTGCTTCCCACTGTGTTCCAGCCAAGTCACAAAGAGGTGCTTCCCACTATGCCAAAATTCAGTTGTCTTCAAGTCTAAACTGGTTGCAGGTTCTGTATGTATTGTGCTTGAGAGAAGCACTCCACAGGCCCTTTGTCACATATCAACTATCAAGGAAGTTCCCATTGATCATTCCAAAAGATCTTCCTCATAAAGAGGGTCCCAACATTGCAAACGTCTCATCAATCGGATGCTGATTTTGCGAGATAGGTTCCTTTTAGTGACCAGTGGCTCGGTTGCGATGGGTCTGGTCTAATCTTGTCAGACTGACCCGACCAACCCAGCTCATGGGTCCTACATACCCCGGATCATAAATATTGACTCAACCCAACCTGGTGCAGGTTGAATTAGATCTGGTCTGGCCTGGCCAGTGGTCCAGGCCCAACAGGCCTCACCAGACCCAGGTGGGTTGGCCGATGCTCTTGCCTGGGGACCTGGTATAGTCCATCACGGCCTGAAGGTTGTGGGTCCCTCCTACCATTGTGGGTCTGACATGTTGGTCGGTTCGTGCCCCTCCTAGTCTGCAAGAGGTGTACTGGTCTGACTTGCTGGATGCAACCAGATACAGCGTCTGTCCCCTGCCATCGCCCCGCGGGTCACCACCTCTGTCATGGTCGAGTGACCGAGGCCCATCATGAGGGATGCAGCTTGGTGCCGTGTCAGTAGCCCTCCGACATGGTCAATCGACCACATCCATTGCCTCTAGCAAGTGGCTTCTTATATGTCATCGTGGCCTAGTAGGTTGCGGGACTTTGTCCCCATGCAGTCATGGTGCGCTACAGCCCACCCTCGGCCACCGTCGCAGGCCACCACTTGCAGTTTCCCGCACCACCGCCAATGCTGGTGCATCAGCAGACTCTTTTGTGGACCATCGGGTCTAAACCAGGGGTCTTTTTTCGTTCCACTTGCGCCTGAATTTTTTGGGTAACATTCTATCCAACGCGAAGGTCTCAAATGTGTGTTGTCATCAATTCGAGTGATTGGCCTCAAAGAACACCCACAACATAGGGTCTCGGTCAGCACGTAAACTATGCATCAGAATTTTACAACATAAGAGTGTTATGGGGATTTTAATTCGAACAAAAATGATAATTCTACCCTAGATAAAGAAACCCCAAAGATGTCACCCTCCCACAAGAACGCACGGTCCGCAGATTAAAATGTTTGTCGGTTAATCCGTATTCATCATTTTGAAAGAAAAAAAGAATAGAGAGTCTTTAAAATCAGACAAGCCCCTACCTCTTACGATGTCTGATGTCGTAGCATTCATCCTCGAGGGATTTAGATGCTGATGTCACTTCTGGGCTCCGATCTTAGAAAGGCGTCGAAGATGATGAAGTTCCGCTGGCGTTCATCATTCTTCACTGGGGTGGAAGCCCATCAAGGGTTTGTCTAGATAATCCTCCATATTTTAATCCCTATTTCCCTAGTATGTAAAGATTTAAATATTATCACATCATATATTTCCCATTATGATGTGATTTCTCGTCATTACGCTATTTTATTTAAGATACATTGTCACTGTTATGCATCATTAAAGCATTGTTATTCTATGAGTTAATGATCCATTACTGGGCCACATTAATGTGTATCATCACTGCCCTACCAATTCCCCATAGCGTCTTCATCCACCTCTCAAAAGTGTGAATGAAAATAAAATAATTATTTTAAATTATTTTATTATTTTTCCCAAAAAGTCTAGAAAATAACTTTTTGGCTCGGCCCTTTCCGGCCAAAGGTAATTCATTTCAAGGAGAATCTCGGAATTTTGAATTCAGTAGTGCCCTCATATTTTTGATCCGATCAACGGTTCAAAAGATAGAAAATCATGCTCACACGTTTACTAATCATACCTTAAAAAAGGTCAAAATTTCATTATGAGCTCTCTGGACATCGGAATCATGTGCCATCTAATTTCACGGTCTCAAAATAATTCCAAATAAATAAATAAAAAATTACCCAAAATTCTGAGACTTTACATTTCAAAAATTTAATTCATAAATAATAATATTTTATGGTTTTTATAAAAAAATTATTATTTCACCTTATATAACTCAGCCCAAATTTGACTAATGTTTTAATAAATATGTTTAAAAAATTGGATAAAAAAATTGTTTAATTTTATTACAATGCCAAAAATGATGTGATTAGTGATTCATGAACAATTTATTTCTAGTTTATTAATTAATTAAAGAAAATTTTACATTTTTTTAGGAATTGTAATTAATAAATAGTTGAATTTTAAATATTTATGAATAGGTTAATTTCTAATTTTTTAAATAAAAAACATCTGTTTGATATATATTGTGTATGTTTGAAATGAATTGATAAATTTTTATCTCCTAGTTCAGTGTTAAGATTATGAGGTGTATTTTATCATGTTATCCCAAGTGGGTAACCTCAAACATGTGTATTTTCTTCAGTTTTTATGGGCTGAAAGAAAATATTTTTCTTTAGTTAGATGATTAGTGTCTAGATAGTAGACATAATGGATATATCAACTAGTTAATTAGTTGTGTGAGTCATGGACTGATGTCTTAATACTTATTGTGGGATGAGATGCTTAAGTATAAAGCTAATACAAGTTCATTTTGAAGTTTTTTGTATTTAGATTTTGTAAACCTCAAGGATGAGCTTTTTAGATTCATAGGTTAGGAGGGAAATAAAAAGACCTCATTTGATTAGATTAATGTAATAATGAAAATTTTTTATTTATATAACAGGATATATAATGGATTTAACTCTATAAAAAGTATGTTGTGATGATTCAGTGTCTTAGATTAGTTTTTTTAAAGGAATAGAGGTTTCATATAGAGTCCTCCCAGTTTTCAATGAGATGTCCTATATAAATTTTGGTGGTAAATTTTGGTCATATAATTCAAAACATTAGATTTATAGTATCCAATTATTATTCAAATAGATTGTCACTCCATGAATATGCGTTTTTCATTGAGTTTTTTTGAATGTGAAAGTGATTTATGTGGACAGTTTATGACTATGAAGCTGTAAAGGTGTATTGGAAGGTCATCATGGAAGGATTTTAGATATATCCAATTAAAGGTTATTATATGAGATAATTATCTAAGGAATTTTATGGGAACACATGGAGTTACAACACATTATAATATATTTTTTACGTTATATAAGTCTCTCTAAAAAAAGATTCATAGTGACACTATTTTGAAAAGGGAATTTAATTTTCATTTCGGTGGTATATGTTTCTCTATACCTTAAAAACCCCTCTAAAGTTGTAACATAGTCATTTTAAGTGTACTTATAGGTTTTTAATTTCTAGATATCATGGATTTTAATGTGGTGGCTGGGTAGAAGTGGAAGTTTGGTGATGATCTTCAATATTTTAAACATTTCAATATCCATTAAGGTGGGTATAATCCTGTTAGAACCATGATGATAATTAGAGGAAGTGATCATAATGTGTAAGAACATGAAATTTAAAAACCTTACGTCATGAATAATTGAAGTATTTTTTAGTTCTAGGAAGATGGGGAACTTGTATATGTTTTTTATAGAAGTTTCTAAAAGTTCACAGTGTCTTGGGGATGAGTGAAATATGTGTTTTATGTATTTGTGGATCTTAATGGACTATACAGTGTGCATCCAGTCTAATAGGAAATATTAGTGAAATAACAAAACTACAAAACTCTTGGACCTAGAATGAGTTGTGTAATTTTTTCTTGCTAGTGAAGTGTTCAATGGATTTTTATAAAGAGTGTTTTATTAATAACCAATAAGTAAAAAATTTAAAATTGATAATGGGTGATGAAGAACCCAATGAAATATGATATTGAAGGATTGATTTACAGAATAGTTCTTTTATAGTTTATATATATTATTTTGTGTAGAATTGAGTGATTCATGAAACATAAATGCATGATTCTAGAAATTATCATTTTTATATTTAAACATTTATCCATTGAACATTAGAAAATAAATTTTTAGTTGTTATTACTGATTGAATCTCACTATATGCAGTCCTAGATACATTTTATGAGTTATAAGATGATGATTTTCTTAATGTTTGTAATGTTTCTTCTTGATATTTTATTTGTATAATCTGATTATAAATTTTCATAAACTGATGATATTGTTGGATTAAATATTCGAGGTGAGTTTCATATATTTTGAATATATTTTTTAATAATATATCTTTATAAAGGGGATATTTGAATGTATGGAGATTTGACCCCTTTGTTATTTTCCTGAATAAGTATATATTGTATGGTAGAGTCACTTGGATGATGATGAAAATTGAGAGTTGAGTTCTTATTGAGATGAGAATGGCATTATGTTAATTGATAATTGACTGATGAACTATATTGTTTGTTGATAATGAAACATTTTATGATATTGTTGAATTAGATGATTTATTGAAGAACTTATTTTTCATTTTTATTTAACATTAAAAAAGTATGTTATTTAATGATGCATATACTTTATAAATCATTGTAATATGACTTGTTATTTTTTGGAGAATAAAAAAGATACCCTAAAGCAAGCATAAGATTAACTTCAAAATTTGAAATAATATAAATGATTAATAAAAAATATAAGTATGAATAAATTATATATTACAAGGGATGTGAAATTCTTTTGAGTTTTTGAGAAAATTTACAATGGATGTGTATGAAAAATAGAAAACTTTTAAGTCTATGTATAAATAAATAAGATATTTCAATGGCCTTGTAAGAGTAATATGAATCTCATGTGTAATTAATTAGGAGTTCATGTAGCATTAATCTAGATGTTTCTAATTTCACAAATGAGTAACCATGACATGAATAAGATTACTTTGGACCTTCTTTATGATTAAATATTTGAATTTAAAGGCTATGAAATATTAACTATTTTTTATGTATGAATTTTTTAGATCATGAATCAGATTAAACAAGTAATTTGAAAGGATAAAAAATATTTAACGGTTTGTATGTAAGAGATATTTTTATAAATAAATATTATTTTTTAGTTGAATTCAAAGATAGTTTTGTGCTATACATAAATGAATAAATTAGTGGATATTTTGTAGGGATCCTTATATGATAATGGAATATATTTTAATAAGATATTTATAACCAAATCATAAGGATCAATGTTGTATGATTTTTCATTATTTTAATATTTCCTCAGTTTCAAATATTAAAGACCGTACAATCATTTTTTCACAAGAATTTAAAAATTTAAAAGTGGAAAATAATACACATTATCCTGTTGTTTTTATAATAGAAAAGATGAGTTGAAGAATAAATATAGAAAAGTGGGGAATATTGATAAAGAATGTTGTTATACTAATACTATTATTTAATATTATTTATTTCAAATTTTAAATAAATAATAGATAATATATATATATATATATATATTGAAGACTCGTGATTTGTTAAGATATAAGATAATGTGTTTTTACTTGATGAAAAAAGGTGTTGATAATTTTAAAGGTGAGAATGATTGATGAACTTCAACTGCTTATGAATATCATATGCCTATCAAAATTATTAAAAAGATAGAGAACTTGTTACCATAGATATTTTAGAGTCCAGGAGATGATATTTTTTATTATCATACATCCTAAAGTGTATCCAATATATTTTCATTCTCTTTTGAAAAATAAATTAAAATTAAAATTTATCTTGTATAATGAATCTTTCAAGTGATTTAAACTATTAGGAAAGATTATTCTTTGGATAAAGGATGGAACTTTCTCAGTTTGTAATCACTTTATCGTAATATTGGAAAACCTATATATCATATTTCAATAAACACAAAAAGGAAATAGTCATCCACATTGGGAGGAATGTTATAAAAATATTTTGTATTTTTTGTGTCTTTTATGTTCTATTTTTCATATAATATAATTTTATTGGGTATAACATATTAGATTCACTCATCTAAATAGGTGAAAATATTTTTATAAAAAATTATATGTGATTTGATAGAAATCTATCCACACTAATTCAACTCCCCCTATCATAGTGAGGTTTTGTAGTTCATTGTGTATTCCAAGTGGTATAAATGATGAGTATATAACTTATATTTGATTTTTTGTAATTATGATTGTTTTTCAAATCATATTGGAAATATAGATTTGATGATTTTTTTTGTTTTTAAAAATTTGAATATAGAGGATATCCATGTAAAAGAAAACATATATGTCTTTTTGAAAAAAAAATTAAAGAACCAAAAGAAGAAATAATCCAACAAGAAAAAGATTATATCATATATAATAAAATAAGATGTGGGTTAATTACTAATTAAAGGTAATCAAAATATATAAATTTGTGTTTTTAATATTTATAATTATTGTCATGTAAAATCTAGTACATATTTTGATCAATTTGTGCTTACTAAGTTTTTTTTTAATTTTTACTATAGAATAAAGGATTATGTTTTGAAAATACTAATAGATTTCATCAGTTTTATGTTTTAGTTCATAAAGGATCTATAGGAAGAAAAGACACAACCATATTTTAATACTGATGAAATAAACCAAGATTTAGTAGACAAGGTACTGATGTGTATAAATTTTATCTAAAATTTTAATGTAAGGATAAAATTTCGTTAATCTATATTGAAAAATATTCTCTGGTTGAAGAAAATTTTAAAATAAAATTAATGAGTTATATGACACTAGATAATCCTTTGAAGAGTGAATGCATGGATTGTAATAATAGAAAAATTATATCATGGTTGTCAATAAGGTTCTATTAGACATAAAAGATAAAATAATCAAAGATATTCAAAGGATATATGATGATCATGAAATTAATGTATAAATCTTCTAAGAATAATAAGATGGAAGTTTTAAATCAATTGGAAATGATAAGAATAGTCTTAATAAAAAGTGTCCTAATCTTGAAATAAGATAGAAAAATATATAACTTCTTTAAGATGAATATTCAAGTTATATGGAAAATTTTTACTACTAAACAGGTTTATTATGAGAGTATAAATGTTAAAATACCTCAATCAATTAAAAATTATAGATTTAAAATATATGAGGATATATATGTTTTGGAATCAATGAAAATAAAGTTACCATTTGTTCGAGAAAATAAATTTCAAATTAAATTTGTTTCAATGAATTTTACAAGTTTCAAATAAATTTTATACCGATATGGGATAATAAAATTGATGTGAATATCACATATATATCAAATTTCGATATGAGAAAAATAAATAATGGTAGTTCTAAAAAAGATACTCAATATAAAGGGTTTATGTTTCAAAAAAACAAGGTGTTAAATCTTGATATATTTTATTTTAAAGGAGAACATAAAGATTTATTAGCTATTATTTGTGACAAGAAACATTATGGAATAGGGGTATTGATTTTCATTGTATTATTACAATTTATTGAATAATAAGTATGATTACATCAAGGTGGATTAGATATGAATTTATGAAAAATAATTCTAAGTTGAAACATGGAATGAAATAGAATATTATAATGAATATATCAATATCAAATGGATTTTAATGTTAGGAATAATTTGGAGTAAACTATAATTATATGGTTCATTATAAAGAATCGTTTTGGTTCACACGTGCCATTTCTGATTCAAATATTTATAAAGTAAAATGCCAAAAAATATTAGAAAGAATAAAAGAAGAATAATACGAGTTTATAAAGTGACCCAAGATAAATAAACACATTTATATCATTATTTTACATGAATAATCATTCCATATCACAAAAAATTGACATAAATTATAGAATTGATGGCTTAGTGTCACAGATGATTAGCTACAAAAAAATTTTTTACAAAAATCAACCATATTTATTCTTGAATGACCAAATATGAACATCCTTATAAATATCTAACATGTAATTTTCATATTCATATCTTCAGTAATGAATACATAATAAATGGGTGAGCTGAAATTATCAGTAATGGAAACATAAGAGATATCACATGGTGATCATAAGTGAGAAAAATATAGGTATATGGGTATGATAGAAAAATAAAGATCCTTTAATATAACATGAGGAAAATATTCCCAAATAAAACAAAGATCATAATACTTGAGAAATAATAAAACAATTATATTTAAAAACATAAGAAAATGACACAATCAATTTTATAGAAATCATACCATAGTGGGTCAAGCATCACAAACTATTTACCTTAGTGGATTAGGCTTCAATTATAGAGACCCACACTTGACGTAAATGGACATTACATTACTTTTGAGAAATACTTAATATATAAAAAAAACAAACACACAAGGACCGTATTAGTTTAGTGTCTTTGGAAACTCAGAAAAATAATATTATAATCATGGTGAAAGATCTTCAAAATCTCCCATAAAGATATTCCCCTTTTGTTTTCTTACCTAAAACCATTCTTTATATCCTGGGTAAAAAACATAAAATGGGTGAGCTCAAATGCTCAGTAAGGGTAAACATAGAGAATATAAAACAATCTATAAACATTTGATTGCAAAAACTCGAACATAAAATCTAAACATCAAAATCTTGTGCAAAGATAGAAATATTGTCAGTACGTAAGGCATATATCATAAACGAACATCAATCATGATAAAATATAATAGGAATAAAACATGTAATTATGGAAAACCATTAAGAACATTATATTATTTCCATAGTTGCCAAGGCATTTCTGGCAAGACCATCTTAGTGGACAAAGTCTCTTTCTGAATCGAGTTCACTCCTTGTTCCAGTCCTGTATCACTGAACTGGATTAACTTACCATTCCAGCCATGTCTACATCATGAGATATAAATAATTACCCAATTCATTAGAGGGAGATATAGGTCCCACCCATCTCATAATGAAGTCATTCTTTCTTATGCCACAAAATAAATATAAATCATTCATCATAACACAAAGAATAAAATGGGTTTCATAAACATCATCCCATCATGACATAATCCATATAAAACAAATGGATATCCTTTCATCATAAGAAATATGACACCATATAAATCATATATACATTATACTTGAAACATACTCATATGAAATAATGTCATCTTCGATGGAAAATGTTATTGATAAAACACTTCAAATTAATTCTTCAGGAAAATAACCTTTCTTCTTCAAAATCATATTATTTTCACAAAATGCCTTGAAATTTTAAAAGAAAAGTATTTTGTTTAAAATAGTCATGAAATCTTGTATCTTAATCTTAATGAAAATAAGGCATTATAAAATTGTAAAAATCCATTCATGTTATATAAGTTAAAAAAACATTCTACTTGTACTTTTGTCAGAAAAGTCAAAAGGTACCTTATATGGTAACCAAAGGAAAGATTCCTTCCATACAATGTGATAAAAAGTCAAAAAAGTTAAAAATTACTTTAAACATACATGGAAGAATAGTAAAACGTTTATGTAAACATTTTTATAAAACATAGACATGGATGATAAACATAACCCCAGTAAATACTTACGTATAAACCATCTCGGATAAAAAAGTGATTTGCAAAATTATCCCTTACCTTATGTTCGATATGCTTCGTATGTATCTGAACCTCCTGTATAATGATTTAAATAATGTCATTAAATTATTACATAATCATATTCATTGTTATGATATCATATATGGTTCAATTATGACTTTATATTACCCGTTCTTTTGTAAATTCCATGTTAAAGCGGCGTTTTGGGTAAAATCGTTTCATTTATCATACGTGTTTCGATTTTTTGTTCTTGATATTATTACTCATATCCTTATTTACTTAATTCTATAATGTAAAAAATTAATTATATATAATATAAACTCATTATATAAAGATATATGATAGATTGATAAATGGAATGAAATACACCGTTCATGGAGACGGTAGGTCATACGTACGAATGAAAGCTATTTCATTTCCTTATTGAATTGAATGGAATTAAGTAAATGAAACATATATGTACATAAATATATTATAATTATTATATAATATCTTTCATGATTATTTATTACATATATAATTTATAATGATACTTTAATGGTTAATCATAGAAAATGAATCTCATCGCGTTCGTGGAGACGGTAGTCCGTACGTACGCATGAGCAATGATATCGGTCCCATAATTATTGAATATAATTGGAGTGAATTATATAATATATCAGAATCAGTACTATGTTATAATAACCATATATAGTTATTCTTTACACCATTATACCCATCCAAGTAAGGTGGTGGTGGAAAAACAAATTACACCACGGCTTGGAGACGGTATTCTGTACGTACGCATGCGTGGTGATTTTGTTTTCCATAGGATGGATAGAAGGTGAAATGGATTTGTTTCATATTTATAATAACATATCAGTATATTAGTGATACTTATTTTATTACTTTATAATGAAACAACTAAATAAGAAGAAGTTGAAAAAGAAAGAAACTTGAAAGAATCGGTAGAAGAGATTACCTCTTCTTCGACGTGCCTCCTTTAAACTTCCTCTTAAGGGACTAGATTTGGTCTTTTAAGAAGACCATAACCTCAAGAATATTAATAGGGAAGTTTAGAAGAGTGTTGGGCAGGGTTTGGCCAATCTTGAAGGCTCAAAGTTGTGTAAAGAGAAGAGTGAGGAGGTTCCCTTTTATAAAGGAGGAGAGAGGCACTTTTGGAAACCTCTAAAATATTAATTTATAATAAACCTAAAACCCACTTAAAAACTTACAAAGTGACTCAAATTCGGATATTAGATAATATATAGTTGTAATCTCATCAACCAATTAAATTTAGACGTGTTTTGATTTTATTTTAAACCATATCATTTTGATTTATCATTATTTAATCTATTTAATTTTATTCGTGGTAATAATGTTATAAATTTTATATGGTTATAAATACTTACTTATGTTTTCTTAATTATACATAATTTTATATTTTATGACAATTTATATCATATAATTTTTAATTTTTAATTTTTAAAATATTTTTGTGATTTTTAAACAATTTAATAATATAAAATATCAATAGTGTCAATTTTGACAGAATTAATTTATTTGAATTTAAATAAAATCCACACATAATATGGGTTCAAAAAAATTTAATAGATTCGTATCATGTCATAGTTATATATAAAATTCGTGGAGAACATTAAATTGTTCATATAATATATATTTTAATATTTTTAAAACCATTTATTTGATATTTCAGTCAATAAAATAATTCCAGCATCACTATTGTGTCACCTTTAATGATAATTATTTAATCCCTAAAAATTCTAAATAACTTCACATGATGTAGATAATTTTATTATCTTTATATAGACTATTAATGTTCTAAGTTTCAGGAATTTTATTACTAAATTATAATTATTATACTTATAATATTTAAGAGAGTGACATGTTGTCACTTTCTTTGGTTTTAATAATAAATAAATTATTTTACTGGTCAAAAGTCCATAAAATGAATCTAATCTGACCCGTAGGTGATATGGGTCGACTTTTATTCATCCAATATAATTTTTCATGTGTTAGGGTAATTTTATAATCTTAGTTTTACCCTTAATTACCCGATTTATCTTTAACTGAAGTGAATAAAAATTATCGTAGTTACTATTCATAATATCAAAAAAAAAGTAACCTATTAACATAATTTGGACCCACTGAATCCAAATATGGAAACCATTTTTTGAAATTCAAAACATATAAGTTTCAGTAATTAAATTAAAATTATTCCCATTGTTAAGAAAACGAGTTTTAAAAGTTAAAATATTGCCAAAGATTGAAATGTTTTTACATATGAATTCAATGTAAAATTAATGGTAATGACATAAATTAAATTAAATGGTAAAAATATATTCTATTTATACTTTAAAACCATTCAATATTATAATTTTACCATATAAATTATTGCGAATAAAAGTTGTATTTAATTAAAATATTGCGTGTTTTTACAATTCATTAAAATATAAAAGTTATCAGAATAACATGAAACATTTATCCAAAGTAAATTTTAATATCCTGATTTCAAATAAGAATTTTATTTTTTCAAGTTGAACTTATAAAAATTTCAAAAAATAGATTTAAAGTGGGTGTGCCAACAAAAGGCGGAAAAAAAGTATTTTTTGAAAAATACTTATTCTACCAGAAAAAATTATTTTGTTCTCATACCATGTTCTAGAAAATGTGTAAGATGAATAATAATGTTTTAAATTTTAAAATTTAGTAAATAATATTCATAAAGGCTAGTACATAATAATATTATAAAAATATATCGTTGTTTAGTGGAACCTGGTATTGCATACTACACACACTATCGAGGAAGGTCGTGATTACATGTAATACAAGCCAAGTCAGGGATGCGTGTAGTGTAAGCTCCCTTTGGTGTAGAGTACAACACAAGAAATCAATGAAATTAAAAAGAATAATTCTCATAAAGTCTTTGGTTTTTACATTCTACCCCCCTTAAAATGAACTCACCCTCGAAATTCATTGGGGTTATAAATGGTTTACCACTTGAAAGGTTCTTTCATAGAAACCCACATCATAAAAAAGGAATACTTATGAAACATATCAGTTACCTAGATTAACTCATCACTGGGTTTCCACATAGGAGAACATAGGGGAAAATATGGATATGGAAGAGAAACCTAACCATCAAGTTCTGATGGAGAGTGGTAGAGATCATGGCTATGAAAAATCCAATAATGACAAAGCCATAAATTTTTGATGACTTAAGGTACCATATGATTCATCGGATATAAGGGAAATAGGACAGCATTTTTGGTTTTCAAGATGATTTCCCTAAAATTGAAGATTTTTAATTAGAAGAAATACTTACTTTATTTCAGTACAATCTCTCCATTTTTCATGCCTTGAATAATTTCCACTTCATCTCTTAAAGAAATGAAGTTGAATTTTTCATTCGTGAAGTGTTAGTAGAACATGTGATAGAATGATGGGTCACTCCATCTGTCTCAAACAAAAGGTTAGAAAAGGTTATCAAATATACATAAGTATTTCTATGGTGAGGTTAATCATATATGATTCCAAAAATGGACTTATACTTCATCTATCATACCGCTTAATAAAATAAAACTAGTTTCTACTAACCAAGGACTTCCTATAGGTCAGTAGTAGGCAATAAAGGCCTATCGCACTTCAGATGTGGGTTCAATTCCCACAACCTTGTCAGACACGGTGGGTTGTCTCTCGTCCTGTAGGTTGTATTTTTTCCTAAAACTTCAGTATTATAACATTATAGAAATAATATCGAAAAAAGTTCTAGACTTTAAGAATACTATCTAAAGTCTGACATAATTCATTGCAGTCTTTAGACTTATATAAATACATCTGTCCAATCTCATAGTATAAAGAAAATTATTACTAGAAATTTCATCAACAAAGGATGTGAATACCATCATTTATCCCCCATATATCATAAGATATATCTTGTTGATCGCATTCCTAACATGTGAATACCTTAATCTTGTAATCTATTGAAACATGAATTACCATAGAACCATATTGAAAACATGAATGATGTCAAAAGGTAACTCTTTCCACATACCAAAATCCCAAAATTTCTATATACTCAAACCATGATATCACATTGTCCTTATATCAGTCATGAGCTCATTAATACTATCAAACATATTATTTTCTCCTTATCCCTTCATTATGCACATATCATCTTCTTTCTAAAATATTTGAATGAATTTTCATGGTTACCGGTACCATATAATTTTTTAAAACCATAATAAACCAATACATAGATATTCCAATATTCCACAGTACTATATATTAGATTCCACAAAATAATTTTGGAATCCCATTAAATAAACACATAATAATTCCACTATATCATTGTCATACTGAACATCACCAATAGTGATCGCATGTGACTTCCCTTTGTCCTTTTCCTTAATATGATGCTCACATCGATCATCATTAACACATGGATTAGGGCATTGATTAGTATAATGCCCCATTTCCTTGCACTTGAAACATTGAAGTGTTGGTGGAGAATTATCTATAGTCCTTTCCCTATTCACGTAGTTTGAAACCTTTTTCCCATTAATTCGGCACTCAGATGCTTGATGAACTTCTTTTCCACACTTGAAACATAATCTAGTACCTTTTAGACAGTCTACACCATGTTTATTTCCACACTTTGAGCATAAAGAAACTTTCACCTTATTTTCACCATTGTTCTGAGGTTTTTCCTTGTACTCCATCTTTCGTTTCTTGTCAAAACCATAAGATAGATATGCTACACCAACTTCCAGTTCTACCTTGATATCACAACGCACAATTTATTCATAGCTACTAAAGTCTCTTATAGCTAATTCTTTTCGAAGACTTGGATTTAATCCACTGAAGAATCGATCAACTTTACTTTCAGGTTGGATGATAAATCCAGATGCATACCTTGCAAGTGTTGTAAAATTCGCTTCCTATATACCAACAGATTCATCATCCTTCTGCTTAAGCGCAAGGAACTCCTTTTCCATATTTGTTCGAAGAATATGAGGGAAGTACTTACTGAAAACAAGTTCTTGAACTTGTCCCGTTCCATTGATTCAATTTTATCTTGGGGCCTTGTATTCTTAATTAGAGTCCACCATTGTCCAACTTCACCTTCTAAACGGTAAACAGCAAAAATGACTTTTTCATGTTCTGAACAGCGAAGTATGGAAAATATCTTTTCAACGGTATTGATCCATTGCTAAGAAAACTATGGATCAGAAGACCCATTGAAAGAAGGTGGATGTTACCTCATGAAGGACTCAATAGAATATTGTTCCCTTCTCTGATCATTTGGAAATCCAGAATGATTCATAGCTTGTGTAAGTATAACAATAAGATTTTTCACTCCATCTCCCATCACATATGGTTGTTTCGGAGGAAACATCATTTCATTTTCCACTACATTGATCAACACGGTTCTTTTGGGTTCTAGCCATCGTCTAAAACCCAAAAAGAACAGTGTGAGAGGCAAAAATCATACTAGGAAAACAACATAATAAAGGGGGAGTACCTTCAATATCAAACATATTAGGTTTAATTCTAATATCGTTACCATAATTCTAGGACTATAACCTATACTTGTACTTAACCTTAGGGACATCCCTAGACATACATTAGAAATATCTCTAGGGATCTCACTAAAGTTCTCGCATCCTCGTTTCCAAAGGTTGACTAAACCTTTCCTCTGATACCAACTGTAGAGACCCACACATTACGTACATGGACATTACATTAATTTTTCAAAATACTTAATACATAACAAAAAAACACACAAAGACTGTAATAGTTTATTGTCTATGGAAACTTGGAAAAATAATCTTCTAATCATGGTGAAAGATCTTCAACATCTCCCATAAATATCTTACCCTTTTGTTTTCTTAAATAAAACCTTTCTTTATATCTTGGGGAAAAACATACAAAGGGTGAGCTCAAATTCTCAGTAAGTTTAAACATAGAGAATATTAAACAATCCATAAACATTTTAATGCAAAAAGTTGAACATAAAATCTAAACATCAAAATATTGAGCAAAGACATAAATCTTGGAAGCACGTAAGGCATATATCATAATGGAACATCAATCATGATAAAATAGCATGACAATAAAGCATTTAATTATGCAAAACCATTAATCACATGATATGATTTCTATAGTAGCCAAGGCATTGCTTCCAAGACCATCTTAGTGGACAAAGTCCCTTTCTGAATCGTGTTCACTCCACGTTCCAGTCTTGTATCACTGAACCGGATTAACTTACCATTCCAGCCATGTGTATCATATGAGATATAAATATTTACCCAATGAATTGGAGGGATATATAGTTCCCACCCATCTCATAATGAAATCATTCTTACTTGTGTCACAAAATAAACATAAATCATTCATCATAACCCAAAGAATAAAATGGGTTTCATAAACATCATCCCATCATAACATAATCCATATAAAACAAATGGATAACCTTTCATCATAAGAAAAGTGAAACCATGTAAATCATATAGAAATTATACTTGAAACATACACATATTAAATAATGTCATCTTATATGGAAAATGTTGTTGGTAATACACTTGAAATGAATTCTTGAGTAAAATATCCTTTCTTCTTCAAAATCATTTTATTTTCACAAAATACCATGCAATTTTAAAAGGAAACTATTTTTTGAAAATATTCATGAAATCATGTATATTAACATTCATGAAAATAAGACATTATAAAACTGTAAAAATCGGTTCATGTTGTATATGTTAAAAAACATTCTTCTCGTACTATTGTCGGAAAAGTCAAAAAATACCTTATATGGTAACCAAAGGAAAGATTCCTTCCATATAATGTGGTCAAAAGTCAAAAAAGGGTAAAAATGACTTTAAACATACATGGAAGAATATTAAAAAATTTATGAAAACATTTTTAGAAAACATGGACATGGATGATAAACATAACCACAGAAAATAATTACGTATAAGCAATCTCGGATAAAAATGAGATTTGAAAAATTATCCCTTACCTTATGTCTGATATGCTAGGTATGTATCCGAACCTCCTGTATAATGATTTAAATAATTTCATTTAATTATTAAAGAATCATATTCATTGTTATGATATCATATATGGTTCACTTATGACTTTATATTACCCATTCTTTTGTAAATTCCATGTTAAAGCAGCGTTTTGGGTAAAATCGTTTCATTTATCGTACGTGTTTCGATTTTTTTTTCTTGATATTGTTACTCATATCCTGATTTAATTAATTCCATAATGTAAAACATGATTTATATATAATATATACTCAGTATATAAATATATATGATAGATCGATAAATGGAATGAAATACACCGTTCATGGAGATGGTAGGTCGTACGTACGCATGAACGCTGTTTTCGTTTCCTTATTGAATTTGATGGAATTAAGTATATGAAACATATATGTACACAAATACAGTTTCATTATTATGTTATATCTTTCATGATTATTTATTACATATATAATTTATAATCATACTTGAATGGTTAATCATGGAAAAAAACTCATCACGTTTGTGGAGACGGTAGTCCGTACATACGCATGAGTGATGATATCGTTCACATAATTATTGAATAGAATTGGAGTGAATGATATAATATCTCATAATCAGTATGATGTTATAATAACCATATATAGTAATTCTTTACACCATTATACCCATCCAAGTATGGTGGTGGTGGAAAAACTAATTACACCACGGCGTGGAGACGGTATTTCGTACGTACGCACGTGTGGTGATTTCATTTTCCGTAGGATGGATAGAAGGTGAAATGGGGTTGTTTCATATTTATAATATCATATTAGTATATTATTGATACTGATTTTATTACTTTACAATGAAACAACTAAGGAAGAAGAAGTTGAATAAGAAATAAACTTGAAAGAATCAGTAGAAGATATTACCTCTTCTTCGACGTGCCTCCTTTAAGCTTCCTCTTAAGGGACTAGAGTTGGTCTTTTGAGAAGACCAGAACCCCAAGAATATTACTAGGGAAGTTTAGAAGAGTAATGGGCATGGTTTGGAAAATCTTGAAGGCTCAAATTTGTGTAAATAAAACAGGGAGGAGGTTCCCTTTTATAAGGGAGGAGAGGGGCACTTTTGGAAACCTCTAAAATATTAATTTATAATAAACCTAAAACCCACATAAAAACATAAAAAGTGACTCAAATTAGGATATTAGATAAGATATGGTTTTAATCTCATCAACCAATTAAATTTAGACAGGTTTTTATTTTATTTTAAACGTTATCATATTGATTTATCCTTATTTAATCTATTTAATTTTATTTGTGGTAATAATGTTATAAATTTTATATGGTCATAAATACTTACTTCTGTGTTCTTAATTATTAATAAATTGATATTTAATTACTTTTTAGATCATATAAATTTTAATTTTTAATTTGTAAAATATTTTTGTAATTTTTAAACAATCTAATAATATAAAATATCAAAAGTGTCAATTTTTCCACAATTAATTTATTTTAATTTAAATAAAATCCACACAGAAGATATGTTCGAACCAAAATACTTAATAGATTCATAACACGTAATATTTAACTTGAAAAGTCTTGGATCACATTAAATATTTCATATAATAATTAGTTTAATATTTTTAAAACCATTTTTTTGACATTTCAATCAATAAAATAATTTCAACATCACTATTGTGTCACATTTAATGATAATTATTTAATCCCTAAAAATTATAAATAAATTCTCATGATCTAGATAATTTTATTATCTTTCTGGAGACAATTCAAGTTCTATGTTTCATAAAGTTTATTACTAAATTAAAATTATTAGACTTATAAGATTTAAGAGAGTGACATGTTGTCACTTTCTTTGGTTTTAATAATAATTAAATTATTTTCATGGTAAAATGTCCATAAAATGAATCTAATCCAAAACATAGGTGATATGGGTCATCTTTCAGTCATCCAATAGAATTTTTTCATGTGTTAGGATAATTTTATAATCTTTGGTTTACCCTTAATTAATCGATTTATCTTTAACTGAAGTAAATAAAAATTATCATAGTTGACATTTATAATATCAAAAAAAATAAAAGTAACCTATTAACATAATTTAGATCCACCTAATCCAAATATGTAATACATTTTTCAAATTTCAAAACACATAAGTTTCAGTAATTTAATTAAAATTTATCCCGTTGTTAAGAAAACGGGTTTTAAAAGTTAAAATATTGCCAAAGATTTAAATTTTTTTACCTATGAATTCAATGTAAAATTAATAATAATGATATAAATTAAATTAAATGGTAAAAATAGATTTTATTTATACTTTAAAACCATTCAATATTATAATTTAACCATATAAATTATTGCGATGAAAAAAGTTGTTTTGAATTAAAATATTGCTTGTTTTTACTATTCATTAAAATATGAAAGTTATCATAATAATATGAAAAATTTATCCAAAGTAAATTTTTATATACTTATTTCAAACAAGAATTTTAGTTTTTTAAATTGAACTTATAAACATGTCAAAACCTAGATTTAACGTGGGTGCGCCATCAAAAGGCAGGAAAACTATATTTTTTAAAAAATACTTATTTTACCCGAAAAATTTATTTTGTTCTCATACCATGTTCTAGAAAATGTGTAAGATGAATAATAATGTTATAAAATTCAAAATTTAGTTAATACTATTCATAACGGCTTGTCCATAATAATATTATAATAATATATTGTTGTTTAGTGAAACTCGGTATTGCGTACTACACACGCTATCGAGGAAGGTCACGATTGTGTGTAATGCAAGACAACTCAAGGATGCATCTAGTGAAAGATCCCTTTGGTGCAGAGTAAAACACAAGAAATCATTTAAATTAAAAAGATTAATTCTTATAAAATCTCTGGTTGTTACATCAATCACCTATTTCCATTATTGTATTTGGCTTCCCCCAATTGTTTCCCTTAATGGATACGACTTCACTAAATTGTTTCCCTTGGGGGATTAGGCTTCATTTATTTTTTAGTCTTTGTGGATCTTGAATCACAATCTCTGGGTATATAAAGATTTATCCATTTCATTAGAGGGAGATATAGGACCCAACCATCATATAATTAAAAAAATCAATATATGTTTAATAAGAAATCAATCATTAAATATATCATTAAATACCATTTCAGTATATATGTTTCATTCATTATATCATAAAGTACATATTCAAAGAAAAATTGGTCTTTGAATATTTGTATATGGTATCACCAAAATTTTCCTCATGAATGTAAAAGGTTGATACTGACACTCTATCCCTATAAAATATAATTTCATAAGGACATCTATTGGGTGATTCAGGAAAAATAAATTACAATTTATTAAATATTTTATAGAAAAAGTGGATATTTTTTTGAAATAATAATGAGTTTTTAGGAAACATATTCTTCTTTGGTGAGAAAGATGAAGTCACAATCACTTTAAAAATTTATTTTTTGAAATTTAACTATTGAGAAATTGAAAATATAGAATTCTAAATATAAATATTTTGAAATAAATATTCATAATTAATCCTTGAAAATTAAAAGGTATTAAAAAAGGTGAAGTTAAGAGTTTTTGAAAAATTTATCTTTTGAAAAATAATATTTAACAAATAATCCTTGAAAAATAAATAAAGGTTTAAAAATTTATAGTGAAATTTCTGGGAAAATAGCTTTTAAAAATAAACATCAATAATAGATCCTTGAAATTGAAAAAATTTTAACAAAAATAAATTGGGGGTTAAATATAATAAATTTTATTTTGTAAGGATAGAAAAATACTTTGAAATACCATTATTGAAAACCTACATCATAAAAAGAGAATAAGGACATATTTTTTAAAATATGACATGGAAAGTATGAAGGTAGCATGAAATAGCATATAATTAGTTATTCTAATATAAATGATAAAATTAGATAAATGGTAAAATATACATAAGGTGGGGAAATCATTAGTAAAGAGGACATGAATTATTCTTAATAATTATATACACTTTATGGGGAAGAAATTCATAAAGGAATATTTGAATAAAAAGTTTAATTTTCCCCAAAGAGGAATATAAAGAACCATGAAATAAAATTTTAGTGAGGAATCAAACAAAATTGTAGAAAATAAGTTTCATATGAAACATTCTAACTCAACAAAGGGAGTTATGTTAATAAAGAACCTTAGGATCCTGGTATTATATAAATCAAAATTAATTTGAATAATGAATATGATATGTATCTTAAAACATCATAAATTACATGAATATGGTAAAAAAAATTCACTATATGGATTTCACACTATATAAAATATTCCATTGTACATAATAAGAAATATTTGTTAAGAAATAAAAATTGAGACAAACAATCCACTTAACTTACTTCTTAACTTACACTAAAGCACTTAAATTTAACTTATAATAAAAATTCATAATCACATATTTAGGAAACTTTTATATATATATATATATATATATATATATATATATATCATTTTATTAAATTCTTTTATTATTTTTCTCTACATGTATATTAGTAAGTTATTAACAATTTTCACTATTGGGTGTGAGTAATATTGATATTTTGAATTATCTTCATAAACGTAGTGTTGATATTCATTATTCTAAGAAATTTAATCATTCCCATATCATAAATGATACAATAATTGATGTTTTATTCATTTTTATAATGTTATAATTTTATTCTATTTTAGTTTTGGATATAATCATTAAATATAGAATCGGTGATAGGAATGTTTTTATATTATTTGAAAGAACATATTGTGATATATTAATTAATGAGTTTAATATTAATATTACCATTACAAACCAAAATAAAATATTTATTTTCTTATTTATATATTATATTATCATTAATTAATTTCTTATTGTCTTCCATGGTATTATGTTATAGCGTTGTCCAAGTGAGTGGTTAGACCAACCCAAACATGAACATACGATAATTAATGGTTGATTATGATTATGAAAGTGTTTTATTTTGGAAAAATATCATTATTACAAAATAATAATGCAATTATTTTCATAATTTCAAGGTTTTTATTTATATTTAAATATATTTTAATAAATAATAAATAAACTAGAAGAAAAATGATATACGTTACTTGTGGAGGCGGTAGTCCGCACACCACATGGTTATTATTTTTATTTCAC
Organism: Viscum album; assembly: GCA_963277665.1. Lineage (NCBI taxonomy): Eukaryota > Viridiplantae > Streptophyta > Magnoliopsida > Santalales > Viscaceae > Viscum > Viscum album. Next base: position 529,010,270 of record OY728128.1, read on the forward strand.
AAACAAAGAGAATGAAATAAATTGAATTATAATTTTATAAAAATAATAAAAAATTTATTAAATATTAAATGTTTATTCTTTATTTTCACCCTTATAATCAGTAAATATAGGTGCTATTGAAAAAACAGAACTCACTGCTTCGTGGAGTTAGAAGTCTGCCCAACTCACATATGGGGTTTCCATTCATATTAATAGAAAATGAAAAACGTGGTTAATCTTTAATACAACATAATAATGAAATTCAGTATAAACTAAAATTTTATTTACATATTAATTAATTATGAAAAAGTATTTTTGAAAGTAAGAAATAAAATAATAGAAGATAGGAAATATGTATTACCATTAAGGACTTGGGATTTATCTTGGAATAATCCTAGGACATGGAGGTCATAGGTCAATATCTTGTGACCAGGGGATCAATAAAAAGGAATAGGATTATAATTGAAGAAAGAAATGGTGTTTTTTAGGTTGAACCCAAATTATTTGAGTCATATTTATGGGGCTGTGAGAGGCCTTTTTTATAATTCATGATAATGAAATTTTAATAAATATTTCAACATAATATAAAGAGATAATAGGTTCCACTTTTACAATAGACTCCAAATTGAAAAATAATTGATTTAGGGATGAGACATGGTCTAGAATAACTCAAATTTTATTTTAAAACATGCTTTAGATATATTTTTAATCCCTTTACACATAGATTTTACACTTTTACCATTTTTCATTTTACTGTGGTAAATAATTTTAGCATAAGTAATTTACATGTAATACCTAAAAATAAAATTTATATTATTAAATAAATATTAAATAATAAATAAAAATATGAAATCTATTTTTCTAGATAAAATTTTTATGTATAATAAAAATTATTTTTAATATTCGCACATGTAACGCGTAAAAACTTATTTTAAGAAAACTGTATTTTTATGTATAAACTTTATGTGAATGATAAAATTATAAATATATTATATTTACATGAAATATTTTTTTATTATTAAGAAAATAATATTTATGTGGATTTATAATAAATCCAAAACCAAATTTGGCCAAATTAATTTTTAATTAGAAGAAGAAATTTAAAACAAGATAATTTATTGGGAAATAATTATTATGTTGTTAAACATCGTTTTTTATAAATTCATAATATAATTTACGAACATAAATATTCAATAATTAATATATATTTAACAATTGAAATGTTTTATAATTTTTTATGTTGCACTTAATTATTTATATTATCAAAAATGCTACATTTTTATCAAAAACTATAGTTTTCACTAGTCCCCTAAAATCAATTATTACAGAAAAATTCAAAAAATATCACCTTGGGGTAATATTTATGTGAATAATTAAAAATGAATATTATTTTTAAAATAAATCAGAAATTTATAAATTTTTTATTTAAACGAAAACTCCTAATATAAATGAAAACCACTTCTTTTGAAAATTGATGTTTTAAAGCATTATGTGTTCTTAATATTAGTTCATATAAATTTATAATTTATAGAATGTTAATATATTATATAATATATTTTAATATCATATAATATAATAAAAATATTTTCAAAGTGGTTAATTTAATTTATTAACACTTTACAAAATTAGTTGAGAAATAATATTTAAATTATAATCTAAATATAAGAAATTTTTGTTGATTTCTATCTTTATACATAATAAAGGTTTTATTAGTCATATAATTTTTTAATGATGCTAATATAATTATATCATGGCATTTTTGGGTTTGGTTTTGTGTGTAGAGAAATCTATTAAACATTGTTTTAATTTAAATGTATATATATATTCTGAAGTATTAGGTCATTACATTTCATATTAGGATATGTGTACAATATTAATAATGAACAAGATACACACAATAAGATTTAGAATGATATTACACCAAATAATAGAATATAATTCCTCTTCAAAAAATACAATTCATCATGGATCACTACAAACAATATATAAGAGTTCTTGTTGAATAATGTAAGGAGGAAAAAATAATTATTCTTGGAAAGAAATAAAAGAATATTTTTGGTGGAAGATATATGTGGTGAATATGAGAGTCATCTATTTAAATTTCATGAGAAGATTATAAAATAATCTTACATAATTATTCAAGATAAAAAACATGTAAAATTTTAGGAAATTAAAAGTATTCCAAAATAATGAATGAAAACACTATCAACTTAGGAACAAATGGTGAGAAATATAAATAAATCATAAATTAATGTGTTTTTCCTTTATATTAGGTGAAAATAGTATTTCCAAAAAAATATAAATAATGGAATATTCAATAATATCATAATTTTTATGGATATTGGTTCATAGAAAATTAAATGTGGAATAATGAAGAGTTTTTCCAAATTAGAGCTAAAATTAATATAGATTATTCATTAAGAAGAAACTATTAGACTAATTTTCCCCACTATATAGATTAAGAGAAATTATAGAATTACCATATCTTTTTATCTATTTGTTATGTGTAGGGAATTGAAGGTGATGTATTAAGAGAAATAATTTGAATGATGATCATATTTTTAAAGATTTACAATTGACAAATATTCTATCATGGAGTGTTCTATGTCAAAATTATATCAATTAATGAATACCAATTATAAAAAGGATTTTTTATGTTCATCTTTAAAGGTTATGATCCTTTATGAATTGACAATTTCGATTATCCATTGAGTTGGAGAATAATTAATAATCTTCTAGATAGATACTAGGAAGTTAAAAAATTCTATAATGTTCAAAAAAGAACATTGTTGAGGTATTTTTATTATAATTTACCATATATATCATGATAGAAACAATTTTGTATATAAGGGGTTGAGAAATTATATGATTAAATGGTATTAAATGTGAGAATATATTATGGAATACATAGTTTTTGGGGAGAAATATTGGAAAATAATTGGCCACACTTGTTTTCTATATCGATCATTCCCTAAGTAGACTTATATTTGATTAAATTATTATTCATAAGGGGTATAGGATTTTTATTTATTTTAAAAGAGTAGGGAAATATGTAAATGATAATATATTCCTCTTACCATGCAAAAAGTTTTGAAAACCCCAAAGGGGGGAATTGAAGTGCCGAATGTATTTTGAAAATTTGTGTCTTAGTTCTAATTGATAAGAAATAAAGTCAATGTTGATTAGAAAATCCAAATAACATAATAAATAAGAATATTTAAGGATTTAGATACATCTTTGAACAATTATATTTTGATTATATTCATCTATTAATAATTTAAAAGTTCATGGAATATAAATGTGAGATGCCTATTGTAACACCTTGAGATTTTAGAATATATTCTCATTAATAAATTTGATGTGTCTAGTAGCTTGTGAATCACGAAACACTGAGAAAAAGTGAATAATTTAGGATTAAAATATAAAATTATATAAATTATTATATATTTAAAAATGAATTGATAAAATAAATGGCTTTGGAATAAGGTTTATATTCCCACAAGGAAATACCATTAATTTTTTAGAAACATTTCTAAACTATTCTGATTATATATGAATTTTCGTTAAATTTAATACTTTTAAAGAATAATATAAATGAAATTTATTTATATAATTAAATATATAATTAATAAAATAATTTAATTTCATCCATTAAATGGTTAATTAATTATAAATAATACTAGTTTAGTAATTCTCACTTAAGCAGAAATGTTTTGTTTACAAACATTATTTTAATATATATGTTTTATTTAGAAGTAAATTCATATTATTAATAGTATAAAAACTATTAAAATAGATTTTTGATACATTTAAAAAAATTAATTAATATTCATACATTTATTATCTATTGTATCAAAATAAAAATAACATCATTTGATTGTAAAAAGAGATATTTTTCATAAACATGTTTCTATGTTTGTGATAAAGTATTTTTTAAATTAATTAAAGGAATAAATACTGATAAATAATTTTGATGAAACTTATTCATAGTATATTGAATAAAATAAATTAATAATTATATAATGGTTGTTACTAGCAATGGAGTGTGAATAAAATCATTACATGTTCCAAAAATATGTTTTTTTTTCAAAAAATAGTTTTTACATATTTTGGGTTTGAATATTAGAAATAATTTCTTCCACCAGTAGAAATTTTATTTGACGAAATTAAATTAATATTTTAATTTATCATTTCAAAATTATCTTTGAGTTATTTTTTAGTATTTATCTAAAATGGGTGATTTTTATGTGAATACCAAAAAAAATTGTTTTTTTAAATACCATAACTTTTAAAAATCATTATGATATAAGAATCAATTAAAAATATATGAAACCTCTTTTAATTTAAGGATTCTATTAAATCATTTAAAAAAGTTACTCGGAATTTTGAAACCTATACTTGAGTTCTTGTAACCTAAGTTATATTTTATTCTAATAGAAAAAGTATTTTATTCCAGTTCATTTAATTAAGTATTCACAATGATCCATTCAGTTTTTCATTTCATTTAAATTCATAAAAAAATTATTTTGCATCCATAATTCAATATATTATGTTAATGTAATTTCCATACAATATTTTTGTAAAAATTTATTTTTATATTTGAAAATATATATGTCAAAAAACTGTTTTCTTTTTCATTTTATATAGTTTTATAAAAATTAATTTTTTCCACATCTAGAAATTTGATATTATAAAATGGATTAAATATTTTGAATCAAAATAATCAACATTAGTTAATATTTTTTAATTAATTTTCATCTATAATGAAATTTTATCATTGGAAAAATATTATTACCATGATAAGGGTTAAAAGGGATAACGATGGGGTTAAAATAAGAGATAAGGCATCAAATATCCATAAAAATATATCTAAAAAAATTATTGTGTGAATTTAAACCATTAATTATCCTAACATGGAATAATTTTTTATTTCGTTCTACTTTCCCACAAAAATGAATTTATATTATTGTAAATTTAAAGGTATTTATAAATGTTCCACTCCCCTCGCTTATGAAGGGTACATTATCTTATCACTTATCCACACCACATTAGCATATTAGGTCGACTAGTTTCTTCCAGAACAATTATAAACTCTATTACACAACTTCTAGACTTCCAGTTCTCACAAAAATTTCAACCTAAGATAGCTTAAGGTGTAATCCAAATAAAGATACCTAGAGAAGAGGTAATTACATCAAATGACTTCTTTCATAATTATTTCTTCTTCCACCTCCATTGGAAATTTAATAACCATATTGATATAATTACATAATTATATTTAAAATAATTAAATGTTTTTATGCCAATGGTACAAACATTTTATATCTCATTTATATCTAATGGAAAATGATAGCATCGCTCATGCGTACATGTGGACAACCGCCTCTATGAAGTGAAATGTTTTATTTTTCATCACCGACTCTCATGGATGATTATATAGATAGATATAATTAATATATATATATATAATATTGAAAATATAATTTTTATTTTAAAAATAAAAAATATTTTTTAACATCCTTTCATTTCATTCATTGAAAAATTAATGCATCACTCATACATATGTGTTGATTTCTACCACTATGAAGTGATGGAAATCATTTTTCATCACTGATTCACAATGATATTTATGAAAGTGTATATAATTAATTAATAAGCTATTTATTACATGATTAAATTACTATATATGATTAAACCATGACAAAGATTCAAGGAACTAATATTTCGAACTAAAAAATCATGGAAACCAAAATAGTTAACACCCAATTCATGATTTTAATGGAGAATTTTTAATATATGGATGATTTTAAAATATAAGGTAATGATATATAGTAGGATAAGTATTAATATAGTTATATAATATATGTATTGTAATTATTAATTTGTTATACCTGAGTTATAATGTGTAAGAAACTATCTAGGACTTGAGGTAAGGGTTTCGTCTCAAATTAGCTTCTCTAGGACATGTTTTGTATTTTGAAACTATTTTTTGTTAATATGTTTTATATAATGACTATGTGAAGGTTTAAATAATTATATTTAATTTATTAATGGTAATTTAAGTTTTATCTCATGATATCACTTTCAAATAAGTTTTGAACCAAATGAAATAAAATATGTAAGTGTTTTTTCTATTACTTTTAATTCTTTAAGACATATTTCATATACACCACTTGTTTTATATTGTGTGGTGTATATATATTCCTATAATTTTTTTTATTATAGATTTATTAAATTAAATTTATATAAAACTTTATCTCAAGTATTATCTTTAATGGGTTTTTTTGAATGGATTCAAATGTTGTAAGAGTTACATCATCCCAATTTCCATTCATTGAGATTTTTTCAAGATTGACCACCTTATTTATTTTGTTTGGTGTATATACATAAGAATAATGTATTTTAGGATTATTTTCTATCCAATTATGTATACTTCTATATTGATCTACGGTTGTTTCTTTCTTGAGGTTTTTATTCAAATATTACCAAAGTTTTAAGGGTTTATGTTACAATCTCATTTTTTATTAAGATTGTTTGTATTTCATTTTTCATTTTGGACATTGAATTTTATGTACAACCTAAATCAAATTAATTTTATTATCCTTATTTTATTTATTTTGTTTTCATTTATTCTTGTAATTTTCCCCTATTTGGAACTAAAAAGTTAAAAATATAATTTTTAAGAAAAAAATATCTTATTTATACTTTTTAGTTGGGAATATTTTTATTCGATGTCCATGTTATTTAGATAGTTTCAGGAATGTTATTTTATATTAATAAATTATTTTTTAATGATATTTTAAATGTTTTTTAAGTAATAAAAATGAATATTTATATTTTTTATATGTGTTATATTTGACTTTTTACTAAATTTTGAGATGATTATTTTATAATGTTTATAGGATAAATATATTTTATGCTATCATTTGTATTCCATATAGTAAACATTCATTTATAATTTCATATGTTATTTGAAGAAAATTAAATTATAATTTTTATATGAATTTTTAGTTTTTAGAAGATTCAAAAATATAATGATGTTATCTCATATTTTTCAAAGAGTATTTCTACAGATTTTGGAAAATTATTTTTTGTTACATTCAATATCCATTAAGGATTGATGCGTTTCAATGAGGATGTGATATTATGATGAAATACCCTTCCTTATTTAAATGGATTATGAAGATGATATTTTAATGATGTTTCATTAAACCTCTTTCTTTCTCATGGGTTAATAAAAATATGAATGAATGATGAATTCTATTTTTTTAATTAGGGAATATATATGAATTCTTTGATATTATGTGATGGGTGGCTAAATTATAGCCCCCCAATTCACTAGGTAGTTTTTTATATCTCAAGAGATTAAAATTAAAATTGGTAATTAACCCATTCCCAAGAGGGTACATGGGAGGTTTTTCCAATCCCAAGAGTGATTACAAGAGGTTTAGCAAATCTAAAGAGGGTAAATGGGTTGTTGGACAAGGCCCAAGAGGGTACTGTTGATCCTTTTATGAGGTTTTTGTTTTTTATGTAAATATCTATTATGTGTGATGATTTGTGTTCTGATATTCATAGAGACATGACAAGTTCTAGAGATTAGGAGTCATTATCTATAATAGTTTTGAAAATTCTTGAATTAACTACATGATAAAATTTTAACCTACCACATGATGAGATTTGAACCTAAAACATGATGAAATTGGAATATACCCCATCATGAAATTTGGATAAAATGTAAAACACAAACATGAATAAAATATGTATGAACTGAAGGGATTAAGATTACATCTAAGGTATATTGATATTAGATATATTGTTAAAGAGATATTGGATTTTTTTGGAAGCGATTAGAAGGGATAGTGTTTTTTAAAAGAATCACTTATGTAATTGGATGAATATTTTCTATCTTGGAACTGAATCTTGAAAATAGGAAAGTCCATGAATGTAACACATAGTTAGTTAAGTGTAAGACTATAGGTTTGAACATAATGCTTAAACATAAATCATTAAGTGATTATAAGGATTTGAACCATTACAGAATAATAGAAAAGGGATGATCATAAGTGGTTACACCCTCACCCTAAAATATGGAAAGAGATATATTTTTAATATCCCTAAATACAATGGGTCTCTCTCAAGGAAGAATTGTATTTTATTATAGTGATCTTCAATAAATATTTTTTAATTTTAAATAATTGAAATTTAAAAATTAAAATATGTAGATATAGTGATTAAAATCATAGATTGGGTGGGGGGAATGAAAATAGTGAATAAGAAAGAAAAACTATAAAAAAAATATAAAAAAGGAAAAGAATTTTGAAAATAATATTCTTAAAACTAGGAAAATTCACTCTTATATTACGTAATATATATCTACTAAAGGATTAGATATTTTTCCAAAATCACTTAGTTTATGCCCAATATCTTGAGTTACATACGTCTCTCACCCAAAATAATATACACTCAAATGAAAAACCTCTTCTTGTGCATGGGAGTTCTCCTAAAAATAAATGAATCATCTAATCAAACTACCTAAACCAAGAATTTATTCTTAGCCAATGTGATATTAATTAGATTTTCAATCACACATCCTCTCTTAGACACATGGTTGAGTTGACTAACAGAATGAGGGGATAAAGATAATGAAAAAAGTGTGATGAACACTCCCCTTAAGTGATTTTTCTCATGAATCCCCACTTATATTGTAACTTTATTCCAAGAGTGGTGAATAATAAAATAGTCAAAATGATGCTTGGTTCTCCTTGAAATATTATAACTTCACTCTGTCGCTCTATATTTATAGGATATACCTTTATATATGAAGATTCATGGTCACTACACAGAGATACAGAGAATAAAAAATGATCAACAAGAATTTATAATAAAGAAATAGAATAACATATGGAGAAAACTGAGAAGAAAAAAGAACATCAAAGTTGGGTCACGGGAGTTGGGAGTAAAAGGATACATGTTATGTCTAGGAATGACATTACAGGGTGATAATTCATTATCTTATTCAAAAATAGAAATATCAATGTGGTTTAATCCTAACTAATAGTCAATAAAACATCCACATGGCATGATTTGAGTCTCTCATCATAAACTATAGAATAAATCCTATTGAGAATAGTTGGATGCCTATAAATACAAGAACTTCCCTCAAATTGTTTAGTGTTATTCATTGAATATGACCAAAACCTAAATTATTCTACACATAGAAGGTTAAATGGCCTTGAATGTTGAGTGAGAGTGCTCGAATCTTGTGATTGGTCCCCAGATAATAATTTCCTTTACATGTAGACAAATTTTTATATTCCTATAGTATAAGAGAAAAAGTTTTTAGGTTATCCTTTATTTGAAAATATCCACCTTGGTACATTAATTTCAATATTTTCTAACTTTTTGGCCACTGATGAGGTTAGATAAAAAAAATTGGCCTTGACATAGCTTTGGTCTAGGTCACACTAATCCATTTTCTGGGTCATTACAGTGTGACCCAGCTACCCTTCTACAACCCTTAGTTATGTAAAAATATTTATATCCATAGAAATTTTATTATTTTGGTCATTTGGGTATATAAAATTTGGTTGTCTTATGTAATACTCTGATGAGACTCACATAATTCTTCTTTTGTCAATGTTTTGAGATTAAATCTTAGTCTAATTGGATTGATTTGTCTTTAACAACAAAAGATAACATAGAAATTGATATCGGTATAGTTCCTTATGTCATATTTATGGAAAGGATCAGGTTGGAACCCCCTAGAAGCTCAGAGAAGAGTGTCCTTATAATATACACCCACATTACTTTGGAAAAAGATATCAAACACCTTGTGTGTATTTTTCTCTAGAAATTCAATCACAGAAAAGAAAAACATGATATCTTTCATCTTCACGCTATAATAAAAGCATCCAATAAAATATATTCATGGATTATATTAATCAATATCCCAAAATCTTTTCACAAATTATATTTATAATCAACCTAACATGGGTTAGCATCATCCCCCCTAATCCAATTTGTTTTTCAAATTAAGTTCTTGAGCATTAAGATCTTATATGAAACATACTTAGTTTCAATCAGTCATAGTATTCTAAATATGATGAATCAATGAAAACTCAACAATGGTTATTGGGTTCAAAATAGACCAGTTCTTAGGCATTGGCGGCCCCTTCACTAGATTTTTATATCTTTGTTCAAGATCACATATTCATCCAAATTTGAGGTCATACTATAGTCATGAAAAAATGTAAAACCACTTTATCTTGGTTCATCTAGAAAACCTATATTCGACTTCATCTTTTAGTATAATTAATGGTTTATAGTGTTATAGATTATTTTATTCTTGCTCAAACTCATCTATATCGAAGTTACATTGACCGTGATTTCACCATTATAATCCAAAGAGATTGGGTGGTCCGACCTCAGTTCAATACCACTTTGGATTCCCTTACCAAAATCATATCTTCACTCCCATCTTTATCTACTTCACCCAAAGCATAGGTAGAGAGTTCATAACCTTATTTTCATTGGTCTAAGTGAAAAATTCAATTTTCATTAATAGATTCCTCAAGATAAGATGATTTAAATCTAAATTGAGAGATATTAAACCCTAAAACTCTGAAGGTGTCATTTATTTCCCATTTGATTTATGTTTCAATCATCTATATCATCCATTGAAATTTAGTGTCGTCACTTTTAATTTCATTGATGATCAATTAGAAATAGGAACAATCCATTTATTAATCATGAGGATTTATTATTGTGGTATTTTGGGAAATGGTATGGAGTTCTAAGACATTAAGGCACGGTTGATTTTTTCAGATTTACAGATCCATTTTTTAACTTTTTTCCTACTACCCCCCTAGAATAATACATGGTCCCTTCTAGATAGAAATACTTTCCAAAAAAATTCAAATTAAATTTATTTGAACAAGCAATCTCTCCATCCCCAATATGAATTCATTTAAAAATATTTCCTATTTCTCACCCAAAAATTTGAGGTTCAACATAATTTCTATGGCCTTTATCACTTTACCATGTGATTGATTCAAGATGTTTTACAATTTTGTCAACATGTACTAAAACATAGAGAAGAAATAATTCAATGAAAATAATATATTCAAAATAAAATTGAAGCACCAAAAAATGACTATATTTTCAAATACAAAGATTTCTAAAAAATATTATAAATTTAAAATAAGGAATTATAAAATAATAAATAAAAAGTAGATGAAATTATGAATAATAAATTAAAAACTTATTTATATTTAAAATTAAAAAAATGTTCTCAAAGAATTATATTTTAAATGAATCATCAATCTATTATTTAAAAACTCATAATTTTAGAAACAATTGCAAAATATATTTATATAAAAGAAAAATAAATTTTAACCAAACTCTCAATAATATGTTTTTCAAAAATAAACCCTAATAATAAGGAGATAAAAATTAAACTAATATGCATAACAGATTCACATTATAATTATGATTTTTAAATAATGAAATATTCAACAATGAATGATCAAATATTCAAAAATACTCATTTTAAGTAAATTTTCTCATAAAAATAATAATTTAATTAATAAAGTGGATGCGTAAATATGTGTTAAAATAATTTTACATAAAATTACCACACTTCTAATCAACTTCACACCAAATAAAGTCATTGTTTTATTTAAAAATAAACTTTAAAATTTATTATTTTACCAGGGTTTAAATACACAATAGAATTGAAGAAAATAATTGATCCATCTATTGGCTAATTATTCATGATTTCTATGTGAATCCTACAAACTTTTCCACTTAACCCCAGTTCAAATTATTTTTATTAGAGTGTATTCTAGTGATATTCAAGTATTGTTAAATCTATAACATGAATAACTTCCATTTTTCACTCACTCCCAAGTTCTTCAAACCAATGTTCCACTTTCTACTTCCTTGAGACAAATCGAATGAGATATTTAGAAATAAATTTCTCCCTTATTCATTAGGTTTCAAAATCCCCCAATCCTATATTAATTCATTTCTGACACTTAGGCAGTTTTAATTTATTTTTTAATATCCATATATGTGAAAATTATTTATTAAATTTACAAATATATTTATTTATTTAATCACACACCCAATTCCCTTTTTCTATAAAGTTCGCCATGGGATCCCAATTACCCATTTTAGATTAGTTTTAAAGGAATTATATTAATATATAATGATTTATCACTCTAATGTGTTCCATTTCACTAAGTCATAGTTACTAGTTTCATGTACAAGATTCATGTTTCATCAAGTTATAATTTGAATTCAAAAAAAAATCTATCTCTTTAAAATACCTTTCCATATTTTTAAAATGTATTTCCACAAAATAGTGGAAAACATCACATAGTAATAATAAAATTTTTACATATTTAGAAACCATGGAATCCCTCAAAAATATGATAGTTATCCAGGTGGGACACATTGAATTTAAATTATTTAAACTTCTAAACACACAAAAAATTTATTAATTATTATGTATAATGTCCTCAAATTATTCTGAATGGGAGGATGATTAAAAAAGGTTTTTTGATGTGTATATTATTGAAACACAAATAAGGCACGTTTTAGGACTCATCTCCCTCACAGTTAAAATTCATCATTATCCCCAATTTTGAATCTTAAGGTGGGAGAACATTTTCATTAAAACATTTTTTCAATTCAATAGTTCGGAAATTGTTTAAAGGGTTATATGATGTTCAAAATATCATATTTTAAATATATTTCAATTATTTATTTTTTAAACCATTTTATAAAATTTTATGATTTACTAATTTTAGTTATTCAAATGAATTAATAATACATCTCAATAAAATATCATGATGTTCAACGACAGCTAAGAAACAATCATTTTGAACCCAAAGAGGTTTTAAGGGTGCTATTTAGATTATGAAATGTTAAACAATTTTATTTTAAATTCATTAGATATAAGAAAGAATAAAATCATCCATGAAAATATATTTTCATGGTTTATTTTAGAATAAGTTAAATTCTCACACACATAATTCCTATCATCATGCAGTATGAATGTGTAAAATTAAAAATTATAGAATTGAAATCATTACTACCCCGATGAATAATATTTTTTATTGGAAATCAAGTAAGATACTCCCCCTGTTAACTTTTTTAAAGATATATGGATTATCTAATTGAGTTATTAAAAGATAAAACATGAAGAAACATTTTTAATATATAGGTTAAGATTTAATAATTATCAAACAAAATTTTTGCTAGGGAGTTTTGATCAATATTTCCAACTTTTTGTAGCTTCTCTTTTGAATATAGAATGATTCCTCCACAGTTACTCATTTTCTAACTATGTGCCTTTTAGTAGACATAAACCATGTGGATAAACTTAATTTTTATTAATTACAATAATATATGAAAAAAATAAATAAATAAAATAAAAAATTATCTTGAAAAAAAATAAGATAATCTTGGGATAACCCTCTAAGTGGTGTTGTATTTTTACTGTCCAAAATGAGACAGCCTTTTAGTCAACTCCTATCTAATGGAGGTTGTCACTAATTACATAAGAGTGACCATAATAAATTTATTCCAACCTCAATTATTTTCATCTTTTAGAACAACCCTTGACCAACATCAAACCAAACTCGCTCTCTAGAAGTGTACCTATTGTGGAGTTATAGTGGGGGATAGAATGTAGGGGTATTTCCCTTATTCTTTGGATTGATTTTTAGATTTAATAGGTTATAATTGTATTCTAGTTCATTATAAAATATTATTTTTTAAACAAATTTAAAAATGTGTCAATGTCCTATCTAATAGTCATTAAAATATCCTAAATTATCTAATTCTTTAGCTCTCAAACTAGCATTTTTTTTAAAAATCATGGAGTTTAAAAAATTTCTTCTATAAGTGAATTTTAAATTCCTTTAATTATATCTAGTATATCTCAATGGGGAGTAATATCTATGATACCTTCAATGGTATATAATAAATTTAATTCAATTATAATATAATAAAATTAAAATAGTATTGGAATATATTTTATGAAAATAGAATCCACTTATAATAACTCATCATTTCCTTCTTATAGGATTGAAAGTGATCTTAGGAGTGTGACTGGGAAGTTTTGAGGTAGTCATCCTCCTAAATAATCAATTAAAAAATACCACCTCAATTATGGTGTCTTCCACGTAAAGGGATAGGATGTCATCAACAAGTTTATTCAGTTGAGTCATTGAATAACAATTAGAAATTTGACAACATAAACATTAATAAAAAAAGTACTATAATAATGATATTAGAGAATTTTTCTAGGTTTCCTATATTGATTTGGACACATATCCTATCATGGCTAAAAAAGAAATCTCACGATTTGAATCTTTCATCTCCAAAATTAAATCCAGGCATATATCAACAAAAACAATGAGAATCTTTAACTTTTTATTTCTCATTTTTCTTTTCATTTTTCTTCTCAATTTATTTATAGATATTGTTTCAGTTAATTGGTGTAGTTATTCCTCATTATTTTGGTATTCCTGATCCAAGTAGGTAGTTACAAGGAAGTATATTGTCTTCTTAGTAGATAGATGATCTTTCTTGGAATGTTATTTCCCCTCTTTATCTCTTTTGATTTTATTGAATGAGAGTATAGATAATTTTATAGTTTTGTGAGACACAACCATATAATTTTTGGTTAGATATCCTAATACTATTTTTTAACTAAAAATTTAATAATTTCATATTTTTAAAATTGTATTATGCCTTGATATATTACAATAGTGGATCTGAGTTGAATTTGTTAGTATCCATTCATTTTTTAAGAAAAATAAAAAAATGGTAAATCACTAAAATGAAAGCTCCTTCCCAAAAAAATCAAAAATCTAAAGACACCCCCACTAGAAGGGAAAATCATAGATATATTTAAAAACTTCCTAAATATAGCATGATGGATAACCTAGGGTTATCTCTCATGGAATCAATATTGATCATTCTAGTGAAATTTGTAAAATATTTTTTATTTTTAAAATATTTGAATGTTGGAAATGAAAACATCCAAGCATTATGATGAAAATTTAAAAGTTATGATAAATAAAATAGTTAAAAAATTTTGGAAATGGAAAAAATTACAAAAAAAATAAAGGGATAGAAAGTTAATAATTATATTCTTATATCAAATCCAATTATCATAAGGTCATTGGACTCATGAAAAATAATTATCTATAACCCTATATAAAACTATTATAGAAATGAGCATGGGTAAATCCATAAGGAAAGAATAAAATTTGTTTGTTTATAGGTCTCCAAGTTAAAAATGAACAAAATTATGTAAAACAATAAAAGAGGTGAAAAAATTGGGTTTCTTAATGAAATGATGATGATATTAATGAATTTGTGTCAGTGAAAGGGTCAAAGTCTAAAACAAATTATAGGAGTATCAAAAATTAGGAAATAGAATGTACAATTTGATAATAAAATAGTGTAAATCTGCTTGCTAGTTTTTATAAATATTTTCCTTCATTTGGGTATTTTAATTAACCTATCAGAAACTTATTGAAAGATGATAACCTAATTTTCCATCGGATAAACCTGGAACTGAATGATTCCTATAGATTTATAACTATATAAGTCACTCGGTCATGAAATGAAATATAAACTATCACGTGGTTCAAATTTTTAGATGAACTAAGTGATAATATCTTGAGCTAGATTTAATTTTAAATAAAATACTCATATGGTAAATAGTTTGAAATACAGTTCGATCAAGATAAGAATTCACTAATACTTTATGTTTTATAAAATTTCGTGTCAAAAATGAATTGGAGATAATATTATTGTCAAATTGATGGATGAATGAAGTAAAAATGATTAAATTAAGAAAACTATTCTACCAAGTGATATTTTCAAAAGACCATGATTGCATTAAGAATTTTTAAGGATTAAAAAAATGATATTAAATGCATAAAATTATATAAATTGACAAAAACATTGATAAATAATCTTTTCTCATAGCTCCTACTCTTATTTCTCCAAATTGATCTCTAGTTCCTGATCTATAATCAACTTGGGTCCTTTCTTTGGTTATGAAAAATTCCCTAATTTTAGTCCTCGTATTTCTCAGTCTCATCCTTTTAAACTATTTTTCTTCTACTATAATTCTAGTTTCGGACCAACCCACACCTCAATATAACTATCACTATTCTAAAAGTATATAACTTACTTCCATGTGGCATGTTTTTCACTCTAAATCGTCCTCAATTGTGACCAGAGCATAATCCCCTATAAAAAATGCACATCTCCTAAAAAAATTGTTTTAGGAAATGAATATGATCCAAAACATGGATACTCTCTAGGGGGAAGGATCAATGGTCGTGATTAATAAGTAATGACAATTAGATCTCATATCCCTAATCCAATTCACATGATATCCTTCTCTTGTTATTATTTAACCATATTCAACCAAGAAAATAGAAAATATCTAATATGAACTTGAGGTCTGTGGCTACACATTGGGGAATTACTTTCCCTTTTCTAAATTTTCAAGTCACTCTGAGGTTGAAGTAATTTAATTGGATTATAGAAAAAATAAGTCTAATGAATAGTACCCTCCTTTAGACTAGTACACTATGGCCACCAATTGGAATGAAAAAATTTTCTCAATCATGATCATCTTTAAACAAAACATGGATTTGTACTTGATTCCACAAGGTTCATGCTCCCCCAGTTCAGTCTTATGTCACATAATTAATTCCACAGGTTGAGACATCATCCTACTAGATTCATCACCACATACATATGACTCAACAAACTAGATTTTTAAGTGATGGACTTATTCATCCATGAACATAAAACAATTTAATATCGAAAAATTACCATATGATATTGGATTGTGGACAACTACATACATACCCATCTCAGTAAGATTGATATCTATTTGACATATTTTTTGAAATACATGTGTGCTACCAATTCTAGAACTATTGAAAAAATTAAGATGGTTGGATCTCTATAATATTATATACTATATAATAAATATAAATTATAGTTTTCTTAATCTCATTCCATAGAATCTATTCTGGCCACCCCATTCAAAGTCACATCAGTACTCCCATATTGGAAAACATCCTTCCATATCCTCATCTATTCATATCATTTCCACTCAAGAGGCTCATAACCCTGGCATGTCTTGTTTCATTGACCTGAATTTTTTGGGCCCTAAGGGGGTTAACATCATTAGAGTTGATGCGCTTGGTTTGCATTACTTTCACCCCCTAGTTTCTCTTTTGTCTTCCCTTTATTTTCCTTGTACTTTCCTTCTCCCAATAAATAAATAACTGATGATGATGAACTTTCAACCCCATTGTAGCATCTGGTTCTAGATATGAGGAGGTATCAGTTTGGATTCTTCATAATTTAGGAGGAATGCCTTGATCATGGAATTCTCAGTGTTTCACCATATTTATCCAGAATTTGTATGTATTTAAATGGTTGATGCTATATTTGAACCAGTACATCTTTGGGGTGATATAGATAGATTTTGAATAGTGGCTCACTATATTTTGGTTTCCAATGGTGTGGAAGAATCCTTCTTTAAATTTCTCACCTCTGAGAAATTTCATTAAAAGTAAGATGTTTCTTGACGTTCTTATATTTATTCTACATTAGTGGGGGATTCTTCTTCAAGTGGATGCATATAATATGTATCTTTAATATTTGGTTGATAGTGTATCTTAGATATATTTTTGTGGGGTTTCGATTCTCTTCCTCAAGAGGAGCATGTTTTCCTTCGATAATTCTGATTGGGATCAGTTTTAGGTTCTGCATCCATAGTGGATGTAGCTCATCAGAGTGGGTTTGATCATTATCTTATGTTCACTAAAAAACCATGGGAATTATTCATAGAAATTTCAATCTTCCTTGCATCCATTTTTCTACTCACTAAATCTGGACTAGGGAGAGGCACAATAGGTATATTGTGGAGTCATAGAAACATGGATATGGGGAACTGTATGTCCTCGTGGTTACTTTACTAGCAATAAGATCTCTCAAAATTAACACATGGTGGATTGAGGTGTATTCTCACGGTCACTTAAACTCTAATCATGTGGTATGTACTGCCTCTTAAAGAATTCAATATAGAAGTTTTCCGAGCACAATCGCTTGTTTTTTTGATGTGCGGTCACTTCATCTCAGATAATCACTTAAGTTTCCATTCCTCCCTTCATATGGTAGAGTGATCAAGCTCAATTGAATGACCATTTCAAACCCTTAAAAATATAACCTAAAAGACTTTCATTTTTTCATATTTCCTATAAAAAATAGAATTTAGACTTCAAATAAATAAAACAATTGTTCAAAATAAAATTCATGTGCACCTAAACATTAATGAATATTCACATTGATAATTCCATAAAATATTCTGATTGAAAATATTGTATTATATAAATAATTAACACTCAGAAAATTTGAATTCTTAAGGAAAC
This sequence comes from Viscum album, assembly GCA_963277665.1. Lineage (NCBI taxonomy): Eukaryota > Viridiplantae > Streptophyta > Magnoliopsida > Santalales > Viscaceae > Viscum > Viscum album. The sequence continues at coordinate 529,028,734 of OY728128.1, forward strand.
ATCCAAAAATATCCCAAAAATATATTTTTTCTAAAAAAAATTGAATGTTAAATTAAGAAAAATTTATTTAATTTATCACCAAAAACACATCATTTAAATAATACTTAACTAATAAACAAATTTTTCATGAAATCACACAGAAATCAATAATTTATCATATACAATCATATTTCTTCCATTAAAACTTTAATAAAAACTCAAAACCGATGTGGAAAAATGTTTAAAATAAAGGTCGCATCAAACTCTCTCACAGTTTAATTTTTTTTACCCTTCATAAATTCCATGATTTTCCCTTTTTTGTAAAATAAAATATAAAATGTTAACATTAACTTAAAAATGATTCATGACAATAAATTACTTTTTATATGTACAAAATTATTTGGTGGGTTAGGATTTTTCAATGGATTTTCATAGAAAGTCTTTCCTAATTTCAAATTCACACTTGAGAACAAGAAGACATAGAATCATTCACTATTTAAAATGTCATGTCCCCTATATAAAGTCACCCAATACCCTACTTTAATTATAATTCGAGTTCCAATTCTACGAGTGGTGAGATGTTATATTTATGTCGAAATTAAAACATAATAAAAGGAAACTTAATTTATTACTCATTAAAAGATTCCAAAATGAAAATAAGAATTTTTTTTAATTTTATTAATACAAATTATTATAAATAAATTGTCTCCTACTTAATTTGGGTTTAATATTAACCTCACCTAAGTGAAATAATTTTTGAAACTATTCAAGGAACTTATTTAAGATAAAGATGTATTTAATTATACAATATACCTAGCTCCATTATCTTAGACACTCATCGTGGGATCCCAATTTAACATTTTACTCTGGTTATATAGGATTTATATTATTCTTAATTGAGTTATATCCCTAAGGTTTCTTGATTTAAAAAATGTAATTCCCCTATGTTTGAGTTCAAAAATATATTTTCGTAAATTTATAATCATAATTCTATAATGATCTATCCTATCACACTCCATTTATTGGTTCCAAAACTAAACATCCATAAAAAATAGTATGGAACCACACTCAGAAATCATTTTACATCTACATTTTCAGAATCAACACAAAGTATAGTAACCAGTATTTAATTATCAACTAAGTAGGAAGACATTAAGGAAAATATTAATTCCCAAATACCATTAGGTTTTTAATGGTTTTGAAAAAATATGACCAGTTTCTTTAAATAATATAGGAGGATCTAGTTGTGTTCAGTCAACAAGACACGTCTTAGCAAAGAAAAATGACCCCTCTATCCAACTCAAAAAAATAAAAAACATCCTCAATGTTTAATCCTATGAATGGATACTGTTTTATTAATAAAACATTGAAAATTAATAAATTCAAAGAATGTGAACTGGGTTATAATAAATTTCAATAATCATTTTTTCAAAGTGTTCACATTAATATTTTTGAGGATTTTTTTGAAAATTTCATACTTTTGGTCGAATATAAAAATAAGAAATAATTTTCAATTTGGATTATAAAGAAGAATGTTAAATAATGGTTCATAGTAGTAAATGTATTTAATAAATTTTAATGGATGTTATAAGGATTTAAATTACATCCCAACATAATTTTAAACTCTCTATTATTTAATAATCTTTTACCTTTCTAGGAAAAAAAGATAGAAAATTTTTCAGAGGAATAGGGGAAATTTTCCCAATATTTAGGCTATAAAGTATGTAGTAATAGATGACCAAAGTATATAAAATAAAAAATTGAAATAAAACTTCCCTGAATATGGGATCTTTGATCATTTATTTTTAATCAAAAGTTAATCCTTTTTATACCTTAGTGAATTTTTTTGGTTGGTCCTTCATATTTCTTACAAGGAGGTAAAGATAGATATAATAATCTAGAATTTAATTTTTAGGAAAAATATCAACCTAATATTGAGTAAATGAGGTTTTATTTAAAAGATCCAGTGTATTTATCCATTTCTTCTTAAAAAACAATTAATATTACCCATAGTTCAGTACCGAGTTGATCGCATGGAGAAAATTATAAAGAAAAAATTACTTAAGAATAAATATCATGGGTTATCTTTATTAAACAAGATAAATAGTAAGAATGAATGAAAAGAACCATTCATTAGTTACCATGAAACACTGAGTTTATATTATTCAATTATACTTAAAAAAATTCAACTCTCAAGCAATTAGATAGAAGTAAATCCCTTTAGATTCTCTATAATGAAATGTTTGATTCTATAGATATTAATGAGAAATGGTTTTTTCCTCCCAAAAAATATTTACATCCCCATGACCAAGTACTCTTAGAAAGGCGAAGGGTCCCAACTACATTGTTTTGAGTTTACATTGACAATTTTCTGTGAAGAATTTAATATCATGACTCTTTTCCCAACCTTGAAATTCTTATTCTAAATGATTGAGTCACAGAAGGATTTTTTTTAACTCATTGTAAATTTCATAATTTTCATATGATTAAATTATTATTTCTTTTAACATACTCATGTCCAATAATCTCCGCTGACTAGAAGACTTAAATTAAAATTTCATAGTCCTCACAACCCAAAAAAACATTTTATATAGTTCCACAGGCAGGTGAAAAATCATTAAAAATATAATACAATAAAGATATGTCCATATGGGGGGTCATAGAACTAGTTTTGTATACCCACAAAGCTTTATTCAACTTCACATACCTATAATTTATTAATCTAGAAACTATCTTTTTAAAAATCTATTTATGCTCACTATTGGATACTTCATCTGAGCCACTTGATTTTGGGTGATAGGTTGTACATGGTTTTTGAGAGTATCCACACTTATTCAATAAATTATTGAACTTATAGTTCTTGAAATGGGTCTTATTGTCTATAATGAATTATATGGGAACTCCAAACATGGAAAATATATTTTCCTGATGAATTTAAAAACACTTGTAGTAGGATTCTTAGAAAGAGCCCATATCTCAACCCACATTGGAATATAGTCCATAGATATAAAAATATATTCATTTAAAAAATAATATGAGATAGGTACCATGAAATATAAACCCCACACATAAAAATATTTCACCTCAAAAATATCGTTTTGTGGAATCTCCTTCCCTATACCTACTTCCCCTGTACTTTGACACTTAACACATCTAATCATTAAACTTATATCATTGTTGAACAATTTTGGATAGTATAACCTATCCTATAAAACATTATGAGTAGTACTTTCTCCTCCATGGTGTCCACCCTAAGATGATTAATTACATCTCTCAGAAATGGGGAGAATTTAATAGTCATCTACATACCTCCAAATCATTCCATCAACACATCTTTTAAATATAAGAGGTCTATCTAGGAAGTAATATTTCACCTCATATATAAAACAATTACTTTTATTGTGTGAAAGTTCATTAGGAATAAAAACAATAGATATAAAATTAGAATAATATGTAGAGCATGAATATTTCTTCATATAATGAGTAAAAAAATTCATCAAGGAATATTGTGTTGATCTCCCTTGTTTACTGAATTTGGGTGTTAGGAGTTCTAGAAAAATGAACTACATCCATATTCTTATTCCCTTTTTTATTTAATTTTAGATCAAACACCTACAACTAAAAAGTATACCTCATGAGACTTGTCTTGGAGTTTTTCATATCCAATATGTACTTAACAAATGAATATCAGTGAAATTAATAACCATGGACCCTACTATGTAATGTCTAAATTTTTCATGAGAAGTAATTTCTATAGATGTAAAATTTTTTTGTGGTGGAATAATTCATCTAGGAATCATCAATCATTATACTAGAATAATAAATTCTATATAGACTATTATCCTTTCACTACCCTAAAATATCACCTAAAACCAAACCCATAGCTTAAAAAATCACATCAAAAGGGAACCTTCAGTTCAGGTAAGTGATCACTAGTAAAGTAGTGAATTTCTCCATAAGTATGTAAACAGACTTCAAGAATTTATCATCTAACATAGAATGTTTTTCCTTGATAAATAAGCATAATAAAGGCCTTGTCATCTTGGAAAAATCCTTAATGAATCTCCAGTAAAAATTAGCATATCTAATGAGACACCAAATCCCATTGACCTTATAATGTGGTGAAATCTTGTGTATCACATTAATTTTGGAATTTTCAACTTATAGTCCCTTTATAAAATCCTTATGACCCCAAAAAATGATTTAGTATCCATGAACTATCACTTTTACCAATTTAAATCAAGGTTTTACTCTTTGAATATTTGGAAAACTATTTCCATATATTTAATCTTGTTATTAATGTAACATCCAATAACTAAAAAATCGTTCATAAAAACATCAATTATTCTTTCAATCATGTCAAAGAAAATATCCATCATGCATCTTTGAACTGTGGATGGAGAATTACACAAGCTAGTGAGAATTATTGTTAGAGTTGGTGTCCTAGGACCAACTATTTGTATTTAGATTACATGTGTGTTCGTTGTATTTAGTATTAATAAAAATCCGCATTACATATTGTTTATTTTTTTACATGACTCTAATGTAATAATGTCACGGATTATACATCACATTGACAATGTCATAGTCGTTTCATGTTATGATGAGAACCTTGATGTTATATGATGATATAATCAAATAATGATTTGTGGAGGGATAATGTACAATGATGTGACAAATTGTACATAGAATATTAGTTGTGAGTACTCATAAGTAGATGAGTAGTATTCTCATGAATTTCTCACTTAGTAATATCTATGATTAGAGATTATGAGAACTAACCCGCTAGTATGAATTCTCTATGATTTGGTGTCATCTAATATTTCTATCTACAAGTTTTTTTTATAGTTATTATACTTTAAGAATATTATTAAGGCATGATGCAACTCACATACTTGGTTGTATTTCTTAATCCAATATGATAACAGTTCATAGAAAATTTAAGTGTTTTAGGTGTGTCATAATAGATGTTTAATTAATGAGTAAGTCGGGGAAGGATTTGTCTCCTCCATATTTATAGAAGATGATATTTAATCTATTTGATTGGAATCAAATCATCACATTAAATCACATGGTCATGGTGTAATGAAGTGTCTATTTCAGATAGTCAAAGAAATTAATATCGATCATATAGGTTGAGATTTGGATATGAAACCTAATTGATAAGATATTATAACAAATAGATTATATTACACAATGAGTTTTTATATGTGGTTGTAAACATTGTGACATTAAATTCTTTCTCTTTGGTTTCAAGACCCATTTTTAGACAGTAATCCTGGATTTTAGGCAATCCTGCCTAATGCTAATGAGAAATAATCCAACAGGGTCTTAAATTAAGTGTTTATTTACATCTAAATTCAATTTTATTTTAGTTTAATTTTTTGAATAAAAATTACACTCAACTCTAAGGAAAAATTATATTCAATTTATATTGTTTTCATAAATTAACAAAAAATATTTATTCACCAGCTTGTGAATAAAATAATAAATTTATTTTTGAATATTTTTGTAACTATGTATTCCCTAGATTATAATAATATATATATATATATGAATGAAATATTTTTTCCAGCTGTTCAAAAAAATACTAAAGGAGTTTAAAGAGGCCAAGACTGAGTCTAGTGGAAAATATAAATTAATAAGACCATTACATAATATTTTTTATTGTGTCAGGTTGTTCACACCACAAAATAATAATATAATTATTATTTTTATTATGTATCATGGGGTTTATTAAAGGTAATAAATGTTATCAATGGCTAGTATGAAATTAAATAATATTTCAACATAAGTTATAACTTTATAAATACACAATTATTTCTATTATTTAGTACATCAAATAAATTAAGAATCAGAATTTGTGTGCACAATGAATTCTCTCTCATCTACTCCTTCACTCTCCCTCTTGAGAATGAGAAGTATAAGAGAGATTTATTGAATACCGAAGAACATGGAATCAAGAATTAACAATGAAAGAGATTCAAATCACTACTCTATCATCCAAAGATCAAGTGGTGTTGTTCAGAGATCATAAGATCCTATGTGGAACACTACTATAGGGATTCTATCCTAGAATCATCATAATGCAATGAAGCTCATCCAAAAGGGTCTTTCGGGTTGATCAAAATTCAATAATGATTAATGTTCCAAGCCCAAGTATTTATTTCTTCAAATATTAACTATATCAATTATGAATTTGACATTCCAGGTCCTCTCTCTTAGTTTCATGAAATTATTATTAAAAGATATTTTAATATATCTCCCACCTCCACACACTTATGATGCACCCAAAACAAATAAATAAATGGTATAAATAATTTATGAAATAGACTAGTGAATTTGTTCTTCACCTAGTCATCGGGAGAAATATAAATTCAGTTTTAACCATAATAACCATCAAGAAAACATAAATACAATTTTCTAGCCAGCCTCTCTTGAATTTTATCTAAAATAGAATTGGGAAATGGTTCTTCGTAGTAGAAACCTTGAGGTTTCTATTGTCTACAAAGATCCTCCATATGTTTATTTTCCTAACTTGAACTTGTTTATTATTATCATTGGTAATGAATTTTACTCTACTATTCATAGGAACTACCTAGATCGGACTCACCCATGGACTTTTTAAAATGGGAAAAAATATTTTAGTATCATGCAGCTTGATCACTTCCTCTCGGGAAACTTATTTCTTGTTTGGGAAAATCCTTCTTTTTTATAAAACTCTTGGATTCAACTCAGGTCCCATAGGGATTTTATATATGTTGTATGATATGAATATAACCATAACATCAGTAATATACCCACTAATGAAAAACTATAACTTACTTAATACACCCAATATGTTATCCTCGTGATTTTCCTCAAATTTATATTAGATAATAATGAGTAATTTTGAGCACTCACCTAAACATGAATATTTCAGATGAGATAGTGTGGGATTGATTTCTAGATTGGGTGGTGCTTGTCTTTAGGGAAGACACTTGGTTGGGGGGGGAATCAAGGTCCTCATGTTTTCTCTTAAATAAGTCAATATATATATCTTTAAATTTTCCATTATTGTTTCTAAAAAGTGTTCCTCACATACATATTCCTTAATTGGGGTCAAAATGTATTCTGAGGAAAATACATCTTAGTTTTCTAAGAATTACCCCTCAAACTCTTCTAAAAGATCATTCTATTTTCTAGAGATAATCCCTATGTAGGATTTAATAGGGATCAGATATGAACCATTAATTTCTTCCAACATCCTAAAAAACACATCGTATTTTTCATTAATAGATTCTTAAACTCCTAAAATCCCATCTCTATAAAAAATTAGTCTTGGGTGGAATCTTTATATTTTTTTTAAAACATTGAATTCCTCTTTCTATTCACCAAAAATAAAAATAAAAAATCATTTGAAACATCAACAATAGCCCCCTTGGATAGAAATAGAATACCAATAACGATAGGTACCACCTGGTCACATTCCTCATTCAATATCTAAAAGTTAGCGTGAAAAAAGAGATTTTCTAATACCACAAAAAAGCCATCTGCATGACCAACCTGGTGAGAAATTGGTCAACATGATTGTTGTAAAATAATAGTGGTGGGTTATGTAACTCCTACTCAATGGTTATATAATAGTTAAAATAAAATACAATTAATTATTTCACTAATAACACAAATACAATTAAACAGGCCACCTCTACCTCCAAAAGTTCAATGGATGAAAAATTACTCTAGATATTAAAGTCTGCGGTTATCTTATTCTGTAAGATAGTACTACATTCCACTAGGAGACTGTTTGTAGAAAAAATTTCAATGTTTTTCCTATTTTATAATATTTCATTGGTTATTTTTAAATAATTTGAGATTTAAATTATGTTCTCAAGGAAAGGAATTTCAATATTCAATTTTTTTATAACCATGATAAATTTTAATAGTTCAAAATCCTGGTTTTCTTTTATTTTTTTTATGGAAAATAACTTATATGAATATAGTTCCTCACAATTGTAGGTATACCTTCAACATTTTCTTCAATACTTTTGTTACCCTTATTTTAGTTAATTTTCAATCAATTTTCTTATTGTTTTTTAGTTATTTTAGTACGATTAAATATGATTTCAATGCTTCTATCCAAAATTCACAATTCAGCATTTTTCCTATTTGAATTTCAAGATTCATAATATTTTCATTTTTAATAGATTTTGGTAACTTCTAAGATTATTTGTGGGTTTTGAGACCACTTCTGGTTGTCATATCAATTGGATTATCTCTAGGGTTCACTTCTATGGTTCTTCAGAGCTTACCCTTATCTCCACAACAAACATATTTAGCTAAATTCTACATTGTTTTCTAGATTATTCAACATAGAACCTATTTACACTTTATAAAAATGATAAATGGATGTATTTTCATCAATACTACTTATTAGCTATCGGGACGCACCCAATATTTCCTCATAGAAGTTAGAGTATTCAACCATTGGTCGGGGTTGTAATTTTTGTGTTGGTTTTACTGAAATTATGGGGGAGCAACAGGTCTAAGAACTCCCTACACTTTTTAAGAGTGTTTTATATGGTTTATATACCATTGATTGTAAATTTTTTACAATGGTTCATCCCAAGGATACATCCTAGGTCCTTACCTAGAAAAAATTTCAATTTTATAAACTTGGGAAGGCAGATCAGAATATGGATAGTAACAATGTGAAACCCTAAACATGTTGTAGTTGTGTAATTTCACCCTAAGTGTGTTTATAGTATTTTAATGAAAAAATATAGAAAATTTTTCTTCATGGTATATAACATTATTGGGTTCTTTCACCGTAAGGTTTATTGTTATAGATCATTAATGTTGTGGGTGTAGTTCCAATGTGTTAAAACATTTCATCTCTTTTTTAGTTCAATCACTAAAATCCCCTCCAGGTGATTGGTCTAATAATGTTTAGTGGTATGGGGTGAGGATATTGTAGAAAGTTTCCATGAGAAATTGGGGAGTGAATTGGTGTTTTGTAAATTTCATTATTAATTCCTTAAATATGTCCCAAACTTAATGGACTAGTTCACTCTCATCTTGTAAAAATCTACTAATTTAATGACTAATTTTTTATGCCATTCTCCCAAGGTAAACGTTTTATGTAGAAATCATTTTAAATCTGATCCCAAGTGTCAATAATTTAATATTACACGTTTTAAAGCACACTTTTATAATTTCCAATAAGAAAAAAATGGAATACTCTCACTTTAAGTTCATCCTCACCTATTCTTCTTAGTGGAAGTTACTAAACTCTATATTAGAATACACTAATTAAGTTAAGAGAGTATTCATTAGGAATTCCATTGAGGGTAGGAAATTATGATAACATAAATTATTTTATTTAATAATTCCTAGACATTTGTGAATAACTAATACCTTAAGGATTATTAGAACCTACAAGTAATAAGATTTCTCCCAAAATATGCCTCTTTATCATCTCATTTTTAGGTGGATTTAATTTTCCAAGTTGTTTATTATTTTGATTCCCATATTCTATGTTTTCTTCCATTTAAATTTTTTGTTTTTTCTTTTTAAAAACAGTAACAACCTATGTTTTTTTAAATACTATGTTTGAGAGAAAACATGATACGCCCCATGGAGCTTAAATAAATAACTGAATATTATTATTTAAATGTTTTCATTATAATATAGCTATCAGAATAGAGGTAATTAATAGTATTAACTAAATTATGATAATATGTTATACACATGAATATATAATTAATTGTTGAGTGATCAATTAATTATAAACTAATGTAAAACACTTTTTTGAATAAAATGAATTGTTTTATGAAAAACTATTTAAATGTGCATAAGGGTGTTTTATACCAATAAATTAATAAATCAAACTTCTTTGATTTTATTAATGAAATATTTATTTAATATATGGTATTTAATTTATGAAATTCATATTCTATATTTTTAGTCACTAGATAAGAAAAAATTTAATTTTATTCGTAAAATGAGTATTTTCCAAAAAATATAGTTTTACTGCATTTTGATAGAGAACCCATTTTAAATAATGTTTTTTGCACTTTTATAGGATATATTTTAGAGAAATAAAATTCATATTTATTTTTGGTTTGTCAATATTTACTTTGGGTGAATATCTAGAATTTTTATGATTACTTCCTTTTTTTCATGAGTAGTGAAAAAATAATGCATTTTAATTGAAAACTACGTTTCCATCAATTTATTAATTGTGTTAAGTAATATTTTTTAAATTTTTTAAATAATAATTAGATTATTTTATTATTTTTAAATACAATTTAGGTCATTATAATAAATTTCACATTGAAATTAGATATACAAACTTAGTGAACTTTTCAATGTTTTACATTAAAAAATTATTTTCATGTTCCCTAACGGGATTAATTTTCTACCAATTTCGGCCAATTACGTGTTTTGAATTTGGAAAAATGGATTCTATATTTGGAATTATAAAGTCTATAATTATTAAATATTTCCCATTTATTTTTGGACATTATGAATAGTAAATTTAGTAAAATTATTAATACAATGGCTAAGGGTAAATCAGGTAATTAAAGTCAAAAATAATATTATAACTAACATAAAATTACTCTAACACTTAATATAATTCAATTTTATGAGTGTGTTATGACCAAGAGAATCCCTATGTCAATTTTAGGACCACTTCCAGCCACATTCAAGACCTTTATACTTTTATAATATTATATTCAAAGAGAAGACAGATTTTATCTCACCCTAGTTTTAAACAAGAAAAATATTTTTTTAATATGATGTTATATAGGTGATATGTTCGTCTATAAATTTTCATTTTAATTATAAGAAAATTATATATATCATCATAATTTATTTTAAATTTTTTGGGATGAACTAATTAAATTAAATTGTGACATGATGATGATGTAGTAATTACCTCATTAATGAATCATCAAATAAATGATATTAAAAGTATTAAAATAAATATAATTTGATATAAATAATTCCATACATGAATTTTTTGGATGAATTTGAAATTTTTGTGATGTTTTAATGTGGTTAGTCTTAATTAATATTTCTTTTATGATAGTTTTAAAAATTCTTGCAATCAATAGTGTAAAAATTGACATTATTGATCTTCTAAAATAAATAATATTTAATAAAATGATATAAAATTCATAATAATACAAAATTATACCAACTAAAGGATAATTCTTAAAACTTAATAAATGATACATTCACTAATATTTTTTTATTTTATAGTTATTATATTAACCATCACAGAGTAAATTACATGATATCATGGTAAGAATTAAAAGGGTTAGTTAAGGTTTAAACAAAAAGATAAGGATTAAAAAATAATAAAGAATAGTCAATTTTTTATTTTATGAAAGGTATTAGACCCAAAACCATAATCCAATCAAAATAATCAATTTATTTCAATTTTTAATTCAATATTAATTAATATTAAATTAATATTTTGAAGAAATTCAATAGTGCCCCTACCCTCTCCTATAAAGGGAACTCAATCTTCTCTATTATTCAAACCTCAAAACCTTTTTGAATCACCCAATATCTACCCAAATACTCTAATAAAATCCATACCCATGATTTTAAGGACATATTTGAGTAATAAAAACCTCTTTAGAGGTGTTAAGGTGTTAATCAAGGGAGATCATCTGAAGACAAGCTATCATTTTTAATCAAGTGTTTCTATTTTATTTCCTCTTCCACTTTCATAAAATATTACTAAAAATTAATGAGATAATAACTCCAGTATAATAAATATACATAGATTTTATTATGTAAAAATAATCACCTAAATATACCTCTACTTCCATCAAATGGGAAAAGAATTAATCGCTCATGTGTACATGTGAACTAACACCTCCAAGAACTATATAATTCATTTTCCATTACCGTCTCTCATGTCTAGCTATAATGATGGAATTAATGTCTATATATGATATTAATTAAATTTTATTATTATAATAGAATAATATGTTAGTTAAGATATTACTTTCCATGCACATAAAAATGACAATGTCGTTCATGCATATGTGTGAACTGTCACCTCTATGAAGCGATGTGATTTATTTTTAATCACAACATTACATTAACAATATATATAAGTATATATAAACTATTAATATGAAATTAATGGTAGTATGATCAATTTTTAGAGATAAAATAAGATTTACCTTCTTTCCACAAATGATCAACAAAAATGGAAATGTTACTCATGTGTATGTACAACCGATTGTCTCCATGATTATAACATTATTCTTTTTTCATAAGCATAAATAAATAGTTTTATTTAAAATAATAATTGATATATATAATTTATTGTCAGTTCATGAATATTTTTATGTATATGATGGAATTATGACCACTTTTACTATTGAAATCATACCAAGTTCATTTTTCACTCATGTATCGAATATCAACAAAACATATAACATACACTTAAATAATTAAGTAATTGCTATAATAAATAAAAAAGTGATATAAAAATGAATAATAAAACATAAAGTGGTTATCATGAAATTAAATAATTAACATATGTTTATTATTCAGGAATACAAAGATTGTACATGATGATTCGGACTCTGGGTAAGGGAATTTCAATCAAAACCCTCCTTTAATGTTCATTTTAATATATTTTTATTATATAGCAAAGGAATGTTTTTTAAACATATGAATAATTAGTGGTTTATATATCTTTCATTAATCTTTATTACTTTAATATTTTCTTATTAATTATACATTTTTTATTTTAATAAAATGGTTTAATTATTATGAGATCATTTTTTATATTTTAAAAGTGATTTTTTCAATAAAATAGTGTGTTGATATTTGAAAGTGTTTTGATTAGGGGTTTAAATGATTTTTCAAGGGTTTTATTCATGATATTTTCCTTTTACATTTTTTATTATTGGTTGGTCCAATTATAGCTTAAAATATGATGGTTTAATCGCTATTATAGATCAATATATATCATTTTAATCCCATTATAGCTCAACATATGATTGATAAACCCCATTATAACTCTCCAATGCATTGGGTAATCTAGAGATGGAAGTTGGTGTAAAGGTTATTCAATTTGTAGGGGTGAATAAAATGGTGGTATGGAAATGATGTCCCAAGTCAATAGCATGATTTTTCTATTCATTATAATGAGTTTTTAATAAAAATAGTGTGTAATTATTTACATCTTTTCATTGGACAAATTAATTCTTTATTTTGATCCTTAACGTGATTTTTTTCTCATCCCATGTTTTGAAATGTTTTTCACATGGTAAAGGTATGGGTAATAAAAATGGGGAAGTCGTGATTATTTTTATAAAGACATCCATGAATAAGAAAGCATGCATTATTTTAAAAGTATTATATTTAAAAAAATGGATACTATTTAGATGTTTACACTTAGTATTATATAGTTTTTATGTATGAGTTGTGGCCTAATTATCTAATACTATAAACCAGAAAAGTTCATCAATGTGAAATAAAGTAAAATTACTTTCTTAATGGAATATTATGTAATGTCTAAGGACATGGCCTTAGAGCTAGTGTAGAGACCCAATCTTGACAAACATAGACATTACATTTCTTTTGAGGAATACTAAATACATGACACAAGTAAATTCCCAAAGATCATATTAGAATAGTGTCTATGGAAACTAAGAACATAATTTTCTAATCATGGTGAAAGATCTTTAACATATCCCACAAAGATCTTCCCCTTTTGTTTTCCTAAATAAAATATTTTTTTATCATCGGTAAAGAAAACATAAAAAGGGTGATCTCAGATTCTCATTATGGGTAAAAATGTATAACATTAAACAAACCATAAACATGTGAACTTAAAAATATGAGCATAAAGTTTAAACATCAAAATATTGAGTCCTAAAATAAATCCTGGAAATTTATAAGGAATAGATCATAAAGAAACATTAACCATGATAGAATAGAATTGGAATAAAACATGTAATTGTGTAAAACTAATAATCACAAAATATGATTTCAATATTACCCAACGCATTGCTTCAAAGACCATCATAGTGGAAAAAAACTATTATTGAACCGTGTTTATATGTCATTCCTGCCATGTATTACTGAACCGGATTTACTTTCCATTCCAGTCACGTCTATCTCATGAGATATAAATCTTTACCCAATGAATTGGAGGGAGATATAGGTCACACCCTTCTCATAATGAAATCATTCTTACATGTTCCACAAAAAAATTAATCAATCATCATAGCATAACCCATGAAATAAAATGCGATTTTTAAACATCATCCTTTCATAGCATAATCCATATAAAATATCCTTCCATAATTAATGAAATAAAACTATAGTAACAATAATGAAATAAATATAACAATATTTAATGAGCTTCATCATATATGTAAAATAATTTTGACAAAATACTTGAACTCAGTTCTTGAGGAAAATATCCTTTCTTCTACAAAAACATTTTCTTTTCTCAAAATGCCACAAAATATTAAAAGAAAAAAATTTATTTTAAAATAAAGTTCAAATTGGGTAGAGGAAGAATTTTTGGAAATAAGGGGTCATGAAACCGTAAAAATCTAATTGTGTCGTATAATTTAAAAAATCAATATCCTCATACTTTTACTAGAATATTCTAAAAGTACCTTGAATGGTAAACAATAAAAAGATCCTTACATGCCATGTATTAATGTCAAAAATGGGTAAAAATTACATTAAACATACATAGAAAAATATTAAACCTTTTATGAGATTTTTTTTAGAAAACATGGATGATAAATATACCCCTAGTAAATACTTACATATAAAAAATCTTAGATAAAAATGAGATTTAAAAATTATCCCTTACCTTAGGCTTGATTTCTTCGGTATGTGTCCAAAACTCCTTTATAGTGCATTTAAACATATTATTAACTTATAAAATAATCATAATAATATTTATGATATCATATATAATTCAATTTTGACTTTATATTACTCATTCATTTTTCGATTCCATGTTAATGAAACGATTTGGGTAATAATCGTTTTATTTATCGTACGTGTTTTGAATTGTTATTCCTGATATTATTACTTATATAATGAACTAATTAATTAAAGAATGTAAATCATGATTTATATATTATATATATCATTATAAATATATATATATATGTATAACATTCATTAATGAAATTGAATACATCGTTCATGGAGATGGTGGGTCGTACGTACGCATGAACGTTGTTATCGTTTCCTTATTAAATTAATTAAAAGTAAGTAAATGACAAATATATTTATATAAATAAATACAATAAAATTATTATGTCGTATATTTCATTATTATTTATTATATGTACTTTATAATCTTTCTTAAATCGTTAATATGGAGAATGAATCCCATCGTGTCGTGGAGAGGGTAAGTCGTACGTATGCACAAGCAACGATATCATTCCCATAATTGTTGAATGGTATTGGAGTGGATAGAGTATAATATCTCAAGTTTAGTATTATTTTATAATAATCATATATTTTTAATATTTCCACCAGTATATCCATCTACGTAAGGTGGTGGTGAAAAATATATTACACCACGGCATGGAGATAGTAAGTCGTACGTACGCACGCGCAGTGATTTCATTTTTCGTAGGATAGATAGAAATGTGCTAGGGTTGGCCGATCATGAAGGCTAAAAATTAGTAAAGATGAGATGTAGTATGTTAAATTTTATAATATAGGATGTGGTCACCTCCTCCCTCTCCACTTTACTTCCTTTTGATCCTTCATGATCGTCCAACCCCTGCCCATTTCTATTATAAAATTCATCAATGAGCCTCCATTAAATTTCCTTTATGGGTGCCAGAGTTAGTCTTTTGAGAATACCAACACCTATAGAATGTTAATTGGGAAGTTTATAAGATAAATGGGAAGGTTTTTTTTATCGTGAAGGCTCAAAATAGAATATAGAGGAGAGGGAGTAGGTGCCCTATTAAAAGACAGGAGATGGGAACTTTAGAAAATCTCAAAATATTAACTTTTTATGAATTCAATTTCGATTAAAAATCGTCTAAACCTTATTTAATTATAACATAATATAATTTCGGTTCAAATACCCATCATAGAATAATATTTTGACATGTTTTGGTAATTTTTTGATTTTATCTTTTTGGTTTAACACGTATTTTTTTCTTTTTAATCTTATTGTGATATCATGTTATTTACACATTGTGGGTTAATGTAATTACCATTTCATTTCAGACGACCCAAAAAAGTAATTAATGACATATTTGGACATATATAAACCATTTTAATGAATATTATATTTTTATTAATTTAATATCATTTAATAAACTATTTTATGTTTTAAGTTATGAATTATGTCATTTTTAGACACTATTCACATATGTCTTTTAAAAAAATTCTTAACAACCCGATTCCTTCAAAAATATTAAATCATCCCTAATATAAAAATTTCATCCATAAAATTTAATGATGGATTCAAAAGTTTCAAATTAAATTTATTTTAATATTTACAAATTAATTTATTTGAATCTATCATTAATGAGGTATGCACTACATCATAACTGTGTCATATATAAATATATTTATCTGATGTATAACAATTATAAAAAAAATCCCATGGTGTAGGAAATTTTTTTAGATTTATAATTACTACTTATATACCTATATATCAGTTATATAACCCTATATTAAAATCAGTTTAGTAAAAGATATATGTTTATGTTATAATTATCTTTACTTTAAATTAATTCTTAGAAAATATAATTTTCACATCCAAGTGAATCCATGGCATCCCAAAATAGACTTAAATATTCTCATGGCCGTAAATATCTCATAAAATATGATTAGTACACGTTTTAGGGTACTTTTATACTATTAAATTATTATTATTTTACCCTTATTTACAAGATTTTCCCATTAAACATGGTAAATAAAATAATTACTAATGTTACTATTCACAATGACAAAAAATAAAAGGTTAGTATTTAAACAATTTGAACCCTCTGATTCCATATATGGAATCCAATTTTCCAAATTCAAAACACAAAAGTTACAGTAATTAATTTAAAATTAATTCCCGTTGTCAAAACCAAAAAACGTGTTCTTTAAGAAATAATAACCATCAAATGATTGGAATGTTTTTATGTCCATTTCAAAAGTGAAATTACTTCCAATGACCAAAATTGTAATAAATGATAAAAACATAAAACAATTACACATTAAAAACAATTAAAAGGATGTTATAACTATATAAAAAATTATATGAAAATGTAGTTTTGAATTAAAATGCATTATTTTTCACTGTTCATTAAAATTTGAGTTTTATTAGAAAAATACAAAAAAAATAAACCAAAGTAAATTTTTATGTCTCGCATCCCAATAAGAAGTTTATATTTTCAAATTTATCTTATAAAAGTGTCAAAAACTTATTTAAAATGGGTGCACCATCAAAAGGTGATAAATCTGCATTTTTTGAAAAATACATCTTTTATGTGAAAAATTGATTTTGTTCTTATATAATATTATAAAAAATATACGATTAATTTAATGATATATAAAATTAAAAAAATACTATTCATAAGACCTGATTTATATCTCATTAAATAATAATATTTTAACAATATATCATTGTTTATTGAAGCTCGGTATTGCATACAACGCAAGCTATCGAGGAAGGTCGCTCTTGAATGTAATGCAAGAAAAGTCAGTTCTACATGTAGTGAAAGCTTCTTTTACAGTTTTTTATAACATAATCTAGACATAGATCTTTTATTCATCGAACAAAATCATAGACTCAATGTTGCGTGAAATGAATTCTATCAAAAGAACTTGAAATTGTATGCAATACAAGCCAAGAATAGTGTTTCATATAATGAAAGATAATATGGTGTTCTGTATAGTGAAAGATAATATTAGTGTAGCATACAACACAAGACATCAAATAAAATAAAAAATAATATTTCCTGAAAAATCTTGAGGTGTTACAGCTGGTATCAATGTATAGTATATGAAACATTGAATATTATTATGTTTTCTTAAGAGTTATGGATATCATCATGGGTTTATAATTCTCCTGTTTATCATCTATTTTATGTCTTAGGAACCCTTTTAAGGATTTATGTTATAAAATTTTAATTTGATTACTTGTATTTTTTGAGGCAATTTTTTTGAGGTAATTATATGTTACCTCATTTTGCGATGCAAAATAAAAAGTGTAAGATAACAATTGAGGATAAATCATGTTATGGTTATTTTTTAGGATTTTTTCATATTTTGTAAATTTTATAATAATTATATAGTTTTAGAAAAAGGTACAACCAGTAGGATGGGTGACAACCCATCAAGTCTTGCAAGGTCATGGGAACCGAGCCAATATTCGAATTGAAATAAGGTTGCATCGTCTACCACTGCCCTACAAGATGCCTCGAGTTAGTACGAATTTTTCTTTTTAGTTTAATGGGATAATGAATTAAGAATAAGTTAATTTTTTGAACATATGTTTTATCAAAAATATAACATGGGGTTTGGAAAATTATTTAGTGATTATGTGATAAATGATGTTTTATAAGACTTACACTATTTTTTTAATTCTATAAGATTAAGGTAAATATAATACTATGGGATTTTATTTTATCAGTAATGTTTTAATTATATTTTGTAATAATATATGGTTATATTGTGGACTTATGATGATTCATATTATTTATTGAAATGATTAACCAATCTTAGAGAATATATGATTAATGGAATTACATTTTTTTTATTTTATGATTGATTTATTTTATTTGGATTTATCTGGGAAGATTTTGTTATCAAATCCTTCTGATTTTGGGTTTCAACATTTTTCTAGAATATTTTTGAGGAATTTTATATATATTTATTTGTTAAATGGTTTATGTTAAACTTTGGGTATTACTGTTTAATTTGGGTGGTTAATTTAGTTTTTCATCATTTGATGGTTTATTTTTTGGGAGGAATTATCTTATCTTATACTAACCATTTTGGATTCCTCTAATATATAAAGATAAGAAAAATATTAACATGATATCTTTATATTATGTTATTCTCTAGAAGTTGATGATAATGCTCCGTGTGTGAAATATTCATCTTGAGTACAAACCATTTGAATAAAAAGATGATTTTATGGTGGAAATTGATTAAAGGATGAAAATATACATTTCAAGTAATTATTCTTCTTTATATTCTTAGTCTAAGAAGTAAATTAATTCCTAAACTCTATGAAAAATATTTAAAAACAAAAAATTTATTCGTTACTTTTCTTATTGGGAAATAAATGTAGTTTTAACCCATCATAAAGTTACGATTTTTTTATTATTAAATTTTTTCTAACCATGTTTTTTGTCACACTCCATCAGAACCTGATGGATAGTTTTGTCATCCATGTTCAAGTTTTTCTACTTGTAAACCGAGTGTGTGTTATCTCAAGTGACCGTCGTACTTCTTTTTCATTCTTTTAAAGTGGAAGTTTTATTAATCATTTTTCTAATATGGGATTTCAATAATGGTATTTTGAAAATCCAAACCCCTAGTTTTCAATCCCATTTTCAAATTTAGAGGACGAAATTTATCAAAGGGTGGATAATGTAACATTCTGATTTTTTTTAAAAAAATTATATGTTCGATATCATATATTATAGGCAACATCTAGCTTAAATAAACAACTAAATATTTATATTTACATTTTATCCTTATAACCTAGCTGTTAGAATAGAGGGAATGAATAGTATTAACTAAATTTAGAAAATATAGTCTATATAGCATTATATAATTAATTTTTGAGTGATTTATTAATTATAAATTAATGTAAAACCCTTTTTTAAATAACAGTGAAAGTTTTTTTGAAAAACTATTTTCATATGCACAAGAGTGTTTTATACCAATAAGTTTATAAATCACTATTTTTGTATTATATTAATGAAATATGTATATAATATCATTTATTTAGCGTTTAAGATTCATATTATGTTTTTTAGACATTATATAAAAACAAATTAAATTTTATTCATAAAAAATTATTTTTCAAAAAATACAGTTTTACCGCCTTTTGATGGTGAACCCATATTAAATATAAATTTTGATAATTTTATAAGTTATATTTTACAAAATAAACTTATTATTTTGAATTCGGACATCAAGACTTATTTTGGATAAATTTTATGTATCTTTCTGATAATATTCATTTTTAAATGAATAATGAAAAAAATGAGGCATTTTAATTGAAAACTACTTTTTCATAAAATTTATTTATAAAATTAAATAACAATTTTTAATTTTTCAAAGAATAATTAGATTATTTTTTATAATTTAATCCAATTTAGTTCATTTGAATCAATTTCAGTTTGAAATTGGATATAAAACCATGGTGAACTTTTGAAGGTTTTTACTTTAAGTACTTGTTTTATCATTCCACCAACGAGATTAATTTTCTTTTAATTTCAGCCAATTATATGTTTTTAATTAGGAAAATTTTATTCCATATTTAGAATCACGAGGTATAAATTTAGTAAATAGGTCAATTTTATTTTTGGATATTATGAATAGTATCTTTAGTTAAATTTTTATTACCACATTTAAGGTTAACTTAGGAATTTAAAGTAAAAAAATATATTATAACAAATATAAAATTATGAAAACTTGTCCTAATTTAAATTTTTGTTTGTGTACCAACCAAGAATATTCTTGGATTTATTTTAGGACAACTTTGAGCCACTTGGATGAACTTAATTCATTGATAATATTATATTCAATAATAAGACAAATCATTTCTGACCCTTATTTTTAACAAGTAAAATATATTTAATATAGCATTATATAGGTGATATTTTCAACTAAAATATTTTTTTAAAATAAAAAATAATTATATATATCCTGGTAATTTATTTATATTTTTTTATTAACTAATTAAATTAAATAGTGACATAATGATTATGTAGTAAGTGCCTTATTAATGAAATAATATAATAAAAGATAACAAAAATATTAAAATAAATATAATTTGATATAATTAATATCATACAAAAATTTAATGGATGAATTTGACTTGTTATTTATTTTTTAAAGTGTTTTTTTTAATTTATCTTGTAGTTGATATAGTTTTAAAAAATCATGTAATGAAATGTGTAAAAATTGACATTATTGATTTGTTAAAAGAAATATTATTTTATTAAATTATAAGAAATTAATAAAAATAAAATTGAGACCAAAATATTGGTATAAGTCTTAAAATTTTATCAATGACTCATTAATTGGTCGTTTTTAATTTTATAGAAATTATACTAACCTTTAAAGAGGAAATTAAAAGATATCACAATAAGAATTAAAAGGGTTAAATAAGGTTTAAAACCAAAAGATAGGGATTTATAAATAATCAAAACATAAATAATTTTTTTGGATGAATTCTATTCGACCCAAAATCAAAATATCTTATAAATAAAACATTTTTATCAATTTTAATCAAAAAAATAAATTTAAATAAATTTAATATTTTAAAGAATTCCAAAAGTTTCCCTACCCCTCATGTTAAAGGGAACTCATTATTATCTATTATTCACACCTAAAAACCAATTTTTTCAGAACATATCGAGCCAAATATATTCCAATATTCTGTCCCCACATTATTGATGCCAAAGTTTAGATATAACACCCCATTTAGAGGTGTTAAGGAGTCAATCAAAGGAGATCACCCGAAGAAGATGAACCAATTTTAATGAAGTGTTTCAATTTTATTTCTTCTTCCAAATTCTTCAAATATTATTCCAACATGATAAAATAATAACTCTAATATACTTAATATATGTCGGTTTTATTATGTTAATATCATCACCTAAATCCATCTCCACTTTCATCAAATGGGAAAACAATTAATCATATGTTCATATGTGTGAACTATCACCTCCACGAACTGATATAATTTATTTTTCATTACCATCTCTAAAGCCTGGTTATAGTGATGCAATTAATGTTCATGTATGATATTAGTGAAATATTTTTCATTATAAGAGAATAATATATCAATTATGTTATTAAATTCCATAATCCTAAAAATGATATCATTGTTCGTGCGCACATGTGAACTCCTCTACCAAGCGATTTGATTTGTTTTTAATCACCACATTGCATGGATAATATATATAAGTCTATTTAAATGATTGATTATATATTAATTATATAATGATAATTCTGGAAATATAAAAAATATATATACCTTCTTTGAATAAATGATATATGAAATATGGAAACATTACTCATGCGTACGTAAGGCCTAATGTCTGCATGATTATAACTTTGTTCATTTTTCAAAACCACAACTAAATGGTTGATTAAAAATAATAATTTAAATAAAATGGTGGTTAATTTCATGAATATTATTATGGAGATGATTTAATTATGACCACTTTAACTATTGACATCATGCCAAGTTCATTTTTGACTCAAGTACATAATATCGACAAAACTTCTAACATGAACATAAATAAATAATTATATATTATAACATGGATGTAACACCCCAATCTTCCATGGTACGATTCTCTTTGAATAATATAGTAGTGTTTGTTGTACGCAACTTTGAGATTCTAACACACTGTGACCAATCAACGTAGTCCTTATGAATAGTAATACCCACTTTTTGAAATTTTATAAACTTTATCTCTCAAAATGGACTTCATTTTTGGATTTTGAATATCGAAATTATCCTAGGGTAAAATTTTGGTACTTTTCGGATAACTTTTATATTTTGATGAATTGTGAAAATTACTAAATTTTAATTAAAAAAGCTTTTATTAATCGAAATAATTAATAGTGATATATTATAAATTTGAGTGGTTTAAAGTATATTTAGAATATATTTTTACCATTTAATACAATTTTGGTCATTGGATATAATTTCACAATTAAACCGTACATAAACAAGGTTCAATCTTTTGATAGTTATTATCTCTTAAAAACACGCTTTTTGTTTTAAAAGGGGGAATTAATTTTAAATTAATTTCTACCACTTATGTGTTTAGAATTTAGAAAAATGGATTCTGAATTTTTAATCAGGATTTCCAAATTGTGTAAATAGGTAACTTTTATTTTTAGACATTTTGAATAATTACTTCGGTAAATATTTTATTTACCATGGTTAAAGGGTAAATCTGTTAAATATGGGTAAACAAATAATATTATAATAATAATAAATTACCCTAAAATGTTTCCTAAACTTATTGGTTGATACATGTCCGATCATGGTCATCTTTGGGTCGATTTTGGGACCACATGGAGCCACTCTTAGGTGATAAGGACACTTTATATTAATTAAGTAAAAGTAAATACAAAAATGACATAAGAAAATTTCTTTTAGAAAAACAATTTTTACATAGGGTTATATATGTTATGATTTCGACTATAAATATTAATTATAAAGATAAAAAGTTTTCATAAATAATGGTATTTTATTTATAATTTTTTTACATTTAATAATTAAATTTATTTATGACACAATAATGATGCAGTATTTTCCTTAATAATAAAAGAATCAAATAATTGGTATTATAAAAGTTAAAATAAATATAATTTTAAAGTTTGGTGACATCCACTAATTTTATTTGAAAATATTAAATGTTATTATTTCTTAAATGAATTTTTTTTGAATTAATAAAGTTTTTAAGACTCTAACAAAAATCAATTATTGAATAGTGTCAAAATTGACATAAATGAGTTTTTAAAACAAGTATTATATTATTAATTGATATTATATTCCTAAAATATAAGGTTTGGAAAAAGGACTTATATCATGATAGTTTTATCATTAATTGACCACTTTGGGGTCTCTTGGATGTATATAGTATGTTTATTAACTATATAATATAAATATACAAAGTGACATGGTAAATGTCAATCTAATTAACTAAGAGTTAAAACTAAAAGATAAGGTTAATATAATGAACCAAACCTGTATAAAATCTATTGGTTGAAATTATTTATACCCATACCCACCTTAGACTTTGAATAATCCACTTTGGAGCCATTATAAATAGAATATTAATTTATTATAAGTTAATACTTTATGTTTTCCCTAAAGAGCCCCTCCTCCCCCTTATAAAAGGACACTACTTATAACCAATTCTTCACACATTCAAAGAATTTTTATTCGCCCAAACCTTGACCAAATACTCTCTCAACTTCCCTAACTTCAACCTAGAGGCCTTAGATTTATCCGAAAGCCAACCTAAGGATCCCTTTGGATCAAATCAAAAGGAAGAACCCGAAGAAGAGGTAATGTTTTCACCACCCTTTTCCAAGTTCTTTTCTTCTTCAACTTCTTCTTTCATTGTTATTTCCTTTATAAAATAATAAATCTAGTATCTTCTATATACATTGATATTATTATAAATATGGTACAACCATATTCAGTATTCTATCCATCCTTTGAATGAAATGTCACCATATGTGCGTACGTACGGCCAACTGTCTCCACATCGTGGTGTAATTGTTATTCAATATATTATTATTTGGATCGGTATAATAATGATGTGTAATTCATGTAAATAATAAATATAATAGGATAATGACTCTCTATATATGATATACCATCCAATTATATATTATTTTAATATCAAAAGAATTATATTGTCACTCGTGTGTACGTACGGACTATCGTCTCCACGAACGCGATGAGATTAATTCCCCATTGTATCCATTCAAGTCTAATTCTCATTTTATGATTAAAAATAATGTTTAAGGACTTGATATTATTTAGGATATAAATAATATACATCCCATTCATAACAAATATGGCTCACATAACAAAGAATATAATGAAAGAGGAATTTGTTAACACCCAAAATGATGATAGTACTAAGATATTATTAACAAAGCAATGTTAAAAGATCATATATGATATCATATTAATGTATATGATTATTTTATAATTTAATAACAATTATTTAACCATTATACAAAATTTTAACCAACCCTTAACCAAGGAAAATTATAAGTTAAGGTTTTATTTCACAATCTCTTCATTATCCGAGGTTGTTTATACAAAATTATCTATTAGGACCTCTTTATCATCCACATCCATGTTTCTTAAAAATTTATTTAAAAACATTCTTACTATTTTACATAATATTGGTTAAGGTCATTTATACCCTTGTTTTACTTTTTATAAGTTGTTTATAAAGGAATATTTCCATCGTTTTCCAAACAAGGTCTTTTTTAACCTTTTTTACAAAATTAAGGTAAGAATGACTTTTTTATCTTATACGGCGGGTGCGACTATTTTCTACCATTATAAACTCATCAAAGCTTACCTTACAATCTTATAAGAATATTTTCAAAGTAAATTTTTTATTTTATAATTATGTGACTCTTAAATGATTTCAAAATAGAAAGAGTTATTTCTTTAAAAAGATTTTTGATTTCATCTATGTCAACATCCTTTGATGGATTTTAAGTTTATTTGAAGTTCATTTATTATGATACAAAACGTCCACATTGTATTTAAGGTTTTGTGATATGTTTTACTATGGATGTGATATTTTTATACCATTCATGATTTATGGATAATTATTGAAATTTTGTATGCTAGTTTTAATACGAATGCTTATGATATGTTTAAACCTTTTCATATGTGGAATGTATTGGACTTAGTAAGTGATGGGTGGAGCCCACAATAGCTCCTCGATGCATCGGTAGGTCTCATGAGACAACTAGACGTGGAATTGGACAAGGCCTTTTCCCAATTTGATTTATGGTTTTTGTTGAGGCCTTAATCATTTTTAGACGTCTTAGCCGAGGCCTTGACAAAATGTTTTAGAATGTTCGGCATTATACATTCCCTCATTATGGAAATAATATTGATGGTTCATGTGGTCATTTGACTAGTAGAATACACATGATTATATTTTATTATGGAATTATTTACTCATCTCATATTCTTTCCATAAAATTATTCTTGTTTAATATTGGTAAAGGAATGTGGTTTTCAATTATTTACCACGCTTAATATTTATATAATTTTCAACTGTATTACTTACCCTTACTGAGTGTTTGATCTCACCCCTTTCTTATGTTTCATTTTCCTAGGATATGAAGAAGTTAGTTATGAGTGACTAGCAGGAATAATCTAGGAGTCTTGGTTGTTTCTAATGAAATATATTTGTGTTTTTATTTCTTTTCAAGTTGTAATGTTGAACTTATGTATGAATCTTGTTTCCCATAATACTAAACTGGTCGGTATTTCGAGACATTATTTCCTTATGATCATTCCAATGTTACGTTATAATGCACTCACTTTGGGTAACTGGGGTCGGGGCATTATAGTTGGTATCAGTGGATGTTTAGTACAAACCTTGGAAACTAGATTTAGATAAAATCTGATTAGAGCACATAGAACTAAGATGGACTTTGAGGAGTAGCATTAGAGAACTTCCTAGATTTTTGGTACTGTAGAGATTTTGTCAGTTTTTTGAGCAATACATCACTGTCTGGATATGAGCAGGTAGAGGCGGCTCTGGCACAGATGTACCTAGGGGTAAAACCCGAAAACACCGCTTTGATCTAGACTTGAACGGGAACTGGTGCACAACAATGGGCCTTGCTGCACTCTTGGTTACGACACTCCCTGGGGATATGCTTAGGATAATTCTCATTTTCATTACAAACCATTATGAAGGTCTTATGAGTATATAATTACTCAAAGAAAACATTTTTATGATTATGGATTATATCCATAAATTGTTCCATTTATGTTAGGTATTTTACAAGTTTGGAATTATTCATTATAATTCATAAATTGACATAGTTTATGCTATTGTATATAAATGGCACCCAGTGGAAGGAATGTGAACTCCAACAATACGTATGATCCAAAGAGTAAGAAGTATCAAATATTTCAAGGTATTAAGCCAACATTTATAAGGGAAATAGTCTCCCAGGTATTCTCAACATATGAACAAATATTATCAAGTGTCAACAAGATAAGTAAATAATTATCTGAGTCCTATGGCTTTGAAGGGACGCAAGAGAAGAAAAGGACGGAAGAGAGAAAGATGGATAAAGGGAAAGGTGAAAAGAAGAATTTTCCCATATGTGATAATTGTGGGAAGAAACACACTGGAACTTTCTTTAAAGGAATGAGAGTTTGTTATAAGTGTAGTGAAAAAGGACACCATGTACGTAACTATAAGGGTAAGAAAAAGGTTTAAAATGTAAAATGATTCATCTACAAGGAGTTGGGACACTACGCGAACCAATGTCCAAATCATCAAAGTATGCCCCAAATGATGCTATTGGATAATAATCAAGTCATGATACTACCACAGATGAGGAGGAATGATTAGAGTTCTTATGTTGTTATTAGAGAATTATGTCATTTGAGTGTTGTATCAACAATGTACTGGTTATAATAATTATTGAGTATATAAGGATTGTACTGTAGTACTATTTCATTAAGGACTTGATATTGTGTGGAACAAAGAAAAGTGACTCAATGGTAGGTTAAATGTTTGAAAAATATATGGTTGAGAGAATGATAAACCATAATATGGTTCTGATACCGAGGTTGTGATTTTGGAATAATACATGATTGATTTGGATAAATTATATTGGATATTCTTGACTATATTGAAACTGATTAATGATTTGTATATTCCATAATTGTTGGAGTTTATAACATTTTTTTATAGAAAGTGTATATCCAGTATTCTATAATTAATAAGGGACCATGAATCTAATCAATAAGGTTTTATGGTATTTCATGATGTTGCAGTGTTTTAAAATAATACATGATGAAGGTGTTCACATGCTATTACGTGGAAAAAAAGGATCTTCATTATGTTTACCTACCTTATAAATTGTGGACTCTGATTTTGGACCGATGTATTTTGGATAAGTCTAGTTTGATTTCCATAAAAAGGACAACATGGAGGTCGGGTGGCAACCCGTCACATCCGGCAAGGCCATGAGACTTGAACCCACAACCAAAGGGCAACAAGGTTGTATCACCTACCACTGACCCACATGATGTCCTAGATTGGATAATGTGGTTTTTTTAATGGTTCTTCTTGATGAATTATAAATTCATTTTTTTAACCCTATAAGAATAGGATAAATAGAATATTATTTTTAAGTTCTATTAACTTTTAGAGTGAAAGATGAGTTTGTGGTAGAACTTAGTTAAAGGATGGGACTCTACTTATCAAGTATATATTTTTCTTCTTGTCTTATTCATTGAAGAAATTTATTCTTATTCTTTAGTGAAGGGATCCTATTTTCATGGATCTAGTGATGATAGATATGGGAATCACCATGAAAGGTGAAATGTCAATATTTTTTCAAATGGTTGCCAAACCATCTTTACTAGAAAGAATAAAGAGTTCTCAGACTGGTGATGAAGAGTTTCAAAATAAGATTAAAGCTTTGAATGATGGGAGATTGAGAGAATTTGTCTATGAAAATGTAATTTTGAAATTTGGGAAGTGACTTTGTGTTCCCGATATACCGGATCTAAAAAAAGAGTTGTTGGATGATGCTCATAGTTCCAATTTCTCTATACACCCTGGGAGTACCAAAATGTATAGAGATTTGAAGGAATATTTTTGGTGGGACAACATGAATAAGGATATTGATGATTTTGTGTCAATATGTATGGTTTGTCAACAAGTGAAACCTGGAAGGAAACAGCCTGTAGGAGTCATGAAACCTCTTCCCATACCTGAGTGGAAATGGGATAATATTACGATGGACTTCATCATGGGGATACCAAAGACTCCTAGAAGGAACGATGAAATATGGGTCATTGTTGATCGTCTTACTAAGCCAGAAAATTTTCTTACTATAAGATAAGATTTACCACTCGAAAGTCTAGAAAGACTATATATTAATAAAGTTGTGAGACTTCATGGAGTATCCCTATCAATTGTTTTTTATTGTGATCCCCGTTTTACTTCAAGATTCTCGAAAAGTCTTCAAAAGGCCTTAGATATTGAACTTTATTTGAGCACTGCCTACCACCCTCAAACAGAAGAACAATTAGAACGGACTATTCAAACCTTATAAGACATGTTGAGATCCTACTCAATTGACTTTCAGGGTATATGGGATCAATATTTACCTCTGGTAGAATTTTCCTATAACAATATCTTCCATTCGAGTATTCAGATGGCACCATATGTAGAATTAAGGAAAGAGATGTCACACACCAACCTATTGGGATGATGTTGGTGAAATCGTAGGCCTAGAATTGGTGGATGAAACAATGGAAAAGGTGAAGGTAATACAAAACCACATTAAAGTTTCTCAAACAGGCACAAGAGCTATGCCGATAACCGAAGGAAGGATTTGGAATTTCTTGAAGGAGATTATGTTTTATTGAAGGTATCTCCATGGATGGGAGTTATACATTTTTTTAAGAAAGGTTAATTGAGTTTCAGGTACATAGGACCATTAGAAATTATAGAACAAATTGGGTCTATAGCTTACCGTTTGGCAATGTCGCCAAGTCTCTCCAAAGTTCACGATGTGTTCCACGTATCACTATTGAGAAAATACATGCCTGACCAAACACATGTAATCACTTACGAGGAATTAGAACTGGAACCCAATATGTCTTATTGTGAAGATCCCGTCAGGATTCTTGATACAAGAGAACAAGTGCTGAGAAACCGGACGACTCGCCTGGTAAAAGTTCTATGGAGAAACCATACGATGGAAGAGGTAACGTGGGAACCCAAGGAACCTATGATGAAGAACCACTTGAGTATTTTTATACAATAATATTCTAGAAATTTCAAGGACAAAAATATTTGGAGGGGATAATGTAACACCCCAAGCTTCCATGGTACGATTCTCTTTGAATAATACAGTAGCGTGTGTTGTACGCAACTTCTAGATTCTAACACACCGCGACCAATAAAAGTAGCTGTTATGAATAGTAATACCCACTTTTTGGAATTTTAAAACTTTTATCTCTCCAAATGGAATTCATTTTTGGATTCAGAATATCGAAATTATCCTAGGTTAAAATTTCGGTACTTTTCGGATAACTTTTATATTTTGATGAATAGTGAAAATTACTAAATATTAATTAAAAACAACTTTTTTAAATCGAAATAATTAATAGTGATACATTATGAATTTGAGTGGTTTTAAAGTATATTTAGAATATATTTTTACCATTTAATACAATGTTGTTCATTGGACATAATTTCACAATTAAACCGCACAAAAACAAGGGTCAATCTTTTGATAGTTATTATCTCTTAAAAACACGTTTTTTATTTTAACAACGGGAATTAATTTTAAATTAATTTCTTCCACTTATGTGTTTTGAATTTAGAAAAATGGATTCCATATTTTTAATTAGGATTTTCAAATTGTGTAAATAGGTGACTTTTATTTTTAGGCATTTTGAATAATTACTTTGATAATATTTTATTTACCATGGTTAAAGGGTAAATCTGGTAAATATTTTATTTACCATGGTTAAAGGGTAAATATGGTAAATAAGGGTAAAAAATTAATATTATAATAATAATAAATTACCCTAAAACGTTTCCTACACTTATTGGTTAATACATGTCTGACCATGGGAATCTTTGGGTCGATTTTGGGACCACATGTAGCCACTTGTAGGTGATAAGGATACTTTATATTAATTAAGTTAAAGTAAATACAAAAATGACATACGCATATATCTTTTAGTAAAACAATTTTTACATAGAGTTATATATGTTATATTTTCAACTATAAATATTAATTAGAAATATAAAACGATTTCCTACATAATGGTATTTTATTTATAATTTTTAGACTTTAATAATTAAATTTATTTATGACACAATAATGATGCAGTATTTTCCTTAATAATAAAAGAATCAAATAATTGATATTATAAAAGTTAAAATAAATATAATTTGAAAGTTTTGGTGACATCAACGAATTTTATTGGTTAATATTACATGTTAGTATTTCTTAAATGAATTTTTTTTTTGAATTAATAAAGTTTTTATGACTTTAACAAAAATCAATTATTGAATAGTGTCAAAATTGACAGAAATGAGTTTTTAAAACAAGTATTATATTATTAGTTGATATTATATTCCTAAAAAACTAAGTATCAGCCAAAAGACTTAAAAAATGATATGTGTATAATTAATGGACCACTTGGGGGTCTTTTGGAAGTATATATTATGTTTATTTACTATATAATATAAAAATACAAAGTGACATGGTAAATGTCAATCAAATTAACTAAGAGTTAAGACTAAAAGATAAGGTTAATATAATGACCCAAACCTATATAAAATATATTGGTTGAAGGAATTTCGACCCATCCCCAACTTAGACTTTGAATAATCCACTTTGGATCCATTAGAAAGCAAATATGAATTTATTGTAAATTAATACTATAAGTTTTCCATAAAGAGCACCTCCTCCCCCTTATAAAGGACACCACTTCAAACCTATTTTTCTCACCTTAAAACCCTTTTGGTTTGGCCAAACCCTTCCCAAATACTATCTTTACTTCCCTCAATTCACCCTAGAGACTTTAGTTTTTTCATAAATCTAATCTAAGGATCCCTTTTGATCAAATCAAAAGGAATACTCGAAGAAGATGTAATGTTTTCACCACCGTTTTTCAAGTTCCTTTCTTCTTCAACTTCTTCTTTCTTTTTTATTTCCTTTCTAAAATAATAACTCTAGTATATTCTATATACTTTAATGTTATTATAAATATGGTACGACCATATTTAGTATTTTATCCATCCTTTGAATGAAATGTCACCATATGTGCATATGTACGGCCTATCGTCTCCACGTCGTGGTGTAATTGTTATTAAATACATTATTATTTGGATGGGTTTAATAATGATGTTTAATTCATGTAAATAATAAATATAAAATGATAATTATTCTGTATATATTATATACCATCAAATTATATATTATTTTAATATCAAAAGAATGATATTGTCGCTCGTGCGTACGTACGGACTACCGTCTCCACAAACACGATGAGATTCATTCCCCATCGTATCAATTCAAGTCTAATTCTCATTTGATGATTAAAAATAATGTTTAAGGACTTGATATCATTCTAGATATGAATAATATACATCCCATACATAACAAATATGGCTCACATAACAAATAATATAAAGAAAGAAGAATCTGTTAACACCCGAAACAATGATAATACTAGGATATTATTAACAAAGCAATGTTAAAGGATCATATATGATATCATAATAATGTATATGATTCTTGTATAATTTAATAACAATTATTTCACCATTATACCGGAGGTTAACCTACCCTAAACCAAGTTAATGTACAAGGTAAGGGTTTATTTCACAATCTCTTCATTATCCGATGTTGATTATACTTAATTATCTAATGGGACCTCTTTATCATCCACAACCATGTTTCTTAAAAATGTATTTAAAAACATTCTTACTATTTTACAGAATATGCGTTAAAGTCATTTATACCCTTGTTTTACTTTTTATAATATGTTTATAAAGGAATCTTTCCATAGTTTTCCAAACAAGGTCCTTTTTAACCTTTTTGACAAAATTAAGGTAAGAATGTCTTTTTTAGCTTATACAGCAGGTGCGGCTATTTTCTACCGTTATAAACTCGTCAAAGCTTCCCTTACAAGCTTATAAGAATATTTTCAAAGGAAATGTTTTATTTTATAATTATGTGACTCTTAAATTATTTCAAAATAGAAATAGATATTTCTCTAAAAAGAGTTTTGATTTCATCTATGTCAACATCCTTTGATGGATTTTAAGTTTATTTGTAGTTGATTTATTATGATACAAAACATCCATATTTTATTAAAGGTTATGTGATATGTTTGACTATGGATGTCCTATTTTTATACCATTCATGATTTATGGTTAAAGTATTTACATTTCATATGCTAGTTTTAAAATGAATGTTTATTATATGTTTAAAACTTTTCATATGAGGAATGTATTGGACTTAGTAAGTGACGGGTGGAGCCCGCTATAGCTCCTCGATGCATCGGTAGGTCTCATGAGACAACTAGACATGGAATTGGCCGAGGCCCTTTCCCAATTTGATTTATGTTTTTGGCCGAGGCCTTAATCATTTTTAGATGTCTTGACCTAGGCCTTGACATAATGTTTCAGAATGTCCGGCATTATACATTCCCTCATTATGGAAATAATATTGATGGTTCATGTGGTCATTCAGCTAGTAGAATACCCGTGATTATGTTTTATTATGTAATTATTTACTCATCTCATATTCTTCCCATTAAATTATTCATGTTTATTATTGGTAAAGGCATGTGGTTTTCAATTATTTACCACGCTTAATATTTATGTCATTTTCCGATGTATTACTTACCCTTAATGAGTGTTTGAGCTCACCCTTTTATTATGTTTCATTTTCCCAGGATATGAAGAATTTAGTTATGAGTGACCATCATGAATAATATAGGAGGCTTGGATGTTTATAATCAAATATATTTGTGTTTTACTTCTTTTACAGTTGTAAATTTGAACTTATGTATGAATCTTATTTCCAATAATACTAAACTGATCGGTCTTTCGAGACATGATTTCCTTATGACCATGTCAATGTTATGTAGTAATGCACCGACTATGGGTAACTGGGGTCGGGGCATTACAATGGATATAAAAGATATAAAATGGAATAATAAACATAAAAAGGATATAAAGCAAGTAAATAATTAAACTTATTTTATTATTCAAGATTACAATGATTTTACTTGATGATTCAGACTCAGAGTAAGGGACTTTCATTTAAAACCATCTTTTAATGTTCACATTTCATCATTTTTTTATTAAAGAAAAAAAGGAATGTTTTTAACTAATATGGAATTATGAGGTGTATCTCACTTGCATGATTCTCTGTTAATTTAAAATTTTCTTTATAATTTTTCATTTTTATTTTTTAAGAGATAATTTTCATCATTATGTGAACGATTTTTATATTTTAAAAGTGAATTTTACAAGAAAAGGGTTTATTAATATCTAAAAGTGTTTTTCTTATGGGTTAAAATGGGTTTTCATTGTATTTATCATGGTATATTCTTTATAAATTTTTAATTATGGTTTTATCCTATTATACCTCAAGATATGATGGGTTGAGCAGCATTATATCTCAATATATATCGGGTTAATCCCATTATAGCTCAATATATGATGGGTGGGAACCATTTTTTATATCCAATACATTGGGTAATCCGAGGAGGCATAAATTGACTGAATTTTTTTTCCATTTGAATGGTTAAATTTAAGGATGATATGGTAATTATGTCCCAAATAACTTGCATTATTTTTATATTCATGTTAATACATTTTTAAGAAAATGGTTTTTAATGGTTTATATTTTTTTACTGGTCTAAAGAATTATTTATTTTATCCCTTACCGATATTTGTCTTCTCATCCCATGTTTTGAAATGTTTTTAACATGCTAAAAGGATGGGTATGGAAAAGGAGTAATTCAATCTTAATGTAATGAATATATTCATGAATAATAAATCATGTTTTCTTTTAAAAGTTTTATATTTTAATAAAATGGATACTCTTTGGAAGTGTCTACTTTCTATTTTATGGTATTTTTGTGTATTATTTATGGCCTAATTATATAAAACTCTAAACATAAAAAGATCATCAATATGATATAAAGTAAAATTCTTTACTAAAATCAAGATTATGTATTGTTTAAGGTTTCTGTATTACAATTGGTATTAAAGGATGTTTTAGACAACATTGAAGATTATTATGTTTTCTTGAGACTTATGGATATCATCATGGGTTTATAATTATCTAGTTGATCGTCATTTTAATGTCTTAGAAACCCTTTTTAGTCTTTATGTTATGTAATATTAAGGTGATATGTAGTAATTTTGGAGATATTTATTTTTTAGGTAATTATGGGTTATTACATTTTGAGGTGAATAATTAAAAGTATAAAATAACCATGGAGGTCAAAAAATGTCATGGTATTTATTGAAGATTTTATCATATTTTTGAAATATTATTAGAATTATATATTTTTTCAAAAAGGAACAACTTGCAGGTTGGGTGAAAACTCATCGCGTCCGGCAAGGCCGTGAAGATTAAATCAATAACTGAAGGGTGACAATGGTGCATCACATACCACTAGCTTACATGAAGTCTCGGGTTAGAATGAATTTTTCATTTTAGTTATTTTATTTGAGGTATTAATAATATAATTATTTTTTGAACATATGTTTTTATCAAAAATATTACCTTGGCTTTGAAAAATAATTTGGCATTTAAGTGATTAAATTCGTTTTGGAAGACATTCACTGTTTTGGAAATCCTATAAGATTAAGGTAAATATAATTCCATGGGATTTTATTTGAGTGTAAAAGGTTTAATTATATTTTATAATAATCAATGTTTATATTGGAGATTTATGATGATACTATTTATTTATGGAAATTGTTAACCTACCTTGGAGAATATATGATTAGAAAAATTACATTTTTTGTATATTAAGATCGATTGATTTTATTTGGATTTATATTGGAAGACTATATAATCAAATACTTCTAATTTTGGGTTATAATGTTAATCTATATTATTTTTTATGAATTTTAAATATAGTTATACTTTGAATGGTATATGTTGAAATTTGGGTATTACTGTTGGATTTTAGAGACTAATGTAGTTTTTCCAAATTTAAAGGTTTATTATTTTTTGGAAATTATCTTATCTTGTACGAACCATTTGGGTTTTCCCAAATTAATAAAGGTAGTAAAAATATAATGTTAATCTTTTTATAATTTGATTCCCTTTAATCTGATTCTAGTGCTTTGGGTATGAAAAAATTCATCTTTAATACTCGCCATTTAGAGAAAAAATGATTTATGGTTGAAATTGATAAATGGATGAAAATATAATTTTAAATTAAGTATGTTTAGTTATGTTCTTATTATAGGAAGTAAATGAATTCCTAGACTGTATAAAAATTATTTTTCAACAAAAAAAGTTATTTTTTAGTTTTCTTATTGGGAAATCAATGTACTTTTAACCCATCAAATATTTATTGTTTTTTTATTATTAACTTTCTCCTAACCTTGTTTTCTATCACTATCCATCAGAACATGATGTTTAGTTATATCATACATTTTTATGTTTTCCTTCATAGAATCCTAATGTGTGTTATCTTAGGTGAGCATTATACTTCCATCTCTTTCTTTTAATGTGGAGGTGTTATTAATCATTTTTTCGATGTATGGTATTAATAAAGGTATTTTGAAAAGTCAAAACCTCAGTTTTTGATCCCATGTTCAAATTTTGAGGATATAATTTATTAAATAGAGGGGGAATGTAACATATTGGGTTTTTTTATAAGAAAGGCTATGTTCAATAGCATACATGATATAACATGCCAAGCTAAAATAAACAACGAAATATTATTATCTAAAAGTTATCATTATAAACTAGATGTAAAAGTAGAAGGAATGAATATTGTTAACTAAATTATGAAAATATAGTTTATACATGTATATATAATTAATTTTTTAGAGATAAATTATTTCTAAATGAATGTAAAACCTTTTAAAAAAAGGAAATTTGTTTCTGAAAAACTATTTAAATATGAATAAGAGTGTTTTATTCCAATAAATTAATAAATAATTCTTATTGGATTATATTAATGAAATATATATATATATATCTAATTTATTTTATATATTTCATATTATATTTTTTTTCAGGCAATATATATGAAAAATTTTAATGTTAGCATAAAAGGGGTATTTTTTTTTAAAGGCAATTTTACATCCTTTTCATGGAGAACCCATTCAAAATATAGTCTTTGACACTTTTATTAATTATATTTGGTAAAATAAACTTCTTATTTGTAATTGGGTCATAAAAATTTAATTTTTATAAATTTTAGTTATTTTTCTAATAAGATTTATTTTTTAGTAAACAGTGAATAAAAAAATGCATTTTAATTAAAACTACTTGTTCGTCAAATTTTTTATATTAATAAATAAAAATATTGAATTTTTTAAAATTATAATTATATTATTTTTTATCATTTAATCCAATTTAGGTTATTGGAATCAATTTCACATTGAAATTGAATATAAAAACATAGTGAACTTTTGAGCATTTTAACTATCAACTTTTTTTCTGATTTCTTCAATGGGATTAATTTTTATATTAATATCTACTAATTCCATATTTTGAATTTGGAAAAATTTATTCCTTATTTGGAATTGTGAGGAAAACATTTAGTAAATAGTTCCCTTTAATTTTTGGGACATTATGAATAGTAACATTAGTAAATTGTTATTATCACGGTTAATGTTAAATCAGGGAATTAAAGGTAAAAATAATGTTATCTATTATATAAAATTACCCTAACAATTTTCCCAATTTAATTGGATGAGTTTGTTCTGAAAATACCATCCTTTTTTATATTTTACGATCACTTGGATCTACATGGATGACTTTGATGCATTTATAATAATATATTGGAAGAGAAGACAAATTTAGTCTCACCTGTGTTTTTAATAAGTAAAATATTTTAAAATTGGAGTTATATAGGTGATATGTTATACTATAAATATTCATTTGAAATATAAAATAATTATATATATCATAATAATTTATTTATAGTTTTTTATTATGATATAATAAAATTAAATTTTGACACAATGATGATGTTGTAATTACCTCAATAATGATGGAAACAAATTAATGATATTAAAATTATTAAAATAAATGTAAATTTATATAATTAATGTCATAAAAAATTGGATTAATTTTAAATTATTTTTATGTGTTAAAGTGGTTTTTTTGGATTTATCTTACCTTTATGATAGTTTTAAAAAGTCATCTAATGAATAATGTCAAAATTGAAATTAATGATATTTTAAAATAAATAATATTTTATTAGATGAAATAAAATTTATAAAAATAAAAAAATTTGACAAAATGATTAATTTAAGTCTTAAAATTTATCAATTACACATTAATTTGGTATTTTTTAATTTATATCAATTATATTAACCTTCAAATAGATAATTACATGATATCATGGTAAGAATTAAATGTGTCCATTAAGGTCTAAAACAAAAAGATAAAGATTAAAAAAACATGTCTAATTTTCATTTTATTAAGGTTATTTAACTTTAAATCAATATATGTTATAAATAAATATGTTTTGATCCATTATAATCACAAGCATAATTTATATTAATTAAATATTCTAAATAATTTCAAGAGTTCCCCTACACTTTCCTATAAAAGGGAACTCATTTATCTCTATTATTCACACAAGAAACATATTTTTCAGAAACTATCTACCAAAAAAATTTCATATAATTCCTACCCACATTCTTTAGGACTTATTTGTGGCATAACACATACCTTTTAGGTGTTAAGGTGTTAATCAAAGAAGATCATCCGAAGAAATTGTATCATTTTTAATTAAGTGTTTTAATTTTATTTCATATTCCAATTTCTTCAAATGTTCTTCAGCATTATAAAATAATAACTCTTGTATACTCAATATACTTATAGTTTATTATGTTAATATCATAACATAAACCCATTTCTACATCCATAAAATGAGAAAAGAATTATTCGTTTGTGGGTACGTGTGAACTATCGTATCCACAAACAGATATAATTCATTTTCCATTACCATCTCTCAAGATTGGTTATAATGATATAATTAATGATTATATGTGATATTCACGGAATATTTATCATTATAAGTGAATAATATTTTAATTCAGTTAATAATTCCATGAACATAAAAATGATAAAGTTCTTTGTTCATACTTGTGAACTCCTCCAAGAAGTAGTGTGATTCGTTTTTAATCACCACATCACATGGATAATACATATAAATATATCTAAATGATTAATATTATATTAATTATATTATGATCTTTCTAGAAATATAAAATAATATTTACCTTCCTTTCATAAAATTTCAATGAAAAATGTAAATTTTACTCATACATATGTACGACCTACCATCTCCATGATTATAACACTATTTATTTTTCGTAACAATAAATTAATGGTTTTATTTAAAATAATTATTTAAAAATAAAAATTATTTCTATTTCATGAATATTATTCTAGATATTATAGAATTATGACCACTTTAACTATTGAAATTATACCAATTTCATTTTTGACTCAAGTATTGAACTTCGACAAAACTTCTGACATGAACAAAAATAATTATATAATTTTTATAATAAGAAAATAAGTGATATAAAAATGAATATTAACCATGAAACTTGTTCTAAATAAAGAAATAATTCAAAAACATTATTATTCAGGAATAAAAAAATTTTAAATGATGATTCAGACTCAGGGTAAGGGACTTTAATTTAAAACCCTCTTATAATGTTTAATTATCATCTTTTTTTATTAAAGTGAGAAGGAATGTTTTTAACTTATACAGAATAAGAAAATTTTCTCACATTTATAAAGCTTTATTTATTTAATGTTTTATTTATATTTTTTTATTATTCAATTAAAATAAAATGGTTTAATTATTGTGTGAATTCTTTTTACATTTTAAAAGTTATTTTTACAAGAAGTGTATCTTGTTATCTGAAAGTGTTTTTATTATGGTTTTAAATGATTTTTCAAGAGTTTTATTCATGATATTTTCTTCAAAAATTTCTAATTATGGTCTTCCCATTATATCTCATGATATAATGATTTTATCCCCATTATATGTCAAGATATGTAAGGTTAAGCCAATTATAGCACAAGATATGATAGGTGAGTCTCATTATAGCTCTCCAACACATTAAGTAATTTAGAGATAGAAGTTCACAAAACGTTTATTCCATTTTGTAAGGGTAAATTTAAGGGTGATGTGGTAATGATGTACTAAGGAACATTCATGACTTTTCAATTCATGCAAAAGAGTTTTTAAGAAAAGGGTTTTTAATGGTTTACATGTTTTCACTAGACTAACTAATTATTCGATTTTTACCTTAAAGGGATTTTTTTGATCATCCCATGTTTTGAAATATTTTTCACAGCATATAAGGATTGGTAAGATAAAGAGGGAATTCAAGATTAATGTTATGAAAATTTTCCTGAATAAAAATCATGTGATTATTAAAATAAATATTTATTTTTTTAAATTGATATTCTTTCGAAGTGTCCACTTTGTATTTTATGGTTTTTTTATGTATGAGTTATGGGATATTTCTCTAAAACATAAAACTTGAAAAGATCGTCAATTTTAAATAAAGAAAAATTCATGACTTAACTTAAGATTATGTAATTTTTAAGGCGAGGGCCTTACAAAAACATTAATATTTATATCAAATTCTAGTATTGTATTATATGGGTTTTCAATTGATGATATAGTTTCTATAGACTAGTAACTTCAACAGATGATTTTATAATTTTATCCTTGATTATTTTTTTGGAAATTTTTTATATCTAATTTTTTTGTATACTTTTTGGTGGGTTTAATTTTTTTATTTTAAATTTTTGTTTTGTGAGTGTTACATGGACGTACATTCCCACAATATAAATGGTGCCTAAATTTATCATGAGGGTTAATGAACTAGTAAAAATTAAATATTTATAACCATACTTAAATCTATAATTATGATGAGTAGGAGTTGATCTGTAAGTAAGGGATCACAGTTATTTTTCTATGTGTGACCATGGTAACAACTAATAAAGCCAAATTAAAACATCAAAAGAGGTGATGAAATTTTGTTGGGTGATAAAAATTGATGAGGGTGATGATTTTGTGTGAGCACCAGGGTTATAGTTAGGAAATAAAATAGGAGTATTAGAAAATAGAAACTTGAAAATACAACTAGTTGATAAAATAGGGGAAATTAACTAGATGGTTTTTATAAATATTTTCCTTTGTTCATGTAATTGAATTAACCTTCTTAGAGCTGATTGAAAAAGGTTAACCTGATTTTTTTATCAGAACAACCTATGTTTGAAAGATTCTTATATCTTGTGTACTACATAAGTCACTAGATCCCAAAATGAAATATCAGATATCACTAAGTTCAATTTTTCAATTTAACATAGTGATCCTCTCCCAATAATGATTCAGTTTTTAGTAAAATAATTATATGGTAAAATATTTTGAAATACTGTTTGATCAAGATTAGTTTTCACTGATACTCAATGTTTTCAAATATTTAGTTTCAAAAAATAATTTTAGAGCAGCATCTAATCAGATTTATGCATGAATAAAGTAAACATGATTAAACAACACAACATAATCCCCTAATTTATATTTATCTAATGTTTATGATCACATTAAACATTTTAAAG
Source organism: Viscum album (assembly GCA_963277665.1). Lineage (NCBI taxonomy): Eukaryota > Viridiplantae > Streptophyta > Magnoliopsida > Santalales > Viscaceae > Viscum > Viscum album. Next base: position 529,070,056 of record OY728128.1, read on the forward strand.
GATTTCAAAATAACATAATACTTGCAGAAAAAAATATGAACCAAAGAAAAGATAAATGAATATTTCTATATCATTGCTCCTACTGCATGTTTTTCACACTAATATCTTGTTCCTGATCCTCAGTCGACATGTGTCATCTCTTCTGTTCTTCACAATTTATGGTACCGGTCCTCATATCTCTAAATCTCATCCTTCGGGACTCTTCTTCTATTAATATGCCTATTTCATGCCAATCCTCACATGAATATCACAATACCTATTATAAAATTATCTCCATAACTTCCAAGTGGAATTTTTTGTCATTATACATCAACCCCAATGTTGACCAAGGTAAAATATTCTCTAACAGAATCCACAACTCTGTGAAACATCTAGTCATGTAGAAAACATGATCCAAATCTTATATTATCTCCACATGAAAGGATCAATGGTTGTAAAAACTAAGTGAATGTGCTTGAATGTCTAATCCTTAATTCAATTCATGTGATCTCATTCACTTGTGATCATCATGCGTGATTAAACCAAGAAAACATAAAATATTCAATCTAATATTGAGGCTGGAACCTCCCCTTTAGTGAATTTTTCCAATTTCCGAATTTTCTATGCATATTGAGGTTTAAATAATTTAGTTTGGATTTATAAAAAATGATCCCATGCACAATACCCTTTTATAGCCCAGTATAATGCGGCCCACTAGTCGTCTTGAAAAAATTTGCTCGATCATGCTCCATTTGAGAAACCACTGTGATTTTTACCCAATTACCCATGGTTAAAGCTTTTCTCATTTCAATATTATGTTACATAATTAATTCATCATGATAATTCCACTAGATTATTCACCGCATACTTCCAACTCCATTGAATAGCTTTGGAAATTCAATATTTGTTCATCAATGACCATAAAACATCCACATCTCAATAAATGTATGAGTTTGACCTTTGCTAGAGTCATCTCAGGCGTGATTTCATATAATTAATGTTTATACTTAAGTATCTTTGATTGGAGTTATGTCTTGTGGTGTGTTTGGGTGAATTCTATTAAAATTTTGGAGAAAAGAGGTTTTGAATGGTTGTAACATGGTTTATACAAATCGTGCAGTAGCCTAGGAGAAACTCTGTACCCTATGGTCTTTTAAGGAATTAGCTTTATTACAGTTAAAACACAATTTGAGAGGCCATGCGATATGTTCATGTGAAGTACCTATTTAAGTAGTGTCTAATGCACGTTTGGCACATCGTTTGTCTAACTGTGTGACTAAATCATGTGAGGGCCGACAGTGAGATCCTAAAATTGTGAATCTCACTTGTTTTCAACCATTAATGACTTGTTTCACCTCATATGTATCCCCAACTAGTTATTTTAATATCCTAAGGGTAAATAATGGTTTTCACATCAACTCTAAGAGATTCTAGGGCATTATGAACATCGTTATTCAAGATCAAAATCAAAAATTAAATATCTCCTCTTCTCTCGGAAGGTAGATTTTGTCCCAATGCTTCTCTTGTTCTTTATTCTACCATTCCATGATATTTTCATAGAAGATATCCTATGTTTCCTTGTATAAAAACCTATGTGGTGATATCTAGATCTAGGATTGTGGATCTAGATCTATATTTATATGATCTTGATGTCTTTGATCTTTATTTTCGTTTTTGTATTTTGATCTGAATCTTTTATCAATGTCATTGTGCTTCTCGGATTTTTGGGATTTCAATTAGGCAAACATCCATCAACAAACTGAGTCATTCAGTCTAAATCTAATTTCCATAGTCATGAATCTTATATTTATATGAAAATTTAGAGAATTTATAGAATATTTTTGAAATTCATTTTCTTGAATTAGGCTAATTAGATTGACCACTTGATTTAACAAATCACTATTGAAATAAGTGATTAATTTGGGAATTAATCATGAGACTAAGGGGATTCCATATTATATGATTAATTTTTTAAAATTTATTATAAGATGTATGAACTATAATCTCTATAATTAATTAAGGAATTAATTATTAGATATTGAAATGGCTAAATTGATATGATTATTTGTATATTAATTATGTGCCTTTGATAATATGGCCAAGATAATTAATTGTGAGATTTCTTATGGAATATTGATATTAAAATGTGTTAATTGATTTTGGAAAAATTAATTGTGGAATTTGAATTGTTATATTGATTGATTAATTGTTGAATTAATTAATGGAGTAGTCATTTAGTTAATTGTTGAGTTAACTAATGTAATGGATGTGTTTTAATAATTATTGAATTAGTAATGGGATATGGGTGAATAATAAATCGGTAAATTAATTATTTGATACAGAATGGGAACATGGTCATTCTAAATTGAGAAGTAGAAATGCTAACATGGTCATCATACTTATGAGTAAAGATAATGGGAACATGGTAATTCTAAATTTATAAGTATACATGGTAACATGTTCATTATACTTATGAGTAATGAGAATGGGAACATGGTCATTCTATTGAGTGGTAAGCCTGGTAACATGGCCACCTTAATTATAATTGTGATATTGGTAACTTTGGAAATATGGCTTATAAATTTAAAATTAAATACTAGAAATAATGACACTCCGAGTTGTGGCCTCAAATTAGAGTATTCGACTCAATCATGAGTCGAATCAGGTATTGAGTTATCATAGCATTTTTAATACTTTGAGCATTGGCTAGAAGACGGTATGAAGTTATGGTATTACTTCAGGAACACTTTGGGATCTAGTATGATATGATGTTATTATTGAGGTATGGGTATCCTTGTTATCCTTGGAGTTAATGTAGTCAAAAAAGAAAAAATGAAAATGTGATAAATTATTTTTTATTAGACTATAATTATTTATTTATAGAACTCCATGAGGTATCTTCTGACTAGTATTTTTTTAGACACCATTGGTGGTGGCCTACTAAGTTATAATCATGCCCTATTAGGGCTGCCTAATTATTACCCGAATTGATTATATTGTCGTAGGATTAGATAAGGGAAAAGGCCCAGAGATATGTGACTGATTGGTGTTGGATCCTAGTTGAGGGGACTGAACGTGGTTCAGCACCCACTTAGGGAGTTGTAGTGTCTTTATTTTCAATTTCATTATAGTAACTTGAAACTTATATTGGAATAACATGTTTTCCATTTCAGTTGTGTATTTTATTTCCTACTTGGTTATCTTTTTACATGAGTATTTTTCATGATATATATGATTCTAGGTTTATTTATTTACTTATACTAGTGTTTTACTCTAATAAAATAGGGGATAGTCTCCCAAGGAATGACTTACTAGAATCTCACTACTAGTCAGCAGCCTCTAGCATAGGGGGAGGTGCGCTTGAGGTCATGTAGAGAATCTGCTTGAGGAAGCATTACGTCACACCCAGTTTGAGATGTTTCAAAATGGAATCATAACACCAGTTTTCTTTCTTCTTCTGTTGTCTTACTTTTTTGGGAAAGGTATACCAGAGATTAGGATGAGTCGATACTTTGTAATGAGCTCGTTCATGGGAGTTGAGAACCCGTGTATTGGGGAAAACTTGAGTACTCAAGGTGGGATTGTTGTTATTTTTTTTGTTGTTATAGTTGAATATTATTTCACCTTAGGTGATGCACTTGTGGGGTGAAATGATTATTGTTTTTGGGAATTTTATTCACTACTGATTCATGGCCCATAATGGTACAAGAGTTGAGTCTTCATGAATCATTCTAGCCAGTCAGGGTTGTTTTGAAATGCATCATTTTAGGAAGGCATAGAAAAATGGGTCATGGGTAAGTTGTTAAACTTGAAATGTTTTCCTTTTTTGTGAGATTAAAATGAAATAATTATTCCTAACATGAATTAGAAAATATTTTAAAATGATGAAAAATGAGAATAATTGAGTTTCTAAATGATAAACTTTATTATGATAGTGTGTTTACCCTTGTTAGCCAAAATCTAGGTGTCGGATGGTTATGGGTAGTAATAATGCCTCGATTTTGACCGTGTGGCGAGGGAGGGATAAAGTATTGTTGTGATTATTTTCTTCTTTTGTAAATGCTATAAGGTTGTGTTATGATACCCAAGACATTTGTTTGGAATTTTAGAGAGTATTCCAACATGACACTTGTTGAGTGGATGATCAAGGGGCATTCCTAGGAATGACTTTCTAGTTAAGGAACTTGAGGCACTAATCGCGCCAATAGAAGATGAAGGGGTGAAGTTTTAAGATAACTTATCTAGCTTTATGAAATTTATGGAAAGAGACCTAGAGAGAGTAGTGAAGAGTATGTCTGAGTTGACTATGGAGTTTCAGTTGCGGAACCCTCTAACTTTTACTAGATATGGTGGACCTGAAAGAGATGAATTCTGGTTTCATTCGATAGAGAAAATACTTGAACATTTAAAGACTCCAGCTGATATGATGGTCCTATTGGATACTTATATACTAAAGGGATAAGAAAAGTGTTAGTGGTATATTTAGGAGATGAGGGAGCTATAAAAAAACATTTCCAGGATGGACTGAAGTGTGAGATTAATTCTGAGGTGAATATATTCAAGCTGAAGAAGTAGATGGAAGTGGTGGACCATGATCCCATAGTTGAAGGGAAACTAAGGTATGATTCCATTTCTAGATAGGTAGTTGTTATTGGATGATCAGGAGGTGTGAATTCTGAGATCAGGAAGTTCCATTTTTAAAACTTTATCCAGGGATGTGGGAAGCAAAGTATGAAAATAGGAGGGTTGGTTGGACCGAACCTTACTGGGGAAATTTGTCACCAGTGTGGAAGGATTGGACACTATCGTCAACATTTTTCCTGAATAATAGTAGAGTGTCGATCTTACATCTTGTTGGGAAATCTATAGGAGTTCTGAAAGTCACTACGACATACAGGTACTGATGGAGTGGTTGGGTAGAGTCAGAGTGTGGGAAAAGAATCTTATACACCAAATCAGGCTTGAAGTTTGAGTTCTACTAGTCGAGGTGGTAGAGGTTATGGATGTGGTTCTTCTGGGAAGAAGCGCCCTTAACCATAGAGTATTTCTACACAAGAGAGATAGACATCACGACAGTGAGGAGGGGAAGTATAGTTACATGAAATACAGATAATAATTGTGGATAGCGAGGTTGGACTATCAATAGTGATAGGTACTATTCTAGTAGCTTCTACTTAGCTAGTTCCTTGTTTGATATTTTTTTGTATCAATCCTTTGTATCTATAAAACTTGTTAATGGTTTGATCCTAATAGTGGATTTTGTGAGCGGGGTAATGAATATAGATACACTATTTGGAGTGAGGTCTAGAGATAACTATCTTTGAAAGGGATGTTCACCAGATATTAGGGAATATAATTTTCTATGGGATCTCTATGGTAATGATATGATGGGCTTCAACCTAGTTATGGTTATGGACTGGCTAGTCACATACCGATCCCACATAGACTATTACCATACAAGTGTTACATTTTCATATCCAATGGGTGACCAGTATATTCATCGTGGAGTGTGGGTAATCTAGGTAGGATGAGAATTGATAATTACTAATCAATTGGGAGAGCTTACAGCTTAGGTTTCTAGTCCATTCTTGGATGACAGTGGAGTTATGCATGATTTCCTTCCACTAGTACTGGAACAATTTTGGTATGTCTTTCATAAAGTCTTATTAGGGATAACAATAAATAGAGATGTAGAATTCTTTATCGGGATCATATCAGGGCCTAAGCCAGTATCTATTCCACCATAAAGAATAATACCAACTGAGCTTGAATAGCTTAATACACATTTGGATGAATTGGAGGATAAGGTATTTATCCATCCATGTGCATTGACTTTGGGATCCCCTATTTGGGTCACAAATAAGGATGACATGAATTTACGTTTATGTGTTGATTACCAGAAGTTGAACAAAATGACTATAAAGAAATGATATCCTCTTCCATGTATGGATTATATGTTTGACCAATTTAAGGGAGATTGTGTATTCTAAAAGATTGATTTGATAATAGGTTGTCATCATTTGAGAGTTCATACTTCTGATATATTGATGAATGATTTCATAAGTAGGTATATCCTTTATGAGTTTTTCATAATTCTTTTTGGGTTGATAAATTCACCAACATTGTTTATGGATTTGATTAATAGGACATTTCATCTATATCTAGATCAGTTCATGGTGGTGTTTTTGGATGACATCTTTGTGTACTCCAAGACTCATGACGATCATATCCAACATCTTGACATCATCTTGGGTACACTGAGAGAGAATCATTTATACACCCATTTATCTAAGTGTCATTTTTAGATAGATTAGGTAAACTTCTTGGGGCACATTATCTCATAGGAAGGAGTGTTAGTGAAACCAAAGAAGGTTGAATAATTTCTTTCATGGGAGTAACTCAAGAATGTTTTTGATATCCAAAGCTTCCTAGTATTATCTAGATATTACAAGAGATTCATCCAAGACATTTCTCATTTGGGAGCATCGCATTCAGGCATTACCAAAAGGGGAGTAAAGTCTAAATGGTCATAGGCTTGTGAGAGAACTTTTCAGGAGTTGGAGAATTTTTCAACACTGGCACAAATTTTGATCCTACCTGATTCATGTGAGGATTATAAGGTCTATTGTGATTCTTCTAGGATTGGTCTTGGAGATTTGTTGATCTAGAGAGATCAAGTTGTATCATATGGGTCTCGACAGTTGAGGCCTCTTGAACAGAATTACCCTACGCATGACCTCATGTTGTCAATAGTGGTTTATACTCTTAAGTGTTTTATACACTATCTATTAAGAGAAAATTTTACAGTCTATACATATGAAAATAGTTTAAGGTATATATTTTCATAGTGTGACTTGAATCTTGGGCAGTGGATATTGGTTGAGTATATGAAATCTTATGATTTTGAACTAGAATATCTGTCCGGGATGGGAAATAGTGTGGTTGATTCCTTGAGCAGGAAAAATCTGACTTAGATGGTTCATGATTCAAGTGAAAAGTGGAATATTATGACTTTACTGGCTAAAATGCAAGTGGTGGTTCAAGAGATTCAAGAGAATATGACTCGGGTTTCAGTTGCAGTGGATTCTATACGTTTGAGATGGATTAGGGAAAGATAGTATGAGGATCTAGAGTGATTATCCTTGAGGTAAAGTTTTTATGGTGGGGATAAATCTTTGAACTGGTTGATATATGAGGATGAGATTATCTATTTTAAGAATCTAGTTATTGTGCCGACCATCGTGGAAGAGGATATCAGGTGGGAATTTTGTGCCTTGAAATAGGAGGTTCATCCAGGTGTAACCAAAATGAACCTTGACCTGTGATGATAGTTTATGTGTCCATGCATGAAAAAGAAGATACTAGGTTTTGTGGAAAGATGCCTGACCTGTCAGCAGGTGATAGTGGAGAATCAGTGACCTTGAGGTTTACTATAATCATTTCCTATTTCAGAATGGATGTGGAAAAATGTGACCATGAACTTTGTGGTTGTTCTCCCTAAGTTTATTATAAAGAATTAAGTTTGTTGGGTCATTCTGGATCGACTTAAAAAGGCAGCACACTTCCTATCTATAAGGGAAACCCTTATAGTAGAATAGTAGAGAGAACTATATGTTCAAGAGATAGTTCATCTACATGGAGTGCAATGGACTATAGTTTCAATTCATGATTCATGGTTTACTTCATGCTTCTACAGGGATTATAGAAAGAGCTTGGCACATGTGTATTATTGAGTATGTATCTCGACCCATAGATAGTCGGGATATCATAACATACTATACAGGTTCATGAGGATATGTTACAAGCTTGTTCTCTTGAATTCAGTGAATCTTGGTAAAATCACTTGGCTTTAGTGGAGTTCACCTAAAAAACCGTTATCTGGAAATGATATAGATGGAACCATTTCAGGCTCTTTATGGTAGGCCTTATAGATCACCGCTATGCTGGATGGAGGTTGGTGAGTTAGAGTTGTTGGGAACGTGTCTCGTGTAGTTGGCATTGGAGGAGGTATAGTTTATTCAGAAACATTTGGAAAAATCTCAAATTAGAAAGAACTTGTATGATGATAGATGGAGGCCACCCATAGAGTTTTTAAGGGGTGATCATTTATTCCTTCAGGTGTAGCTGATGTTGGTTCACCCCAGGATACGGATGTAGGGAAAGTGAACAGCCAGGTTTGTTGGACCCTTTGAGATAGTGAATAGAATCATGCATATGGCATACTAATTAGATCTTCCATAGAGATACAGTTTTATGAATTATTTTTTCCATGAATCAACACTTTGGAAGTATCTCCCCGAACCTTCTCATGTGATCAATGTGGATGAGGGTGACCTTGAGATAGATGTGTCCTTTGAGGACAATCTGATATGTGTGTTGGATCAATGTGAGAAAGTGTTGCGGGGAATGACTGTGCATATAGTTCATTTGCTATGGAATCATGGACATGTTCAAGAGGAAACATTGGAAATAGAAGTAGATATAATGGATTAATTGCCTGATATTTTTGGCAAGAAATCATATAAAGTCTTAAAAGTGCATCTCAGGGATGAGTTGTTATAAAGTTGGGAGATTATAAGATCTTGACTATTTCTAGAGTTAGTTCGGGCGTGATTTCAGGTACATTTTGTTTTTACATAAGTACATTTGATTGGAGTTATGGATTGGGGTGTGTTTGGTTGAATTCTATGAAACTTTTGGAGAAAAGAGGCTATGCATAGTTAGTGCTCAGTTTTTACAAATCGTGCGGCTTACTAGAAAAAACAATGTGCCCTCTGGTATTTTGAGGTAGTAGTTTTGGCATGGCTAAAGCATGGTTTGAGAGTCCATGTGAGATGATTGTGTGAATTTCCCCCTTGAAGCAGTAGTTGATGCACAATTAGTGCATTAATGGTTTAACTGTGCAACTAACCCACGCGACGGCTGACAGTGAGATCCTAAAATTGTGTATCTCACTCATTTTCAACAATTAATGACTTGATTCACCTCTTATGTATCCCTAACATGGGATTTTACCTTCTTAAGTTTAAAATAAGGTTTCCCCATTGACCTGGAGGGATTGTAAGGCCTCACAGACACTGTTCTTTGAGATCAAAAGCACTAATTGTAGATCTTCTCTTCTCTCAGTAATTAGAATTCATCCAGATTCATCTCCCATTCTTTATTCTAGTTTTCATTGATTTTTTCATGGGAGGTATCTTATTTTTATTATGATCTAAACCAATTTTGTGAGATATAGATCTTTCATTGTGGATCTAGATCTAAATTTATGAGATCTTTATATATTTGATCTTGATTTTGGTTTAGGGATATAGATCTGGAACTTTTATCAACATCATTGTGCTTCTTGAATTTTGGGGAATTTCGTTGGGAGAACATATGTCAATGAACTGAGGTATATGGTCTAAATCTAATTCCTATATTTTTTTATTTAATATCTATATGTTAAATTGTATAATTTCTTGAATCCTTTAGTAGTTGATTTTCTAGAATTGGGTTAAATATATTGATCAACTGATTTATCAAATCTTTGTTGAAATAGGTGATTAATTGGGGAATTAGTCATGAGAATAAGGGTATACCCTATTAGATAATTAATTTTTTCAAATTTATTATAATATTTAGGGGATGTAATCTATATAATTAATCATGGGATTAATTTGGAGATATTTAAATTGAAAAGTTGATATAATTAATTATAGATTAATTATGTGCCTTTTTTCTTAAAAGGCAATGCCCTTTTCAAAGACCCAAACACAATTTATTAAAAGAAATAAAGGAAATTACATGAGTCTGAAAGAGGAAATTTTATTACAATATTTTTCATAGAGAGGGATAAGGTCAACTGGAAAATCGTTGATCCACGTAATGGCCTGGTCGATTCCATTGTTAGCAAGACCATCTGCCACCATATTCACTTCATGATAGGTGTGGGTAGAAATGTATCTGAGCTCTGGAACTGAGTCAAGGCGATTCTTCCAACTCGCAGTAAGAGGCCAAGCAAGATGAACCACACCATTCTAAATTTCATGAACAATGGTAGTGGAGTCACTTTCAATCCAGATGTTGTTCCAGCCTTTTTATTTAACAAATTTAATGGTTTTAATCAATGCCAACATCTCAGCTTCAAGGGAAGAGGTGACACCACAACTACCATATAAACATCCATGTAAATGACCTCAAAAGTCTTTGAAAGTGGCTCCACAACCTGCAGGTTCTGGATTTTCTTTAGAGGCGCCATCCACATTGATCTTGATCCATCTAAGAAGAGGTGCTTTCCAGAACACCTCAAAAAATCATTTCAGCTGAGTAAAGATGTGATCAATCCTAAGATGTCACAGGATCACAAAGTCCCCAATCGAGTTGTCAAAATGATCTTTCTGAATCATGGTGGATCCCTAATGGCAATCAGAATTCTTTTCTGACCTGTAATAAGGTTGGAAGAGTAATTATTATGAATAATGTAATTTCTATCATACCAGATAACTTGTACAAGATCTGTAACATCATATAGGAAGAGGTTCTTGATTTTTTTGTGAAGAATCAAGATCCACACACCATTTTTGATGAGATAAAATATTGTTAGAAAATAACCATCTACAATCAAACATGTGAGTAATAAAATTTTAAATAGTATAGGCCGTAGCACATGACGAAAATTGATGATTGATATCATCTATATGTTGATGATAGAGATGAAATTTAGAATAGAGTTGGATACCAATATATTGGAGACATATCTCAGTAGGAATACGGTTATGCACAATATGAAAAATGAGATTAAGTCATGATGGTTTAATCCAAGGTTTTTCAAATTACTTCAACCAGGAAAAATTAGACTCCAAGTTCAGGAAAAAATGATTGTAAATTTTTTTGGAATCTAGAATACCATTGTGTGTAGGTTCCCAATTAATAAAATCATCATCATTAGAGAATGTGTAACCATCAACAACCTGCATGATAGAGTCAGGGAGCTCCAAATTATGAGATTAAATAACCTCCATTATAGACCATCTGATGTTGTTTGGAGAGGTATTAGGAGGAAACATGGAAACGAGGGGAGTGCCAGTCCAGTTGTCAAGCCAAAAGTGTATGGAGGAGTCCAAGATGATCATCCATCTAGAGTTATGCATGATGTGGACAAATGAGTTTCTAATGGAAGTCAAAAGATATGAATTGACATATTTCAAATTCCCTTTTTTGAGTCTCTCTAGGAATTTAATTTTAAAGAAGGCTAGGGATTCAGATATTTTATTGATTAGTCTCCAAGTGAGTCTGGCTTGGAGAGAATCATTTAAAAGTTTGATATTTTTAATACCTAAGCCACCCATTTCAAGAGGTTTGCAGCAGGTCGACCAAGGAATGGTAACATGCTTCTGTTCAATAATACTACCTATCCAAAAAAAGTTTTTAGTATAGGTATTTACTCTCTTGAGAAGACCATGAGGGCATTTGTAGATCATAAGGTAGTAAACCATTTTAGAGACAATAGCCGATTTCACAAGCCATATGCTTCCATCCATGGATAGTGATTTCCCTTTCCAGGAGGAAAGTTAATTAATCACCTGATCAACAACAGCGTTGAAGTACATGGATTTAGGCCTACCCCATAAAATGGGTACTCCCAAAAAGGTAAAAGTTAGGGAACCTTCTTGGATGCCCAGATTTTCTATGATGTGACTTTTCCTAGAAGGATGGAAAATTTTCCCAAAGAAGATAAAATATTTGTTCCAACTAATGGGATTAACCCAATACCTCTTCATAGTGGGATAAGGCATTTTTAAGGTTAAGAATATTTCTTTTACTCCCATTGAGGAACATGATTATGTCATTAGCATAAAGAAGGTGGGTTGGAATGTTTAGATTTCAGGCCGCTTGTATAGGTTTCATATTGTTTTGATGAAAAAGATAGGTGAGCAGTCTGCTAAGATAGTCTTCATGATGGAAAAGAGGATAGTAGAGAGAGGGTCACCTTAGAGAACCCTTTTTAGCATTTAAAATATCCCTTGGGGGATCCATTGACAATAATGGAGATCGAGGCTAATTTGAATAGAGGGTGAATCCTACTTATGAAGATAGCGTTAAAACCAAAACTCTGAAGGACTTTGAAAATGAAGGACCATTTGATGGTATCAAAAGATTTCCTAACGTTGAGATTAATTGCAATATTTCCCCCACTAAAAACCCTTTTAGATAATTGGTGTATTTTAAATCAAGGAAAATGCATTCTTGTATGGATCTACATTTGATGAACTCGAATTGGTTCTAAGATATTATTTTGTTTCACAGAAAATAAATTAGGTTGGTGAGGAGTTTGGTAATGATTTTATAAAGAGAGTTTATGAGAGAAATAGGTATAAATAAATAAATTTTATAGGCATTGGCCACCTTGGTAATTAAGGTAAGGAATTTGGAATGAAGACCACAAGGAAGGATACCAGTATTAAAAAAAATATTCAACCATATTTCAAACATCTGTATGAATAGCCTCCCAGTGGTGCTGAAAAAAACCCATTATTGAAACCATCAGGACCTCGAGCACTATCAGGGTTAAGATTAAAGGCAGTGGCATTGATTTCATGGTCTAGGGGAGTACTCAATAGAAAGATGTTTTCATCCTCATTGACCAAAGTCGGGTTGATCTGAGGAAGAATATTCTTTTTAATATTTGGACCATTAAAAGTATTATCAATATAAGTGACAACGTGATTAGTTATGGATACCTCAGAGGCATAGATATTGTCATTATATTTAAGAAAGGATATCGGTTGACTGAATTTCCTAATCCTCTATATGTAATTGTAGAACATGTTGTTTCTATCACCATCTATGAGCCATTTAGTTCTGAAAACCTGTTTGCGGATTTTATCTTTGAGAACTAAAAGGGAGTCGAGCTTAATAGATATGATTATTTCATTTTGGGGGTCATAGGAAAAAATCAGAGTTTGTAGAGTAATTTTGAATTTGATTGAGCTCATTCTCAAGGTTGGAAATCTCTTGGTCAATTTGTTTAGATTGAACACTACACCAACAATTAAGGAAACGTTTAACATGATTGAGCATGGTAATATAGGAAAAGGAATCAAATTGATGATTTATAGATTCCCAACAACTTTGGATGAGGTGAGACAGTCTAAATCATCATACAAGGCATTGTTAAAATTGAAAGGAATAATAGGCTTAGATCTTTTAGAGTGAAGGATAACTAGAATAGGGTGATGATCATAGTTTAGTTTGGGTAAGGTGATGCTAGAGATGGTGTCCAATGCATCAAGAGCTGGGACATTCACTAGATCCCTATGATGTTTACGAGAAACGAAATGATTATAATGCCTACGATACCAAGTGAATTTTTCACCTGTAAGATTGATTCAGAGTAGATTACACTCTTCTATCGAGGCTCTAAATTCTCTAGAAGAAATGGGAGAGTGGGAAGGTCCTAGTTTCTCACTAGGGTAAAGAATGTCATTAAATTATCCAATCACCAAACATGGATCATGGATGGAGTTTGCTAAAGAAGATAGATCATTCCCAAGAGGCCTACGATCTTGGTATCTATTCATAGCATAAACTTAGTTTCAAAAGAAATGAATGTTATCATAGTTAAAATCACAAGTGAGTAGTTGATTAGAGAATTTGAAAATATTAACATCTTACAAAGAGTTGTGATAAAAGATCCCAAGAGATTCAACACTACTACCATTATTTCAAGCACCAAGAAATTAATAACCACTAGAATAAATATATAATAATTTCAAAGTAAAGTTAATTTTTGGCTCAGCTAAAGCGAAGATTTTTGGTTTATGAGTCATGGTAATTATTTTAAGCACCAAAAGGGTGTCAGAGTAAGCTATACCCTGACAGTTCCTAAATATCACATCCATTTATAACCTATTTTTAGAGCCAGAGCACCTCTTTTTCTTCTTAGAACCATTTGAGCCCTTGTTCCTCTGGGATCTTCTATTATTTGAGGATGAGGCCGAAGGGGTCATCATAGCCTTTTTTCTCATAGGAGAAGCAGACAATATGTTAGTATCATCTGAGACATTAAAATAATTTGTACTACTAGGTGATTTAATAGAACTAGGGGTGGTCGTGTGTCTTTGGTAATATGATATAGATAATTAATTGTGGGATTAATTATTGAATGTTGATATTAGAATGTGATAATTAATTCTGGAAAAATTAATTACAGAATATGAATTGTGATATTGATTAGTTAATTGATGAATTAATTAATGGTTAAATAATTTATTAATTATTGAGTTAACTAAGGGAATGGATTTGTTTAACTAATTATTAAATTAGTAATGGGATTAGGGTGGATAATTAATTGGTAAATTAATTATGTGATAAATAATGGGAGCATGGACATTCTAAATTGACAAGTAAAAATATTAACATGATCATTATACTAATGATTAAAGATAATGGGAACATGGTTATTCTAAATTGATAAGTATACATGGTAACATGATCATTATACTAATGAATAAAGAGAATAAGAAAATGGTCATTCTATTATGTGGTAAGCATGGTAACATAGTCATCTTACTTACCTTTTTGATATTGGTAAACTTTGAAATGTGGCATATAAATGTTAAATCAAATAATAGAAAAAAATTAACTCCTAGTTATGGACTCACACAATAGAATTCGACTCCGACATTAGCCGAATTAAGTAATGAGATATCGCAGAACCTCAAATACATTGAGCTTTGACTAGAATTAGGTATTAAGATATGGTATTACCTAGGGAACAATTTAGGCTCTAGTATGAAATTAATTTAGTATTGAGGTATGGGTATCCTTGGGAACCCTAGAGTTAATTTAGTTAGATAAGAATAAATGAAAATTTGATAAACTGTTTACTATTTCATTATATTTATTTCTTTATAGAACAACATTCATTATCTTTTTACTGGGATTGTTTTGGACACAGTTAGTGGTGGCCTATTGAATTATACTCATACCCTATTCAGGCTGCCTGATTGGTACTTGAATAGATTATATTCTTCTAGGATTGTATAAGGGAAAAGGCCCTCAGATATATGGCTGATTGGGGATGGAACATGGATGAGGGGGCTGGACATGGTTTGGAACCCGCTTGCGGATTCGTAGTGTCTTTATTTTCATTTTCTGTATAGACACTTGACACTTATATTGGCATAGGATGTTTTTTCCTTTTAGTTGATTATTGTTTTTCCTATTTGGTTATCTTATGACATGAGTATTGTTCTGGTTATATATGCTTCCACATTTTTTTGGCTTCCACGAGTCTTTCACTCTGATAAAAGCGAGTATATTCTCCCAATGAATGACTTAACAGACCCTCATTGCTAGAACTACTACAATAAACACCTTTAGAGACTACCAAAAGTGGTTGTTAAAGGCATTTAGAGGTCATCTTGAGATCGCTTTTAGTGGTCGTAACTTCTCTATTGGTAAAGACCAACATATACCATCATTTGAGGTCTCTAAATATCCTTTAAAAAATTCATATTTCATTTTTGTGGGACACTTTTCTGGTGTGAGGAAGAAATTGTGGTGGAAAGTTCTAGAAGAAGTGGCACCTCATGGTTTAGATGCCCTTCATGGTAGATATATGGTGGTAGGAGGTAGTGGCGAGAATGGAATTATGGGATTTAGGGGTGGTGGTCAATCATTAGGGGATGATGGGTGAAACGGTGTGTGTGGGAGGGGTAAAGAAATGTGACTAGGGGTTCCAATTGGGTGACCGAGTCTTGTAGGGTGGTGGCAGGAGAGAATGGGAGCAACGATGGGTGTTACTGCATCGATATTGAAGAATACACCAAGGGGGAGGAAAAATCCCACCCATTTCATTTTTTTTATTAGTGACCACCATTGGAGGTTTCTCATTCATAGATGTTAAAACCCCAATTTTTCTAGTAGTGTAGTTGATATCCTTAGGTGTATGGGGATGCGCGCTTGAGGTCATGTGGCAAAACGGGTCGGGGCACTATTGAGTGGCACCCAGGTCACGACATTACAAAAAATTAACACATGATCTAGGGATATGGACAACAATAGATATGCTTGGAATAACAATATGGATCTTAATTTGATATTTTTCTTGACTAGTATGTTTTCCACGTGTTATAGATCAATGAAAAAACATTTCTATTGTTGGATCCATTTTTTCTTATTTTTAGAGTAAGAAACATAAATTTATGTTGTCTCAATATCATTCCACTAAATCTAGTTCGGCCACCACGTTCAAAGCCACACTGGTACTCTAAATTTGGTAGTTGTCATGGATTTCCCTCATCCAATATTCTCACTAGCTGAGAATCGGATCAGATCTAGGTCGATCTTCTGATTTAACTTATAGATCAGCTTCAGTTCCAATAATCATCAGGATACTGATAAATGGTGTGGCTTAAAATCATGGCTCTAGTGAAGCATCGAGATCTATATTTGAGGAGGAATCGACTTGGGTTCTTCACACTTGATATAGGTATGACTCCATCATGGGGATCTCGGTGGTTCAACATCTTCATCTTGCATTCATAAAGATCCAATTGGTAGAAACCTCTTTTTAAACAAGTTTAGAATCAGGTTGGTGCAGCAGTGGTGGATTCTTCATCATGCAAGATGTGGCTCAAGCATCTTCAATTTTATCTGCATTAGTAGTGGATTATAACTCAAGTTGTCACATAGAAGATTAATCTATATGATTTGGTCGATTGTGGGTCTTAGATCTAGTTCAATGGGGTTTCAGTTATCTTCATCATGAAAAACATAGTGTGCTTCCGTATTTCTGATCTAGATTGGATGAAAATTTGTCTTCCATGGTGGATATGGCTCATCATCTAGGGTTTGATATTTCTCTGGTAGTCACTCAGGTGACCACAATAATGCTTTATGGTAGATTCAATATTTCTTTTAGCTAGTTCCCATCTCATGGTAGGTATATCAGGGATAGGTATAGTAGGAATTTTGGAGAGTCACTATAGCATGGAGAGAGGCATGGTTGGAATCTCCCAAAATTCACACATGGTATGTTGAGGTGTAGTCTCATAGTCACTTGACCTTTCATCATGTGGTAAGTAATACAACTTCATGTATCCAATATAGTACGATTCCACAAATGGTTACTAGGATTTTTCATGTGTGGTTACTTGATCTAATACCCACCTAAGTGATTATGCCACCCTTCAGGCCTTTGGATTCTCACAATAAACAAAGTGATCACGGAAATCCCTTCAAAAAAAATTTCTTCAAGCAACAAGTTTTCAATTTTTCCACACCTACTATAATAGAAATATATTTTGGACTTTATTTAAATTAAAAATTGTTCAAATTAAAATTCATGTTCACCCAAAAATCACAAAAAATTTGTTGGGTATCGGATCCCGAAGAAACAAGCGAGAATCTTTCTTTAAAAGGTCTCTCATGACATTGGTGTCTGAAACTGAGATGTCCAGGAACCCCAGCCACAACAACAAGTCATGATTTCATCTAGTTTCAGTCCTCCCAAGGACTTCATTCCATGAAATGAATAAAAACGTACAACAAGAAAAAACGCTTGCAATCACAAATTAAAAAATAATGCACAATAGGATTACCTGGTTTGAGATTTTTTTCCATACATCCATGGGAGAAATAAAGAATCACTGTCATTTTATGAGGAGAAATATCTTGTTCCCCATAATTTCAATCTTTTGTAACTCTACATAGATCACCTAAAAAACTTCCGCCAACATCATTCGGTCATTGCATCTTTCGGTCCTCTAGCTCCCTCTTTCCGGTCGCCATCCTAGCAGGTATTGACCTTTGAATTTGGATAATGTTTCATTAGATCTTTGTGTGCTCCCAAGTTGGCTTCACCGGAAGGGGATCCACCTCTTCAGTTTTCAGGTCTTATCTTTTTCTCATTAATCAAACTTAACAAATTTCACCATATCCATTTATATAGATACTAAATACATATATTCAATTAAGGTAGTTAAAATTAATTTTTTCCATCCATAAATACTGAGAATTAATTCTCTATTAATGTTGAGAGAAACAGCTCTATTAATGTTGAGATAAATCTATCCATTAATGATTTTTTCTCTCTCTAATAAATTGGCATGGATGAAATCAATTCTGACTTGAAATTTTTTTCATAAGTTTAGTCCAGCAATATCCACATTGAAAATTTCAAAAAAATATTTAAAAATATGGAATATGAATGTAATTAGTTCTCATAAAATCTTTAATCATCATAAAAATTAAAAAAAATCCCAAAAAATTCTAATAAAAAGGTGAATATTAAATCAAGAAAAATGTATTCAATTTATTACCAAAAACACAATCTTTAAATAATATTGAATGAACAACCATATTTATCATCAAATCACACATAATTCCAGAATTTTTCATTTTTCATTTTATTTTATCCATTAAAAACATAATAAAATCACAAAACCAATGTAGAAAAATGTTTAAAACATAGGTCACATCATCAATACACTCTTAAACTACTTATCATAGACCTTCTAATGGATTAGATCATTTTTAAACCTCACTCAGTGAATGCTCAATCTCTCAAGTCACACACCTCTCTCACCCAAATTAAAAAACAACCAAACATGAAACCTCTTACAGTTCAACTGTGTTCTCCCAAAAATAAATTAATCACCCAATAGAACCTCCTTA
This sequence comes from Viscum album, assembly GCA_963277665.1. Taxonomy (NCBI): domain Eukaryota; kingdom Viridiplantae; phylum Streptophyta; class Magnoliopsida; order Santalales; family Viscaceae; genus Viscum; species Viscum album. Next base: position 529,088,698 of record OY728128.1, read on the forward strand.
ATAAATAATCTATTCAAATACAACACGATCCTAATGATATCATTAATTAAAAATCTTATCCTTGGAACTTATTTAAGTTGAATGAGAAAACTAGTGGATAAGGATAAAGTAGAAAATGGTAATAAACACTTACCTTGGGTGGTTGTGCTCTCAAATTTCCACTTTCACTGTCACTATCCTCTAAGATAAAGGAATAAGATGATGATAAAAAATAAATTTCAGATCAACAAGCAGCATTTGAGTTTCTCTCCTTGGAACAATACGAATTTCATGGGCCTTTATCTCTAATAGCTCAATGTCACAGCACATATAGGTAAAATAAAAACTTATTAAATTGTATTTACAATCATGAAACAGAATAACTGAGTGATAAAATAGGGAGGAAGAAATAACATCAGAGGTAGGTCTATGAATTAGGAATTGGGGGCTTCATCCATTATCTAGGAATTCTATTACAGAGTGAGGAGTGATCATGTTATTCAAAAAAGGAAATAGAAAAGTGGTGACATATAAACTAATATACCAAAAAAATAACATGGAATTATTTTATGTTCTCATAATCAGCTCCAAAAGAAATCCCAATAAGAATGGTTTAACTCATGTAATGAAATGTGCTTCTACTATAATATTTTTATATCACTCAATGAACATGACCCAAACCTTGGATGATATCCATGTGGAAGGTTTAACGGTTATGATTATTGAGTAAGGACACTCATATATTTCGACTATTCCAGTGATCACCTTCACCTTTTCAAGAAGAAAATTTTCATTTTTCAAGAACAAAAAAATAAAAAGATAGAAAGCTGGCCTTGATGCAAGGAGATCCTCTAAGGGAAATTAATTTACCTTTTTAACTTTTTCTATCCATTGGGAATAATGAATAAATTTTTCTCGGTCCTTGACATGGTTTTGGTCTTGGTCACACTATGCTATTTTACGGGACATTGTAGTGTGGTCAAGATATGAATAAATGACCCCTTTTATGTATAAATTTTCATCTCCATGGTTATTTTATTATTCCAAGCCTTTGAGTACTTAAAATTTTTCATGTTATGTCATCATGTAATCAACCTTGCATCAATCTTCTTTATTTGATAGTTTGATCTTGAATCTTGGTCGAATCGGCTCACATTTTCTTTAACGTAAAATGGTCTCATTGACCTCGATCCCAACATAGTCTCCTTGTGTCATTATGATTGAAGTCTCAAGTAAACACACCTTTCAACTCAACACTATAATAGTATCTCAATGTAGATCCTCATTCAAATGTACACTCAGATTCCTTTGGCATAATACATAGAACACCCTATGTGTATTCATCTCAATAAATTCAATAATATAAATGGGGAACATGAGATATATACTTCTTCATACAAAAATAAAAACATCCATAAAATTTCATTCTTATATTTCATTAATCAATTTCTCATGATCTATGCACATATTAGAATCATTCTTAGCCAAAAATGGGTTTACATAGTCTCACTTAATCCAATATAATTTTTGATGTTAGTTCTTCAGCTTCAATGATATTCCATGGCTTGTCCTTAGTTTAAATTAGTCATTATCTTCTCTATATGTTGTGATGATATGGACTTGATAACGGTTCTTGAGTTTAAAATGGATTTGTTCCTAATCTTGGGAGGCCCCTTTATAAGGTTCATTTGTCTGTAGTCCAAATTGGATCTTTAACCCACTTATAGGTCATATTATCATCAAGAAACAATGTCAAATTGCTTCATATTGATTCTTCTAAATGACTTGTATTTGACTACATCTTTGGGTTTAAATAATGGTTTGTAGTGGTTCTATTTGTCTCCCTCTTTCTCAGATTGCATCATCGAAAGACCTCAGGTGGTCCAATCTCAGTGTAATCTTATTTCGACCTCCTTTCTCAGAATAAAATACCTCCTTAGAACTTCAACATCTTCACCATGATCTTGGATAGAAAGTTCATCACCTACACTTTGTAGATCCTGGGGGAGGATTTGGTTTTCCTCAATCGATTAGTCATACCTATTCTAATTCAATGATAACAAAGAAAGAAGAACATATGTAGAAAAATGAGCTTTATTTCAACTTGAATAAAATGTTACAAAAAACAACCTCTCTCACAAATGGAGCTCACCCAACTCTCAAAAAATGGAGATCTCTTTACGTTAATATGATCAATGTTGAATCTCCCATGAACCTCCTTATATAGGCATCATGGGTGGTGTCAATTTTGATACAAATCCCCCCCCCCCCCCGCCAATCTCCACCCACCATAAACCTTGAATTCCTACACATTTAACATGTGCATCAGCCAATATTGATGCATCCAAGGGGATAGTAGGATTGGAACACGAACTTCCTACCAATGAATATGGAAAATAAAAAACTACATCAATTCTTCCCCTCTATATGAAATCTATCATATCATTTTCAAGGGTTTTGCTTCTCCTAGGAAACCACCTTTTCCACATATCCACTAGGTTCTTCATGTAGATATACATAAGTCTAAATAGTTTTCAAGACATAACTTTACATATCCAATGAAAAAAAATGTTTATGTTCTTAATCTGAGATCAGTACAAGGATTTATTGCTTAATTCCAAATCTTGTTGACTATAAAAATGAACCCTATACTTCTTCTAACTAAATCTGATCTCCTGGAGAAACTTCTTTATCCACAACATCTCTTTGCCAACTTCTGAAGAAGAAATGTACTCTACTTTTGTTGTGCATAATAGAATGCAGTTATAAAACCTTGACTGTCATGAAGCATCACCTCTTAAAAAAGTATATATTTATCTAGATGTAGAATTCCTACTATCAGGATCTCCAGCCATATATGAATCTGTATAGCCCTACAAGAGAGATTTAGCTCCCCACATATTACATGCATAGTCTTTAATTACCTTAGAGATACCTATTAATTCACTTGATTTTATCCCAATGATTCTTCCTAGGATTGGAGAGAAATAATCTCATGATATTTACTATATGAGAAATTCTGGCCTCACACTCACCATAGAATATTTCAAGCTTACAACAACTGAGAAGTAAGGTATCATCTCCATCACCTTGATTTATTTCTTGGACTATGGGCATGAACTCTTGCTCAACTTTTAATGGTTGGGAAGATGAATGCTCATTGTTTTGGGTTTTTTCATATTGAAACATTTCAGAATACATTCAAGATACTTCTCCAAAGATAGCCAAAATTATATTCTCTTTCTATCATGAATGATCTGCATCCCAAAAATCTGTTAAGCTGCTTCCAATCCATTTATATCAAAATAATTAGATATCTCCTTCAACTGGATAATATTCACTAGATCTCTCCCAGTGATCAACATTTAATCAATATAATGTAAATGGTGACAAGGTTTCCATCCTAAAATCTTTATATGTAAACACATTGTTCTACTTGTGGTGGTTCTGCAACTTCTTGGAGAGATGATTGAGTCTCCCCAAGCTCAATGTCCTCATTCACTAGCTCCTATTATACTACCTAATAGTGTCCTTACACCTCCTCTTCTTCATTGAAATGTGGTTCTAGTACTGGTGTGGGATCATGAATTGATTCCTCAACACATTCCCTTTGAGACATTCTAGTATTTTTTAATTTCCTTAATCATCTAGTTCTCCTGGAATACAACATATTTGATTATAATCACCCTGTTATCCGTCTAGTCCTAGAGTTTGAATTTGAACACCTCACCTATATATCTGATGAAGATGTATGGAGTATATATCTAGAATAGTTTTTTCCTGAGATACTTAGATACATGTAAAAATTCAATACATTAAAATGCTCATAAATGAGAGTAAGAGGGATGTTTTCCAGACCATCTCGTCTATAGAATCTCAAAAAATTTGTGAGACCAATAGTTATCTATTGATGTGGTAGCGTAAAACCTAAATATATTCTCTCTATAATGGATTAGGCTTCTTTTCCAAAATCATATTGCTTCTAAACTTCTCTATGATGGTTTTGTTCATCTCTCCTTCAATTCCATTGTGTTATGGGTTATAAGGTATCATCCTCTCCTGATGGATGACTTGAATCCTGCAATAGGCATCCAATTCCTAGGATGTGTACTCTTTACTATTTTCTGAATGAAGAAACATCAACTTCATTCTAGTTTCAACCTCCACCATTTCAGGTAATATATTGATGTAGTCTTACATTTGGTCCTTCATCCGCAATAATAACCCCATACCCTTCAAGATACATCATTGATAAAGGATATAAAATATTTTTTAACTCCTTGTGAATCCACATGTATGGGTCCACATACATCATAGTTCATCAGATCCAGAAACTCTAATCTCCTTGGAAAATCATTATTGAATGAGACTCTATGATTATTCTTATAGAAGTAGTATTTAAAATGATCAAGTGACGCATCCTTGTTAATACTAGTGTACTTATTCTTCTTCAAAGTAGATAACCCGATTTTACTAATGTGGTTGAGTCTCCAATGCCACATATTGGATGATGTATATCCTTCATTTATATTTAGGCTTTCTAAAAATATCATCACATGAGTTTTTTACAATTTACTACATATGTGTCCTCAATTGATGAATATGAATCATTTTTTCATCTTTCATGCTCCATTGCTAAAAAAAATCATGGCCTTGTCTCTCAAAGGATATTCCTGATAACAGGTTGAGATGAAGTCTTGCAACATTCCAAACATCTTTCAGGTTGATTGTGTATCCAATGTTCACCATGACTCAACTATCAACCATGCCAACAAGTTCCACCAAACTAGCATTCCAAATCTTGACTACACAAAAGCCGGCATCTTGATAAGTAAAGAAATATTCACGATGTGGAGTGATGTGGTACAATTTTGTATTATTGAACAATAATTATGTGTCTTGGCTTGATGAATGAAAACATGTTTCTTATTAGTCTTTGAGGCAAAGCATGATTTCTCCAAAGACTGTCATATGTGCATCTTTATTTCTTCTTTGTCAGTAGCTACATTCTCTTTTTGTCTTGTTTAAATTTTTGAATGTTATTCTTTATATTCCCCTACATTCCATAGTGGTATAATTTTTACATTTATGTCCTGTCATCTATGGACCTTCCTCTCACCTTTCTTCATCCTCAACTTATTATCCCAAGACATCGTCCTTTTTTTCTCTCTCATTTCTCTTGGATGAGATCTTGCATCTAGTTGTAACTCATGTCCTTCCTTCAGTCCTCCTCACTGAAAAATGCATCATTTACTATTATCAGGGTATGTTTTCCTCTTGTAACTGAGTTTTTGAGTGAGAAAAAAAGCATATCCTCACTATTAGGAAGTGCACATAGTATGTGGTTTTCCAGATTATTATCAGTCAGAGTCTTACCTGCAGCTAGCAACTGATTCACTAGTCTTTGGAACTCACTGGTGTATTTATCTATAGAGATTCCACTTTGTAGTAAAATATTCATCAACCACTTAAACAGAAGAATCTTGTTCCAATCAGTCCTTGATTGGTATGTATTTTTCAAATTCATCCAAAGTTCGTATGGGCCAGTCTATTGTGAAATGTGGAGGTTGATGTTGTGATCGATCCATTGGTGGATTTGACCGATCATCTTTTTATTTATCTTCCTCTACTCCACATCCTTGGTGGCATCAAGTTTTACTTCCTTGTTCTCAATGTGGTCAGAAATATCATTCTCATTAAAAAGATTTTAAATTCAATACATAAATATTTAGTTGTTTAAATAATTCAACATGATCATACCCTCTATGGATGGTACCTCCATTTAATTTCAATTATATAAAATTTTATCCATAATATGGAAATATGGTTCTTACTGTTGTGTTTGAAATGGTGTAAAATGTTGGAATTAAATCCTATATCGTCGAAATCGGACATTGATTTATCAAGAAGTGACCAAATCAATATAAATGGTTCAAATTGACTGATGATGTGGAAATGATGTGGTACTGATGTGATGCATTAGAGAAGCTGTCGAAATCTCACAAAAAATGTCTCTATCATTGGAAAAGTACCTTCTTCTCTGTTAAGAGCATACTATAACACCAGACCGAACATTAACAGATACCATATAGCTTATTTTCGATCTATTTTCAATGATATTTTCACTGTTGGAATTACCTTGATATGTACTTTCAAAATATTCCTTAAAAATCATATTTCAAGAAAGTTTAATTTTTCGATCACCGGAAAAACTTCACTGATAATCATCATTTTCTAGAACCCGCCTCTGATACCACTTGTTGGGATTCATTGATCGCAAATAAAAAAATGGTGGAAGAAAAATGATCTTTATTTAAACTTGAGTAAAAGGTTACAAAAACTTCCTCTCTCTCATTTGGATCTCTCTCAACTCTCAAGAAAGTGTATCTCTCTTGGCTCAAATATAATCAATGTACAAGCTCCCATTACCCTCCCAATATAGGAATGGTAGGAGGTATCATGTTTGATAGAAGTCCCCCACCCCCACCCCCCCCCCCACCAATCTCCACCTACCTTAAACAATGAAAAAATACACATTTAACATGTTCATGAGCCAATATTGTAGTATCCAAGGGGCTAGAGGGGTTGTTTCACTGTCCACCTACCAAGGTAGTTAAAAAAAAAGAGTCCATAATTACTGATATGAGTTCAAGCTCAATTGTGAGATTTTGAGCTCTAAACATGGAATTAAAATTTTTAATCCCATTCAATTTTATATTCAATTATTTTTATATTCCACTACAATTCAGCACAGTCACTTAAAATTTTATTCAAAATCGATTGGCAATATGAATGGATAGTTGATTCAATGTGAGGACTGCTTAGTGAAATATGTTGGGAAATGGAATTTGGTTCATTGATTCTCAATTTTGGTTGACTATATTTACTAGTTTTTAAGCACTATATTTTTTATTTTTTCTCTTATGGATATTCTAGAAAAAAGTATGATCACTTCTATACTGCCAGATTTTGAAAACATGTGAGCCTAACGTTTTTCACTTTTGACCACTCCAAACACAATCTATTGTCATTTGAGAAGACTTAAAATTTTGGAAATTTAATTTTGAAGATCATTATGAAGTCGATTTCATTTATCAATTTTATATTTGTTGGATTTGGGAGTTTTTCATATTTTTCCTTTGGTACTAAAAAATAGAGAAGATATAATTCAATGAGAATAATATTTTCAAAAAAAATTCAAGCATAAAAAATCTCTTCATTTTAAAATATAAATAATTCCACATAATATTTTTAATATGAAATATGCAATTATGGAAGAATAAATCTAGACCAACTGAAATTAACAAAAATTATTGAATTTTTTTCCATTGATACACAAAAAAAAATTCTGAAAAAAATGTCTCAAACAAACATGCAACTAGAATTTATAAATTACAAATTTTAACAACCATTTCCAAAACCATAAGAAAAAATATTTCATTATAATAACAATTAAATTAAACTAAACTCATTACGAATTGTTATTCCTAAAAAAATATCAAAAATAATTAGAAAACATTTAACCTAATAAGGAAAAAAATACACATTTTTGTAATGATTTATAATGAATGATATATTCAACACTAAAAATACAATATTTTAAAATTATCTTTTCAAGTACACTTTATCATCAAAATCACATGTTTATTAACAAAATTGATATAGTTATATGTGTTATAATAATTCCACATCAGAGATCCTTTGAGAAAAAGTATTCAATTGTATGACTTTAAGTTCTATTGTAATACTTTGATTTTGAGCATATGACTTTGGAGTGTAATTGTTTGTACTAAATTTAATCCTTTTGTTGATTGTAAGGATCTAACATTTATAAAAGTTTTTGAATATTTCTATTTAGTGAAAATTCATGATTCTAGAATTCATATTTTAATAAAATAATAGAAGAAACAATGTAGATTAGGATTGAAATATTTTATTAATGGATCAAACTTCATAATAAAACATATGATCATTATCCAATGTTGAGATAAAAGTAGAAGAACCTGAAGTAAGAGAATAATAAGAAGTTGATATTTAGTATCCCCCAACAAGGTATAAAGAATATAAATCACCATAATTATGATGAAATATAATGAGAATTGAAATCTGAACATTTTGAGAAAAATAATAATCGAGATGAATTTCATGATATTTCAAATATCATAAGGAAGAAAAGAGATAAGTCTATACCTAAACATTAATAAATAATTTGAATGATGCATTCACTCATGGTTTATGATCTTTCAATGAGTCATTCCATTCCATAAAGGTTATAATAGATTTTCACAACGATGGAGAGTGGGGGTAAAGAATTATATAAAGAAGAACTAATACATTGTTATGTCAAAGAGGAAGATCTGAGAATAGATGGAGGTGATTGTAGTGTAAGGAAGAGGAAGTGGATTTTCATTTGGAGTATATCTATAAACTCATATACATAGAGATCATTCATCAAATAGATTCATTATAATGATGTGATATTATAACTAGTTAGTGTTAGTAGTTGTACTATTTCAAGGAGTTTCTGTTCATAAAAAAAAGTTGATTGTGTGTATGAGATAGAAATCATGAAACACTATGAATGTAGTCAAACACAAATAGGTGAACCTCATTAACAAATATTTTGTACCTTTACTTAATAAACTGAAGATAATTTTGAGAGAAAATTAATTAAGAATAATAAGAGTTAAATGGATTTAAATTTGGTATACACACTGATTTATCCCCCCCCCCCATTATGTGTTTCCATTTTTATGATCCAATAATTGGTATCAAATGGAAAATTGAATCTATTTCACTCAAGTGTATAATATGGATCAAAAAAATTATAATCAATAAAGGAATCCAATCATTTAACAAAAAGGGGTTTCATTCATGGAAAGAGATAATGGAACACAATATTCTTCTACTTGGGTCTGATATTTTTGATTATGTTCTATATGGATTCACTTTTCTTGATGAAAACTTAGTATGGTGTATAATATATAGAAAAAACATTTAAAATGATGGGAAATCTATGAATTACCTTTCCTATATAATAGAATGAGTTGAAAATTTGATGGGTATTAGAATATCAATTATTATTTGGAATATTATTTATAGTGTCTATGAATGAAATATAAGGGAGAAGGGAAAAAAACATCATAGTAGTCAACAAAAATTTTAAGATCTAGGGATGCATGAGGATGATACAATTGAGGAATTCATTAATTGGAGAAATTTTACTCTATGAAAAATTAGAGTGTTTTGAGAAACTATATATGATTATAATATTGTAAAAAATGATTATAATTGTTCCAAAAATTTTGATTTGAAGATCTCATCTACTGAAAATAGTGATATTGATGACTTTACCATTGATGAACTTTATATAACACTTCCTTGTTCTAAAATATCAATATGACCTTGTCATAAGATAAAAGTTAAGAAGGGAATATAAATTGACATTAATGATTTCAAAAGTATGAAAAGTTAAGAGAAGTATGACTACTCAAATGAAGAATAAAATAAAGAAGATTATACTAGGACTCTCTCTCTCATGTCAGTAAATTTTACAATAGGGGTAGGTACATATAGAGGTAAAATTCATTTTAAAAGTTTTTAACATAAATATTTTGGATTTTTATTTTCTAACTATCCAAAATTATTTGAAATAAAAAATGATAGTGAGTGATATTATAGGAAAACCCTTACTAAGTATCGTTCAATTTCATAATCCAATGGAAAGATTAAGTTTTTTACTAGTTAATTCATTTAAAACATTATTCCAATCAAAGAAGGTGTGTCTAATAATGAATAAATTCGTGATGAGAAAGTTTCTAGGTATTTATCTCAATGAGTACTCATAGAATAAGGTGAATCATAGGTTAACCCATCTAAAAAATAATCATTACAAAATGGAGAGTATGCAGGGTAAGAAGTATTGACTACAAAATAATATACCTTAAGAATAGAGATAAAGATGTCTATAAAAGACATGTAAAGGAAGAGAGACAACAAAAATCAGTTGAAAAATGGTTTAGACAAGTAAAGGGAACTTCTGGAAGAAAAATAATGTATTTTAAAAGAAATAGATATGTTGAAGCTTACTAACGAAAAGAAGTCCAAAATCATTAATGATATAACATCCACTATCATCCCATGAGATATTTATATTGATAAAATGATAAGGAATAATAATGAAATAATGAATCAAAATAAGAAAAATTAATGCAATAAGAACATGGTTGAACAATATAATGTATAATTATCTATGAATCTTGTAGATTGTGGCTAATTAAGTCTTTATTAAAAGAATTATTATATAGAAGCATTGGTTAAAATAGAGACTATTTATAACGAAAATTTTAAAAAATATTGTAAATTGAAATATATATATACTCTGAATAAAGACTTAAGTATTCTCAAATATGGAAAGTGAAAATTCATAAAATGGATCTTTTTAGAGAAAAATATTCATAGAAGAACATAGAAAAGGAGATTTAAGAGATCTCCTTATTCAGATGAAGAAAATGGCATGAAACAACAATCTTTTTACAAGCAGGTTTGTTTACAGAACAGAAGGCTATATGGATGCAACTGTTGTTGTGATGTTTTTGTCCATAAGGCTTAAAATTGATTCTATAATAGGTATTTATCTACACAATGAATATATTAGTAATATAGGTTAATATAATAACCATAGTTATGATAATAGAGAAGGATTCAATATTTTTAGAAAAAAAATAGTGTTCCAATAGATTTGAAAGGATCTATGGGAAGTTTGAGAAAGATGTGACTAGGAAGGGAAGACACTATTTGTATATGTGTACTTTATCTTAGATAGTTTCAATATAAATTAGTGGTTTTGAAATAATCAGAATCATAATTTGATTATAAAACATTCTAATATAATTGAATTTTCATCGAAACCAAGAAAATATAAAAACCTTGGATTAAGGATAGTGTGTGATTATATCTTATAATAGGTTTATTAAAAATATCTTAAATTTTAACAAATATGAATGAGTGGTTTTTAGATTTATTAATGATATTTCTATTAGAATTAAGGGTATTATGGAAAAAAATATTAAAAGTCAAATCAGTCAAGATAGTGTGTTATTTGTGGGTGGATTAAAGTATAACTTTTTTATTGTATCACAAATATGTGATGCTGGGAATGAGATTACATTCATAAAAATTGAATAATTTTAAATATAATGAAATATAGTGTTGTGGTTATATGGGTTTTGAGAACCCCCGTGAATTGTTTTTTTCCAATTGGGGAAGGAAAAAAAGGTTGTTACTTGAGAAAATAGGGAGAAAATTAGATATGAATATAATTCTAGTTCACCATGGAGAAAAGTAGATGAATGTATTTATTCAAGAATAAGTTTTGAGAAATTTACCCTTTCTAAAATAATACACTGAAATTATTTTTAAAACTAGTTAAAGTGGTAAATGGTGACTAAAACTCATAAGGGAGTTGAAATTAAAACCTCAAAACATCTTCAATGGATTCATGTTGATGTTTGTTGACCTATGACTAAGAATTAAATAAGTGGATAAAGTTATTTTCTAACATTTATATATGACTTCATAATTATTAATTTCATCATATTCATGTCTCATAAATCTCTGATAGATTCATGAGATTTAAAATATATATATACAGGACATAATAGGCTTGTATATAAAGTGATTAAATTCAGATAATGGAACTCAATACACCAATAAAATAGTTCATTAAATATCATAGTAGTCATCGAATCATATATAAATTCAACTATTCATATACTCCTCAAAAATGGTGTGTCTTAAATTATTAATAAGAGCCTAGTTGGCATGGCTAGGACCATGCTAGAAAATCCTAACACCTCAATGTATTATTGCCTCCAGACTATCACAACTATATAAATAATTCAAAATAGGTATCTAAAAAGGAAAAACTCATACATGGATCTATATAATATGTGGCTTAGAATAAATCTAAACTCTAAACATTTCAGGGTGTTTGTAAGTCCATATATGTGATCAATAGATAGGAAAATCTAGATAAACCTTATATGATAAGATTGAAGATGGAATTTTTCTTAGTTATATGCCAAATGAAAAATCTTATAAGTGTTATAATAAAATATCTAAAATAATCATTCATAGTGATGATGTCACAGTGATTGAAAATGAAGAAGGTTTTAGGCATATTATCTTTATATATTATAAGGACAATGTTTTTATTTCATAACATATTAAAGAAAACATATAAAACATTTAGACTCAAACTGAAGATATAAATTCTACATTTCTGATTATGAAGATGGAAAAGAGAATCATAAAGAGAAAAATGCTACGTTAAGAAAAAAATGTGGTTATTGAGAACATTATTAGAGATCAGAATCAATGTGTGGATACAATAATAACGATCATAGAAATTGTACATATCTATCTTTTATTAAAGTATGAACCACTAAAAGTTGAGTAATACTTTAAACAAAAGGCGTTGGTTTAGGCCACAAATAAAGAAATGGATATATATAACAGAATAAAACATGTGATCCTTTTCCTATACAGACTATGAAATTTCATTATATCCAAGTGAGTTTTATAAATAATATTTTTGAGAATGGTGAAGTTTCTTTAAATAAATTCATATGGTTATACAAAGTATACTCACAAATTTAAGAGGTTGACATTGATGAAACTCTTTCCTCCAGTGGCTAGACATAAATAAATTGGACTATTCCTTTCCATTAAAGCTCAAATAAGCTTAAATATATTTCATATTGATTTTAAATCATCTTTTTTAATTGGTGATCCTGATATGATGTATATATATAAAAGCATAAATACTTTCAGGTAGATTTAGTAGAAGGAAAGTTAGATAAGTTGAAAAAATATCTCAATGGTATGAAGTATGATCCAAGATATTGGTATTTTATGATTGTAGTGTGTTTAAAAGGAATTAACTTTTAGAAAGGGTAGGTGGATAGAAATATTCCTTTGAAAAAAACATCCCCATATCAATATTTATAGTTGTGTAGGATGATGATATAATAAGTTCATGTAATTAAGAAATTCTATTTGAGTAATTTTCATGACCCGTGAAGGGATAGTTTGAAATTTCAATGATGGGAGACATGATATTCTTCTTTGGGAAAAAAATATTGAAAATAATTGGTTGTATATTTATCCCATATGGAAAAGTGCACAAACTAGATTTTGAAAAATTTTGACATACATGAGGCTAGGGGTGTGTCAACCCCAAATATTATGATCATGAAGTTGAGAAAAGATGATAAAGGGTAATATGTTTATGTGAGATAGTTTATACGATTTATTGGAAGTCTTATGCACTCAATAGATTCAAGATTAGACATTTTATATTCCACCACCCTTTATGCCCAATATTAATCAAATCCAAAGTAATAACATATTTTGGATGGAAAAAGGGATATTAAGATACATCTCAAATACTATAAATTATTTATTTTTGAATAAGAAGATATTTGAACTGGAATTAACGTTTTTAACTAATTCAGACTAGGAAAGAGAAGTTGATTATTAGAAATCCACATCTAGTGCATTATTTTTCATTATAAAGAGTTTCATTTCTTAAAAATCAAAGATGCTAACATTAGTGACACTAATATTTATTGAGGCTTAGTATATGGCCACATCATTTGAATATACACAAATTATTTGGATAAAGATGCTATTGAAAGAAATTAGTTTTGAATAAATCTATATTCGGATAATAAGACGTGAAAATCATAGTGTTATTAACCTATCAAATAATGTAGTGTAATACTCCAAGTCAATGAACATAAAAATAAAGTACCATTTCCTAAAAGATAAGTTTGAAGAGAGAATTCTATGAATGTAATTTGTGTCCTCTAAAGAACAAATTTTGGTTATCATAAAAAAAAACCTCTATAAAATGATTATATCAAGAAGATAAGGTTGTAAATGGGAGTGAATCACATTCCCTCTCACTGAGGTAATTTATTTATTTCAGTTTCATCCTTTATCATTTCTTGATCAAAAATTATTGTGAATAATTTTTCTATAAGGGGAAAATAATTCTCCCATGATTATAAAGTGTTTGGATATGTATTTTGACTAGTTTAGGAAATACTCTATAAAAATTTTATTATTATATTTTGTTGATATTCCATAAAGATAAGAAAAATATCAGTTGAGTTTTTTTAGAAAAATTCAATGATTGATTTAATGACACTTGTTTTATATAAAGGGATAGATCATGTAGACATAAGAAAATTTAATTTTAATTATTTTTTTCAGGTGGCTATATTGATCCCAAAATTTAGTCACTTTGGTTTCATTATTAAAAAGGGGTGAGGAATTAGTGGTATTTCCAATAAATCCAAAAGGGGAGATAATTGAACCTTTGATGATTATATTGTATTATTCTGTAATACCTATTAAAGTGTGATAATTGATGTCCAAATCTTCATAGGGATATGAAAAGTGTTGAATTTATAAAATAAAATTCTATAACAATTTGGAAAATTATGGAACAGTCCACAAGAATGAAAATCAACCTATGAAATGATGGAATTTGAAACTATAGAATGATAAAATCTAAACCTAATATATAAAGAAATTTGAATCTATCATGTTACATAACTTAATTAAAATGCTGACATTTATCCTGAATAGAAGATAGATTGGATGAACAAATGAATAATCCATCCATGATATGTTTATAGGGACCTAGCCATTTACACGTATTATTAAACGATTTTTTAACTAAAACATCCAATAAGTATAAACCAAATATCATAAGTCCAAGTGTATTTGGATGACTATGTTCGTAATATATCAAAGTGAGACTAAAATAAAACATCTCTACATTATTATTCATAATGAGATCCTAAATTCATTCAATCTCCTAAAACTGCATAAGATAACCTAGGGAATACATTGAAAAAAAAGTGGTGAGCTAAAAATCCTAGTAATGGAATAAACATGATAAAGAAACCTAACGTGTGGGTAAAATATATAACATGACAAGATCAAATATAAGTATTATGGGTAATCATATGGGATCATCACATAAATAACATTGTATAAAAAGATCATGGAATTTTTGGAAATGTGGTAATAATATTAAACATGACATAAACATGGGACAATGCTAACATTAAAAGGTCCCATAATGGATTAGGGTTACTCCATAATCCCATAAAGGATATATAATGAGACTAAAAATATTACACAATGCACTAGAACACAATCATGTAGCCCCAATCAAAACATGTTCATGATTATGTTTTCCAAAAAAAGGAAACCAATCATATGGTATAAACAAAAGAATAACCCATGGAAAGAAATTGGTATCATAATATTGTCTCATATTATAGTCAAAATAAATTTCTTACAGATGGAATTTAATAAATGAAACTAATAAATGCATTAACCCATCATAGTAAGAGATAATAGGATGGTTATATATGTGAGAAACATATAAACATAATTTATAAGAAATCCAAAACACCAAAGTTTGACATTGTTGATGAAAATATCTTTAAAATATTCTATGGAATATTTATTGAGAATAATACCCTTTTAAATTTGAAATCACTTAATAAAAATATAAAACATTCCAAAATATTAACAATTTTTTTAAAAAAAAATGGAAAATTATAAATAAGTATTTAAATGGTTGAGTGGTCAGGAAGTTTAGTAATTCCATACATTCGATATAATTTAAAATAAATATTCCTTTAATACTTTTGTAAAAAGGGTTAAAAAGTTCCTCGTTCTGAAAGAGACAAGATTATTTCCTTAAAAAAATTAAAATTTAAAATGGTTAAAAATATATTTAATTACTATTTTTGGGGAAAATATAAATATTATTTAAAATATATGTATATAATATGGATATTAAGAAAATGTATTTTCAACCAAAGATAAAAATGAAGTCGGTTTTTCTTTAAAATATTTTATTAATCATTTTAAGTACCAATGAGTGGAAGGTGGTATTATTAATTAATAATTTCATGAAGAACCAGATTAGAAGAAAATGAAACAGTTTTATTATAAAATAATAAAATAATTACCTATAATATAAATTCAAGCATAAATAATCCCGAATAAAATGATATTGATACATAAACCCTTACCGCTTTGGTGACTTTTGAATCATAACTCCCATGAATTAAGTAGATGAATTAAAACATAAAATATCATTAATGATGAATTATTCATGATATAATATGTAAAACTTAATTTTATATAAAATTTAAAATAAAATAGGTGTATAAAATAACATGTGCCTCAAAGAAGGAAATATTGAGATGAAACCCTTACCATGAGTCATGTATTTGTCTTCTATATATTTTATCACCAATATAATAAACTTATATCAATTATTTGTTTTATTAAGAATATTTTCCTGGTTTTATATCTTATAATTAAACCATTTACATAATTTATTTTTATTATGCATTTAATAACATAATTAGAAATTTCCACATTTGGTGTTTTGGGGGTGCTCTATTTATAATTTCAAAACGGCATCTGTGTGTCAACTATGGTAAAATATTTCATTGTTAAATCATCTATAGAATAATAATAATGAATTAATTATCATTTTTATACATAAATTAGTATTTTAAAAATAAACATTAATTATGGTTATGAAAAATGAATTGTGTTACAATTATAGAGACTGTAGGCTGTAAGTAGGCATTTGTAACTTTTTCATTTTTTCAATGATCGTGATAGAAAGAAGAAAAGTGTTAATTTATATTACTATAATAATCATAATATCATATATATTATATTAATACTTTTAATACAATTTCATATACCATCCATTTTCTGTGGTAATAAAAAAATGAATCACATCATTTCGTGAGGAGGTAGTGCGCCGTACACACGAATGATGTTATCATTTTTACATGGATGGTAAGGAAAGAAATTATATGATAAATTTATTTTACATAATGATTAATATTTCAGGAATATTACATGTAAATATTTAATCCATCATTATGAACATCTGTGATAGGTGATAATATAAAATGAATTACATTGGTTCACGAGGAAGTAGTCCTCCAGACACAAGAAAAACTGTTTTGTTTCCTTGTTTATATAAAATAACATTGATAAATATTATTTCATAAATATAATAACATATTAATATATATTCTATACTTTTGTTATTATATTAAAATTTTTAATCCATAATTGAAGGTGTAAAAATAATAAATATAAAAAAAGTTTTGTGAAGATGATTGTCTTCTCTTAAAAGAACCCCCTTTGGATCTATTGCTAAGGGCCTTATGGTTGGTATTTTTGTAAGGGTAGATTCCCTGGAATGTGGATAAGGATGTTTTGGAGATATTTTGTTATTGGTTGGTTTTGAAAAATAGCATTAGATAAAGGAATAAGTGAGGGGAGGGTTCTATTTTATAAAGGTGGAGGAGTGGTATTTTTATAAATATCCAAAAATTAATTATAATATTTTCACACAAAAAATAATGAGATAAAATTTGAAATAAATTTTTTTATCAAAAATTGAGTGATTATTTCCAAAGAATTTATAAATTCATTTATATTGATTAGAAATTTTATATCCCTTTCATAAAGTATTTATTTATATTCATACCCACTAATTTTGTGGATAGGATATAATAGTCATATTTAAATAATAATATTTTAATAATATGACACGGTTCTTTTAATCTCAGTGTTTCATGTTATATATGTTATCAAACATAGTGTTATTTTACAATATCAGTCTATTATTTTCTACCCCCATAAATAAATTATTTTCTTGTAATTTAAACTTTTTCTTCGTAATCAAGGGTTTGAAATTTGAAAATTCCCTTTATGGAAAACCCACATCGTAAAATATGTTAAAAAATTTCCATTAAAACAAGGAAATGGAAACACAAAGGTCATATGAAATAACACATGACTAATTTCTCAAGTTGGATAACATTATTGGTAAGTGAAAATATAGACCTGAAAGAAAAATTTCAATAATTATGTACAGTGATAGAGATTATTGATAATAAGAAATTGAATGATCAAGAGAATGTTATCAAATAAAAAATATAAATATGTGATGAAATAAAAGACCATTTATTCATCAGATATGATGGTAATAGGATAAATTTTAAATGTTTCAAGATCTTTTTCTAATATTTAAGGTATTATTTCACTATAAATATAGTGAAAAACAAAAAATATACTTACTTGATATCTTTTTATTTCATAAACATAATTTTACCCTTTCATTGTGTTTCAATCAATTTCCACTGAACCTCTTACTCAATAAAATAAATATATAAATATAATTTTTTATGATTATATAACTAAAATTAACATTTAACAGATCTTAATATCCCAAAAAGTGTTATAATAAATTCATCCAATCTTTTCTAAAATAAAAATGGTTTGTTAAATTTATGATAATACTCAAAACTAATATGAATATATTAATCTCCCAAATTAAACAATAAACCCAAAGGTTTAACATAGACCATTCCTTAAATAAAAA
The DNA here is from genome assembly GCA_963277665.1 of Viscum album. Taxonomy (NCBI): domain Eukaryota; kingdom Viridiplantae; phylum Streptophyta; class Magnoliopsida; order Santalales; family Viscaceae; genus Viscum; species Viscum album. Next base: position 529,107,188 of record OY728128.1, read on the forward strand.
ACTTTTTATACCAAATAAACTTAATAACCTCAAAATGAATGATGGTATTAACCTCAAAGTTTATCTCATGCCCTTAAACATACTTCTCCAAAAAAATAATAGCATTATTCCCAAATAATATTTTTCTTAAAATAAAGGTTATATATATATATATATCTAAACCCAATAAAATGTTTCACAAAATAACATTAATCACCCAAAAATTATAAACAATCTAAAATATTTGATCCTATCATTTGTTTCTAAAAATAAATAAAAAAATTGTCCACTAAATGTTTTAAGTAAAAAAAATGTAATTTGATTTAGTACATTATGTAGGCCAGTGGTAGGTGTTTTAAACATATCACCCTTCGGTAGTTGGTTCAAGCCCCATAATCTTTATTAATGTGAAGAGGTGTCACCCAACAAACGAGTTTTACTTTTTCTAAAAAAATATTAACATAATTCCTATAACATTTCCAAAAATATGATGAACATTATCGAAATAAAATTAATCATAAAATCAGTTATTAACCACTAAAGTCTCCCATATAGATTTTTTTCCATGAAACCAATAAATCTTAATTATCTATAATTACCTCAACATTAAGAATGCATCAAATTTCATCCTTTCCTCAATAATGTGTTTTTACATAAAATATCACCTTACTATTAAATAAACTTTCTAGTTTACTTGTTCCATTCAACATATTCTTACAAATCTTTGATAAAAAATACAGTAAAATAATCCTTTGATTTCTAAGGATTCTTATAACCAGTATACCATTGAGAAGAATAATTCAACAACATAATTCTTTAGTTTCCATACATAAACACTTTAATCATTACACTGAAATTATTTTCATAACACAAGACCTTAGGAATTAATCCTTACATTAGGTCATTGAATTTTTGGATGACTAAGTTACCTACATCTATGACATTGAACTATTATTGGTTCCTCTGTTTAAAAATGATTTCCCAATGTCTTGTGGATATAAATGTTCATTATTATTTAGAAATTATCTATTTTGTTCCCACCTTTCCCACACATAAAGTATCTTACAACTCCTGTAAGGCATTTTCTATGGTGCATCATCCCACAATTTTAACATGTAAGAAATTGAATCTTCTTTCCTTTATTATAATTATCACTTGAACTTCTAGGAGACGCCATAATTATCTTAATTTATTCACTTGGGAATTAAATAATGTTCTAGTTGTTAATCCTAATTCAATATTTCTAGTTTTGTGTGATCATAAGATGTTTAACTTCTATTCCCATTAAATTGGGAATATCATTAGGGAAATCATTACATTTTCCATCGCATTGGTTATTGGAATTCTTTTTAATATTTTTCATCATTAAATAAAAAAATAAAAAAAATATGATAATACACAGACATAAACAAAGGTGAACCATATAAAACGTAAATTAATAATATGTAAATGATGAGTATATCCATACTAATGAGTCTCTATGTTTCAATCTAGGATATAAATCCTAAAATTTCCTGTTAGTTTTTATAACCTAATAATTTTTTTATGTTCATTATAATTGTTTGAAAAGATTTTTTTGAATTTAAAAATAATATACCCCATTAGTGTCAGGAAAGGTGTGCATAAAGGCATATTTTCATACACCAGGTGATGATCAATTCTATCTTGAAGAAATCTTTTAAGTGTTATTATCCCTTGGAACAACTATTCCAGATCCACACCCCCCTTGTAGTATCTATATCGGTATATAATTTTTAGGTAACCACTCACTCTTTACTTAACCAAAATTACATGATATTTTTCTATACGTATTCTTATCCTTATACTTGTCCCTATGGTTCTCACTAAATAATTCTAGTCTTAATCCCAAAAAATAAACAGACCCTTCTCGGATAGAAACTATATAAACCAATCCTTTTAAATGTATTATTATGTGATTTTATAACCCAAATATACAATAATTACAGCACAATGAACGTGAGGCCTAATGTAATTGGAATAAAATTTTTATAATATGTCAAAGTGAGACTAAAATAAATATTTTTTATTATTCACAATGAGATCTTAAATCATTTTGAGATTTTAAAACTATATGGGATAATATGGGGAATACATAGACATAAGGGGGGAGAAAATATTCCATAGTAAAGGAAAACATGATAAGGAAACATAAATTGAGAGTCATAGGTATAATATGATATCCTAAAATAGAAGGCTCAATGTTAATTGTTTGATTAGACTAGAACCTCCTTATTTTAATGATCCCAAATATTTTTTATATTATAATTCATAATCTTTATGTTTTCTATTATAAAATTTTTTATTGAAAAAATTAAAAAAAATTGCTATGTATAGAGCTTATATAGGTCAAGTGACTGTGTCACCTTATCACACATTATGTTTCACCATAACATATACATATTGAAGAATCATCTTACTGTGAAACATGAATCACCTTACTGCATGAGCAATCAACCTACCATGAACATTAGTGCACCTTACTGCATGAAGGAACCCACCTTACCACATGAATGAAATCACCTTATCTCATGAATGAAAGCACCTTACCCAATGAAATAAACTACCTACCACATGAAGAAATAAAGTTAATATTCCAAGGAATGTATAAATTGTTAAAAAGTAATATACAAACAATGATTTTATAATGTATTAACCACATGAAGGAAAATATTACCACATAAAGTTATCAACATAACACATGTGAAAATGAGTTTATTGCATGAATACATGAACTTTCCACATCACCTTTCTCCATCCGCTAACTGTGAAAATGTTATGTGATCTCAGCTAACCGTAATTCATGTAAAGTTAGCTTACCATGTCTAACATAACAGTAGAGTGTGCTAAATCTCAAAATACTCATTTTTATGAATTAAGTGAAGTGTTAGTGCATTTAATGAATAGTGATTATCCACCAATGGATACTTCTAGAAAAAATCTCAAAAATAAGGTTATTTGATCATTTTAATTGATAGTGGACTTCTAAAAACATTGAATCAAAATAATTATTCAAGTGATTATGCTACAAATAATACATTACAATGCTCTATTTTTTCAGAAATCCCAAAAAAAATTCACCACCGTCAAAAAAACTCAAGGACCCACAAAAATTGAAACATCCTCGATCAAACTTCAATAAAACTTTTTAACAACCTAAGTCTTTCTCTTTCCATTTTATTCATTAATTTATAACAGTGTATTGATGTACTCTGTTTATTTTTAATCACTGTATCCTATTGTTAAACTGGATAATAAAAGATACTTCATAAAAATATTTTTTTTCCCAAAAAATATTTCCAAAGATATCTTGTGTGACCTGAAACCTTTTTCATCCCATGTATAATTATTGAAGAGGATTTCTCCCTAGACCACATTTTGAATTATTGATTGTGAAACTTGATCTAGGTTATGTATTGGTTTGTTATAACAATAAACTATTTTATGGTAAGTGATTTACATGTGGAGGTGATTAAGTCCCATCTTGAGACCAAAGCCCTTGTTTAATTTTTTCTATGTATTGTGTATATATTTGTTTCTTTAAACATAAAATCTATTTTTATTTTAAAATATGTAAGAAAAAATAAATTTGTTTTTTAGTCTCAATATTTTTCTATATGTTGTTTTATTAAGATATATTGTTTAAAAATTTAAAAAAATTATAAGAAATTTTAACACATCCTTAATCAAAGTACTGAGAAATTAATCGAAGATTGTATTTTTATATTTCTACTAATTTTACTAACTATGTGTTTTTTTAAATTTGGGATTTATGTTTTATGTTTTTTTAATGTATATATTTTTGGGTAATAAATTCAATCCCCACCTCTTGAGTTACTCAATCTAACAAATATTAGTAATTAGAGGATTTTTAAAAATATTTTTCACTATGATGTAGTTTCATTTTAATGATCTTATAATTTATCAAATTCTAAATTTATTTAATTGTGCATGATAATAGACAAGAATTAAATTCCACTAATCAACCTTATTATCTTAATGGAAATAATTATTCTCAATGGAATATTAAAATGTATATTCATTTAGATAGTATAGGTTTTTATATTTGAAAAGTAATTTAGTATAAGTATGAAAAACCTAAAACTGCTATAGCTGATTAGACAAATGAAACTAAAGTTGTATATGATAATAATTGTAAAGTTATAAATTTTTTATACTATTATTTATGTTAATATGAGTTTACCATAATATATTTCAATGCTACAGCCTTGGAAATTAGTGATACACTAGCTATTTCTCATGAAGGGACATATAAAGTTAACGAAATGTGCTTAAATACATACACTATTAAATATGATACATTTAGGATGAATGTTGATGAATTTATATCTGATTTGTATATTAGGATCAATGAACTTTTGATCACTATGCATACATTAGGAAAGATAATCACTGAAAAGGATCATGTCATGAGACTTATCAAGTGAATACCAAAATGACAGAAGGGAATATTATTATCAATAATAAAATCAAATGTCATCAGTACACTTATAGTAAAGGAACTCACAGGAATTATAATGATGTATGAAGAATAAATATAAGTAAATAATGAATTAGTGGATAAACCCAAATGAAAATTTTTATCTTTCCAAACTACAACTTCAAAAAAAAGAATACTAGAGTTGAATGCTCAAGTGATGAAGAGTCTCCTGGTGGTAGTGATGATGAAATGGGAAAGTTGTCTATAATTTTCGGAAAGAAATATAAACAGAAGAAATTATTAAGGAAAACAAATTATCAAGGTAAGTTTGAAAAATTAAATTGGAGAAAACATTATAATAATTATGATTCAAAAATTTATATAATTTTCTATGAATGTAAGAGAAAATATAATATCAATTAAAATTTATTTGATTTTACATTTAAGAAAATGTATTAGTATTAGAAAATATATATAAAAAGGATATGAAAGAAACTTGGAGTAATTAAAAAGATATCTCAAGTGATTCACAGTCATGAAAAGAGGATAAAAATAATAAACAATATATGTGTTTTACGAAAAACACATTAGAGGTTTTAAATTATTCAATTGAATATTATTTTTACATTTCAAACCATTTTGACAATAAAAATAGTGAGGAAAACATGTCTGGTAAATAAATGTTTGAATACTATAACATTCTAAAGGACACATTTAATGAACTAAAATATAAATACCAAATTTTAAAGATATATCATTCTTTGACCATTCACTTTAAAATTAATCTCACTATCGAGAATGATAAAAATGATCAAATGCTAAAAAACTAATAGGATGAACATATCCAATGAAAATTTAAAGAAATACTTTAAAAAATTATAATTGTGCAAATGATTTTACCTATATTCTTGTAAAGAAAATAGATCCTAAATATACTACATGTGTTGGATATCATCCAGGAAAAAGAACGATTGTTAAAAATAAATTTATTCTTAACTCTAGTTCTATTAATTTTGTAAGTAATTCATATTCTAATGAATCAAAAATTGTTTTTATTTCTATAATTTTAAGGTATGCTTATTACAAACCAATTAAACATTTATAGATTCTAAAATCCTTTAATACTAACATTTCAAGAACAAATAAAATATAATTACCAAAGTAATTTTCAGTTTAAATATATTTTATAGGAAACTTTATTAAAGAGTTTTAGTAGACACATATAGTATCTAGATAATTTCTACTCTAGAAACATGAATGGGGATTACTCAAGTTACAAAAATCTAATCCATGTTAATGGTGGAAATGTCACTTTCAGTGATAATTCCAATGAGAAAATAAGCAGTCTTTATCAAATTTGAAACTCTAATAATATTTTAGTTTATAATTATTTATTTTTTAATGGATTGGAGTATAATATTTTTATCATTTCTCAGTTATGTGATGATGGTTTTCATTTTAAATTTGATAATTATTCCAGTATTGTTTTTTAATTCATAAAATGATTTATGTTTCACTACTCTAAAAAATTTTAATGTATATGCTCTTAATTTAGATTCCTTGTATTCTCAAAAACATTCATATATAAGTGATTTCCATAAATAATCGTTGATTTGGTATAGGATACTAAGACATTGAAATATTTATCAACTTATAAAGATAACTAGGAAATTGTTATTTAAGGATATTTATAAACTATAATTCTTATATGAAAAAGTATCTAACCCATTTCAAAAATGGAAACATAACAAAATATATTTAAAAATAATGAAATAAGTTTTAACTTTTTAACCCCCCAAGTTGGTTCCCATGGATTTTTTTGGAATTCTAGAGTTTCTAGAATAAATGGGAAGCATTATGTTTATTTTCTAGTTGATGGATTTTCATGATACAATTGAGTATTATATCTATATAAAAAATTGATTTTTATTCATACCTTTCTAAATATGATAAAATCTTACAAAATCATAGTGGAATTAGAATTAATACCATAAGAAGTGACCCTGGCTCGTAGTTTGGAAAATAATATTTTAAATATTTACCCTCACAATATGGTTATTCTCATAACATTTCTAATACCAGAACCCCACAGAGGGATTGTTTAGTATAAAGTAGAAATATAAGTCATTAATATTTAAAGACCTGTAAATTTCAAGGAAATGTTTTTCTTAAATTTTTTTGGAATTTTACGAGTACGCATTTTCTGACGGAACCTGATTCTGAGGCCAGGTGTTCCCAGAATCATGTTCTGAGGTTTAGCTCGGGTACGTTCAGTGGACGAACGCGCGGGTTTTCGTAACTTTTGAATCGGTGCTCAGAATCGAAATCTGAGGGCACCGATGAAACCGCAACGCTGGTAATTTCTTAGCAACACCTTGTCTGGAGTTGTGTTTTCTCGGGTGATGTTATTAACTAAATGGGTTAACTAAAGAATAAAATAAAATATTGTGCTACAAATTTTTTTTCTATTCTAAGTAGTTTAAACCTATGCATGGAGGTTGGAGTGGGACCCACTACGTCCTAAATCTCTAAGTAGGATTTTAGTGAAGTGGGGCCCACACGAGCCCCACCCCTTCAAATCCCTTAAAACCTCCCACGTGCATTTAATTTTTTTTTGTAACTCAACCGCACCCTTTTTTTAATGGCAAGTCAACCCTCAACTTTAATTTGGAATATTAATCTCTCTTCAATTAATTCAATTAATTTAATGAGATCTTTTTTATTTTCAAATTAATGTCTTGCGTGTGTGTTAATAAAATAAGACAAGACTTATTTTATTAGGGGTTGATTCGTTGTGCGAAAGGAAGGGAGGACACTTGCACTCTTGAGGGATATCCCCTTCCTCATCGAAGAACGCGAAGAACGCAGAGTCTTCGACGAAGAACTCCATCACCGCAAGGGAATCGTCGTTCCATCTCCTCACTTCTCCGCAGCCGGTGAGATACACCTTCTTCAGAGAATGGAGATGCGCCACATCTTTCTTCCGGCGAACGCCGACGACGCTTACGGAGCATCGATCCGAGATGTCGTCTTCCGCGACGCCGTCTTCCACAATGTCGTCTTCCGCGACGTCATTTTCCAGCGATGAACCTCGTTCGACGACTTCATCGAGGTAGGGGTTTGGAATTTTTGTGTTCGTGAAATATACTTTTTCATTCTTCATCTTTTATTTTGGGCCGCTTGTTATCAACTTAACGGGAGGAGGTCGGACCGCACGAACACGACCGACTCTCCTCCCCCTTTGTTGTTGTGTTTGTTGCGGTTCGAAAGAAGGCTGCACGGTGCAACGGCACTACGCAGAAACATGGAGGAATGCGGAAAAGAAGTGTGGCGCCGTCATGCCACCCCATTGAGGCTGAAAGAAGCCGTGGCCGGAGTTGGGCCGCGACGAAGGGGCACGGCGCCATCACACCGCCCCGGAGAACCACGATGAGGTCGTGGCCGGAGCGGGGCCATGGCGGAGGGGCGTGGACCCATCACGCCGCACCCGTCTGACAAGGTCGTGACCTAAGGCCGTGGAGGTGTGGGGAGCGGTGGCCGGAATTGCCGTCTACCGGCGCAAGGAGGGCGGGACCCGCGGGGGTCCCACGGTGACACACCGGCCGGCCGAACTGGCCGGCCGGTTTCCGAGAAAACCCGGGGGTCGTAACCCGCGGCTGGAAAATCGAGGCCCCCGTGTGGGGGCCGCGGTTTCTCAATCAGGGGGAAGCGCCCCCCCCCCCCCTCCCCCTTTCCACGACAGCTCGGGTGGCCGAGTTGTTTGGCCACGCGGGTCGCTCCCGCCCCATTCTAACCGGCCGCCCAGGCCGGACCGGCCACACAGGGTCGCGCCGGTTGGGCCGAGCCACACCCACAGGGCCAGGCCACGCTCTAGTGGGGCGGACCCGGACCCAGGTCGGGTCGACCCTGTTCGGGCCGACCCAGTGGGTCTTGGGTCGGGTCGGCCCGGGCCCAAAACCCTCTATTTTCGGACAGTTCCGTTCATGCGCCCATATCTTGGGATACGGATTTCCGATCGACGCATCGTCAGTTGAGATGCGATTCTTGGATAGAGACGATCATTTCAGTATTTACACTCAAGGTTTCGGAGAATTTTGGGTATGGCCAGGTTGGTTCGAACACGAAACCAATCGGGCCCTCGGAGCGGAAACGCTTATAACTTGAGCTCCGGACGTCTGAATGACGTGTCGTCGACTTTGTTGGATTACTCTTAGTGAGACTGACCTTTTGGCTTACTCTTCTCATGGTTTGGACGTAGTTGGAGTGTGTTCGAGTTGGTTTGACTTAAAAAACAACCGGGCCCCTGGAACGAAAAAGCCAATAACTCTCAGATCGGGCTTCCGATTGACGCGTCATTTGTCGCGTTGTGTTCCTATTGACATGATGGAACTTTGCGATACATCAACTCTGGTCTACGCGACAGATGATGTATCGACCTCTTGGATCATGGAGCGGACCCTCCTAGAACGAGCGTGTTGTGTGCAGAAACCCTAGAGCTGGCTAAGACATGATGACTTTTGATCGATCGACTCGGAGTGTTTCGATATCCTAGTGGGGAGCGTTTGGTTGTAGCGGAAGACCCATGGCGGAGGAGCGCATGGTTGTAGCGGCAGACCCGCAGTACTCAACAGAAGGAGTACCTCTGTAGGCTATGAGGGGGAGCGCTTGGTTGTAGCGGCATACCCATGGTGGGAAGTGCTTGGTTGTAGTAGCAGGCCCACGGTGCTCAACAGGTGGAGTACTACAGCAGTCAAAGGTTAGTTGGAAGTGCTTGGTTGTAGCGGCAGGCCCACTGTACTCGACAGAGGAGGATTTCCCCAGTAGATATGGGTTCGAAGGTGAAGTATTTCGTACTAGAATCCTCTGTGGGTTCAACAATAATGACAACCGTATTGGAATCCTCCGTGGGTTCGATGGTGAAGACTTTCGTACTAGAATCCTCCATGGGATCGACGATGATGACAACTGTATTGGAATCCTCCATGGGTTTGATAGTGAAGACTTTCATACTGGAATCCTCCATGGGTTTGACAATTACGACAACCGTACAGGAATCCTCCGTGGGTTCGACGGTGACGACTACTATACTTGTATCCTACGTGGGTCCGATAGTATTGACCTTTGTTGTTGTATCCTACGTGGGTCTAATAGCTTAGTTGGTCTAGTATCCTACGTGTGTCCCAGCTTAGATGAATCAGTGGCTACATTTGATCATCTCTATCAACTTACGAAGAAGTATACATGTGTGAGATGAGTCTTGACTTTAATCATTATCTTTGATATTATTGACTTGCTTTCCTATGTGGATTGGGTTGTGATTTTCTGTGTGGATTGGGTTGTACTATCCTGTGTGGACGTGATCGAACTTGGGCACGGATGTTGGAGCCGAACTGGAATTGATGACTTAGGTATATGTATGGTCATATACCTAATTAGTGTTGGATGTTACTTCTTGATTGTATCTTTCCTTTGTGGGTTATCCTTTGTGGATTCTGGGAGACCTTCGGGGGTCTCGGGGTCCCTACTGAGTAGCGTATACTCACCCCTACACGGGTTATGCTCGCACTACGTTGTGTTGGATGCAGACGAAGGACAGCCCTGATCGTGGTAGAGGCTTGTGGAGCAAATCAGTACCTTGAGGTGGACCACTGGGTGGGACGTACTCGAAGCAGACGGCTGGACCCGAGGAGCTGAGGAGGCTATCTGTACCCACCCTTCAGGTGGTACTTCTAGTGGATGGCTCAATGTTACTTCTTTAATTTCAATTGTTGTACTTTTCTTTCTAGTTGTACTTTACTTTTAGTTTGGGTTTGTATTCTGGCCCATTTACTTTTCGAACTTACTATTGTACCCAGTTTCACTTAGTGTTTACTTCTGTATGCTTACTCTGTGGTGTTTTTTACTTTATAAAGGTAATGACTCCCCCTTTTTTCAGGATTTATGCCTTTGGTGCTAGTCGCCAGCCCCTGGCCAATGGAAGGCAGGCTTGGGGTAGTCACGGCACGGGTCCCAAGGACGGGTCATGATTAATTGGTATCAGAGGAGTTCGGTTATACCGTAGAACTCGAGACTCTGATCTTTCTTCTATGTGAAGCAATAGTGTTAAGGGTATTGAGTGTGGTTATCAGTCTAGGGAGTCCAATGTTGGTGCGGCAGCCGACGTATCCGTACACCAGGACCCTGACTTCTGATTTCCGACTTAGTGCACGAAAACACTGATTGCATGTGTGTTTCGAAAGTTTTCTTTGTGATTACTTTCTGTCAGCTCACTAGGTATACTGTTTTGACCGTGGCGTGCCTGTTTCTTTTAAGGATGTCCCCAGTACGGCAGCCAGCTAGGGTTTAGAGCTTTGTGCGAGACGACAACCCACCGAGCGACGAGGCCTCGGTGCAGGGCCCCTTTTCAGCGGAGGCACCGACGGTACCTCTACCCACCGAGCCACCAATGCCACCAGCCCCAACCGCTGAGAGTGCACGTCACCTTAGCGCACTTCATGAGTTCCAGTGTCAGAGATCTCCTAGGTTCCGCAGGGAGACGAACCCTCAGGAAGCCTAGGATTGGATGGAGGCGGTAGTTCGAGTTTTCAGGCTAGTGGGGACACCAGCTGACCTCATGGTGATCCTTGCAGCGAGCCTCCTGCACGCGGCAGCAGGAAGATAGTGAAGCTTGATGCTCCAGGTTCATGACGAGGCATCTATTCTCTAGACGGACTTTGAGAGACTCTTCCGCTCAGAGTTCGTCCTAGCCACCCTCTGTGCGGTGCGCATCTAGGATCTACTACAGCTACGGCAGGGCAGCATGACGGTAGCCCAGTACTCAGTGATATTTACCGATCTCTCTACGCTATTCCACGGACATGGTACAGGACCCATTCTTGAGGGATTGAACCTTCGAGCAAGGGCTCAGGCGAGAGATCAGAGCTTCAGTTGTTTCTCACAGAATCCCGACACAGACAGGGGTGTTGGAGCGTGCCCTCTTAGTGGAGAGTTTCCTTGCTGAGCAGTCTCTAGCAGCAGGACCCACCACTAGCCGGCATGCAGCAGAGTCTTCTGCAGCAGGCAGTAAACAGATGAAGCAGAGGTCCAAGAGGACCAGACCTACATGTGGTAGACCGCATGACACATGATCATTTGTGCGAGGCACCCGGGGTGGAGAACGACTTACCATGAGCGGGTAGTGTTACTCCTGTGGCGGGGTTGGTCACATGGCTCATGACTATCCGACCCACCATACAGATGATCAATAGATAAACGAAGGACCTTCCAGGAAGAGGCAGAGGTTCGATCGAGTTGGACCACAAGGAGCAGGAGACCAAGGCAAGGAAGCTGGTCGTGATGCTGGAGGTGGACGACGCTTCGAGGTGTTGCCACCACCACCACCAGGAGGTCCACCCTGACCGCAGGGAACAGATAGACATGGGAGAGCTCAGCTTCAGGCAGCTGAGGCTTATGACCATGGAGCTTCAGAAGCATATGGACAGGAGCAGGACTAGTTCCAGACATGGAGACTTTTGTTCATGTTGCTTCTAGTTTTGTTGATTTTTGTTTGTGGATGCTTTTTGTCTTTGTACTTTGAGATACAGTAATTAAAGACACATTACTTTGTGTCATTTAATTTCTTGTCCTCTCTTTATGTGTACTAAGAGGTTTCGGTTTAAAACTATTGACTTGACCCTCACTTTTGAGATACCTACTGGAGGAGACCCAGTGACCACACACTGATGCTGATAATGTGACTCAACCCTTGGAGGCGAGAGTAACGGTTGGATCTCTTGGTATTAGCGTCGAGGCCTTACGAAGCCATACTTGATATGGATTAGTATCAACCATGTCGGGATTGACTGTATTAGGCAAAGAACATGGTTAATCCAGGGGTGAGACCAGATTTATTTTATCGGCAAAGAAGAAATCTTAGCAGCTCTTATATGAACAGAGAAGGTTCAGGTCATCCAGGAGCGGATGAGGACAGCTCAGAGCCGACATAAGTCTTGTGCTGATAGGAGACAGAGACCACTAGAGTTCGAGGATGGTGACCACGTCTTCTTGCGGGTCTCACCTCGATGTGGGTTACGGAGTTTTGGCCGGGGCGGCAAGTTATCTCCACGCTTCTTTGGACCATTCCAGGTTCTCAGAAGGATAGGCGAGGTGGATTACTGCCTGGCTTTACCACCTCATTTGCACCGGGTGCACGATGTCTTCCACGTATCTCAACTAAAGAGGTACGTGCATGACCCGAAACATATCATCAATCATTGGGAGCTTGACTTTGACGATGGGGCGACCTTTGCGGAGGTTCCGGTGGAGATCGAGGATCGACAGGAGCGGGTCCTATGTGGGCGGTCGATTCCTCTAGTGCGCATCAAATGGCAGCACGGGAACCTCCAGGAGAGCACTTGGGAGCAGGAGGCTCATATGCGTGCTCAGTACCCTCATTTGTTCCCCTAGTTTCTTTTTATCTTTACAGGGACGTAAATCCCTGAGGTGGGAGTAATGTAAAGAACCGTAAATTTCAAGGGAAATTTTTTCTTAATTTTATTTGGAATTTTATGAGTACGCAGTTTCTGACGGTACCTGATTCTGAGGCCCGGTGTGCCCGGAATCATGTTCTGAAGCTTAGCTCGGGTACATTCTGTGAACGAACGAGTGGGTTTTCCTAACTTTTGAACCGGTGCTCGGAATCAAAATATGAGGGCACCAATGAAATCGCAACACCAGTAATTTCTTAGGAACACCTTTTCCGCAGTTGCGTTTACTCGGGTGAGGTTATTAATTAAATCGATTAACTAAAGAATAAAATAAAATATTGTGCTACAAATTTTATTTCTATTCTAAGAAGTTTAAACCTATTCCTGGTGGTCGAAGTGGGACCCACTATGTCCTAACTCTCTGAGTAGGATTTTATTGAAGTTGGTCCCGCACGATCCCCACCCCTTCAAATCCCTTAAAACCTCCCATGTGCATTTAATATTTTTTTTGCAACTCACCCGCACCCTTTTTTTTAATGGCAAGTCAACCCTCGACTTTAATTTGGATTATTAAACGCTCTTCAATTAATTCAATTAATTGAATGAGATATTTTTTATTTTCAAATTAATGGCTTGCATGTGTCTTAATAAAATAAGACAAGACTTATTTTATTAGGGGTTGATTTGTTGTGCGAAAGGAAGGGAGGACTCTTGCGCTCTTGAGGGATATATCCTTCCTCGTAGAAGAACGTGAAGAACGCCAAGTCTTCGACGAAGAACTCCATCACCGCAAGGGAATTGTCATGCCATATCCTCACTTCTCCAAAGCCGGCGAGATACACCTTCTTCGGAGAATGGAGACGCGCCACATCTTTCTTCGGGCGAATGCCGATGACGCTTACGGAGCATTGATCTGCGACGCCATCTTCCGCGACACCGTATTCCGCAACGTCGTCTTCCGCGATGTCATTTTCCCAAGACGAACCTCGTTCGATGACTTCATTGAGGTAGGGGTTTGGATTTTTTTTGTTCGTGAAATATTATTTTCCATTATTCATCTTTTATTTTGGGACGCTTGTTATCAACTTAACGGGAGGAGGACAGACCACACGAACACGGTCGACTCTCCTCCCCATTTTTTGTTGTGTTTTTTGCGGTTTGAAAGAAGGTGGCGCGGTGCAACGGCACGGCGCGGAAACATGGAGGAATGCGGAGAAGAAGGGTGGCGCCGTCGCGCCGTTCCATTGAGGCCGAAAAAATCCACGGCCGGAGTCGGGCCGCGGTGAAGGGGTGCGGCGCCATCGCGCCCCGCCAGAGAACCACGATGAGGTCGCGGCCGGAGCGGGGTCGCGGCGGAGGGGCACAAAGTCGTCGCACCGTGCCGGTCGGACATGGCCGCGGCCTAAGGCTGCGGTGGTGCGGAGAGCGGAGGCCGGAACCACCGGCCGCCGGTGCAAGGAGAGCGAGACCCGCGGGGGTCCCGTGGTGACACATAGGCCGGCCGAACCGGCTGGCCGGTTTCTGAGAAAACCCGGGGGTCGTAACCCCCGGCTGGCAAGGAGCGACCCCCACGTGGGGGTCGCGGTTTCTCAATCAGGGGGTCAGCCCCCCCCCCCCCCTCCTCGACATCTCGGGTGGCCGAGCAATCTGGCCATGCAGGCCACACCCGCGCCAGGCCAACCGGCCGCCCAGGCCGCACCGGGTCGGGCCACCCAGGCCGCGCCGCGCCGCCCCGGCTGGGCCGGGTCGCGCCGGTTGGGCCATACTACGCCCACCAGGCCGGGCCGCGACCTATTGAGATGGACCCGGACCCCGGTCGGGTCGACCCGGTTCAGGCCGACCCAGGGGGTCTTGGGTCGGGTCGGCCCGGGCCCAAAACCCCCTATTTTCGGACAATTCTGTTCAAGCACCCGTATCTTAGGATACGGACCTTCGATCGATCCACCGTCAGTTGAGATGCGATCCTTGAATTGATATGGTCGTTTCGGTATATTACACTCAATGTTTTGGAGAACTTTGGGTACGGTCGGGTTGGTTCGAACACGAAACCAACCGGGCCCTCGGAGCGGAAACGCTTATAACTTGAGCTCCCGACGTCCAAATGACATGTCGTCGACTTTGTTGGATTCCTCTTAGTGAGACGGATCTTTTTGATTACTTATCTCGTGTTTTGGACTCAGTTGGTGTGCGGTCGAGTTGGTTTGACTTAAAAACCAACCGGGCCCCTGGAATGAAAAAGCCAATAACTCTCAGAACGGGCGTCAGATTGACGCGCCGTCTTTCGCGTTTTGTTTCTATTGACATGAAGAAACTTTGTGATACATAAAATCTGTTATACGGGACATTTGATGTATCTACCTCTTGTCTCATGAAGCGGACCCTCCCGGAATGAGCGTGCTGTGTGCGGAAACCCTAGAGCTGGCTGAGACTTGATGACTACTGATTGATCGACTCGGAGTGTTTCGATAGCCCAGTGGGGAGCGCTTGGTTGTAGCGGAAGACCCATGGCGGAGGAGCGTTTGGTTGTAGAGGCAGACCCGCGGTACTCAACATAAGGAGTACCTCTGTAGGCTATGAGGGGGAGCGCTTGGTTGTTGTGGCAGACCCATGGTGGGAAGCGCTTGGTTATAGCAGCAGGCCCACAGTACTCGACAGGTGGAGTACTACAGCAGTCCAAGGTTAGTTGGAAGGGCTTGGTTTTAGCGGAAAACCCACTGTACTCGATAGAGGAGGATTTCCCCAGCAGATATGGGTTCTACGGTGAAGTCTTTCATACTGGAATCCTCCGTGGGTTCGTCGACGGTGACAACCGTATTGGAATCCTCCGTGGGTTCGGCGGTGAAGACTTTCGTACTAGAATCCTCCGTGGGATCGATGACAATGAAAACCGTATTGGAATCCTCCGTGGGTTCGATGGTTAAGACTTTCGTACTGGAATCCTCCATGGGTTAGACGACGATGACAACCGTATAGGAATCCTCCGTGGGTTCGGCGGTGACGACTACTATACTTGTATCCTACGTGGTTCCAACAGTATTAACCTCTGTTGTGGTATCCTATGTGGGTCCAACAGCTTAGCTGGTCTAGTATCCTACATGGGTCCCAGATTAGATGAATCATTGGCTACATCTGATCATCTCAATCACCTTACGAAGAAGTATACCTGTGTGAGCTGAGTCTTGACTTCAATCATTATCTTCGATATGATTGACTTGTGTTCCTATGTGGATTGGGTTGTTCTTTTCTCTGTGGATTGGGTTGTACTATCCTGTGTGGACATGATCGAACTTGGGCTTGGATTTTGGAGCTGAACTGGAATTGATTACTTAGGCATATGTTTGGGCATATACCTAAGTAGTGTTGGATATTACTTCGTGATTGTATCTTTCCTTTTTGGGTTATCCTTTGTGGATTCTGGGAGACCTTCAGGGGTCTCGAGGTCCCTACTGAGTAGCGTATACTCACCCCTACACGAATTATGCCCGCACTATGTTGTGTTGGATGCAGACGATGGACATCGCTGATCGTGGTTGAGGCTTGTGGAGAAAGTCGAACCTGGAGGTGGACCATTGGGTGGGACGTACACGGAGCGGACGATTGGACCCGAGGAGCTGAGGAGGCTATTTGTACCCACCCTTTAGGTGGTACTTCTAGTGGATGGCTCAATGTTGTTGCTTTACTTTCAGTTGTTGTACTTTCCTTTCCGATTGTACTTTAGTTTCAGTTTGGGTTTGTATTCTGGCTCATTTACTTTCCGCACTTACTATTTTACCCAGTTTCACTTAGTGTTTACTTTTGCATGCTTACTCTGTGGTGTTTTTTTAATTTATAAAGGAAATGCCTCCCCCTTTTGTCAGGATTTACGCCTTTGGTACTAGTCATCAGCCCCTGGCCTATGGAAGGTGGGCTTGGGGTAGTCACGGCATGGATCCCGAGGATGGGTCGTGACATAATAAATCTCCCAAACCATGATAAATAAAAATTATCTTACCTTTTTTTAGGATTAAGTCTTGAATATGGCTTTTTATATAAATATTTATAGCACTTCTCCATCGTATAAGTTATAATTGACTCACCCAATGCTATATGGGTATCCCAATAATATAAGTTGGCTAAGAACCAAAAATAAAGTACTTATAAACTTTATTAAACTCATAAAAATCATTATTCATTTTATAACATGATTATTCTGTTGAAATGATAATCTATTTTAAACATAATTTCCTGATGTGAAAGAAGTAGGTTCCATAATAAGTTATTTGAAACAATCTTATTACATCCAAAGTAAGAATAATAATGGAATTACTACAAAATATCTCTATCAGAGAATAGGTGACAATAAGGGTTTTTTGTTTTGATGAATGGAAATATAATTAATTGATAAAAAACAAGTTTTTATAAAAATACCCTTTTCATTTTGAAAATCACTTTTTAAAACATAAAACATTTTAAAAATTAATTTCTTTAAAAAAAATTGAAAGTTTATAAATGATTCTTTCAAAAAAACAATTCAAATATTTCTTGATTAAAATATCCTTCCATATTTGAGAAAAATCTTTTTAAAACATTTTTTAATTTTTTTAGAAAACATTATTCTAGAAGAAAAAGAGTTTTAGAATGAAAAGATGAATTTTTTGAAAAAAAACATTATTTCATACACTTAAGTAAATAAACAGTAAAAAATGAATAGATTAATTTATTTTCATGTAATAACAATATGATAATAAAATTACTAATAATTTTTTAAAGATAGAACAGAATATTTCAACATTTGTGACGTAATCACAAATAATCCTGATAAACGATGAGATTATAACATAAAAATCTAACCACTTTGGTGACTTTGAATCATTAGATTCATGAAATAATAATATTAAAATAAACTTAAAATAACATAATAATAAATAAATTCTAGATATTATATTTCAAAGTTTCAGTATGTACACCTTATAAAATAAGATAGGCGTTTAAAAAATTTTGTGTCTCATAGAAGGAAATTTGAGGCAAAAATCCATTATTGCTTTAGAAAAATTGAAACCGTAAATACCGTGAAATGTATATCCACAAATAGATATTTAAATTGATATAAAATTTAAATATATGCGTCATAAATACATTCATGTTAATTATATACCTCACAAAACAAAATATGTGGTGAATATGGAATACTTCTCACAAAAATAAAAGTGAGACAAGAAAACCATTAACTTGAGTCTGAATTGACATGTGTGTATTTATAATCCTGAAAAATAATCTTATGTTAGTTATTTAATTTATTGAGAAATGTTCTCAATTTTATTTTTATTTTTTTCACTTATTTTCTTGGTTTATACAATTACATAATCAATTAAGTTTATGGCAGATGTTTTGACCATATTTGGTTCGTCTGTCAAAAACAACTTTGGTGGGTTGAATATGGTCAAAGATAACAATATTTAAATATATATAGAATAAAAATAACTAAATAATTGTAATATTTATACACTAATTTTAATTTTAAAACCAATAATTAAATATTTTTATAAAAAATTAACCAGTGTTACGATCATGGAGACGGTAGGTCGTACGTACACATGAGTAAGGTTTCAATTTATCAATGATAATATGGAAATACAATAAGTAATATTTTATATCAAAAAATGATAATAATATTACAAATACCAAATTATTTAATTATATATACTTATTTTTATCATTCTAGTGATTTGGTTGTGAATAAAGGAATCACATCACTTTAAGGAGGTGAGAGTCCCCACATCCATGAACGACGTTATAATATTTTTCAATGAGTGAAAAGGTAAAAATAAATTGATATATTATATTTATATAATGATAAATAATTATGTAATATCATAAATATTCCATTCATATAACATAAACTTATTATATTTACCCTTATTACCTTCCTTGTAATGCATTAGTGAAAAATGAATCATATCACTTCATGAGGCGGTAGTTCGCCATACACACAAGCAACATTTTTATATCCCTTAAAAAATATGATGTAAAAGATTATATATGATATAATGAATCTATAGGTTTAGTTATTTTATAAATATTATATAATAACTTTATATCCATCATCATACACAACCATCACTGTTGGTAATGGAAAAATGAATGGCCTCATTTTGTGAGGCGGTGGTCTGCCATACATATGAATGATTATTAGAAAACCCATTTGATAGAGGTGTGTGAATTTGTAGATCATACCCTTGAAATAAAAACATCTAATTATATAGAAGATGCATAATTTATTATATCATCATGTTATTATCATAATTTAAGTAGGTGTATAAATTAATAAAATAAAAAAGGCTCGTTGAAGAACATTTCATATTCTTCAGGTATCCTCCTTAGGTTCCACCAAATTACTTCATAGTTTAGATTTAGGAACTAAATAAGGATTTTAAAATACATTTAGGGAAGATTTAAAGTGATTTTTTATAGTATTTTCTACACCGAAATGGTTTCAAAGTGTGAATTGGGGAGGAGAGGCGGTATCCTTTTATAAGGGATGTCAGTGGAACACTTGTAATTATTTTGAAAGAGTGGATTCCATCTATGTTTGTTTCAGGTCACCCAGCCCCAATAATGGCCTATAATTGATCATAGAAGTTTTCATGTCTAAATATGGATAGAAAATATGTATTTTACTAGTTTTTAGTTATTTTTACCCTTAAATTTTAAGTTTAATACTTTGGTAAACTCATTTTTACCATGATCATTATTATTAGTTTTAATGGTTTTCCCAAATCATTATGGTCAAAAATTAAGTTGGTATTATTGAACATGATAAATTATTATAATTTAAAATATGGAATCCATTTTCCAAAATTAAATTAACATAATTGTAAAATTTTAATTTAATATCAATCTTACATACATGGAGAGATAATAGGTATTTAATAAGAGTATTTTTTTAGAAAAATATTATTCTTTATCAACTCTATGACAAATAATAATCATCATATTATGAAAAAAAAAATTAATATTTGATTATATATTTTCTATACATTTTATTTAAAACATTTCTTATTAGTGATTACTTTAATTAATTAAAATTTGAAAACAATATTCATTTTAAAATAGTTTTTAGAAAAACCAACTTTTAAACCAAAAAAACATACACTACAAACCAATATAAATTCGATTAAAAGTAATTAATTGGATTGAATATACCTAAATAATACTTGGGTAACTTTAAAATATATTCAAAACATATTGGTAATTTTAAATTTCTTTATTTATTTAAAATAAAAGACTATTTATAAAAAATAGTATTTTTAATTATTCACTAAAAATTAAATATTTTGCAAAAAGTTATAAAATTTCACCCAAATTAAATTTTAATATTCTGATACAAAAAATTAATTTAATCTTATCAAATAAATATTATAAAATATAAAAAATTTATTATAA
Source organism: Viscum album (assembly GCA_963277665.1). Classification (NCBI taxonomy): domain Eukaryota; kingdom Viridiplantae; phylum Streptophyta; class Magnoliopsida; order Santalales; family Viscaceae; genus Viscum; species Viscum album. The sequence goes on from OY728128.1 coordinate 529,127,513, forward strand.
TATTTTTTCATGAAATTGAAAAATATCATTTTTAAAGAAAATATTTTTTTAATAATATACCAACTTTACTAAAAATTAATTTATTATTTATGTTGGTCTCATTAATTGAATTTTTTTCATTTATTTTTAAATACTTTTTTAGTGGGTTTTGAGAAATTAATGATTTCTAGATAATTTTTATGGATTTTTGAAATAGCATTTTATGTCATTATTGGAAAGTTCTCTATATTCAGGAAATTATTGAAGTGATCTGAAATGTTAATGAAATTTGCAAAGGTTTTTTCACATTGTTTACTAAAATTTCATCCCATGAAAAATAAATTACATGAATAAGAATTGAAGAAGCTCATGCATTATGTTTTAATTCATAAGGATGTGAAGAGAAATCCATGAAAAAATATATGTTAAAATATATTTTTCATGAATAATAAATGAAGAAGAATATAAGAGAGGAGATATTGGTTTGGAATTTTTATTGATGGTAGAATTACATTTGATAACTAGATTTATTCTACGTAACTTATGGTATGCTTACTAAAATAGAGGCCCACCAACCACCATCCTTAGCAAGCTCAACCATGGGATTATGTAGGACCTTAAGCTCAAATCCACCCTTGGAAACAAGAGAGGGATAGTTATGGGTGGAAGAGAGATGTGGATGCCTATAGAAGCATACTCACACAGATCTCATGTAAGTAGTGGCAGCACCACCATGTGAGGGATGTACATCAGTAATAGGTTTCAAGTATGGGGTGGTTCTAGTAGGTATTTAGAACTATTAATTGGCTCATAGAGCGTGTTATGTTATATGGAAGTGAATAACCAATAGAGGATTCAATGTGGGATAACGAAAAGAAAACACATTTTATCTATCATTAAAATGATAGACATTTCCTCCACTTCATTATATAGATTATATGAGCCATTTGATCAAGATGGTAGGTTGTCTTTCTATATCCTTGTACAAAGGAATATTCATATAGTAGATCATCCATAGTGATCGATCCATGGTGATCACGACATATATACAGTTTGAGATTTTATCCTGTGATCTTTTCTCCTTTAATCTCTAAATATACAAGTGCGACTAATAAACGTTCTATAGATGATTTTCATGCATAGATATGCACTAATATAAATAACATTATGACTGATGGCTTCCATTGATAATGTCGACTACCGGGATGAGATAAAAACCAAGATTGATGATTAGGTATGATTGAAATTGGTCATGCATGAGGTTCTAGGTTTTATGTATGAAAATTGAATGAATATATCAATAGGCCACATGTTTTGGATCCATTGGTATTTAAAATTATTACCCTATATAAATAATATAAAACCCTAAATCATCTTGTTTTTTAAATGAGGTGAGTCATGGGTGATCATGAGGTTGTGGTCTATTTTAAAATTTCATAGAGAATTGATATGCCATGGCTTTGGGCATTTATAGTGTGAATAAAAAATGAACTATGGATATTAATATCCTCTTGAAGAAATTGGAAGGAACAACCAATTTCTTTAGGTGTTTAAATATGGATGATTTACTCACAAAATAATGGTAGTCCCACATGAAGGAGAATGAGCATCAGTATCTCGGGTAATTGAGATCACATGAGAATAAGATTCATTCATGTATAGGGGACCATGAACTATAATTCCATATGAAGAATAAGGATTATGGAATACCCATCAAGGGTATTTAAATAAGGTTTCATGAAAAATAAAATACCAAACATAGTTTAATTTGAGTATTTCAAATGATAAATTATTACCCACATAACAATGGGGTATTTAAAATGAGAAAAGGAGAATTTATTACCCATAAATAATGGGGTATTTAAAATGAGGAGATAAATAAAAAGGTAAATTAAATTTGGATTGTCATTAACACATTAAATTGAGGATTTTAATGGGAGAATTTAAATCATGGAATTTATTGAGATTCAAAAGACTAATATTATAGTATAAATATTTTAATAAAGGTGATGAATGTAATATTGAATTGTAGAAAATGTTTGAGACCTTTCATCTATTATACAAGAAGATATGTGAAGGTGATCCAAATATTTTTAATTATTGAAGATGGAAATTCCTTATACCTGAGCATTTAAAAAAGTGAATCCATATATAAAAAAATGGAAGGATTAGTGAGACCAACATAAATAATGTTTCTAAGAAAATACCTGATAAATTTATATCATATAATATTGTGGAGGAACATAAAATATAAATATAAAGTGTATGATAACCTTCAACAAAGGTGAATCCTTCTGGTTGGTGCAAGGATCAGTTTAAGTATTTTTGTTAGAGCCAAGAGTACGAGTCTCTTAGTTTGAGTCAGATTAAGAATTCTTTTGGTTGGAGCCAAAAGTAAATGGTTTCCCTATATTGGATCATGAGAAATTGTATTCACTTTTTTGATAATGAATAATCAATTTTTTGTCTCTAACAGACATGGAAAGGAGTAGACCTATTATTGTTAAAACTTGTAAATATTTTGTGATTCCCTATCTTATTTTACTATAGCATATGAGGTGATGTTGAGTGAAAATATTGAGTGGATCGATAACTTTAAAAAATTCCTGAAGTATAATTTAAAAGGGTAAAAATTCATAAAATAGGGGTGCCATTTATTCACCCTCCCACCCACCTCTTAGAGGAACCTAACCTGTACTTTGATTCTATAGTCTACTAAAAATTTAACAATAATTTATATTGAGTAAGAAATTTAAATATTTCATAAATTAGTTAATACTATTTATACCTACCAATTTAATGCATAGGTTATAATGATAATAGATATCATATGCTATTAAATTTAGGTGTTCCGTGTTTAATACACTATCAAAAATAAAAATATTGGGGTTGGATGTAATGAAAGATAAAATGGGTGTTTCTTATAACAAAATAGGAATATATATTTCTGTGTAACATAATAAAAAATAGAGTTTTGTGGGTCCTTTAAGCTATTAAATATAATTTCCTTATTTTAAAATATTGGGTTGTTACATCCTCCTCCCATTAATAAACTTTTTCCTCATAATTTTAAATTTATCTCGGTAATCAATGGTTGAAAATTTGAAAATACTTTCTCTGTAACCCAACATCGTAAAAATGGTTACTAAACCATCCTCTTAACAAGTGAGAAAAGTAAGTAAAAAGGTTATATAGAATAATACATAAGTAGGTTTCCAAATAGGATATCATAGTTTGGAATGGATAAAATCATAATTATTTATAGAAGGTGATTGATGTCATTGATCACTAAAAAGTGAATTATCAATAGAATGTTAAGGTACCAAAAACAAAAAATATATGATGATTGAAAAGACCATCGGTTTATCAGATGTGAAGGTACATGGCTAACATTTTTGTTCCTAGATCCTTTTCCTAGAGTTGAGGAATTCTATTTTCATATTTACTAAGAGAATATGGAAATATACATACTTGATTAGTAAAATTTCATCCATTAAAATATTTTTACCATAATATCATCTTTTTATATAAAATATGTGTATTCAGGATGAATATGTAATTCTGGAAGCACTAAAGTCAACTTTTAAAGAACACATAACCATAAATGTGATAGTCAAGATATTCCACATATAATTAGACATTAACCAAAACCAATATGGTTAGAACATGGTAACATGATTCCAAAAAAGGGTAAACCTTCATATGACTACGTTTGAAACCCAATGATTAAGGGGATTTGATTACATATTCTTCATAGATAAATCAACTGTTATTACTCAAATAAAATACCATATTTTCCAAAATAAAAAAATATTTACTTATAAAAATTGTCATACTACATTGGACATCTTGTAGGCCAGTGGTCAGTGTTACACCCTTCTCACCCTCTGGTTGTGTGTTCAAGCCCCACGACCTTGCTGGACATTACATGTTATCACTCAACCTTCATGTAGTCCTTTTTCTTTTTAAACTTGCAAAAAAATTCCTCCCAAAATAAAACTTCATGTTGATCATATGGGTTACAAATACCATAAATAAATAACACTTCTCCAAAAATTTCATTAATAACCTCAAAAATATTTACTACTTAAAACCTCAAATAGGGTGTGTAAGCCTTTGAACTCATAATTAACTATAATCATATAGACCTATGACAATATCCATGATTCTTAATATAGCCTCAATTGGAAACATTCAAATCTTCTAAGTTATCTAAATTGACCTATGATGCTAACTATAATAACCCAGATCCACACTCCATTTTCTGGTGCTAAAATCAAAAAATTTACATTTCTGACATTGATGATGATAATTGTGACCCATTTTTTCCATTCAAACCATACAATACCAAATGGAAAAATTGGACCACTTATATTATCAATTACATTTTAGGATTATATTTTTATAGAATTAGGATATACTCCTACATAAACAATACCCATGTCGTCAAATGATAATTTCCCCTACTTAAGAATTCTTTTAATATTTCATAATAATTCATCATCATCATCCATATGAAATCCAATCAAGACATAATTTTTTCAACGTCATTCCTCATAGCCCAGGGAAAAGGAAACATAAGAAGGATGAGATCAAATGTTTAGTAATGGTAAACATAATCATTAGTAATTTTATTTCAACTATGGTCATAAAAAGTAAAAAATAGTATGACGATTTAATTAGAGTGCATGAGCGAATCATAAAAGAAATCATACCCATCAATACTCATATCATCAAAAATGGAAACATGGAAAAGGAAAGATTCATTAGAATCAATAATTATAAGACATGTGATATCAATATTAAAAATAATTAATATTATAAACCCATAGAAATAATAATCAAATTATTTTGGTATCTTGGAACATTTTTCTTCATAACTAATTTTAACCTCGTGTTATAAATAACTAGATCCTAGTTAAATCCATAAGAAGATACCCTCTGTTAACTCCCTCCTTCTTTTTTCTCAAGAAAAGATACAGAACCAAAAGAATTTTAGGGATATATAGTTTTAGCAATCATTTAATCTATAATAGGCTCAACCATCACTATTTGGGCCACCCCATTATATGGGATGCAATGGGCTTACTCACCTCATTATTTGGGCCAACCCATTATACAAGTTGTAACAGGCTCACCTGATGATATCTAGGTTTACCCATTGTATAACCTATCTAAGAATTACTTATAAAGTCGATATTTATTTACTAAAACGCATAAAAAAATAATTACTCTTTTTATAACTTTATTTACACGTTGAATATAAATAGGTTTTAGGTCAATCTATTTTAAACATGATTGAACCATGGAACAGAAATATGTTCTATAACAATATCTTCAAAAGAATATTAATCCATATAGACCAACAATTAAAACGCTACCACTAAAAATATACCCATTGTATTATACATGGAAATAAATTTTATTGGCATTGATGAAAGTAAATACCATTAAAATATTAAAATCACTTTTAGGAAAATGCCCTCTTTATTTTGAAAATCACTTTTAAAAACATAAAACATTTTGAAAATATTTTTCTTTGAATTTAAACATGAATGATTATAAAGGAATATTTCAAAATAATTTAAAACTATATTGAGTAAAATGACATTTTAGATTTGAAAAATAGTTTTTAAAATGTTTTTGAATACATTTTTAGAAATCATGGTTTTCAAATAAAAAGTGTTTTCGAATGACAAGTTGCTTTTCATAGAAAAAATTCTTCCAAAATATTTAGTAAATAAAGAGATAAAAACTAACAGAGAAATATATTCTCATTAAATAATCCTAGTATATGAAAATTCACTAGAATTATTGAGAGATATATCAAAATATATCAACATTGGAGACATAATCACAAACACCCCCAATAAATGATGATATTGTACCATAAAACTCTTACCACTTTGGTAACATTGGATCGTAATCCTCATTAAAGGATAAAATTAAAATAAAAATAAAAAACCATTATAAAAAATAAATTCATGAAATTACATGTAAAATGGTTGGTATATACATCTCATAAACGAATATGGGTGTATAATATATCATATGTCTCAAAGACAGAAAATTGAGATAAAAATCCCTTAACATTTTGGTAACTTTAAAACTGAAAACCCCATGAAATAGAGATCCTTAAATGGATATGTATATCCTGATAAAATTTATGGATAATAATTATAAAATACATTCATTTTAATTATAAATACCCCATAACAAAAAAAAGTGGTGACAATGGAATATATCTCACAAAATAAAAGTGAGATGAGAAAACCTTTACCTTGAGTTCGAATTGTCAGGTTTGTCTTTATCTTCCTGGATAATAAACTTATGTCATTTTTTAGATTTATTGATAATATTTTCCATCCTTATTATTATTTTTATTTCATTTTTTAACTTTTTTTATACAATTACTTAATTGATTAAATTTATGTCATATGTTTTGACCATAATCGGCGTGTGTGTCAAATATGACTTAGGGGGTTGAATATGGTCAAAGAGGCCATTATTTAAACATGTAAAGAATAATAATAATTAAATAATTATCATATTTATACCTCAATTACACTTTATAAACCCATAATGATATATATTTATCAAAAATGAACTAATTTTTTGGTCATGGAGATGGTAGGCTATATACATATTTGAGTAACATGTCCATTTTTTCAATGATCATTATGGAAAGAAGGTAAGTAATATTTTAATTTTTAAAGGATGATAAAATATTACAAATATAATATTATTTATTTATATATACCAATATATATCATTATTTTGAAGTGTTTTGGAAAAGACGAATCACAACACTTTGAGGAGGCGGTACTCCACATGTCCACGAACAACATTATAATTTGTTAGCGAGTGAAAAGGTAAAATGAAAATGATATATTATGTATCTAGAGTGATAAATATGTAATTAATATCATAAATATTTCATTTATATCACATATAGTTTTTATCTCAAACCTTATTACCTCCCATGTAATGCGTTAGTCAAAAACAAAGAAATCGCTTTGCGAAGCGGTAGTTCGACATTGACACAAGTGACATTATAGTATCACATAAAAAATGAAACAAAAAAATATTATATATGATATAATGAATCCATAGGTATAAATATGTTATAAGTATCATATATAAATATTCTATTAGTCATCAAAAATCTATGAGATATTTAATTGAAAAATGAATAAAATCATTTCACAAGGCGTAGTCTTCCAAACATAGGAATGATGATTTCATAATTCATTAAATGGAAGTGTATATAATTTTAGGTAATATAAATAAAATAATAATATCTTATTATATGTAATATAGTTATTTTATTATATCACAATGGTATAAGTATAATTTATTGAGGTGGAGAAAAAAATATAATAAATATTCTCATTGAAGAACGCTACCTCTTCTTCAGGTATCCTCCGTTAGTTTTCACCAAAGGCCTTCCAAGGCAGGATTTATGATGAAATTAAGGATTATATTATGGGTTTAGGTAATATTTATGTTTATTTATGTAGTTATTGGATTATCCATATTTTAAATTAAAGTGTAAATAGGGGAGTAAATTTTTTGGCCTTTTATAAGTGAGGTGATTGACACACTTGTAATATTTTTGAAAGAGTGAATTCATCCCATTTTTTCTCATGTATCCAAGCCCCAATAATGGTAAATTATAAGGAATAAAAATTATAAATTCTAAATAAGGCCATAAAACTAGTTTTTCAAAAAGTTTATAGGTCATTATTACCATTATGTTTAATGTTTAATCCCTCAGTAAAATCATTTCTACCTTAATCATTGTGATTAATTTAAACAGTATTCAACAATAATTATGGTCAAAAAAAAAGTTGGTCATACTATAAAATATATATTGTTATTATTACAAATATTAAAACCATTTTTATAGATCCAATTCACATAAGTTGAAGAAGTAAATTTAATATCCATCTCGCTAGTGCGGTGAGACAATGAGTTTTTAAGAAGAGTAATTTTTCAGAAAAAAATGATTCTATATTAACTCAATGAATAATAATAATCATTACATGAAACTAAATTAATATATAATTATATATATTTTATATATTTTATTTAAAACATCCCATATTAGGAAGTATTTTATTTAATTAAAATGGAGAAAAATTATGTATTTTAAATACTTTTTTGAAAAAAACCCATTTTAAAACCAAAAAACAAACTTACACTAAAAACTAATATAAAGTTGATTAAAAGTAATTAATAGGATTAAATATAACTAAATAATACTTAGGTTACTTAAAAAAATATTAAATACTTATTTACACATTTTAATTACTTATTTTATTTAAAAAAATACTTTTTACAAAAATATTATTTTCACTATTCACTAAAAAATAAATATTTTTAAAAATGTCTTTAAATTTAACCCAAATTTATTTTTGATATTAAAATTAAAAAAATAAATTTCATTTTATCACATAAATTTTATAAATTTTCCGCAGAATTATTATAATATTTTCTTCATTAAAAGAATTAAAAATCATTTTTTAAGAAAACATATTTTTAAAGAATAAAATCACTTTACTAAAAAGGATTAATTATTTACTAACAATTTATAATTAATTTATATTGATAAATACAAATATATATATATATATATATCATAAATTAATTAATATTATTCAAAAAAAATTATATGTATAAATATCAAAATGGAGTGTGGCATGTAACGTAAGATGAACATAGTGTTGCATTTAAAAAAATATAAAGTTAGTATTTCATGTTCTTTAGGCAATCAAATATAATTTTCCTCTGTTAAAATCTCTAAGTGTTTCATATATCAAGAAAACCTATCATAAATTATATTTATCATTCCTACCATGATTATGTTACTTAAAATCCATGGTCATTAGACTTACCATATATATTTTACATTTAATTTTTCATCAAAATTGTTTGGTGGGGATTTTTTTATTTTTTTATTATTTTAATCGCCAAAGATTTAAGTCAAAATTCTATATGAATACAAACTATTACCTATCATTTTTGTAAGATATATTTTATCCTTTAAGGATATTTTTAGTGGATTTTTTTATATCCTCTTGAACATCTATCTCTATTTCATCTCAAACATCTCTAGTTCACCTCATGTTTTTGAACCATCAGAGAACTCGAATTGAATCAGAATGTCAAGGATGAAGTATTTGTTATAATGGTACTTTCCTATTTAGTCATTTCCTTCAAAAAAGTTAAAGAATAATAAATCCAACTCGAGTTCTTTAGTAGAGTTTAAGAATCTATATATCTTTATTCATCTAGTTTTTTCAAATAAAGATGTTGATGCTCAATAGTTTAAGTGGATATGATCATTTGTTTGGAATGTGATTCAGGAAAAAGGACGGGATGAATGGTTTAATAAAAATGGTATACCCATCTCTCTATATCTTATAGAGGAATTTTATGCAATCCTTGAGTTATTTTTTAGAGAAAATATGGATAGAGTAAAATAAAGAATAAATGGTGATGTTTTAAAATTATCATTAAAGGATTGGGAAAATTGTTTGGGTGTTTTACATAGTAGAGAGTATAAGGATTATAAAAATTCATATCTTATTAATCATCCTCACATTTAGTTTTAAAATTACTTGTTTGAGATCCATGGGAATAAAACTCCCAAAATAACCACTATTGTTGAGATGAGTGGTGAAATAATTATTCTAATTAAGTTTATTAAACATGTTGTATACCTAGGAAAATGATACATTTGTATTATTAGGCATCCAAATATGTTTTTTCTAATTTCAATGAAGAATGGTGTTCAGATAAAACAATATATATTTTTATGTGAAATATGGATGAGTTGTGCAAGATAGCTTCAAGGTTTAGTTTCGTGTTATATCATAAATTAATTTCTTCTTTGTTAGTGTACAAAGGACTAGTTACTGGGTAATAGGATAAAATAAATTCTTATGATATATTCTTCCTTTAAAAAATTATCTATAATCATATAAATTATAACTGAAATACTTGGAAATAAAAATTGGTGGTTGACCTAGAGAAATTGTATGAATAGTTTAATCTAGTCAACTATCACATTAGACTAAATAATTTGATAAATCTAAGTCTTTCACCTAATGAAATTGTGTATTACTCTATTGATGGTTCGTCTATTACAAAATAAAATAGTAAATAAGTAAATAAAAATAATTTACTAAATAAATTGTTGAAGAAAATATAAAAAGAATAAATAGAGGTTATAAATCTTAATGGTGACGCATGATTAGCTTATGAAGATGATCAAAATGGGATAAATCATTTGGATGTAATGATGATATGTATAGCATAGAAGGATCTCCTATTATAGGGGGTTCCCCAAGAAAAAATATTCTAGATGCACCTTCTTTAGAGGAGAAGTCCCCTGGATGTTTTGGATTTGTCTTTGAATATCCTAGTTTATATGATGAGGATCAAAGAGACAGCTCACCTGGACATGGTAAGATAACCACTCTTATAGTTAAAATAACTTTATAAGGATATTTCATTTATAATTATTATATTCAGGAGATAATTTAAACTTATTAGTTTATTGATTGTGAGGACACTATTAAAGATTTATATAATGATGAAGTTGATTTTTCTGTCAAAATTGATGATCAGACTATGAGAAATAGTCCGAAAGAGGATTTTCAAGAGGTATATGGTAGGTATTTGACTAGTGATCCATCTCATTATTATCCTAAACCAATTATTCCATCATCCTCATATGTCACTAAATATGTTTTTTTCTTATTTAAATTAAATATTTTGTAGATACTCTGACATGCATTTGATAACATTCAAAACTCTTTCAATCGAGTGAGACAATAGGATATTTCTGAAGCTATTACCTTGGTTATCAAACATCTCTATAAAAAAAATAATTTCATAATAGAGATGATGCAAAATGAAATTAAAAACATGAGAGAAAATATGGGTTTTAATCAAGAAAATATATTAGATATGATGATTCTGTTAGGGTAGAGGTTCATGAATATTGTGTTTTAGCCTGCCCCTATGTCTTATTCTCCAATATTTTATGATGACAAGATCAAATAGTTCATTTAGTCTAATATACAAGTTTTTTTTAATAATTCAACAATATTCTTGAAGAAATGTATGATGGGTTTCAGACCCATCTTGCTATAAACTAGTAAGGGTATAGAAGCAATCAAAGGGTATATTTGTTTTTATCTATAAAAAATATTTATAAATTCATATCTGAAAAATATATTTAAAACCCATTCATTATATTTTTATATTACTCTTCCAAATCATTATTTTAAATCTCAATTTTATAATTTTATAGATCTGATTCTTATTTTGAAATCTTTCATGGAGAATAAAGATAATTTACTATATTATTCGGAGTATGGTACTCAAGCTGTCAGTGAGTTTACCCAATTGATGGAACCATACCATTACACCTCTCACACTACTCTATTAGACCCATTATAAATTTCTTTATCTCATCATAATACCTCCTCTATAATCAATATTTTTGGCCTAACTCTTTCCCAATCCTTTCAGTACATTAGACCAGTTTCCAGGTTTATAGTTATTGGATCCCCTACCTCCTCATCTTCCATTGAGATTGCTTCTTCTCCTACCTTTAATTCCAAATTAAAGGATCATTTCCTTCCTAAACAAATCATAAATGACCCTAATTTGGATTTGGATTATGATTTATGACAGGTATTTCATTTATTCAATTTTTAAATTTTTAAAATATACTTTAATATTTTAAATCAATATTATTTTTTATCATATATATTTTATCTTATTTCTTATTGTGTTTTTTTGTTATTTTAGATGGGGAAGAATAATGTGAAAAAAGAGAGTAATGTGATAAAATAAAATTAATTGAATTTAGTGGAAATTATTTTTCATGATTTCATAAACTTGCTGCAAAAAATATTTCAATCCTTTTCAAATATAAATATCATGTATTAAATTCATTTAAATTAAAATTTCTATATTTTTTATCACTAAAAAGGGGAGATTTCTGGTTTAGACCATAACCTCATAATTTTAATGATCCCAAATCATTTTTATCTTGTTATTAATGATCTTTATGTTTTAAATTAGAAAATGGTTTAGTGGAAAAATTTAAAAACAATTGTAAGTATAGAGCTAATCATGACACACTTCCTTATGAATGTTAAGTGTTTGTGTCACTTTATTACATGTTTTGTTTAAACTTACTATTAGTTCTAATTAAATTGGAGAATATATGATATTGAATCGATCTCATTTGTTTTTATTTCCATGAATAACTTTGGAATAGCTCATACATGACCTAGTACATTTTTCATCCAATATAAAACTATAGAAGAGGATTTGTCCCTAGATTCCATTGTGATCCACTGATTGTAAAACTCGATTGAGTTTGTGCATCTATTTATTTTTATAATAAATTTCTTTTTAGTAATTGATATCTATTTAGAGGGGATTATTTATCCACTTTAGACTAAACCCCTAGTTTAATTTCAACTCTATATTGTGTTAAAATTTGATCCTCTAAAATAAAAATCTATTTTCCTCTCAAAATGTATATACACAACTTTACTTGGATAGATAGTATCCTTTTTTATAAGGTGATTGATTAAGTAACATAGTTTAAAAAGTTAAATTATTTATAATATATTTTAACTGAGCCTTAATCCCACTTATGATAAATTATTTGAAACATCCAATTTATATATTTTAAATATTTTAATTAACTTAAAATTTTATTAAATTGTTTATTTAATTTTAGAAAGTGTTTTAAACAAAACAAAATTATTATTTACTCTATTCACCCCCACTCAGGAGTTACTTACTCTGAAAAATAGTAATCACATAGGATTATAACATAAAAAACATGGTATCATAAGATCATGGAATCATAGGAAATATGGAAGCATCGTATAAAATGACATAAACATGATTCAAGGCTAACAACCAAGAAAATATAAAATGGTTGATAAGGTCTCATAACGGATTAGTTTTTCTCCCTAATCTTATACATGACATCTCATGAGACTAAAAAAAATCCCCCATGCATTAGAGTGCTATTTGGGCACACAATTCATAACATTTTTATAATTATGTGTTCCATTAAAAGGAAACCAATAATAATTTGTAAACTAAATAATTACCCCTAGAAATAGATGGGTTTCATATTCTTGTTTCATATAATTATCAAAATAAATTTCATTATTAAGCAATTTTAGAGATGTACATAAGGCATGTATTACCCAATAAAAGAAAGTAAAATAATATAGGTACATATTTGAGAAGAAAATATACACAATTTGAAATAAATACCTAAAATAAAAGGTTTTTATTGTTGAAGAAAATGTCTTTAAAGGATTAAATAAAATATTACTTGAGAAAAATATTATTTTCCCTTTGGAATAACTTATTGAAAATTTAAAATTTTATAAAATATTATAAAACCATTCTTAAAAAATAACTATAGTAACTTATAAATGAATATTAATTGATTTTACTGGTCATTTAGGTTTGAAATTATGTATATAGGTTATTTTTTAAAAGAAACATTCTTTCCAACTATTGTAAAAAGTTTAAAAAATGTATTTCTCAGAAAAAGAAAATAAGATTCCATTTAATTTTTTTTTTAAAAGTCACACATCAATAAAAATCCTTTAATAAATCCTTTGGGTAATGTTGAAAATATTATTGAAAATATTTTTATAAAAAAATTATATATAATAAAATATATTTTTAACCCTATAGTGAAATGAAGTTTTCTTTTCTTAGAATCATTTTATAAATAATTATAAGTAATTAAAATAGAAAAATTGCACTATTGAGTGAAAATTTCATGACTAAACATATAATAATAAAATTATTTTATTTTATTACACAATGATAAAATTATTTTCTGCAACATAAAATCCAGCATAAATAATATGGATTAAAATCCGATTGAAACATAAAACTTTACCGCTTTGGTAACTTTTGAATCACAACTCCCATGAATATATTAGATGAATTGTAACATAAAATATCATAAATTATAAAGTATTCTTGAAATATTTACTAAATAGGTAGTATATACACCATTTAAATAGAATTACTTTCATAAAAGAACATGTGTCTCAAAGAATAAGTTTTGTGACGAAGGCCTTACCTCAAATCCAGAAATTGTTTCATATGTATTTTATATTGTGTAAAATAAAATTATATCCCATATTTTTTTGATTAAGAACATTATATAGGTATAATATCTTATAAATAAATAATTTAATTCCTTCATTTAAATACAATTTTTAATTACATAATCAGTTATGTCCACATCATGTGTTTTAAGGATGCTTGATTCATAATTTCAAAACGATATAGGTGTAAGGATTATAGTCAAAGGGTTCACTATTCCATAATCTATAGAATAATAATCGTGAAATAATTATAATTTTTATACAAAATTTATACTTTTAAAAATTTCCATAAATTATGGTTATGAAAATTTAACTATTTCACAATCATATAGACATTAGGTTGTACGTACGCATGTGTAACGGTTCCATTTTTTAATGATCATGATTGAAATATATTTTGTGTTATTTTATATTTATATAATGATAAAAATATAATAAATACAATATTATTTAAGTAAATTTAGTTTAGTATACCATCCATGTGATTTGGTAATAAAAATGAATCACGTTATTTTGTGAGGCGGTACTCCGCCATACACATGAACAACGTTATCATTTTTCCAGGGATAGTAAGTTAAGAAAGTATATGATATATTAAGTTTCCCAAATTGTTAATATTTCCTGAATATAATATATACATAATAAATTAATCGTCATTAATAGTCATTAGAGTCAATGATTGAAAAACATTACATCAATTTGTGATGTAAAAGTTCATCGTACACGCGAATAACAGTTTCATTCCCCATATGATAAAAGATGTAATAGATAAAAATTATTAAATAAACATAATAATATATAATTTTATAGGATATAATAATGTTACTATATTATAAATTTTAATAAATAATTAAATTTCAATAAAGAATTAGTAAAAAAGGAGCATGATGAAGACGATTTCCTTCTCTATGAAAAACCTCATTTTGATCTCTTTTTAAGCCCCATAAGGACTATATTTTGGGAATAATAGAAGATATATAATATGTATAATGATTTTTTTTAGAGTTTTTTGTAGGGTAATTTTAGATAAATGGATTTAGAGGTGTGATGAAGTGAGGGGAGGGGTGCCATTTTATTATTGAGGGGTTGCATTATTTCAAATACCCAAAACTATTCAATAATGGGAACTCACTCTCAAACCAAGTACCAAAAAAATTGATAAATAATGGATTTTATGGGTTATATTTTTTATCCACATCTACACCATCAAAGAATAAATATTTTATTCCATTTACCTCTAAGGTTACTCACTTTTTACCATTATAAATTTTCACCACAGAAACTAGTTTCTCACTATTTGTAACATTAATTATAACACATTTATAAGTAAAACATTTTAAATAATTTTAATTATTATTATTAATATGGAAAACATTTTAAAAAAATTAAATCACATAATTTATATAATTCAAATTACAATTTAACTTGTAAAAGAAGTTGAAAAATGAATTTTCAAAGTTGCATTTTTCAAGAAGTAGATGATTTTATATTAACTTTATGAATAAAAAATAAAAAATATATGAATTTAAATTTTTATTTATAGATATATAATTAAATATTTAACTTAAATAATTCCCCATTAGGAGTTATTTTATTTAATTAAATGGCATAACATAATGCACATAAAATTGTTTTAAGACAAATGTGCTTTTCAGCCTAAAAATAAAATTATACTAACATATAGTATAAATGTGATTAAAATGTAATTTATTTGATTATATATTAATAAATAATACTTATTTTAAATTTAAATAAAATTAAAATAATAATTGGACTTTTATATTACATAATTTATTTAAAAAATGAGGTTTTTACAAAACCATTATATTTACCTATTTACTAAAAAAATAACTTCCAAAAAATCCCAAAAATTAAACCTAAGTTAATACCAATATGATGATTTAAAATAATATTCCAAATTTATAAAATAAAAATTCAATATGGTCCAAAAATTAATTATAATATTTTCTGGAAAAAAAATCATTTTGGAAATAAATATTTTCATTAAAAATTTATTATTTATTTCTTAAGAATTTATAAATAAATTTATATTGATTTTAAACATTATATATATAATAAATTATTTAATATTATTCATACCTTCCTATTTAACATCTTGGTTATAACGATCATATTTAAATAATAATATTTTAATAATATTTCATGGTTTGTTTAATATCAATGTTGAATTTTGTATACATATCAAACAAAGTGATATTTTTAAAATATTATGGTGTTATAAAATTTATCCTAAGAATCATCTTTTATACCCCTTTGATGATGTTTCAAAGTGATAAAGAAGGTATGGGGCCACTTTTAAGAAACCACAATGTCATTTGAAAATCATCACTTACTTGGAGATGAATCCTGGAAAATGGAAAGTCCCAAAACATAATACTTTTCTAACTGAGTGTAAGAATATTAGTCTGAATGTAAATATTTAGATTATATATTTAAGGTGTGTAAGGATTTGATACAAGACACAAAAAACCCAAAAATGCATGAGCATAAGTCATTGAGTGTAAATCTTCCTTCATAATTCATCATATTCCATCGTAAGACATTGATTCATATTGTATGAATTTGGAGCGTAATCATTTGTATGGAATGTAAACCATTGTGTTGATCATAAGGCTTCAACACATACAGATTTTTTTTAATATCCTGATGAGGAAAATTTTGATATTATAGAATTCATATTCAAAATTTATAAAAGAACAAATGAATCAAATTATTATTATGGGATTATCTTCATTAATCAAACTTCATGATCAAGAATATGATCATGAAAAAAAATACAATATCAAAGGAGATCAACCAAAAGAATAATAATATAAGGTTAATTGTTCCATGAAACAGTAATAATATATTACATCCCCATGGTTACATGGAAATTTTAAGAAAATATAAATCCACAAATTTCATAAATATTTAAATAAATAAGAAGCTTAAGATATTATAAATATCATAAGGAAAGAAAGAGTCGAGTGTACAACCGTACATTCAGAAATAATTTTAATGATTATTTGACTCATTTTTTATCTTTGATTGATTTTTTCCATGCCATATATTTTCAAGGATATTTAGATAATAATTATCACACAATATTTATTTAATATAAATAACAAGTTATATGATTGAGATAGGTGGTTGAGAAATCATAAAAGAAGAATTTGTATGTTGTTGAATCAAAGAAAAAAAACTCGGGAGAGTCATAGGTGATTCATAATTAAGGAAGTGTTAAGATTTCAAAATCTAGTGTCTCTTTGGAGGTTCATATACCTCATGATAATTATTTTAGGATCTTCACTTTATTGATTTGATATTGTTACTAGTTGGTGATAGCAGTTTTGTTAGCTTAATTCCATACACTTTCTAGAGTTCCTTTTGATAAAAAGAAGAGGATTATGTATCTGGCATAATAACCATATCACATAGTGGATATATTCATACAAAAGTAAGTAAACCAAATTTTTAAATATTTTTTATCTTTCTTTACAACATGGGTGACAATTATTAGAGAGGGATACTAAGAATTAGGATAGATGGGGTGAATTGAATAATATTTACACACTAATTCTCCCCCAATATTGTGTGTAACCATTTGTGTGGTCCAACAGGCACATGGGTAGTTAGCACAAGACTAAAAAGGTACGCAGGTGGTTGTCCTAGGACCTAAAAGGTACATAGGTGATCATCCCAAGCCTACTATTTGATGAATGTTGTGGTGATAATCCTTGACATATCATTTTTATGATTTTTCTTATTCCACAATTTTATTCCATAACATGATTTTGTATGCATATGGTATACTCTCATGTATCATGATTTATTATTGATGAATCCATACACTTATGAATTATGTCTTTTATTATGAAAAATAATTTTTCCATGAATCATTTTTTATGCTATATCTTGTAAGTTGTGATCAAGTTAGCATACCCTTAATATTATCTTATGCTGACTTATAATAATAAATTAATATCTCTCATGTTTACCATTACTGAGAATATGATCTTAATCCTCCTTATGTTTCCATTTCCCTAGGTTATACATAATTTTTTTAAGTAGTAAACGTCTTATAAGGGTCCTATGTGAGAAAAAAAATTAACAGGGTTATTGAATATCTTTCTAGAAAGATATATATTATGAATCTATTCTCCAAATTCACAAAACTATGATTCTTCGAAGTGTATTATTATGATATGTATTGAATATTCGTATAAAATAATTTAATATTTATTTATGTGATACTCTAGTCACATTAGTTGGTATGAAAGTAGGGTTTAATTTGAGATTAGGATTATAGAAACATAGTGACAACCATATAGATAAGTCTATGTGTAGGATAAAATCTTGAATTTTTTGTAACATTGAGATTATTTGGATTTCTAGAAATAAAATTCATATATGGATACAAACAAATATATTTGGGATCTGTAAAAGATGCACCTAGGAGTAATAACCATTAATGGCATGGACCTCTCCGACCCTTTCCATTGTCGAAAAGAATGTCATGATGTGTTCTGGAGGGTAAAATGGAGTTTTCCCACACTTTTCAGAATTTTGTAACTACACGCTGTGTAGTGTGAGTACACGTCGTGTACCACCTTTTCGGGTATACCCCGTGTTGAAGTCGCGTCCTTGCCGTGTGAAATAAATGAGTACACGCTGTGTAGCCCATCCTGCACATCGTATAGTTCCTCCCCACGTACGCATTACCCTCAAACCGTGTGTTGACCAGTCAACAGTTGTGTGCCGTGTTGAAGGCATGTCCTTGTCACGTGAAATAAATGAGTACACTCCATGTAGTCCATCCTACATGTCGTGTAGTGTCTCCCCGCGTACGCGTTACTCTCAAACCGTGTGTTGACCAGTCAACGACTGTGTATCACGTTGACTGTCATGTCGGAAGCCGCATGGAGACCATGTGAAATGGATGAGTACACGTCATGTACTAGAAATTACACATCGTGTACTTCTATCCTCCTTTTCAAATCACTCTTCTCCTCTCCTCTCTTTCGAGCAGAGCTCTCCTAAGAGACTCCAAATCTCTTTTCCTCCATAACTTCTTCGTCTGAGCTCCGATTTACGATCTGTCAGTGGCCACGGGATCGTAACGATGAGGAGGAACTTCTGAGCTTGGATCTGTTGCTTTACCTTCAAAATTTCCTTCCCAGATTCCACCTGAGGAGGTTTTGATGGGTTTTGAAAGAAGCGACGGACGCCGAAGGACGTCTTCTAAAGATGATCTGGGGGAGCGTTGTGATCAGAACCTATTGAAGTAGGGATCTTACATTCTTCTCTCTACATTGTGCATTATTCGGGGTGGGTGTCCTCTTGTTTACGTGAAACACATTTGAACTGGTTTAATAAAGATAATAACTTGCTTATATAATGGGGATGGGATGTTTGTGAATGCAGTTACATTATTTATATCCTGTGATATTATGTTGTCAATTGAATGAGCTTAGGCCTACTGAAAATCATGGTCATTGGGGGGATTTTCTTATGCAATTAAATGTTTCCCTCTCCTTCTGGATTTTCTTATGGATGAAAATTTTATTGAATGTAGAATTGGTTAATCATGTAAAGTTGGATGATTAAAAATCTAGAACCCTTGTGTGATCACCCCGGTTGAACAACATGGAATAATGAACATGTGGGTGTTGGCTTAGTTATGTGGTGTGTGAAAGGGGGAGAATCATGGGTTGTTATGGGTAGAATGGGAAGCGGGGCTGCAGTAAATTATGGTATTAAAGGGGCGATGATGTGGAACGAGCCTTGTTTGTATTAGAGTGTAGATATATGGTTATAATGGTAGCAGGGCTGCAGTAATAGGCTGTGTTGTTAAAAGGAAGTGTAAAGTTGATAAGTGAACTGTGGGGGAATGATAATGACCTAAACATGGGAACAATCAATGGGGTTTGATTGATGATAAAAATGTTTGTTTTGTGTTTCTTGTGAGTTATCTAACTTGATTTGTGGTTGGAAAAGATGTGTTTTATGAATGTTTGATATGTTTGGTTGTGGCTAATTTCCTAGTAGTTAAGGAACTTATAAACTAATTCTTTTGACACGTGAAAACCTAAATGGGGTTGGGGTTGTTCGTTGTATTCATGGTTCGTGATAGTAGTGTCGTGGAATGTGCTCATTTTCTCTGTTTAGAAGCCATAGGTTGGGCTGTGTGTTTGGTATACATATATATATATATATATCTGTATCTTTGTGTTTTTTCCCACCCCACCCATGTTGAGAACTTACTGCCAAACACCCCCATTTCTTAGTAGAGGGTGTTTTCCCCTTAATTACTAGCTTTTTCCTGCTCCTTCTTCCATAGGATGTGATGGCTTGAGGTGACCTTACACCCAAAAATCTTCGCGTAGGTTTCGATTGGGGTGGTTTAAGCACAAGACTCTTCGGGTAGGTGTACTGTTTCCTAGGAATCTTCGGGATGAGGCCCAGGTGTTTGTGGGCGGGATGTGTGGTTGTGAGGCCCAGGTGTGTGCGGGTGGGATACGTGGTTGGGAGGCCCAGGTGTGTGCGGGCGGGAAGAGTGTGGCAGCGTTAGGATGTTCACCATTAGGAAGGGTATCTAACTAGTGGGAAATGGTGCGGGGTACCCAATACTCTTGTTCTTATATACTGCTACC
Organism: Viscum album; assembly: GCA_963277665.1. Classification (NCBI taxonomy): domain Eukaryota; kingdom Viridiplantae; phylum Streptophyta; class Magnoliopsida; order Santalales; family Viscaceae; genus Viscum; species Viscum album. The sequence goes on from OY728128.1 coordinate 529,148,325, forward strand.
TGTTTTTATGTGTTTTTTGTGAGCGTGGCTGGTGAGGTTGGATGGATAGATCTCCTTGTTAGTTTTGGATTCTTTTTTTTTGTTCTCACCGTACATTAGGATGTCTCCCCACTTGTGCACAAAAGCTTTAGTTTTCCCTACTAAGTATACTTGTATTCTCACCCTACGTTTACTTTCAGGTTTCTAGGAGGACTACCAGGGTCGTACGGGACCCTACTAGTTGGGACAGTTGGAGTTTTTTCAATTGTTGTACTCTTTTTTATTTTGGTATTATACTTTTGAGCATTCTTGTACTTGTACTTTGTTTCATAATTGTTTAAACATGCATGTGGGATTGGTTTGGTTTTATTTCTATACACTTGTTCTTTTCATTTTTGGTGGTTTACTTGTCTTATTTCCCGGTCTTAAATAATAAAAAGGGTAATGCCTCGCATATTTGTGAAAACTCATACCATTGGTGCTAGTCGCCACCCTGGGGCCTACTCGAGGCGGGACTCGGGGGGTCATTATATCCCTTTCACCATTTCCAGCTCAGGATGGGCATCTTTGATGGAAGGGGGTCATGACAGAATAGTATCAGAGGTGATGGTTGAGAGATAGTATGGAGTATGGAGTTAGGAACAGTGATGATTGCATGGGATGGTAGGGAAATAGTGTTGGATAAACTTGGTGCGTGACATAGGCCAGGGAAGACCGGCTAGGACACGGGATTTTAGGGCCCCCCATGATCTGATGCAAGGACTCTGAGCCTACCGAACGACCAAGTGAGACAACATTAATTGCAGGGTAGATACCCTAGGGAAGGTACATGCACCATCATGATTGTGATTTATTTGATTTGGGTGTTATGGGAAAAAAATTGAATAAAATGAAACCTTGAGAAATTTCCTTACTACTTGGGCTTAGGTGATCTTTGTTTACCATAGAGCTATGGAACCTAGACATCATCCCCAGGTGGCTCAGACAGCCGAGGCCCAGCAGATTCAGGCGGTCGATTAGTTGAGGATTGACTGAGAGGAGGAAGATATCCAGTGGCAGAAGACTCTCCATTCTTTCCAGTGACAAACCATCAAGAAGTATGAGGGTAGTACTTTCGATATGGAGACAGAGGCGTGGCTTGAGAAGCTTGGGATCTATTTTAATTTGATCCATGCTCCGAGGGAGTACTGGGTTCCCCTAGCAGTCAGTCAGCTGAGAGGTGCGCCACATCAGTGGGGGATGCTCTACCTCGGAGAGAGGATAGAGACAGAGGTTCTGTGGGCTGACTTGGAGAAGGAATTCCGAGAGGAATTCATTTCTTCCATGATCAAGGCAGAGAAGCGATAGGAGTTACTCTCCCTCCAGCAGGGGGTTATGTCAGTATGAGAGTTGGGGATCAAGTTCAAGGATTTCTTGCGCTTTTCTCCTGATCTCTTTCCGGATGAGTAGTCTCGGGTGAGATGTTTAGAGGAGGCACTTTGTCCTTCGCTCTAGTATGATGTCACCCCCTTCACCCTTCTAACGTACTTGGACGTACAGAAGAATGAATAGGTTGTAGAGAGGATGCACTCGCAGGGAGGTTCACCATGAGAGGGGATCCAGCTGGGTTCGTTGAAGGGGAAGGCAGTCAGCAGCAGGTCTCCTATGACGGGACCTTCCAGATTCAAGACAGAGGGGAGCAGTCCCCAGCAGTTCCAGTTCAGATATTCAAGTCCTCATCCCTTTTTCATGATCCCAAGACCGAAGTGTTTCTCTTGTGGAGGTTTTGGGCACATTCAGAGTTGGTGCCCGACCCGAGCTCAGTACAGTGGAGGGGGCAGGTTCAGCACCCGCCTCAGCAGCACCAGTTGCCGGCTAGGCCCTTCCAGCAGCAGCAGGATCCTACTCCTCTGAGGGCAGACTTTGCGGGAGGATTCCGACCTCAGGGTGCTCCTCAGGGACCTTGACCAGGGCGTGGTCGAGGAGGTGGTCGACATCAGAGGGGCAGAGGAGCTGCGCGTAGACAGTTACATGCAGTAGATTTGGCAGCTCCGGCCAGAGCAGAGGTGGTGAGAGGTACGATTTGTTTGTTAAGAACTCTTGTTTCTACTTTGTTCGATTCAGGAGCTTTGCACTCCTTTGTTTCACCCGGTCTAGCCCGTGCTTTTGGTCTATACGTAGAGAGAATTTTCATACCCCTGGTGCTGTGTACACCAGTTGGAGGTCAGACCAGCATATCTTGTGTTTTCCGGGGATGTGGGCTGACGTTGGGACCACATCGATCTAGTGGGGATCTTCTTCTTCTGCAGATGTAGCCATACGATGTCATCCTAGGCATCGACTAGCTGTTTTCTATTAGTTCCTTTATCGGCTGCTACTGAAGAAATGTCGTGTTCTCTAACATGGACGGGCATCGTGTAGCTTTTGTTGGTGAGAGGAGCTATCAAGTGGGAAGCCGGCATGCGAAACCTCTCCTTTCCTTGTTAGGTGGGTTATTAGTGGTTCCAGCTGTTAGAGAGATGATGGATGTTCCAGAGGTTGTTGGGGAGTTCCTCGATGTCTTTCCCAAGGAGGTTGTGACTCTACCCCCCCCCCCCCCCCCCCCCCGATGTGACGTTGAGTTTGGGATAGACTTATAGCCTGGTGCCCGTCCGATTTTGATGGCCCCTTATTGGATGGAACCTTCGGAGTTGTGGGAGTTGCTGATTCAGATTGATGATCTGATGGAGAAGGGTTTTGTTCAACCTAGCGTGTCACCGTGGGGTGCCCCAGTTTTGTTCGTGAAGAAGGAAGATGGTGGTCTCGGGCTATGCATAGACTATCGAAGGTTGAATCAGGTAACAGTCAAGAACTAATACCCCCTTCCAATGATAGATGATCTCTTCGACCAGTTGAGGGGAGCAGGTTGGTTTTCTAAGATTGATCTACGATCTGGATATCATCAGCTGAGGTTAAAGGACAGTGACATCTCGAAGATAGATTTCAGTTGCAGATATGGGCACTTCGAGTTTGTAGTGATGCCTTTTAGAGTTACGAATGCACCAGTTGTGTTCATGGGGCTTATTAACTTTGTCTTTGAAGAGTTTCTGTACCGGTTCGTCATTGTGTTTATCGATGACATCCTTATCTACTCAATATCAGAGGAAGAGCACGTTGAGAATCTCAGGTCAGTCTTGGAAGTCCTTCGACACCACCAACATTATGGGAAATTGTCAAAGTGTAAGTTCTTGACACAATAAGTACACTTCCTTGGGAACGTAGTGTCTCAGCATGGAGTGTCAGTGGGCCCGTCAAAGATGGAGGCAGTTGTTTCTTGGGCGGCACCCAAGATCATGGCAGAAGTTTGTACTTTCTTGTGGTTGGTAGGATATTATCGGAGGTTAGTTTCGGACTTCTCTCGAGTTACTGCTCCATTGACAGCTTTTAATAGGAAGAACCAGGTCTTCCTATGGAGCGAGAAGTGCCAGAAAGCTTTCAACTACCTGAAGGAGAAGCTAGTCAGTGCGCCCGTACTTAGGTTCCCAGAGGAAGGGTTGTTGTATGTGGTGTTTTGTGATGCTTCTGGCCTTGGTTTGGGGTGCATACTGATTCAGAAGAAGGGTGTGATATATTATGGGTCTAGGCAGTTGCGCCCTCACGAGCGTAACTATGCCACCCATGACCTAGATCTTGCAGTAGTAGTGTTCTCACTAAAGTTGGGGCAACATTACCTCTTTGGGAAGCGCTTTGTGGTCTTCTCAGATCACAATATCTTACGTTATATCTTCTCCCAGCGTGACCTGAACATACGGCAGTGAAGATGGGTTGAGTTTCTCCAAGACTATGACTTAGAGATCTCTTACACTGAAGGTAAGGGAAACGTTGTGGCTGATGCCCTGAGCAGGAAGTCACATCAGGAAGTGGTTCGAGAATTTGCTGATGCTTGGAAAGCGATGGGAGAGTTGGCTTCCTTGCACTTGGATGCAAGGGTAGAGGGTGTTATAGGCTATTTGTTTCAGATGACGGTGCAGTCCCCCTTATTACAGTAGGTGGAAGAGTCTCAGTGGGGAGACTCTGAGGTGGAAGTAATGTGGGATCGTATCGATCAGGGTAATGATCTAGAAGGATGGTCAGAGGACAGCCGACATCAGATTCTCTTTCATGGAAGGTTTTTTGTTCCAGAGGAAATGTGTGAGAGAGTTCTCCATGAGTTCCATAGCTCAGCTGTGGCGGTATATCCAGGGGTTTCAGAAATGTATCGAGGCCTGAGGGAATAGTTTTGGTGGCCCAGGGTGAAACGGGCAGTGGCAGAGTCTGTGGCTAAAAGCCTAGTGTGTCAGCAAGTGAAGGTTGAACACCGTGTTCCCAGTGGTTTTTTGCATCCTTTAGATGTCCCCGAGTGGAAGTGGGATGACATCTCAATGGACTTAGTCACAGGACTACCCAGAGCTCAGGGTGGTTATGGTGCTATCTGGGTAGTAGTGGATCGACTGACGAAATCAGATCACTTCTAAGCAATTAAGGAGTCGGGCACGGTGAGTACCTTATCACAGAAGTACGTAGATGAGGTGGTGTGGTTTCATGGAGTTCCAAAGACTATCATCTCAGATCGCGATACTTTGTTCACCTCACGAGTCTGGAAGGGGTTACAGCATGCTTTTGGCACCCATATACGCCTTAGCACTTCTTTCCACCCCCAGACCGATGGGCAAGTAGAGCAGACTATCAAGACGTTGGAGGACATGCTGCGAGCATGTGTTCTAGATTTCGGAGGATCATGTGTGCGACAGTTTCCTTTAGTTGAGTTTGACTACAACAACAGATTTTACTCTACTATTGGCATGGCACCATTTGAGGCTTTGTATGGAAGACCATGTTGTTCACCCATTTTCTAGGCAGAGGTCGGTGAGATAGGTAATCATGGGCCAGAGGTAGTATAGAGCACCATAGAGAAAGTCCAGCTTGTGCCTGAGAGGATGAAAGCATCTCAGGACCGATAGAAGTCTTATGATGATCGTCAGAGGAGTCCCTTGGAGTTCGAGGTGGGAGATCAAGTGTTCTTGAAGGTTTTCCTTCGATAGGGGCTGGGGAGGTTTGGAAAGGGGAGTAATCTCTCCCCTAGGTTCATTTGACCTTTCGAGGTGCTGAGGTGAGTTGGCGAGGTGGCATATCAGCTGGCCCTGCCACCTTAGTTCGAGAAGGTCCATGACGTCTTCCACATCTTATAGCTTCGTCGGTACTTACATGATGACTCTCACGTTATCGACTGGGATGATGCGACCTTCGAGGAACGACCAGTCAGAATCGAGTATTGTAAATAGATGGTGCTCCATGGATGAACCATCGCCTTGGTTTGTGTGTTGTGGAGGCGTGGCGGCCTCGAGGAGAGCACTTGGGAGCGGGAGGCTCAGATGCACGCTCTGTACCCAGAGTTCTTTTGGCTTGTGTTTTGCTTTGATCTTCTGAGCTTTGTTTGTTGTTAAAATTTGTACCTTGGTTATGTAATGATTGGCTTGTCAGTTGTGAGACTTTCTGTTTCCTTGTTCTCTGGAAGTGTGTAACGTGTTCGGATGTGTGGGGAAATGGGAAAAACTCGATCCTTAATCGAGACGCATTAATGTGGATGTGATTGAACCCGTGGAGGTGAGTCAGTGCCGCCTAAACCGGATAATATCTCGATATAAGAGAAGGAATTTCCCCAAACCACGTGTTTGGGTAGTGTGTTGGTTGTACGGTGTTGACGCGGTGCAAGTTGAAGAATCCTAATATATAGAAGTGGGAAGACCCAATTCTTGATTGAGACGCATTAATGAGGATGTGATTAAACCTGTGCAGGCGAGTCAGTGCCGCATAAAGTGGATAATATCTCGACATAGGAGAAGGAATTCCTAACACATATGATTAGGGTTGTTAGATGGGTTCCTATTAAAACAAGAGCCCTAAGAGGTGTCTTGTTGGTTTTCTCTGGGTTGGTTTTGAATTCTAGGGGATGAGAATGTTTTAAGAGGTATCTGATGTAATGTCCCGGACCTCTCCGGCCCTTTCCATTGTCGAAAAGAAGGTCATGAAGTGTTCTGGAGGGTAAAATGGACTTTTCCCACCCTTTTTTGAATTTTGTAACCACACGCCATGTAGTGTGAGTACACGCCATGTAAAACCATGTCGGGTATACCCCGTGTTGAAGTCGTGTCCTTGTCGTGTGAAATAAATGAGTACACGCTATGTATCCCATCCTACACGCCGTGTAGTTCCTCCCCGCATACGTGTTACCCTCAAACCGTGTGTTAACCAGTCAATGGTTGTGTGCCATGTTGAAGGAGTGTCCATGCCGCATGAAATAAATTAGTACACTCAATGTAGCCCATCCTACACGTCGTGTAGTGTCTCCCCGCATACGCATTACTCTCAAACCATGTGTTGACCAGTCAACGACTGTGTGCCATGTTGAATGTCGTGTCGGAAGTCGCATGGAGACCATGTGAAATGGCCAAGTACACGCCGTGTACTAGAATATACACGTCGTTTACTCCTCTCATCCTTTTCAAATCACTCCTCTCCCCCCCTCTCCTTCAAGTAGAACTCTCCCGAGAGACTCCAAATCTCTTTTCCTCCATAACTTCTTCGTCCGAGCTCCGATTTACGATCTGTCAGCGGCCACAAGATCATAATGACGAGGTGGAACTTATGAACTTGGATTTGTTGCTTTACCTTTGGCCTTTCCACCCCAGCTTCCACCCGAGGAGGTTTTGAGGAGTTTTTACAGAAGCGACGGACGCCGACAGACATCTTCTAAAGCTGATCTGGGGGAGCGTTGGGATCAGAACCTGTTGAAGTAGGGATCTTACCTTCGTCTCTCTAAATTGTGCATCATGAGGGGTGGGTGTCATCTTTTTTACGTGAATCACATTTGAACCCGTTTAATAAAGATGATAACTGTCTTATATAACGGGGACAGGAAGTTTGTGAATGCAGTTACATTATTTATATCCTGTGATATTATTTTGTGAATTGAATGAGCTTCTGCCTATTGAAAATCATGGACATTGGGGGCCTTTGCTTATGCAATTAAAATTTTCCCTCTCCTTCTAGATTTTCTTACAGATGAAAATTTTATTGAATGTGGAATTGGTTAATCACGTAAAGTTGGCTGATTAAAAATCTAGAACCCTTGTTTGATCACCCCGGTTGAACAAAATGGAATAATGAACATGTGGGTCTTGCCATAGTTACGTGGTGTGTGAAAGGGGGGTGAATCCTAGATTGTTACGGATAGAATGGGTAACAGCGCTACGGTAAATGATGGTATTAAAGGGGCGATGATGTGGCACGAGCTTTGTTTGTGTTACAGTGTAGAGATATGGTTATAATGGCAGCAGGGCTACAGTAATTGGTTGTGTTGTTAAAAGGAAGTGGAAAGTTGATAAGTGAACTGTGGGGGAATGATAATGAACTAAACACGGGAAAAATCAATGGGGTTTGATTGATAATAAAAAGGTTGGTTTTGTGTTTCTTGTGACTTATCTTACTTGATTTGTGGTTGGAAGAGAATTGTTTTATGAACGTTTGATATGGTTGGTTGCAGCTAATTTCCCAGTAGTTAAGGAACTAATAAACTAATTCTGTTGAAACATGAAAACCTAAAAGGGGTTGGGGTTGTACGTTTTATGCATGCTTTGTGATAGTAGTGTTGAGGCACGTGCACAGTCTCTCTATTTAGAATCTATATATTGGGTTGTGTGTTTGGTATACATATATATATATATAAATCTGTATCTTTGTGTTTTGTCGCACCCCACCCATGTTGAGCACTTAGTGCCGAACACTCTCATTTCATGAGAGAGGGTGTTTTCCCCTTAGTTTCTAGCTCCTTCCTGCTCCTTCTTCCATATGATTTGATGGATTGAGGTGACCTTAAACCCAAGACTCTTCAAGTAGGTTTTGATTGGGGTGGTTTCAGCCCAAGACTCTTCCGGCAGGTGTATTGTTTCCCAAGAATCTTCGGGATGAGGCCCAGGTGTGTGTGGGTGGGATGTGTGGTTGTGAGGCTAAGGTGTGTGTGAGTGGGATATGTGGTTGTGAGGCCTAGGTGTGTGCGGGCGGGATGCGTGGCTGTGAGGCCCAGGTGTGTGTGGGTGGGAAATGTGGTTCTTGAGGCCCAGGTGTGTGCGGGCGGGAAGAGTATGGCAGCGCCAGGATGTTCACCGTTAGGAAGAGCAGCTAACTAGTGGGAAATGGTGCGGGGTACCTAATACTCTTGTTATTATATACTACTACCTGTTGTTATGTGTTTTTGGTGATCGTGGCTAGTGAGGTTGGGTGGATAGATCTGATTGTTAGGTTTGGCTTCTTCTGTTGTTCTCACGGGACATTAGGATGTCTCCCCACTTGTGAAAGAGAGATTTAGGTTTCCCTACCGAGTATACTTCTATGATCACCCTACGTTTACTTTCAGGTTTCCAGGAGGACTACCAGGGCCGTGCGGGACCCTACTATTCGGGACAGTTGGAGTTTTTGCAGTTGATGTACACTTGTTTCTTTTGGTATTATACTTTTGAGCTTTCTTGTACTAGTACTTTGTTTCAGAATTGTTTAAACATGCATGTGGGATTGGTTTGGGTTTATTTCTATACACTTGTTCTTTTCCTTTTTGGTGGTTGAATTGTCCTATTTCCTGATCTTAAATAATAAAAAGGGTAATGCCTCCCATATTTGGGAAAACTCATACCCTTGGTGCTAGTCGCCACCCCGGGGCCTACTGGAGGCGGGACTCAGGGGGTCATTATCTCCCTTTCACCATTGACAGCTCATGAGGGGCATCTTTGATAGAAGGGGGTCGTGTGTGGGCAGGAAGAGTGTCGCAGCATCAGGAAGTTCACCGTTAGGAAGATAAGCTAACTAGTGGGAAATGGTGCGGGGTACCCAATACTCTTGTTCTTATATATTACTACCTGTTGTTATGTGTTTTTGGTGAGCATGGCTAGTGAGGTTGGGTGGATAGATCTCCTTGTTAGGTTTGGCTTTTTCTGTTGTTCTCAAGGGACATTAGGATGTCTCCCCACTTGTGCATGAGAGCTTTAGGTTTCCCTACTGAGTATACTTTTATGCTCACACTACGTTTACTTTCAGGTTTCCAGGAGGACTACCAGGGCCTTGCGGGACCCTACCAGTCAGGACAGTTGGATTTATTGTAGTTGTTGTACTCTTGTTTCTTTTGGTATTTTACTTTTGAGCTTTCTTGTACTTGTACTTTGTTTCATAATTGTTTAAACATGCATGTGGGATTAGTTTGGGTTTATTTCTATACACTTGTTCTTTTCCTTTTTGGTGGTTGACTTGTCCTATTTCCTGATATTAAATAATAAAAAGGGTAATGCCTCCCATATTTGTGAAAACTCATACCCTTGGTGCTAGTCGTCACCCCGGGGCCTACTGGAGGCGGGACTCGGGGTTCATTATCTCCCTTTCACCATTGCCAGATCAGGAGGGGCATCTTTGATAGAAGGGGGTCGTGACCTAACCCTAAAAAAGATCATTTGGTATTAACTCGATCTTTACCAGGTGAACGAAAAGAATATATAAATGAACACTTGGTTTAATAATCCTGGGGGATATGATTTGTTTAATTCACATTCTCTTTATGAACCATTATATTTGGTTTTAATATATTTAGGATAGAAATATTTGTAGTAATTTACCAATGGGAACATATATTGAATCTTATAATGTCATGTTTTGAAAAGAAGGTGTCATAAATTTAGATATATATAGAATGATTTCTATTATTATATGAATTTTCACTCTGGTTATTGATTCTTGATACTAAAACTAATCTTCGTTGGATTTATTCAATGATTTTAACAATAAATAATCTTGTAAAAATGAATATGATATCCATTTTAATGACCGTCCTCACGAGAAACCAAATGTAATAGGAGTTGGGATGAAAAATTTTGGGGTTATGCACACCCAACTCTCTCAATACATGAATGATAACATGAATATTGCTAAATTCCCAAATATAAAGAGTTAAGAACAACTCACCATATATTATTTCATAACGGAATGTCCATCATCCTTTTATGGATCCTATGATCCAATTATATCTAATTAATGGGTCTTTCTTATAGAAAATATATTTATAATTCTATAGTGCATATAAAATTAGACTATAGTTTTTTTTATGCATAATTTTGAATGTAAATCTAATAAATTGTAGATGTTATTGGTCTGAGTAGGATAACAATAGTGTGGTGAATTTTCTTTTAAAAATTAAAATAAATAAATTGATAAAATATGTTGAAAAATAAATAAAACGTGTATAAAAAAACTAAAATAGTTAAATCAAAATATATATGAATTAAAAATTTATCATAGTTTAATGAAGATTAAAATAAAATGTTCAATGGATATTAAATTGATGAAGAAATATGATATTAGAGTTCATCCAATACTAAAAATGACTTCCAAAATATCATTTCCTCAGGAGGCTTAAGAGGGTTGAATTAATCCCTTTACTTTAATTGTATCCAATATATTATAAAATAAAGGGGTCACTTGATTTTTAATGGTGTAAATAAGAAACCCAATAAACTACTTTCATTTAATTTAAGAAAGATGGAAACACATAACACCCACACTTTAGTGGTAGTGAGCATCAAAGAAGAATAATAAGAATGGTTTTAATTAAACCAAACAATTTACAACACACTATTATTTCTTTTGGAAAGATAGGGAAGGAAAAATTATTGAAAAAGAAACAAATGATATATGGATAAATGAAGTTACAATAATGAAGTAGAAAGTGAGCTCAAATGTGGAAAAAATAAAATCGACATGGAATCTGGTTGTTAAGTGTTGTGTCAAATCCTTCTTGGAGTTTTATTTATATCATCACGAGGTCTATTGGTGGTATAAGATCTATTAAATGTTGAAAAGAGTTGTTGAAAGGAAAAAATAAATAGGAAAGTTCCACCTATAATGTTTATTTTTTGCTAGAAATTCCTCACTGACTCATTAGTAAGCTCCACTGGATTGTTGGTGGGCTACTCAACAACCACTAACTAGAAAGTCAGACTCTATATTGAGTTAGTGTGTTGAGTAGTATCTAGTTATTAATACCAGCCTCATTGGATGGCCAATGGTTCTCCATTGGGCAGTCGTTGAGCATTCCAGGGGACATGTGACATTAGTTAGCCTACCGAGTAACTGATGGTCTTACTCCAACAAGCTGGTGTTGACACCAAGTGAGGGCCTTTGAAATAAACGTCTAAACCCTTCATAATCCCATATTTTTTATGATGTGATTCTTGAATTCATATCAAAAAATAATCACTAAAATGAAATCAAATAAATTTGTAATAATTATATATGGTGTTTGAGATAATTGAAACATATAAGAGAGTAAGGCACAACAATATCTCCATTTTTTATGACCACACAGAATTAAAATAAAAGGTTACATAATATTTTAAAAATACCATATTCATATAACCATGATAATTTCTAATTAAAATTTAATATTTCATAATGAATATTTAAAATAAATTTCAAAGATTAAAAAATTAAAAAAAGATTAAAATAACTTATACTCAAACATAAGATGAAATTTATAAAGATGTGATTTATAATAACTTAAAATGTTAAAATTATTTGTATAAATAAAATAGTATTAGAAACTTAAAACCTTATAGAATTAAATAAAGGAATCTTAAAACCTTTAGATAAATCAAAGCATTGATACGTTTTTCCCCTTGTGTGATTATCAAAAACTCAAACGAAGGTTACTAGGAATGAGTTAAAAGCATATACATATCCAAAGAAACATAAAAATGAATTTCAATGTTGCATAATTAAATTAAAAATATTTTTATTAATATAATTAATAATACTCAAAATGGGATTAAGAAACAAAACATGACAACATTATCCATTATGTGTTTATAAAAACTCAATAAGAAGGACAAAGAATAATGAATAATTTACAAATAATAAAAATAGATTAATGCATGCAATAATTTAAATATTTTCAAAATAAAAATATCAGTAGATGAATATCCACATTAAAATTTGAACTCTCTTTATAAAAAAATATAAATAAAAGAGCCATGTATATATGAAAATTTCTTTTAGGGAATGATGAATATATTTTTAAAGAATTAAGAGACGGATAAACATCAAGATTTACTTAGTAAAAAGAAAGTGTCACAAGCATGACACACCAAACTCCCCATTAATAAAATCAAACATTTCTAAAATATGGGATTAGTGAAAATATTTTCCAATTTCAGATATATACTAATAAATTATAACATGATATCTCCTTTTCATAATATTCCTCTCAAAAAAGTGTTGTCTAAGGTTAATGTGTTTAGTGAGTGAGCATTGAATGGGATTTCGATACATACTAATAGATTTATTTCTATTACACATAATGGGATCAATATAAAATGTAATAAAATAATCCATGAGAGTGTCTTTTATCCAAATTATTTGGCTACAACAACTCCCCATCGTAATATATTTCACACAACTCATAAAAATAGAAAACGAGTTTTGATTCCTACTAATTCAAGAGACTCAAAATTTTCCATGTAAGTGGAATGTACAACTTGTACTTTTCTAATCTATTTTCTATACACCAAAATCATCATCCAAAAAACTTATAAGTCATAAAAATATTATTTTTCATAAAATAAACCAATATTTTTAGAGATTTTTAAAAATATGAGTTTTATTTTGAATATATTTTTAAAAAGATTATTTATGATTTTCGTGAAAATTATAACAATGTTAAAAACTAAACTAAACATATTGTTGAGGCTTCATAACATAAATAAGAATCCCAATCAGACCTCAAAAATGATTATTGTAAATCATTTTACTGCTTTTATCCATCATTAGCTTACATGATGTACTCATAGGTGTACTTACTTCATTTACTTCATTCACACCAAAATGTTTTTAAAGTTTATTTGTGTATTTTTGGTAGATTAGAAAACTACCATCCTAATTTTTTAAAATTTTAAAGTTAATAATGAATTTTAATTCTTTCATAAAAATCATTTCATGTTCTTTTCAAATTAAATCTAAAAATTCATTAATAATAGATTATTTTGTAGAACCAAACATAACAACATATACAAATATTTGAAAATTTAATAAATCATTAGAAATACATTTAAAAAAAGATAATAGGATATTCCCAATTTAAAATAATATTCTAAGAGGTTTTTAGTTAATTATTCATATTAATCCTAATGGAATTATTTAAAATAATATATAGTTTTTGTTAATGTAAAAAAATTTATTAAGATATTTGGAGTCTTCAAAACTATGAGGTTGTTTTATAAAAATATTTTCATCAATAAATCAATTCAAAAATAACTTTTAACAACCATTTAAAAAATATTAAAATTTAAGTTAGTGATGAATTCTAATGACTCATTTTGTGTTATAAGTGAAATGTTTTCACCATAAAAAACTCTTTCTTCTTGATTATAGAATTAAGCTATGAGTCTATCTTTGATTCAAGTGATGTTATCTTGCTTATCTAACTTTTTTCTGAAAAAACACATCTAGTACCAATAATGGTATAATCATTGGGTCTTTCAACAAGATTCCATACCACATTACTTGTAAATTCTTCCAAATATTCTTTCCTAAAAAGTACCAAATTTTTATTGTTAATGACATCATCAATATTTGATGGTTTTTAGAAAGAAACAAAAAAATGATGTTCTACCTCATTTATTTTTGAACATATAGTATGAGTAATTCATAAAAATCATTACAAATATTTTATAAATGTTTTTATTTAGATTTAACCCATTCATTGGGTAAAGGGATAGATGGTGGTTTTTCATCAACTTCAATTTCTTTAGAAGGAGGTGGTTCTTTCAAATATAAATTCTCTAAGTAAACCTCAACAACAACAACTTGAGGATAAGGTTTTAAAAAATTCATAAAACATAGGTAAAGAAAATAATAAATCAATTTCATGTCCTATTAATATTCTTACAAATATTTTATAGATTCATTTATAATATTATAATTTTATATGATTTTTCAGCTCAAATAGAAATGGTTTTATTCACACTAAAATGTTTTCCATAAAATTTATATATTTTTTAAATATGATTAAATTTATAAATTATATAATTTGAAATTGATAAAATGAAATTATTTTTTAAATTCAATATATTTATATTATATTATGGTTAATTTTTGGTAATTTTTTTAATATATTTATTTTTTAGTGAATAGTGGAAAATATCAATTTTTATAAAAAATGTAATTTATTTACAAGTAATTACAATGTCGCATTTGTTTTGTGGATTTATATTAAATATAAATAAGTTATATTGTTTTAAAAATAGTCCAAAATATTCTATATACCTGAATATTATAATTTATTTTTCTATAAAACATTTTTATGCTTAAACAATAATTTTTTTCGAAACACTATTTTCCTTATGTTTTTCAGACATATATTGAATATAATTTCTTACACTTTTATAAATTTAATATTGAAAATTTTAATAAATATTTTGAATTATTGTGTCTAAATCTAGAAATGTTTTATAGTTCATTTTTTCATAATGTACAGTTATAATGGTAAATCATTATCACCCTAGTAACGGTTAAAATGGATAACAAGGGTTAAACTATGAGACCGGACAAAGACTATCTCTAAAACTTGGGTAAATGAGATTGTTCGTGTTAATTTTTACATTAAATTATCTTAGATTGTATTTTTTTTCTATCTGGTTCCACATGACCTTGAGAAATACAATTATTATTTTAAAATGTTTAAAGTATTAACAAGATTGTTACTCCACTCACTTATAAAAGAGAGCCTCATATCTGCAATTATTTAAAAAATTTAATCCACTAATATCATCTAATAATGAAATAAAAACCCTTAAAAACTATCTTCCACATAGCCTAGAAGTCCTATAATTCTCAAAATACCAATCCTATAAGGGTTTTGGTGTATGCTAAAGGTAGATTTCCAAGGAGAAGGTATAAGTCCTAACCAAGATATATCATGTTTACCTTTTCTTATAACTACTTGAAATCTATTATAAACACTGTAAAATAATAAAATAATTTTCACAACAATTCTTAAATGTTACTGTTTTTATGTGAAAGAACTTTTAAATTTCTTTTTTGGTAAATTAAAACATCACTTGGTCATATGTGTTCGCTACTAATTCTATGAAAATAAGTGTTTTATTTTCCACCACTTCATCAAATTGTTGGTTATGAAGATATAATTAATGAATATATAGGAATTTTATTACTTTTTGAGGATTCTTGAAAGATCTGATATTTATTACCTTCATTCCCTTTATATCTGTTCGAAAATTATATCGTATCTTATGCATACATGTGGAATACCACTATTATGAAGAGTTATGATATTTTTTTAATACTGACTCACATGGTTGGTCATAATGGTGAAACATATGGATGTAATAAAATTTATAACATAATTATGATTCTATAAAAGTAAAATAATATATAACTTATTTATTTTCTATCCTGTTGAAAAGTGGAAGGGATGCCCATGTGCATGTGTGGACTACCACTTCAAAGATACAATTTATTTTATTTTCCATGTCCACCTACCACATATGATTCAAAATAGTAATCTATATATAATAATTATTTTATTATTAAGATTATATATATGATGTAACCATGAACCCTTTTGACGAAATTCAACCTCCAAAATTCATTTTGGAGTTATAAACTCAACATTTGAAAACCATCCAATGGGAATTTATACATTTTAGTAACTAAATAAAACATGGTAACAAATTAAATTGAGGAAATAATGACAATGTAGTTAACATGAAAAGGGTTATTTATAAATTAAAAAAAAATAATATAATTTCATTACTTCGAAGTGTAAACATTTGAACTAAATTATTTGGGACTCAAGGTGAAGAATTTATTTTATAATTATTATTTTAAATTTTTCATTCCAAATTTTTTTCTTCTATATAGACAATATTTTATGTTTTCTGATAATTTTATTTTTTATACTTATTATTTTTCTAAATTTCATTTTCAATTATTTTTTAATTTTATTAAAATGGTTTAAAAATTAATATTTTAAACATTTTCCATATGATTCATTTGGGAATTTCATTATTGTAGTGTGGAAAGAATATATTTTGTAAAAATTAATAAATATTTTTTTAACAGCATCAAGACCATTCATTTTTTTGAATATTCCTTTTATATTTTCCATGGTTACACTCAATGAATTTTTTTCTCAATACTCTAGAAATATGTATTTTAAAAAAATTATAATGAGATGAAGATTTCATCATATTTATTAAGACAACTGAAATTCTAATTTGTTATGGGTTTGAAGGGAGGTTTAAGTGATTTTGATGGTAATAGTGTAATATATATGTGTTTTATTCATGTAAATGTTATTTTATTTTTTATATAAATTATGGGTGATCCAAATACATCTATGATGATGGCGGATCCCATTATAGATCTTCAATGCATTGGGTAAAGTAATAGAGTGTACTGGTGGTAGGATACTCTAAAGATATTTGTGAATTATCATGTTAGGAGATTCCATATTAAGGTTTATTTTAAGGTTTAAAATAAGTCTAATGTCCCAAGGTTCCAACATCATATGTGTGTAATAGTTTTTTAATGAAATATTCTGAGTTCAAAAGGTATGAAAATGAGTTTATGATTTTAAGGAAAGTAACTGACCTCTAAAAAAATGGTGAAAAAAAAGCTTTTCAAGGAAAGGTATTCATGAGTTTTCTTATTTTTTATAATCCCACATGAATATGATTTTTAAATTATAAATTTTGTTGAAATTTTTTTTGAAATATATTAAGATATTAATTTTTTCCCATGGAATATTAAATGGATATTTGACCTCTAATGTTTATTATGGTAGAGGAAAATTTTCTTATAGGATTTTTTCTAGTTTAAAAATTGAATAATTTATTTATTTTATTTTATATCCCTCACTATGAAATTTTTATCATCCCATGTTTCAAAAAAATCACATACTTTAAGGATTGGTAGGAAAGTTAATAAATTTAGTGTTCCGGTTATGGAGTTTCCTTTAATAAATCATGTTTGTATTTATAATTATATATTTTGGGATAAAGGATACTATGTAGAAATGTCCTCTTTATAAAGTAAAATTTTTCTAATACTTTAAAATTTTAAAACTAAGAAGTAATTTAGGATGTAAGTGAGGAAATATATGTTATAAATCATGTAATTTATTGAATAGTTATGTGTGGGTTGTTATAGTTTGTATCAGAGGAAGGGGTTATATGAATTTAAATATTAGGAAGTTTCTAAAAGATAATTTTATATGATTATAAATTTTATTTATATTATATTGAGATATATTTTGAGGATAAACAGATTTTATAATCTAATATATATTTATTTTTGAATTTTTTTCCCATAGATAAAACAAGGAAGCTATGGGAGAAAGGAATACATAGGATATTATCTTTCTGAACCAATAACCTGGAATTGATTGAATTAGAACAGATAAATTTTAAACTATGTTATTTTAATTGATTTTGTTATTAATGGAGGTTTCATTGAAAGGGTGTTATTAGACTGTCCAAATATTAATATGTTAAAAATGGAGTATTCCATAAAATGAAACTATTTAATTTTTAGTAGATCCTTATACCCAGAGAAAATTAAAGTATGGATTAATGATTTTGAGAATTTAATTTTAATTTCTAGCATGTTTTGGTCATTATAAATTAACCCCTTATATTTATATTTTTTAAGCTGAATTCGATTAATGGTGGTCTTTGATTAAGAACACTAAAAAATGAAATAATTAGTTCCATGTAATGGATAGATATTTAAATATATGTTACTTGAAAATTATTTTCCAAATAATATCAAATTTAGAATGGGAAATAAATTGCTATTGTTGAAGAAAAATTAGGACTCTATTTCCACCTATGAAGATAATTTTACAAGATCAGTCTTGTATGTACCAAATTTAAATCTGGACCATGATTATAAAATTGATCGATTTTAAATTGGATTGAAGAAAAATTTATAAAGGTCCTTGGTTACTAATGAGTTTGAAAGTTATGATCAAATTATATGGTTTGATGAGAAAATTGAAATATTTTTGGTAGAGTTTTATATAAATAAGGATAAGAAGTTATTCATGTTGTAGGAAATGGGTTAGCATTCATCAAAGAAATGTAATGGTAAGAAAATTCAATTACCCTTTTATGATAAGTTTTGTAAAATGAATTTTGGGTAATACCTTATGATATCTGGGTAGATTTATCGATGTGAAAATTTTGGACACATGTCTCATGACTACGAAGAAAATAGTAATGGTAATGGTTATAACATTAATAAAAGAAAAAATTGAAATAATTTAATTGTACTGAGATAGGTAATTATGTCATTGAATGTCTAAACAAAGTTATAAATGATATTATGTACATTGCATGTTTAATATAATTATAAAAATGTCTTAATTTATATTCAATATACAAATTATTTCATTTTTTATGAAATTTTCTAGTAAACTAGAAATATACCCTCAATAAATGAATAAAATAATTTCATAAAAAACTCATGGTGGAAGTTTGAAAGAAACAAAAATTTATGGTAACCTTCCAATCATCATATGTGGAATTAGTTTTCCTATAATTCTAGTTATATTACCTGTAGTGGAGTTTGATATTACTGTGGGTATGGATTGGATTTCAGTTTTTCATGTTAAGATAGATTGCAATGATAAATAAGTCATACTAAATACTCACAGTGAGTTTTAATTTGTATATAATAATGATTTCATACCCTTGATAACATATAAAGAAGCTTAGAAATAGATTAAATATGGTAGTGAAATAGTTCTTCTACATATTCTTGAAATGAAAGAAACCATTAAAATTAGTGATGTTTTGGTTTTATATGAATATATAGATGTATTTGTTGATGATTTTCATGGTGTTATTCATTATATAGAGGTTGGATTTAATTTTAAATTAGTTATTGATGCTAATCCCATTTCAAAACCCCTTATTGAATAGATTTAGTTAATTTGTTAAAATTAAAAAGGCATATACAATAGTTTATGGAAAAGGGTTTCATTTTCCCTAAAACATCACATAAGGTTGCTCCTATTTTTTATTAAAAATAAGTATTGTTATATAAGATTTTTACTTGATTATAGATCACTCAATAACATTACTATTAAGAAAAAGTATCATTTTTCTCATATCATTGACTTGTTTGATCTACTCTAGGGAGTGTAGTTTTTTTATGATTGATCATAGGAATGGGTACCATTAGCAAAAAATTAAGGAAGTGAACATTCTAAAGACTGCATTTCATACTATGTAGTCTAATTATGAGTTTTTTGTTATGAATTTCGGGTTAAAAAAATTCCTTTTTTATTTATGGATATGATTAATGGATTTTTACATGAGTATCTAGATAAATTAATGGTTATTTTAATTTATGATAATATATTATATTCTAAAATGTCATAAAATAATGATAAATAACCATGTATTTTTTTTAAAAGTATAAATGAAAATAAGTTGTATGAAAAATTTACTAAATGTGAATATTTATTGAAAAAGATTAATTTCCTTGGATATATTGTTTCTATATATAGAATAATAGATTGTCCAATTAAAGAAATTTTTTGAAGAGTAAATAAGATATATAAATTTCATGGATATTTTATGTTTTCTTGGATTACTAGGTTAATAACAATAGTTTGTTTAAAAAATTTCTTAGTTATCAATCTCACTAAAGAAGTAAACCTGAAAATGATTTAAATTCAAATGGATAAAGGATTGTGACGAATGTATTCAATAATTGAAAAGAATATTGTTTAATTATAACATGATATCCTCTCAATATATTAATGTGGAGTATATTATGTATAGTGATTCTTCATTGGAGAGCCTTGGTTGAGTCTTGATATAAAAATATTGGATAATTGTGTATGCATCTCATAAATTAAAACCCAATGATAAGAATTATTATACACAATAACGTTGCATATCTATATTATTTTGTGTTAAATTTATGGAGGCATCATCTATATTGGAATAAATTTTAAAAATATACTGAACATAAAAATTTGATGTATATATTTTCCAAAATAGAGTTCAAGATGAGGTAGAGAATATATTTAGAATATATTTAGTGTTATGATTTCACATTTCTCTATCATCTAAGTAAAGAAAAAAAGGTATATGATTCATTGAGTCAAAAAGATAATGTGTCATTAACTATGATACATTTATAGAATAATCCTTTATTTTATGATTTAATAATATTTTTTATCAAAATTGGGAATAAAGAAATCCATTCTACTTTGGAAATAGGTTATGTAATCGGAATGATTCTCAGTTGAAGAATGATTTATTAATTGAAGATCGCAAATCCCTATTTTCAGTTCATCCTAGAATCCCTATGATGTATAATAACCTTTGGTAATTTTTATGTGGAATGTTATAAAAAACAATATTGAAGTTTTTACAATGAAATTTTTTACTTTTCACCAGTTTAAAGATTAATGATAACAACCGAAGGGGATGAATCTGCATCATTTAATTGTAGAACAGAAATGGGAGAACATATACCTGAGTTTCATGGTGGTATTACCAAATAAATCTCTAGGTAATTATGAAATATTGTTCACTCTTTTCAATTTGACTAAATTTTTGAATTTTCTTCTTATTGAAGATATTGTGTATTTGGATAAGATTTATAAAAAGTATCTTAAGAATATGTTCATGTTGCATGGATTTTTTCAATCCATTATACCTAATAATGATCCAAGATTTACATAAATTTTTTATAAAGGTATTTAGTGGTTTATAGGTACTGAATTAAATTTTAGTACAGATTTACATCATTAATATTATGGATAGTCAAAGTGAACAATTCTGACTTTAGAGTATATTATTTTGTATTTCTCATTATATTAACCAGGATATTGTGATCAATATCTTTAATTAATATAAGTTTCTTATAATAACAATTTTCAATATAGAATTCTTATAGTACCTTTTGAATAATTGTATGGAAAGTAGTGTTAGACACCAGTAATTTCAGAATAAGTTGGTAAGGGGAATTATGTTGGACTATAATTTTTAGAAGAGTTGGTTAAAATGGTAAAAATGATTCAACACTGCATTAGGTACACAAAGTGTAGGAAAAAGAGAAATTTAGATAATCTAATTTCCTTTCATTTGAGATATTCAACCATTTCCTTCTTAAAATATCTCTTTGGAAAGGTGTAGTGCATTTTTGGTAAAAAGGGAAAGTTAAACCCATAGCTTATTAAGACCTATGAAATATTATAGAAAGTTTGATAATTTGTTTATTAGGTATAATTACCTTTATTTTTATCTTAGGAGCATTATTTTCTTCATTTTCCATTTCAAAGGATGTATATTCCTAATACATCTCATGTTTTAAGCCCAGATGTGACATAGTTAGAGGAGAATATCTGTTATATGGAAATACATATTCAGATTATTGATCTTAATGTTAAATTTTTATATAATAATGAAATTATCTAAGTAAATTTTTTTGTTTAAACCATATTATTTAAGAATAAATATTGTAATTAGAAGAAATCTATGAGGGAAAAATACCCTCACTTTTTTAAGTAGTGAAAAAAAATAATGACTTAATTTTTAAATGGGGGGAGGAAGAATGTGAAAACTAAATTAATCTCATTAATAATTAAATTTAAGTTATTATTAATTTTCATAAATTTATTTTATGTATTCATATATAATATGATAAATTTATATAATTTCCCAATTGAAAAAGAAATAGTTTAATTCTAGCAGATATATTTTCCATGAATCATATGGTTTTATTAAAATTCAAATTTATAAATTTTAGATTTTAAAACTAGTAAAATTAAATTCATTTTTGGATTCAAAAAATCAACATTATATTAGGGTAAATTTTTAATATTTTTTGGAAAAGATTTATTTTTGAGTGAATAGTGGAAAATAATTATTTCTATAAAAAAATTGGTTATTTCATTTCATGTAATTACAGTGTGCCATTTGGTTTTGTATTGGTTTTAATGTTACATAAGTTCCATTTTATTAAATATAATCCAAATAATTCCATATTAATCTACATTATATTTTACTTTGGTAAAAATCATTTTTATTCTTAAAAATGACATTTTTTGGGAAAAAATGTTTTTGTTGCATTTTAAGCACATATATCAAAATTAATTTCTTTCAATTGAAAAATAGAATCCTAAAAAATATTTTTAATATTTTTAATTATAAATTTCTATATTTTAAATGTACTAAATTTAATTTTTGTTCATAATGAATCTTTACCATGGTAAAACTTTATCACCCTATTAATAGTTAAAAGGTTAAACTAATAGATAAAAAATATGATATATCTAAAAATGGGATAAATTTGATGGTTTGAGTGTATTTAGACCTTAAACTATATTTTATTTTAAATTTGACAATTTCTTCTACTTTTCCCTAAGAATGAAATTTATTATTTTTGAAAGGATGATGTATTGACATGATTTTTACTCTCCTCCCTTATAATAGGGAGCCTCCTCCCCTTAATTATTCACACTTTTTGAGATAATAATCATAGTAAATCCCTACCCAAAACCCATTCCATATATCCTATTCATGTATTAGAGGCCCTTATCTTCTCAAAAAAACAATCCTGTAATGATTATGGTGTAATCCAAAAGTAAATATCTTATGAGGATATAGAGAGATATCTTAGGAGGAGGTGTAAGTACTAACTGGCCTATTTAAAGTTTGTTTAATATTATTCATCCTTGAAATCTATTACAAACAATTAAAAATAATTAAATTAAAATATTATCTATATTTAAATGTTATCATATTGATGTAACCACTCTTTTCTATTATTTTTCCATCCTATGGTAAATGAATACATCGCTCATGTGTATGTGCGGATTTCCACCTCTGTGAAGCAATGAATTTTATTTTCAAACACTACCTAAAATGAATGGTTATAAATATGGAATTAATAATTGTATAATATTTTTATAAAATTACATTTATTCTATAATGTTATGATATTACATACCTTATTACCCTATTTCTCATTGGTAAATTATAACGTCACTCTTGAGTACGTTTGGAATACCACCTCTATGAAGAGAAGTGATCTATTTTTCTTTACCACCATAAAAGGTTGGTCATAAGGATTGAAATATTGAATAAATATGATATTTATAACATAATTATGATTATAAAATTTTAAAATTTTATACACCTTATTTCATTTCCATCTATTTGTAAAGTGGAAACATCACTTGTGTGCACATGCGTATCCCTGTCTCAATGATAAAAAAATATTGAATTTTCCTTGTCCACCATTCATGGATGTTTCTAAAAATGTTTTCAATATAAAAAAATAAATTTTTATCATTATTAAAATTTTCTATATCATATAAACATGATATATTTTACCTTTTTCAACCAACTAAATTCATTATCAACTTTTAAACAGAACATCCTCAAAACATACAATGTGAACCTAACCACTAAAAAACAAAGTAAAACATGGTAATAAATGAAATAAAGTTAATTATGATGATTTAATTATTATGAAATTTTTCTTACTAAAATAAAAAAATAAAAAAAAATTATTATTTGGGAGGGTATACATAATAAAAAAACCATTCAGGACTTGAGGTAAGGGGATTTCATTAAAAATATTTTTTTAACATTTTATTTCTAACTAATTTTCTTCCATGTGGATATTATTTTAAATTTTTTCAAGAATGAAAATTTTTATGATTCAAAAGTTTTAAAAGCTACTTTTTTACTATTTTAGGATTTAGTTATATAAGATTAAAAAAACAATCCTTTCAAAGACATTTGTATAAGTCATTTTCAAACATTATTTACAATAGTTTGAAAGGAATATTTTTTAACAATTATCAAATAAACTAATTTTCAAAACATAATAACAATTATTTAATATGAATATTCCTTAATAAGTTTACTTTTTTATTTTAAAATTAAAAAAAATATTAAAACTATATAAATTTTTAGTTTTAAAATTACTTTCTATGGAAATAGATATTTATTCTCATTTTAATTATAAAATTAAATGTGTTATTACTTGTGGGATTGAATTCCAATTAAAATTATTGTTATCCTTAAATTTAAATATATATTTTTTCATTATACAGTTGTATAAAATTTATATGAATTACAATTGATCCTAATATAGCTTTGATTTCATGTGATCATGTTATTTCTCTCTTATAAATTTGGTAATGTGATTAAGTTTACTAATGATAGGACACTTTTAAAAGATATGAGAATTATTAAGTTACATTATTCTTTTTTTGGTGTTCTTATTAGGGTGGATATAATTATAATTTATCAAGGTATGTACATTATATTCTTTTAATGTTTTTTGAAGAAAATATTTTTATTTTAAAATGTAAACAAATTAGTGTTTTAAATAAAAAAAATTAGCCTTAAAAAAATGGGTCAATGGATTATTTTTTAAGTAAAGGTGTTCCGTATATTTCATAATTTCCAATAAAAACACATGATTAATATTTATCCTTTATGAATTATTATGAATTTTTTTATGAAAATTTTAGATCAATAATGTTTTTCTCTTGGAAACGTAAGTTGATATTTAAGATAAAATGTTTATCATGAAAAAGGAAAACTAACTTATATATTTTTCAGGATTACAATTGGACTAATGGTTTTATTTTCTTTTATATCCCATACAACATTTTTTTCTCATCCCACATTTTCCAATATTTAAAAAAGGGTTTAAGTATGAGTAGGAATTTTCATAAAGTTTGAGTTTTATTTGTGGAAGTTAACATGAATAAAGAAAATTTGACTTTATGAAGAATGTGTTTTGTGGGAAAAATAAAATTAAGTGGAAATTTCCACTTTTTAATGTAACACATTTCCAAATTATCTAAATATAAACCAAAAAAAGGTATTCAACATGTAATTGTTAAAATATATTTTGTAAATTATGTAATTTAAGGAATATTATTATGTGTGTTTTTATACAAATTCTCACCAAATATGATGTGAATTAATTATTCTATGGTCATGTTCCTTTTATTAAAGATTTTATATAATTTACATTAGTTAGAGAACCCATGAAAACTAACTTTATAATATTTATGGTAAACATTTTTTAATATGTATTTTGTGTTAAAAATATTAAATTTATACTCAAACACATTAAAATACACAACTTTAGTTTTTCTCCATTATGAAGCTCATATTGGTTATTTTTAAGGATGGTTCTTACAGGAACATAGTTAAATGTATAATAATATGAATGTACTACCTTTATCTAAAATTATTTAGTTTGTTTCAATTATTTTAATATATATCTTGAAATATCTGGAAGAGTTCTATTCCATATTTTGATAAACATGTTTTGTTGGGGAGTCCTAGGTAGAGAAAATTAATAATTACATGATTATGAATTTAAATGTTCATAAAAATCATAATTTTTGATATCTCACCTGTGATCACTTTATTAGATATGATCTTATGACCCTTTTTATTTTTGAAATTCTAAGTATAATTAATAAATACTTTACAAGACTTAGTTTTATAATACCACCCTCACATTGGACATTGGTTAGTCTAACAAAATAAAGTTCAATAAGATCAAGGTCATTAGATGTGGACACCTACTTTTTATAATTAGAGGAATATATTTTACTAGGTCATAAAGGATTTCGTTCAATGTCATATATGAAATTAAATTTCCGAAAATCTCATACTAGTCAATTTCAGTTGAGTTTAACATGTTTGTGTGTGTGTGTGCTATAATGAATAATTAATCTATTCCATAGCCATGAATCACTATATTTTACAGTTAAAAATTTAAAATATAGAATAATAATAGATTTTAAATCAATAACATGTATATTTTTATATGGAGGGGTGGAAAATATATGTTTTTATTTAGGGTAAAAAGCATTTCAAACCTCAATTTTAAAAGAAATGTAAAAAACAATACAACACGATTGGATAATACTATGAAAAATATATTTTAATCCATTAACATATAATACATCTTTAATAATAGTATAATTTAAAAATCTAATAGTACATATATCATAGATCTTACTCCTTTAGTTATCACCAAATGTGAAATATCGTCCATCAAGCTTTTTAATATGGTTAAAATTATTGTAGTTACAACACATGTGTCTAAAGAACCCATTGTCCATGTACCATGTATCTCCTTGGGATTTTCTATTTAAAAATTTATCTTAAAAAATGATAAAGATAATAATGATTTCAGTACCCAAATAAATTTGTGTCCACTAATTTTAGATAAAAAAAGATTTCAAAACCCATATTTGTTTTAAATAATATTATTTTAATTAAATATTTTAGGATACATATAACATTTTAGTTCAACCATATCAATATTATTTTTAAATCTCATTCATATATAAGATACTCAATTTTAATAATGTAATGTAAATTTTAATTTTTTAATATTCTATTTATAAAATGAGTATATTTAGTGGTGATAGATTGATTTCAAAAAGTAACAAAAAAATCATATGATGTTGGGAACCAGAAATTTTGTTTAAATTATTCTCACATTAGGTTAACTTATTAAGATAATTTTTATGAAATTTAACAGTGAATTCTAATTTTTCAACATTTGGTTTCTATTTTAATTTTAAAGATAACTCATAATTTTATTTTTAGAGTTGATCATTATCATTAATTATATGATTATATTTCTTTTTAACTCTTTTAATTTTGTTATCTGTTCAACAAAATTAATTTGCAAGTTGATATCTAAAATATTTAAGATTTTAATAATTTAAATAAATTGAAGAAAAAGAATAAGTATCATAATTTACCTCATTATCCATGTCAATTTTGACCATGATACATTTAGAAATATCATCACCAAATTTGTTTGAGTAGATGGATTCATCACTATAACTCCATGTTGAAACTTTTAATTTTTTCTTACTTTAATTATTTTATTTCATCTTCTTTTATAATGTATGGTTTTATGGTTTTATGTTTCCCTAATTCTTATAATTATAAAAATACACCTCTATTTAAACACTTTGATTACCCTTTTTTGAATGATTAAATGATTTATTCTTTTACATAAACCATTTCAATTTCAGAGATATTTCATAAATTACAAAATCACTATTTAAAGATTCAAAATCAATTTAATTCAAGTAAATGGTCTTCTTTTCCTGGATTTCATTAGCTTCCTTTTATTCCTTTTCATCTTTCCACTTCATGGTAATCTCATAGGTCTCAAGTGACCCAATTAGTTATTCTACTAGAATGTTATTGATAACCTTTTCTTAATAAATTTTTTTTACCTTGGGTGAATAAGAACTTTTAAATTTCTAAATTATCTTATTCAAAATCATTTCTATAGTAAAAACATCACTAATAGTTTTTATACCATAAAACATTTCAGTAAAATTATTATATATTTCATTAATGGATTCATTATAATAAATAATAAAACCATCAAATTCTTTATGATACATGTCAAGTCTCATGTAATTTACCATGTTAATTCCCTAATATGTGACTTCAAGACATTTACAGACTTCACGTACAGCTTTTTCATGTGGAAATATAATTAAATTTATTAGTTTGTAGCCCATAATGAAGATAATTCATCTCTTTTCCCTCAAACTCAAAGGTCCTGATCTCATCAAGGGTCCATTTTTTCTCTTATTACAAATTGATTTTATACCCAGGCTTACTAATTTTTCAAATAGTACAAACAACGTTTATAATAAATATAGATATATGATATTTCCTATGACTATAATTTAATCCATAAAAGAATGGAGCTCTAACCATTGTGCATCCTTTGGAATAAATAGGGGTGTTAGAGGTAGTGGACATCTGTTATGGTTGTTTCTTGAAATTGGTGATGGTTTAGAAACAAAGGATGGAACTAATACCAATTATATATATATATATATATCATGGAAATAAGGGGTCAATTTAATTTTTAAAATTAAAATAAACATAATGAAAAAATTAATTGAAAACTAAAAATTAAAATAATAAGTGATAAACTAAAAGAGTTAAAGAACAATTTATATGTATTAAGCAACTAAGAATAGAGGCATATATATATATTAAAATAAAAACATTAGTGAAAAATAAAATTACAAGGATATATTATAAAGGAGTTGGACCAATACTCAAAAGGTGAGCCTATATATCTTCCTCTAATGTGTAATAGGATTTTTGTGTCAATCCCTTTGCTTTAATGGTACATAAGATGATTGAAAAGTAAAAAGATGATTTATTTTAAATGTTGTAAGAAATAAACCAAATAAAATAATTCCCCTTACATTTAAAATATAAGAAACCCAAATCACCCTCACTTTAGTGGTAGTGAGAACTCAACAAGAAGTATAAGAAGAGGTTTTTTTATAACAACCCTTGAAAACATGATCTAAATTCTATCAAAATGATAAAAAATAAAAAATGATAGAAATATTAAAAATTTAAAGAGATTAATGGAGTTAAAACAAAAAATCACAAATAGAGATCAAATGTGGGGAAAATAGAAAACGGTATCTGGATGTTAATTGTAGTGTTCATGATTTCTTCAAGGTGTATTTATAGCCTCTGGAGATCCCTTGTTGGTCTTGGAGTCATTGGGGATCAAAAATATATGTTTTAAGGATAATAATGTCTGTGGGGTCTATCCATGATGACCATTTTTAATTTCTATAAAATCCTCACTTTCCATCTAACAGGATCTACCAGTGATCTAGTTGGTTGTTATTCAACTATTTTATGGCTAGGCAGGCTCACCAGCTGGCTTATGGGCCGACATATAACTATGTTATACTTCCAACCACACTAAATGATTGGGTTTCTCAGTTGGGTAGCTGGTGGGACTTTTATTGGTTAGGTTTCGATGGTTATCCTACTGATTTACCAGCGGTCTTCCTCTAACTAGCAAGTACATTTGCCCAATAGAGGCCATTAAAATGGTCTTCTAATCCCTTCTTGAACCTTTTTATCCACTAGTAAACTTCAAAAATTCATATCTAAACA
The DNA here is from genome assembly GCA_963277665.1 of Viscum album. Classification (NCBI taxonomy): domain Eukaryota; kingdom Viridiplantae; phylum Streptophyta; class Magnoliopsida; order Santalales; family Viscaceae; genus Viscum; species Viscum album. The sequence goes on from OY728128.1 coordinate 529,177,391, forward strand.
TAATAGATGAAATATACACAAATGAAATTGCTAAAATGATAAAAGTTGTTTGTGATCATTAAAACATCTATGTGAGTGAGACAAAACTCACTATTATCATGAAAATAGGGAGAGGAATAAATTAACCCCATGACATGGGATGAGTTTAATAAGGTATTTTCAATGAGTATTTTCCTTAACATATTTTCACTAAAAGTTTTATGGAATTATTAGTATTAAGGTATAATGATGATTAATCCATTGCTACTTATAAAGAAAATTTCACCAGACTTTCAAGGTATACTTATAATTTTATCATCGACCATAAAAGAAAAATTGATCAACTCATTAATTTTTTAAAACCAACTCTCCAAATTTAATTGGTTATAAGATACATTTAAATGTATGAATAAATCATTTTAGGTGATCTTATGGTACAAATGGATATTAGAGGCTCTCATTGTTCTTCGTGGTTTTGAATGGAAGAAGAGTAAAATAGTTTTTTGGAGATTTAAATAATAAAACCCTTGAAAGAAAGAAAATTAATGTTACATTATAAAAAATAATAGAGGAAACATAAAGTAAATTTTCTTTAAGAAATAGGTAAATACTTAAATTTTGACAAAAAATTTCATCAAGAACAAGAATGATGAAGTGATGAGAATAATTAAACCATTGTAAAGAATAGATAAAAACTTTAATTTAATTTATAACCCACACTAAAATTTTATAATTGATTGGTGTATGGACATTATGAAAAAAAGGATTATGAATCCAATGGTTAATGATAGAAATCAGCATCAGAAATCTCTTATGGAAAATGTAAATTGGAAAAATTATGCAATTAGAACTACTAAATTGGATATCAATAAAAATTAGTTGAAGATACACATTTCTTACACTCTATAACTGTAGATTTATTATTCAATATAGGTTTCACCCACTCTTTTATATCTGAATAGTTTTCTATGAGTATCACATAACTTCTAAACGGTTAGATAATGAATTATCGGTGAATTCAGATGATGGTATAATGATTTTTTCTCAAGTATATACCAAATCTTTAATATAATTTTATGGGGATGTTCTTCCAGTAACTCTTTTTATACTCCCTATAGTTGAATTTGATTCCATTTTTTGACATGGATAGGCTCTCTCTATATAGATCCCATATTAATTGCTAAGGAAGGGAAGCTACATTTTCTATTCTAAATCATATTATGATAATATATCAATTTAAGGATAAAAATGAACTACCAATGTAAATTATATCCATTATTTTATCCTTAATACCTCTTTATAAGGGTTATTAACCTCAAAAAATTGGTAAGAAACATAAAATTTGGGGCATTCCAATTGTAGGGGTAAATGATGAGTTTCTTAATCTTACCAAAGATATTAAGGTTGATATCTCAACTTGGTCCTTGAAAAAATTATAGATGCCCTTAGATATTATCTTTTGAATGTGATAAATAAAATTGTGAGGATGTAATTTATTTAAAGATATATAATGTGACACCCATATATTTTAGAATTTATTTCCTTTAATAAAAATTATTTTTTTGATAGATTTTGAGGCATGAAACATTTGACATAAGTGAATAACAACTGATCAAAATATTAAATTAATGGAATTATTATATAGTTAATGGAAATTTTTGAAATAAATGGCTTTGTAAATGTGTTCAAATTCACTTTAGAAAATACCATTAATTCTTAAGAAATTGTTTTGAAACTTTTTGTTCAACTATTCATTTTCATTAAATATTATATTTTTCACGAATGATATCAATAAAATTCATTGATAAATTTTAAATAATAAATAATAAATTCAATTAAGTACGTCTATGAAATGGGTAAGTAATGATGAAGAATACTATCCTAAAAATTTGTGGTTACAAATACATGTTCTTCATAAGAATTATTTAATTATATATGTTTTATTTATAAGTAAATGATTCTTATTTATAATATTAAAAATATGGAAAATTATTGTTTACAGATTTTTATAAGTGAATGGCCATTTATATATTGATTATTTATTTGATAGAGATGAAGATAAAATCGTTTTTTGGTAAAAATATATATTCTCATAATTTTTTTCAATGTGTAATGTATTATTCTATTATTAAATTACATTAATCAATAATGATAAATATTTTTTATTAAATTTATTTATAATATATTAAATCCAATAAATTACGAATAATATAATTGTTTTTAATAGGAATGGAATAATAATGAATTTATTATATGCTTCAAAAATACTTTTTTTTATAAAAATGGTTTTTAAGTGTTATGGGGGAACATATTAGAATTAATTTATAATACCTTTTAAAAATTCTATTATATCAAATTAAATTAATTTTTTAATTCATCATTTCATTATTATAATTGGTAAAACAATTTGAACTTTTTAAAATGAATGCTTTTTAGGTGAATATAGAAAAATATTATTTTTACAAATACTCTAACTTTTAGGAAATAATTATGATGTAATCATGAATTAAAATTTTTCCAAACCATTGGATCAAAAAAAATTATTTAATGGGTAAAATAAATAATTTAAATAAATAATGTAGAATTTAAAAATTCATACATGACTTTTTAAAACCAAAGTTATATTTTATTTTAATATAAAAACTATTTTAGTCCATTTTATTTAATTAAGTATTCACAATGAACCATTTTATTTTCTATTACATTTAAATACATAAAAATATATTTTATATAAATATTTAAATAAATTTCTTGGATATCAATTCTATACAATATTTTTGTATAAACTCATTTTCGTGCTTAAAAATAACTTTTTCTAAAAATTGTTTTTCATTGTGTTTTACATACTTGTTTAAAAATAATTTTATTAAAACTATTGGAATTTAATATTAAAGAATGGATTACATATTTTTAATTAGCATGATAAATATTAGATAATAATTTTAACTTAATTTTTTTCCATAATTAATAGTTATCATGGAAAAATTCTTTTCACCACATTAAGTGTCTAAATGATCAATGTGGGGTAAAATTAATAAATAAGGATTAAAATATAATTAAAACTTGTATAAATATGATTTTTGAGTTTATTATGACCTAAAAATATCCTAAAATAAATAAAAATCCATTTGGTACAACTTTCCCATGAAAATGTGATTATATTACTTTAAAGTTCAAGGTATTTATAAGGGTCGTTCTCCCCTCACTTATAAATAAGAACCAACAATTCGAACATTTCCTCACCACTTGACAATATTAGCTCTACCTATCACTGTCAAAATAACTTGAAAAATATCCTAAAAATTTCATATATGTTCAGATCTAACCAAATGAAAACTCTAATAAAGCTTAAGGTGTAAGGAAACGGAGGACACCCAAAAAAGAGGTAATTTCCATAACCCACTTCTTTTAGGATTATTTCATCTTCAAATAATGATAATTATTCTATAACCATATTTAAATAATTAAATTTGGGTATTTAATATATATATATATATATATATATATATCATATTTTATACTAATGGGAAAACTATTTTATATATCCTTTATATCCAGTGGAAACTGAAAGTGTTGTTAATTCATGCATGTGGACCACCACCTCCATAAAAAGAAGTTTTTCATTTTTCATCACAGACTCTCATGGTTAGTAATGTATATTCATTCGATAAATATATATAATATTTATAAAATAATTATTATTTTGTAATGTAAGATAATTATTTAATATTCTCTCTTTTCATTCATTGAAAAATGAAAGCATCACTCGGACATACGTGTGTGTAGATTACCACTTATGCAAAGTGATGTGTATTGTTTTTCATCACCTAATTACATAGATAGTTTTAAAAGTAAATATAATGAAAAAATATTATATTTATATGAAATTATTAGGATTTTATATATTATAAAATCCTGACTAAGGTGCAAGGACCAGAATTGTTGAACCGTAACATGCATGGAAAATGAAACATTTAACACCCATATGTTGATTTTAATAAAGAATTGTTAATAAATGAGTTATTTAAAATTATAAGGGAATGGTTTATAGTAATATTCTTATGAATGTTTTTTATTATATATTTATAATAAATCTAAATTTATTATACAATATATTATAACATGTATGAATCAAGTCATACCTTGAGTTAAGGGTTTCATCTCAAATTCCCTTCTTTGAGAAAGTATTTTTATTATAAACCTATTTTTATATATATTTTTTATATGCTACATATTTAAAGTATTATTTAATTATTATTCCTTTTTTCATTGTATTCAATGTAACAATTAATTTTTTTATTTCAAAGATATTTTGAACCAAATGATGCAAAAGTTGTAAGCGCTTCTCATCTCACATTTATTGTTTTTGAGACATATGTCATATTATCCACTTTTTTATATAGTTTGGTGTATATAATTCTTTATCGATGATTTCATAAATAATTTAATAAATTTATGGGATATAAATATCCATATAAATTTCAATCATTCCTAGGATTTTGATTTAAGGGAAACTGACGTTGTTAAGGGGTTCCTCTACTCAATTTCCATTCATTAAGATATATTCTAGATTTTCCTTTTTTATGTTATATATACTGAATATGAATGTTTTTATGAAAATTTTGATGAGAATTATATATATATTAAATTCATCAAAGGATATTTATTTCATGTGGTTTTGATTCAAGTATTACCAAAGTATTTTGGGTTTATGTTATAATATTACTTTTTATCTGGATTATTTGTGTTTCAGTTTTCAATAGGGTAATTGTATAATATTTATCTTACAAAACCAATATACGTTATTTTTTGTGGTTATTTTTAAATTATTGATCTTTTTTCTATTTTACCTTAATTTTTTACCAAAAAATATTAATTATTTTTTATAGAAAAATTAACCACGTTCATTCTTTTTGGTTGGGAATCTTTTTTTCTTCCATGTTCATGTTATTTAAAATGTTTCAAGAATTTTATTTTCTATACACTAATTATCTTATAGATTATTTTTCAAAAATATTTTACATTATTTATAATGATTTAAAATTTACTCTTTGCAATCTTTTCCATATGATTTATATTTGAATTTCTATTAAAGTGTGAAAAGAATCTTTCAAATATTTACTGAATTAATTGATTTTTCCAACATCATTTATCTTAATTATTTCAATGTTAAATTTAAAATTTTATATGGTTTTAAAAGAAAATTATATAGACATTATTTATGAATTTTTATCATTAAATGTTACCTAAAGTAGAACATTTTTTCTCTTATTTTTCAAATAAAATTTCTATTTATTTTATTAAATTATTTCAATTTTATATCAACAAAATTTATGGAATGATATGTATCACTTGGTATATTATATTATGATATTATCCACTTCCATTCTCTGGATGGATTATGATGATAATGTTTTTAATGATATTTCATGAAACTCTTTTTTTCATTGAATAATTAGAATAGTAAATTATGATGAATTATCTTATGATCTTATCACATATATATGATTTTTTTATTATATGATATATGCATCCATTATATCTCACCAATTCATTGAGTTTTGTTTTATATCTCATGACCTCAAAGGGTATGCAGGAAATTATCCCAAGACAAAGATGGTTCATGGTTGGTTTTATATGATCAAGATAGTACATGATAGGTTTACCCAATACCAAGAGGGTATAAGAGATGTTTTATAAATCCCATAAGGGTACAAAGATAGTTGGAAAATCCCAAGAAACTACATAGTTAGTTGAACAACCCCCAAGATGGTACACATGTGGTTAGAAAAATACAACTATCTAATGAATGTCATGTTGAGAATCTGTAATATATGATATATATTTATATTATTATTCAAAATCATCATTACACAACATTATATATTTTTAGAATAATATTATCTCATGGATCATTATTGATTATTGATTAATACACACACTTTTATCTCATGTCTTTTATTATGAAAAATTCATATTCCATAAATCGTTTTTTATGGATTATGACTTAATTGGAATGATAAGATAATTTCAAATCATGTTCTAATAAAGGAAATACAGGATAAAAAATTATGGGATATTTTTAAGATCATTCATAAAATAAGTTGGTTATACATCTAGTATCTAAATAAAAAAAACATTTATGGTTCCTAATCAGGTATAATTAATATATATATTGAATATTTATATAAAATGATAAAATATTTATATAATTGATTCTCATGTTTCTTTACTTATAATGATCCTGATGGTTCCTTGTTAATTTATTTAATATTGGAACAATAGTTTTGAGTTATTAATTCTGATTGGATATCACTACATGTTATCTTATAGTATTTAATATATAAAAAAAGATGATGAGATATTTGAAGTTTGTGTGGTTTTTGTTTAGTGTTTTATTTATAGAATAATGTTAGTAGTTTTTTATGAGTTTATGAGATGGTAATAATAATATTCCCAGTTTATTTCCAATATGTATTAACAACATTCATAGTTATACAACTTAATACTAGGTATTGTAGGATATTATAAGAATTCACCCTTGTGTTTTTTTTATGAAGAAATTTATATGCTTTGGAAGTTTCACTTGGATAATAATGAAAATTCAAAGACTTGTTTATATTGAGATTATAATGGTTTCAAATATATTAATAATGGATTAAATCACTCTCTTAGAAGGTTAGGAATAATAATTGATTGATATTGATGGCATTTATGACTTATTAAATCACTTATTTTTCAATCGCGTCCAATATTGGCAAAAAGTAGTTTATTGGATGTATTATATCTTTAGAAATAATATACATATTATTGAATATGTTTAAAGAATGTATTGGAGTGTTTTAAATTAATTTGAGTTGACTTGAGGTGGATTAAGTTGTTTTATATACATTTGGTGAATTTTGAATAGCTATGTATGGGTAAAAAAGAAATTTATTCTATATAAGTATGATAAAATAATAGATCATAAATATGACATCATATTAAACCCAAAATTAAAAGTTTTAATATAATTACTCTAAAATTTTCTTATTAATAACTCAGATACAATAAATTCACCATTTGTTATTATAGTTGTTGAGAAAACATTCTAGTGGCTAGGTATAAATAAATAAAAGAATCAAAATATTATATTTAAGTGAATCTTATGTTTAAAAGGATATATATGAGTGAAATAAATCTCATATAATATTAATTTATAATTCATTTAATATTCATCTAAATGTTCCCAAACTCGCATATGAGTAACTTTTTCTCGTATAATAAAAATTTGTAACTCATGTTAGATTAAACAAGTTATTTCAAAGTATATGTAATATTAACTAGTTAGTATATAAGAATAATCTATATCTTTCAGTAAATTAAATATGTGATTTTAAAGATAATGTAATATTAAATTATCAGTTTATAATAGATATTTTCCAAGGTCATAGGATTTTTTGACACTAGTATAAAAAATAGAATTTGTTTCTTGGTTTTCATAATGGTTTTCTGAAAACTAATGTGAAAAGGTTTTTCATATAAGTTTTATATAAAACTGACCTAGAAACCCCCATATAATATTTCTCATATTGGTTTTCTTCAAAATCATCCACAAAAATTTTGTTTTTACATTGGTTTTATCAAAACCGACATTAAAACCCTTTTTTAACTTTGGTTATTTCTATACCAATTGTTAAAAAGTAAGTTTTAAAAATGAAATATTCGATATTTCAATTTTCTTATAGTGTGGTTTAAATATTAAACCTTCCACCTAAATTTTATAACATCACCACTAAAAGTATTTTCACATACATTATATAACTTCTGATATACTCACTTTCTATATTTTTGATCTAGTATTATTGAATCTATAGAAAAGTTTCATCTCTTCTTCATTCAATGATTCTAATATTTTATTTATTCTCATTTTCTAGTTTCATTATTGTTGGTTTTCTTCATTGATGAAATTTTTGGAGATTTTTTTTATAAAGAAGAATATTTTCTCTAAGTGTATTTATAAGATAAATCTTTTTCATGAGATTTACCATACAAAGTTTAAAATTCTTTACCAACCTCTATTGTGGATATTGTAAGAGTTATTTACTAAAAAAGAGGATTATTAATAAAAAAATATAAATTTTATGGAAAGTGCCATAAGAAATGAAATAAAGTTGAATATTTAATTTTATTATTCTAATTTAGTTTTTTGTCTACATTTTTTAGTTTATTTATATCATATTTTCTTCTTTGAGAGTAGTTTTCATTGATTTTTATTAAAACAAATATTAAACTTTACCATTCAATTATCAAAACAACTGATGTAGAATGAAATTTTGACATTAATTATCCAAAAACCAATGTCAAAAATTCCAATATTCTTCTTTTAGAAATTTTTTTTATGATAAATGATGAAAAAATCCATGAAAATAAATTTTTTAAATCCATTTAAATAAACCAATGTTAAAAATACCCCTTAAAACATTGACTAAATTAAATTGGATTGAATATGACATTAATGGTAAAAAACCAATATTAAAATCTATTTTTTATATTCTGTGAGTTGAAATAAAAACTGAATTTATGGTATAATAAACAAAGGTAATCAGTGGAATTTTTTTGAGAATTATTGTTTTAAATGGGATATTTATTTTCATATCTTGATAAGTAATACTTAAGGTTTTTTAATGATTTGAATATTTAACTAGATTGAAAATTCTAAGATCCATTTTTCATTTTACATGTGAATTTATAAAGTATAAAAATGGAAAATAATCTATATATTCCCAAAGAGTTTATAAAATTTGATACGAGTCGAAGAAAAAAATCATAGAAGTAGAGAATATTGATAGAGGTCTATGTGATAATGTTTTTAAAAATAAAATATCACAGTTTTTGACATATGAATAAATTGGATCTGATATTTATATTTCAAATCTAAGTGATCGTGATTAGATTAGGATGAAAACAACTTATTCTTACATGTAACAACAATTGTGTTAATATTTCTTAAGGTGAGAAATAATGATGAGTTTTCGATGATTCAAAAAAATGGACATCAAAGTTCTAGAAGAAAAGTTATAATGAATTGTTTTTTATATTCTAAAGGATTAAATATCATTTTTGGTGTTGATATATACTAAAGTGAAATTAATTTTTTTTTCATTAGCAGTTTTAAACCGATTATAAACTGTTGGGATCTTATATAAAGAACAAATTATAAAATAAAAATAGATGGGAAATAGTTATTTTATGTGAAAGATGATACATTACCACTATATATTCACTTTATGATATTATTGTTGAATGTTTTTATTATATTTCATCAATCATGGTAAGGATATATTCATCTAAATTATGGGATAACCTTATAAAAAAAATTATGTGTTGTTGTAACTTTCTTTTACTATTTTTCATGTAGTTTGATTATGTCAATTGTCACATATCAAGTCCCTTCTCCCTAATATGTGTAAATTATTGAATACAAAATTTAATAGATTTGATAAAAATCTATCATCATTGATTCATCCCACACCTTCGTCGTGTGGTTTCATTGTTCAATAGGAATTTTAGTTATTTTACTATAGGAATAGATCATGGCTAAAAATTTTATAATAGTGATACAAACTGAATGAGACAGTTTTAGAAGAATAATAAATAAGAAAAATACTATACAGGGTAGTTAAAAAATTATTTTTAAATAATGATATCCTTTATTTGAATATCATTTATTGAGCATCTTAGGAAATGATTATGAAAACCCAAAACTACTATATGTAGATCTTTAAATAAGATTCATGATTCTAGTTGTTATGTTTTTCTTTGAAAGTGATGGAATATAATATTGGGTTTTAATTAGTTTTTTTAGTAAAAATTAGATAAAGTTGACATCATAAGGTAAATCCAATGGATATACTTCTATATTACAAGATTATGAGAGGAATGTTTGATTAAATAATAATTCCTTGATTTTTGAGTTATTTGGGAATTCTTGAGAGAAGATAGTACATACTATAATGGAATGTTTTTGAATTCATGAAATGACATATTTTGAATCACTGAATAAAAAAAATTAGCACACATCAAGAGAGTGTGGTATGGATCTCATTAAATTGAAGATGTTCAGTCCTTTGACTCCCATGACAAAAGTTGATAAATTTATACAAATAATCAAATGATAGCTAGGGTTATCTTCATATAGGAATTGGTCTCACTAAAACAGATTGTTTTCACTGGTAAATGTTTAATATCAGAGATCATATGTTTCTTGATTTTTACTAAGTTATGGTGTATTTTTTCCATAAAATAAAATCCACAGGCATCTTAGAGCATAAGTCATCAATTCATTCAAGGGAAATGGGTGGGTAATGTATCTCTATATATAATCTTATGTACTCAACCATAGTGGAATGATTCTTTCCTAGATTCATCATTCAATAGAATTCTGATTTCTATTGAGGATTAAAGTAGAATATTTAACCTTAAAGCTTGTCATCCTGATCATGTGTGTAGCATTTTTTTATTGCATGAACATTGATAGTGATATTTTTTACTTGATTAAAGTGGGTAAATCAAATCAAATAATTTCAAAATGGTGCTTATCATGTATGATAAGTCATATGGTTAAGATTTTATAATTACTTACATCCATTTGTGTTAATAAAAATAGGAAAAACTTGTCTTAAAATAAATGAAATTGAGGGTTTTTTATTTAAGTCTTAGAAAAAAATTAAAGTAGGATTCAATTGAGGATGATTTTATATGAGTTATAAAGTTTTAAAGTTTATTTAAATGTTTCTTTGATTGTAAATAGAATATGTTATTTGTATAAATGGCATAAAGTTCCTATTACGTAACTAGTGGGCAGTCACCGAGTGTATAGTGAGGGTTTTAGGAAGGTAGAAGACCTTGAGAATCCACTATAGTTTTAGTGTACAATCATTAAGGGTAAAATGGGCCACAAGATACCGAGTATCCATACGCTATTTTTTTATAATTTCAACTAACTTAGAAGGTTTTTTTATTCACACTCATCCTCACCCCCAAGAATTTTTTCATATACCATCACCTATGAGAGTTAAACTTATAACTTCCCTCTTATTAAACCTCTCATATCTCACCCATTACCTATCTGATCAATTTTTCATCAATGATAATTTCATCCAAGTATTAAGTCTAAGCCCACTCATTTATCCCTTCATCAATTCACCTATCATTTCTGAATGCTTCATATAAAATAAATAATTTTACTGTTTTAATAAAATTTATTGATATTAAGAAATTATATGGTATTTAATCTTTGATTATGGATGTGGTTTCTCTTGATAATAAAGTGTATGTGGTACTTGGAAATTTCAATTGATTTATATGATTTTTTTTATGTTGTGATGGAATGTATGGGTAAGTAGGTAATTATAACCTATACTTAGACCATTAAAGATTGAGGTGTCTATATAGGCTAAGGAAGGATCTTTTCATTCAGGATAGATATACCACATGTGAACTACATGATGTCACTAGGAGGTATTCTTTAATCTTTTTCCTAGAGGTGGGACCCAAAAATTGAAAAATTTGAAAAATTTACAAGAATGAAAACTTAACCTATATAGACGATGGTATTATGGAAGACTACTATGTATGATAAAACTTTTAAACTAATATAATTTTTATAGTCCCAGTGATTGGAAAATCATGTCATTCATGTAGTTAAAATTTGATATTTTAATTATTATTTTCATTTTCTCTAGAATCATCATCTCCGAACACTTAAATTTGAAGGTATATATTCATAGGATGTTTTGGAAATTTTATATCCTTATCTTATTCCTCTTTATATATTCTCCATCATCGATTCACAATTCTTCAAGGTATGAGTCCAAGATTATACTCTTCTATCTTTCATTAACATTCATCTTATTTATCATTCCATTTTACTCCATGGTAACCTAGTTTTTTATATTAAAAGGATTTTAAATTAGATATTTTTATATTTTAGGTTGGTTAATCAATTACTTATGATTTTCACTTCTACATTTTTATGGATTTAAACCATTTCAAATTGATTTAATTAAGTTCCAATGGCTGATTCTATACTTCTCTTTTCATATGACATTAGTTAGAGTGTTTAATGGTATTGATTTTATTTTATACTAATATAATGTATATTTTATTTATATATAATGGCTTTATATTAATATTTTATTGTCTCATTATGAGTTACATTTTATATTATTGGGTTATCCATTAATATGTCCAAATTTGTTTCCAAATATTGTTTTGTGCATAACGTGTTGGTTGAAATGCCAAAAGAAGTCTGTCTATGAATCCAATGAACTCATATTTATAGATTGAAAAATCATTCATTTTGAAAATATAATTTGTATGGTTTATATATATTTTTTATAATATAAGAAATTATTTGTCTTATAAAAGGATTAAGGTTATCATGTAATACCTTCTTGGTTTCCCCTTATTATTATTTATGTCAAATTAATTTGTTTTATATGAATGGATGAAATATAAATATTTAAGGGGTTATTTTATTAAGGGTTTATAATTGAGATATTTAGGTATAATTTTATATTTTTTTACTGGATAATTTTTTTTAAAAACTTCATGGGAATCCTTCAATGTCTAAGTGGGAATTTAGTGCTAGGAACTACACTAGTGAGACTATTAATTTCTATTATCTCTTATTTATATTATGAACTGGCTAGATGTTTTTCCCTCAAATGATGTTGGGTTACTTGAGAAGGATTATATTTTCATTATTTCAACAAGATTCAATCATGATGGTTCTATGTGACAAGTTTCTCAGATTATCTCCTTAGCTACCAAGTTTAATATCCAATTATGTGAGATTAGTTGATATTGATTTTTTAGTTTTATTTTTTCACTAATCACAGACTATCTTAGTTACCTTTTGAGATTTTATTTTGTTTTCATTAAAAAATGGAATTTATATGTGTTTTAAACCATAATTTTGTTGTTTATTTTATAAAATAGATTTGAATAGAATAAATTGGGGTATCATACATTTACTTTTTTACTAATACTCGATATAAAGACTTTTTTATTTATGTAGAATTTATTAAATATTATGTAGGACAATTAAATACTCGATGTGAAAATAGTGTGTGATCATTAGTTTGTTATCAGCTCTTATAGTAAGAGACAAGTGATGTATGATATTTTTTCACATAGATATTTGGGTTTTGATGTATTTTTTATTATGTAATATAAATAAATTCTTTATTTATCTTAATCGGACTTCCAAATCCTTAAATACTTATTTTTTATTCATTTATTTGATTTTATAAAATGGTTTCAATTTATCATATTTTATGGTTTATAATTTTAATCATGTTTAAGGTTGTTATATTTTGTGTTTTATTATTATTGAATTATGTAATTTAGTCGGTATACATTGTTTGGATGTCATGTATTTTGAAATGTGTTTATTTAATAGGTGTGACTTATCAAAGACATAGAGTGGTCATGTTGGATTCTTGCTAGTAATATTCTTCTAACTTATTTATATCATGGTCAAACTCATTTTGAATATGCAATTCTGATTCCATTGGTAAGTTTTTCTAGACTTTTTAAATAATTAATTCTATTTAGTCCTATTCATGGATCATATCAGGTATGAAGATAGGGTACCCTAATTTATTTCATTACATATTTGAATTTATTTCGTGTTTTTTATTATTATTAGGGAAACAATTTAGATAAGTTATGTGATTGTCAAAACTCAAAGGTTAGTTTCTGAATAAGTGATTATCTAACCCTCTTCTTAATGAGCCTAGAGTTACAATGGCATGTTATGTATGTTTAATTTTTCTATAATATATATTTCATTATTAGTTTTTACATTTATCTAATTTGAATAAAATTTATCAATATTTATACTGAGTATCCATACTTTATTTTAGAAAATTGGTATTCCCATAGTAAACTATTAGAGAGTTTATTAGTTTCAAATTTAACTTGTATGGGCTATAGATTTTAAAATGGGAATATGAACCTCAATTTAACGAACTGAATAGGGTCTACATGATTGGATTCATGGCCATAGGACCATTCCATCTCAAACATATATATTGAAACTGTTAAATTTTTTCAAAAACATTCACCCTTTTTATTATAGATTAACTTAGAAAGAATTTATTATTTGTTTGGGATGGATTTAAAATAATTTTTTCGTAACATTTATTTTAATTCAATATATTTCATTTCATTTTATATGTTATTGGATATTTTGAATCATTTTTCTTATCGCGTTCTTTTTTTAATGAGATTACCAGATTCATGTCACTAATAGGCGTCCCTATGAAAATTCAAGAGGAAGTAGTGAATAATTTTATATAGGAAATTCATCCTATTGGTCAAGGTTTTTTAGAATTTATTGTTGGAATTATTTTATCCATGGAAAGGTGATTTTATATTGGCCATAATTATGCTAAATATTAGGCTCAGGAATTTAGTTTACATAACTCCTCACATTTTTAAAGGGACAAAGACCCTTATGATGAGGAAGATAGGATATGAAGGATTGAAAGATTCATTTATTATCTCAAAACTCTCAAATAGACTAAGGTGAAATGTGAATAAATCAGGCCATTGGGTCTTATTTAGAAGTGGTGGAACTCATTTTTCGGGATAATATGAATGATAATTTAACATTTAATTATTTTATTTCTATTTTTAAACAATATTCTATCCTAAAATAATTAATATAAAAAAGGAAAGGAATTTATATGTCTCTAGTAAACAAAGTATATAGTAGTGGAGTATGAAACTCTATTTTTGATCTTGTTCAATTTGATCCAAATATTTTCTTAAATAAATTCTAAAATCTTAATTATTTGATATAGTTCTTCAACCTGATATTAGGTTTATGTTATTCATATTAAAGTTTAATTTATATAAAAATTTAGTACATAATTCATTAATAGTGGATACTAATCAAGCTAGATTACCTAGAATGGGAATTGATTTTTATATTCTGAGTGGTAGTAAAGGTATATTTTTTGGGAAAAATAGAAAGCATGATGAGTTAAGATGATGTTGAGTGGGGATACAGTCATTTAACCAACATAATTATATATATAACATATATGGAAAGAATATTATATGATTTAACTGTGGTAATCCTAACTCAAAGCCTTCATTTCCATAAGATCTTAATAATTTCTATTATTGTTCTCATTTAGGTTGCCTTTAGAACTTTTATAGAGTGAATCCTCTATATAATAGTGGTTTTGGTTCTTCAATTTTATAGGGATCCCATATGTAGTTTTATGCATCAAAGATAGTTATAACACATTATCAAGACTGTAAAATTAAAGTTTATTATTCTCATGAATATAGTCAGTTAAAAGGTGTATCATGTTTTAGAATAAATTCTCAAATACAACATTAATATGGGAAATTATTTGTAGTGAAATTAGTGACCATTGAGTATGAAGTTGTGTTAGCCGTATTGAGAGCTGCCATTATTATTTCATCAACTCTTTCTATTATATTATTTTATACTAGATCCTTCAACACTTTTGTATCCATTCATATTATAGAATTATTGATCATTATGTCTGAACCTATTCCTTATGTGATGGGGATTTCTATTACTCTCCCAAAAAACCATGATTTTAGATTCCTTTCATGTATAGTCTTGATTTTAGGAGTGAAGTTGTCATTGGAATTTCTCACTCAAGATATTTACATCTTTGATATCATCCTATGAATGGATTAAATGAATAAATTTAAATCCATAATTTATTATTATCATTGAAGGGTGACCATAATTTTTTAATATGTAATTCCCTTTTATTTCTTAGTGTATAAAATATTGGGTAAATCCATGTAAGTACTCCACCACTGAAATTCAGTGAGTTTTCATATTAGCTAATATTTCTTTGGGAAGAAGCTACTAAAGGGAACTCATGAGATGGAAACTCACTAATGATAAGGGTATTTTTATCTGTTTTCTATTATGACTTATTTGGGTTACTAATAGTGTAAGAAATCGAGTTTTCTAATGATTTTATATCAAGGATGAATCATCTATCCTTACCCTCATATTTTATTAATTATATGGTTAAAATGAGTTAAAGATTAAATTAGATAATCTTGATGGGAAAGGATTGATTTTTACAATTATGTCACCAGGGTAACTCTAATATTATTTATAGTTAAATATTATTAAATAATATGCCTCTATGATGATTATCAAAATATAGATCAAGTGATCATGATGAAAAAGTATCTTTTTCTATGTATCAATGATCTCTTTAATCAATTGAAAGATATGATGTGATTTAAAAGATTAAATATAAATCTAGATATATTATCTTAATTTTTATGAATTTAATATTCCCATGAGTTAATTTTAAAGTAATATTATAATTTTTTAATATATTATTTTTCTATTTTATTTGACCAATTCTCCTACAATCATTGTGGTTCTCGTGAACTTCATCTTCCGCTAATATCTTTAATCTTTTATTGTGATATTTTTCGATGATATTATTTTAAAAGTTAAAAATTATGCATGATAGTCACTATATTATTTTATTAGGAATGATTTTAGATTATTATTCCTATGTTAGGATATCCAACTTCCACATCGAGTTCTAAGATGTGAGTTTCTTTAAAAATATATTTAGAAAAAATGAATTTCCATTGATCCTAAAAAAGTTGATTATATTATTCCATAGGATACTCTATGAAAACTATAGGATATATAATGATTATTATGGTTTTAAGGGTATTATATAAGGTTTGTAATATATCTATAGAATTTAGAATCACATTTTATATCTCTCACTAAAAGGGAGATGAAAATCATATAGATCCCTAGATTTAAAACATATTTTGTGGAGTGTAAGAAAAGGTTGGCATCAACTTTTGTTATGATATTTACTAAGAATAGATAAGGATGTATTATTCATTATAATTACATAGTTATGGACTCAAGTTGGGTAGTTATATGGAATAACTATTTTTCTATAAAGTTCTCACTAGTTTTGGATAGATGAGGAAAACAACCCTACCTATGATTTATAATTATTGGTTTTCATACATGCTATGAAGTGTTTCAAAAACTAACAATTTAGTGAGAAATTTATGATCTTTACTAACCATAATATAATATTTCATATAATATCATATAAATTATTGAATATTAGAGAGAGTTCATATATATAATATATTCAAATATTTTATTTCATCCCCATTAATACTTATGGAAAAGTGGATATTGCTACTGAAACTCTCAAAGGAAAATTTTCATCATAGGTAGTGAAGTAATTAAATGAAAAATGGAAACTATTAATCCTTTTTATACCTATAATTTATAAGGAAAATAAGAGGATGATTTTATGTTCTTATCAAATATAAATATTACCCTTTCTCTTTTTCACTTGATTTTATGAAAAAACCGTCAATTTAGCATCACGTTACTTGTTTGTAGGTACTCTTCAACACTAGTTTTGATTTTTTTTTCTTTGGTTGGGGTTTTTTTCATTGTTTTAGGTGAAATTTGAAGAATTTTGGATGCCCTTTGGTCTGTGTATTTTTTATTAAAGGTTAGGTCCAACTGTGTATTTTGGACTAGAAAATCGTGCACCCATTGATAGTGCTCTGGAGGGGGTGCACGGTCTGTTAAAACCATGTGACTAGACCCTATAAGTTAAAGAGCCTCAGATAATGTTCAATATCACTATTGGAACATGGTTAACCATATCGTTCTCTCACAATGTGGAAAATCTGCAACCGGAGTAGAAGCGCATGGTTACGGTACCTAGTTTGTCTAACCGTGCGGCCCTCTCCATGAAACCTTGGGCATGGGTTTTTATTCTTCTAAAAATTATTTTAGAATTTTACAGGCCCCCTTTTAGGATTCTTAACCACCCAACTTGGCCCCAATATGATTTATAGGGTTGATAGGGATCCCTATAAGTCATTTTGGCTTCTCCAACCTCCTCTATTGGTGAATCAAAGTGTTATGGGAAGAAATGATCCCTCCCTAGGTTAGTAGATATCATCTCTCTGGTTTCTTATGATCTATATTTAATTACTTCATAGATTTTTATTTATAATAATGTAATGGATGGATCTAAACTTTTTTTAATAGGATCTTCATTCTAGGTTTTCTTCCAAGAATTTTGGTGCCTTCATCTTCTTATGTAAGTCTCAATGTGGGAGTTGATTTCTAGATCATTTGTTTAAAGGTAGGTGGTTCCATAATTTTTTCCCTGTAATTAAAACATTAAATTGATTAATTAAGTTTTAATAAATTTCTAAATTATTTAAAAAATGAATTTTATTTAATTCATTCGTTTATTTGAAATGGGTATGGTTTTTAGAAAAACCTCAATTCCAACGGAATTAGATATGGGGTGGATTTATGAAAAATGATTCCTTAATATGGAAATCATTTTGATGAAATGATTTGATGATTGATCTTGAAAAATGTATTAAATTGAAATTAGATCTCAAATGGAATGAAATAATGAAAAACTTGGATTTGGTTTTGAAATGAAAAGTCGTGATAAAAACTAGAATTGGGAAATTATATTTTGAAATGTTTTGAAATGATTGATTACCAATTTGATTGATTAGATAATTGAAGCACATATAAATGAATAAAATTTTCCCTTAAGTGGGAGTGGATTTAAGTTTCCTTTAAGCGGGAGTGAGTTTAATTTTACCTTAATTGGGAGTGGATGTAATTTTCAATTATGTCGGACTGGATGTAATTTTCCCTTAATTGGGAGTGGATGCAATTTTCACTTTTTTTGAGAGTAGATGGTGGTAACTTTCCCTTAATTGGGTGTTAATAGTACTTTTTTATTGATTTTACATGATTTATTTGAATTTATAAACATTCCATTGATTATTGAACTATTTTATTTATTCCAACGAATTTATATAAACTATTTTATATAAAATGTTCATTTAAGCCTGTTTGAATGTTGTTTGGATATATCTGTCATCCATTCAAAATCAAATCATGTTTTGGTTTTTAATATTAAAAATAAAATGGAATGCCTTGTATTACTATATTTGTTAGAATAAATTGTAGTTTTTTAATGCATTGATTGTAAAACACTTAATGAGAATCTACTGGGATTTATATCTCACACCCTACCTTTTCCTTCGGGATTTTGTAGATTTTATAATGCCGAGTGTGTGAAAAGGGAAAGAACAAATTAGAGGTGGTGGATGTTATTTATTATTTGGTCTTGCAGTTGGAGGTTACAGGTGGAGATGTTATCTAATTTTATCATGGTATGTTTTAGTTTTCTTCTTTTTAGATACTGAGTACCTTGATGATGTACTACATTGGGTTTTTATACCTGTTGCTTATGGTGCGTTCTCTATTAGGAGTGTTGTGCATATAGACTTGTAACCTTTTATATAATATTATTCTTTTTGTGAAATTAGTTCTCTTTAATCTTTTACGATTCCATTTGATAGTCTTTTACCCTTTGGTATCGAGAATACCCTTCTGGCCATGTCAGTGTCATCTCGGTTATTAGAGTACTAGGGTATTTGGGTTGATTCGTGAAAGAGTGGTATCTGAGGTGCATGTTAAAATCTTTCTATGATGTCATTATGTGGTTTGGAATGTCTTATAAGGACTTATGGGGTATTGTTTCAGTGAGTAACTAGGAATCTATCATCATAACGATCTTTATGTTTCCATGGGTGGTTGGAGAAAGGCATATTGAGGAATAGGAACTCGAACCCATTCCCATTGAGACTCAATTTGTTGAACCTCTTAGGGATTAATATTGGAATCATGATTAGTTGTTCCTATCCTATAATCCATGAGTATTACAAATCTCTAGTGATCCTCAAGAGGGTGAGGATTTTTTGAGATAGATAGAGATTCTATATTATTTCTTGGAAACACATGAATATTATAAGGTTAAATGTTCCAACTTTAAGCTAGAGGGACCTAGAAGGATATGGTGGGATTTGATGGAAACATATATAACAACCTTTTCCTTTTACACATATTAATAAATGGTTTTAAGTATAAGTAACCATCAAATTCAAACTAAGGATCAGAAAATTCTAGTGTGTTTGGAAGACTAGGTACATAAAATTCAGGACATGGAAATAGAATAAATCATATTTAGATAATCTTTAATAAGGATCTCCTAACTTCCTTTTAGATATTACATCTACATAGGATAACCTATGGAATACATAGACAAAGGGATGAGATAAATATCCCAGTATACGAATAAATATAGGAATAAAGAATAACACATAAGTTATAAGACATAACATAATTACATATAAAGGAATGGCACATGAATAAACGTATATAAGAAAAAAAATGAACATGGGATCATGTGATCATGGAAACACAAGAATGTGTCAGCAACATATAACATGACATCAATATGATTTGATCCTAATTGAAAAGACTATATCACATAGTGTAAAAAGACTCATAATGGATTAGGATTACTCCCTAATATCATACATTACATCTCATGAGACTAAATATTACTCAATGCATCAGAGAACTATCTATGCTCACCCATCATAACATGTTCATGCATATATGTTCCAAATAAAGAATCAAATATAAAGAATAAATACAAAGGAAAGAAATGGGCATTATAATCATGTCATATAGAATATTCAATTAGCATATCATAATGGTGTATAAGAAAGAATGGATTTCAATCATCACTGAATATTCATACAGGAAAATAGGAATATATAAAGACAAATGATGTCCAACTAAAGTGAAAACGTGTAAAAATATTTTTCAAAAACATTATATTTTTGCCACTTTAGTGATGATTAAGGGAAATTATTAAAGAATAATTAAAGATGACTAAAGGAATAATCATATGTATAAAACCAGAAAATAAATAATATTGTTTTTCATCATAAAATGATCGATTATAGAAAAATAATGTCTCATTAAAATATATTCTAGAGTGTACTTGAAAATGGGTTATAAATTGGGATGTCTCCTTTAATTGGTCTTGCCTATCAAGAGGAATTGAGAAGGTAGACTTATAAAACATATATTCTCTCATAAAGTAGTGATGATTTGAGCTATATAGACATGTTCATTACATATTAACAGAATATAGATGAATTATATAAGAATAAATAAGATTTATATTGGGGAAAATATAGAGAAAACGTAACCTAAAGGCACTACTGGAATTTGAGGTATTTGCAACGGGATATTTGTGATGAGATCCTGTTACAAATAATCGTTTGTGACGGGGTCCCGTTGCAAATATCCCATTTTAGGAAACGGCATCACAAATAGTATTTTTTGTGAGCGGCCCATCGCAAAAAAAAATACTATTTGCGATGAGAAACTATCCTGTCACAAATAGATCTCAAATTATATACGTTAAATATATAAAAAGGTGTTATGATGGGCCTATCACAAGAATTATTTTCCACGGGCCCATTGTCCCATCACAAATAGTTCCTCATTTATATATTATATATATATCCAAACCTTTTGGGATGGGCCTGTCGTAAAAAGTATTTGTGACGGACCCTTTTTCCTATTGAAAATACTTTTTAAAAATATATATATAAACTATTTGAGATGGGGTCCCGTCGTAACAGGTCACATCGCAAATACTGAATAAAAAAATATATTTATTAAATTAAATTATGATTAATGAAAAAATAATATTAATATTATTAAAATAATAAAATAATAAAAAATATTAAAATCGTCAACATTCGCAAAAAAATATAAAATAATCATAAAATATTATTATTTTTATTAGTCAAATAATCAAACATTAAAAATATAATACTAATAATAAATAATAAAATATTAAAAATAAAAAAAATAGAAAAAAATAAATTATGAAATATTCGCACCAATATAAAAGAATGAAACTATAAATAGTTCAAATTACAATAAATCTTAAATTCCAATGTTTTTAACATAACAAAAAAATCACTAGGGGGTAGTCTTTTGGAGGCGGTGGAGGAGCTAGAGGAGATAGTAGAGGAAACTCCATCCCTAAACTAGAAGTAAGACGGTGCATGTACTCCATCTGCTCGTGTTGTTGTTCCTGCCATTGACGCATCTCCTCCTCGTGTTGATGCGGATGTTGCTGCCATCGACGCATATCATCCTCGTAATGCTCCTCCTATTGTTGTTGGTGCTAACATATCTCTTCCTACTACTTCTGTAAACTCTCTATAAGCTCACATTGAGCTCGCAACTACTTCTGATACTGTAAGCCAGAATATGATGCCTCTCCACGAGCTCCTATTGCGCCAGGCACAGATATCGCAGTAGTACCAAAATAAGTCCCAAGAGTCAAATGAGAGCTGATATTAACTACTCTACCCTTCTTGAAGGCATACTGGGTTGTCTGCATCCATGTCGCCTCATCAAAATGTGCTCCTACGAATTCATATCCAAACTCGTGCATATGAAATTGGATATTCATGCGTAAAAGCATATTTTTCATAATGTTCTGAGTCAGTGACAGTTGAAAAGAGAAGATTCATCGAGCAAAAGGATTGACGCCAATCCACTGCAAATTGTGCAAAGTTATTACAATTTAATACAATTGATTTTATTTCTATTTATTCATATTTATTACAATTTATTACAATTTATTGCTATTTATTTCTATTTATTTCTATTTATTTCTATTTATATCTATTGATAGCTACTTATTGCTATTTATTGTTATTTATCACTAGTTATTTCTATTTATAGTTATTTATTACTTTTTATTACTATTTATTGCTATTTATTGCTATTTATTGCTATTTATTTCTATTTATTTCTATTTATTGCTATTTATTTCTATTTATTGCTAATTCTTTCTATTTATTTCTAATTATTGCTAATTATTGCAAATTATTTCTAATTATTGCTAATTATTACTAATTATTTCTAATTATTGCTAATTATTTCTAATTATTACAAATTATTTCTAATTATTCCTAAGTGTTCCTAATTATTCTTAATTATTACTAATTATTACTAATTATTACTAATTATTACTAATTATAACTAATTATTAAAAATTATTACTATTTACTACTATTCATTACTATTCATTACTATTCATTACTAATTTTTATTAACTATTACCAATTATTACCAATTACTAATAATTAGTACTAATTATTATTATTTATTACTATTTATTACTATTTATTACTATATTACTATTTATTACCATTTATTACTAATTATTACTAATTATTACTAATTATTACTATTTTTTACTATTTTTGACTATTTATTGCTATTTATTTCTATTTATTACTATTCATTACTATTTATTACTAATTATTACTATTTATTACCATCGATTACTATTGATTACTATTGATTACTATTGATTACTATTGATTACTAATTATTACTATTTATTACTATTTATTACTATTTATTACTATTTATTACTATTTATTACTATTTATTTCTATTTATTACTATTTATTACTATTTATTACTATTTATTACTATTTATTACTATTTGTTACTATTTATTACTATTTCTTACTATTTCTTACTATTTATTACTATTGTAAGAACACAGTTTTTGGCTATAAAAGGCTTTGGAATATTCCTGATGTTATTCCAGAGCAGCGCCCTCAGACGGCGTGCGATTCCGAGCCCCGGTGTGGCTGGAATTAAATTTTCAGTGCGTTCACACGGGGAACGCAAAATAAATGGGATAACTCCTAAATGGTGATCCGGATCATAGATCCGAGTGTACAGATGGATCCGAAATGGAGTGTTTACCCTCGGAATGACATAAAACCTTTCGGCGCAGGACGTTTGGACCCCTCGTTTGCTTTCGGAAAACTGAGGGCACCGTTGATTTCAGAGCGTGCCGTTTACCCTAGGAGGGGTATAAGTTTTACGGGCGCGGGCCGTCAGTGAAAAATGGCCCCAGGGGCATTTTCGTAATTTGGTGGCCTCGGCACTAAGTTTAATAACTTTTGAACGGGGCCTCAGATTAAAATTCTGAGACCACCGTTGCGCTCGGAGCGTCGGGTTTACCCCAGGGGCGGCCTTCTTTTTGTCTGCGTCGGGAGTGGAGTCGGGGCGTGTCGGGCAGATGGTTTAGGTATTTTCTACTCAAACACCCCCCCCCCTTCTTCTTCTTCTTCTTCTTCGCCTGGGAAGCCCCTTCCCTCTCCTCCTCCACTCCGGCGAGGCACCTCCGGCGAGGCAACTCCGGCAAGGCAGCGGTGCGGCGGCGGACTCCACGTGAAGCTTCGGGCATCGCCCAAGAGGTAGGCGGTGTTCGTTTGCATTTTAAATCCCGAACCCCTCTTTGAATCCCAATTTTAGTGTTGAATTACTGCCCGATTTTCGATCCAAGCCCATAGTCACGTAGAATATGTTCTGAGATTTCCGATGCTTCTTCCGGAATTGAATTCCGAGCTCTGAGGTGTTCGCAATCATCCGTCGAAGTTCTGCGGGATTTTGGTTTTTTTTTCTTCGGCGTCCGGCGGTTTCCAACAGTTTCCAGCGCTCTCTGGCAGCTCCAGACGGCGGGGGCGACTCCGGACGGTGGAGGATTCGGGATGGAAGGCGTCGGCGGCCTTCGGCTCGACGGCGGCAGGCCGAGGGCGCCGGCACGGCGCGGCGAGCGGGGTCGCGGCGCGACCCCGGCGGCGGACCGAGACCCGCGTCCTGCGGGTCTCCATGGAAAAAAAGGGGACCGGCCTTGTCGGGCGGTCGGTGGAGGTGGGACGCACCGCGCGTCTAGGCCGCGGGGCGGCGCTGCGGAGCGGGCCGGCCCGAGTGAGGAGGATCGGCCGGACTGGGCCGGTCCGGCCCAGTGTTTTTTTTCTCCCTTTGAATTTCTGACGCCCGTAACATTCGCTACGGGTGTCAGTTTTGCGCACCGTCTGCGGCAGCGTGGAGCTCGTGTCAAGGAGGAATTTTTAAGATGGTTTTGTGAATTTTTAATTCCCAAATTAAGGGGTCTCCAAGGAACGATGTGTCTTTAGGTGAATTTATGTTTTCTTCGGGGGATCTTGTTTTGGATGACGCGGACGCGTCCGGAGTCCGTCTTCAGTGCCGTCAGCGGCGTTGGGTCTCTGGCGCTAGGGAGAAGCTTTCCAGGGTGGTTCCGGGCATTGAAGAAAGAGTTGAGGCATGGACCCCACGACCCATCTTCGAGCTGCGAGCAACATTTAGCGACTTTGTCACTGGGCGTCTGTTCGGGGCATGCGAGCAGTCGATGTTGGGTGTTTTTTCGAGGGCATCGCATTGGCGCAGTCCTCCTGCTCTAATTCCGCACGATGGTGCAGGCCCCGCGAGGGCCATTTTGGGAGTTGACGGTGATTTCCAGCTTTATCACCGGGTGTCCGTTTTGGACATGTGAATAGTCCAACTTGTGTACTTTTTCGAGAGAATCACAATGGTGCAATCCATTCATTGTGTTTCGGGACCAAGATATGGGTCCAACGTAGCACCGCTCATGTGTGGCGCGCCGGAATGCACCTTTTTCTCTGGATATCTGTTGCACTCAAGTGAGTAGTGCTTTTGATGTGTTTTCTCGAGGGGATCATAATAGTGCAATGCGCCCGACTGTTTTCGGGGCCGAGGCTCGGGATCACAGGACGTCGTTTGGGCATGAGGCTGTGTTGGTGACCTTTCCGTCGGATATCCGTTTGAGGTGATTAAGTAGTCTATCTTGGGTGTTTTTTCACATGGATTTTAATGGTATGATCTGTTTGGTTGTGCAGAGCCTCTTGCGCGATCTTATTATTATGAGGAAATGTGAAGGTGCCCCGGTGGCGGTTCTTCTACCGTGTTTGTAGCGGACCCTTGGCATGTGATCACGTGCACTCCCGTGTGAGTGGAGTAAATTTTTAATGAGATGTGAATGGTTGTACCTTAGCCGATGAGGTGGCAAGTTGGAAAAGTTACGTTTACGCCCTTCGCATTGACGTTGGGGAGCCGTGTGCGCGATAGCCTTAGGGATGGAGACGTGGTATACTCTGGGAGTATACTAGAGCACTTAGAGGCACGTGTGGTTTGTACCCAAGAACGTTTGTGATCTTGGTTAGGGTTGAGGTGGGGCCACACGTCGTGTGGGCCCCACGTACGTGTCGTGTCCTGCTTTGCGTACTTTTACCTCTCGCGACGTAGAGGGCCCCTATGTACTCGTTTGTTTGACCAGCAGGGTTGAGTGGTCTCTCCATGGTTTCATTCTCAATGGATCGGCCGATAGTAGTGCTAGTGACACCCAGTGATGGAACGGGTGCTGAACCTCTATTAGGTGAGTTGTTCTAGATTTGGGTGGCTGCGTGATACCCACTCCGTGTTCGGTCAGCCGCTGTTGTACCCTCCAGTAGAGAGGGCCAGAGCAGTTCTGAGTTTTACCCTCCAGTGGGGCTGGGCAGTGGGTTACTCATCGACTTCTTCGGGTTTACCCTCCAGCAGGGCTGGGCAGTGGGTTTCCTATTGACTTTTCAGGGTTTACCCTCTATTAGAGACTAGGCAGTGGGTTACTCGACGACTCTTGAGGGTCTACCTTCCAGCAGAGCTGGGCAATGGGTCGCTCGTCATCTTGTTTCAGGTCTACCCTCCAGTAGGGTTGCGCAGTGGTTCACTTGTCGTCTTGTTCCGGGTTTACCCTCCAGCAGGGCTGGGCAGTGGGTCACCCGTCGACTTATTCCAGGTCTACCCTCCTGCAGGGCTGGGCAGTGGGTCACCCGAAATCTTATTAGGTTTTACCCTCCAGCAGGGCTGGGCAGTGGGTCACTCATCCACTTATTCCAGGTCTACCCTCCAGCAGGGCTAGGCAGTGGGTCACCCGACATCTTATTAGGGTGTACCCTTCAGTAGGGCTGGGCAGTGGGTCACTCGTCGACTTATTCTAGGTCTACCCTCCAGCATGGTTGGGCAGTGGGTCACCCGACATCTTATTAGGGTTTACCCTCCATCAGGGCTGGGCAGTGGGTCACCCGTCGACTTATTCCTGGTCTACCCTCTATCAGGGCTAGGCAGTGGGTCGCCTGATGAGGTATTAGGGTTTACCCTCCAGCAGGGTTGGGCAGTGGGTCACCCGACATCTTATTAGGGTTTACCCTCCAGAAGGGCTGGGAAGTGGGTCACCCGATATCTTATTACGAATTACTCTCCAGTAGTGTTGGGCAGTGGGTCACCCGTTGGTATTCCAGACATAGTCCTTTCTATTAGGCTGGTCTGAGGCTTTCCTCTGTGGTCACCGGAGCGAGACCCTTGGTTGTACGGGTCGGTGATGGAACAACCTTGACTTTGAGGAGACCCCTCGACTGCGGGGCAGTGACGAGGTGTGGTTTGGCTTAACCCGGAACTCTCAAGTACGAGGGGCGCTTTTCCCCACCGAGACGCGTCCTTGAGACGCGACCTAAAATCGTGCGAGCGAGTCAGTGCCTCCCAAAGCGAATAGTGATGAGGTGCGGTGATTTGAGCCCTTGACTTGTAGTTCGGGGCCGACGTGCGGGATGCTGGGCATCGATGGTGTTTCTTCTAGGACTTTTGGCTACTCTTTTATTGGGCTGATCTACGGGATGGAGATCCCCTTACAATATTTTTTGGTCTTCTTGTTTGAGCATATGGACGTGTATATACCTTGTGCCGGTACCGCATTCTTGGGTTTAGATACTCTCCTTCCAGGAGATGCGAAGACGCGCGGGGTATGCCATGTTCTTTCCGTGTCTACCTTCTCATGGTTGGACGAGTATACTCTCCGGCAATAGGTAGCGAAGACTCGACGGGAAGTTCATCTTCTCACCGTTTCCAGCTCCTGGTGTCTGGACGAGTCTACCTTCCTTTCTCTTGTTGGGTTGAGCTGGACTCTTTACTGTACTCTCTTTTGTACTTCTGTTATACTCTCTGTTCGATCTACTGCTCACCCTTTGGTACCTCTTTTGTTGCTCCCTCGAGCCTTCGGGGTATCCTACTGAGTATTTTTATACTCACCCATGCTTGGGCTTTGCCCTCACTTAGTGTGCCCTTTCAGACGACGGACAGGTGGAGCGTGACTTCCGAGGAGCTTAGGAGCGTGGGAGCTTGGACTGCGTGTGGTGGTCAGAGCCGGGTTCCAGGTGGGAGACCCTTCCAGCTGTTTCTTTTTTTTACCTGTTGCTGGGTTGTGGCACTTTTCTGGTTGGGCGCGTGTTTTTTCCTTTTCTTTTTAGTTTACTTACAGCGCTTTCTTTGTACTTTTAGAGTTCGATGCACATTCGGTGGTTTATATATATAGCATCTGCACTTTACTCTGCTTGTCTTTCCTTTTACTCTACACTTCTGCATTGAGTGTGTTGCATCTGTGTGTGTATAGGTACTTAGGCAAAGGCCTCCCCGAGTTGTTGTACCTTCAGCGCTGGTCGCCAGCCCCTGGCCTATGGAGGCGGGCTTGGGGTAGTTGCAGCTTGATCCCGGGTAGGGTCGGGTCATGAAAAAGTGGTATCAGAGGTGGTTTGTTCCTTGGGATGATGTTCAGACATCCCTAAAATAAAAGTAATTTGTTGGGATATAGGGAAACATTGTTAATCTGTCTCGAAAGCGGCTCTCAAGCTAGGGAGTCCATTCATCGGGACCTTGACAAGCTTCTTATAAACTCGGCATGCTGAGACACTTGTTTCAGGAAAACATTTGGTTTGTGCATCACATAGGATTGAGTTTTTGACTGTCCTTATTGAGTCAGCTCCCCATCGTTTTTTTTGGTATATACACATATGCTCATCTGACCGCGACACTCTTTGATAATATTCAGGATGTCTCCGCGAAGACAGCCAGCCAGGATACCAGCTTTGGTTCGTGAAGACGACCCTATGAGCTACGAGGCCATAGTCCAGGACCCATCATGCGAGCCCCTTTCTCCGGGTGGGCCGGTAGCAGCACCCCCACCCGTTGAGCAGCAGGCAGTTTCAACAGAGCAGGCTGAGCTTGAGCGAAGGTTGAGCACGCTTCGTGAGTTCCAGCGGTAGAGACCGCTGAGGTTTAGTGGTGAGCCAGACCCCCAGGCAGCAGAGGTTTAGCTAGAGTCAGTGGTTCGCCTTTTCAGGCTTTTGCAGATTCCGACAGATCAGAGAGTGGCTTTGGCAGCCAACCTTTTTCGTGGAGCATCTCGGAGTTGGTGGAGTCTGGTGACTCAGTTTCTTGACGAGTCGTCGCTTTCGTGGGATGACTTTCAGTTGTTGTTTCATGAGGATTTTTTCCCCTCCTGCTTACGCTCCTTTCGGATTCAGGATCTCTTGTAGTTTCAGTAGGTAGGGATGACGGTGGCCGAGTACGCGACTAGTTTTGCAGACTGTGCACGCTTTTACCCGAACATGGTCCATGACGATAACATCCGAGCGCGGAAGTTTGAACAAGGTCTCCGCCAAGAGATTCATGCTATCATAGTACCCTTGGGAATTTCCACATATGTTGGGGTGCTAGAGCAGGCGCTAGTGACAGAGAGCTTCCTATCACGTTCTAGAGTTGGTGGTGGCAGCAGGCACGTCGGAGCCAAGACATCTGCTGCAGCTAGCGAGCATCGGCAAGCAGAACCTCTACACAGGTGGCTTTCTGAAAACCGGGCTCAGGGGTGTGGTCGTACACCACAGTGGCATCGGAGGGCACCAGTGCAGACTGGAGGGATTCGGTGCTTTTCTTGTGACGGGCGAGGTCACTTGGCACGGGACTGCCCGACCAGGCATGCGGAGAGCTTTGGGCAGGCAGTAGGTGCACCACCACGACAGAGGCAGCGCCATGATCGAAGTAGTACCCAAAGATTTTGTGCTAACAGAGGAGCAGGAGGAGCTGGTAGTGGGGGATGGCTTTATGAGGTCTTCCCATCACCACTAGGAATTCTAGGTCAGGCTCCGAGAGCCGACAGTTGGGACTTCGGACAGCCACGAGCTTTGGATTTCCACGATCCTGCAGAGCATGAGGTGATAAGAGGTACGCTCTATGACTCTTCTACCTTGTTGCAGTAGATTCGTTAGGCTCTGCGTGTGAAATTATTTTTCTCCCGCTCCTTGCTTGGGTGTTACCAGGGTGACGCAGGGTGTCGGGTGTAACCCTGTGTTGGTAGAGTAGAAGGTGTGTAACCTTCCTCTTTAGTCGATGGTGATGACTCCATCGCTCTCCGAGCATGTAAGAGAATCTTGGATGAGATACATCGACTGTGGAATCTTACGTAACCAGATATCCTTGGGTGCTTCACCATATGGATATTCTGAAGGAGGGAATCACTGGGACTTGTCCCATGTCCAAGTGGGGATTCTTGTCGCGGCGTGCGACGTCGAGGTTTGATCGGGGATGTGATCTAACCTCGAGATCCTTCGGGCTATTTGAGATTGTGCAAAGGGATGGTGAGGGTCCCTATCGCCTTTCCCTAACCCCAAAGTCAGGAGTGGGTGCACGACGTCCCCCATGTGACTCACCTGATGAGATGTGTGCGCACTCTTATGCACGTCATCAGCAAGGGTATACCTCACGTGAAAAGATCAAATCCTCTTGTCTATGTGTGGTGCCGCAGAACTGTGCGAGGGTTCTTCTGGGTATGGGAAATCCCGGTGTGAGCTTCGTACCCTGTGTTTCTCCCTAGTTTTTCTTTTCGGGGAAGAAAATCTTGAAGGAGGGAATGATGTAAGAACCCAGTTTTTGGCTATAAAAGGCTTTGTAATATTCGTGATGTTATTCCAGAGCAGTGCCCTCAAACAGTGTGCGATTCCGAGCCCCAGTGTGGCCGGAATTAAATTTTCAGTGCGTTCACACTGGGAACGCAGAATAAATGGGATAACTCCTAAATGGTGATCCAGATCAGAGATCCGAGTGTATGGATGGGTCTGTAATGGGGTTTTTACCCTAGGAACGACATAAAACTTGTCAGCACAGGACGTTTGGACCCCTCGCTCACTTTTGGAAGGTTAAACAGATAAATTTATTTATTTATTTATTCGTTTAATGGTAAAACTCAAGTATCTCTTAAACGGTGGCTCGGATTAGAAAACCGAGGGAACCGTTGATTTCAAAGCGTGCCGTTTACCCTAGGATGGGTATAAGTTTTGCGGGCGCGGGTCGTCAGTGAAAAATGGCCCTAGGGGAGTTTTCATAATTTGGAGGCCTCGGGCGCTAAGTTTAATAACTTTTGAATGGGGCCTCAGATTAGAATTTTGAGACCACCGTTGCGCTCAGAGTGTCGTGTTTACCACAGGGGCGGCCTTCTTTTTGTCTACGTTAGGAGCGGAGTTCGGGCATGCTGGGAGGATGGTTTAAGTATTTTCTACTTAAACACCACCCTTCTTCTTCTTCTTATTCTTAGCCTGGGAAGCCCCTTCCCTCTCCTCCTCCACTCCGGCGATGCACCTCCGACGAGGCAACTCCGGCAAGGCAGTGGTGTGGCGGCGGACTCCCCGTGAAGCTCCGGGCATCGCCCAAGAGGTAGGCGGTGTTCGTTTGTGTTTTAAATCCTGGACCCCTCTTTGAATCCCAATTTTAGTGTCTAATTGCTGACCGATTTTTGATCAAAGCACATAGTCGCGTAGAGTATGTTCTGAGATTTCCGATGCTTCTTCCGAAATTGAATTCCGAGCTTTGAGGTGTTCGCAATCGTCCGTCGAAGTTCTGTGGGATTTTGGTTTTTTTTCTTCGGCGTCCAGCGGTTACCGGCGGTTTCCGACAGCTCCAGGCGGCGGAGGCGACTACGGACGGCGGCGGCTTTGGGACGGTAGGCGGCGGTAGCCTTCGGCTCGATGGGGGCAGGCCGAGGGCGCCGGCATGGCCCGGTAAGCGGGTTCGCGGCGCGACCCCAACGACGGACCGAGACCCGCGTCCTGCGGGTCTCCATGGAAAAAAAGGGGGACCGGCATTGTCGGACGGTCGGTGGAGGCGGGCCGCACCGTGCGGCTAGCCCGCGGGGTGGCGCTGCGGAGCGGGCCGGCCCGAGCAAGGCGGACTGGCCTGACCGGGCCGGTCCGGCCCGGTGTTTTTTTTTCTCCCCTTGAATTTCCGACGCCTTTACCTTTCGCTACGGGCGTCCGTTTTGCGCACCGTCTGTGGAAGCGCGGAGCTCGTGTCAAGGAGGACTTTTTGAGATGGTTTTGTGAATTTTTAATTCCTGAAATGAGGGGCCTCGGAGGCGCGACGCGTCTTTAAGTGAATTTACGTTTTCTTCGGGGAATCTTGTTTTGGACGGTGCAGACGCGTCCGGAGTCCATTTTGAGCGCTGTCAGCAGCGTTGGGTCCCTGGCGTCGGGGAAAAGCTTTACAGGGTGGTTCTAGGCATTGAAGCTGGAGTTGAGGCATGGGCCCCACAACCCGTCTTCGAGCTGCGAGCAGCGTTTAGCGACTTTCTCATCGGGCGTCTGTTCGGGGCATGCGAGCAGTCAATGTTGGGTGTTTTTCTGAGGGCATCGCATTGGCGTAGTCCGCCCGCTCTAATTTTGCACGATGGTGCGGGCCCCGCGAGGGCCGTTTCGGGAGTTGACAGTGATTTCCAGCTTTATCACCAGGTGTCCGTTTTGGATAGGTGAATAGTCCAACTTGTGTACTTTTTCGAGAGGATCGCAACGGTGCAATCCATTCATTGTGTTTCCAGACCGGGATGTGGGTCCCACGTAGCACCGCTCGTGTGCGGCGCGCTGAAATGCACCTTTTTCTCTGGATATCCGTTGCACTCAAGTGAGTAGTGCTTTTGATGTTTTTTCCCAAGGGGATCGCAATGGTGCAATGCGCCCGACTGTTTTCGGGGCTAAGGCTCGGGATCACGGGACGCCGTTCGGGCGTGAGGCGGTGTGGGCGACATTTCTACCGGATATCCGTTTGAGGCGAGTATGTAGTCTATCTAGCGTGTTTTTCCGCAAGGATTACAATGGTGTGATCTGTTTGGTTGTATGGAGACTCTTGCGCAATCTTATTATTATGAGTAAATGTGAAGGTGCCCCAGTGGCGGTTCTTCTACCGTGTTTGTAGCGGACCCTTGGAATGTGATCGCCTACACTCCCGTGTGAGTGGAGTAAATTCTTAATGAGATGTGAATGGTTGTACCTCTGCTGATGAGGTGTCAAGTTGGAAAAGATATGTTTACACCCTTCGTGTTGACGTTGGGGTGTCATGTGCACGATAGCCTTAGGGGTGGAGATGTGGTATACTTTGTGAGTATACGAGAGCGCTTGGAGGCATGTGTGGTTTGTACCCGAGAATGTTTGTGTGCTTGGTTTGGGTTGAGGTGGGGCTACACGCCGTGTGGGCCCCACATACATGTCGTGTCCTGCTTTGCGTACTTTGACCACTCGCGGCGTAGAGGGTCCCACTATACTCGTTTGTTTGACCAGTAGGGTTGAGTGGTCTCCCCCTGGTTTCGTTCTCGATGGATTGGTCGGTAGTGGTGCTAGTGACACCCAGTGATGGAACGCGCACTGAACCTCTATTAGGTGAGTTTTTATGGAGTTGGGTGGTTGTGCGATACCCACTCCATGTTCGGTAGGCCAGTGTTGTACCCTCCAGTAGAGAGGGAAAAAGCAGTTCTGAGTTTTACCCTCCAGCGGGGCTGGGCAGTGGGTTACTCATCGACTTCTTTGGGTTTACCCTCTAGTAGGGCTGGGCAGTGGGTTGCTTATTGACTTTTCAGGGTTTACCTTCTAGCATAGAGTAGGCAGTGGGTCACCTAACGACTCTTGAGGGTCTACCCTCCAGCAGGGCTGGGCAGTGGGCCGCCCATCGTCTTGTTTCAGGTCTTCCCTCCAGCAGGGCTGGGCAGTGGCTCGCCTGTCGTCTTGTTGCGGGTTTACCCTCCAGTAGGGCTGGGCAGTGGTTCACCCGTCAACTTTTTCTAGGTCTACCCTCCAAAAGGGCTGGGCAGTGGGTCACCCGACATCTTATTAGGGTTTACCCTGCAGCAGGGTTGGGCAGTGGGTCACCCGTCGACTTATTCCAGGTCTACCCTCCAGCTGGGCTGGGCAGTGGGTCACCCGACATCTTAATAGTGTTTACCCTCCAACAGGGCTGGGCAGTGGGTCACCCGTCGACTTATTCCAGGTCTACCCTTCAGCAGGGCTGGGTAGTGGGTCACCTGACATTGTATTAGGGTTTACCCTCCAGCAGGGTTGGGTAGTTGGTCACCCGTCAACTTATTCCAGGTCTACCCTCCAGCAGGGCTCGGTAGTGGGTCACCTGACATTTTATTAGGGTTTACCCTCTAGTAGGGCTGTGAAGTGGGTCACCCATCGACTTATTCCAAGTCTACCCTCCAGTAGGGCTGGGCAGTGGGTCGCTTGATGAGGTATTAGGGTTTACCCTCCAGCAGGGTTGGGTAGTGGGTCACCCGACATCTTATTAGGGTTTTCCCTTCAGTTGGGCTGGGAAGTGGGTCACCCGATATCTTATTACGAATTACCCTCCAGTAGGGCTGGGCAATGGGCCACCCGTTGGTATTCCAGACTCAGTCCTTTCAACTAGGCTAGTCTGAGGCTTTCCTCCGTGATCACTGGAGGGAGACCCTTGGTTGTACGGGTCGGTGATGGAACGACCTTGACTTTGAGGAGACCCCTCGACTACGAGGCAGTGATGAGGTGTGGTTTGGCTTAACCCGAAAATCCCAAGTACGAGGGGCGGTTTTCCCCACCGAGACCCATCCTTGATATGCGAACTAAGACCGTGTGGGTGATTCAGTGCCGCCCAAAGCGGATAGTGCTGAGGTGCGGTGATTTGAGCCCTTGACTTGTAGTTCAGGGCAGACGTGCGGGATGCTGGGCATAGATGGTGTTTCTTCTAGGACTATTGGCTACTCTTTTCTTGGGCTGATCTACGGGATGTAAATCCGCTTACGATCTTATTTGGGCCTCTTGTTTGAGCATATGGACTTCTATATACCTTGTTCTAGTAACCCCTTCTTGGGTTTGGATACTCTCCTTCCAGGAGAGGTGAAGACGTGCGGGGTATGCCACGTACTTTCCGTGTCTAGCTTCTCATGGTTGGACGAGTCTACTCCCCTGCTATAGGTAGTGAACACTCGATGGGAAGTTCATCTTCTCACTGTTTCCATCTCCTGGTGTCTGGATGAGTCTACCTTCCTTTCTCTTACTGGGATGAGCTAGACTCTTTACTACACTCTCTGTTGTACTTCTGTTCTGCTCCCTGTTCAATCTACTGCTCACCCCTCGGTACCTCCTTTGTTGCTCCCTCGAGCCTTTGGGGTATCCTATTGAGTATTTTTATACTCACCCCTATTTGGGCTTTGCCCGCACTTGGTGTGCCCTTGCAGATGACGGAAAAGTGGAGCGTGACTTCCGAGGAGCTTAGGAGCTTGGGAGCATGGGCCGCATGCGGTGGTCGGAGTCGGGTTCCAGGTGGGGGACCCTTCTAGGTGTTTTTTTTGGTTACCTGTTTCCGGGTTATGGCACTTTTCTTGTTGGGTGCGTGTTTTTCCCTTTTCTTTTCAGTTTACTTTCATCACTTTCTCTATACTTTTAGAGGTCGATGCACATTCGGTGGTTTATATATATAGCAGCTTCACTTTACTCTGCTTGTCTTTTCTTTTACTCTACACTTCTGCATTGAGTGTGTTGCATGTGTGTGTGTATAGGTATTTAGGAAAAGGCCTCCCTGAGTTGTTGTACCTTCGGCGCTGGTCACCAACCCTTGGCCTATGGAGGCAGGCTTGGGGTAGTTGCGGCTCGAGCCCGGGTAGGGTCGGGTTGTGACAACTATTTGTTACTATTTGTTACTATTTGTTACTATTTATTGCTATTTATTGCTAATTATTACTAATTATTACTATTTCTTGCTATTTATTACTACTTATTACTATTTATTACTAATTATTACTATTTATTTCTATTTATTTCTATTTATTTCTATTTATTAATATTTATTACTATTTATTACTAATTTTTACTAATTTTTACAATTTATTACTATTTATTTTTTTATTACTATTTATTACTAATTATTACTATTTATTAATATTTATTACAATTTATTACAATTTATTTCTAATGATTACTATTTATTACTATTTATTACTATTTATTACTATTTATTACTATTTATTACTATATATTACTATTTATTACTATTTATTACTATTTATTACTATTTATTACTATTTATTACTATTTCTTAATATTTGTTACTATTTATTACTATTTATTAATATTTATTACTATTTATAACTAATTATTACTATTTTTTACTATTTTTTTCTATTTTTTGCTATTTTTTATTATTTTTACTATTTATTACTATTTTTTCTATTTATTACTATTTATTACCATTTATTACCATTTATTACTATTTATTACTATTTATTACTATTTATTACAACTTATTATTATATATTACTAATTATTACTACTATTAATTATTAATTATTACTAATTATTAGTATTTATTACAAATTATTACTACTTATTACTAATTATTACAATTTATTACTATTTATTACTAATTGTATATATTTATTTCCAATTATTAGTATTTATTACTATTTTCCCTAATTATTACTCTTTTTCCTAATTATTACTAATTACCGCTAATTATTACTAATTACCCCTAATTATTACTAATTATTGTTAATTAGTATTTATTAATACAAATTATAGCTACTAATTACTAATTACCACTAATTATTTATATACATTATTAATTATCGTTAACAATTATTAATTACTACTAATTACTAAGAATTAGTACTAATAATTTCAATATATTATTTTAAATAAATACTGATGACAAAACAATCTAAATCTAATTTAATTACAACTAATTAATAATAATTTAAATTAATATAAAAAATGAAATAAATACTAAATTAAATAAAATATAAATACATTTAAATATTATCTTTTATTGGAGTAGATGGTTTCACAACTTTTTCGATAAAAAAAACTAACTCAAAAAAATTTTCACTCTAAAATTAAAGTTTAGAGAGAGAATGAAAGTAGGAATTAAGGGGAAGGATGAAAAAACGGATGGGGGTATATAGAGGTTAGATTAGTTGCGACGATACCTGTCGCAAATAGTACTATTTGTGATGGGACCCTTCCCAAATACCTTTGGCCACATAAATTTATATCAGCAGTTAAAAGGGGATTTGTGACGAGTCATATCCCAAATAGTGGCATGCTGACATACTATTTGCGACTTGACATCATCCTATCACAAATAGTATTTACCACCGCCGAATATTTTCCACGGGACCCGTCACAAGTAGTGACCCACGAATGAACTATTTGTGACGTGAAAATTCCCTGTCGTAAATAGTATTTACCACCTCCAGGTATTTGCGATGCGGGGTGTCTTCCCATCACAAATACCCTTCCTGCGATTCAACGCGTAACCGCGCCTTACTTTTTTTGACCAGACACCAAGTCCCATCCTAAATAACTAATTATTTGTGATGGGTCGATGCCCCCATCGCAAATAACCTCTTCGACAGACTATTTGCAACGGGATTTATTTATATTGCAAATAACCCATCGCAAAAAGCCATTTTTCTGTAGTGAGGTAAAAATGGAGGTTCGGAGAGATCCCTTTCCTTTTGTATAAATGTGTCCTGAACTTGCACTTAATTACCTGGATAATAAACATTGATTCATTAATAATTTTATTCATAAAATATTCAAAATATATAGAGTTTAATTTCATATTTTTCAGTTCATTTGTATCTATTTTGATGAGTTATAGAGTTTAATTTCACTATTCCAGAAGCGTTTATTTCATAGATTCCTAGTTGGTTCCCTTGAGTGTAATTATGGTATTTCATTTCAAATGGAAGCAAAACTTTTGAAATGGAATTAGATGCAATTAAATGGAATTAAAATAATTAAATAATTTTAAAATTTTCCCATATATGATTATGTTTTCTGATATAATGATGATTCATTTGATAAAATTTAAATGAAAAATGTTTAGTTTATTTTGGAAGTTTTTCAATCATCACAAATTATTTTGTTTTATTATATAATATTATGTATATATATTAGTTCCAAAACATTAGAATAGTTATAATATATTTTTAAGATATTTATTAAAAATTATAATGGTTTTATGACCATCTTTAAAGGCGGTAATGGAAAACGCAAAATTATCATCCATGAAGGCAGTGAATCAACATATTACAGATGATGTTTTTATTTTTATGAAAAAAGGGGAATATGAGAGATTTTATGATGGATATTACATTAACATAATAAAATTGTATTATATATATTATACTAGATATATCATGTTGTTTGGGATAGGATAGGTGAGTATAAGGTCAAATAAATAAAAAATTAAAAGAGAAAGGAGGATTTCACCTCTTGAATATCATATCCTTTATAACCTCTTTAAGGAACTTGTATTTGGTATTTTTTTACACCAAAATCTCTACGAAATGGGGAAGAGTCTTGGAAGGTAATTTAGTAGAATTTAGATTGTAGAGACCCAATGCTTGACGTACGTGGACATTACATTACTTTTGCGGAATACTTAGTACATAACAAAAACAGACACATAAGGACCATAATAGTTTAGTGTCTTTGGAAACTCGGAATATAATCTTCTAATCATAGTGAAAGATCTTCAACATCACCCATAAATATCTTCCCATTTTTTTATTACCTATGACATTTCTTTATGTCCTGGGGAAAGAAAACAAAAAAAAGGGGTGAGCTCAAATGCCCAGTAAGGGTAAACACAGAG
The DNA here is from genome assembly GCA_963277665.1 of Viscum album. Taxonomy (NCBI): domain Eukaryota; kingdom Viridiplantae; phylum Streptophyta; class Magnoliopsida; order Santalales; family Viscaceae; genus Viscum; species Viscum album. Next base: position 529,216,014 of record OY728128.1, read on the forward strand.
AACATAAAACAATCCATAAACTTTTGAATGCAAAAACATGAACATGAAATCTAAACATCAAAATCTTGAGCAAGGACATGAATCTTGGAAGTACGTAAGGCTTATATCATAATGGAACATCAACCATGATAAAATATAATGGGAATAAAACATGTAATTGTGGCAACCATTCATCACATGTTATGATTTCCATAGTAGCCAAGGCATTGCTGCCAAGACCATCTTAGTGGACAAAGTCCCTTTCTGAATCGAGTTCACTCCTCATTTCAGTCCTGTAGAACTGAACTGGATTAACTTACCATTCCAGCCATGTCTATCTCATGAGATATAAATCTTTACCCAATGCATTGGAGGGAGATATAGGTCTCACCCATCTCATAATGAAATCATTCTTACTTGTTCCACAACATAAACATAAATCATTCATCATAACCCAAAGAATAAAATGGGTTTCATAAACATCATCCCATCATAACATAATACATATAAAACAAATGGATATCATTTCATTATAAGAAAAGTGAAACCATGTAAATCATAGAGACATTATACTTGAAACATACACATAGGAAATAATATCTTCTTAGATGGAAAAATGGTTTTGATAAAACACACGAAAATGGATTCTTGAGGAAAATATCCTTTCTTATTCAAAATAAATTTCTTTTCAAAAAAAGTCATGCAATTTTAAAATAAAGAGATTTTTTTGAAAATAGTCATGAAATCTTTTGGAGGAAGATTCATGAAAATAAGTCTTTATAAAACCGTAAAAATCATTTCATGCCGTATGAGTTAAAAAACATTCTTCTCGTACTTTTGCCGAAAAAGTCAAAAAGTACCTCGTAACGTAAACAAAAGAAAGATTCCTTAAATACCATGTAGTAAAAGTAAAAAATGGGTAAAAAGGACTTTAAACATACATGAAAACACTTTTATAAAACATGGACATGGATGATATAAATAACCCCAGTAAATACTTAAGAATAAGCAATCTCAGATAAAATTGAGATTTTCAAAATTATCCCTTACCTTAGGTCTGATATGATTTGTACGTATCCGAACCTCTTGTATAATGATTTAAATAATGTCATTGACTTATTACAGAATCATATTAATTTTTATGATATCATAAATGGTTCACTTATGACTTTATATTACCCGTTCTTTTGTAAATTTCATGTTAAAGAGCGTTTTGGGTAAAATCGTTTCATTCGTCGTCCGTGTTTTGACTTGTAATTATTCATATGATTACTTAGATCATGATTACATAATTCCAGAATATAAAACATGGTTTATATATAATATATATTCAGAATATACATATATATAATAGATCGATAAATGGAAAGAAATACACCGTTCATGGAGACGGTAGGCCATACGTACGCATGAACGCTGTTTTCATTTCCTTATTGAATTGAATGGAATTAAGTGGATGACATACTTATATATATATATATACCTAAATCTAGTATCATTATTATGTCATATATTTCATGATTACTTATTATATATACTTTATAATCATTCATGAATTGTTAACATGGAGAATGAATCTCATCACGTCATGGAGACGGTAGTCCGTACGTACGCACGAGCGATGATATCATTCCCATGATAGTGGAATTGCATTCAAGTGTATGTATAATATTTCAGAATCAATATCCCTTTTCAATAATCATATATAGTTATTTATTTACACCATTATACCCATCCAAGTAAGGTGGTGGTTGAAAACAAATTACACCACGGCATGGAGACGGTATTCCGTACGTACGCACGCGCGGTGATTTCGTTTTCCGTAGGATGGATAGATGGTGAAATAGGGTTTTTTCATACTTATAATAACATATAATTATATGAGTGATACTGATTTTATTATTTCATAATGAAACAACTAAAGAATAAGAAGTAGAAGAAGAAATAAAGTTAAAAGAATCGATAACGGATATTACCTCTTCTTTCGACACACCTTTTTGAAACCTCCTCTTAGGGAACTGAGATTGGTCTTTGAAGAAGAAAAGAACCTCTAGGATGTTCCTAGGGAAGTGGAGAAGATAAATTTTCTGGGTTTTTCCGATCTTGAAGGCTCAAAGTGGTGTGAGGAAGAGAGGGAGGAGGTTCCCTTTTATAAGGGAGGAGAGGGGCACCTTTGGAATAACTAAAAATATTATTTTATTATAAAGTCATATTCGTTTTTTGATAGCTCAAAATTGAGTTATTTAGTAGCTAAGGTGGGGATGGGTATAAATCCTCTCATCCAATATAATTTAGACAAGTTTAGGTTTCTATTTTAACCTTATTATTTAGATTTAACTTTATGTTAAATAATTTTTCTTTTACCGTGTCTTCTTGTTTTCTTACACTATAAGGTTAATAAACTTACTATAACAAGCCAAAAGAATCCCAAGTTGTTTATTATTAATATATATAACCTTATCTAAGTCATTTGGCCGAACCTTAGATTTTTAAGAATAAAATAACAATTAATAATATAATATTTGTTTTAAACACTATTTTATGTCAATTTTGACACTATTAGGTAATTGATTTTTGTGAAAAGCCAAAAAGAATTATTAGTTCTAAAAAAGTTACCTAAATAAATACTAACATGTCATATTAACCTATAAAATTATTGGAATTCATAAAAAGTCTCAAATTACATTTATTTGGGTATTTATAACATCAATTATGTCAATATTTCATTAATAAGATAATTACTTAATCATCATTGTGTCATAAATAAATTAAATTATTTAATGTCTAAAAATTATAAATAAAACCCCATTATGTAGTAAATATTAATATATTTCTAATGAATATTTATAATCTAATTTATCTTATGTATAACCCTATATTAAAAATGATATAGTTATTAAACTTTGATTTTAACTATTTTAACCCTTCTTTAAATAAATTAATAATAAATGTCCTAATCTAATCCAAGTGGGCCTAAATGGTCATAGTTTATTACTAAGGTTTTTTTTGGTCGAATTAAACTTATCCAATATAATTAGGACATGTTTTAGGGTAATAATAATATCATTTCTACCCTTAATTACCCTATTTACTTTTAACCGTGGTAAAAAAAGTAAAAAGTTACTATTCACCAAAAATTATTTTCATCTCATTGAACCACATATTAGTCCTTGATATTAACCGTGCCTCTTGGATTTTCGAAATTCCACTCACAGAAGCGGTAAAATTAAGTTTTATGTAAATTTGAAAATTCTCCTAGGAGGTGGGTAAAAGACGGTGAAAAGTTCAATAAAATTTTTATATATCTAAAATTATTATAAAATGACTCCAATGACTTAAATTGAACTTATATAGGTATTATGGATAAATTTTGACCTAAAATAAATTTAAATAAAATAAATAATTATTTAAATAAAAAAGTCAGTTTTTGAATAGTAACCTAGTGTTTTCACTATTCATCAAAAATTGAAAGTTTTCAGAAAAATACCAAAAATTCACCCTATGCTAATTTCGATATTCTGAATCCAAAAATGAAGTCCATTTTGAAAGAAAAAATTTATAAAATTTCAAAAAGTGGGTATTACTATTCATAACGGGTAGTTTATATAACATATCGTTGTTTAGCGAAACTCGGTATTGCGTACAACACACGCTATCGTGGAAGGTCGCGATTGCATGTAATGCAAGCCAAGTCAGGGATGCGTATTGTGCAAGCTCCTTTAGGTGTAGCGTACAAGACAATACATTAATGAAATTAAAAAGAATATTTTTCAATAAATCTCGGGGTGTTACATAGATAACCTACAAGGGTTAGGAAGTGTGATAAGGGGTAGTGAGGGTGGTGTTTATAGGGGGGGATAGAGGTATTGTTTGAGTATTTATTCCATTAACTTATTATTTTGGCTCATGACTATCAAAATTTATGATTCTTATGACTAAATAGAGTAACTAAATCATGTGAGTTTGAACTAATGGGTGATTACATCACTCATTACTGAAAAAATCATGTTTTTGGCTTATAATGTTAAATGTCGTAAATTATTGTATTTCACTATTCACAAAATTTCAATTATTTTATTAAAAACACAAAAATTAACCCTAACCATTTTTAATGTTTATTTTTTAATAATTTACCCCATTATATAAAAATAAATTCCTAAAGATGAGAATTTTTTTAAAATTAAAATCGTCATTTATTCAAAAAATACCGATTTTATCATTATAACTGATTTTATGACACATGGAAAATTTAATTAAGGTCTAATAAAATTATCTTATAATTATAGAAAAAAATTATTTTATGAATATATTTTAAGAAAATAAATTTTATTTTAAATATTTATATTAATTATAAAATTTTAAATAAAGGTTTACTTTTCAAAAAAATATCAACACTTAATTTATCCCTTTTAAAGCATTTATTAACTTATTCCAGGATATAAATATATCATATTTTTATTTATAAGATATATAAATTTTATTTTTACATTCATAGATGATGTAAAAATTCTAATGGTTAGATTATTATTCCTAACGGTCATATTATTATTCCAATGGCTAGGTTACTTTTCCAACAGTCAAATTTCTAACAGTCATAAGGTTATACAACTTATTGTAAATGCCTCATATTCCAAACAATAGTCACTTATATTTTCATTCAAGGTTATATATAGTTTCATATTTTAAATTAATATTTTATTATTAACATTATTTCTTTTTTTACATATATTTTTTTGAGTGTGGTCATTCTATTAGATTGAGAACGTCCAAATTTTCATAATCTTATTATCTTATTTTTATATTTATTGTCCTGCTATAATAATTGGCATTCTTTTTTATTTGTGTTCTGAATAATGTATCATTACTTAACTATGAGAATAATATTTTTATTGTGTTATCTATGGGATGCATGTGTTGTATTCTACATGACATAATTATAAGAATAGATATTTCATTGATAAAATTATGGGTCATTACATTCTTCCCCCCTTATAAAATTTCACCCTCAAAATTTCATTCTATACACTAAGGTGAAAAAATATGAGGGTACTTCTCCATTATTTCTTCCTTCAGTTCCTGTGCACATATTCATATTATGGATTCCTCCATAGTACTTTCACCAAGTCAATAGTATTTTTTGTGTAGAAATTTATCTCTATAGTCCAAGATCTTCATCAGCTGCTCCTCTTAAGAGAGATCATTTTCTAGTTATACCACCATTGAATTCAGTACATGTGATAGATCTGGTATGTTTTTCCTTATTAGGGATACGTGGAATACATAAATTACTTGATACATGGTTGGTGGAAGTGCTAGTTGATATGCCACAACTTTGATGTGATCGATAATCTTTAAGGGGTTGATCTACTTGGGGCTTCTCTTTCCTTTCTTCCAATATATCTCCACTCTCTTCCTAGAGATATGTGGAGGAATAACATGTCTCTAAAATCAATATATAGGTCCCTCCAATTATTTTTTGTATATCTATTCTGTCAACTTTGGGATTCCTTGATGTGATACTGAATGGTTTTCCCCTTTTCTACCATTTATTTGACAACCTCAGGTCCCAAAAGCTTATTTTCACCAACTTCATCCTAGTGTGATGGTGTTCAACATCTTTTCCCATAAAGGGATTAATATGGATCCATTTGTATATTTGAGTGGAAAATATTTTTGTAATGTAACTCAACCAAGAGTAGATGTTGGTCCCATCATCCTTTGTATCCATAGAACATGCTATTAACATGTCTTCCAGTGTTTGAATAATCCGCTTAGATTGTTGTCAGTTTGATGATGATAAGTTGGATTGAAGTTTATCTCAGTATTTAGATCTTATTGGATAATTTTACATAACTTGAAGTTAAATATTGGATCTCAATTGGATACAATTGATAATGGTACTCCATGTAGACTCACAACTTTTTTAATGTATATATGTGAAAGCTGATCGAGTGATAACTCCTCTCAAATTGTGATAAAGTGAGCTATCTTATTTAGAATATCTAAAGCAATCCTTATAGTATTGTTTTCTCTAGATGTATTTGGAAGTCCAGGGATAAATTCCACTATCATATTTTACCCTTTCTATGTTGGTATGGGTAATGGTTTCATCATAACCTTAGACTTTTTCATTTCAACCTTCACTTTCTGACATACTAGGAACTTTGATGTATATTCAGTTATCTCTTTATTCATATTTTCCAACAAATAGTGCGCTTAGATATCATGATACGTATTTTTTCTACCTAGGTGGATAGATAAGTTCAATCTTTTCATATCAATCAAAATATCTTTCTTTATCTCAGGATTTTATGGTACACATAGTGGTGACCCAAATTGTATAACTCCTTCCTCATAAATTTTTAACTCTAAGGATTTATATTTTCTAATAGAATCCACGTTCTTCTTATTTTCCAAATCATCTCCTTTATAATACTTTATCTTCTCTAAAAGGGGTGGTTGATAAATAATTTGAGAAGTTATTGATGATGTTCTGTCCTTAATGATTCCCAATTCCATCCATTACAAGTATAATAAAATTGGATCCTTCTCAATTATCATCATTGGTGAAGATACAAGATCCTTTCTACTTAGAGGATTTGACACTTTATTAACATTACTATGACTTTAATGGAAAGAGAAGTCATAATCTTTGATGAAATATTACTATTTTTCTATTGTATTTCAAGCTACTTATGCATGAATATATATTATAGGCTCTTATAAATATCATATATATCACACTTATCCCTATAGATTTAATGCCATAAAATTTTCATTGTGAAGATAATAGCTATCAACTATAGCTCATGTGTGGGATGGGTATTCTCATGAAATTTCAATTTCCTTGAGGTGTAGGCTATCACTTTATCATTTTTCATCCATAAATAGCATAATCCCAATTTTTAAGAATTACTTTATACCAGAAAGTGTTTCCCACATGATGGTAGTGAAAGAACTAGCGAAGTGATAAGATTATTTTTCAAACATTTGAATAAGTCTTCGCATTCACTGGTCCATAAAAACTTTAATCCCTTCTGAGTCATCTTGGTAAGTGGGCTTGAAATTTTTTATAAGTTACTCAAAAATTGTTTCTAATACCCATTTAGACTAAGGAAACTATGAATCTCCATTAAAGATGTTGTCCAAGGCCACTCCTCAATTTCCTTTGTTTTAGAAAGGTCTACAAATATCCATTTTCTAGTGATAAAATTCCCAAAGAAAGATAATTCCTTCATCTAGAATTTAAATTTACTTTACTTTGCATATGGTTTCTCCCTTCACAAAGTCTTTAGTACAATATTCAAATTCTTCCCTTTCTCCTCCTTGCTTTTGGATTATATTATAATATCATCTATAAATACTACCACAAATTTGTCGAGGTAATCTCTAAAGTATCTATTCATTAATTCCATGAAAATTTCTAAATCATTAGTGAGTATAAAGGTAATCACTATGAACTCATGGTTTCATTCCACCTTTGAAAGGAATTAATGGGAATACGTTCCTTATTCACCTTTAATTGGTCATATCCTGACCAAAGATCCACCTTAGAGAAATACTTAGCCCCATTTAGTTGATCAAACAAGTCATCTATCTATTTCAGGGGATACATTTTCTTTATCATGATTTATTTAGCACATTATAATCAATATAGAGATGAATTGATCAATCCATATTCTTAATAATGAAAACTAGCATACCCCATTGTGAAAAACATGGGCATATGAAACCCTTTTTGAGATTCTCTTATAATTGCTTCTTTAGTTCCTCCAACTCAATGGTGGCCATTTTGGAAATAGTTTTTTATATAGGAAAAGATCTAAGTATAAGATCAATTGAGTACTCAAACTCTCGGTTAGAAGGAAGACTAATAAATTCTTCAGTGAAGAAATCTATATATCCCTTCACAATGGGCATGTCTTAGAGCATGATTCTCTCATTTTCCTTAATAATTTGAGCTAAATATGATTTCTCATAAATAAATATTATTACAACAAATCATATTTTCATAAAAAAAGATATTAAATCTAAATAGATGATTATTAATTACATAACATAACAAAACCTCACTAGGATCATATAGGTTTAGTGTCTTTAGAACCTTGGAAACAAAATGAACGGGTTCAAAAAACATCTGCATCATCTCCCATTTATCCCTTCATAACTAGATTACTTTCTGATATGTCATACTGAATACCTTACATCATATATTAGGAAAATAAAAATATAAAATGGGTGATCTCAGATGCCCCATAAGTGTAAACAAGGGATATATCAATCACTAAATAAGGGTATAATAAAATTAACATGACACAAGAAAATTATACCCTGCATACCATAGATCATAATCTTGATTCATGGAATAAATCATATAAGTTCATAAGACATAAATTATAAAAAAAATACATTGGAATAATACATGAAAATTAGATGTAAAAATAAATATAATTTTCTTTTGAATATGTATAAATCGAAATAGGTATACTTGTTAAGTTAGTGACAGTAAATTAGGACCTTTCATAAACTTGTGGACATGAAATATAGGTCCATGCATAACTTTGTGAACATGTAGTTAGGTTCACGTATAACATTTTAAGAACTGATTTATCCTTCATTACCTAATAAAATTGATTTAGATATATGTACCACCCATCACACATTGAAAATCATACATATATATTCCACAAGAACAAAAATCATTCCTCGCATCATAACCCTTGTAAAGAAATGAGTTTCATAAAAATTTTATCATAACATAACTTAGGGAAAATAAATGTTCTACATAGATATCATTCCATAATAAACATTAAAAAACCATAAAAATAAAAAGGTGTGTATACTTAAATAATATTCATAATAAATTTTAACTAACCTCAAGTAATGTTATCTTAGTTGTAAAATAATTTTGAATGATCTCTTGAAATAATTTTTGAGGAAAATATGATTTATATTTTTAAAACATTTTTTTAAAATTCTATGAAATTATAAAATAAAAAATTTAAAATTAAAATAACATTTTAAGATTATAAATTAAGATACAAGGAATTAAGGCATCATTATGGTGAGAAACTATTCTCATTCCTTATAAGTTAGAAAACATTCGTTCTGTATTTTTTAGGAAAAGTCATAAAGTACATCGCTTAGAAAACAACAAAAAGTATCCTTTAAAAATGTTTTATAAAAATTAAAGTGTGACATACAATGAATTAAACTAACATAAGATAATATTAAAAACATTTTTGGAAATAAATTTAAAAAAACATTAGCATGGAAGGAAAATAAATTTTAAAGGTAAATGTTAAAAAGTTAATTCTTAAGAGGAAATCCAATATAAATATCATATAATTGAAGTGAGTAGTAATAAAATTAATTTATTATGTTTATTGAGTTTAAATAAAAATTAAAAATTTTAAATATAACATAAGATAATAAAATATCTTCCCACACATAATCATAGCATGGCATAATCCATTTAGTATAGGGTTAACCAAAACAATTGAAATTGGGTTTAAAATTCCCTTACCACTTTGTAATCAGTTGAATCGTATACCCTATAAAATTAATAATTATCCAATGAAACATATAATACCAATAATATAATTAGATTAATGATATGATATATCAAATAGAATTATATATACACTACGCATAAGAAATAAGTTGTGAATAAGGCATATATCCCATAGAAGTAAAATTGAGATGAGAAACACTTACCTCACTTTGCCCTTTAGTTTTTCATACTTAAACCTCTTTCATAGTTGTTTAAATAATTTTATTAACTTTTTAAAAAATTATATTCATATTTACAATATCTTATACATCCCTTTTATAACATCTTACCACCCATTAATTATTAATATTTCATTATTTTCATTGTTTTGGGTGTATTCATTTCATGGTTTCATGATTGGATCATTTCTGTATAATTATAGATATTCTTTTCAAATATAAAAAAACTTCAGAAGTGAAATTTAATAGTATTAATTTACTTATATAAGTATAAATGGTATCATGTATCATTTTTTAATTTTTAATTTTTTTTATAAAGATAATTTATTTGATAAAATGTTAACGAAAAATGTTTAGTTTATTTTGGTGGTTTTCCGAACATCATGAACTAATTTCATTTTATTTAACATCATGTCAAAATATTAGTCCCAATACATGAAATAGGTTATAATATATATTTTAAAATATTTTACATACCATAATAATACTTTTATAACCATACATGATGGTTGTAATGTAAAATGAACAAAATAATTATTCATAGAGGCGATCAATCAACATAATTTTGAAAATAGTTTCATTTCATTGAGTTAGAGGAGATAAGAAATGTAATGGTTATGAGATAAAAAAATTTCAACATAAATATATAGTGTTTACATTATACTAGATTTATCATTCCTTTATGGATGAATTATGTGATAAGAAAGTAGAAGAAGAAAAGAATATAATAGAGCTATTTTGAGAAAATTTCCTCTTGAATATCAGCCCCATCAACTACTCCTTTAGAACCTTGGTTTTGGACTTTTGGTTGCACTCGAAGCACGTTAAAATGTGTAGAGAGGGTAGTATTATGTTTTAAATTTATTTTATGATATTAAATTCATTTTAAAAGAAATGGGTGGTGATGGGTGTTATTTATATTTGAGGAGGGGTGGGTTTAAGTGATTAAATAATGATTTTTTAAACCCACCACATTGTGCTGGAATCAATTTATATGAATTTTTCTAATAATTAATGTATTAAATGATGGTAAGGATCTATAAATAACTAATCCACCCAATTAATGTGGTATTTTTTAGGTATTTCAAGCCTTTAACTTTTAACTTAAACTCGTTTCATTATTTTACCTATACCACATTAAATCCTTCATTTTTACCATGATAAAACTTTAATGCCTAAAAATGAAAATATCCTTATAACCTAATTTGTACTTTTTTATTACAAATATTAAATCCATTTTATCAAATTCAGTTCACATAATTTGGTGAATTTGAATTAAAACTAATCTCATAAACTCAACAGCAAAGAGGGTTTTGAAAGTGAAAACATTCAAAAGTTTTTATATCCATTTTCAATGTATAACTTATTCCAATGACCTAAATTAGATTTATTGATTCATAATTGAATTAATTGTACTTTAAAACTAATTTCAAATATAATTTAACTATATAAATAAATTGAAACTCCCCTAAAATCTAAATTAGTAACACTGTATTTGATTGCATGTATAACACACGACACCAAGCATGTAAGGGAATATAAAATCCCTAGAATTTAAAAACTATTTTTTATTTTAAATAATTTCCATACAATATATATATTTCAATTCATGTGTTACTAAGGTAGTTTGTTACATACTCAATTATGAGTTTCTTCAACGACTTTCATTACACACAAGACTGAGTTTTACCGAACAATAATATATTATTAAAATATTATTATTTAATATAATAAGATTTAAATTAGTCATTATGAATGATATTAACTAAATTTTGAAAATCTATGTTTTATAAAAATATAAAATGAATTCATTAGTTAAAAATTGGTTAAAATGAATATAATAACTAATTGAAAATGAAGGAAATTGTTTTCATAAAAACATATTTTTATGTTCATAAAGATGTTTTATCCTAATTAATTAAATTAATTAAAATTAATTAGTCATATTAATTTAATATATATATTATATTCAATAAAATAATTTCATACTCATCCAATATATTTGATTGACATAATATAAGAACAAACCAAATTTTACGCATAAAATACTATATTTATTAATGCATTTTTACCGTTTTTTATGGTGAACCTATTTTAAATAAAATTCTTGGAAATTTTATGGATTATATTTTTTTAAATAATCTTCATATTTTAAACATAATCAAAAAAATTTATTTTAGGGTACATTTTTGGCATTTTTCTTTGAAGTTTCATTTTTTAAATGAATAGTAAAAAATAGAAATTTTATTTCAAAATAGCTATTTCATCCAATTTATTTATAAGGATACATAATATTTTCAATTGTTTTTAAAGTTTAATTAGATAATATTTTTATAAATTATTTCAATTTAGGTAATTTTGATCAATTTACCTTTAAAATTGATAATAAAAACATAGATTCTTTTCGAAGGTTTTTACTTTAAATAAACACATTTTCGTTCCATCTACAAGATTAAATTGAAATTAATTTTTCCACTTATATTATTATAATTTGGAAAATGGATTCCATATTTGTAATAATAATAATTTATTATGTATAACATGGTTAAATTATATTTTTACCAAAAAATATTAGTGAAAGTACATAAATTAATTACAACGGTTAGGGTAAAATTAACCTTAATAATAGACTAAACCAAAATCTTAAGGGCCCAAATGACCTAAAAATTGTCCACAAGGCATTGAATGTCTGTATTGATACCCTATATCAACTTTTATCTATCTTTTACCATTATTTAAGCTATTTATAATTTTAAAAACATGTATGGAATTCTTTTGTCAAAATATTACTAGAGTGTCACTCCTCCATTATAAAAGGCCTCCTCTCCTCCCACTTCCTCACACATCTCATGAAACTTTTGATCTACCAAGATCTAACCAAATAGATCCTCGAAATAATTCCCCTAATTCTAGAATCCACCCCTTGTGAATAAATCCATCCATGGAACCCCTTTGGTACAAACCAAAAGGAGTTACCTGATTAAGAGGTAACAAACTTCCTCAAGCTTTTTAGATTTATTTCTAGTCTCCAATCACTCAAATATTCTAATTTCATTATTTTATAATAACACTAGTATATTAAATATAATGACTTATTTTATGCTATTATTTTTACATACAATTACACACACCTTCATCTAATGGGTAAAGAACATATTGTTTATGTGTACGGTGAACTACAGCCTCATGGAATGATGATTGTTTGTTCTTCCATTACTGCCTCTCATGGTGTTCATTATGATGTATACTCTGTTTATAAATTTTATATATTCTATTTATTTTGAAATTATTATTCTTTACTCCTTTTATAACACATAACATTATACTTTCCATTTTGTGTAAATACGACTACACCATTTGTGGAAGTGTAGGTTACATCCTTTTAAAAGAGATGTGATTTGATCATATGATACCTGGAATTTATAAAGTATGATTATAATTAAACATATGATACATAAAAAATCTATAGGATATTCATGAAATATTTACCTTTCTAGAAATAATATATATATATATATATCATTTTATTTATTACCCTTTCACATACTAAAAAGTGATAATGTCGGTCGTAGACGTGTGGACTACCACATCCTCGACACAATGTGATTCACTTTAAATTGTAATAATTATGTATATAATTATATATTATGAATTAAAATGGTATTTTTGATATAATGAATATTTTATAAAGATATGGCGTTACTTACCTTCAATCCATAAATATCATTAAAAAATGGGAACAGTTCTCATGCGTACGTATGGCCTGCCATCTCCCTAATTGTAACACTGATTCATTTTTCATAACCATATTTAATTATTTTTATAAAATCATAATTGAGGTATAAATATGAATATTATTTCATGAATATTATTTTGTAGATTTTATATAATTACTCTTTTGACCATAGTTGACCTACCAAAGTTTTTTTTAACACATAAACTTAATTTCGTCAAAAGAACCAATGTAAACATAATTTTTTAATTAGTTTTATACAAAATAGTAATAAGTGAAATAATTTTTTTTAAATGAAAAAATTTCTAAAAAGTAGGTAATTGAAATAATTCTATTAAATAATATGTTAAATAACTTTTACTCAAAAGGAAACACAGGGTAAGGTATTTTCATCTCACCATTTACATCTTCGAGATAAAATTCATGTTCGGCATTTAATTATTTTTTGTGGTGTATCTACTTCCCATTTTGATAAATTATATCATGAATTCATTTATCTTCATGGTATTTAAAACATTCATTTAATATTATTTATTCATTCGGTTTATGATTTAAAATGTTTCAAGGTGGTATGGAACACTTTGGGATGTTTAAAGATTATTTTCCTCAACAATAACAATAATTATATTTCAATGGTATTTTCATTTGAGGAAATTATATGACAATGTTTCAGTAAACCATTTCATTTTATTCTCCTCTCATTATTCATGACATCTTTCAGGTATTATTACTATTTTTTCCATGCTTTAGTACTCAAAATTATTTTGAAAATGTTTTTAAAGAAAACACGACATCATTTATCTCTTTATTCAGAGAAACTATTTTCTTATAAACCCCATTTTTTATTAAAAAAATTCAAAATCTTTAGCCTTTTAAGAATTATTTAGAAAATAAATTTTTACCCTTTTTATAATTTACCAATGTTTTCAAATGAATCTTCTTGTCTCTTTCCAAACAAGAAATTTTTTTAACCTTTTACCATGAAAAAGGAATGTTATTTTTCCTCACATGACATGTACAGATTTACCCACCACTATTTCATTAAATTTTCCTCTCAAAGTTTAAAAGTTTTCTTTTTAAAGAATTTTTTTTCAAAAGCAATTTTCAAAGAAAATGAATTTCAAAATAATTTTCATAAAAAAAGGATATTTTCTAAAAAATGTTTTTAAAATATCTTTTTTATAATATTTCCATCTATCAATGAAAAAACCCTTTATTTTACTACACTTGAAAAATTTTGTTTTGATACCATCCTCAATCTTCTTCCGTGTGGCTTATAATTTATTTGGATGAGGATAATATTTACATTCACTTACTTGATTACATTTAGACCCCATGATATATTAAATATCATTTGATCATTTGATAGTGAATTTCTTCTAAATATCCATATCATTTTTTATCGATATGACTATTACATGAATCATATAAAATTTTCCATATGGTGATTACATTGAAATTTAATTGATTATTTTGGGAAATATTGATAAATCTATATCTTCTATTCTATATGGATATTTGATAAGGCATTATTTAATAGATGTGAAGAATTATTTGGAAAGGTAATACAAGGGTTGGTGACTATTTTAGGTAAGCCCTACAGGTTGGGGATGGGTTAATGAAACCCCATAGATGCATTGGTAGTATCATGGGATGAAATTAGGTTGGACAAACCCTTCGTGTTTGTAAGAATTATGTTATAAATTGTCTTGTGAAATTTCTTGAAAGTAAGGATAAGGTTGTCCAATCCAAATAATTTTATACTCAGTATGTTATAAATCGTATTATGAAAGGTCTTGATGGAACATGTCCCATGTACCTAGGAAACATGGCATCCAATAATTAATCATTTCCTTCATTTATATTTATTAATTATTTTTTCATAAGATTTTTGATCCGCATATCTATGGATCAATTTCATTTTAGTTCATTGGTTAAATGGAATGTGTTTCGATTACTTAGGATTCCATTTATATTTTAACTTATCTATTTATTGAATGGAATGTGTATCCAATTATTAATGTTCCATATAGTTTATAAACATCCTTCTCAGTTTTTTAATTACATGGTATGTGTGTTCCGTTATTTACAATGCCATGATTAATTCTCTAATTGTTTTAATATTACTTTTCTTGTAAATTTCCCTTACTGAGCATTTTAACACACCCTTATTTTGTTTCCTTTCTCTAATAATCCAAGAAGTATACTATGAAAGATATTCAAGGATATACTAGATTTCATAAAGTTATCCTCAAAGTTATTTAGGAAAAAATTATGTTGTAATTAGTGTATTGATTAGTAATACAAGTCTCATGTATGTATCTAGTTTACCAATACTACTGAACTCTTAGTTCCTTTGAGATTTGATTCCTTGTAATAATTCCAATGTAATTGACATGATACACAGTCTCTGGGATTTCTGGGGTTAGGTCGATATAGTTGGTATCAGAGGAATTTTAGTAATAAGCTTGGGAACTAGATTTAGGAAAAATTAGGTTAGAAAATATAACTCTAAGGTATAATTAAAGGATAATAATATAAGAACATCCTAACATTATGGTTAGATAGAGATTATGTAGTTTTTCTAGTAATAAAACCATGTCTGGATACTACAAGTGTACTTGGTTCTAGAACTCTGAAAATGTGTGTTGGGCCCGACTCGACGTAACCTGGTACACATCAACAGGTCTTACTTCGCACTTGGTTTAACACTCTCTGGGGATATGCTTAGGATAATTCAAATTTTTCTTACAAAACATTGTAAATGATTTGAATAGAAAATGATAATTAATGATCTAGGTTTTAACTTTGACCAAGGAAGTACCTATGTAGAAATACAAGGGATGAAGTATTTATGTATTGAGGTTGTACTGAAAATCTTATTTAAAAGGACATTTAGTGGTTCACCTAATTTTAATAATTTGAATAATATTTATTTTTTAAATTATATTAATATGGTTTTAGAAATGGAAACCATGTATGTATGGTGAAAACTAATCATATATGGTAAGGTTGAGGGTCTTGAACCCATGACCAAAGGATGATAAGGGTTTTATGCCAAGCACTAACCTACACAATGTCCTGGTTAGTATGTCATTGTTTTTTGTTAAAAAATTTGACAAATAAATCTAAATGATGAACCTATAGTTATTATTATTTTTATAGAATAATTTATTAACCATATTGTTTTTGGATAATAGTTAGAGACAAATATAATGTCTTTTTTAACAATCCACTAAAAGAAAATTTTAGTCCTTCGAAAAAAGGGGGTTCATTCTAGGATATCCATTTCACGATGTAAGGAATGAAAAATAATTTGATTGTATCACAACAAAAGGATGAAATTTCTTTATTGATTAATATTAAGTAAGTATATTTCCTTATACACTTAGGTAGTAAAATAATTTCTAAACATTAGGAAAATGATCTAAAATTTTTTGTCTTAATACCTAAATTTTTGTTGAACCAATGGTCTTAAAATAGTTACATATTTATCGATTTGAGGCCCTATAATTTCTATTGATCACACACTTGTTTTTTATTGATGGACTCAATAAATCCATATAAATATTTATGCTTTTCCACCAAGTATGTATCTATAATTTCTACTAATGTTCTCTAACTTAGAGATCCAGTTACATGTTAGTCCATATGACCTTGTTAATTCACATTCTCTCTTTTCTAGAGGATTTATTATAAACACGTATCATGTTGTTGGATATAAATATAGAAAAAAATCAAACAATCTATCAACAATATTTATTTTAAATTGTGAGGATAAAATTTAATTAAGGTTGGGAGAATGTAATAACTCAAAAATATAAAGTAGTAAGATTTTATTCGATAACATGTGTGACATGAGACACCAAGCACATAAGGGGATATAATATCCCAAGAATTTATAATATATTTAATATTATAAATAATTTCATTATAATTTATAGATTTTAATTTACATGATACTGAGTTAGCATTTTTTATACACAACAATGAGTTTCTTCGATGGCTTATGTTACACACAAGGTCAAGTTTTACCGAACAATAATATATTATTTATTATTATTATTCGATATAATAAGATATAAATGAACGATTATGAATATTACTAACTAAATTTAAAATATATATGGTTTACACAAATATATAATGAATTAATTATTTACAAATTGATTATAAATTAATATAATACCTAATTGAAAATGAAGGATATGTTTTTTTAAACCCTATTTTTATGGTCACAAAGTTGTTTTATCCAAATAAATTAAATTAATTGTAATTAATGAGTGATATTAGTTTAATATATATTATATGTTTAGTAAAATATTTTTATATTCATCCAATATATTCAATAGACATAAGATAACAAAAAAACCAATTTTACGCATAGAAAACAATATTTATTAAAGAATTTTCACTACCATTTAATGGTGAATCTATTTTAAATAAAATTTATGAAACTATTATAGATTATATATGTAAAAAATATTATATTTTAAATATAAACATAACAATTATTTTAGGGTAAAATTTTGGTATTTTTCTATGAAGTTTATTTTTTAATGAATAGTGAAAAATACTGAACTTTAGTACAAAACTACTTTTTTATATAATTTATTTATAAGTATTAATCATATTTTAAATTGGTTTTAAAGTTAAATTAAATATTTTTTATAAATTAAACTAATTTAGATCACTGTAATAAATTTCCCTTTGAAATTTTCTATATAAACATAGAAAACATTCGAACGTTTTTACTTTAAAAACCTACATTGTCCTCCTACCTACAGGATTAAATTTAAATTAATTTCTGTCACTTATAGGATTTTAATTTGTACAAATGGATTCCATATTTTTAATTATCTTAATTTATAATGTCTAATATGTTTAACTTAGTTTTTATAGAAAA
The DNA here is from genome assembly GCA_963277665.1 of Viscum album. Classification (NCBI taxonomy): domain Eukaryota; kingdom Viridiplantae; phylum Streptophyta; class Magnoliopsida; order Santalales; family Viscaceae; genus Viscum; species Viscum album. The sequence goes on from OY728128.1 coordinate 529,234,364, forward strand.
AATATTTGTGAAAGTGATTAAAATTAATTACAACAACTAAGGTAAAATTAAGCTTTATATAGGACTAAACCTTAATCTTAGGGGCCCAAATGACCTATAAACTTATCCAAGAAACATTGTATGGACATATATAGACCATATCCAAACTTTTATATAAATTTGACTATTATGGTATCCACTTTAAATGTAAAAAACGTGCATGGAATTTATTTTTCAAAATATTACAAGAATGCCCCTCCTCCTCCATTATAAAAGGAATCCTCTCCTCCCACTTCCACACACCACTAAACACAACTTGGATCTAAAAATATAGGACCAAATATATCCTTAATATCCCTATAATCATCCTATAATCCACACCTTGTTCATAAATCCATCTAAGGAAGCCCTTTGGTACAAACCAAAAGGATTTACCTGATTAATAGGTAACAAACATCCTCAAGATTTTTAGTGTTATTTCCATTATCCAATTTTCCAATTATTTTTATTTAATGATTTAATATCAATAAAAGTGTATTAAATATAATTATATGTGTTTATTATAAGTTTTATACCTTCACTTACACATACATCCATGTAATAGGTAATAAACATACTATTTTTGTGTACGGTGAACTACTGCCTCACGAAATGATGATTGTTCATTATTCCTTTACCGCCTCTCATGGTGGTCATTAAGACAGAAAATATGTTTTTATATGTTATATATTTTATTTATTATGTATTTATTCTTATTTAATCCTTTTATATCACATACCCTTATACTTTCTGTTTTGTGTAACTACAGTATCATTGTTTGAGGAAGTGTAGACTACCTCCTCCTAGAAAAGATGTGTTTTGATCACATGATACATGGGATGCATAATGGATTATTATAATTGAACATGTGATACATAAATATATATATATATATATTATATTATATTCATGACACAATTACCTTTCTAAAAATATAATATATAAATATATATTATTTTCTCTATTACCCTTTCACACACTAAAAAGTGATAATGTCAGTCGTGGACAAATAGATTTTCGCCTCCCTGACACGATGTGATTCATTTTATATCACGATAATTATATGTATAAGTATATATAATTAAATAAAATTTTATTTATAATATAATTATCATTATGGAAATATATTTTTTTACTTACCTTCTTTCCGTAATGATCATTGAAAAATAAAAAATGTTACTCATGTGTATTTACGACCTAACGTCTTTATAACTGTAATGTTGATTCAATTTTCATAACCATATTTAATGATATTTTTAAAAACTAAATGGATGTTTAAATATTATAATTATTCCATAATTATTATACTATATATTTTATATATTGACCCATTTGACTATAGTTGTCCTACCAAAGTTGTTACGGACACATAAACTAAATTTGGTCAAAACAACAGATGTAAACATAATTTTTTATGTAATTTTATAAAACATAGTATAAGTGAGATAAAATTTATTATAAATATGTAAATGGTTATCAATAAAGTATATAATTAACATAAATTTATAATACATTAATTTAATATAATTTTACCCAAAAGAAAGTGCAAGGTAAGGGATTTTCAGGTCACATTTTACATCCATGAGATAAATGTCACGTTAACCATTTACTTATTTTGTTTGGTGTATATACTACGCATTTCTATATATTATATCATGGATTATTATATCATAACGTTATATAAAACATTCATTTAATATTATTACATCATGAGGCCTATGGTTTAAAATGTTTCAATGTGGCATGAGACAATTTGGGTTGTTGAAATATTATTTTCTTCAAGAATAATACTAATGATCATTAAATGATATTTCTATTTGAAAAAATTTCCTGAACATTATTCAATAAACTATTTCATTTTATTATGCTCTGGTTTTCATGACCACTTTCAAGTATTAGTACCATTTTTCAATGCTTTTGTACACTAAATGTTTTAGAAAATGTTTTTTAAGAAAACTCGGCTTCATTTATCTCTTTAGTCGGAGAACCTATTTTCATAAAAGACCATGTTTTATTAAAATGTTAGCCATTTCAAATTGATTTATTAGATAAATTTTTACCCTTTTTTCCTTTTACTATTTTTTTCAAAAGAATCTTCATGCTGATTTCTGAATAATGCATTTTTCTAACCCTTTAATATGAAAAAGGAATGTTTGTTTACCTAATAAAGCATGTATGGATTTACCCAGCAAATTTTTTTGAATATTTTTTCACTTTTAAAAGGATTATATATAAATAATTTTTTTTTCAAAAGTGATTTTCAAATAAAGGTTTTTTCAAAAGGTTTTTCAAAATAAAATAATATTTTTCTCAAGATTTATTTTAAAATAACTTTTTATAACATTTTCATTCATAAATGAAAAAAACCCATTATTTTACTCCAAATGGGAAATTTTGTGTTGATACAATCCTTAATATTCCTATAAATGTTTTATAATTGATTTGGAAAATGATAGTATTCACATTAACTTCCTTTATTCCTTTTAGCCCCCATGATATATTCAATTTCCTATGATCATTTAACATTGAATTTCCCAAAATAACCATATTATTTTTCATGGATATGACTATTACCTAAACCATATACCATTTTTCATATGACTTCTAATTTAAAATTTACTTGATTATTTAGGGAAATATCGATAAATCTGTATCCTTTATTGAATATAGATATTTATACTGCATATTGCTTATCTTATATGAGGAATGCTTTGGATAGGTAAGACACAGGTTGGGGAACATTTAAGGTAAGGCCTACGGTTTGGGGATGGGTTAATAAAATCCCCTCAATTCATAATTAGTCTCATGGGAAGAAGTTAGATTGGAAAACCCATCATGTTTTTAAATAGTTTGTTATAAACTATCTTGTGAAAGGTCTTGGAAGTAGAGATATGGTTGGAAAAACGAAATCGGTTTTTACCCAGTATGTTATAAACCGTCTTTTGAAAGGCCTTGACAGTGGTGGTTCCATGTACCTATGAAACATGGAATCTAATAATTAAGCATTTCCCTCATTTATATTAAATTATCATTTATCCATGAGATTTTTTGTTGGCATATCTATGAATATATTTCATTTTTAGGTCATTGGGTAAATGGGATGTGTTTTAGTTTCATACATTTCCATTTTTATTTTTTATTATCTAGTTATTAAATGAAATTTATATCTAGTTATTACCTTTCCATATTTTTTATGCACTTTCTTCTCAGTTTTTTGATTACTTGTTATGTGTTTTCAGTTATTTACCATGCCATGATTACTATTCTAATTGATTCATTTTTGCTTGAGCTATATTTTTTCCTTAATAATCATTTGAGATCACCCTTATTTTGTTTCCTTTACCAAGTAATCCAAGAAGCGTACTATGAAAGATATGAAGGGATATACTAGATAGAATAAGGTTATTCTTGATGTTATTTAGGAAAAAATCATATTGTAATTATTGTATTAATTTTTAACACAATATTCATGTATGCATCTGGTTTATCAATACTAATAAACTATCTAATCCTTAGGGATTTGATTCCTTTTAATCATGCCAATGTAATTGATATTAGGCATCTACTTTGGGATTTTTTGGTTCGGGTTGCTAAGCATTTTTCGATTAAAATTTATTAATTTTCACTATTCATAAAAAAATAAAACTTTTCTGAAAAATAAAAAATAATCTCCCAAAAACAATTTTTATATTATGATTTAAAACAATATGTTTATATTTCCAAATAAAATTTATAAAACTGTCAAAATGTAGTTTTAAAATTGGTGTGCCATTAAAATTCGGCAAAATTTCATTTTAAAAAAATATAGCTTTTATGCTTAAAATTGGATTTATCATAATTTTAATCCCATAAAAATTATTGGAAATTTTTTTTATTGAATATATAATATATAAACTTCATTAATATATTTCACTAATAGTGATTAATTTAATTTTTTAATAAAAAATTTCATTTGGTCGTAAATTTTTTTTATAAAAACACTCTTTATGTTATATTTGATATTCTTTCCATTTATAATTAATTGGTAACCAATGAGTTCATATTATAAACACGTGTAAACTATATTTTTATAATTTAGTTAATCTCATTAATTATCACCTTTCCAATGGAAATGTGATAACTAAAATAATTATATAATAATATTTTTGGAGTTTTTTTAATCTTGGTGTTTTTTGCAATGTAAGCTATCAAAGAGATTAAATTTATTTAAAAAGAGACATACCATAAAATAATGGGGTGTTACACTCTACTCCCATTAAAATTAATTTCAACCTCACATTTTTTCACTCTGATTTAAATATAGGAGGATACCTCTGCCTTATCACATCCCCATGTTCCCACACAGCTTCTTTAAATTGGTGGTTTCACCACAAAAATTTAACCAGGTGAGTGGTCTTGTTTCATATAAATTTATCTCTATGATCCAAAATCTCTATCCATTTCTCTTCATAATAAATATCTTTCTCCAGTGGTATAGAATCTGAGTTTATTACATATGAAGGATCAGATATGTACTTACTTAGGATAGAAACAAGGAACCCATAATGAACTTGAGAGAGTTTTGGTGGAAGATTCAATCGATAAGATACAATCTTTATATGAAAAAGAGTTTTAAAAAAATTCATCAACATAAATTTGAAATTTCTCTTGAAAATAAATGATGGATATTTACAATTTTCTTTTATGGTAAACCCAAATTGGAAAAGGGGTTAATAAATTTTTTTATTAAAAATATAGAAAGTAAAAGGTCAAGATCACCCCATAACTGGGATTCTGATTAGGAGAAAATTAGTGGAAAGTGAAAACATGGACATGGAATATAATTAAAACTAACAATTTCTGATAGATGATGATATATAACATGGTCATTAGAAGGTTAGTGACCAAAACCAATAGACTAAATAGACTTTAAAATGTTATTGATATAACCATAAATTATCATAATCGGATAACATTTAATTTCAAAATCTTTTGAGAGGATATAATTTCTTGATTTCATGTCATAAGTACAATATAAATAATTGGTTATTCCTTGGTCAATTTACACTTCATTTATTACTCTAAGGAATGATTTTGAAATTGTAGTGCCTATAGAACTAGCGAATCATAAGATCCATAATGGAATGAAAAATCATTCCTTTCATATCTAGTTATCGTCATAAAAATGGTTAGACCATAAATCTTGATATGTTTAAGTAATGAATTATTCTTTAAATCCTAATAAAAATATAAACATAATCAATTTCATAAATCATCACCCTTATGGACCTTCAAAAATATTAAAATCCAAAAATTTCAAATTAACGTCACTAAATATCCAAAATCAACTTATCATTAATCACTCAAAAAACATGACGTAGCTCTTAATTGAAACACATCAAACATATGAAGATCATCATCATGTATTCTCTTAAAAAATGGTAATAACATAAATTACCATAAAACCTTAGTGAAAAAATGTGTTCTTTTAAAAATTAACTCTTTTCACATACCTTAAATCCAGAAATTCTATAAAATCAATCCATAAACCACATTTTTATCATAATACTATTTAGTTCAAAGGTCATCAATACTGTATCATTTATTTTAACACAATAAAAAATCTCTTTATCTCCTTATTATCCCAATATCATGCACATATTAAGTATTATATATCCCTTAATCATGTGTTATCCAAAAATATCACATTTACACTAAATCACTTTTCAAGTCCATAAAAATAAATTTAAATATCATTTCAAATACTTAATGGAAAATTCTTATGAACAAAAATTAGATATTTCACGATTCATATAACACAATATTTTGATTCTAGTAAATAAATACTTCATTCATCCCACTCCCTTCTCAAGTAATTAACTAAGATTTTTCATCTTATTCCTCACCACTTATTTCCTTTCTCATGTCATTTGTTATCTTAATATAACCATTACTCATACCACCTTCCTGATTTTGTAAACAAAAAGTCACCCAAAGAAATATATTTTCATAATTCCCATACCTTACACATTTAAAGACTTCATCTATTGATAATACAATAGGGAGACCAATATTCACATCCATTATGTTTATGTGACACTTCAATTTTTCTTTGAAATTACTTTTTTTAGGTCCTTATTTTCCTTTAAAATGACATATTCTTATTCCAATGGTAATATTTTAAATATTCAAAAGGGTTTACTATTTCCTATAAATACCTCTTATTCCATTCATTAGTAACTTATATTTTCTCCCAAGTTTATATATACTTTTATCTTTTAAATAAATATATTATTATTAACATAATGTTTTATTTCAACATCTTTGTCTGTGAGTGTGGTCATTCTAGTGGATCAAGAATATCTAAATTTTCTTATTCTTATTATCTTCTTTTCAATTTTTTATCCCACTATAATATTTGGAATTATTAGTGGTTTTCTCAACTGAATTATTATTCTTCATTTATGAGAATAATTCTTTATTGGGTTCTCAATGTGATGTATGTGCTTTATACTACATGATATAATTATAAGAAGTTAAATTTAATTAATAAAATCATGGGTTGTTACAACAGTGAAGAAGATCGAGGGTTTAGAAAGAAAGGAAATCGGTTTTATTTTCATTGATTAGTTATATCTAAGTTATATGGTGCTAGCTATGGGTATGAATTTTGTCAAACTTGAATAGTCTCACATGACCATTATGGGGTATAAAAATTGTTTTTACATGCTTTTACAGTCTATACCTAATATTTTATCGAATAAGAAGATGAATACTTAGTGTTTCGAGATGGGTCTTCGACTAGATATTCGTTATCAGGTTTTATTACTAAAGCTCAACTCATATGTTGACATTATGGATAGGGTGTGGACGGTCGATCTTTACCAATATGGAAATTCATGATTGATGAGAGTTTATTTTTTTTATATTGGTGGTTCAATGAGTTCCTTTAAAGATAATAGGAAGGTTGATGAGTCTCATAGTGGTTCTTGATAGAAGGAATCCTCTAGACCACCTTTAGTTCTTCGTGGAGTCCCTTTGACATGATTCTAGTGTAGAAAGGTTGGGCATTTGTGATGTGTTTTTATTGAGGTACACAAGATCTATAGTTCTTCTGATCGCTCAAGACACTTACATAAATTATACCATTTATTTTCTACCACATGTTGTGGAATGGGATCATCAGCACCTAAAAGTAATGTATTGAAATTAGATTCTTTGGGATCAATTGGATTTTAGCCATAGACAATGAAAATGAATATTCTTCGTGCAGTGGACGAGTTTATAAATGAAGATGATACAGATCCATCAACTATGAGAGTTATCATCAATATAGCATCATCTTTATTAACTGTTTTATTGGATACTGGTGCATCTCATTAATTTATATCACCCCATATTTCAAACCTTCTAATTTTTTTTATGGAGATATTTTATTATTTGATGGATATTACTACACCCCTCATAATGAAGCGACAGTAGGGACTCCGTTTCCCTGCTTGTGTTTTATCTTTATCAAATATTGGACTTTTCTGTGATTTTTTTGGTTCTTAATATTAAACCACTTTATTTAATCTTATATATGGATTGTATCAACTCTAATAAGGGATTAATTGATATTAATCTTCTGTATATCTCCTTTACTGTGCCCGTTGGTTCATGCGAGATCTTTCTAAAAGAATGAGACTTGGGGTCGAGTAGATATGAACTTTATTATATGGAGTTGGGTAAAGTGATATTAGTTTTGAATTTTTATATAGAGATGGAATCTTTGAGTAACGATTTACCTCTCATTTTCATTAAGTTTTCTGATGTTCTTCCTTCTAATTTTTTTTTCATAGGTAAGTTAGGTATAGTTTCGTATTGATTTATTGCTCGGTGTTCAGTTACTATCTATTCCTTATTACCACATGGAACCATCTGAAATGAAATATTTGAAAATTCAGTTGGATGATCTATTTTAAAAAGGATTTATTCATCTGATTGTGTCACATTGGGCAGAACTAGTTCTCTTTCGTAAGAAATTTGATGTAACACTTTTCCTTTATGTTGATTATTGGAAACTAAACCAAATTACTCTGAAGAAGAATAATATATTTCCACAAATTTATTATTATGTTGACTAGTTGAAATGGGTGAAGTGGTTCTAAAATATTGATCTTTAGTATTGTTATCACTAGTTAAGAATAAAATAATTATACATTTAAAAAATTGTCTTTTGGAGTAGGTGTGGCCATTATGAGTATCTTATCAATCAATTTGGTCAAACTAATACTCCTATAGTGTTTATGTATTTTATGAATAGGTTATTCCAAAATTATCATTATATTTCCACGGTGGTATTTATGGATAGAATCCTAGTTAACTCTCATTATGAGGAGGATCATGTGTGCTTTTTGGGAGATGTTCTAGAAATATTGATAAATCATCAACTGTATTCCAAGATATATGAATGTGATTTATGAATTCAGATAGTAATGTTCTTAGGAAATGTGTTCTTAGAACACGGTATCTTAGTTGACCTTGAATATATTAAAGCTATTATGAAAAGGGTACAACCATGTAATGTTTTTGAGATTTATAGAATCTTGGGTTTAGTGGGGTACTATTTTCGGGTTGTAAAGGGTTTCTCAATGTTGGATTCACTGAAGACTACACTCACTCAAAAGGGGGTGAAGTTCACATGGGATGAAAAATTTAATAGTTATTTATTTAGTTGAAATTTATTTGGACTTATACACCAATTTTGACTCTTTGTTAGGCTAGGTAGGGATATGTGGTCTTTTCTAAAGCATCAGTTTTGGTATTGGGTTCTATTCTTATACAGGTTGATCACGTGGTATCCTGTAGATCTTGATATCTTAGTCTAAATGAGAATAATTATCCAACCCATGACCTTTAACTCACAACCGAGATGCATGTGATTAAGATTTGGAAACATTACCTTTTTGGAGAATGTTTTAGCATGTATTCTAACCATAAGATCCTGATTTATATATTCTCTTTGATAGATTTGAATATCCATCATAGGATTTGGTTGGAGTACTTATATTAATTGTATATTGACATTACTTATACCCCTAGAAAGGGGAGTGTCATCAATGATTCTTTAAGAAATAAACTTTTGACCCATTCCATGAAAGAATCAAGAGAAGAGTAGAAATTTATAGAGGTTTTTGTATAATTTCATTTAGGTTTTTGAGTGGAAGAGCCTAATATTGTCTTCGAAAGTTTTCATTTCATATTCTATCTTCTCAAGATAATTATTCAGGAACAACAACATGACGATGAATTCCATATCTTTACAAACTCTCATTATGGTGGGGAGACCATTATTGAGTGATCATTCTCCATGGAGGGTATTCTATGTTTTTTTAATCAGTTTTTTATGTTGTTATCTGTGAGAAAGGATGTAAAGGTTGATTTTCATAATTCTCAATGGTTTCTGAACCTAGAAACCAAAAAATTGTTTTATGAAATGTGGTGGTTATTCTGGTGATCATGAATTAGATGGTAAATCACTGACTTTGTTTCACATTGTTATACTTTCCAAAAGTTTAAGGAACATCACTAAAAATTTTCAAGTTTTCTTTAGCGACTTCCAGTGCCAACATGGATGTGGGTGAGATTTATATGTAATTTTTGTTAGGGATTTTAGATAACCCTTTTAAAAATGATTTGATATGGTTTTTGATCAATTGGATGATCAAATCATCTCACTTATTTTCCATTTAGGGTACAACCAAAGTTGAGGTGTTGTTAAATCTCTATGGGAAATAGATTGTTCGATTGTACAAAGTTTCATTTCATATTTTCTCTAATAGGGATAACAATTTTATATCTCATTTTTTTTTGAGTCCTTCATGATTTCATGTGATATTAAGTTCATTTGAGTATGACTTACCATCTGTATATGGATGGATTGACAGAGATTACTATATAGATTCTTGATCATATTCTTTTTTCTTGTGCCCTTGATTTTGTTGGAGTTTGGGGTTTCTATGTGGGACTATTTGAGTTCTATTTAAACAATAGTTACCGGTTTTCAATTAGAATGGATCTCTTTGAGTCCTTGATTGGTAGTCCATGTAAATCTTCATTATGTTGGTCAGATATTGGAGAAACTTCCTTAGTTGGATCAAGTTTAGTCCAAGAGACGAGGTTGAATATTTTTCTGATTCATTTTAGAATGATGAGGGAATATAGTTGGTAAAAATCCTATGCTAAACATCACCATAGACTATTGGATTCAATTTTTGGTGACTGGGTTTTCATGGTATTTTTTCCTTAGTTGGGTAACCAACATCTTTGGAAGCTAGGTAAGCTTTCTCCTCATTTTATGGGACCTTTTGATGTTGTTGAGTAGGCCATGAAAGCGGATTAATGTTTATCACTCGCACCATAGTTAACATATATATATAATGTGTTCCATATATCTCATATATGAAATTATCATTCTGATCTATCTTATATTTTATGCAATAGTGATCTTGATGTTGAGCCTAATTTATCCATGATTGAGCATTGAGTTAGGATAATTAATTCTGATATAAAGGTACTTCGTGGGAGGATGATACCTTTTTTCATGTGCTATGGAATAATTTTTCTAATTATCATGATACATGGGAGAGGGAGGTGCTGATGAGAGAGTAGTGGCCTCATCTCTTTGATATATAATCTTCTTAACAAACTTTCTTGGGATATAAAGTTCTTATGATGGGGTTTTTATAACATCACGTTACTTTTTAAAGGTAATCCTAAACCTTAATTTTTATATATATTTGGTTGGGGGATATTTAATGTTGTTTTACGTGAAATTTGATGAATTTTGGTGGCCCTTTAGGCGGTGCACAGTTGGAATATGGTTAGGTCAAATCATATGGTTTGGCCCAGCAAATATTACACCCTTTGATTGGTTCTCTGGATGGGGGTGCATGGTTTGTCTTATCCATGTGGTCAGATCCTCTAAAATATACATACTTAAATAGTGGTAAATTTCATACTTATCCCATAGTTAACTAAACTATGTACCCACCAAGGAGAAATCGTGTACCACAGATTCGGGGTGTAAGATTAGGGTGTACAGTTTTTTTAAAAATGTGACCCTATCCAGAATAACATGTACATGGATTTTATTCTTCGAAAAGTTATTTAAAATTTTTTTGAGACCATGTTAAATATTCATATTTACCTATATCGACCTTAATATGGTTTAAAAGGCTGATAAGGAACCCTATAAGTGATTTTGTCTTCTAAAACCTCTTCCTTTAGTGAATCAAACTGCCATTGGAAGAACTAATCCCTCTCTGGGTAAGTGGATCTCCTCTATTTTATTTCTTATGATCTATCCTTCCATCTTCATTATATTTTCATGTATCATAATTTATTGTATGTATCTACACTCAATTTTATTGGATCTTTATTATATGTTTTGTTTTTAGATCCTTTGGGCCTCCATCTTTGTTAATGATTCACATTGCAGGAGTTTATTTCTAGATAATTGCTTTAATGGTAGGTAGTTCAATAATTCTTTTCCCTATGTTTGAAACCTTTAACTTCTTAATTAAATTTAAATGATTTTTTTGAATGAATTATAAAAATGTAATTAATGTAATTATATTGTTTATTTGAAATGGTTATGGATTTTATAAAAAACCCCAATTCCATTGGAATTGGAATTTGGGGAGGATTTATGAAAAATGATGGGTTCATTTTGAAATCAACTAGATGAAATGATTTTTTGATTGATATTGAGAAAATGTATTAAATTGAAAATTTATTTGAAATGGAATTAAATGATTATAACATAGGATATGGTTTTGAAATGAAAAAAGAATGTTGAAAATTTGAATTAGGCAATTATATTGTGAAATGTTTTGAAATGATTGATTTCCAATTTGTTTCATTGACTGATTGAAGCACATGGGAATGAATGAAATTTTCCATTAATTGGTAGTTTATTTAATTTTCCCTTAAGTGGGAGTGAATTTAATTTTACCCTCAGTGGGAGTGGATTTCATTTTCCCCTTAGTGGGAGTGGAAGTGATTTTCCCTTAAGTCGGAGTGAATGATAGTAATTTTCCCTTAAGTGGGTGTTTATAGTTATTAGTGATTTATTTTCTATGATTTTTTGGAATTGATATAAATTTCCTTGTTTATTGAACTATTTTTTCATGCCAAATAATTTATATTAACACTTTTAAATAAAACATTCCTTTAGGCCAGTTTGAATGTTATTTGGATATATATTACATCTATTCGTAATGAAAACATGTTTTGGTTTCAAATATGAAAAAATAAATTTTATGCCTTGTATTATTTTATTTGATATCATAAATGGAAAATTTTGGGGGTATTGATTCTGGAAAACATGGTAAGAACCTGATGGACTTTATATCTCATATTATTCCTTTACCTTCCAGAGTCTTTAGATTTTATTATGATAAGCCTAAGTAAAGGTAAAGTCCCACATTGAGGTGGTGGTTGTTCATGATCCTTTAGGATTGGAGTTATAGGTAACTGGTTATTATGTTATCCATTTTTACCATGGTATTTTTGAGTTTTATTCTTGTTAGATATTGAGTGCCTTGATGGTGTAATGTATTAGGTTTTGTTATACCTGTTGTTTTATGTACTTTCACTCATGGGAATTTTGAGTATACTAACTTGTAATCTTTTTTCTTCCAATATTTTTTAGGAAAATTCATTCCATATTTATTCTTGTATGATATCAAGTGCTGGTATCCAACCCATGGGGATCAAGAACACCCTTCAGGACATGTCATATATAACATGATTATCAGTGTACCAAGGTTTCTGGGTAATTTCATGACAATAAAATATTTAATTTTAATTTACTAAGGAAATTTTAGATAGAAGGGAGATCAATAGAAAATGGTCTCTTTCCTATGATGTTTAATTCTCTTTAGGAATCAAATTGTGTTTCCTCTATCAGTTTTGAATTCATTGATGAAATATTATCATCATTCTCCATGGTTTATTCATCCAAGTGTTACCAGGATGTATTAAGATATAAATTATTACTATTGATTTCCATTAATGTAAAGGCATATTGTTAATTTTATATCTCAATTATTTGATTTTAAATAATTGAAAAATTAAATAAATATGATTCTACTATATTATATCACTTACCCATTCATACTTCAATGTGAGGAGAGGTGTCCATGACCTTCTTTTTTGGATTACCTCAGACCCTTAATAGTAAGAATATAATTTTGGTGATCATTTGATGACTAATAATATAATTTCATTTCCTTCCTATCAAGAACATCTGGATGTTTTTGGATTTGGGAAATATATATATATATATATATATATATATTATTAGTCTCCAGTATGTTTAGATGAATTTAGAGAGTCTTTAATTATGTGTTCAATCATCATGAAAAATATTATTGATAAAATTCATCTAATTTGAAAGTATTTTTTGAATAGTAGAAGTATATAAAAACAAATATTAGCGATCTTATATAAACAATGGAATTATTTATTTGAGATGAAGTGATTTTTAAAGTGTCTCTTTAACTATGATAGAGTCATATGGGGAAGTAAGTAAAACTTATGGCATGTAATTTTGGGATATTTGAGATAGTGGAGAACTTGGAAATGTTGAATGCCAATCATCATTACCTTACTTAAAGATGTCTATTAATAAAATTTTCCAAGGCTTCCACTTCATAAAATATCTCTTTAATCCCTATCATATTCTTGATTGAAGATATATAAAATTTGATCTATAAATTTTCTTGGTGGAGGAACCAAATTGGATTTTTGATTTTTATAATTTGGTATTGTGGGGAAGGTCTATTCCTTTGGTCCTCATTTTCTGGTAGTAGAAGAATGGTTCCCATGGAACATGGTAAAAGAAATATTATATAATAGATAAATAGCCTCATTTCATAATTGATCATGGGATGTGAGGACTTTTTTAGGGAAGAAATTGGTATGGTAGGGAGAGTTATGGAACCCATGATGCCTCTAAGAGGTAATTTTTAAGTTATTTGTTTTCATTATTTTTTATCCTCAAGGTCAAACCTGAAAATTAAAAATTATGAAACTTTTTATAGAATTCCTGATCAACATACATTATTGAAGGTTCCATGAAAGTACAATATGCATAATAATAATTTCTCACAAGTATAATATTAATGTTCTCTTGCATAGTTCCAAAGACTATGAAGTATATCCATTTATATGCATAAAATTTTTAAATTTTCATCATTTTTTACATTTTCTCAAGAATCTTTCATTCTCTAAAATTATATTAGGTGGGATACATCTAGTGAAGGATTTATCTAACCTCATATCCTTCTATCATTTGTCTTGATTTTTTTACTTTATTTTTTTGATTCTTTATGGTGTGATCCCTATATTTTTATCATCTCTCTTTCTTCCTCATTTTTATTCTTTCTACTTCCCTAGTGTGTCATGATTGTCACGACCCGTCCTCGGGGCCTGTGTCATGACTACCCCAAGCCATCCTTCCATAGGCCAGGGGCTGGCGACTAGCACCAAAGGCGCAAATCTCGATAACTGGGAAGGCATTGCCTTTATAAAAGTAAATAAAACACTATAGAGTACAAGCGTAAGTAAAATAATAAGTACAAAGAGAAGTGATGAAAGGTAAATGGGCCAGAACACAAACCCAAAATAAAGTACAACAATAACTAAACAAAGTACAACAGAAAAAGACAACAACTGGAGGGACGGAAGCGACTCCTGGGTCGTCCTCCTCGGATCCTACCTGAAAGGTAGGTACAGATGGCACAACTCCTGGATCATCCACCACGGATCCTACCTGAAGGGTAGGTACAGATAGCCTCCACAACGCTCTCACCCGTCAACCTCCTCCGAGTGTCGTCTCGCTGTGAAGTACACCTCCGGATACTGGCTCATCGTGTATTCCACCTCCGGGTACCGCCCAGCCCTCGAACACTTGGCCTCTGTCAGCACTGCCCGTCATCTGCAACCAACACAACGAGGTGCGGGCATAGCCCGTGCAGGAGTGAGTATAACGATACTCATTAGGGACCTCGAGACCCTCAAGGTCTCACTAAAACCAACAAGGATAACCACAAATAAGATCTCAACAGATAACCTCTACTTAGGTATATGCCCATACATATACCTAAGTTATCAAGTAACTCATCTCAATCATGAGTAAAACACAAAGATTATGAAATCAACAGATAACCACTACCCAGGTATATGCCCATACATATACCTAAGTTATCAAGTGACCCATCTCAATCATGAGGTAAACACAAAGGTCAAAAGTCTCAGCTCAAACCAGGATTTTCATTATCAAAACCGTAACTGCTGAAGAGCTCCGTCTCTGGAGTGTACAGTGGTCCTGTCACGACTCTGAGGTACTACTCACTAACCTAAGACTGATGAGGTACTCCTCTTGTCGAGTACCGCGGGTCAGCCACCCAGACACATTAGTGCTTCCCTCCGAGGTATGTCACCCAAACACAGTAGTGCACACCCCCTAGTAGCCTGCTGAGGTACTCTCCGGACGAGTACCGCGGGTCTGCACTGTCACACAGGTAGTGCTCCGTCCGCCATGGTTCTGCACCTCACAAAGTAGTGCTCCATCCACTGGGCTGGTCAACTCACTCCAAGTCGAGTCATTCAAGCAGTCGTCAGGTCTCAGTCGGCTACACGGTCTTCATACTCCGCACGCTCATCTCCGGGAGGGTCCGCTCCACGAGCTACAGGTCGATACTCCAAGTATCTCAAAGTCCCACTAAGAAGTATATCAAAGGACCGCCTCATCATAGGGGTCTCAACGCAACAGACGGAGCGTCAATCGGACGCCCGGTCTGTGAGTTACTAGCCTTTTCATCCTAGGGGCCCGGTTGTTTTCGTGAGCGAACCAATCCCGGCCGTATCTCAACTTTACCCCGAACTCTCATAGGTTATACTCATAGGGACTGTTTCTCAACGAGATCATCAACGCCGCTGACGGTTCATCAAACAGACGTCCTATCTGAAAGATATCAGCTTTTCCGTTCCAAAGGCCCGGTTGGATTTCGGGTACAATCCAACCCGCCCACTATCCAACAGCAACCAAAACCCGGGCGAAGTATGCCAAAAGTTCTGTCTCATCAAGAGGAATTCAACAAGACAGACAGCGCGTCAATCGGACGTACGAAGCTCAAGATATAAGTGTTTCCGCTCCGAGGGCCCGGTTGGTTTCGTGTACGAACCAATCCGGCCGAACTCAAAGTGATCCAAAAACTTGAGTGCGATATACCAAAACAACCGTTTCGTTCCAAGGATCGCTACGCAACTGAGAGTGCATCGATCGGAGGTGCGTAGCCCAAGTTATAGGCAAAATACCGAAGACGGTCCAAAAACGGGGGTTTCAGGCCCGGACCGACCCGGCCCGAGACCCCCCGGTCGGCCCGAACCGGACCGACCCACCCCGGGTCCAGGTCGGCCCGGCCCGGCCTGGGCACAGCGCGCCCAGCGCGCTGGCCAGCTCGGCCTTTGGCCGAGCCGTTGGCAGAAAGGGGGGCGCCTGCCCCCCTTGTGTAACCGCGACCACCCCCCCAATTAAGGGGGCCGTTTTGAGCCAGCCGGCCGGGGGTTTGATCCCCCGGCTGCACACCTGCCCGGCCGGTCCGCCATGGCCGGCCGGTTCCTGCCTCCACCGGACCGGCGATGGCTGGTCCCCTTCTTCGCCGACACTGGCGGCCCGGAACCGGCCGCCGGTCACCCTGCTCTGCTGCGGCCCGGAACCGGCCGAGGCTTGGTTCGTTCGGCGTGGTGTGACGGCACCGTGCCTTTCCGCCGCGGCCCCGCTCTAGCTGCGGTGTCTTCGGTTTTCTTCTTCGCGGCGCGACGGCGCCGCGCATTTCCTTCCGCATGATTCCGCGTGGTGCGACGGCACCACGCCTTCCCGTACCAAACCACAAAGGAACCAACATGAAATATGGAGGAGGTTCGGTCGTGTTTGTGTGGTCCGGCCCCCTCGCATTATTCGATAACTATTGGTTTTAATCCACGAAGAACGACAAACTAGAATCATGAACGGAAAAATAATTAAATAAAATTAAAACACCCTACCTCGAGCGTGGCTTCAACGAGGTTACCGTTGCGGAGAAAAAGACATCGCGTCACGGGTCGGTGTCGCGGAAGAGGATTCGTAGACGAAGACAGAGATTTTCCGAGGTGGAACGGCATCTCCCTTCCTTTTCTGTGGGATGAAGAACGAGGGATGGCGCGTCGTCGTTCTTCAGAAGAAAGACGTGACGACGTTCTTCGTCGGAGACCGATTCATTCTTCACGTTCTTCATCGTTGAAGAAGATGTTCTTCAAGCCTCCCAAATCCTCCCAACGCGATAAGACTCTAACAAAAAAAATAATCCCAGGTCTTATTTTATTAACACAAGATAAGAAAATGAATTTCAAAAGTTTGAATTAATTCCACTTAATTAATTCAAGCCAAGTTGTCAACATTAAAGGGGTGAGTTGAGGGAGTTAGGAATTTGAAGGGGTGGGGTTCGTGTGGGCCCCACATCACCTTAAATCCTCCCATGGGTGGTTAACTCCAAGTGGGTCCCACCCCTAACTCCCTTATATAGATTAAAACCACTTAAGAGAGGGTCAAGTGTTGTAACACAACACTTAATCTACTTAACAAGAAAATAAAAATCGTAGATAAATTATAAATTAAACTTCCAAATTTTTTATTATCTTCTCTCGGGTAAACGCAACTCCAGAAATGGCGTTCTTAAGCAATTACCGGCACTACAGTTCCATCGGTTCCCTCGGAATTCGATTCTGAGCACCGGTTCAAAAGATAGAAATTCCCGCTCGTTCATTCACTGAACGTACCCGAGCCAAACTTCGAAAAATGATTCCGGGCACACCGGGCCTCGGAATCAGGCGCCGTTAGAAACTGAGTTCTTGTAAAATTCCAAAGAAAATTAGGTAAAAAATTTCCTTGAAATTTCCGGGTCTTTACATTACTCCCACCTCAGGGCTTTACGTCCCCGTAAAGCTTCAACACAAACTAGGGTCACAAAAGCGGTATTGAACACGCACCTGAGCCTTCCGCTCCAATGTGCTTACCTGGAGGTTCCGTATTGCCAAAGAAAGCGCACCCGAGGAATCGACCGTCCTCTTAGGATCCGCTCATGTTGATCCGCGATCCCTACTGAAACCTCCATGGAAGTAACCCCATTGCCATCGTCCTGCTCCTCATGGTCGATGATATGCGAAGGGTCGAGCACGTATCTCTTCAGTTGAGATACGTGGAAGTCGTCGTGCACCTGGTGCAACTGAGGTGGATGAGTCAAGCGGTAACCCACCTCGCCTACCCAGCTGTGGACCTAGAAAGGCCCGTTTAACCTAAGAGTTAACTTGTCGCCTTGTCCACATCTCCGTAAACCTCGTCGAGGTGAGACCCGTATAAGGACGTGATCATCATCATCGAACTCTAGAGGTCTCCAATTCCTGTTAGAACTGGAACTAAAAACGACTGCTGCCACGAGGGTAAGGTTGACCGACTCAAGAGTGATCGGTCGCACCCTCCTGTGAAAGAGTTTATCCTGTGCTTCCTGGGGTTTCCTTTTCGCCGACCAAGGAAAATCTTCCCGACGTTTTCCTAAAACCGTCAATTTGAGTATGAATAGTTATAGCCCATTCCAAACTCAAACTAACGTCGTAAGGCCTCGACGCTGCCACCAAGAGATTTCAACCGAAACTCTCGCCTTGAGGTTCTGACCACACCGTCGGCGTAAGTGTGATTATCAAGTCTCCTCCCAAGGTATCTTCAAACGTGAGGGTCAAGTCCACGGCTTACCAGAAACTCTAGGTCTGGGACAAGATTTTTGAAAGCGAGGAATGATTTATATCGACGTCTGTTACTATAGCAGCTAGTAGTGGACACAGACTGTCCCTTGAATCATTTTTTTAGAGCCATTGGGTCACACTCCTTGACCGCATGCAGCCGCACTCTTCCTCCGCTCTCCATCTCCCTGAGCCTGGCGGGGATAACTAAGGTGGGTGGTTGTAGCATGTTAAGATGTACACCACCTCATGCTGCCCTCCTAGCTCTGCCTCCATGTCTGCTGCTTCGCAGAATCATCTCTGCTTTAAGATTCCTCTTCTTTAACATTTAACACGATCGAGTCTCTAAGACTGGAGTCGATTTCCTGTTTCTTACTGCATTGTGCAGTCTTCATCCGCTCCTTGATGATCTATACCTTTTATGCATAAGATCTGAAAGAGCTGCTAAAATTTCTCCTTTGCCGAAAAGAGAAACTCGGTCTCATCCCCTAGATGAACCACACTGATTGCCTAATACAGTCAATCCTAACATGAATGATGCATTCATGCCATGGATGACGCCGTAAGGCCTCGACGTAACTACTAAGAGATCCAACTGTCACTCTCGCCTCCAAGGGTCGAGTCACACTGTCGGCATCAGTGTGAGGTCACTGGGTCTCCTCCAGTAGAAATCTCGAAAGTGAGGGTCAAGTATACAGTTTAACTGGGACCACTCAGTATCAACCAAACAAAAGGACAGGAAAGAAAACAAAGATAAGTGTCTTTTTATTATTGCAGCTCATAGTACAAAGACACGAATACAACAGCAACATGGAACTAGAAGTACAAGGGACGTATATACTAGTTCTGCTCTTGTCCACCTACTCCCGGAGCTCTACTGCCTTGTCCACTGCTCGGCTGTTTCTCAAGCACTCATCGCTGCTTCTGCCTCGGTGGCTCCTCCAACGCCTGCGGATCAACTGTACGAGGAGTCGGACAGTCACGTGCCAGGTGACCCTTCCCGCCGCATGAGTAACACTGTTTGTTTCTGGCACGCCTGGCTTTGACCCCACCCCGGGTGCCCTGCACCACTGGTCCTAAAACCCGAGATTGTCCAACTGCTGGTCTGGTCCTCCTGGACCTCTGCATCATCTGTCTACTGCCCACAGATGACTCGGCTACTGATCGAAAAACACGCGTCAAAGGTAGAAGCTCATGTACACGCTCAGGGTGTAGAGCTACTGGCACAAACTCCACCCTGAAGAAGGTCTCGAAGTCTTCCCATGCGAAGGTCATCCCGTCGCAAAACTGGAACAAGTGGCTCCACCACCTGCATGCTGCTGCCTGAAGAAGGCTGGCAGTAAAGATCACCATGAAGTCTGCAGGCATCCCTACTAACCTGAAGACTCTCACCACAGCCTCCAGCCAAACCTCAGCCGCCTGTGGGTCTGTCTCTCCCCGGAACCTGGGTGGCCTCTAGCGCTGAAACTCGTGCAGTGCACTCAAGTGGTTTTCATCGCCTACTACTGGGGCTGGTGGCATCGGTGGCCCAACGTATGGTAGTATCGCTGGTGCCCCCGCTGGTGCCTCAACTGCAAGAGGGCCCTGTACCGAAGCCTCGTCGCTCGGAAGGCTATCAGTACGCACATCCCTCTGGGCTGTAGCTGGTCGTCCGAGAAAAGGCATCCTGAAAGAAACAACATGACACGGTCAAACGATTATACCTGGTGAGCTGACCTGGTTTGAGCTGATATTTAAATAAAACTTCTGGAAACACACATGCAATCAGTGTTTTCGTGCACAAAGTCGGAAATCAGTTGTCAGGGTCTTGTTGTATGGATATGTTGGCCACCTGCACCAACACTGGACTCCCTAAACAGAAACCACACTCGGTACTCTTAACAGTATTGCTTCACAGAAAGAAAATATCAGAGTTAGAAGTTCTGCGGTAGAACCGACTCCTCTGATACCAATTTTTCACGACCCGTCCTCGGGGCCCGTGCCGTGACTACCCCAAGCCCGCCTTCCATAGGCCAGGGGCTGGCGACTAGCACCAAAGGCGTAAATCCTGATAACTGGGAAGGCATTGCCTTTATAAAAGTAAACAAAACACTACAGAGTACAAGTGAAAGTAAAACACTAAGTACAAAGAGAAGTGCTGAAAGGTAAATGGGCTAGAATACAAACCCAAAAGAAAGTACAACTACAACAGAACAAAGTACAAAAGAAAAAGACAACAGTTGGAGGGACGAAAGCGGCTCCTGGGTCGTCCTCCTCAGATCCTACCTGAAGGGTAGGTACAGATGGCGCAGCTCCTGGATCGTCCACCACGAATCCTACCTGAAGGGTAGGTACAGATAGCCTCCACAATTCTATCGCTCGTCAACCTCCTCCGAGTGTCGTCTCACCGTGAAGTCCACCTCTGGATACTAGCTCGTCGTGTAGTCCACCTCCGGGTACCGTCCAGCCCTCGAACACTTGGCCTCCGTCAGCACTGCCCGTCGTCTGCAACCAACACAATGAGGTGCGGGCATGGCCCGTGCAGGGGTGAGTATAACGATACTCAGTAGGGACCCCGAGACCCTCAAGGTCTCACTAAAACCAACAAGGATAACCACAAATAATATCTCAACAGATAACCTCTACTTAGGTATATGCCCATACATATACCTAAGTTATCAAGTAACTCATCTCAATCATGAGGAAAACACAAAGATTATGAAATCAACGGATAACCACTACCCATGTATATGCCCATACATATACCTAAGTTATCAAGTGACCCATCTCAATCATGAGGTAAACACAAAGGTCAAAAGTTTCAGCTCAAACCAGGATTTTCATTATCGAAACCGTAACTACTGAAGAGATCCCTCTCTGGAGTGTACAGTGGTCCTGTCATGGCTCTGAGGTACTGCTCACTAACCTAATACTGCTGAGGTACTCCTCCTGTAGAGTATCGCGGGTCAGCCACCCAGACACAGTAGTGCTTCCCGCCGAGGTATGTCACCCAAACACAGTAGTGCACACCCCCTAGTAGCCTGCTGAGGTACTCTCTGGATGAGTACCGCGGGTCTGCACTGTCACACAGGTAGTGCTCCGTCCGCCATGGTTCTGCACCTCACAAAGTAGTGCTCCGTCCACTGGGCTAGTCAACTCACTCCAAGTCGAGTCGGTCAAGCAGTCGTCAGGTCTCAGTCGGCTACACGGTCTCCGTACTCCGCACGCTCGTCTCTGGGAGGGTCTGCTCCACGAGCTACAGGTCGATACTCCAAGTATCTCAAAGTCCCATGAAGAAGTATCTCAAAGGACTGCCTCATCATAGGGGTCTCAACGCAACAGACGGTGCGTCAATCGGACGCCCGGTCTGTGAGTTACTAGACTTTTCATCCCAGGGGCCCGGTTGGTTTCGTGAGCGAACCAATCTCGACTATATCTCAACTGTACCCTGAACCCTCATAGGGTATACTCATAGGGACCGTTTCTCAACAAGATCATCAACGCCGCTGACGGTTCGTCAAACGGACATCCTGTCTGAAAGATATCAGCTTTTTCGTTCCAAAGGCCTGGTTGGATTTCGGGTACAATCCAACCCGGCCACTATCCAACAGCAACCAAAACCCGGGAGAAGTATGCCAAAAGTTCCGTCTCATCAAGAGGAATTCAATGAGATAGACGGCGCATCAATCGGACGCCCAGTCTGTGAGTTATTGGCTTTTTCGTTACAGGGGCCCGGTTGGTTTTTAAGGAAAAACCAACCCGACCGTACTCCACCTGTGTCCAAACCTCGGGCGGAGTAAGCCAAAAGATCCGTCTCACTTAGAGGAATCCATCAAAGTTGACGGAACGGCAATCAGACGTCCGAAGCTCAAGATATAAGTGTTTCCGCTCCGAGGGCCCGGTTGGTTTCGTGTACGAACCAATCCAGCCGAACTCAAAGTGATCCTAAACCTTGAGTGCGATATACCGAAACGACCTTTTCATTCCAAGTATCGCTACGCAACTGACGGCGCATCGATCGGAGGTCCGTAGCCGAAGTTATGGGCAAAAGACCGAAGACGGTCCGAAAACGGGGGTTTCAGGCCCGGACCGACCCGACCCGAGACCCCCCGGTCGGCCCGAACCGGACCGACCCGCCCCGGGTGCGGCTCGGCCCGGCGCGGCCCGGCCTGGGCACAGCGCACCCAGTGCTCTGGCCAGCTCAACCTTTGGTCGAGCCGTTGGGAGAAAGGGGGGGGCGCCTGCCCCCCTTGTGTAACCCCCCCCCCCCAATTATGTGGGTCGTTTTGAGCCAGCCGGCCGGGGGTTTGAACCCCCGGCTGCACACCTGTCCGGCCGGCCCGCCCTGGCCGGCCGGTTCCTGCCTCCATGGGACCGGCGATGGCCTGTCCCCTTCTTCGCCAACACTGGCGGCCCGGAACCGGCCGCCGGTCACCCTGCTCCGCCGTGGCCCTGAACTGGCCGCGGCATGGTTAGTCCGGCGCGGTGCGACGGCACCGCGCCTTTCCGCCGCAGACCCGCTCCGGCCGTGGTGTCTTCGGTTTTCTTCGATGCGGCGTGATGGTGTCGCGTCCTTGATCTTCTTTCCACGGCGCAGCGCGACGGCGCCGCGCATTTCCTTCCGCATGATTCCGCGTGGTGCGACGGCACCACGCCTTCCCGTACCAAACCACAAAGGAACCAACATGAAATTTGTAGGAGGGTCGGCCGTGTTTGTGCGGTCCGACCCGCTCACATTATTCAATAACTATTGGTTTTAATCCACGAAGAATGACAAACTAGAATCATGAACGGAAAAATAATTAAATAAAATTAAAACCCCCTACCTCGAGCGTGGCTTGAACGAGGTTACCGTTGCGGAGAAAAAGACATCGCGTCGCGGGTCAGTGTCGCGGAAGAGGATTCGTAGACGAAGACGGAGATTGTCCGAGGAGGAACGACGTCTCCCTTCCTTTGTCGTGGGAAGAAGAACGAGGGATGGCATGTCATCGTTCTTCGGAAGAAAGACATGACGACGTTCTTCGTCAGAGACCGATTCGTTCTTCACGTTCTTCGTCGTTGAAGAAGATGTTCTTCAAGCCTCCCAAATCCTCCCAACGCGACAAGACTCTAACCAAAAAAATAAAATAAGCCCAAGTCTTATTTTATTAACATAAGATAAGAAAATGAATTTCAAAAGTTTGAATTAATTCCACTTAATTAATTCAAGCCAAGTTGTCAACATTAAAGGGGTGAGTTGAGGGAGTTAGGAATTTGAAGGGGTGGGGTTCGTGTGGGCCCCACCTCACCTTAAATCCTCCCATGGGTGGTTAACTCCAAGTGGGTCCCACCCCTAACTCCCTTATATAGATTAAAACCACTTAAGAGAGGGTCAAGTGTTGTAACACAAAACTTAATCTACTTAACAAGAAAATAAAAATTGTAGATAAATTATAAATTAAACTTCCACAATTTTTATCATCTTCTCTCGGGTAAACGCAACTCCGGAAATGGAGTTCTTAAGCAATTACCGGTGCTACGGTTCCATCGGTGCCCTCATAATTCGATTCCGAGCACCGGTTCAAAAGATAGAAATTCTCGCTTGTTCGTTCACTGAACGTACCCGAGCCAAACTTCAGAAAATGATTCCGGGCACACAGGGCCTCGGAATCAGGCGCCGTCAGAAACTGCGTTCTTGTAAAATTCCAAAGAAAATTAAGAAAAAAATTTCCTTGAAATTTCCGGGTCTTTACAATGATAACGTTTAGATCTCTCTTGGATGAATTTAAATTAGAAATTTTTTTATTTTATGTTGGTTAAAAAATTCTTTATGACTTTATCTTCTCTATTTTCATGATTTTTCACCATTTGACATCGATTCTACTAAGTCATGATAAGTGATTATATAAACTTTTTTTCATTTTATATAAAATAAATTGATTGTTGGTTTTGATTTGATTTATTAAAAATTTAACATTTACTTTATTTATATCTAATGATTTTAGATAAAAATATTTATTAAATACACATGAATTACATTTTATATAAATTTGGTTTTCCTTAAAAAAATTAACTCCGACTTAAAATATGATTTTGTACATAACATGTATGATGAAATGTTAAAATGGGACTATTTATAAATATATTAAACTTATAGAGATAGTTTGAATAATTTTTTATTTTAAAAATAATGCTTTTATAGTTTATGTTTTGTTCATTTATAATATAAATACTTTATGACTTATAAAAGGATTAAAATTACCATTAAAGACCGTCTTTTTTTCTTGTTATTATTTTCAACAATGTGAATTGTTTTATATGGATGGATAAAATATGAATATGTAATGGGTTTTTCTAAATATGTTTTAAGATTATGATATGTTAGTAAAATGTTATATTTATTTTATTAATTTTTTTATTAGAATACTTAATGGGAATCCTTGGGTATCTATGATCAAATTCAGTGACTTGTACAACACTTGTGAGATAATAAACTACTAGTGACTTTAATTTTTATTACGTACTAGGTAAAGGGATTCCCATTTGACAAGGACAATTTATTTGAGTGGGAGTTTTTTTTAGGGTCTAATAAAGATTCTTACTTTTTGGTTCTGTTATCTCGTGGTCCTAGACTATCTTTTAAGTAACTTATGTGACTAGGCCATGATGTGAGAATACTTAATAATGATTGTTGATTTTAATGATTTCTTCATTTATGGAATTTTTATTTATGCTTTTAAATTTTTATTTTGACTTTATAAATATGAAGTATAATTTACTATATGTATTTTGAACTATCATTTTATGTTTTTTTATAAAAGGACATGTATAGAATCAATGGTGGTAACCAACTAGGTTTCTTGTTCACACACCATATACTCAATTTTTTATTCTATATTTAAACTATTTCACATGACATAAAAAAATTAGGTGCTCCACATGGACATGGTGGATGATAATTATTTTGGGTCCTGATCATAGAGGAGGTGATAGGTGGAGTTTGATAATTTTTCACACGGAGATATGTGTTTTTATGTATCTTTAGTTATGTATTATAGATAACCTATATATTCAACCTTATTGGATTTATATCTCCATTGATTTCCTTATCTTATTCTATTTTTATTTTATATAATGGTTCGCATTTATTTTATTTAATGGCTAATAACATTTATGATGATTTATGTTTTTATTTTATGATTTATTATTCTTAAGTTGTATAGTATGGTTGTTAAACCTTGTTTAAATTTTATGTATTTTTGAAATGTTTATACTTTCTTAGTGTAAATTTTATAACTTATATTGTGGTAATTTAGATTTATAATTTTAATCCTTTTCATTTTATTTTATAATAGGTTGAAACCATTCCCAATGGATAAGTTTGATTCCCTTGGAACTTTTAGTCTGTCTATGGTGATCCAAAAGATATTTTGGCCAGGTGGAATATCATCTTGGGTATCAAGATAGGGTATCCTTGGTTAGTTGTTTACACCACATATGGCGTGTCATGATTTAGTTAACTTCATTGGTTATATTAAAGTAGATTTGTAAAATAAGGTGCAAATAAAAACCATGAGGAGTCTCCATCCGTGAGATAAATATTTGGTAGGCTTGATAGTTTTGATAGAGTGATGTAAGAAATTCCATCATGAGTTAATTGTTTTAAATAACATATAGTTAGGTTTGGGATGGGTGTCTTAGATTTAAATCTATTTTTTGGTGAGCCAACATGAGTTCTTGAGTTTCATGGATAAGAAAATGTCTTAG
The DNA here is from genome assembly GCA_963277665.1 of Viscum album. Classification (NCBI taxonomy): domain Eukaryota; kingdom Viridiplantae; phylum Streptophyta; class Magnoliopsida; order Santalales; family Viscaceae; genus Viscum; species Viscum album. The sequence continues at coordinate 529,260,911 of OY728128.1, forward strand.
GTTATAAGTCCATAGTTAGTTGAGGCTCTAGTGATGTCATATTATGTTGGTGGTTATCCCCTTGAGGGGGATATGGCATACCTCTCAAGCTTGTGTGTGCGTGGTGTTTATATGTTTTTTTATGTAATTTTACCCCCAAGCACCATATATATATATTATGTAACTGGTTGTCTAGTGAAGGATTTAATAAATGTTTTCATGTATATAAAGAGATATAATTGAGTTGTAAAATCATTATAAACAATGATAAAGTGATTATTATTAAATAGTTTCTCATTTTCCTAAAATGATGATAGTCTTAATTTAGTATGTGTGGTGGCCTATTAAAGAGATTCAGCCATTATATTTTGTGTTTTTTAATCCCTTATCTCTTTGAAACTTGTTTATTTAAAATATATTTCCCTTAAAATAATTAATGGATTCATCTTTTCAACTGTGCTCAACATCCATGTTATGCCTTACATACTTATATGATGTTTTCCCTTAAATTGAAAATTTTGTTTATTTTTTTCCTACTATATGTATATGTATATTATTTTATTATACATGGGTTTTACTATTATTTAAATGGGGTAAAGTCAAATGATTATTTTCTTATAGAATTATTTTCCTGGTACCATATATCGATAATAATAATTTCATTGAGATTATATTAATATCCCTTCTAATTATTATTATACTAGTAATTTATATGTTCTCATATCATTTTCAGTAGGTTGAAAGGGGTATAACATGTTATAAATTATTAATAAAGGTCATAAATGAATGGTTCCTTGATGGTCATTTTTTTGGTAAGGAATCTTATGGTGTACTACACATGGGTTCCAGGGGAAATATAAAGTTTCATTTGAATTGTGTTCATTTTTGTTTTCAATATCCATGTTAATAGTTATCAAGGGTAATTGGGTGATAAATAATAGAATCCACCTAGTACATGGAGATTAAATCTGTGTCCCATTTTTATTAGGTAAAGAGGAATTTAGATGTCACCATTGGAAATGAAAAGTGAGTCTCCTATATTGGAAAAGGAATTTGGATATGATTTATGCATTGGAAAAAATAGTTGGATAGGTTCTAATAGAATCTCCTTAACATGAAAAGACATTATGAGCTAAGATTCATGGATGAGAATAAAATGTTTTAAGGAAGGATTTTTAATACTATCTACAATAGTTAGGAATAGAGTAAGTGATGTCTGCACTAAAAGGATTGAAGGTATGTTATAATCAATGTTTTATGGAAATATTGTTTGAAGTTTTGAAGATACCTAATTTGAGAAAAATAGCATCCAACATTTTTTATTTGGGACTTATAAAATTAGTGGGTAATTACACTTATATGAACCTTCATTGAGGCTAGAGTTTATAAGTTGTTAATCCCTTGGGAATACACTACATTGGGTGTTTAACAGATTTTTCCTTATTATTTTAGAAGAGGATGTTAAGTAATTTTTATAAATTTGCAAATGTGTTTTTTGAGTGATTAAAAGTGATTGATAATGGTTGGAGGTAGTTTGAAGAATACATGATTTTAATTTAAGAAGTTTTATATTTTTTGTTTAATGTGATAATTTTAGCTATGTGGGGATGTTCATGGTTGATCCACTTCATTCCATCAATCAAATGTTCACACTACTACAAATTGAGTGAAATATAGTGCCAACCACTAACAACACTAGAAAAAAGCACCTATAAAGGGGGTCTTTATCCATACTAGAAAATTTATTGTTAAAAGGTCCACTTTATTATTGTTTTTAATAGCATTGAAAAATCCAACTTTTATCAGCTCTAGAAAAAAGTTAGGTTAAAGGGTGGCCTTTATCAGTGCTATAAAAAACTAATAAAGTGGACATTTATTAGAACTTTTGTTTTAGCGCTAATAAAGTCCTTCCTTTAGCGTCATTTTTTACTATCACTAATAAAGTGTATATTTCAAATATATATATATATATATATCATTAAAAATAATATTTATATATATTTATATTTTTATATTAATATAAATATAATATATTTTATTAAATATGATTTATAGAAGACTGAATATGCATTTACACTTAATATATAATAAATTTATTGAAACATAAATTAGAAAATAATTAAAAAATAATTTTAATTAATAATTTTAAAATTATTATTGACTAATAGTCATTTTATAAGATTTGGATGACAGAAAAATTCAATAAATGAATCAACGGTATAAGATAAGTTGAAAACATGACTTAAATTTCAGATGGTCATGACATTTGATCTAGGTGCCTATATGGGTTATACCACATAAAAAATCAAATCCTACAAAGATATCTACACCATTTTGAATCGGTTGGCTATGGTCACTATTTTTTCATAGTTGAAAAGGCCTAATGGCCTCCAAAAAAGATATTTTTAGTTGGGAAACCCCAATGTTTTATTATTTGATTGAATTTCAGCTTCATTTAAGAGAGTGTTATTGTCCCTTTTTATTGGATACGAAATTTATCCCTAGGTATTACATTCATATAGATAATATGGTTTAGAAATTTTATAATTTTTTATATTTTATTTTTATTTATAATTAAATATATAAACCTTTTCTTTTATTTAATTTTAATAAATCAATTTTATAAACACATATTTAAATATATTTATATAAAAAATATTTTTAAATATATAAACTAGATTCAAATAAATATTTATTACTCATTTTATTTAAAATAAAAAATTAACTATTTTTACCTCATAAACATGCATTAATATATATACATATTCCAATACAAGTAATGTTTATATATAAACTTGTGTGTGTCAATAATATATATATATATATATATGTATATGTATATGTATATTATAATATATGTAAATAAATACATATGTGTGTGTGTGTAAATATTTGTACATATATGTGATAAATAAAAATTTATACTTGTGTGTTTAATTATGTGTGTGTTTCTCAATATTATGTACATACTTCATATATAGAAGTGTATTTTTATAGATATATAAATATAAATAAATCTAGTATATAAATGTATTTATAATAAATATTTATAAATATGTTATAAAAAATTATACTTAAATATACAACTGCATGTAAATATGTATAAATATATATATTTAAATATATAGACATAGAAATATATATCTCATGTATAAAATTTATATCTCAATATATAGACATAATTTAAAAAAATAATTTAAAAATAATTATGGAAATCATAGGGAATTAATTATTGTCTATTTTATTTAAAAAAATATCTAAACAATTTTTATACATTATAAAAATATATGAATATATATAATTTTAAAAATGTTTATATAATGTATATATATACATGTGTGTGTGTATTAATAAACATATATATGTATATATTTTCTTGTATATATAAATGAAAATTAATATATAATATATTTAAATAAATATTCGTGTATATATATATATATCGCACACACACACCCACACACACACACACACACATATATATATATGAATAAATAGAAATATCATAAAATATAAAATAAAACAATCTTAGTGAAGTGGTAAAGGTAACTGACTCACACAAGGGAGGTCACAGAATCTAGTCCAAATGTAAGCAGGTATTGAGGGGAGCATTCTAGCACTGAGGAAGGGGTTGTTCAAGAGCGGCGAGGAAGGGTGGGGTGTGTGATGGTGGTTGGGGAGTGAAAAGTGATGATAAAGATGGGCTATGAGTACTGATAAACAGGGGATTAGGGTATGTTAAAAAAAATAATTTCTTTTCAAAATTTTCATCAGTACTAAAAAATGAATATAAGGAGTGAATTTATTATCTCATTTTTAGCAGTATTAAATCAAGCATTTATCAGTGCTAAAAACCGAAAAAGGATTCCATTATATTTATTTTTAGGTCTAATAAATCCACCCTTTATTAGTTCTTTTTATGAGCACTGATAAAGGTCTTCTTTTTTACATCACTAAAAATATCATCACTTTTTAGAACTTATAAAACCATGTTTAGTGATACTAAAGGGTGGATATGTTTAATTGTCATAAAGTATCATGTGGTTGATGCACTAATAGAATAATTTATTGGTTATTTGGTCAGTCTATTAAGTCGTGTGGTGGATCCAATGCATCACATTTCATTAATTTTTATATGTGTGTTCGATCCAATAACTACACAACTAATCTCCATAGAAAGTGCTTTGTTTATGAAATTGATTAATATATGGTGTATTGTATACCTATTCCTTATGGTTGATGTATAAAGTCTGTTAATTTGAATATGTGGTCAATCTATCCATAGTCTCTTCTTTAACTTTATGTATGATCAATCCAACACTAAGAGAAATTTTTATGAAGTTGAAAACTAAAAATTTTAGATTTCAAAATTTATAATCTAAAGAGGAAATTGAATGAAATGATTCTCAGGATATTATTCAATGGATAAAATATCACAACACAAGTGTGATAAATTTTCCTAATTATTGGGTGCTAATATTAATAGAGATTTAGGAAATTACAAAGTAGTATGACTTATAGAATATTTATAATGTAATAAAATTAAGAAATATTGGAAATAAGGAAAATGAATTCAGAAGATGTTGGAAATATTCCAACACAATCCAAATATCATTATTCTATTATGATCCATGTTCTAAGTTTTATTGTAGTGAATTAAAGAGTATGTTGAATTTATAGGAAACAAATTAGGCTTGAATATGTTCATATATATTTGTCAAAATTGGAAATGGAGAGTAATATAATGATTCATGTGTTATGTCAATTTGTTCTAAATATCATAGGGAGATTTGTGATTCAATATTTGGGAAAATATATAGATGATTTAAGTTGAGATGGAATTCATATATGTAGATCATTTTAAGTTATACATTGGTATTCAATGAATCCCTTATCCTACACGAAGTTCATCTTAATAGTATATGAAGTGTTGTATATTTTATAGAGTTCTGGTGAATGTTAAATAAATATTTCCATTGAATTTTTGAAAGAATATGAGGTTCTAGAGTCATCTGGTATAAGCTTCTAAAATATTTACTGAGATATGAATTTTATTTCTATAGATTAAATATGAAGATACCATGTTTTGAAGATCCATAATCGATCAAAATAGTGAAATATTTTTACTCTCATGTCAAAGGGAATATGATGAATGATCCAGTGGAATTTTTAGAAAAAATAATTGGTTTTATTGAGAAAATATTTGAGGAAAAACTATATTTATAAGAATAATTTGATTCTAGAGAGAATTAATTGTCTAAACAGGTTGGAAGATGAAACACCCACTTAAAACTAGAGAAATATAAGGGAGAAACATCCCCAATTTTCCATGATATCATGTCTCTAATTGATGAAAAAATTAAAATAATTGTTATTGATCAGGGAGTTTTTAATAATTCTATTATTGTGTAATTCCAGGAATTAAATAAGAAACAGAAGGTAACTATGAGTACCATGGATGCACAGTTCAATGTGAAACCTAAAATAATTAAATTGATTGACATTTCACTATTTGAAATTGATAAGATTCATGAAGAAAAAAGTTATATGATAAAGAATTACTATTAATATAGGTTGAGATTAGAGGAAGATGAAATGATCACTCTCAACATGAAATGTCACAAAAATTTTATTGAACTACAAAAATCTAGAATCTGTTCAGGTTAAACCATATCAAAGATTTGAGAAGAAGAGTGGTTCCACTTAGGTTTCAAAAACAATCTCTCATGATGGACTCTTTATAGTGGTAAAGAGAGCTTAAGATGTGTTTGGGAATTATCAACCTCAAACACATGGATAAAGACCACTCACAGTAATAAAATATATAGATGAACTGAATGTATTTTGTAAAACGAGGCTGTAAAAATGATAAATTCTATATATTTTGTGGGTGAATAGAAAATTTCATAATCCTGCAACAACAACAAGGGTATATGTGAGTATGTGTATGGTTATATTTTCAAAAAATTATTTTATAAAGAGAGGTGATAAATTCTAAAAAAAATGTATAAAATTTATGACAAATTGATTCTATTAGAAAAATAATAGAATTAAATATTATTGGTGATACTAGAGGATGGGTAATACGTCTATATATTTTTGACATAAAATTTCAACATATTTAAGTTAGAGTAGGCATAAAATAAATGGGGGGAAGATGAAAGAGAGAATAAATATTTTTTATAAAAGAAATATGTTTTACAAAACTAAGATTCTTTTTCATTAAATAATACATTTGAAATTATAGAGAAGTTTTGTGATTATTGAAACATTTATGGACACATAAATGAATAATGTTGGTAAATTCCAACTAGCCCCAAATCACATGATAATGAAATGATAGAGACATAGTATCTTATGAATAAGGCAAAAAATTGATCATACCATGAGGAGTTAACAAATGAAAAAATAATATAGTAATCATATCCCCAATAAGTCAGTGTAGATGTCTAACCAGGATATCATACCAACAAGAATAAAATTCTTCTATTGTGGAAAAAGATGGAACACTATGAATTTTTTTAAATAAGACATTGAAACCAAATCTAGATATTGAATTGTGGAAATAAATAAAAATTTAAATCAAAGAGGTGAAAAAAAAGATTATCATGGTGAAATACATCAATGATGATGAAATTGAGAGGCTTTCCAAGAAGGGTGGCCCAAAATCTAATAAAGTTTTATGTGAAAGTTTTAAAAAGGTAGGCCACATTCCTAAAAATTTCATGACTTGTCTTCTAGGAAACGAATATATAAAGAATGAAAAAGGGAATATACCATTTTATTCTTGTTTTAAATAGTTTTCTAAAAAGATGAATCCCATATTGAAAATATTTGAAAATAATAGTCTTAATGATATATTAATCATATGGCTTGATCTATTGGAATAAGTGAGGACGTTAGATGAGAAGTAAAGTAATTAAACCACTATTGTATCTCAAGAATATAAGCCTATTCTAACAAATATGAAAGACGATAACAATAATCCATTCATGCTTCTAAAAGGAGTTCAAATTCTGAAACGTAAATAGGATTCAAGTATAAAGAAGAAATGATACTTTAGTGATAAAAATAATAATCATCCTCGGTTTCGAACGTAGTCTCATCCACTATACTATAAATATGGAGTTTAAGTATTCAACCTTAATCCCAAATAAATAGTACTTTTGTTTCAATGCTACATATTGAAGGTGAATACGGAAAAATTTAAACTACCATAGAGGATATTTCAATTTTTATTCACTTCCAATTAGTATCAGTTTCAATTGGTATCATAATTTCATATAGATTACTTCTACAAGAAAACTACCAAGGTGATAAATCATGGAATATTAATACATCCCTTAAGGGGGGAAACTAATGTAGTAATATATGGTAGTGAATTTTCATCTTCTCAAAAACCTTTTATCTATACATCCCTAGTATATGTTGAAGTTGAGGTATGATATTCATACTTTTTTCCTTATTATGTTGTATACTTTTTTTATTTATATAGGAGGTTTTTAAATGAAATTAGTAAATAGTATACCAATACTTGATATTGTTCATGTGTTCTATAAAGAAGATTGTAGGTTTACAAATGTTTCTGAAAATATGATTTATACATCCCCAAAGAAATGATATTCTAAGTTTGTGTCACATGCAGAAAATTTATGGATATATTTTTTGTCTGGGTTATGGTTCCTTTTTATACATTGAATTTTAAAAAATAAAACTATAGTGATTAACTAATGTCTCAATGATAAATAATTTTTGGTTCATCCACCACTCAAAAGTAATATACAAAATATCTCAAGAAAGTAGGATTGTATGGAAACTAAACTAATCCAATGTGAGATGATATTTGTATTTTAAATGGATGAGAATACCCTTACATTAAGGGGAATAAAAGTTCAACACTTTTTATTTGTTTTATTTATGAGGGGAATAAAATTGAACTTCAGTTTAATATTGACATGTATCTAATAAGTATTGAAGTTAAAATTATCGACAATATATCCAAAGGTGTTGGTTGAAGTTCCATTTGTATTATTTTTGTGTCTATTGTCAATGTGAATTAAATATTTTTTAAGGATTCTTTAGTGATGGATTGTATAATCCACACAATATATATGTTTGTAATTTTTTTCCAATTTTTCTTGTGTAAATAATATTTGAGATACTTTAATTTTAAATTCAAAGTGAGAATCACATGTTGGCATAGAAAGTTGTAAGTACAGGCTTCCTCGGAACAAATGGTTGAATATATTCTAAGTGAGGCCATTTAAAATTATAATATTGTATTATTTAAACTTTATAGAAGAACATAAAAAGTCGTGAATAAGGATTTATAGTATTTTCTTCAAATGTTTTGAATAATTGAAATACTACCTGTATGAAATAGCTTGAAGAGAAATTATAATCAATGATATAGTGGAAAATTGATTATAAATATTGAAGAAATATGTAACACAATTAGATTTTTAAATAAAAAAATGGTTTTGGTAGCTTATATGTCATGAAACGTAGATCTTAGATGAGAATTTAACACCCCATGACTTTATGATTTAATTTGTTTTAAATAAATTGGATCTCTTCGATAACTTATGAAAAACACAACCCCAACCCTAAATGAACCAGAATATAGTTTACCATTATAACCTATCCATTAAATAGGAGGGTATGAATAGTACTAACTAAATTATGATTATTATGGTCATATTTTAATTATATATAAAATAACAATCATTTAAAATAAAAAAAAATGTTTTCTAAAAAACTGTATTTTACTAATAGAGGGTTTAATAGTACTTTATGAACATAATTTAAAATTAATTTTGAAAATCATAGAAAATTTATCTATTAAAAATAAAATTAATTTTTTAAATCATAATATCTAAATTATCCTAGGATTAATTTTTGTGATTTTTCTGAAATATTTCATTTTTCAATGAATAGTTAATAATACCGATTTTTATTGAAAACTAAATTTTCATTAAAATTATTTACAATGTTAAATTATATATTAAATAGTTAAAGTAAAATTTGTTTAATTATATTATAATAAATTAAATTTAGGTTTTTTAAATCATTTTATGATTTAATTTGTATACTAAAACCTTCTACACTAATGAAAATTTACTCTTTGGAAACCCACTTTTTCATCGCGTCTATGAGTATAATTTTAAATTTGATTCTTCCACTTCTATGGATTATATTTTTAAAAATGGATAATATATATTTTTTTAAAATAATTTATATAATATAGGAAGGTAAAATTAATTTTTTACTATTATGAATAGATAACTCAGTAGAAATTATTTACCGTGATTATGGTAAAAACGTGTTTATCTGGTGCTAAACTAAGAAGATAAGGGTGAAATGACATAAAAATTATCCAAAATTTACGTAAATATTTTCACCTTATCACCAATAAGGTTTGATAATGACCCATTTTTATCCTTTTTTCAGGATAAAAACATTGGTATCAGCTTTGTTTTTCAAATATACCAAGTGTGTCTTCTCCCCCACTTATAAAAGACCACCCACTATCCTCCCATATTCATGATTAAAAATACCTTTTTTGTAAAATACTTATCCAAATCACTTCCTTAATCCCCTAATAACATCATAGTTCAATTTCATTAATCATAAATCCTACCTAGGAGGGCTTTTTCTTCAAACCAAAATAAGTTTTCTGATGAAGAGGCAACGTTCTGAAATGAGCGCTTTTATTTTATTTTATTTTTCTATATCATAAAATTATTATTAGAACATGATTATATAATAACATAAATATAACATATATATATACTAATATTTTATTATTTTATGTTCATGGACTATATCTATATCCATTTCCTTCAAATAGGAAATGAAACCGTTGCTCGTGTCTAAGGAAGACTACCGACTCACGAACCGATGTAATTCATTTTCCATCACCACCTTTCTAGCGTGGATATATTGGTGGATTTAAAAAAATTATATTATATTTCTCATATTATTATACTTATGGAATTATAATATCATATATACATTATTATTTTCCAGGTTGTCTAAAATATGATAATGTCGTTTGTGTATAGGGAAAACTACCACCTCACGAAGCGTTGAGATTAATTTTTCACTTATGATTTACATGAAAAGTAATAAGGATTAATTTAATGAATATATATGATATATATGAAATTATATTTAATATTTAATATTAAAATATCATCCACTTCCTTACCCTTTCACTCATTAATGGAACAATATCATCGCTCGTGTGTACAAATGAAATACCATCTTTATGAAGCGATGTGATTCATTTTCTTAGTCCAACATTTATGAATGATTATAAAAATGTATATAATGAGTAAAAAGTATATTTATAACATTAATATAATTATTTATATGATTTATATATATCATATACATAAGAACAAAAACATTCGTGACAATACACACAAAGAAAAACAAGGTAATTAACACACAAAACAATGAAAATAATGAAATATTATCTATAAACAAGTGGTCAAATGTTATAAATAAATAATATATGATATTATAAATATGAATATAGTTCCATTATAAATTAATAACTTTATCAAAACCATTATTTATGATATTAAATCATGTTCAACCAAAAGATAGTGTGAGGTAAGGGACATCATCTTAATTTCCCTTCATTGAGGCATATTGTAATGTGCACCTAAATTCTTTTATATGGTTTATATAATTACCATTTTAAATGAAATCTAATTATACCTTAATAATTCATTCAATTTTACTTTTAAATTTTAATTATTTCATCTAATAGGACATGACATAAAAATTACAAAGTCGTAAATATTTTCGCAACTCAATTTCTTTTCATTGGGTTACATTACTTCTTAATTGTATTTGAAATTATAGGATTGTGTGTATAAACACATTTTCTTATATTATGATATATTTACACATTTTTATATCTATTAATATTTTTTACACATAATCAACACATTTATTAATTATCACTTCAACATTATTATATTTGTAAGTGTTTATTTCACAATCTCATTTTAATCATGATTGTTTATACATAAATTTCCATTGAAGGAAATTATTTGATCATTATATAATAAACCCGATTTTATTTTATTATAATATATTTATTCATGATATTTTCAAGTAATAGTACCATTTTTGTACTTTTTGGTACTTAAAATGACTAAGAAAATGTTTTTAAGAAAATCCAGTTATATTTCTCTCTATGGTCAAAAATTATTTTTCTTTCAAAACCATGTTTTCTAAAAATGTTTTAAAAAATGTTTTTAAAATTATCAAAAATATTTTTAACAAAATTTATACATATTTTTTAATTTTTAACAAAAAAAAATTAAATGGATCTTCATTTCATTTTCCAAAAAATGCTTATTTGGATATTATTGAAAATATTAAAGAAATATTTCTCTTAACGTGTATGGAATGAAAGGAATTTTCCATCATCCTGACCACTCAAATTTTTTAACTATTATTTTACATGTTTTAAAAGTTTATTTTCAAATGAAATTATTTTCAAACTGTTTTGTGAACTTTTTTTAACGGTGATTTTCAAAGGGAAAATGTTATTTTCCTTGATAATGTTTTTAATGATTTTTTTAATGTATTTATATTCATTAAATACATCAATATTTTATTATATTATGATCCACTAGGGATATGTTGTATTTATATAATCCTTATTTTTTCTCTAGATGTTTTATGATAAGTTTAACTTGGGAAAGTACTGAAATTCTTTTTCTAGATTAATTTCTATAATCATTAACTTTACCTTGAAATATTCACTTTCATGTCATTATTAGACATTATATTTCCCATAAATATCCATATTATTTATCATGGATATACTTATTAATTAAACTATATATAATTTATAAAAATAGTATTTTACTTTGAATGTTATATGATTGAATGTGGAAATTATTGTTAATTCATATTCTATACTCGATATAAATTTTTTTGATATGGAAAATTTTCATTGAATTAAATAGACCATTCAATATATAATGAATTTTTTGAACATAAAGATATGGGTGGGGCATAATTATGGGTATTCCCATAATGTATCGGTAGTCTCATGAGAAAAATTAGTTAACTAGCCTTAGTTAAATTGGTTTCGGGTGTATACCTATCACTCGTTTTTAAATATTCTTATGAAAGGCCTTAATGGTATATGTATGAAGATGCATGAGATCATGAAATACAAAAATTAAGAACATCTTTTATTAATAATTAATTTTTTATTATCCATGATATTTTTCCAATGATATTATCTCTGGATTCATTTTTCGTATCATTTTATCAATTAAATAGCGTGTGTGTTCAGTTATTTACAATGATATATCGATTTTAAATTATCTATTCATAATAGTTAATTTATTTAAAATGAGTTTTTGTTCATTTGTTTACATTTACAAGTGGATTTTTCATTATCTATTCATGAAAAACATTTTATTTAAATGGAATGTTTGTTCAGTTACTTACCTTGACATATTGATTATGACTTATTGAATAATATCTATTTACTCATAATATATTTGGATTTATGTAACACTTATTGAGAATTTCATATCACCCATATTTTTTTCCTTTCCCTAGAATCTGAGGAGTGTACTATGAATGATATCAAAAAATATGCTATAGGGAATAATGATATTCTCAAGAGAAATTATACTGTTATTTTTGTATTCAAATGTAAAATGCTAATTATATATGTAACTTTTCTACCAAGACAACTAAACTATTCGGCCCTTCAAGATAAAATTATTGTTTCTTATACCAATGTAATAAAGTATACACTAGATCTTGCCTACTGGGGTTATATTAATTACTACATTTGAGTTGGTAGAAACCCATCCTCGGTTGATGTGGTAGAGGTCTTTTGAAATAATTATGTAACAACACTTGGATAAAGTTTTATTAAGGGTGGATTTTACGATATGTGAATTTATTAATAATAATCTACATGGGTTCTTTGGTTTTTATATAAGTACATTAAAAATGAAAAATTTGTTTTGTATTTTTTTCATAGTGATTGAGAATCATTAGAGGTAGTTTGAAGAAGTTATATGATTAAATAAATAAGTTTCATATTTTTTGTTTGAAGTGAAGATTTTGGATGAGTTTGGATGTTGAAGAGGCCAGTGGTTTTCATGGCCCTTAAAATTACATTTATCAACCTACACTAGCACAGTGGTGCAGGGTCGATCCACAGAGAAGGCAGGTGAGTGAAATCTAAAGTTTTAAAACTAAAAAACTCATTGTTGTCAGTAATGAGGTAAAAATCATTATAGTTTTCTTTAATTTTCAATTTTTTTGTACTTTTATTTAAGAAAAGAGACTAAATTGAAAACTACTAAAATGATGAACTAAGAGCTACAGTTAAGCTAATATATGATAAAGAAATACTAGAATAAAGCAGCAAGGTCGAAGGATCAGATCAAAAGTAATAATCGAGAATTCCAAACTACTGGTTTAAAGGATATCTCCTCTACTACACTTTATTGAATCACACCTCAAGAAATAATGGTGAAAATTCTCCCTCTCCAGGAAACTAAACACAAAGGAGACTAAATTTAGGAGTTCGCCACTCCAAAATAAGTCAAACTGCTTGATAGTTAGAAAATGATAACAGTTGGAAAATAAACTCACTGTAAATTTCCACAGTTTAAGACATTAACGCTTCCAAAAATGCATTCAAGAACTACCTCACCAGTAGATCTTGGATTTATGAATTTTTTAAACATTTAAGGTGTGAAACAACTAAACTGAGAATCATTATTAAATATCAGGGATTGATTATGATTCTGAAAATTGTAAAGTGAATGAAGAAGTTTGGAAGATTAACCAAAAAAATTGAATTCCCGAGCTAAGATAATTAATCCCTTGATCATATTGATTTAAGTAATGAAAAAAAATCGATTACAGAGTACTGAGAACTTAAGTACAATAAGGGAAATGAACTCCCTTAGTGATGGTCTATTCTCAGGCTCATTGCCTCTATGTCTACTCTATCATCTCCAAGGAGTCTCTGCTATCGAATGGATGTGTTCATGGAATCCGAATGAGCCTCTCTGCTCTCATCTAATGTGATCATGGAATGAATGAGCGTCCTTGAATCTGCTCTCTAACGTGTGTTTATTTGATTGAATGAGTGTCGTCCCTTTCTAATTCAGCTGATAGTCTTCTTTAATATCCACTGTCATCTACTGCATGTCACCACACATCTTCCACCGACTTTTAAATCTCTTCACAAATGCATGACACAACATGTGTGTTTTCGTAATGGGCACATCGCACGAGTTTTCCTCATGTAACAAACTTTGGATGAGTTAGTTGGAATCACATGGATGTGTTTTTTCCTCTTGAATGAACCTGCACATGTTATAACAAATGAAATAATTAAAACTCAACGAAAGTTAATTAAAATTTTATAGTTATTATTTTAAGTTTACTTTTATAGTAATTAAAGTTATTAAATAAATATAATAGATGATAGTTATTATTAAATATTATTATTATGATTATTAATTTATTATTTAAACTTAAATAAAATTATTAAGTTCTTTATTCATAATTTTTAATTAAATTATTTAGATAGTGTGAGTATTAATTATAAATACTTAGTATAACTTTATTAAATAATTAAATTAGATTAATAAATTACTTTAATTAGATTAATAAATTACTTTACTACTTCAATTTTTAAATTTATTCTGTTAGAATTAAAGTGTTAAAATACATAATCTAGTTAGTAAATAAATTTATTAATAAATTATTATGGTTCAAATTTGGATTTTATAATCCCTTATTAGTTTAGATTATAGTTTATTTTTTAACTAAACTATTTATAAATATTATAATAGTTAAACTTTATAATAGTTATTTACTATTTAATTTTATGTTTAATTTAATTTATTAACTATTGGTTTATTTTAATGTCATTATCTATTTAGTGTTGGTTTTTTAAAAAAAAATCCTTCATGCCTCCCCCTATTCCATGGCGCAACAGAGGAAGGGGAATCAGGCTTCTTCGAGAAGCCTCCAGTGCAGTGTAGCGGCTCCAACTATAGCTCCTCCTTTGTTTCCCATAGTGGCAGCCTCATGTACAACAGCACAAAACTGCAGCGCAAAGGCATCTTCCTCTGTAAACTGGTGGCCTCCTCCCTCCATCCATGGTGGCTTCAGCGATCTGCACGGTGAGGGCCTTGGTCCACCTTCCTCCTCTTAGCATCAGCTTCAACCAGTGGAAAAAAGCAACAATTCTCCTACTTGCAGCGCGGAAACTCCTTCTACACTGGATCTACACAATGATGAAGCCTGGCGAGCTCGTCCGACTCATCTCCTCTCCATGCTGCAGCACCTGAATGGTTCTTCTCCCTTCCACACGTCGGCAACCACCAGCAACGATGCATAGCTAAACAGCTTCCTTTTCTAAATCCAACCCCATCCCATCAACATTCAGAGATAACCTGACCATCTTTATTAATCTACTCAACACCATCCTCGGCAGATCAATTATTCCCTATAGAAACAGAAAGCGGTGTCTCCTCAAACAACAGAAGATGTGTGATTTGGTTTCACTCCATAGAAATCACATCAGTATGATTCCTCTTGAAATCTTAAATCCATGTTTTTTTAGAACTCTATTGAATCTTGGTTAGAGAATGGTGGAGAGAGAACAGTGAAAAGGATCGAAGTGATGATGTGGTGATAGATGGAGAGACAAGGAAGAATGGAGGAAAGAAAGGGTAAAAGAAGAGGAAGAATATCAGTGTGGTGCGGAGGGATTAAGTATGGGAACAGAATGTTGAGGAATTGAGGAAACATTAGCTAACGGTGAGGAGTAGGGAACGGTGAGGGGATAGGATGTATATCAGTGAGAGAGAGGGGTGAAATCGGTAAGTAGGTTACCATTAGAATGGTGGTTGTGGGTCACCATTTCAAATTAAAAATAAGAGTCATCGGTACAATTAAATAGAAAAGTTTATTATTATTGAATAAAAAAATAAGCTCACCGTTATTATAAAAAAAGGAAAGAACCGGCGCAAGGGTCACCGGTACACAGAATGAAACAGTGAGGTGAGGGGTTACCGTTACAACTAAAGTAAAGAGTCACTGTTAACACTAAAACAAATAACTAACGGTGACCTTCAAAAACTAAAAACACATAAATTAAACATAATATTAAAACTTAAGTAAACTAAATAAAAAGACTAATAAATAATTAATTAAAATAATGTTAAACCCCATTAATTAAAACAGAATTTTTATTAACATTTAAAACATTAAAATTATTAATTGACAACACTTAAATTATAAACTGAATAATTGTTAAAATAAATTAATAAAAGACTTAAATTAGAATAACTAAATAATTTTATTAAAGGTTAGTATAAAATAGAAATGAAGATCATCGGTGACCCAATAGTTCACCGCTAGTTCTTGTCTACCTCACCAGTAGACTAAAACCAATAGAAAATGAATTAATAATCAAACTGTATACATCAAATAAAATAATTAATGTTTAAAAACTCTTAATTAATTATTTTATAAACTAAATAAACACATAAAATTAAAAGCGGACTAATTAATTTAACTTAAAACACAAATTATTTACTTAAATGATTAGGGGGGTGACTAAAAAAATTAATTAATAAAGTTAAAATATTTTAATGTAACTAAATTAAAAGATAAAATACTAAAATAAAGGCTAAATTAATTAAATAGAAATTTGTTGATTAAATAATTGTTTAAAATAGATATTAACTTATTAAAAAGTCAAGAATATTTGAATTAACCAAACTAAATAAGACATAATTAAAGTAGATTTGTTTAATAAGATTAAAATTATTATTTTGATGACTAAAAATACATAATTAATTATAAAAATTGATTAATTAACAAAGATAACTATAAAAATACAAAATTAAAATTATTTAGTATAAAGTGATTAAATAATTAATTAAATCATTTAAAATTAAGTAAAAAGATGTGGAAAAACTATGTAAAAATAGATCTACATCAAATTCCCCCACACTTAAGCATTGTTTGTCCTCAAAAAATCTCATTTTTCATTATCTTTGAAAAACATAAAAGCGTATTTATGATTAATATCACATTGTAACATGTCCAACACTCAAAAACAGAGGACAAAACATAACAACAAGCTTTGAGAAAATGAATTACTCATATGAATCTTGCATATAACAAATACTCAAGGGTAATTAAGAAAGCTATGAATCATTAACGAATGAAGATGTCATGCCTTATACATGATACAAATTAATGACTCACTTCAATCCAATATCAGGTTATAATTTTAAGAGTGAAATGAGGTAAAAATTCAATGGAATTAAGACCTTAACCAAGGAATGTTGTATTTTAACTAAATCCTAGTTTCCAAAAATAATTAATTTTTTTCGAATCACTTATTGATACAACCTAAATGATTTCCATAAAAACCAATTGACCCCTTCTTCATCTACAGTTCATCATTCCCCTCACCTTAATGAGCTCATTTTTTACCTTGGACACTATTTATTTATCCCAAGCCATGTTTCATTGTGCTAAGCACTGTGCAATGCACTTATACAAAGTAAACAAAGGGGTTTTTGTAAACAGAAACACACCCAACATCTAGGGTCTCAGAGACTCACCGTGGGATCCCAGATGCCCAAATTACCCCTCTTCCAAAATATTTATATAGGAACCATTTACATTGGTTCATTAAAGCAATAACTTTTAATAATTAAAAGATTAATGAGGCCCCTAGAATCAGAATCAAACTTCCAGTTCCAAGGGTTATGATCATTGCTCCATAAATATGTAACCCAAATCAATTTCAGAAGTAGTTCCTAAAACGAATTTCCATCAAATAACAAAGTAATATCACTCAGTAATCATCCATTATCATCAATTTTAGACCCTAAGTAGTTCTTAACTACCATAAAGGAACTTTTCCTAAGGCAAGACCCAATTGAGTAAAGTGTAAAGCCTAAAATTATTCAAGAATTTTGAAAAACAATTATCCATTTTTTACAAGAAATATGAATTGAAGTGCGAATTGATGGGCATACATTAAAGAATAGTTTAGCACAGTCAAGAATTGACCCCCTCCCCACACTTAAAACCAAACTTTTTCCCCAAATATATCTTATAAATATGGAGAAGAACAGTTAATCAATTAAGGTTCAAAATATATTTTTAATTAAGTAGATTTATGACATGTAAAAATGGTCTCAATGAAGTTCAAAGATATTGTTTGCCACAATGAATAAATAATCAGCAGGTTCATTAAAAAGTAAAAACACTAACACTTATTTCCAGTGACAACATTTTTCAGTTAAAGTTCAAACAAGGCATGCAACTTGTGGGTGCACAATTAATCGGGTGTAAGAAAATTTAGCAGAATTTATTCAGTTAGGTATTCAACACAACAGACAGAGTTCAAGAAAAAAACCCAACATTAATCAGATTTAAAACACCATTATCATGTACCCCCCAGCTTTAATTACATGCAGTGAATGGGTTTTAAACAATGAATATCAGTTCACAGCAACTGGAACATGAATATTTTTAATTAAACTTAGTGACATGCCACAAAAGTTTTTTTTTCAAAAAATATGCAAGATGTGCAGCAGATTTTCAGAAAATATGTATCATAATTTTGAATACACATGTAGCAAAATTTCTTTAAAAAGTAAAATTTTTAGTTAGTAAAATTTATTTAAGCAAAAACAAGAGCATAAATAAATACAGAATGTTGAAGCACTTCCCTGACTAAGTTCTTATCGAAAAGTGATCATGGGAATTCCACTCCTTTATTGACACAAGTAGAAGCATCTTAAAAACACAGAGCATGTAAAACAGGAACAAAAATCTAGGAGATATAGAGAATATGGAAGACAAAAAATAAGCACTTTATTCAACACTAAACAGCACAAAAATGAAAAAAAAAGAAAAACCATGGGTTGCCTCCTATGAAGTGCTATGTTTAAAGTCTCCATCCAGCCTCACCTAGTAACTAACCGTAGTCACTAGGTGGATGTGGTTTCCTTAATAGGAACCACCACATGTTTTTGGCCCAATTATTTTTAATAGAAAGATGAGATTTGTGGGCAACAAGACTCAACACATCAATAACTGAATTTTCATAGCCTAAAATAACCCCTAAGTAGCACCCTTTAACAATAGTGGGTATAGTTCTTTCCACTTCTAGAATAAGTTTAGACATTTCAATATTTGAATACACATGAAGGGACAACATAGATCTAGGTGCTTCAAAGGGTGTAGTATTGACCTCAGGTTTATCTCTCTTAACCTCAACACTAACAGATTCAAATTCAAGGGTGCAAATGGGTGAATTCTGAATAGTATATTCAAGAAGAGATTCAATAGAGTGCTGAAAATAATCATGTACAATGAAACTCAAGTCTAATTCTCCCTCTATACTACTATTAGTATCATGAGAAGGGTTATAACACTTCACAGGTGAGGATGGAAGTGACAGACAGGGAAGAGAATTTATTTTATCACAAACAGATTCAGTTCTAACAATGTTGTAAATATCTTCCAAAAAATACTCATCTGTTAACTCACACTGAATATCTACTGCTTCTATCAAATCAGTTCTTCCTAAATCAAGTGTTTGTTCAACCTCCCTTTCATTTTTAAGTTCAAAAAGCTCATTTCCTAAAAGAATGTCTGTAATGTGTTCCAAGAAGTTCAAATTAGGAGGAGTAATGTTTAATTCAGCTTCAATAAATTCAATTTCTAGATTTTTCAAGTTTAAACATTTAAACCCATGTAAAACATCATTGTTTTCAATTTCAGTATACTCAGTTTCTATCAAATAGTCAATATGAGAAAAGAAATATGAAATATCATCATTTAATCTTTCTTTAAAAATCATTCCCTCATCCTCTAAATCATCCCACATCATCTTAGAAATAGCTGGGTTCAGAGTTTCAAAGAATAGAAGAGTAGTGTTTAGTTCAAGTTCAAAGTTTTCAGATTCCATGTTATCCAGTTTAATGTTCTCATCAAGATTATACCCAATATCAAGTTCAGGCTCAATGTTCATAATTTCAGAAATTTTGGGTGAAGAGTTTTTAACATTCAAATTTTCAGTTTCAAGAATCTCTTCTACCCGAATGACTTCATTCTCAAAACTCCTAAAATAGTGATTTTTCTTCAATATAGGAATTATGAAGAGAAATAGACATTCATTTTCAATTTTTTTAAATTCATCTTCAAAATTGTCCAACTCAACAAAATTAAAGTTCATTCTAGGGTCTTCAACAATGTGTTCTTTGTTTAATGAGTTGGTTATTTCTAGATTTGGTTCAACAGATTCAGATTCTTCAAAGTAAATGGTTTTTTCCCAATTTCACTATCAATTTACTCTTCCTATTGATTTTCAAATCTTTTAAAAACATTTTCTTTTTCTTTTTCTTCAAATTCTTCATGTTCTTTAACCTTTTGTTGTAATTCCAATAGCATGTTTTCCAATATTTTTAGTCTTTGATATCGCTCTTGAGAATCTCTAAGTTGAATTTCATGGGTTTGAGTTAACCAATTTTTAATTATATCCACCCTAGCGTCCAATTTAGAACAAATTAGTTCAATTTTATCTAGGATGTCAGGACTGGGCTCAAGATATCCATCCTCTGCAGTGAAAGAATCCTGTTATGGCTGGTTATAGACACACTGCCAACCAGTATGTCCATAATCTCTACAACAAACACAGTAAGGTCCCGGTTGATTCCAGTTCTGATGTTGTTCCATTTTCTTTAAACTAAAAACAAATGAGTTTAAACACACAAGGCTTCACAATTGAGTATATTTTTATTTAAAAACAACAAAAACAGCAGATACAATTCAAAGCAGTTTTTTTTTAAATCGGATTTTTTTTAAATGATTTATTTTTAAATGTATTTTATTGTTTTTTTTATTTTTCAGACCTTCAATTCTCATTGTGTGCCTTCCCCAGAAACGGAGCCATGTTTTGAAGAGGTCGGAGGTCATCACGGCCCACAAAATTACATTTATTAACCTACACTAGCATAGTGGTGCATGGTCGATCCGCAGAGAAGGGAGGTGAGTGAATTCTAAAGTTTTAAAACTAAAAACCTCACTATTTTCAGCAATGAGGTAAACATATTTATATTTTTCTTTACTTTTCAATTTTTTGTACTTTTCTTTAGGAAAAGAGATTAATAAAAAATTAGTATACTGATGAAAAAATAACTATAGTTAAGCTAAAAAAAAGAGAACCAAATACTAGAATAAAGAAGTAAGGTCGAAAGAGCAGATCAAAATTAATACTTGAGAATTCCAAACTACTTGTTTAAAGGATATATTCTCCACTACACTTTATTGAATCAAACCTCAAGAAATAACAATGAAAATTCTCTCTCTCCAGGAAACTAAACACACAGAAGACTAACTTTAGGATTTCGCCACTCCAAAATCAGTCAAACTCCTTGATAGTTAGAAAAGGATAACAGTTGGAAAATAAACTCACCGTAAATTTCCACAGTTTAAGACATTAATGCTTCGAAAAAATGCATTCAAGAACTACCTCTCCAGTATATCCTGAATTTATGAATTTTAAAAACATATATGGTGTGAAACAACTAAATAGAGAATCATTTTTCAATCTCATCGATTGATTATGATTCTGAAAATTGTAAAGTGAATCAAGAAGTTTGGAAGAATAACAAACAGAATTGAATTCCCAAGCTAAGACAATTAGTCCCTTGACCATATTTATTTAAGCAATGAAAAACAATCTATTACAGAGTATTGAGAACTTAAGTACAAGAAGTGAAAAGAAATCCCTTAGTGATGGTCTTTTCTCAGGATCCTTGCCACCATGTCTGCTCTATCATCACCAAGGAGTCTCTGCTCTCGAATGAATGTGTTCGTGGAATTCGAATGAGCCTCTCCACTCTCATCTAATGTGATCATGGAATGAATGAGAGTCCTTGGATCTGCTCTTAAATGTGTGTTCGTTCGATTGAATGAGCGTCGTCCCCTTCTAATTCTGCTGATAGTCTGCTTTAATACCCACTGTCATCTACTGCATGTCACCACACATCTTTCACCGACTTTTAAAGTACTTCACAAATTCACAACACAACGTGCATTTTTTTGTAACTGGCATGTCACACAAGTTTGCCTCACATAACTAACTCCAGATGAGTTAGTTGGAAGCACTAGGATGTGTTTTTACCTCTTGAATGAACCTACACACACTACTACAAACACGGCCTTTATCAGCGCTAAAAATGGCCTTTATCAGCGCTAAAAAAGCGCTTCCTTTATCAGCGCTTTCGTTATCAGCGCTTCCTTTATCATCGCTTTATCAGAGCTTCCATTATCAGCGCTTCCTTTATCAGCGCTTTCGTTTTAGCGCTGATAAAAGTTAAAAAAATTTAAAAAAAATTAAAAAATACTAAAAAATACTACCAATCGGGGGGGCTTTTATAGCGTTTGAACCCCCCCTTTTACAGTGCTTTTCGGCACCTATACAACACCCCACGCACCCCACGCACCCCCCTCCACCCTTTAACAGCGCTTGCTCCAATATTCCCCATGCGCGTGCACCCCTGCCTCCACCAGGATTTGAACTCGAGACCCCCCCTGCGCGCCTAATCCCTTACCACTACTCTATTTTGATTTGCTTTCCAATTCATGATATCTCTATATATATATTTATATATTTAGTTATATTTACTCGTATAGTAATATATATTTATATTAATATATATATATAGTTATATTATAATATATATATATATAGTTATATTATAATATATATAGTAATATTAATATATATATATTGGTATTAATATATATCTATATCTATATATATATATATATTTAGTTATATTTATTCATATAGTAATATATATTTATATTAATATATATATAGTTATATTAACATATATATAGTTATATTAACATATATATAGTTATATGAATATATATTTATATAGTTATATTAATATATATATAGTGATATTAATATATATATTTATGGTGATATTAATATATATATATAGTAATACTAATATATATATATGTAGTTATATTAATATATATATAGTTATTATATTAATATATATATAGTTAGATTAATATATATATATATATAGTTAGATTAATATATATATATAGTTAGATTAATATATAGGTATATAAATATTCATATATTGGTATTTTAAATAAAATGGATATTAGTTATTATTTAGATAAAGCTAATATATTTTATATGTAAATATGTTTAATTATTTATTTAAAAA
The DNA here is from genome assembly GCA_963277665.1 of Viscum album. NCBI lineage: Eukaryota > Viridiplantae > Streptophyta > Magnoliopsida > Santalales > Viscaceae > Viscum > Viscum album. The sequence continues at coordinate 529,284,202 of OY728128.1, forward strand.
ATTTAATTTTTAGGTGAGAATATATAAAAAATATGTACATATAGTTATATATTTGATTATAAATTGCAATTCATTATAAAAAAGGATGAAATTTCAAAGACATAATATCAATATGAATGTAATACCTTGGAATAAATTCAGTCCCCGCCAAGAAAATCCAATAATACTCCCTTAAACGAGTTTGAAAATCCACAAAATGTTAAAAAATTTGGGTGCCCCGACAAAAAACTCAGTTTTGGAGGCCTTCTAGGCCTCTTTTGGCCTCAAAAAATGCTTGATCGGGGCTCCTTGGGTCACAGCGACGTAGAGCTCATTGCAGGCTTCAATTTGATATGTGGTAGAGCTCAAACGGACACCCGGATCAAAAGTTATGACCATTTGAAGTTTGAGTTGCGTTTTCAAAATATTTTGGATCTTTTTTTAATTTTTTTTTAATTTTTTTAGTCCTCAAATTGTTATTAAATGACTATTACTCCATAATGATTATCAAATTATTAATTAAAAATATTTTTTTAATTTTTTAAGAAGTCATTTTCACTAAATATCTTATATATTAAGTATAATAAGTGTAAATGTACATTTATACTTATCTAAAATATATTTAAAAATTATATATTAGATTTATATAACTATATAACTATATTTATATATTAATATATTAATATATTTTTAATTTTTTTTTGAAGCCGACCCTTTATTAGCGCTAAAAAAAGCACTGATAAAGGCCCCCCTTTATCAGCGCCACTAAACAAGCGCTGATAAAGGGGGGCGCTGCGAAAAACTGTTTTTGTGGTAGTGACATGTTATAAACAAATGAAATAATTAAAACTCAATGAAAGTTAATTAAAATTTTATAGTTATTATTTTAAGTTTATTGTTATAGTAATTAATGTTAATAAATAAATATCATAGATGATAGTTATTATTAAATATTATTATTATGATTATTAATTTATTATTTAATCTTAAAAAATATTATTAAGTTCTTTATTCATAATTTTTAATTAAATTATTTAGTTAGTGTGAGTATTAATAATAAATAGTTAGTATAACTTTATTAAATAATTAAATTAGATTAATAAATTACTTTACTAATTCAATTATTAAATTTATTTTGTTAGAATTAAAGTGTTAAAATACCTAATTTAGTTAGTAAATAATTTTGTTAATAAATTATTATGGTTTAGATTTTTATTTTATAACCCCTTATTAGTTTAGATTTTATTTTATTTTATAACTAATCTATTTATAAATATTATAATAGTTAAATTTTATAATAGTTATTTAATATTTAATTTTAAGTTTAATTTATTTTATTAAATATTAATTTTTTTTATTTTAATATCATTATCTATTTTGTGTTGGTTTTTTTTTAAAATCCTTGAGGACTCTCCCTTTTCCACAGCGCAACAGAGGCAGGGGAATCAGGCTTCTTCAAGAAGCCTCCAGCGCGGCGTAGCGGCTCCAGCTACAGCTCCTCCTCTATTTCCCATAGCGGCGGCCTCATGTACAACAGCACAAAACTACGGCGCAAAGGCCTCTTCCTCTGCAAACCGGCGGCTTCAGCGATCTATGCAGCAAGGGCCTTGGTCCACCTTCCTCCTCTTAGCGTCAACATCAACCAGTAGTGGAAAGCAGCAATTCTCCTACTTACAGCGCAGAAACTCCTTCTATACTAGATCTTCACAGTGGAGAATCTTGTAAAGCTCGTCCGACTAATCTCCTCTCCAATATGGAGCACCTGAATGGTTCTTCTCCCTTCCACGCATCGGAAAACTTCAGAAACGACGCACAACTTAACAGCTTCCTTTTTTAAATCCAACCTTATCCCAGCAACATTTGGAGACGACCTGACCATCTTTATTCATCTACTCAACACCATCCTTGGTAGATCAATTCATACCAACAACAATAGAATGTGGTGTCTCCTCAAACTGTGGAAGATGCCTGAAAAAAAATAAGAGTCACTGGTACAATTAAATAGAACAGGTTACCGTTCTTGAATAAAATAATAATCTCACTGTTAATATGAAAAAAAGAAAGGAAAGAACTTGTGCGAGGGTCACCGGTACACAGAATGAAATAGTGAGGTGCGGGGGCCAATGTTATAACTAAAGTAAAGAGTCACCGTTAACAATAAAACAAATAACTAATGGTGACCATCAAAAAATTAAAAACACATAAATTAAACATAAAATTAAAACTTAAGTAAACTAAATAAAAAGACTAAAAATAATTAATTAAAATAATGCTAAACAACATTAATTAAAACAAAAATTTTATTAACCTTTAAAACATTAAAATTATTAATTGAAAACACTTAAATTATAAACTGAATAATTGTTAAACTAAATTAATAAAAGGCTTAAATTATAATAACAAAATAAATTTATTATAGGGTAGCAGCAAATAGAAATGAAGAGCATCAGTGACCCAATAGGTCACCGCTAGTTCTTGTCTACCTCACCGGTAGACTAAAACTAATAGAAAATGAATTAATAATCAAACTGCATACATCAAATAATATAATTAATGTTTAAAAACTCTTAATTAATTATTTTAACAACTAAATGAACACATAAAATTAAAAGCGAACTAATTAATTTAACTTAAAACACAAATTATTTCCTTAAATGATTACCAGGATGACTAAACAAATTAATTAATAAAGTTAAAATATTTTAATATAACTAAATTAAAAGATAAAATATTAAAATAAGACTAACTTAATTAAATAGAAATTCGTTGATTAAATAATTGTTTAAAATAGATATTAACTTATTAAAAATTCAAGAAGATTTGAATTAATCAAACTAAATAAGACATAATTAAAGTAGATTGGTTTAATAGGATTAAAATTATTATTTTGATGACTAAAAATACATAATTAATTATAAAAAATGATTAATTAACAAATTTAACTATAAAAATACAAAAGTACAATTATTTAGTATAAATTGATTAAATAATTAATTAAATCATTAAAAATTAAGTAAAAAGATGTGGCAAAACTATGTAAAAATAGACCCACATCAGATTTTCATAATCAATCCACTTTATATAGTCAATAAATCTATCACACAGCCTCATGTGGTTGATCTTCTAACTACATAGTCAATTGATCATGCATTTGATCCATTAAGTAATGTGGTTGATCCACTACATCAATGTCAATCTATGTTTTTATATATGATCTATCCACTAATAGCATGATTGATCAAAATGGAATGTACTTTGTTCATGTGGTTTATATAAATATGTCCACTTGTCTTCTTTTTCCTCAAATTTTATCTATACCATTAGTTAATTTGAACAAATAGGTGATTTATTCACAATCACTTATTTTCCTTAACATACGTTCGATCCAACACCTAGAGAAATTTAGATGAAGATTTGGAATAAAAATTTGATATTTCCATATTTTTAATATGAATAGAAGATTGAATGAGATGATGCTTGGTTTATTTTTCAATATATAGAAAATTAAAACGCGAGTGTGATACATTCTTGGAATTGGTGATTTTTTATCTTCAAGGTGATCTTAGAAAGATTGATGTAGTATGAGTTCTAGAATGTTTAGAATATAGAGAAATGATTAAATTATATAAAATTAGAAATAAAATTCAGAAGATTTTGGAACTATTCAAATATGATTCAAATATCATGATGAGATTATGATACATGATCCAAGATAGTTTAAAAAAATCAAAGAGCATGATAAATAAATGGGAAATAAGATAAGCATGTTATTTTCCTTCAAAATTTGTTGAAACTGTAAATAGAAAGAAACATGAAGATTTGTGTTCTCTACTGATTTTCTATAAAAATTATAAAGAGAGTTGTGATAAAATATTAAGAAAAATATGGATATTATTTAACTAGTGCTGGTATTCAACTATGTATATAATTTTAAAGTATTAATTAGTATTTAATGAATCCATTAAGATATAAGATGTTTAGAAAAGCCACAAATGATGTGTTGTGTATTTTATAAAACTATGGTGAATGATAAATGTGGATTTAAAATGATTTTTTTTAAAGATTATTATGAGTTTAATTCTAATCGTAAAATAATTTAAAATATTTTTCAAGCTTTGAAGAGGATTTCTAAATATTGAAGATGAAGAGATCAAGATAGTTTGATAAGAGTGAAGAAGATGTGTAGGACTCAAGGCCAATAGGAATAATCTAAAATACATTATAATATTTAATTCTTCCAAAATATTTGGTAAAAATGGAAAATAATTGAGAAATTAAAAAATAAAGAGAACTCCTATAATTTCCTAGGAGATAACCATTGGTGAAACAAAATAAATATGTGATTTTAGGGGAATCCAATATATGAAAAAGTGATAAAAATTAATACAGATTATGGGAAATAAATTATATTGGGACATTCAATATTAAAAAATAGAAAAAATATTTCCTAGTGACTAACATTTAAACTGAGAAATATGTTGAGTGATGTTATTTTCATAAGTTTGGAATTTGAGAAACCAAGAGTTGTGGTGTTTTATAGTGTGAAATATTGAAGAAATATTGAATAAGAAGGTATAGGATCAATTGTAGGATCTGATATTGTATAGAGGATTTAGATAATTGATTAGGTGTCAAATCTGAATAAGAAGAAGAAGCATGAGGAGGTGTTGGCCTTTAATCAGTGACTAGATTTGTGTGGAAATGTTGAGAAGAATAAAAAGGAAGAAAATAGAGTGTGATACCAACATGTTGTGTATGGGTTCATTTATTGGTGTTGATGTTTATCTAAGTGAGGATCTATTGGACACAAAAGATCACAAGAGCTCATATTGATTTAGGAAACTAGATGAACGGGATCTAAAGATCTATAAATATAGGTTTCAAGTAGTGACCAAGTTTCAATATATTCCTAGATATCTATAGGCATTCAAATAAGTTTCTATTGATAAGAATGAGATATATATTATTAATGTAGAAGAATCCTATGTGAATTTTTTGATATAATTATAATAAAGAATTCAAAGAAACACTTGTGTATAAATATATGTGTATATATGTATATGTATATATATATATATATATATATATTTGTGTGTGTGTGTGTGTCTGTGTGTGGAGGGACTCAATAGAACCCATGCAACTCAGGGTATGAAGATAAATCATAGTGTGAAGTTATGACAATAGTGTAATGTTGTTAAGATGAGTTTGGTGAAATTTTTGAAAAATGAGTCTAACAAGAAATAGACACTTGTATACACTATGATTCATGGTGTAGGTTTGGGAAACACCACCAATTGTAATCAACTTTATTATATAGTTCCTTAATTATGTCAAACATCCATGTAAGGTAAGGATTATTCATTTATATTGATCCTTGTAAAAATATTATGTGCTCTTTTAAAATTTTACTTTTATATACGTTGTTGATATTTTCTTGTTAAAATATTAGATAAATCCACATTAACTAAATATTATTAGAGGTTAAATTAAAAAGGTTCTTAAAAATTACAACTGAATTTTGTATTACTTAAAAAATAGTTAACACTTGATTCACTCCCCCCCCCCCCTATTAGGTGTCTGCACCGATCTTATGGGTCTTTTCACACTCAATTAGTTTATTCCTTATCCCTATATGTTTTTGCCTATAGAAAACAATATTTCCTCTCCCAAAAGAATGTAGTTCCTTTACAAATTTTTTTTCTCTAATTTTGGAGGAATTAGTTAAAAGATAATCTTCCTTCTTTTGTTTGGCCAAGAGGATATATCCCCTATTCTATATTATATGATATGCTCCAATAAATATGGTTTGTTTCCATGGTGGGTTTGAAAACATGTGGGAAACCAACACCCATGGTTTATATTTATTATTATTTTTATGAGTTATAAGGTCTATATATAAGTTTTAATTCTTATTAATAGTATCATATAAATATATTATTGTCACTCAGTGAATGGATGCCTATTTTTTCTAGTAAATGTCATTTCAAATCAATTATAAACTCATATATATATATATATATAATGGATTATATTAGGTACATAGTTGGTTATGGCCTATTGAGTTTCTTACTCACACATTGGATGTGATCCTCCAATAAAATAAAAACTCTACACTTGACATTAATGTTATAGTATGATGTTTAGTACATATGGAGGATATGAAGTTACTTAAAAAGGGATGAGAATACTATATAGATATGATGCTAATATTTATGTATCAGCATCATCTGTCCATTTTTTATTATTTTTTATGTCTTGTATTAATTATCTATTGAGTGGTCAATTTATTAAATGTATTATTTCATGACATATTTGGACCATTATGTTATTAAATTTTTAGTATTTGTATATCATGGTATACCTTAAACTATAAAACCATGTTATGCATGGATGTGTTATCTGTTTATTGATTATTTTTATTAATATATTATTATATTCCATAATATAGACGGCGTGGTCTCCCAACATATTATCATTAGTCCCTCATAAATAATCAACAACTTCTGGTGTATGGGAAGATAAACCAAAGGTAATATAATCATCTAGACTGGTACATAAAAACTTTGATAGGAATATGAATATTAAACAACACATTACCTATAGAAAACTGTCATACATAATTCTCTAGAGAAAAATCACTAATAAAAATTTTTAATCATGTCAATCCAACATTCCTCGTATTGGGACCCAACTATAAGCCATAATAGTTGAGAAGCTATCCAAGCATATGGTCTCTTAGTAGTATTGAGTTTCCAATAGAAAGGACTCCCCACACCAGAACTTGAATACTATAGTAAATCAACTTTTCCAAACTATGATTGGGAAGTTTCCCACCCATAAATACTCTTACTATTTTCAAATTTTCCCTTAAAAGAAATGCTCTACCTCAACCTATAACTACAACATCATAGTGGTTGTATAATTTTCATCCCAAAGTGACTATTGTGGTTTCTTGATATCCACCCATTGGGACTCTCCCCAAATCATCAATAATTATCAACACTACATATCCCAAATAATTTTAAATTATAAAGCTACATGAACCTTATGCTAATATTGTACACCCTTGTACCTATATGAAATGAGCCATATAAAAATTACACTTCCCACTATGTTACATACTTCCAAAAGTTTCCTAATAATAGAATATGGGATGGATTCATGCTTAAGTGGAATGATCGTGGGTAACACATTTCCACTTCTTCTACCACTATCACCATTTCCTTGATAAACTTCTCCAAAAATTAGTACAAACCCCATGATGATTTGGCACAACCCAAGACAAAAGTTGAAAAAAAAATTATTCATTATTGTTAGGTTGTTTCCATGATATTTTATCTTTTTAGGATCAAAATTAAATATGGGGACTTAAAAAATAATTCATATATTGTCAAAGAAAATTTTTCTACACAAATTTCAATAATAATAAGTTTTAAAATGATTAACCCATTAATCATATGAAATAATCAACACATATTTCATCATAATAACATATTATAATATTTTATCATTAAATTAAATATATTAAAAAATTATAACCATAATATTAACTTAACCATTATTCCATAGAAACTCATCTTGAGTTACCTTATAATATACACTAATGGAAAAATTGCCTATACCAATGGATTGGAACCGTTGGTATAGGTCCCCAAACCGCTGGTATAGCCAATAACAATGGTTTGGGAATCCTTTGGGTGATTTGGTGTGGGGATAGACTTATCCCAAAGGTTTTTCTCAAACTGTTGGGATAAGTGAATTTTTTTTAAAAAAAGTTACAGTGGAGGTTTGAACCCACAACCTGCACATTATATATCAAAGACTTTACCACTATCCTATTGTTATCTTTGTCAATATATTTGGATAAATATATATTGATATTTATATGTAATTTATATATTGATTTATTTGATGATATTTGAGAAAAAAATTCAGAAAATATAAGGGTAACCATCACAAAATTTCTCAAAACTATTAGGATAGTTACCCACCCTTTCCCAACGGTTTTCCAAAACCTTTTGGAAAAGTCATCTCAGAGTGGCCTATCCCAAAGGTTTTAGAAATTAATTGGGAATTCCATAACCATTCCCAATGGTTTTAAAAAATAGTTAGGAAAAGTGGTCTCAATGTGGCATATCCCAATGGTTTTGGAAAACCATTGAGATATCCATACCCTTTCCAAACAGTTTTCCAAAACTGTTGGGAAAAGTGGTGTCAAAGTGGAATATCCCAACAGTTTTGGAAAACCATTGGGAAAGGGGACTTATACCAACGGTTTTTATAAACCATTGTTATAGATATATTGGTATGGGTAGGATTTATAATAATGGTATTTTTTAATCAATTACATAATTCACTTCTTCCATTTATAAAATTCTAATTAATATATTTTCAATTATTCTTATTAAATGTTTATTCTATCAATCTCACATTCTTCATTAATTTTTTCCTCCAATATTTATAACAATGAAACTCCCCCATATTCAAATATCCCATATAATAAATAATAATAATATCATATTATTATTAATTATAAACTAATCATTTAAAATAAAACAAATAGTAAATTAAAAAAGGATTATTAAAATAGATTATAATTCATAGTCTTTCCATTGATTATATAACAAATTAAAGTCTTAATCAAACAATATTTTCCAAAAATCATTATTCTAATTTTGGTTCCTTTACATCCTCTCTCTTGGCCTATTATTATTTAATTATATTCAAGGATTCCTTTATCAAGATGATAAAAATAATGAGAAAATTGTTCTAAGTAGAAATGGAGATCAGAAGAGTCCAAACTCTAATCCACCTATGAAGATCATGACATGACCACCCATAATTCCTCCTTTGACTTCACATAAAAACCCCCTCATCAATACTACTAACTCAGACATGAATAATGACATAACATAATATATAATACTCATTATTTAATTACATAAACATTACAAGTCATTAACATAATTAATATTTTCCCAAATTAACATTATTTATTTTATAAAAATAATCTATTAAAAGTAATTGATTAATAAATTAATTACTATCACTAACACTTGAAATTTTCTAAAAATTACACTTCCACATAAAGTTGCAAAAAAATACCACCCTAATGGAAAATATTATTTCTATAATAAAACATCATAAAAAACATTTCATTATCAGACTAATAAAATTATAAATATAACTTTTATAATGAAAAATATAAAAAAAAACTCTCAAACTTCAAATTTTTAAGTCTTTATATTAATGACCTCTATTAAAAAGAATTTCCCTTGAAAATATTTAAACATAATAACAAAACGGTAAAAAATATCAAAAAGAAATTATTAACTCAATATTCATCATTACAAAAAATTACATATCCAAACAAAAATAAAAATTCAAAAAAATCCAGATATTATGCTAAAATCTATGACTCCCTTTTTCATGTCATTTCCAAAACTCCAATGTATCTCAAAATAATATGAACAAAGGGAATAAATTTTATACTAAGTACTTTCTCTGTGAAATATCACATCTCTACAGGATACTCCATAAAATTTATTTTCTTATCAATATCACTATCACTGAAATCAATCCCACATAATGGATCATGATAATTTTTATGAAACTAAGACATGTTGAACATGTCCTAAACTCTCTCTAACCATGTAGGTAAATCTAACTGAAAATCTAACCATAAAAATCATACCAATACCTTAATAAGATCAATAAGTTTAATAGAAAACTTACTTATGTTTTTCAAACCTTTAAAATCTATTCCAAGAAGCAACTCTTTATAATGACTTGATGTTCTACTAAATATAGACTACGAAAAATATAAAAAACTACTTCTTTCATACTATGAGAAAAAAACATTCCATGGAACAACAAAAAATTCCCATCATCCCCATTCTATCCATTAAAATAATTTCCATGTGTTATATAATATCTCATCACCTCAACTAAAGGGTCTCCCAATCGAGACTCATATATCTAAAACACTGACATGGATTTCATTCTCCTCTAATAAATTCCAAATCTATCACTAATATCCCTAATCTGTGATAAAAATATTCATAAAACTCTATAGAGTTATATTTTCACTAACCTGTTTTAGAAACATCAATATATTACTTTTGATCTAAATAATAAACTAACAAATTTTCCTACTTATATGTATATATGATTTTGAAATCATAATATTAAAGTATTTACACACATCATCTCTGATAGAAACTAAAATAATTCAAAGAAAGGATATAACATTAACTCTTATGATATGAATAAATCATAAATTACTCTATAGTAAAATAATTCCATCCTATATTAAGAACAAATATCATCATAAAGAGGTCTAAACCATGATAAAATGGTTACATTCATGGGAATTTTATTTTCTATATCTATAAAAAAACATTTTCCCCTTATTCTCAAGACACATCCAAAACCATTACAAGATAACTCATAATTAACTACATAAAGAATACCCCAACCATGTAATTAAAAAATAGCATCACTCATTAAATTCTCCTTTATACTTCAAAAGAATATTAACACTCCATCCAAAAAACAATATTACCTTTCTTAGTCAAAGTTAATAATGGAATCATAATATAATAAAATATTGGTGTGAACCTATTATAAAAAAAATTAATTCCTAATAAAATCCACAAATTAGAATCATTATTCATGGAACTCCACAGAGTAACCACCTTAATATTTATTATTTCTACTACTATATAAAGATTCAAAATAATATGATCTAAAAATATACCACTGGATTCTACCATAGAAACTCAAATATTTTACCATAAAACTGATTTATAAGACTTATGAGGTAATTTTTAGGTATGTATTTCTATATTTATTTTTTAAAATTAAATTTTCAACTTTTGAGTTGAAAATTTAAAAATATGATAAATTTTCTAGACCGTAAGGTTAGAGTATATAGTCCATTATCCAAGATAACAACATCTGTTTACTTTTTAAATATAGTAGCACTTGCATGATCTATGAAAGGTTTGTCTAACTATTTAATATGGCCATGAAATCCATCGATGTTTTAAAATTTTAGTTTTCAAAAATATGAATTAAATAAAATATACCTTATTTCTCTTCTATATGACACCCTTAAAATTATAAAAGAGTAGATTTTATGTGATAGTGTATAGCCTCTCAATACTTTATGGTATATTTAATATTTTAAATAAATTTAATATATTATATAGATTAAAATTCATGAAATAATGGAATATCTTACATCAAATGAAACATATATTTTCTTTTATAGCTTGTGTTACACACAATACTGAGTTTTACAGAACAACAATATATTATTAAAACATTATTAATTAATTTAAGAAGACATAACATAGCCATTAAATTAGTGGTAATTAATTGAATTAACCAAATTATGAGAATATATTATATATTCAATGAAATATATTTTATATTCATTTAATAGGTTTGATAATCATAATATATGAATAAATCCAATTTTATACTTAAATTTTTTATTTTTCTAAAATAGAAATTTTATCACTTTTAATGGAGAACATATTTTTAATTAAATTTTTGAAACTTTTATAAAAATTATATGTCAATAAAAATTTAATTTTTGGATTCATTACATTAAAAATATCTTAGGATAATTTTTTTGGAATTTTTCTGATCAGTTTCATTTTTTGAGGAATAGTGAGAAATATTGAATTTTAATTGAAAACTGATTTTTCATGTAAATAAATTATATTGTTAAATTGTATTTTAAATTGATTATAAATTTATTTTAAATTTTAATTAATTAAATTATAAATAAATTAATACATTTTTTATTTTAATCAATTTAAAATTGAAATTGGTTATAAAAATACTTCAAACTTTTGAACTTTTTACTTTAAAAACCAACTTTGTTATCCCGTCTACGAGATTAAATTTAAATTAATTTCTATAAATTATGTGATTTTAATTTATAAAACTATATTAAATATTTTTAATAATAAAAATTAATAATTTTTAATAATTTAAAATTATTTTTTGACCAAAAATATTTTTAAAAGTAATAAAAATTAATTATAGTGATTGAGAAAAAAATTTGTGGAACAAGGAACTAAAACCTAAATTTAAGAGAAAAAATGTTCTATAAACTTATCTAAAATCCATTTTATGTCCATATTGTTACCCTATCCTACCTTTGATATAATATTTTTGATTATTGGAGCCATTTTAAAGGGGATAAACGTGGGAGGAATGCCATTTTCAAATATTTACAAGAATGACACTCCTCTACTATAAAAAGCCACTCAACACCCCCCCCCCCCATTTATTCACAACGATCAGACATTTGGGATCATAAAAACTCAGAAAAAGAATCTACGAAAATCCCTCCATTCATCCTAGAATCCTCTTTTTGGGAAGAAAGCTAACAAAGGATTTTTTTTGGTATAAACCAAAAGGAGTTCCCCGAAAACAATGTAACATTATTAAACAATCACTTTCATTTTATTTATTTATCAACCCATTAAATTGTTATTATGAAATTATAATATATTGAAATATGTATCATAAATATACTTATATTTTCTTTTTTTTATTAACCTACACCAATGCATACTTCCATAAAATAGGTAAAGAACATATCATCTGTGTAAGGCGAACTACCACCTCGTGAAACGAGATCGTTTGTTTTTACTTTACCACCTCTCATTGTTGGGAATTATGGTGGACACAATATTTTTATATAATATATATTATATTTATTATTTAATTATTCTTCTTTAATTTTTATATAACACATACCTTCATGTGTTTAATATTATAGGGAAATTATAACATCATTTGAGGATGTGTGGACTACCGCCTCCTCAATGAGATGTGATTTGTTCACCCTATACATGGAATGTGTAAAGGTTAGTTTAAATAAATATATGTGACATAAATGACATAAATATGATACTAAAATTATAATATACCATTATATAATTAAAATTACATTATTTAAAATATGACAAAGAAATGAAAGTAGCGTTCATGCATATGTATAGCCTACCGTCTCAATGAATGGTGCATTTCATTACTTGTATACAAATATTATGGATTATTATAAATACATGTACTCAATATAAATTACATTTAGATCATGGATAAAATTTTGGAGATTATAAAATCATGATCTATAAAATGTGGAAAAAATAATATGTCAAAATAAACTAAACAATCTTGATAATTAACACCAAAAATAGTTAAAATAATAAACAATTTTTTTACCAATGGGTAATAACATATTATAATAGGTTAATAAATGATATTATTAAATTTAATATGGTTCTATTATAAGTTAGTTACATAATTAAAACCATTATATAGGTGGTTGAAGAATGTTCGCCTGAAAGGAAACACAAGGTAAGGGATTCTTGTCCCTCTTTTCTTTCTGTGATTTATATGCCATTTTCACCACTTACTTATTTTTTGTGGTGTATATACTTCCCCTTTTGATATATTATATCCTAATTTGTTTTATCTTTATGGTATTTATATTTTCATTTGAATTTATCTCTTTCAAGGGGCTTATATTTCAAAATTTACTATGTAGTAAGTGCCTTTGTCTAGATTTCCATTCCTTGAGGCATACGTTATTATTGTGAATCTAATTTCTTATATGTGATTCACATAATACCAATTTGACATAAACTATATGTAATAATTCATTATTCATTTTATTTTAAGTTTCGAATTGAATTATTTCTTTTTAGGGGATTTTAATTAAAAGTTACCTAGTGGTAAATAATTTCATAACCTAATTTCTTTTTATTGGGTTATATTAATTCCTAATTATTGTTAATATTATATGATCATGTATTTTATAGTTTTGACAGTATATTGATATATTTACACTTATTTTATGTGTATTTACATTTTATTCCCATAATTTATTCATTGATTAATTCTCGCTTAGATGTTACGATTATTTTAAGGGATTATTTCACAATCTCATTCTAAATGAGATTATGTATTCTTGAAATTAAATTAAATGAATTTATATTATAGTTTTCAATAAAAACTTTTATTTTATTCTCATTCGGTTATTAATGACCTTTTTTAAGAAATAATATCCCTTTTCCACTCTTTGATACTCAAAATGTTTTAGAATTGTTTTAAGAAAACCCGACTAAATTTTTCACTTTAGTTGGAGAATCTATTTTCTTCTAAAAACCATATTTTATAAAAATATTTTTCCAAAAAAAATTGACCTTTCCCAAATGGTTTATTAAATAAATTTTTAACCCTTTTCCTTTTAATTTATTTTCAAAGGAATATTCTTTTCACTTTCCTAACAAGACACTTCTACAACCTTTTTTACCATGTAAATGGAATGTTCTTTTTACCTTACATGTCTTGTTCAAATTAAACTATCATCATTTATTTGAATCATCCTTTTCAAGTTTAAAAGTTTTATTTTTAATGAAATTTTTTTAAAAGTTATTTTCATAGGAAAGTAATTTCAAAATTTTTTTGAAAATGAAAAAAATATTTTCCTCAAGAATGTTTTAAAAAAAATTTATACTATTTATATTCATCAAAGACAACAAACCTTTATTTTTTAGCCACTTGGGATATGTTTTATTGATAGTATCTTTATTCTTCCATTGTATGGTTTATGATTTATTTGGCCAATGATTTTGTTGGAATTCAATTCCTTGATTCCTTTGTTAATCCCCTTGAAATATTTAATTTCATCTGATCATTATATGTTAAATTTCCCTTAATTATCCATATCATTTATCATTGATATATTTATTGCCTGAATCATATATCATTTTAACATACATTGTTTTCTTAGATAGTTATTTGATTTTATGGGGAAATATTGATAAATATTTGTCGTTTATTAAGTGAGGATATTTTATAATGCATATTTTTTATTAATTGGATCGAAATTTCTATATGAAGAAATATTTGGAATGGTAGTGAAGGGTGGGGCCCAGACCTAATATTTCCCCTTGATTCATCGACATGTTCTCATGAGATATGTTTTTTTGGAAACTAAACCGATTTCTACCGTTAGTTTTAAACTGTATTGTGAAATTTATTGATGTTATAGGATTTCATGCACCTTAGACATGATGTCCAATAATTAATAATAACCTTCATTTTGAATCAAAATTCATTATCTATGAGATTTTCTCTATGAAAAAGTCTATAGATTCATTTCATTCTCATTTTATTGATCAAATGGAATTATTTTTTAGTTTATTACCTTTATTTATTGATTATTCCTTGTTTAGTTATTTAAATTGAATGTATTTTCAATTATTTATCTTTCCATATTTTTTTATGCACTTCCTTCTTATTTTATTGATTACATAGTATATGTATCCAGTTATTACATTTTCATATTAACTATTCTTATTGATTCATTATTATTATTCTATACTTGACCATTACTGAGCATTTGAGCTCACGCTTATTTTTTTCCTTTCCCCAGGAATCAAAGAAGTGTGATAAGAAGGATACCCAAATGATTTATAAGGTAGAATAAATTTATTATCCTCAAAATAAATTATGTCGTAACTTTTATATTTATTTGTAAAACAAGACTCAGGTATATATTTGGTTTACCAAAAATAATAAATATTTCAATCCTTTAGGATTTTATTCATTGTATTCAAGCTAATGTAATGATAGTAGCCACTGGCTCCGGGATACTAGGGTCTGAGCACTTCAGTTGGTATCAAATGAAGTTTTATAGAAACCTTAGAAACTAGATTTAGGAAAACATATTTTGGGGAACATAACCCTATGGTAGATATTTAGGATAATTATATAATAACATCTTATAATTTTGGTTAGATTGATATTATGTGGTTTTATTAGCAATACATAATTTTTGGGATTCTACAAGTGGATTTGGTTCTGGCACAAATGTATCTAGGGGTAACAACTCTAAAATGGTGCATCGGGCCTCACATCAGTGTAACTTGGTACATGAAAATGGGTAGTATTGTGCACATGGTTTGACACTCTTGAGGGATATTATTAGGAAAATTCGCATTTTCTTTACAAACCATTATGATGAATTTGAATATATAATGAAAATAAATAACCTAATTTAAACCTAAGGTGTTTTAGATCAAAAATAATATGTCATGATTTATATATCCTATAAATGATTACTCATTTTCTCACTATGAATACTTTTAAACATACTATGCTTTATGGTTTTAGTCAATGGTTGGAACCCAAAGGAGTATTGTTAACATTGAACATAAAAGAAAATATGGTGATAATGAGAAGACAAATGGTCTATTGATAGGAGTGAAATGAATCTTTTTTATGCCTAATCATTTTTCCTAAAATATGATTAATAAAATATACCTTAACCAACTATCAGACTTTCTAGAGAATAGAAGGATAGATTTTTCTAAGACTTAGAGTGGTAAAGATTATGGAGAAAAAAACACCTTGATTTCAATCAAGAAAGAAATATAGAAGGAGACACCCAAAAAAGTGTCTCATTAGAATTAGGAAATGATTTATGTGTGGGAAATAATGACATAAAGAAAATAATTTCTGAGGAAAAATTAAGAGTATGATAGAAGGAAATAAAACTCAACCAAATGATACATTTATAATTTTTTCCTTAAATGTGGCGAACCTATGAATTACTCGAGTCAACTACCTATTATAAAGGATAAAATATAGACAAAAAATGTCTATATGGAAATAAATCGATGAATTATTTATGTACTGTTGTTTTTTTGAAAACCATATATAAAAGTATATTTAATGATTAAATTTCAATGATGTCCATCATAATTTTTGGAAACGTTATAGGAATTATATCAATATAGTTTTAGAAAAGTAAAACCTCTATATTGGGTGAAAATCCATCAAATCTTGAAAGGTGGTGGGTCTTTAACCCATGAAAAAAATGTTGATAAGGGATTCATGCCTACCACTAGCCTACGCAATGTCTTGGTTAATGTGTAACTATTTTTAGTTAAAAAATATAATGAATAACTATTAATGATGAACCAATAATGTTAAATTTTAGGATTATAGATTAATATATTAACCATATTATTTTCAGAAAAAAATTAGAGACAAATTTAAAGACTTGTTTTATGGATCTTATATTCTATAAAAATTAAATTTTAGTTCTTTAAGAAAATAATTTTAGGATATCCATTTCTTGGATTAAATGTATAAAATTTTAATTTTATCAAATAAAAACAAAAGGATTAAAATTTTCTTATCAAATATAAATATATCATGTAAGTATGACTCCTTAAATTCGTAGTTAGTAAAATAATTACTCAATATTATAAAAATGATAAAAAAATGTTTTACTCACACCTTAAATTTTATTAAACTGATGGTCTTTTAAATAATCATAGATTTATAAATTTTAGGTCATAAATGTTCCATTTATAATTCACTTGTTTTTTATTTATGTCCTTAAACACTCCCTATAAATATTTACTCATTTTATCCATTTATATATCTCTACTTGCCACTAATTCTATCCTACTTAGGGACCTAGTCATATGTTAGTCCACGTGACCATTATACTTCCTTTTATATATTTTTTGTAGGATCTTTTATGACCCCTTCACATTGAAAAGACCCATAAATTTCAAGGAATTTTTTTCTTCAATTATTTGAAATTTTACGAGTATGTAATTTCTGACGGCACCTGATTCTGAGACCCGGTGTGCCCGAAATAATTTTCTGAAGTTTTCTTAAGCTTAAATTAACGCGTGTAAGCAGTTTTCCTAAAAAAGTAGAATAACTCTTAAACATTTACTCGGATCAGAAATATGAGTGCACCGTTGTGCTCAGGATGGCGGGTTAACCCTAGGCGTGACTTAAGTTTAGTCGGCGCAGGCCTCCTGTGAGAAAACCTGAAAATGGTATAACCATAAATAAAATAATTAAATAAAGTTATTTTATTTTTCAAATGCTTATAACTCACAAACGGTAACTCGGATTAAAAATCTGAGACCACCGCTGAACTCATGAGGGTATGATTCCTTTAAGAACATACTAACTTTGGCCGGCGCGAGCTACCTGAGAAAGTTAGTTTTTGGCCGTAAATAAAATAATTACGTGAAAATTATTTTATTGTAAAATTCATAACTTCTAAATGGTAACTCAAATTGAAAATTTGAGAGTACCGTTGAGTTCATTGGGGCATGTTTCTCCTAGGCAGAGCCTAAACTTGGCTGCAGTGGGTCTAGGGTGACTGATAATAATTTTCCGAACTTTTTTTCGAGTATGTTCAGTAAACGTACGAGCGGCATTTTATAAATTTTGAATCGGTGCTCGGAATCAAATTCTGAGGGAACTGTTGAACTCGCAATGCCGATATTCTCTTAAGAATACTTTCACCTCAACGACGGATGATCGGGTATGAAAGTTAGTTTTTGGGGTTTTACGTAGGTTAATAAAATAAAATAAATGAATAATTTATTCTTTTTTGTTAAACACATGCAGTGCGGATAAAGTGGTTAGAAGCTCCACTTGGGAGTTGGTGGTGGAATCGCCACACCCTAACCTCCCATTTAATGGGGAGGGAGAGGAAACCTCTCAAAACTCCCATCAATTAATTTTATATGTCGACGTAAAATTAATTGCACTCAATTAATTTTATGGGTCGACATAAAATTAATTGTTGTCAGTTAATTTTATGTGTCGACGTAAAATTAATTGCTCTGAATTAATTTTTTGAGTTGAGGTAAAATTAATTGTTGTCAGCTAATTTTATGGGTCGACATAAAAATTAATTGCTGTGAGTTAATTTTATGTGTCGATGTGAAATTAATTGTTGTCATTTGATTTTATGTGTCAACATAAAATTAATTCGTGTCATATGTTTTGACGGAGGATATGTGGGGGAAACTTATTGGCATCCTCCACTCTTAAGTTGTGCCAATGCACATCTTAAATTGCACCAACGCAATTTAATTCACCCAACCCCCTTTTTAAATTAAGTAACCTCATCGTTGGAATTTAGGAAGGTTCCAAATAAATGAACCGTCATAAATTCGATGATGGTTACATACCTCTCCCAATCTCCTATATATAGGGAGTTTGGGAGAAGGTTTTGGGATGGCTTCACCAAGCGACGAATCGCTGGTAAAGTATTGTGACGCCCAACACTTGGGGAAATCTTATCCTCTCCAACGAAGAACGTGAAGAACGCCAAAGACGATCTTCCACGCGATTCTTCTTCGACCTTCCTTCCCCAGAAACCTATCCTTCGCAACATCATCAATGAACCGACGCAGCTCAGAATTGGGGACGTTTGGCAGACACGACGAATGACGGTCTTCATAGTCTTCCTTCCGTGACTCCGCCAACGAGCGGCGAGCAAAAGGTAGGGGTTTTATTTTTATTTAAAGTATGAACCTTTCACATGTTCTTCCTTTCTCTCAAAACGAAGAATGGTGGTTGTTGTGCTTCATACTTGAGAGAAAATATTGCTACCACACTAAACGCGGAGGTTCCGGGCCAAAACAACATGGCCTGACCCCTTCATTGTTCTTTTTGTAATTACTCCACGACATCAGGGCAATGAGGCGACGACGACGAAGACGGCAAACAAAGGCTACGCTACCCGCGACCTCCGTAAACTACGCCGCCCCTGTGGCCCCCTGGCGTGCACCCAATGCCCCGCGTTCCTGCGGGCGCGCCCGCGGCGCCCTGCCGGCGCACCCGCGGCGCCCTGCCGGCGCACCTAGCGCCCTTCCGGTGCAGCCCGGCGCCCCCCGGTGTGCTGCACTGTCGGCCCGGCGCCCTGCACCCCTGTCGGAATCCTGCCCGGCGCCCCTGTCGGCGGCATTCCCGGTGCACCCCGGCGCCCCCGCAACGCCCTGTCGCGCTACCAGGCGCGCCCCCGCGCGCTACCCGGCGTTCGGCACCCTTCCTGGCGTACCCGCGCCCTACCCGGTGCACCCGCAGCCAGCCGGAGCCCAGCCAGCCCACCCACGCCCCACGCAGTCTACTCGCTGGTCTCCCAGTCACTGGCCTACTGAACTGGCCCGCGACTCCCCCGCAGTGTCACTGGTCGAACCAGCTCGGTCTCCCGGGCCGAGTTACGGAGCCGCCTATGTGGCGACTATCGGGCCGAACAACCCTCGCGGTCCGCTGGGCTGGGCCAAGTGGACTAGGTCAAAACATAGCGGGCTGACTCGCCCAATGGTCCGAGTCAGACCCAGCGAGTCTGACTGGGTTGACCCAGACCAGGCCGGCCAAGTTTGGGTTAGGCTGAGTTGGTTTGACCGGGTCGGACCAGACCCAGGCTCATTACTGGCCCATTAACTTCGTGGTCCATATATTTGGCACCGGACATCCGTTTGATGAACCATCAGCGGCGCCGGTACTCTTGGGGCATAGCTGTCCCTTTGAGTATACCCCATGGGAGTTCGGGGTATAGTTGAGATACGGCCGGGTTGGTTCGTATACGAAACCAGCCGGGGCCCCGGAACAAAGAGGCTAATAACTCACGAACCGGGCGTCTGATTGACACGCTGTCTGTTGCATTAAAGCCCCTGTGACGAGGCGGTCCTTTATGATACTTGTTCATGGGACTTTGTGATACTTGGAGTATAGACCAGTAGCTCATGGAGCGGATCCTCCCAAGGCGAGCATACGGAGTATGGTGACCTTGTAGCTGGCTAAGACTTGATGACTGCTTGTCCGATCTGATTCGGAGTGACATGCATAGCCTAGTGGGGAGCACTACTTTGTGAGGTGGCAGACCCATGGCGGAGGAGCACTACTTTGTGAGGTGGCAAACCTGTGGTACTCGACAGGAGGAGTACCTCTGTAGGCTATGAGGGGGAGCACTACTGTGTGAGGTGGAAGACCCATAGCGGAGGAGCACTACTTTGTGAGGTGGAAGACCCGCGATACTCGATAGGAGGAGTACCTCAGCAGTCTAAGGTTCGTGAGAGACACCTCAGAGTCATGATAGGACTACTGCACTCGACAGAGGAGGATTTCTCTAGAAGCCATGTTTTTCGTCATCGTGAATAAAAATCATGGTTTGAGCTGAGTCAATGACCTTTTTGTTTTCCTCATGATTGAGATGGGTTACTTGATAACTTAGGTATATGTATAGGAATATACCTAACTAAAGGTTATCTATTGAGATCTTTCTTTGTGGTTTATCCTTGTTGGATTTAGTGAGACCTTGAGGGTCTCGGGGTCCCTACTGAGTATTGTTATACTCACCCCTGCACGGGCTATGCCCATATCTTGTTGTGTGGGATGTAGATGACGGACAACACTTATCGTGGTTGAGGATTGTAGAACTGGACGATACTCGGAGGTGGAATTCACAAAGAGATGGTACCCGAAGGTTGACATAATGACAAGATGGTACCCGGAGGTGGAATTCATGATGAGACGGTACCCGGAGGTGACAGACGGACGTGGAGAGCTGAGGTGGCCATCTGTACCTACCCTTCAGGTATGAACTCCGGAGGACGATCCAGGAGTAGCTTGACACCTTCTTGCTATTTTTTCTTTTCCCTGTACTTTACATTTCGGCTTGTATTTATGGTCCCCTTTGTACTTTCAGCACACTTGTCTTATTGCTTTACTTAGTGTTTTCTTCCACTTGTACTCTGGTTGTGTGTTTGTTTGCATTTCATAAAGGCAATGTCTTCACTTTTTATCGGGATTTACACCTTTGGTGCTAGTTTCATTCCCCTGGCCTATGGAAGGTGGGCTTGGGGTAGTCACGACACAGACCCCGAGGATGGGTCGTGACACACATGATATGGGATAGAAAAATAGTAAATATTAAACAATATATTACCAAGATCAAGTTAAAATTACTAGGATGCTATTTATTTAAGGTTGAAAGAATGTAACACCCTGAAAATTCAAAATGAGTAAATTTAATTCAATAACATATAAATTATCAATACTTTAGGATATATTTAATATTTGAAATAAATTTAATATGTTATATAGCTTCTAATTAATGTAATACCATGTTGTCTTATGTCACACGCAACAATAAGTTTCTTTGATTACTTTCATTACACACAAGATTGAGTTATACTAAAAAATATATATTATTAAAATATTATTATTTAATATATTAAGACTTAACATAACTATTAAATTATTAGTTATGAATAGTATTAAATAACTTATGATAATATATTTTATAATGGACTGGTCCTCTCTGGCATATTCCTGAATGGCCCAAAGGCCTTCTTTTTTATTGATTTTTTATAACCCCCCTTTCAAGGGATGAGGTGGAACCCTTACAAGGCCCATAGGATCAGAGATTACAAGGCCCATAGGATTAGGAGATTACATGACCCAAAGGTCTTAGGGAATTAAACCAAACTGTCTACAAGGAACTACCCCTCCCCAGCATCTGAATTGTGATAGTAGCTCTCCACCTTCACATGGCAGTCTGGCTAGGATTCATGTGCAAGCATAGGCTAATCCTGATGGCAAAGTCATACCCTCTCATTCTAACAATACATTTGGCTCTACTCTGGAGATTTCACCTTCTCTGAATCCTCTTCTGGGGCTGCTCCTTTTTTGTAGAGTATGTCTGGGGAAACAACATATGGCCCAAAGGCCTTGAGGTGTCCTGAAGGCCTTAAAGGTGGCCCGAAAGTCCTACTGACCCGAAGGCATGGGCGGCCCGAAAGCCTTAAGGACTCCAATCCCAAACCGATGACCCAAGGTGAATATTTCCAGCTGCTACAGTACCAAACCGTACCTGCTACAGTAACTGCTACAATGCCTGTTACAGTACCCGCATAGTGTACAGTTCTGCTACAATACCTGTACAGTGTACAGTTCTTTTGGAGATTCATTTGTACTCTAGGTGAGTCATTTGTGAACAGTACTATCAGTGATTCATTTATATTGTCAGTGAATCATTCGTGAACAGTACTATCAGTGAGTTATTTTTGAATTCTACTATCAGTGGGTTATTTGGACTGTTGGTGATTCATTTGTGAATAGTACTTTTGGTGAGTCATTTTACCTATCAATGAGTCATTGGTGAACAATACTATCAGTGAGTCATTTGTACTATTGGGAAGTTATTTGTGAATAGTATTGTTAGTGAGTCATTTTTATTATTAGTGAGTCATTTGTGAATAGAACTATTGATGAGTAATTTTTATTTTCAATGGTTCATTTGCACTGTTAGTAGGTGTACATTATTTTTAACTATTAGTGAGTCATTTTCACTATTAGTAGGAGCTATAGTGTTTCCAGATCGGTAGGAGAACAATGTTTCTAGCTTGATATAGTTTCACCCATTTGGCTTTTTCCTTGTTATAAAAACTATTCAAATCCTTGTTTTAAGGTATTTAAGGCCGATTCAAAGACCATGACTCCTATATTAATTTTTTTAAGGGTCCTGGTGCCTATACTCAGTCAAACCACGTAGACTTTAGGATATCTAGATTTAATGTAAAATCTAAAACTGTATCTAAACTATTGATCTGTTTAGATTTTCAAAAGGCTGAGATACCTTCCGTCATTTTCTTATTTATTTTATTTTCCCCAGCATGAGACACCCAGTGTTATTTATTCATAGGAGCCATGCAACCACACATTCCATCCTTGGATATTTTTCCTTGGAGTCTTCCAACTACAAGCACACACCCTGTTTTGGTTCAATAAAGAAGTATTGATCTGCCTCCGATATAAGGTATTTTATACTATCATTCTTATAGGTTCGTCTCTATAATTTTCAACTTGAAATGTTATGGAATGTGATCTCAATATCTCTAATGGAGATTTCTTGGGTGTTGGTTGATGTTGTTGTGTCACAAAATCCTTGGGTGGAAGCAGTATTGCGAGAAAGGTGATCGTGATCTATTGTGTTGGCTTGTTCTCATATAAAGAACATCAAGAACCTTTTGAGGGAGGGGATGTGTTACTTATCTTTCTATTTACGTGAAATCGTAGATCATTCATGGTTTATCCACTAGATCACAATGGAATTGACATAATAAATATTTGAACCAGATTAATGTATCAATATCAATTGTTTAGTGAGGTTTATTTCCTCTTGATTTTCTAGATAGTGTGATATCTATGCTTTTCTTGTTTAGAATGTCATTATTAATAGAAATTAGTAAATAATGTGAGATGGGATTAATTGTAAATTAATTTTACAAAGATAAATAGTAACTTTTAATGAATACAGTTGTTGTTATAACTTGATGATAATAAAAATTATGCAGTTAGTATGTTGACGCTTGTAGATTAAAGGCATGTCAATATAATTTTTGACAGCTATGATAAATTTATTTTTAGTTTTCTCATAGTTAGAACCCATAAATAATTAATTGGTTAATTCAATATGTATTAAAGAATCAATTGTTTGATAAAAGATAATTTCTAATAGGGTTTTGAGATAACATATTTCTTATAAAGGCTAAGAGCCTTATGCTTGGAGCTATGAGAGCTCATTGTGTGTGAATGCTTAATGCCTTGTTTTAGGGATAAGAGCCCAGTTTCTTTGTTGTTTATTGATTCTTGTGATATGATGTGATCTTAGATGCATGTTGTGATATGTGGGGTAGGGATACCCAGTGGTTGTGGTAGTATTTGTAACCTGAATTGGCGATATGCATTAATTTATGCATGCGGGCTTCGGGGAGGACACTGAAGGTGATGGAGCGGGTTAAAGCTCGGATTACCTACAGATGAGAAAGTGGTTTCTTATTGAATGTCTTATTTTTTTATATTATTTACTTTTCTCACTACTTGAGGTAGCTAGTTTTTCTTACCCTCCTTTCAAAAGAGTCGATACATGCAGGGTATGCCATGTGATTTCCATGTTTAGATTCTTGAGGATAGATGGGTCTATGCTCTTAATATAGGTAGAAACGACTCGATGAGTAGTTCACCTAATCACCATGTTGAGGACCTTGTATTTGTAAGATTATAATGATTTTCTATAATTTATAAGGATATGGGAAAGCAATAATTATGTTAATAAATGATTGAATAAATGATGTTGAACCCATGGGGTTGGAGCTTACTAGGATGCAATGCTGACTTATACTTTTGAGAAGATGTAGACTCGGTTTAGTTATTCATGGAGGGCAGGGAACCTTGT
This sequence comes from Viscum album, assembly GCA_963277665.1. Taxonomy (NCBI): domain Eukaryota; kingdom Viridiplantae; phylum Streptophyta; class Magnoliopsida; order Santalales; family Viscaceae; genus Viscum; species Viscum album. The sequence continues at coordinate 529,309,280 of OY728128.1, forward strand.
TGTGATGCTAATGAAATGTAATGCAGAATTGAAATGGTTAATTAATGGTTAAATAATTAATTAACGTAAATTGAAACTGATAAAAAGGGAGAATATTTTTTAATAAAGCACTTTAAATGGTTGCGTGCTAACCAGATATCTAGTCTTAGTAGTGGCAGTTGAGAGTCTCAGAGATGTCAGATGCAGTCGTGTCTAAGACTAGTTCTAGCCCATAGTGTGTTTGTGATCTATATTACATCATGTAATTTTTTTGTTTCTATACACTACTCCACCCTATCAGTTTTGGAAACTAGCACGCTGGGGATTCTGATCCCTGAGGGTGTTTTCCCCAATATCCTGATGGGAGGATAGATGGATGACTACCCCCTTTGGCCCCACTCTCTTCTCTTAGTAGTTATTTTTGCTGGTAGGCATAGTAGTTAGTTTTCCCCAAATATGTGTGTAGATTAATTTAAAGTCCTATGGTTATTCACACACATATATTATAGATATAGTTTCCTATGAACTACAATAGGTGTAACATGTATAGGCATTGACAGATTAAGGATCCTTATTCAGTGTATGGGTTCTAATGGATTGAGGTATAATATTTTATGTATGATACACATTATGTGATCTGTGGCGGATCTCAAAAACTACCTAGTTACTTTTGTATGTGATAATGGTGTGTTGCTTAACCCAAGTGTTTGTGTGAAAGCATTTGTGTTGTATGAGGTGCATGTTGTGGTGTTTCCCAGGTGTCTTTGGGCCAGTCTTTTTGGAGAGAGATGCATAGGATGTATGATGTTGGGGAAAAGTGTCAAAACAAGCAGGGAAGTGGTGGCAGGGTATGCTTTATATTCTTTAAAAAATTATATACTCTTGTATGCGATACTTGGTGAGAGTATCCATGGTGAGACTGGGAACATAGTATACCTTTTTTAGGTGAAGAGTAAGTTTCACTTATTATTAACTGTTCTTTAGCACGCTTTATTTACTTTTTCATGAGATGCTTTAGAGAGGATCCTATTGAGTATACTATAATAATCACCCTACGTAAATATAAACAATTTTTCATATCACTTGGAGCAGGTTAGAGATCAAGCTAGTTACTATTATATTTAGTTTGTAGGAGTTGTTTAGGCTTCATGGTCACTATCGTTTTCCTTTCTTTTGGTACTTGTAGTTTTCCATTTTAGTTGTACTAGTTCTTTTATGACATTACATATGTGTACATGGTATTTCTTATATATTGAAGTCTAATTTGGAGTAAGTTTGTATATGTTATATCTCTTTCTTTCACATGTAATCTCTTAGAGGGTAATGCCTACCAATTGTGTGTTTATTATATCCTCAGTGATAGTTACCAACCTATGGACTACTGGAGGAAAGAATCGGGGGGTTCAATATCTCACTTCTGAAATTGAAGGCCTAGAATAGGTACACTTTGTGGGGAGGGAGTTCGGATAAAGTGGTATCAGATGTCTGGATGAAGGATAGGATGGATTTTGGAGTTACGCACTGGTGAGGTTGCATGGGTCGGTAGGGAAATAGTGTTAGTCAAGTTTATCAATGCTGTAAACACTAGAGAAAAGTTGATACACAAGTATTTAGGGCCCCCTGTGGTCTAATGCACAGACCTTTATGTTTACAGTAGATACTAACTGAGGTGATAATTGTTTCAAGGTAAAGACCTAGAAAAGTATCATGCATCATTATTCATTATGTATGTGTTTGAATGGGTGGACCTTGGTAAAGGTTAACCTAAAGTGAATAAAAGAAAAAAAAATTAATTTTTATTCTCTCATATTCAAGGTTTAGGATCTATAAATATTTGTTATTTTCCAGGTATGGCTTTAGGTCAAAGTCTTTGTCATGTTCAAGCAGAAGATGTTCAGCAGGCAGTGCCAGCCAGTCGCCATAGAGTAGAGGTTGATGATGACAAAACATAAAGGTGGACACTTCAAGAGTTTCAACTCTAGCATCTGCATAAGTACAAGGTATCCATTTCATATACAGTCATGGAAGACTGTTAGGAGGAGGTTGAGATAGCTTTCAGCTCAATACGTGCTTAGAAGGAGAATCGGGTATTATTGGTTGTCACGATTCTATGTGGGGCAGTGAAGCTGTGGTGGTTCTGGTTCCTCAGGGATAGTGAGGAGTCAGTAGTCTCGTGAAAGGAGTTATGAGACAAGTTTAGAGTCAAGTTTCTTTCTTCTACTGCGAAGGCAGCCAGTCGCCAGGAGCTACTTACCCTTTGATAGGGGAACTCCAGTGTTCGAGAGTTTGTAATCCATTTTAGGAATCTTTTGTGATATGCTTCGGACTTGTTTCCATAAGAGGAGTCATGGGTGAGGAATTTAGAGGTGGATTTTCATCTAGATATCTAGTTACAGGTCACCCCATTTAAGCTAGAGATATATATTTAGGTGTTGGCGAGGGAAGAGGTCCTCAATAGAACGTTATCCAAAATCCTATCATCACAATAGGGGAGTCATCAGGACACCTCATGAAGTAGATATGTGATTTGGGGTTCCTATTTTTTAGGGAATGAGAGTTTTCGTTTGACCGAGGGTAGGTCTCAGCCCTCAGTATCTCATTTTTCTGGGGGAAGTGGATATCATACCTATTCTAAGGGATCATGAACTTTTTTTTATTCTATAGGTTGAGGTTATCAGTATCTTGAGTTATTGACCTTTCAGAGCAGTAATCATGTGACAGGTGTTTCACTTCACATTCCTCCAGTGAGGCAATTTTAGTCATGGTAGTAGTAGCACGTTTCACCATCTTGGGATTAGAAGGGAGTATATGGGGTAGGTAGAGGACATCCTTGGTATTCTCCCCATACTTATATATAAGAGTTTCGTCATGTTGGTAGTCGTCGATTGGGTCAGAGAAGTCGTGGAGTAGTTCGTGGTCAACTTCATGCTATAGCATTGCCATCACTGGGTGAGCTGGACTACGTTTGAGGTACCCTTTTATTTTTTTCTACTTGGTTGTATGCCTTGTTTGATTCAGGAGCGATGTACTCCTTCGTATAACCTACCCTTTTCCACGCTTTGGGACTTGAGTTAGAGAGGCTCACAGTGCCCTTTCAATTGACTAAATTAGTTGGAGGTCGAGCATACTTGTTTGATGTATGTAGAGACCATGATTTAGTGCTAGGGTAGAAACCCTCTTGGGGAGATTTCCTATATTTACATACACAACCATATTATGTCATCCATTACATGGATTGGTTGTATTCAATGTAGGCTATTGTGGATTTCTTCAGGAGGCATGTGGTGTTGTTCGATGATGATTGAAATCCAATGGTGTTTGTTGGTGAGAGAGACCCTCATATGGGTTAGAGGCATGTTCCATCATTGACACCCTTGACAGATGAGATGATGCTAATTTTTTGGGAGGTTCATCATATGGAATTTCCTGGAGTCATGGAAGAGTACCATAATGTTTTTCCAGAAGTGGTTTTAGCGTTACCCCCTAGAAAAGAGATCAATTTTTGGATCAATATATAGCCAGGCGCATCTATTATCTTGATGTATCCATATAGGATGACCCCATATCAGTTACAGGAGATGTGTATTCAGCTTGATGATCTATTACAATGCGGTTTTGTTCGACCAAGTGTGTCACCATGGGGCGCACCAGTTTTTATCGTGAAGAAGGCTGAGGGAATTTTTTGGTTGTGTATTGCATATCGTCACTTAAACAAAATGATAGTGAACAATATCTCACCTCTTCCATGGATTTATGATTAATTCCATCAACTGAAGGTTTCAATTTGGTTCTCAAAGACTGAATTATGATTAGGATATCATCTGATGCATGCGAGGGATGAGGATATCTCGAAGACTTCTTTCTGTTGTCTTCTTGAGCATTACGAGTTTGTTGTAATGTCGTTCGATTTGACGAATACTCCAGTTGTTTTTATGGGGTTGATGAATAATGGGTTTCATGAGTTCCTAGATATGTTCATTGTGTTTTTCATCAACGACATCCTTGTGTAATCCGTGTATGATGAGGATCATGCATAAAATATGAATTCTTCTTTGGGAGTTCTTCATCGACAGTAGTTGTTTGTAAAGTTTTTGAATTATGAATTTTGGGATTGAGAAGTAATTTTCATGGGGAATTTTGTATCCAAGTAGGGAGTAGTTATGGATCCATCAATGATATAAGCAGTTGTGTCTTGGGAATCCCCCAAGATAGTGGTAGAGGTGAAAAGATTCCTTGGTATCATAGGCTATTACAGAAGGTTATTAGCTAATTTCTCTTGGGTCGTGTCTCCTCTGATAGTGTTGACCATGAAGGATCAGGTGTTCATGTGGGCTGATCAATGTCCTGTAGCTTTCGAGTTTTTGAAAGAGAAGTTGGCGAGTGCTCTAGTTCTTTGTCTACCGGCAGAGAAAGTTCAGTTTTATGTTTTTTGTGATGCTTCACATCTGGGTTTAGGTTTCTTTTTCATGCAATAGAGATTTGTCATTTCTTATGGGTCTTGGAAGTTCCATCCCCATTAATATAACGATGACACCCATTGTCTTGAGTTGGCAGTAGTGGTGTTTTCTCTGAAGTTTTGTAGACATTACCTCATTGGAGAGCGCTTTGTGGTTTTCACCGATCATAAGAGCATGAGGTATGTTTTCTCTCAGCATGACTTGAACATGAGGTAGTGTTGTTGGATGGAGTACTTATAAGATTATGAATTCAAAATATCATATACACCTAGTTAGGTGAATATTGTAGCCAATGTGATGAGCCTAAAGTCACGTAGAGATACAGTGCATAAATCATGATATTCCTAGAGAGTAATGGAAGAACTTTCAGCATTACATCTCAATATGGGAGAATTTGGGGGAAATGTCTATCTTTTTTAGATGAGTCAGATATATGATGTTCTTCATGTGGTTCAGCTCCATCGTTATATTCATGAAAACTATCACATAATCAATTATGGAAAGATCGATGTTGACAATAATGTGACCTTTGAGGAACAACCTGTAGAGATCCAGTACTACAAGTAAAAGGTGTTTCACATGCATGATATTCCCTTGATTCGTGTCTTTTGGAGGCATGAGGGTGGGTATGAGATTAATTGGGAATGTGAGTCACAGATAAGTGCTTAGTAACCCAAGTTATTTGATGTTTAACTCTTTTCTTGACAATGTTCATTTTTTGGTTGTAGAACTTTCTTTTTTATGAGATGGATTTATTTTATTGATTTTTGTGGATTTATCTCTATTAAGAGTTATCTCCCCCGTGAGAGTGTTTAAAATCTAGTCATAGTTGTTGTGCGGTTTTCCATGTTCCATTTTTGAAGCGGTTGTACTCCTTTGATGGTGAGATCCTTGAGAGGTATCTCGAAGGGTAGTTGTTCGGACCCCTTTTTATGTTTCCTATTTGGGTTGGTTCTGAATTCTAAAGGAGGAGAATGTTTTGATAGGTATCTAATGTAATGGACCATAATATTCTGGTCCATTCCTTTGTAGAAATCTGGTGTTTGAGGTGTTCCGAGAGGTCTAGGTGACTTATCCCCAACACTTCTCCAAATTTCCAGTTTTATGAATAGTGTTTCCAGTTTTGTGAACAATACTACAAGTTAGTCATTTTTACTATCGGTGAGTCATTTGTGAATAGTATTTTTGATGATTCGTTTGTACTGTAGGTGAGTCATTTGTGAATAATATTATCAGTGAGGCATTCATACTATCAACGAATAATTTCTGAACAGTAATGTCGATGATTCATTTTCACTTTCGGTAAGTCGATTGTGAATAGTATTTTTAGGGATTCATTTGTACTTTCGGTGAGTCATTTATGAATAGTACTATTGGTGAGTCATTTTCACTGTCAGTTAGTCATTTGTGAATAGTACTTTCAGTGAGTTATTTGTACTTTCAGTGAGTCATTTGTCAAAAGTACTACCGGTGAGTCATTTGTACTATTGGTGAGTCATTTGCACTGTCGATGGGTGTACAGTGTTTCTAGCTATCGGTGAGTCATTTTCATTATCGGTATGTGCTACAGTTTTTCTAGATCGATTGGTGAACAATGTTTCCAACTTCCTACAGTTTCACCCGTATGACATTTTCTTTGATGTAAAACATGTTCAAAGCCCTATTTTAAGGGATTTAAGGACAATTCAAATCCCAAAACTCCTATATTAATTTTCCTAAGGGTCCCAGTTCCTTTACTCGGTCAAACTGTGCACTCTCTATGAGACCTGCCTTTAATGGAAAATCTAAAATCTTATCTAAAAAGTTACTCTATTTATATTTTCAAAAGGTTGAGATACCATCCACCTTGTTCTTCCTTATTTGTTTTTCTGTGGGACAAGATGCCCATAGTTCTTCCTCCCTAGTATTTATGCAACCAAACTTCTATCCTTGGATCGTTTCCCTTAGAGTCTTCCTACTGCAAGCACACACCCTGTTATGGTGCAATAAGTGTCGATCTATCTCTAATATAAGGTATGTTATACCATCATTCTTCTAGTTTCCTCTCCTTTAGTTTCTCCTTTCCATGTTATGGAATGTGATATATTTTCTTTAATGGAGATTTATTGGGTGTTGGTTGATGTGGTTGTGTTGCGACATCCCCAAGTGGATGCAGTCTTGTGAGAAAGGTAAACATGATCCATTGTTTTGGATCATTATCATATAAACAAGGTAAAGAACCTTTGGAGGTAGGGGATTCATTGCTTCTATTTCTTTTAATGTGTAATAATAGAGCTATCATGGTTGGGAAACTGGATCATAATGGAATTGACAGAATAAATATTTGAACCGGATTAAGGAATCAGTATCATTGGTTTAGTGATGTTATTGCCTCTTGATTTTCTTAATAGTGTAATATCTATGATTTTCTGGTTTAGCATGTTGTTCTTAATATAAATTAGTAAAGAATGTAAGCTGGTATTAATTGTAAATTAATTGTCCAACGATGAAGAGGCATGTTTAATGAATCTGATTCTTGTTATAATTTTATGGTAATCAAAATAATGTAATTAGAATTTAGATTCATGTTAATTAAAGGCCTCTAAACTTAATTGATAATTTTTTTTGATAGCTATGATAGATTTCATCTTCGGTTTCCCGTAGTTGGAACCTATGAATAATGAATTGATTAATTCATGATGGATTAGAGGACTTGTTATTTTATAAAAGATAATTTCTAATATTGTTTTGATATAACCTCTTGCTTATAATTTCCAAGAGACTTGTGCTTGGAGTTGTGAGATCTCATTGTGTTTGAAGGAAGAATGCCTTGTTTTAGGGATAAGATCTCAGTTTCATTGTTGTTTCCTATTGATTCTGATGGGATGTGAGCTTTGATTACTGTTATGATATGTGGTTTAGGGAGGACCTATGGTTAAAGTAGTTGTTGACCCCAAGATTAGAGATATGCATTATTTTATGCATGTGGGTGTTGGGTAGGACACCAAAGGTGATGGAGCCGGTTGAATCTAGGCATACCTATTGATGTAAAATTGGTTTGTTGTTGAATGTGTAGTTCTTTACCTAATTTAATTTCCACAATACTTGTGGAAGCTGGTTTTTCTTTCCCTCCTTCCAAAAGAGGAGAAGATATATGGGGTATGCCATGTGTTATCTGTGTTTTTCATCTCAAGGATGGGTGTGTTTATGCTCTTACTATAGGTGAAAAGGACTAGACAAGTAGTTCACCTACTCACCATGTTGATCCCCTTGTTTGTGGTATCATAGAATTATTTTATAGAATTCATGTGGATATGGGAAGGTAATAATGCTGTTAATAAATGATTTAATAAATGATATTGAACCCATGGGGTTAGATATTATGGGGATGTAATGCTGAGTTGTACTTTTGAGAAGTTGTGGACTTGGTTTAGTGTATCATGGAGGGTAGGGAACCTTGTTATGATTATAATGAAATGTAATATAGCATTAAAATGGTTAATTAATTTTTAAATAATTAATTAACATAAATTGAAAATGTTAAAAAGGGAAAAGATGGTTTATTAAAGATATTTAAATGGTTTTCTACTAATTGGATATCTAGTCTTAATAGTGGCAGTCAAGAGTTTGAGAGACAGTATCTACAGTCATGTCTAAGACTAGGTTTGGACCATAGTGTGGTTGTGATCTATATTATACCATGTACCTTTTGTGTTTCTATATGTTAATCCACCCAATCGGTTTGGGAAACTGATACCCTAAGGATTCTAAGCCATGGGGGTATTTTCCCCAACATCCTAGGGGAATATAGATGGCTGAATACCCCCTTTGGCCCTACTGTCTTATCTTGGTAGTTACTTATGATTGTAGGAATAGTTGTTAGTTTTCCCCATATATGTGTGTAGAGTACTGTAATGGTTTGTGGTTATTCACACATATATATTTTGGATATAGTTTCTTATGGAATACTATAGGTGTAATGTTTATAGGCTGTGATGGCTTGAGGATCCTTACTCAGTGTATGGGATGTAATGGCTTGAGGTATAATACCCAACGTATGATACATGTTATGGGAGTTATGGTGGATCCATAAAACTACCTAGTTTCTTTGGTTGTGAGGATGGTGTGGTGCTTCACCTAGGTGTCTACAAGAAAGCCTGTGTGTTACACGAGGTGCATGTTGTGGTGCTCTCCCAGGTGTCTTCAAGTCTTCCTTTTTAGAGGGAGATTCTTATGAAATACGATGTTGAGGCAAAGTGGAAAAACTAGTGGGTAAGTAGAAGCGGGGTACCCTTTATATTCATTAATATAATATATACTATTGTATGAGATACTTGGTAAGAGTAGCCATGGTGAGGCTGGGAAATAGTATAACTGTTTAGGTGACGAGTTAGTTTCACTTGTTGTTCATTGTTCTTTAACATGCTTTCATTACTTTTTCAAAAGAGTCTCTGTTGGGATCATACTTAGTATACTATTATACTCACCCTATATATATAAAAATGTTTTTTCAGGTTACATGGAGTAGGTTGGAGATCAGGCTAGTTATTACTAGCTTGGGATTATAAGAGATGTTCAGCCTTTATGGTTGCTACCATTTTACTTTATTTTGGTACTTGCAGTTTTCCCTTTCAGTTGTAGTATTTCTTACATGACATTACATATGTGTACATGGGATTTATTATATATTGTACTCCGAGTTGGAGTTTTTTGGTGTCAGCCATATCTCTCTCTTTTACATGTGTTCTCTTAGAGGTAAATGCATCCCATTTGTGTGTTTATTATACCCTAGATGCTAGTTGCCAACCCGAGGCCTACTAGAGGAGGGACTAGAGGGTCACTATCTCCCATCTCAAATTTACGGCCCCATGATGGGTACACATTGTGGGGAGGGGGTCTTGAGATATATGTTATATGTTCAATAAAATACATTTCATATTCAACTAACAGGTTTGATAAGAATAAGATAAGAATAAATCCAGTTTTATGCTTGAAATTGTATTTCTCTAAAAAGGAAATTTTGACACCTTGTAATAACAAACCATTTTTAAATCCATTTAGTTAAAATTTTATAAGTCAAAATAAAATTCATCTTTGAAATTGTAACATAAAATTATATTAGGGTGATTTTTTTTTTCTAAGAAGTCTCATTTTTTTATTAATATTTAAAAATACAGATTTTTAATTGAAAAATTATTTCTTGAATAAATAAATTATAGTAATAAATAATATTTTAAATTATTTGTAAAGTTTAATTATTTTAATTATACATAAAATAATCCAATTCAGGTCATTATAATCAATTTTACAATGAAATTGGATATAAAAACAATTCAAACATTTGAACATTTTTTACTTCAGAAACCTACTTTGTCATCCAACCTATAGGATTAAATTTAAATTAATTTATTCCAAATATATTATTTTAATTTCAAAAAATGGATTAAATATTTGTAATAATGATAATTAATAATATCTACTATAGTAAACTTAGTCTTTGACAAAAAAATATTGGTGAAAATAATTAAAATTAATTATAATGATTAAAAGGGAAATTAGTTTAACAATTGACTAAACCTTAAACTTAAGAGCCAAAATAACCTATAAACTTGTACAAAGTCCATTTTGGGTCCATATTTATATTATATCATCCCTTTTATATAATTGTTTTCATTATTAGATCCACTTGATACGGGAAAATGTTGTTGTAATTCCCTTTTCAAAAATATGAAAGAATGTCACTACTCCACTATAAAAATCCACTCACCCATACCATTTATTCACAACTTTCAAGCCCTTTGGCTCATCAAAACTCTGCCAAAATAATCTCTCAAAATCTATCCCCTCATCTTATAATCCTCCCTTTGAGAATAAATACAACCAATTAAGCCTTTTGGAATAAACTAAAAGGAGTAACCTAAAAACGAGGTCACATTATTCAATGATCACTTTCATTTTTTTCTCAACCCATTCAATTATTTTTATCATATAATTATGTAAAAAACAATAAATATCCTAAATATTCTAAGAAGTTTTTATTTTAAGTTTTAGACCTAAACCTACACACACATTCAGAAATGGGTAATGAACTTACCATTCGTGTACTATGAACAACCACATCGTGAAACAAAATCATTTGTTTTTTCCTTTACCACCTCTCATGATTTGGAATTATAAAGGATACACTATTTTGATATGATATATATAATATTTATTCTTTATTTATTCTTTTATAATTTTTATATAACACACAAATTCATGTGTTCAATGTAGTTTGGATACGATAACATCGTTTGGGGACGTGTGGACTATCACCTCCTCAAAGAGATGTGAATTGTTTACACATTAGATGGAATATATAAAGGGTGGGTTTAATAAAAATATTTAACATAAATAAAAATAATATGATACTAGAATTATAATATACATATATATCATATAATTTACACTCTTTTAAATAGATAATGAAATTGATGTAGCGGTCATGTGTACGTACGACCTACCATATCTATGAACATTGCATTTCATTTCCTATCTCCAAATAAAATGGGTTATTATAAATAAATATATACTGAATATATATAAAAGTTATATCATTTTTTACATTATTTATGTGATTAATTCATGATCAATGTAATAAGAACAAAAATAAAAATCCAAAACACACTCAAAAATCTTGATAATTGACACCCAAAATAGTGAAAATATTGAAATATTATTAACAGACAATAAATAATATATTATAAGAACTTAATATATAATATTATAAATATTATTATGGTTCCTTTATAATTTATTTACATGATTATATCCATTATTCAAGAGGTTAAAGGATGTTCACCAAAAAGGAATACAAGGTAAGGGATTCTTATCTCACTTTTCTTTCTATAGGGCATACACCATTTTCCCCACTTACTTATTTTGTGTGGTTTATATACTGATAATTTTGATATATTATATCAAAAATTATTTTATCCTCTGGGTATTTAATTTTTAATTTGAATTTATATCTTTTATAGGGATTATATTTCAAAAGATACTAGGTAGTAAGATACTTCGTCTCAATTTCCAATCATTGGGGCATACTTTATTGTTGGGTGCCTAATTTCCTATATATGGAGTACATATTGTCACTTTGACATAAAATATCATGAATAATTATTTTATCATGTAATTTTATGTTTCAATTTTAATTATTCAATTAAATTAGATTTGAATTAAAATTTACTAAGTGGTAAAGAATTTCATAACATGATTCCATTTCATTAGATTATAATACATCCTCATTATTATTAATATTATATGATTATTTATAAAATGAATTTGACTATATATTGAATTATCACTAATTATTTTATGTCAATTAACATTTTATACATATAATCTCTTTATTGATTAATTCTCGCTTCGATGTTATGATCATTTTAAGGGTTTATTTCACAATCTCAATCTAATCGAAATTTTTTATCCTTAAAATTAAATTAAACGAACATATATTATCATTGTTTAATAAAAACTTTCATTTTTTATCCTATAGATATTCATGACCCTTCCAAGTAATAGTAAAATTTTCCCAATCTTTGGTACTCAAAATGTTGTTGAAAATATTTTTAAAAATTCCCAATTTTATTTCTCTCTTTAGTCGGAGAATATTTTTTCTATTAAAACCTTTTTTTTATAAAAGGCTTACAAAAATGTTCTTAACCTTTAAAAAATATTTATTAAATAAAATTCTACCACTTTTTCTTTTAAATTTTTTTCATAGTAATCTTCTTTTCTCTTTATGAATAAGGCACTTTTCTAAAATTTTACCATGAAAAAGGAATATTCTTTTTACCTTGTACAACATGTATAGATTTACCTACTATCATTTATTTGATTATTATTTTTTATGTTTAAAAGCTTAATTTTAAATGATAATATTTTCCAAAGTTATTTTCAAAGAAATATATTTTTAAAAATGTTTTTTAAAATGAAAAGGATATCTTCTTTAAGATTGTATTTTTATAGTATTTTTATTCATCAATGACAACAACCCTTTATTTTTACTCAAAATTGGATATATCGTACTAATATCATCTTTACTATTCCTATGGATGGTTTATGATTGATTTAACAAGGATAATATTGATATTAACTTACTTGATTCCTTTTTTTAATACCCATTGAATATTCAGTATCCTATGATAATTAGACATTGAATTTCTATTAATTATCCATAAAATTTATCATATATATGTTTATCTCATAAACTATATATCATTTTTGAATATGGTGTTTACTTTTATAGTTAATTGATTTTTTAGGGAAGTATTTATAAATATATATCCTTTATTCAATAAAGATATTTGATCGTTCAGATTGTTAATTAATTAAATCGATTGTTCTATACGGGGAATACTTTAGACAGATAGCGATGGGTGGGGCTTGAACCTTAGTTACCCATTGAGGCATCAATAGGTTCTAATGAGATAAATTAGTTGTGAAAATTAAAAAGGTTTTTACCTATACATTTAAACCATCTTCTGAAAGTTCTTTAAGGTATAATTTTTCATGTGACTTATACATGATGTCCAATAATTAATCATTTCCTTTATTTTGATCTGCTATTTATTATCTATGATATTTTCACTATGATAAAGTCTATCGATGAATTTAATTCTCGTTTTATTTATTAAATGAATTGTAATTTTATTACCTTTTTATATTGATTATTCCTCATCCATTTATTTAAATGGTATATATTTTTAGTTATTTTACTTTCTATATTGTTTACACACTTCCTAATCATTTTATTAATTACATGGTGTGTGTCTTCATTTATTACCTTTCCATATTGACTATTCTCATTGATTCATTTTTTATTCCACAATACTTAACCCTAACTAAGCATTTTAACACACCCTTATTTTTTTCCTTTACCCGAGAATCCAATAAGTGTACTAAGAATTATATTCAAGGATGTTCTAAATGGGAATAAAGTTATTATCCTTAAGAAAAACAATTTGTTATTTGTGTAATCATTTTTAAAACAAGACTCATGTATATATATGGTTTACCAATATTATAAACTCATTGGTCCTTTAGGATTTTATTCTTTTTAATCATGCCAATGTAATGATATTAGATACCAGCACTAGGCTACATGGGTTAAGATGGTATATTTTACACTTCTTCAGAAGCCTCTATGGATCTCTATTATATTAGCCCATGTAATCTATCTCTTATGTGAGACAAATTCATTAGAATTACCTATTAAATATCTTGTATTTAACATATTAATTGATCCCAATAATATATATTCATCATCTTCTTTCTTTTTTCTTAGTTTTCTTTCCTTCCTATGGCCATGGTTTTCTTGGTTTCCAATTTCCAAGGACTTATGTTGATATTTTTTGGGTTAGGATTCTTATTGATTTTTATGGACTCTATCACTTATCCTTTTATGGAAAACGTATTTTCCAAGTATATATAATGTTATTTGATAGTAATGTATATATAAATCCATTTACCCTATGAACCATAAGTTCTAGACTTATTTAATTTAATTTTTAAGTAATATTAAATCAATATTTATTATTTTTAATAATATTTTCCAACTAAATGTTTTCAACCCCTTTATTTTCAAAATGATATGTTAAATAATGTGTTTAAATGTTTACATATAGTTTTTTTTATTTTGAGTCCCATTGGGTTCTCATAAAAATTATTAAATAAATTTTCTATTGAAATTGATGGAATTTATTTCATGAAATGTTTTGTTATAGACTGTAAATATTTATCATAGTTTTTTCTATTATAGGTTTATATTTTTTATCGGATATATGGTATCATTGAATTTGTTTTATTAGAAAAAACTATATATATAAATATATATTGTAGAGACCCACACTTGACGAACATAGACATTACATTTCTTTTTCGGAATACTTAATACATAACAAAAGCAAACACACAAGGACTATAATAGTTTAGTGACTTTGGAAACTCGGAAAAATAATCTTCTAATCATAGTGAATGATCTTCAATATCTCCCATAAAGATCTTACCCTTTTTTTTCTTACCTAAAACCTTTATTTATATCCTAGGGAAAAGAAAACATAAAAAGGGTGAGTTCAAATGCTCAGTAAGGGTAAGCATAGCGAACATAAAACAATCCATAAACATTTGAATTCAAAAACATGAACATAAAATCTAAACATCAAAATCTTGAGCAATGACATAAATCTTGGAAGTACATAAGGCATATATCATAAAGGAACATTATTCATAGTAAAATAACCTGGGAATAAAACATGTAATTGTGTAAGACCATTAATCACATGATATGATTTCCATAGTAGCCAAGGCATTGCTGCCAAGACCATCATAGTGAAAAAATTCCCTTACTGAATCAAGTTCACTCCTTGTTCCAGTCCTGTATCACTGAACCAGATTAACTTGACGTTCCATCCATGTCTATCTCCTGAGATATAAATCTTTATCCAATGAATTGGAGGGATATATAGGCCCCAAACATCTCATAATGAAATCATTCTTACTTTTTCCACAAAATAAACATAAATCATTCATCATAACCCAAAGAATAAAATGGGTTTCATAAACATCATCCCATAATAACATGATCCATAAAAAAACAAATGGATATCATTTCATCATAAGAAGAATCAAACCATGGATATAATAGAGATATTATACGTGAAATATAATAATACTAAATAATGTCATCTTATATGGAAATTAGTTTTGACAAAACGCTGGAAATGAATTATTGAGAAAAATATCCTTTCGTCTTCAAAATCATTTTTTAAAAAAGTCATTCAATGTTAAAAGAAAAGTATTTTGTTGAAAATAGTCATGAAATATTGTATAGGAAGCTTCATGAAAATAAGGCGTTATGAAACCATAAAAATCTGTTCATGCCGTATAAGTTAAAAAAAACATTCTCCTCGTACTTCTGCTGGAAAAGTCAAAACGTTTGTCATATGGTAAACAAAATAAAGATTCCTTCCATAGAAAAATTTAAAAGTCAAATATGGGTACACATGACTTTAAAAATACATGGAATAATATTAAAAAATTTATTAAAAACATTTTTATGTACATGGATGAAAAATATAACCCCAATAAATACTTACGTATAAGCAATCTCGGATAAAAATGTGATTTGCAAAATCATCCCTTACCTTATGTCCAATTTCTTCCATATGTGTCTGAGACTCCTGTATAGTGGGTTTAAAAATATTATTAACTTGAAACATAACCAAAATAATATTTATGATATCATATATGATTCACTTATGACTTTATATTACTTATTATTTTGTAAATTCCATGTTAACGCAGTGTTTTGGGTAAAATCGTTTCATTTATCGTACGTGTTTCAACTTGTTGTTCTGATTATTAGTAATTATATCATGATTTACATAATTCCAGAATGTAAAACATGATTTATATATAATATATATTCAGCATATAAATATATATATTATAGATTGATAAATGGAAGGAAATGCACCGTTCATGGAGACGGTAGGTCGTACGTACGCATGAACGCTGTTTTTGTTTCCCTATTGAATTGAATGGAATTAAGTAAATGAAACGTATATGTAAATAAATCTAGTATCATTATTATTTAATATATTTCATGATTATTTATTATATATACTTTATAATCATACCTGAATGGTTAATTATGGAAAATGGATCTCATCGCGTTCGTGGAGACAGTAGTCCGTACGTACGCACGAGCGACAATATCATTATTTTGATATTAAAATCATATATAATTGAAGGTTATATCATATATAAAGAATCATCATAATGTTATATTTTTATTTATATCATTTATACTCATTATTATACCCATACAATGATGAAATGTTTGAATAACAAACTACACCACGACGTGGAGACGGTAAGCCGTACGTACGCACGTGTGGTGACTTATTCATTCATAGGATGGATCAAATAACTAATATGGTTGTACAATATTTATAATGACATAAAAATATATATAATATACTAGTGTTATTATTTTAGAATGTAAACAACAAAGAAGGAGGAAGTGGAAGAAGAAAGGAACTTGAAATAGGTGGTGAGATATTTACCTCTTCTTCGGGTTCTTCCTTTTAATTTGATAAAAAGGGCTCCTTATGTTGGCTTTCTGACTAAATAAAGTCCTCTAAGATGAAGGTATAATAGTTGATAAGGTATTTGGGTAGGGTTTTTCTGAGCCAAATGTCTTAGGAGGAGTGAATTAGAGAGAAGGGGGAGTTCCCTTTTATAAGAGAGGTGAAAGGCACCTAAGAAAAAACTTAGAATATTATTTTATAATAAATTCATATTTTGTTTATAATGGATCCAAAGTGACTTGTTTCGAGGCTAGGGTGGGGATAGGTCTAAATCCTCTCAACCAATATGTTTTAGACAAGTTTAGGTTACCATTTTAACCTTATCATTGAGATTTAACTCTAAGTTAAATAATTTAACTTTTACCGTGTCTTCTTGTATTATTACACTATATGGTTAATAAACTTACTATAAACTGCCGACTGAACCCCAATTGGTTCATTAATGTCATATATATTATTATATAAGTCTTTTGTCTGAACATTATATTTTTAGGAATAGAATATCAATTAATAATTTAATATTTTTTTAAAAACTCTTTTATGTCAATTTTGACACTATTTGGTATTTTTTTTCTAAATTCATAAAATCATTCTTAATTCCAAAAAAAATCATATAACCAACCCTAATATGTTATAGTAACCTATAAAATTAGTGTAACTCATAAAATGTCTCAAATTACATTTATTTGGGTATTTATAATATTAATTATGTTAATATTTCATTAATAAGTTAATTATTGCATCATCAGTGTGTCATAAATAAATTAAATTATTTAATGTCTAAAAATTATAAATAAAATACCATCATATAGGAAATATTTTTATATTTTTAATGAATACTTATAGTCGAATTTATCTTATGTACAACCCTATATTAAAAATGTTTTTCTTATTAAACTTTGATTTAAACTCTTTTAACTCTTCTTTGAATTAAATAATAATAAATGTCCTAATCTAATACAAGTGGACCTAAATGGTAATATTTTACTCTTAAGGTTGTTTTTGGTCAAATTACACTTATCCAATAGAATTAGGACGTGTTTTAGGGTTATAATAATATCATTTTTACCCTTAATTACCCTATTTACTTTTAACCGTGGTAAACAAAAGTAAAAAGTTACTATTCACCAAAAATTATTTTTATCTTATTAAACCACATTTTAATTACTGATATCAACCATGTCTCTCATATTTTTGAAATTCCACTCACAGAAGTGGTAAAATTATGTTTTATGTAAATTTTCAAATTCTCCTAGGAGGTGGGCAAAAGACGGTCAAAAGTTCAAAAAAAATTATATATCTAAAATTATTATAAAATGACTCCAATGAAATAAATTGAACTTATATAGGTATTATGTATCTATTTTGACCTAAAATAATTTCAAATAAAATAAAAAATTATTTAAATAAAAATTCGGTTTTAACCAATAACTCAGTGTTTTCACTATTCATCAAAAATTGAAAGTTTTCAGAAAAATACAAAAAATTCACCCTAGGATAATTTCGATATTATGAATCCAAAAATGAAGTCCATTTTCAAAGATAAAATTTATAAAATTTCAAAAAGTGGTTATTACTATTCACAACAGCAAGTTTATATAATATTTTAATAATATAGCATTATTTAGTGAAACATGGTATTGTGTACTACACACACTATCGAGGAAGGTCGTGATTGCATGTAATGCAAGCCAATTCAGGGCTGCGTGTAGTGAAAGCTCCCTTTGGTGTTGCATATAAAATAATCAAAACTTATTTCATTTATACAATAAACAAAATCTATACTTACTATTTCATAGAATAATTTCCACAAAATGAACTTGAAATTATGTGTAACAGGAGCCAAGAATAGTGTTGCGTATACTGCAAGCTAATGCAGTGTTGCGTATAATACAAGCTAATCTTGGTGTAGTGTACAATAGAAGACATCAAAGAAATTAAAAAGAAAATTTCCCATAAAATCTTGGGGTGTTACATTCTTCCCCCCTTAAAATAAATTTCACCCTCAAAATTCTTTGGGGTTAAAAATGGTTTACTACTTGAAAGTTTCATTCATAGAAACCCACATCATAAAAAGGAATTCAAAAACTTAATTTTAAAAACTAAAGTATGAAACGTAAAGATTTCCCAAATTAACTCATCACTGGGATTCCACATAGAAGAACATAGGTGAAAATATAGATATACAAGAGAAATCTAACCATCAAGTTCTAATGGAGAGTGGTAGAGAACATGGCTATGAAAAATCCAACAATCACAAAGCCATAAATTTTTTATGATCTAAGGTACCTTCTGATTCATCGGATATGAGGGCACTAGGGAATTTTTTTTGGTTTTCAATATCATTTCCCTATTATTGAATAATTTTTTGAATTAAAAGAAATACATACTTGATTTTGGTACAATCTCACCGTTGGTCATTCCTTGAACAATTTCCACTTCATCTCTTAAAGAAATGAAGTTGAATTTTTCATTCATGAAGTGTTAGAAGATCATGAAATAGAATGATAGGTCATTCCATCTGTCTCAAACCAAAGGTTAGCAAAATTTATTAAATATACATAAGTCCATCTATGGTGAGGTTAATTATATATTACTCCAAAAATGGACATCGAATCCAACTATCATACCATTTAATAAAATAAAAATACTTTATACTAACCATGGACTTTCTATAGGCTAGTGGAAGGCATTAAAGGCCTGTAGCACTTTGGTTGTGGGTTCGATTCCCGCATCCTAGTCCGATGTGATGGGTTGTCGCCCATTCTACAGGTTGTCCCTTTCCTTAAACTATACTATTAGAACATTCCAGAAATAAAATTGAAAAAGGCTATAGCCTTACACAATAATATCTGATGTTCAAATTAATCCATTCCAACCTTAAGACTTATCCAAAATACTTCTTTCCAAAATCATAGTATAAAGAGAACGATTACTAAAAAAGTCATATAACAAGCATGTGAATACCATCATTTATCCCTCATATATCACAAGATACATCTTATTGGTCACATTCCAAACATGTGATTACCTTAATCCTGTATTCTTTTGAAACATGTATTACCATATAACCTTAGTGAAAACGTGAATGCTATCAAAAGTTAACTCTTTCCACATACCAAAATCCCAAAAATTCTATATACTCAAACCATGATATCACTTTATCCTTATCTCAATCATGAGATCATGAATACTATCAAACATATTATTTTCTTCTTATCCCTTCATTATGTGCATATCATCTGCTTTCCAAAAATATTTCAATCACTTTTCATGGTTATCGATACCATATTCTTATGGAAAACCACACTGGACCAATACATAGATATTCTAATATACAATAAAAGTACCTCAACAAAATTAATCTTGAATACCAATACATAAACACTTCAACCCGTCCACTTCCATGATTTCCATGGAATAAGTCCTTCCTTGATTTGGAATTAACCGCTTAGGTCAGGGCATTGAGTAGGGTAATGCACATGTTCTCCACAGATAAGACATTGAACTCCATAACAGTCTGTCACTCTATGGCCCTTCTCCCCACACAGATAACATCTTCCCCTCCATTTTATGTATTCATCAAGGTTCTTCTTCCCTTATTTAGAAATATCAATCATCCTTTCTATATACTCCTCACCATGTTAACATGCATAAAAGTCCATCTTCTTCTTATTTTATGACTTAAAAATACAAATAAATTTCACCTTGATATTCATATATAACGATGAATGATTTGTCATAATAATAATATCTTTCTTTCCAGTCATTACAAAAAAATTTTGATCATAGTCACCAATTTGTCCATTTGAATCAATGTTAACCGAATTCCTTCACGTTTCCTCCATTGACTAAAACCAAAAACCATAGTGTAAGAAATAGTTAAAATAACAAGGAACCACATAATCATAAAATGTCACTTATGGGATGTATAACTTATCACACATTCTTTAATTCATGACACCTTAGGTTCACCCTAGGTTATTCATGATTTTCAACATAATTCTAGTACTGTAACCTATAGTTATACTAAACCTTAGGGATTTCCCAAGACATACCTTAGAAAGATCTCTAGGGATCTCACTAAAGTTTTCGGATCCTAGTTTCCAAAGGTTAACTAAACCTTTCCTATGATACCAACTGTAGAGACCCACACTTTATGAACATAGACATTACATTATTTTGTGGAATGCTTAATACATAACAAAATCAAACACACAAGGACCGTAATATTTTAGTTTCTTTGGAAACTCGGAAAAATAATCTTTTAATCATGGTGAAAGATCTTCAACATCTCCCATAAAGATCTTCCCCTTTTGCTTTCTTACCTAAAACCTTTCTTTATATCCTAAGGAAAAGAAAACATAAAAAGTGTGAGCTCAAATTCTCAGTAAGGGTAAGCATATAGAATGTAAAACAATCCATAAACATTTGAATGAAAAAACGTGAACATAAAATCTAAACATCAAAATCTTGAGCAATGTCATAAATCTTGGAAGTACGTAAGGAATATATCATAAAGGAATATTAGTCATAGTAAAATAACATGGGAATAAAAAATGTAATTGTGGAAAACCATTAAGAACATGATTTGATTTCAATAGTATCCAAGGCATTGCTTCCAAGACCATCATAGTGGACAAAGTCCCTTACTGAATCGAGTTCACTCCTCGTTCCAGTCCTTTATCACTGAACCGAATTAACTTGTCTTTCCAGCCATTTCTATCTCATGAGATATAAATATTTAACCAATACATTAGAGGGAGATATAGTTCCCACCCATCTCATAATGAAATCATTCTTACTTGTGCCACAAAATAAACATAAATCATTCATCATAACCTAAAGAATAAAATGCGTTTCATAAACATCATCCCATCATTACATGATCCATATAAAATAAATGGATATAATTTCATCATAAAAAGAATCAAACCATGGAAATAATAGAGACATTATACTTTTAATATAATCATACTAAATAATGTCATCTTAGATGGAAAATAGTTTTGACAAAACACTTGAAATGAATTCTTGAGGAAAATATCCTTTCATCTTCAAAATCATTTTCTTTTCACAAAATTTCATTCAATTTAAAATGAAAATGATTTTGTTGAAAATATTCATGAAATCTTGTATAGTAAGCTTCATCAAAATAAGGTGTTATGAAACTTTAAAAATCCGTTCATGCCGTATAAGTTAAAAAAACATTCTCCTCGTACTTTTGCCGGAAAAGTAAAAAAGTTCCTCGTATGGTAAATAAAAGAAAGATTCCTTATATAACAAAATGTAAAAGTCAAGGAGGGGTAAACATGACTTTAAACATACATGTAAGAATATTAAACAATTTATGAAAAACATTTTTATGGACATGGATGAAAAACATAACCCCAGTAAATACTTACGTATAAGTAATCTCAGATAAAAATGAGATTTGCAAAATTATCCCTTACCTTATGTCCAATTTCTTTTGTATGTGTCCGAGACTTCTGTATAGTGGTTTCAAACTTATTATTAACTTTTAATATTACCATAATAATATTTATGATATCATATATGATTCACTTATGACTTTATGTTACCTGTTCTTTTGAAAATTCCATGTTAAAGCAACGTTTTGGGTAAAATCGTTTCATTTATCATACGTTTTTTGACTTGTTGTTCTTGATATTAGTACTTATATCCTGATTCACTTAATTATAGAATGTAAAACATGATTTATATATAATATTTATTCAACATATAAATATATATGATAGATTGATAAATGGAAGGAAATAAACCGTTCATGGAGACGGTATGCTGTACGTACGCATGAACGCTATTTTCGTTTCCCGATTGAATTGAATGGAATTAAGTAAATTAAATGTATTTGTAAATAAATATAGTATCATTATTATGTAATATATTTCATTATTATTTATTATATATACTTTATAATCATACTTTAATGGTTAATTACGGAAAATGAATCTCATCACGTTTGTGGAGACGGTAGTCCATACATACGCACGAGCGACAATATCATTATTTTGGTATTAAATTCGTATATAATTGAATGTTATATAATATATAAAGAATCCTAATAATGTTATATTTATTATTTATATAATTTATACTCATTATTATACCCATCCAAATGATGAAATGTTTGAATAACAAACTACACCACGACGTGGAGACGGTAAGTCGTACGTATGCACGTGTAGTAACTTATTCATTCATAGGATGGATAAAATAACTAATATGGTTGTACCATTTTTATAATAACATCACAGTATATATAATATACTGGAGTTATTATTTTATAATGGAAACAACAAAGAAGGAGTAAGTGAAGGAAGAAAGGAACTTGAAATAGGTGGTGAGATATTAACCTCTTCTTCGGGTTCTTCCTATTGATTTTATCAAAAGGGCTCCTTAGGTTGGCTTTATGACTAAAAGAAGGCCTCTAGGATGAAGGTAGGATAGTTTAGACAGTATTTGGATAGGGGTTGTTCGAGACAAATGGCTTAGGAGGAGTGAATTAGAGAGAAGGGTGAGTGCCCTTTTATAAGAGAGGTGACAGGCACCTTAGGAAAAACTTAAAATATTATTTTATAATAAATTAAAATTCAGTTAATAATGGCTACAAAGTGACTTATTTCGATGATAGGGTGGTTATGAATCTAAATCCTCTAAACCAATAGGTTTTAAGAAATTTTAGGTTACCATTTTAACCTTATCATTTAGATTTAACTCTAAGTTAAATAATTTAACTTTTTCTGTGTCTTCTAGTATTCTTACACTATATGGTTAATAAACTTAGTATAAACTGCAAATCTAACCCCAATTGGTTTATTAATGTCATATTTATTATTATATAAGTATTTTATCCGAACCTTATATTTTTAGGAATATAATATCACCTAATAATTTAATATTTGTTTTAAAAACTATTTTATGTCAATTTTGACACTATTTGGTATTTTGTTTTTTCTTAATTTATAAAAGCATTATTACTTCAAAAAAATTCATATATCCAACACTAATATGTTATATTAACCTATAAAATTAGTTTAACTCATAAAAAGTCCCAAATTACATTAATTTGGGTATTTATAATATCAATTATGTTAATATTTCATTAATATGGTAATTATTGCATCATCATTGTGTCATAAATAAATTAAATTATTTAATGTCTAAATATTATAAATAAAATACCATTATGTAGGAAATATTTTTATATTTCTAATGAATATTTATATTCTAATTTATCTTATGTATAACCCTATATTAATAATGTTTTACTTATTAAGCTTTGATTTTAACTCTTTTAACTCTTCTTTGAATTAAATAATAATAAATGTCCTAATCTAATCCAAGTGAACCTAAATGGTAACATTTTATTCATAAGGTTGTTTTTGGTAGAATTAAACTTATCCAATAGAATTAGTACAAGTGTTATGATAATAATAATATCATTTTTACCCGTAATTACCCTATTTACTTTTAACCGTGGTAAATAAAATTAAAAAGTTACTATTCACCAAAAATTATTTTTATCTTATTGAACCACATTTTACTTACTGATATCAATCGTATCTCTCGGATTTTTGAAATTCCACTCACAGAAGCCGTAAAATTAAGTTTTATGTAAATTTGAAAATTCTCCTAGGAGGTGGGTAAAAGACGGTCAAAAGTTCAATAAAATTTTTATATATCTAAAATTATTATAAAATGACCCCAATGAATTACATTAAACTTATATAGGTATTATGTATCTATTTTGACCTAAAATAAATTTAAATAAAATAAATTATTATTTAAATAAAAAGTCAGTTTTAATTAATAACTCAATGTTTTCACTATTCATCAAAAATTGAAAGTTTTCAGAAAAATACCTAAAATTCACCCAAGGCTAATTTCAATATTCTAAATCCAAAAATGAAGTCCATTTTGAAAGATAAAATTTATAAAATTTAAAAAATTGGGTATTACTATTCATAACGGCTAGTTTATATAATATTTTAATAACATATCATTGTTTAGTGAAACATGGTATTGCGTACTACATACGCTATCGAGGAAGGTCGCGATTGCGTGTAATGAAAGCCAAGTTAGGGTTATGAGGAGTGCAATCTCCCTTTGGTGTTGAGTATAAAATAATCAAAACTTATTTCATTTATATGTTAAACAAAATCTATACTTACTATTGCGTAGAATAATTTCCAAAAAACGAACTTGAAATTGTATGTAACACGAGCCAAGAATAGTGTTTCATATACTGCAAGCTAATACGGTGTTGCATATAGTATAAACTAATCTTGGTGTAGTGTATAATAGAAGACATCAAAGATATTAAAAAGAATATTTCTCATAAAATCTCGGGTTGTTTCATATATTCTCTTTTTAAATATAGAGTTTCTTTATGGGGCATAACTTATTTGATAAATTATTGATGCTGGTTAAAGGGGTGGTCACATGTTTCTTTTTAGATCAATATAGAACTTAAAATCATAATGGAAAATTTTATTAGAAAATATTTTTATCTCAAAGGGATTACCTAAGAAATATGCCAGTATAAGTTATACGGAAATATATCCCTAAATTATACCATCATAATCTTGATGAGACTCTGTTTAGGGTGATAGTCATTATAAAACTCTGACTATTCCATTATGAGCTTCTCAATATTTTAGGGTAACACTCGAGCTCGTGTCATGTGAGCAGTTGGATATGAATGGATATCTATTTAGGAATATGATTATGGTTAATATATATACCATGGAATTGTTTAACAAGATGATATTAGGCTTATCTATCTTATCCCTTTGGTATCTGCTAATGATGCTCTACTTTACTAAAATTGTCTATCTTTAAATTCTTCATTCCTTTATTTGTATTTAGTTTCATCTTATATTTTATTGATTTTAAATATTTATTATGGTAACCCTTATTGATATTTTCCTAAATATCAAAGGCTTAGATTTTATATAAATATTTTATAATATCAAGGAATATTTTATCTTATAATGGATTTTCATAGGGTATGTGGTGGAATCCTACTAGGCATGTATTACTCCCACCCGATATACACCAACCAGGTGTACATAGACCTTGTTGTGTCTGACACGGGTAAATAAATGGAACCAATTTGAGGATAAAAATTCATGGTGCCTTTGGTGTGACTCATATTAGGTAACAAGATGGAGGAATCCCATTTATCACATAGATATAGGTGGTTGTAGTTGATGTTTTGGTTATTTTTTGGTCATGTATCTTTGTATCTCTTGTATACATAGACATATTAGTTTCCCATCAAGATGTATCGTTTATTTTTTTATGTTTTAGAATTTTAAATATTTTTATATATATATTTTACGTATATTGGTTATTCCATATGTTTATTTAGGAATTTATTATAAAATATTTAATATTATTTTTTATACTTTTTTTAATTCTCTATTTTTCATAACTTCTTATTATATGTGTGCCCCCCCAATTTACCAGATGGTAAAATAAGTTTTTAGTTTGGAACCCTCGCATTAATTTTTATATTTCATTAGTCTAAATCATTCAAATTGGAGTAATTTCATTTCTATACAGGGGATTTTATCTTGTGGGTGTTAGGAACACATTTTGGGCTTCATAACAGGTTGTCTTGGGTATTGGGATAGAGTAATCCAAGTTGATTCATTATAATATAGTATCTGATCTGAGTTTTATTTTTTAATATTTAGGTATCTGAACTAAGATAAGATATATTATCATAAGGACTCAAGGGGTATGTTTTGAATAATTTTGTGGGAAATATTTGTTTTGATAAGACTTTAGTTACCAAGGGATATGGGAAAAGTTTCATTTTGGTTTTAGGTTTGATTTTTTATTTATTTTTTATAATTTTATCTTTGAAATGGAAATTAGGAGGTAAATTCCTAGGTACATTTTATGTATGCATTGGTTATATCATGTATCTTGGTATTCCTAGTAATCTCTATATGGTTGGTGTATAGTTTTAGGGGTCTTATAGCAAAACCAATTAGAGTGAAAAAAATCATTTTCGTGTGATTTCCCTTCCATTTATCCATAAGGTTTTAATATATTTTGAATGTAAAATTTATAACTTAGAAATATCTTATTTATCAAATATTATATTATTTAAATGTGTTTATAATATTTATGTTTTTATTATTGAATTTCAAATAGTATCATGCCTCCCAAACATGTACTTATAAACCCTCTAGAAAGTGATGTGGATAAGTTCATATAAGAAAATCCTCTAATTGATCTAATTTTAATGGAAATGGTTTTCTATAATATTCAAGTCATGGAATGTAAACTCTAAAATGGATGATCCTAATTTTGGGATCGAGATAAAGAGTTTTATCACCATAACAATTCTTCTTTTTAAGAGCTAATAATACTTATGAAGTTAAGGATTGGTTATAGAAATTAAAATAATTTTAAAGTTCCCAAAAACTTTAAATGAATTTAATGTGAAGTGTGTTCCCTTTATTCTTAAAGTACCCATATTGAAGTGGTGGGAGTCTAAAATTAATGAAAAAATATATGATATTGTAGCAATAAAACACTCCAAATTCATGTTTACCCATTAGTTAACCCTAATATGATGGAAAAGAAAAAATAAGGTTTTTTTCTACCTTCAATAATATAATTATATTGTTATGGAATACAAAAATTAATTCTATGAGATCATTATTTAATCTCCCAAAACTATTTCAAATGGTGCATTAAAAGATCCAAGTTTAAAATGGGTATTCTCCCATACATTTGATCAAAAAAAATTCAACATATTAACATATATCAATGTGTATGTTAAGGCATTGAAAGTGGAGACTAATCAAGATATATTAATAAAAGTGGGGAAATATTATTTCTATGTTACAAGTGGTTGTAAATAAGGCTTCTTTGAGAAGATTGGGATATACGATGTGTTTTCAAGGGTTGATGGTAGGAACTCCATAAGTCTAAACAAAGCATCATCATCTACCATAGTAGGGATTTGGCCTAATAAATTTCATCAATAAAAAAATTTAGGACATAAAAATACCTTATGTAAATAGGCTTCTAAGACTTGTCATTCATGTTTCCAAATAGAATATCTGTAATGGTGTTTTAGAAAAAGCCCTCCATAAATAAGTGGTGTGGGTTCCTCATCTCTTAAGGGATATAAAATATAATTTAATTCTTCCAAATAAGTATGTTACCATCCTTAAAATCATAGTGGTATATATTTTTCTTCACATCGGTATAGATAACTAATAATTGAGTCTTAGTTTGGTGGGTTTCCATAGACTCAAATTAATGTAAGGAAATTATATGCAATAAATATATATCCCATGAGATCATAATATAGTCTTATTATAGTGTTAGGTAATATAAATATTAATCATATATAATAGTTTCTCTATTTGATAGAGATGAATCATGATTATTTATATCAAATAAAACTATGGAATTATTGATTATACCATTTGAAATAATTTCATGTTTGATAGAGATATAAACACTTATTATACAAATGAAATAGAATGGATTTATTTTTCATTTTTATTGTATATTCATATATTAAGTGGATATTTCATGGGACTTTATTATTCTTGAAATGTATATTTTTGAATTTATTCTCAAGGGGGATTGAATGCTTACAATGAATATTGTCATAAAAGGGTATTCTTCATCTCTACAAATTTCAGTGCTCACTTATTTTAGGGAAAATTATATCCAATATTTATTCGATATGGGCCTCCTCTTCTCAAAGAGATATATGTTTTATTTATTATACCCTCAGACTTTATAGAGTAAAATAAAGTGGTTTTAAAGACTCATCTTCCTCCCATTGTAATAGATTTTCCTAAAGTTTTCCCTAATTACTTCTTTGGGTTTCCTCAATCAAAAGAGGAAATTTTTTTAATTGATATCATTCCTAGGAAAAAAATATCATTGAATTTATATTATATGGATATATCTAATGTAAAGGAGTTGAATAATCAACAAGATAATTTTAAAGAGAAACGGTTTATCCATACCAATGTATCTCAATGGGTTTCCCCTACACTATGTGATAAATTTGATGGAAGATTATACCTATAAAGTGAAAATATAAATTTAAAAAAATGAACATAAAGGAAAAATATAATTTTCATCATATTGAAAACTCTTCAATTTTTGAAAATAGTAAAAATAGTTTTATAAGATTGATCTCTGGTTAAGGTATCATTAACTTTGATTCAATTAAATTGATATACATGAGAATGACATTCAATATACATATGGTCACTTTAAATAACTTATGATTTCAATAGATATAAAAAATCATCCCATGGAATTTATGGATCTTATAAATTGGATCTTTTATTGGTGACTTGACACCTACTTCACGGTGTTCGTGGGTAATATCATGTTTTACTCTAGTTTTGAGGTAGATCATTAGAAACACCCAATAATTATATTAAATATCCTTTGATATAATTTACTTTATTCTAAGATTTTAAGTGTCACTTATAAATTTGGGATGTGTAATTATTTAGACATGTGGTATAAAAATAATGTATTTTAGTAGATCTAGAAAAGTTGAAGGCCAGAATTCCAATTGAAGTACCAAGTAAGTTTTTTGAAATATAATTATTTTTTATTTTATTATGATACTATTGGTGGTTAAAAATAAATTTCTCTTATATTTCATTAAATCTGACATCCATTTCCCATAAAGGAGTAATATTTAAATGGATACCAAAATGGTAGGAATTATTTTGATGAGATAAATTGGATATTAACATTAACTCGGGTTTTAACTCTCCCTGATCTCATAGAATGCTATGTGGTTTATTATAACATATCAAGTATGGGGACTGAATGCGTGTTTATTCTAGTGATATTTTCATGACCTACAACTATCTTAAATTATTACTAAATAATAATAACTATATGATATGTGATCTTGAGCTAGTAGTATTTATAGATACTTTATAAAAATTATGACATTATCTATTTAGAGATAATTTTATGGTGTACACCAATCATAAAATATTGAGTGACATTTTCTCTAAAAATGATTTGACTCTCAAAAAATGAATTTGGGTAGAGTACCTAAAAACATATAATTTTTAGTTTTCATATACACTTTTAAATGAAAACATAATCTATAAGTCCCAAATCCAAATGCTAGAATCATGGTAATTTAATGATTATATAAATTAATTGATCAGGATGAGTATTTTCATATAAATCCCCCTTTATGTGTGGAAATAAAAGGAGGTGATATTTCAATCTAATAAAAAATTATAATCTCTCCAATTAATCTGAATTTAGTAGATAAACTAATATATAAGAAATTTAAATTCATTTAGAATCATTAAATGTAGAAAGACCACTAATTGGTATTAGTCTCCTAATCATTACATATACTTAAATAATTGTTATTTGGTCCCCTTATCATTATGTTTGGATGTTATAAAGGATTGTTATGAATCTCAATGAGTTTTTCCTAGGAACTCTCATGTTTTATTATGATATAAACCATCAATACTGGAGACCTTGAATGAAAAAAGATATATCTAACCATATATCTTGATACTTTACCTACCAATAAGTGAAATCAAAGCATCAAAATCCTAAAAGTATTCTTCAACCTTTTCCTATTAATATATATAATTTGGGTGATATTTCCATGGATTTTTTTAGTAGGTTTTCTCATACATATTAGGGATATAATTCTATCTTGGATATCATTTATTGAATATCTAAATCATTCCATTTTCTTCCATTTTAAGATTTCATGAATGTTGTGGATCATAAGAAATTATAAATGCAAGAAATTATAAAATTTCATGGGTTTTCATCTATTATCGTATCTTATTATGATCACAAATTCTCCAATATTTTTTGGAAAATCCTTAAAGATACTATGGTTGATTTTCTCCGTATAAGTGTGTTGATTTTTTGGGGGAATTCTGATACCCATTGGGTTTTTATGGAATTTTCTTATAATAATAGATATTAAAATTTAATAATGATATCTCTCTTTGATTCATTATATAGTCATCCTTTTGAATCACCAAATTGTTTGGATTAGTTTGATGAGACTTTTTTAGTGGTACTGAGCATATTTAAAAAGATAATAAAACAAACTCATCTTATTTGAAAATTTATTGGGATATGTTAGAATCTATAGAAGTAATATAATGATCATAATTAATGACAATGGGAATTTTTTTGTAATATTTTATTTTTAATCTCTCCCCTTGGTTGGGTTTCTAATGTTTGGAAGGAATATGGAGGCTGAAATTAGTAATTAGTACCTTTTAATATCACAGAATGAATCAAAAATATTGTGTACCAGTTGGATTTCAATCCTTAATTATATTTGATCTGTATTGTATTCCACATATATTAATAAAATAATTATAATCCTAACCCCTCTCATATTCTAGTTTATGGAGCATAATAATTTGATGTCAATTTTTAAGTAGTGCAACCACTAATTTAAATTCATCACATTTAAAATAAAGTGATGTGAGAAAAATCGATTCCTTTAGTTTTGATCTTAAGGAAACACAATAGTGATTCCCAAGAGACCTGGGATAGGAATTTGTAAATGATTAATATATTCCCACACCTCTTCCCAAATCATTAAACATCATTGGGAATTTATAAGGAAAAAATGTTATATAGTGCGGAAAATTTTAAAACACGAGATTTCATTTTATGGTATGTATTTTAGAATTTATTTTTTAATCTATATTTTTTATGTTTGGTGTTGAAATTTTAAAATTTTAAGAAATTTATCCCATCGCATTATTAGGGTTCAGAGGCCTACAACCATGAAAAATGACCATGTAGGTATAATTTTTTGAGATAGTGTAATGTTCCTGGTTTACGAAAAATCTTTCTAACCATGTAATCCAACCATGTCTCCCATTAAAATTTGTAAAATTTTCATTTTTCAAAATCAAAATTAAATTAGGTTTCCTGCCTTTATCTTATCAACTTTTATAGAAGAATACACTAATAACATTCATATCATCCCCCTTTATTAATCACATATATTGTATTAAATCATTGGATTTCTCTATTAAAACTCAAGGATTTAATCAATCTATAGTTAACTCTTATCTTCTTCTTCTTCTTCCGTATTTCTTTATTCTTCCTTACTCATATGGATATGGTTCCCTAGGTTTTAATTTTTCCTAAAACTTATGTTGGTATTTTTTTGTTAGGGGATCTTATTGATTTTGAAGGACAATATCTATTTTCATTTGGTGGAAAAACTACTTTTGTGAGTGGATTGATTTATTTCTAGTGGGTGGAAATTTTTAATCCCTTTTCCTTATAAACCATGAGTTCTTAACTTATTTAATTGATGTTTTGAGTAATATTAATTCATTATTAAAAAAATTTATAATCATTAACCACTATATTCTTATCACTTGTTGATTTAAAAAATGACTTGGGAAAGAATTTGTTAAAAAAATTAGAATAAATATATTTATTTTAAGGCCCATAAGGTGTTTGTAAAAATACCAATGCCAATTTTTCATTAAATTCAACGGAATTTATTTCAAGGAATTAATTATTATAAATTATAAATATTTATTGAATCATTTTATATCAAATATTTGAATGTTTTAAGGGATAGTTGGTATCTTTATAAAGGTTCTTTCTAAAAAAGTACCTTCATATATATATATTTTATTTTCCTAACTTTGGAATTCATTTTTTGAAACATATTTGTTGATAAATTATGGATGTTAGTGAAAGGGGGGACCTCATTTCTTGTGTTAAATTGGTATAAAACTTAAAATTAAAAATTAAAACATCATGGAATAATACCTTAGGTGATATTAGTAATCCTAGGATATGTTTCAAGCAAGGTTATGAGGAAAATCACTATAGATTGTTCTCTTCAGGTCATTATGAGACTCTAACTAGGGAGGATAATAATGATGCAACTCTGAAAATTATATTGTTTCTTTCACACTAGTTTTGGAAAATGATTTTTCTAGAGGCTTACACATAGTTTTATATGAACTGATATATGTTTATGAATATGATTATGTTTTGGATATTAAACTTGGGATTGTTTATCGTGAGGATATTAAGTTCCTCTACCTTGTCCCTTTAGTATATACCCAGGATGATCTTCTTTGAAAAAATTGTGTTTCTTTAATGTATTTTATAATTTAATTATATTTAATTACATCTAACCATTCTTTTAACTTAAACAATAGTTACTCTAACCTTGTTACTTGTTTTACCGAAATATAACTTGTCATAATTTTATTTATATAGTTTAAACTAACATGAATTGGTTTATATTATAAATTATTTTCATATGGAATGTGGTGGAATAAAACTGGGAATATATTTATCACACCCTACAGGCACCCATAGAATGTACGTAGACCTTATTTTGTGTGACACAAGTAAATTTAAGACATTACTCAATGAAAGGGATTCATCGTAATTTTTATGAGACTCATAAGAGGTGATGATATTGTAGATTCCATTTTTTAAAATTAATAAAGGGAGAATATTTTGATGTTGTTGTTATTTTTAATAACATATCTTGGTATCCCATATGTTCTAGGCCTTATCATCTTACCATCATGATATATCATTTATTTTACTCATAAAATTCATTTTTATATAAATTAGTTGAATATTTATTATTTATATTGGTTATGGATTATCATTTTTTAAGAATTTTCTTTATATGATGTTGAAATTGAGTTTTTATTACTTGTTTGGTTATGGTTAATTTTTTAATGAATTATTGTATGTATGGAAAAATATTATAAGAAATCCATGTCAGGTTTTAGGTTGGAACCCTCACATTAAATTTTATATTTTATCAAACACCAAATTCCAAATTGAGTAAATTGATTCCCCAAAACTAGTTTCCAACTTATAGTGATCGAAAACACACTTCAGATTATTTAACGAGTCAAGTCAAGAAATTAAATGAGGTATCCAAGGTTGTTTAATTAAATAATATTCCCCAAGAAACTACATAACCATATTGACCTAAAAAATATGATATTCCATCATCTTGAAATACACAATCATATCATCAGTGAAAAATAACAAAAAATAATTAATATAGGGTTGAAACATCATATTAATAATCCTTACAAACAAAAATTGGTTCCTTAATAACTCTAAATACAATTAATACAAACTCAAAATTCCCATAATGAATTTGAAAAGTTATCTTAGGTATCTATTCATCCTTAACTCTCATATTATGAAATCTATAAAAAATGAACTCAAAAAATCCACTGGCCACTTTTAACTAAATAAATAAATAATTTTTCCAATTAATTAGAACGAAACTCTTATCCATAACATGTTTCAATCTCAGGTAATATTTACATAGCTTCATGCTTTCATCTAGATTCTTAGTGAAAAACAATAGATAAGCCCACAGAGACACATTATGCTAAGAAAAACCAAATTCTAATAACTCATCAATATAAATAATGAACATTAAATGATTCATTAGAACTATATGATAAGTTTCCATAAAACAATAGAAAAAATTATTATAAAACTCTATCCAAAACTCATTCCTTCATTTGAAATCTAAAATTATAATTTTCCCTAAATATACATCAGTATAATCACTCATAAATTTAGGAAACTCCTTTATCTTCACCAAATATGTACATTTCCTCAAATTCACCAACTAGAATGTAATAATTTTCCATTAAACATGTATCTGTCTTAATTGACTGTCATTTTTCCCAATTAGAAGTACATGATCTCCATCAATAATATATAAAATCACCCTCTATTAATAGTTAGAATACAATATTATACATAGTATAACCAATTCATCATGAGAAGAATATCATATGGTTTCATCAATAAAGAGAATAATCTATATGAAAAATGATTATTTCCCATAAAAAAATAAAGCAACTTATTCCACCACTTCTATATAAGGACTTGATCCTTAATAAATATATAATATTGAGTTTTAAATAAATAATTCATTTTCTTGGATTCATGAAGACATTTCTAGGTATAGAGTTTTAGTGAAACAAGTTATAACGCTTATATAAAAAACCCATAAAATATAAATTGTAAAATTCAGCTCAATATCCATTTTTTACACATTATAAAAATTTTAAAATATAACATGTTCTCTTTTTATGACAGATATTCATGATTTTCAACTTGACATCATCACCATACCTATTCATACTTAAAACCTTTGAAAAAAATTGAAAATGTGGGATCTGAACCAAAATACTAGAAATGGAAATATAAAAATTAAGGAAT
Source organism: Viscum album (assembly GCA_963277665.1). Taxonomy (NCBI): domain Eukaryota; kingdom Viridiplantae; phylum Streptophyta; class Magnoliopsida; order Santalales; family Viscaceae; genus Viscum; species Viscum album. The sequence goes on from OY728128.1 coordinate 529,344,120, forward strand.
AATATGTTACTATATTTCAAAACCATTAGGTCATATAAGAGAGTTTTCCTTTTAAAAAATAAATATTGAGCTTAAATAAATATTAACTTATACATGAAATTGGATGTACTGCCCAAAGGTTTTCATAAAACACATTATAAGAATGTATAAGGGTAAAATCATAAATATGAGGGTTTCTTTGAAAACATAATGGAACAAGAAAACATTTTCTTAAAAACATACTTGTTTTCCCTCAAAGGGGACAATCATTCCTTTAACAAAATATCATTATCCTACCTTATGAAATAAAAAATATTTACATGAAAACTAAATAAAATGAATAGAAAAATAATATTTGAGCTATAGGACATTATCTTCATAGAAACCTTACAAGAACCCTTAATAATTAAATAACCTACATGGTTAATTCTGACATAATTCTATGGCGAACATAATCCTTATCCAATGCATTAGTGATAAGTGTTGGACTCACCTATCATTAGAGATATATCATCGTCAGTCCTCATTCAAGAACAATTTTCAATTACAAAAAAATACATAAATTCTAGAATTTCATTTTGTAAAAATCATAAAAATATACTTTTGAACCGATAAGTAAATATAGTTTCAGATATTGATATATCCATTTTTTAAAACAACATTTTAGAAACTAAAATACCTAGAATAAAGGGAAGAAGGTCTTTCATTTTAATAAAACATATAATATTATAAATAAATCCAAAAATAAAATAATTATTACAATATCTTTAAAATCTATTGGCATCGTATATAGTAAAATAGAATATTACTTTTTTCATTTTTTATGAAATTAAAAACATTCCCTAAAAAATATATAAAAACATTCCTTGTGAAACCCTTTTAAAGAGAGGAAAAAAGTGACTTAAGATGTACTTTAGAATTTATTTACGTCAATATAAATACATCCATAAAATAGTTTTGGGAATATTTAAATAGAGTAAAATATTTAAAAAATCACTAAATCATTTAAATGAGGTTTTAAGGAAAAGTATCCCTTGCCTCGACTATGAATTTTCACAAATATTCTTTTTAATCCTAAATAATAATATTTTTTAAATTTTTAAATTTATAAATTGAAAATTTCAATTTATTATTAATTTTATTTCAATTTTATTTATGTTATAATTAATTACATAATTTATTAAGTTCACATCAAACATTTTGGGAACTTTCATCTTATAAGTCGTAAATGGATTGGGTAGGTTGAAAATGGTCAAATGGATCATGATTATATCATATAAAAAATCTTAATAATGTTGTAATTATAATTATTTTACATTATATATAATTTTACAACCAACCCTATGATATAGTTATGGAAAATTAATTATGTTACAGCATAGAGACGGTAATCTGTCCATACGCATGGTTATTGTTTCCATTTTTCAACAAACATGAGGTGAAAATGGTAAGTATTATTTTACCCTTCTATAAATATAACTAAATAATAAATATCATATTATTTCTTAAATACAACAATATAAATTATCCATGTGAGGATGTGATGAAAAGTAAAACACATTGGTTCGTGAGGTGGTAGTCCTCACAAACGCACATGCGATGTCTTTATTTTTCATTACATTATAAAAAAAAGAAATAAAATATTCATTTACCATTAAATAATTAAATTAATATCATATATATTATATCATTTCATTTTAATCCATTATTAGGACCATACATAAGATTTTGTGATGAAAAATGAAATACTTCCTCTCGTGCAGCGGTAGTTCGTGCGTACGCATGACCAATGTTTTTATTTTTCATTAGATTGTAAAGTAGGATATTAAGTTTATTACATAAACCTAATGAAATTAAATTAAATTTGAGATACTTATATTATTGTATGAAAATGTTTAAGATAGTTTTTAGGTAGTTAAAAGAATAAATAAAACGAAAACACTAGGTTAAGAATTATACCTCTTCTTCAGAAAACCTAAAAGGGTTTATACCTAAATCCATCCTAAGATGATATTATGATAAAATAATAACTATAGGAATCGAGGAAGGATTTTAGGTAGGAATTAGGTTATTTATTTTCTAATATAATATCCTCTTGAAATTTGAATAAGAGAGGATAAAGGGTGACCTTTTAAAAGTGAGTGAGAGGACACACTTAGAATTTTTCAACAGATTAGAATATAATAATGTATTAATCAATTAAAGTGGATCTAAAAAAATTATATTTAAAATATAAAATGATATTGGGTTGAAATATGACAAAAATTGTATTTAGACATGTTTTAGTCTATTTTATCACCTATTATTTTAGTTTTAACCCTTTTAATCTGTTTTAACTCTTACTGTGGTCACTGAATATTTTACCAAGGATGATGTTCAAGATGACCAAAAATGAATTTTTTTTTCATTGAAAAAATTACATAATGATTATAAATATTCAATACATTTTATATAATAAAAATTCTTATAATTGGAATAAATTACTTTTAAATTAAACCCACAAAACGCAATAGAAAAAAAAATTCCATAAAAATGACTTTCTAATTATAAACAAATTTCTATACCAAATTAAATTATATTATTGATTAAAATAAAATTTATTCGATTATCATTAATTAGGATAAAATAAAAAAAATTCAAACTAATATAAAAAATTATGCAATATAAATACTTAAAAATGAAAGATTGTTTTCCTAAAAACATATAGTTTCTATTATTCGCCCAAAAATAAGATTTTTCATAAAATTTTTGAAAAATAACTATAAGATAATTGTGAATTGATGATATAAAAAATAATTTCCATTATTATGAATTTAAATTATAGAATATAAAAACTAAAAATTTTAAATAAAACCATATAATGCATGTAAACAAATTGGTACAAATAAAAATATTTCCCTTTTGATTGGAAAACTACATAAAATTCTTATAGGTAATATAACTTTATAAAATAAAATTAATTAATAATTATAAGGAATGAAATTGATTTATTATCAATATTACCTAGTTTTTTATATTCTTTCCCATTTTTAAAAATTGTATCTATTCAATTTTTTTCACTTCTTTAACAAGTTGGATTATTTTTTATTCATATCATTTTCATATGTCAATATTCCTTCTTCAATTATATGATTTTTCTAGAAAATATCAACCTAGTAAATCACCTTATTTTGTAACACCTTCTCTCTATGGCCAATAATATAAACTTAAAGAACCTTATAATAAATATTATCTTCTAGATAAACTAATTCTAGACTTAAATTATGAGATGCATTTGGTACATATTTTCTTAAAAATGAAACATGAAACTCAACATGTACCTGGAAAAAATATAGAGTTAAGGCCAATCAATAGGAAATTGATCTAACCTCCTCCATCATTTCATATGGAATAAGCAAAAGTGGACATAAATCCCCATTTTTACTAAACACATAACATTTTTCTTGGAGATAATTTAATAAAAACATGATATCATTCCTCAAATGAAAGATCTTTCCTCCAGTTATTTACATATATTTTCTACTTACCCCGAGCCATCCACTTATACTGTCAAATCAGTTTTATATTCTCAAAAATATATTCTACCAATTATTTTCCCAAAAACCATCCTTCACTAACTTCATCCCAACGAGTAGGTTTTTTACACATCTTTCCTTTTAATGTCTAAAATGGTGGCATATGTATACTGGAATGAAAACTACTTTTATAAGAAAATTTGACTAATGAAAAATGTTGATCCCAACTTTACTAATAATCCAAAGAACATGTTTAAAGAATATACCTCAAAGTCCAAATTTCTTTCTCAGAATATCCACTATATTGAGAATGTAAAGATGTATTGAAATTTAATTTCTTCCCCTATTACTTATGAAGTTTTTTATAAAAAGTTAAAGTTATATATTGGATCATTATCAGATACAACAAAAAGAGGCAATCCATAAAATCGGATTATTTTTTTAACATAATGTCTAGAAACATTATCCAAAGATATATTATCTTGAATAGGAATAAAATTCATATATTTATTAAAATGGCCCAAAATAACCCATATCACATTATTAACTTGAGATTTCTTTTATAATCCAATAATGAAATCGATATCAATATTATCCAATTTCCATTTAGGCACTGGTAAAGGCTTAATCATTCCCTTTAGTAGCTATCATTTGACTTTAACAATTTTAAAATTTAAACATTTCATAGTAATGTCTACAATTTATTTATTCATTCCATCCAACAAAAAATATTAATAAAGGTTTATATACATCTTAGTATTTTTGGAATTAATTGAAAATGTAAAATTATGAGCTTTAATTAATAATGCATTCTTTAAATGGTAATCACAAGGAAAAAAATCATTTTTTGAATAAAAAAACATATTTTTCAATGTTAAATTCAATAAACTCACCTTTCTTCAATAATTTTACATTTTTACATAAAATACATTCCTCCTTCTGAGCTTTCTTAATTATATATGACAATGAAAACTACACTAAAACTTGAAAAAAAATAGGAATTTTCTATATTCATAATTTTTAGATCAACATTAATCACATAATTTATCTAAGGATCATGTTTAAAAGGTATAATAATAAATTAATAATTATCCTTATGAATTAAAGCATCAGATACTCTATTTTATTTTCCTAAATAGTAATGAATAATTTTGTCATAAAATTTAATTAGCTCTATCCATCTTCTCTACTTCATGTCTTACTCTTCCTGAATGAATATATGCTTTAATATTTTAGGATCAGTATATATTTCAAACTTTACTCTATATAAATTATTTCTCAAGATTTTCAAAGAAAAAACCACATCAACTAGTTTAAGTTCATGTGTTTGAAAATTTAGTTCATCAGGTTTAAATTAATATAAAGAATAAACAATAACCTTGTCATTATGTATCATAAAAAATCTAATTCACTTAAAATAAGAATTTATGTAGATAAAAAACTCACCATTTCTAGAATTAAAGGCTAAAACTAAAGCATTCACTAGTCTTCTCTTCAATTCTAGAAAATACTTATCACACTATTTCATCCACGTGAATTTAACTCCTTTAAGAGGCAACATAGTTATTAGTATAGATAACCAATCAAATTTTTCAACAAACCATTAGTAGTAACCTGTTAATCTAAGAAAGGTATGAATCATTGGGACTTTTGTAGGTATTTTACAATCTTTAAAAAAATTAGTTTTATGTGTATCCACCATTATTCCATATTTCTTTAATGTATCTACAAGGATAGAAATATGTCCCAACCATAATTCACATTTACTAAATTTTTCATATAACTTCTTTTATTGCATGATTTATAGAAAAATCAAAAGGTTTTTTCATGATCCTCCTAAATTTTTTAACAAACCAAAATATCATCAATGAATATAACTAATTTTTTTTTCAAAATATTATGGAAAACAATATTCATAAGGTCCATATATATAATCAGATCATTTTTAAACCAAAATTTCAGAACCATTAACTCATAATAGTCATACCTAGTGTGAAACATCATCTAAAAAATTTCATCCTCATTCACCTATAGTTGATGGTACCTAAACCTGATATCAACCTTTGAAGAATAATAAGCTCCCTAAAACTAATCAAAAAATTCATCAATATGAGTAAATAGAAACTTATTCTTAACAATTATATTTTTCAATTCTCTATAATCAATGAAAATTCTCATATAACCATCATTAATTTTGATAAAAAAATTAGCACACCCTCAGTTGAAGTATAGGGATGAATGAATCCTTTATCAAGAAAATATTTAAACTAGATTTTCAATTCCAAAATTTCAACTTGATATATTAAATAAAGAGGATTTTATAATGTATTAGTGTCAAGAACTAAGTCAATAGTATATTCAATATCCTAATGAGGGATAATATTAATAAATTCATCAGTAAATATATCTAGATACTCATTAATTATAGGATTATAACTAATTCAAACAATTTCCTTCTTCTCAAAAATAAGTGCACAAATATTCATTTCCATAATTAATAAACATCTCACCTTCTCATATATTATCCAAGGTATGAATTAATTTTTATATATGAACCTAAAATAATTTAAAATAACAACTTATTTAGATCTACAATCTGTCATAACATGATAAATATAAAAACAATACATACTCATAAGAAGTTCAAAATCTAAAAGGGGTAAGAACATAAGGTTTTTAGGTAAAACCCTTACATCTATGATAAAAGTAATATTTTTCTTTTTCTTTTTTTATCAGTACTGCCCCATGTGTTTTTAACAAGAAAAATTTCCTCATTTCTCGAGGTGATATTTCCAATTGATGAAAAAAATAATTAGAAAAGAAATAATTTTCCAACCCTGAATCAAATAATACATTGGTATAATCTTAATAAATATGTAATATACTGAACACTATAATCCTAGATGGTCCAACATCTACTGAATTAGTCATAATGCATTTAGAAACACCTTAATGGTTTTTATCTTAATTATGTATAACCTTTATTATAATGTTTAGAAAATTACTCTCTTAATAGATGATCTTATAACAATTAAACCATCTTATACCTGGGTTTTCCATATTTGTATAATCATTACTCTGATTTTTTTTATTTGATTTCATTAGCCACATGTTCAAAATTACCACATGGGAAACCGTTTTTGGTTTTCAAAATGCATTCTCTGAGGTTATTTTTACCAAATATATAACAATATGAAAATTTTATTTTATTTTCTTCATATTTCCTCAATGGATGCTTTCACATTTCCATACACTAGGACCTCGTTTTCTTCTTATTTTAATAGAATAAATTATCAATGGAAAATATATTTCTACATGCTAAGCACCTAAAAAATTCTTCTCTTATTTAATTCATGAGAATATAATTACCCTCAAAATTTTGGCTTCAATATTGAGTAAAAGTGATTAATTATACTATCAAGATCTCAGAATCAATTTGGTGTTCACCTTAAAAATGGAGGAAGTTTTATTCATATATAACTACTGAAACATTATGTTTCTACCTCAATTACTAGAATTTATTTTCCATTCTATGTTTAGAAAACTAGGAAAATAATTATCAAGGAAATTATTCTTAAATTCCTACCATTCCATGGAAACAATATCTTATCTTTCTTTAATATTATTCACCAGTAACCACCACTAGTCGAATTCACCTTCAAAATTATAATTTGAAATATTTTGATATTGATTTTATAAATAAATAATGTATTTTAATATCTTCTATAAATATTTAACCCATCCTTCAGCTACCATGGGGTCAGCATATCCCTTGAATGATGGGGGTGTTGTTTCATGAAATTATCTACAATAGACATGTTTCTCTGTGGTGAACATAGTTTCTATCTCACATGGATAAAAACATCATTTATATCCTAAATACACTTACCATCACAATAATTAACTACTTTATTCCAATTCCAACCATTCGAGGTTTCTGAATTGGAGGGATATTGACCTCTTGGTCCCTTCCTACTTTAGTTTCCTCATTTCCTCTGTGGAAAACCATTGTAAACAAACATATTTTAGTTGAAGAAACATGTTTATCTTAAAATTATATATCATAATAAATGTAAATTATAATATCTTAATTATATTTACTTATATTATTCTAAACTCTAAAATTATTTAAACCCTTCTCTGATTCCAACTATAAGGACCCGGTCATTATTTAACCCATAATATTGAGTTTTAAATCAAGAATTCATTTTCTTGCATTCTCAAAGACCTTTTTAGGATTATATTTTTAGATAATTAGGTAATAAATATAATATAATGAACCCATACATAAAAAATTGGAAACCTTTAATCGGTATCTATTTTTTCACAATACAAATCATTTAAAATAAAATATGTTTTTTTTCATGATAAATCATCATGATTTTGAACATTACTTCATAATTGTTCCTACTCATCCTTAAACCTAATGAAAAACATTAGAAAATATTGGATGAGAACTAAAATATTAATAAGGTGCATATAAAAAGTAATAAAGAATTATTTTAGTCAATATCGAAACGATGATATCATATAAGATATTTTCCTCTAAAATAATAATCCTTTCACTCAAATAAATGTTTACTGGCACAAGAAATAAAATTTACAACCAACAAATTTTCATAAATCTCTATAAGAAAGTATAAAGTAAAAATAATAATAATGAAGGTTTCTTAGAAAATATTAGAACCCATGAAAAACATTTTCCTAAAAACATATCTTTTAACCTTAAAGACCATAATCATTCCTTCAAACAAAATATCAATAAATTACCTTATGAAATGAAAATATTTCCATGAAAACTCATTATAAAGAAAATAAAATTCATTTAGGTCCCTTGGGACATCATATTCATATAACTTCTATAATAACCCTTATAAGAACCCATATAAATGTAATATTAAACATGGTTTATTTCAATAAAATTTTATAGAGAACATAATCATTACCCAATGCATTGGAGAGATATATCAAAATCATCCATAATCAAAGCTATATTTGGATCACCCATCATTAAAAAAAATTCCCAATGCCATAACATACATAAAATATTTCATTTTCATCACCAAAATCATAAAAAATATTCTTCTGAACCCATAAGTAGAACATTTTTGAATATTGATATATCTCTTTCCTTTTAAATCACATTTTCAAAACTAAAATACCCAGAATAAAGGAAAGAAGGGGTTTCCTTTAAATAAATAATGTAATGTTGTAAATTATTCTAAACATAAAATAACTTTTGTACTAGTGGAAAAATACATTGAAGTCATATACATTAAAATAGATCATTCCTTTTTTCCTTTTGTAAAGAAAGTGAAGACATTCTGTATAAAATTTGTGAAAAGATTCTTTTTTAAAACCTATAAATGATATTCAAAAGTGATATAATATGTCCTTTATAATTTATTTATGTAAATATAAATACATCCATAAAATAATTTAGTGGATGTCTACCTAGAGGAAAAATATTTCTAAAAGAATTCTTTAAAATATTTAAAATTAGGTTTTAAGGTAAAGTGTCCCTTACCTTGAGTATAAATTTTCATATATGTTTTTATTTTTCTGAATAAAAAAATTATTTTAATTATTATATTTATTAATAACCTTTATCATTTTTATTATTCCTTTTATTTCACTTATATCTATGTTATACTAAATTACTTAATTGATTAATTTTTCATTGCACATGTTGAGAATATTCACCTTGTGAGTCTAAAATGGATTATATAGCTTGATTATGGTCAAATGGATCATGATTATATAATTTCCATAATCTTAATAATGTTATAGTTATAATTGTTATATATTTTTTGTAATTTTAAAACCAACCATGTATGGTGCTTATGAAAAATTAATTATATTACAGTGTCGAGATGATAGTTTGTGTGTACGCATTAGTAACATAGTTTTTTCAATGAACAAGAGGGGAAAAGGTATGTATTATTTTTAATTTATATTATTATAATTATATAATAAATATTATATTATTTCTTAAATAAACCTATATATACAATCCATGTGAGGAAATGGAAAAAAATACATTGATTTGTGAGGCGATAGTCCACACGTACACATAAACGATGTTTTTATTTTTCATTGTATGATAAAGAAATAAATATAATATTTATTTACCATTTTATAATGAAATTTACATAATATTTATCATATAATTTAATTATTATCCATTATTATTACCATCCATAAGATTTGGTGATATAAAATGAAATACATCATCTCAAGAGGCGGTAGTTTGCACATACACACAAGCAATGTTTTTTCATTAGATAGTTATATAGATGAAAAAGGGTTATACCATAAACATAATAAAATTATATTATATTTTTTATAGGGATGTTATTATATATAAAAATTTAATTGATTTTTTAATGAGGTAAATGAAGAAATAAAATGAAAACACCTGCTTTAGAAATACACCAACTCTTCAAACAACCTCCTTAAGTTTTTACCTAAGGCCTTCATGGGATAATATTATGATCTAGAAAGGACCTTTGGGATATGGATAAGGATATTATAAAGGTATTAGGTCTGCTATTGGTTGATATAATAGGCACTTTAAGTGTGAATAAGAGAGGGGATGGGTGTCCTCTTATAAGCGAGGGAGAGGACACACTTGAAATTTTTCAAAAGATTAAAAAATAATAATGTCTTACTCATGTAAATTGAATCCAAAATGGCTAATTATAAAATATTATAAGGTATAGTGTCTAAATTTGATTATAAAATATGATTTATACATTTTTTATACTTCATTTTAACCCTTATCACTTTATTTGTGACCATTTTAACTTGTTTTTACTTTTACTATGGTAACTGACTTTTTTTTCACATTTACTATACATAAGGACCAAAAATGAAATTGGTAAAATTATAAATTTCTAATTTATGATTACAAATATTTATTCCATTTTATCTGTTTAAATTTATATTTTTAGTAGAAATTATTTTCAACATTAAGCCACAAAATAAGATGAAAACGATTTTCCAAAAAAATGCATTTTAAGTAAAATATGTATTTATAACAAATTTAAGTATAATATTGATTAAAATAAAATTTAATGGATTAAAATTAATCAAAATTAACTAATGAAAATTTAAAAATAGTCCGAATCAAAATGAGACTGTGTAAATACTTTAAAATAAAATATAGTTTTCTTAAAAATCAGTATTATCTACTATTCAACCAAAAAGCATCATTTTCATAAAATTCTCAAATATTCACTAAAATATAATTTTTACTATCATATATAAAAAAATAAATTCTTTTTTAAATTAATATTCTAGAATTTATAAATTAATATTTTTAAATAAAACCATATAATGAATGTAAATGAATTTAGTATGAATAAAACAATATCATTTTTTACTGAAAATTACTTAATATTCTTATAGTAAATATACATCTATAATATTAAAATACATTAATATTAATAAGTAATGAAATTAATATATTATCCATATTACATTGGTTGTTAAAATCCAACCTTCTGTTAGAGTAGTCAATTCAATTAGCCACAAAATCTTTTCTATTGAGAGCTTTGTCCCATAAACTTGAAATGGGTGATATATAAATATAAAGTATAATAATAAAACTAAAGATAAGAAAATTTTTAGTAAATGAAAATCATACCTCAAACCATATCTAGTACTTCCACCTCTTGAACTTATAAATAATGATATTTCATTCTATTAAATCATCATTATCATTATCATCCCTGCCATATACCTTTGTCTCTTCTTTGGTTTTATCTCTATCACTGAGGATTATATGCTCATCTATGTTTTCTTATTAGAGAACTACAACTTGATGGTGGTATTAGTGTCTATTTATCTTAATTTTATTTGAAAACTACTAATGATGAGATTGAAGAAAATGGACGGGTGGTCTGTCAACAATCATACTCTACTCAATACTACTCTAACTACAATGAAAATATGATTATACTTACCAAAAATATCATATACTACCATAATAGAAATATTAAATGATTTTATACCAATAAAAATATTTATACTACCCACTCATATAAATTATATTATACTAATATTTTATTCTTATGAGCACACTATAATATATACTGATTTGAAAACTAATAACTCACACCTCTAGCTTCACCATAAAAAAACTCCATTGAAAATTCTCTAACAAATATCCCATAAAGGATAGAAAATTATGTTCTATCATATTATTATCCAATATCTCTATAAATTTACTTAAAGATATGATTTATGAATACCTCTATACTATGGGATTCATATCCATCTAAAAATGATGAGCTATTATCGTTTCATAAAACATAAAATTAGGGTAATAATGTATCAACTCTGTAAACCTCACACTAAATCCCCAAATAGAAGAACTCTCATTCTAGATCACTAATAGCTCCTACTACCACATGAGTATAGGAGTATTATATAATAACTATTTTATAGATATCTTCTGAAAGGAAATACACTATATCTTAGGAACATCATAATCTCTTAAGCATAGTATCTACCACTTATATGGTGATCCTTGCAAAAAAAACTCACTAATAAAGAAACATGTGTTCACTGCCTATCTAAATCAATTTTAAAGTTTAATCAACCTCTTTAAACTAATGGTTAGTAGTATTAATAGTTATAGAACCATCATAATTTATCCACTTTCACTTAAACTAACTTTTTCACAATGATATATATAATAAATGTCTAGAAATACTACCATATAATTAACCCTCAAATGAAAAACCACCCCAAACATAGAACACTATATCATTTTGACCAAAAATGAAATTATTAATTAATACATGCATATAAAGACTCCTTTTATTTAGTATATTATTCCTTAAGTATTGATCCTTAGTTTATAGAGCCCTCCCTTAGAACACAAGGACACATTTATGTCTAACAAGTTTCTTAGGTTGACTTTACACATGAGTTTCAAGTATTACCACTACCTCACCACCCTTACAATATTCACTAGTTCTTATAAGAAACTTCATCATAAAACAGATTATTAGACAACATTTTTCAACTCCTAATCACACTAGGACTCTACCTATTAAAATAATGAGATTAAGTGTCTCCCTTTAATCCAACCTTTAATTGGACATGGGTTGGAATCTATAACAAAGGGCGTATCATCACACATATAGAGAAGAAATAAACCTTTTTGAAAAAGTTGCACAAAACCATAAATAATTAAAATTCATTTCCCAACTATAAGTACATGAATAATATATAAAAAATTCTTGTAACAGAAAAAATCCAATATAAAATTGGGAAAAAAAATTCAAAACCTGAAACCTCTTTGTGTATCTATAAAGTTATAACACAGTACACCACCAAAAACATTTATCACTTATCTAGATATAAGGTAACCCAACACCACCACCAGCTCTATCTAAATAATATTAAAAAAATATTATATATATCATGGGTTTGAAGGTAATATTATGATAAGGCTAATCTATAAAACTCTCAGGTGACTATATGAATGAATCATATTTAGGCATTGATGTTTAAAGTAAATAAAATAAAAAAACAAAAAAAATATTCCAAAAGTGAGCCACTAGTCACATCCCTCACATTCCACCCAATTACCAAAAATTCTAAATCACAACACATCTAACATAGTATACCATCACATACCATTCACCAAAACAATATCACGTATCCTAAATTTCAACCAAGTCATTTAAATTTCCTCTCACATAGACCTAAATTTAAGTCATAAAGGTTAATAAGTTTTTCATGTTTGAAATATCTACTAATTTCAAGACTATTATTGGGTTATTTAAAACATTTCATGGTCTATATTAGGATATACCAAAAAATGGTGAATCTTTCCATGTCATGGTTTTATACACTATAGTATATGGGTTATTTTATAATTAATTATCTCCTAATTATATTAATTTATTATAATCAGTTTCTTCATCCTATTATTTTTATTAGGGGTTATGAACATCCCAAACAAATATTTAAATATTTTACATTTAAGATTCAATGGTGAAAATGCGTTTTAACTGATGATAAGTTTATGAAGTGTTTTATTTAATAGTTAAAATGTTCTATTTCCAAGAAGTGTCTATATATGGACTATATAAACATATTCTTATATTCTGGATAGGTGAATGAATCTTTGATTTAATCACCAAAACTCTTCTAATACAAATATATCACTCTCTCACTCTAAATTTTTTTATTTTAATGTTTTTATAAAACCATTATGGTAAGATTATCCTTCCCAATCATTGGGAGATTAATTCATCTCATGGATACCCAAGGAGGATGATCCCATTTTCTACTTCCAAAAGTTCATTATAAATATCATTTTAAATATTTTGGATAGGATATATAAATTGAGAAAATGTATATTATTCTTCATTTTATTTTGTTCATTCTAAATTAATGGATAGGCCATGAGGCCTAGTTTGTTTTTATTAATGTTTTACATTTAATTTAGATGAGTGGTATCCACTCCAAACCCCATTAGTGGTATTAGACCCACTTCATACTCATTGATAAAGTTTTTCTCAAATGCATAAAAACTATAAAATAGCTACTTTATGGAATGGTGACATGTTTTATATAAAAAGGTTATATTGTGGTATACTATGTTGGATGTGTTGTGATTTAGAGTGTTTTATAATTGTGTGGAATGTGATGGATATGACTAGTGGTCACTAATAGAATGATAATTTCTAAAAATTATTATCATTTTAATGTTTCTATTTAAAGTTCTTATTTAAAAAAATGTGATATTTGGTATATATAATGTGTTTACATAAAATATAAAATTTTTATAAGATTATAATGTTTTTATAAATATCATATATTTCAAATATTAAGGATCTTGTATTGAATTCTATGTGAATTAAAAATATGAATTACTTCATATTAGAACACATATGAAATAGTAATATTTTTTATGTTATGTAATCTATAAAGCATGTTCAGTTATAAATTTTTTATAATTTTTTATGTTGTGAATTTTTTATAAATGTTTGTCTATTTTTTAAATTTTTTAAATTTTCATTTATTTAGTATTATTACCTACATTACTCATAGATATAAATTTTTTATTTTATGAAATGGTGTATTCTTCAGACTAAATGTGTTTAAAGAACTTATTTAAATTAACAAGCATGCATTTTTGGAGTCATTTGGTAGGTATGATAGTTTATGTAGTTATATTTAAACTTCACATTGGCTTTTTAATGGGTCATGATCTTGAATTAAGAGTTTAAATATAGTTTATAAATATTTTTTGTTAATTTTATGATGGTATAGGTCTCTCTTGAGTATTATACCTTGGGAAATAGGAATTTGTGTCCAATTTATCCCTTTTTAGAAAGCTTAGTCTATGTCTGGAAAAGTGGGGTGGGTTACATATCACACCATTCTTACTCTTCAGTGTTTTTTGGGTTTTATTTTATTCTAATAATTTACCTGAAGGAGTTTCAAGTAACTTATAAATTTGATGCATTTGGATATGTATAAATATAGTTGGGATTTTATTTTAGGATAGTAACAAAATCTAGGAGTTATGTAATGAATTAAACATCAATTTGGTCGGAGTATATTTATTTAAGAAGGAATGGGGATTTCAAAATAAATCATTATAACTATGCATACATAATATGGGAATAAATGAGATAATACGTTGAGATTTTTATCCTTTTTAAAAATACCATTCGTTATATTACATCCAAAGGTACACTTTTTAAATCCTCTATCTTTTAAATGGGTAAGTATTCCCTAATATAGGTGTTCATGGACAATCTTTTGTATGGAAAAAAAGTTATGGGTAAACCTGATAAGAATAAGTACCAGTATTTTTCATATTAATTAGTTTAAACTTATTTGGTAAACATTAAATGTTTGTATACAAGAAGAATTTTGTCATAATTATCAATATAATGGATTTGATAAAGAATTTTCCACTCAAATTCCCATGAGTCATATTTGATGTTATTATCATGATACAAAAGATAAATATATAAGTTATAAAATAAATACTAAATCAGAATCTTTACATTGTTAAATATATGTCTTGTACCACTAATAAATATGTTGTAATTTAAAATGGATCATAATTTTAGTTTGATCACATATAATAAATTTCCTTATTAAATGAATGTAAAATATAATGATCATCATACGAAACTTATTTTTTAGATAAAATGTTTTCATCATTATCAAACAGGACTTTGATATCAGTATTGGAGAAATAAAAACTTAATGTAAGAAACATTATAACCTGATAAATGTACTCAATTATAGTTCTCAGTAAAGGAGTAAATAGCTATATATCAGATAATTGTTTTTTGAGAAAACTCATATTTTTAAATATTTTAGTAATAGAAAGATGTTTATAATAAGAATGGAAAAGGTTATCTTCATGTATCTTCATTAATACTGGATTCGATGAATCCAAATATTCAAAAGAAACATTATAATATATATGATTTTAAGATTATAGACAACTTGAAATTTCTATATTAAGAAACTTATTGACATTAGTGATGTGATGTTTCAAAATCCATCTTTTAGTGTAAGATGGTTGAGGGAAATTTTATCTAAAACCATTCACTCAATGTGATTTGGTATAAAAATGACCTAGAGAGAAAGAGTTCCCCACTAAGTCTTGATCTTGATATGGAATTCATTTTATTTTAACCATTAAAATGGTTTAAATGGTATGTTATAAATTATTACATTAGTAATAATAGTAAATTTCTACTTGATCTATTTAATATATTGAGGATAGAAGATCAAGACATGTTGGTCTAGGATCAGGTGATGTGATGATTATACAAAGGGTAAAGGATTATGCAAGAAAAAGATATTAGAGGGTCTAATAGTTGGATTCAGTCATTGAAACCAAATGGAGAAGCTGGGAAGGAGGGTAAGTGCTTCCACTATAATGACACTGGCCACTAGTATAGAATTTTCCTAAAATACCTGAAAGTTTTCAAGAAAATACATTAATATTCTAAATAATTTATAAATTTTATAGAAATAAATTATTCCATTTTGAAGGGTGTATGATACTGATATTACATTAAAAATTGTTCAAAATATGTATAGGAGTTCAAAACCAATGAAATATTAATGGTTGGAATCTAAATTATGCATTAAAGTGATGCATTAGTGGGTTGCAACATCAAGGAGTTAGATGAAATAATTAACATTAAATCTCCAGTGAATCAAAATAAATATTTTTTATTTTTCATCTTTTTATTCTATATAATAAGAGGAGTTATTTTATATATAAAAATTATCCTTAAAAATTATTTCTTCAATACAAATGGTATATTATTCATCTATTTCAATAATATGATAGTAAAGGATAAAATCATAAATATTTTTAATCATGGATAAAAGTATTTTAACCAAGATACTTGTTAAAATATGAGGCAAATAATTCCCATAACCCCAAAATGGAATATTTCAATGAATAAAATCTATTATTCAGAATATTATTCTCTAAATAGATAGAATACTATATAATATATTTATTTCAACAGCTTTTAAATTAAATATTATCACTATATAAAATTATTATTATTTACTTACACAAATGTTTTTTATCATATCATGATATTCTAGAGAGAATATAGTTTCTAAGAATATAGTGGTATTATGATTGGATATAGAGAAGTTCAATGTATAATAATTAAATTTTAAACTAATTGAACTCAATGTAAAAGTCACTATATATCCTAAATCAGTTTAGTATGTATTATTAAAGAAAGATATTAATCTAAAGTGTTACATTGTATTCCCAAATATACTCAAATAAGAGATTTATTGAAAATTTACAACATAATGACAATGATGATGAACTTAAAATGAGTTCAAAGTATATAATAAAAGTTCAAAACATATTAATATAATTTTATATAAATTAAAGTAGTTTAAATATTTATTTAAAGTATTAATAATTCGTAATATGAATCTTTATCTAACTATTATACAAAAAATATTTTTCATTGTTAATATTCACTAAATGAGTTTAGTAGGAGGTTTTATCATATAGTCACAAGGATATGTGGTGGGAATTAAATTTAGATGTAATGTATTTAATAAAACACAAAAAACAATTAGAAAACATATGGCCTTTAAGTAAGTATATCATATTGTATATGATTAGATAGATGCTTATGTATAATATCAATAGTATTCTTAAAGTAATTTAAGAATATAAAATTTATCATGTTATAAAAAATTAATTATCTACTTTATGATTCTTTCATATTGGATATATATATATATATATATATATATTAATGATGTGAAATGATAATTAACCTCTCAAAATAAGACTATGATTCATCCCTAACTAATGTTCATCATGGAGTATTATATATTGTAATGAAATGTTAAGGCTAGTGACTATTATTTTTTATTGAGATATTGTAACGTCTTGGCCTAGATCACTCAATAGTAATTAGAATAGATCACCATGTGACCTAAGGCATGACTCCCCATACACAATATGTTATCGAATAGTAGTGAGGGTATAAGAAGATAATGTGGAGAGATTATACCCTCTTGTAAATATACTCATAAATTACAACAAAATAAATTTATAAACAGCCCTGAAAATAATAAAATAAATAAATGAAAAATCACAAATAAAGATAACCATTTATATATCACATGAGTCAGGTAGACATGAGTAATATCTTCTATGGGGAAAACATACACATCCAAAAACAAATTAAACAGACCCAAAAATAACAACCACTTAATCCTAACCCAGTCTCATCCCCTAACTCCATCCATGATATCCATCTCATCCATCCAATTTTGGGCCCCATTCCAACCCAAGCCTAAATACAAGAGATTATCTCGAGTACTAATGTGCCAGAGCCTCCCAATAAGGAGTGAGGCGTCACATCCAACCGATATGAATGTCCCATGAGAGGACTCATGTATAACCCACATGAAATTCTTACAAGAGGCATTATGTCTAACATGTATCACACTTTCAACTTCATACCATGAATTTTTGGGAGGTTTCACATCTAACCCACCAAATCACAACCATATTGGGAGGCCTCACTTCCAACCTATACCACATGTCCATATAAGTATCATGGTTGATATTAACTCCCAAATCAAATATACACATCCATCCATATTTACCCATCACCGATAGTTGTTATGAATTCCCTACCAAAAATACCCTTCATGTGATAATTGGGATGACATTGAAATCATCCCTTAAGCATATCCATAATTGGATTAATTGACTATTGGGACCAAAATATACTTAAGTGAGATATTCTTAAAGAGGAAAATGGGGTGAATCATGGTATGGAACTCATTCCAATTTAAACAATTCTTTATTTAACTCCTTATTAACCTAACTGATCATGAATTCTTAATTTTAAGGGTAACTTCTTTTTGTCTTGGTAAGATATATTGATCCAATTATCCACTTACTTGAACAATCCCCTTACTATCACTTTTTTATGGTTTATTTATCCACTTTATCATCTCATGACATACATAATGTAATGAAATAAAAGCACATAGAACATTCTAGTTTTACTTGGTTCAACCATATTAGGATAATCTAGGGAGAATGTGATAGAGATGTTTTATGCACTAGAATCTACATACCTAACTGGTTTAGTGGTGGTTTTAGGTTATACTAGGGGTCACTACCCTTACAATTTTTAGGTTTTATTCACTATCACCATGGGATCACTTCAATAATATTTCATATCCCTTGTCTCATTTATACACAAAAGGATTCAAAAAATAGTGCATAGTACAAGAATAATATCACCTATAGTTTTTATATTGAACCAAATATATGTATGTGTATTTGAATTTTATATTGTACTTTACAATCCTATTGTGAATACCGCTATGAGCATCATAAAATCCTATACACAGTCTATTATGAAATCCCATTCTCTATCAAATTCTAAAAATTTAATTCATTCTCTTTATTGGATATAAAAACTCGTATTTCTTCTTCATAATTCCCCAAATAATATATATTATTCATGTTTTACTTCTTTGGTAGTAAATATTATCTTCCATTTATTTTACGTGAATATTTTTTAAGGTGTTTCATCGAAAATCCTTTATATATTTTCTATATACACATATCCAAATAAAGTCTATTCTTTCTTATTATATAGATATTATCTATGTTTCATATCTCAATAAATTTTCTCCCATCCACTAAATACACTTTTAAATAAAGAAATCATATTCCATCAAATTATATAATTTTAGACATTTAATGGGTCTTAAAACCCATATATTTACTACCCATTAAATTTATGGTTTATTCATATTATTGTTTTAAGAAAAATGATGCATAACTTATTCCTATAGAAATGCCACTTGAAATACCTTACATTATGGTTATAATGGCCATTTTTAATTCTTATTGTAAAATATAATACTCTTCATTCCTAGTAAAAAACCCACTCCTTAACATGAAAATGTGGTGTGTTGCTTCATAATTTGGCTAAATTTTCCCTAGAACAAGTCTATCATGGAGACCAAAATGATCAGGGTTTCATTCATGTTTTATACAAGAAGACAACCAAGACCAAAACAATGAGATTCATGGATTGGTCATTCCTAGATAACAATTTTATAATCTATAGGTATTCAATGTAATTCATGTATTTCAAATAGATTTTTCATAGAAATAATCATTGAAATTACAACATTAGGATTCCCTATATTAGATGGAGATTCTCCCAAACCACCATGCCAAGTTAAATATTTTGATGTTCCTTTTTTTCATGCCTTCTTCAACTATATCCACCTTTATCTTAGTATTCCATTTGAAATTACTTAAAAAATCATCATCACATAGTGGAGAGATTCTCCATGTAAAATGATCTTCCAAATGGTTAACACCAATACCACATAGTCTTTCTGACTTTATATACATACATCCTAGTATATTCCACACTCACCACCAAGGTATAGATTTTTATAGTTGGTTGTTTTTTCTAGGTGAACTCTAACTCCACTATGGTCGAAAAAACATAACGGTATCCTCTTCAATCCTATTTTGGAACATCATGTATGAAAGATACCTTGATATTCAATTTATTTTAGCGTGGGGATGATGTTTCTAATGATTATAGCTTCAATTGATGATTTTGGAGTCAAACTAATGCATTAAAAATATACCATAGTTTAAAGGAGAAGGTAATGATGAAATTTTCTATTTTCATCCATAGGTTTTAATGAATGACCAATAGCCAAAAATAAAGTCATACCACATCACTTAATAATTAGTTTTGGCCCTTCTTTGTCACCGAAGATGCAAGATAAACCCACCAAAGAAGCCCATTAGGTACCTCCCCATACCAGTCGGCCACATACCACTGTACATGTGAAATGATTCCTCCCTTAACACATGATAACACTGACCCACACTAGTTCTTACACGCACTAGATCCACCTCAGGATAGTTAGTTATTGTAACATGTTTCCTCTTCATGAGGTACTTTCTTTGAATGGCCTTCTAGAGGATAGTTTTTTATAAGACCTCATTCCAACACTTATCTAAAATAGAACTCCTCTATAAATATTTAGTATATCCAGAAGAAAATGCTTCATATATATATATATATAGTTTCCCAATAAGTTCAGCTACTAAATATAGAAACCATAACTAAATCATGATTTGACAATGAATCCATAATAATCATCCAAGAATCATCCTAAAATACAATTTTTTTTATTAACTCTTTCATAACACCATTCATCACATATTTTCAATAATTACAATAAAACCCTTATGGGTTCAACATTGACCAACCTATATCAAAACATTAATCCCATAATGACTCACACATCCATGGTTGGATAGCTCACTAAACACATGTTAAAATTTTTCCATGTTTGGAAAGTCATACAACCCATAACATTATTCATCCCATATAATTACACATATCTATGGTTGGCATGGTCACCCAACCTATATAATAGTCTTCCCATATGTGGAATATAGCTTAAATAATATCTTAATCCATCTAAAAAAACATACATCTCCATTGCTGGCATGATTTCCAAATTTTTTATATATATCTCACCCCATAATATATTGTTTTATATGGTTAGAATGCTCACCCAAACCATAAAAAACCACTAACAATTTATCATATCAATACTAAGCATTCAAAAAATATAAATCATTTTATTTTAAAACGTGTATGCATTAAAAAATCAATAATAAAAAGTATATCAAAAGGTTTTTGTGGTTTATAAACTCACTCAACACATGTACACACCTTATTTTAGGTTGGCCTTACAAACACCCCAACTATCCCAATATTCCTAACATTCAAGGATAAAACTATGTTATCCCTTTTTTATTATTATTTAAGCTACAAGGAATTGACCGAGGGAACCTATCATAGACTAGTAGTTCAAAACATATAAAGGAGACACCTGTGGGTTCCCTTTATAATTTCCAAAACCTCTAGATAGTCAGTCACATGATGGTATAGCCTCCCTCATCCATAACCACAACCAAATTATGGTTTGATCATCCAATTAGATAACACGTTATAATAAATTTTTATAAATTACAACATAATTTCCATATCACTTTTAATTTTTAGCTATGTAATTCCCTAAACATCCAACTTATTCATAAGTTCTGAACCAACGCAAACCCATCCAGTGAAAACATGATTGAGATGGAGGAGAACTCACCCCATGAATTGGTTAAATAGTCAAAATCTATAAGTTAAGATGAAATTTCCCGATGATATAATCCATAACATGAAATCTCAAAATAAATAACATCCTCAGCTCAATAGAAGATAAGTTTTCCTATTCAGGGTTGTTTACTACTCAATTTTACAAAGGTTTTCCAGTAAGTTCTAATCACCATAACTCTCATTATTTGAACAACCCCCATGACCAACCTCAAACATGTAATTGAGCCTCGTTATATGAGAGAAAATAGCTTATTACTAAAATCATACATTCTATTTCCTAGTAATGAAGGAGAATTTAAATTTTTAAATACCAAGAAATCATCATTGAAATGATTTCATTTCACAAGAAGAATAAAAAAATAATAACCACAATGATTTTTAAGAACTTTGTTCTTTATTTTGAACTACTTCCTCAAGAAACAATCTAAGATTTAAAAATAAAACAATTATAATTAATAAAAAAATTAATTATATAAATAATTATTTTGGAATAATCAGTGTAAAACGCATTGGGTGATCATCTATGACATAACCCATGATCAACAAGATGTGAACCACCCTAAGAATTCACCTGGACCAATATCACACAAAATACCCTAAATACTATTTCAATTCACCCAAATTACAACCCAAAATGATGGAAATACATAAATAATTATATGAGGTGACTTACCTTAATCAAAATAATGAAATAAATGTCACGCTTCTCCTTCAGTTCTCCACTCTAGGAAAGTAGATAAAACACCTCATAATCTGGGCTTGATTTCTCCTTACTTTGTTGAATCAAAACCAAATCTTTAATTAAAATCAACAAAAATTAGTGTAATAGTTAGATTAAGAATAGGGAAGGAAGAAGAAAATAAAAACTAACCTTCATCTCTGATGAAATCACCTCATAATGATCCCACACCAAGGGGATTTATGAGAGAGATTGAGAGGGGGGAGGGTGGAAATTACCCCTATCTCGACTGGAAGAAGAAAAACACCCCTAATTTGGATTTTATAATAAATGGGGGAGAATTATTATCATTAACCCTCTTTAAAAAAAACAAAAATGAAATGAGTACCTCATCTACCAACACCATCTATATGATATCGCTAGGCTTGGAGCTTGTCCCCTAAGACCTCCACTAGGTAACTGATTCCACCCAACCAAGTACCTAGTGAGTCACATTATCCACCTACCTACAAAACACATAATAATAAACCCCAAAAATATGCACTCTTACTCCTCTAACCAAAATACCACCTTGAAAACCTCTACTAAAATATTCTCAAACACTAAATTCGAATCCCAGTACAAAAAATCATATCGGCTTCAGTTCCTCTCTCTGTATATCCTAGTTCGCTTTTTACTCCACCAAAATGAACCAAATAGGGTCATAAAATCCTATCCTCTATAATTATTTTCATTCACAAGAATTTTCTATTTTCATCAATTGTGAACTATACTTGTCACTGAACTCCAATTAATAGTTTGATTCTAAGTATCTTAGTGGTTGTATTCATCTAGACACAACACCTAAAACAACCCCACTACATAAAATCTTTGAAGCCTCTCAACATGGACCTTTATGATACAATTATTTCCCTAAAAAAATAATTTTTTATTCTCATATAAATATTCATGATTTATCATTCATGAAACACACTAGTTGGTACCCCACGACACATCCCATTCCTAAAAACCCAACAACCCATGCATCACAACACCGATAAATTCCACCATCTCTACTATGATTCTATAATAATGATAGAATTAATGGCTTAACAATATAATAATGTAATACTCTATTCATTAACATTACTATTCTACATCATAACATTACTCGTTCGATGTAATAACCTACATCTAAATCGGTAGTAAATTCAATGGGAATTATAATTTTCTCTATTAGGGATGGTTTGTTAGAAAATAAAATAAAACTTAATGAGGTTCTAGGAATTTTAATTTCAAAAATTGGTTATTCTAGATGTTTTTTATGTTCTGGTGGAATTCTCAGGGGCTTATCTTAACACCAGAGGAGGAAAGGGTAGCTCGAGGTGCTGAAATGGGTTTTAGAACCCGATTCACATCATGAATAAGGTATTCACAACTTGAAAATATTTCATGGAGTAAAGAAAGATGGTTTCAGTATTTAGAAAATTCAAAATGTCTATACCTTGTAAAGTCAGGGTGTAAACTCATCATTCACATTGTGAAAGTTTCCAAGTTCCATTTATTTATTTTAAATCAGGGTCTTGGCCCATTATTTCATTGGGCAATTGGGGAGTGCATGGGAAGGGTTTGGCTAGATCTCTTATCCTAATATTCTCCACCATTCCCGGTGATCTATAGTGAAATTTTAAGGAATTGGTGGTTAAGGTATTCATCCTTCCTCATATGTTCTCTCGCCCTCATAATCACTAAATCTGGAGGTGAATATTTAAAGTCGAAAATACTGATTTCACAGGAGGATATTTAAATAACTAGTTTTCATCAAATATTCACTTCTTCCTAGAAGGTGGTGATACCAAGAGTATTTCAACCTATGTTTTCACATTGATCCATTGAGGTATGAATCTATTACAATTTTTACAAAGGTATTTTCCCCTAAATTGATTTTATCTAGTTGTTGAATCGATAAAATTAACTAAGACTTTTGGGAATCCTAAATCAGGTCATGCCTAGAGAGTAGAATGCATCTAGTTACCAATAGTTTTGGAAAGAATTATTATCTATATTTTAGGTCTTTTTGTTTGGTATGGTTGGGAAAATCCATGGTTGGATGATCTTGGTGGGCCTTTTTAGTTTTTGTTGGCCCAAGGTGTCAAAATGGAAATGATTCATTTGAGATAGGTGGTCTTTTGTACTTTCACTATGGAATTTTATTTAATTTTATGACGCACATGGATTCATGGGAACATCATTGAAAGTGTTTCCCATGTTTAATTTAATTTTATAAATGTATTTTATTTAATTAAAATTCTATATTTGAATGGTAACGACCATGGGTCATGAACAACATCTAAGATCTTACTTGACACATCAAAAATCAATGGTCAATGTTGAGAACTTGAGACTATGGATAGCCTCTATACCAATTGTGAGGTGATTCTAATCCTTTTAAGACCCACTTTTTAAAATTGTTTTTCTTAATTTAAATGGGCCTTTTACATTAAATGGAAATTTCATATTAAAATTAATTATCGCTGAGGTTCATAAACCCTTATGTTCTAGCTTGTTAGCTCGAACTCCATTATCTAAGGTGGAGACTATGAAATATCAGTGTTCCTATAAAACTCCTATGAGTTAAGGAAATACAATGAGACCCTAATCCCATGGATTGGGGATTCATGCCTAAGATGACTCCTTTATGAACATTAGACCATTCAGGTTCATTGAGGGGAGGACTTGACACAATACCTATCTTATCTGATGTGACCAAGACTAGTTTTACAAACCATAGGATGACCAAAACTGGGTTTGGGTGAGAGGACAGACCCATAGTGACATTGATTACTGATATGGGGTATGGTTTATCTCTTTATTGTTTCATATGTGGAAAGAACCACATACCTAATGAGGTTATGATCTGTGCTGACCATGTTATGGGAAACATTGTCCTTATGAATCAGGTGTTGATCCAAGATCATGATGGAGACTGATGACCAGGTGAGGGTGCCTCAGTTTTTTTGATATTTATGGGAACTCATGGGTTACCTATCAATAGAATAACTCTACATGGTTGATGTGATTTAGTAGTGGGTCTCAACATGGAACTTGTACTACAATTGTAAGCTAAAAGGATGTGGATAGATTTTACAAGCGCAGGCGTTCAACAAAATTTCTATGTTTCCTATTTAAGCTCATACTTAGAAAGTGTGTGATAGGATTTTCCTATAATGATTGGATCTAGGGTATAAAGATGGACTTCCATATTTTGGAGATGGATACAGATTGAGCTTCCTTGGAGCTAGAGCTCGATACTGGAGCCACCATGGATTTAGGACCTAAACATGATGGGGGATATCTCGTATTTGGATTCCACATGAAAGAACTATTGGGGGTTGGAATCCCTAGATTCAAGGTATCTGATCAGATGGTTACATCTTCATATTCATGAATAAATCATGATATTACATGACTCTTGGGGGACTATGTATCCCTGGGGTCAAGAAATCTGACTGGACTTATATGGGGTGGATTCCCAGAGTCATGATGACCTCATGATATGATAGGACTACCAAGGGAGTGTGTATCCCCAAAGTTGAGGAATATGAATAAACTTCTTTGGGGTGAATACTTGGAGAAGTGACATCCTCATGATATGAAATGATTCTTGGGGGAGTGTGTATCCTTGAATTCAAAGAATTGGACTGAACTTCTGTGGGGTCCATACCTAGAGTCCCAATAAAATTATAATATGATAGCATAGTCGGGGGTATTTTGTATCCCTGGATTCAAGGAATATGATTGAACTTACATGGAATGAATCCCCAAAATTTTAAAAACCTTATAGGGTAACCATGTATTTTGAGCTGCATGTTAATTTAGACGCATGTTCATTTTGACATGCTCAGAGACACTCCAGCATCGGGATGATGCAGGTATTGTTGACCGGGATCACAAACCTGAGGATTGATAGAAATTTATTAATTTGGATTCGTACTTTACTTTAGCTGATCATATCACTCACACATGTAAATTTATATTCTAGTTAGTACAAGACCACATTGGTGGTTGATTGTGGAGTTATGTACTCAAATCCTACTCAAGCTACCACTACACTTAAGTACCTGAGTATTCTTTCACATGGTTGTAGTTATAGGTTGGGTTGATTCCTAGGATAGCATGGTCAAGAAGGATATCTTGGATGGTGTTAAGAAAATGTATGAGCTTATGTTTGGAGATTTAGTAGATCCTTTTTTGGTTTTCTTTATTATATTATATATTTGTAACTAGACCAGTGGATGATCTTTGTATGTGCAACATGGATAATCTAGCCTCTATTTCATTTCAAGTATTATTTTTTTATTTCTACATATTCTAATTAATTACTTTTATGGTTGTAATTTTTCTATTTATTTGTTATTTCACACTATTATGTCGGGCGTATAGCCTAACACAGTACCATCCTAGACCCTTCTACAAGTCAGTATCCTCTAGCATATGAGGAGACATGCTTAAGGTCTTGTGTTCAACCGATTCAGATAGTATTTATAAATTGAGTTGGGTAGAGACATTACGTTCGATGTCACACTCAATCATCACTCATCCATTCTTAAAAAAACCACAATCTCATTTCTGAGATAATACCTACAACATAAATCCTTGGTTTAACACACCAACCATTATACCTACCTATGAGTACCAATGTTCCATAGACTTGTTCAAACTATCGATCAATTTCACATACTCAAAATTATTCATCAATAAGATTGCAACCTGAAATTAATTTCTATGAATTATGAAATATACTAACTTTACCCAAACCACTTTGGTCAATACACATATCTAGACATTTTCTAATTTTTACCAATAACCATGTCTCTCACATCCAAGTACCGATATAAAACTAAAACCACATCTAGGTTGTGTCTGTTACACTCTCCATAATAGTCATCTACTAATTTCTTTCCTATAACAATGTTTGAAACCACAATAACCAACTTGTGGATTCACCACCATATAATTTTAATTATCATTGATCAATAATAATGATATTTCTTGTTATAAACCATCAATTTAATGTTGATACTCAAGATATTTTCCTATATTTATTGAATAGGTTCACATCTTAATCCATTATCAAGGATCCTATGATACCATGATGATCCATGAAATAACATCCCAATTCTTCCAATAGTTCAACATTTTAGTACCTAGTCTCAATGGATGAATATCAATGTTCATGATCTTGTTCACAATCACATGAATCTTGAGTTCTAACATTCTATAAACACCACTTAGTCTCAATTTTAAATCATAATCTATCTAGTTCCAAACTCACCATATATTAGGCACTCCATAATTCCTTATCTTTCATGTGAAGCCACTTGGCCCCTAAGAATCTCACTAGTATCAATAATCATCATACCATAATTCACTATTCATAAATTCCATAGCTAATCTCTCTCACATGAGATGGTTATCTTGAAATATATAGAAAATTATTACCCCTTGGTCATTTTACCTTCACATAAAAAATACCTCATCTTACACATTAGTCTTATTATGATACATTATTTCTCACTTGTAAATTACACATAGCCATCCTTAGAGAAACCCTTTCTCTAAAAAATTCATGATATAGCATCAAAAGCTAATTTTTTTTTCAAATATACAGATTACACAAAGGTATGTCACACCTTTCCACTCTCATATAATATTTGATCACCATCTACACATGATCATACACCAACCCATTGATAACCCAAGATCTAACCCCATGTATTCAAGAAAAATAAGGAGTCCTAAGCCCCACCAAAACACATACGTAACTATTAATTTCATAACCCTAAATGACTATCAATACACAAAACAAAAAAACATCCAAAATGGCTTAACTCACACACTTGGAAGGAATCTCATTCACCCAGTATGGATTGAAATTGTTCACCATGACTTCACCCACAGGATTTACATGCCTTACAAAAATAAATAAAAATATCCCAATGATCTACAAAACCCCAGCTATCAACATTCCTCATATGTAAAAATGATAATCTCACCTAACTAGATACCATTATTTACTTTCAAGTCTAATCTAGGTCACCTAAACATATATACTTCATGGGTTGAACAAAAATCACTCTCTTATCTTAATATAAGATATAATCTCAGTAAAATCTCTCTTAACGGTGATTAATAGCCCTTGTTGTTATTAACATTTCATATAGGGAAATTTTATATTGTAGAACTACCCTACTCTATAAATCAGCACAATCAAACACGTGTCATGTCATGTTTATCTAAGAAATAAAAGTTAAAAAATGCTAACAATGTCTCTCATTCATGTCAAACTTTTTTCTCTCTTATAGTAACATTAATATCATCATCTCTAAGACATGACTAAGTAACCCCTCACATTCCTATATCATATACTCAATTTCATCTCTCATGTATCAATCCTATAACAGGAATCACCCACCCATTCTCTCCATCACTCAATGAATCAACATGTCTAGGGTAACCCCTATCTTGGGTTACCCATATATATTTTGTATCACTAAATAATTAATAGTAAAGATCCCTCATGTTAAATTATAATACCCAACTCACGAATATCCTAAGTTGTATCTCAACATCACTAGGATCTCTCACCTATCCTATAGTTTGTGTCCTCACATAGGTCACATATCATAGATAAACATAAAAAATCCCATCTCAAATACCATAAGTCACTCACATACCAATACACCAACTCTAGGCTTCTCATATTCATTAATAATCCCATATCCAAGCTAACTACCTATTCTAGGGTAGTAATCCTCACCAGGAATCCACACACTAGACTACCCCCTTAAGGGTCGAAGTCATAAACAAGTTCATACATATATAGATGGCTTATAACTATGATAGTATGTATTGATAAAATCAGAATTATTTAGTTAGGTTATGTTTAACTCCACTACTAAGTTGTTTTGGAAAACATCAAATAGGTTTTTAATGATAATTTAAATAATAAAAACTATTTCTTTTACATAAGTCAATATCATAATCATATAAAATCATGTACATGAAATATGGACCTATTTTCCTAATATGATACATGAAATAAAATATCTCACCACCTCGACCTGTGAGAAAATCTATGAAATCAATAAATCCCAAGATGTTATTCTTTGAAAAATAAACACAAATTTAATTTAAAAAATGAAGAACATCAATCTTGAATACTCAGAAACCTTGAATTTGGATCATATAGGTGTTTTACCAACATAAACTTAGCATACATACCAAATTCTTACCAGTCTAATATATGGAATACCACATATCAAATTGTAAGATAAGTAAAATAAGGCGATGATTCCACATTGTAATATTCGATTCTAAATCACTCAAAAATAACCAGAAGGAAGTGTTATGTGGTCATACGTGTGTCCCCCCACACTTCAAGGGTTACTGATAAATAGTTAGGGTTTAAGGTGATATTATGGGGAGACTATAACTTCTGGTATATATAATAACGAATCATAGTAGAATAAATATATAAATATTCATCACCATACCCAAATTAATAAATGAAACATTAAAACCAAATCCAACCAAATATATATAACATACCCTATATTGTAAATGAACAACCCATTTATATATCACATTATCCAGGGAG
Organism: Viscum album; assembly: GCA_963277665.1. Lineage (NCBI taxonomy): Eukaryota > Viridiplantae > Streptophyta > Magnoliopsida > Santalales > Viscaceae > Viscum > Viscum album. The sequence goes on from OY728128.1 coordinate 529,374,657, forward strand.
AAACCAGTTGTAACACCCCAAGGTTTTGAAAATAAATATAGAATGAAATTTTATAATATATCCATTAAAACATAACTTTTCCTCTTTAATGGTGTGAATTTCAAAAAATGGTCATCTAGAGTTGTGTTCAGTAAGTTATTTGAACTTCCATAGAACAAACTTGATTTTTTTAGTGAATAGTAACATACCCTTATGAATAGTAATATGACCCTAATGAATAGTAAATTTTATTATTATTTTATTTTTTAATTCTAGAAGATAATAACATCTTGGTTAAGTTTTCATTGTGATAAAGAAGTAGTTGTAGAATTAGAACTATTAATTTTTGAATTAAGTATGATTTTATTTAAAAATTAAATTAATTATATTTAGAAAATTATTTTTGAAAAATGGATTTCACTTTTTAATTATACACATTGAAAAATAGTAGGGGTGAATGTTTTAGATTTTTCAAAAATACATGAATTTTTCATGAATAGTAAAAATACAATTTTGAGTATTCACTAGTTTAATGACATCATAATGACATAATAATTAAAATAAAAGTCTTGTCAACTTTTTTATAGTAACTTATGACATGAGGTGTCCCAAGTGGCTTAAACCATGGTCAAATACCATGGGCAAGCCCATGGTTTGGCAAAAACCACTAGTGAGGTGTCCCTTTAAATTTATTAAAAACAATTATCTCTCTTTTTCTATAAATACCCACTCATCCATTCATTTTCTTTCATTCCAAATCCCTCGTCCTCGAATATCTGGTGGTTTTACCTCTATAGGAGTCCTCCCAAGGTTTCCCTAAGCCCCCAAGGTCCCATCCTTCAAGATCTAGGAGTTATTCATCAAGGTAAGGGAATCCTTCATTCTCTTCTTTAAGTGGACACTTCTTTTATGTTAGCTATTTGAAAATTCCTTTCTCATATGTTGGGGTTTGATTTTATTTATTCTTATTACTTTCCTTTTGATTTCAATATGATGAGATATCCTTTTTTTCTCATCATTTCATTTTACGAAATTCTAAGTGACGTTGTTAGGCTGCCGAATTTTTATAAGGGATCTCTCACCTTTTCTCTTATTTTTAAGATCATCTCTATTATTTTTCTCTACTCACCTCCTCTGTCAAAATGATCATGATAACTCTAGTAACATCTATATACTGTATTTATATCATTTTAATGGAAGAACTATCATAAATATTCTTACTCCCTCCCTTTTATTTTATAAATGAAATCAACGTCCATGAGGTTCCAATTTATAGCCTTCGTGGATGACGAAGTTTCGTTCTTCGATTTCTTCTTCATTACTAGTCACGAAACCATATTTATGGTTGAACCAGACTATAATATATGTATTATAACCTAATCAATATTCAGGAACCAGAATATGTACATATAAATAATTTATATGACAAAACTAGTTCATATTAATCCAAATACCTCCAAATAATCGAAGTGGTGGTCATCTAATGATTCATCCTCCTTCCATATAACCAAATGATAGAAATGGGCATTAAAAATTCTGTATATTCATAAATAATATTTAATTTCAATTCTGGATATTTATAACCATTCCACATGAACTCCATTACTTAAAAACAAGTGAACCGAATGTGAAAATAAAGGAAACGAACACTCCAGAACAACGAAATTCAATATAATAACTTAGAAATAAGGGAATAAATGAACTAAAAATAATTATGATAAACTAAATAAATGTCTAATAGGTATTTAACTAAGTTATTAATAAGTATAATTTTATATTCCAAGAGCTTAAGTTCGAGAGAAGAACACGTTTGGAGTTAAGGTAAGGGTTTTTCCACCTGAACTTTCATTTTCATCCGGGATACTTTCATTGTCTAATTACCTCAATGAAATTCTTATGTATTGTTATGTACTCATCATATATTATGTGTGAGTATCATATATATGTTTATAAACCAGAACCCTTCCTTATTTTATGGATAGTTACACATTTTAAAAGGTACTTTCAAAGTTGTTTCCAAAATACAAGCCTGATTCAAGGGAATTTCTCAAATTCTTTCCTATTTTCAAGGGAACTCTATAATCTGTTTTTGGAAACCATTATCATTATAAAATCACTCATTTTGTTATGAAAATACTATCTTACTTCACTTATGGTTTTATGCAAATATTTTTCCAAAAGAACTCTTCTTTTCAAAATAAAAGAGTATTTATCTCCAGATTGCTTAATAATTTTATAAGAGTATTATCATTTGATTCAATACTCTTGTTGATTATTATGTATTGTTGGGGTAAATAATTTATGATGTCATATAACATATTTTATTTAATGGTTTATGACTAAATCTATTATGGATGAACTATCCTAAAACCATTCACCATATTACTCGGAATGGTTAGTGTTTTATGTTTAATTATTGGGGAAAGTTAGTTACATTTCATATGATAGTTTCAATATAAATGTATATGTTGTTTATGTTGATCCCCACTCATATGAGGAATGAATTGGACTTATTATGTGACGGGTCAGGCCCATTATAGCCCCTCGATTCATCAGTAGGTCTCATGAGACAAATAGACGTGGAATTGGCCGAGGCCTTTTTCCCAATGTGATATGGATTTTGGCCGAGGCCTTAATCACTAGATGTATTGGTCGAGGCCATGAAAAAAATGATTCATAATTTCCAGCATATGCACTTACTTCATTATGAATCTATTAATTTAAAGTTCATGTGGGTATTCGACTAGTAGAATACCCTTGATTATGTTTTATTATGTTAATATTTACTTAGCTCATTTTCCTGCCGTAATATGTTCAAGTTTATTATTAAAGGCATGTGTTTTCAATAATTCACCATGTATAATGTTTATATTATCTTCTGCTTTATTTCTTAATCTTACTGGGTGTTTGAGCTCACCCCTTTCTTATGTTTCATTTTCTCAGGATATGAAGAAGTAATTTATGAATGACATGCAAGCATAATCTAGGAGACATGATGTTGCTAGTGGAATAATTTAGTGTTGTTCTTTCCTTTCCATATGTAATTTGGAACTTATGTATGTAACTTGTTTCCAATAATAATGAACTACTTGGTCCTTTGAGATTCATTTTCCTTGTATGTATTCCAACGTAATCAAATAAGGCACTGGCTCTGGGCAACTGGGGTCGGGTCCTTATAGTTGGTATCAAAAGAAGTTTAGTAGAATACTTGGAAACTAGATTTAGAAAACATATAATTAAGGAAGAGTCCCTAAGTTAGTGTTTTAGGATATATATACAATAAAGTCCTGGTATATTTTTGAGGAATATATTATGTGGATATTTCAAGCAATACATCCCTGTCTGGATACGAGCAGATAGAGGCGGCTCTGGCACAGATGTATCTAGGAGTAAAACCCGAAAACACTACTTTGAGCAAGACTCAAATGGGAACTGGTGCATGACAATGGGCCTTTCTGCACTCTTGGTTATGACACTCTCAGGGGATATTCTTAGGATATTTCACATTTTCTTTACAAGCCATTATGAAGGATTGAAATGTAAAATATTCCTCAAAGAAACCATATTTGTGAATATGGGATTATCCATGCGTAGGATCTCAATTTTTCTAAGTATTTTTAAGTTAAGATTATAAATTATGATTCATAACCTAATCTAGTGTATTCCATTTTCTAGATATGGTGCCTAGTGGACGGAATGTAAATCACACGAATGCACATGCCCCCTGTAGAGATTTTTCTTCGACGTAAGATAATGATGTTGGCTCTGGTGCTATGACTGGTGCTGAGCAACTCATAACTATACTGGGACAACTTACTCAGGTTATGAATAATAACCTTACCCTTATGGAGCATCCAGATCCACAACATGGAGGATCCTTGCTAGATTGCTTTATGTGACAACAGCCTCCATCATTCAACGGGACTACAAACCCCTTTGTAGTAGGGCGGTGGATATGTTCCCTTGAGAAGATATTTCTCGCTTTGGGATGTAATGAAAGAGAGAAGGTTGTCATGGAAGTATATCTTCTATCAGGAGATGCAGATCAGTGGTGGTCATTAATCCAAAACACAAAGGAGGAGGAAGAGATAGAAAAGATGGAATGGAGGGATTTTAAATAAATCTTTCTAGAAAAATATTTTCCTCGTGAGCAGCGAGCAGATATGGAGAGACAATTCTTGAACCTGAGGCAGAAGGAGGATGAAAATGTTTACAAGTATGAATCCAACTTCACAAGGCTATCAAGACATGTTGTGGACTATATACAAAATCTAAGGAGAAAAATTGATTGATTATTTGATGGCCTAAAGCCATTACTCCAGCGGGCACTGGTCTCCCAAAGTTTTTCATCATATGAGGATATAGTTTCGTATGCCATCAAGACAGAAAAAAAATTCTATAAGTCTTATGACTTTAAGGGAATGAAAGAAAAGAAGAGGACTACTGAAAACCCTGGGAAAGGAAATAAGGAAATGGGGAAGAAGGGAAGAGTTGAATTTCCACCATGTGACAATTGTGGAAAGAAACACCCTGGTGCATGCTTAAAAGGAAAAGGAGTATGTTACAAATGTGGTCAGAAAGGCCATATTGCTGGTGATTTCAAAGGGAAGAAGAAAGCCAATGATGCTCAATGCTATAGTTGACGGGAGATGGGACACTATGCTAATGATTGTCTAAAACGTCAACGAAATATGCAACAGAGAAGGCCAAGGGATCAGGGACAAGCTTATGAAATCACAATTGCAGAGGTTGAAGTTCCTAATGACGTGGTGGCAGGTACATTAATTGTTTCCTCAATCTTATCCAATGATTTATTTTATTCTTGATCATCACATTGTTTCATATCTTCCCAGTTTGCTAAGAAAATTAGATATTTCCAATTTTATTTAATAAGGGAGTTGTCAGTTAAAAATCCTAAGGGAAGTATCATTGCTACGAAGTTCTGTCAATCAGTTCCCATTAGGGCATACAAATGTTCTTTATCTACTGATCTTATCATCATACCCACGATTGAATTTGATATAATCCTTGGTATGGATTGGCTTTCGGACCATGATGCGAAAATTTATTGTAAGAAGAAGGAGGTTCCGATTTTTGATGACGATGATAAAGAACACCTTATCTTTAGAGCAGAATCATCACAACATGATTCTTATCTAGATCCACCCCCAGTATCTCAACTAAATTCAATTATTGGGTAGGAAGAGAATGAAATAACTATGGGTGAGAAAAGGAATGTTCAAATATAGGATGTGCCAATTGTGAGAGAATATGTTGATGTGTTTCCAGAAGATTTACCTGGACATCCTCCAGACTAAGAAATTCAGTTTTCCATTGATTTAGTTCATATTTCATGGCCCATATAGAAGACCCCTTATAGAATGGACACTGTGGAATTAGTGGAACTAAAGAAACAACTAGAGTAATTGAGTAAGAATGGATTTATTCTCCCTAGTGTTTCTTTATGGGGAGCCCCTGTCCTTTTTGTTAAGAAAAAAGATGGATCTATGAGGTTATGTGTCAACTACAGGGAGATCAATTCTATAACAATAAAGAACAAGAATCCCTTACCTCACATTGATGATTTATTTGACCAACTGCATGGAGCTAAATACTTTTCAAAGATTGACCTTCAATCTGGATATCATCAGTTGAGTGTAAAGAAGGAAGACATTCCGAAAACATCATTCCCGACCAGGTACTGGCATTATGAGTTTACAGTAATGCCTTTTGGATTGACTAATGCACCCTCTATCTTCATGGATCTAATGAAAAGACTTTTCAAGGAATATCTCAATGATTTTATAGTGTTATTTATTGATGATATCTTGCTATACTCCAAAAGCTACGAAGATCATGAAAATCACTTGCACATTATCCTGAAGACTCTTAGAAGACATGAATTATACGGGAAGTTTAGCAAGTGTGAATTATGACTTCAGGATATTTATTTTCTTGGCCATATTGTATCTAAGGATGGAATCCCAGTTGATCCTGTAAAGACAAATGCAATCCAAGATTGTCCCACGCAAACAAATATAACTGAGGTATGATGTTTTATTGGCTTATTAGGTTATTATCGGCGTTTCGTACAGAATTTTTCCCGACTGGATAACCCACTAACGAAGCTCACGCGTAAAGGGGTTAAATTTTTTTGTACAAAAGATTGTGAATAATGCTTCAAAGAACTGAAGAGATGATTATTCAATGCTTCTATATTGACTCTACCACCAGGGAATGACGGTTTTGTTATTTATAGTGATGCTTCAAAGAAAGGACTTGGTTGTGTACTTATGCAAAATTATAGGGTTATTGCTTATGTATCACGACAGCTAAAAATTCATGACCAAAACTATCCTACTCGTGAACTTGAGTTAGATGCTATAATCATTGCTTTGAAGATATGGAGAAATTATCTCTATAGTGAAAATGAGATATTTATAGTGATCACAAGAGTTTGAAGTATATTTTCTCATAGAAACAACTCAACATTAGGTAAATGAGATGGCTTAAACTACTCAAGTATTATGATTGCACGATACAATACAACCTGGGGAAGGCAAATAAGGTGGCAGATGATTTGATCAGAAAGGATCATAGAGTTTTGAACAAGATGAGAGTTGAAAGGGATCATGTTTTCATGGATCTAGTAAATATGGATATGGGAATAACCATGGAAGGTGAAACATCAATGCTTTTTCAAATGGTTGCCAAACCATCTTTACTAGAAAGGATAAAAAGTTCCCAGGATGATTATGTGAAGTTTCAAAAGAAGATTAAAGCTGTCAATGATGGGATATTGAGTGACTTCATATATGAAGACGGAATTTTGAAATTTGGGAAGAGACTTTGTGTTCCCGATATACCTGATCTAAAAAGGGAATTTTTGGATGATGCTCATAGTTCCAATTTCTCTATAAACCCCGGTAGCACTAAGATGTATAGAGATTTGAAGGAACATTTTTAGTGGTACAACATGAGGAGGGAGATTGCCAATTTTATGTCAAGATGTATGGTTTGTCAAGAAGTGAAATCTGGAAGGAAATAGCCTGGAGAAGTATTGAAACCTCTTCCCATACCTGAGTGGAAATGAGATAATATCACGATGGACTTTTTCATGGGACTCCAAAAGACTCCTATAAGGAACGATGCAATATGGGTCATTATTGATCATCTTACCAAGTCAGCACATTTTCTTGCTATAATAGAAGATCTACCACTTGAACGTCTAGCAAGACTATATATTAATGAAGTTGTGAGACTTCATTGAGTACCCATATCAATTGTTTCTGATCATGATACATGTTTTACATCAAGATTCTGAAAAAGTCTTCAGAAGTCCCTAGATACTGATATTCATTTGAGCACTGCCTACCACCCACAAACTGATGGATAATCAGAATGGACTATTCAAACATTAGAAGACATGTTGAGGTCTTGTTCACTTGATTTTCAATGCATGTGGGATAAGTATTTACCTCTCATAGAATTTTCCTACAACAATAGCTTCCATTCATGTATTTAGATGGAACCCTATGAAGCATTATGTGGGAGGAGATTCCGTACACCAACTTTCTAGGATGATGTTGGTGAAAGAAAGCTCATGGGCCCAGAACTTGTTGAAGAAACAATGGAAAATGTGAAGACTATCCAAGACCACATCAAAATAGCTCAAAGTAGGCAAAAGAGTTATGCTGATAACCTAAGGAAGGATTTGGATTTTCAAGAAGGTGATCATGTTTTCTTAAAGGTATCTCCATGGAATGGTATTATACGATTCGGTAAGAAGGTAAAATTAAGTCCCATGTACATCGGACCTTTTGAAATTTTAGACCGAATTGGAGCTGTAGCTTACCGTTTGGCAATGTCGCCAAGTCTCTCCAAGGTTCACAATCCATGTGTCAATGTTAATAAAGTACATGCCAGACCCAACACATGTACTCACTTATGAAGAAGTGGAACTTGAGCTCGATCTATCTTACTGTGAAGATCCTATCAAGATTCTTGATACTAGAGAACAAGTATTGAGAAATCAGACAACTCGTCTAGTGAATGTTCTATGGAGGAATCATAAGATAGAGGAAGCAACATGGGAGCCTGAGGAGCTTATGTTAAAGACAAACCCGAATATTTTTAGGTAATATTCTGGGAATTTCGAGGATGAAATTTTTGTAAGGAGGGTAGAATGTAACACCCCAAGGTTTTGAAAATAAATATAGAATTAAATTTTATAATATAGCCATTAAAACACAACTTTACCTCTTCAATGCTTTGAATTTTGAAAAATGGTCATCTAGAGTTGTGTTCAATAATTCATTTGGAGTCCGATAGAACAAACATAATTTTTTAGTAAATAGTAACATACCCTTATGAATTGTAATATGAATAGTAATATGACCCTAATGAATAGTAAATTTTATTATTATTTTATTTTCTTAAGGATAGAATATAAAAATTTCTTGGTTAAGTTTTCATTGTGATAAAGAAGTAGTTGTAGAATTAGAACTGTTAATTTTTGAATTAAGTATGCTTTTATTTAAAAATTAAATTAATTATATTTAGAAAATTATTTTTGAGAAATGGATTTCAGTTTTGAATTCTACACGTCGAAAAATATTAGGGGTGAATTTTTGGGTTTTTTCTAAAATACATGAAATTTTGATGAATAGTAAAAATACAGTTTTGAGTATTCAGTAGTTTAATGACATCATAATGACATAATAATTAAAATAAAAGGCTGGTATACTTTTTTATAGTAAATTGTGACATGAGTTTTCCCAATTGTCTTAAACCATGGGAAAATACCATGGTCAAGCCCATGGTTTGGCAAAAACCACTAGTGAGGTGTCCCTTTGAAATTATTAAAAAATTACCTCTCTTTTTCTATAAATACCCACTCATCCATTCGTTTTCATTCATTAAAAATCCCTCATCCTAGAATCTCTGGTGGTTTTACCTCTTTAGGAGTCCTCCCAATGTTTCCCTAAGCCCCCAACGTCCCATCCTTCAAGATGTAGGAATTATTCTTCAAGGTAAGGGAATCCTTCATTCCCTTCTTTAAGTAGACACTTCTTTTATGTTAGCTATTTGAAAATTCCTTTCTCATATGTTGGGGTTTGATTTTATTTAATCTTTTTACTATCCTTTTGATTTCAATATGATGAGATACCCTTTTTGTTCTCATCATTTGATTTTATGAAATTCTAAGTGACGTCGTTAGGCTGCTGAATTTTCATAAGGGGTCTCTCACCTTTTCTCTTATTTTCAAGATCATCCCTATTATTTTTCTCTCCTCACCTCATCTATCCAAATGATCATGATAACTCAAGTAACATCTATATACTGTATTTATATCATTTTAATGTAATAACCATCATAAATATTCTTACTCCCTCCCTTTTATTTTATAAATGAAATCAACGTCCATGAGGTTCCAATTTATAGCCTTCGTGGATGACGAAGTTTTGTTCTTCAATTTCTTCTTCATTACTGGTCATGAAACCATATTTATGGTTGAACCAGACTATAATATGTTTATTATAACTTAATCAATATTCAGGAACCAGAATATGTACATATAAATAAGTTAAATGACAAAACTAGTTCATAATAATCCAAATACCGCCAAATAATCGAAGTGGTGGTCATCTTATGATTCATCCTCATTCCATGCAACCAAATGATAGAAATGGACATTAACAATTCTATATGTTAATAAATATTATTTAATTTCAATTTTTGAGATTTATAACCATTACACATGAACTCCGTTACTTAAAAACAAGTGAACCGAATATGAAAACAAAGGAAACGAACACTCCAGAACAACAAAATTCAATATAATAACTTATAAATAAGGGTATAAATGAACTAAAAAGAATTATGATAAACTAAATACATGTCTAATAGGTTTTTAAATAAGTTATTAAAAAGTATAATTTCATATTCCAGGAGCTTAAGTTCGAGATAAGAACACGTTTGGAGTTAAGGTAAGGGTTTTTTCACCTGAACTTCCATTTTCATCCGGGATACTTTCATTGTCTAATTACCTAAATTAAATTCTTATGTATTGTTATGTACTAATCATAAATTCTGTTTGAGTATCATATATATGTTTACAAACCATAACCCTTCCTTATTTTATGGATAGTTACACATTTTAAAAGGAACTTTCAAAGTTGTTTCCAAAATACATGCCTGATTCAAGGGAATTTCTCAAATTCTATCCTATTTTCAAGGGGACTCTATAATATGTTTTTGGAAACCATTATCATTATAAAATCACTCATTTTTTTTGAAAATACTATCTTACTTCACTTCTGTTTTTATGCAAATATTTTTTCCAAAATAACTCTTCTTTTCAAAATAAAAGAGTATTTATCTCTAGATTGCTTAATGATTTTATAAGAGTATTATCATTTGATTCAATAATCTTGTTGATTCTTATGTATTGTTGGGGTTAATCATTTATGATTTCATATACCAAATTTTATTTAATGGTTTATGACTAACTCTATTGTGGATGAACTGTCCTAAAACCATTCACCATATTACTCGGAATGGTTAGTTGATTGGGGAAAGTTAGTTACATTTCATATAATAGTTTCAATATGAATGTATATGTTGTTTAAGTTGATCACCACTCATATGAGGAATGAATTGGACTTATTATGTGATGGTTGGGGCCCTCTATAGCCCCTCGATGCATCAGTAGGTCTCTTGAGACAAATAGACGTGGAATTGGCCGAGGCCTTTTCCCAATATGATATGGATTTTGGCTGAGGCCTTAATAACTAGATGTCTTGGACAAGGCCATGACAAAATGATTCAGAATGTTTGGAATATGCACTTCCCTCATTATGAAGATAGTAATTGAAATTTCATGTGGGTATTCGGCTAGTAGAATACCCTTGATTATGTTTTATTATGTTAATATTTACTTAGCTCATTTGTCTTCCATAATATGTTCAAGTTTATTATTGAAGGCATGTGTTTTCAATAATTCACCATGTTTAATGTTTATATTATCTTCTGCTATATTTCTTACTCTTTCTGGGATTTTGAGCTCACCCCTTTCTTATGTTTCATTTTCTCAGGATATGAAGAAGTAATTTATGAATGACATGCAAGCATAATCTAGGATACATGATGTTGCTAGTGGAATAATTTAGTGTTGTTTTTTTCTTTACATATGTAATTTGGAACTTATGTATGTAACTTGTTTCCAATAATACTAAACTACTCGGTCCTTCAAGATTCTTTTTCCTTGTATGTATTCCAACATAATCAAATAAGGCATCAGCTCTGGGAAACTGGGGTCGGGTCCTTACACCAGTGAGATCTCCCATGGAAATAACAAATAAAACAAAAATCAAAGTAAATAAGACTAAAAATAACCACCACCAGGTATTGAGTATTAACTTATTCCCATATCCTGACATCACACATGCCATTAAGATAAACTATCCAATTTTGGACATCTTTCCAACCTATTCCTAGAAATATGTGGTCTAGTAATCTGTCAAAGTTCTCTAGATACCTAAGACAAGTGTGAGTAAAACAAAGTTGGCCACCACCAATGTTTTTTCTAACATGTCTAGTATATAAAGTAGATGAGTTATGTGATATGATCAAAACAAATTAAAAAACATCTATAAATATAATACCTATCATAAAAAATATTACATCCCAAGACGCCCAATAATAACCATACCTACTTTTGAAATTTTCAAGGTGTATTTGAATAATTCACAAGAATATCAGTCTGGAATGATGTCCCTAAGCCATATCACATAGTATACATCTCATAACATAAGTAACCCGTATCTAATGAGGTACCTATTTCAACTAAATCATAGTCACTTTGGAGGAATCATGTTCTACCCATATCATCATCCCTCAAGAGGAATTATATCCAACTTATATAACACCTATATATCAATAATAAAAATTATCATGTGGAATCACATCCAACCCTCCACATCATAACTATCTCAAGAGGCATCATATTCATCATGTACCATATACCCACCCAATTCTCACAATGGGCATGATTTACCAACCCAATATTGACATTTTCAGAACCATATACAATTTTTAACCAAAATATTATAGATAGGGTTTTAACATCCCTCACATAGATTGCATATGGATGTTCCATTTCCATAATACATGAGTCTCACATTTGGTCATGGGATGATTTATTTCACCTAATAATATGGTTAGAAATCCTTACCCATACATGAGTCTTTTTCTAGTGATGGGTGGGATCCCAAAGATTAAAATCCATGTAGTGTGATTCCAAAGTATAAAATCTCTAGACATATCGTGGGTTTGGTGGGAATACACTATAATAGTTGTATCTGAGCATCAGTATTCGAGTTAATTTTTTTGGGAATGTGTTTAAGTTGATATTATTTGAACCATATGTAAACTCTTCCAAAAATATTTACAATTGTGGTTTAACATCCCTCCCATGGATAACCTGAGGGTTCTCCATTCCGATAATATATGATTCTTATACTAGGTTTTTAGAGTATTTCTATTCATCAGATAATAAGGGTGGAAATCATCACCTAGACATGAAGAATTTTCCAGAGATGGGTGGGATCCCAAAGAAAATCTACGTCACACAGGGGTATGCCATAGAAATTAATATATGTGAAGAGTATTGGTGTGGAGAATGTACATTCTAATAGAAGAAAAAATCCCAAACACCACACTACTAAATAAAGTAATATTTAGAGATATTTTAAACCCTTTGAGACAAGAAAATTCTTGTCAAGTGAAATTGATTCTATCCCCTTAATCAACTCGATCATTTCTCTCCTTTTTGCAAGAATACCATATTTGGATTCAAAATAGTAATATAAAAGATTATTGAACCATTCTATACCTTTTTAAATATAATCCAAAGGATTCTGGGAAATTTTAAACACCCATCTAGTGTGAGGGAAAGGTTAAATAGGAATATTTATCTAAAATCCTTCAAATATATTCTTTGGAATGTCTATTGTGAAAAAAATAGAAATTTGATCCCATGTAGGAATATATTAATGCCTCACATCCATGGAAAATATATTCACAAAGAAGTGAGTTGACATATAATATTCCAAATAATTGTTTTAAATATTTGTATTGGAATATTGTAAATTTTTATCTACACCCATGAAAGTTGGGTAAAGTTGTTTAAGGAAGATGAAGGGTGGAGTGTGAATCAATAGAAATGAAATAAATTTATTAGAAGTTTTATTTATCTCATTCTACCTAGGCTGGATATTATTTATGCAGTATATTTTTTATCATATGTATCAAAGTGATCTATAAATAAAAAAATTTCTATAGAGATATTTATCAAACACATTAAATATACTTTAAATTTGGGGCTAATATAAAGAAGATATATGAACCTAAACATATCAAGATGCACTGATGATGATTACACTCGAGATTCTGAGGAAAGGAAATATACATACAGATGTATATTCTTTCTGGAAGAAAGTTGTGTAAGATGGAACTGCAAGAATCATTACTCAATGACCTTAAGAACTACTAATGTTGGTTATATTTCTATTAAATAATCTAATTCAAAACTGATCTGGATGCAAGATAAATTAGAATATTTGATGGTGAAAATTGATAAACCATTGATAAATTCATGTCATAATCAAATTGTAATTGATCTATATAGGATTCTATTGCAACACTCTATATCTAAAAATATTAACATCATATATAATTTCATTAATGAAAAGTTTTCAAATGGAGATGTAACGTGAGAGTATATTCTAAAAAAGGACAATGTTATTAATATTTTCACAAAGTCCATTCCAAACAATAGATTTAATGGCTTGTGGATGAATATGCATGTTCATCCTCTACCTCCTAATTTATGGATGTTTGGAATACCACACATTCCTTTGGATTTTATTTCCAAATGGGGAGAAAGGTACACAACTCTTGTGTATTACTATTTTGAACCCAAAGTTGGGAATTTTTCAAAAAAGGGAGAAATGAGTGAGTTAACTAAAGAAAAGAGTATCAAAATCTCTTGGATGTGATTTTTTGGTCACCAAGGGATGGAAATATCTCAAAGAAAATAATTTATATAAAAGTTTAGTGTTGTAACCATTATCTTTGAGAAAATATATGATTTGACGAAATTTGGTGTGAGTTTTTGGAGTTGATAATGAATCTAAGAGGGAGTTTGAAGAACATATGAAATTATAAAATTTTCTTGTATTTTTTTTAATAATGATTAAATATCATTGGATTTTTTTAAGAATTTTCTCGATACATATTTGAGTGTTTTAGATTTTTTATATTTGTGTTTAAAATCATAAATAAGTAATATGGATTGTAATTTTTTGGGAAATTGGGAAAACTTCCCTATATATAAGAACCATCAAGACTTTATAAGGGATGTATAAAAGAAATTTTAAAATCATAAATAATACATAATATTTTACTGATATATATCTATGTAAAAGACATTTGGTAAGGGTATTATTCAATTTTCACTGATTATATAAGAGTACCTCTAAAATTACTCCTAATACATGAAGGCTGTATAAACCCTACTTATTATAGTTTACAATGTTCTGAGTCACATTGTAATACATAAAAGTAAGATACTTAATACGTAATTGTCATCCCAATTTTCAAGGGGATGTGTAAAGGTCATCATAGAGAATAATGAGATTTGATCAAGCATCAGATCCGCATTGTAATATGTAAGAGTGATTCCTAATTTTCAGTATATACGAAATAGTTAACTAGAGGATATGTAAGGGTTAATCAGTCTTCCCTATAGAAACCTATGAGTAAAAATAATCTCACATAAAGGTGGGATGGAGTCTTCAAAAGATTCATAAGGGTAACCAGTTTCCTATAAGGGAGTACAATATTTACAAATAATAGAATATTTATAGAAGGAGAATTTGTAAGGGAAATTAAGTCATATTATGTTTTTCAGATCATCATCTCATAAATATCACTATATTGAGGGATTTATTTGTGATTCAATAAAATTTATAAGGGGGATTGAATGAAAATAATTTAATAAGATCACTGATTTATTGTTATTTGATATTCAAATATGAGTATTTAAATATAACTAATTGGGATAAAAACTAGATTAAATTCAAGAATATTCTTTTGACTATTTTGAATGAAAAGTAAGGGAATTTTGGGAAATTGAGTTAAGGATAATATAGAGAAAACCCATGTGATAAATTTAAGGGAGAGTATCATGGGGAATAAATTTTAGAAAAAATATTGAAAAAAATATTCTATAATTCCTTATTTTTTTGGTTTTATTATAAATTATAGAATTCTCAATTATTTATTAATTCATAGCGACTGGTTAAAATATTAAAAGAAGAAGGAAGATATGAGTTGTGTTTCTAAACATAAGTGAAAATTATTTTTTCATAAGTATTAAAAAAGAATAATAGATCGGAGGCTATGTCTAAGACTTGTGATCTAATATATCCTACTATACATTTTGGGCATCCATATCATGGATTATAGGAATATTGAATGTTTCTGAATATTTTGAAGGCTTAAAGGATGTATTCTATTGATGTTAAAGAATCCTAAATATTTTTTGTGGTATTTATGTTTCTATTAATATTCTTATAGAAACCGGTGGGAATCAATACATATATATATCAGAAGATAGTTATTTTTGAGTTCAAACTTTACAAGATTCAAGGATGTATTATTCCCTTCACTTTTAGTTGCATAGAAATATTTATAGGATTTAAGGATATATTCGTTCATTCCCATACTAATTTCATAGGAGTTAATGATGTATTATGACCTTATCTTATAATCACATAAATATTATTTAAAAACAGTGTTTTATACTCAATCTAAACATAGTAAGAAGTAGTCACACACATTGGATGTAAACCATGTAAACAAATAGGTGTGACTAGTATTTTTTCTTCTATTTTAATATAGGTAAAATGTATATTTAAAGGATAGTGGATCAAGACTTTAACAAATAATAAAAGTTAATTTAGAATAATAAATTATAAAATATCATCAGTGATTCATCCCCCATTCTCAGTGAAACCTCTCCACTTATCTAAGCACATCACACACCCATCCATTGATACCCATCACCCCTGGTTGGCATGAATTTCAATCCCGAAATAACCATATGGAAATAGTTTTCATGACACCCAACTTGTCAAATAATCAAATTTGTGGTTATCATTATCTCTCTACCCATATCACAATATTCATCTCATAATATCTCACACGTCCATGGTTTTCATAATGTCCCACACCATATCACAATCTACCTATGGTTGAAATTTCATCCAACCTATATTATAACCTATCACATATCATCATGAATCTCTATGGTTGTCATGATCACCCAACCCATTTCATAATCTATCCATGTCTGGTATTTATTTTAACCCACAGCATAATCCATCCATGTAACACCATGATATTTTTTGAAATATTTTTTAAAATATATTTGATTTATTTCATTTCTTTTGTTATACACAACACTAAGTTTTAATGGAACACAATAAAATAATAATGTTATTATTTTAACATAACAATTATAACATATCCATTAAACTTGTAGGTATGAATAAGAATGAGCACATTTTTAAAATTAAATATAATGCTTTTATATAAATAAAACATATTGATAAAAAAGAACTTAATTTTTAGTAAGGTTTTCGTAAGATTCGAAAATACTTTTTTCTAAAAAAATCTATTTATTAATTTTTGTAAACAAATAGAAATAGTAATTTTTTGACACTTTTAGAATATGTATTTTAAATAATGAACTTTATTTTTTAAATCAAACGGTTAAAATTATCTTAGATTGAATTATTGATAATTTTCTAAAATGGTGAATTTTTTTATGTATAGTAAAAAATAGAGATTCATATTAAAAATCACCTTTTAATTTAAAGAATTTAATTTTTAATTTTTTTAATATGGTTTTAAAAGTAAAATTAGTTCAATTATATTATTATTAATCTAATTTAGGTTAGTATTTTCAATTTTATGTTCAACTTTGATATAAAAAACCTTTTATACTTTCGAAACCTACTTTTTCATCCCATATACTAGTTTAATTTTAAGTTAAATTCTCCAATTATATGAATTGAATTTTGAAAAATTTATTCCATAATTTTAATCAGTATAATTAATATTATATAATATTTTAAAATTAATTTATTTTCAAAATGAATAGTAAAAATATCAAAAAATAATTATCACAGTTAAAGTTCAAATGGGATTACTAAGGGTTAAAAATAAAAATATAAGGGTTAAAATGAAATAAAAAATAATAAAATTCCTGTTTTATGTCCATATTTCTACCTTATATCACCTAAGGTTTGATAATGATTCATTCCAAAGCCTTGTAGCATGTGTAAAATGTCGGTATAGTGTTTTCTATTCAAAAATTCCAAGTATGTTCTCTCCCCCAATTATAAAAGGGAACACCATATAATCTCATATTCACTATTACAAATCCTTTTTTTTAAGAAAAATTCTACCCAAATCCCTTACTTATTTCCCCATGTTTTAGAGGCATTATTTTTATTATGAAATCCTCCTTAAAGGATTTTTTTCAAAACTAAAGAAGTCATCTAAAGAACATGTATAGTTCTAAAACAAGATTTTTTTGTTTTATTTATTATTCCACATAATTAAAATAATTTTCAAATATGATTATATAATAACATAATTATATTACATATACTTAGATTTTATTATGTGTGTATGGTAGGCTACCACCTCACAAACTGATGTAATTTATTTCCTTCATCACCTCTTATAGATGGATATAATTATGGATTTAAAGTATATATATTATATTTATAACATAATTATACTTATGGAATTATAATATAAAATATACCTTGTTTTTTATGATTTTATCGAGGTGCAGTACCATCCTTCCATCAGGCAGCTAACATGCTTCTTTCTTGTTGCCACACATTTCTGATTTCAAAAGGTAGGTAGAGTTAATTACTTTAATCAGTGATGTCTTATCATTGATAAAAATAAGATGATGGGATTTCATTTAATCCTTCCATGGATTCCTCCTTGGATGATGTTTCATAGTCTAGGTCTCCATCATATATTAAGTCATGTTTGTGGAACTCATTCTAGATGCCATATTTATTTGGGCATCAGTTAATTATGATACTTCTATATTAATAGATAATAAACCTTCAGTCGTTGTGGTTAGTCACGTTGTGCACATCTGTGCATGTTTGGAAATTGGGAATGTTATGAACATGTAAATTCTTCCTCTTTTGGAGGGGATCTTATATGCAACATCTGAGGCGCGAAACCTAATGCATCTTGTGTCTGCCACGAGTTAATTGATTCATGAGGTATAAGTATTCCTAATATTTTTACCTCATACACCCCATGTTCATTTAATTTAATAGGTATTTTGGGTCTTGTAATGGGTTTAAACATCTTGAGAAGATAGATCGGGGCACAAGTTTAATTTCTTATGTAGATATGTCAGAATGTCCTATTGAGATAGATCAAGGAATGATTTTAACAAGCTATAGAGATTTATAATAACATAATATTGAGATGGATAAAAGGAGGTTTGTCTCTAGGAGGTAATATTTCATACATAGATGAAAGATCCAGAAACCCTATTGAGGCAGATCAAGGGGATGTGTCCCTTGGAGGGAAGATGTCACACCTGGATGGTAGATCTGGACACCTTATTAAGGTGTATCAATGAAGGTGTATCTATAGGGGGTTATTTCACACATGTAATATAGTTTTCAGTATATAACATTAGGGAGGTTTCCAATTTACCCTTCTTTATAGGCAGGGATCAAACCTACATAGTTCGATGCTGTATTTTAAGGTCATATTATAGGACAGATCCATGCAGTTTGATGTTGTGTGGTAAGGAATCATGTGTCACATGAAGAGAATCAATGAGGGATAGTGTGGGTATTATTCATGGAATATTCCTTATAAAATATTATCACTCTGTAGGAGATTGTGTTGGGATTAAATGCCAAAGTATCCTGAGCTGTAAATTCATCCCATGATGGGGGAGAAGGTTTCATCTCATGTGAGTCATACACGGGGCATCCTATGTTTTGTATGCAGGGTGTGGGGTTTGGGGTCATCCCATGTGATTCCTAAATGGTGAATAAAGTGTCTATCACACATGGTAAGGCTGAAATTTTATTTCATGTGTTGAGGATGTTGTCATGTAATTTAACATCGTATGATTTGGATGTGGATCTAGGCTATTTTTCTACGTGCATCTCAGATGTGATGGGGCTCACTACTCATGGGGGGCCATCTCAAGGTGAGGAAAAGGTCCGGTATAAATAACTTTAACCATAATAGGTTAACATTTTACCTTGAAGATGTCACTTCTAGGGCATATGTGACCACCGCTCATGCACCTCTATTCAGGGCATGGCGTTGGCACTACCATAGAGGAGTGTCCATCAGGAGGCCCTCTGTTAGGGTACCTATTCTTAGAAGTGATAGGCATCATGGTAACTATGATTAGAAGAAATAGGTATTATGAATACCCATTCCACACTTTTATTGAAGTGTGAAGGCATAGGAGTGGGTGTTATAGGTCATACAGGCATCCAAGGTATAGTTGATCCAGTCCTGAAAATTGACTTTCACAAAAGGGTTCCAACTGAAAGGGGGAACCACGGACAGTCCAAGAGGATGTGATTCTCTAATAATGGGGCCTTATGAATGAGGGTATCTTGAATCCAAAGGTCCTAATAGAGATCAGGGGTTTTGCAAAGGATTATACTTCATGAAATAGAGTGACCATGCCTTAGCATAAAGTTCTGGATTCCATAGGGTGGAGTTCGAAAAGGGTAGGTGCCTCACGAATCCCAAAGTTCCTCATGGGGGGTATTATTCTTCCAAAAATGGCATTTAACTTCATTAAAGGCACGTATACTTTTTTTGTAGGTTCTCAAGAACGAATGGGAGGTAGATTCATAAAGTATGGATAACTTGGGGGGTCTGTTTTCTCTTTCACTCATGAAGTTCAGGAGTATCAAAAACTCATATTTTCTCTTAGAATATGAAAGGTTATAAATCCCCTTAAATATTGTACATGAGGGGGTATGCATAGGGTGTGGGTTTTATTAATAATTGAGATTGTCCTAAATATTTATGATCTTTGTTAGTGGTTGGGGTTCTACGATCCTGAATGACACTACACAGAGGTTACTGTCATACCTACACGTATTCACGAAGGGATTTCTGTGACTCAAGGTTGACACTACATGGAGTTTACTATAAAGATTCATTGCATCTCAAACCTTCATGAGTTAGTTCTGTTCATGAATGTGGTTATCATCATAAATTCAATCTTTTAGATGGATTTTTTGGTCATTCTCAGTCAAATTCATTATGAATCGGTCATTCCTTCATCGACCACTCCCATTATAATTGTATTTTAGAACCAAAAAATGTCACCCCACAAAATTGAATCCAAAAAGGAAAATGGAGGTGTTAATTTGATGTAAAATGGATAAAAATAGGAAATTATCCCCCGTTTAGTAAGTGCTTTGGCAGAGACTATTCTCAGAGCCCTCTCATAAACCACGGGCAACCATACAGCTATAAATACTGTTTGGGTCCCTTAAGGGGTCCATGGGAATTTCATGGAAATAAAATCCAAAACTCTCTATTAGTGAATCTAACTATCTATGTGAACACATTGTAATTCTGATCTCCATTGCTCATAAAGCTCAAAACCATTGTGACCTTAGTTCCATGAACAATGCTCCACGACACCAACCTTCATGAGATGACCATTGTGAGAAAATCTTTTTGTACTCAAAATTCACAAGTATATCTTTATGAACTAAAATTAATAAACTCATAATTCTTAATCAAAATATCCACTAAAGGTTTTTAAATTTCTTCCACTCATTGGGAAGAGATTTCTAGGAACAAAATAATTAGGAAGAGAATCCAAAGAGCATCATACTATGATATGCTCATTGCGTAGTTGATAGAGGATCAGCTGGAATACCCTCTTTGAAAGATACTGGTTCTTTATGTATTTGGGTTGAGGGATGATGTTTTCATCCTTTAGGAGATCATATATGACCCTATCTACTGGTTTAAGAGCTCATCTAGAATATACCAATGGCACAAGGCTTCTAGAGGACACATTCGGGAAGATCATGCATCTCTCACAGTGTTCACTCTCTAGAACCATGTCAGAAACATAAATAGGGAGGATTTATAGGAAGATACCCCCCCCCCCCATAGTATGAGACAATTCTCACATTGGGTTCTGAGGAAGTGATGGATAGATAGTTGGGACCTGCACCATACTAGAATTTTTACTAATAAATGGCCCTGGGATTATTAGGCATGCATGTCATGCCATGATTTTGAGGTAAAGATGAAGTAGGCAGGACCTTAGGAGGTGGAATGGGCCTTGAAATTCCATGTATACTTCCACCTATACATTACACAAGAGTTTCTAATAAGGTGTTCAATGGGACAAACACTTTAAATCTGCATCAAGGGGGGTTGGAATCAGCTTGCGGGGTCTTCACCAGATTTCTAAGATCTCTATCCAAGGGTTGATGTATAATGAATTCTTACCCATAGATAACATATAGGGGGACTAGGAGTAGCTTCCATACCTTTAAAGGCTGTTTCTTCACTTGGTGCAAGGGACTAATGAACATAATCTAGGGTTTAAGGACATATTATTCAAGCACTGGTTCATCTATTTCCTAAATGATCCAATGGAAAGTCTCCCTAGAACGTAGCATAAATTCCCTAGGTAATTCCATCGGGGTAAGTAGAACTAGTACTGGAGGATTTTTAAGGTGATAAAGAGGAATTTATGGGGTTATATAATGAATATTGATGCTCCTATAGTCAGTTTGGCTGGTTTATTACCATGAGGATCTGTGTTTGGATGCTTCTAGTGAGATATGAACACATGGGTGTGTAGCCAAGAATCTTTATCATGGAATAAATTATAGATATGGGGAAGCACAATAACCATGTTTTTATTGTATTGGTGAATCTATACAAATTTATCCATCACATCAACTAAGGGAATACTTTTCTCTATGTGTGAGGGCCCCTCCACTTATTATAAATTTGAGTATCTGCTCATTTGGGGTGGTAAAAATACCCAAACCCTATATCACCTTCCACTATATACT
This sequence comes from Viscum album, assembly GCA_963277665.1. Lineage (NCBI taxonomy): Eukaryota > Viridiplantae > Streptophyta > Magnoliopsida > Santalales > Viscaceae > Viscum > Viscum album. The sequence goes on from OY728128.1 coordinate 529,396,841, forward strand.
TACATCTATAAATTGCGAACATCATTTAGAACCCCCCTCTAAAATTACGCCTTGTGGATACCTTAGACAGGGTTGAGTCACTATATTTATTCATATTTTACATATTCCCCCTTCTCATGGGGATGGTGACTGACAATGGAATGAGGACCATTGATAATTGTTCATACATTTTGACCTTATGAGGTAGGTTACTAGTGGAGAGGGTCTACTACAAGGTGATTTGTGATATGTACAACCCACATTGGTTTGTGTGGTAAGTTTGATAACTGTAGTGGTTGTCCCGGAAGGTTTACACGGAGTAGGGTCAGGAGTACCAACCTTTATTCCTTAGGAAAATATAGTTCATGTTCATTTGAGAATATGGAAAAGTTTGGAACATGTTGTAACTACCTACTACTTCTTATGGTCTCATCCATGAATATGTGTTAAGTTGGGATAGAGAATATCCTCGGGAAATTCTTTGGCACCGAACTACTTGGGGAGATAAAGGAGGGTCCCCAAAACCATGTGGATGAGGGTGATTAGTTGTATAAGAAGACCATTGAGGAAGGTTTGGCCCAATGGAAAGATATGTGGTAGTTTTAGAGCCAAAAATCCTAGGCCTAGCATAGGTGGAGGTTGAAGGGAGGGGAGTGGTAATAGGCTCAGGTCTCATAGGAAAGTGGTTGTGAGGAGTGGGAGAAAAATAGGGGTGGTTTTGAGGAAATTTTCCAAGTTTTATTGTAAGATTATGTACCTTATATATATCCCAAGTGATTCACTATTTTTAGATGATTGGCAGAGATAGGTTCTCCTTAGACAGATCAACACCCTCTATGCATTGTGGTGGTATCTCAAATGAGATGTAATATTCCTCATCGGTATGCAGAAATATATGGTCTTTATCCATATTCCCTAAGATGATTTGGTTCCATAAATAATATATTTGTATGGTTTTTTCCACTCTTGTGGCATTGTGCTTTCACATACCACCCATGTTAAGGTGTTATTGTGGATGACCTCCACTTTGGTTGTCTCGACCAATGAGTCAACTGCTTACACACCTCTATGAGGAGAGTCATATGAGTCTTAGGGGAGAAATTCCTACTAGGATTCTCCTATGTAAGAAGGATATGTTTTCAACCAAGTAAAAACTCTGACCATGTGTGCTTTATAATCTACCAAATTCCTAAGAGTGTTTTCTAAATATTCTTGTACTTGTGGAGGGATCGACAACCACAGAATTGGGGGAGGTTTATGATGAACCTCAAGCTGAGGGTGAGGGATATTCATACCTTTAATGGGTGAAAGTGGGTCTCCTCCATAGTTTCATGGACATGGGATGCCATCTCTCAGCTGAATCTGTTCATGTGATAGAGGTGGCGGCTACTGGGAGAATGAAATCACTATGGGGATTGCCCATGAATCTTCCCAAGTTTCTGGTCAGGATATACTATTCAAGTAAGCCTCTTCCCCTTTTCATTTTTTTCCTCTCCTAAATTTACTTTTTTCATTTGACTAAATAATGTATAAATGGAAGTTTAAATTGTGTTTAAGTATCAACTAATAATGTTAACATCCAACTCAGTGGTGACAGAGGCCGAGGTAGTGATAGCAGTTGCCGTTATTTTGGTGGAAATGGATAGGTAATCTGTGGATATCAAAAAAATATATGTATATTCCACATAAAATGAATTAAAAGACCATACCCTCAATGGAGTGGGTCCATATAGTTCCCATGATGGGGATAACTAAGGGGGATGTGGTGGTGGAGCCTGTCATTGAGGTGCCACTAGAGATGATTTTCAGAGTTTAATCCTTAATGGAGGAGGCGGTAATTGTGTCTGTAGCTGGGGAACCTAGGGAGGCTAGGTTGGATGTGCCTGCTCTAAAATTTACATTAAAAGTGGAATCTAGAGATGAGGCCTATATTATGACACTAGTAGGGGAATCTAAGGAGGCTATGATGGATTGATATATCTTGAAGGTGTCACAACAGGTAGTGGAGGATTTTACTATAGGTTCAAGGGATATAGAGGATCTATTTATTTGAGAAATTGACATAATCATGCTCATTTCGGAGTAAATTCCAATGGAATATCTGGCTAATATTGTTTTTGTAGTCTTCCCTCCATATGTGTTTGTTCCACCCAAAGTCTTTGAAGATTATGGCCCATCTATCGCTGATGTAAGGCATGGAGGTACATGTGGAACTTTATCACCCACAACCCAATGGTTAACATACCAAACTAGGTAGGATCTCTCTGCCACAGTCTAGTCATCCTAGAAACTAGTGGGGTAGAATCCAACAGCCTTCACACACTGGCTCGATACTTCCTTGTTAAGCAATAAAACATTGTATGGAAGGTATTCTACATCACCTGGAAGAAGCACAAATCTAAGGGTCCAATGTGCTTCAGATAGATAAAGGGAATATTTTCTAACTATAAGGTTTTATGCAAGAGAACATGGCCAAGATCACTTCTCAAGTTGAGATCATCAACCATCTGAAGGCCCAATTGGTGGAATCTGAAGATAAGGTGTAGGAGACAGAATCCTTGGTGGGAGAATTATTGGATGAGAAGAACCAGTTGTGGATTAAGGATGAAGAAGTCCATGCCATAGATGAGGAAGAGGCGGATGAACTAGAGGAGTGGAAAGACACTTTAGAGGCCCCGTAATAGATGTTGGATGAGTTAGAACATTTGATTATTGGGGTCGATTCATAGTAGTCATTTTTTTATTGGGATGGTAGAGAGGCTCTACTGTGTGGATGACCCTTGAAAATTTATGTTTATTTTTAAAAAACATTTCATATGCATGGATATATTTCTTTTATTTTATTTTATTATCACACTTCAACCATACTTGTGATACAATCAATGGCCAATCCATAAGCCCTCATGAGTCGTTATTTATGTTAGAAACAAGGGATATCCATGTGATTTCTCATTTATATAGGAGTTTCAGACGATCACTAAAATCTTTTGGACTACATTTCATGACTGGCCACTGGGAGTGTTTAGGCCAAGAAGGGATATGGTTGGAGAATGGGTCTCTCAAAATAGTCAACTTTCTTTTCCAATGTGTGTTAGGGAATGAATGGGTTATCTTCAAGGGCACTGAATTCTACTCAATAAAAGGTAATGAAGTGTAGGAAGCATTATTTCCAATATCTAGAACACAAAGAGGGTGGCATGATGATGGAGGGAAACTATTGAACATTTTCCAAACACAACATCCATTATTGTTTTTTTAGGATGAGAAAAACAAATGAGGGTCAATTGTTGACCATGTTTGAAAAATGGGACTTGTCACAGAAAGTATTCCAAATTATTTTAGGGTATGTACCTAGGAAGGTAGGTGAGTGAGTGTGGCATGGGACCATTCCATCAAGGGGGTCCATTCAAAAGTACAGGAGGATGAGGATCCAAATAAGGGAAGACTTGAATCATGGAGATGAAGTGATGGAATTTTTGAATATATTTCATCCCCCTGTAATTATGTCACCATGGTTTTGAGAACATTGAGTAAGATTATTAGTCTAAAAAAAGGTCAAACTCATCTTCTTGGGGGATCATCATCCCATATGTTCAACGATTCTCAGAGAACATGAATGGTGTGGTGGGTGACTAACACTGTATGAAAGGTATTCTTAGGAAATATCCTAATATGAACTATAGATTTACATCATGAAATGAGGATGATAGACATAAAGTTTAACATCATGTAGTAAGGATGTTGAGCACATAGTTTAATGTCATGTGGTGAGGATGATTTATCTCATAGTTTAATATCTTGTCATTAGAACATGTTAACCAACATGAATAACACCTTCCCAACTGAAGTAAAGGGAGGTATAGGATGGTAGCACAATGAGGGTACTCCCTAGAGAGTCTATAAGGTAAGAGTATATTAGAAGACCCTATACCAAGAGAAAGAATCTAGGGTGAGTCACACATGGTTAATGGTCATGGTTTGACCATGAATATTAGTTTAAGGTCATAGATCTTAGACTGTAGGGGGTATATTTTAAGGTTATAATGCTCAGAACATTTGTATGTCTGAAAGGCGTTGTGTGTGTCATAAAGGGGAGGTAACCTGACAAGAATGTATATACTAAGAGGCCCTACCACACAAAATATCACATATACATCTTTCACACAATTTAATGTCACTATTATTAATCCCTGACTCTTAGTTTAAGGTCATAGAGTTTGGAATGTAGGGTGTGTATCCTAAAAGGATATTTATATCTTGGTGGAGTAAAAAATACAATATCAATAGAGGGCCAAAGGGACCCAACACCACACAAAACATTCCAAATATGATTGGAAAATAGTTTAAAGTCATCATAACTATACTCAGGATCCAATTTTAAGGTCAGAGAGTCTGGACCAGCGAAAAATAGTTTAAGGTCCTAATGCTTATACCAAGGGGCTTTGTGTCTTGAAGGAATGTGTGCAGTATTGAAAATCTTACCTGAAAAGAATGGAGGGGCCTAGGAGGCCACCAGATGCCACATAAAACAACTCCAAGAAAAAATACACATGGTTTAATTTAATGATTATTTTATCATGAATCTTAGTTCAAGATCATAGATATTGGACTGTAGGGTTCCATGAGGGTGATTTTAATTTAAAGATCCGGATACTAAAAGGGGAGTAACCAATAAATGGGAAACAAATATTAACCATGATCAAAACATAGGTTTTATTCCCACATCAGTTAAGGATGAGGTGAAAAAATGAAGGATCGGACATTGACTGAGTTATAAACAAGAAATCCATTGTTTCTTGTCAAATATCTTTTAAAAGATAAGCCTAGATTGGTGGGTGATATATTGTGCCATGATACCATTCAATTATAGGCCTATTCATATAGGTATGAGGATGATTTTCTAAATTCAAGAAATCAAGAATTGTAGAATTGGAAGTGGTGATTGTATTGGAAATGTGTCGATTGTAAGGATGGACCCGATATGAGATATTTGGGTGTCACTACGTATCCCATGAGAATGGGAATCAAGACACACATAGTTTTGAGACATTGTGAGTTAAGATACCTAAGTTTGTGGAGGGAAGTTCTCTCTAGAGTGGATATCAAATCATCTCAAATTAGGAGGGATCCTAGTTTTATATGGGGTCTTGTGTGGTTCATCTCTTACTTATCATATGAGACATCCCAGTTCTGTATGGGGTAAAATTATATCTCATTAAGAGGTATAACATTTTTATATGGATTAATATTGTAATTTAATATCATATTTTGAGTAAGTTGGGATTTTTAGTTTAAATTAATACAAATCAGAATATGGTTGTTAATAGTTTAAGGTTATGAGGCTTAGAGTGTAGGGATATATGTTGGTTTAAGGTCACATATCTTTGACCAAAATGGGGAAAGGGTGTCCAAAGGGGGATTCTGTGGCATAACATAGTGATGAACCAATATGGAAGGAGGAACAAAGGGATCTGTTTCCACAAAAAACTTGATAGAAGATACCCCAGGTCGACCCCATGATGCTAGGGAAGAGGGGAACCTTATAATGAGTCGAGTAGAGGGTGGGTCCATGATGAAATATCTATGGGTCTCTATGCATCCCATGAAAATGGGAATCAAGCCACATGTAGTTCTAGGAAGTGGGGTGGTAGGACACTAATATAAGAAGGGGATACCCTTTTGAATGAGGATATTAAATCATCCCATTTGAGGATATGAGGCATCCTGAATTTATATGGGGTAAGGATACAGTTTAATGTCATCTATTGAGGAGATTGGAATTTATTCAAACCATATTTTTAATATGGTTGATTCCACTTTTATAAAAAGGTATATAATCTCACATTAAGAGGCATACCAATTTTATATGGGGTAAGGTCACAACTTAACATCATGCAATAAAGACATTGGAAAGGATGCACATAAATAATCCCTCTCTATTCTTATTCATATCAAGTTATGAGGTCATCTGAGTCCATTTATAGGTTAAGGAAAATGAATGGGGTTTATACCTAAAAATGAGACCCATCAAGGTATTTTGGGCTGATAGCACCATAGTTAATGGGTGGTTTTTCGATGAATCTATGGATGGTCCTGGAGACAAAAATCCAAGGCATCACTACATATTACAAGAGGATAAAAAATCATGCCACATGTAGTTATAGAAAGAGGTTTAGGAATAGGATTTTTGAAACACCTAGTATAAATAAAACCATGTGAATAAAGGGATAACACACATTGTTTATGGTCATAAGGCTCAGACTAGGGGTGGGGTTTTGAGGATGTTTGTGCAATGCAAGGGTAAAAACACAGCATGAAATGAGCCATGGAAGTCCTACACTATATCAATAGATAATAAATCCATATGCACACAGTTTATGGTTGTACAACCTAGACCATGGAAAATAGTTTAAGGTAATGTTTCATGGACCATCAAAAAAATAGTTTAAAGTCAAAAATCTCAACCTAGGGAATTTTTTGTTTTGAGGGAATTTGAGTTTCATTAAATAGGTAGAACTTGACATAAAATAAGGGAGTGTATGCCCACATACCACAAAAATACCTCAGAGAAAAATAACACAATTTAGGTTCATAATTCTTAGACTGAGTTGAAGGTGGAAAACATTTTAAAGTCAGGATTCTTAAACTAGAAGGATGGTTGCCTCAAGGGTATCTATGTAGGATGTTTGAGTTAAGACCCCATGTGAAAGGATACAAGGAAAATTGTGCACCATATAAATCCATGAGATTAACTATACATAGTTTAAGGTCTTAATGCTTGGACCATGAATGGATAAAAGGGGCCCAAGGGTTGATAAATTGGTTATTGGGCCCAAAGACAGAAGGTCTAGGAATTGCTATGTATCCCATGGATATGGAAATAAATCTGCATGTAGTTATGGATAGTTGTGTGGTAGAATACATACACTATAAGTGGGTAAATCCTTTATGGTGAGGGAATTGAGGCATCCCACAATATTTAGGGGGAGTCCCATGTTTTAGAAATGGGGTAAGGCAACAGTTTAATGTATTGATCTGAGGATTTTGGTTTTGGTTCATCTCATATCATTTGAGGCATCCTGATTTCAGACGGGTTAAGGTTTTTTACCATCACATAACTATTGTATGAGATATCCTTATTGTATATGGGGTAGTTATTGTTGGATCATTCCGTACTTATCATATGAAGAATCTCGGTTTTATATGGGGTAATATCATAGTTCAAAATTTTGTAGTAAGAACATTAGGATTTGCAGTTTAAAGTCATACAACTTAGACTATAGTGGTTGAAAGTAGTTTAAGGTCATCATTCTTGGACCCATTAAAATTATTTTAAGGTCCCACTACCTATAAACTTGAGTTTTTGTTAATTTATGTTCACAAATATTAGACCCTTTCAATAATTTTAAGGTCATATTTCATGGACCACTGAAAACATTTTAAAGTCATGCTTCTTAGACCATTACAAAAAGCTTAATTTCTTACTACTTGGAATATTGAAAATAGTATAAGGTCATACTTCTTGGACCATATCTCCTCATGAAAAATAATTCTTTAGATTCTTGGTGTTTATGGGAGGTGTGATACACACTCCATCCATCGTTATCAAAGAGTATACTCTATTGGAATAAAACAAATGAATGATGTAAGGTCCTTCCCATTTGGGATCTAATTTTGGTGGATTTTTTCTGGGTATCATAAATTTTTTGAGAGCCCATGCCATGTCACCTAGGAGTAATGAGTTAAGGAAAACCTTCCTGTTGAATTCTCTTGATATCATGTTCTGGTGCCTCTCTAGATTATAAAAAACATGGATCCTATTCTATTTGAGGGATTCTAACTCACCTATGTGGACTTATTCCATTATATCTAGTAGATGTTGGTCATAAATAGGTGTTTTGAGTGATAAAACTGAACCAAGAATGAAAAGACTGCCTCTATTATATATAACAGGTTATGTGGGGTAATCTTGGTGGAATTCCAAGTTATCTTCTAATAGGCCCACAGGGTTTTGGGGAGATTTTCTTGTGAAATCATCTTGTTATGGACCATAATTTTCAATATATTTTTTGATAGGGTCTTGTTGAATGAATCAATATTTATATTCTACTATTCATGGTAGAAATAAGTATTGTTGGAAAAAATATTTCACTTGGAGTAAAATTTCTTCACCTTGGAATCTCGTAAGTTGGTTCCATTGTCTATCAGAATAGTGTAAAGAACTTATAATTGATTAATGATGTGGAAGACCAAGAACTCAATCAAAGACTAGGATTTGACTTCCTTGATGGTAATATCTTCTTCCCACATGTAGAAGAATTCATTTTCAGTTAAAACAAACATGCACTGGAGAGATGTTTCTAGATGGTACGGCCCCATGGCATTGAGTACCTATACAAAAAAGGCACAAGAATATTTGGTGGTGTGGAAAAGCTTTATAAGTCTATACACAATGTTTTTATGGATATGAAAAGCATTAAACCTTTTGTAAAACTCTATGCAGTTATGGACCATGGTGGTATAGAATTATCCCAACCTCTAAATCAGGTGGGAGAGCTTCAATATTTCCTGATGGCTTCTACATGACCCACATGGACTTCCTACATAACCTGAGGGGTCTCATATCCTTGGATAAAATAGAGGATAATTCCATGAAACCCACATTTTTAGAGAGCATGTTCAAGTTTAGGCCCACTTTGGAGGGTAAAATACATTTCATTCCAATGGATTCACTGATGTTCATCTTAGTTTGATGGGATAATTCCATTATAGAGAAACTCATAAATAGATCCATCTAATTGGGAGTTTCTTCTTTTGTGCGGGGGCTGAGGGTCTTGGAATATAATTACTAACATATAGTTTTTTGACATGTTTCCTGTAAATATTCTATGAAATGGTGGGAGAAATAACCCTCCAATGTGCCATATGAATGACCAAATCATCTAGGTCAGGTTATATGAGATATATTTCTAAACTAGACAAGTGGTTAGCTTGACCATTATATGACTGAGGGACATGTGTCACCAATTTATTATAATAGAACTGTACCATCAAAAAATTAGTACACTATAGTAGGGGTATGAGCTCTTTCTTTCTGATGATGTAGTCACCATTGATCTATTTGATTACTAACTCAAAGTATCCCTTCACATTAAAGCGAGGGACATCAATTTTTATGGACAACTTGAGACCAGTAATGAGAGTATGAGAATTTGTCTCATTTTATGTGTGGCATTTATATATCAAGAATGTGTATGAATGGATGGATTGTACTAGGGTGAGGAAGATGATCCCCAGAACTACTTTGTTATGTTTAGGGTTGTTGATCCTTCTACCAGTCTAGATTCTAGATGCACTGTTAAAATTAATCTTCTAACATAACATGGCCTGATCCACTAAGAGGATAGCCTCATTTGGTAAATCAATATCTAGGGGAAATTCTTCAGGGGCTATATAGGTGACTAGAAAGTCTGCAAATGCCTAACCTTTGACAGCCTTCTATGGGATAAAATTGATGTTGAACTACTGGAGGATCACTTCCCATCATGCCAATAATCTTGATAGTTTTGGTTGACTAAGGATATACTTTATTGGTTCCACTTAGAACAAAATCTATATCTCATGATTTTGTAGATAATTCTATGAATTATGCATTAAAAAAACCAGTGTGATGTAGCTCTTCTCAACAGGGTAGTATCTAATCTCTATGTTAAAGATCATGTAACTGAGATAGTATAAACTTTTATTTCATCCCTTATTGTTTTTATGGGCAAGAAGGTAACTGAGGGTCTATTCTAGGGCCATCACATATAGAACTAAAGGATTTCCCAAAATTAGAATTGGAGGCTTCATAGTGTACTAATTGATATCTTAAAATGTGTTTTGGCACTCTTCATCGCAATGGTATTTAGTTCTTTTCTTCATGAGCCCCAAGAAGGACTTACACTTGTGGACCAGATTCATGCTAAATTGGAATATATAGGTTAAGTGTCCTTGAAGGCACCATAAGTCCTAGAGGTTACTCGAAGGAGGTATCTGGTTGATGTCCTTAATCTTCTCTAGGCTAATCTCAATGCCTCTATATATTAAAAAGAAGTTGAGAAATTTCCCCAAGGTAAGCCTAAATGCATGCCTCTAGGGTTTCATCTTCAAGTATAGGGAATGGGGGAATCCGAAAACTTTATGGAGACCCTTGAGATGGTCTATACATTGGTGGTATTTGACCACCTGTTCATCCATGTAGCATTACACTAACATCCTAAGAACTAGATTAAATATGTGTTTCATGGACCACTCATAAGTGTCTCCTTCATTTTTCGATCCAAAGGGAATCACCTAATAACATAAGGTTTTATGTGGTTCCCTAAATGTAGTGGAATCTACATCCTTAGGGGCTATCTAGATATGATTATACCCAAAGTATACATATATGATGGAGAGTGAATAGAACTATACTATACCATCAATAAATATCTCTGCCATTTTAAGGGTAAATTTATCCTTCATATAGTGGTGGTTGAGGTCCTAGAAGTCGATACACACTCTAATATTCTAATTTATCTTCTTAACTGGGATGATGTACGCTATCCATATGGGTTACTAGACTTACATGATGAAGTTTGATTTGATAATATTATCAACCATAGCCTCTACCATTGAATTGTGAGAGGGTTTCATCTTCCTATGATGCAACATGAACTCGTGATAACTTATTGGGGCCAATATAGTGAATGCTGACCTGAGGGTCCAGCCCTGGAATCACATCATAGATCCAAGAAAATAAAACACTATGCTATTTCAGGAAGGCCACATACTACTGATTCTCTTCTGGGTTCATGGTTGAACTGATCATTATCAGCCTCAGATCTTCATCATTACTAAGGTTCACCTAGATTAACTCATCAACAGTGGTGGATACACCCCCTTTAAATGTAGGACGAGTGTATTCCAAAACCTCTTTAACATATGAGGTAGGTGAAATAGTGGTAGGATGAGGATCTTCTAAGCTAACTAAGTTGGGGTAAGTACTAGTGTAATCTTTGGGGAACATGAAATCCTTATTAATGGGTTTCCATTCTATGAAAAACTATGGAAATAGAAGCTATCAATCCAATTCTGTCTAGCCTTTAACATTGAAGTATGTTCTTAGTTTCAAAGAAATGAAAGTGATTAATTTTCCATAGAGACAACCCTACTCTATGGAATAGATGGTAATGATGAGGATTTGTGCTCATAGGGTGAACTTATCGATACTTCATAGGAGCATGGGATTCTGGTATCACCCAGGCCTTTACAGTGTAGGACTATGAGATAATATGTGGGCACTCCTTTTTCTTAGGGATGTTGTAACCCTTTTTCTTAGAGACTACGACACAACACCCAAGGTCCGATGTTGTTTCCATGAAATGATGAATATGGAGAATAAATATTTCATCCAAGTCTGCCCACATATTTATTATAGTGGTTGTCAGATCATTGGGATCTTTTGTGTGATCAACCCCATTGGTCTAAACCTACTTTCATTCTCTCTTATAGTATCCAATGTCTATATAGAGGGCTGGACATTATTCAACGGTTGATGAATCACCCTAAATCACCCCTACTTGACCATAGAGGGAGTATTTAATGAAATTTTGATATAAGGAGGGGATTACTATAGGAAAATGCAATCAGGGTCTACCTAATAGTGTGTTATAGGTGGAATCCTATGAGATTACCATGAATTTAGTGCTCACTATAAATCTACCAAACCGGGTCTTCAGTTGGACCTTTGCACGTGTTTCCTACTCACCCTTATCATAGCCCTGAATTTTCAAATTTGAGGGAGTCAGATATTATTTGGTTAGTCACTGCTTATAGAGTGTCTGGTTCAGGATGATGATGGTCTCGAAACCAATATCCATGAGGTAGTGGTAGATCTCTACACCATTTAACTGACCAGTGATGTATAGTGAGTATATGTCCCCCTGTATTATTACACCCTCATCTTCCCAAGAAAATATGATGATGTCTTGGAATTTCTCTTTCTTGGCCTCCTATGTATAGTAGGACTCCATGTAAACTACCTAATCATCAAACTGTAGAGGTATTTTCAAGGCATTTTTAAAGTCCACATGCATTTCCTTTGACAAACAGAGGGCCTCGAGGATCAAAAGTCATGCAGGTATTTTGATGAGGTTCTTCAACACATCATACTTCTGCACCAAGGCCATGATTTCTCATACAGAGGTAAACCTTTGGCAGGGGGCACAACAGATACTACTGGCTAAACCATTAGGGTATGGCTAGTGTTTGAAATATTTTACTTCTTAATTATTGAATTGATTTAGACAACTACTAGATTATTGTTGGTTGTCTGAGGTTTGGATATGGTTGGACGTGAGAGATCATGACACAGTCACTGCTAAGATACTCAGTAAACTAACATGGTTGGTTGTGGAGGAACCCCTGACGAATCAAACTTTGATAACAGTTTATATTGAGCTCTGTAAAACACCTACTTCCTAGTCTCAATAGCATGAATGGCCTGGTTTTCCTGATCATTCTAATTACTTTCATTTCCTAGGAATTTTCTTCAATGTCCCCGACAAGAGGTTCCCAATGGTTTTTCACATAATTCCTCACTATATGTAATTTTTAATTGGTCTAATAGATCAATGGTATTCATAGAGGATATCTCTTGTTCATCCATCATGGATTAGTATAGGTTTTGGATAATTCTAAGCTCATCTCTTAACTTAGGGGCTACAATTCATCAAGAGTAAAATATGGTTTCAGGACCATTGGGGGACTCTAATTTCCCTTGCATCATTGGTTCCTATTCTTCCAAGACATGTAAGGCTATGATGAAGATGAAGAAGTAGTTGTTAAAGGGGGTTCAAAAACCATAGGAGGTTCAGGTAATCCCAATTGGACACAGATGACACCATGAGTGAGATCATCTTCCTTACAATCCAATTGGTCATAATATTTATGAGTTTTGCAGCTAGGAGCCTACTACCACTTACATGATCCTTCACTATCACTATTAGGGTCAGAAAATACATGGTTCACTTGTTCTAAAAAAACCACCCAAATTGACTAGTCCATGGTCCAATTGGTCCTGGATCAAATATTTGAATAGAATCATTCTCTGATGGTGTGTTTCAAGATCCTATGCTAAGAGAAATGATCAAGATGACTAGTGATTTCGGACTCCTGGGGTCTCTTTCACTCTGAAAGATTTAGAATTCTCTACTTTAGGGAACAAATGAAATAACCTGGGGCCTATGAACCCGTGATGGAGTAGGTATGACTTCTTTTTTCTGGGAAAGTGGCTTTGGGAGCATGGCCTAAAGTGAGGTCTGAAGCCTCATTTTCACATCTAGGATGATGCTCTTGGTGATGAGATTCCTAAAGGGGATATGCAGGGTTAGGTTGCGCTTGATATGGATGCCCTATGTGAGGCTCTTATAGAAAAGGGGCTAGTAGGTGTACCAACATGGGAACCTCTGCATTCATAGTGGAGGAAGTCTCAGATTTTTCAGGTCTTCTCACAGGAGCTGGAAGAGGCAACAGGTTTGATTATTATCTAGTGTGATATAAGTATTTCTCCAGACACTAATACTTTTCAAAGAACTCCCAAAATCCACCTAGGTAGTTCTAGGTGATAAGGGTAGGGACCCTCTCAATTTTAACTTTATCCACACAAATTGTGAGAAGTTTCTCTTGAGATAGTGGTATGTCTAGTGAATATGTGAGGCAATTCCCCTAGCCGAAAAAGTGTGAGACTCACTCGTCGGGCCACTATTTTCACTTGATGAGATCGAAAATATTTGTCATGTGTGTGGTTGAGATGAACTGGTATAGAAACTATTTACTCCCAACCAGAAATGGACACTATGGGAAACTAGATTTACCCAAGAAATGCAATCCCTTATAGTGTCTAGATGAAACATTGGATTTTGAGATCCTCCTACTATTCTGGGGTCCCCAAAAGAGGTGTACACCTTGAAATAAAGTGGCCAACTAATAATTTAGGAAACCCATCCCATTAAATGGGTTAAATCTAGGATTTCCAAACTCTGGGGGTTCTCATAGGTTTTCCACATATGATGCGTATGGATTTCCATCATGTGTGATCACCACCTATCATGTTTATAAGGCCTTGGGAAAGAAGTTATAGAATCTATAAATTCATATTAGCATAGATACATTCCCATCAATGCGTTGATATGATCATTCACTTGGGGAGTGGGATCATTTACTGGGGGAGTAGAATGGTCTAGATCTCGATGTGGGTAATCATGTTGTTCACACTAATCGGTTGGAGAGGGAAACTTGTATCTTGGTAGCTTTTCATATTTCTCGGCTTCTTCCTTAACTAGTGTGAGGCCACCAATCTCGAATGGGGTGATTTTTCAAGGAGAAATGGGTACCCCATTATGGGAGATACAAGGTACCTTTGAGAATTTCCATAATATGGGTTTCATTCAGTGATGAGTTTGGTAATAATAAATTTCGTTTACTCAAGATTTTAGTTGAAGGTAGCTATTGTGGGCTCCATCTATGCTTTCAGTGCAATCTTAAATTGGTCATAAGGTTCGAAATTTCCCTTTCCCTTGTTAAGAATACAATAGTTAGGTAGTAACATCATGTTGGTGGGATCTCTAAGGCCAAGTTCCCACCTCTGCTGACAAGTGAAAACACCTTATGGGGGTTTTCCTAGTACCGTGTTTCCCTTTGAGGTGGATCTTCCCTATAATGACCTGCATTGGTGCCTCTATTCCTATGATCCGTAGTCAGTTTGTTGAAACCCATATTAACCATGGAGGAATCCAGAGTGGAAGTTTTTTCATCAATGAATAGGCTATAATGTTGTAATATTGGGCAGAAATGGAGAGAATCATATTACCCACATCCTCTAATCAACATATATATAAATGATTCTTTCATAACTTGGCGGAAGGATCTTGACACAAGTCTATTGAAGGTCTTGGTGGTAGTTATACAACTTAGGGAACTGGGATACCTATAGATTTTTTATCTCAACATTTCTTCATTGTTGGTCGATGGAATCGATGTTCTCTAGACTCCTTCAGTACGCTAACTGATAATCGTAGAGGTGGTTAAACATCACCCAGATAATATGGTTGAAAAAAACTACCTGGTCCTATATAAGGGACTATAATATGTCAAATTATAAAGTTATAGGTGTCTAGAACACCACAAATTGATGGTTGGAAGATATCACCTCCCACATGACCTCTTTCTCAGAGGAAGGATCCTACTCTTGGTAGGCTCAAACTCTGATTATAATAGGAAGATATATGGGTGGTGTAATTGATTTCAACTGGTTATGCTACAGGTTTATTAGGATATGATTCACTATGAAAGTCAAAATGTCCACTACATTTTTGGACATTTCTTAGGGGAAATTCCAGCCTCACCATCCATCCCTATAAGATGGTGAGTTCACCACTGCCTCATGTACGAGAGAGGAAATTCTCATTTTTGGATTAATGGATTTCTATTTATTTAAAGGTTTTATCCTACATACTTACTGGCTAATAATTGATTTTTTATTTACAAAGAATTATGGGAAAAGTCCCAAAAACCAACCAAATTTAAGGGGGTATGAAATATTGAAGTCCAAGGGAATCCCCTTGGACAAAGTTACTACCTTTAAAAGGCAAAGAACCCAAACTCGAGTAAACAATCATCTTACCCTAATTATTGCACCCCCATGAGATAGAATCTGCTATAATGTTGGTCTCTCATCTAACATGCTGAACCATCTAACCCTAGATAATCTCTAAAAGTCACCTATGAACCAAATAAATCAAATGTCATGGTGGTTCCACTTTACCATGAAAATCCCATACTAGAGTTTCTGAATTTGATTCAACCTCCACAACCGCCAGTTAAAGGCTCATGCAAATCTCAAATCCAAAGAGAAATGCTCGCACTTCCATGTCCAATGAACTCCCCAGGCCATAACAGGTGTTGAAAGACACTAAAACTAATACATTATCATTATGTAGAATCCCACCCCCATGCATTTGTACATTTGAAAAGGATCCATCCACATTGAGTTTATAACCACACACCGGGGGCTGCCAGCCAATCCAACTTCCGCACAATATGGGATGGACCACTGGTCTATTAAGAAGACTAAAAATGATTGGGGAATGTAGGCCACCCTTAACCAAAGAGCCTAAATCATGAAATGACACATTCATTATTTTTTGTAAAAAATAAACTGTAGGTCACCTCTCTAATCTTTCCTTGTTCCGCACCTCCCAAAGGGTCCAAACAACAGCGATGAAGATGATGGCACGCACCTTGGACTCCAATTCCTGAACACCCACATTCAAAAACTAGTTAATGATGAAATCTTGCATGGAATCACATGAAGGATAAAAACAACCCCACCGACCAAATGAAGACAAAAAACCGACTGCCCAATTGCTCAAAAAAATAGGTGAAATACTGATTCTATTTTGGGAGATGAGAAACAGAATAATTTAGAATCCAAATAAACTCCTTTTCATTGAACATTATCCTCTATATGAACTGCTTGATTTCTCACCCTCTATAATAGAAAGTTTATATTTTTGGTAACCTCCTTTCACCATGATCATGAGGCCCACTCATCCCAAACACAACTCGTTTGCATCAGATCCCGATAAGTATGGTCGTTGAAAAACCCAAAGCCTAAACCAGTAAAGCAGCATTGGTCATCCTCTTCCAAGAAAATGATTTCATTAAAAGTGTTAAACTCCTCCTGATTCATAATTCACTCAAGAAGGATGGGAAACTAGCCAGCCTATTTGATATACATGTCCTATATAGGGCATCCATGAAATATTAACTTCTCACCCACCCAGCTATCCTTCCACAGGTTAATATCCCCTCTTCTAACCACCTAGTGGGAGGCCTCATTCAGAATCTCCAAATGAGAAAGAATAGTTTTTTCCAATCCAGAGATCTTCCTCCTATCCTATTCCTCCTAGTGTTTCCCATATTTTGACTTAAACATCCTATCCCAAATTGAATTTCCATCAATGACATCCCATGCCAGACAAACCTTCATGGAGTGCATGGAATAAGACACATCTCTGAGGCCCACTCCACCCTCCTTAACAAGTTTTGCCAGGTGACTCCAAAAATCCCAGTGGCATCAACCCATTTCATTGGCATCCTAAAAGAACCTATTCAGCAGCATATCCATCATAAAAATGTTCCCTTTGGTAGGAGTGATTATGGAAATAACATTCATTGGCATAGAAACCAGAACACTATTAATTAGGGAGACAAGACCACAAAAGGATAAAAACATTTTTTTCAGCTAATAATTATTTCAAGCATCTTGTTGACAAGATTATCAAAGAACATATTCTTCCCCCAACCATTTGAGATAGGATCCTCAAGATACATCATTGGAAACTACATATTCTGAATTCCCAAGATCTCTTGGATGGCCCAAACCCTACTTCTAGAGAACTTATTAGAAATAAAAACATTGATCTTTATGAAATTGATATATTGACCACTTAGACTACCAAAAACCATCATAACCTCTATAATATTATGAATAGAAGACCTCATGGAATTCAAGAACATAAGTATATCATCAGTAAACATTGGGTGAGAGAAGGTACCATCTGAAGCGTGCGAATGATAAAGAAAGATCTTCCTTTTATCCAATTCCTTGAGCAGATTCTGAGAAAAAGCCTCCTGATACATGATGAAAATATTAGGAGACAAGGGATCCCCTTTCCGCACACCTTGAAACTTTTGAATAAACTAAAACACTTCCTCATAAGATAAACAGTGGCCCACAGAGAAGAATATCACCGGAAATAGAGGTCAAAACCCCATTCATGGAAACCAAGTTTCCTCATGGTGTAAATAATGAAGCTCCTCTCCAATTTATCAAAATCTTTATCCATGTAAACTTGAATTATAATGTTGTATCCAATCACCCTTCTATTGACATCTTCCAAAAGTTATTTAGCTATCCCAACTTCTCCTTGAATACCCTTACCTTTGATAAATGTTTGTTTCTCCTGAGAGATAACTTTCAGAATTACCTTGTCCAACCTTCTATCTATTAAGCTTGATAAGATCTTATAAGAAACATTACATAGGGAGATGGGTTTATAATGTTCAACAGCTGAGGGATCCTTAATTTTAGGAAACAAAACCACTATAGAGGAGCAAGAACACCTATTTAACGCACCTCCCTGAAATAAATACTGAATAACCTCAGTCACCTAAACCCCCACAAAATCTCAAGCCTCTACATAGAATGCAACCATAAATCCATCTGGACTAGGAGCATTGTCCAGGGACATGTTACAAATCTTAATTACTAGGGTCCTTCCCTAGACCCTGGAAGCTAGGGTGAAGGTACCATCATTGTGTCACCAGTCACCTCAGAATCTGAGAAGTCAACGATGATGTGGCCCTTCCTAGGGTTTTTTCTATAACAATTAGTTTTAGCCCTCCTACCTTGGGATGGTTATTTATATCATGGTATGAATTTGGTAATGGAATTACCTTTGTGCCAATTTTTTTTAATGTAGGGAGGACCTATGTGCTGACTTTATATTGAGTGGGGAGGACCTCTGCGTTGATTTTTGGTGATAGCATGGGGAGGACCTACGAACTAGTTTTCAATGGAGTGGGGAGTACATATTATTTTATTGGTGATGGAGTGAGGAGGAACTCTACTTTGGTTAGTATGATAATAGGGTGGACCTTTGTACTGGTCGGTGATGGAGCAAGGAGGACCTCCACTTGGGTTAGTTGCAGCAAGGGGAGGATCTCCCCTTTTATTGGTATTGGGACATGAAAGACCTCTATGATGATTGGTGGGAGTACGGGGATGACCATTGTACTATCTATTGAAGGATTGGGGAGGAACTATTCTACGGTTGGTGATGATGTGGGGAGGACCTTCGCTTTGGTTGGTAGTGGCATGGGGAAGACCTTTTCTTTGGTTGGTAGATGCATGGGGAGGACCTCAGTATATATTTTTAGGTGTATGGGGGAACCTCCATACTAGTTTTTAAAGGAGCAGGGAGGAACTCTGATTTGGTTGGTGATGGTGTGGGGAGGATCTATGCACTAATTCTCTTCATCATAGGATGGTCTATAAAAGATATTGTTGGTACCAATTATTGAGATAGTCAACTCAGACTAAATTTGAGGTGGCTAGGGTCTCCATCCCAATAGGGAAAACATGGATACCTATTCACCTATTATAGGTATTTGGTGGTATATTCTGGTGGTGAAAGGGGGCATAAGATCCATAGAAGATGCCCCTTGTCATGAAGTGTCCTGGTCTTTCACTGACATCGGCATTGAGTTCTTTGGACAATGGTCGGTGGATTAGGGATGAATTCAACCCACTCCTCAACCCATCAAACTGGTCAATGATGGAATTAACGAGGTCTAATAGGATCCCTCCCAGGTAGATCTTTAGCGGTAGTCTCTACAGGCATGATTTGAACATCCCCTAACTACTATATGTATGGGACTGAGTCATCAGAGTGCTCTCAGGAGAGTCACCCAAAGAATTTCATCATTGAAATAGGGGTGGTTGATCTCTACTTGGTCCCTGTGGTAGTAGTGTCAATGAGGCGTTGATGCCTTCTGGTCCAAGCAGGCCATACCCCTTGCGGTAATGACCCACTCCTATTAATACCAATACATCGGGGTGTTGATCACCACCCTATAGATGATATAAGAGAGTGAGATGGGGTGTGGGAACCTGATAACTAAAGGATAGATGTAATTAATGGTGGAGGCATAGTTTTAAGGGATCATCGCATCAACATTTCCCCTACCTCGATGCGTACGAGAACCATGTTAATGGATTCCCATAACTTGAGCCCTATAAGGCATGTGGATTCATCCATCAGGATTGGTATAGGTAAAGAGATTCCCAATGCTCCAACATCATCTAATCATCAAAATATGTATAGGTATACACATTGATGATGTCACAGATGAAGGATTCCCAATGCTAACTACCACAATTTTCAGGAACATTTCATGCTAGCCCCACCATTTTATAGGTGGTACCAAATGTTGAATGTCTAAATCTGATGAAATTAAAATCCATTTATGCCCCAAACACTACTAGTCTCTAGGTAAGAGGATAATAGTTTCATGTCTGTTTCACCAATTCTATTTATGATGTTTTCACTGGGGTGAAACTTCATCTTTCCACCTGGAATCTAATGTGATGATTTCTTATTTTCCCAAATTCCCTCTTTCAAAAGGTGAGAGGATTTATTCAATTTCATTAATTATGTATTCTACTTTCTTGAAATGGGAAAATGGAATTATGGTTCTTCCGTCCAAGGATTTATCCATGGATCTCATTTCCTAGTCTGGATCTAAATAATAGATTATGTCATGTTAATGTAGCTAATTTTTGGTTCCATATTCATGTGGATGCTGGTTAATTAAACTGATTATATCTTGATAGCGCAACAACCATTGGTTTGGGTGAGTAGTCATGTTAGGCATATTTAGGCATGTTTATAAATTGGGTTTATTGGGCACCTATAAATTCTTCATCTTTTTTAGGGTATATCATATGTGACATCTTAGGCACGGAACCCAAGGAATCGTATTCCCACCACAAGGTAATTAACACCATGGGAATAATTCTTCCAAGGATTTTTACCTCAGGAATCCCATGCTTATGGAAAGTGGAAGGTATTCTGGGTCATGGTGTGAGTTTAAAGTCTTATGGAGATAGATCAAAATGTCCTATTGAGATGAATCGGGGCATGAGTTTAACATCTTGTGGAGACGGATCAAAATGTCATACTGAGATGTATCATAGAATGAATTTAACGTATTGTGGACATGAATTAGATTTTAATATTTATATAGATCAATGTATTTGTTTCCCAATGAGGGAAAATTTCATGCCTAGATTAAAAATCAAGACACCCTATTAAGGCGGATTAAGGGGGTGTGTCCCTTAGAGTAAAGATGTCACACCTAGGTGATCAATCAGGACAACCTATTAAAGCGTATCAATGTAGGTATGTCCATGGTAGGTAATATTTCACACCTAGATTTAGGTTTTTATGATTGAAACTTGTGGAGGTGTTGTATATACCCTACTTTAGAGACTTTAATCAAAATCCATGTAGATTGATGCTGGATTTTATAGTCATATGATAGCACTGATCCATTCCGTTTAATGATGTGTGGTAAAGATGATCATATCGTGTAAGGAGGATTAATGAGGGATGGTGTGGGGCTTACACATGGAATATTCCTTGTGTAAGAGGATCACTCGACAATAGAAGGTGGGGGGATTATGTGTGGAAGCTTCCTGAGGAGGAATTTCATCCCATGATGGGGGAGAATGTGTTATCACATGTGAGTATTACATGAGGAATCATGTGTTTATTAGATAGAGTAGGGGGTTTCGGTTCATCCCATGTGATTAATACATGGGGAATCCTATGTTTATCACATAGGGTAAGGGTACAGTTTTATGTCATGTGTTGAGGATGTTGTCATACATTTTAATATTGTATGATTATAACATAGATCTAGGTAGTTTTTTGTCATGTGACTTGTACATGGTGGGTAACACTACTCAAGGGGGGCAATGTCAGTGCAATAGAAAGATCCAATATAAAGACCTTCAACCATGATAGATTCATAGTTTCCCATAAATATGGCACCTCTAGTACTTACATTACCACCGCTAATGCACCTATATTCAAGGCATGGCATTGGAATTGTCATGGAGGAGTGTCCATCAAGAGGCCCTAAATTATGGTACCTATTTATATAGTTGATTTGAATTAGGGTACGTATTCTTAGAATGAATAGGTAGGATAAATGTCTAAGACGCACTTGGAGAAAAGTGTATGGAAATAGGAGTCGGGGGTACCAGTTATACAGGCATCTAGGGTGAAGCTGATCTAATCCTATTTTTTTATGGTGTAAATAGGCACTAGACTACCAAAAAAGGTGGTAAGATGAAAGGAGGCACCATGGATAGGCTTGAAGGATGTGCTTCATGAAGCATGGGGCCTTATGAAGGAGGGTCTCTCAAATTACATGGTCATCAAAGAGGTCATGGGCTTCACAAAAGAGTATTATTTTCCAAACTGAGTGAACATACCTTGGATTAAAGTCCTAGCTTCCATGGGGTGGTCTTTTTGAAGGGCAAGTGCCTCATGAAACCCCAAGTTCCTCAAGGGGAATTCTTCTTCCTTGAAGGGCATGGGCCTTCATGAAAGGAATCTTCATTTTGAGAGGAGGTTCTCAAGACACCATTGGAGGAAGTTTTGTGAAGGATAGATACCTTGGGGGATCCATATTATATTTCAATCATGGAGATAAAGAGTATCATAAACTCAGATCCACTCTCAGAAGTCAAAATTTTGCATGTCCCCTAAAATTTTGGACATAAGGGGGTTCTTATAGGGTGTGGGTTTCATGAAGAATAGTGCATGTCATGAAGATTTATGAGAAACATGAGTGGGAGGGGCTCTGTAATCCCGAATGATGTTGTGATGAGGTTACATTAAAACATATGTATTTTCATGGAGGGATCTCTATGAATTATGGTTGACACTTCATAGAGGTTACCATCAGGTCTCCACGCATCCAGGACATTCGTGAGTTGTTTCCATTCTTGAAGGTGGTGAGCTTCATGAGTCTCCTCGTTTAGATTGATTTTTTGGGAAAATTTTTTATCATATTCTCTTAAAACTATCATTCCCTTCCCCAACCACTCACGCGACACACATATTTCATAATCAACATGTCATATCATCCTCCAATTCATTGCAAAATTACAATTTCTCTTATGCATACATGTGGACTACCACCTCCACGAAGCGATATGATTTTATTTTCACTTTATTTTGACATGGATAGTAATAAAGATTGATTTGATGAACATATATAATTTATATGATATAATAATGATTCTATAAATGTGAATTATAATTAAACTTTGTTTAATTTCATCCATTGAGAAAATGGAAACAACGTTCATGCATACGTACAACCCACCATCTCCATGAACGATGTAGTTCATTTTCCTATCTTTAACTTTCATAGATGAATAAAAATATAAATATAATGAATATATATGATATTTATATAATGATTAAAATTATGGGTATTATGGTAACATAATCAATGTACAAGGATTAAAACTACAAAACTAAAACAAACATGAAAAGGGAAGTAGTTGTAACCTAGAACAGTGATTTTAACACTTAATTATTTATAAAAAGATAATAAAATTTTATAAATAAATCATATATGGTACGATATATGTGAGTATAGTTATGTAATATAGTTATAATAAACCTATTAAAATAGTTAAAAATAAATTAAATACTTTAGATAATATATTTTTACCTTGCATTTATTTTTATGGGACACATGCAATATTCACCACTTATTTTATTTGGGTGGTGTATATACTTACCATGAACGTAATTTGTGATTATTCTCTTGAAAATTATGTGATATATATATATAACTTTATTTATTTTATTGTTAATATGTGTAACACCTCGAGATTTTGTGAATTTCTTTTTGAATTAATTTACCATAATTGATATTTGGCATTTCGCGCAACACTGAAAATAGTTTATTTTATATTAAAACAGTTAGTCCATATTATGTTATACACAAAACCAAGTTAATAACACACTACATGAATCATAAATTTTATATTTCTCTATATGTAATAGTGAAGTTATCTTATGTTACAAACAATACTGACTTTCCGTGATGGCTTGCGTAACACGTAAGACCGAGTGTTACTGAACAAAAAAAATTTATTTAAATGTTATTATTTAATGGTATATAACAAAGAATTTTAATATAATATTTTAGGATTTACTAAATTATAGTTTAATTAATTTTTTTCTATTAGTTATAATATAATATAGAAACCAAATTAATATAAAGGGAATGATTTTTAGAGGACTATTTTCATGTGAAAAAAGACAATTAATCTTAAAAAGTTAAATTAATTACTTCTAGTTAATGATATTTATTAAATTTATATTTTATATGTTCAAAGAAATATTTTTTATATTTATCCATTTCATTTTATTTGTATAATATGTGAACAAGCCTAATATTACACATAAAAACATATATTTTTATAAAATCAGTTTTATCGCCTTTCAATGGCTAAAGTATTTAGAATCTAAATTTTGAAACTTTTATAAATATAATATATAAAAATGAACTTAATATTTTAAATTGGAATATAATAATTAGGATAGGTTAATTTTGTTTTGTTTTTCTGTGAAGTTTCATTTTTTTAATGAATAGTGAAAAATATTGAATTTTAGTTCAAAACAGCTTTCTCATCGAATTTATTTTTAAGGATGGATTATATATTAAATTGGTTTAAAAGTTTAATTATATAATATTTTTATCAATCAATCCAATTTGGTTCATTGGAATCCATTTCACTTTGAAATTGAATATAAAAACATATCAATATTTACAATGTGTTTACTTTAAAAACAAACATTGTCGATCAGACTCTGGGATTAAATATAAATTAATTTATTCCCCTTATGTGATTTTAATTCAGAAAAATGGATTTAATATTTAGAATAATAATAATTTCTAATTTATAATAATTTCAAATTATTTTTTTACAAAAAAAATATTAGAGAATTTAATTAAAATTAATTACATGGATTAAGGTAAAATTAAACTTAACTAAGGACTAAACCTTAGACATAAGGGCCTAAATGACATATAAAATTTTCCAAAATCCATTTTTTGTCCTTATTTAGATCCTATAATAACTTTTCTCAAATTTAAATTATTATTAGATCCACTTTCCTTGGGAAAAACATGGTTGGAATTCCCTTTCCCAAAAATTATACGTTTCACTCCTCCTCCATTATAAAAAGGTCGTCTATCCTCCCACTTCCTCACACCTCTAAAGTCACTTTGGATCAAACAAGATATTACCAAATAGATCCTAAAAATCCCCCACTTACTCTTTTAAGGATTTTATTGGTCATAGATCAATCCAGAGAATCCCTTTGGTGCAAACCAAAAGTAGTTACCTAAATAAGACGTAACATTCTTCCTCAAGTTCTTTTATGTTATTTTCATTCTCCACCCTTGCCCCCTTAAAATGTAATTATTACATGAATTTATAACAACACTAGTATCCTCAATATAATAGGATGTTTTTATTCTAATTTTTCTATCTACACTTACAAACACTTCCATCAAATGGGCAACAAACATACTATATATGTGTACGGTGGACTACCACCTCACGAAATGATGATTGTTTATTTTTCCTTTATCACCTATCATGGTGGACATTATGATATTATATATATGTGTGTGTGTGTGTGTGTGTGTTACATATTTTATTTATTATTTCATTAAGATTCTTTAATCCTTTTAAAACAAATATTTTTATACTTTTGATTTGGTGTAAATACGATAATTTCATTTGAGGAGTTTTGGACTACCAACCCCCTCAAATTGATGTCATTCGTTCACACACTACATGTAATGTATTAAGTATGTTTTAATTGAAATTATATGATATATATGAAATAATAATGATGTTTAAATGACATTATATACTTATATAAATATTTGTCATTTTCTTTCTTTCTTTCAATATGATAATAAAACAGAAACAATGTTCATGAGTACATACGACCTACCGTCTCCCTGAACGATGTATTCCATTTTATACTTTTATATTATATATATTATTATAATAAAAATTTACTGAATATAAATGATATTTATATCATGGTTTAAATTATGTAAATCATGATATATGTATAAGGAACAAATATATACCAAATTAAGACACATGCGAAGAACAAAGAAGATATTACCCAAAGTGAAACCTTAACATAGAAATGTTAACAAGTGTGTAATATAATGACATAACAAAACCATATATGGTATTAGATATAATAATATAGTTTTTTTATATATTTATAATAAAATTATATTAATTATATATGATGTTTTTATGAGTACAATGAGAGTCAAGACTTTAGGTAAGGGAATTTATCTCACATTTTATTTCTGTGAGATACATGATTTATTCAACACCCATTCCTTTGGTGTGGTTTGTAATTAATGTATTATATAATTATTAAACCTAAATTTATGGGTATTTACATACCAATTTGATGAAATTTCTTTCATGGTTTTGATGTTTCAAAAGTTACCAAATCAGTAAGATATTTTTGTCTTAATTTTCCTTCTTTGAGGCATAGGATTTGTTATGTTACTAACTTGTTTTTCGAGGTGTATTTGACATGTTATATCATGAATATCATTATTTTCAGGATATTTTAAGCTTAATTGTATTTAATTTTCTCAAATGGATAGTATTATCCCCAGTTACCAAGTGGTAAGAGTTCATTGAAATAATCACATCACTTTTTGATATTATTAATGATTATGCATCCTTTGATCAAATATTATGATCCATATCTTAAGAAACCTCATGATTTTTATTATACTCTATATATTCATGTTATATAAAATTAATGATACATTTTCCCATCTTTTTTACATTAAATTATCAATAAAGTTTTTTTAATAAAGCCTGACTTTACCCTATCATTGGTTGCAAATCTAGGTTCCATCAAAACATTTTTCCTAAAATACAAATTTCCAAAAATATTATAATATTATTCTATGATCTTTAAAAAATATTTATACCCATTTTTTACCTTTTATAACAAATTTGGTTCTTAAAAATGAATTTTAAGGTCTTTTTTTGTCGAGTCGCTTTTCTAACCTTTTTACTGTGCAAAAGGAATGTTTGGAATATATAGATACTTCCTGCTCTCATGACCTTAATTACTTTTAATCTTACTTCTAAATATTAAAAATTATTTTTTTTAAAGAAAATTATTCCATAATTTTTTGTAAATTCATTTTTAAGTGGTTTTTATTCAAAAAATCAAAAACAATTTATGGTTATCAATGCTTCCTTTAAAAATTTTAAAATCTATTTTTAAAGAAAATGGTTTTAAAAAAAATATGTTTTAAAATGTATTTTAAATGTTTTTAAGATTTATTTATAATTTTTCAAATTATTTTCAAATAAATGGTTTTCAAATAATTTTTAATATTTCTTTATATGTTTTCAATGTATTTACAAGGCAATTTTTTTCAAAACATTTTCAGTATTTATTTATAAATTTTCAAAGTGTTTTAAATGAAATATTTTTTTGAAATGTTTTGAAACATATTTTATAAGATTTCAAGAAAAAAAAATTCAAATTTATTTAAATATTCTTTTATATTTTTTCAAGGAAAATGTTTTTAAAAAAGTTTTCCAGATTCTTTTATAAATTTTCAGGCAAAATGGTTTTCAAAATGTTTTCAAGATTTCCTTATAAGTTTTGAAGTTTATTTATAAGAAAATATTTTTCAAAAAAATATTAGGTTTTAAAAATATTTTTAAAATAAGAAAGGATATTTTCAATAAGAAATGTTGTTAAAATATATTTCAAAAAAAATACCATATAATATGGAATTTGTTGGTGTTACTCATTCCCTTATAGAAACAATATTCAGAGGTTCCATTCATATTATTCCCTTAAGTGGTTTATGTTTTGATTGAATGAAATTTAGGAAACCTATTTCTATTTCATAGGTTATATGATTTTGAAACCCACTTATTTTCATAGGTTATTATTTTGATGAAATGGTCATGAAACTTGTATATTTTTTCCACAAGTTATTATATGATTACATGTTTATGATACCCATTCCATTTCATGGGTTATGACATGATTGTTTATTATTTTGTAGAACATGTATGTATGATTTCATTATGACATGTGTGGGACCTATATCTCCATCCTATGCATTGTGTAAGGATTTATATCACACAAGATAGACTAATATGGTCTTAGGAGTGATCCTTGACTACTATGATGGGTGTGGGAGTGAACCATGACTATCAAGATGGTATAACAAGTGAACTAATAATACTTATATAAAAATGGGAGTGAACCATGACTACTATAATAGTATGGGGATTGAACCCATACTACCAAGATAGTCTTAACAGCGATGCCTTGAGCACTATATAAATTATATAATATGATTATGTGTTTTCCATAATTACATGTTTTATTCCTATGTTATGTGTTCACGACTTATGTTATTTATTTTCATATGATTCATATCTTATGAACTTTCAATGACATGATTCTTATTTATGATCTTTGATATAAAGGGTATGATATTATATTTTCATGATCCTATTATCATAACCCTATTCTCTGGTTTGTGCTTACATGTCTCCCTTATTTACCCTTACTAGGTAATTAAGCTCACCCATTTTTATGATTACTTCCCTAGATTATGAAGATATGTATTAAAATTGATGTTTCTAAGAAGGGTTATAGTCATGAAGAACCTAGAGGTAGATAATCTAACTCAATTATGTACTGGTTTTTATATTTCTAGGTTTCCAAAGGCACTAAACTAATACAGCATTGGGGAATCTGTTTGTATAATATTTTAAATATTATGAAAAATTTATGTAATTTCGATGTATGTTATAACTAAGTTGTTATATTCAGTATCATACTGAAGTTTTATTTAACCTTTAGAAACTGGGATGAGAAAATTTTAGTGAGATACCTAGGTATATTTCTAAAGATATTTCTAGGCATGTCTCTAAGGATAAGCATAAGGATGAGTTAATGTTTAGGAAAATGCCCTATAATTTTAGAAAAGAATAGAGTATGTTTCTTCCTAGAAATACATTCATGTCTCGATATTACAATCAGATTTTGCTCTATCATATATGTACCTATGGGTAACAACTCCAACAAGATGTCTCGGGCCTGACTTGGGGTAATCTAGTACATGACAAAGGACCTTACTACACACCTGGTTTGACACTCACGATGATATGATTTGGAAATTCACAAAATCTTCAAAAACAATCATGAAGGATGTAAATGGAAGATGAATACAAATAGTATAAACCTAAGGTGTCATTTATTAAAAATTATGTTCCATGATTTCGGAATCCTATAAGTAATTTTTCATGATTATGGGGTTTTTTCTATGATATGTGTTTCTTTCCTTGTTCTTTCTAGTTTTTGTCAATTGAGATAACTAGAAGGAACATGGTTAGAATTAAATTTTTTGGATTTGGAAAGTATGTTCATTATGAATGTTTATTTCCAAATTGGAAATATCATCAGGAAGGCAGTATGAGTATTGGATATGTTTCTAAAGATAAAGAGACCACAAACAACATGTGAAAGGTATATGATGTTCTTCTGATATTTTTTACATTAAACATAAGAAGCATGATTATATTTAGGTTGAGAAACCTTAAGACATAATTCATATTTCATATTCTAAGGAAGAGGTATTGAGTAATAATTTAATGAAGCATGGTTAATGGTTTAAAAATAAAGTTGGATGAATAAAGTATTTATGTTTTGGAATTGAAAGATCATGTTATATGAATCATGAAATATATAAGTAATTATAGTATAAGTTTTCATTAAGGATTTAAAAGGATGTGTTTAATGGTGATTTCAAGGAAATGTGATATTTTGATTAAGGGATGGAAACCCTTAATTAATTTCAAGTGTTGAGATAATGATCTTTGGATAAATATATGTTGGATATGAATAATTAAATTGGATGGTACATATTACCCTTGAACTAATTAATGAAAAAGTTGTCTATGTTATCAAGGATGAAGTTTAAAAAATATTATATTTAAATAATGTATTGAGTAATCATTGGAGTAAGTAATCTTGAATTTTTTCCAAAAGGATTGATGGTAATTAAGGTTATTACCATGTTTTAAGGGAATATTCGATGAGGGTATTCACATGATTATAATGAGACAACCAAGAGAAACTTTGTGATATATGAGGTATCAATGTTAATATGATTTTTTGTCATTATTTATAAAGATTTTGATTTTTATATTTTAGAAAGGTTAAAATTTTAACCATTTATGGAAAATTTATGTTAAAATTCAGATAAAATCAGTAAGATGAAAGTGTTATCTCACCACATGAGGATTAACGCATATTGGATAACCTGATATAACAACTTTTTATTTATGATAACTGAAGATATATGGGATGGAATATCATGGATACCATGATATGTTAGTAATTAAAGAATGAAAAATTCATCTTGCTTTTTGGATAAAAAGGTGAAGTTGTTCAAGGAACAAAAAAAGGTGAGGTTGTCCTGAAATCATTCAAGTATATCTTTTCATGAAAATTATTCAACATTAGGAAAATGATCTAAAAATAAAATTTTGTCCTAATACCTTTTTTTTAACTGATTGGCTTTAAATCCTCATATATTTATGACTTTTTGGCCATCAAATTTTCATTAATAATTTAATGTTTTTTAATTGATGACCTCAATCACTGCCTATGAATATTTATTCTCTTCCTCCAAGTCCTTGTTTTCACTTCCCACCTATGTTCTCCAATGTTCAAACCTATTTATCTGATACTTTTGGTAATATTTATGTTTCCAACATTCCATTTTTAAATGGAAGTTTTAGTGTTTATCATTATTATGTGGGATTATTGATGTTATTAATATTTTTATGACTTATTATATTCCCCCTTTACTTATTTTATATGAAATGTGCATAATTTGTGTGAAATATTAATGTTTTAATATTAAATATAATTTTTGAGCATTTTTAGAAGTAGTGCAATTGAGTCAGTTTAATGTTTTAATTATAACATTCACTATAATGATCCAAATTGTGTGGTTCTTGTTTTTTAGGATTCTAATTTCAATATAAAACATTTCATTAGAAGGAACCATGATCCAATTCTTCCATTTGAAGGGTCATATGGTCCTCACAAACAAGACCAAAGAATCTGTGAACAAACTGGACCAGACTAGAAGATTGATTTACTAGGATCAATACAGAAGTCCAAAAACATTAACTCTCCACCATAATTCGGGGGACACTACATGTCATCTTGGATAAAAATTTCATGTCCCAAATCCATGTACAAGGGGCCCAAATGAAGCTTTGAAGTCTAGCCCACCATTCTGTCCGAGAATTAAAATCAGTATACTATTCATGAAATATATCATGATTTAAGAATCAAATCGAGCTTAGATTTTTCATTGGGAAAGAGGAGATATAGGCGGAAGACTTTGTTGAATAAGTCATTCGGATTTGAAGGCATATTACTGTTCAAATATCCATTCACATTTTGGCCATTGAAAAGGCATGGATAGAAATGGACAGTTTGCCTTTTTTTAATAAAACCACCATAACTTTGGCTCCACTTGTCCAAATGCCTCCATATTTTTTTTAGTAGTCGGAAAACTTTATTATATACAACTTTTAAGAAGGAGATATTTGGATATTAGGCTGTCTGAATAGCCAAATTGGCGATGCAAGTGGAGGGACAGATTGGGAATGCAAACAGTCCACTCCTTGGGCTATAAATACTCTCCCCTTCTCTCCTTGAGAGGGGTTAGCATTTCATAAGAGAGGAGATCATATTGGCACGACCAAATCTTTTCCAAAGGCTTGGGAGGACCTGCCATACTCAATTTTTTACTTGAGAGACCTTTCCTCCTCTCTTTGTTTTCACTTACTTTTGTGTTCTTCGTTTTTGTAATTTTGTAAGTCCTTTCTTTGTAATTCTGTTTTAATGCAAGTTACTTCTTCAATATCTATTATTCTCATCCACCTTCTGTAGTTTAATATTTATGTTCTTAAAATATTTTAAATTCAGTTGAATCCCCTTCCCTTCTTTTGCTTCCTCATTCAATCGAAAATCCATTTTTAATTATCATCCTCGTTTGTGTGTGTGTGTCAACGTACCACTCTTTTCTAATCCCTTTCTTTTTCTTATATTCTTAATTTATCATCATAATTATTTTAACCATAATATTAAACATCCAAATGGCTGAGTAAATCTCTCATTGGGGTGAGTTATAATTCGGGGATGTTAAGTGATTGAGAGTTTTTCTCGATGAGTATTCTTTAAATTAATATTGTGTATGTTAAACTTAATATGTCATGGATTAATGATATGTTTTGTTTAACGAGTGGTTTCCATGGATTATTGGAACCATAAATAAACTACTATAAATAAGTTTTGATTGATATTAGAACCCTAAGTTAAGTTAAGGCTTGGATTAAAGCCTTCACACTTTGCAATTCCAATCAACGTCAACTTATGACATGGGTGTTAATTTAATGCAATACAAAGTAAGGCTCAAGGATATCACATGCTTAACTCTCTAATAATGAACTCACCCCAATCTTTATCAATTTGGTAAATCAAACATCATCCATAAATCATTTCAATTAAGATCTGCAAACAAACCCCCCTAATCAAAATACAATCAACTAAAAACAAACGACTATTACAAAGTGTCATCGCCGAGGATTCGACCCGAGTGCTGCTATACACATTAGCAGAGCACCAGAACCTTGAACGGTCGATAGGCGACAATCATCCGTGCATTTCAAATGGCTCCGTTGCTGGGGATGGTGCTTTAAGTAGTCATTAGTTTCTGGTTATTTTCAAAAAAACCAAAAAAAACAAATTTTTAAAAAAAAAATGAAAAAAAAATACAAAGAAAAACTCGCCTTCCTCATCCTTTCTAAATATCTCTGAATGCCCCGTAGCCTCCCAAACAATCCCTCGGATTTGTTTGACCCTGAAATTGATAGAACTCTTCGTCGACTTAGGAGGACCATTAGGGATAACCAAATCACCCAAGAACCAATCATTGTCCTACCAATTGAATTCGATATGTCCAATCCTAGGGAACAAACATTGAAATAACTTGTTGCCCCTGATATGAATTACCAACCCCTTGGTATTCAATATACAAACATAGAGGCTGACTTCGAACTCAAATCGGGTTTGATTCATCTTCTTCCTCATTTCCACGGGCTAGCCGGTGAGGATCCACATCTCCACCTTAAAGAGTTTCAAGTAGTGTGCTCTACCATGAAGCCTCAAGGGGTTTCTGAAGAACAAATCAAACTTCGAGCATTCCCTTTCTCCCTAGCTGACACTGCTAAGTCATGTCTTTACTACCTACCTCCTGGTTCCATAACTACATGGAATGACATGAAGCGTCTATTTCTAGAAAAATTCTTTCCTGCTTCTCGTACCGCTTCTATCCGAAAGGAAATAAGTGGTATCCGTCAATTCCCAAATGAATCACTCCATGAGTACTGGGAGAGGTTCAAAAAGTTTGTTGCAACCTGCCCACACCATCAAATCCCTGACCCACTCTTGATCCAATACTTCTATGAGGGGTTATTGGCTATGGAGCGAACTCTCATTGATGCCGCAAGTGGCGGTGCTCTTGTTGACAAAACTCCTGCAGCTGCACGAGAACTCATAAGCAACATGGCTGCAAACACGCAGCAATTCCATACTCGAGCACATGCTCAAGTAAAACAAGCCCAAGAGAATCAATCCATAGAGCCCAACAAAATGACTGAGTGGATGAGTGAACTTACAGGTCTTGTGCGTCAACTAGCTGTGGCTTCCAAAGCCCCAAACTCCTCTCCTCAACAATCTCTTTTTACTGGGCCTGTCAAGAACTATGGAATCTGCAACTCACCAACTCATTCGACTGACACATGTCCACAACTTCAAGATGATCCATCTGATTCATCTAGTCCAATGGAGCTCAATGTGGCATATGCTCAGTGAAACTTCAACCCTCAACAATCAGGTCAGTTTGTTAGAAACTTCAACCAACCCCACTCTGAGCCCTTCTCTTCTACCTTTAACCCACCACTGAGGTATGGTAATCCCATTTCTCATCCTCCTCAGTTTCCTCATCAAAATCCAAACCAGTTCCAATATGGTCAAAGTGGTGTTAACATCCATCAACCTTATCCTTTTGTTCCTCAACCCCAAAAAAACAATCCTCCTCCTGGATTCCACTATCCTAATGAGCCTTCCCAATTCCCCACCCAATACAATCGCTTTCCCAAGAACCAAAATCAAGGCCAATCCAATTTGGGACAAGCCTCTTCTTCTAAACAACCATGGGAAAGTGCTGTAGAGGATCTTGCTTCCTTCACCCATTCTAGCCTCAAGAACATTGAAACCCAAATAGGTCAACTTGCATCCCACCTTAGCCAGCAACAACCATCCAATTCATCCCAACTCCCAGCTCAACCATTACCCAACCCTAAGGGTAATGTAAGTGCAATTGCACTTAGATCGGGAAAGCAAATTGCTATGCCCCATGCTGATTGCTCTACCTCCCCTTTCGATGTTGATATAAAAAATGAAAAGAACAAAAAGCTGGAAAAGGAACTTGAATCCACTCCTTCAACTCCTTCCATTCCTCTAAGGAACCCAATTCCTTTTCCTCAAACCATCTCCAAGCCTAAGAAGTCCTTTGAACCTGATCCTGAAATGCTTGACATGTTTAGACGTGTTGAAGTGAACATCCCCCTCTTAGATTCCATTAAACAAATCCCTAAGTATGCCAAGTTTATTAAGGAATTGTGCACCCATAAGAGGCAACTTAGGAACATTGAAAATGTTTCAACCCAACAGTCCATTCCCATGAAGTGCAAAGATCCAGGGACCTTCATGGTTCCATGTCAAATAGGGAGTTCCAACTTTGATGATGCACTCATAAACCTTGGAGCCTCAATAAATGTCATGCCCAAATCCATTTTCTCCAACCTTGGTCTAGGTCCCTTGTACCCAACGGGTGTTGTCATTCAATTAGACAATCGAAGCACTGCCAGTCCTGAGGGGATAATTGAGGATGTTCTTGTTCGGGTCAATAATCTTATCTTCCCAGCTGATTTCTATGTCCTTGACATGGAAGGTGAGACGACTTCTTTTCGATCTCCCCTAATTCTAGGAAGACCATTCCTCATGACTGCGAGAACCAAGATTGATGTCCATTCAGGCATCTTATCCATGGAATTCGGTGACCAACTGGTCAAGTTCAACATTTTCCAAGCCATGCGATACCCATCTGAGGATCACTCTGCATTCTCAATCCATGCTTTTGAGGACACTTCTAAGATTCAATCGAACCCCAATCCACCATGTTCTTCATGTTATAATGATAAAGGATCTTGTGAAATATGCACCATGATTAACAAAGTCATAAATGGTGAAGTTGATGTGGACCTCTCATTCATAGACTCCATCAATCTAGAGGAACTTGAAAACTCTCTTGAATCCCACATCAACTCTGATCTCTACTGCTCCACCTTGGACAGTGTTGAGGAAAATGATCCAAACCCATCTGGAATCCCTTATCCTACTCCTAACATGTCTATCTCTCAAATCAAGGCTGAAACTGATCTAAAACCACTTCCTTTACACCTCAAGTATGCATTCCTTTTCCATGATCCCTCCTACCCTGTCATTATCTTTGCTTCACTTTCTGAAACTGAGGAGTCCCAACTTGTTCAAGTGTTAGAGGAAAACAAAAATGCCTTAGGTTGGACCCTAGAGGATATTCCAGGAATCAACCCTGCCCTTTGCATGCATCACATCCATCTAGAGGAATCATCCAAACCAATTAGGCAACCTCAAAGAAGACTCAATCCACTCATACTTGAGGTAGTTAGGGAAGAGATTACCAAGCTTATTCAAGCTGGTATTATCTACCCAATTTCTGATAGTGAATGGGTTAGTCCAATTCAAGTCGTTTCTAAGAAGGGCGGGATAACAGTTGTCAAAAATGAACATGGAGAAGTGGTCACAACTCGAGTGAAAAACAAATGACGTGTGTGCATCGATTATCGCAAATTGAATGCTGAAACACGAAAAGATCACTACCCACTTCCTTTCCTTGACCAAATGCATGAGAGATTGGCCGGAAAGTCACACTATTTCTTTCTTGATGGTTACACCGGCTACTTCCAAATTCCAATCGCACCTCAAGACCAAGAAAAGACCACATTCACTTTCCCCTTTGGAACCTATGCCTATAGGCGAATGCCTTTTGGCCTTTGTAATGCTCCTGCAACATTCCAGTGGTGTATGATGAGTATCTTTTCTGAATTCATTGAGAATTACATGGAGGTCTTCATCGATGACTTTACCATTTATGGTGAGTCATTTGAATCTTGCTTACATTCACTCTCTTCGGTCCTTCAAAAGTGTGTCAAGTGCAACCTTGTGTTAAATTTTGAAAAATGTCACTTCATGGTTTCAAATGGGATTGTTCTAGGGCACATAATTTCTCAAGAGGGTATACAAGTTGATCCAGCCAAAATTGAGGTGATCCAATCACTTACTGAACCCAAATCAGTTCGAGACATTCGGTCCTTCCTTGTTCATGCCGGTTTCTATCGGCGATTCATTCAGAACTTCAGCAAGATTTCCCTCCCACTCACTCGTTTACTTCAAAATGATGTCACATTCAATTTTGATGAGGCTTTCAAGAGAGCCTTCATTGAACTCAAATCTTCTCTCACATCTGTTCCAATAATCCAACCCCCAGAATGGTCCTTACCATTTGAATTGATGTGTGATGCATCTGATAGGGCCATTGGGGCTGTTCTTGGTCAAAGAAGAGAAAACATTCCTCATTTCATCTTTTATGCCTCAAAAAAATTGGATGAAACTCAATCACACTACACTGTGACTGAAAAAGAACTTTTAGCTATGGTTTTTTGCCTTGGATAAATTTTGGCCCTATCTCTTAGGTGCCAAAATCATCATCTTCACAGACCACTCAGCATTAAAGTTCTTACTTAAGAAAAGTGATTCCAAACCAAGGCTAATAAGATGGATTTTAATGCTCCAAGAGTTTGACCTTGTGATAAAAGATAAACCTTGAAAAGAAAACCCTGTGGCTGACCACCTGAGTAGAATTTCTAATTCTTCTCATTCTGAAATAATTAATCCTGAATTTCCAACTGAACACCTCTCATCTCTCACTCCAAAGTTACCATGGTATGCCCCAATTGTCAATTACTTGGTTTCTGGTGTTTTCCCTGAATATTTTTCAAAAGAACAAAAAGAAAAGATGAAAAGTGATTCAAAGCATTATTTTTGGGAAGATAATAAACTTTCGAAAACTAGGGCTGACATGGTAATTAGGAGATGTGTTGATGAAACTGAACAATCCTCCATCTTGGAATTCTGCCACTCAATTCCTGGAGGTGGCCACTTTGGACCACAAAGGACTTCTCGAAAGGTCCTAGATTCTGGATTCTTTTGGCCTTTACTCTTCAAGGACTCACACGAGTTCTGTCAATCATGTCCCACTTGCCAAAAGTTTGGCACAATTTCCAAAAGAAACGAAATGCCTCAAAAGCCATTAATCTTCTGTGAGCTTTTCGATGTTTGGGGCATCAATTTCATGGGACCTTTTCCCCCTTCCAATGGATTATCCTACATTCTCCTTGTTGTTGACTATTTTTCTAGGTGGGTCGAGGCCAAACCCACTAGGAAATATGATGCTCAAACTGTGAGTGAGTTCCTCAAAACCCATATCTTCCATCGATTCGGTACACCACGTGCTTTGATAAGTGACTTAGGAACTCATTTCTGTAATAGAACCATGGAGTCACTTTTGAAAAATAATGGGGTTTTACATAAAACATCCACTGCATATCACCCTCAAACAAATGGAATGGTTGAACTTTCTAACAGAGAAGTGAAAAGAGTGCTTGAAAGAATTGTTAATCCCACAAGAAAAGACTGGCCTGATAGACTTGGTGAAGCACTTTGGGCCTATCGAACAGCCTATACGACACCCATTGGGATGTCTCCATTAAGGCTAGTTTTTGGTAAAGCCTGTCATTTACCAGTTGAAATCCAACATAAGTCATTTTGGGCTGTCAAAACTTGTAATTTTGATTGTGAAAAATTTGGTGAAGAAAGATTGTTGCAGTTGACTGAATTGGAGGAGCTTCGACTCGATTCGTATGAGAACTCCATTATCTACAAAGAAAAGGCAAAGTCACTCCATGACAAGCACATTCTTCGAAAGGTATTTCATGAAGGTGAAAAGGTAATGCTCTTCAATTCTCGATTTCAACTTCACCCAGGTAAGCTCAATTCTCGTTGGGATGGACCTTTTATTATTACTAATGTTTACCCATTTGGTGCAGTGCAAGTCAAATACCCTTCTTCAAAAAGAACATTCATGGTAAATGGACACCGGTTAAAGCATCCCCATGAGAGGCCATTCACTTCAGGTTCCACATCCACTTCTATTGACCCACCACTAGATGGAAACGGCGACCCACCAAATCCAAACCAGGGGGCACCTCTTTCCCTTTAACTCTCTCTCTCCTCAATCTCTCTTCCCTCTCTTCTTCTCTCTATTTCTTCTTCTTCCTCTCTCCCTCTCATTTTTTTTACAACATTCTTCCACAACCATTTTTTCTATTTTCTCTTTTGTGTGGCTGTGTCATTAAAATTAAAAAAAAATTAAAAAATTAAAAAAAATGAAAATTAAAAAAAAAGGGTGTCATAATTACTCATCATCCAATATTGAAATTCTGTCCAACCATTTTGGGGAGTCAAAAGTCTTGTTTTAAACTCCAATATATTGAATTTTTATCTCAAACTTGGGTAAACAATTTTGTGTCAATAACAAACATTTTGAATGAACAATTTTTGGTGGAAAATGATTTTCCCCAACTGTGAGAACAAAAATTTTCTTTCATGCCAAGGCCACCTATGGCCATCTTTTCAAAATGTGTGTTTTAACCCCCATTTGTGAGTCTTGATTTTGTGGACCTTCGAGCTGAATTTCCTACCTTAGTGTGCATTAATATGATAGAGGCATTTTCTGAACCACATGAAAATCACAATAGCCAAATAGCCTCCCATTTCCCTTACATTAATCCTCCTTTTGAAAGCCCCTTTGAGCCTATGAAAACATTTATTTTGATAGCCACATTACAAGCCTAATACCTTATCCCACCCAACATCTTCATGGATTTTCATTGTACAATTTATTGAAATTTAAGTGGGGGGGAATGGATTTCATTTTTGGGTATCATTTCCTTACTTTCTGGTGTGTTATCATATGCTTAAGGGAAAGAATCCATTTTAGTGTGGGGGGGAGGTTATCATTCAGTGGGATTTGGGAATTTATTGTACAAATGATATTGAAAAGTGTTCAAAAAAAATCAAAAAAAAAATCAAAATTCAAAAAAAATCAAAAAAAATGAAAAAATGGGTTGTGTCTTGGGTAGGTCAAAAATCACTCTTCCTCAACCTTTGATCTTGTTATAACTATTACAATTAGTGTCGTGAGGAGATCAAACATGGGTTGGGATATGAGTGTGAGATCTGTTTCAAGGTCAACTTTCGAAAAAACAAAGAAAAAAAAGGTAAAAAAAGAATACTTTCATTATATTCTTATATCATTGGGAGATGTTTGGTGGTTTGTAAATATTTTATCTTCTCATCCCCTTCATATTTTCTTCATCTATTGTGTCTTTCTTCACACAATCATTCCCTTGTAAATATGTGTTTTCATTTCCTTCCATGTTTTATTTCAAAAAAAATGTGCATTGTTTTTCTATGTTGGTATTTTAACCCTCTTATTCTCTCTCTTGGACATTATATTCCTACCATCCCATAGCCACAGAAAAACCCCTAAAAAAGACCTCTTGATTCTTGTGCACTTTGGATAGGGATTGGAATCTGAGAGCTCTTTTCAAACTCTAAGATTTTTACTTTTAGTTGGTGAAAGAGTGAACCTCCACAAATAAATTTTATCATCTTGAGAGGTGTGAGTTTTGAGTGTCCACATTTTCCATTTCTAAATTTGAGCATGGAAAAATGAATTAGTTTTGGAACACTGTTTCTGTAACAACTTATGGTGGATTTCAAAATGGATGATTGAAATAGTCTAAACCTCCCCTGATTGGAGAAAACAAAATTTTAATATTTGTTGGTGAGTGAAAATGATTTTGCCATGTTTTTATATTTGTTACACATGAGGACATGCATAAAAATAATTGTGGGTGAGTTGATGTTATTAATATTTTCATGACTTATTATATTCCCCCTTTACTGATTTTATATGAAATGTGCATAATTTGTGTGAAATATTAATGTTTTAATATTAAATATAATTTTTGAGCATTTTTAGAAGTAGTCCAATTGAGTCAGTTTAATGTTTTAATTATAACTGTCACTATACTGATCCAAATTTGTGGTTCTTGTTTTTTAGGATTCTGATTTCAATATACAACATTTCATTAGAAGGAACCATGATCCAATTCTTCCATTTCAAGGGTCATATGGTCCTCACAAACAAGACCAAAGAATCTGTGAACAAACTGGACCAGTCTTGAAGATTGATTTACTGGGCTCAATACAGAAGTCCAAAAACATTAACTCCCCACCATAATTCGGGGGACACTACATTTCATCTTGGATAAAAATTTCATGTCCCAAATCCAAGTACAAGGGGCCCAAATGAAGCTTTGAAGTCCAGCCCCCCATTCTGTCCGAGAATTAAAATCAGTATACTATTCATGACATATCTCCTGATGTAAGAATCAAATCGAGATGAGATTTTGAAGTGGGAAAGAGGAGATATAGGCAGCCTACTTTGTTGAAGAAGTCATTCGGATTTTAAGGCATTTTACTGTTCAAATATCCATTCACATTTTGGCCATTGAAAAGGCCTGGATAGAAATGGACAGTTTTCCTTTATTTAATAAAACCGCCATAACTTTGGCTCCACTTTTCCAAATGCCTCCATATTTTGAAAGTAGTCGGAAAACTTTATTATCTACAACTTTTAAGAAGGAGATATTTAGATATTCGGCTATCTGAATAGCCAAATTGGCGATGAAAGTGGAGGGACAGATTGGGAATGCAAACAGTCCACTCCTTGGGCTATAAATACTCTCCCCTTCTCTCCTTGAGAGGGGTTGGCATTTCATAAGAGAGGAGATCATATTTGCACGACCAAAGCTTCGCCAAAGTCTTGGGAGGACCTGCCATACTCAAGTTTTTACTTGAGAGACCTTTCCTCCTCTCTTTGTTTTCACTTACTTTTGTGTTCTTCGTTTTTGTAATTTTGTAAGTCCTTTCTTTGTAATTGTGTTTTAATGCAAGTTACTTCTTCAATATCTATTATTCTCATCCACCTTCTGTAGTTTAATATTTATGTTCTTAAAATAGTTTAAATTCAGTTGAATCCCCTTCCCTTCTTTTGCTTCCTCATTCAATCGAAAATCCATTTTTAATTATCATCATCGTTTGTGTGTGTGTGTCAACGTACCACTCTTTTCTAATCCCTTTCTTTTTCTTCTATTCTTAATTTATCATCATAATTATTTTAACCAGAATATTAAACATCTAAATGGATGAGTAAATCTCTCATTGGGGTGAGTTATAATTCGGGGATGTTAAGTGATTGAGAGTTTTGCTCGATGAGTATTCTTTAAATTAATATTGTGTATGTTAAACTTAATATGTCATGGATTGATGATATGTTTTGTTTAACGAGTGGTTTCCATGGATTAATAACCATAAATACACTACCATAAATAAGTTTTGATTGAGATTATAACCCTAAGTTAAGTTAAGGCTTGGATTAAAGCCTTCACACTTAGCAATTCCAATCAACGTCAACTTATGACATGGGTGTTAATTTAATGCAATACAAAGTAAGGCTCAAGGATATCACATGCTTAACTCCCCAATAATGAACTCACCCCAATCTTTATCAATTTGGTAAATCAAAAATCATCCATAAATAATTTCAATTAATCTCTGCAAACAAACCCCCCTAATAAAAATACAATCAACTAAAAACAAACGACTATTACAAAGTGTAATCGCCAAGGATTCGACCCGAGTGCTGCTATACACATTAGCAGAGCACCAGAACCTTGAACGGTCGATAGGCGACAATCGGCCGCACTTTCACTTATATGTAAGTAACTATCATGTATTAAACCATTGATAAGAAAGATAAATTTCTAGGGAAAATTTAATTTTAATGGGTGTATAATGTAACACCCCTAGATTTTGTGAATTATTATTTTTCGAATTAATTTAATATTTTTTATATTTTTTATTTCATGTACTACTGAAAATAGTTTATTTTATATTAAAGAACTTTGTATGGATTAATTTATACACCACACCTATTTAATTATGCACTACACTCATCATATATTTTATCTTTCTCTATACCAGGAAATCTCAGTCAGAGGAAAACCTCTGACCATTTATTAAAATAAAAGAAAAGTACAATAAGCAAGCAAAAAACACCAAAGAAGACAACTAAATATCATAAAAGTCATCCCCATCACCATATTCATCGACAGTAGCTGATTCCCACTCTGATCTTTCATAGTGTCTCAGGATCTTAGCATATTTCCTTCTTAGATTCAACTTCTCCAATGAGAGAAACTCTTTATAATATTGAAATTCCTTTTTCAAACCAGTGGCAGTCCCAGAAAAGCTCTCCCTCTTGGAGGATGATCTGGTAGACACTGGATTTGGTAGGAAAGAGTAATCTTTCTTTGGCCTTCTTCTTGGAGGTGCAGTCATACCACCTTCACTTATAGGCAATTTATTTTTTCCACCTTGAACAAAATCGTTGTAAGATATTCTGGAGGCATCACTAGCATTTTCTTTTTCACTATCAGATACATATACACACTTTCCATTGATGTACACAGAATCAACTGTTGGGTATCCATCAATCCCTCCAAATAATATACCCTTTGATACAGTCAAACACTCTCCTCCTACTGAGTGCAATTTCATGTTATCATCGATCGATTT
The DNA here is from genome assembly GCA_963277665.1 of Viscum album. Taxonomy (NCBI): domain Eukaryota; kingdom Viridiplantae; phylum Streptophyta; class Magnoliopsida; order Santalales; family Viscaceae; genus Viscum; species Viscum album. Next base: position 529,439,608 of record OY728128.1, read on the forward strand.
GAGGAATTGAAGGGGAACCTCAGTGCCATGACCATCATAAGACTCTGTTCCAAGTGTATCATTAGTCATGTAAAGCATATAAGAGAAAAAAAGCTTCATATTAGCAGAGTCATTCCTTTGAAGGGAATCCTCACTAAGAGAGACTTTATAATTATCCAAAACCTCGAACTGATTTCTAATGGAAACATTAGCCAACTTCAAGGGGCCACTGCTAGTATCATCTGACAAAGGCTGCTTCAAGACCCTAAGATCCGATTTCATATGGTCAAAAAATTTCTTCACAGAAGGATTAAATGAAGGTTGAACTTCCTTTACAACAACAGAATACATAGTAGCCCCTCCAAGATCATTCTATACACCATCACATGTCGTAGCTGGATGAAACCGGTCATCCGCTCTCACTCCCTGCTTCAAAGAAACCTCCTTTCTAGCCTGCTTCATAGCATCTTGAGGGGAATACTTTACTCTGTTTGCACTAAAAGAAGATCGCCCAGGCAAAGAAGTCTCGAGCTGTATCTCCACCATCGGTTGCACCCTACCATTGTCGCCAGGGCCACCGGTTCCCAATTTCACTGCCTGTGAAAACCCGATCAAGTTCCTACTTCGACATACTGATTCAATATAACCAAACCTATGAAACTTTGCAAAGAAACTCATCCAAGACTCGAAGATGACCTCTTGCTTCCACCGAAATTCTTCCCCATCCGTGATCCAGACCCAATTAACGGGTGGCCTCACAACATCAACCTTAACACATATTCTTGGACAAATGGGATGATAGAGGAACTTCGTTCTCTGATCAGAACAAAGGTATCTTCCAATCATATTCCCAATAACACACAAGATAGATGGATTTTGAAAAGATAGAGGGAGACCAGGGAGACTAACCCAATTTTTGATTGTAGATGGGTCGCGCCGCATGTGAAAATCAAAACACCATCGAAAGAGGAAGAAGGAAGCTCTGTTACATCTTCAGGGTGCCCTAGACCAAGTGACAACAAGATCCTCCTCTGATGAAAACCGAATCATAATGTGGTTCCAATCGAGCAACCCAACCACTGCATGCTCCTATAGCTTCCAGGAACCAAAGACGAAACGATCAAATTCATCAACTGATGGTCGATGATGACGGAATCTCACAACCAGCGTGAGTTTATAGAGGTCTGTGTCCCAAGTGAGCTTTGTTGGGGATAAAGGGATCTGAGGCACATCCTGAAAAAATTGGGGACTTTCGGGGAAATGAAACCTCCGAGAAGAGAAAAAGGGTATCTGGCTTTGATAATGGCAAGAAGGATTCTCCCTTCTTATGCATCTGATAATACGAGCCTCCCCCCTCTGATCGGGAGGAGGGATCAGTACCACGAGCCATTAGGGTTACGCCATGGCCGTGAGAGAGATTAGGAGCTTCACCTCCAACCTATCTTTCTCTATAAGTAACACCAAATTTTTATTATTTTACACGCAAGACTGACTTTCCTCTATGGCTTGTGTAACATGAAAGATCGAGTGTTATCGAACAATAATTCATTAATAAAATATTATTATTTATTAAGATATAACATATCCATTAAATTTAAGATTATATATTTAACTAAATTATAGTTGAATTCATTGGTTACCTATTAATTAGAAAATAATATATAAACCAAATGAATATAAAGGGAATGATTTTATAAATGACTACTTTCATGTGAAAAATATGATTTATCTTAATAAGTTAAATTAATTACAACTATAGAATGATATAAATTAAATTTATATGTTATATATTAAAAAATATATTTTTTTTATATTCATCCAATTAATTTTATATGCATAATATGTGATCATGTCCAATATTACATATAAAAACCTATATTTTTATAAAATCAGTTTTACCACCTTTTAATAGAAAACATATATTAAATAATTTTTTTGGAAATTTTATAAATATAATTTGTAAAATTAAGCTTAATATTGTAAAAATAAATTTAATAATTAGTTTAGGGTAAATGTTTCATATTTTTCTGTGAAGTTTCATTTTTTTAATGAATAATGAAAATACTAAATTTTAGTACAAAATTTCTTTTTCATATAATTTATTTATAAGGTTAAATTATATTTTAAATTAGTTTCAAATTTTAATTAGACCAAATTTTTATCAATAAATCAAATTTGTATCATTTTAATCAAATTTCACTTTGAAACTAAATATAAAAACATATAAAACTTTTAAATGTTTTTTACTTTAAAAACTCGCATTTTCGACCCAATTGTGAGATTAAATTTAAATTATTTTATACCACTTATGTGATTGGAATTTAGATAAATTTATTCATTATTTGGAATAATAATAATTTATAATTTATAATAAGGTCGAAATAGTTTTTTACCAAAAAAATTAGTGAGAGTAATTAAAATTAATTACATCGATTGAGGTAAAATTAATCTTAACTAAGGACTAAAACTTAAACTTAAAGGCCTAAATAACCTAGACACTTTTCCAAAACCCCTTTTAAGGAAATATTTAGACCAGATAATAACTTTTATTTACTTTTTAACATTATTGGATCTGATTTATAAGGTAAAAACGTGGTTTGAATTCCCTTTCCCAAAATTTACAAGAGTGTCACTCCTTCTCCTCTATAAAAAGACCTCATATCCTCCAACTTCATAAAACCTATAAAGTAACTTTTACTCAACAAATATATACCAAAATAGATTATAAAAATGAATCTTTATTCCTTGAATCCAAACCTTGGTGATAAATAAATCCAAGGAATCCCTTTGATGCAAACCAAAATGAGTTACTCAAATAAGAGGTAACATTCTTCCTCAAGTTATTTTATGTTATTTTCACTCTCCACCCCCCCCCACTTAAAATCATATTATTAAATGAATTTATAAAAATTAAATTACCCTAAATATACTATTATTTCGTTATTCCATAGGTTCAAACTACACTCACACACACTTCCATCTAATGGGTAACAAACATTCTATTTACGTGTACGGTGAAATACCGCCTCAAGAAACAATGATTCTTCATTTTTCTTTTACTGCCTCTCATAGTTGACATTATGATGGAAAATATTTTTATATATGTTATATATTATATTTATTATTTCTTTAATATTATTTAATCCATTTATATTACATATATTTATACTTTCCATTTGGTGTAAATACAGTAATTTCGTTTGAGGAAATGTGGACTACTACCCCCCTCAAAGCGATGTGATTCATTCACACACTACATAGAATGTATTAAGGATGTGTTATTGAAAATATATGATATATATGACATAATAATTATACTTTAATTATATTATATACATATATATATATATATATAATCTATTTTCTTTCTTTTTTCAATATGATAATAAAACGGAAATAGCATTCATGCGTGCGTACGACCTACCGTCTCCATGAACAGTGTATTACATTTCATATATTTATATTCCATAGATTATTATAACAAAAATATACAGAATATACATGATATTTATATCATGGTTTAAATTTTTTAAATCATTATATAAGTATAAGGTCCAAAGATATAATAAATTAAGACACATGTAAAGAACAAAGCGGATATTACCCGAAGTGAACCCTTAACATATAATTGTTAACAAGAAGGTAATACAATGTCATACTAAAAAAATGGTATTATATATAATAATATGGTTCATTGATATATTTATATTAAACTTTTATTTATTATAAAGTAAATTTTTATGAGTACGATGAGAGTTAAGATACAAGGTAAAGGAATTTCATCTCACTTTTTATTTTCATTAGATACATGCTTTATTCATCACCCATTCCTTTTTTATGGTGTGTATAATTCCCATGGATTTATTCCATTATTCTTATACCTAAATTTATGGGTATTTACATACCCATTTTATGATATTGATTTCATTTTTTTATGTTTTAAAAGTTACCAAATCGGTAAGATATTTTTTGTCTCCATTTTCTTTCTTTAAGGCACAAGTTTTGTTGTAAACCTACCCTATTTTTGAGGTGTATTTGACATGTTATATCATGTATCTACTTATTTTCATGATATTTTAAGCTTCATATAATTTAATTTTCTAACATGGAGAGTATGATCCCAATATACCATGCGGTAATAGTTTATTATAACAATTGCATTACCTTTCAAGATTGTCAATGATTATGCTTCTCTTGATTAAATATAATTATTTGTATCCCAAGAAATATCATGATTTTTAATACCCTATGGTTATTCATGATATATCCAATTAATGGTACAATTTTCCAACTCTTTGGTATATTAGATGATCAAAAAATCATTTTTAAAAAAGCCTGACTTTACTCAATCTTCAGTCAGAAATCTGTGTTCCTAAAAACCATGTTTTCCAGAAAGAAAGTTTCAAAAAATATTCAAATATTTTATATTGATATTTAAAATATATTTATAACCATGTTTCAACTTTTAAATAAAAATGGGTTCTTAAAAAGGAATCTTCTTATCATTTTCCGATTGAGGAACTTTTCTAAACTTTTTACTGTGCAAAAGGAATGTTTGGCAAGTATAGATTTACCCGCCATTTTGATTGACATTACCTTGAAACTTCCATTTCAAAATAAAAAATTTATTATTTTTAAAAGAATTTTTTTCCAAATATTCTAGAAATTCATTTTTTTAATGTTGTTTTCAATGAAAAAGGTTTTCAAAAATATTTTTTGGTTATCAATGCTTCCTTTAAATTTTTTTAAAGATATTTTTAAAGAAACAATTATTCAAAAATATATAAATTTTTAATAAGTATTTTAAAATTTTTGAATCATTATTTATAAATTTTCAAATTATATTCAAAGAAATGTTTTTCAAAATGTTTTCAATGTTTCCTTATAAGTTTTCAAAGTATTTCCAAATAAATGGTTTTCAAAATGTTTTTAATCATTATTTATAAGTTTTCAAAGTGTTTTCAATGAAAAAGTTTTTTAAAATATATTGAAGCTTATTTTATATGTTTTCAAAGAAAATTTCATTCAAATTGTTTTGAATCTTATTTTATAAGTTTCCAAGGAAAATGATTTTGAAAATGTTTTCAAGCTTCTTTAATAATTTTTCAAGGAAAATGGATTTCAAATTGTTTTAAATATTTCTTTATAATTTCTCAAGTTTATTTTTAATAAAATGTCTTTCAGAAGGTTTTAGGTATTAAAAGTAATTTTTCAAATAAGAAAGGATATTTTAATCAAGAAATGTTTTTAAAAAAAATTCAAAATTATTTTCCATCTAAGATGACATTTGTTGGTGTTACTCGATCCCTTATGGGGAAATGATTCAAAGTTCCATTCATATTATTTCCTAAAATAGTTTATGTTTTTATGGAATGAAATTTATGAAACATGTTTCTCTTTCATAGGTTATATGCTTTTGAAACCCACTTCTTTTCAAGGGTTATTCTTTTGATGAAATCATTATGAAACTTGTATCTTTTCCAATAGGTTATGATATGATTACATATTTATGATACCCATTTCATTTCATGAGTTATGATATAATTTTTTATTATTTTGTGTCACATGTATGTATGATTTTATTATGAAATGTGTGGGACCTATATGTCCCTCCAACGCATTAGTTTAATATCTATATCTCATGATATAGACTAATATGGTATCGAGAGTGAACCTTGACAACAAAGATGGAAATGGGAGTGAACCATGACTAACAATATGGTATGAAGAGTGAACTCATGCAACTAAGATTTCCATGGGAGTGAACCATGACTACCAAGATGGTATGGGGAGTGAACTCATACTACTATGTTGGTATTGGTAGTGATTCCATGGATACAATGAAATCATATTATAATCTTATGTGTTTTCCATAATTCCATGTTGTATTCCTATGTTAAGATTTTATGGATTATGTTATTTATTTTCCTATGATTCATGTCTTATAAAACATAAATATATATTACATTATTCATGTTATGATCTTTTATATGCATGGTATGATCTTATATTTTCATGATCTTATTATCATAACTGTATGCTCACATTTATGCTTACATGTCTCTCTTGTTTACCCTTACTGAGCATCTAAGGTCACCCATTTTTATATTTCCTTCTAAATGTTATGAATATATTTATTAATTATGATGTGTCTAATAAAGGTGTTAGTCATGAAGGACCTAGTGAGAGATAATGTAGCTCTCTTATGTACAGGTTTTTATGTTTCCAGGTTTCCAAAGGCAATAAACTAATATGGTCTTTAGGCATCTGTTTATCTAATGTTGTAAGTATTCCAAAAATGTTTTGTAATGTCTATTAACATTAATACTAGATCGTTATAATATGATTATAAATTTACCTTCATGGTAAGGTTTATATGTCTCAATCTCATTATATATCATGATTGTTTATGATCAAGTTTTCAATGATAAAATTTTTTGATCTATCTCTCATGAAAATCATGAATTTTATTATACTCTTGTAATTTATTTAAAAATAAATTTTTTCCATTAATTTTACTCTCTTTATGTACTCAATATATAAAAAGTAATTTTATAATGATAACCTAATTTATTTCTCTCTTTGTTCGAAAATCCATTTTTTTCCATGTCCATATTTTCTAAAAAATTAAATAAGTTTTTAATATTATCCAATGATTTTTTAAAGACATTATTATAATTGTTTTACCATTTAAAAAATCATTAAAGGGAAGATTCCTATTGTTTTTTTGAACAAGCCACTTTTTAATTTTTAAGAAAAATGTAAAAATAATCTTAATTTTAACATTTATAGTGTGAACAGTATTTACAACCATCAAGATTGCTCAATTATTTAAAGATTCATTTATAGTTTTATAGGGTTATTTTCAAAGAAAATTTTTTCTTTCATATTTAGAAAAAAAATTATATTTTAAATAATTGATTTCAGAGTGGAAAGTATATTTTCCCTAAGAAATGTTCCAAGTGAACTTATAATATAATTTTCAATCTAAGATAACAGCCTCTGATGTTACTCAAGTTTTATTGGGGATAAGATCCAATGATACCATCCAAATACTTTCTCTGGATAGTTTATAATTATGATGGAAATATTTTTATGGAACCCATTTCTTTTATAAGGGATATGTTTATTAAACTTCTTTATTTTCAATAGATTATGATATGATGAAATAATGTAATGTTTATGAAATTGGTTCATTTTCTATATTTCATGTTATAATTAAATGTTTATGAAAACTATTTTCTATCTATGGGTTATGCGATGATGAATGTGTTATTATATTTTGACACATAAATTTATATATTATGTGACTAGTGGTATCTATATATCTCTCCAATCCATTGGGTAAAGATTAATATCTCATGACGTATACAAGAATTGAATGGGGTTTGAAACTAGTTCAGTAAGGGACCTTATCCACTATGATAGTATTATGAATTAAACTTCACTACTATGATGGTTTGGGGAGTGAACCCATTCCATAATGATATTTTTTTCAATAATCCATTACTACTATTGAAGTGATTTTCTATGCTAATGTGTATGCCAAAATTCCATGTATTGTGTCAAGGTTATGCTTCTATGACACATGTTATGTTATTCCAGTATGATTCATATCTTATGAACTTTCAATAATTATTCCATAATTCAATATTATTCTATTTTATATGCAAGGTATTCTTTTAAAATGTTAATATCATGTTCTCATTTTTTTATGCTCATGTTATGCTTATGTGATCATTGATATCTCCCTTGTTTAACCTTATAGAGCATCTGAGTTACCATTTATTATGTTTCCTTTCACTAGGTTATGAAGAAAGTTATTAATTATGATATATCAAAGAAGGGTTCTAGTTATAAATAACTTAGTGGGAGATTATGTAGTTTACTTATGAACCAGTTTTTTATTTATCCATATTTCCAAAGATACTAGAACTATACAAGTATGACATGAATCGTTATATTATTTAATTAATATTTGTTTGATAAGATGTGATATCTAAGTATGAAAAGTTAGGTTCATGATAGTTGGTATTATAGTAACGTTTAGTTAACATTTGGAAACTATTATGATAAAACTTTAATGAGGACCCTATAGATAAGCCAAAGTATAGGAAAATGTCTTGTAATTTTGATAAAGGATAGAGAGAGTGGTTTCTATGGAATTTTATCCATGTCTGTATACTAAAAGTGGATTTGGATATTCAATAGTTTCAAATAGGGGTAATAACTCTAAAAAGGGAACATTGTGATTTGAATCAATCATCACCTGGTTCATGATAATGGGCCTTGTTGCACACCTAGTTTGAAACTCTTGGGTGATATGTTTTAGAAATTCACAAACACTTTATAAACCATCAGGAATGATTTGAATAGATGATGACCATGAATGACCAAGGTTAAAAATAAGGTTTCATATATTGAAAATATGGTTTCATGATTTAGGCATCCTATATATTATTTTTCATGATTATGTGGTTTCCCCTTATGATTATTATTTCTCATAGTGTGCTTTTTTATTTTTGTCAACGGATGGAACCTAGAGGAATCATGTTAACATAGAATGTGATGTAAAATCTATTGATTATGAGAAACTAAATTATATTATGATTGGAAATAAATATATTTTTATAATTATTAATCATATATCATGATATACGATTTACAATGTTAACTTCAGTGAGATTCCTAAAATGTTAAATAAGAAGAATATGGGATTTTATGAATGTTCTTGTGGTAAAAAACATGGAGTAAAGAGGATTAATCTTCCAACATTTCAATAAGGTGGGAATAATCACATGAAATGATATCTTAAATTGAAGGGAATATGTTTTCAATGTGGAAATGAAGGTCATATAGCGAAAAATTTCCATTGAATTTGATGTATTATATGTGGGGAACTTGGTGATTATCTGATTCAATTCTCTAAAATAAGGGTTTTCCCCTAGACCAAAAAAGGAAAAATTTTATACTAAATCATTGAAGTAAAAGGGTTGACGCATTTATGTATTGGGATTAAATAATTATTCTTCATATGTATTTATACCAATGGATTTTGGTTATAGGAATCATGAAACATATAATTGTTTTAATAAATTTGGAAGGATATATATCTTCATGTAAGATTAACTTAAGAGTTATCAATATCATCATAGGTTTATGAATTTAAAAACTACCATAAGTTAAAATTCTTCGAAACCCATTTTTAGGTTTTAATTGATGGGATTTTAATGTGATTAATGACATTTTGGGTGATATTTTATTGGAATAAGGTATATTTAAATATTAGGAACAACATGAACTATTATTTGAGAAATAATTATCATCTCATAAGTTTAAAAGTACTGATAACATCTAGGGTTTATATATCCTTTTGTGATTAAGGTTATTTTTAAGGATGTTCAGTATATTTTTGGATATGTAATGAGAATTATATTAGTATAGTTTTTATAAAAATGAAAAAATATCACAACTGAAAATGGAACGGGGATTGAACCAACAAATGAAGGGTGATAAGGGTTAAATGCCTTCCATTATCTTACATGATGCCCTGGTTAGTATGATATATTTTTATAATGATGTGATAGATAAATATTAAGTTGATTTTGGGAACATATATTTTATCATAGAGATAACCATGAGATTTAAAAATGATATGATGATAGATTATGACTAACAATAATTGAAGGTTCATGAGAAAAATTATCCAACTCGTGATTTAGAGTTTTATATGGTAATTTTCTCATAAAGGATATGGAGGCATTATCCTTTTAGATAAATTTGTGATATATATATACTAATCACAAAAGTTTAGTGTATAAATTCAAAGATAAAGAGTTGATAATTCAATAGATATGATGGTTTGATATGATTAAATATTATGATAGTTCAATACATTACCACCTAGGGAATGACAATAAGGTGGTCAGTTCTTTAAGTTGAAATAACCATGAAATATTATCTATGATGAGGATCACAAAATATCAAATATTTTTTAATTTTTAAAGGATGAATCTTGAAATCTTAAAGTAAGGATAGAAATATTATCTTTCTCAAGTGAGTGTCCATCCATCCATCCAAGTGAAGATTATATAGTTGTAGAATGAAGATGTATATTTGAAAAAGAACGTAAAAAATATTCTAGAGTTTAACCATGATTTCAATGGAATAATAATGCTATATAACCATATATGTGTTCCATGTATACCATATTTGATGAAGGATCTATTAGATTAGGATCATAGTTATTTATTCTCTATTTATCTTGGAATTATGAAGATTTATATAGATATGAAAGCGTATTTCTAGTTAGATTACATGAGAAAAGTTACGGTATATTTTGTATCTGAGTTCTTCATATGTCAGAAAGTTAAGTATGGGAGAAAAAGTTCAAAGGGTATGTTATAATTATTACCCATATCAAAATGGAAAAAATAAGTCATCTCCATGGATTTTATTGTTGGAATTATTTAAACAACTAAAGTTAATAATGTTATATTGGTTGTAGTTGATCACTTTATAAAGAAAAACACTTCATTAGTATCAGATAAGATTTACCTATTGATCATATTTCAAAGATATAAATTAAGAAAGTGGTATGGTTTCATGGAGTGCCACATTCTATTGTATATGATCCGGATTTGAGGATTATCTTGAAGTTCTAGTGAATCCTTTAGCAGGTTCTAGATATAGAGTTGAGTTTTAGCAGATCCTATAATCCTTAAGCAGATGGTTAGTATGAAATTACCATTAAAACACAACATGACATGTTGAGATATTATTCTATGGAAATTAAAGGTATTTGAGATCAACACCTTCCTCTAGTCTAGTTTTCATATAAAAATAGTTTTCACTCAAGCATTCAGATAGCTCATTATGAATACCCCTATGGAAAGAAATGCCAAACTCCAACGTGTTGGGATTAATTTGTAAAAATAATTCTACGGTGACTTGATTTAGATAAATAAATGGTATATAAAGTTATATATATTTAAGAACACATAAGTTTGACACAATGTTGATAGAAAAGTTATGCTGACAATCGTCAGTGTGATCTGTAATTTGAAGATGGTGAGAAGGATTTTCTTGTAATTTCTACATAGATAAAGGTTATGATATTCAAAATGAAGGTAAATTTATCCCTAGGTTTATATTCCATTTCAATATTCTTTATTGATTTAAGATAGTATCTTATTGTTTGGTGCTTCCAACTAACCTATCTCAAGTCCATGATGTGTTCTATGTATCTCTCCTAAGGAAGTATATTTTTTATCATTCACATGTACTGAAATAAAAGTATGTACCACTGAATCATGACATTTCCTATGAAGAAAAACCTATGTAGATTCTATATAATAAAGAGAAAGTGTTTTGAATTAATACCACTAACCTGGTCAAATTTTTGTGCTGAAACAACCAACTTGAAGACATTATATAGGCACCTAAAGATATCATGAGGTAGATGTATCATGAGTTTTTGGTATCAAAGTTACAGAATTTCAAGGGTGAAATTAATTTCTAACGTGGGTATAATGTAACACCCCAAAGATTTTATGAAATATTTTTTAATAGATTTATTTTCTTCGTTAGATTGTGTTATATGCAATAATAATTTTAACAAACAATAATATACTATCAATATTATTATTTAAACAAGATTGTTACAACCAAGATATTATGTATTGATGTATAAATATAATTAACCACGTTTTTAAAATTAATTATATTTTTTTATGAAAAAAATATATTTATTAAAATACTTAAATTTTGGTTAAGTTTATATTCTTTGAAAATGATTTTTTCTAAAAAAAATTGATTTTTATTGCTTTTTGTGAAGAGATAATAGAATTAATTTTTTACACTTTTAGAAAATAAATTTTATATTTTAAATGAACATTGAAAAATTACCTTATAGGTTTTTTTTATATTTTTTTGAAAATGCTATTTTTTTATTAATAATAAAAAAATATCGATTTTTATTAAAAAGAACCTTTCATTTAAAACATTTACAAGTAAAAAAATTAATGGTGTTTTAAAACTAAAATTAGTTCAATTATATTATTATTATTATTAGTCTAATTTTTGTCATTATAATCAATTTTATGTTCAATTTTGATAAAAAATTTATTTTCATACTTTTGAAACCTTTTTCTTTGGAAAATAGCTTTTTTCATCGCTTTTGTGGGTTTAGATTTAAATTCAATTATTACACTTATATTAATTCAATTTAAAAAATGGATTATATATATTGAATAATAATATTTAATATTATATAATACTTTTCACTTAATTGTTTTCATAATTAATATTGAAAAGAGTAAAAATTAATTACTACGGTTAAGGTAAAAATAGGTTTATCTGGGGTTAAACAAAAAATATAATGGTTATAATGACCTAAAACATGTCCAATATTATTTTATGTACATATTTATACATTATTTAATCTAATTTTATATAATGATCTTTTTTGAGCTTTTTAGAATGTTTAAAATGTGGGTGGAACTTTTTCTTTTCAAAATTCCATGTGTGTCATCTCCCCCACTTATAAAAGGGAACTCACTCTCCTCTCCTATTAACTCTTAAAAAGCCTTTTATTTTTGAAAATACCTACCCATATCCTAGAGGGATTATTTTTATTATTAAACCCACCTAATAATGATTTTTCTGTAAACCTAAATAAGTTATATGAAGAAAAGGTATAGTTCTTAACTGAGTATTTTTGTTTTACTCGTTATTCCACCTTAAAGTATTCTGAAAATATGATGACATAATAATATTATTATATTTCATATACTTATATTTTTTATCTTAATTTCATAACCAATATCCATATTCTATTCTATAAAATGGGATATGAAATTGTGGATCATGTGTATTCCGAACAACCACCTTTTGAATTTATATAATTTGTTTTCGATCACTACATCTAAAGGATGGATATAATGATAGATTTAAAGTATATATATTATATTTATAACATAGGTAAACTTCTGGAATTATAATACCACATCTACCTTCTTACCTTCCAATCCTTTGTAAAATGCTATTGTCGCTTGTGTAAACATGTGGACTACCGCCTCTACAAAGCGATGTGATTCGTTTTTTGTTTTATTTTAACATGGATGGTAATAAGGATAAATTTTATGAATACATGTTATGTATATTATATAATAATTATTCTTTTAAAATGAATTATTATTTATATTTTTCATTCTATCCTTTGACAAAATGGAAACAATGTTCATGCGTACGTACGTTCTACCATCTCCATGGACGGTGTAATTCATTTTCCTATATATATCTTTTATAGATGAATATAAATATGTATATAATGAATATATATTATATTTATATCATTATTATCATTATTTAGATGACGTAAAAATAATGAAATTATAAGTACCTGAACAACTGAACCAAAACATATATGAAAAATGAAACAATTATCACACGAACCAGTGATTTTAACTGTGAATTACTAATAAACAAGTGATAAAAGGTTATAAGTAAATATTATATGGTATTATATATTATTATGGTTATATAATATATTTATAATAAACCTATAATTATTATACATTATTTTGTAATGTGTATAGAGAAATCTGATACTTAAAGTAAGGGATTTTCATCTCAGTTTTATGTTTGTGGGAAACATGCCATATTAACAACTTTTTTATTTTGTGAGGTGTATATACTACCCAAGAATTTATTTTATTATTATTATCATTAAAATTATGGGATATAAATATCTATATAATGATATTTATTTTATGGTTAATTCTATTCAAAAGTTATCTATGTGGTAAGGGTTTTATGTCACATTCCCATTGTTTATCAGGATTGTTTATGATCAAGTTTCCGATGATGAAATTTTATGATCTATCTCTGAAGAAACTAATGAATTTTATTATTGTATATTTATTTCTAAAAATTAAATTATTTCATATAATTTTGTTATCTTTATGTACTCAAACGATCAAAAGAATTTTTTAAATAAAAACGCGTGTTCTTTACCTCTTTAGTTAAAATCCTTTTTTTCCTTGTACATGTTTTATAAAAATGTCTTAAAGAAAGTTTTTAATATTTTAAAATTATTTTTAAAATAAGTTTTTAACCATGTTTTACTTTTAAAAAAATGTTTTAAAATTAATCTTTTTTTTATTTTCGCAACAAGAATCGTTTGAATTTTTACTAAAAATTTGAAAGGAAACTTCATTTTAACTTGTATGGTATGAATGATATTCCCTACTGTCATGACCACTCGATGATTAAAATAATCCTTTAAAATTTTCCAATGTTATGTTCAAAGAAAAAAAATTGCTAATTTTTGGAAAAAAAATTATATTTTAAATTATTAATTTTAGAGTGGAAAGGATATTTTTCTTCATAAATGTTTAAAGTTATTTTTTAAAATCATTTTCTATATGAGATGAAACCCTTTTATATTACTTAATATTTACATGGGATATTATCCAATGATACCATCCTTATCATTTCCATGGATGGTTTATGATTTTTATGACATGATGTTTATATAACCCATTTATTTTCCATCATTTATGTTTATGAATCCCATTTCTTTTCAACAGGTTATGCTATAATGAAATAATGAAATGTTGATAAAAACTATTCATTTTTAATGGGTCATGTTATAATAAAATGTTTATAAAACCCATTTAATTTATATGTTTTATTCTATGATTAATGTTTCATATTCCTTTAGCACACTAATGTACAGATTATGTATAAGGTGGGACCTACATATCCCTCCAATGCATTGGGTAAAGATTAATATATCATAAGATAAGAAGGATTAGAATGGTGATCAAACCTAATTAAGTAAGGAACTTTATCCAATAATATAGTAATAGGAGTGGAACATGAATACTCAGATTCTTTGGTAAGTGATCCCATTCTACTATGATAGTATTGGAAATGAGCCTTGACTACTAAGGAAATGATTTTATATGCTTATGTATGTGCCACATTTTCATGTTTTATACCAATTTTATGCTTTTATGGGACATTTTCTATGATTCAAATATGATTCAAGCCTTATGATCTATCAAAATTTATGTCATGACTCAAGATTATGATATTTTATATGAATAGTATTATTTTTAAATGTTAATCTCAGGTTCTTATACCCTTATGATCATGTTATGATTATGTGATTATTTATATCTCTCTTATGTATCCAAAATGAGCATTTATGCTCACTCTTTCTTATGTTTCATTTCCCCAGGTTTTAAAAAAATTATTTAGTATGATATATCTAAGATGGATTGTAGTAATGAAAAACTTAGTGGGATATGATGTAGTTCACTTATGAACCAATTGTTTAGGTATCAAAGTTTATAAAGATATTATACCTATATGATTCTAGAATGGATTGTTATATTATGTAATGAATATTCATCGAATAAGATGTTATCTCTATGTATGAAATGTGTAGTTCATAATAATCCATCATCAAACCACAACACAAAACCCTTTAATATGGGTGGGTAAATTTTGGTGTCACTTTATTTTTACTAATTGGATCTTCATCTCAGATTTAACAAGATAAGTGAAAATCTATTGATTTTGAAGTCCCAATTCATAAAATTTTATTTTTTATCAATAAATAAAGTTGTTAAAACAAGGATAAATATTCTATTATATGTGTATTATATAAGAAGACGGATAATATGAGGTTTTGACATCATAAATAGAAAATTTGAATGTTCATTGTAGATTAAAGAACGGGGATAGATAGATTCTGGAAGCATCCCCTAATTATGATGATTATTGAGCTAATATTTGAAGGAATTAATGGAATGAATTGGTGAATGAAGGAAAACTATCTATAATAATTTTTATGTGTTTTTGAATGTTTTAGAAGACCTTGAAATAAATTAAAAAAGTTATGTGGGTAATTGAGTAAAATCTGAATGTTCTAGATGAGAGTAAAAATTTAAAAAAGTAAATTTTCCTATATGTAATTCATTTCACTATACGTAAGATATTTGAAGAACCACAGGATATATTGTGAAGTCTCTTGATATTTTGAGTATTCTAGTTAATCTTTAAAAAATTAAAGGTAATTATCCTACACAAAGAAGGAACATATGACAATTGACTCGTGTATGGATTTTTGAATAAATGGAAAAGGGAATTCATCTATTTGGGAGTCATGCATATGAAGTTTTAGTCATGTAGAAAAATTTATCCACACATAGGATATTTTAGGTGCTCGTATTATTTTTGAGTGTGTTGAAATTTTTTTATTTGAATTTTCATGCGATGTATGAAATTTCTACATCACGTAAGATGTTTTTCAAACATATAAGAAATTTTATAATCTCATATGATATTTGGGATTGCCTCACACTATAATAATTGTATGCTATAGAAACCAGCCAACAACAATAGTCTTAAAAAATAGGAATAAATCTCCTATACTAATGATTATACAAACTTTTGGTACAATTTTAGCATATACGAATAGTTTTTTAAAACTGTTGGTATAGGGTACCCACCATTACCAGTGGCAAGAGCCCTCCCTCTCCCTCCTTCCTATATTGGCTCCCCTCAACAGTTTTCTCCCTCCCCTCTAATAAAATTGATTATTCCTCTATTCCTCCTCAGTTTTAAAATTATTTTTGAGTGGAATCATCATGTTATATAGTTTACTTCCCCCTTAAGTCTTATTCCATTATATTACTTATGCATTATCATGAACTATATTACAATGATACCTAGGGTTTTATATTTTGTGAATTTTATTAGGTTTTTTTATATTTAGAGTTTATAAATATAAAAAAGGAGAATTATATTTTTATCATAGTGTAATAACATTAGGATTCATTTTATACCCTTTTGTTTCAATAATGATAAAGGGTTGAATTAATTTAGCTATTTTTTTATTGGATATTTAATGCTCCTGTAAATTTTTGTTTTATTTATAAAATATAATTTTATTATTAACTATGTTATTCTTGTAGATTAAAATATCATGTTCATTTTGTTATTATTTATGAATTAAAATTTTACATTATTTTTTTAGTAAATATGAATTGAATTTAGGATAAATCATCAGGTTAGGTTGCTTTCATTCTCCTATTCTCTTATTTTATCCTCATTATTCTTTGTTTTTAATCCCTATATTATGAATGCCCTAAAATAGAATGTAATTACCATGTGATTTTTCATGAATATACACAAATATTTAAAATATTATGCTATATAAGGAAGTTTTATGAAAGTGGGGTAATTTAGTTAATATTTTCGTTTTGACAGATTTATTTTAAGGAGATTTCTCATTGATTTAATTTCTATATGGAATTTAAACTCCCATTTGGAAAATACCTAATTTTTAACATTATATTACTTGATTTAAAAACACTATGTAAAGGTTTATATAAAAAATTATATTATATGATATTTAATTCCCATTATTAGATAATAAATGTTTGTTTTTTGTAAGTGTGTTAGAGTGTTTGTGTTGTATTATATATAGTTATTACTCATCATTATATAGTATTTCAATATTTTGGTTTTATATATATGGTATTGTGATATATAATGGGGTATAATTATGTAATTATTGATTTATGTGATAAATATAAAGTTTAAATTATTTCCAAAGGTAATTTTCCCTTTTCAAATTTTTTTCATGATAAATTGTGTTTTTCTTTTATAATGATGTATTCAAGTATATTAAATTTGATTTTTATACATGGTAATAGAGAGTGATTTAAAATATATTTGACTTCATTATTATTTCATTTATTTTTGAAGTGATTAAAATAAAGTGAACATGTATAATTTCATTAAATAAATTTTGGATTTGATAATGAAATTTTGGTTATAAACTAAAGCATGGTAGGTTTCCTTATGTGTTAGAAATAAAAGTTTTTTATAATTTTGGTGTGATATTATACACTGAGACTAAATGATTAAATATTTATATTAGATTTATTGAATGATTATGAGTATTAATTATGTTCCAATTGGTTTTAATCTTAAGGTTTCAATAAATATGTTATGTTATGGTGTTTGGTTTCAATATATAATATGCCTTTAAGGCTGATATGTGATTGGATAGTCTATATTTTGTAACTTCTTAATCATTTAACTTGATTATCTAATGTATAGATACCTCATCAAGATGATAAGTTGTTTTTATAATTAATGATCCCATATTTATGTATTTTCCTGACCTGGATTAGAAATTACCTAACCTAATAATATAATTTTCTTTCTTCCATATTATTTTGTAAAAGAATGTTTGAATGCCATAGATACCTGATTTTAGTGGGATATTTAAGTAAATCTATTACAATTTTTTCGGTAAATATTACTTAGTCTTCATTGGTTGAACATGGAATTACACTTTACATTTATAGGAAAACAATTGGATAAGTAATTCACATTCAAAATCATTATTTTTATAAGATCATTCATGTGCCAGCTCATGTGCTCCAATTTTGAATCATGAATTCAATTCCCCCCACTGTTATGTTTTTGTATAATAATGACATATATCTTCCTATATGTTTTAATAAATTATTTAGTAATAATATACAATGATGATATTAATATAAACTGTTTTAAAAAAATGGATATAATTAGGATGTATGATATTGATCAGGTCTCAAATGAGTTTCAAAATGAGTTTTTTTTGTTTTAAAAAATTCATTCAGTAATGATTCATATATAGGTCTTATACACTTCCATCGTGATAACTATGTTGTAATAATTTTTTTAATTCATGAAGTATTTATCTACCATTTAAAAAAATTATATTTTCAAAAAACTATTATGTATGGTAGCGTAATGTAGGGAAAATAAAATCTTAGACAATTTAGTATTAAAATAAAAGGATTGGAATAGAGTATTTGATATTTTATCATCTTCTATTTATTAATTATACAAAAAAAATAATGTATTACAGTTAAAAAAGAAAAATATATGAGTACACATGATGCAACTAATGAAAAATATAATGTTAAGAGGGTAAAAAAATTAAGGATGATGTTGGGACACCTGTATATAAGCAATATGGTAAAATGACTAAGCAAAACAAAATTAATCTAGTTTTATTATGGGAAATTCATTTATAAAATTTATAATACTTTAATTTATTATATTCTTACATTTTTGAAGGATTTAAATAATGATTATAAAAATATTCCCTCAAATCATTATGTGGAATTGAAGTTAATTAACCAATGTGAGCATTCTATAAATAAAATTTGTGCTTAACCAAAATATTATAGATCATTCTAGAAGGAAACTATGGGGATAAATGATTATAAAGAATATGGTACATATCTATGGAAGCCAAATATAGATGGAACACCATCTCATGTTCCACATAAAGTAATATAGATCTTTCCATTGATTCCTAAGATATAAAATCTTTCCATGTATGATAAAAAAATCAAAAAATATGTTATGGAATAATTCTATGATGAATAAGGATAATGATTAGTTGGTCCATCCTGTATAAATATTAGTATAGTTCAAATTTAATGCACGATATCTTGATTTTTTAGCTGATTTTTTTAAATTCATGTTGTGTCTATCATGTGATAGTTTTTGTCCATTTGGTCAAATTTTTACTTTGCATATCACATGGATAATTTTCATTCACATTTATATCCTTCCTCTGTATATGGGTATGAAAAAAACCATTCACTTTATTAAGAATATTCATATCTAGACCTTCTAATATAGAAAATGAATAGATATGTACATTAAACATTTAATAAAAGAGTATAAGAAACTTTGAAATGAGGGTGTATGGATATATGATGCTTATTTGAAATATATATTTTAGATGAATAATATGATTATGTGAATGATAAATTATTTTCATACTTCTTAAATGATTTTCTGATATAGCACAAAGTAAAAACAACTATGTCCTATTTGTATAAGAATATGAAAATTTAGAATACTTAAGTATCATTATAGTTTTAGTTTAATGGTACGTCACGGGTTCTTGTCAATGGATCATCCATATAAGAGTAATCATCATAGGTTTGATTATACCATTGAAACAAAGAGGCCACCTTAGTGTATATATAGAATTTTTGTGCTTAAATATTTTAAAGATATTGATTTTTCACTTTGTAAAAGTAATAA
Organism: Viscum album; assembly: GCA_963277665.1. Classification (NCBI taxonomy): domain Eukaryota; kingdom Viridiplantae; phylum Streptophyta; class Magnoliopsida; order Santalales; family Viscaceae; genus Viscum; species Viscum album. Next base: position 529,459,723 of record OY728128.1, read on the forward strand.
AAAACCTAAAAAGATGAAGAATGTTTACACCGAATTGAGGTACAATTGGGAGAAGAATAGTATTCTATTTTATTTTTCTTATTATCCATTCAATTTGTTACATCATTGTTTATACATAATGAATATTGAGAAAAACTTATGCAAAATTTTTCCTTTAATTGTTCTAAAATTTAAGTGGAATACCAAATATGTTATACCATCTCAATGTGACTTGCTGGATTGGGTTATTACACAAAACATGAATCCATTTTCTATCAGTAAAAATAAACGAAAAATTTCCTTATGGTTCTAATGTGTTGACACCTTCATAGAAAAATAAATTTCTATAAGTACTAGAAACTTTCAAGGGTCTAGATGGTTATTCAATCAATATAAAAAATGGGTCAATATATGAGATTTGAAATTGAAATCTCTAAAAACTCATGACTACCACATCCTTCCTCATGAATAGATTATAAAAAAAATACACCATTTACTATCCACTAATATATGATTGATTTTGATTCAGTTATTCCATTTTTATATATATCTATGTGTTAAAAGGTTTCCTAAGTACTTCATGAAAAAAATTTAATAAGAGGCACTATTAATTCTGTATGGTTCAGAGAAAATTTGTCCTCTATATTTTTTCACTTGCATAATACATATAATTTTCCACATTCTAATATAATTTTTTCTTAGGAAAAAATTTGTTTTTTTAAATATATCCAACCAAAATAATCATATTCAAAATAAAGTCTTTTTTTTAAACAAGAATCATCCTGAAGGGTCCTTTGTGAAAGGTTACATGGATCAAGAGTGGATAAATTTATGTTCAATGTATTTGGGTTATGTAAGCATGATATGTTACCAACCAATGAGAAATAAATAAGATCAGTATTAGAAAATTGAACACTCATTTCCAACACTTACCCAAATATGGGAAATTCTAAGATCATATCCTTGAAGAGTGGGAGATGGAATATCATACAGTCTTGATTTATTTTGATTTGTTTGATGATTACATCAAGTAAGTAATTTTAACATGTATATGATATTTCATACTAAGTAGTTTCACATATATCATAAACTTTTATTATATTTTTATATAGGTAACATAAAAAAATTAGGTATAACTCATTATTTGTTTCCTTTGAGAAGGAGAGGGACTTTCCATAGAAAAGAGTTTCCTATTTGATTGAAATCAAAGGTACGAGCGTTATTTTAATAAAATGGAAAATTTAAAAATTCATTTATATTTTTCTTATTAAGTTTACCTTTTGACTATGTATTTTAGTAAATGAGATGATAAACATTTATTCCCAAGGTTTTCACTTGGGAATAAAAATCATTGGTCATTAATGGGTAAGTATTTCTAATAACGGATGGAGTAGTGAACATGTGAACACAACATCATGGTGTTATGTTAATAAAAATAACAAAATATTTTTATAGTGCATCAAATAGTAATATTTGATGTGAAAATTTGTCTTATTATGGATTTGTTGATAAAATACTAATATTGAATTATTACTCCCATGGCCGAGTCACTATGATGAAATGAAATTGGTTTGATTGAATTAAATGACATGGAAATTTTATTAATGGTTGTGGATTTATAGTTATTTACATGAATTTATTCATGAGTACTGATGATCCATATATTTTGGCATCAATGGAGAAAAAATTATTTTATATGAAAGATAATATGAGACCTAAATTCAGGGTCATTAGTGAAGTAATCCAAATACACATTTTTTATGATTGTGGGGACTATGTTGAAACTGTTGTTGTTCCCATTTTTCTTGGTCAATATATTTCTTATGATGACTCATATAGTCCAACGGTCAATTATTATTTGTGAACCTAATGTTTTGGTGGTAATATATAAAAGTATCTATATGTGTTCTCAATTCATTCTTCTAAGCTTGACTTGACTCTTCTACGTTAATTTTATTCAACTTTATTTATTTATTTTTTATTTCATAAACATTAAACTAATTTTTATAAATAATATACATGAAAATCATAATATTTTCTTACAAATAATATCATAAAGTCCACTAAAATAAACCCAACTAGAATTTAATATAATAAAACCATCCGAAAGTGGTTGTTTCATTTTATTTTGCTCATAAAAATCCATAAAACATAAAAAGTCCAAAAAATGTTAAAATATCAATAAAAAATCCAAAAAAACTCAAACAATCCTAAAAATGACGGCCAAAGATTTCTCTTTAATATTGATGGTTAGAAATTCCCCTTTTATTTAGCTTTCCATGTTAAAATTTATTTTTTATTCCCATGAATACCTTGAATAAAAGGATCATAATTCTAATTTAATACATAATTTTTATTTTAAATGAATTCCCCTACTCCCTCCACATTATATTAAAATTAATCCTCTAGATAGGCTAAAGGTTCCCTTAAAATCAAGAAATTTAGGCAAGTTATACCTTTTTTTAACCCCTAAATGATACTTTAATATAATCTATATAGAATTTAACACATGCTTTGATGAATGTATCATTCCTCAGGGGATAAATTTTAGAAATTCTCATTTTAGTAAACACTCTTCCAACAATATTACCTAACACAAAATGAACCAAATAACTTATCACAAAATGAACCAAATACTCTAACCCAAAATGAATTAAATAACCTAACACAAAATAAAAATAATAACATAACATAAAATGAACCAATCGATCAGACAAAAAAATTATCAATTGATCAAATGACCAAATGACTGAAATAAATCAAATGACCTAACCCAAAACATACATAACCAAAAATAAACCAGATAAGATAACACAAAAATAATCCAAATGTCCTAAGTCAAAAATGAAACAAACCAGTAATACAGTAAATAACTAGACCTAATAATACCTAACCCAAAATTAACAAAATTATATAAGAAAAAAAAATCAAAATAACCTAACCCCAAGTAAAAAAATTTACCGAAACAAAATATGAAGAAATGACTAAATTCATAAATGAAAAAAGTCATAAACCAAAAATAAACCTAACAAATTAACCCAAAATAAACCAAATTTCAGAAATAAAATGACATAACCCAAAAAATTAACCAGAGTACCTAACCTAAAATGACCTAAACCAAAATGACCTAAAATGAAATGAACAAAATAACATAACCTAGAATGAACCAAATTATGTAACTCAAAAATGATTTAACCCAAAAATGAAAAAAATGACCTAACCCAAATCAACTAAAATGACCTAAATCAAAATGAACCAAATAATTTAACCAAATCACAAAATGAAAAAAATATTCCAAATGGTCTAACCAAAAAATGAACTAAATGAAATAAATCATTAATAAAAAAATTCGTCACCAAAAATGAATCAAATTACCTAACCAAAAATGAACCAAATTATCAAATTAATTGAATGAATAATAAAATGAACAAATAACCAAATAACCTAACCACAAAATTAACAAAATTATTAATTGAACAAAATGACCAAATGATTAAAAACCCAAATAATGTAACATAAACTGAACTCGGATGAATTAAACATATAGGAAGAAAATAATATCATACCCATGTTTATCATTCTAATTATTATGTTTTAATTATGTTATACCATTAGTATTAAAGTTTAAATTAATTTTATTTTTATATTGTAATGTAGAAAATGTCAAATATTGAAGAGTATTGAAGGAAGAGAATGTATGAAAATGATTATTGCATACGGGTGATGGAAATTCCTCCTCTCGTTCCCCATGTGATTATAATATTTAAAATATATATATCAATTAAAACTATGTAATGTCATTCCATTAATCAATTTTTTTAGGTTACATAATTTAGGATATAACTGTTCTTTATCCAAATAAGTAACAGTGTTGACCGGCCTACCAGTTTGAGGAGTGAAGGTACTAGATCTAGTTATAAAACTCTACATACATGATTAAACCAAAACCCTTCACCATATATATCATCTACAACAAATTATTATCTGGAATTTTCCTTATAGGAATCAAGGATTTTTAAACCACCTATATTATCACCAATAATTAACTCTAATCATCCTCCTCATCTATCATTTCTTTATTTGATGAAATATCTCACTCCCCATCCTTATATTCATTTTCTATAGACTTAGATATCAAAACCTCCATTACTTCTCCATTATATATATGAATTTATGTTCATACTCCTTATACTTCTACTGAAATACCATCATATCATCTCAATCAAACATTGTACCCCCTATCACTACACAAGTTATCAATCCTTTAGAGACCATTGATCAGCATAACTTAGGTATATATATAAATCCCTAGTAAATTTTTAAAATATAATTTTCCTTGTAAAATTTATTAATTTAATATTTTTATTTTATTCGTAGATAGATATACCTCTATTAGGAGACATGTACATATTATGTGGGTGAAGTGTGAAACCTCCAAACATAGATAGTGGTCGATTATAATGAATACAATCAAATTATTGGTAAAATTGGGATAGAATGTAAGTGTTATATGTAAATTATTTCTAAAAACAATTAAATCATTATCGTGAAGCCAGTTTCATGGAGAGACCTTAAGAAGAGAATAAAGGATATTGTATGGTATTAGATATGGATAAGAAATTTTATTATATTAAATTATTTATAATTATTTTATTTATATGAATTAATATTTTGGTAACATATTTGCTACAACTTTCCTGACGGTGAATCTATGAGGGATGATTGGATGATGAAATTAGGTGAGAAATGGAAAGAATTTAATCTTAAGATATATAATGCTTAGGCTAGTAATGTTAGATCATATTTAGCGAGTATACTGACTTAATATGAGTTTCCATTAACAAAGTACCCAAAAATGATTTTTTATTAGAAGAGTGAAAATTTTAAGGTACTATTCAAATTTAAAGTTCTTTAATGAAACAAATTTTTATTAGCATTAATAATTTTTCTTATTATTTAATTTTAATTAATAGGATTATAAAAATTGAAATAAAATAATAATAATATTAAGTATGTTTAAATTTTTTTGAAAAATATTATTTCATAGCATTAGAGACAATAGATATTTTTCATGTAAAACTATGTTTAATAGGGTTCCAAAATAAAAAAACCAAAGAAAATAAAACCTAACTCACTAAACATATACATACATAATGAAATTACATTAAATTAAATTAAATTGAATTAAATGGATATAAACTAACCTATACTTAATAAAACTTCATGGAAGCAAATAAAGTCAAAATAAACCATAAAACATTTAATTTTTACATCTAAACTATAAAAAACTTATAGTTTTTAAAATATGTACAATTTTTTCAATCAATTTATTAGGAAACTGATTATTTTTCAATATATATAAAAATGATTACTTTCAATAATATAATAACAAAATGAATGATATTTTAATGTTTTATCACCCAAAACATCAACATCATTTGGAATTAAAATCAAACCCAGCAATCTTAATACCCCGAGCAAAAAAACTTATCCTGAGACTACCGAATTACATCAAAATAATCTATTCAAGATTAAATACATACTGTTAATTCTTAAATTACCATAATCCATTCCATATGACCATAAAGAGATTCATATATCAATAAACTTACTTCCCTTTTCCATTTACACCCATAACATCCACTAAAAAGGGATAAAATCAAAAATAAATTCCAAAACCAAAACAACCTTATCTATTTAAATAAAAGGCAACTGTATATAATGCTTTAATCCTAAATAAACCATTACCAACTCCATATCAAGAATAATAATAAAAAATAACAATATCATTCCACTTAATATAAAATTCCCAAATTTTATCTACAAACCAAACATAGATTAAAAACTCAACTACTCATCAAATCATTTAAAAAATAAAATCAAAACTAAAATAATCCATAGAAATGAGAAATAAAATAATTCAAAATGTCCCAATAGAGAACTATATCAACAAATTTTTCAACAATATAAACCTCAACATCTACTACAATGTATATTAATTAAACCAAAAAACACATAACCAACAAGATGAAAGGTGTTTTAAAATAAAAATCAAGTGAAAACATTTATTTTAAATCAAAATCACGGTTTTTAATTCACACTATCATTTAAAATTCTAAATTTCATAAATTCACAACATTAAAATTGAAAAAATATATTTCAAACATTATATAAAAAACATTTCAAGGATGTTATTCGATTATACAATACCCAAAAGATTAAACTATTTAAAATCATTTTTGAAAAAATAAATCAAATCATAAATATTATATTATTGAAAAAAAATTCTTACATTCAATTTCATTTTCTATGGGAAGTATTAAACATAGAAGGGCATGTGTATTGGGAGAAATTGTCTTTCTTGAGCAGAAAGAAGAAATATGAATGTTTTGTAAATGAACAAGCATAAGAAAATATTGTAAGTTTTATTTTTATTATTTTAAATTTTAAAAAATATTTTATAAAAAATAACTCATTTCTATTTTCAACAATATTATTTGGAGGCCTTTATGAGAAATAAGATGAAAAAAATCAATCCATATTATCATTTGTGATGTATATTAAGTGCTGATCATCATGAAAGAGTCCACTTTCGACCCTAGAAAAGTATCTTCCCAAAAAGGTATAGGATCAATTCAAAAGCCTCTAACATATATTGTATCACTGAGTCATAAAATGTCAATGAAAAGGTATAAGAGTCCTGTATAGAGACATAAAGTCTAAATAATAATTCATACAAGAGTTTAAAATAAGAAAAAAATCCAAAAAAGAATTTTTAAAAATCTATGAAACTTTATATCCATCACTACCATCGGATAACACTATGATTTTTGATACATTAATGTCAATTATGAGTTGTATATATTCTTATCTAAACTATAGTTATGAATACCCTAATGGTGGGAGGGGTAAAGACTTCCCTGGTGGTGATGGAGATGAAGTTATAGGAGGTGATGATTCTAATGAGTAAGTTCATGATAACAGTGACGAAAGTAATTGACATGATGGTAGTGGTGGTGTTAAGGGAGATATTAATCCCCATCATTTATGAATTTATATTTCTAAAATAACTATGAAAACGATGTTTGATTATGGAAATTAATTGTATATGTGTCTTCATTTTTTAAAATTATCAACTCATTAAATGTGTAAAGTGATTGGTTTAAGAATATAAATTTATTTTTTCAGAAATATATTGTTTGAATGGTTATTGAGGTGGTTATATGTATTATTCCCATAGTGACAGGCTATAAAAATGGTTATAGAACTATTGTTATAGAGATTATACCAATGGTTTACTTAAACTATTGGTAAACTCAAAATAAGAACCCCATATACAAACTATTTTAAAAATATATTGGTATTGGGGTATTCTGAAGACCCACAAACCAATGATTCTAGTTACCAATGGTATAAAATATACTAATGTTTTTGAGTGCTATACCAATAGTTTTAAACCATTGGTATAGGTTCTTTTCCCAGTTGTTTCGTTTTTGAAAATGTTGTATAACTTTGTGAATCTCATATGATATTTTTGGATATTATAATAAATTTAAGAACAGTTAATTCATTTTGAATTCATATATGATATTTCTCTACTCGTATGATATTTACACTTAGATAAAGTTTGAGAAAAAGTCTATAAGAAAATTAGATGATTATTTTTGTGATACTATTCATGGATATAAAAATTATTATCAATTTAATGATCATGATTCAATTTATTGATTTTGGAGCTCAAGTAAAGGAATAATATGGATTCAAAGATTCTCCACATTGAGTAAATGTAAATCATATTATATAAAGCTAATAAATGAATAAAACCATTACTTGGTGGATTTATTATGAGAATTTCGATTACAATAAAGGCTTTATAAAAAAAGGGAATGTTAAAATAGAGAGCCATTTGTTTCACTAAGAATCTAAAAAGTCATGGAGAAAAAACAAGAAGACTACATGTATTGCATCATAGTAGGGAGATTTTTTGTGTGAGAAGTTTACCTATGAGAAACAGTGAGTTATAGAACATGGTATACTATTTTTGATGAACATTTTGCAGAAATGATGATGTTGAGATGAGTGTTCCAGGTCAAAAATAGAGTTTCCATTTTATGGTTCCATGCATTGGGAGATTTCAAAAGAAAATTAATGCAATGGAATATATAGATATTTGAATGATTTTTTAAATGGTGAAAATCATGGTATGTCAATAATATATTTATTCCATGATTTAATAAAATAGAAATGGAAAAATTTCTATAATTATTTTAAAGAAAGTAGATGATTAAATATTTAACTAAACTCAAAATAAAATATTGTGGTAGATCATATGGATTTATAATATCACCCATAATTAGTGTGCTTGATTTCTTAAGATGAATACTATAACTGGAAAATATATCCAATTTGAAATTTTTAGAATCCCCCCTATTGAAAAATGTGGAGTTTATATTATTCAAAATTGGATATAATATTCATGACTCTATGAATATCTAATAAGGAACCAAATAATAATAATAAATGTTGAGATACGTTGATATTTCCTTACCAAAGAATTTGAGTATCTTTGTATTGAAGGTGAAGAAACCATCACATTTAGGAAAAACCTATGCATTGAAAAATGATTGGGGTACAAGTTTAATTGTATTCAATAGTTATTGTTTATCAAGAATTTTATAAGAAGGAAAACATTATACCTATTATTCTATAGTGAGAAATGATAATTAATCCTAAAGAAGAGAGGATGTGCATACATGAAGCATAATAAGGCCAATTCACATTGAACTAGGAGATAGTGTGTTTCAAGACCTACTAAAAGATTATTTTATAAAGACTCATGAATAAATTTTGGGTGCAAATATAAATATCCAACCTAGAGGTGGAAATAAATATTTCTAAATATTAATTCAACTGGCAGGATTCTAGTATAAATAACTCATCAGAAGGTGGATTCTATGTTCACTTGGACACTATATATTTTGAGGGATTATCTAATGAATATTTTGAGATATTACTCATCAAAATTTTCAATATATAGATTTTACATTTTACTCATATGATTGAAGGTGGATAAACCAAGTATCGAAACACAACTCAACCTAGAAAGGAGATGGCTTTCAAGGATGAACTAGGAAAATCATTATGTAATATACCCTTTACATTATATATATTTGATTAAGGATATGAGAAAATAATGGGATCATATCAAATATTTAACCTAATAAAGAGGTTTAATTAATAATTAATGTTCATTAAAATAAAAGGGGTCACTGATTCAATCCCCCCACCACTCAGTGATCTCACAAGACCAAGTCACTATAAGTGGTATTAGAGTGAAGGTCCCCTCTAAAACATCTAACTGAATGGCTGAATGGCCCAAAGGCCTTCTTTTTTATAGATTTTTCTGATAACCCCCCTTTCAAGGGATTAGGGGGAACCCTTACAAGGCTCGTAGGCTTTAGGAATTACATTGGTTGTAGTCTTGGAGACATTACATGACCCGTAGGTCTTAAGGAAATCATACAAACTATGACTCCTTGGAACTGCTCCTCCCTAGCATCTGCATCATGACCAGCTCCCCACCTTTTCATGATTGTTCGGATAGCATGTCCATGTTCATGGGTGAATAGGCACAGTACCGATGGAAAATTATATACCCTCTCATTCTTCCAAAGTCTGTTTAGCCTTGCTCTGGTGGATGTGCCCTACTCTTTCTTATTCTAGAGTGGTTCCTTGTAGAATTTGTCTATGCAACTGTAAATCAGGCGGCCCTGAGGTCCTTGAGGTGGCCCTGAATCCTTACTGACCCGAAGGCATTAGTTGGCCCAAAGGCTTTAAGGACTCCAATCCCAAACCGGTGGCCCAAGGTGAATAGTTTCAGCTGCTATAGTACCAAACAGTAACTTCTACAATGCCTGCTACAGTGCTGCTACAGTAACTTCTACAGTGCCTGCTACAGTTCCCCGAAATTATGCCTCTGCCTGCATTGAGTACTTATGTTTTATGGAAAATATTTTCATGTATGGAACAATTGGATGCTTCCATATCTTCCATCATAAGGTCTTGACGTTGATGATATTATAACAGTGGTATTTACTCCACTCATATGACATGCCCTCATGACTTAGGAGTACATGAGAAATTTTAAAGTATATTAGAAAGATATAAATTCCATTATTTAATATATATCTAATAAAGTATACACCAATATAATGTGACTTAAAACTACCAAAGATATGTATTAAAAGTTAGATTTTGTGTATGAAGGAAAATTTAAAATTGAGGAATCCAAACTGAAACTTTAGAGTTGAAAGTTTTAGGACATCCAAATGTATTTTTATAAAATTATTAATTAATACTTTACCAAGTAAAATCCAATTTATTTTGCATTAGGGGATTGAGTGATAATTTGGAATATTTAATTATTTTTAAAAATTGATGAGAAACTAACCGCATAGATTTCACCCACCATATCTTCCTTGGATGAAATTAGTGATTGTTCACTTGATGGGTAACATAATACACACATAAAAAATGAGATGAAGAAATACTCTTTATTTAAAAATAATTTAAATTAATAAATGGCATCCAAATATTTGAAAAGTTGAAGCTTAATTAGAATAGAGATGATCAATTCTCAAATTCTAATGAGGATAGTGAATGTGATTAAGAAAGTGTTGATATCCATTAGAAGGATGTGTCTTTTATCTCCAAGAACATTATAATAGGTAAATAAAAATAAAAAGATAAACATCTTATCCAATTATTTAGTTATATATGTAATTGGAATTTTTCAATTTACTACCCAAAGGTAATAAATTTTATAAATCTAAAAGTGATGATAAAAAAGAGGTTTTTTCATAAACAATACCAAAAAAGTCAAAAAATAAAATATAACTATAGGAGGATGAATAAGTTATAAATAAAGTATAGAAAAAAATTGATGTGTAAGGAAGAAATAGAGGACTCATAATCAAGTAGTGAGTTATATTTTTAAGTCATCACTCATAATCATATTACAATAATTATTAATATTAAAAAAAATATTTCAAGTAGTAAAGAAAAAGAACAAGGATATGGCTATAATGAGTATATGCTAAGATTTAAATTAGTTAACTTCCTTTAATTTAATTATGAGATCAAAAATAAAGTAAAACTATTTGAAATAGATAAAAGAAGAAAAAAATATAAAGGAAATTGTTCTCATGGAAGAGAATATAATTTCCAAGGTCAAATTTCTTAAAAAAATATAATCTAATTTAAAAACTTTATGAAAGAATTCCAACCAAGGAAGAAGAAATTCATGAGGAATAATCTAGGGGTATTAAAGATAAGAACCTTTTGAAAAAAATAATATAACACAATGATAAATAAGTGGATATTTAGTCTGAATCATCCAAGTATTCTGAGAAAACCATACCCATGAAAAAGGCAACGATTGTTTATAAATGCTTAAGTGATATTGAATTTTTAACCTTTAGTTAAAAATATTTTAAAACCCATTATATAGATTTTTTTTCTAAATAATTTTTGAAAACTTTCCTCCTAAATCATGTTAAGAAAATATAAAATGATAAAAAGAAAAACCTTAATGAAAATGCAAAAGAAAGGCTAGAGGATGTCTGGGTGGAATACAGACTCATCAATATAATAAAAGACTAAACTTCAATTGATATTATTACTGATGTGGAGGATTTTAGAAAACATACTATAATAGAATATTCAATATTTATCTGCCCTAAATTGTTATGAAGAAAATATATCCCTATAAGAAATAAAATAATCATCTTATTGTAATGAAGAAACAATATCAGAATTTAAAAATATGAAACTGAGAAGCCAGTAAAAAAGACACAACTAGATACTAAAAATAGAATGTTGGGGGAAGCATAAAAGAGTGATCATAAAGAAATATAACCATAAGTTAAAGATAATTTGTGTTGGAGATTCAATATCCTCTATCATTTTGAAAATTATTGAATGAAAATCCTACCAAAACAAAAGAAAAATCTGGAAAAAAATAGAAGTTGGAATATTAGGATGAATGTTTATTCATTGCTTAAAAAATAAGGAGCATCTACATAAGTAAATATTCAATAAAATTGATAAAACCATTCTTCTTATAGAGACTAATGATAGAAAATTTGGAAGAGGATGCATGAAGAGATCATCAAAAGATACAATTGAATGAAAAATAAAACCTAGGTTCAGCGGTAACTCTTAATATTTCTAATTTATCTAAAAATCAAGGAACAACCCAATCCTTATTCCATTTCATTTTATGTGTACTAAAATGTTTATAATTTAAGTAACCATATATATGTAGATCTAGATGATGATGTCATGACTGGATATTAAGATAATTTTTCCATCATTAAGTATTCTCAATATCATGCTGAAGAAAGTGTGCACATCCCTTGGGGTGGGGGAAGATGAAGAGAAGAAGTCAAAATGATAATTTTTATTTAATCTAGAAATATTTACAGACCCAAAAAGATAAATTTTAAGTTATTTTGATCACAATTTCCATCATTATTTTGTTTATGATAAAAAATTTACAAAGGGGGGTGTTGGTTGGTGTGTTTGGGAAGAGAAATTGGGATTAATATGTCTTGCACTTAAACTTTTATAATGAATTTATAGATTTTAGTGATGGATAAGTAATTCATGATAAATCTATTGAACATGATATATATTAAGATATTTGGAATTTGTATCAAATGTATAAATATTAATGGATAATATTGATGTCTTGGGGAAATATCACTTGTTTTTTACATCGGGTTTTCCCATTTTGACTTAGAGTGGACAAACTAAAGACTCTTAGATAAGTTGTCTGTGGTTTAACCCCTCTCTCAAAATTTTATCAGGATGTAATTCATATTTAAATATAGAGAATAATTTGTTATAGAAAACACTTTTCCCAAGAATAATAAGGATCAAATCAATAATATATCACATCTACATTCCCTATCTATTTATTATCAATTAGGGGAAGAAGAAAAAGATTTTAATCACATATATTGATATTTTTTATGGGTAATTTCTATAAATAAAAATGATAATATTGAAGTGTCCATACAAAATATTATATTTATTGAAAATAAGTGATGATACTAAAATAAGGATAAATCTGAAAATATGTTTGTAGAATGTAAGAGGAAGGTTGATATGAGGTGTTTCTATCATAAATAGAAAATGGAAATTTTAGATACTAAATAAAGTTCTAGGATAGATAGGTTAAATTAATAGCTATTAGTTGTAATGATTATGAAATTGTCCTTCAAATTAATTAATGAAATGTGTTGGTGAATAAAGTAAAATAATCTATAATAATTTAGAAATGTCTTTTAATGTTTTAGAAGGCCTCATAATAAGTTAAATAATTCATGTGGGTATTTGAGTTAAATATGGAATTTATGGATGAGGGACAAAAATTTTAAAATTAAATTATCCTATGCATAAGAAATTTTACCTATGATAAGAGATTTTAATTCCCATTGGATATTTTGTGAAGACTTATGAAACTTTGAGTATTTTGGGTGGAGTTTGAAAAATTGAAAATGGAATTATCATATCTTAAGAAAGAGTATATGATATTTGAATAATAAATGAATTTTTGAAAATGGAAAAGGAAATTCATCTACGTAGGATCCACGTATATTATGTTTTTTCTATGTAAGAAAATTGATCTCAACATTGGAGATTTGAGATTGTGGTGGGATTTCTAAGTGTGTGGAAATTTTTCAAAGGGAATTTTCATATTTTGTATGAAATTTCAACATTAAATAATATATTTATCAAATAAATAATACATTTTATCATCCCATATAATATTTTATATTTCATTATTTAAAAAAATATATGACCCCATATGGATTTTTAAAGATCGTATGGTGTTTCTGGATTTTGTAAAAAAAATTAGAACAATGTAAGAAATCTTTTGTACCAATAAGATATTTCTCTACACATGTGATATTTACACTTATATAAATTTTAAGAAAATAGTATCTAAAAAATCATAATATTCATTTTTTATATTCTTTATGGATACAAATATTATTATCAATAAAATCATAATAATTCAAAATAATGATTTTAGAGTTCCATTAAAGAACTATGATAAAGTATGAAATGATTCACACCAAATAAATAGTGACCATGATATATAAAGTAATGACATGAATTTAATCACACCATGGTGAATATACCACAAGATTTTTGGTCATTATAGAGGATTACAAAAAGAAAGGGAGTGCTGAAATGGAAATTCATCCACTTCACTGTGTGTGGTGAATTTCGGGGGGAAAAACCAAGAGACAACATAAACCATTTTGTAATTTTGTATTAGAAGTTTCCCTATGAGAAATAGTGAGTAAAAAAACCCAATGGTATATTTTTCATAACTATTTTGAGAATATATTGATGCTGATAAGAGTGTTACACACCACAAATAGAGTTTCCATGTAACATTTTCATTCATGTGGGTATTTAAATATGAAATTAATTTAGTTTATTTTTTGGATATTTGAATGATTTTTTAAATGGAGAAAATGATGGGATATAAAGAATATGTTTGTGTCGTGATTTATAGAGAGAATAATGGAAACATTTTTGTGTATATTTAAATTTAGTTTAAGGATCAAGTAGTTAAATCTACTCAAAATAAATGATTATGGTTGATCAAATAGATTTATAATATCCTCATAATTTGTGGACTCAAGTTCTTTATAATAATACTATAATTGGAAAAAATATCCACTTTGAAATTCTAAAATCTTTGGCTATAGAAAATAATATATTTTACATTATTCAAAAATGAAAATAATATTTATGGATTTCTAAATATTAAATTCATAACTAAAGAAGAAAAAAATAGTGAGAGAAATTGATGAGGACTTACTAGAAAAGATGGTCATTTTTTTTTTGAAGGTGAAGAAATTAGTACATTCAAGAAACACATTTTCATAGAATAAGAATAAGGATATGTTGTTAATTGTATTCAAAAGGTTTTTTATTAAGAAAGTGATAATATGTCTAGTGTTACAAATAATTTTTTGGAGTGAGTAAGGAAAAGTGGTCCTTAGGAAGAAAGAATATAAAATTGTGAAACAAAACAAGGTTAAAACACACTTATCTATGGGATGGTGCATTTAAATGCCTTTTCAAGGAGTGTTTTCAAAATCCCCTTGAAAAAATATTGACAGGAAGTATAAATATCCCACTTAGAGTTGGAAATAATATTTTTAGGATATTTCTTCGAATATATGGATTCTATTATAATGAACCCATCGAGAGGTATTTGTGGTGTTTAATTGAAAACCAGATATTTAAGTAGATTATATATTGGTTATTTCTGACGGGTTCTTATCAATTTTTTTGAGATTCTCAATTTACATTGTAACTAAGTGATTAATAGTAGATAAATTTGGTTTTGAAAAAAAACCAGAATCTTTCAGGGAGTAGTATTTCAAGGTTGAACCTTGTATATCATTGTGACTTATTCCGTTAATATTCTAAATCATTGATTAAGGATAATAGAAAATATGAGAAGTTGATAAACGATTTAACTATCTATAATGGTTGAATTAAAAATTCATATTCATAAAAATAACTAACTCACCACTCTTCATCTCATTGATTACACAAGACTTGGGAACTATAATTTTTTCATACAAACATACAATATCCAAATGTATAATATGAAATTAATAAGATATAATTTTACTTAATTCACTGCTAAGGGCTAGTCCAAGTGGAATACTTAGATAGTATTTCAATGCACCAAGGTTTAATACTCTTCATTGTTTGATTATAAAGATTCTAGAAGGGTATATTGTCGATCTTAGGTGAACTCCCTTCTCCTGATGTCTCAATCAATGCTTAAGTTAAGGAAACATAAATATGAAACTAAAATGTTGTTTATAGTATTATTTTAGAATAAAAATAAAATAGAAAAATATCATTTGTGTTTTCATTCTTCTCATTCACTTATTCTTATTATTTGATCTATATAATCTGAGTAATTTTGTATTACTTCACTTCTCAAATCCTTCTTGAGTTCTTAATATTTCAATATAATTCAATTCCCTTATTCTTCAAAAAAAATTCTTTAAATATATTCTATATTATGATTTTGAAACTCCCACTATTTTTTAAATAGTTTCCTTATTTGATTTTTATTCAAAATCCCCCATTTAATTTCTTTATTTTATTTCTTAAAGAAACATATATTTGAATATTTAGTACTGTTGACATTGCCCTTTCCATAAAAAATCCATTCATGAAATTATGTAAATATTTTCTGAATTATTAATCTTTATAAATATTATATTAATTATCCTTCAAATATTATAATGATAAATATATTAAAATCTATAATAAAATTGTAAAATATCTCCCCTATACATTCATTTTTAATACATAATAATTTTCTACCAAGATATTAACCATAAATTATTATTGATAACATTCAATGGAATCATTATGAATGGATGTGATTATCTAAAATGTATATTGATGTGTTAATCCTAGTTCTTCATATTATAAAATAGATGAACCATATGAACTCTTAACTTTAAAAATTTCATTTATTAACTTTATTTCTTCTACATTAGACATTTCCTATTTTCCATAATTTCATAAATTAAATGATCTTTACAATGTTTTAGACTATCCTTATAAAGTCATATTTCATCCTTCGAAGTCCATAATCATCTTTATAAAGTTCCAAATTCATCCTTATGATGTCCTAATAAATTATTGAAACTTTTTCCTTTTCTATAGATCTCCTTTTATTACTAATATCATCCTTATGAATTCACCCTTCATCATTAATAAGTTTAAATTTATCCTTAGAAACTTAGTAGGATCCTTAAAAAGGTTTAGATCATCCTTATGATGGAGCATATAATCCTTATGAACTTATTATATGATCCTTATGATCTTCTAGTCCATCATTATGAATTAAAAAACGTCATTAAGAACTTATAATTCATCCTTACAAAGTCCCACAACATCCTTAAAAACTTCTAGTTCATCTTAAAAAAATTACAAAGAATCCTTAAAAACTTCCAGTTCATATGTATGATGTCATTACGTAAACATTTTTATTTATTCCAAGTATAATTTTGATGAAATCAAACTTTTACATATTATTTAAGTATTTCTAAAGACCATATTTAAGGTGAAATACTCCTGAAAAAATTCAAGACCTCTCTAACATCCAAAATTAACTAGAACAAATACTATGTTTCCAAATTGACAATATGTTCCAATTGAAAAACAAAATCCACCATTTATAATCATTCATTAAAATATTATCCCCTTTGGGTTTTTTGTTAATTTAACATGATCAAGATACCATAAACTATCCCTACGCATGTATATCCTTTATCTCCCT
Source organism: Viscum album (assembly GCA_963277665.1). Taxonomy (NCBI): domain Eukaryota; kingdom Viridiplantae; phylum Streptophyta; class Magnoliopsida; order Santalales; family Viscaceae; genus Viscum; species Viscum album. The sequence continues at coordinate 529,477,103 of OY728128.1, forward strand.
TATAATAGCTCCAGATCCCCTTTCATGGGAGCCTCCTTTAAAAACTAGCATGTGTCTCTCCCCCTTTCATCCAGCACTTTAACTATGTAGAAAAATGATCAATTAATCATCAATACACTCTCTATGATTATGTGATCCTAGGATCTGTGTAAGAAAAAATAGAACATATTAATTGTTACAAAATAGTAATTCCAATCCAAACCAATGTTTCTCTTAATTAATTTAATTTCCCATAGATATTATCTCTCCCTTTCTTATCAAATTCATATAATATGAAAAAACTAAACTAAAAACATAAAAAAAATATAGCATTAAATATTCATGGGGATAAGGGAATTCTATCAATCCTCGGTAGTTTAAATGAGGTGCAGTTTCTTAAAGGATGGTGTATCCAAGGATTTTATCATAACATTAAGCACCTATGGATCATAACCAAAAAACTCTATATTGATCACTCTTTACTCCACTTTTTATTTACTAAAATGATACCTAAGTTTATTTTATTATCATTAGAGTTATACACTATATTTTTAGTAAGTTTAATGGAACTCTTATTGTGAAAAAAATGGCCATATATTGTTGCTCTTCTTTACCAAAATCTTTAATTTTTTATCATCTATTGAGGTTGTGTGTGTGAATTTATAACAACAATGTTTTCTACCTCAATTTTTCTTATTGATTTACTTCACTTTTTTTAACTATACCACACACATAGTTCCAATCTTAAACACACCTCTACTTGTAGAATTTCTATACACTACATCATCATCCCCATTAGCATCAAATAAAACTAATAACATATGATTATTCAATAACTTTTATAGTATTCCAAATATAATATTACCACTAATGTGCCTCATCATCCTCTTTACCACTGGAAACTTTTCTTCCTTGGGATTAATTTGAAACTAAGCTTCAAAAATAATTTCATATGCAATGTCAGGTTGAATGGTTTTAAAATATAGGAGACTACCAATGATTCTTCTATATATAATGTGATCCACCATAATTATATATTCATTCTTCTTGAGATTAAATATAACTCTAATGAGAGTTTACATGGGCTTTGAATCATTCCTAACAAATTTTTGTAGAATCTTAGTTGTATAATTTGGCTATGAAATAAATGGGAACCAATTTTTTAATCACTTGTATCCCTATAAAGTAGATAAGTTCTATAATCATTGACATCTCTATGTTTGAATCAATAAAATTTCCAAATTCTTCTACTGATTTGCACATACTTCTGCTAGAAACAATATCATCCATATACACCAATACCATAAGCTGCTCTTTCTCTAAAATCCTCAAATACAAATTATGATCAGTACCTCCTATTTTAAACTCCATATTCTAAAGTTATGAGTAAATTCTATCATACCATGCATGAGGTTATTATTTTAAATTTTTTAATGATTTATTCAATCTACACATTTTATAATCATCACTTCCAATCAAGAAACCCACAGGGTTCTCTATATAAACTTTCCTATTTAAGAAACCCACTTAAGAAAGTTTTTTATGTCCATATGAAATATTTAGTAGCCACTTTGAAGTTCCACTTCCAATACTAAAATGATAGACTCGAGGTTATCATTGGTGCATTGATATACTACACATTTTCTCCTTCCACTTGAGAATAACCATTACAAACCATTATTTTTTTATTTTGAGCACTATGTTAATAATGGACTAGACTAGATTGACCTAACACCCAACTTGACCAGGATTTCCATAAGTCCAGAGGCATGTTCCCAATCTCCACTGGCTAGAAACAAATATCTAGGTATCAAAATATAACCATTACGAAGGAATTCACCCTTAGAATCAAACTACCTCATCATGGACTCCACCCAAAAATATGGCATGGCCCATCTATATATCAGAAGTCCATGTAAAAAATAAATAGTTCCAATAATAGTGAAACAATAAAACATAGTGTAACATAGATGAAGTATCAAAACCACTCATAAACCATATAATCACACAAACTAAACATTAAATTATAATCAACATCACTCATACAATATAAATAAAAAATAAGTTCTAGGCTAAAAAGGATGATATATAAACATACCAAAAATAAAAATTATACTAAACAACTGCCACTGATCTCTATGTGACCCATAGCCACTCATTACACCTCATATCATCTATCACCAGACCAACCCAAACATCAATAAAGAAATAGATCATAACATGGGAACCTTAAAGACGTCTTGAAAGTGTCATACACCAAATGGTGTATAAATGTTGTGATATAATTGTTCCTAGTAGGATTTCAATAAAGACATTGTAAAATTAATTTAAAATAAATTTAATTAATTATAGTTTAAACCACAAATGGAAAAAAATCAGAGGTTTGATAAAACAAATATCATGTCATATCTCTATTATAAAACCACTACCCTATTCTGATGAAAATAATGATGGAATCAATTACCTCGAAATAACCTCTTAAAATATGAAGAAATTATTCGTTAATATTTCCAAAAAAAATAAAATAATTTTCATTTTATAAAAATTTTCTCAAATTTTCACACATAAAACAAATATTTTTTCCTTTGAAAAAATATTTTAAAAAAATTGAAATCTCTTAAAATAAATAATCCAGAATACATGAATAAAACATAAAATAATAAGGTGTTATATAACAAATGGAATAAAAGTAATCATACTACTATAACCATACAATGGTTCCATATAATCCAATGAAACTAAGAAATACATTGAAAAAATTATGGTAATTTCATATAATATCATCGAAAAATTAATATGTATCATGGGTAACTCACTAGGTATTAGGGTGAGGAATTCATAGAACATATTTCAACATAAAACCAACTTCTATCCAACATTGTATCCAAAAATAATAAAATCCACCCTAATTTCCCACACCAACCTCACTAAGGACACTCCCCTAGCCAGGGAAAATCATACAACTAGGGGACACTAACTAGTGAGTGATTTAACTGATGCAGCATAAATATAGACCATTTTTTAGCCTATGGTTTCTATAAAATTAATAAACTATATTTTATCAAAAAATGTGTGCAATAATCAATACATCAATCAATAATAAAAATATAATTATAAAAATCATCTCAACTCCAACATCCTAGTAAGAAAAAAAACCCTTCACAGAATACATATCACAATTATTATGAAACATCCCACTTAGTAGCAATAATTATTATCAAATAAAACAAAAAAATGGGTTTCAATTGAGGGTAGCATATTCAACATGAAATGTATTTTATAAAGTACCACATAAAAACATTATATAAAACCATACCAAGGGAAATCACAATTTTACAAATTCCAAGACCCAAGTGGGGTAAAATAAAATTTATCATCATAATTAATTTAAAATATGACTCTTAGGAAAATACCTAAACACACAGTGTCTAAAAAATACTTTGAAACTAGATGACCATTAAAATACCCTTTATGAGAAGTGTAGAAACACATAAAGCGCCTTTTAAATCCACTATGTTTATCAAATACAGGTATTTTTTTCAAACATGTAATTTGGAAATATCAAACACTAAATGACATATTAATAAAAGGAAAATTACAAAAAAAATTACCTCAATCAAGAAAAAAACAAGTCATAACAAGTCATCGTGCATGGTGAAATCCCAACCAAGAAATAAATATCCCTCTATAATCCTTAAACATCCAAATACCCAAATTAAAATTACCACAAACCTAAATATCAATAAACCCAAACCATGGGATTAATGGTAAAAAATAAGAGAAAGTGATTATGGGGTACGGAGAGGATAAGAACAAGAAAAAACGATAGATTTACCTTAATAATTCACTTAAAATTCGTGGAGAATGACCTCCAAATAAAAGGATAGGGGAGGAAGAGTTTCCAATGTTGCACCCCACATTTGGAAAAAATAAATTAGTGAGGATTGGATAAGAATAATATGAAATTAAGTGGGGTATAATAATAAATTAATAAAATTAAAACTAGGTAGACATGCTCCATGGCATGGCACTGACTTCCATGGTACAATTCCCTTCACCTAGAAACCATCATGGCATAACCCTCTTATCTATGGAATAATACACCCCAATCAGTAAAAATTGAAAACCCCATGCCCCAATCTACTACTATATACCCCTTACACTCTATAATGTAGCATGCCACCAGATATCCTAACTTTGGTGTAGTACATACCAGATATGAAATGATGAGCCTCCCTTTGTAAAATTTTTCAAAGGTCTTGGGAAAACGCCTCTTGGTAAAATAAGGATCCACCACATCATAGCCTATGGACTATGACGTGGTCACCCCATGCTCAAAATTTCATAGAGACATGGAAGGGTTGTAATGGTGTGACTTCCCACAATAATAGTCTATCATACTTATTTAATTTCATATATCTCCTTAGGACCTCTCAAAACACATAAAATAAGTAATAACCCTAAAAAAATAAAAATAACTCAAAATTAAATAATAAAAACTAAAAAAATGACACGAGGGAGGTCACAATTTTCCCCCACCATTCCACATTATGCACATATAATGTATTCAATAAAAGTATAGTGTAACATAAATAGGGTCATAAAGACACTTCATGACAAGAGGTGGGTGGATAGGGAATTGAATTGAGGGGTCATAATGAAAGAAATCATCAAACATACCAAAAACCTCTTAAAATCAACAAGATAAACCCACAAACATCGCTAGAAATCTCTAAACACAAAACAACCACAATCAAAATAAAAAAATATAAGTAAAATGAGTACCTATTATAGGTATCCCCACCATTTATAATTCATTTAAAATGGTGAAATATAGGAGACACAAATCTCTAAGTAATCATCAAAAGAAACTCACCTCTAATAAAACAAATAAAATCTGACATCCACATGATGAGGTTCATAGCCAAACCCATTAACACATTATAATCAAAAATGTAAAGTTAGAAACAAAATATAACATAAATTATGAAGAAACAACATGGGATCCTAACCTATGTCAAAACACTCGACTAGGATAATCTAGGACCTCAATCCGAGAACATTTCCTTATGGAAATCCAATAAAAATGAAAATCCATCACTATTAAGTTATCAACAGCACTAATAAAACACTCATACCAGTTACCTAAGCATGTATCCAAGGGTATCCCATGTTCTACCCATTATTTATCTAAACTCAATAAAACTAATCATTATGGATACATATACCTCAAGAAAATATAACCTAATTAAAGAGGAATGCACAAAACTATTGTATTTCATTATCCATAAATAAAACCCCAATAAATCTATAATACATGATAAATAAAGTCCCAAAAAAATGTTACCCAAAACTAGGTTACACTCAAGACTTCTTCTTGGAGTAGCTGAACTTACAAAACTTCAGAGGATGGCCCATGAGTCCACACTAAAGATAATTTTTTAGATATTTGACACAAGAGTTCATAGAAAGTATTGGTGTACCTCACTGAAACAAAATTAGATATATATTATTCTAAGAATAAATAATCCTTTGAAAATATTGTACATCACAAACTAGGTATGAATCATTACCTTCTACAGATAACCATGTCAGACTAGCTTCCACCAACATGTCCATAATGACTACTTCTTCATAATATATCATATCTAATTCAAATAAAACCACTCCAATGTCTATATAAAGTCCTCTTTTAAAGAAATAATCTTCTATATTTTCAATATAAAATATAAAGGGAGAAAACAATATTTTCTCTCAAAAATAATAGGCATACTCTTTCACTGACTTCTCACCCTAATGGAGGTTTGTGAATCTAATGTCCTCCACTTTAACATATATATGGTAAAGTTGTTGAATAAACATGGTATGGAATAATTCCAAAGTCATATCATTATGAAGCTAAGAAGGATTTATAATATCAAACTACACTCGAATAGGTCCCATAATAACAATATTCACCTTTAAATATTTAGTTATTTATAGAGAATTAATGATTCCCTCAATACTCTATAACCACTCCATCATCTCAAATAGACCTTGACCATCACTTAATAAATATGTGAAATGATTCCAAAAATATTTTATAGATTGCAAGAATAAATAATATATGAGTTTCACTACACAATATAGAGTCTTAGTAGAGTCAAAATGTATAGAAACCACTCTTAAATAATGAGAGGAATCACCTTGAGTGTCATCCTGATGAATTAACTTTCTACTTTACATCGAGATCTTTCAAGGAGGAATAATCCAAATAAAATAAAACATAAACTCAATTAATTCATATTAATAAAATTAAATTAAAAAATCACCATAAACAAAGGATAAATTCAAATATTCTTTTACAAAAGCTTTCAAACTTTTAATATAAGTCAATATTAGAAAATATTTAATCTCATTCAAGATTTTCAAGGAGACCCCTTTTTTAGAAACTACCAAAAATTTATTATAAAACAATTCACCTTTAGAATATTATTCATAATTCACATTGATCTTAAAATTAACTCAAAAAACACTATTATTAAGGAAAAAAATTCATAAAATTCCTCATTTTCCTCAAAACACCCTTCAAAACATATTCACAAACAAAAGCACAAAACAAATCACTCAACATAACCAATTCCAAACACTAATAAATCATAATAAAAATCTCTAAATTTCACACCAAATGACCAATGTCATCATTAAAATAAATTTTAGTGCGAAAAAAGGTCAAAAAACAGATATAGGGTTTCTGAAGTATTGTATATAATTTTTTCACCTAGTTTGGTAGGTTATGTACCAACCATGTGTTAAATTTTGTGAAAATCCTAGAACCATGTGCATAGCCTCTATATGGTTTCCAGACCATGCGATCTAACCATGTGACTCTAACACTCTTTTATTTTCTACCTCAAAACTAGGAAATCCCAAAACAACTCATGAAACATCCATAAGGATCAAATCATCACTAATTAATTCCAAATAAAATCCAATTCAAGACTAAAACCCCAACTACCCTTGGTAGATCAATATTCATTATGAATGGTGGTGATCAAGAACCTACTCATGATCTGTCTATTAAATTACAATAAGAGTCTTAGTCTCCATACTACCAAGATATACCCAAATAAAAATTGACAACTCTGATACCATTTTATAATGAATCATGTGAGGTTGTCTTGACATTCCACTTGAACTGGATCACCACAAGTCCTGAGGTGTTTTCCCAATTTCTATGGACTAGAAAAAAGAACCAAGGTATAAAAATATAACCATCTAGAACAATTTGATGCTCAAAATAAAAATAAAAAAAATCATATAATCCTCTTATAAATCTTTCATGTACCATCTAAATATGAGAAACCCATGTACAAAATAAATAGTTTCAACAATGATAAAACAACCAAAAATAGTATAACACAGTTGAATTATCAAAAAAAACTCATAAACCACATCATCACACAAACTAAACATAAAATAATAATCAAAATCACATGTTTAAGATAAACCAAAAGTGAGGTATAAGATAATGAGGAAAATACATAAACATTCCAAAAATAAAACTAATCTCCAATAACTGCCAACCATCTCTATATGATCCATGGAAACTCACCACACCCCATATATTTTGTCACTATACTATCCCAAATATTAATATATAAATATATTATAAATTGGAATTATGAAAGAATATATGATAGATTTATACACTCATAATTTTATGTTGGGTTTGAACAACAATGCCCAGTAGGATTTCAAAAAATAGTTTGTGCAATTTCATTCAAATTACCTTTCATTAAATCTATCTTAAATCATAAATAGAAAATTATTATTTCATGAGTATGATAATAAAAATATCATGACATATCCCTTTTGTAAAAAATAAATCCCATTTTAAGGAAAATAAGGGTAGAATCTATACTTTCAAAATAACCACTTAAAATAAGAATAAATATCTCTTTATGATTTTCAAAAGAAACCAATTATTTTTCCCCTTATTAAAATTTTTTCAAAATTCCAAACATAAAAAAACATTTACTTCTTTGAAACACCCATTTCATATGATTTTTTGAAATATATTTAGATAAACATACCAGATTGCACAAATAAAAACATAACACAAGAAGCAACCATATCACCAATGTAAAAAAGTAAGTAAATAACACTAACCACATGATGTTTCCACACAAACCAATTAAACTGGGGGATATAGTGAAATAAATTATTATAATACCCTATGATATCATCATAAATACCTAGGTATCATGCGAAACATACTAGGTTCTAAGGTTAGATAGTCCTAGAACATATATTTACCCAGAACCAACTATCGGGATACGTCATGTCCAAAAATAACCCAATCTACCTGATTTTCCAACAAAAAACTCTTCAAGGGACTCCTCTAGCTAAGGAAAATCATTCAAATAGAAAAATATAATTATTGTGAGATCTAAATGGTGTATTATAAATATAGACCTCTCTCTTATCCTATGATTCCCATGAAAGTAATCAATTGGTGGTGAGAAAAAAATTATTACATAATCATCACATCAAAAAACTATAAAAATATTATCATAAATCTCATATCTCCTCAAATACCCTCAAAAAAATATCTCCTTTCATATAATCTATATCAAAATTAATATACAACAACTACCTCATGATTCATAATCAGTATCTAGTAAAATGAAAAACAAGGAGCTCAGTTGAGGGTCTCTTATTTAACATGAAAACACTTTTATAAATATCTAAGTGGATTTTCCCTTGGTTTCCATCCCTCTTTTAAACATAACACTTATAAAATCTCATAATTATTTCAGTGACGGTTTTCATATGTTTCACATCTCATAGGGAGTTCAATCCTCTCTTGGGATTAACATAACCATGTTTTTTTCCTAAACTGACACCTAAACTACCACTTTCTACTAGAAATGTGAAATGAAACTTTTGATAAGAAGTGTCTTAGACATTTTATTCACCAGATAGATTCATCGTTTAACAAACCTAATTTTTTTGGTGTTCTAACTACGGATAATTCATACTTGATACCATATTATTCAAGATAATTATCAAACTCATTGGATATATATTCAGTTTCATTGTTATATTGAATATTCTTAATGGCCTCTCTAATTCTATTTTCCACCCTCCACCTATACATATTTATGAATTTTTTCACTTACCTCTTTCTCTTCAACAACATAAAAATCAACATCCAATTTTAATCATAAAAAATGAGTATAAAATATCTCTATCTATATGTGATTGATATATTCATGAGAAAGAAAATATATGTGTGAACCAGATTAAGAAGCTTAAATACTTTATTATTATTCTATTAATAAGGTTTATATAATATCTTACCCTATATGAATCTATCATATGTTCTACCTATATCACACTTAAAATTAAATATTTCCACTTAGACCTTTTTCTGGGATAGATTATCCATTTTTTGATAATGAATATATCTTAGCCTATAATTATATAGTTCATTTTCTTCTTCAATTTTAAGAAAAAATATTTTCTCATTATTATAAATTTTGTATAGATTTACACTCATTCACCATCCTTTTATGAGAGATTTTATAATTTCACTTTTGATCAATCCTCCTTTAAAATTAAAAGTAACTTTAATCCTAGAGTCATAAATTTGACTCATAATCAAGTGGTTGGGTCTCAACTTATTTATGAAAAGAACTTTCATGTTCATTTTCTCTCCTCTTACTAGTTAGGTTTTATCACTTACTTTTATTTTTAGAGCCCCATAATTAATATATCAGTAAATACCATTAATACTTTCTTTAATATTTTTAAAATATTTTCATTTACAATCACATGGTATGATCACCCACTATTGAGGATCCAAGATATATTTTTTAGATTATTTGAGTGAAACATCTACCAAATTAGATTTTTATCTCATTCTTATTTCTTTCCAAGGGAGTCTAGATATGATTGGGATTTTATGGTGTATCTACTTTTTCTCTTAAATGTAGAAAGAATTGTTATATCCACATTATTCTTCTAATATATAGAATTTATTTCTCAAGGGAACTAGACTAGATTTCCTATGATAAATATTCCTTTGATTTATGTGGTAGATATTTATGTCTCTTATTTTCCTGTAATTTATATCTTTATTCCCAAGGTTAAAATAACGAAACATTAACCATAAAAAAGATTTTTTATTTATGTCAAAGGATATAAAGGAATTCTCCTTTATTTAATTAATGTTGTATATTCCCTTCAATATACTTCATCCTTAGGGAAATAGGTTTCCATGTGTCCAAGAAATTGAAAAAAAAAACTATCATTTCATGAGCGGGAATAGTTTTATACTCCAAGTCCTCCACATGTATCCTATATTTGTGTAGTTATAATATTGATGGCCAATTTTAAAAGTCTTAAATTTTCATCTAATTTAATATTCCACTTGTTTGATACAGATGATATATTATTCTTTGAGTTATCAACCTCAGATCCAATACCACTATTTAAATTCTATTAGGTCTTTGTTTATCCTATATTTTATCAACACCATTAGATCCTCGTTTGGATATTTCTAAAAATTATGCATCAAAGAACCTTTTTACTATATATTTTTCATTGATTCAATTGATTTCACTTTAGTTTTAAACATTCCTTTTAAGTTAACCACTTCCACTTCTATAGATTCAATTATACTTTCCTTTTTCCTTTAAAAAAGAAATTATACCATCAATTTTTTTAATCATTTACTCAATTTTTAGTTTGTAGTCAATTACATCCCTTGCACTTCTATCACTAGATTATACATCTTCAAATACATCATGTAACACATCAATTTGACTCAAAAGTTGATCCATATATTCTGAGGATTATTTGGAAAAGAAGGAAAATATATTATTATTTATTGAATATTAATATCTTTAGGAGTTCCTTTCATTTCAATTTTTATCGACCATGACTTCAAGATCTTGATCATTCCCTTATTTAGGTTTTCCTTTTTCAACTGTGGACATTATAGAATATTGTTTTCTAAAATAAATTTAGTTTCTTCTTATTCTAAATAATCTTCTTTGTATTATTCTTCATTTCTCACAATGATCTTCCTTTTAAACTTATTTATAAATGATCTTCAAAACTTAAAGTTTATTCTAGGGGAAAACTTTATTCAAGGATTATATATAGTTTCCACATATTCTTCATCATTATTAAAACTTTTAGGATATCTATATATAACATAACTAACCTTTCCACACCTTGAATAGGATATGGGTAAGTTTCCTTCAAATTTTTCTTAGCCCATTTTGAATTTTTTTATATGATAAAGAAACTTGTTGTGTATATTTACCTTAGTACTTCCTTCTTTATTGATGTCAAGTTTTTTCATGCATTTCAATTCCATATCCTTTCTAACTTAATTGATTATTCCCTTAGGATTAACCCACATTTCATAATACGCTAATATATTATGTAGATAATCTAGTGATAACTTGACCATATTTATTTCTTTAAGGGTTGAAACATTTTTCTTCTTGATAGGTGGTTTTCTACTCAATATATTATTCACAACATTCACATACTGAATCTCTTCTCCAATACCTTGAATGTATCCAATCACATTAACAATGTGGTTGATAAATCTACTGATATTTTCATTTGGATATATCTTCAATTCATTAAACCTGTTATGTAATGCTAAAATATTTATCTTCATAAACATACTATCACCATCAAAAATATTAGTCGGTTTATCCCACATATCCTTTTTGGTAGTAAATCTCATCGTATTTATGTATATATGATTTGATAAATTATTCGATAAATAATTTTTTATTTATAATCATTATTGTTAAACTTATTGTATCCATTATTCATAAACAACTCAAAAACATCACTAACTTAAATTTCATGAATGGATATAGAGAAAACTTCAAGTTTGAGTGATCTTACATGAAATATCTTCCCTTTATAAAAAATTAGGAATTTTATTCCATCAAATAATGGAACTATACTTTCATTTATATTATTTTCCATGATAACTGAATTTGAAAAAATGGATTCTTTACCAGTGACCTAGCTATGATTCAACTTATTGCAAACACATCCCAACAAACCCTAATATAGGATGGGTGAATTATGGTGTATATTTATTTTAACTTATTCAATCATTCTATCATGTTTAACAATATCAATATCAATATTATTTTTTATACAAACATTAAATAACTAAATGAATAATATGAATGTAAGAACACATAATCCTATGTGGTTCCCCACTAAGGTCTAGTCTAAGGATCATATATTATTAGGGTGTCAATTTCCCAACATATAATGATCTCCATTGTAGTTATCATTGAGATTATATATTATTTCACTACCAATCTTAAGTAAACTATCTCCCCTTGAGATATTTCAAACTAAATGAGTAAATTTCGTACAAAAATTTAACTCGTTCATGATTACAGTATTGTTTATAAATTAAAAAATCATAAATAAAATAGTGTTTCCATTCTATTTTTTCTCTTATTCTTCTTCCTCAATCCATATCTTTAGAGTAATGGTATAGTACTTCACCTCTCCTCAACTACTTAAGTTAATTATATTTCTAATAAGTTTCATGTATTAATTATTTAAAGAAAAATTATTTAAATATCTTCCATATTCTGATCTAAAAACTCTTCACAATTACACAATAGTTTTCTTCTTTGAATCTAAGTCAAACTCACCCAATTAATTTCTAGATTTTATTTCTTAAAGAATTATATATTTGAATATAAATAATTGTTAATTTTTTCTAATATATAAAAGACTTTATTCTTTAAAAGTGTGAATATTCGTTAAATTTTAAATCTATAGAATTATTATATTAAATTCTTCTTCAAATACCAGTATGATATCTATATTCAAATCACTACTAAATTCACAAAATAACACCCTGAGAAATTCTTCCTGAATATATATTCAATTTTTTACAGAAATATCAACCATAAATTATGACTACTAATATTAAATAGAATAAGTGTCACTAACTATGATATTATTGAATGAATAAAGATACAGAAATCCAAGTGTTTCATATTGTAAAACAGATGAACAATATGAACTCTTAACATTACGAAGTTCAATGCTAAATCATAGGAAGTGTCCTAGAGATACCTATTGTATTCCATAATTATATAAAGGAAATGTTCATTAAGAAGTTCCATACTATATTTATGAAGTTATTTTATCTTTATAAAGTCTATCTTCATCCTTATGAATTTCTAAATTCATCTTTACATGCTCCCAATAGATCTTTCCAAACTTTGGATTTTCCAAAAAAATCATATGAGTACCAAAATCATCCTTAAAAAGTTATCCTTAATCTTTAAAAAGTTCAAAGTAATCCTTACAGAATTCATATGAACCATATAAATTTTTATTTTATACTTATGAATTACTAGATAATCCTTATAAACTCATCAAATGATCCTTACAGTCTTCAAATTCATCCTTAAAAAGTCCCAAATAATCCTTTTGAACATCCAAACCATCATTATGAAGTCATAGATAATCCTTATAAACATTCAATCCATCCATATAAATTCTCATGGAATCCTTGTAAACTTTTAGTTCATCCTTATGAATTTATGGCTTAGCTATTTTTCTTCATTCTGGAGACAATAGTTATGAAATTGAACTCATCCAAATTATTTAAGTGTTGCTAAAGTAAAAATTTAATTAGAAATACTCTTGAATAAATTAAATAATTCTCCAACATTCATAGTAAACCAATTAAATATAAGTTACCAAATTTACAGTACTTCTAAATTGAAAAATAACCAACACTTATAAGCCTTGGTTCCAATAACCCCAAAAAAATTCATATTTGTGATTGACATACTCTCTCAATCCATTACACATATATTATTCCCTCATATATCATTATATGTGGTTAGAATACTCACCAAACCAATAACATAACATGTAAATAGTTATCATATCAATCATAAGAATTCACAGGATATAAATCATTTCATTTTAAAAAAAATACAATAAAACAAGTCAATAATCACATATATATCACAAGGGTCACATTAAATGGAAACATTACCAATACCTATACATAATTTACCATAGGATCTTAAACTCCCCACTTGTCCCTATATTCTAACCATTTAAGGATACCACTATTTCTTCCCTTTATTTATTATCCTTTAAGTTTCTTATATGGGAACTAGGTCTCCTATCATGGTCCACTAAGTCAAAACATATCCAAGACACCCCCATGTGTTCCCTTCATAATTCCTAACACCTTTATATAGCTAGAAACAATATGGAAAAGAATTTTTAATACATAATAATAATTTCTTTATTATTTAATTGTCAACTTAGATTTCATATTATAAGTAATTTATATAAGGGGTGGTATAACATTCATCTCACTTTTAAAATATAACTAGGTCGATCATCTCACACCCAAAATATTCACAAATTCCAAACTAAGGAATAACCCACTAACTAAAAAATGCTAGATAGGGAGGAAAACACACCCCCAATTACTAATTAACTAGTCGGAATTTATAAGGAAACATGAAAATACCACACAATCCAAGCCTGAATATAACCTCTCATAATTATTATAATACTCAAATAAAATAAAGATAAGGTTTCCTATTCAAGTTAGTTTACTAAAATTTCTAAGGGATCCCAACTAGGCTCCTATTTTCTATAATTATCTAAATTAGAATAAACCTAATGAAAAATATCAACCATATTATTAATCCTCAACATATGTAAGACATCACATGGCCCCTAAAAACATATATTCTCAGGAAAATTAAGGGAAATACATTTAAATTTTTAAATACCAACTGATCATAGTTTCTATGATCTTATATCACAAGTCGTATAATAAAATCATAACAATCATGATTTTTTAATCAACACTTTCCTTAATCGAAGCTACCTTCTTAATTATAACTCTAAGATGAACCTGTTGTTATCCATCAATATATGCCCTAAATTCATAAATAAATATATTCATTAATAATGAAAAATTATAATTTATAATAAAATTAATTACATAATTAATTCTATGGGAATAATCAAATAACAACTCATCAGGTGATATATTATGGCCCAAACATTAAGCAGTATGGTGTGCACTACCCTCGACATCCACCCAGAATTTTGAGAAAAAAATATCCCCAAAATCCAATCTCAATTCACCAAATAATTACACCCAAAAAATTATGTAAATCCATAACTAATTCATATTAGTGACATAACTTAAACAATGATTCAATTCCTAGCATATTTCTCCTCTTAAGATCCACTCTATCCAATTAGCGTAAAATTTCCATCATTCACACCCTATTACACCATTATCTCTTTGAATTAGCATTAAATATCCAATCCTAATCCACTAAATTATATTAAATGTAATAGTAATAATAGAGTATGTGAAATAGGGTAGAAACTAAATTTAATCATCAAATAAATCACCCCACTAAAACCAAGGATAGAAATGAGGGAGAAGGATAAGGGAAGGGGAGTGGCTAACCCTTCCCTCTACCAAAACAAGAACACCCCCATATGGGTTGTTCTAATAAAGGAGGCAACAATTAAAATTATACCCCACTTTAATAAAATTTAAAAAAATAGAATTGGTAATATATTCAATCACCATCATCCTCCTAGTGCTCCATTTGGTAACTAGTGCTAAGCATCATCCACCTTCTAGCTCTAAGTTGGGAGTGGGTCCCTTACGACCACCATCGTGTACACAATGCCACCCAACTAAGTACCTCATGGATCACTACATCCATTGACCAGTACCATCCAACCCCTTAAAACCATGATACATTATCTAGGCCACCTCCACCTGATCTAACCCCTTGAAATCATCTAATAAAACATTTAAAAAAATTCCAAACACCAAACCCTGATCCAAATAAAAAAAATCAATTTCATTCTAGTTCCACTCTCTTTGGAACTTAGTTAAATTTTGACTCGCTAACCGAAATTATAGTGGTCCATTACAGATAGATAATTTACTAATGAGATAGAAATTTATTTCTATATAAGGGACAACCAATTAAGTATACCACATATAGTTTGTATATTATGAATTTGGTATTCTATGGTGCATTTTTTATTAAATCTATGTAATTAAGGTTATAATGATACCTAGCATGAGAACCATTATACTTTAATATAATTATTATACCATCCTTGAAGTTGAGATAATTAGGGGATGGTTGGGTATGTTAAATTCCATGTCATCGGTTGAGGATTAACCAAGATGGATTTTTTCCTCTGTTATGATGAATATAGCATATAATCCCTTGATTGAGATGAAATTTAGTATTGTAAAGATATACCTATATATGTTACATGTGATGTTATTATTTGTTTGATGATGGGTGTCTGATGTGATCAAATGATTGGGAGAATGAAATGATATGTGTCCATCTATTTGGTCAGTCTATACATGGATAATTAATAATATATGAGTTGGATATACAATATTGGCTTAATTCATGTCTCTTTTCCACTTTATGTATTGTAAAAAATGATTATATGGTTATGTTATCTTGTATATTATATAGTCAATAGACACAGTGAAGCATATACATGGATTTAATAGAGATCATGACAAATCCCATTATAACTTGAGTAAAATTTAGGCTTTTATAGTAACCTCTCTTTGATTATATTTATAGACTAGGAAATTCATTATTGTTATCGATGATACAAAGGTCTATGGGATTACAATTTTTAGTTGTGTGAATTAGGATTAATTTTTATTTCAAATTTAATGTAAAAAACATTGAGATATACCTAAAAATTATTATGGATGATATATAAAAGAATTTTTTGATGTGTTTTAGCAACTCATTACATATGATATATCATGTGGTGAAAATGAATGACATGTTTTTTAAAAGGAGTTTCAGATATAGACTAGAAAAATTATTATGTATGATTTTAAATGTAGTCTCTAATGGCCCGAAGGCCTTCATTTTTTATTGATTTTTGATAATTCACCTCTCAAAGGGTGAGGTGGAACCCTTACAAGGCCTGTAGGCATAAGTATTACATGGAACACAAAACCTATCTCCCATATATTAAGCTATCATAATCAGTTTTTTCATAATGTGATGATGATTAGAGTAGTTTAAATGTAAAAAAATGTTTAGGTATTAAACATTTAAGAGTGGGTGGTTAAAAGGAATTTTAGTTATGAAACATTTATGAAAAAATATATTTAATTTTTTATTTTTTTGTTTCAAATGAGTGTAAATTTTCGGCCTATATAAACATATTCTATGCTTTGGGTGGATATGTGACACTATGATTTGGTTACCGAAACACTTATAAATTTAAGTTGTTACTCTCTAACTCAATTCTTATTTAATTAGAGGTTTTTTGTAAACAATTAAAAATAGGTAATATTTACTAAGAATTGGGATATTCATTCATCCCATGGATTCTAAGGAGGAAGGATCCCATTGTATGCTTCTTAATGATCACTATTAAGCTTGTGTTAAGGATCTAGGATAGTTTAGATAAATAGAAAAAAGGTGTATTATTATTCATCTTATTTTCTTTAATCTAAATGAATGGGTAGATACTAAGGTGTAATAGGTTAAGTTTGAAATTTTCCAATGAATTTAGATATGTTTTATCCCTTAAAACCCCTTCATTCTACCATAAAGTAAACTAAATGTTACCAAGTGTCCACCCAGATATATTCTCCCTACTATAACCTAACTTCTCCACCGAATAAAATTCTGTAAATTAATGGTTTTGTAGATATCCACCTATAGGTACTCTCATTATTTCTATATATCCACCCAAATGGACTCCCTATGAAATGACTAGTTATTGATCTATTCAACACTAGTAATGAATTAGTGTTGGTGGAATTTTATCAAATTTTATATTTTTAATCCATCTTCTATTTTACATCAGTCACTGTTTAGTGAATGAATCTTACATTCTCTCTTCCCTACCTTTATTTTTTCATAAAACCCATCCAAACAAACAAATTGTAATTATTGAAAAGGTTATCATTTCAATAATAAAGGATAATAATTGTTGTTAATGAGAAAATCCATGATTACATAACCCACTAGTAACTAACTTTAATATATATAAATGGGATAATATCTATGAACATTTGAGTAATTTAGTATCTAAATAGTGTATGGTTCATCTCACACCTCTACATCATCCCATTAAGTCTTTATATTTACTTTAAATAGTGTACAATAACTTTTCTATATGGAACTTATTTTTCTTATTCTCTTACTTACACAGTAGTAGACAATGGATTTATTTCATTAATTCTTCTTTTTTTTACTCTGGTTGTAAGATAATTGTTTATCTATTCATACATGAATACATACAACCTTATTCTTTGTTTTTATACTTACAAATTCATAAAAAAAACTTCTTAACTTTTCACAATTGTAAATATGAATGTTTCCTTTATTTTATTGAAGTGAGGATTCTTATCTGTCTTCACTTGGATAGATGAAAGTTGCATTTTTTTCACAAAAATTGAATAGCACAACACTCTCTTCTTGTCTTATTCTTCTTCTATTTTACTCAGTGAAAAATTATATCATTGGAACTCTATTTTTATCTATCTTTTTATACTTAAATATTTTGGATTTTGAAATATTGTATTGGTTCTTTTCTTTACACTGATACCCAAGAGTATTCAATGTAATATTTTATCAGATCTCACACACATTTCTTTGACCTATATAATATATATATATATAACATTAAAATTTTGTTTTTAATAATATTCAATATTCAAATTTTCATAAATCTAAAAATTTAAACTCTCTAAAATCACATTCTTCATAATCACTTTTGTTTCCATTTAAAGAGTTTAAAGACTCAACTGAAGACCTGTATATTTTCCTAGCCCAATTGTGGTAACATTATGGCTACATATTTTCTATAAAACTCATCACTCTATTATCTTTATTAAAATTCCATGAAAACCACTTCATTAAAACACTCCACCTATTCATGAAGATTTATGGAAAACTAAGTGAAAATAACCCTTTTTTTCTCAGATGTTTTTCCTTCATTCATCTCTTAAAAAATGGTTAAAATCATAGTTCAAACCAAGCAGTTGTGCAAATAAATTTGAATTCAAATCATAAACATCATCATCGTATTCACGTACCATAGTAATTTAAATGTAGTATGAATAGTATATAACTTCATGACTTTTCATGTTTATATTTTGGAAAACGTTTTTTGATCCTTAGAGCCTTACACATCCAAGGTCATATAGCTACACATTTCATATAGATTTCCATTGAATCATTAATTTAATATTTAGTTGATATGAACTTCTAATATTTAATCACATACTTATTCATGCATGATCTTAAAAAGATCTTCTTCATCTATCGAGGGGATTATTAATTGGATTTTTCAACATCTTTAATGGTAGAACACAACATCCAAATATGTTGATCTCATGGTATTAAACTCAATGGTATAGATTGAGGTTTAAATGATAGGATAAAATGGTGTTATTTTATTTAAAAATCATACAGGTCCATATTTTTTAATAGATGAATAGTGTAGTACCTGAATGAGTCCCACATCGATTTCTAACTAGGTAGAACATTTATATATCAATTATAGTGAGCTAAGTATTGGGAATAAAATCACATAGGTTCCTCCTTGAACTATAAATTCACCAAAACACCCTAATAATGCATATTTATCATGGTATATTGTCATTATATATAGGGTATTTTTCTCCTCTATGCCACTATAGGAATTGATCACCTTTGAGCTCGAATGGTTGTCTTCATGATATGAAATAACTACTCAGGATTAATTCCAGTTGTCTCAACATACTTCCAAGATATTTGTTTTCCCTCTATATTCTTCACCAATATATTGATATAGATACTAAATGAATTTTGAAATACATTAATAAAATATAAAACAAAAAGAAAAATAGGATCAATAAACTCCCCCTTTGTAATTATTATCAATACCCACAAAAATGATGTGTCAATATGTGAAACTATTTTTCTCACATATTAATCTTTCTGTATCTCCCTAATTATTATAACCTATTAATTTCACTTTATCTCCCCCTTATTGATAAGAAATAAAAATTACTTTAGATTGTGGTATGAATTCTAACTAAAGAAATGTGTCGTCAAACATTCCACTATAAGTCTACATGTGTCATGCTTGGTGTAAAAAATAAGAGGGATTTATTTAGATTAAAAAAATCCATTGTTACATGAATTTTATATCAACTAAAATGAGTCTCTCATTGCCTTTAAAATTTATCCAATGGTTTCTCAAAAATTTAGTAGATTAAGATAAAAAAATTAATTCAAATTGATATAAATATTCTTATTAAATCTTTGAATCTAATTTCACACACTTACTTCAACACACAAGTTAAAAAAATTCAAGTATTTATTTTAGGTTTTAATTTTTAGAAATCATCACTAAATCATATTAAAAATTCACTTATATGGAATTTATTAATATCAAATTTCTCCTACTTAATGTTAGGATCCTATTTTGTTACCAAGGATGAGAGAATAATAAATTATACCTTTTCAATGTCACTTCTTCCACTAAATTCCATAATTCCATATTATTAAGAGATTAATAGTTCTAAAAGTTTATTTAATCATTCTTCACATATCTCCCATTAAATGGGATTCCCCTCATTACATTTATAAAAGTGGATATCTTCCTTGGATATATTTCCATGATTTACTAAGTAGAGAATGAAAAAAATGGAATTTTCACCGTCTATATAGATTTAATCTCTTGCACTACTTCTTAGGTTCTCCAAATAAGAAAATAATTCACCTTCAATTCCCTACATTATAATAAAAAACACATTAAGGTTAAAGAAATAATATGTATCCTCTTATTCCTTAATGTGAACAGAATGGTTGAGATAATTTTTTCATCCAAGTTACCCCATTATTCATGCTGGAACATCTAGTTTTTAGAACTAAATATTCTTGGGAACACATTGATCTCTTCAGAAATTCGTATTCATTATGTGGATAACTTTTCGTATCAAAATTATTCATAACCAATGTAGTATTAATATTTTTTTAGGATCTTAATTTTTTTGGTATTATAGTTAAAGAAATATTATTAGGGTGTACATCCTTATTTTATCTCCATCAAAGTTCTTTTCTACTTGGGTTGTCATGTTGAAAACCTCACAGGAAATTCATATTCTTCATGTGGAATAACTTATTCCCATTAATAACTTTCATTTTCTTGTTCCTATTCAATATTTATTGACTTTTCCAAATTATCTGGATAGATTATTAATCATTCTTTATATACAAGTAAGCCTTGTTAAATCCTCTACTTATATTCTTCTTCTATGTTATTTTAAATGAATCAATCCCTTTATGATTTTAATAGACAAATTTCCATTTGTTTTTTTTCTTACTTCTACCAATACATACATCTATATATTTTTTTCAGGTTTATATAGTTTTTCATTTAATTTTATAATATAATAATATTTTCTATTTAGATGTATAACCTATATTATAGTTATTATAATGTCTTTAAACTTGATTTTTCATTAATTGGTTTTCTAAGGATTATTGATCATTCTTTTGTAACTTATTTGGAGCATTCATATTAGTATAATTATATAGCTTCCTTACTAAGTCTATATTTTCTTCATTTACCAATTATTGTGGAAATATTTTCAAATTTTATTTTTATATATACAGATATGGGAATGAACCATCTCTATGACCACAACCATTGAAAACATCATAGATATCTTCATGTTTTTAAAATATATTTGACTTAGATAAATTTTTTAAAATCTATTGATTTCCCTTATTCTCTATATTTATTCCCCTTAAAATGGGATTAAATTAAATTTTTGAAGTTTATGGGAATACAATAAATCTAATGAACTTTTCCCAAATATAAGGCCCCAGCCTTAAACCATACTTAATCTTGAGTTATTACAAGATTACACGTTGAGGATCTTTTCAGGTTTAGAGTTTTAGAGAATTAGATCATAAAACTTGCATTACATTCCACATATAAACAAAGTGGTTACATAAAGATAGTATTATTCATTCCCATAAATGGAAACACATTTAAAATAAAACATGGATTATTTCTTGACACATCCTTGACTCTATCATCTTATCATGTACCTTTCCCTTGACCTGTGAAAAACATTTCAAAAACTTGGGATGAGCATAAAAACTCAGTATGGGTTATAAATACATGGAAAGGAAACATGGGTACATACATACATAAGAGTGAAATCATACTTTACCCATAAAACATAATCACTTTAACATAACTCATCAAATCATGAATAAATCATAGAAATCATAAGACATAAAGGTAACTTGAGGCATTCATAACATTCTTACGTAGGGAGTAACCCTCTTGGTTACGTTTGGAATACCCATCACAGTATATTCCCTAAAATCTCTTCGGAGAAACCTTAACGTTTCACTCCTTCACGTTACCCAATGCATTGGAGAGATATAACGGGCTCACCCGCCCTTAGTTTATCATGGAACCACCCGTCTTCATAATAATTCCCAAGAACCATAACATAATCATATCACATAAAACATGCATAAAGGAAACATAACATTTCCACATTTCAATCACGAGATATCAATACAACACATTGATATAATAAAAACATTATGAAAACCATTTTCAATACCAAAGTAAAACATGGTATTTATTTTTTTTTTTTAAAAAGAAGGTATGGCTTGTAGAGGAATCTGAAACTCAAATAACGGTTACGACGGCGGAAAAGTCGTTGTCGCCGCATACGTACGACAAAAACATTCCCTTTTGTCGTTTAGTAAACGCTTCGTATAAAAAAGATTCCTTTTGAATAAACGTAAAAGTCAAAGGGGTTTATACACCGTATAAAAGAAAGTTGTGTATAAAATAAAATATGCCTCAATGAAAGGAGATTGAGACGAAGTCCCATACCTCGTATCCGACTTGACCTGACCGTTCTTTAATCTCCTTTAAAAGTGTATCTCCATTTGATTTGAGTCTAAAGGCTTCCTTTGAAAGGATTCTGCCCAAAGGGAATCCTCTAGAATGAGGAGAGGGATGTGGAGAGAGTAAATGGGCAGGGGTTGGCCGAGCCAAAGGCTTGAGAAGTGTGTGAAATGAGGTAGAGGTGGGGGCCTTTTATAAGAGGAGAGGAGGGGCACTATTGGAAAGTAGAGAAATATTACTTTATTTGAAAATATGTTTCGGTTTCAAAAGGTCCCAAATTGATATAATTCGTGGATAAGGTGATAAGACTTCGAAATCCACTCATCCAATAAGTTTTGGACATGTGTAGTTCATAGATTTTACATTATCTTTCCATTTTATTTAAATCGTCAAATAATGATGTCATCGCTGCATCATTATTATGTCATAAATAATTTAATTTATTTAATGTCTAAAAATCATAAAAAAAATACTATGATGTAGGAAATATTTTTAGATTTCCAATGAATATTTATAATCAAAAATATGATCTTTATAACCCCATGTAAAAATTGTTTTCGTAAAACATCTTATGTTTGTGTCATTTTTACTTTTACATTAAATAAAAAGTTATTTATGTCATTTCCAAACCAAAGTGTCTCCATGGGGTCCCCAAGTTGACCGATGGATTTTCTTGGTCGGCCATGACACAACCAATAAGGTTGGGACATGTGTCTAGGTCATTTCCTATTATTAAAGCATTATTTATACCTTAAACTACCCTAATTACCACTAATCGCGATTAAGAACTTAATAAGTTACTATTCACCAAAAAATTATTATAATCTCATTGAACCACATTTTACTTCTTAATGACAACCATGTATGTCGGATTTTCAAAATTCAATACACATTAGTGGTAAACTTTCATTTAACTGAAAAATCAGTTTGCTTGATTACCACTTAGTGGTTTCACTATTCATCAAAAATTGAAGTTTTTCAGAAAATTACCAAAAATTCACCCTAAGCTATATTTGATACTCCGAATTCAAAAATGAAGTCTATTTTACAAAATTCAAATCATATAAGTCACATTAATTAATTTAATAATTAATTCCCGCTGCCAGAGCAAAAAAGCGTGTTTTTACAAAACAATAAGTATCAAAAGATTGACACCAGTTTAAGTCTAATTTCAAAGTGAAATTGATTCCAATGACCACCATTGGATAAAATGGTAAAAATATATTCTAATTTCACTTCAAAACCAATTCAAAACATAATCTAATCATATAAATAAATTAGATTAAAAAGCAGTTTTGATGTAAAATGCAGTATGTTTCACTATTCATTAAAAAATGAACATTGTCAGAAAAATACCAAAAATAAACACAAGGTAAATTTTGATGTCCCAATCATAAATAATAAGTTTATTTTGAAAAACATAGTTTATAAAATTGTCAAAATATAGATTCAAAAATGGTTTGCCATCAAAAGGCACTAAAACAATCTTTTAAGAATATTAGTGTATTCCATGCATAAGATTGTATTTATTTTCATTTTAAGCCTCTATAACACTATCTTAATCATTAATAGACATAGATAAAAATATATATTATTCATTACTTACTTGGGATGTTACATCCTTCCCCACTTTAGAAAATTGCGTCCCCGCAATTTATTTACTTATCGAATAAATGGGGGTACTTATCCCTCATTGCATTTTCAGATTCCCATGTTGCCTCTTCAATCATGTGGTTTTTCCAAAAAACCTTTACCTGCTTAATCACCTTATTTCGTAACACTTGCTCCCTGTGGTCAAGAATATGGACCGGTTGTTCCTCATAAGATAGGTTCTCTTCCAGCTGAACTACCTCGGGACTCAATACATGAGATGGATCTGGCATATACTTTCTCAACATCGAAATGTGAAAAACATTGTGTACCTGAGATAAACTCGGAGGTAAAGCCACTCGGTATGAAACTGATCCAACTCTCTCCAGAATTTTGTATGGTCCAATGAACCTTGGACTCAACTTTCCTTTCTTACCAAATCTCATCACACTTTTCCAAGGAGAAACCTTGAGAAAAACATGATCACCAACCTCGAAAGATAGATCCTTCCTCCAGTTATCCGCATAACTCTTCTGCCTGCTCTGAGCTGTTCTCATGTGTTTCTGAATCAGCTGAACTTTTTCTACCATCTCTTCTACCAATTCTGGTCCCATCAACTTCCTTTCACCCACTTCATCCCAGAAATCTGGAGTTCGACACCACTTCCCATATAATGCCTGAAATGGCGCCATCTGTATACTGGAATGAAAACTGTTATTATATGAAAATTCAACCAAAGAAAGATGTTGGTCCCAACTTCCCTGATAATCCATAGAACAAGCTCGTAGCATATCCTCCAATTTCTAAATTGTTCGTTCTGACTGCCCATCTGATTGAGGATGAAAAGCTGTACTAAAATTTAATTCAGTACCCAACGACTTCTGAAGGCCTTTCCAAAAGTTAGAAGTAAACCTGGGATCACGATCCGATACAATGGAGAGAGGAACTCCATGTAACCTGACTATCTCTTTAAGATACAAACGGGAAAGTTGATCAATAGAGAAAGTATCTCGTATAGCAAGGAAATGAGCAGATTTGGTCAAGCGATCAACAATAACCCAGATTGCATTATTACCTCGAGATGTCTTCGGTAATCCAACAACAAAGTCCATGGATATATTCTCCCATTTCCACTCTGGCACTGGTAAAGGCTGAAGCATCCCTTTCGGTAACTGCCGCTCTGCTTTAACCTGTTGACAAGTCAAACACTTCATAGTAAAATCAGCAATGTCTCTTTTCATTCCATCCCACCAGTAATACTCCCGCAGATCTCTATACATCTTAGTACTGCCCGGATGAACTGAAAACGGAGAACTATGAGCTTCACATAACAACTCTCTCTTCAACTGTGAATCACAAGGCACACACAATCTCCTCCAAAATCTCAAAACACAATCATTATCAATGTTGAATTCAGGAAACTTACCTTTCTGAACCAGCTCTACCTTTTTCTGCAACTCACTGTCTTGCTTCTGTGCTTGCTTGATTCTATCTGAAAGAGATGATCTCACTGATACCTGAAACAAAACAGAAGGACTCCCCGCACCAACAACTTCTATGCCAAAGTTCATCAAATCCTTAACCAAAGGATCACGTTCCAAACGCAACATTGTTAATGAAGAATTACTTTTTCGACTCAAAGCATGAGCCACTTTATTTTCTTTTCCC
The DNA here is from genome assembly GCA_963277665.1 of Viscum album. Taxonomy (NCBI): domain Eukaryota; kingdom Viridiplantae; phylum Streptophyta; class Magnoliopsida; order Santalales; family Viscaceae; genus Viscum; species Viscum album. Next base: position 529,503,335 of record OY728128.1, read on the forward strand.
GGATGGTAATGAATTGTACAATCATAATCCTTGATTAATTCCAGCCATCTCCTTTGTCTCATGTTTAACTCTTTCTGAGTGAATATATACTTTAAACTTTTGTGATCGGTATATATTTCACACTTTACTCCATATAAATGATGCCTCCAAATTTTTAAAGCAAAAACAACAGAAGCTAATTCCAAATCATGTGTAGGGTAATTTACGTCACGAGTTTTCAACTGTCGTGAAGCATAAGCAATTACCTGATCATTCTGCATTAGGACGCAACCAAGTCCTTTCAATGAATCATCACTGTATATAACAAACTCACCATTACTGGAAGGTAGTGCCAAAACTGGAGCATTCACCAATCTTCTTTTCAATTCCTGAAAACAGTCATCACATTCTTTTATCCAGATAAACTTAACACCCTTCCGAGTTAGCTTAGTCATTGGACTAGATAACCGTGAAAAATTTCTAACAAACCTTTGGTAATAGCCCGCCAAACCAAGAAAGCTACGAATCTCGGTTACATTTGTGGGTCTTGGCCATTCTTCCACAACTTTTGTTTTTGTAGGATCAACAGTTATTCCATCTTTAGAAACAATGTGACCAAGGAAAGAAATTTGTTGCAACCAAAACTCACACTTGCTGAATTTACCATACAGTTTCTTTTCTTTTAAGGTTTGCAAGATAACCCTTAAATGTTTTTCATGCTCCTCTTTACTTTTAGAAAACACCAAAATATCATCAATGAAAACCACCACAAACTTATCCAAGAACTCATGGAAAATTCTATTCATTAAGTCCATGAATACAACAGGTGCATTGGTTAGACCAAAAGGAATTACTACAAATTCATAATGGCCATATCTCGTACGGAACGCAGTCTTCGGAATATCTACCTCCTTTACCTTCAGCTGATGGTACCCCGATCTCAAGTCAATCTTTGAAAAAACCTGAGCTCCCTGGAGCTGATCAAACAAATCATCGATATGAGGCAAAGGATATTTGTTCTTAATAGTGATATTATTCAAGGCTCTATAATCAATGCAAAGTATCATAGAACCATATTTCTTTTTAACAAATAAAACAGGAGCACCCCATGGTGATGTGCTAGGTCTAATGAAACCTTTCTCTAATAAATCTTTCAATTGCTCCTTCAACTCTAAAAGTTCAATTTGTGCCATTCGATAAGGGGGTTTTGAAATTGGCTTAGCATCAGGAACTAAGTCAACAGTAAACTCAACTTCCCGATATGGTATTATTCCAGGCAACTCATCAGGAAAAACATCAGGATACTCATTTACCACTGGCACATCATTAATCTGAACAGTTCCTTTATTTTCAACGACGTGTGCAAGGTAACATTCATTTCCATCTTTTACAAGTTTCTCGGCCTCTTGATATGTTATCAAAAGTAAGGGTTCATTCCTGTAAACAAACTGAAAGTATTTCTGAAAAGAAACTTCTTTAGCTCTACAGTCAATCTTAGCATGGTAAATAGAGAGCCAATCCATACCCAGGATAACATCAAACTCTACTAGAGGTAGAACAATAAGGTTTGCAAGTAGGTTCTTTCCACAGATAAGGATAGGAAGATTCTTATAAATTCTTTTTGCCTCAACGTTCCCCCCAGGTGTTTTTACCAAAAGTTCAGGAGTCATTTCTTGAGATGGTATTCCCATTTTACTAGAAAAGGTTTCAGAGATGAAAGAATGTGTAGACCCCGAATCAAACAACACACTGGCATAATCTGAAAAAACAAACAAAGTACCTGATACAACTTCATTTGATGGCCCGACATCTGTTGAAGTAGTTGCAAAGGATTTCACCACCCCTTTCTGTTTGTAGTCTAATTGCTTCCCATCACTCAAGCTCTTTGTCGGACACTCATTTACATAGTGACCCATCTAATTGCACTTAAAACATTTCACTAACTGTAAATCAAATTTTTTCTTACCTTCACCTTGATCCTTTCCAGTGCAATCACGAGCCTTATGTCCCATCTTACCACATCGGTAGCACTTCCTAGAATTCAGAAGACATTCCCCAGCATGCCTTTTTCCACATTTATCACAAACTGGAAACTTAGTTCTCTTACCATCAGACTTTTTTGAAGAATTCTTACCTTTATCCTGCCACCTCGGTCTCTTCTTCTGCTGGTTGTTATAGAAAACTTGGTCATCGGCAAACTCCATTTCCACATTCTCAGCACATCAAACAAGCTTTTCATAACTTTTAAACTCACGAGAAGCTAATGCCCTTCGATACTTTGGCTTTAATCCTGAGTAAAAAACGATTGATTTTACTATCAAGGTCCCGGATAAAATTTGGAGCATACCTTGCCAATCGAGTGAACCTTTCTTCATAGGCAGCCACTGAGTCTTCCTCTTGCCTCAATTCCAAGAATTGCTTTTCCATCCTAAGTCGAACAGCCTTAGGAAAATACTTCTCAAGAAACATACCTTTGAATTCATCCCAGTCAAGAGCATCAATCTCATCGGCGTCCCGGATATTTTTAACCATAGACCACCACTGATCTGCTTCACCCTCCAAACGGTAAATAGCAAGACTAAACTTTTGATTGTCTGAACACCCCATGACATCAAAAATCTTCTCCAGTGATTTAATCCACCCTTCAGCTAGCACAGGGTCAGATGATCCTCTGAATGATGGTGGATGTTGCCTCATGAAATGTTCCACCACTGACATGTTCCTCTGCGGTTGTTCTGGCTGATCTCGTGCATGGATACCACCGCCATTTATCGCTTGAGTCAACTGCGCCATTACTGTAACAAACTGTTCAGTTCCAATTCCGACCATTTCTGGATGCTGATTCGGAAGGTTATTTCCTTCCGTATGCCTTCCTAGCACTGCTTCCCTGTTTCCTCTGCGGAAAACCATTCTGAACAAAAATGTCTTAGATGAAGCAACATGGTAATCTTTAAATGCTATATCATTTCGAAAAAAAAATATTTTTGGATAATCATTTAATAGAATTCTAACTCCTAAAGTTATCTAAATCGACCTTTGATACCAACTATAAGGCCCCATCCTTAAACCATACTTAATCTTGAGTTATTACAAGATTACACGTTGAGGATCTTTTCAGGTTTAGAGTTTTAGAGAATTAGATCATAAAACTTGCATTACATTCCACATATAAACAAAGTGGTTACATAAAAATAGTATTCTTCATTCCCATCAATGGAAACACATTTAAAATAAAACATGGATTATTTCTTGACACATCCTTGACTCTATCATCTTATCATGTACCTTTCCCTTGACCTGTGAAAAACATTTCAAAAACTTGGGATGAGCATAAAAACTCAGTATGGGTTATAAATACATGGAAAGGAAACATGGGTACATACATACATAAGAGTGAAATCATACTTTACCCATAAAACATAATCACTTTAACATACCTCATCAAATCATGAATAAATCATAGAATTCATAAGACATAAAGGTAACTTGAGGCATTCATAACATTCTTACGTTGGGAGTAACCCTCTTGGTTACGTTTGGAATACCCATAACAGTATATTCCCTAAAATCTCTTCGGAGAAACCTTAATGTTTCACTCCTTCGCGTTACCCAATGCATTGGAGAGCTATAACGGGCTCACCCGCCCTTAGTTTATCACGGAACTACCCGTCTTCATAATAATGCCCAAGAACCATAACATAATCATATCACATAAAATATGCATAAAGGAAACATAACATTTCCACATTTCAATCACGAGATATCAATACAACACATTGATATAATAAAAACATTATGAAAACCATTTTCAATACCAAAGTAAAACATGGTATTTATTTTTTTTTTTTAAAGAAGGTATGGCTTGTAGAGGAAGCCGAAACTCAAATAACGGTTACAACGGCGGAGAAGTCGTTGTCGCCGCATACGTACGACAAAAACATTCCCTTTTGTCGTTTAGTAAACGCTTCGTATAAAAAAGATTCCTTTTGAATAAACGTAAAAGTCAAAGGGGTTTATACACCGTATAAAAGAAAGTTGTTTATAAAATAAAATATGCCTCAATGAAAGGAGATTGAGACGAAGTCCCATACCTCGTATCCGACTTGACCCGACCGTTCTTTAATCTCCTTTAAAAGTGTATCTCCTTTTGATTTGAGTCTAAAGGATTCCTTTGAAAGGATTCTGCCCAAAGGGAATCCTCTAGGATGAGGAGAGGGATGTGGAGAGAGTAAATGGGCAGGGTTTGGCCGAGCCAAAGGCTTGAGAAGTGTGTGAAATGAGGTAGAGGTGGGGGCCTTTTATAAGAGGAGAGGAGGGGCACTTTTGGAAAGTAGAGAAATATTACTTTATTTGAAAATGTGTTTCGGTTTCAAAAGGTCCCACATTGATATAATTCGTGGATAAGGTGATAAGGCTTCGAAATCCACTCATCCAATAAGTTTTGGACATGTGTAGTTCATAGATTTTACATTATCCTTCCATTTTATTTAAATCGTCAAATAATGATGTCATCGCTGCATCATTATTATGTCATAAATAATTTAATTTATTTAATGTCTAAAAATCATAAAAAAAATACTATGATGTAGGAAATCGTTTTAGCTTTCCAATGAATATTTATAATGAAAAATATGATCTTTATAACCCCATGTAAAAATTGTTTTCGTAAAACATCTTATGTTTGTGTCATTTTTACTTTTACATTAAATAAAAAGTTATTTATGTCATTTCCAAACCAAAGTGTCTCCATGGGGTCCCCAAGTTGACTCATGGCTTGTCTTGGTCGGCCATGACACAACCAATAAGGTTGGGACATGTGTCTAGGTCATTTCCTATTATTAAAGCATTATTTATACCTTAAACTACCCTAATTACCACTAATCGCGATTAAGAACTTAATAAGTTACTATTCACCAAAAAATTATTATAATCTCATTGAACCACATTTTACTTCTTAATGACAACCATGTATGTCGGATTTTCAAAATTCAATACAGATTAGTGGTAAACTTTCATTTAACTAAAAAATCAGTTTGCTTGATTACCACTTAGTGGTTTCACTATTCATCAAAAATTGAAGTTTTTCAGAAAATTACCAAAAATTCACCCTAAGCTATATTTGATACTCCGAATTCAAAAATGAAGTCTATTTTACAAAATTCAAATCATATAAGTCACATTAATTAATTTAATAATTAATTCCCGCTGCCAGAGCAAAAAACGTGTTTTTACAAAACAATAAGTATAAAAAGATTGACACCAGTTTAAGTCTAATTTCAAAGTGAAATTGATTCCAATGACCACCATTGGATAAAATGGTAAAAATATATTCTAATTTCACTTCAAAACCAATTCAAAACATAATCTAATCATATAAATAAATTAGATTAAAAAGCAGTTTTGATGTAAAATGCAGTATTTTTCACTATTCATTAAAAAATGAACATTGTCAGAAAAATACCAAAAATTCACACAAGGTAAATTTTGATGTCCCAATCATAAATAATAAGTTTATTTTGAAAAACATAGTTTATAAAATTGTCAAAATATAGATTCAAAAATGGTTTGCCATCAAAAGGCACTAAAACAATCTTTTAAGAATATTAGTGTATTCCATGCATAAGATTGTATTTATTTTCATTTTAAGCCTCTATAACACTATCGTAATCATTAATAGACATAGATAAAAATATATATTATTAATTATTTACTTGGGATGTTACATCCTTCCCCCCTTTAGAAAATTGCGTCCCCGCAATTTATTTACTTATCGAATAAATGGGGGTACTTATCCCTCATTGCATTTTCAGATTCCCATGTTGCCTCTTCAATCATGTGGTTTTTCCACAAAACCTTTACCTGCTTAATCACCTTATTTCGTAACACTTGCTCCCTCTGGTCAAGAATCTGGACCGGTTGTTCCTCATAAGATAGGTTCTCTTCCAACTGAACTACCTCTGGACTCAAAACATGAGATGGATCTGGCATATACTTTCTCAACATCGAAATGTGAAAAACATTGTGTACCTGAGATAAACTCGGAGGTAAAGCCACTCGGTATGCAACTGATCCAACTCTCTCCAGAATTTCGTATGGTCCAATGAACCTTGGACTCAACTTTCCTTTCTTACCAAATCTCATCACACTTTTCCAAGGAGAAACCTTGAGAAAAACATGATCACCTACCTCGAAAGATAGATCCTTCCTCCGGTTATCCGCATAACTCTTCTGCCTGCGCTGAGCTGTTCTCATGTGTTTCTAAATCATCTGAACTTTTTCTGCCATCTCTTCTACCAATTCTGGTCCCATTAACTTCCTTTCACCCACTTCATCCCAGAAAGCTGGAGTTCGACACCGCTTCCCATATAATGCCTGAAATGGCGCCATCTGTATACTGGAATGAAAACTGTTATTATATGAAAATTTAACCAAAGAATGATGTTGGTCCCAACTTCCCTGATAATCCATAGAACAAGCTCGTAGCATATCCTCCAATTTCTGAATTGTTCGTTCTGACTGCCCATCTGATTGAGGATGAAAAGCTGTACTAAAATTTAATTCAGTACCCAACGACTTCTGAAGGCCTTTCCAAAAGTTAGAAGTAAACCTGGGATCACGATCCGATACAATGGAGAGAGGAACTCCATGTAACTTGACTATCTCTTTAAGATACAAACGGGAAAGTTGATCAATAGAGAAAGTATCTCGTATATCAAGGAAATGAGCAGATTTGGTCAAGCGATCAACAATAACCCAGATTGCATTATTACCTCGAGATGTCTTCGGTAATCCGACAACAAAGTCCATGGATATATTCTCCCATTTCCACTCTGGCACTGGTAAAGGCTGAAGCATCCCTTTTGGTAACTGCCGCTCTGCTTTAACCTGTTGACATGTCAAACACTTCATAGTAAAATCAGCAATTTCTCTTTTCATTCCATCCCACCAGTAATACTCCCGCAGATCTCTATACATCTTAGTACTGCCCGGATGAACTGAAAATGGAGAACTATGAGCTTCACATAACAACTCTCTCTTCAACTGTGAATCACAAGGCACACACAATCTCCTCCCAAATCTCAAAACACAATCATTATCAATGTTGAATTCAGGAAACTTACCTTTCTGAACCAGCTCTACCTTTTTCTGCAACTCACTATCTTGCTTCTGTGCTTGCTTGATTCTATCTGATAGAGATGATCTCACTGATACCTGAAACAAAACAGAAGGACTCCCCGCACCAACAACTTCTATGCCAAATTTCATCAAATCCTTAACCAAAGGATCACGTTCCAAATGCAACATTGTTAATGAAGCATTACTTTTTCGACTCAAAGCATCAACCACTTTATTTTCTTTTCCCGGATGGTAATGAATTGTACAATTATAATCCTTGATTAATTCCAGCCATCTCCTTTGTCTCATGTTTAACTCTTTCTGAGTGAATATATACTTTAAACTTTTGTGTTCGGTATATATTTCACACTTTACTCCATATAAATTATGCCTCCAAATTTTTAAAGCAAAAACAACAGAAGCTAATTCCAAATCATGTGTAGGGTAATTTACCTCATGAGTTTTCAACTGTCGTGAAGCATAAGCAATTACCTGATCATTCTGCATTAGGACGCAACCAAGTCCTTTCAATGAATCATCACTGTATATAACAAACTCACCATTCCTAGAAGGTAGTGCCAAAACTGGAGCATTCACCAATCTTCTTTTCAATTCCTGAAAACAGTCATCACATTCTTTTGTCCAGATAAACTTAACACCCTTCCGAGTTAGCTTAGTCATTGGACTAGATAACCGTGAAAAATTTCTAACAAACCTTCGGTAATAGCCCGCCAAACCAAGGAAGCTACGAATCTCGGTTACATTTGTGGGTCTTGGCCATTCTTCCACAAATTTTGTTTTTGCAGGATCAACAGTTATTCCATCCTTAGAAACAATGTGACCAAGGAAAGAAATTTGTTGCAACCAAAACTCACACTTGCTGAATTTCCCATACAGTTTCTTTTCTTTTAAGGTTTGCAAGATAACCCTTAAATGTTTTTCATTCTCCTCTTTACTTTTAGAAAACACCAAAATATCATCAATGAAAACCACCACAAACTTATCCAAGAACTCATGGAAAATTCTATTCATTAAGTCCATGAATACAACAGGTGCATTGGTTAGACCAAAAGGCATTACTACAAATTCATAATGGCCATATCTCGTACGGAACGCGGTCTTCGGAATATCTGCCTCCTTTACCTTCAGCTGATGGTACCCCGATCTCAATTCAATCTTTGAAAAAAACTGAGCTCCCTGGAGTTGATCAAACAAATCATCGATATGAGGCAAAGGATATTTGTTCTTAATAGTGATATTATTCAAGGCTCTATAATCAATGCAAAGTCTCATAGAACCATCTTTCTTTTTAACAAATAAAACAGGAGCACCCACTGGTGATGTGCTAGGTCTAATGAAACATTTCTCTAATAAATATTGCAATTGCTCCTTCAACTCTAAAAGTTCAATTTGTGCCATTCGATAAGGGGGTTTTGAAATTGGCTTAGCATCAGGAACTAAGTCAACAGTAAACTCAACTTCCCGATCTGGTATTATTCCAGGAAACTCATCAGGAAAAACATCAGGATACTCATTTACCACTGGCACATCATTAATCTGAAAAGTTCCTTTATTTTCAATGACGTGTGCAAGGTAACATTCATTTCCATCTTTTACAAGTTTCTCGGCCTCTTGATATGTTATCAAAAGTAAGGGTTCATTCCTGTAAACAAACTGAAAGTATTTCTGAAAAGAGACTTCTTTAGCTCTACAGTCAATCTTAGCATGGTAAATAGAGAGCCAATCCATACCCAGGATAACATCAAACTCTACTAGAGGTAGAACAATAAGGTTTGAAAGTAGGTTCTTTCCACAGATAAGGATAGGAAGATTCTTATAAATTCTTTTTGCCTCAACGTTCCCCCCAGGTGTTTTTACCAAAAGTTCAGGAGTCATTTCTTGAGATGGTATTCCCATTTTACTAGAAAAGGTTTCAGAGATGAAAGAATGTGTAGACCCCGAATCAAACAACACACTGGCATAATCTGAAAAAACAAAAAAAGTACCTGATACAACTTCATTTGATGGCCCGACATCTGCTGAAGTAGTTGCAAAGGATTTCACCACCCCTTTCTGCTTGTAGTCTAACTGCTTCCCATCACTCAAGCTCTTTGTCGGACACTCATTTACATAGTGACCCATCTCATTGCACTTAAAACATTTCACTAACTGTAAATCAAATTTTTTCTTACCTTCACCTTGATCCTTTTCAGTGCAATCACAAGCCTTATGTCCCATCTTACCACATCGGTAGCACTTCCCAGAATTCAGAAGACATTCCCCAGCATGCCTTTTGCCACATTTATCACAAACTGGAAACTTAGTTCTCTTACCATCAGACTTTTTTGAAGAATTCTTACCTTTCTCCTGCCACCTCGGTCTATTCTTCTGCTGGTTGTTATAGAAAACTTGGTCATCGGCAAACTCCATTTCCACATTCTCAGCACATCGAACAAGCTTTTCATAACTTTTAAACTCACGAGAAGCTAATGCCCTTCGATACTTTGGATTTAATCCTGAGTAAAAACGATTGATTTTACTATCAAGGTCCCGGATAAAATTTGGAGCATACCTTGCCAATCGAGTGAACCTTTCTTCATAGGCAGCCACTGAGTCTTCCTCTTGCCTCAATTCCAAGAATTGCTTTTCCATCCTAAGTCGAACAGCCTTAGGAAAATACTTCTCAAGAAACATACCTTTGAATTCATCCCAGTCAAGAGCATCAATCTCATCGGCGTCCCGGATATTTTTAACCATAGACCACCACTGATCTGCTTCACCCTCCAAACGGTAAATAGCAAGACTAACCTTTGGATTGTCTGAACACCCCATGACATCAAAAATCTTCTCCAGTGCTTTAATCCACCCTTCAGCTAGCACAGGGTCAGATGATCCTCTGAATGATGGTGGATGTTGCCTCATGAAATGTTCCACCACTGACATGTTCCTCTGCGGTTGTTCTGGCTGATCTCGTGCATGGATACCACCGCCATTTATCGCTTGAGTCAACTGCGCCATTACTGCAACAAACTGTTCAGTTCCAATTCCGACCATTTCTGGATGCTGATTCGGAAGGTTATTTCCTTCTGTATGCCTTCCTAGCACTGCTTCCCTGTTTCCTCTGCGGAAAACCATTCTGAACAAACATGTCTTAGATGAAGCAACATGGTAATCTTTAAATGCTATATCATTTCGAAAAAAAAAATATTTTTGGATAATCATTTAATAGAATTCTAACTCCTAAAGTTATCTAAATAGACCTTTGATACCAACTATAAGTCCCCAGCCTTAAACCATACTTAATCTTGAGTTATTACAAGATTACACGTTGAGGATCTTTTCAGGTTTAGAGTTTTAGAGAATTAGATCATAAAACTTGCATTACATTCCACATATAAACAAAGTGGTTACATAAAGATAGTATTCTTCATTCCCATCAATGGAAACACATTTAAAATAAAACATGGATTATTTCTTGACACATCCTTGACTCTATCATCTTATCATGTACCTTTCCCTTGACCTGTGAAAAACATTTCAAAAACTTGGGATGAGCATAAAAACTCAGTATGGGTTATAAAAACATGGAAAGGAAACATGGGTACATACATACATAAGAGTGAAATCATACTTTACCCATAAAACATAATCACTTTAACATACCTCATATAATCATGAATAAATCATAGAAATCATAAGACATAAAGGTAACTTGAGGCACTCATAACATTCTTACGTAGGGAGTAACCCTCTTGGTTACGTTTGGAATACCCATCACAGTATATTCCCTAAAATCTCTTCGGAGAAACCTTAATGTTTCACTCCTTCGCGTTACCCAATGCATTGGAGAGCTATAACAGGCTCACCCTCCCTTAGTTTATCACGGAACTACCCGTCTTCATAATAATGCCCAAGAACCATAACATAATCATATCACATAAAACATGCATAAAGGAAACATAACATTTCCACATTTCAATCACGAGATATCAATACAACACATTGATATAATAAAAACATTATTAAAACCATTTTCAATACCAAAGTAAAACATGGTATTTATTTTTTTTTTTTAAAGAAGGTATGGCTTGTAGAGGAAGCTGAAACTCAAATAACGGTTACGACGGCGGAGAAGTCGTTGTCGCCGCATACGTATGACAAAAACATTCCCTTTTGTCGTTTAGTAAACGCTTCGAATAAAAAAGATTCCTTTTGAATAAACGTAAAAGTCAAAGGGGTTTATACACCGTATAAAAGAAAGTTGTGTATAAAATAAAATATGCCTCAATGAAAGGAGATTGAGATGAAGTCACATACCTCGTATCCGACTTGACCCGACCGTTCTTTAATCTCCTTTAAAAGTGTATCTCCTTTTGATTTGAGTCTAAAGGCTTACTTTGAAAGGATTCTTCCCAAAGGGAATCCTCTAGGATGAGGAGATGGATGTGGAGAGAGTAAATGGGTAGGGTTTGGCCGAGCCAAAGGCTTGAGAAGTGTGTGAAATGAGGTAGAGGTGGGGGCATTTTATTAGAGGAGAGGAGGGGCACTTTTGGAAAGTAGAGAAATATTACTTTATTTGAAAATGTGTTTCGGTTTCAAAAGGTCCCACATTGATATAATTCGTGGATATGGTCATAAGGCTTCGAAATCCACTCATCCAATAAGTTTTGGACATGTGTAGTTCATAGATTTTACATTATCTTTCCATTTTATTTAAATCGTCAAATAATGATGTCATCGCTGCATCATTATTATGTCATAAATAATTTAATTTATTTAATGTCTAAAAATCATAAAAAAAATACTATGATATAGGAAATCGTTTTAGCTTTCCAATGAATATTTATAATCAAAAATATGATCTTTATAACCCCATGTAAAAATTGTTTTCGTAAAACATCTTATGTTTGTGTCATTTTTACTTTTACATTAAATAAAAAGTTATTTATGTCATTTCCAAAACAAAGTGTCTCCATGGGGTCCCCAAGTTGACCCATGGCTTGTCTTGGTCGGCCATGACACAACCAATAAGGTTGGGACATGTGTCTAGGTCATTTCCTATTATTAAAGCATTATTTATACCTTAAACTACCCTAATTACCACTAATCGCGATTAAGAACTTAATAAGTTACTATTCACCAAAAAAAATATTATAATCTCATTGAACCACATTTTACTTCTTAATGACAACCATGTATGTCGGATTTTCAAAATTCAATACACATTAGTGGTAAACTTTCATTTAACTGAAAAATCAGTTTGCTTGATTACCACTTAGTGGTTTCACTATTCATCAAAAATTGAAGTTTTTCAGAAAATTACCAAAAATTCACCCTAAGCTATATTTGATACTCCGAATTCAAAAATGAAGTCTATTTTACAAAATTCAAATCATATAAGTCACATTAATTAATTTAATAATTAATTCCCGCTGCCAGAGCAAAAAGCGTGTTTTTACAAAACAATAAGTATCAAAAGATTGACACCAGTTTATGTCTAATTTCAAAGTGAAATTGATTCCAATGACCACCATTGGATAAAATGGTAAAAATATATTCTAATTTCACTTCAAAACCAATTCAAAACATAATCTAATCATATAAATAAATTAGATTAAAAAGAAGTTTTGATGTAAAATGCAGTATTTTTCACTATTCATTAAAAAATGAACATTGTCAGAAAAATACCAAAAATTCACACAAGGTAAATTTTGATGTCCCAATCATAAATAATAAGTTTATTTTGAAAAACATAGTTTATAAAATTGTCAAAATATAGATTCAAAAATGGTTTGCCATCAAAAGGCACTAAAGCAATCTTTTAAGAATATTAATGTATTTCATGCATAAGATTGTATTTATTTTCATTTTAAGCCTCTATAACACTATCTTAATCATTAATAGACATAGATAAAAATATATATTATTCATTACTTACTTGGGATGTTACATCCTTCCCCCCTTTAGAAAATTGCGTCCCCACAATTTATTTACTTATCGAATAAATGGGGGTACTTATCCCTCATTGCATTTTCATATTCCCATGTTGCCTCTTCAATCATGTGGTTTTTCCACAAAACCTTTACCTGCTTAATCACCTTATTTAGTAACACTTTCTCCCTGTGGTCAAGAATCTGGACCGGTTGTTCCTCATAAGATAGGTTCTCTTCCAGCTGAACTACCTCTGGACTCAAAACATGAGATGGATCTGGCATATACTTTCTCAACATCGAAATGTGAAAAACATTGTGTACCTGAGATAAACTCGGAGGTAAAGCCACTCGGTATGCAACTGATCCAACTCTCTCTAGAATTTCTTATGGTCCAATGAACCTTGGACTCAACTTTCCTTTCTTACCAAATCTCATCACACTTTTCCAAGGAGAAACCTTGAGAAAAACATGATCACCTACCTCAAAAGATAGATCCTTCCTCCAGTTATCCGCATAACTCTTCTGCCTGCTCTGAGCTGTTCTCATGTGTTTCTGAATCAGCTGAACTTTTTCTGCCATCTCTTCTACCAATTCTGGTCCCATCAACTTCCTTTCACCCACTTCATCCCAGAAAGCTGGAGTTCGACACCGCTTCCCATATAATGCCTGAAATTGCGCCATCTGTATACTGGAATGAAAACTGTTATTATATGAAAATTCAACCAAAGAAAGATGTTGGTCCCAACTTCCCTGATAATCCATAGAACAAGCTCATAGCATATCCTCCAATTTCTAAATTGTTCGTTCTGACTGCCCATCTGATTGAGGATGAAAAGTTGTACTAAAATTTAATTCAGTACCCAACGACTTCTGAAGGCCTTTCCAAAATTTAGAAGTAAACCTAGGATCACGATCTGATACAATGGAGAGAGGAACTCCATGTAACCTGACTATCTCTTTAAGATACAAACGGGAAAGTTGATCAATAGAGAAAGTATCTCGTATAGCAAGGAAATGAGCATATTTGGTCAAACGATCAACAATAACCCAGATTGCATTATTACCTCGAGATGTCTTCGGTAATCCAACCACAAAGTCCATGGATATATTCTCCCATTTCCACTCTGGCACTGGTAAAGGCTGAAGCATCCCTTTCGGTAACTGCCGCTCTGTTTTAACCTGTTGACATGTCAAACACTTCATAGTAAAATCAGCAATGTCTCTTTTCATTCCATCCCACCAGTAATACTCCCACAGATCTCTATACATCTTAGTACTGCCCGGATGAACTGAAAACGGAGAGCTATGAGCTTCACATAACAACTCTCTCTTCAACTGTGAATCACAAGGCACACACAATCTCCTCCCAAATCTCAAAACACAATCATTATCAATGTTGAATTCAGGAAACTTACCTTTCTGAACCAGCTCTACCTTTTTCTGCAACTCACTATCTTGCTTCTGTGCTTGCTTGATTCTATCTGATAGAGATGATCTCACTGATACCTGAAACAAAACAGAAGGACTCCCCGCACCAACAACTTCTATGCCAAAGTTCATCAAATCCTTAACCAAAGGATCACGTTCCAAACGCAACATTGTTAATGAAGCATTACTTTTTCGAATCAAAGCATCAGCCACTTTATTTGCTTTTCCCGGATGGTAATGAATTGTACAATCATAATCCTTGATTAATTCCAGCCATCTCCTTTGTCTCATGTTTAACTCTTTCTGAGTGAATATATACTTTAAACTTTTGTGATCGGTATATATTTCACACTTTACTCCATATAAATGATGCCTCCAAATTTTTAAAGCAAAAACAACAGAAGCTAATTCCAAATCATGTGTAGGGTAATTTACCTCATGAGTTTTCAACTGTCGTGAAGCATAAGCAATTACCTGATCATTCTGCATTAGGACGCAACCAAGTCCTTTCAATGAATCATCACTGTATATAACAAACTCACCATTCCTGGAAGGTAGTGCCAAAACTGGATCATTCATCAATCTTCTTTTCAATTCCTGAAAATAGTCATCACATTCTTTTGTCCAGATAAACTAAACACCCTTCCGAGTTAGCTTAGTCATTGGACTAGATAACCGTGAAAAATTTCTAACAAACCTTCGGTAATAGCCCGCCAAACCAAGGAAGCTACGAATCTCGGTTACATTTTTGGGTCTTGGCCATTCTTCCACAACTTTTGTTTTTGCAGGATCAACAGTTATTCCATCTTTAGAAACAATGTGACCATGGAAAGAAATTTGTTGCAACCAAAACTCACACTTGCTGAATTTCCCATACAGTTTCTTTTCTTTTAAGGTTTGCAAGATAACCCTTAAATGTTTTTCATGCTCCTCTTTACTTTTAGAAAACACCAAAATATCATCAATGAAAACCACCACAAACTTATCCATGAACTCATGGAAAATTCTATTCATTAAGTCCATGAATACAATAGGTGCATTGGTTAGACCAAAAGGCATTACTACAAATTCATAATGGCCATATCTCGTACGGAACGCGGTCTTCGGAATATCTGCCTCCTTTACCTTCAGCTGATGGTACCCCGATCTCAAGTCAATCTTTGAAAAAAACTGAGCTCCCTGGAGCTGATCAAACAAATCATCGATATGAGGCAAAGGATATTTGTTCTTAATAGTGATATTATTCAAGGCTCTATAATCAATGCAAAGTCTCATAGAACCATATTTCTTTTTAACAAATAAAACAGGAGCACCCCATGGTGATGTGCTAGGTCTAATGAAACCTTTCTCTAATAAATCTTGCAATTGCTCCTTCAACTCTAAAAGTTCAATTTGTTCCATTCGATAAGGGGGTTTTGAAATTGGCTTAGCATCAGGAACTAAGTCAACAGTAAACTCAACTTCCCGATCTGGTATTATTCCAGGCAACTCATCAGGAAAAACATCAGGATACTCATTTACCACTGGCACATCATTAATCTGAACAGTTCCTTTATTTTCAACGACGTGTGCAAGGTAACATTCATTTCCATCTTTTACAAGTTTCTCGGCCTCTTGATATGTTATCAAAAGTAAGGGTTCATTCCTGTAAACAAACTGAAAGTATTTCTGAAAAGAAACTTCTTTAGCTCTACAGTCAATCTTAGCATGGTAAATAGAGAGCCAATCCATACCGAGGATAACATCAAACTCTACTAGAGGTAGAACAATAAGGTTTGCAAGTAGGTTCTTTCCACAGATAAGGATAGGAAGATTCTTATAAATTCTTTTTGCCTCAACGTTCCCCCCAGGTGTTTTTACCAAAAGTTCAGGAGTCATTTCTTGAGATGGTATTCCCATTTTACTAGAAAAGGTTTCAGAGATGAAAGAATGTGTAGACCCCGAATCAAACAACACACTGGAATAATCTGAAAAAAACAAACAAAGTACCTGATACAACTTCATTTGATGGCCTGACATCTGCTGAAGTAGTTGCAAAGGATTTCACCACCCCTTTCTTCTTGTATTCTAACTGCTTCCCATCACTCAAGCTCTTTGTCGGACACTCATTTACATAGTGACCCATCTCATTGCACTTAAAACATTTCACTAACTATAAATCAAATTTTTTCTTACCTTCACCTTGATCCTTTTCAGTGCAATCACGAGCCTTATGTCCCATCTTACCACATCGGTAGCACTTCCCAGAATTCAGAAGACATTCCCCAGCATGCCTTTTGCCACATTTATCACAAACTGGAAACTTATTTCTATTACCATCAGACTTTTTTGAAGAATTCTTACCTTTCTCCTGCCACCTCGGTCTCTTCTTCTGCTGGTTGTTATAGAAAACTTGGTCATCGGCAAACTCCATTTCCACATTCTCAGCACATCGAACAAGCTTTTCATAACTTTTAAACTCACGAGAAGCTAATTACCTTCGATACTTTGGCTTTAATCCTGAGTAAAAACGATTGATTTTACTATCAAGGTCCCGGATAAAATTTGGAGCATACCTTGCCAATCGAGTGAACCTTTCTTCATAGGCAGCCACTGAGTCTTCCTCTTGCCTCAATTCCAAGAATTGCTTTTCCATCCTAAGTCGAACAGCCTTAGGAAAATACTTCTCAAGAAACATACCTTTGAATTCATCCCAGTCAAGAGCATCAATCTCATCGACGTCCCGGATATTTTTAACCATAGACCACCACTGATCTGCTTCACCCTCCAAACGGTAAATAGCAAGACTAACCTTTTGATTTTCTGAACACCCCATGACATCAAAAATCTTCTCCAGTGCTTTAATCCACCCTTCAGCTAGCACAGGGTCAGATGATCCTCTGAATGATGGTGGATGTTGCCTCATGAAATGTTCCACCACTGACATGTTCCTCTGCGGTTGTTCTGGCTGATCTCGTGCATGGATACCACCACCATTTATCGCTTGAGTCAACTGCGCCATTACTGCAACAAACTGTTCAGTTCCAATTCCGACCATTTCTGGATGCTGATTCAGAAGGTTATTTCCTTCTATATGCCTTCCTAGCACTGCTTCCCTGTTTCCTCTGCGGAAAACTATTTTGAACAAACATGTCTTAGATGAAGCAACATGGTAATCTTTAAATGCTATATCATTTCGAAAAAAAAATATTTTTGGATAATCATTTAATAGAATTCTAACTCCTAAATTTATCTAAACCGACCTTTGATACCAACTATAAGGCCCCAGCCTTAAACCATACTTAATCTTGAGTTATTACAAGATTACACGTTGAGGATCTTTTCAGGTTTAGAGTTTTAGAGAATTAGATCATAAAACTTGCATTACATTCCACATATAAACAAAGTGGTTACAAAAAGATAGTATTCTTCATTCCCATCAATGGAAACACATTTAAAATAAAACATGGATTTTTTCTTGACACATCCTTGAATCTATTATCTTATCATGTACCTTTCCCTTGACCTGTGAAAAACATTTCAAAAACTTGGGATGAGCATAAAAACTCAGTATGGATTATAAAAACATGTAAAGGAAACATGAGTACGTACATACATAAGAGTGAAATCATACTTTACCCATAAACCATAATCACTTTAACATACCTCATCAAATCATGAATAAATCATAGAAATCATAAGACATAGAGGTAACTTGAGGCATTCATAACATTCTTACGTAGGGAGTAACCCTCTTGGTTACGTTTGGAATACCCATCACAGTATATTCCCTAAAATCTCTTCGGAGAAACCTTAATGTTTCACTCCTTCGCGTTACCCAATGCATTGGAGAGCTATAACGGTCTCACCCGCCCTTAGTTTATCACGGAACCACCCGTCTTCATAATAATGCCCAAGAACCATAACATAATCATATCACATAAAACATGCATAAAGGAAACATAACATTTCCACATTTCAATCACGAGATATCAATACAACACATTGATATAATAAAAACATTATGAAAACCATTTTCAATACCAAAGTAAAACATGGTAATTATTTTTTTTTTAAAGAAGGTATGGCTTGTATAGGAAGCCAAAACTCAAATAACGGTTACGACGGCGGAGAAGTCGTTGTCGCCGCATACATACGACAAAAACATTCCCTTTTGTCGTTTAGTAAACGCTTCGTATAAAAAAGATTCCTTTTGAATAAACGTAAAAGTCAAAGGGGTTTATACACCGTATAAAAGAAAGTTGTGTATAAAATAAAATATGCCTCAATGAAAGGAGATTGAGATGAAGTCCCATACCTCGTATCCGACTTGACCCGACCGTTCTTTAATCTCCTTTAAAAGTGTATCTCCTTTTGATTTGAGTCTAAAGGCTTCCTTTGAAAGGATTCTTCCCAAAGGGAATCCTCTAGGATGAGGAGAGGGATGTGGAGAGAGTAAATGGGCAGGGTTTGGCCGAGTCAAAGGCTTGAGAAGTGTGTGAAATGAGGTAGAGGTGGGGGCCTTTTATAAGAGGAGAGGAGGGGCACTTTTGGAAAGTAGAGAAATATTACTTTATTTGAAAATGTGTTTCGGTTTCAAAAGGTCCCACATTGATATAATTCGTGGATAAGGTGATAAGGCTTCTAAATCCACTCATCCAATAAGTTTTGGACATGTGTAGTTCATAGATTTTACATTATCTTTCCATTTTATTTAAATCGTCAAATAATGATGTCATCGCTGCATCATTATTATGTCATAAATAATTTAATTTATTTAATGTATAAAAATCATAAAAAAAATACTATGATGTAGGAACTCTTTTTAGCTTTCCAACGAATATTTATAATCGAAAATCTGATCTTTATAACCCCATGTAAAAATTGTTTTCGTAAAATATCTTATGTTTGTGTCATTTTTACTTTTACATTAAATAAAAAGTTATTTATGTCATTTCCAAACCAAAGTGTCTCCATGGGGTCCCCAAGTTGACCCATGGCTTGTCTTGGTCGGCCATGACACAACCAATAAGGTTGGTACATGTGTCTAGGTCATTTCCTATTATTAAAGCATTATTTATACCTTAAACTACCCTAATTACCACTAATCGCGATTAAGAACTTAATAAGTTACTATTCACCAAAAAATTATTATAATCTCATTGAACCACATTTTACTTCTTAATGAAAACCATGTATGTCGGATTTTCAAAATTCAATACACATTAGTGGTAAACTTTCATTTAACTAAAAAATCAGTTTGCTTGATTACCACTTAGTGGTTTCACTATTCATCAAAATTGAAGTTTTTCAGAAAATTGCCAAAAATTCACCCTAAGCTATATTTGATACTCCGAATTCAAAAATGAAGTCTATTTTACAAAATTCAAATCATATAAGTCACATTAATTAATTTAATAATTAATTCCCGCTGCCAGAGCAAAAAGCGTGTTTTTACAAAACAATAAGTATCAAAAGATTGACACCAGTTTAAGTCTAATTTCAAAGTGAAATTGATTCCAATTACCACCATTGGATAAAATGGTAAAAATATATTCTAATTTCACTTCAAAACCAATTCAAAAAATAATCTAATCATATAAATAAATTAGATTAAAAAGTAGTTTTGATGTAAAATGCAGTATTTTTCACTATTCATTAAAAAATGAACATTGTCAGAAAAATACCAAAAATTCCCACAAGGTAAATTTTGATGTCCCAATCATAAAGAATAAGTTTATTTTGACAAACATAGTTTATAAAATTGTCAAAATATAGATTCAAAAATGGTTTGCCATCAAAAGGCACTAAAACAATCTTTTAAGAATATTAGTGTATTCCATGCATAAGATTGTATTTATTTTCATTTTAAGCCTCTATAACACTATCTTAATCATTAATAGACATAGATAAAAATATATATTATTCATTACTTACTTGGGATGTTACACCAAACCTCTTGCAACATCAGAAAATACCAAAAAACCATTGATTTATTCTTTCGACTATATGATGTCTAGATTTTCCAAAAATGAGAGCATGTTATTTTTGAACATTTAAACTAGATGGTTCATCTTCTTTTTGGGAACCAATAATCATAAAACTTCTTTTATCCAATATTGGAAAGTTGGTATGATTATCCTCACTTATCCTCATTAATATTTTTAAAAAACAAGTTTATAAACTAATAATATTTATATAAATATCTTTAGTATAGGGATTATAATTAAGTATAAATGGTACCTTCTTCATTCAAACTATTAGTGAAAAATCATTAGATGGTTTTTTCATATTCTTTCCACTAAGTTGAGGAATATTTACACAGTAATCCTCCTTGGAATATTTTGTGGTAGTAGATCCTTTCCATATTGATTATGAGAGATCAAGAAATGTCATTTCAAGATTGTATATCTTTACACCCACTTCAAGACATATCATATTGAGATTTTTCTACAGATATTCAATCAAAATAACCTTTTCTTCAAAATATTATCTCAGTTTTTGAATATTTTCTTCATATTACATATCCTTTTGTTGAATAAAAATTTCAATATCCTTAATTATTTTTTATTTAACATCCAATTATACATTTTTCAAATTAATTTTATTCTTATAATTATCATATAATTAATATATCAAATCCTCAAGAGTCTTTTTATTTCATTCTTCTCTTAAACTACTTTGATCCATTAATTTTCAAATTTTGAGGTTCTCACCCTAAGATATATATTCACTTTTTTATGAATACAATATCTTTAGAGTGATTTTAACATGTTTGAAATTTATTTTTTAGTTATTTATCCAATTATCTTGACTCTTTTTCAATAAAAGTGATTAATTCCTACATCATTTCAAAAATTACACAAATCATTGAAACTAACTATTCTAGAAAACAAAGAAGTATATCCCTTAATGCATCAATAGAAATATTTACTGAAATATTATCGCTTTCTCTGGTCCTTGGAAATTCTTTAGGATATTTTTCATAAAAAAGTTACACATGCCTCATAATCACTTAGTGTTCTTTAAACATTTGAGGTATACAGGATATACAATTTCATTATGGTAGACTAAACTACTATTTTTTATCCTTCCAATTTTAATTTTTCTTTTTTTATTAGAGAAACTAAAAATTATTCTTCTTGGAATGGGAGAGATTCCTTATTCACCTTTCACTTATACTTCTTTTTCATGTTCATTATAGTTTTTGTAAGAAAGTAATTCTAATCTAAACTAGATAAAACTTTATAAAAAATATGCTTCATTATAAATTCTAAAATATATAAATTATATAAAAAGATAAAAAAATTAAAATTGGGAATCTAATAATATATGAACTAGGCTCTCTCACTAATTTAAAGGACCATTTAGGGATGTATTCCTCATTTGTAGGGGTGAATTTGTGTTAGTGACCTTTTATAATTTAACTCTTTCACTGATGGGTGAATGATTCTCACATTATATCTTCCCCACTCCCATTTTTATATGAAACCCATATAAATATACACACCCACAAAGTGGATCAATATTTATATAGTTCTAATTTAAATAAGAACAAATAATCCTTAGTGCAATTGTAAGAAACCCATGATCAAATGGCCCAATAGTAAAAAATCTATGAGAAATAGTAAGTAAGAAATGTCCATGAAAATTTATTTCACTTTAGTCTTATGAAATTATATGGATCATCCCACACCTCTACACCCTCCCATTGGGTATTTATATTTCATTCCAATAGTATACTATAAGTGCACTACTTTGATCTTATTTGACTTCTTCTCTTACTTTTATACCATTATGAAATTGATTAATTTTTTTATCCTATTCTAATATTGCACTGGTTATAAAACGAATATTCTTCTATTAAAACTTGAATTAATAAAACATTATTACTCTTTTTTATACTAATAAATGCATGAAAATACTCCTTAATGTTTTATAGAAGTAAATATAAATACTTCCTTTATTTCATCGAAACAATACATGTTATCCATCTTCACTTTCACATGTGAAAGTTTCCTTATTTACTATACAAACTATATAGAACACCACTCTCTTATTTTCTTATTTTTCTTCTAATTTCTTCAATGCACAAGGATAGAACTATAACTATATCTTTCACTCTTTCTCAATACACATATATTTTGGATTTTGGAATATAGTATTGGTTCTTCTATTTTTATTAATTCCCAAGAGTTTTCTATAGAATGTTATATTAAATCTCATATATATTTTGTCAACTTGTATTATATATATATATATGAACATCGGCATAAGTTTCTTCCTTCCTTATTCCTCCAATATTATAGCATGATTCCAATATTTTTTTTAATAATATTCAAACATAGTATCTTTATAAATCTCATCATTTAAAACTCTTAAATCTGATTCTCTAAATTCAATTCTATTTTTATTTAATTTCTTTAAAGCTCACCTAAGGAACCATGTATTTTCCTTCAAAAAATATGTAAAAATTTTGGATTCTTCTTCTTCTATATAACTCGAAACTCTATTTCCTTAATTAAATATCCAAAAACAATTATTAAAACATTCATTGTATAAATGAAGAATCATGAAACATAAAGTCATAGTTTCTCCATGATTCTCATATATTCTTCCTTCATTCATCTCCTAAATAATAGATAGAATCATGGAATAAACCAGGTATTTTTAATATTGAATTTTAATAATCAATATGAACAACATCATCATATTAAAGTATCATAAGAGTTTAAAAGTATTATGAATAATGTATAACTTTATGTATTTGTCATTACTGGGTTTTGTAAAAATTAATACATGTCTAAAAGTTTTATGTAGACAAATTCCTATTGACACACTATAGATACCAAATATTTTCACAGATTTATATTTCATATTTTTTATAAAATATTCAATACATTACACAAACACATTCTTGAGGACTGTAATAGTTTTGGTATCTTTGGAGACTAGGTACACAATATACTAATTTAGTTAAATATCTTCAAAATATCCCATAAAGATTGTATACTTTAGTACTCTTCCCCAACATACCCTACTTAAAACCTTTATTTATAACCTACATAAAGGAAACATAATAAAGGGTGTGCTCAAATGATTAGTATGGGTAAACAAGGGAGATACATAATCATAACATGAACATAAGGGTATGAGAACATGAGCATAACATATCCAAACCATACCCTATATATTAAATATCATAATCATGATTCATGTCATAAATATTGGTAGTACATAAGAAATGAATCAAAATAAAATAAAAGAACATGTTCCATTAGATTGTAATATTGGTTAAAGACATGGAATTTGTTGCATACACATGAGAATAGAAAATATTATATCAATGCTACCCAATAAGACATTCATGACATGTTTGGATTGGTCTAACCACCCATTATCCTACTTCTGTCTTGGGATGTCCTCCTAGGTACCCTCTCTTGATCATGGGATAACCTCTTATATACCCTCTTTCGGGCTTATAATAACCTCTCATATACCCTTTGAGCTCATATAACATTAATCATTATATAATGTACTATAGGGTGATATAGGTTCCACTAATAACATGATGAAAATCTTACAAAAAATTTCTATAAGATAATAATACAATAATCATATCAGAACCCATGAAAAAAATGGGTTTCATAAACATTTTATCATTTCCTCCAAGAATAATCCATGTAAAAAGAATCTGGTTTCACAATCATTTTATCATGGTATAACATGTGGAAGAGATATAAGTTTCATAAACTTCTTTTCATAATAAACTTAAACCATTAAAATAAAGAATAATAATTTTATAATTGGATTATATCCCTAGTAAATAAAATTTAACATATAAGTTTTTTATTTTAGATGGAGAATGATTTTGAGAGATCACTTTGAACATTTCTTGAGGAAAATAAATTTTATTTTGAAAATCACTTTTTAAAATGTAGAAAATTTTGAAAATAAATTTATTTGAAAATAACCACAAATTCTTATAACATAATTTTTAAAATAATTTGAAGCATTTCTTGAGTAAAATATATTTTCCACTTTGAAAACACCTTTAAAAATATAAAACATTTTAAAAATACCTTTATTTTAAAATAACCTTTAAAAATTATAAAGGAAGCATTAAAAATAATTTTAAACATTTCTTATGAAAAATAACTTTTAAGCTTTGAGAAAAAAACTTTTTAAAATATAAAATATTTTTAAAATATTTTTCTTAGAAAATAACCTTGAAAAAATATAAAAGAAATATTAAAAAAAATTTAAAACATTTATTGAAGAAAATAACTTTTACACTTTGAAAAAAGATATTTAATTCATAAAAAAAATTAAAAATAAAATTATTTGGAAATAATCTTGAAAAATTATAAAGTAAGATTCAAGAAAAATAATATTCATGTTCGTAGGAAATTCTATTCACGATGCACCTGTTAAAACAAATATTCCTTTCACATTTTCAGTAAAATCAAAATAGTCATTGTTTATAAAATGATATGAAGATTCATTTAAAAAAATTTCACAAATTAAAACATGGTAAAAAAATATTTAATAAATCATTTTTTATTATTTAAAAAAAATTGAAAATAAATTTTGAAAACATTGTTTTGGGAAGAAAATGGTTTTTAATTGAAGAGGGAAGGATGATTTTTCTTAAAAACATTATCTTGAACTCTTAAGTACATAAATAGAGATAAATGAAGGGGAAAATGTTTTCTATAGAAATAACCATAATATAAAAAAAATTAGTTTCATTAGAGATATATCATAATATTTCATCATTAAAAGTATAATCATGAGTAATCTTGAGAAACAATGATATTGTAACATAAAATCTTTACCATTTTGGTAAATTTGAATCATTAGCCCCATTAAAGGATAATATTTAAAAAAATATATATAATTAGAATAAATATGTTCATTATATTACATGTAAAATAGGCTATATATACACCCCATAAAATAATATAGATACATAACATAACATATGTCTCAAAGAAACAAAATTAAGACAAAATCCATTAACTCTTTGGTAGAATCTGAATCGTAATCCCAATGAAAGAGAGATCCTAAAAGGGATATTCAAATTCCATTAATTTTGAGGATAAAAATCCTAAAATAAATTAATTGTTAATATATACTCTAAATAAAAGAAACATGTGGTGAATATGCAATGTGTCTCACAGAAAATAAAAGTGAGACAAAAATATCTTATCGATTTAGTAAAATTTTGAATAATAATACATGATAATGAATAACATAAAATTTAAATTTAAATATAATTAAAATTATTATATTATTGATTTAACTTTCCTAAGGGTCGGTATATACACCAACAAAAGAAATGAGTGGTTAATTTTTATATGGCTTCTAGAAATAAAAGAGAGACTATAAATCCTTTACCTAAAGTCTCAACATACTTTATACACATTATAAACTCCTATATAATGAATATATCTTTATTATACATATATCATATAAACATAATCATATATATTATACCATATATTATTTACTTATAAATGTTCATTACCTATTTATTACCAATTCCTTATTAAAATCATGTTTCTGATTGTAACAACCTTTTTTCATATATGTTTTGATATATTATTTTTATCCATTTTAATTTGATCATGGTTCCATAATCTCTAAAATAATAATCATGAAATAATTACAATACTTATAAATCAATTATACTTTTAAAACCAATCATGAAATATGGTTCACTATGATCATGGAGACTATAGGTCGTGCATACTCATGAGTAATGTTTCCATTTTTCAATGATAATTATGGAAAGGAGGTAATTAATATTTTATATTTAAAAAATTATAATAATATAACATTAATTATTAAAATATAATTATGCATATCATCCTTGTGGTGTGGTGATTAAAAGAGAGAGTTGCATTGCTTCGTGAAGGCGACATTCCACACATATATGAACGATTTTATCATATTTCAGTGAGTGAAAAGGTAAGAAATAAATAGATATATTATCTTTTAACAATGATAAATATATCATTAATATTATAATTATTTGATTTCTAAAAAAATATTAATTAAATTTATCCTTATTATCTTCCATGTAAATCATTGGTGAAAAATGAATCACATCACTTCGCGAGGCGACAGTCATTCATACACATGAGAAATGTTATCGTCTCCACTAAGGAATAGAAATTAAGAAAAGTTATATATGATATAATTAATAAATAGGTATAATTATATAATAAATATCATATATATACTTTATATACATCATAATATCGAACTGTGAGAGGTGGTAAGGGAAAAATGAAAGACATTGTTTCATGTGGTTGTAGTTTGTCATTCACATGAATGATTGTTTCATAACCCATTTGATGGAATTGGCGATGGTTTTAGATCATTAACTTAACTTAAAATCATCTTAGTATGTGTAATATACTTAGGTAATTATATTATAATATTTTAATCATAATTTAAAGGGTGGATGAAGAAATAAAATGAAAATTCTCGTTGAATAACGTTACCTCTTCTTTGGGTAACCTCCTTATGTTTGCACCAAAATCATTCCAAGGTTGGATTTGTTCCCAAAATAATGATTCTATGATTATAGGATGGAATTTGGGAATTTATTTTTCCAGTTTTTTAACAAATTAAAATGGTTTTAATGAGTGAAGAAGATAGGATAGGGGGTATCCTTTTATATGTGAGGTGTGTGTCATACTTGTAATTTTTTGTAAAGAAAAGGGTGTAACCACATTTGTATCATATCAAAGGTCTATAAAATTGAGTATTATAGAGACATAGAAATTTTAGGGTTAAAATATTAATATGAAATAGATTGTATGCAGGTTTTTAGGGCATTTTAACTCTTATCTTCTTAATTAACACCTAGTTAACCCATTTTTACCTTAACCGCGATAAATAATTTTTACTTCTTTTATAATTTATTCTATTGAAAAATAATTTTACTTTATTATTTAATATAAATTATACTAATTCCAAATATTTACTCTATTTTTCCAAATTCTATTTGCATAATAAGAAAATTTTAATTTAAAATTAATCGTAAAAACGTGATAATAAAGTGGATTTTCAAAGAGAAAATATTCAAAAGTTTACAAAAAAATTATATATAATTAGAATATTAAATTGATTCCATTTAAATAATTTTTATTAATAGATATTTAATTGAACTAATTTTACAGTAAACCCAATTTAAAATATAATTTAACTTTATAAATAATTTAAATTAATGTTTTTAATTAAAATTCAGTAATTATCACTATTCATTAAAAATTTAATATTTTTATAAATTTCTCAGAAATTAACCCTAAGATGATTTTAATATTATTATTTCAAAAAATTAAGTTTTTTAAATAATTTTTTTAAAAGTTTCAAAAATTAGTTTTAAAATAAGTGCGCAAAAGGCGACAAAACTGCTTTTAAAAAAATACAATTTTTTAAGTGTAAATTTGATTTATTCTTATATCTTGTTTAGAAAACACATAATATGAATATTAAAAATTTGATTAAATGAAAATATATATAAATTTCATTAAAATATATCAAAAATCATTTATTTTTAATATATTAAGGAAAAATATGTTTTTTTATAAAAAATAGTTTAGAAAAAAGATTACATTTGTTATCAAATAGTCTTTAATTTCATTTTTAATTAATTAGTCACAAAAAAATCATTTTATATATTTTTTTAAACCATATTTTTTTATAATTTAGTTAATACTATTCATAATCTCCATTCTAATGGTTATGAGGTAACTATGATTTTAAATAATAATATTTTAATAGTGTGACATGTTTCTTTTAAACTCGGTGTTGTGTGTAATGCATGCTAAACACAGCATTAAATTTGATGAAAAATATTAAAAATACTAAATTCATTAGAAAAAAATACATTCCACAAAATACTTATGTATTACATCATTCCCCCCTTAAAATGAACTTTCCCTCAAAATTCATCTATGTCGTCAAAAGATTAAATTTTGGAAATTCCTATATAGAAACCCACATTATAAAAAAGGATAATAAAATATTCTATTAAAAAAGAGAAAGGGATGTGAGAAATACATGTTGAATAACACATAATAAGATTCCAAATTGGATAACATAGGTGCAGAGTTAAAACATTGACATTGTAGAGAAAACTAGTATACAAATACTGATAGAGATTGATATAGGACATGGTGAGGAGAAAGTTAATGACCATAAATCCATAAACTAAATAAGCATTAAAAAGGTCATTGATAAATGATGATAACATGAAAATATTTTATTTCAGTACCCTTTTCACAATTTTGGGGAATTTATTTTCCATCTAGACAGAGAGCATATGAAAATGTACTTACTTAATATCATTTTATTTCATAGGCACAGTTTCATCCTTTGGTTATATCTTGCTCAATTTCTAATTAA
Organism: Viscum album; assembly: GCA_963277665.1. NCBI lineage: Eukaryota > Viridiplantae > Streptophyta > Magnoliopsida > Santalales > Viscaceae > Viscum > Viscum album. Next base: position 529,532,191 of record OY728128.1, read on the forward strand.
TTTCATACTCTAATACATAAATTTTTTCATGTGTGAATAACTGAATAAGATCCATAATAGAATTATAATTCATTCATTATATATATAGTAAAAAAATAAAGTGGTTAACATTTGTTATCAAATATGGATTAATATCTATATGGTGAAGTAATACTTTAATCTTTAAAACCTTATCCATAGTTCAACTTAAACCATTCCCTAAATTGTTAACCTTATAATCCTTCCAAAATTAAAAATTTACAAATAGGTCACCAAATTTCTCAAAATAAACTTAACATTATTCACCCATGTATCATAAAGTGGATCTTGATTCTCACATACCGAACATATGAATACATTTATCATGTATCCTCTTGAAAAATGGTAATGACCAGAATTACTATAAAACCTTTTTAAAAACATTCATACTTACTAATTCATTAAATAAAAATAGTTTATTGTATATATTTATTAAAATCCAAAAAATGTTATAAAATCCATTAATGATAGCATAAACCAATTTTTCAACAATTCATAAATTAGTTCCATATAATTAGTACAATCTAATTTACCTTATCCATATCAATCATATCTTTATACCAATGTTATTATATCAATATTAAGAATATGTTAAGTTTTATATTTACCTGAATCATGTGTTTTCCTTGAATATTTCCTTTCAATTAAATATCTTTTCTAGGTCATCAGCACCATTCAAAAAATTATTTAAAATCCTTAATAAAAAATTTATATTGAACAATCCTTTTATATTTCTTAATTCTTGAATTCCAATGCATAAACACTTTAATAATTCTACTTAATTCTTAAACCTCTAACTAGTATTCATCATCTTATTCTTTAATACCCCTTTCCTTTTATATGTCATTTGTAGTATCTTCATCATCAACAGAAAACCCATTACTTGTACAAACATTCTGATTATATTCACAAGATTTCCCATTAGTTAATCAATTTTTATAATACCCATAATTTTCACATTTAGAACATTCAATAGTTTAGGATACCTTAGGAAAACCATTATTCTTATCCATTTTGTTAATAAAAATTTTCATTTTTTTCTTTGAATATACTTACTTTATGTCCTCCACACACAAAACATATTTTCATCGCTCTGATCCATTACCTTGAGTGATTCTTCCAACATTATTGATATATAGGAAACAGAATATTTTTTAGTCCATAGTCTCTACTACCCAAACTCTTAGTAAACTCTATCATTCTATTCTTTCGTGAGTCTTATAGTTGGTTAAGGTGAACTTTTTTAATCATGTTCTATGATAATTTATTAAGAATAATTGATATATCCTTCACTCTACTCATCATCCCATTCAGATTCTAATCAGTAAATTTTCCATCATATTTAATGTTAATACAATTCCTTTTAGTTCCTTCTAATTACTAAAATCAAAAAGCATATTATAAGAAACACTAATCATAATGGAATACCACATAGTCTGAAAAATCATTTATATGATGTCTAAATCAATAAAAATTCTTTTAAATGTTTTACACCTTAGGTTTAAACTATTTTATCCATAATAATAATCTATTTAAATCCTTTACGATGGTTCATAAATACTTTTTCAATTTCCAAATAATATCCTAGCTAGTGTTAAACAAGGAGTACATCAAGGCCTATTTTCATTCACTTGGTGAAGATTGAGTCCATATCAATGCACCCTTTTCAAATTCATTATCCTTGGGTACCTCTATTCTATATCCACATATACTTGTAGTATCCAAATAGATATATAGTTTCTTTAAAACTACTTCCTTTATCATTTACAAAAATCCCATCACATTTTCCTATACTTTGACTCATATTTAGAATTATTGTTAGATGTATATCTAGAAATATCTTTATAAATATCCCTATGGATCTCACTAATGTTTTCTAATCCTATTTTTCAAAGTTTAACGAAATATTTCCTCTGATACCAACTATATAGACCCAGGATTTTCATACATCGATATTGTATGTTTTAGAATAATATTCAACAAAATACACAAACACACTCTTGAGGATTGTAATTATTCAGTGTCTTTGGATACTAGGTACACAATATTATAATTTGGTGAAAGATATTAAATATATACCAAAAATATCTTCTCCTTTAGTTCCCTTCACAAACATGACCTACTTAAAACCATTCTTCATAAACTAGGGAAAGGAAAAAATAATATAAGGGTGAGCTTAGATTCTAAGTAAGAGAAAACAAGGGAGATACGTAAGCATAACATAAAAATAAGTGTATGAGAACATGACTATAAAATATAAAAACAATACCCAGCATATCAATGATTATAATCTTGATTCATGTCATGAATATTTGATGTTTATAATAAATGGGTCATAAGGAAATCAACTAACAAGTACCATAAGAGCAAAACGTTGGTGTAAGACATGAAATTTTTTGTGTACACATAATCATATAAAATATTATTCCAAGGATACACCCTAATACATTCATAACATATTAGGTTTGGGATAAATCCCCATGTTCCTACTTCGGTCTTGGGATTACCTCCCATGTACCCTCTTTTGGGCTTGGGATAACCTCTTGTATACCCTATTTTCGGATTTGGATAACCTCCAATGTACCCTTTGACCTTATATCTCATTAATCATTTCCAAATTTAGTGGAGGGTGATATAGGTCCCACCATTCACATGATAAAAATTATACATATCAGTAAGATCATGAGGCATTAATCATATCATAACCCATGAAAATAAAATGGTTTTATAATAATTTCATCATTTCCTCAAAGCAGAAATAGTGGAAAAAGATATAGGTTTCATAAGCATTTTATCATGGTATAACCCATGGAAGATGAATGGGTTTCATAAAAATATTTTCATTATAAAAAAACCATTAAAAGAAATAATAATAATTTTATCCTTCAATTATATCCATTGTAAAGAAAAATTTATGTCAAAGGATGGCATCTTATATGGAGAATAATTTTTAAATATCACTTGAATATTTATTAAGGAAAAAAACTTTTTTTGAAAATAAAATTTTAAAACACAAAATATTATAAAAAAAATTTATTTTAAAATAACCATGAAAACTTAAAAATTAATATTTAAAAATAATTTAAAACAATTATTAAGGAAAATATATTTTCAATTTGAAAAAAAACCTTTTAAAACATAACACATTTTGAAGATTATTTTTTAAAAAATAACCTTTAAAACTTATAAAGGAATATTTAAAATTAATTTACAACATTTCCTAAGGTAATATCCTTTCCAATTTTAAAAACATATTTTAAAACATAAAACATTTTGAAAATCATTTTCTTTAAAAATTACCTTGAAAACTTATAAATGAAGCTTTAAAAATCATTTAAAACATTTCTTGAGAAAAATTACCATTCCAATTTGAAAAAAAAACTATTTAAAGCATAAAATATTTTGAAAATAATTCTCTTTTAAAATAATATTGAAAATTTAAAAATTAATCTTCAAAGAAAATAATTTTTATTACGGTGGTAAATTTTTTTCATGACATACATGTTAAAATAATGATTCCTTTCACATTATTGATAAAATCTAAACATGCATTGCTAGGAAAATTAAATGAAGATTTATTTAAAAAATAAATTAAAAAATAAAAGATGGTAAAAATGTATTTAAAAAATCATTCAGTGGATTTACAAAAAAAAACAAAACATTTCTAGAAAACATGGTCTTTCAAAGAAAAAGGTTTACAACCGAAGATAAAAATAAGGATTATTTTTATTAAAAAAATTATTTTGAACTCTTGAGTGAATAAAGTGATGAAAATGAAGGTAAAAACATGTATTTTATAGAAATAACCAGAGGAGAATAAAATACATTAGTTTCTTTATATATATATAATAATAATTCATCATTAGAATAATAATCATGAGCATTCCCCATAAATAATGAGATTCCTACATAAAATACTTACCACTTTTGTAACTTTGAATCATAAGCCTTATGAAAGAATAACAATAAATTAAGCTTATAATATCTTGGGAACAAATTTATTTGTTATATTACTGGTAAAATGGTCTATATATACCCCCAATAAAATAATATTGGTTCATATCAAAACATATGTCTCAAAGAAAGAAAATTGAGACACAAATCCCTTAATGAATTAGTAATTTTTGAACTGTAAACCCCATGAAAGAGAGATCCTAAAATGGATATGTAAAACCCAATATTTTTTTATAATAATCATAAAATAAATTCATGTTCAGTATGTAAACCACATAAAAAATACCTGCTGAATTTGGTAAGTGCTCACAGAAAATAAAAGTGAGACGGAACTCCCTTACCGCTTTAGTAATATTTTGAATCTTAAGACCTAATAAAGAAAAAAATAAAAGTAAACTTAAAATATAAATAAAATGAGTATATTAACTATATAAAATTTCAAAGTGGTATTATACACACCAAAAAAAACAAATGAGTGGGGAATTTATATATGTCTCCTAAAAATAAAAGAGAGACAAAAAATCGGTTACCATAAGTCTCGACTTTCCTCATACACATTCAAACATCTTGTATAATAAATATAAGTTTATTATAAATCTATTAAAAACCCATAATAATATATATTATACCATATATTATTTTCTTATGACCATTCTTTTCTATTTATTACCAATTCTTTGTTAAAATCATGTTTCGGGCAATAACTTCTTTGTTTTTTGTATATGTTTTAATTTTTTATTTTTAGTCCTCTTACTTTGATCATGGTTCCATAATCTCCAAAATAATATTAATAAAATAATTATCATATTTATAAATAAATTATACTAATAATACTAATCATGAAATATTTTTTTGAGAAATTAAGTACTTTGTGATCATGGAGACGGCAGGTTATACATACGCATGAGTAACATTTCTAATTTTAAACGAAAATTTTGGAAAATATCTAAGTAATATTTAATATTTGAATAAGGATAATAATATCATATTTTTATTTAAACATACTTATACATATCATCCATATGTTTTGGTGATAAAAATAGAGAGCCACATTGCTTCATGAAAAAGGTAGTCCACACGTACATGGACATTATTATCTTTCAATGAGTGAAAAGGTAAGAAAGAAAATGATATAATATATTTTAATAATGAGAAATAAGTAATTAATATAATAATTATTTAATTTATATAACATATATTAATTAAATATATTATTATTATTTTCTATGTAAAGTTTTGGTGGAAAACAAATCACACCACTTTGTGAGGCGGTAGTCCACTGTACACACGAGCAACATTATCGTATCCCCTACGGAATGGAAATAAAAAAATATATATGATATAATGACTCAATAGGTATAATTATGCTACAAATTTAATATATATACTTTATATCCATCATCATACCTAATTGTGAGAGGTATTAATGTAAAAATGAATGAGATCAGTTCAAAAGGTGGTAGTCCACCATACACACGAATAATGATATCATAACTCATTTGATGGAATTAGAGATAGTTGTAGGTAATTAATTTAACATTAAAAAATATAATTATATGTAAGATAATTAGGTTATAATATCATAATATTTTAATGATAATTTATGGGGGTGGAGGAAAAAATAAAATGAAAAAGATCATTGAATAATGTTACCTCTACTTCAGGTTACCTTCTGAGGTTTACTTCAAAATCCTTCCTAGGTTGGATTTCTGCAAAAAATAAGGATTTTAGAATTATATTATGAAATTTTGGAACTTATTAATGTAGTTAATTTCCATAAAAAATGGATTTAATGTGTGAATAATAGATTTGAGTGGGTATCCTTTTATAAGTGAGGTGGGTGTCATACTTGTAATTTTTTGCATAGAAAAAAGGTTTTCCAATGTTTTTCTCATGTCATGAGGATTCAAAAAGAATTATTCTCAATACTTAGACAATATAGGGTCTAAATATTTCAAAAAAAAATATTTTATACAATTGTTTAGGTAATTTAAGCCCTTATATTTTTAGTTCAACCCCCCCCCCAGTATACCCATTTTTACCTTAACTCTGGTATATAATTTTTATTATTTTTACTATTCATTTTAGTAAAAAATTATGTTTAACCTATTAGATAATATAAATTTCCCTGATTCCAAATATGGAATCCATTATTAAAATTTCCATTCATGTAAGTGTAAAATTTTAATTTGAAATTAATCTTGTAGGCGCAATGAGAAAGTAGGTTTTCAAAGAGAAAATCTTCAAACGTTTACAAAGCTTTTATATCCAATTTCAATATGAAATAGATTCCAATTACCTAATTTCGATTAATATATATATATATATATATAATTGAACTAATTTTAATTTAAAATAAAATTAAAATAATAAAAATGTGGTTTTCAATTAAAATTCAGTTTTTTTTTACTATTTATCAAAAAATTAATCTTTTTAGAAAATTCCGAAAAATTAAACATAAGATATTTTTTATATTATTTTTTAAAAAAATAATTTTATTTTATTTTTTAAATAAATCTCTACAATTTTTAAAAATTAGTTTTAAAATAAGTGCATAAAAGGCGACAAAACTACTTTTATAAAAATATAGTTTTTAGGCATAAAATTAGATTTATTACTATCACTTTTCTAAAAAACGCATAATATGAATGTTAAATAGTTGATTGAATTTAAGAGATATAAATTTCATTAAAATCATTCACCAAAATTTATTTTTTTAATTTTTTAAGATAAAATGTGTTTTTTTGCATAAAAATAGTTTTCTATAAAAATATTCCATTTATAATCAAATAGTTTTTATTTTCAATTTTAATTAATTGGTCACAAATGAATTAATTTTATATATTTGTGTAAACCATATATTTTAAAAATATAGTTACTAATATTCATACCCACCATTCCAAATCTAGGAGATAATTATTATTTTAAATAGTAATATTGTAATAGTATGGCATGTTTTGTTAAACACAAGATTCCATGTAACGCAAGCTAAATTTTGTGTTATATGTAACGAAAAATATTTAAAAGATAAAATTCATCTGAAAAAAATATTTCAAAAAAACTTGGGGTATTACACGCACATTTATTATAGATTTTTAGGGACTCAATATTTCACTCTTTAATATATATTAGATTCTTCTATTCAATCACTTTTTTATACATGCATTATCTTTGAAAGATCCACACACTTCCACATTTATTGTGGGATCATACATTAAGTTATAAAACACCTTAAATGGTGGAATATGGATACTGAATATTCCAAGATCAGGGTATTAAACATATATTCCTAGATTGATGTTTAAGATGATATAAAAAATGGTTTATTTTTATTTAAACATTGCATGTGACCATATTTTTGAACTGATGAATATTGTAGTCCATGCATGAGTCCCACATTAATTTCTAATTGATGAGGTGGATTTTATATCAATAATATTAGACTATAGAATGGGTTTAAAATTAATTACGTCACACCCTTCACTAGATGGTTATCGAGATGCCTCAATAATGTGTTTTCCTCCTACTCTTACACTTCCCAACATAGGGGATCAACCACCTCTATACCACTTAAGCCCTATCTCACCATTGAGCTTGGATGGTTTTCTCTATGAGATGGCTTGGCTACTCAAGTTACCAACCAGACTTAGGTTGGCCTAATTTTTCATTAATTGTTCAATAAATCATCTTTATAGAACATTCATCCCTTTCCCAAATTACCACTACACAAACTGGTCACATAAACTCATACACACATCACATGCACACATACATAGGTCTTTTGTAAAATTATAGTCACCTATAAATCCAAACACAAGAACTCAATTTTCCAATATTTCTACCACCTCAACTTATTCCTCTTATTTTATTTTATTTTTATATTCAATATATATCCAAGTATTTTCTATCTTAAAATCATTTCTTCAAGTGTATAACAAAAAAGATGGAACTCCTCGAAATGCTTTCATCATAGTGATAAAATATTTATCATTATAAATTCTCCATGGAACACAAATACTCAAATTCCTTTTTTCTTCAATATAAATGAATCATTAAAACTCTAAAGGAAATATCTTTTCCTTTTTATATATAGAAAATTATAAGAAACTTAAAACCATCTTCCAAGATGAGTGCTTTAATATTTATTTAATCAATGTAAATTAACACCATACTTGGGATCTTATTATTTATAATGGTTGGGTTCTTAACATTATTCCAACCTATTTTTTCAAACTACCTTCTTCACAAAAATATTGACATAGATAATCCATGAATATTTAAATCCTTTGATAAAAAATATAAAGAAGATAAAGTGGGCTCAACACTTTCTACCTTAACATATCATCATGATAATATAATGGTTGGGTAGTTGTCCTTTCATAGGTTCTCACTATTTATGGGTGTCAGTCTATAGTGAACATTCACACATTAACCTAAAACACTTAACATTAAAAACCATTACTGTATTTCACTAGTTACCACTATATAACTAGTCACAACAATAGAATATGTATTTATAAATTTATTAAAACTAATATTATATATTAATTAATTGCATTAACAATATCCACCTCCCAACAAGAATCACCAATAGATTAATACCACAACCATTTATTTTATCAATGATCTATGTTGACCATACAAATAAAGGAACTAAGAAATAAAATCATATAAAGTGGATATTTCAGGATTTTACCTAAGTCTTTAACTAATTAAATCCTAATAATTCAGTGAATTAATTTCTGAAATTCCTCATATCATGGCCACAAAAACGTTACACAGCCTCTTCATAAGTCGTTTAGCATTAAGAATCACCATAAAAAGCCTTATTATTTACAAATTGTTTTCAAATAAATAATATTTCCATCATATAAATCATAAAATTGAATGGTGATAGTATTTATATGGAATAGCCATGTGCTTATATATACGATCTCATTTAAAAACTACACCACCCCCATGTAACATACTACCAAAATTTTACCAATACTAGAATATGGCATGGATTATTGATAAAGTAGAATAATACCCATGTAACCCAATATCATTTCACCCTAAACTACCACTAAAACCATGATTAAATTTTCTAGAAAGTGACACAACCCCAATAATGATTAGGCATGGACTATACCAAAAGTTATAAAAATATTATTCATGGATTTTAGGATATTTTATATCATTATTTATTTTTTTGGACTAAAAATTCAATATAGGTACTTATCATATAATTCATATATACTCAAAATCAAAGATTCATCACAATTTTCTATAATAAAAATTTATCAAAGGATCCACCCATTAATCATATGAAACAATAAACACAAATTTTCTCATAATCACATTTTATGATATTTTTTCCTTTATTAAAATATATTAAAAATTCATTTTCACTATATGAACATGACTATTAATCCACCACAATTAAAAATAATTCAAATTATAATATCATAAAATATACATTCCTAACAATTCAAAAATTCACTACCACTATTTACTAATTTCTTGGAAATAATCCATCATTTAAAAATTTATAATTATATTAATTATTATTCATAAATATTCATTCCTCCATCTCATATTCATCAATTATTTTCACCACTAATATTCATATCAATTAAATTCCACCATATCCACATTTATCATTTACCATATAATCATTGTCCTATATTATTATGAATTATCTACCAAATAATGAAAATAAAAATCATTGTTAATTCACAAGGATTAAAAAATTTGATTATAATATTGAATCTCCTACCTTAATTCCCAAATAAACACAAATATATAATCCTCAAATGATTTCCACTAGTCATTCATCTAATTTTTTCTCCATCCTTATCTTTTTTAACTTTACAAGCCACTATAATATTTAAGTCTCCATTTCTAAAGATAATAGAGATAATTTATGAATTTTTATTATTGTAAAGAGTGTTAAATGAGACAAAACATTAATTTTCTCCATCAAGATCATGACAGAACCACCAAAAATTCCTTCATAGACACTACTTTTCTTAGCCTTGAGCCATGCTATAACTTAATAAAATATATAAAAATCAATTTATATAACACTCTATGTCTTTTTAACAATAAATTATGTTATAAAGTCAAAAAATTATTTTATTAAAATTACCTATTAAAATATATTACATGGATAAATAAATAATTTCACTAACACCTCACATTTAATAAAAAATACCACCATATTATAAAATTAACATAAAACCATAAAAGGGATAATATTAAATCTTAGATCTGAAAAAATTCATCAAATTTCATTTCATGATTTTTAAATTTCAATTTTACCCTATAAAGCGAAAAATCCAAAAAAAAACATAAACTCACAAACTTTAATTTTATGTGTATATCCAACCCACATTGTAGATTTCATGTGAAACATGACTATCTGATCTATATGATTAAATGGTTAGGATAAATTTATGTAGGGTTAATTGGTTGGATCCTTCCATTTAGATATATATTTTCTAATCCAAGGATCATGTGGATTAGATAGCTACAATGAGATAATGCAATGGATTATGACTAGTACAGTGAGGATGACTTGTGCACATGGTGGGTTCCACATGAAACCCTCTAATAGAAAGTGAATATGATGGGAACATAGAGTTATAAAGGGAATTATAATTTTATATTAAAGATTTTATTTGACTCCTTTCGACCTCTTTGACTTAATAGAACTCTTTTTTGACAAATTTGGTAAATATTTTAAGTCCAAAATGAATCATTTAAATCAATGAAGACTCCTCATCTAGTGATAGACTTACCACATGTCAAAAATAAAAGGTACTCTTATTTTTATGTTATACACATCCAAGGTGATTACTTTCAATTCTTACAGTAGAAATATAAATTTTTTATAACCAAATGCTGAATTATTGATTTTTTCAAGTGAAATATTTATTAAAATATTACTTAAATCAAGAGTGGATATTTTGGATGACTCTGAATATTATGAGAAAATATTCATTACCAATGATGATAATGAACCACTTCAAATGATATGGTTTCTTTTTAGTATCATATACTTCATGGATATAATTTATATAGAAATAAATGGATGAAAATTACTTACAATAATGATGTGAATATTTTATGTATAATGTATATCCTATGTATGTCTATGTTATATCATTAACCTTGAGGAAGTTGTGATAATACTTTACTTAGTGTAGTAAGGTTTATAGGTTTCACTTACCAGTAGGTTAGGATGGGACATACTAAGTAATTATTATTAAAGAAATTTTTTGATTATATTCCAAATTTCATCTTCAGAATCACTTTTATGCTACACATATCATGTAAGTGATATACCCATCATCTATATGACCTAATGGATCATGTTTCATGATATTTCAATTATAATACACCTTTATTAACTTACATAATATTGGTTTTTAATATTACACATGTACTAAATTATTTGAAACCCATTTAAACACACATCAAAAAAGAAATGAATTAAAAAAATTCCATGTACATCTAAGAGATTTACATAATACAGGCTTGAAGATAATAGAAACTTTATTGAGTCATCTAATCATTATTATTAAGATTTATTTCATCCCCACCAATATAAAAACATAAAATGTTTTCTATATACCACATTTAGGATATAATGGCTGAAAAAAAATTCATTTCATAAATGAACACTATGTAGGGGGTCCCTTTCAAAACTTATAAATATAATATGAAGTAAAAAATTATCAATGGTGTGATAATGTGGTGTTGTAGTAATATCTCAATATTAGATGAAAGGATCTTCAATTTAATTGGGATACTTTTTGATAATTCTCAGATATTATAGATGAGGGACACTAAAATTATTTTATAGTTTTGGTGGTGTGTAATAAAATTTTTTGTCATACCCATATAAAATAGTTTGATTTGTTACCAAAAATAATGTAGTAAAGGTCTAGTTCATGGGTCACATCTGTTTGGATATTTTTTATACCCACTTTTTATCTCAATATAAATGATTACAATTATTTAATACAGTTATATTTATACCAAATTCATATATCTATTTAACTAATGATTTATTTAATTTGATTATTTTATTATACTTTGATACGATGGAATGGATCCAACTATAAAAACATAATTATTCTAACTCTTGGTTTCAAGTTATATAAATTAAAATATCTACCTTAAATATCACTATACATGCGTAAGAACCGTATTTATCTTCATCAATTAGAAATACATGAGACTATAGAATTCATCCACATCTAAATATCAAATAATTTATTCATTTTCATAATTTAAAAAAAAATATTATCAAAAAAATGAATTAAAAACTAGGGATGGAAACAAATCTGGTACCTATGAAAATGGGGGAATTCAAACCGAAACCCATTTAACCAAATGATACCCAAACCCAAAGTCATTTAATTATCATAATCAATACCCAATATTAAATCCAAATAATTTATATAAGACATTATTAAAACCTAAAATCATTTATAACCCATTTATTTTTAAAAACAATTATAATGTTTTTCACAATGAATTCTATTTGACACTTGAACCAAAATTCAAATATAATGTTTTTTATAATAATATTAATAACTTCTATAATTATTTGGGGGTAAAAATATAATTTAGCTACAACAACCTTCAAGGCCCAACTAAGTGAAGTCAATATCACCCCAAAGGGATGACCCAAACCCTTTTGAACCAATGTGAGTCCTAGATTATAAATCCCACTAATTAAAAATCTATAAGATCTACTATAACGTTTTTTTATATTACACCAATCCAATGTTATACAATAAAATCACCCCTAAAATTTTGTATTATAGTGCTTTATTGGAGTCTGAGATATAGTGAACCGACTATAGTGTCTAAAATGGTGCCCCTCTATGGTATATTGTAATAGTGACAATTACAGTAACTCAATAAAATGACCCCATCATGTTTCAAATGCTATAAATTAGGGTAGAGTACAAGTATCTCTATAAACTATTATTAGGGCCTTTATTCCCTATATAAAGTCCTTTAGACCATTTTTAATATCCTTTTGGTCCTTTTGTAAAAAAACCTCTAGGTCTAGTGTAATAAAATAGAGTATTATAAGTTGGTCGACCTTTTAAGGGAGAGGGATGGTGGCCTGGTTCAATAATTTCATATACGGGATGGTTTTCGATATGTTTTTACCCCAAAATAATAATATAAATAATAATTATTATTATTATTATTATTATTATTATTATTATTATTATAAGGAATATAAAAATGGTTAAGAATGTATTCAAACATTATAATTAGTTCTCTAGATAATGTATCATCTATAAGAATTCATGCATTTACTTTTCAAATAAATTTTATAATTCTAGGAATGAATTCACTCTCAAATATCATGGTACCAAGGAGGGTGCCATAAAATTTATCAATCTATAAGTTCCAATGTTTATGGGGGAATGGTAAATCATTTATCAAATGTAGTTTTCTATATTAAAAATAATCTTTCTAAATTGAAAATAAAATCTATGTCAATATCTAGAAAGATTTTCTTGGTTAAGGATTTTATTTTATCCATGTTTTTCAACACCTTTATAGTTTATAAGTGGACATCATATTTTCTTATGAGATTAAATACTTATATCAAGAAATCTTTTATATTTAATGTATTTATGAAAATAAATTTGAACTATATCTTGGAAGGAATGTTGTAATACCATTAGATTATGGGGTTAGAGCACAAATAACATCAAAATATTCAACAATTATATTTAGGTTAACTTCATGTAGAGGATTCCTAATGAAGAATATAGGAAGTTTGACTTTATAAAAGGTAAATTCCTTAAAAAAATTAATGTTGAGACTCTTCTCTATATTTATTCTTCAATCTAGATAACTCAAATGTAGACATATTCCAGAATTATGCTTCATTCTAGATAGTGTGTGTTAATGGATTATAACCTCAAGTTTTGGAATGATAATTGGGTTATCTTGACAATGAGAAATTAGGTTGACAGTAGCCATTATATTTCTAGTTAGTATATATCAATAAAGGATGAATTAGTGGATCAAATTGAGGGTTTACCCCCTATTATTCAATAGTTCATTGATAGATATTAAATTTTTCCATTTTAGGGTACACTCATCTTGGAACCTATCACAAATGGAATTTTTAACATGAATATTTATTATTTATTTAGTACTTGAATTAATAATCCTAATTTGGATTAGTTTAAAAATTACTATATTCCATGGATTAAGCCATTAAGATCATGTTAGATATAGAGGCCTCTTCATATAAGAATTCCAACTAATGAAATGATGAAACTTTATGACCTTAAATCACATTACATTTTTATATTTTGTAGTTAAATCACTAATTATGAGGATTATATATGGATTCATTATCCATTTTTATACTCTATTTAGAATATTATCGTATATCTATTTGAATTTTATACATTTCATGATAGTAACTTGGTGGATCTTCTAAAATTCCCATGTTTTGCTTCTGTCACTAGACATATTTAGAATCTACTCCACGTGTAATAGCTGAATTAGTTGGATACATCAAGAATTATATAAACTAATTTATATGTGATGGTTAAGTTACTTCAATAAGGTATGTGTTATTTCACTTCATCTAAAGTATCATATATGTGTGGATAACTCTATTAAAACAGTCACTATTTTTAATATATTGAGATTAAATATTTATTATAAGAAATAAAAAGTAATAATTATCATTTCTTAGCAACACCAATTCTAGGATGGGTGACGATAAACATTGGTGGGTCATTGAAGGGGTACAAGGGGTAGGGTGGTTGTGGAGGTATATTTAGGGATAATTATATAATATGATAGGTTTCTTATATGAATATTATGGAATCACGCATGCACTTTAAATAAATATTAATAGTGTTATAAAGGCTATAAAAATTGTTAAGCATCATGAATGGAGGATATTATGGTTGTAGTGTAACTCCACTTATGTTTTTTCAATAATTAAGAAAATTAATATCAATATTTAAAGGGAATTAATTCCACAATGGGTCGAATATTGGAATCATCACTACTCCCTTAACTTTTTTATCACACGTACCTTCAAGGATAATAACTCTATAGCTAATTTTCATGACATTAAAAGTTTGGGTTGTGGATTATTTATGTGTATAGATGATTTTAAATGGTATTTTCATGGAATAGTGGAAATATAAAAGTGTAAAAATCCTTTTATAAGACCTTTTTATTTTTTAAAACATTAAATTTATCAAATCAAGGAGTTTTCTCTTTGGATACCTCTTTCCAATTATTATTATTATTATTATTATTATTATTATTATTTGAAAAATTAAAAGGTGATATAAATAAAGGAAAACATAAATTCACCCACCCTAAGTCTTCAATAGATCATTTCATCCTATCCATTTATAGACTTTTTTCTTTATATCAAATGAATTCCCAATTAATAAAAAAAATTCAGGTAATCCAAAAAAATTCAACAACCCAAATACTGGTAATTAGAATTACTCATGAACAATTATCCAATTTTATTACATATATTTTATTATAACCAAGCTATATCTTGAGCTTGTGTTGGCCTGGTTCCAATTCTAGGTTTATTATTCTAATATTGAATACCTACATCATATAAAATTATAGGAAATTTATATCCATGTTTTTCTTTTATAATCATGTTCCTAACTTAATTATCTCTTTCCTCAATTGGTTTTATATCTAGATAGAAACTATTATAAACCCTATTGTCCATGTTTCATCTCACTGGTACCAATTGGTTAACTTACATGTAACTCAACCAGCACTCCACTACCAAAAATTCCCCTTCCTATAATTATATGTAATTCTACCTCTCCCACACACTCCTCTCATAAATCCATACATGATACTAATTCATCCCCTACTAGAATTTTCTTTCAAAAATGATATTTTATCATGTTCCAATCATACAACACTTTGAAACATATTTTAATGGTGTAGAATGATTTTATGATATACAAATTTTGAAAACATCCAATGCATAATGTGTATAACACCCCAAAATGGGTAAATAATCACAAAAAATGGGGATTAAACCCTAAATTATTTTGATTTAAATGGAATTAATACCACATGGGTTCAACCTTGGTTTTATATTAACAATAATCAGGTTGATTATAATTATGATGATGATGATGAAAAACATGATTGGAACATCGATTGAAATCACAAGGTATTTTGGAATATAATTTTCGATCATTGGAGAATTTTTATATTGGTTGAAAGTTGAAATTAAAGAGAATTAATGTCAACATATACTCATAATAAAAAGGTAAAATTGATAGAGAAAAAAAATATTGATAGATAAATAGATTCCAAAAATTTTATTTTATTATCACATCACCACGTATTTTTTTTAAAGGGAAATGTCTTGGTCAAAGACCAAGACCCAAAATAATATAAAACAAGGAAATATAACAAGAGTCTGAAGGAGGAAATTTTATTACAATCTTTTTCATGATAAGGACGGAGTTCAACCGGTAACTCATCACACCGCGTAATTCCCTGGTTGATACCCTTGTTGTCAAGACCATCTGCCACCATGTTTTCTTCCTGATAGGTATGGGTGGAAATGTAACTGATCTCCTAGAGCAAGCTTAGACAATTATTCCAACGCATTATGAGAGACCAAGCAAGGTAAAACACTCCATTCCAAATAGCTTGGATAATGGTGGTGGAATCACTTTCAATACAAATATTATTCCAACCTTTTACCTTAACGAAGTTGACCGCATGAATCACTGCCATCATCTCCGCTTTCAGGGAAGAGGCAAATCCACAGCCACCAAAGAAGCAACCATGATAGTGCCCCAGAGAGTCTCTAAATATGTCCCCACAGCCCGGTGGACCTGGATTTCCCTTAGAGGCACCATAAAAATTGATTTGTATCCAGCCAAGAATCGGAGCTTTCCAGAACACTTCAATGAAACGCTTCGGTTGATTGTAAATCCCGTTGATTCTAAGCCGACGAAGAATGATAAAGTCATAAACCAAGTTAGCACAGGAGGATTTCTGAAGGGTTGATGCGTCCCTGATAGCAATAATAATTCTCGCCCGACCTGCATTTAGATTGAGTGAGGCACTATTGTGGATTATAGCATTTCAATCATACTAGATACTGTGGAGGAGCTCTACAACAGCAGATACAAAGAGATTTCTAATCTGAGGAGAAAGATTCGACTCCACACAACATTTGATTAAAGAATAAATAGTGTCAGCATGTATCCATCTACAGTCAAAAATGTCGGTAACAAAGTTCCAAAGCGCAGTGGCTGTTGCACAAGACAAAAATAAGTGATTTATGTCCTCCCTATGTTGATGACATAGGTGACATCTAGAGCTGATTTAGACACCAAAGGATTAAAGGAAAACCTCTGTGGGAAGGCGCTTGTGAGCAATACGCCAGAAAAGGTTAAGTCTGGAAGGTTAGATCCAAGGTTTATCAAAAGGCATGAACCAAGCAAAGTTAGACTCAGAGGAGGAGAAAATAGGCTTGTAGTAGGCTTTGGAATCAAGGATCCCATTGTGCGCAGGTTTCCAAATAAGACTGTCCTCATCATTCAAGAAGGTGTATCCATCAACGACATGTTTGATATGATCAGGGAGGTCAAAGTGAGGGGAATGCATAACTTCCTTTATGGTATAGTTTATTGAGTCCAGAACAGCGTTTGAATGAAGCATCTAAATGAGGGGAATGCCAGCCTAGTTGTCAAGCCATAATTTCAGAGTTGACTCAGAGTTAAACATCCATCAGGATTTTTTCATGATATTGAAAAGGAGTTTTTAATGGATGGCCAGAGGTAATAATTAACATAACTCAAGTTACGGAATTTGAGCTTTTCTAGGAATTGTTTTTTAAGGAAAGAAATAGAGTCATATTTGTTGTGTATTAAGTTCCAAGTGAGTCTGGCCTGGAGGGATTCATTAAAATATTTTAGGTTTTTTATTCCAATCCCACCTTTCTCGAGGGGTTTGCATTAGGTAGACCAGGTAACAGTGACAAGATTCCTATCAAGTATACTTCCCGCCCAAATAAAGTAATTAATATAACTATTGATTTTATTAAAGAGACTAGCAGGCCATCTATAAATCATCAGTGAGTAAACCATTTTAGAGACAATATAGGCTTTCACCAGGCATATTCTACCATCCATAGAAAGTGATTTTCCTTTCCAAGTAGATAGTTCATTAATGATTTGATCAGTGAGATCATTAAAATACAAATATCTAGGCCTACCCCAAAATATAGGAACACCTAGGTAAGTAAAAGGAAATGATCCTTCTTTGATACCAAGACTCTCAATGATGTAACCTTTTCTAGAAATGGGGAAACTTTTTCCAAATAAGATAAACGATTTTCTCCAACTGATGGATTGACCCGAGATCTCTTCATAGTGAGATAAGGCGGCTTTAATATTAGTGATGTTTCAGTTTCCACCATTAAGGAAAAGAATAGTGTCATCCACATAAAGGAGATGAGTAATGACATTAAGGTTTCGAGAAGCTTGGATGGGCTTAATTTTGTTATGATTCATAAAAGAGGTTAGGATACGACTTAGGTAATCTTCCACAATGGAAAAAATAATGGCAGAGAGGGGGTCCCCTTGTCGTACTCCCTATGAACATTTAAAATATCCCTTAGGGGCCATTAATAAGGATAGAGATAGAGGCTGAATTAAAAAGAGAGTTGATCCTGCTAATAAAAGCATCATTGAAGCCAAAACCCTGAAGGACTCTGAAAATGAAACCCCAGTCAATAATATCAAAATATTTCCTAATGTCAATCTTAATAGTAATTTTTTCTCCTCTCGAGTTTTTAGTGAGAGAATTGGTGGATTCTAAAGCAAGGCAGATGCAGTACTGAATAGATCACCCCTTGATGAATCCAAATTAGTTTCAAGATATAATTTTTTTGCATAAAGAGGAGAGCCTATTGGACAAGAGCTTTTTAATAATTTTATAAAGGTATTTTATAAGATAAATATTCTAAAACAGGTGAATTTCATTGGCATTGGGAACCTTAGGTATTAAGGTAAGGAATTGAGCATTGATACCATGAGGAAGGAACCCATTAGTGAAAAAAGTCTTGACAAGCTTACAAACATATTTATGAATAACATCCCAGTGATGCTGGAAGAAACCATTGTTGAAACCGTCAGGTCCTAGAGCACTTTTAGGGTTGAGGCTAAAGACAGTGTCTTTAATATCATGATCAAGGGGAGTGCTCAGGAGAAAGTTATTGTCTTCCTCCTGGACTAGGGACGGGATGATCCTTGGGAGGAGGTCCTTGTTAGTACGAGCCCCATTGAAGAAATTATCAAAGTAAGAAACCACATGATTAGCAATTGAGGCCTCAGAGTCCAAGAGGAGGTCATTGTCTTTTAAAAAGGAAAGCAGATGAGAGACTTTCCTAACCTTCTGTAGAGCATTGTAGAATTTAGTGTTACGATCACCATCGGAGAACCACTTAGTTTTGAAAACTTGTTTACAAATGTTATCCTTAAAATCTAATAAGGAGTTGAGATTCATAGAAATGTTGACCTCATGTTGAGGATCAGAGGAGAAGTTATAATGGGTGGAATTATTTTGAAGTTGGTTGAGCTCAGTCTCAAGAGTGGATATGTCCTTATCAATTTGTTTCTCTTTAGCATTACACCAACCTTTGAGACGAATTTTGAGATGTTTTAGTTTTATAATACAAGAGAAGGCATCTGAGTGATGACTCATAGAATTATAGAAATTATAAATAAACTTAGAAAATTCTAAGTCACTTGACCAACCATTGTTAAATTTGAAGGGAGTAATGGGATTGTCACATTTGGTGGTAGGATTATTTGAAGAGGAATCAGATACTAGTGAGACTAGAACTAGTGTGAATTTAAATTTTAGATTTAGATTAATTTTTTGGTGAGTGAGTATTTAATATAGGATATTTATTATTATTTTTATAGGTTTTTAATGGAATTTAGGAATATGAGAAAGGTATCGGAAGATGTGGGGTTGTTTCCAAGGGTATTTAACACCTTCGTGTGAATGATGTAGGTAGACCAGGTACCAGGTTACACAGTGGTTTTTTAAAATTCATATCAGTAACCATCGAGTACCCAATGGTAGCATATCAGGTATAGTTTGGAAAGATATAAGGTATATTACCCCTAATATTCTACTATTTATCTAGTGAGGGTGTATCAGGTACCTAGTAGGCCAATGCACCTTTTTAAAAAGGACGGTCAAAATTGCACCTTCACAATTTTCCCCCTATTGGGATTTAGTAGAAAAAGGGGTATCAAAGAGGTCCATTTTTCTAGATTATCCCCTCTCTTAATACTCTATAAATACCCCTTTTATGTGGATGATTTTGGTTCTTTTATTTATAGTGATTTGAGATAAATAGTTTATCCTCTTTTCATATTATCACTTCCCCCTATATTCCTTTAATCTTAGTGTGATTAAATTATGAATTTCATCATAATACCATCAGATCATAGTGTAATCATGTCAACAAAATATGGATTTCCTTAATTATGGCTAGTATACGCTTGAGAGTTATGAACATACAAGTGTTTTTTGCCTTTTCACTAGATTTATATCACCGAAATATTTATTTTCATTATTTGTGTGAACTTATGTGAAATCGATAGATAAAGTGATGTAAGTAATTTCGTCATTTATCTATAGTGATCTTGGGTATGTGTAGGTAATATTCTACTTCATATTACTCATGTTTTTATAAGGATATACCATTTGGATAGGTATGACCCAATTATTTCTAATCAAATTAATCATGAATTTATTATGTTAAATAAGTATAATTGTTTTATAATTAATTAAATTTGATTATTTATAGTGATTATGATCAAGGGATCTTTGGAGAGTTTCTAGATGGATGGTGGGAATTTATTAAATAGGATTTAAACCCTAAATAAAGGTGGAAGGTCTCTAATTTAACGACATTATAAGTAAGTGCACATATTATGTGATTTGTAAGAGGGGGTAAATAGGTTTGAATGAACCAAATATAACCAAGGTGGGTTTTTTGTGTAGTGTGAAAGTAAATTATATTAGTCTCATAGTGTATCCTTTGGAATTTTTTATATTTCATTGGTGTAAAATAAAATATTTTCTTTGTGAATGTTATTCTTATGGTGATTTTGGAACCCATGGAGGATATACAACCGTAGATGATATATTAAAGAAACTAAGTTGGTCTTATGAATTAGTAAATGGTATTAACCTAGAGTAATAGTATTATTAAGAGTCTTGAGGGTGGATACTTTAGTGACATTGGAGTATATGGGTCACCAAGTATGGTAGCCTTTGCGTTTAAATGGGTGGTGGTGAGAGGTGTCTTGATTGGTATAATGTGATTATAAGAAGGAAATATACCAAGGGTATATTAGTGAACTAACCACTAAAAAATTAGTTCATATAAGGGTCATAATAAAGGATGAGTTAGTGGTAAGTAATATGGATTAATCACTAAGTGAAAGGTGACTTTTTTGGTGACATTATTCTAAGGGAATAGATCAATGAGGGGTTTTTGTGGGTATGAACGATGAACTTTCGAGAGTATAATAGAAATTTGGTGAGAATATGTCATATCATTCATGGGACCATGTACATGGGTATGGTGTGTTGAGGCTAAGGTTGTGATAGTAGATATTTGATTGTCAAGATATGTGAGTTTAGTAGATAATGGTCAAGATATGAAATCTATGTTGAAATTTTGAATCATGCGATGTGATCGTAGAGATTTACTAGGATATAAGAGGTGTTACATCAGGATATGTATTCACAAGGTGTAGTGGGTTACTAGTCAAGGGATTTGAAAAAGAGGATACATAAGGTGTGATTGGTGATTAGTAATATGATGGGATTTAGCTAGGATTAGACTATGAATTATATTATCAAAACATTCCTTTGTTATGTGTCATATTGGTTTTTCTAAGATATGATGGTCATGGTTTCAATTATATTATTTAGTAATAAATGGAGTATAATATGGTGGGTGTGTATGGGTGGGTTGGTGGAGGCCAACCAAGTATCCTAATGTGATTGAGACTAGATGGGTTGGTGGAGGCTAACTAGTATCTCGATACAACTGGGAATAGATAAGTATGTATACGCCATCCTTGTGATACCCCCATGTCATTATGGTGTTTGATATTAAATTATTTTGGTTTATTTCAAGTTCTCCCTATGTTTTTAAAGTTTTTCAAGTGTTTGGGGCTCTTGGGAAGCTGTAGGCCTATATATCTGTAAGCTAAAGTGCAACCTAAAGAGGTTACATCATAGTGGATATCTCTTAGGCCCTTGGTTTCACCTAATTAGGTCACTCCATGTTGAATCTTGAAGACTATATTGAAAATGGTGTCAGGAGGATGCATCCATGCCAAAGCATTGAGGGTTTATCCAAATTATCATGGGGTTATGGAATTCTTGGTCATGTCATCTCGAGCACCTCCACACCATAGCATGGAGGATGTACTATAATAGCTTGGGGTATGAGGGAGGTGGACCTATCTATTGGAGTTCATCTACATCATATCCCAGAGGGATACATCATATGAGTATCAAGGATTGTACACCATGTCATAGCCAGGAGGACTATGGCATGGAACAGTATTTCACAATTATATTTAAAAAATTGGATTTACCAATTTTTCCCTTCTCATATCTATCTATTTGATCTTCTTTACCCTCCCATTTCACATGTCCAATGAATAGTTATCCTTCTAGAGAGATCCTCATTATTTCCCCTTTTATTTTTTCTTTCTTTCTCTAATTTTCAATTGGTCTTCAAGGTAATTTCTTCCCCATTCCTCTTCTATATCCTTCCATCACCCTTATATTGAGGTTTATCTTTTCTCCATGAACCATAATTAACTATGAAAGTGGTATTAAGGGTTTAGTTTCAACATAACCTATGTTTTTATCTACTTAGTGTCTGAAAAGGGTGTTTCCTTCTATTTTAGGTTTTCGTTTTTGGAGGCCACACCTTTTAATTTGTTTTCTATCCAGTCTAAGGTAAGTCTCTTTATATAATCACTTTATATTGAAATTTATGAGATTATTAGGTTTTTTAAAATGTTTTAAAATTAATTAATTCACGTATATTATATCCAAAATGGGTTTTTAATTGTTTCCGTGAAATTAAATATTTTAAAAAGGGTTTTTCTTTGTGAATTTCAAGTGTTTCTTTGAAATCAAGTGTTTTTATATTCCATTTGTTTAAAAAAAATACATGTGAGGAACTTTAAAATGGTTTTTGTAATGACCCTAACTCATACCACTCAATCAATGTTCATGACAGATAGATATGTGGCCTTAGGCATGCCTACTCATATATTAAAGGATAGTAACAATAAATGGGGGTCTAAGGTGGTATTATAGGGACCCTATACCCCCGAATTGGAGTGGTCAATAAAAGAAAAATACCAAAAATTATTCAATAACAAAAATTATAGTACATAGAATAAATAGAACATATCAATATATATCAATGTAAAAAAAGTATAATTAAATAGTTACAGAGACTCACAGTCATACTAGTACACATAAATTGATCACCCACTAAGGTGATCACATAAATGAGATAAATAAAAGAATAAAATTCAAGAGGATGAACTAAATCCACAATCCAAAACTAATATATATCCTAAATTCATATAATTTATATAGATGAATGATCTGAACCTAAGCCTCTTCTCAACTTGAACCTGAGAACAACGAAGCTTTGTTTGGGTACCCAAGTTACATGGACGCCTCAGAAGGTTGTGAGTAAAAATTAGTAGGGAACTAAAAATGTGGTCCCATACGTAACAATTAAATTTTTTGTATATTCATATGAAATTATAAATTGAATAAATAGATAAAATCTGTAAGAATAAATATATAAATAACCATCATCAATCCTTAAGTTAAAATGTGACACCTGGGATAGACTTTACCTAATATGGCTAGTGTCAGACTGTCTCTAAGTACATTAAAAGATTATGCAAACCAAAACCAGGACCAAAAATCATATCATAGAAGTTAAATAACTGATTAATAGGAGTTAATCAAAGGAAATAAAATGGTATCAACATATAGTTATTCCTATGGGGATGATGCTTGGTAATACAATAGTAGCATCAATCCTGTAGATGATTCTTAGAGGATGACACTAGGAAATCTAGTGTCATTCATATAGTTGATTACAATGAGAAATTCCAAGTAAATTAAATAGACCTAAAGTTTGAATCCCAATATCATGGGCATTCAACATAGTCTTGATGGTCAAATCTAAAGGGAATACTCAAGTCATTCTATATTAATCAACATCAAAGTCGAATCTAAGGGGATTTCCCAAGAAATCTTATATCAATTGGAATCATAATAAAATCCAATGGGATTTCCAAATGAATACTAAATCCATATGGCTCAAAATATAGATCATAAGTACATGTCTTAGTCATCTAATAAAAGAAATGGTCGAATCTCAAGAAACCACTTAGGAATTCCCCTTAAAGTCTTAAGGTAAGTACATCCCTCCTTTATATATTGTCATGATAATAATAAAACATGGTTTGGTCATCCACTTAAACTCGACTCATATAAAAGGGTTAAACCTCTTAGGTGCATGACCTAACATTGTTTATATAACTACAAATCTCACTTCATCAATTTTTTTTATAAGGTAACACCTAGAATCACCACTAGCCATTAACCATATACACCCTCTCAAGTGTCGACATATCACTAGGGAACCTTCTAGGGTCCCCTAGGTCACATAAAATAATGAACACCCTTTATGGGTTCTTCAATATCTATCTCATATTGCGGATCAAAAATCATCACTTAGAGGACATAACATCCCTTGACATAATTGTAATCACATAGCGACCTCATTGGCCTCATAAGTTATCCAATATCTATATCATACAAGGGATATTACCCAACTCTCATTCCCTTTTCAATTCACCCTTGGTCGACACTCGTACTAAAACTATATATCAATATCTATAAGTTATTTCTTCCCATGTAATCACATCTCAATTGGGGAAAAATTCTTCTCGTATTCTCATCTCATTGTGCAGAAGGTTTCAACACATCACATGGATCTCACTTAGCCTAAAAATTCCAATAACTCTTGGTCAATTATCAAATCTACAAGGATGAATCAAGGGAACCTACACTACGAACACAATGTTATATTTAATTCATTTAATGAACACCTCTATGGTATATGTGTCACATTACATAAATTTATAACCAAGGCCTCAGTCATCCATAGTTAAGGAAATCAAGCTAGTTCACATGGGTCAATCATATCCCTTGTCACTTTTTTCAGTCTAGAAATTATTTTAAAATAAATAAATTTATTTAATCTAAAGGTTGTTCATACATAGGGGAAATAACACATATCAAATTATATATATCAAAATCATAAACAAAAGGAAATGAAAATATACCACCTACCTCAATTGAATCCATTACCTTTTGAAACCAATCTAGGCCAAAACAACCTAGGATCACCCATGCTCGTATCACCATCTCGAGCACCTAAATCAAGAAAAATATCCATAGTTAATTATCAATGATTTATAATTAATATTAAATTAAATTATAATAATTTATAATTTAGTTAAAATTAAAAAAAATTAAGTATAATCTCCAAAAACTCATTAATAGACCTCATCGCATCAAAAAAGTATCCATACACTCATAGACGGTCCTTGACAGGCTCCCAGCACTACCTTGTGTAAAATCCCTAAAACAAGTTGTTGATTCAGTGACCAATTTTTTTTAATTTAACAAAAAAAGTAAAAATAATTTCATATGTATATATAAATTCAACCAAACTATGTGCAATGGTATGAAATAATCTTCAAGATACATCCTCTAGTCACACTAATAAAAATCCCCATCACTTCTTATGATTTCCACCATGCTCTAGTTGAAATCATTCTTAAATCGTGGTTAGAGAAAACACACAACCACCCCATTTCCAAATAGAATCAAAAGAAAAGGGAGAGGAGGGACCACACTTAAGATCCTTGGGTTTAGACTCATACAAGGAATAAGATAGGAGGGGTGATGTGGTTTAATAAAAATTAGGGAATACCTATTTTTTTAAATGGAAAGGGCTCTCTCTGGTATAGTTCCCTAGTCTATGCATGGAGGACCTCCCCCAGAAAACCTGTGAGCCTCTAACATGCCAAAAAACCCACAGTAAGGGATGTGAGTGCTCCCTCTACCCTATTCATTTATAATAAGATAACAACCTAAAACATTAGGCTTTATTTTAATTAAAATTTCCACCATCATAGCCTGGCGGTCCCCATTTCGACTTCTCAGACACTAACCACATCATCCAACTCAGGTGTTTCATCAAAACCTCGGAGCCATGCTCACCCAGGCCCCAAAAACTTCCAAAAAACCCATTCTCAAATATTACTCTACTAAAAAATTACATCATCATATTTGTAAACCCTTTCCTCAATTATGACCTCAGAATATTTAGTTTTATCATTTTAACCGGCAGTTAATGCCTGTTCGAAATAGATTCCTTTACTTCCATCAATCTTATTTCCAAAAATCAGAGGATCCTAAAGTTTCTTAAATTCACTTCATTTTTCCATTGATTATTTATATATAGAGAAAAAATAATTTATTTTAAGTAAATTCTAAATAAGCCCTTTTTAATTTGAACAATTGAAATTAAAAATTATGAAAAATTTATAATTTTAAATATCAACTCGTTATATTTTTCCCTATTTTTATAATTTATAAAAACATAATAAATTAAACTTATAGTATCCGTATAAAAAATTTATATCTATTTTATAAGTCAGAAAATATAATTTAAATTTTAATTAATACTTATTATTATAGAATATTTATTAAAAATGTTTTACAAACTTTTAATAAATTATTTATAAACACATTATAATTATTTAATTTATAAAAAAATTTATAAATTAATAAATATCAAAAAATAACTTTTATTGATATCTATAAATAATTTATAAATTATATAATTCAACTAATAATTAAATTTTAAGAAAAAACATTTGTCCTTCTTAAATAGTATTCAATGATATAGATGTCATTGTAGAATATGATTGAAGAGGTTATAGTGATAAACCATTTAAGAATTATCAATAATAGTTTATGAATCGTAATCCTATCACCTGTGAAAATGTTAGGTGAAACAATGATAAACAATTTTTAAAAAGAATCTTAAAAGAGAGAGAGAAAAGAACAGGAAGAAGATCACAACCCACAAAATTTATATAGTTTGGTAATAATCCATATTCCCATAGAGAGGTAGTACAACTCATTAATTTTAGGAGAAATATATAGGGTACAATCTCAAAGTAGAGGAACCCTATCTTAAAATGAGCTCATAAAGAAATGTGGTGCTACAATAAAACATGTTATGACAGTTCCAAATCTAAACAATAAGATCAATGTACTATAGTACCGGTGTAATTAAAAACATGAAGATACAATCCATTATCAATGTTGTAAATCAGATTTTATACAATAACCATATTTAAGTATACATTGCTATAGTAGGATTCACTTGAATTTTGAAACAAATCATGTAAAGGATCAAGCTACATCATTCCAACAATATCTTACAGGGAGCCTAATTTAAAAAAGTTGCCTCTTCCATGGTTCTATATTTACACAACTTACGTAATCTAAGATATTCCTAATGTTCACTCACTAAGAGGTTATTTCCAATCAGATATTCAATTTCAAGATAATTATTCATAAAATACTAGTTGTTTTTAATAAAAACTTCAATTTCAAGCTAATGATTCATGAAATACCTTCTACCTTCTTTTGTATGATCACATAGTTTTTGTCCATATTATATATCATATACTCCATTCATCAATGAACACCAATAGAGGAATAGTAGTTCCTCAACTTCTAAATCACCATAGAATTTATAAACATGTATACCATATTTTTAGTTCCACCTATATTTTTCAATATAAATAACCCATCATCTAATAATCCATTGATAAAATGGTATTTTAAAAAAATATGCTTCATTTATCCATGAAATATTGGGTTCTTTTCAAGATTTATTACAATCCAACTATCCCAATGAAATACATTATCCTCTATACATTTATCTAGAACCCCCAAGAAGTTATCCAACTAAACTATATCCTTCCTGACTTCTGTTACAGTAATTTACTCTGCCTCTATGGTAGATAGCACCACCACCTTCTATAACTAAGATATATAGGTTATATAAGTTATTCTATGGGTAAAAAGATAACTTTTCATACACTTTTTTTGAAATATCCTCTAAAATGGCATTTTCATACCCCTCCAATGACTTTCCATTCCCAAAGCATAGGGTTACTTCTTTTCCTCCCTTAAAATACCCCAATATCCACATCACAACTTCCCGATATTATTTCACAAGGTTATACATGTACTTTATAACAAATTAAACTACTTGAGTAATATCTAGTAGAGTATAACCCATTGAATACATTAATATTACAACATCTGATGCATAAGGGACATTTATCATATACTCAACCTCTTCTATTGTCTTTCCTTATTTCTCCTTTGACAATTTGAAATGTCTTTCTAGGAGAATAGAAATTATATTTAATTCTATCATTATAAATATTCTCAAAACTAATCCAATATAGTTATTCTATGATAACATCAAGTTTTTAGCTCCATGTTCACTCCTGATCTTTATCCCCAAAATATTAATAACTTCTCCAAGATCTTTCCTCTCAAAATCCTCAACAAGCTTCCCTTTTATTTCATCAATCCTCTACATACATGATCATATAAGGATCATGAAAACCATATATAGAAGAAATATAATGTATTCATCTCTAAAATAATTGAAATAGAAATACTGATCTATGCCATGAAATTTTTTTAATATTTACTAATGAATGCATAAAACTCCATGTTACACTTCTTGGGTTCCTACTTCAACCCATATAAACTTTTCTAGAGTTTTTACACCAATTCCTCCTTTCCTGACTCAAAAAATCTTTTATTATGCTCCATAGAAATTTATTCTTCCAAAAAATATATTATTGGAATTACTCTTCACATAAATGTAATCAAGATTTATATCCTCTAATTCAAAAATACTAAGAACCATCTGGATATTGGTAAGATTTATTGTAGGTTAAAAACTTTTAGCGAAATTCATACCTTATGCTGATATCCTTCCACAACCAAACATCCATTATACCTCCTCCTATCATCATATTCTCCCTCGACCTGATATACCCATTTTTTAGGAAATTGTTTGTTTACTTATGGAAAAGGATTCATATACAAAGTATTGTTATCATGAAATGAATAAATCTCATTATTCATAACCAATTCTAACTTTCTCAAATCCTTTGACTTGATTGCCTCTTCAAATCATCCAGGCTCTCCCCCAACAATTAGTATAAAATAGTGTACTGATTATGAATACTTATACATATTTATTATTTCCATTTTTTATATCTCGAACTCCACTAGAGAAGTAGGCTCCACTAGTTAAGGTGTCACATGACTATGTAAACCTTTAGACTCCACTTTCTCCTAACACCCTAATTATTTATTTCCACTATCAAGTTCAACTACATGATAATTCTTGTATATGTCACCTTCATTAAATTTTACATTCTTTATTTTTATGATCTTCTTATTCTCATCATCCCAAAATAAATATCCAAAATTATTTTTAAAATATCTAATAATAAAACATAATCAGAACTTAGCATCAAGATTATTCCTTCTATCAACATCTATATATAAAATATTAAAAAACCAAACATTTGTAAAAGAGAGAGTATTACCTTATTTCCTAAAAAGATATACACTTGGTATAAATTCTCCAATTAGTACAAATGGACTCTTATTGATGAGATATGCTACCATATCCACTACCTATTCCTAGAATGACTTGAGTAACCCCAAATATATACTTATACTCCTGGAACATTCATTTAATTTCTCATTCATCATTTTATCCTCATCATTCTATTATCTTATAACTTTAAGTGTGTTCACACACTAAAATCCATTATTATCATACAATAACCGAAACTCTTTATTTTCATTCTCTCTTTCATTATCAGTCCTCAATAATTTCAGTATTGATCCTGAATTATTCCCCACTAAATTCTTCCACATATGAAATATTATAATGCAAAAAAATAATTTTCAAAAAGTAAATCCATTCCTTCCTTATTGATCCATATATAAATGTAATATAATATTATAAACCTTTAAGGTAATGTATTGGTGAATTCACCCAAACATCAGTATTAACTAGGACCATATTCTCAACCTTTGGTGCTCTAACTCATTTTATAAAATATACCTTATTCTATTTTCTCAATATAAAGCCTTCACTACGCCAAATTACACCAATTTTAGCTCAGGTAGAATTAATTTTTTTATCAAGACCTATATCCCTTTTTCACTCATATGGAATGAACTGTAATTCCATAGTTTTGAATTCACAATAGATTTTTTTTAAGCATATCCATATAATTTTCAGTCATGTTTTATAAGGTTTCATTATTTACTGTATGAGTCATTATCATAGCATCCTTAGTAATTTTACATGGACCACTAGCAAACATGGTGTTAAATATTGTTGAACTTATCTCTATAATGTGTTTCCATGATCACAAATACTCATATATTTATATAATTTTTTCATTTTAGTGGATGATAGTTTCATTTTTATGATTCCATATGTTTATTTTAATGAATAAAATGATGGAATCTCATTGAAGTTTGATGTTAATGTTAAATAATTTGAAGTGTATTTGAATATCTTGATGAATTATTAATATTAATGTTAAATACATGTAATTAAGGTTTAAATATTGATGAAGGTTATCGAATAATATTGAAGAGACACTAATGGAGTGAGATTACAGTAGGCAGCACCGGATCACTAGTGTAGAGCCATTGGCTATCTGGTAGTGCTAAAGAGAAATTTAGAATCTTCAGGAGTCCAAAACCTAGTCATTGGAGGATTATTTTCCAGATGTTTGAAGTAATAATAGCCTAGGTATTCTCAAGTTTCACGCCGACTAATTGGTGGGATCATCTGACTAGCCATTGGCTTTAATCCATCATAGTCAAAAGGCATTTGTTAAAGGTCTTAAAAGATTTTGGATTAGGCCATTAAATCCCTAAATAAACCCAAGGGACCATAAGATCCTAATATACCTATAAATAGATATCTATATTGGGTTGTATCTCTTCAACAAACTTCTCTAATAACTCCTCACTCGAATCAATGATGTCAAATCACTAGCAATCTCAAAGTTCTCTTAAAGTGATAAATCTAATTCCCAATCTCTCAAATTATCTCATCTATTCACCTCATAATATTGTATATTAATTGTTTAAATACATATGATGGATTTAGGGAGTAATCTTTTAATGAGTTTATTTCATGAAAATAAAAAATTTCTTATATCCTTCTACAAAGAGTTCTCATTACCGCAAAAGTGATGGATGGGTTCCTTGCCTACCAATGAAGCTCAAGAGGGTATCCACAACCATAATCATGAGGTATGGATTTCTTGATCACTTCCAAGATCAAGGGAGTAATAAAATAAACCTATCAACCAATGGGGAGGAGAAGTAGGGACCCACACTGAGCTTTTATTGAACTCGTTTATCAAATTGTGTTCTCCCTCTCTTTTATGTTACACATTACATCATTCAATATCAATACACATAATTTCATAAATTTGATGAAGCTATTTCAATTGTTCTTAATCAATCAATTTATAGTGAAATTAATTTAATAATATATATCTAATTTATAAATCTATCACCTTATCAATTAATCTCTTTATCCAATCAATATCATTTAGATTTGAATTTACATTTTCATTTTGCTTTAATTTTTAAAAGGTAAACTCACTCCCCCCCTCTCTTACCATTCTTCTCCAACCAACAATTGGTATAAAAGGGTTATTTATGTTTTTCAAAAATATTGTCATTTTAAAAATTATATTTTAATTTTTTTAGTCTTAATCCATTCCAATGTTAGGTAGTTTAATAATGGCACAAAATTATAATTCTCATTCTCCGATTTTTTATAGAACGGATTACTACTATTGGAAAAATAATGTTTCAATTTTACTTACTATAATTAATTACCCTATCTAGAAAATGTTTATGCGTGAATATACTCCTACAAAAAACGAGAATATAAATGGATGCCCAGTGATACTGAATCTTTTGAACTTAATAGAAAACACATGAATTCTGTAAATTGTGGTATAGAAAAAAATGTATTTATTCATTATTATATATATAAAACATCACTTAAAATATGGAAATTACTAGAATTCACCCATGAAGAAACCAACAAAGTTAAAGATTCTAGAATAGAAATGTGTTGAAATAATTTTGAAATTTATTCTATGCATCCAAATCAATGTTTTACCAATATTTTTACAAGGTTTACTAACATTTTCAATGGTCTAAAGTACATTAGTGATGACTTGTCTATAGAAACCTTAGTGAAAAAGATAATCTAGGTCCCTCCAAGTAATTGTTCACCCAAATTCATAGTTATACAATAAGAAAAGGATGTGAATAAAATAGAAGTTGAAGAACTTATCTGATCCCAAATGATGTATAAAATTATAATAAAGTAAAAAATTTACAAGGTGGAAAATGAATCGAAATATGTAATGAAAACAATCACATTTAAAGCTGAAAATATTTATTTAGTTGAAGGTGCAGTTAAATATTTTCTTCAAATCTCAAAAAATATAACAGACTCTTCAAAAAAAATAAAACTTCTAATCAAAAAAATAAGGTTAATAAAAAAAATTAATGATAATTGACATTAAATAAATGTAATAAAAAAGGTTACATGAATTTAGAATTCCCATTATACAAAAAAAGATTAAATATTTGAATAAAGGTAAGAAGGCTCTCAAAGTTACAACCTGGAGTGAAATCAATGACTCAATGAACTTAGCTTACTAAACCTCTTAAAGTGACTCAAGTGTTAAGTTACTTATGATACATGTTGATGAAGACATCAAGGTTAATACCCCTATTCTCATTTCAACCTATTCCTCCTTTTCACTTACATATTCCTCCTCTTATTTTTCCAATTGATCTTCAAGTAACCTTAATTATGAACACTTAAAATACACTCATGATCAAATTGAAAATGGTTTTCATAAAATTTATTCATTATAAAAATAACTTGATAAGAAATATAATAATGTTATTAATGAAAAATAAAAATTCAAAAAATTCAATAACAAATCCTCTAAAAAAATAAAGATTTATCACTCAAAATTGAGAATCAACCTCAATTTAATAAGGTTAAATATATAATTAAACTTTTTAAGAGAACTTTTTAAAAATTTTCACAAATTTATAATAATTTATATAAAAAATTAAGCTCTCAAAGGCATGTAAAAGAACAAGTTGGTATTTGTTTCTCAAAAAAATTAAAGCACCTCAAAAAACCATTAAACCCCACTTTTATTAAAAGTTTCTCACAAATAAAAATTTAATTGTTATAAAATAATTTAAAATTTTATTTATGATTATTATTGAAATAATACATGATATGGGAGACCAAAATTAATTCATATTTCATCCAATATTTTTTATAATAAAATCTTATACTAAACAAATTTGGATACCTAAATCATTATTGAATAACATTAGCGAACCCAAATTTTTTTAGGTACCAAAACCATTAATCCTTTGATTTTGTAGAAAAATAATCTTTTAAGAAAACCCCAAGAAGAATTATAGTACCTAGACAGTGGTTTCTCAAGAAACATGTGTGGATACCTCTCTAAATTCAATCAAATTTATAAACTAGATGGATTTTACATCACATTTGGTGAATTCTAACAGTAATATAATTGGTCAAGGTACCATTATTTTTTTCTAAATCAACTCTTATTAAAAGGCTTGAAAAATAATTTTCTAATAATTAGTCAATTGTGTGATAGTGGTGTTAAAATATATTTTTAAAATGACATTTTCTGGGTTTTTAACTCAAAATTAAATGTTTTATTTACCACATATCAATTTAAAAATGTTTATACAACAAGTTAAAAATCTCTCACTATCTAAAAAATTAAATTATTGAGTGAAAAAGTTAGTGATATTTGGGATTTTGAATAAAAGACATGGTCATTATAGCACACACTCAATTGTTAAACTCAATTGTTCTCAAAAATTGCTATATTTATCCAAATTTCATTTCAAATATGACATGGTTTTGAAAGAATTCCAATATTATAAGCAACAAAAATATTATTTTAAAAATAAAAAAAATCTCTTATTATAAAGCATTCAAATTAATTCATCTCAGTTTATTAGAACCTTCTATAATTAAAAGACTAGGAGAAAAATCCTATAATTTTAGTTTAAAAATTATTTATATTCAAAGTGATCATGGACGATAATTTGATAATAAATAATTTAATTATTTTTTATATTCTTAAGACTATAAGAATTATTTTTATTCTCCTTTAGACCCTTAATAAAATAGTGTGGTAGAGAGGAAAAATCAAAAATATCCATGGAATCACTTAAACTATTTTAAATGAATTTAATTTAGTAAAGTATTTTTGGGTTGAGTCATTCAATATTTATTATTTTATCATTAATCATGTTCTCAAAAGTTCTTTTCTCAACATTTCCCTTATGAAATTTAGAGAAATAAAAAATATAAAGTGGTATTTTTAAAAGTTTTTAGTTAAAAATGATTATTCACAACACCAAATACAATCTTGGAAATTTTGATTCAAAATTAGATGAAGGTATATTTTGGGTAATCTAACTCAAGACACAAATGAAAAGTATTTAAAAAAAGGACTAAAATATTGGAAAAATCAATTCATATTATTTATTATGAAAATTTTCCAAAATATCATTCTTAAAAGTTTTTTAAAATGATTTTTAAATGAACCTTTTCAATCTAAAGTGGTTGAACTTGAATAGGAATAACCTTAAAATTATTGTCCTAAATATTTTAAAAAATATAAATATCATCCCCTTAAAAATTCTATTATATATTTTCAAGTGGGAAGTCATACTAAAATATTTCCTCTAAAAGGGGTTAAACATCTTGCAATAATCTCACACTTAGAACACCCAAAATATCAATGATTCCCTTAATGATGTAAATTAGGTTCTTTACATGTGAGAGGAACTAAATTAATTCACTCTTAATAATGTATTGACTCTAATGGAAAGACCTAATGATCATCCCATAATAGAATATAAATTGGTTTTTATTATTAATTTAGATGAAGTTAGTAATATCATTATAAATAAATATCATATAGTATCTAAAGGTTATAATAAATAAGAAATAATCGACTATGTTTAAAACTTTTCACACATCTCCTAGTTAGAATCCATTAGAATATTATAAGAATTCCCCTCTCACATTAATTTCAAAATCTTTAAAATGGATGTTATAAGTGAGTTTTTAAATGGTTTTATTAATGAAAAAGATTTTTGGGAATAACCACCTAGATTTGAAAATCCTTATTTTCCAAATCATTTTTTAAAATTAACTAAAGCTCATCATGGTTTAAAATAAGACACTCATGCTTGGTATAAAGTTTTATCTAATTATTTTATCAAATGGTTTTAAAAAAGGAAAATTTGATTCAAAACTTTTTATAAAATACATATCAAATGATTTGTTACTTATTCAAATTTATATTGATGATGTGATTTTCATCTCAACCAATGAATATATTTGTTTTGAAATTTATAATTTAATGTATAAGGGATTTTAAATGAGATTTATGGGTGAAATCAAATTCACTATCTATTTTTGAATTTCTTAAAATAATTATGGGATTTTTCTAAACCAAGGAAAATAAACAAATTAAATATTAAAACAATTTGGAATGGAATATTATAATGAAATTAGTACACCCATGATTAAAACTTATAAGCTAACATTGGATGAAGCTGGAAATTCAATTGACAATAATATTTATAGAAGTATGATTTGTTGTTAACTTTATCTTACTACGACCCAACCTAACATCATGTTCATTTTTTTTATTTGTCCTCATTTTCAATCAAATCCAAAGGATTCAAAAATTAAATTCAATAAAAAAAATCATTATTTAAAAGAAACTAGCAATATTGGTTTGTTTTATCCTGAAGTAACTTCTTTTACATTAACTAGTTTTTTTTAATGCTTATTTTGGTGTTTGTAAATAGGAATGGAAAAGTACAAGTGGGACTTTATTCCAACTTAGAAAATCCAGTCTCATAGAGTAGTAAAAAGTTATAAATTGTTTCTCTTTCTATAACAGAAGAAGAATTCATATCCATTAAGAGTCGTTATTCACAAATAATATGGATGAAACACAATATCATGGACTTAAAGCTTACATATGATCATATCCCTATTAAATTCAATAATATTAGTACTATTAAAATTTCCAAATATCATATCCAATGCTATCACACTAAACACATTGACCATAGGAACCACATCTTAAGAGATCAATTATAAAAGGTTGATAACCTATAAAAAAATTTAGAACATAATATCAACCCAATTATATTTTCAGTAAACCTCTAACTCTTAATAATTTAAATTTCATTAAAGGTTAATTAATAATGGTATGCTTGCGACACTTTCTATTTGACTATGAATGACTTAAGAAACCTTTATAAAATTTTATATTAAAATATTGATTTATCATTCTATTTTTTGTTTTCTATTATTTTTTTATCTATGATACATATATCTCACTTGTGCATTAATTTTGCGGGGAGCCTTATCACTTAAATTTTTATATCTTCCTTAATAGAAACTTTTTTTACTATTAATTTTTAAAAAAAGAAAAATTTATTCACTTATTTTAAAAATTCAAAATCATATTTTCTAAAACAATTAAGTTTTACCATAACTTTTCCCTTTTATATTTTTTTCCAAAATTTTAATAAACATATTGCATTTTTTATTAACTATGTTTTAAAGTTTGTGTTCAAAACATATATGAGAAATTATGATTATATACAACTTTTTTTTAAAAAAAAAAATTCATTTATCTATCTTAAAAAAAGATTAATGGTGAGTAAAAATTCAATATATATTTATCTATCTAATAATATCTTTGAGTTGTCTTTGATAAAATCTAAATTAGAAGATGTATTTGAGGTATGTTTTCACTTTAAGAGAATAACTTTAAGATTCATATATTAATGAACTGCTTTATGAAAAAAAATACACTCTTTAAAGAAACGTGTATATTGGAAAAGGTATGTACCAATTTTATTCTCTTTCACACTTTCTTTTCTCTCTTTCTATTTTTTCTCTATAAACCTCTATTTAAAAAAAATTAAAAAAAAAACTTTATTTAAACTTTTTTGTCTTTTTTTCTGTCTAATTCCCATATTAAAAGGGGTGTTTGGAAGATAAGAGGTGTTTCATTACTATTTTATCCTTTGATAATTATTCTCTTTTAAATATATCTTGATATTTTATTGTCAAAATACCATTTATTTTCTATTGAACTCTATTTTAATTTTCAAAATATTTTTTAAAATATTTTTTTAGTATTTGTTCAAATCTTTCCTTTTAAGTTTTTCTATTCCCTCTCCTTATTTTATTTTTTATAATCTTAAAGAGGGAGAATTTATTGAACTTGAAAGGGGGTATTTATTGAAAAAAGGGTTATATTTTTTATATCAAAATGGGATAAATTTATTTTCATTTTTAAATGATTAATTGCTTATTTATTTCAAAAATGGAGGTTATTTAAATTTGAGTCAAATATTTTACTCTTGTTTGACATATTGAAGTTAATTTAGTTATTGGGAATATTGAATATCATTTAATTATTTATAATTTTAATGATTATTTAACGCTTGAGAATATTGAATATCATTGACTTATTAAGTATATTGATTATATTTTTTGAATATCTTATATACATTGACATCTTCAATTACATTTAATATATCTTTAACTATGGATTTACACTTGATATATATTTTCATATTAATTGTTTTTTATCATTATAAATGGGATGAATTTTGTAACTATATCTCTCTCATGTGTTTTAATAATAATAAAACTCATCTATTTATCTAATGTTTTCATTTGATTTGATTAAAATTATACTATAATGAATAAAAGGATGGAATATTGTTAAAGATGAATGTTCATATGGATGTATTTGAATTTTATTTGAAGATATTTATAAAGTCTTAATGGTTATATTGAATCCATGTATGTAAGGTTCAAATATTGATGAAGGTTGTGGTATAATATCAAAGGAACACTAATGGAATTTGATTATAGTAGCCAGCACCGGCTAATTGTTGCAGTGTCACCAAATAGTTTGTGGTGTAGGAAAGAAAGCCAGATTCTATGGGAGTACAATTAATATCTAGTATAGGGGAATTGAATAGCTGATGGAAGTAGGCAGAACCCAGTGATTCTTAGGTGTCACTTTTTCTAGCTAGTGGGATATTCTATCTAACCGGTAGCTTCGATCTAGTGTAATCAAAATGAAATTATAACAGGTCTTAAAATCTTCGACACAGGACATTAAATCCTAATCTTGACCCAAGGGACCTCTAAATACTAATATGATTATAAATAGATACCTATAGAGCCTTGGATCTCATTAATAAACTTTTTTAAAAACTCCTCGCTCAAAATAATGACCCCAAATCATTAGCAATCTCAAAGTTCTCTCAAATATCCAAATCCATTTTTCAATCTCTCAAAGGATCTTATCTATCCGCCTCTTTATATATAATCTCAATTTTTCCAATCCATATGATATATTTAGTGACAAAATTGTTGTAGGTTTTCACTAAGAAAACCTATATTTTATCATCTCCTTATGCAATGGGTTTTCACTACCACAAAAGTGACGTAAAGTTCCTTAGTTACTAACGAATCTCAAGAGGGTACTTAAACAATAATCCTGAAAGATGGTTTTATTGATTATCTCCAAGATAAAGGAAGTAATAATATAAACCTCTCATTATTAGGGGATGTGATTTAGGTTCTCTCACTAAGCTATTTTCTAACTCCTTTATCAACCCGTGTTTTCCATCTCTTTTATTTTATGCATTGCATCATTCAATAATGATACACATAATTTCATAAATTTGATACAATGATTTTCATTGTGTGTAATCACTTAATCTATATTGAAATTAACTTTATAATACATATAATATATATCAATCTATATCTTAATCAAATTAACCACTTTATCTCTTTATCACTTCAATATGGTTTAGATTAAAATTTACCTTTAGAATTTTATTTGATTTTTTATAGTGAAATTCACCCCCCCCCCCCCCTCCCTCAACATTCCTCATTGAACAAAAAATACCACATAATAA
Organism: Viscum album; assembly: GCA_963277665.1. NCBI lineage: Eukaryota > Viridiplantae > Streptophyta > Magnoliopsida > Santalales > Viscaceae > Viscum > Viscum album. The sequence goes on from OY728128.1 coordinate 529,571,596, forward strand.
AGATTCCTAACAAAAATAATATTCCTATTTAGTTTAGGGATATGTCATATATCCTTGTAAATGAGAAAAAACCCACTATTGGTCTTGATCCACGAATCACACATTCCCATAATTTACAAGGGTTCAACATCAACAAGATGTACCTTTAAATTTTTTTTGAAAACATAGTTATTTAAGAATTCATTATCTGATGTGTAATAAAAGGATACCCCGAAGTCTAAAATCCAAGACTCTATAGGGCTATTCACACTCAACAGCAAATCATCATTAGGACCTTTATTTTCTTTGTTTGTAGCACTGGTGTTTGGTGCCTTCTATTTTTCTATTCACTTCTTCTTGACATTCCATTACTTCTAAAAAATAAAATATGTAAGACCAGTCATATTTAACATATATCGGATCTTTCCTCTTGACATTGATCATCCTCTTTGATTACCTCATTGCAAAAATATGCCACTTTATTATATATTCATGGAAGAACCTAAGAATATTCTTAACTCTCTTCTCAGAATATTCTAACTAAGGATCAGATACCACACATTATTTAGATTCAACTTTTTATTCCGCAGAGAACTTATCATAGATTTTATAGTTTCATCCCAACTACTAGGTAATGAAGATGGTAAATATAGTTCACATACCTCATCATTTAGTATAATTACCAACAATTAAAATTTATTTGTGATTGTGTTGAATTGATTTACATGATTAGAAAAAAATCCATTCAATCATCTTAAAACTGAACAATAATCACATTATGTACACTTCATTCAATGTATATAGAATCTCATACATATTTTCGAAATCTTTCATCATCCCAGCCATTATATTCTCTATTTTAATATTTAACACCATTTTTTAGCTAATGTAAGGTGTATTACTCTCATAACTTGTTGATCTAGTAACTCCCACTTAGAATTCTCTATATCTATTTGTTAAACACCCATAAGTGGCCAGTGAAGCTTTTTTTAGTAAATATAATATATAATCTTCACCCTATAGTATGCGAATTTAGATATATTAGAGTGATCTATATTCACCTTGACTTATTCTATATCCATTGTTCAATTTGATATTTTTGATCTCAGTCTTATAAACATAGGCTCTAGTAGCAGTTTCTATCAAAATTTCAAGAGAAACAATGAGAATCAAGTTTTCAAATAGGATTAAAAGTGAAAAAAATAATAAAACAATAAGAAGAAGATCATAAAACAAGGGACATATATGGTTTAGGAATAAGCCTTGTGTTCATAGAGAGGAATAACAATTCAATAATTTCTGGAGAAATATACAAGGTAAAATTATTAGAGTATAGGAACCCTATATAAAAATCCACTTATAAAGAAATTTGGTTCTATAGTAAACCACATTTCTATAGTTCTAGGTCCACAGAGAAAGTCCACTACATTAAAACACAAGTGTAAGTAAGTCTACAGAGCTACAGAACAATGTTGGTTTCACCAGTCATATCTACTATAGTATCAATATTAAATTTCACACTAATATAGTATAATCTAATAGTAATTAACCTAATATCATTCAATGGATCAGGATACACCATTCCAACACACTTATGATAAGAGGCATGTGTAAGGTTTTTTCACATTCATGGAAAAGGAAAGGATATTACATATCTCAATTCTTATGCATCAGTAGTGCAACCCATACATATAATCGGTGTAACCCTTATTTATAAATTGTTTTTTATGATATGCATCGATGTCTCTATGCTGTTATGATGTTCTGTTTTGAACACATGGCACAAAACTATCATTGAATAAGATATATCGATGTTTTATTCTATAAATTACACAAAATTTAGTGATTTATACATATTAATTGGATATAATATCTCATATCATAATTTATGACTCAATTAAGAAGAATAAAATTATAAATTCTATTTAATGATAGAGGATATGAAAAAATTTATGATTGAAAAAAGAATTATTTTTTATATGATTTCACAACTTAAAGTGCATGGTAAGGATTTGATGCCACTGTAAGGTTTCTAATATCTGATTAACATTTAGTAAAACCATTATAAATGTTTATAAACCATAAAACCCAATTACAATATGATTTTGAAACTCAAATAATCTAAACTATAAATAAAGAGTATTTAATTTACACCAAAGTACACTATTTTCATTTCCTTTATCCATTGGTTGATAAATATCACTAGAGAAAAGAAAAAGGATCTTACCGCCACTATTTATCCAATGGTTACACTAAAATACACAAACACTTTGGGTTAGATCTATTGAACCTCTATGATATAATATTTTCTCATGGTGTTAAGGATAATGGAAGAAGAGATATTTGGGGGGGAAGAGAATCGACTATATATTGTGATTTAAGGATATTCAAATGTTAAGTCCTTAATGTTTGGATAGATAAGTGATTTATAGAAGTGTTAAATGAATCAAACCATATGTTCATTCCATTATGACTCAACAATGTTGTACAATATGAAATTCTCAAGTATCCAGCGTACAATATCCCTATATCGTCAAATATGATATAACCAAAAATTTTAAATATAATATTTTCCTATATATATCTCATACTCTATGACACTCCATATCATATTATATGATATTATATGAATTAATGGAATATTAAATTCATAGTTAATGTGAAAATTTTCACACTTATAGTGATCTTGGTATAAAAAAATCAAACTGCTATTAGGATGATGTAGAGTCCATAGATACATGGAACAGGACAGCCACGTGATAGTGAGAAAGGTTTATAACCTTAGTGTGAATTCTTTTGGGTATGGTTTCATGATTATTAATAATTTATGGAATTGTGTTGTGGTAGTTAGAGAACCATGATGTTCATGAACCACATAAAAAGGCTTGTGGCATGGTTATATTAAGTTATAATAAGTGTGGATTATTAGGGAAAACATATAAGAAAGGATGAAGTTTCAATAAGTCAGAGGTCATGGAATGTAAATAAAGGAAATATTAAAGTGGAGAGTTAACCATTAGATGCTTGTGATTAAAACACTATTTTTGGGTGAGATGGAAATGAACATGGGTGGAAATGGGTAAGGTGAACCTAGAATGATATCTGTTGAGGTTATGTGTCACCTCTTAAATTAAAGTGGCCTACATATATATGTTTAGCTAAGTAAAACCAAATTTAATTATTAGATTGTGATTATTAGGAAATCCAATATGTTTAATAACCAGACTATGTGAAATTTTGGATTCATATAAGTAGAGTGAATGATTCTGGTGGATTTTCATACATGTGAGGACTATCATGACCAATTCAGTGATATGAGGCTTTATATAGAAATTGGATTATTAAGAGGGATTCCATATTTCTAATTATATATGGAAATTGTATTCTTAAGTGAAGTACCATGTAATAGATTTCCTGGTAAATACCAATGACAATAGCTTGAGTATTTTGACATTAAAGAATAGAAATTCAGTGAATTTTTATAGGATCATGATACCATCACTAAGTTGGTGAATTTATTTAGTGCCATAGGTGATGAGTTTTAAAAATAGTTTGTAAAATGCGGTGTTGACTATGGAATTATATGCATAATAAATTGAAAGGACCAATAAGGATCTATGTGGTCACTAAGAGGGGAGGGGTTTAATCATTGTTCATTCCTTTTAAATTTTTTTATTATGAAACCAATTTCAGCTCCTGTTAAAGAGATATGACTCTACTAAAATACAAAAATAACAATCACAACCATAAGAACATAGGTGTTTACAATGTTTACTACTCAGTAAGATTATCTAGTCCTTAGAATGGTTTGGGAATAATCTAAGACCACAAAAAAAATATAAAAAATCCTTTGTATGTGGTTAAATAAATCAGGTGATATACTTACACTTGAAATATAGTGACCCAAGACTTTTACACATATTATTACATGATTTTTAAACATATAATTTTTTTAATTAATACCCAAAGTTCTTGAGGCCTAGTTTCTTTAGAAGACAAGTTTTAGAATACATCATAGTGAGACTAAAATAAGTCTTTATTATTTTATTCCCCATAATGAGATACTAAATCCTTTCAAACTTCTAAAACTACATGAGATAACATGGGAAATATATAGACAAAATGAGTGATATAAAATACGAATAAGCTAAAAAATATGATAATGAAGAATAACTTGTGAGTAAAAGTTATAAAATGAAATAATAGAACATAAGTCTCAAGTTTAATCACATGGGATTATAACATAAATAACATGGTATCATAATATCATGGAATCATAAGAAATGTGGTAGAAACATATAACATGACATAAACATGAGTTGAGGATAACTACCTAGACAATATCATATGGTGTAAAAAGTCCCATAATAGATTATTTTTACTCTCTAATCATATACATTACATCTCATTAGACTAAAAGAATTACCCAATGAATTTGAGTAATATTTAGGAACACCCATTATAACATGTTAATGATTATGTGTTCTATAAAAAGAAAATCAATCACAAGTCATAAAGATAAGAATTTGTGCACCCATAATAAAAATTTTATGATTATATGTACCAAAAAAATGAAATAAATTATAATTCATAACTATAATAATTATTCCTAGAAAGAAATAAGTTTCATAATCTTGTCTTATATCACAATCAAAAGAAATTTCATAATAAAGTAAATTTAGATATGGATTAAAGGCATGTATTCCACATAAAATAAAGAGATTATAATCTAAATATATATGTGAGAGAAATATATATATAATTTTGACTTATTCCATAACATTAATGTTTTTTTATTGGTGGATAGAAATATTTTCAAAAAATATTAAAAACAACCTTGAGGAAAATAAACTTTCCACTTTAAAAATCACTTTTGAAAAACTCAAAATTAAAAAAAAATTGCTGAAATGATTTTATATGAAAATAAAATTAAAAAATTATAAATTAAGATTCAAATAAAATAATGTTAATTATAGTTTTTAATTCTATACATGTTTTATAATTTAAAAATAAAGATTCATTTCACATTTTCAGTAAAAAGTAAAAAAACACCTTGTTTGGAAAACTATAAGAATATTACTTTTAAAAAAATTAAAAAAGGTATACATTGGTAAAAATGACATTAAAAATCATATAATAATATTAAAAAAAATTAAAAATATTTTAAATAAAATATGGACATGGAAGGGAAATGATTTTCAACCGAAGAGAGAAATAATATTTATTTTCCTTTAAAATGTTTTATTAGTCATTTTAAGTACCAAAGAGAGTAAAATGGTGAAATTACTTTACAAGTTCTTGAATAAACAGAGTAGAATAAAATTAAAAGGTTTTATTATATATTTATCAAATAATTTCCTTTAATTGAAATTTAACCATGAATAATCTCAACTAAAATGAGATTGAAACATAAACCCTTACCGTAGTGATAACTTTTTGAATCATAATTCTCATGAATGAAGTAAATGAATTATAACTTAAAATTCCATAAATTATGAATTATTCATGATATAATATGTATTGTGGTATTATATACACCATATAATATAAATTAGTTTTATAAAATAAAATGTGTCTCAAAGCATGATGTTTTGAGATTTAAACCCTTACCTCAAGTCCATAATTTGTTGTGTGTGTATTTTATATCCTATATAATAAACTTATTTAAATTATTTTATTTATTAATAAAATTTTATAGTTTTATTCATTTATAATTAAACTATTTAATTTATTTAATTTAATGACATATTTAACTACTTATTTCAGTTATGTCCTTATTGGGTATTTTGAGGATTCTTGGTTAATAAATTCAAAATTACATCATTGTGTTGACCATGGAAAAAGGGGTCATTGTTATATCATATCCAAAAAAATAATCATGAAATAATTATAATTTTTATACATAAATTTTAATTTTAAAACTTATAATGAAATATGATTGTGAAAAATGAACTACGTTACAATCATGGAGACGGTAGACCATATGTACGCATATGTAACATTTCCATTTTTCAATGATCATGATGAAAAGAGGTAAAGTTTTATTTTATATATATATATAATGATAATTATATTATAAATATAATATTATTCTTTAAATAAACTTAAATATACCATTCATGTGATGCGTTAATAAAAATGAATCGCATCACTTCACAAGGTGGTAGTATGTTGTACCCATGAATGATGTTATCATTTTTCAATGGATGGAAAGGTAATAAGGTATATGATATGTTAATTTTAGAGAATTATTAATATTAAATGAATATAATAAACAAACATTAATTCCATCATCATGAACATACATGAGAGGCAGTGATGGAAAATGAGTTACATAGGTTTGTGAGGTGGTAGTTCATCGTATACACAAACGATGGTTTCATTTACCATTTTATGTAAGTGGAGGTATATTTAAGTTATTATATTAACATAATAAAATATTATTATATGGTAGATAATTATTTTAATATATAATCAGGATTGAGTAATATTTTATGGATGTTTGATAAGAAATTAAAAAAATATTCTCCATTAAGAACGATTCATCTTCTTAGGACCACCTCTTTAGGATTATACCAAAGCCTTCCTAGAATAGGTTTCTGATCAAAACAAGGATTATAAGAAATTTTAAGGTAACTAAGGAAGGTATTTGGTTATTTATTGTCTAAATAAATGGGTTTCTTAAGTGTATAAATGATAGAATAGGGGCTGGCCATTTATAATGGAGGAGGAGTGACATTCTTGTAAATAACTAAAACTATTCAATAATGGGAAGTTACACTCAAGATAGGTTCCACAAAAATTAACAAATAAGGGGGTGTCAGAGAGATAAATATAAGACACACCAAAACCACTGAAAATAGAAAAAAAAATTAAACATGTTATTCCATTTAACTCTTTAGTTTAACCCCCCCCCCCCCCCACTGATAAACCATTTTTAACATTAACCACGGTAACATATTTGTACTATTTTTACAATTCATTATGACAAAAAATTAAGTTGAACTTATTATATAATATTAATTATGTTTATTCCAAATATTTAATCCATTTTTTTAAATTAAATACATTCAATTTTTATAATTTAATTTAAAATCTAACCTAAAAAATAGTTAAAAAATTCTTTCAAGAAATACATTTTTTAAGAATTACATGATCTTATAATAACTGTATAAAAAGTAATCATAATTAAATTAATTTAAATTAATATTTATAGATATTAAACATATAAATTTCATTTAAATAATTCTTCTTTAGTTTTTATTTTAATTAGTTAAAAATGGAGAAACATTATGCACTTTAAAATGGTTTTCAGACAAATGTGTTTAAAAGCTTAAAAAACTTATACAAAAATCTAGTATGAAGATAACATGAATATAATTAATTGGATTAAATATACCTAAATAATAATTATGATAATTTTAAATCATATTAAAATAATAAATTTACTTTTAAATTACTTAATTTAAAAATAAATGATAGTTTTACCAAAAATCGGTATTTTTTACTATTCACTAAAAATCAATATTTTCAGAAAAATCCAAAAAATTTACCATAAGTTAATATAAATATTTTGATTTAAAAATGATTTTAATTTTATAAAATAACATTTATAAAGTTTACAAAAATTAATTATTGTATTTTCTTAGAAAAAACAAAAAAAATTATTTTTAAATAAAATGTATTTTTTGTAGAATAAAATATCTTTATTAAAAGTTGAGTGTTTATTAAGAATTTATCAATAAATTATTATATTAATTTTATGAATATTTCATAAATAAGTTAATACTATTTTTACCCTCTAATTTTAATTATTAAGTTAAATTTTTCATGTTTATATAATAATGTTTTTATAATATATCATGATTCATTTAAAATTAGTATTATGTGCTGAATACACTATCAAATATATTGTTATTTAAAAAATATCAAGGTGTTGCATTCTACCCCCTTAAATAAATTGTATCCTCCCAATTTAAACTTCTTCCTAGTAATCAGGTGTTTGAAATTTAAAAAATTGTTTCTAGAAAGACCCACCTCGTAAAAAGGGTTAATAAAATTTTATCTTATATGAAGGTCATCACATAACTAGGATTACATATAGGAGAAAATTGGTGTGAAGTAAAAAATATGGATATGGAATAAAATTGTAAATAATTCTGGAGGATGATAGAGAACATTGATCACAAAAAAGTGAATGATAAATAGAATGTTAACAACCACAAAACCATAAATATGTGATGAGTTAAAAGACCATTGATTCATTGGATATGAAGGTAATAGGATAACATTTTTTATTTAAATATTATTTTCCTAGATTTTAGGGATACTTTTACTATCCTGATAGAGAACACTAAAAAATATACTTACTTGATATATTTTTATTTCATAAACAAAATTTCATCCTTTCATTTTGCTTCTATCAATTTCCACTTTACCTCTTACTCTAAGGAATGAATATAAAATATAAATTTTTTTATGCATAAAGAACTAAAATTAACTTTAACATATCATGATATCCATATAATATTAACAAGATAATCCTATTATCTTTACAAATACCAAAAATGGTTAGCACAAACGAAGATAATACCCAAAATGAATATGAATATATGAGTCTCCAAAATTCAATAAAAACCCAATGGTTTAACATATATCATTCCTTACCTAAATAACCCTATATACCAAATAACCTTAATAACCACAACATGAAAGAAATTTTTAACCTCAAAAGTTATCTTTACCCTTCAACTTACATATCTAAACATATAATAACATTCTTCCCAAATAATAATTTTTTTTAAACATTAAGGTTATATATATCTTAACCCAAAAAAACATTTACCAAAAATATGATGAACAACATAAAAAAACATTAATCCTAAAATTAGTTTTTAACCACTAAATTATTCTATACAATTGTTTTTCCCAAAATCAAATAATCTTATTTGACTATAATTACCTCAATATCAATCACATATCAAATATTATTATTTCTTCAATAATTTTTTTCATAAAACATCACCTTACCATTAAATCACCATTCGAGGTCATTAGTTCCATTCAACATATTCATGTAGATACTTAAAGAAAAACTAATATAGAACAATCTTTAAAAGTTTCACGATTCTTATAACCAGCATATCATTGATAAAAATACTTCAATCGCGTGATTCTTGAGTTTCAACACCTAAAGTCCTAAATAATTTCACATCAATGATTTTCATATCATAGTCCCTTATGAATTAATCCATGGATTAGGGCATTTAATCCAACAATGACCAAGTTCCCCACATCTATGATATTGAACTATTAGGGGTTCCTTTGGTTTAACTTCATTTAATTGTGTTGTGTTAACTGGACTCTTCATTTTTATTTAGAAATTAGCTGCTTTATGGTCCTCATTTCCCTCACATAAATCATCTTATTGTTCATTCATGGTATTTCCCATGGTGCCTCTTCCCATATATTTGACATGTAGGAAATTTAATCTTCCTTTATTTATCATCTTTTACACATTAACTTCTATGATATGTAATTCTTCTCTTATTTTATGTGTTTAGAAATTAAAATATGTTCTTTTTTTAATAATAATTTTATAAAACTCATTTGTAATTATCATAATATGTCTAACTATTATTCTCATTAGGTTAAGGATCTTGTTTGGGAAATCATTAAATTTCCCACCACATTGGTTATTGGCATACTTTCTCATCTTTCTCATCATTAACTAATAATAATAAAAGAAACAATATGATAATTCATTAATATAAAAAAAGGGAAATTTATAAACTATAAGTAATAACTTATAAATGATAAGTATATCATGAGATATAGGTCTCTGTGTTTCAATCTTGGTTATCCATGGTAATTTTTCCTATTATTTTTTTTAATATAACAATGTGTTCAAGTCCTTCATAATGGTTCATAAAATGTTTTGTGATTTTCCAAAATATAACCCTTGGGAGTTCCAAACCAAGTTTGAAGAAAGTCCCATTGTTGTGAACCAAGTGAAGATCAAGTCAAGCCCAATGTTCCCTTTTTAGAGTTATTACCCCTAGGTTAAACTGTTCTAGATCTACATCCACCTATATTATACAAATAGGGTTGAAATTTCTTAGAAACCACTTGCTCTATCTTTCACCAAACTTCTAGGACATTTTCCTATACTTATACTTGTCCTTAGACTTATCCCTATGGTTCTTTCTAAATTTTTATCATCCCATTTATCGAAGGTTAACTAAACCTTTGATATGATAACAATTATATTTACCAAATCCTTTTTCACATATTATTACATGTTTTTTAAACCTAAACATTCATTAATTACAACCCAAAGATCATGAGGCCTAGTGTATTTAGAAGACTAGGTTCATAATACATCATATTGAGACTAAAATAAAAATTATTTATTTTATTCTCTATAATTAGATCCTAAATACTTTGAAGCACCTAAAAATACAACAGATATTTTAGGGAATACATAGAAAAAAAGGGGTGATCTATAAATATCAGGAAAGTAATAAAAATTATAAGGAGACATAACTTGTGAGTCAAAAGTATAATATGATATCATAAAAGATAAGGATCAAGAGTAATCGCAAGTGATAATAACATAAAAACCATGATATCATAAGATCATGGAATCATAGGAAATGTGTTAGAAATATAAAGCATGGCATAAAAATGAGTCAAGGATAAATGCCTAGACAATATCACATGGTGGAAAAAGTATCATAGTAGATTATGGTTACTCTCTAATCTCATACATGGTCTCTCAGAAGACTAAAAATATTACCCAATGAATTAGAGCACTATCTAGGTTCACCCATCATAACATGTTCATGATTATGTATTCCAAAAAAAGTAAATCAATCATAAGTTATAAACATAAGAATTAACCATGGAAAAAAATGGGTTGCATAATCTTGTATCATATCATAATCAAAATAAATTTCACAATAAAGGAATGAGAAAGATGAATTTAAGTCATGTATTACCCAATCAGATTAATGTTTTCCCATATAATTGACTAATTGAAAACTCAATAGGGGGTGAATTGAGTTCCTAAAATTTTCTTTGTTATAAACCACCCTCTTTGAGTTTTGGGAGTTCATATCTTTTCCTTAATAAAATAGGTTGTGTAAATATAAAATCCTAATATAAAGAGATTGAAGACATAATATTTATAGATTTTCATCAAACAAAAAGTCCCCCGGTACACTCCACCAATACTCTAGTCCACAAGTTTTGTGGTTTTCACTGTGATATCCCTTTTCTTTGGGGATCCTAGATGATTACAAGAAGCTATTACATATTAAAAATTTACAATAGCATTTAACCCCGATATACCTTTACAATACCTATCCAAGGCCTTAACACACTCACTTACAATGAGTATAGACAAAAGATAAATAAACTTTTTAAGAACTATTATAGCACACAGTTTCAATTAGTAACTGATAGTAGATGAAGATACATCCTGAGAAGATAATAAAATTCAAGGATTAGGTCTAGAAGATATTTAATTGCACTGATAGTATTGAAATCACAGCACACGAGTGTTGTGTAGAATCTTATCTATGTAAAATAATTCTTTGTTACCTTTATCAGAGTGTATGTAAATCTTTTTGGCTTTTAGAACATCTATTATATGAAATATATAACTCTTACTTTTATATATCCACTTTTATTTTGAACTTAATCAATGAGATAGTCACAATTGATGGGTTGATAATTGGTTAAAAATATGATAAGACGAGATATTAATGGCATGCATCTATTATTTCTAAACATGGAATTATCTTCTGCAATGATAATGTTATAGATCTTATTCTTCAAATATTTCAATTCATATAAAAGTTTCATTTTAAATTGATCAACCTTTCCTAAAATATAAAATTACTTCTCTGATACACTAAAGAGCATAAATGACTTATCAATAGATTATGAAAGCAATCATGACATTCTATATAACATATAATCCTTTTTAAGATATCAAGTAGGTAGTACTATTCTCATTAGATAACTTCTTGAGAGGATTTTTAAGATAAAACAAATATTTTACTTATAATATTAATAAAATAAAATGAATTCAACATTCCATAGGATAATTATTTGGATTAAGATAAATATGTTACTAAATTGTGATACTTAACTTTCACAACTTCTTCTGATGTTCGTAAGATAAACTTTAGTTAATATCCAGTTCATAAGATAAATACTTATTATAATTACACTCTATCTAAAATATCTGACTTTGAACATGTGGTATCTCAATGATTCTATTGATTAGATAATATCTTACCTAGTAAGATAAACTTAAAAAATATAGTTTTTTGATTTGGAGTGGATGAAGGATATTCTATAAAAAAATAAATTCTCATAAGACAAAATACTTTGTTATATAATGAATAATTAACTTGGCATAAGATAAATACTTATAGTCATTTTAAGATATATTTATTTGATAAAAACATACTCTAAAATACTTAAAATAAACCCATTATAACAAAAATAAGGATTTTGTGAATCATTAACACACACATAAAAATTGAGATATGTAGAAACAATATAATTCTTCCCAATAATATCTCCCTTATTGATGATCACAATACCCATTGAATATAATGACAAAAAAATTACAAAAGAAACTTTTAAACATAAATTTTTAATTTTTTTATTATTATCTTTCTTCTCTGCTAAAATAAAGTTATAAATTTTAGTATTATCTATTTTATTCTACCCCTTTTTGTTTCATAAAAAATAAGTAGAATAATGAAAAAACAATACAATAAATATTTCACATGAACAAGTGTAAATAGTTAATGCTATTAAATGTGATCATAATTTGGCATGAAGTTTTATTGAAAGTAATAAGAACTATATATCATTAAATAAACTTAAAAATAAATAAATAATAAACAATAAACAATAAGAATAAAGTAGAAAAAATTGACAATATAAATAAATAGATTCATCAAAAAAAGTGTAATATGAAAAAAAATAGATAAATTCAATAAAAACATAAAAAATAATTCAAGCATTCAAATGTTTTATCAAAACATGATTCAAAATTTTATAAAATTTCCATTAAACCATGAATGAAAATTGTAAAGGTGTATCAGATCCAGAATGTGAAATGATTTTTTAGAGTTGGTTTTTTTAAATAAATAGGTTGGGAAAAAGGTGGATAGGATGTAGGAAAAGGATCATCACATGTCTCTCCAATAACATCATCTAGTATTAGTAAAGGTGCTCCAATTCCTGCTCGATCACTTCAAGTGATCCTTATAGAGGTGGATTGAATATTGAGATCATCTAGTTGATCTCTTTCCATATCAAAATTATCTGTATGTATAAAGGATGTCTAATAATATGGTTTAGGTAAAGGTAAAGATACTTCTCACGAAAACTTGGGATTTTTCCTTATGTAAGCATCAGTAGGGTCAAATATCTCCTTAATTCTTTGAGAGGTAGAGGTATGGTGATTGAAAAGAGGAGTTATTAGTAGACATGTCCCTCAAATTTGAAAAATATCTTCTGAACAATCATCAATTATCTTAACTAAGTCGTTTTTTTAGTAATCTAGTAGAGTTGTGAATCCATTCTAGACCTGCTGAGAAATATTTCCAATGAAATTATATACATATCCAATCTTGGTGCAACCAATGAAAAATTTCTATAACACATCAAACAGATTATCTGACATACTGAGTGTATGATCAACAAAAATAATTTCTTTTCATTTTTTAAAATCTTTTCATTCTTAAGGTTCAATGAAAGCATCGGCCTCTTATCCATATTCTTCTTTATAAAATTATATCTTTACACTACTTGTGACCAATAGATACATATATTAAAATTTATTTTAAAAATATTTAAAATTATTTTCTAGGGATCTAGAAATTATTTTCAATCTAGTAATAATAAAAATTAAATCCTTTTATACTTGATTTGAGCAATACTTAATTTCAATTACCTTCTCCTTTAACAAGGAACTAATTTCCATTCATGATTGATCAATTGATATAATCAAACTTTGAGGAAATACAGGAAACCTACTAAATTCTGCTATTAAATCTATTTGTATATCTTAAACCATTTATTTAGAGATAATTTCACATTACATTAAAGTAATGGCAGATGTAATTGTTTTTATTTCTAGAGACACTCCTTCAAATCTTGAGAGTACCTCCACCTGATTACTAGATTCTCCAAATGGTTTCACTAGAATATTTTCTAATATTGATTAAAGCAACAAATTTAATTCATTTAAATTTTCCTTGGATTTATCATGCTCACAAAGAGTTATAATTTTACTTTTGTACTCAATCAATTGAACTTTTAATGATTTTAATTTATACATCAACTTTGAGTAGCTTTAATGAGCTCTCTCATCAACAGTATCTAGCTCTGCTATAGAAATTTATGAACTTTTATATTGTGGGTGAATAATAGAAAATTTATCTTTATATACTTCTATACTACTAGCCTCATCACCCTATTTATTTACATCAATATTAGGTATCTCCTTTACTCATTATGGTTCTAGAAATTATGATCTTTATCTTCTATTTACAACTAGTTGATTTGTATTCTCTTATTCTTATTCTTCTCCACCACCAACATTTTGACTATCCAAGTCAGCATATTTAGTTATAAGTCTTCTACTCATCTTACCAAATTGAGAAAATTCAATGAGAGTTAATACACCTGGTATGATTGATATGGTCCTTCCATAACCAATATTCACTAACCTTGTAATGGCCAAGGCTAAATCATCTCTAACTGGAGAAGTAGGCATAACATTTGGTTGTGCAGTGGAAGGAGGTGAAGTGAAATGATAATTAATTCCTTCTATATATTGAAAAAAACACTTACTTTTATTCTCCTTTCAGAAAGGGTTTCATTATCAAGAACATACCTTACATCAAAAGTTTTCACTGGTCTTTCTACATAAACTGTTAAAACTGTAAGAGTTATAACAACATCATCACTGGAAATTTCCATTTGATATAATTTCCCCTGAGTTGAAGTTGGGTCTACTTCAATCTCTTATTTAGAAATTATAGGAACCAACTAATTTAATAAAAAATTCCAAAAAAATTACATAAAATATTTATGCTCAACGTTGTCAGTCCGTGACAATGGTTGCAGTGTTATTATCAATAAAAACACTAATATTATGAAAAACTAAAGTTAAAATCATTTCAAATGGATAAAATTTTCCAAATTATTTTGGTTATGGAACATATATATCATAACATAATATTCTTGATTTATGGGCTTCTTAATCAAAAAAATACAGTAATGTAAAATCTTGAAAAATGGACTTTTTTGAACTCATCATTACGTTGTACGATGATAAACTAAAAACCATTATATGAACCTTCCTTTTGGGTTCAAAATATGTCACGGGATTTTTAATAAAAATTTTATAAATGAATAGGGACTTTATAATTTCTAATAGATTGGATTCATCTATAGAAACCAAATAAGTACTAAAGTCTACATAGGCTTTGTTAGGTCATTTAAATGCTTTATCCATTATTATGGAATACATCAAAAAACTCTTCTAATTTACTATAACTATAATGAAATCCTAATTATCAGTGAAATGAAAAACTAAAGTCTCATAAAACTCATGAATTTATTTTTCAAAAACTAAATATATTCGTTTTTCATCAAAAATAAACCCCCAACCCTAATGGTTTGTGACCTTATTAAGAAACATGTATGTTTCATATAGCTAAGAAAAATCTAATACTCTACCACCTAACACTTTGCATACCATTATTGTAATATTGGTGCTTATTGATAAATAAACATTGGTTATCTAGGTTTTTTCCATTCCCAAAAAGGTTTGGAAGATTTAAGGTTAGGGAAACAAGGTTCAGATAGCATAGATAAGACGGTTCGAAGGTTTGAAAAGGTTTTTCTTGTAGAACTAACACACTTTTTTTGTTTGTCGGTAATATAATGGTCACTCAATGATGTGCAGAGTAATAATTGCATAAATTAGGTGATGTGTTCAATTTTTATGTGACTAAAACTTAAAATACAAATGCTAAATATCAAATAAAATAAATTATATAAAATATTTATTCAATTAAACAACTATGCTACTAGTTAAGATAAAATCAAATAAAATTAAATAAACCTAATTAAGATTTGATAAAATAAAATATGTTAGTAGAAAATTACATAGTAAAAATGATTTATAATTGGTTTTCTTTGAAAAAAAATTCTAAATAGAAGTATCCTTTTTGTGCATGATCTCTTAAGAAATGATGTCTCATATCAATGTTCTTTATTCTATAATGGTTGATTTAATTCTTTTAAATTTTTATAGAACTAGTGTTATCACATTCTATTTAAACATAAATAAAATTGAATCCAAAGATCATTAGAGTGTGTGTTATCCAAAAAACAAGTGCACAACAAATTCCTATTGTAATATATTATAATTTAGTAGTTGATAATTCTATAGAGTGATGTTTCTTACTTGATAAAGATGCTAGAGATTTACAATGGAAATAGAAGTTTCCTGAGTCTCTTTTCCTAAGTATTCTACATTTATAAAAATCATCTTCTAAATATGAAGTTAAATTGAAATTAAAGGATTTTGGAAAAAGTAACGAAGTAGACACGGTTCTTTAAAAATATCTTAAAATTATTTTGATAGCATTTAAATGAGATTATTTAGGATTAGATTGAAATATTGCATAAAGACATTCTAAAAACATCATGATTATTATACTTGTAGTAAGATACAATAGACTCCCAAATATTCTTCTATACAATGTGTTGTCTGTTGGTTTTCTAGTCTCATCCATATCATGTTTAATATTGGATCTCGCGGTATTTTAATAAGTCTTACTGTTTTAAAGTATAAACTTCTTAAGAAAATTAAGTATATATTTTCTTTAGTATAATACATATCCAAAATATTTTTGGTATATTTTTAATATTAAAAAATAGTTTAACTCGCCTATCATACTCATTTAAAATTACTTTTGCAGAAATTTTGAAAAATAATTGCATAATTTTTGGTTTGTTGATCCAAAAATAACATCATCATCATATATTTGTACTTACAATACATCAATGGAAGAAGTATTCTTAAATATCATAGGGCCTTCTATTCCTATTATAAAACCATTTGAAAAAATAACAGAACTTAATATATCATGCCATGATCTTGGTTATTATTTGAGTTTATATATATATTTAGTTAGTTTAAAAATAAAATTTTGAAAGTGGGGATCTTGAAAATGAGGAGGTTGTTCAACATAAACTTCCTCCACTAAAAATCCATTTAAAATGAAGATTTAAAATCAAACTGATTTAATTTAAAATTCATATAAGATTCATATTCTAGAGGGATTCTAATCACTTCTATTATAGCTACAGGGAAAAGTTATCTTCATAATCAATTCCTTCTACTTTATTATAACCTTTTACCAATAATCTTTCTATATTTTTAGTGATTACACCATGATCTTCTTGTTTGTTTTTAAATACCCAATTTTTTCTAATAATAGGATAATCAAAGGGTATATCAACAAATTACCATAATTTATTCCTCTTGAACTTATTTAACTCTTCTTGTATAGATAAAAACAAACCTTTATCATACAAATCTTCTTCTATAGTTTTAGTTTCTAGATGAGATAAAAATGAAGATAATTATATTAAGTTATCTATATTTCTTCTTGTTCTGACTCCTTTATATCGACTGCCTATTATTGTTTCTAAAGTAAGTTACTTAAGATTTCATGGTAATCTATATAGCACAATTTTTTGTTCACTATCATCAACTTTTATGGGATTCGGTTCAAGATAATAAAGTTCCAAATCATTATCCTTGTTTTTTTAAGATATTTTTAGGTCTCATATGATTGAGGGAATCACTCAAATCATTAGTTTGAGTCATTTTGTTATCAAAATTATCACTTTCATAAAACTTCACATGATTTGATTCTTTAATGTTCCTTGAACTTTTGTTAAAAACTATATAAGTTTTTGATGTAGTAGAATAATTTAGGGAAATTCCTTCATCATATTTTAGATCTAACTTACCAAGATTATCCGTAGTATTTTAAGATGTAAAACTTTCATCCACATACTTTGAAGTATTACCTATGGTTTTTTATTATCATTAACTCATAGGCTATTTTATTTAAAATATTCCTTATTATAACTCTGTTTTTGATGTAACATGTTGTGTTAACATCCTCATCCTAAAAATGAGTGGGAATGTTATATTCACATAACATTGTCCTAGAAATTTATTGTAAAGTCTTATTCTTTCTTTTAACAAAACTGTTTTTTTGATGTGTCCTAGAGGTAGAAAAATTACATTTAATACCTTTTTTGAGAAAATTGAATTAAATTTATGATTCTCAAATTCTCCTCGATGACTAGTTCTCAAAGTCACAATTTTAGAATCTTTTTTTATTTATATAAGTGTAAAAAAATTAATAAAAACATTAAAATATTCAATATTAAGTCTCAAAAAGTAAACCCATGTAAATATTGAAAAATAATCAACCAACACATAGATAAATGATTTAATATCTAGTATTTTAATTCTAGTAGGTCTGAAAAGATTCATGTAAATATATTCTAGAAGTCTAGATGTGGAAGCTACTTTAATTGGTCTAAAAATAACTTGTGTTGCTTTCCCATTTTACATGCACAACACAGTTTCTTTTGCTCAAATTTAAGTTTGTAAAGTCAAAAATCAAAAAAAAATTAGGCAAGTTTTTTAAGGAGTGAAATTTACTTAATCTAAGTCTTCTATTCCAAATCCATGACTAATCAATTTTATAATTAAAACAATTTAAATTTTTTTAAATATTAAATTATGATATAATGTGTAATCATTATTAGGTCTAAGTGCTTTGAAATTGGGAGACTTATCTTAAAAACTAAATATACACTATTAGAAAAATAAAATGAATAACCATCATCACAAAGTTAAAAAATCCTTATCATTTTGTAATTTAAGCCTTCAACATAATTAACTTTATTGATTAGAATTAATTTTGGATTTCTAACTTATCCAATACTAATTATTTTTTCTTTATTATTTTAACCAAATTTTACATAACCACCATCAACATTCGATAAGAATCGAAATATTGATAAATATCCACTCATGTGTCTTGAACAACCACTAACCATAAACCATTTTCATTTTTGTTCATGTGGTTTGTTCCCTATAATTATAAATCAAAAAAATTATTTTTCGGTACCAAAATTCTCTTGGGTCCAACAATGTTAGCTATAAAAATACATAGAGATCTGAATATTTTTTAGTTTTCTAGAAACATTAATAATGTATTTTGAAAAAACTTTATTAAGAAAAGAATTTTGTATTAGAAAAATTGAGGATTTTTCATATTAAAAATGTTATCATATTGTCCCATTTCTACATAATGAAAATAGGTTACTTTGGAAAGTTTTTTGTTTTTATAACTAGGAATAAAATAGGTTTTTAAAGTTTAGACTTTCACTATGACTTCGTATTCTAAATTTTTCTTTTTCGAGTTGATTTTGACTAATAATTTTGTTAATATAATATTTTCCTTTAGAGAAAACACTTTTAGAATCACTAATGTTTTGAACTCCCTAATATATGTTCTCTATTATCTTAACTTGTGCATTATATGGGATAGTAGAATTTTCTAATTGATCTTTTCAATCTAAAATTTGTTTTTTTAAGTCCAAATCTTCATTGAAATTTTTATTATATAAGGTCATAAGAGATTTTTTTCCTTTTTTAATATTTCTTAATAATTTTTTAACATTTTATAAAATAAATTTAATTATTTATATGAACAATTTTCATTTTATGATTCACACTCATTATCATAAGAGTAATAAGAATTTACCACATCTGAATGTGACATAAAGCATATGTTTTCCTTTTTGTTAAGAGCTTTAGATTCTGATTCTGAGGATGTGAATTCATAATAATATACAGAATAAATCCATGTGGCATTCATATCCTTCTTGTATTTGTTTTTATATCTAACCATTTTGAAGAAAATTTTATCATACTTATTATTTTTCAAGCAATTGCAGATAGTCTGTCTGTATGTGTCCTAGATTTTTTCACTCGTAATAGCTTACTTCTTTAAAGTTTTCACTGTGACTCTTGTACTTGTTTTAGGGTCTTCTAAAACCTCTTCTATTGTTATATAATTTTTTAATCTCTTGAGAAAAATATGAAATTTCATCACTTTATCCAAAATAGATTAAGGAATCTTCTTCTTCAGAAGTTTCAGAGATATATATACCATTGTTCTTTTTTTCATCCTTAAAATTAAAAAAACTTCAAGTTAGCATTTTCTTTCTTTACCATTTGATATACTCTAACTTCAGACTCCATTTAATATTTATACATCATAATAGTTCAAATGAGATATTTTATTTTGAAATTTTTAACCTCTTTAGATAGTTTTATGGTAGTTGAGATTCCACTCCACTTGGGTGGTAAAATTATTAGAACTTTTACTGTTATCTTAGGATTAGTAATTGGTGTTCTTAGATTCGCAACATTATTCATAATCTTAGTGAGTATTCCATTTAACTATGTAATAATTTATTCTTCAACCATTTTTAATGTATTGAACTTAATTTTGGAAGTATCATATCTAAGAGACTTTACATTTTTTTACCTTCATAAGTAACTGTTATATCAGTCCACATTTCATGATCTTTTAACATTAAGAAACTCAGTTGAACTCATCTAGTTTTAATCCACGGATTATAAAATTTATAGATTTAGAATTCAGATAATATTCTACTTCAATTTTATTATCCCATGGTTTGGGTTCTATATTTGGAATTTTATAAGGCTTTAATTATTTAAGATAATCTTTTAAGCCAATATTCTTCAAACAGATGGTCATACGAGCCTTCTAACAATGATAATTTTTCAATTAAAGTAAATATATCTAACCATTAACATACCTTCTAGGTTACTATCCATAGAATCCATTTGAAAATAGATCTTTAGACTTCAACCTTTGAAAGCTGTGAACTCAAGAGTCGTGAGATCCGATACCAATTTTTGTCCCAAATAAATGGATAATTGAAAACTCAAGAGGGGGTGAATTGAGTTCATAAAATTTTTCTTACATTAAATAACCCTATTCTAGGTATGTGATTTCAAATATTTTCCTTAAAGAAAATAGGTAGTGGAAACATAAAATATTAATGTAAATATATTTAACATAAGATATTTATATTGGTTTAGGGAATATAATTCCCCTAGTCCACTCCTCCAACACTCTACTCTACAATTTTTGGTGATTTTCACTATGACAACCCTTTTCTTGGAGGCTCCCTAGTAAGTACGAGCAACTGTTACTTATTATAATGGTACAATATCTTTTAACCATACACTCCCTTTACAAGACCTATCTATGTACTTAACACACTCTGCTACAATTAGTGTAAATAAAATATATAAATAATCCTTTGAATAACAATTATAGCACATAGTTGCAAGTAGAAACTAAAAATATATGAAGATATGTATTAAGAAGATGATAAAATTCAAGGCCCCACTCTAGATGATCTTTGATTTCACTAATAGTCTTAAAAGCACAATACATGAGAATTTTATATGATATTGTTTATGTATATTCATTATTCATTACCGTTATCATATTGTGAGTGAATTTTTATGACTTTTAGTGTATCTATGTACATGAGATAGATAAATCTTCCTTTTAAATATCCTCTTTGATTTTGAACTTAATCAGTGACATAATCATAATGGTCAAGTTGATATTTCATTGAAAAGATGATAATAAAGGCTATTAATGGCACGTGTCCATTATTTCCAAATATGGAATGAGCTTCTACAGTGACAATTTCATAGATATTCTTCTTATGATCTTTCTATTCATGGAAAAATAGAATTTTTCACAGATCGACCTTTCCTAAAATGTAAAATACGTTCTATGATATGCTAATGATCATGAATCCACTTATCAATAGATTATGAAAGTAATTATGAAATTCTATATAAAAGTTAATCAATCATAACATATCCAATAGGTAGTATTGTTCTCATAAGATAACTTCTAGAGATGATTCATAAGATAAAATAAATCATTGATTTATATTGTGTGTAAGATAAACTAACTTAAACATTAAGTAGGATAATTCTCAGCATAAGATAAATATGTTACTGAAGTTTGATACTTAAATTTCACAACATATTCTGATGATTGTAAGATAAAATTTTGTTAATATCCTTTTTTTAATACAAAGACTTATTATAATTACACTCTATCTGAAATATATAAATTTGAACAAACTATATATCAATCATTCTCTTCATAAGATAATATCTTACATAGAGAGATAAATTACCAACATGTAGTTTTTTTTATTCAGAGTAGAAAAAAAATATTCTCTTAAAATTTAAATTATCATAAGAAAAAATATTTTTCCATAGATTGAATATTCTACTTGGAATAAGATAAATACTTATATTCATCATAAGATAAATTACTTTGATAAAATTATACTCATAAACACTTAATATAATCTCATTAGAATAAAAATAGGGATTTTTTGAATCATCAAAACATATATAAAAACTAAGATATGTTGGAACAATATATATTGGTTTAAAAATTAAGGGATAATAAGAAAGTTACATATGTGAGATATATATATATATATATATATAATTTAAAATAATTCCATAACAATAAATACTATATTAATTAATGGATAAAATTTATTTTTTAAAAATATTAAAATCAATATTGATGAAACTAAACTTTCCACTTTAAAAATCACTTTTGAAAAACTAAAAATTCAAAAAATATTATGGAAATAATTTTATTTTAAAATAACCACGGAAAGTTATTAATAAATATTCAAATAAAATAATGATCATGATGGAAGAAAATTCTATACATGTAATATAAGTTAAAAATGAATATTCATTTCACATTTTCAGAACAAATTCAAAAGGTACATCATTCAGAAAATGATAATAAGATTCCTTTTAAAACCATTTTTTAAAAAAATCAGTATGGGTAAAAATTAATTTAAAAAAGAATAGAATAATATTAAAAATTTAAAAAAAAATTAAAGAAAACATGGACATGGAAGATAAATTATTTTTTACTGAAGATAGAAATAATTTTGACTTTCCTTAAAAGCATTTTCACAATAATTTTAAGTAAAAACGAGTTTAGAATAGTAATATTACAATAAAATTTTTTGAAAAAATAGATTAATATAATGACTGAAAATTATTTTTTTTATTAACATAAACCCCCTTTTAAGGGATATGGGGGAAAACAACATGAAATCAAAGATTAAAACAAAAATAATGCCTCCATGGTCCAACAGTTAAAAGTCAAACAACTCATTCAATTCACAAAGAGAAGCCCCACCCAGCATTAATAACATTAAGACTAGCTTCAACATTCTCATCGCTGCTCAGCTAGCTATCCCATGCATGAATGAATGGGCCTAGTACTAATATAAATTTCATTCCCTACCAAACATCCAAATCTAGATAGCAATTACTAGGTGAAAACTCTCTACTCTAAACCTCATCTGAAGCAGCCCCTAGTAGGTGAACTGGTTATAAGTCCCTTAAACCATGAACTTTAGGGCCACAATGAAATCACCACCACAAAATTCAGTACAAGAAGTTAAATAAAAACATCAACACCACACAGAAAATCCTTCACTGACCAGAAAATCCCCATAACCATGAATCCTTCACAATATTTTAGCACCTCCACCAAAAACAACAACCTGGATGAACCCACCGTGCTCCACAAGACTCCCACCGCCACCGCATTTGTGGAAGAAACTATAATACAGTACAAGGAGAAAGAATATGAGCCATTATTACCTAGTATAGGATGAAACAACACCACACTCAGGTAACTTCACCGATAAGGGGGTTCAAGTTGCTCTGAACTAGAAATGTCACTTTGGGCATGGAGCCAATCAGACATAAACCACAGACACACCCTCACCAAAATCTGAAACAAGCAAACCATGGGAAGATGGGTAGAGGACAATGGGGAGGGATAGAGTCAAACTAGAAACATCCTCCAAATTTAAAACCATCAAATTGAACCACAGAAACTACTCGCCCAGTATATTCACAACCAAAAACCAAATCACGAAGTTAAGAAACAAACAACAAGAACCATCACCAAAAAGAAGACCTCATAAATGTGATAATTGATGCTAGAACAGGGCCCCGCCATAAACTATACCAAGATATAAACCTAATACCTATCACCGCCATCAATCATTCTTGAGGAGACCCCATCTTTCCACCCACATTACTCACAATTGATACAGAATAAGGCGGCAACCCTCAGACTGCAGAAGACTGGATCTCGACCACATGATCTTCACCGCACCACCATAGAGACGGTCGAGCCCAAAAATCTCACTGGATATCGAACCCTCAACACCATAGAAGAGTGGATCTCTAACCCTCAAAACCTCTACAGAAATAGGTACTACATACCACGGGATCGTCGGGAAGAAGTGCTAAGAAGAGGAGTCACATCCGATCTGATAAAGATGAGAGGATGACGGTGATGTGGGAAAACCAAGAAAAAAATTCCCATTATAGGCTCATTAGTATAAAATTAAAATTTTTTAACAAAAAATGATCAAATAATTTTCTTCAAATGAAATTCAAGAGTAAACAGTCTCAGTTAAAATGAGATTAAAACATAAATCCTTACCACTTTGACAAATTTTTGAATCATAATACCCATGAATGAAGTAAGTTAATTGTAAATTAAAATACAATTAAGTTTTAAGGATTAATTATATAATATGTTATGGGGAATTATATACACTATATAAAATAAATTAGATATATAAATGAAAATGTGTCTCAAAGAAAGAAGTTTTGAGATGGAAGCTCTTACCTCGAGTCCAAACTTTATCGTGTATGTTTTTATCTCATGTATAATAAAAAAAATTCAATAATTTCTCCTCTTAATATCCTTTTAAATGTTTTATAATTTATACATGAACCATTTACATCATTTATTTTAATGACATACTTAATTACTTATTTCATTTATATCCTCATTGAGTGTTTTGATTACGCTTGGTTCATGAATTCAAAATTGCATTAGTGTGATGAGTGTGGTTAAAGGGGTAATTATTTCATCATATACTAAATAATAATAATTTAATAATTATTATTTGTATATATAAATTATACTTTTAAAACCAAAAATGAAATATGGTTATGAAAAATAAACTACATTACAATCATGGAGACGGTAGGTTGTACGTATGCATGTGTAACGTTTCCATTTTTCAATGATCGCATTGGAAATAAGGTAAGTTTTATTTTTTATTTAAATAATGATATCATGAATATAATATTATTTCTTTAAATACACTTAAATATACCATTAATTTGATGTATTAATAAAAACTGAATCACATCGCTTCATAAGGTGGTAATCAGCAATACACATGAACGATGTTATTATTTTTTAATGGATAGTAAGGTAAGAAGATATATGATATGTTAACTATATATAATGATTAATATTTTATTAATATCATGTATAAAATTTAAATCCATCATTATGAATAGTCATTATATTTGATGATGGAAAATGAGTTACATTGGTTCATGTGGCAGTAGTTCGTCGTACACATGAATGATGGTTTTGTTTACCATCTGATAGAAGTGGAGATGGATTTAAGTTATTCCATTAACATAAAGAAATATTATTATATGTTAGATATTGATGTTATTATATCATCGTGATTTATTATGATTTTATAGTGATGGAAAAATAAATAATATAATGATGCTCGGTTAAGAATGATACCACTTCTTCGGACCACCTCTTTATGATTATACATAAAGCCTTCCTAGATTGGATTTCTAATCAAACCAAAATTATCGGATGTGGAAAAGGTATTAAGGAAGGGGTTTTGTTATTTTTATTTAAAACTATAGGTTTTATAAGTTTTTCAAGGAGAGGAGAGTGGGTTATCATTTATATGGTGGAGGAGTGGAATTCTTGTAAAGACACAAAACTATTCAATAATGGAAAGTCAATTTTAAGCCAAGTACCTCCAAAATTCACAAATAATGGAGTGGTGGAGATATAAGGTTCATCAAAACCTCTAATATTCAAAATAAACATGTTTTAAATATTTTATTACATTTACATATTTGGTTTACCCCCCCCCCCCTGGGTTAAACTGGTTTTAAAAATTACTGTTGTAACAGTTTTTTACAGTTTTTACTATTAATTATAACTAAAAATTAATCATAAATTATTATATAATATTTATTATTATTATTAAAAATATAGAATCCATTTTTTCACATTTAATTCACATAATTGGGGGATTTAAATTTAATATTTAACCTGTGGAAGAGTTGAAAAAATAGAATTTCAAGAAATACATTCTTCAAGCATAATATGATCTTATAATAACAATATGAAAATTAATCATAATTAAATGAATTTAAATTAATAATTATACATATATAATATATAAATTTAATTTATATCATTCCTCAATAGTGGGTTTTTAATGAGTTATAAATGGAGAAACATTATGCACTTTAAAATGGTTTTTCGAAAAATGTGTTTTGAAGCCTAAAAATAAACATATATTAAAATCTAGTATAAATATTATTTAAATGTAATTAATTGGATTAAATATAAATAAATAATACTTATTTTATTTTTAAATAATATTAAAATAATAATAGTACTCTTAAATTTTCTAATTAAAAAGAAATGATAGTTTTACCAAGAAAGAGTATTTTTCACTATTCACTAAAAATCAATATTTTCTGAAAAATAAAAAAAATTCACCCTAAGAAAATATCTATATGATAATTTAAAAAATTATTTTCATTTTATAAAATAACGTTTTTAGAAGTTACAAAAATTAACTATAATATTTTATCACAAAAACAGTAATAAAATACTTTTCAAAAATAGGTATTTTTTGAAGAATAAAATATATTTATTAAAATTTGAGTGTTTATTAAGAATTTGTTAAAAAATTTATATTGGAATTTTATTTATATTTTATAAATTAGATAATACTATTCATACAAACCAATTTTAATATCTAGTTTAAATCGATCATGTTTATATAATATAGTTTTAATATTATATTGTGGTTTGTTTAAAATCAATATTGTGTGTTGAATACTCTATCCAACATAGAATTATTTTAAAAATATTAGGGTGTTACATGAAAATAAATATAGTCAATTGATAGTGAATAATCTCCTCATATAGATAAATGATATACAATGTTTTTTTAACAACTATATGAACCTTCTCCAACAAGCTTTAGTTTGTTGTCACTATGATACTAAAATTCTCTTTACACTTTCTATTCATTCAAGTACTTATTCATATTTAATTTATTTCACTGAAGTAGGAAAGAACATTATTCAGTCTTATGGAAGTTTCTCTTATGGTTTTATCTTGTATACTCATTCTAGTTTCTATTCAGTATACTCTATCTGGTGCCTTATTTTAGATTGAAACCACTTATGTTGAGTTTGTCATCTCACCGCCTTGGAATATTGTATGTATGATACCTCCATATATGAAAAATATGTCAGGTATTTTTTGAATGATGCCTCTCAAACCTATTCAACTAATATCTTGTTCACACCGTCTTTATGATACCAACTTGATAGAAAACTTAGTATGATGTCTTCATGAATAAGGCTTCTTCAATCAGTTCATCTGATAGTATTGACACTTTAGAAGTGCTTCACCTTACTTCACAAATCTTCAAAAATAAATCCTTGATACATCAATCCCCTTTATATAGGAAATGTTACTCTAATATTTTAGTGTAATGCATAGAATCTTATTTAATCTTTATGATCATCACCTTGAGAATCCCACTTAGAAACTTTCTCCCTTTGACCACATTTAAACATCATAGAAAGTGGATATTCCATTAAGGGTGGGAATCAAAGAGTTTCATCAAAAATTATTATGACTCAGTGAGAATTATAGATATTTCCTCCATAATATTAAGAAAATTAAATGATAAATCTAGAATTGTTATATTTTATATATTTCTAAAATCTTTATAAAGACCTTAAAATTGGTATAACTTTATACCACTAATTCATCTGGTGAAACTTTATAGAAACACTTCCAATCAATGATACCATATCTGATATTAATGAACAACTTTATAGGAATGTCTTAGAATTATTCCTCTAAAAACTACTATATTTTTATGATTTAAATCATAACTTTTCAACCATATACTTCACATTCCAACCTATAACAAATGAACTTCATTCAAAAAACATGTCTGATGAATTCAACCAAATCATTTTTCTAATGACTTGGATATTTCCATCCTATTATCATGTAACAACTATACTTTTCAGCTTCATAAATTTCTATCCTATATTCATTGTATATAAGTAAACATCCTACAATAATTCAAGTGGTTAATCTGGTGGAATATGAATGATAACATTGTGAGAGATCATCTGATGGTCTTCATCAGATGACACTCCTCAACAACATCCCTTTGTGCTTTGAAAACATTATTCCAATAAAAAAACATCACAGATGATTGTTCAAAAACAATTCATACTTTCAAAACTTCCAAAACATTATAAACTTAGAACACAAACTCTACCCATAAAAATCTTTCACTGATCTCTTATATCCAATGATCTTCATATAACTTTATAGTATCAAATTCATACATAAAAACTATTTTATCATCCTTTAAAATCAATATGGATTGTGTGGTATTTCAGTACTAATGATGTTAGGAATATTAATAAAAATAATAATTTCTATATTTATTCATTCGACACTCATTCTAATAAATCTTATAAATAAAATATGATAATATTTCAGCACAACATTGAAGCCATTCATCTCTATCTGGAAAAACATTTCCAACAGAATCGGTCTGATGAACTCAAACCAATCATATCCATCGGATAACCCATGTTGAAAATATTAACAAAGTAATTTTATTTATGTTAGAAAATAAAATACAACCCCTTTGAGAAAATATTCTTCATTCATAACAAGACTAACAACATCTTCTCATCATTGCATCACCACAAAACATCTTGGTCACAAAAATATCCCCCTTTAGATTTTTTTTCAACCAAGGAACATAAATCATGGAATATTTGAAACTAAAGAAATGGATTACCTATCCAAAAATTATAATCCTACATGATAAAATTAGTATAGGATACAAGAATAATTGAACAATAATATCATGTTATCCACAAGTAGTGGCCTAAGAAACTTTTTTACACCTCTTAAGATAATATTCTTGAAAACATATCAAACATTTCTTTTCAATATGAAATTTTATCAAAAAAATTAAATTCAACCTATAATAACAACTTTTCCTAAATCCACTTTAAAAAACTATTAAAATAGTTCACACATGTTGAAATCAAATATTATCCTTTTTAAAAACTCTTCACTACATATATGTTCTTCCTTAAAAGGTTAAATGTGGACTAATGGATAAATCTATGTTTCAAATATACTCCCCTTTTGAAAATACTATCCAAATACAAGATGAGATAGGGGAGTGTATCACATATATTATCTTTGAAGATGATGAGATTATACACCCATGATCAACCTCAACTTATAAAATGTGTCCTTCAGTAATGGTTTGGTGAAAATATCAACACTGTGCTCTATTTTTGGAACAAACTATAAATTTGGTGTTTTATTTTCCACATACTCTTTGATGAAGTGATATTTCATATCAATGTTCTTAAAGTGAGAATGTTACATAATATTCTTAGTAAGATTGATT
Source organism: Viscum album (assembly GCA_963277665.1). Taxonomy (NCBI): domain Eukaryota; kingdom Viridiplantae; phylum Streptophyta; class Magnoliopsida; order Santalales; family Viscaceae; genus Viscum; species Viscum album. Next base: position 529,601,437 of record OY728128.1, read on the forward strand.
GCACTGTGATTATTATAACCAAAGAGAAGGTTAAACTTGACTCAACAACCAAGTCTTATAATTGTGTATTCATCTACATAAGTTGTGTTATAGATTAATTGGTAGTTATATACTCATCTTATAAATATTTTAGAGTTACAAAAATTTTATTTTTTTTATGTTAACTCACAAATATTTCTCCCAAATAGAAAACTATATAATATTTGGATCTTCTATCATTAACACAACCTTCCCAATATACTTCTGTATAACCAAAAATGTCAATCATTCATCTGCTATCATATATTATCCCAAAATAAATTGTTCCTTTAATATATCTAAGAATTATTTTTCCATCCATAAGATATTATTCTTTTGGATAACTTTGATATGTGGAACACAATGTAACAACATTCACTATATCAGGTCTTTAAGTTTTTAGATACAACAAGCTTCAAACCATCTTCAAAAACTATTTAGGATCAACCTTTTTACCTTATCCATTTCTTGAAAACTTAATTCCCCCTAAAATAGGTATGGAAACTATATTTGAATCTTACATGCCAAACTTTGTCAAAAGTTCCTTATCATGCTTCTCTTGAGATAGAAAATTATATTTCTTCATTTGAGAAATGTATAGGCCAAGAATGTATGTCATTTATTCTAGCATAGAAATTTTAAACAAATTAATCATATCTCTATTAAAAATTTTACATATTTCCTTATCATTCCCTATAAATATAATGGCAACAATATAAACAATCAAAATTATGGAAACCTCTTGATTTTTATTTATATAGTTGTTACTATGAACTCTTCCTTTATTGAATTTTAACTTCCTTAAGAAAGTATCTGATTTATAATACCAAGATCATGGGGATTTCTTCAACCCATACAATTCCTTATTTAACTTGCACATTTAGATTTCATCTTTCTTAATAATAAATCCACATGTTTTTTTAATATAAAATTCCTCATCTAGCTCCCCATTAAGAAAATATGACTTGACATCCATCCATAAAATAATATATTTCCCTTGTGTAATGATAGAAATATATATTCTTATAGTTTCTAATATTTACAATAGAGAAAAGGTATTATCAAATTCAATGCATTCAATTTTAGAGTAATATTTAAAACCAATCATTCCTTGTTTCTAATCGCTTCACCTTTTCCATTCAACTTGTTTTGGAACACCCATTTTTGTACCAATCACATTCTTATTTTTTGGTTTGGTTATAAGTTCCCAGGTATCACTCTTATCAATATAATATAGATCTTCATTTATAACATTAATTTACTCTTTATTCTCTAATGATTTATCAAGATCTTTTGGGTCAACCTATAAATATAATGAATTAGGTGAAACTAACCATGATGTTATTCTAGTTTGAATCTATTGATGTTGATTTTCAATAAATTTTTTTAATTATACTTTCATCCTTAGTATAGGATGATATTAACATAATTTTCCATCATAACATGATATATATGAGTTATAATCCTTATCTTGAGCAACTTTAACATTATTATTTTATTTAATAACTTTGTCACATTGTTCAACAGAAATCACTAAATATTCACTTCTTATTATATATTCAATTGATTATGAATCTTCCTTATTATAATATTCAAGAATTTTCACATCTATAGATTTAACAATATTTCTTGTTTCATTTTAATAGAATATGTATCATCAACCATTATGAGGGTATCTAAGAAATATTCCATCAACACCTCTCTTAGAAAAATTCCCAAGATTGTCACCCTTTAATTTTATAATTAAAGTAAACTTAGGTGTTTGAAACTTGGGTTTTATTTTTAATACATCTCATCAAGATTCATATCCGAGTTAGTCCTATAGAAACATTGATTATGAATATTCATTTCGGATCAGATATATTTCCTCCAAAAATATGGAGAAGTATCATGTTTGATCAAAATTGTTTGCACCATCTAAACCAAAAAATCTATTTCCTCTTTTAGAAACACCATTATGTTATGGTGTGTATGGTACACTAAACTCATGATGAATACCATGATTTTTAAGATAATATCTAAACTTCTCATTTATATATTATCCACCATTGTTTATTAAAATCGTATTCACATAATACCCACATTCTTTTTATGAACTTCTCCTCAAACTATTAAAAATTTTGAGGGCACTTAATTTATGTTTCAAAAACATAATACATATAATGATATTGAATTAAATAGTAAAATAAATAAAGTAATTATATTTTATTTTTCATTACTTTCTCATGAACCTATAAATGTTAGAATGTGTCAGCTCCAAGGGATGATTTAAATATATCTTGACTTTCTTATGTGTCGAGTTTGTAATTTTCCCTTTCTGTCATATAGAGAAACATCAATATCATATTCTTTTCCTATTATAAATATTGTAAATAATTTCTCTATTTGTTATATTTATCATATTCCTCTAACATATATGCCCTGAAATTTTATTACAAATCTAATTTTCTTTCATTATGCTCAAATAGCATAAACACTCAATATCGCCAACTTGAAAAATTCTCCCCTTGGTTCGTTTCCCTATTATAATAAATTTCCCATATTCAAGTTTTTTAATAATTAAACCATCACTTCTGAACAAAACATTGCTACCTTGGTCACAAAGTTTTGAAAAAATCCACAAATTTTTTTTATCCCATAAATAAACAAGGCCCTTTTGGAATTTAAATTTTCTATCCCAATGATAACAGATCCAAAGCCTTTGATTCTGAGTGATTCATAATTTCTAAAATTCATAGTACCTTATTTATAATATTTTAAATTATTCAACAACTTCAAATATCTTATCATATGTGAATAACACCCACTATACAATATATAGGTACATTCTCCATTTTTAGCTTTGATGGTAGTTTCAATAAAAAAGTATTTTTCATTTCCTTTTTCTTCCTTATAATATGTATTTTGAGATATGTTGTATAAACTTTGTTATTCTAGTGTCATGATAAGAAATATTTTATCAGAATTTTTAGGTTGATCACATATTTAACATGTAGCTTATATGTTTTAGAATTTATTTTTAGTCTTTAAACTATCTTTCCCAAGTTATATTCTTTGAGTGGGTGGACTCCCCCTCAACTGTTGCCTCCAGTTACTCCTAGATTCATTATAGTGTTTGTGATTAAACCAATACATTTTCACTACATGCCCAAAGCCTCCACAATACCAGTACCAACCTTAGAAATCATACTTTCCATTTTAACATTAATGCCATCTGTATTTGTGATCCTTCTTTTCATCAACTTTCTTCCCTTGCACTATGGAACTTTATTTCTGACCAAAGTTTTTATTACCTTTTTCAATTTTATTCCTCAACATATATTTATTCTAATCATCAAAAAAATATCTAATAGTAGAAACTTTTGGTTCAAACTTTGAAACCCTATAAATATTATAGTTTTCAACACTACTTGTGTTGTCTATATACATGGTCTTCTTAACTTGATTTTTATTATAAGCATCTTCGTCCTTCTTATTAACCTTTGAGGAAAATTTTTGTTCATCCTTCTAAGGGTTACGCTTCTTAGAACATTCACCAACCTTTGTAAATATTTTTTGGAATTTTTTAATTTCTTTATCATTTTTAACAATTTTTTGTTGAACAAGTTCTAATTATTCCTCCTTCACCACCATATTTTCTTTAATATTGAAATTGATGTCCTTCTTTTAATAAAGAAACTTCTTAAGAACATAAATTTATTTTGAAAACATGTATTTTATCTCAAGAAAATATTCTTGATTATTTACTGAAATGTTTTTTTTCTTCTAATTCTTTTTCTCCATCTAAAATCTAACAATCTTCATAATAAAATATTTTAAATCTCTCTTTAGCATAAACTCTAATTGAGACTCTTCTTCTTATTCTTTAGAGTTACATATTTATTCAGTGGTGAACTTCCCATTAGTTTTTATAGAATCTATTTTTTCATTTAAGACTTTGGAATATTCCTAGGAATATTTTCAAAGCTAGGCACAGAGACGGCGTGCTATTCTGAGACCTGGTGAGCCCAAAATTAATTTTATAAAAATATTAGATATATTTTATATCACGCACATGTAGTTTTTTAGAAATAATACAATATCTCATAAATATAGTCTCTAATCATAAATCTGATACTTCTATTGAATCTGGAGTGTATGGTTTATCTTAGTTGTCACCTAAAGTTGGTCGGCACCAAATGTTCATATGAGGCAGTCGTTGGCGGGTATGTTTAAATTAAAATAAATGATTAATTTATTTATTTTAATTTAAATGAAATAATTAAAATACTCTATAAATAACTTTTTATGATGGTTTTTCAAGGGTTAGTCACATAACCCCTTCTAGATATAAGAGGAGGAGGGGATCATTCTTTGTTGGCGGATTGAGATTGAAGAACAATAGACGATCGGGTCAAGGATAATAATTAGATTAATGAAAAACACATAGGGATCATCAACTTAATCTCTATTGGATGAATTATTCACCAAATATCAATCCATAATAGAGGTATAGATCACCAATTTTGGTTTTCTCCCTTTATATTAAATTTTTATAAATGGATTCATATCTTCTTTTATTGATCTGTGATTATCCACCCTTCACATGATCCCATACAATAATTTAATTTTTTTAAATAAATTTTCTGTTTTGTAATGTCATTATATCACCCATTATTATGTACCTATCAATATTTATGTAGTATCACATCATCTAAAAATGATTATCACCATTGTGTTATGTGCTTTTCTCCCTCGATTCTTGGTATTCATCATCGATAACTTATTGATTGATAATTCAATGATATATGAGAATACCGATCATTTTGATTTCATTATTTTTTATAATGGATCATGTTCATGAGTTATGATTTTTATTTTAGAGATATTATAGAGGTCTTGTGATTATGATGGGAACCCGAATTTGGATCGAGTATTGGTGGTTTTTGAGCCAGATTGATCGGATCTCTATTGAGGTGTAGCGATTGATGTTTCCGAGAAATGAGTGGTTGGAATCCATCCATTAGTTTCAATAGAATCTTGTTTTGCTGTGTAAATAAGGGTTCTCACGACTTTGGATGTATGGTTTCTACAGATAAAAATGATAAATGGTTTTCCAGTGAAGAACATCAAGAATTCGATTTTTGGTCGGTCGTGGAGGGTGGTGTGTGTGTTATTATTATTGTTAATAATAATAATAACATGTTGAATTTATTTTTATTTTTAATAAAAATAACATGTTATATTTATTATTGTTTTTAATAATAATGATGATGGAATTGAATATGAAGCATGTGGACCCCCCTAGTGGAACTGGTGCAGGGCGCATTCAATGCTGACATGACGGAGGTGTGTGGACCCTTAAGTGTGGAAATACGTTTACCATTATTATTATTATAATGACTATAATATTATTATTATTATTATTATTCAATAGATGTAAAGGTCATGGTTTGTGAATATAAGTACATGGTGAGGAATACCATTGTACACGCAAGATTTGTGGAATGCCCTTTATTATGTTAAATATTATATTGATAATAATATATTAATAATATTTATAAAAAATGAAGAAAAAGAGAAATCCCAAGGTGTGGGAGGTGATCTAGGTGTGAAAGGAGTGTGAAGGAGGTCCAACGTGACCCTTCTATTTTTAATTGTTTTTTTATTAACTATAATAATAATTTTATTATTAATTTTAATATTATTATTGTTATTAAATCCAATTTCAGTCAAAAATTAATTATATGTTTTCAAAATAATGAGTTGTCTACGACATTGTGACCTTGATGTTAAGGAGGTCAATTAAAAACCAATGTTGGATACTTTTTTCTAACTCATGGCTTGGATCCATGAAGCACCCAATAATAATGATAATATTATTTTTATTTTTATTATTATTATAAAATCTAATATCTGACGTGCCTTCTTCATATGGTGTCAGAATGATGAATCCTATATGTAATTATGACACTAATATTGAGGAGGACATTTCAAGACTAATATTGGATATTTAATTTAGAGTCATGGCTTGGGCCCACAAAACACCATTTGAGTGTGATGTGGTGAAATAATTTTTTTCACCAGTTGTCCGATTTGGACAAGTGAATAGCCTATCCCAAGTTTCATTCCATGAGGATCACAACGATATGATCTGTTTGGATTTTATATCTATTTTCGATGACATATTAGTCATTTGACATTTTTCCCATTGGACTAACAACAAACCTTGTGCATTTGTCAGGCTTTTGGCTAGACATGTTCTGCACTCTAGGAGTACATGGTCATGACCCAGGGTACATGGGAACAATTTGGTTCCTAGGAATGTCTAGGTACATGTCCAATCAGTATAGTGGTACCACCAGCCATGTAGACCCCCTTACACACCATGTACTTTTCGATAATATTCTTCATCTCATATCTCCTTTGTTTTGACTCGTATTTTGGCCTATGAGTAGCCTATACTGAGTGTTTTTTCATGTATAACATGATGGTGGCCTTTATAGTGTATTTTTAGATACAAAGTGATATTTTTATGGCTCTTTAGGCGGTTCTCGATGACGGTAGTGATCAGGAAAGATCATCAAAGAGAGGTCGGGGTTAGAAATCTCCCTATCATATGAGGGAAAGGGTCCCCCATAAATGCCTAACTATATACTGAGTGGTACCCCCTAAAGTACTAGAGAGCAGTTCCTCTATATACTAAGTGTTTCCCTTGAAGTAATCGGACATTTGTCATCTATCTACAGAGTGGTACCCCCTGAAAAACCAGGGTGTGGGTCCTCTATCTGCTAAGTTGTACCCCCCTAAGGGACTAGGGTGTGAGACGTCTATCAATTGATTAGTACCCCATTTATGGAATAGGATGTGGTTCCTCTATCTATTTATTATTACCCCTTAATGAACTAGGTTTTGGTTCCTTTTTATTTTGATTGGTATCCTCCTAAAGGACTAGGGTGTGAGTCCTCTATCTACTTAGTGGTACCCCTTGATGGACCAGGGTGCTGGTCCTCTATCTACTAAGTGTTACCCCATGATGGAATAAGGCATGAGTCCTATTTTTATTGAGTGGTACCCCCTTAGGGACTAGGTTTCGGGTCTTATATCTACTGAGTGGTACCCCCATGAAAGACTATGGTGCAGGTCCTCTATCTACTGAGTGGTACCCCCTAATGAACTAGGATGTGGTTCCTCTATCTACTGAGTGGTACCCCCTGATAGACTAGGGAATGGTTCCTATACCTATTGAGTAGTACCCCCTAAAATACTAGGGTGTGTTTCCTCTACTTGGATATTATGACCCCTCAATAGTTTGGAATATTGGGGAGTTGTGGGATCTCCACATGGTTACCACTTTGAACAAACACATGAGATGTCGGGCATCATTGATAGACCTTTTAGAATTATTGGTAGACTCATTGTCCTGGGATAGGCTATGGAATGGGTATCCCTTTTATTTATCATATGGGTTCCTCATATGATCATATATATATCCTTATTGTTGGTTTTTGTTCCACTCTTACATTGGGCTGAGTTGACTACTTCTATCATGCCTTCTATCGTTCCCTCTTCAATTTTTTGAGGTTTCCTACTAGGTATGTATATACTCACCACTACATGGGATTTTCCCACATGTTTCATATATTATGAAAATGAAATATATATCAAAAGTAGCTTTGGAAAATATTAGAGATACTTGGCTGCATTTGACCGTATACGGTGGTCAGGAATTGGAAATCAGGAGTCGGTCTCTCTCTCATCTTTCTTTATTTTCTAGTTATTATCAGGTTGAGACATATTTAATGGATGGGCATGTATTTTTTCCCTTTAATTTTAATATTATGTTGTCATTCTCTTTTTTATTCCCTAGAGGTTATTACATGCATGGATTTTACTCTAGAGGTTACTGTATTTTATTATTATTCCTCTATAATTATGTATAGAAATTATTGGGTGTGTGTGTATAGGTACTTTATAAAAATTCATCCCATTTTAGTTATGCCTTTTGGTTCTTGTTTCCATCCCCTGGCCTATGCAGGTGGTCTTGGGGTAGTTGTGGCTCAGCCTTCCGCCAGCTAAGTGGGCCCCAGTGGGTCAGTTCATAACAAATTAGTATCATGGGTGGTTCTATATTGGGACAGTGTTTGTATTTTTGTCTCTTTATGAGGTTTGGTTGGGAATTTAGGGAAATAATATTAAAGTGTATCGATTATAGATTTCTGGACAGGGAACTCAGTTTTGGTGTGGCAGTCAATGTATCTATACACCAAGACTTTGAAAACCTTATTATCAACTCAGCGGTTGTAGGGAACTTGGTACATTCATCAGATACCATTGAGTCCTTTAAATTTAATTCTTAATTCAATTCCCCAGATTTTCTCTTTGACTGTGGTATATCTTGATAACTTTCAAGATGAAACCACAATAACATCCATCTTGGATTTCAATACAGTGTTATGATGAAGACCAGTTTAGTGATGAGACCTCAGTTTAGGGACACTCCCATGAGGTGTTTTCTTCAGGTAAGAACCAAGCAGTGATATCCCTTATTGAGCAGTGCATGGATCCTTCTATGGATTAGGTAGATGATCATCCATGTTTTGAGCAGTCGATAGCTCTGGCAGGGAAGGAAAATAGTATGTTAAGGCTTAGTGCATTATGTGAGTTATAATGATGGAGACTTCTAAGGTTCCATGACAAGATAGACCCTCAGGAATTTTAGGTTTTAACTAAAGGTAGTGTTCTGGGTTTTTTGGATTTTGCGGACCTTGATTGATCATATGGTTTCATTGGTGACCAGTATTCTCCATGGAGAAGATTTAGGATATGGATTTACTAAAAGATCATGCACCTTTATTGAGTGCACATCACAGCATTCAGATATATAGATCACACAGGTTTCATGGTGAGCCAAGCTCCTTCTTCTCGTATAGTTGAAGACTGGCATGAGCCTGAAGTGTGAATGTCCTGCATGGATTGGACCCCCTGATGGTGGTCCTAGAGGCAATACTTCTCTAGGGTGACATGAAACATTAGTAGATCCATGTTTTAGTGATTTTCAACATGGATACGAAAATGAAATAAATATTTACACTTCCCCCACTGAGATTTATTCTTGTGACATGATTCAAAACCATAAGGGAGAGTTATTTCCACCCAAAGTGGATAATTTCAAGCTATGGAAGATGAGTTCCTTTACTTGTATATTTGAGGTAATTTTGATGGTAAGTTATCAGAGAAATCCCTAGTTAGGGAGAATAGATAGGCAAGGGTAAATATGGAATCAAGTGGTATAGGCTTGTGAACCCAAGGCTCTAAGTGTGTTTTAGGTGAAACTTGCATTTTTAATACTCTGGTTTCAGTTTTTTTCTGTGGTCACAATCCACTTCCCATGGATGTATCCCCTATTTAAGACCTAGAGATACTAGTGGGGGCCTTTTTTCTCAACCCTTGTGATGGAGGATATTGTAGAGAGGGTCAGTGATCACCCATTTTTGTTGATGGTGTGCCTTGAATCTATAAGGAAAGAGAGAGGCTCACATGAAATCATTTCATAGGATCAATGGTACCCTAAATTTTTTTTTCTTAGTATGGGATAGTCATTTACAATCCATGGTCAGATGATTGTTACCATTGAGTGTATTAGTGATTCTAGTTTTTTGGGATGGATTTTTTCTCCTTTGATAAGGATCGGTCCCCGGTCAGGGCAAGATGTTCTCATTCATAGGAGGTTACAGCCACTTCCTCGTCAGTTGGATAGTATTACCCTCAAAGTATCGGATGCTATGAGATTTAATTTTCCTTCTATGATGAAGTATTATAATGGATTCCATCTTGAGGATGTGTCTGGTTTACCTCCACATCAAGAGTTTTTTTCTACATATGCTTTCACTAGGGAAAACCTGATATTTGTGCTAGCATATCAGATGACCCTATATAGATATAAGAGATAAAGGTGTATTTGGAGGATTCTGTAGAGCGGGGAATTTTTAAAACCCAATGTTTTTTATTAAGAAACCTGGTGTTGCTCACCTAAAAGGCATATGTGAGCTTGAAGTTAGGTTTGGATTGGAATCACCCGATCTAGGTGACTATTTGGAAGGATTATCCACCCTTGAGAATTAATGAACTCTTCACCCAGTGGATTGAGATGAAGTGGATCTCATATTTTGACCTCGGTATGGTTTATCACCAGCTCCAAGTTTGAGAGGTTGGTGTATCGATCATGGATTCCTAGATCCACTATAGTGTCATTGATTTCTTGGTGATACCCTTTTGTTTGTTGAACGCCGCAATAGAGTTCACAACAATTTTGAGTTAGATCCTTAACCATTCTTGGATCAGTTTGTGTTAGTATTCTGCAAAGGTACACTCATGTCCTTTGGTGTGGTAGACATGCTCTAGGAGTTCTAGTCATACGGATGTTCTCATGGAGTCATTTCTATATTCAAAGGTCCACTGCTTGGGATATATATTCTCAGACATGGGAGTGATATTGGAACTTGAAAAGGTTGAGGTGGTGTGATATTAGGGGCCACCTAATGCGTGGATATGGAAGTAGATGCTCACTCTGAGGTTTTCTATCCATTTTTGTAAAGCAAGGTGACAAAGCAGTTGACCTCTTTGCATTTGACCCTTTTTGGGTGAGGATGGTGCAGTGTACCTCCATTCGATGGTTGTTACCCCTTCGCTTCTTTAGCGAGTTAGGGAGGCACAACTTGGGGATATTGACTGGGAGATCTTGCATGATTAGATATCCATTGGATATGTTCCTGATGGATTCCCAAAATGTGGGTAGCATAGCATCCTTGCTCAAGGATGGTCAATGGCACTTGTCATGTTGTGTGAAATGGTGTTGAGGAAGTTTTTTCCCTTAGTAGTACACCCAGTATAATGGTGGTTATATTAAGATCCTTTTTTCAAGACAAAGGGCTATCTCTAATAGTCGTAATCCCTTCTTTTAGTTACTATATTAGGTTATAGAGTTGGTGTATCATTTGACCCTATTATTGTAGTTAGAACATGTTTTTGGTGTTCCTCACATGCCACAGCTGAGGAGGTATATGCACAACTCATTGTATGATACCGACCTAGGTAATATGAGACATGTGAGTAGAGTTTCATTTTTCAATGAGCAGGTGGCATCGAGAACCATTATAAAAATACCCTTTATGGTCAAGTGGTTTTACTTGGGTGCATGTTTTTTGCCAGTATAGGAAACCATTTGGGGAGATCTTAGGAGTGGGAGACCCCATTGAGAGCTCAGTATTCCAGCCTTTTTTCTTAGTTTATACTTTTTCGAGATGAAAATATTTTAATAAGGGAATAATAAAGAGACTTTGGTTTTCCCATGTAAGACTTTTGAATATTTCTAGGGGTATTTTTGGAGACAGGAACTAAGACAGTGCATGATTCTATGGCCTGGGGTGCCCAAAATTAATTTTATAAAAATATTAAATATATTTTATATCATGGGTGCATTGTTTTTCAGAAATAATTTAATGTCTTAGGAATAAAGTCTCAAATTAAAAATATAAGACCACGGTTGAATCTGAAGCACTAGTTTTACCCTAGGAACAACCTAAAGTTGGTCGAAATCGGATGGTTGGATGAGGAAGCCATTAGTAGGTGCCTTTAAATTAAAATAAATTATTTATTTATTTATTTTAATTTAAATTAACTAATTAAAATCCCTAATAAATACCCTATTATGAAGGTTTTCCAAGAGTTAGCTGCATAAACCTTTCCAGTTTTAAGAGGAGGAGGAGATCATTCTTCATTGATGGATTGGGATTGGAGAACTAAAGACGATCGGATCAAGGATAATCATGAGATGAATGATGAACATATAATGATCATCACCTTTATATCTTGTGTATGTGTTCTTCACCATTGTTTAATCCATAATTTAGTAAGGTCTCATCAATTTTTGTTCTCTCTCTTTTTATTAAAATTTTAATTATGGATTCAAATATGATTTTATTGATCTATGATTATCTACCCTTCGCATGAGCCCATTAAATAATTTTATTTTTTTATGTTATGTTATCACCCATGATTTTTAACCTATCTATCATTGGTCAGGATCACATCATCCAACAATTATTATCACCTTTTTTATGTGTCTTTCTCCCTCCATTCTTGGTGTTCTTCATTGATAATTGATTGACCAGTAATTCAATGATATATGGAAATAAAAATCATTGTGAATACATTATTTTGTGTAACATATCACAATTATGAGTTCAGATTTATATTTTAGAGATGTAGCATAGGTGTGGTGATTATTATGGGAACCTGAATTTGGATCATCCATCAGTGGTTTCTAAGTCGGATTAGGCAGATCTCTCCGAAGGTGTAGTGATTGATGTTTTCGAGTAATGAGTGGAAATAATCTGGCCACTGGTGATGATGGAGTCTAGTTTTGGTGTGAAATATAGGGTTCCTATGACCTAGGACATGAGGTTTCTATGGATAAAAATGATTTATGGTTTTCCATCAAAGAACGACCGAAATCCAATTTTCCTTTGGCCATGGAGGGCGGTGTGGGTGTTATTATTATTTTTAATAATAATAACATGTGAAATTTATTATTATTATTATTAACATGTTATATTTATTATTATTTTTAATAATGATGATGATGTAATTAAAAATGAGGCATGTGGACCCCCTGGTGGCACCGGTGTGGGGTGTCGTTGATGCTGAAGAAGTAGAGGTGTGTGGACCCTTAATCATGGAATTGGGTTTAAAAATATTATTATTATAATGACTTTAATAATAGTAGTAGTATTATTCTTCAAGAGGGGTGGGATGTGGCACATGGATACAAGGAGAAGGGGAAGAATAACCCTATACATGCAAGATGGGAGGAATTTCCTTTGTTATGTTAAATATTATATTGATAATAATATAATAACAATATTGATAAAAAAGGAAGAAAAATGGAAATCACAATGTGTGGGTGGTGAGTTGGGTGTGAAAGGATGGGGGAGGAGGTCCATTGTGACCCATATCTTTTATCTTATTTTTTTAATAATTATAATATTATTATTATTATTATTATTAATGTTAATAATACTATTATTATGAAATCCAATTTCAGCCATAACTTCTTTATACAATGTCGGAATGATGAGTTGTATGCAGAATCATGGCCCTAACATTGAGGTAGTTAATTCAAGCCCAATTTTGGATTCCTTTTTTTATTATATCTCTGTTCCATGAAGCACTCAATAATAATGATATTATTATTGTTGTTGTTGTTGTTGTTGTTGTTATGAAATCTAATATCTGACTTACCTTATTCATAGGGTGTTGTAATGATGAACCATTTGTGGTTTTGTGACCCTAATATTGAGTTGGAAGTTTCAATACCAATATAGATTGTTTAATTTGGACTTGTGGCTTAGGACCATGAAATTACATTCGAGTGTGATAAGGGGAAATTCATTTTTTTACCGGGTGTCTAATTTGGGCCAGTGAATAGCCTATCATAGCTGTTTTTTCACAAGGATCACAATGGTGTTATCTATTTTTACATTCATGTATATTTGTGACAAAATATTAGTGGCTTGAAAACAAATTTGGTCGGGATGATGATGAGCCTCATGCGTTCATCAAACTTTTGGCCAAAAACATCATGTACTCTCAGAGTACATGAGCACACCTAGGGGCATGGGAACGGCCCAATACCCAAGCACATCTAGGTGTATGACCAAGTATATAAGTGAGACCACTATCCATGTGTACCCCCTTACACTCTGTTTACATCTTAAGATTATTCTACCTCTCATATCTCCATCATTTTGACTCAAATTTTGGCCCACCAGTAGCCTATCCCGAGTTCTTTTCCGTGTAGAATGAAATTATGGAATTGGTAATTGATTTTGAGATACAATGTGATACGTTCCAAGCGTGTATCTTCTTTATGCAGCACTCAATAGTAGTAGTGATCAGTCGAGATCATCAGAGATAGGTCGAGGTTGGAAATCCCCCTGTCATACTAGGGTGAGGTTCCCCCGCACACCTTTATCTATCTACTGAGTGGTACCCCCTAATGAACTAGGGCATAGGTCCTCTATCTACTTAGTGGTACCCCATAATGGATGAGGTCATGGGTCCTCTATCTAATGATTGGTACCCCACTGATAAACCAGGGTGTGTTTCCTCTATCTACTGAGTGGTAAAACCCTAATGAACTAGGGAACGAGTCATTTATCTACTAAGTGGTTCCCCCCTGATGGACTAGGGTGTGGGTCCTCTATATAATAATTGGTACCCCCTGAATGACTAAGTCACAAGTCCTATATCTGTTGAGTGGAACCCCCCCCCCTAATAGACTAGGGTGAATGTACTCTATCTATCGAGTAGTACCCCCTGACGGACTAGGGTGTGGATCCTCTATCAACTGAGTGGTACCCCCCCCCCCTCTGCCTAATGGACTAGGGAACGAGTCCTCTATCTACTTAGGGGTACCCCATGACAGAACAGGGTTTAGGTCCTCTATCTATTGAGTGCTACCCCCATGACGGACTAGGGGCATGGGTCCTCTATCTACTGAGTGGTACCAACTGAAATGATAGGTCATGGGTCCTCTATCTACTAAGTGGAACCCCCTAATGGACTAGGGAAAAGGTACTATACCTACACAATAATACCCACTGAAGGACTGGGGAGTGGTTCCTCTACTTGGATATTTTTTCCCTTGACTATGTGGCATAGTTGAGAGGTGTGAGCTCTATACACAGTTACTACCTTGGACTGACACACAAGATGATGGGAATCATTTATTGGCCTTTAGGAATTGTTGTAAGACTCATTATCCTAGGCTAGGTTGTGGGATGTAGATACACTTTATTTCTCAACTAGTTTTCTTATATAATCATATATATATCATTGTTGTTAGGTTTCATTTACCTCTTAATTTGGGCTGATCTGACTACGATATTGTGTCTTCTACCACTCCCTTTTTAGTTTTCGATGCATCTTACTAGGGATGTATATACTTAACCGTGCATGGTCTTTTCCCACATTTTTCATGTCTTATGTAGATGAAAGGTAGATTAGTGGTGGATTTGGTGGATCTTAGGGATACTTGGGTGAATTTGACCCTGTACATTGGCCACGGCTTGGAGATCATGAGTTAGGCTCTCTCTCATGTTTCTTTATTTTTCAGTTATTGTTAGATTTAGACATCTTTTCTAGTTGGGTATGTATTTTTTCCCTTTACTTTTCAAACTATATTGTCAGACTGTTTTGTATTCCTTGTTGGTTATTAAGTTAATGAATTTTACTCTATAGGCTACTATCTTTTATTATTATTCCTCTAAACTTCTTTATGGAGATGTTCGGGTGCATGCATACAGTTACTTTATACAAAGGCCAACCGTTTTATTTATTACTTTTGGAACTTTTCATCAGCCCCTGGCCTATGGAGGTGGGCTTGGGGTAGTTGCATCTCGGCCTTCCACTGGTCAGGTAGGCATTGATGGGTTGAGTCGTTACATAATTTTTGGATTGATCCATTCTTATACAGAACCTTGTGAGATTTTTAGTATATTATAAGTGTTTTGGAGACTTTTTATCTCAACATGGCCAACACCATGCTCGTGGTGCAAGTCTTGTTGTTCTTGGGTGTGTAAAACAAGCAAGCCAAATGGATAGGTGAGGTAATGGCCATGGGTGTGGAGTGCTGGGGAAGCTCATGTGGGATATGTTTAGAGTAACCTCATCATGTCCATGGGGGAGGACATAGTGAGGAAAAATAGCCACAAATTTGACAACATGCTTTGATGAGTTTCATGTTGGTATTGTATAATCAAATCCATCATGACCATGGTGATGGTCAGGATATAATTTAAACGGCTGGAACTATATCTATTCTTCATGGATCTTGATTGATTCAAAAGATAAAACATGTTTTATGTTGTGAGGATTATTTAATGTGATATTAATCAATTATTCCCCTATTAGTTTATTCTTACCTCCTCCCTTGATCTTTCCCTTGATCCAGCTGATTTCCAAATGAACCTAGGGTGATTTGTTCAACCCTTATTACATTGATGTTACTACTTTAGATAATATCAATCCTCTGAATCCTCTTTTATATAACTTTATGTGAGATTAAACCATGTAATATGGAGGTTTTACCATTGATTAAGACTCAAAGGAGCCTTGTCTCTTCTCCTTTGTTCACTGATCCTTGAGAAATAGATTTTTCCTTACTCAACCAAACTCAATTTTTATCATTAATAGTGTTGATCATTGGGTAAATGTTAGTTCTATAACTTAGATTTTTCTTTCATGAGTCTCATTCTAGAACTATATCTTTCTATATTGTAATTGGTTCTAATAACTCTTAGCATGAAAACTCATTTTGATAGGAGTGAAAACACAGTTCTAGTGATGATACTCTTAAAAAACATTGAAATTGAAGTTTATAAGCTTGAATTAGGAAGTCATTAATATATAGGATCCTTGATATTTAGTTGGATTCCATGTTCTATTATATGTGTATGTTTTTCTATATGTGTCTTGTGTGACATGAAATATTGTCCATGTGTAGACATAACATAGAGAAACATTGTGTGATATAGTATGCATGTGTGTGTGTATCCTATGAGACCATATGTGTTGTGCTACACCTCTAGATACATGTGATTGATATGTTGACAATATTTTTATGTTATTATTGGGGTATATGTTTTTTTGTTGTTTTTATTCTATGAATGGTACCAAAGTGATAGGTATACCTATAGTGGCTTGATAACCCTACAGGGGAAGCATGTTCAGACACTATATATGACATGATTATAAGACTCGGTAAGATAATGGGGCATGATGGGATTATATTGTCTAGACCGGGGGAATGATGGTCTTAATAAATATGTCCTGAGAGGAAACAATGGAGAATGATTGAATTATGTGATTTAGAATGAGTGATAGCAATGGGGCACAATGGACTGCTATGGTCTGACCTCAATGCCTAGGTTTTATACCACTACTAAGCATCCTTGTGGATGGATCTTCTACTTGATATGTTCCCATGAGATTCAAATATTCTTCTAAAATTGATCCAAATAGGGTATAACTAAGGTTCATAGTGTCTTGGTTAGCACACATTGTGCGGATGACAATTTCTCGACTAGTCTAGTGGCCAAAATAGCTCTTCCCAACCCACTCTACTCCTTTTGGTCTAGAAATGGCCCAAAATTCCTTTTTAGTGGTTTGTAGGCCACAAGTAGCCTAAAAATTAAAAAAATTGAATGTTTTAAAAAAATTAGGTATCAGATAATTTATAATTTGGGAATTAAAATTAGATTAAGCAGTTTTAATTCTTTTTAATTTCCCTTGAGTAAAATTTATTAAGAATTTAATTTTATTATGAATTTATTTTTCATGTCGCCTGATCTTAAGCATTGACCAAGTAGTGTACGTTTGTAATTTAATTTATTTAATTTAATTATTGTAATGCATGTGATTTTTGAAATAATTAATTAAAAATGAAGGTCTATGCATTTTCTTCCTCTCTCATTATATACATAAGGGTCTTCATGCCCACAATTAAATTTATTAATTCATATTTCACATTCCCAAGTTCCCCTCACCTGTATGTGACAGTGCATGTATTATGATGAAGACAAAATTAGATGTAGACTGTTTCATTATTTGAGGAAGTTCAAAATGAGGCATGGATACATTAGACAGGGGTGCAAGCTACAATATGAGTTATAAACGACTTAGGTATCCAACCCCTAGGGTTACGATTGATCCATTTACACTTAATGGATCAACCAATATTAAATTATCAATATGATTCATGTTATTTATTTATTTATTCATGGTTTATTATTATTTTGTGAATTTTCATGTTTACATGATCACATAGAATGATAAAGGTACATTCCTAGATAAAATATATTAAGGCACGGTGAATGTTTTTCTGTTTAATGAATTATTAATTTGTGATCTTGATCATGTAGTATGATCATATTAAATAGAAAATAATTTCAATTTTCAAGTAATAATAAAATTCCTCAAAGATATATTAAGTCACAATACCTTATATCGATTAAATTTAGAAAAAATTGGGTGTATGAGGTGCTTGCTATCCCTTTTTAAATGTGCATTCAAATGCAAGGAACTCTTATAAAAGTGATGGGTTGACTTAACTAAAGTTTGAAACAAATAAGTAAACATATCTATATTGTTTCAAACTTAGAGTTAAATATTTGAGTAAATAAATCTTATAATTTCTAAAATATGGGATATCACTCAACAGTTTAAGGATCCATGAGTCAATGTGGTTGGCTAGTCAAAATCCTACCTTAAAACTCTCTAAGTAGGGGCATGGACATAGCTTGGACTATAAGGATAGTTTTAAAGTATACTTTCCAAAATAATACTCAATTTACTAGGTATTGTGAGTCTAGAAGTGAGGTATACTTTTATTCGATGAAATAGTGGGATGCATTTAATGATTAATTAATTAGTAATGTCTATCGATAATTGAGATAAAGTGTTAATCTATTAAGTTTATTTTTTGTAGATAAAATGGTAATCACTACCACCAATTCAATATCACTAATATAAATGTAGGATAAATAGAATATTTTGACTATCCATAACTTCTATGAGTGGTATAGGTGCTTTTGCATAGTACTATGCCAAGAGAGGAAGCTTTGTGTGTTGGAATCCCCAAATCTGGTTGAGCCTCCTCAGGGAGAAATATGTTAGAGTTGGTGCCTGAAAACCAAATTTTTTGTACTTTATGATAACTTGTATTCATTGTTTTTAATATTATTAAATTCTTATCACATAATTATTATTCTTCTGCATTACATAGTATGTTATAATGTCTTAAGAGTGGTTTTCACATGGAAAGGTCATAGTAGTTCCCCTCTATGATGAGAACATAGAATTTTTGTGATAGTATTCTTAAAATATATGTTCTATAGTATGATTAAATCATTTTAAGAGACATAAATGATATATTCTATCATGTTTGGATACTCATATTAATTTATGTAACCTTTTCATGGTGTATTCCCTTAGTAATTTCTAATATAGAAAATTATGAGAACGTGACCTTCTAGTAGGAAATCCACATTTAGATGTGTCATTGGATGTTCTTATCTGCGGACATGTATATTGATCCTTAGAATTTAAGATTATTATTAATATATATTATGAGTCACATATTTTTATTTATTGATGAAAATTGTGATGATATATGTTCACAACGAACTAGGATACATTGGGTGCATTATGAGTAATATTTCATTGATGAATAATGTGAGAAAGGATTTTCCCTTAATTTATTTAACAGAAGTTAATATCTTAGGCACTTTGATAGAAATGATACAACCTAAATAAATACATGGATATGGTATTATGTAGTCAAGATCAATTTTTGAAAAGTTAAAGAAAGATACATCGAGTACATGGGTTTATGACACTAGCATTAAACCTGCTTGATTAGAGATATCATGATAAAAGGATTATATTATACGGTAATCATATATATGAATTTTTATGTCATTTCGACATTAAATTATTTCTCTATGGGTTCCTTGGAATGTTGTTGGATGTTAACCTTGGAATTTGGGATGCTTCACCAATTTCTAATAAGAAATAGGCCGAGAGGGTCACATGCTAAGTGTATCCAAAATTTTAGTTAAATAATATAAGTATTTATTATTTAAAAATTTGAATAAATAGTATTACCACACATGATTTAATATTTATTCATGTTTTCTTGATGGTACATATTCTGTTATTAGTTATTCAATAGAATATATGGTGATTAGAATATTTAATAAATATTTATTTTCTATTTAGTGAATAAAATATTGATTTATTTATTGAATAATAATGCAATGATATTTATTTATTAAATAAATTGTTATTATTTAAGGTCTAATAAATATTTTTAGGGATGGAGGACTGAGTTTAATAGTATGATGAGAAATAATATATATTTAATATTATTTTAATAAAACAATATTTAATTTAATTCATGGGTTTTGTTCATGTCAAGAAATATTATTATTATTATTATTATTAAAGACATGAGGCTCTACAGGGATTAAGAAAAATAATAAGGATGCATATAGAATTATTATTTTCTAACCCTATTGGTATATAAATAGAATTATATTATTTCTTAAAGTGTTTTAATTTTCATTTTTTATGCACAGCGACATATGGAAAGAATTATCTCAAATCCCAAGAGAGCTCCCTCTCTAAGAACACTCTCAAGATAAGAGAGAGATAATCCTCCACCACCAATATCAAGTCTAGAGAGATCAAAGAGAACCCTTCCTTGAATATATTCTTGGGGAGATCAAATATTAATGATGCAAGAGTTAGGACATACTGTGCTAGTACCCATAGATAACTATAGCAACATTCATAGGTTTGTGGAGTATGTGTGGATCTCCACTTAAGGAAATATACTCTTGATTCCTACAATATAGTGATAGTACAACGTGGATAATTTTTCAGGTTCATCAATGAAGAAATAATTCATCATAAGGTAATTATTGAATTGTTTAAATTAATTATAAATAACATATGATGATCTTATAATCTAGTTTTGGTGTTCACTCATTAATTAATCTTTGATTCAATTCCATTGGTCATGACGTTTATCATTGATGTACATCTTTGATTAATCATTGATTATGAAAAATAATCTGAGTTGGGAATGCCCCATATGGTGATTTCTCACTTCCTAGAACCTATAAGTGGTATCAAAGTGGTCACATAATTATTTATAATTATTTAAATGTCATTAATTAATTTATTCATTTATCATTAGTTTTGAATTTTGGTTTAATCATTCTTTAATCTGAATTGTGTGGTATGATCTTCTTCCTCTTTATCCTCATAAATATAATGAAATCTATTAATTTTATAAATTAATAACATTATAAGAACTCATCTATATGTGTCAATGATTCTAATCGTCTAGTATAAGACATGTGTTCAATGCACGAAGGATTAATTCAGAATTAATTTGATTCATGTGCATTTATTACATGTTTTTGTATTTAATACACCATGTATTGATTTGGACAGGATAGAACATGGCTATAAGGACTATACGACATGTAACATTCATACACAATTTGTAGTCCATTAGTCAAAGATGAGCCATGTATTCTCTTACACGTCCTATATGATTGGTGATCGTGTAACTAAGATATTTCATGCCATGTAAACCATGTATACACCATGTACTTCATTATTTTACATGGACTAATTACATGTCGAGTCCCCAGTAATGTGTTGTAGATAGATGGTGAGAAATATACATACCACGTAGATAGATAGTACACATTTTGTATATTACCAAATTACATAGAATTAAAATTAATTTATTATATAGATTAAACTATATCAATATGTGTTTAATGTTTCATTTATTTGATTATGTAATTTCAATTAGATGGGTTTTATATAAATTAAATATCAAATTAATTTGTGTGTAATGTTTAGAAATGTATATAATGTATAATTCATAAAACATCCATCACTCTACACGCATTGAAACAAAACACACAACATAAATACTATGTGTTTCATGTGTCATTTATTTTAATTTGTATATGCCATGGAATTAAGTGATAAGTCATGTATGTCACATGCCTCATAATTAAATAGTATATGAATATAATACGCATTGGTTAGTTTGGATAGGTACTCATTGTGTTGCCTCCAAGGTATAAGTTTTATACATAGTTAATTTTAAATAAATTTATTTAATTTGTTTAAAATTATGATGGATGAGAATCTCAAGAAATTTTAGATGACAATTAAAATAAAATAATTAATTAATTAAATAAAATAATTAATTTATTCAAGAGTGATTTATCTTAAATAATAATGATTATAATTGAATGATATTTTATTAAATGTATAATATGTTGCATATATGTAGATGAACATGAGTATAGACCAGGCCTCTGTATGTGTTTGATTTCATTTTAAGTTATTATTAAATTAAATTGATGTCTTGCACATCATCCCTCCTATCATTACATAAGGTCTAGTGAGTCCATGGTTTATTTTATGTAAACCCCTTAGAAAATCCATTAGTTCCCCTCACCTGTGAGTGAGTAAAATAATATATAATGGATGGATTTAATAAGATGGAGGAGAAAGTTCAAGTTTGGAACTGAGTCAAAACAAATCCAAGAGAGATAAATTTATGGATAGGTGGAAAGCTACAACACAAACCATAAAATAGTTCAAGGTGTTTTTTCCCAAGTTTGGCAGTTGGTTTATCATCATCTAGATAAACTAACCATTTGTAAAAGATCATGATCGTGGCACATTATTATTTTATTTCTATCAAGTTTCATGTTTATATCATTATGTATGTTTTTTCATGACCACATGAATTAATTAATTAACCCACATGCAAGATATAACTAAAATAAATTGGATTATTTGAAAATTTTATCTAAGACATGGTTAATCACTTAATTAAATCCACTTAATATTAACAAGAATGTAATAATGATAAAATTGTAAACTTAGGCATAATGATTAAAAATACATTAATTATATATATTAAATTGGTATAGACTTCCACTACATAAGTTAAAATTTAACAAAATATCAAAGTACTTGACCGGACAAAGTTGAGGTGTTTTCAATTATTATGGAATTCTAACTTGAAGTTTAGGGTTGGATTAACTTAGTTAACATAAAAGTTTGACTTATAAAATAGGACTTGGAGTAACTCAGATGAAAATTTTAAGGAAACCCAATTTAAGGATGTATAGATTATGTATTCCACTCAACAGATCAAGGAACTGTGAGTTAATACATTCGGTATTTTAATGCCTACCTAAAACCCTTCAAATTTATTAACTGGCCAAATTTGGGGTGATTAGAAGATTAATATGTATCCTTTACACTAGAATGTACAAGAAATGGGATATTGTGAAGTCAATATTGAAGGTTTATAATTTTCAATAAAATAGTGGGAGATCAATCAATATAATATTTATTTATTATCTACTTTTATCAGATAAAATACTAAAATATCGCTCTTCTTATTTATAGAAACATAATAAATATGAATTAAAACATTTAATTATGGTCTATAATTTATAAGGATAAGATTATCACCAGCAATAAATTATAATAATGTAAAATTATTTTACATGCTATCCTATTCCATGAAAGGAAATTATATGTGTTGGAATAAACTATTCTTGAAGTGCCTAGAAAAATGGCTAGTGAGGAAGAGTTGTGTCTTTAAAATAAATATTTAGATGATGCCACATATGTACAATGTTTCATTATTTCATCCATGACCAATTAGATTCTAAATTAACATGATGACATGGATGTGTATATAATGATGTCTCACCATTAGGATATTTATCAATATAAGGTGAGATAAGAGTGATACTAGATCTCCAATACTCTATTTACAACCAATCTAGGAGATTATGTTCCATCTATATCTCATGTATTAAAGATTATTGGATTAATTTAATGCTTATACATATTGGGGATTAAATTATCATATTATTTTCACATATATCTCATACTTTCCCCACTACCCAAGTACTTATCTAGTTTTATTATTAATTATAAAATGATCAATAATGAGAAGAGTCTTTTTAAACTTATTACTCTGATTATCAAAGTTGAAAAGGACACGGGGCATAAAAAAACCCATGATCCTTATGGTGAATAAAGGAAGAACAATATAAAGTGGCCCAAGACTCATAAAAATTATAAATCTCCCAAGCACCGTCAATCCAAGAAGAGGATGTTCAGAGGCAAGGAAAGGAAAAGGAAGTAGTATGTTTTGCATGTTGCAAGAAAGGCCACTGGACGAGGGACTACACCCAAAAGTATAGGGAATATAAATGTTCATTTTTTATCAAGTGTAATATTTTAATATCTACACATTATGTAATAGTTGTAGCTTTTATTTCTCACATATGTATCTAAATATAGGAACTAAGTAGATTTTGAAATATTTCTAGAGAAGAGGTGAATTTGTGGGATACCAATAATGTGAGGCTGGTTTCTCTTACCATTAGATACTACCACATTTTTTTCCAATATAAATGACATTGGTTTTAATAGATTTTTATTATATACAAACTATTACTAAAAACATAATTTTTTTATCCTTCCTAGATACAAATGGTTTTTTTAGTTTGGAAATAAAAGAAGTTTTTTTATGACGATAGTATATGTTATGGTATGGTATATTTAAATAATGATATTTATGTATTAAATTATGAAAACCAAGTATTAGAAATTGATAATGAATCATGTTCACATAACTCATATAACACCCTATTGTGACATCATTATTTTGGTCATGTAAATGAGAATCGTTTGATAAAGATCTATCAAGATGTTTATTCAGACTCTTTTGAGATAAAACCACTTAAAATATGTCATGATTGTTTATAAGGAAAATAACCAGACCATTATTTGTTTGATAGGGTAAAATGTACATAGAGATTCTAGGATTGGTACACATTAATGTGTGTGGACTATTTCTAGTAGAAGATAAAGGTGTGTATTCATACTTTATAACTTTTATTGATGACTTGATTAGATATAGATTTGTATACTTGATGAGGTATAAGTATGATTCCTTTGAGAAAGTAAAATAATTAAATAATTAATTAGAAAATAAACATAGAAATAATATACAGAAGCTTCAATCGGATCAAGTTAGTGAATATCGTAACTAAGAGTTTATCAACTTTTTAGGAGATTTTGGGATTCATTCTCAACTCGTTTCACCTTACACACCATAGTGGAATGGTGTTAGTGAAAGGAGGAATCGTACCATTATAGACATGGTAAGGTTTATTATGAGTCATAAAACCTTCCATTCTTATTTTGGTAATATACATTATAAATTGCAGCATAAAAACTAAAGTGAGTACCAACTAAAGCAGCAAATGGAATTCCCTTTGATCTATAGAGTGGAAAGAAACCCACTTTGTCACATACATGTGTATGGGGTTGAAATTAATTTTTTAAGGTCTTATTAGGCAAAAAAATAGTACCAAATGGTACAAGGTGTATCTCTATAGGATATCCTAAGGAAATTAAAGGTTACTACCTATACAACCCCTCAAAAAAGAAAGTGACTTTTGCAAGACAATTCATCTTTCTTGAGATGGATAACATGATCAATAAGGACAATGGGGGTAATATTGAATTCAATTAATTTGATTCTTAATATACACAATATTTGGTACAAGAAAATATTACATAATTTCCCATGGATTAAGTAGTTCTTGAAACACAAATACTGCATAGTATCACTAAAGAGGTAAGAGAATTAAAGAGATATGTTTTTCTTATCACTGGATATGGTGACTCATTAGTGGTTGAAAATAATGAACCTATATCCTCCAAAGATGTGGTAGATAGCTTAAAATCTACAATATTTAAAGAAGACATGAATTATAAAATGGATTCCATGTATCAAAGCCAAGTTTGATTTTTGGATGATTCATCGGTTAATGTAAAGCTCGTTGGTTGAAAATGGGTATTTAATATAAATATAGACATGGAAGGTAAAGTAACTACCTATAAAGCAAGGATAATGGATAAAGGGTTTTGAAACATCAAGGAATTGAATATAATGAAACATTTCCACTAGTTTTCATGTTTAAATCCATCATAATTCTACTTTCTATAGTGGCTTACCATTACTATGAAATTTGGAAGAGGATGTCAAAAAATATTTCATTAATGGGAACCTTTAGAAATATGTCTATATGATACAACCAAAAGGTTTTATGACTCTAGGTGAAAGTTGTAGAGATCCATATTTGAATTGAATAAAACATCCAGGTCATGGAAAATTCAATTCAATGAAGCTACAAAATAATTTGGTTTCATTAATAATGAATGCGGGTCATGTGTTTACAAGTGTTTTGGTGAGACTGTGGTCGTCATATTTGCAGTTTATGTTGATGAAATATTACTTATTAAAAAGGATATAGAAATATTATAGTGTATTAAGGACTGGTTAAACAAGTGTTTATCCATGAAGGAATTATGTGAAGTAACCAATATTCTAGGGATTAAGATTGTTCATGATAGATCCAAAAGTATGCTTAGACTAATTCAAGGTACATACATTGACAAAATACTAAAGATATTTAGTATGTGACCGTTCAATATGGTATTGGTTTCAGTGTCACATGGTAAAAATATTTCCAAAAAAATGTGTCCTTTGACATAACTAGAGAAAGAGGGAATGAGTAAGATCACATATGTTTTAGTGATAGGATTAATCATGTATTCCATGTTATGTACTAGACTTGATGTTGCATACGAATTGAGCATGGTGGGAAGATATTAAGATAATCTAGGCGAAGAGAATTGGTTTTTAGTTAAGTTTATACTTAATTATCTAAGAATAACTAATAATATGTTCCTGGTATATAGACGAGATGAGGATCTAGACATCAGGGTTGTACTATGAGATGGAAGAGTTTCAAAAAATCTTGTTGTCATTGATTCTAAAGTGGATTCCAAGTATATAGTGGATTTTAATGCATCCAAAGAATCCATTTGGATATAAAAAAAATATCTAGGAGATATATTTGGTACCTAGAAGTAAAGAAATTATCACAACATATTTTTATAATACTGTAGTGGTGGATCTTGTAAAGGAGACAAGGTCACACCAATAGATAAAACACATACTCTGTAAGTATAACCTCTTGAGATATTTTTTTCAAATGTTTAAAGTTTTAGTAAAAAGAGTTTCCATTTAAAAAAATATTGTGGATCCCTTGACTAAATCATTATCTCATTATAATATTTATTATCATGTGAGAGCTAGAGTATTGAAGGTTGTTAACAAAAGTCATTAGTGCAATAGAGAGTCTATTGGAGTTGATTCCCTAGAACCAACTTCTATGTACTTTATGATCACTTATATTCACTGTTTTTAATATTAATAAACTCATTGTCACATATTTATTATTCTTCTATGTGACATAGTATATGATAATTTTCTAAGAGTAGTTGTTTCACTGAAAGGTTATAGTAGTTCTCCTCTATGATGAGAACTCAGAAGTGACACGGTGGTATTATTAAAATATATGTTTTATAACTAGATGAGATCATTTGAGGGACACAAATTATATAATCTATTAGGTGTAGAGACTCATAAGTCTTTGAGTCACATTATCATGGTGTACACCCTTGGTAACTTTTAGTGCAGAAAATTATGAGAACGATCTCATCGGTGGGAAATCCACATTTAGATATATCATTAGATGTTCCTATCTATAGATGTGTGTATTGATCCTTAAACTTTAAGATTATTATTAATATATATTATGAGTCATGTACATTGATATATTGATTAAAATAGCAATGACATGTGTTTTAAGAGAAGTAGGATACATTGGGTGCTCATAAGTAATATTTTATTGATGAATAATTCGATAAAGGATTTTTTTCCTTCTATTATTTAATGAAAGTTGATATCTCAATCCCTTTGATGTAAATTATATAACATAAATAAATCTATGTCCATCATGTTCTGTAGGAAATTTCAATTTCCATAAAGTCAAATAAAGATACATCGAACACATAGGTTGATAGAACTAGCATGCAACCTACTTGATTAGAGATATCATTATAAAAGGATTATATTATATAGTAATAATCTATATGAGGTTTTATATCCCTATGACATTAAATTCTTACTCTATGGGTGCCTTGGTGTGTTGCTGGATTCTAACCTTGGACTTTAGGTTTCTTCACCTATTTCCACTGAGAAAGAGACATGAAGGGTCACACACTAAGTGTATCTAGAACATCAGTTAAATAATATTATTACTTATTATTTAGAAAATGGAATAAATATTATTCTCATATATGGTTTAATAATTATTCATTTTTTGTTGATCACACATATTCTATCACTAGTAATTTAAGATAATATTTTTTTAGCAGAATATTTAATAAATATTTATTTTCTATTTAGTGAATATAATATTTATTTATTTATTGATGAATAATGTAATGATATTTATTTATTAAATAAATATTCATTATTCAAAGTCAGATAAATACTGTGGAGGAATAAAAAATTGAGTTTAATGGTTAGATGATGAATAATGTATATTGAATATTATTTTAACAAAATAATATTTATTTTAATTCACAAGTTTTTCACATGTTAAGAAATAATAATAATTTTATTATTATTATAATCATGGGGTTCCATAGGGATTAAAAAATAATAAGTTCACATATTAAATTATTATTTTCTAACCCTATAGGTATACAAAACAAATTATATTAATTATTAAATTGTTTCCAATTTCATTTTTTCTGCTCAAAGAAATCAAGGGGGAATTCTCTTAAAAACCTAGAGATATCCCTCTCTAAGAATGGTCTCAATAATGGAGAGAGATCATCCTCCACCACCACTCTCAAATTTAGAGTGATCAAAGAGAAACCTTCCTTGAATAGATTCTCAGGGTGGTCAAAGACGAACAAAAAAAGCATTTGGATCTACCATGTTATAACCTAGAGATACCTATAGTGATGTTCATAGGTTTTTAGAGCAAATGTCGATCACCGCTGGAGGGAATATACTCTTGATTCTGAAAACACAATGATGTACAATGTAAAGATTTTTTCAGATTCATCAATGAAGAAATAATTCACTGTAAGGTAATTATTTAATTACTTCAATTAACTATAAATAATATTTGATGATCCTATTATTTGGTTTCAGTGTTCACTCATCAGTTAATCTTGGATTCAATCCCATTGTTAATGGTGTTTATCATTGATGTACATCTCATATTAATCATTGATTACTCCAAAAATCCATGTTGGGAATGCCCCATCCATCTCTTCTTCTATGCACAGAGCCTTCAAAAGAAAAGTATAAAAAGATAAATATAAGAAGAATTTAGATTATTTACTATATGTACAGTGTATCATATCTTCATCAATGTCCAGTGAACTATAGAAAATTCATTAGTATGAATATGACTGCAAGATATTTTCTCATCTTCAGGAGTTATATTAGGAGAGAGTTCGAAAAAAGGATATGAGATATCAAGTTCATTATATATGTGAAGTCTAGTAGAAGGTAATTAAGTAGGATCTCATGTACTAAAGATGATTGGGTATATTGAGAGACTAGAATCCCTTGGGATCAAACCAAACCAAGAACTAGTGAATAATCTCATTATTTCTTATTTACCACCTAGATTATTGACTTTTCTTGTATATTATAACATGAATAACATGAAAACTTTACTCCTAAACTAGTTGGATTTAGTTATCCAGTCTGATAAGGATATAAATAATACCAACTCTTTAGTCCTTATAGTGAACAAGAGGAGTAAGAGCAAGGTTAAGGCATCAAAGGCTAAACTTAATCAAAATACACTAATGCACTTCCCTTCTAATAATCCAAAGATATAGATGGAGATAAATGAATGGTATGTTTTCTGCTTTTGATGTGGTAATAAAGTCCACTGGAAGAAAAATTTCATGGCTAGGGAGAAGAAGAAAAATGATGCTTCTACCTCAAGTATTTATTCCATTGAATTCAATATGTCTTTACCTATAAGTTGGTTATTGAATATAGTATGTGGCTCACACATTTGTATTCATATATATAAACCAAATAGATTTAATAATATTTTAAAGGGTGATATATATCTCCGAGCCACAAATGATTTGAGAATTTCAGCCTTAGCAATGGGAAATTATCATCTGAATTTTCCTAGTGGTTTGGTTATTGTATTAAACAACTTTTATTATATACCTCTAATAACTAGAAGCATAATCTCAGTGTCATGTTTTGAACCCATGAGATTTTATTTCAAGTTTGGAAATAAACGTTGTCTCTTTTATAAATATAACTTATTCTATGTTATGGAAAATCTTAAAAATGGCTTGTATATACTTAAAATTGAAAACCTTGTATTGGAAATCAACGAAAACCCTAGTGAAAATGACTTGTACAATACCCACCTATGGAACTTTAGGCTTGGTCATGTAAATGAGAATAATTTACATAAATTATAGTAAGTAGGGTATTTAGACTCTACTAGGTCAAAACCCTTGGATGTATGTCATTATTTTTTTTAAAGGTAAAATGACCAAAGAACCCTTCATTGGGAAAGGAGTAATGGCCATAGAACTACTAGAATTGATTCACACTAATGTGTGTGATCCATTTATAGTATAGCTAAGGGTGGTTTTTTGTACTTCATTACTTTTACATGAGTATAGTATGTATGGATATATATACTTATTGAGGTATAGGTCATATTCCTTTGAGATATTTAAGGAATATCATCATGAAATAGAAATCCATCTTGGAAAGAAAATTAAGGAACTCAGTACAAGATGAGGTAAAGAGTATCTTAACCAAGATTTCATCAATCACTTGAAGGAGTATAGGATAGTATCCCAATTTACTCCTCCTTATATGCCTTAGTGGAATGGTGTTAGTGAAATGAGGAATTGTACCTTTCTTGACATGTTTAGATCAATAATGAGTCAAGAAAATCTTCTATTATACATTTAGGAATATGATCTTTAGATAGCGTCATATACCCTTAACTAAGACCAACTAAAGTGACAAATAGAACTCCATATGAGTTATGGTGTGGAAAGAAACTCATCCTTTCACTCATATGTGTATAGGGATGTGAATATTTTTTTAGGATTATACCTAGTGAAAAAATTATCATCTCAATGAACAAACTGAATATTTATAGGTTATATTAAGGAAACTAAAGAATATTATCTATATATCCCTTCAGATAGAAAAGTTATTATGGAAATACATGTAATATTTCTAGAAAGGGAATGAATTTACAATGGAAATAGTGGGAGAAATATTAACTTTTTTGAATTTAATGCTCTAGGTGTACAAGAGTTGGTATGGAAATAATCTCCTCAAGAGGTAGTGGGAGATGAAGATGTTCCTAAGACATATGTACTGTGTAGGTCTACTCAAGAGGTTGGAGAACCCATAGTGATATGGTTTTCTTATCACCGAGTCCGGTGACACATTACTCCAAGATAATGATGAACCTATAACCCACAAGGAAGTAGTATATGGAAAGTATGATGCTAAATTGAAAGAATTCATGCATTATTGTAATGACCCAAACATTTATAAATGAAATTCCCATTATGATTAAATTAAATTCCTTATATATGTTATGTGGTTATAGAAAACACATGAACTACATTAGTAATTTTGGACCATTATAAGTTATATTATATTTAAAATACTGTTAAGAATTATAACTATTGATAATATAGTTATTTAATAGTGATCTTATTCTTAGTATATATTAAGGGTTATGAAAAAACCAATTGGCACAGACAAAGGAAGTGATGGTCTCAGCCAGTAGGATCATACCCTATAAATCCCATTTATCAGATCTATTTTGGGAGATATAATCTATATAATTTTCCCTTTAATGATCTCAAGATGATATTCATTATCTTAATCATGAGAAAACCCATTTATGGGATAATTTCAAGCTCATCAAGATCATGGCCCAAACCATATTCGTCGAACCACCCCAAGAAAATCTCATCTTCGCACACCTTACCCTTAGGGTGTTCACTAGTTTAATAAAGGTATATCTATATAAACCATAATATAATGAATGTGACTACTCTATTTTACATTAAATAATGATTATATTTATTTCTTATTGATTTTACTTTATAAATGATTAAATAATAACTTCGATAAAAATTATATTTCAACACAACAAAACTTGAATTGTATTTTTAAGTGATAATCAATTTCAATTAAGGCATTAATTTTAAATAATTCATGAATTTTAAAAATAAATTATATTTTAATAAAATATTATTTTTAAATAATATTTATTAATTATAGTTTATAAAAAAAATTTAAGTCAAAAACTATATTTATAAGGGTCAGAAAACTTTTGTTGTCAAAAAACCAGTATTTTTTAATAAACATGGATTTTGATTAAAAAATATAAATTCCCAAGTTTATATATTTATTTTGATTAAATAAATATTATTTTTTAATTCATACCATTGAAATTATCTAACCATAAATCTTTCATAATTTTCTAAGATAGATGAATTTTTGGGTAAAAATTAAATACAACATAAATATATATTGTTTATTATGACATCATAATGAACCAAAATTATTGTAATATGTGACATAAAATGTATCCATGACCAAATATATGTTTACCATTTAAAATAATTTTTTTTGGGTTATTTTATTAATTTTATAAACCCTTTATGAATCCTCTAAAACCTATATTATATTTTAAGATTTTAAAATCAATTCTTTGTAAACATGACTCGATTACACATCACCAAAGGTATTATTTTAATGTTATTGATTCATGTAATTATGAAATAATGAAAACCAATCCTCTTTGGTATAAACCATGGTAAGGTTTGTGGTTTTTTTACATTATTGTATAGAGTCCAAAACCTAAGTTTGGGAAATAACACAGAACTCCCCTCTCTTTTCCTATATAAACCCACCCAATATCCCATTTTTATTCACTAAAAAACCTGGTATCAATTCCTTACTCAACAATTCCCTCTATATATCCCTCCCAAGGTTCCCCCATATCTCAATAATCTCTTCCTGAGATTTTGGAAACACCCTCTCATGGTAAGGGAACACTCTCTCTTCTTTTCCATTCAAGAACCTTCTTTGTATTTAGCATTTTGAATGTAAATTGGTTATATTTTAATTCATTTATAAATTTACATTTATTTTCCAATTGATGTTCTTATAATTTTAGATCATTTATCCCCTCTCATTATGAACTTTACCTAATCTATTATTATGTCGAAGTAAGGGACCTCTCTCTCTTCTTTTCTATTCATGCATCTTCTTTGAATTTAGCCTTTTTAATGTCAATTGGTTATGTTTTAATACCTTTATAAATTTTACTTTAATATACAATTTATTTTATTATAATTATATATCATTTATCCCTCACATTATGACCTTTACCTAAGTCGTTTCTATACCAAAGGGATCCTCTCATTCTCCTCTTTATTCAAGCACCTTCTTTATTTTATGTCTTTTGATTTCTAATTCCTAATATTAAGATGGGTTTTTATAAATACCTCATACTATCCTTTTAATGTAAAAATTATGATATGACCCTTTATCTCTCATTAAACCATTTTATGAATCTTTAAGTACGGTCATTATACTGCTGAAATTTCACTATGATTTTTCATGCCAAACAATTATGAAGTTAATTCATGTACCCATTTCCACTCAAGGGTATTCAGATATATGTACCTATAATTATTTTATTGGGGAATTACATATACATAACCCACAGCCATCAATCATGTGGTTTATATAGATTAAATTCATTCTTAAGTTATATGGTCTATGTGGCACACTTATGAATGTACATGATATGATTATGATGGGTTCGCCCAAATAGAACTCCAATGCATTGGGTAATGTTTTAATCTCATGATATTCCATGTAATATATATTTGAGGTTATCCTAAGAATGTTATGTTATGATTTCTTGGTGTTTAACCTTGAATTATTCTTATGATTATATGTTTTAAGTTGTTTCCGCATTCCCATGTCGCCTTTATGTTCTCATGTTATACCATGCCTCATTGTTCGTGATTATGATTCTCAGCACTTATGTTACATCGTTATGACTCTTGGATTACATGTATTTCTTTTCCTTATGCCATATTTTGTTTATTACCTTACTGGTATTTATATTTCACCCATTTTTTATGTATGTCCCCAGGTTATCCTGTGCATTTTTAGAGGAATGATGGATTTTAAGAGATTGTTAAGAAATTTTTCAAAAAATTCATTATAACTTAGTTTTATAATGTTATTTTATATATGTAATCTCATGAAGACACTAGGCCTCTCATTATTATGGATTTTATTAAGTGTGTTTTTATATAATAAATTATTAATTAATATGTATTAAAGATATGGTTTTCTATAGTTGGTATCAAAGTAAAGTCTATTTATTTTTGGGATTAGTATTAGAAAACTCTAGTAAAATCCTTAAGGATAATATTGAACATAATAAAACATCCATGATTTTTTTTAAATTAAAGAGTAATTGGTTTCTAATAAAATATAACCCTGTCTAGATACTGCAAGTGGATGTGGATCTGGAACAGATATACCTAGGGGTAACAGCTTTGAAAATCCAGTATTGAGCTAGACTTGATTGGTAACTGGTGCACGACAAGGGGTCGTGCTGCACACGTAGTTTAAAACTCCTGGGGTATATTCTTTGGTAAATTCATAATCTCATTATGAACCATTATTAAGGGAACCAAAATTCCTGTAATATTTTATTTTAGGAAATAGATCATGGATAACTTAGATAGAAGCCTAAAAATTCATAGGTTATAGAACATATGTAATTTATGAGTTATCCATTTAATGTTCATAGTATCCCTTTTATGTTTTTAATAATTGAAAAATTATCATCCTTAATTTTCCCTTAATTCTAGTCAGTAGATGGAAATAGGAGAAACTGAGTCAACAACCAATGTGATGGTCAATGTAATGACTACCCAAATGAGATTCTCAACAATATGGGGTTAGGAATCATGAACTTAGTCACTATAATTTCTCAAATGACTCAAGTTATGAACCAAAACTTGAATCAGGAGGAATTCCTAAATCCCCCTAAGAAATAGAAATTTTCAATTGAGAACTTCATATAATAAGGGCCTTTTATTTTCAATGCATATTTTGATCCCTTAATTATGGAACAATGGATCATCTCCATTGAAAATATCTTCTCCATCCTTCAATGATATGAGAAATATAAGGTTGTACTGACTATTTATTATATGGAAGTATAATTTTATTATTTGTATATATTATTCAAGAATATAAACCCTAAGGAGGAGGTCAAAGTGATAGAGTGGAAGGAATTTTAGAAAAAGTTGTTTGATAAATATTTTCCTCACACTCTCCAACTAAAAATGGATATGTACTTCCATAGACTTAAGAAAAAGGATGAAGAATATATCATGGAATATGATAAAAACTTCACAAGACTTTCATGATACACCTTTTTCTTTGTCATTATCCCTGAATATAAATTTAACTACTTCTTTGGTGGATTGAAGCTGAGTCTATGAAAATAATTATCAATTAAGGACTTTGATAGTTCTAAGAAAATTTTCCAATATTCCCTCAACATCAAAATAGAGATCAAAAAATATCAAGGATGT
Source organism: Viscum album (assembly GCA_963277665.1). NCBI lineage: Eukaryota > Viridiplantae > Streptophyta > Magnoliopsida > Santalales > Viscaceae > Viscum > Viscum album. Next base: position 529,636,714 of record OY728128.1, read on the forward strand.
CATAGGTATAGAAAGAGGAAAGTGGAGTTTAATTATTGTGATGCAATGGAGAAATATAATGATGGAAATAAATTTTAACATCCCACTTGTTAAAAGAGTGGGATGAAGTACTCCAAAATTTTCTTGAAGGGTTGAGGAAATACTTTAGGTGTGGAAAGGAAGGGAACCTAGTTAGTGATTTTCGCTGGAAAAAACCCACCAATGTGATGGAAGATATTAATTCTCTAGTCAACCATCATCCTATTGTCAAATGTTTCAACTGCAAGGAACAAGGACACTATATGAACCACTTCCCTAAGCCAAGGGTTGTTGAAGAAAATCGATGCTAACAACATCTAAGGTAGAAATGGTTGATATATTCAATCATAACTGCAGAGGTGGATCTTGATAATGAAGTGGTGATAAGTAGGCTAGTTATTCATTCAAGAATAGATAACATACTTTTTTTATTTTCTTTATATGCATTTTTTCATATCTCACATGTTTGATATAACTATTCAAACACTTCCACAAAACATTTAAGTATATGTAATGTCCCCAACCTAGGTTCCACTAAATTAGTGCCCCAATCTAGGTCATCACATGACATCAATCACACCTCCCTGTAAACCACAGGTTGTAGACTAGCAGCGAGGTCCTAAATTGGTCATGTGGGAATACTATACCCTCTTGGTCAGAGTTAGCCACAACAGTAACACATAAAATAACAAAGATGACATGAACTAATCAATGAAAAATCATAAATAACCATTTTCCAACTGGGTACAAACTACAAGAAATAGTAAATATGCCATGTCATACTACAACGCCCAGTGAAAAAAACCACAAATAGGAAAAATAGTGAAAACCCCAAAACGATCCTAACTCCAAATCTAGATCCTCATCCATGCATGTCCCATGTCCAACTCAACTCTCTAGCATGGTAACCTTTCCCTTGTCCTGACCTTCAAGCATTAAATCTTCTCGAGTACCCAATAGCGGCCCAAGAAGGGTGTGAGTACAACTCAGAAGGCCACCACCGACAGTGCCTACAAAATATCCAGTCTAACGGATAGTGAATGCAAGTATAAATGAATGGAATGTAAGTAAAATATAATACAGGGGGAACTAGTTGACAATCTATACTTTTCTATCACTATTTGGATCATTGTTCTAAGTTCATTATGTATATCATCTAATCATTTAGTTCATCATCAACATTTAATCCATGGGTTATACATTTACCTCATTCACAGAATATTCATGGTATTTATCAATCCACATATCAAAACAATTTATGTCCCTATCTCACTAAGGATTAACATATCATGTAATCACTACACTTACCTTGGATCCCTATTCAGGGAATTTTTATTTAATACAACCATTGGGGGAATAGAGAGTCAGTTTGACTCCCCAACCTGTGTATTCCTAGGTAGGTTAGAGCATCATTCCTACCCTACCTATGGGAGGAGCATCCGTCCTTTATCCCACCACCAATCCATGTGTACATTCTTATCCATCCATTTACCACACAAACCATATCACAACCAAACACAACCAATACATAGAACAATCATACCATAATAGAAAAAACATAACCAATATCAATATAAAAAACAATCCGCAATAATCAACATGGGAATTTATACTCTGCCATAACCCATTAATACATTTTACATTTACATTTCAAACCCCATTTGACCCAATTCTAATTATTGAGCCTTAACCCATTAAGTATGTTCATAAATTTACACTCCTTAACCAACATTCAACAATTACCATGTATTAACCCAATTAGTCTGCTTATCATTTCTCAAGAATTCCCCACTTATTCATTTTAAGTACAATTCTTATATCACTTAGCATAACCACTTTACCACATTCAACCCATTAGGTGTACCTCATAATTCCCATGTATTTACCCATTCCACATATTCATCAATTCCCTTATGAAAACCCATTCACATGTTCTTCAATTCACAAGTCATTGCCAATTTAACATGTTTATCATTTCATATATAATAATTACTTTGGGAAAAACAACATAATTCATAGCCCTTTTGACACAATATCCTTTAACCCAATTAACCCATTATTAATTCATGCTAAAAAACCTTTTAAGACATTACCAACCTAGGCATAACTATCGACATTACATATCCAATTCACCTAAACTTATTAGCATGTTTTCAACATGGGCTCTACATTATCACATGTCAGCCCTTCATTTAACCCTACTGTTCTCTAGGTTTGGGAATGTCAGCGCACCCCATGGGTGGCCCTAAAATGGTGAAGTCATCCTATACGCATCCCAAAGGGATTTTGAGGGTTTCTCTTTGGTCATTTGGACACCCCTCTTTACCAAACTCTCCAACGAAGCCAAGAACACAAATAGGGGAAAACAAGAAAACAAGATTTCATGCACAACCTCGAATCCAATGATGAATGCACTCTTAAATGTAGCCTTAGATCCCGATTCCACCAACCCTTTAAGCCTAAACCTAGATCTCACTGGAAAAAAGATTTTTAGATCTTTAGAAGGATATGGGAGAAATATGCAAACCTTAATCGAGAAGAGGAAGCAAGGAGGGGATTATACTTACTCAGGTATTTGATCCACAACCAGCGGCGCTCCAATAAGCTTAGGATCAAAAAAAATCACCACCTGGAAGATTTTGTCATATAAGTTTGTCCCTAGGGTTTTAAGAGGAAGAGAGGAGGAAAATCCTGAGTTGGGGTTAAAAATACCAGGATGGAGTTTTTGTAAATTCTCTAACTTTACTGGGTTGTACGGTTCACCCATACAATTTTCCAAATCGTGCGCAAACTGTGTATGAACCACTATCCTAAAACCACCCCTTCACATGGTTTCCTGGTAATACTTCATGGTTAGCTTAACTATGTGATAACCATGTGAAATCCTCTATACAAGGTTTCATGGTTACCTGGGATGATCTGTATAGCTTTCACTGATCATGTGCAAACCATGCGACATGCCTAGAAAACTCATTTTTCCTCCTCTTTTGTGCCTTGAACCCCCGAAACACCCCTGATCCTTCTCATGAACTTTGGGAAACACTTATCTGGACAAAAAAAGGATTTAAACTAAAACATAAATATAATATACCTTAAGAAAAATTTAGGATCTTACAAATTCCCCACCTTATAATGGCTTATCCTTGAGTCATGCTCCCAAACATTACTGAGCTTCCACAACCAAGATACTAGGAGACTAGGACCGCCTATCCATTCCCCATTTTCCATGTTTCTCGTTGAACATGAAACTATTACCATAAAATTCAAACCAAGGGCATAGTCTTTCCCCACATGACTCCCTCACCATAACCCACAACATGAACCGGATTCTCCTTAAAGGACACATCAACTTCAATCATACATCAACCAATATAAATTCACAGGGAAAACTTAGGTTATAGTTCCTAATTCAATGCACATGGAAACTTTTCATACAAAATAATATCCTCATGGGGAACCATTCATCACCCCAACAGTCTGATTCTATTCACAACTCATGACCCAAATCACTTCATGTTATTTTTCCTCTGTTTCCAAAACTCTAGCGGTGACCAAAACTTGATATCACCTGAAAGAAAATACGCAGTCCTTCTAACCACATTTCCCAACTTATGTCAATCTAACACTCATATATTAGTGATCCCATTCCATAACCATACATCTAAACACAAAAAAAACTCTCATAGAACTCAACCCTTCTAATTTGGTCCAACGCTCACCATTAGGGTCACTCACCCGAATGGTGATCACTCAAGTTCCTCCAAACCCAAAACTTTGATCATGTCATCAATCAACCACTTGTCCCTTATGGTTCTCTCCACCACCTTTAATTTTTTGCACCCCCACCATCGAAGAATACCCAACATAATCTAAACTAAACTTTCTCATCACCTGACATGTCTGAACTCACCGCACCCAAGCATCCATAGGGACATTACCCAACATTGGCATCCAGCCTCACCCTTAAAACTATCTGGGAGGACATTCCTATATCGTCCATTCGAGTACTAATTTCAACTTGACCTCACTCAAGTATGACCTCAGTTCCATATAGCACTTTCTATTAAGACATAAAACCATAGGTGGATTACTCTCACAACCCCCATTCATGTTCACCATAATGTGTTGGAACACACCCAACTGGATAGCCATAGAGCACCAAAGATACTTACTCGAGTATACTCACAATATTTATTAGATAATATAACCCAACTAATTTTTCCATGACTGTTGCTACATCTTTCCACCCCCATCAATGGCTTAACACAAGCATCTCAAATTCATTTGGAACTACCCTGGTCCCAACACCACTGCTTGGATCAATCATCTATCATAATCACAGCCCATCTAGACTCCCTAAGAGACCTTATGTGAACCCCTTGGCTTGATCATCGACATCTCGGTGCTACTACATCAATTCAACATTCTAATCTCCACATCCAGAACTGATTTATCACTCCCCAGCTTAGGAGTGTTGTTACCATTTCTCTCCATGAGGGATTCCAACCACCACGGCGTGTACTCGATCACAAGACAAACCCAAAAACATAGAATTTGTTGTCTAGATTTTTTTGGAACCAGATGACGAACATCACCTAATTCCCATTCCCAACCATTGGGAATAGAACCCACTGCATTCTAGGGTGTATATCACATCATATAGTTCCACATATACCTCTCCCATGAGTGTAAACTCTATTATGTCCCTTAACCAACCAAAACAACTTCAATTCTCTTGTTATAATTCCAGAGCTTCTCAATGTACCTAGGACGATGTCAAGATGTTGGGCATGATCATCACTAGTTGAGTTATGCTAATAAGTTGTCGAAGAACATCACCACCAACTTATTTATTTCTGATATAACCTCCCACAATGGAACACCATGATTTTCTAAGAGTTTTAGGCTTCCCTTATGCACACCTCTCATCAGCATTTAACCAGCACCACTCAAGAGAGATTTTCAACTAAGACTCACCACCACCCTACGACCATCTGTCAAGCAGTCATGAGCCAATTTTTTCCTTCATACTACTTCCACCACACCACTCGAGTTCTAATGGTATGCCCCTAAAAATTAATAACCAAACACTATGGTTTTCCACACCAATAAAATCAACATGTTCTCGCATGACCAAGCTTCATGCTTTGGTTTCATAAGGAATGACAGATGACAATCACATTTGAAATCACACCCTACCAGTTCGTGCCCACATCTGGAACCCTTATATCCCTCAAGGTTTCTCACTTTCCTTCAACCACTCTCATACCAAATTTAGTTTTCACAATCCAACCACCACCTGGGAATAGCCCATACCCACTTACTCACCTAACCATTCCTCTTCGAAAGTCGTCCTCATGGGCCTCTAGGAATTCTATACATCTCACCCAAAAACCAAACCATTCATACAAACAATCTCATCCATGTGATTCTACTTACTTAAGCTTAAAGTTACTCATATGCATCGATCCTTACTTTGAAGAATTTCCCATGCCTCGTATTCTGAAGCACCTACATCACTAGGCTATCCTCCCATGAGGTTACCCTTGATTTATCTAAGACTACCAATGCATCCCCATAACTCAATTCACATCATCAAATCATTGACCTTCCCATATATCCCTCTAGGATAACCCGCATTGGACGACATTTTCCGCATCCCACTTTCAAGGTCTAAAATCCACCCAAATGACACACACCCAAGAACACTAGGAATGCCATCTGGCCTCTCTCATAGGCCACCTTAAAGGTTGAGTGATATCGGTTCACTAAACTGGAGTCATGATAGAAAAAATTCATTGATTCATACACACATCGAGTTACTAATGAATAAATATTGGTGCATAACAATCTCACCCATGTTCCGATACACACTACACCTAACGCACTGATAAACCATTTTATATAGCTCCCGAACCAAAGGTAATCGTACACATACATCAACACCACAATCCAAAACCCCCACTCTGTGGTCTGAGATACATCTCATAAGGCCTGAACCCACATGGGTCACCATACCCACAATAAAACCAATATCTAGTGACACTATAACCAATCCACTCATTCTTATATCCATCGTACAACCCGTGAAATTAAAAACCACAATATTTACTACATTCACATTACCAAAAAACACCTTAGGACCTCAAGGACACCACCTAACAAAAGACATGATAAGGAATGCCCAAAGGTTCATGCTTTAAAACATTATACTTACCCAAATTCTCAAAATACCTACTTACTCATATTCATATACCACAAAAATTTTCATCAACAAAAATCTCAAAGGAAGTCCAATCAGTATAGGCTATAATAGGAGAATGCACTACCTCCCATACTTAACCCACTCCACATACACTATTCCAATAGATGTGTCCACATCTCTACCACTACCCTCAACCCCTCTTATAATGGGACATGGTCAACATGGGGTAAACCAAATTACTTAATCACAAACCATTCATCAAACATCCCTTTAAACCATTTCTTATTTTACACACGAATCTTTTATATTAAGTACATGTCTCATCTCAAACCTTTTTATAACCATAATTTTAACTCATTTATACATTTTATTAGGAAAAAAATTCATTATCTATTTTATCATCACTATACATATATTTATATTTTAAATTTCATTCGTTCTTTACAATTTACCACAACCCAAAACTTTAACCCATTTATAATGTTTCTTTATACACAATATTCGTTAACTATCCATTTAATTCTCTTTATTTACCCACATTAATTACCATTGTTAGGCACTATTTTCTTCAAATTTTACAAAGTAAAATTAATTTTACTCTCTATACCCCTCACACCCATCTCGTGTGTGCCTATCGTGATGCATGCCACCTATATCCTTTGGTGCCTAAAATGATGCATGAATGCACAACCTCATGACATTCTGTCCATGATAAAAATATTATAAATAATTTAAATCACACTACATTTGCATCACCCAATGGTGAAATATCATTCAACTATAACAACACGCATCAAGAACAATAATTCTCACCCTGGGTGACTAGGATTTTCCCTCGTACATGGGTTACCTACTCCCAAGAATGAGCTCATTACCAAGGCCCAACACTATCCTAATATCCTATATACCATCCCTAAATAGTAAGAAAGAGAAAATCACTCCTTTGATACCACTTTGTAGCGTCCCCGAACTAATTTCCACTAAATCAAAGCCTTGAGCCAGGTCGTCACATGACCTCAAGTGCACCTCCTCATACACCAGAGGTTGTTGACTAGTAGCGAGGGTCTAAATTAGTCATGTGGGGAGACTATACCCTCTTGGTTAGAGTAAGTCACAGTAGTAATATATAAAACAGTATATATGACACAAACTAATCAATGAACAATCATAAATAACAATTTCCCAACTGGGTACAAACCACAACCAACAGAAAATATTCCATGTCGTGTTACAATGCCCATTGAACAAAACCCAAAATAAGAAAAATAGAAGAAACCCAAAATCAGTCCTGAATCCAAGTCTAGATCCTCATCCATGCATGTCCCGTGTCCAACTCAACTCCCTAGCATGGGGCCCTTTCCCTTGTCCTATCCTACAAGCATGAAATATTCTCGGGTACCCAACAGTGGCTCAAGTAGGGTGTGAGTATAACTCCTAAGTCCACCACCAATGGTGTATACAAAATATCCAATCTAACAGATAGTTCATACAAGTATAAATGGATGGAAAGTAAGTAAAATATAATACAAGGTCCATTATTTAATAATCTCAACTTTTCTATCACTATTAGGATCATTGTGCCAAGTTCATTATGTACATCATCTTATCATTTATTTCATCATCAACATGTAATCCATGGGTTATACATTTACCTCATTCACACAATATTAATGGTATTTATCAATCCATGTATGAGAACAATTTAAGTCCCTATCTCACTAGGGATGAACATATCAAGTAATCAAAAAACTTACCTTGGATTCCTATTCTAGGTATTTTCATTAAATACAACTATTAGGGGTATAGAGCATCAGTTCGACTCCACAACCCATGTATTCATGGATAGGTTGGAGCATTCGTCTAACCTTACCTATGGGAGGAGCATCGGTCCTTTATCACACCACAAATACATTTTCACATGCTTATCCATCCATTTACCACACAAACTATATCATAACCAAACACAACCAATACATATAACAATCATACCATAACAGAACAAACATAACAAATATCAATGGAAATAATAATCCACAACAATCAATATAGGAATTGATACTATGTCATAACCCATGAATACATTTTCCATTTACATTTCAAAGTCTATTTGACCCAATTCCCAGTCTCATTCCTTAACCCATAAGTATGTTTATAAATTTCCACTCCTTAACCAACATTCAACAATTACCATGTATGAATCCAATTAGCCTGCTTATTATTTCACAATAATTTCCAACTTATGCATTTCAATTACAATTATTATATCACTTAGCACAAACACTTTACCACATTCAACCCATTAGGTGTACCTCATAATTCCCATGTATTTACCCATTCTGCATATTCGTTAATTCCCTTATGCAAACCCAATCACATGTTATTCAATTATCAAGTCATTTCCAATTTAACACATTCATAATTTCATATATACTAATTCCTTCAGGCAACATAACATAATTCATATCACTTTTGACATAATATCCTTTAACTCAAATAAACCATTACTAATTCATGAAAAACAAACCATTTAATCCATTACCAACCAAGAAATAACTATCAACATTCCATCTCCAATTCACCTAAACTTATCAGCATGTTCAACAAGGGCTCTACGTTATCACATGTCAACCCTTCACTTAACCCCAGGTTCTCTAGGTTCGAGAATACTGGTATACCCCTAGGTGGCCCTAAAATGGTCATGTCATCTTCTACGCATCCCATGAGGATTGTGATGTTTTCACTTTGGTCACTTGGACACCCCTCTTTACCAAAACCTCTAACGAAACCAAGAACACAAATAGGGGAAAATAAGAAAACAAGCTTCCATGCACAAATCTAAAATAAAACATTGGGATAATACTTGTAGACTACCTACCTCGAATATTTTGATGAACACACTCTTAAACATAGCCTTAGATCCGGATTCCACCAACCCTTGAAGCCTCAACCTAGATCTCATCAAAAAAAGAGGTTTTTAAGGCTTCAAAAGGATATGGGAGAAAGATGCAAACCCTAATCGAGAAGAGGAAGCTAGGAGGGGATTAGAATTACCTAGGGATTCAATACACAACCAACAGTGCTCCAAATGTCCTAGGATCTAAGGATAATCACCTCTTTGAAGATTGGGTCATCCACGTTCATCCCTAGGGTTTCAATAGGAATAGAGGAGGAAAATCCTGAGTTGGGGTTAAAAATCCCAAGATGGCATTTTGTAAATTTTTCAACTTTACTGGGTTGCACGGTTTACAAACATAGTTTTCCAAACCGTGAACAAACTATGAATGATACATTATCCATAAATCACCCCTTTTTCATGGTTTTCTAGTAATTTTTCTTAGTTATCTTAATCATGCAAAATCCTCTGTCCAAGGCTACACGGTTACCTGGGATGATCCGCACGGTTTTCACTAACTGTGTGCAAACCGTTAAACATGCCTAGAAAACTCCTTTTTCCTTCTATTTTGTAACTTGAACCCTAGAAACACCTCTGAGCCTTCTCATGAAATTTGTGAAACACTTATCTTGTCAAAATAAAGGATTTAAACTAAAACATAAACAAAACATACCTTAATAAAAATCCCATATCTTACAGTATAGATGTTAGTAAAAAACAAATGGGGGAATTATTGTATCCCAAGTATATAACTCCTAACATGTCCACATATATGGGCTCAACTTCTTAGAAAACATTTTCATACTCTCTTTAGTGTAATTTGATTATTTTTTTGTCATGGAGTATCTTTCCTTATATAGAGCCAGAATAAATTGTCAAGAGAAGGAAATCACCCTCCATATCAAAAATCACCCTATGATTATATATAAGAGCTAGGAGGAGGATGAATATTATTTGGTATTAACATATAAATAATGGAAATTATTTCCATATAATAAAGAATTTATTTCTCAAATTATTGAGACTGAAGAAAAGATCATCCTTGAAGGCATGCCCATTATGAGGGAAAATGTTGATGTGTTTCCATAAGAATTTTTAGGTCTTCTTCTTAGTTGAGTGGTTAAATTTTATACATAGAAATTTTCCAATATTAAAGAATATATATAGAATGGATTTTGTTGAACACTAGGAACTAAATAAAAAAACTATTGGAAAATCTATATGAAGGTTTTACGCCAGAGTTCTTCACCATGGGGTGAACCATTCCTCTTCATCAAGAATAAGGATGCGTCAACGCGCCTCTGCATTGATTATCATGAGATCAATAAGAACATGATAAAGAATGAGTATTGTAACATCCCAAGTAAGTAATGAATAATATATATTCTTATCTAAGTCTATTTATGAATTAGATAGTGTTTTAGAGGCTTAAAATGAGAATAAATCTAATCTTAAGCATGGAATACACTAATATTTTTTAAAAGATTGTTTTACATCCTTTTGATGGCGAACCATTTTTAAATCTATATTTTGATAGTTTTATAAGCTCTATTTGTCAAAATAAACTTATTATTTATGATTGGGACATTGAAATTTACCTTGGGTTAATTTTTGGTATTTTTCTGACAATGTTCATTTTTTTAATGAATAGTGAAAAATACTGCATTTTACATCAAAACTGCTTTTACATCTAATTTAATTATATGGTTAGATTATCTTTTTAATTAGTATTAAAGTTTAATTAGAATATATTTTTACAATTTAATCCAATGTTGGTAATTAGGATTAATTTCACTTTGGAATTGGTCATAAACAAGTGCCAAACTTTTCATAGATATTGTTTCAAAAAAACCCGCTATTTGTTTTGACAACGGGAATTATTTTTAAATTAATTATTGAAATTTATATGTTTTTAATTTGGTAAAATGGATTCCATATTTGTAATCAGAAGGTCCAAATTATCTAATTAATACTCTTTTGTTTTTGGACATTATGAATAGTAACGACGGTAATTATCTTTAATTATCTTGATTAATTAGTAATCGGGTAGTTAAGGATAATAAAATAATATCATAATAATAACAAATGACCCCAAAATGTGTTGTAATACTACTTTTTGTGTCATGGAAGACCATGGTATGACTTTTTTCAAACTTGGGGACCCCATGGAATCACTTTTGTGTGATAATGACTTTTTATCTTTTTATTTTTAAAGAAAGTTAAATATAACAAAGAATGTATCACCTGAGTAAAACATTTTTAATTTTGTCTACATAAATGATATATTAGACTATAAATATTAATTGGAAAGATAAAAATATTTCCTACATCATAGTATTTTTTTTATAATTTTTATACATTAAATAAATTAAATTATATATGACAGCATGATGATGCAGCGATTACCTCATTAATGAACGATTTAAATAAAATGAAAAGATAATGTAAAATCTAAGCCTTAAACTTGTAAAATACCTGTTGGATGAGTATATTTCGAACCCTTATCACCTTATCCTCGAAATAAATCAATTTGGGACCTTTAAAATCCGAAACTCATTTGAAAATAAAGTAACATTTTATACCTTTCCGAGAGTGCCCCTCCTCTCCTCTTATAAAAGGCCCCCACCTCTACCTCCTTGCCCACACTTCTCAAGCCATTGGCTCAGCCAAGACCTGCACATTTTATCTCTCCACATCCCTCTCTTCATCATAGAAGCCTTACCTTAGGTATAAATCTCTTCAAGAAATCATTTTGGTTCAAACCAAGAAGAGTTACCCGATTTAAAGGTAAAGTCTTCTCTAATGTTCTTTTGTTTTATTTTGTTTCTCCAACCCCCTAAACTATTTTTATTAATTTCTTTTGTAACAACACCAGTATATTCAATATACTATTATGTTGTTATAAGAATTATTTGAGCTACACTTACACACACCTTCATCTAATGGTTAAAGAGCATACTGTTTCCGTGGATGGAGAATTTCTGCCTCACGAAACGATGATTGTTCAATATTCTTATAACACCTTAATAGGTGGCCATTAATATGTCACTATATTTATATATGATATATAATATGTTTATTTTTTCCTTAATCTTCTGTATTTTTCATTTATTCCATACCTTTATGGCTTCCATTATGGGTATACGTGATATCTTCATTTTAGGAAGTGCGGACTACTACCCCCTCAAAGTGATTTGATTCGTTAATGACATATGTGGGACATATAAATAATGGAGTTAATGATATTATATATGATATTATACTAGAATTATAATATACCTTTATATAATTATTATTCAATTCCATTAAATAGGAAATATAAATGAAAGTAGCGTTCATGCGTATGTACGGCTTACCGTCTCCATGAACGGTGCATTTCATTTCTTACCTCTAAAGGTTATGTAATATTATAAATGCATGTATATACTGGATATATATGATATATATGATATCTATATCATGAATATAATTCTGGATATAATGGATATTTTACCACATGAACAAATTGTAATTATAAATAGTTTATTTTTGACTCAAGTACCAATAATCGACAAAATGACCATTATTAACATAAATAATTACATAGTGTTCATAACATGGTAATAAGTTATATAAAATGAATAATGAACTTTAAAAAGGTTCTTAAGCAAGTAGAAATTAACTCAAGTTTATTATTTAGGACGTTAAAGAAAGATCGAGTCAAGTCGGACCTGAGGTAAGGGGACTTCGTCTCAATCTCCTTTCATTGAGGCATATTTTGTTTTATACACAACTTTCTTTTATACGGTGTATAAACCCCTTTGAATTTTACGTTTATTCAAAAAGAATCTTTTTATATGAAGCGTTTACTAAACGACAAAGGGGAATGTTTTTTTTGTCGTACGTATGCGGCGACAACGACTTCTCCACCGTTGTGACCATTATTTGCGTTTCGGCTTCCTCTACAAGCCATAACCTTTTTTTAAAATGAAAAAATAAATTCCATGTATTACTTTAATTTTATTTTGGTATTGAAAATTGTTTTCATAATGTTTTTATTATATCAATGTGTTGTATTGATATCTTGTGATTGAAATGTGGAAATGTTATGTTTCCTTTATGCATGTTTTATGTGATACGATTATGTTATGGTTCTTGGGAATTGTTATGAAGATGGGTGGTTCTGTGATAAACTAAGGGTGGGTGAGCCCGATATAGCTCTCTAATGCATTGGGTAACGCGAAGGGGTTAAACGTTAAGGTTTATCCGAAGAGATTTAGGTAATATGTTGTGATGGGTATTCCAAACGTAACCATGAGGGTTACTCCCTACGTAAGAACGTTATGAATGCCTCAAGTTACCTTTATGTCTTATTATTTCTATGATTTATTCATGATTTGATGAGGTGTGTTAAAATTCTTATGTTTTACGAGTAAAGTATAATTTCATACATGGACTAATGTTTTCATTTCGTACTTTTATATCCCTTGCTAAGCTTTTTATGCTCATCCCATGTTTTTGAAATGTTTTTCACAAGTCAAGGGAAAGGTACATGATGTGATGATAGTGTCAAGGAAGTGTCAATAAAGAATCTATGTTTTATTTTAAATATGTTTCCGATGATGGGAAAAATGAGTACTATCTTTTATGTAATCACTTTGTTTAAATGTGGAATGTAATGCATGATTTATGATCCAATTCTCTAAAACTCTAAACCTGAAAAGATCCTTAATGTGTAATCTTGTAATAACTAAATATTAAGTAATTTTTAAGGCTGGGGCCTTATAGTTGGTATCAGAGGTCGGTTTAGATAAATTTAGGAGTTATAATTATATTAAATGATTATCCAAAAATATTTTATGTTATGGTCAAATTGAAATGATATAGCATTTGGAGATTAACATGTTACTTCATCTAAGACATGTTTGTTCAGAATGGTTTTCCGTAGAGGAAACAGGGAAGCAGTGCTAGGAAGGCATACAGAAGGAAATGACCTTCCGAATCAGCATCCTGAGATGGTCGGAATTGGAACTGAACAGTTTGTTGCAGTAATGGTGCAGTTGACTCAAGCGATAAATGGTGGTGGTATCCATGCACGAGATCATCCAGATCAACTGCGGAGGAACATGTCAGTGGTGGAACATTTCATGAGGCAACATCCCCCATAATTCAGAGGATCATATGACCCTGTGCTAGCTGAAGGGTGGATTAAAGCACTGGAGAAGATTTTCAATGTCATGGGGTGTTCAAAGAATCAAAAGGTTAGTCTTGCTATTTACCGTTTGGAGGGTGAAGCAGATCAGTGGTGGTCGATGGTTAAAAATATCAGGGACGCTGATGAGATTGATGCTCTCGACTGGGATGAATTCAAAGGTATCTTTCTTGAGAAGTATTTTCCTAAGGCTGTTCGACTTAGGGTGGAAAAAAAATCTTGGAATTGAGGCAAGAGGACGACTCAGTGGCTGCTTATGAAGAGAGGTTCACTCGATTGGCAAGGTATGCTACAAATTTTATCCGAGACCTTGATAGTAAAATCAATTGTTTTTAATCAGGATTAAATCCAAAATATCGAAGGGAATTGGATTCTCGTGAGTTCAAAAGTTATGAAAAGCTTGTTTGATGTGATAAGAAGGTGGAAATGGAGTTTTTCGATGATCAAGTGTTCTATAACAACCAGTAGAAGAAGACACCGAGGTGGCAGGAGAAAGGAAAGAATTCTTCAAAAAGGTCTAACGGTAAGAAAAATAAGTTTCAAGTTTGTGATAAATGTGGTAAAAGGCATGCTGGGGAATGTCTTCTGAATTCTGGAAAGTGCTACCGATGTAGTAAGATGGGACATAAGTCTTGTGATTGCACTGAAAAAGATCAGGGTGATGGTAAGACCAAATTTGATTTACAGTTAGTGAAATGTTTTAAGTGCAATGAGATGGGTCACTGTGCAAATGAGTGTCCGACAAAGAGCTCGAGTGATGGGAAGCAGTTAGACTACAAGCAGAAAGGGGTGGTGAAATACTTTGAAACTACTTCAGCAGATGTCGGGCCATCAAATGAAGTGGTATCAGGTACTTTGATTGTTTTTTCAGATTATGCCAGTGTGTTGTTTGATTCGGGGTCTACACATTCTTTAATCTTTGAAAACTTTTCTAGTAAAATGGTAATACCATCTCAAGAAATGACTCCTGAACTTGTGGTAAAAACGCCTGGGGGAAATGTTGAGGCAAAAAGAATTTATAAGAATCTTCTTATCCTTATCCGTGGAAAGAACATACCTGAAAACCTTATTGTTTTACCTCTAGTAGAGTTTGATGTTATCATGGTTATGGATTGGCTCCCTATTTACCATGCTAAGATTGACTGTAGAGCTAAAGAAGTTTCTTTTCAGAAAGACTTTCAGTTTGTGTACAAGAATGAACCCTTACTGTTGATAACATATCAAGAGGCCGAGAAACTTGTAAAAGATGGAAATGAATGTTACCTTGCACATATCGTTGAAAACAAGGGAACTGTTCAGATTAATGATGTGCCAATGATAAATGAGTATCCTGATGTCTTTCCTGATGAGTTGCCTGGAATAATACCAGATCGGGAAGTTGAATTTACCATTGACTTAGTTCCTGATGCTAAGCCAATTTCAAAACCCCCTTATCGAATGGCTCAAACTGAACTTTTAGAGTTGAAGGAGGAATTGCAAGATTTATTAGAGAAAGGTTTCATTCGACCTAGAACATCACCATGGGGTGCTCCTGTCTTATTTGTTAAAAAGAAAGATGGTTCTATGAGACTTTTCATTGATTATAGATCCTTGAATAACATCACTGTTAAGAACAAATATCCTTTGCCTCATATCGATTATTTGTTTGATCAGCTCTAGGGAGCTCTGTTTTTTTTTCAAAGATTGACCTAAGATCGGGGTACCATCAGTTGAAGGTAAAGGAATCAGATATTCTGAAGACCGCATTTCGAACAAGATATGGCCATTATAAATTTGTAGGTATGCCTTTTGGGCTAACCAATGCACCTGTTGTATTCATGGACCTTATGAATAGAATTTTCCATGAGTTCTTGGATAAGTTTGTGGTTATTTTCATTGATGATATTTTGGTGTTTTCTAAAAGTAAAGAGGATCATGAAAGTCATTTAAGGGTTATTTTGCAAACCTTAAAAGAAAAGAAATTGTATGGTAAATTCAGCAAGTGTGAGTTTTGGTTGCAACAAATTTCTTTCCTTGGTCACATTGTTTCTAAAGATGGGATAACTGTTGATCCTGCAAAAACAAAGGTTTTTGAAGAATGGCCAAGACCCACAAATATAACTGAGATTCTTAGCTTCCTAGGTTTGGCAGGATATTATCGAAGGTTTGTTAGAAATTTTTCACGGTTATCTAGTCCAATGACTAAGCTAACTCGAAAGGGTGTTAAGTTTATCTGGACAAAAGAATGTGATGATTGTTTTCAGGAATTGAAAAGAAGATTGGTGAATGCTCCAGTTTTGGCACTACCTTCCAGGAATAGTGAGTTTGTTATCTACAGTGATGCTTCATGGAAAGGACTTGGTTGCGTCCTAATGCAGAATGATCAAGTAATTGATTATGCTTCACGACAGTTGAAAACTCATGAGGTAAATTACCCTACACATGATTTGGAATTAGCTACTGTTGTTTTCACTTTAAAAATATGGAGGCATCATTTGTATGGTGTAAAGTGTGAAATATATACTGATCACAAAAGTTTAAAGTATATATTCACTTAGAAATAATTGAACATGAGACAGAGGAGATGGCTAGAATTAATCAAGGATTATGATTGTACAATTCATTACTATCCTGGAAAATCAAATAAAGTGGTTGATGCTTTGAGTCGAAAAAGTAATGCTTCATTAACAATGTTGCATTTGGAACGTGATCCTTTGGTTAAGGATTTGATGAACTTTGGAATAGAAGTTGTTGGTGCAGGATGTTCTTTTGTTTTGTTTCATGTATCAGTGAAATCTTCCCTATCAGACAGAATTAAGCAAGCACAGAAGCAAGACAACGAGTTGCAGAAAAAGGTAGAGTTGGTTCAGAAGGGTAAGTTTCCTGAATTCAACATTTATAATGAATGTATTTTGAGATTTGGGAAGAGATTGTGTGTTCCGTGTGATTCAAAGTTGAAGATGGAGTTGTTATGTGAAGCTCATAGTTCAACATTTTCAGTTCATCCAGGCAGTACTAAGATGTATAGAGATCTTCAGGAGTATTACTGGTGGGACGAAATGAAAAGAGACATTGCTGATTTTACAATGAATTGTTTGACTTGTCAACAGGTTAAAGCAGAGCGGCAGTTACCGAAAGGGATGCTTCATCCTTTAACAGTACCAGAGTGGAAATGGGAGAATATATCCATGGACTTCGTTGTGGGATTGCCGAAGACTCCTCGAGGTAATAATGCAATCTGGGTTATTGTTGATCGCTTGACTAAATCTGCTCATTTCCTTGCTATACGAGATACTTTTTCCCTATATCAACTATCCCATTTGTATCTTAAAGAGATAGTCAGGTTACATGTAGTTCCTCTCTCCATTGTATCTGACTGTGATCCCAGGTTCACTTCTAACTTTTGTAAAGGCCTTCAAAAGTCGTTGGGTACTAAATTAAATTTTAGTAGAGCTTTTCATCCTCAATCATATGGGCAGTCAGAACAAACAATTCAGACTTTGGAGGATATGATACGTACTTTTTCGATGGATTATCAGGGAAGTTGGGACCAACATATTTCTTTGGTTGATTTTTCTTATAATAACAATTTTCATTCCAGTATACAGATGGCACCATTTGAGGCATTATATGGGAAGTGGTGTCGAACTCCAGCTTTTTGGGATGAAGTAGGTGAAAGGAAGTTGATGGGACCAGAATTGGTAGGAGAGTTGGCAGAAAAAGTTCAGCTGATACAGAAACACATGAGAACAGCTCAGAGTAGGCAGAAGAGTTATGCAGACAATAGGAGGAAGGATCTCTCTTTTGAGGTGGGTGATCATGTTTTTCTCAAAGTTTCACCATGGAAAAGTGTGATGCGATTTGGTAAGAAAGGAAAGATGAGTCCAAGGTTCATTGGACCATATGAAATTCTGGAGAGAGTTGGATCATTTGCATACCGAGTGGCTTTACCTCTGAGTTTATCTCAGCTACACAATGTTTTTCATGTTTCAATGTTAAGGAAGTACATGCCAGATCCATCTCATGTTTTGAGTCCAGAGGTAGTTCAGCTAGAAGAGAATATATCTTATGAGGAACAACCGGTCCATATTCTTGACCACAGGGAGCAAGTGTTGCAGAATAATGTTATTCATCAAGTAAATGTTTTGTGGAAAAACCACACGATTTAAGAGGCAACATGGGAATCTGAAAATGCAATGAGGGATAAATACCCCCACTTATTCGATAAGTAAATAAATTGTGCGGATGCAATTTTCTAAAGGGGGGAAGGATTTAACATCCCAAGTAAGTAATGAATAATAGATATTCTTATCTATTTCTATTTATGAATTAGATAGTGTTTTAGAGGCTTAAAATGAGAATAAATCCAATCTTATGCATGGAATACAGTAATATTTTTTAAAAGATTGTTTTACCGCCTTTTGATAGCAAACCATTTTTAAATCTATCTTTTGACAATTTTATAAGCTCTATTTGTCAAAGTAAACTTATTCTTTATGATTGGGACATTGAAATTTACCCTGGGTTAATTTTTGGTATTTTTCTGACAATGTTCATTTTTTAATGAATAGTGAAAAATACTGCATTTTACAACAAAACTTCTTTTTCATCTAATTTAATTATATGGTTAGATTATCTTTTTAATTGGTCTTAAAGTGTAATTAGAATATATTTTTAAAATTTAATCCAATTGTGGTCATTAGGATTAATTTTACTTTTTAATTGGTCATAAACAAGTGCCAAACGTTTCATAGATATTGTTTCAAAAAAACCCGCTATTTGTTTTGACAACGGGAATTATTTTTAAATTAATTATTGAAATTTCTATGTTTGTAATTTGGTAAAATGGATTTCATATTTGGAATCATAAGGTACAAATTATCTAATTAAGACTCTTTTGTTTTTGGACATTATGAATAGTAACGACGGTAATTATCTTTAATTATCTTGATTAATTAGTAATCGGTTAGTTAAGGATAATAAAATAATATCATAATAATACCAAATGACCCCAAAATGTGTTCTAATTCTACTGGTTGTGTCATGTCAGACCATGGGATGTCTTGTGCCAAACTTGGGGACCCCATGGAATCACTTTTGTGTGATAATGACTTTTTGTCTTTTTATCTTTAAAGAAAGTTAAATATAACAAAGAATGTATTACCTAAGTAAAACATTTTTAATTTTATCTAAATAAATGATATATTGGACTATAAATAGTAATTGTAAATCTAAAAAGATTTCATACATCATAGTATTTTTTTATAATTTTTAGACATTAAATAAATTAAATTATTTATGACATCATAATGATGCAGCGATTACCTCATTAATGAACGATTTAAATAAAATGAAAAGATAATGTAAAATCTAAAACTTACAATTTTCAAAGACCTATTGGATGATTATATTTCGAACCCTTATCACCTTATCCTAGAAATACATCAATGTGGGACCTTTAAAATCTGAAAATCATTTGAAACTAAAGTAACATTTTATACCTTTCCAAGAGTGCCCCTCCTCTCCTCTTATAAAAGGCCCCCAACTCTACCTCCTTCCCCACACTTCTCAAGCTATTGGATCGGACAAGACCTGCTCATTTTATCTCTCCACATACCTCTCTTAATCCTAAAAGCCTTACATTATGTATAAATCTCTTCAAGAAACCATTTTGGTTCAAACTAAGAAGAGTTACCCGATTTAAAGGTAAAGTCTTCTCTAATGTTCTTTTGTTTTATTTTGCTTATCCAACCCCATAAACTCTTTTTATTAATTTCTTTTGTAACAAAACCAGTATCTTAAATATACTAGGATGTTTTTATAAGAAGTATTCAAGCTACACTTACACACACATTCATCTAATGGTTAAAGAGCATACTGTTTCCATGGATGGCGAATTTCTGCCTCACAAAACGATGATTGTTCAATATTCTTCTAACACCTTCAAAGGTGGCCATTAATATGTCGCTATATTTATATATGATATATAATATGTTTATGTTTTCCTTAAGATTCTGTATTTTTCATTTATGGCATACCTTTATGGATTCCATTATGAGTATACGCGATATCTTCATTTTAGGAAGTGCGGACTACCGCCCCCTCAAAGTGATTTGATTCGTTAATGCCATATGTGGGACATATAAAGGATGGAGTTAATGATATTATATATTATATTATACTAGAATTATAATATACCTTTATATCATTATGATTCAAATCCATTAAATAGGAAATAGAAATGAAAGTAGCGTTCATGCGTACGTACGGCTTACCGTCTCCATGAACGGTGCATTTCATTTCTTACCTCTACAGGTGTTGTAATATTATAAATGCATGTATATACTGGATATATATGATATATATTATATCTAAATCATGAATATAATTCTGGATATAATGGATATTTTACCACATGAACAAATTGTAATTATAAAGAGTTTATTTTTAACTCAAGTACCAATGATCGACAAAACGACCATTATTAACATAAATTATTACATAGTGTTCATAACATGGTAATAAGTGATATAAAAGGAATACTGAAATTGAAAAAGGTTATTAAGTAAGTAGAAATTAACTCAAGTTTATTATTCAGGACATTAAAGAACAATCGAGTCAAGTCGGACCCGAGGTAAGGGACTTCATCTCAATCTCCTTTTATTGAGGCATATTTTGTTTTATACACAACTTTCTTTTATACGGTGTATAAACCCCTTTTAATTTTATGTTTATTCAAAAGGAATATTTTTATATGAATCATTTACTAAATGACAAAAGGGAATGTTTTTTTTCGTATGTATGTGGCGACAACGACTTCTCCGCCGCCGTGACCATTATTTGAGTTTCGGTTTCCTCTACAAGCCATAACCTTTTTTTAAAATGAAAAAATAAATACCATGTATTACTTTTCTTTTATTTTGGTATTGAAAATAGTTTTCATAATGTTTTTATTATATCAATGTGTTGTATTGATATCTTGTGATTGAAATGTGGAAATGTTATGTTTCCTTTATGCATGTTTTATGTGATACGATTATGTTATGGTTCTTGGGAATTGTTATGAAGATGGGTGGTTCTGTGATAAACTAAGGGCGGGTGAGCCCGATATAGCTCTCCAATTCATTGGGTAATGCGAAGGGTTTAAACGTTAAGGTTTATCCGAAGAGATTTAGGGAATATACTGTGATGGGTATTCTAAACGTTACCATGAGGGTTACTCCCTACATAAGAATGTTATGAATGCCTCAAGTTACCTTTATGTATTATGATTTCTATGATTTATTCATGATTTGATGAGGTATGTTAAAATGCTTATGTTTTACGAGTAAAGTATGATTTCATACATGGACTAATGTTTTCATTTTGTACTTTTATATCCCTTGATGAGCTTTTTATGCTCATCCCATGTTTTTGAAATGTTTTTCACAGGTCAAGTGAAAGGTACATGATGTGATGATAGTGTCAAGGAAGTGTTAAGAAAGAATCTATGTTTTATTTTAAATATGTTTCCGATAATGGGAAAAATGAGTACTATCTTTTATGTAACCACTTTTTTTAAATGTGGAATGTAATGCATGATTTATGATCTAATTCTCTAAAACTCTAAACCTGAAAAGATCCTCAATGTGTAATCTTGTAATAACTCAAGATTAAGTAATGTTTAAGGCTGGGGCCTTATAAGTATCCTCTACCATGTATTGATGACTTGTTTGATCTAGTATGTGGATATTAGTATTTATCTAAGATAGATCTTATGTTGGGATATTATCAAGTAATTGTAAAGAAGGATGATATCCCCATGACTACTTTTTGTACAAGGTACAGAAACTACAATTTCATAGTGATTTCATTCAGACTCGTGAATTATCTAGAAATCTTCATGGATCTGATGAATAGAGTCTTTATGGATTACCATGAAAAAAAATTAGTACTCTTTATTGATGATATTCTTATCTAATCAAAAATTAATGAGGACCATTTGAATATTATACTGAGGACCTTACAGAAATAAAATATGTATGAAAATTATAGTAAATATGAGTTCTGTTTAGAGAAAGTAACTTTACTTGGGAATTTTATCACTATCAAAGGGATATCTATGGATCCTTTAAAAATAGAGGCAATTGAAGGGTGGATAAGACAAACCTATGTGATGTAAATCCATAGTTTTATTATATTATCTGGGTAATATCATCGGTCTTTAAGAAACTAATCATTATTTTCAAGACCCATAACCAAGATAACTTGGAAAGGAGTCAAGTTTTTTTGGAATGATGAATGTGAGGAAAGTTTTAAAGAGATAAAGAATATGATAATCACTACAATTGTTCTCAAATTATCCACTAGTTGGTAAGGAGTTATGATCTATAGTGATATATATAAAAATATATTGGGTTGTGTACTCATGAAAAATGAAAAATTGATAGCATACTCCTCCTTCAAACTAAATATCCATGAGCATAACTACCCAACTCATGATCTATAATTAGATAAAGTGATATTTGTGTTAAATATTTAGTGTAATTATCTCTATGAGGAGAAGTGTGATATATATACATACCATAAAATCCTCAAGTATATATTCACACAAAATTATATTAATATTAACTAATGGATCTAGTTAGATCTGATCAAGGATTATGATCGTACAATCCATTACCATCTTGGGAAATAAAACAAAGTGGCAGATGCTCTGAGTAAAAAGGATCACACAACTCTATCCATGATGAGGATTTTAAGGGATCAAATCTTCCTAAACATGAAAATTGTGAATATAGTAAAAATAAAAGGATAGTCAACCTACCATGTTCAAGTAACTACTCAACCATCCATTCTCAAGAGGATCAAGGAGGCTCATAAAGATGATAAGTTTATATAGAAGAAGGTATGGGATATTTCAGAGTTCAACTTTTCTAAAGATGGATTTATAAGGTTTGGAACCTAGATATGTGTCCCATAACATCCATAACTAAATATGGAACTTATGGATGATATGCATATCTCATCCTTCTCTATTCATCCAGGAAGCACTAAGATGTATAGGTATTTGAATCAAAAAATTTGGTGGGATAACATGAAGAGAGAGGTTACTGAGTTTTTATCTTTATTCTTGGTATGCTAGCAATTCAATGCTGAATGAAAAAGTCTAAATTTATGATGAAACCATTTCCCATACCAGTGTGGAAATGGGAAAACATAAACATAGATTTTGTTGTAGGATTCCCTAGGGTATCTAAAGGAAATAATTCCATCTGGGTAGTTGATCACCTTACCATGTTAGTGCATTTCATTATTATCAAGTAATATTTCTATCTTGACCAAATCACTAAGATATGCATAAGATAAGTCATAAAATTGCATGTAGCTCCAATATCTATTGTATCTGATCAAGATATGAGGTTTACCGTAAGGTTTTGGAGAATCCTTCAGTAAGAATTGAATATAGAAGTGATCTTCAGCACTTCTTATCAACCTCAGATAGATAGTCAGTCTAAAAGGAACATTTAAACCCTATAATATATTTTAATATCATGTTCAATGGATTTCTAAGGATATTGGTATCAATGCTTTCCTCTAATGGAGTTCACATATAACAACAGTTTCCATTCGATCATTCAAATGGAAACTTATGAGGCTATGTATGGGAAGAGTTTTCAAACTCTAACATGTTGGATTGAATTTGATAAAGGAAGATTGTGAGACCTAATATTATATATGATATGAAAAAAATAGTTCAAACCATTCAATGTCACATGAAATACACACAAAGTTGATATAAAATCTATACAGACAATCATCGATGAGACCTAGAGTTTGAGGTCGATGATAAAGTGTTCCTTCATATATCACCATGGAAAAAATTCATGAGGTTTGGAAATAAGGGAAATATTAGTCTAAGATACATTATCCCCTTTTAGATCCTTGATCGCATCGGATTTTTGGTAAATCAACTAGCACTCCCACTAAACTTATCTTAAGAAAATTATGTGTTTAATGTATCCCTCTTGATAAAATACATACCAAACCCCTCACATGAATTTAATACATAGGTGGTGTCACTATATAATGATCATTCATAAAAGGATAAACCAATGAAGATCTTATATCATAGAGAGAAAGTTCTATGAAATAATATAACTCACCTGGAAAAAGTGTTGTGGTGGAACCATAAGTTTGAGGAATCAACTTGGGAACCAAAAGAGGTGATGAAATAGAAGTACCCTCATCTACTCTAGCGTATGAAATCAAATTTTGAGGGTAAAATTTCTAAAGGGGTAATAATGTAACAACATGAACTTTTATAAATTAAATTCCCTTTGTGGTCAAATTAAATTACCTATTTATGTTATGATTTTATGGAAAGAACATGCACAAATTTGGTCATTTTTGGACATTATAAGTTGTATTAGATTAAAAATACCATTAATCACTATAACCATTGATAATATAGTTGTTTAATAGTGATATTATTATTACTATAGATTAAGGGTTATGACAAATCCAGTTGATATGGACAAAAGAAGTGATGGCCTTGACCAGTAGGATCATACCCTATGAAGCCAATTTAACAAAGATTCTTAGAGAGATAGTGTAACATCCCAGGTAAATAAAGAATATAACATTTTCATATTTATTAATATTTGTGAATAAAATATTAATATTACTTTAAATTGGATGCTATGTTCGATGGCGTACCCAATATGCAACAACGAGTTTCTTTGAAATCTTACGATGCACACTAATAATATAATAATATTATCGTAAATGGTAGTAAACTCATAGACAGTGTAATGGCGGGAATGAACATAACTAACTAAAAAGTGATTATATATGTTTTATAAATATTTTTACATTTATACAATAAATTTTAAAGGCTTAAAATGCAAATGAATCCAATTTTAAGAATAAATATTCTAATATTCTTTAAAAGGTCGATTAACCGCCTTTTGGTGGCGAACCCTTTTTAAATATACTTTTTGTAACTTTTATATGTTATATTTGAAACAATAAAATCCTTATTTATAATTAAGACATAAAAATTACTTTGTGAAATTTTTTGTTATTTTCCGATAAAGATCATTTTTAGTGAAAAATGTTGTATTTTAATTCAAAACAAGTTTTTAATCTAATTTATTTATATTGTTAGATTATCTTCTTAATTGGTATTAAAGTGTAATTAAAATAAATTTTTACCATTTAATCAAATTTTGGTCATTTTAATTAATTTCACTTTAAAATTGGACATAAACAAGTGTCAATCTTTTAATAGATATTGTTTCTTAAAAACACGCTATTTGTTTTGACAACGGGAATTGATTATAAAATTAATTAATGCGTCTTATATTTTTTGAATTTTGTAAAATTGATATCATTTTTTAATTTCGAATATCAAATATATATTAGGGTAAATTTTTGGTATTTTTCTGACAAATGTTCATTTTTAATGAATAGTGAAAAATACTGCATTTTAATTCAAAACTTCCTTTTAATCCAATTTATTTATATAGTTATATTGTCCTTTTAATTTGTTTTAAGGTTTAATTTAATTATGTTTTTTTCATTTAATACAATTTTGGTCATTGGATGTAATTTTTCTTTTAAATTGGATGTAAAAACAAATCAATCTTTTGATAGATTTTACTTCTTAAAAACTCGTCTTTGGTCTTGACAACGGGAATTATTTTAAATTAATTAATGAAATTTCTGTGTTTGTAATATAATAAAATGGATTCAATATTTGTAATAATAAGGTCCAAATTATTTAATAAAGACGCTTTTGTTTTTGGACATTATGAATAGTAACGACGGCAATTATCTTTAATTATCGTGATCAATTAGTAATCGGGTAGTTAAGGGTAATAAAATAATATCATAATAATATAAAATTACCCATCCATGTGTCTTATTTCTATTTTTTGAGTCATTTACAACCATGGTATGCCTTGTGCCAACTTTGGGACCC
Source organism: Viscum album (assembly GCA_963277665.1). Taxonomy (NCBI): domain Eukaryota; kingdom Viridiplantae; phylum Streptophyta; class Magnoliopsida; order Santalales; family Viscaceae; genus Viscum; species Viscum album. The sequence goes on from OY728128.1 coordinate 529,662,965, forward strand.
CATGGAATCACTTTTGGGTGATAGTGACATTTTATCATTTTATTTTTAAAGAAAGGAAAATATAACAAAAGTATGTAACACCTAAGTAAAACAATTTTAATTTTGTCTAAATAAATGATATCTTCGACTATAAATAGTCATTAGAAATATAAATATATTTCCTACATCATGGTATTTTTTTATAATTTTTAGACATTAAATAAATAAATTTATTTATGACACTATGACGATGCAGCGATTACCTCATTAATGAACGATTTAAATAAAATGAAAAGATAAGGTAAAATATAAGACTTACACTTGTCTAAAACCTATTGTATGGTTGTATTTATAACCCTTATCACCTTATCCTATAAATATATCTTTGTGGTACCTTTAAAATCTGAAACTCATTTTATAATAAAGTAACATTCCAAGACGTTCCAAGAGTGCCCCTCCTCCCTCTTATAAAAGGCCCCCACCTCTACCCCCTTACCCACACCTCTTAAGCCATTGTATCATCCAAAATCTACTCATATTGTCTATACACATCCCTATATTAATTTTAGAAGCCTCACTTTGGGCAGAAGTCTTTCCAAGGAAGCCTTTGGGCTCAAATCAAAAAGAGTTACCCGATTTGAAGGTAATGTCTTCTCTTATGTTTTTTTGTTTTATTTTGCTTCTCCACCCCCCTAAACTCTTTTTATTCCTTTATTTTGTAACAAAACCAGTATCTTCAATATAATAAAATGTTTTTATGAGAATTATTCGAGCTACACTTATACACACCTCCATCTATTTGTTAAAGAACATACTGTTTCCGTGGGTGGCGAATTACTGCCTCACGAAACGATGATTGTTCAATCTTCTTTTAACACCTCTCATGGTGGCCATTAAGATGTCACTGTATTTATATATGATATATATATTATGTTTAATTCCTCCTTATGCTTCTTTATTTTTCATTTATTCCATAACTTTATGGTTTCCATAATGGGTAAACGCGATAATTTCATTTTAGGAAGTGCAGACTACCGCCCCTTCAAAGTGATTTGAATCGTTAATGTCATATGTGTGATGTATAAAGGATGGAGTTAATGATATTATATATGATATTATACTATAATTATAATATACCTATGTATCATTATGTTTTAATTCCATTAAAGTATGAAATAGAAATGAAAGTAGCGTTCATACGTACGTACGGCTTACCGTCTCCATGAACGGTACATTTCATTTCTTATCTCCAAATGTTATGTACTATTATAAGTACATATATATAATGGATATATATGATATATATTACATATAAATTATGAATATAATTCTTTAATTATAATATATATATCTCTCATTTAGTTTTAATTCCATTAATATGACAAAGAAATGAACGTAGCGTTCATGCGTACGTACGGCCTACCGTCTCCATGAACGGTGAATTTCATTTTTTTATCTCAAAATGTTATGGAATAGTATAAAATGAATATATACTGGATATATATGATATTTAAATCATTAATACTATTCTGGAGATGGTTTACTTATAACTACATGGACAATTCTTTTCAAACAAGTTCATTTTTGACTCATATACCGAACATCGACAAAAACGTCTGATATGAACTTACATAATTAACTAATTATTATAAAGTTATAATATGTGATATTAATTGAATAATAAACTTTAAATTATGTCCTTAAGCACTTGTAAATTGACCAAAGTTTATTATTCAAAAATATAAATAAACGAACAAGACAAGTTGGACTTGAGGTAAGGGATCCTACCTCTCTCTTTCTTTTTAAATACTCTCTTTTATGTAATTTATTTTAAGCTCCATGTTCTTATGTTGGGGGTCTTATTTTATATTCATCCTACTATACTTTTTTTGTTCATATTATGAGAGACCCCCTATTTCTCTCATCAATTCATTTTAGGAATTTTTAAGTGGCGCCGTTAGGCTGCCGAATTTTTGTAAGGGATCCTACCTCTCTCTTTCTTTTTAAGCACTCTCTTTTATGTCATTTATTTTAAGATCCATGTTATTATTTTGGGCATGTTATTTTATATTCATCCTAATTTCATTTTTGTGTTCATATGATGATCGACCCCCTCTTTCTCTCATCAATTCATTTTAAGAATTTTTAAATGGCGTCGTTAGGCTGCCGAATTTTTGTAAGGGATCCTACCTCTCTCTTTCTTTTCATGTATTCTCCATTATGTCATTTATTTTAAGATTCATGTTCTTATGTTGGGGATATTAATTTATATTCATCCTACTGTCCTTTTTCTATTCATATGATTAGATACCCCCTCTTTCTCTCATCAATTCATTTTAAGAATTTTTAAGTGGCGTCGTTAGGCTGCCGAATTTTTGTAAGGGATCCTTTCACCCTTCTCATTTTCAAAGTTCTATTTTCATGTCAAGTATTTCAAGTTACTTTTTCTTATGTTGGGGTATGATATCTATATCCATAATACTATCCTTTTATGTTCATATGAGGAGATACCCTATTTTATTTCATCAATCCATTTTTGGAAGTTTTAAGTGGTGTCGTTAGGCTACCGAATTTTCGTAAGGAATTTCTTATCTCACTTTTAATTCCATGATATCTCCATTGTTTTCCACTTATTTATTTCATGTGGTTTATTTACTTCCCATGATTGTATTATTTGTGTAGTATACTTTAATTTATGTTTATTTATATCTTAATTGTATGACCCTTCTTTCATGGGGTGTACGTTTCGGAAAGTTACCCAAATCGGTAAGAAAACCTTTCACCCTCCTCTTTTTAAAAGACTTTTTTTGTTATGTATTTTAATTTACATATTATTATGTTGGTATATGTTCTTATATATCTTTATTGATGTAAATTTTTTGTACAAGTGATGAGATACCATTTTCTCTCTCATCAACTCATTTTCTGAATTTTAATGTGACGTCGTTAGGCTGTCGAATTTTTGTGAGGGAACTTCTTAACCCAATTTCAATTATTTGGGTTAAAACTCTACTTCTTGATTATGTCATGATATTAATATGTTTGAATTACCTATGATTGTTTTACACTTAATATCCACTTATATTGGGTGTATTTATATTTGTCACACATAATTACATAATTGATTTATCCTTAATCTAAGGATATCGTCTTTGTAAGGGACTTCGTCTCAATCTCATTTCATTGAGGCATATTTTGTTTTATACATAACTTTCTTTTATACAGTGTATAAAACCCTTTGACTTTTACATTTATTCAAAAGGAATCTTTTTATACGAAGAGTTTTACTAAACGAAAAAAGGGAATGTTTTTGTCTTACGTATGCGGCGACAATGACTTCTATGCCGTCGTGACCATTATTTGAGTTTCGGCTTCCTCTAAAAGCCATAACTTTTTTTTAAATGAAAAATAAATACCATGTTTTACTTTTCTTTTATTTTGGTATTGAAAATTGTTTTGATAATGTTTTGATTATATCAATGTGTTTTTGATATCTTGTGATTGAAATGTGGAAATGTTGTGTTTCCTTTATGCATGTTTTATGTGATACGATTATGTTATGGTTCTTGGGAATTGTTTATGAAGAAGGGTGGTTCCATGATAAACTAAGGGTGGGTGAGCCAAATATATCTCTCCAATGCATTGGGTAACATGAAGGAGTTAAACGCTAAGGTTTCTCCAAAGAGATTTAGGGAATATACTATGATGGGTATTCCAAACATAACCATGAGGGTTACTCCCTATGTAAGAATGTTATTAATACCTCAAGTTACCTTTATGTCTTATTATTTCTATGATTTATACATAAATATTATGATTTTAGAAGGTATGTTATGATTGAGAGTTATGGTTTCATTGATTTGTATTTATTGGCAGGTTAATGTTTTCTTTCATTATGTTATAACCCTTACTGAGCTTTTTATGCTCATCCTAATTTTTTGAAATGTTTTTCACATGTTATAAGGAAGGGTAAGAGAAAGGAAGTATTCAAGAAGATTTATATCAAGAAAATAACTCTTGTTTTATTTAAGGATTTTTTTTAGTGTTGTGAAAAATCGGTTGTAGTAGTGTCAACTTTGTAATCTTTTGAGATGTAATAGTTATGTCCTAATTCTCTAAAACTCTAAACCTGAAAAGATCCTCAATGTGAATTATTCATTTAATTAAATATTAATAAATGTTTTAAGGTCAGGTCCTTATAGTTGGTATCAGAGGTCAGTTTAGATAACTTTAGAGGTTAGAGTGTTGTTTAAGCATAAGTGACAAGTTGTGTATAACCACAATGGTTAGTATATTAGATGGAGTCTTTTTTTTTGAAATTTAGAATGAGTTTGAGATAACTTGGATAATTATATCTTAGTTTTTATATTCCTAATTTGTACATGATGATTTTGTTGATATACTCACACTGACATTTTTGGTTTTAGTATATGGATAGATCTTGCAGGAACCAAAGTGAAAATGGGTTTGAAGGAAATTGTGGTGGTTCTCTGATTAAGAGACTGAATGAAATGGGGGATTCAATGAGAAATCTAGTGGTTATTCTAAACCAACTATCATGAGTCATTATTGACCACTTGAACCTTGGTGAGTTCTCTAATGCATCATGTATGATACAACCAACTCGATGTGGAAGTTCAGGTAATAATTATAAAGGTAACCATTAGGGTTTATATGATCCTTACTTTTGAGGTAATTATGGGTTACTATATGTTATGATGGAAAATGAAAGGCATGAGATAAACTTGAGGTTAAAATATGTTATGGTTATTTTTGAATATTTTATCTCTTTTTGGGGAATGTTTTAAGAATTGTATAGTTTTGGAAAGAGGACAACACGCAGACCGTGTGACAACCTGTCGCATCAGATGAAGCTGTGGGAATCGAACCCACAACCAAAGTGTGATTGGTATTTATCACCTACCACTGGGCTACATGAATTCCCTGGTTAGTTTGACTAATTATTTTTAGTTAGATGATATTATGAATCAGGAATAAGTTTATTTTGGGTCATCTATGGAAATTATTAACCTATCATGGAAGATATGTGATTAGGTTGATTACTTTTTAGTATGAGACTTTAAGAGTAATTGATTTTTTTTGGAGATAAATTTTATGATTTACCTTGGAAGACTATGTGACTAAATCCTTTAGAGATTTGGGTTTAAATCATAGTTTGGTTTATCTTTGAAGAATTTTATGGACAGCTGTTTATTTAATGGTCTTTGTTGAACTTTGGATAATGTTTGACAAATTTTAGAGATTAAGTGTAGTATTTCTTTTTATAAAGGATTATCCTTTTTGGGTATTATCTGATCTCATACTAATAATTTTGGTTTTGGTTTTGGTCTAAAGACATGGGAAATGTATATTTCTCTTTTGTGGATTAGGTGATTCTCTAGAAGTTGATTATAGCGCTCTTAATGTGAACAAGTCATCCTGGATACTCATCGTTTGGAGAAAATATGAGTTATTGTTAGAAATCTAGTAAAATTTGAAAGTCCACGTGACAAGTAAATATATTTCCTTATGTTTTAGTTAATCTCATAAATGAATTCCTCAATGAAATGTAACTTAAAACAAAAATTTTATTTGTTAACGTTTCCTACTGGGGAATCAAAAACTATTTAACCCATCACAAGTTTGTGATTTTCTGGTGGTTAACTTTCTTCTAAACATGTTTTATATCACTCTCCATCAGACCTTGATGGTTTGTTTTTTTCCTCCATATCAATGTTTTCATGGAATCCTAGTATCTGTTATCTCAGGTGACCTTTTCACTTCTCTTTATTTCTTTTAAATTGATATTTTTATTGACTCCTTTTCCGATGTGGGGCTTTCAATGAATTTTTCGAGCCCAATTTTTTTTAAATTGCGAGGATGCAATTCCCAAAAGGGAGGAAGGATGTAACATCCCAGGTAAATAAAGAATATTACATTTTCATATTTATTAATATTTGTGAATAAAATATTAATATTACTTTAAATGGGATGCTATGTTCGATGGCGTACCCAATATGCAACAATGAGTTTCTTTGAAATCTTACAATGCACACTAATAATATAATAATATTATTGTAAATGGTAGTAAACTCCTAGCCGATGTAATGGCAGGAATTAACAGAACTAACTAAAAAGTTATTATATATGTTTGTAAAATATTTTTACATTTATCCAATAAATGTTAGAGGCTTAAAATGCAAATGAATCCAATTTTAAGAATAAATATTATAATATTCTTTAAAAGGTCGATTAACCGCCTTTTGATGGAGAACCCATTTTAAATCTACTTTTTGTCACTTTTATATGTTATATTTGAAAAAATAAAATCCTTCTTTAGAATCAAGACATCAAAATTTACTTTGTGAAAATTTTTGTTATTTTCCGATAAAGATCATTTTTAGTGAAAAATGATGTATTTTAATTCAAAACCTCATTTTAATCTAATTTATTTATATTTTTAGATTATCTTTTTAATTGATCTTAAAGTTTAATTAAAATATATTTTTACCATTTAATCCAATGGTGGTCATTTGAATTAATTTCACTTTGAAATTGGACATAAACAAGTGTCAATCTTTTAATAGATATTGTTTCTTAAAAACACGTTATTTGTTTTGACATCGGGAATTGATTATAAAATTAATTAATGCATCTTATATGTTTTTAATTTGGTAAAATTGATATCATTTTTGAATTTGGAATATCAAATATATCTTAGGGTGAATTTTTTGTATTTTTCTGACACATGTTCATTTTTAATGAATAGTGAAAAATACTGCATTTTAATTCAAAATTGCATTTTTATCAAATTTATTTATATAGTTAGATTGTAATTTTAATTGGTTTTAAGGTGTAATTTAATTATTTTTTATCATTTAATACAATTTTATTCATTGGATGTAATTTCACTTTTAAATTGGATGTAAAAACAAATCAATCTTTTGATAGATTTTACTTCTTAAAAATCCATCTTTGGTTTTGACAACGGGAATTATTTTAAATTAATTAATTCAATTTCTGTGTTTGGAATTTGATAAAATGGATTCCATATTTGGAATAAGAAGTTCCAAATTAATTAATTAAGACTCTTGTTTTTTGGACATTATGAATAGTAACGAAGGCAATTATCTTTAATTATCGTGATTAATTGGTAATCGGGTAGTTAAGGGTAATAAAATAATATCATAATAATATAAAATTACCCATACATGTGTCTTAATTCTATTTTTTGAGTCATGGCCGACCATGGGATTCCTTGTTCCAACTTTGGGACCCCATGGAATCACTTTTGGGTGATAGTGACATTTTATCATTTTATTTTTAAAGAAAGGAAAATATAACAAAAGAATGTAACACCTAAGTAAAACAATTTTAATTTTGTCTACATAAATGATCTCTTAAACTATAAATATTCATTGAAAATATAAAAATATTTTATACATCATGGTATTTTTTTATAATTTTTATACATTAAATAAATAAATTTATTTATGACACCATGACGATGCAGCGATTACCTCATTAATGAACGATTTAAATAAAATGAAAAGATAAGGTAAACTATAAGACTTACACTTGTCTAAAATCTATTGGATGGCTGGATTTCGAACCCTTATCACTTTATCCTAGAAATATATCATTGTGGGACCTTTAAAATCCGAAACTCATTTTATAATAAAGTAACATTCCAAGACTTTCCAAGAGTGCCCCTCCTCCCTCTTATAAAAGGCCCCTACCTCTACCCCCTTACCCAAAACTCTCAAGCCCTTGGATTGTCCAAACTCTACTCATATTGTCTCTACACATCCCTATATTACTTCTAGAAGTCTCACTTTGGTCAGAAGTCTTTCTAAGCAAGCCTTTGGGCCCAAATCAAAAAGAGTTACCCGATTTGAAGGTAATGTCTTCTCTTATGTTCTTTTCTTTTATTTTGTTTCTCCAACCCCCTAAACTCTTTTTATTCCTTTATTTTGTAACAAAACCAATATCTTTAATATAATATGATTTTTTTATGATAATTATTAGATCTACACTTATACAAACCTCCATCTAATGGTTAAAGAACATACTGTTTCTGTGGGTAGCAAATTACTGCCTCACAAAACGATGATTGTTCAATCTTCTTTTAACACCTCTCATGGTGGCCATTAAGATGTCACTGTATTTATATATGATATATATATTATTTTTATGTTCTCATTATTATTATTTATTTTTCATGTATTCCATACCTTTATGGTTTCCATAATGGATAACGCGATAATTTCATTTTAGGAAGTGCAGACTACCACCCCCTCAAAGTGATTTGAATCGTTAATGCCATATGTGGGATGTATAAAGGATGGATTTAATGATATTATATATTATATTATACTGTAATTATAATATACCTATTTATCATTATGTTTTAATTCCATTAAATTATGAAATAGAAATGAAAATAACGTTCATGCGTACGTACGGCTTACCGTCTCCATGAACAGTACATTTCATTTCTTATCTCCAAATGTTATGTACTATTATAAGTACATATATATAATGGATATATATGGTATATATTACATATAAATGATGAATATCATTCTGTAATTATAATATATATATCTCTCATTTAGTTTTAATTCCATTAATATGACAAAGAAATGAAAGTAGCGTTCATGCGTACGTACGGCCTACCGTCTCCATGAACGGTGCATTTCATTTTTTCATCTCCAAATGTTATGGAATAGTATAAAATGAATATATAATCGATATATATGATATTTAAATCATTAATACTACTATGTAGATGGTTTAATTATAACTACATGGACAATTCTTTTCAAACAAGTTCATTTTTGACTCATATACCGAACATCGATAAAAACGTCTGATATGAACTCACATAATTAAATAATTATTATAATATTATAATATGTGATATTAATTGAATAATAAACTTTAAATTAGTTCCTTAATCAATTATAAATTGACCAAAGTTTATTATTCAGGAATATAAAGAAACAAACAAGACAAGTCGGATTTGAGGTAAGGGATCCTACCTCTCTCTTTCTTTTTAAGTACTCTCTTTTATGTCATTTATTTTAAGCTCCATGTTATTATGTTGGGGATGTTATTTTATATTCATCCTACTGTACTTTTTTTCATATGATGAGATACCCCCTCTTTCTCTCATCAATTCATTTTAAAAAAATTTAAGTGGCGTCATTAGGTTGCCGGATTTTTGTAAGGGATCTTGCCTCTCTCTTTCTTGTTAAGTACTCTATTTTATGTCATTTATTTTAAGCTCCATGTTCTTATGTTGGGGATTTTATTTTATACTAATCCTAATGTAATTTTTTTGTTCATATGATGAGATACCCCATCTTTATCTCATCAATTCATTTTAAGAATTTTTAAGTGGCACTGTTAGGCTGCCGAATTTTTGTAAGGGATCCTACCTCTCTCTTTCTTTTCATGTATTCTCCTTTATGTCATTTATTTTAAGATTCATGTTCTTATGTTGGGGATTTTATTTTATATTCATCCTAATATCCTTTTTTTGTTCATATGATGATAGACCCCCTCTTTCTCTCATCAATTCATTTTAAGAATTTTTAAGTGGCACCGTTAGGCTGTCGAATTTTTGTAAGGGATCCTTTCGCCCTTCTCATTTTCAAAGTTCTATTTTCATGTCAAATATTTCAAGTTACTTTTTATTATATTGGGGTATGATATCTATATCTATCATAATTTCCTTTTATGTTCACATGATGAGAGACCCTATTTTATTTTATTAATCCATTTTTGGAAGTTTTAAGTGGCGCCGTTAGGCTGCCGAATTTTTGTAAGGAATTTCTTATCTCACTTTTAATTCCATGAGATATCCATTGTTCGCCACTTATTTATTGTATGTAGCGTATTTACTTCCCATTATTGTATTCTTTGTGTAGTATACTTTAATTTATGGTTATTTACATCTTCATTGTATGACCCTTCTTTCATGGGGTGTACGTTTCGAAAAGTTACCCAAATCGGTAAGGGAACCTTTCACCCTCCTCTTTTTAAAAGAATTTTTTTTGTTATGTCTTTTAATTTATATATTATTATGCTGGGATATGTTCTTATATATCCTTATTGATTTAAATTGTTTGTACAAGTGATGAGATACCATTTTCTCTCTCATCAACTGATTTCTGAATTTTAATGTGACGTCGTTAGGCTGTCGAATTTTTGTAAGGGAACTTATTAACCCAATTTCAATTATTTGGGTTAAAACTATACTTCTTGATTATGTCATGATATTAATATGTGTAAATTACCATTGATTGTTTTACACTTAATATCAACTTATATTGGTTGTATTTATATTTGTCACACATAATTACATAATTGCTTTATCCTTAATCTAAGGATACCGTCTTTGTAAGGGACATCGTCTCAATCTCCTTTCATTGAGGCATATTTTGTTTTATACATAACTTTATTTTATATGGTGTATAAACCCCTTTTAATTTTACTTTTATTCAAAAGTAATATTTTTATATGAAGCTTTTTACTAAATGACAAAAGGGAATGTTTTTGTCTTACGTATGCGGCGACAAGGACTTCTCCGCCGTCGTGACCATTATTTGAGTTTAGGCTTCCTCTACAAGCCATAACTTTTTTTTAAATGAAAAATAAATACCATGTTTTAATTTTCTTTTATTTTGTTATTAAAAATGGTTTTGATAATTTTTTGACTATATCAATGTGTTTTTGATATCTTGTGATTGAAATGTTGAAATTTTATGTTTCCTTTATGCATGTTTTATGTGATACGATTATGTTATGGTTCTTTTGCATTGTTTATGAAGATGGGTGGTTACATGATAAAATAAGGGTGGGTGAGCCTGATATAGCTCTCCAATGCATTGGGTAACGCAAAGGAGTTAAACTATAAGGTTTCTCTGAAGAGATTTAGGGAATATATTATGATGGGTATTCCAAACGTAACCATGAGGGTTACTCCCTACATAATAATGTTATGAATGCCTCAAGTTACCTTTATGTCTTATGATTTCTATGAGTTATACATAAATATTATGATTTCAGATGTTATGTTATGATTGAAAGTTATGGTTTCATTGATTTTTATTTATTGGCAGGTTAATGTTTTCTTTCATTATGTTATAACCCTTACTGAGCTTTTTATGCTCATCCCAAGTTTTTGAAATGTTTTTCACAGGTTATAAGGAAGGGTAAGAGAAAGGAAGTATTTAAGAAGATTTATATCAAGAAAAGAACTCTTGTTTTATTTAAAGATTTTTTTATTGTTGTGAAAAATCAGTTATAGTAGTAGTGTCTACTTTGTAATATTTTGAGATGTAATAGTTATGTCCTAATTCTCTAAAACTCTAAACCTAAAAAGATCCTCAATGTGAATTATTCATTTAATTCAAGATTAAGAAATTTTTTAAATCTGGGTCCTTATAGATAGAATCTATGGAATTTAGCCTTGACTAATCCCAAGATAAGATTAAATAAATAAAGCATGATAGGAACTATTTATGGAAGAAGTTCAAGATTATCAATATCATGACCCAAACCATATTCGCCAAACCACCCAAAGAAAATCTCTCCTTCACACACCTTTCCCTTAGGGAGTTCACTAGTGTAAATTATCATAATAAATCATATTTAGGCTATATATTTTGCCTAAATGGTGGTGTGGTGAGTTGGAGAAGCTTGAAAAAACTTGTTGTCACCAATTATACAATGGAATCTAAGTATATAGAGACTTCCAATGCACTTAAGGAGGAATCCTAAAAATGAGTCTTTATCTTAGATATTGGTTTTGTGCCTAGTAGTGTAGACCCTTTTCCAGTTTATTGTGATAATACTACTACAGTTGTGCTATCCAAGGATCCCAAATCACACAATAGTACAAAGCATATACTTCAAAAGTTTCATATATTGAGGGATTTTACTCAGAGAGGTGACATCACAGTTAGAAGAGTATCCATAGAGGATAAAGTGGAATCCCCCCTCACTAAATATATATATTAATAGAATAATTATTCTTATGTGAGAGCTAGTGTGTTGAGGATTATTAGTTGTTGGATCTAGTGAAAGTTGGAGTGTTGTGACTGGGTTCCATGTACCCAAATATTATATGTACTTTGATTACCATTACATGTATACAGTTTTATTTATATATGTTTTTATCATACCATAATAGTGTTTATACTTATACATCCACTATATTTATGGTAATTTCCTTATATTACATGCCGTATAAAAAGGTTATAGTAGTTCCCATGATATAATGAGAACCTATAGATACCATGACTATAATCCTAGGATTATTCCCTATATTCTAGATACATTATGATAATAGGACATAGATGATGTGTGGCTATCAGGTTTTGGGAACTCATAAAAATTTAGACTTATTCTCATGAAGTATGTACTTGGTGATATCAAGTAGATGATGTAGCATCCAAAAGTTATTGAAATTGGATGTTATGTCGTAGAGCTTATTTTTCACCGTAACTACCATCCATAGTGAAAGGGTGAAAAAATTGGAAGAACCGCCCAAGATCTATCATCTAGCCTCCACAACACATCCCATAAATTCACACCATAGTTACACCAAAATATCTAGAACCATCAAGCTGACTGATATGCCTCAGAATCCAAACAATGTTATAGTCCTCTTCCCAAGATGATAGAATCTCATAAATGACCACAATGTGGATTCTAGATGCATCTTTAACCAAGAAAAACTACAATGTGGAAAACTTCTTTGTTCTGTAGTCCTTATTTTTTTGGGACTCGTTGCGACGTAGTACTATGTGCTACCTCATAATGATTATTTTTCTGTTTTTCCAATAAATTCTTGAGGCCCTTAAAAATCATCTTTCTCTTAGCTTTTTCTCTTGATCCTGGAGAGATATATGTTATTATTCAACAACTATTCCAACCCTAAATCTCTTAGATTCATTATCCATGTTAGAGGACCAACCCTTGGTGATTCGAAGTGAGTTCATCTCCTATTATCCTTGGTTTTACTCCTTTTTTGGGGTTAATCTCATTTCTAATCCTATATCACTATCTTCTACTTGAATATCATCTTGGAACACTTCTTATATTATGGTTTTATGATGTATTGATGTTCATTATATGGAAATTAGTCTTCTTTCTATAATTGATAAGAAATTCATGATCTATTCTTGAATCAAAAATAGATTCGGTAAATTAACATCCTCTCCCTCGACATACCTCAGAGTTGGTTTTGTTGATTGACCCCTTAAGGGATGTGATTCTATAACCACCCTTATTGACATGGAATCTTCTTTAGTATCCTTTATAAACCTATTTTTTGAGGGACTAGAACCTAAGTTAGGAATCCTTGATGTGTGATCTTGTTATTTTTGGGTGTGTGGCATGTTTGATATTTGATCCTTGATGAAGCTTGGAGTTCTTCATAAAAACCCGTAATGTTGGAAGTTACTTATCATTTGGGGAATTTTTATGCACATGTTTCCTTGGTATGATTCTTATGTTGGTATGCTATGATTATTGTGCTTTATTGTGATTTCATGTGGTTGTGTACATATCCCATGAGACTATTTTTATTACTTGTTTCCATGATTATTCTTATAGATTATTTTTTCATATTTGGCATTGATCACATGTGTTTTTTGTTGCTAATATTTTGTCATGATGATATGTTATAATTTTCTTGTATGATTTAACCTTTTATGTGGGTTATCATTCCTTTGGAGGTATTATTATTAGTTCTCAGAATAAGTGGACCATCATGACATGTTGATCCCTTAAAGGGGGAGATAATGGAAATGATGGACCTGAGCACAAGGTATGAATATTATGATGCATCATGGATGTCATGTGACTCACTCAAGGACTAGAGGATGTCAAGTTCCATGTTTACTTGAGGCATAGTGGATGCTAATTATCATTATCACTTGATGCATCATGGATTATAAGTATCATTATACATGTGATTCCTAGAGATGTTTATTAGTAGGTTCACATGATATAGAGTAGTATATTTACTATAATCATGGTTAGTTATTGATTATTTCTGATATCTTGATATTCATTACTTCATGAAGTTGAAGAAAGTAAAGTCGAGGCTTATAGTGGATTGGTTTTTACATGAGTGATTGGGATGTGATTTTTTATGATTGATTATTAATTTATTGTTATAATGTCACACTCATGTTATACATGTGCACTTTTTTTAAGGATTCAATGGAGGTTTCCTACTAGTTTTTATTACTTGAACCTTATACGGTCATTTTGATGCATGTGTAAATTTTGTGTATAAGGATCCAGATAATGGAAAGGGGCCTATGGAAGATGATTTAGCTAAGGATCATGGAGTTAGGAGTAGTAACAAAACATAATCTAGAAGTTACTAATGTTTTATTTATTTATTTTCATTTTTTCACATTCACTCTAGTTTGGATTTCCATATTGGGAGCCTATTTTTTTATATGATATGTGTTTCATTTGGTATTATATTCTTCTGATTTATTATTCTGAGTTGTTTTATATTTTATTTATATTATTGGTTCAAGGATATGATACTAAGGGTATAGTATCCCAACTAATGGACTTTGATCCCTTGCTACTAGTTGGCAGACTCTTACATGTGGGGAGGTGTGCATGGGGTCTTGTGGCTCTCTAGATCAGAACTGTTGGTTCAGGTCATGGTATTAAAAATGGTATCATATAACATTTTTATTCTTTTATTTTTACTAACTTGAGACATGTTATAAATGAGATAGGTTGTGTGAGACTCGGATTGGGGAGTTACCATGTTCCTGGACAGCTCATACATAACAGACCTCTGAGTTACCATTCATGGGATTGTTATTATAGTTCTTATGAGATTTTGGGTTCCTTCGTGAATTATGAGTAAGAATATAGGATTGTATTCTATATATATACCTATTATTATGAAACATAGTTGTTCTTTAATTTAATGTCTTTATTTTTATATTTATTCGGGATAGAATTGAATTTTCTATTGTGTGATATATCTATATTGAAATTAGTTAGTATAAACTAGTCATGTTGTTGTGTTTTTATATATATGACTATGACTAATGTATAGGTATAGAGGCCTTAGTTAATTCTAGGAGGAATATACCTTGGGTTATGGGTAGACTCCTAGGATATCCTTACCTGATCCCATAGATTTGTTAAGATCATACTTAAATGTTCCAAATGTTCCCTTCATGTTATAGAAGATGTATCCATAAAGGAGACTGATGTAACCACTAGTTGACATGGTATGGGATGTTCCTAGTAGGAATTATTCCCATATTCCACTACCTACTATGCAGGAGGGTGTAACAATGCATGCTCCTAAACCTTCTCGAGTGGTGTAGGCAGTTATCCCACCTTATTCAGGATTCCTTCCACTAATTCCTTCTCATGGAAGAGGGACACCATGGTTCATGGTCTACTATGATAGAGACTTCCATTTTCTACATCTACCTTCCTTTTATAGTACATGAGGTTCTCAGGATATAGAGGATTTGATATATATCATTAAGGGTGTCTCTAACCTCATTGAGACACTTGAGGAATGCAAGGTGAAGCTGGCAGTGTTCATGCCATAGAGACCTTCTGGGAGGTGGTGGGGAATGATGGGATAAGCTAGCTGACATAAGGGTCTCACCTAGGAGACTTTCAAGGACCTATTCTTCAGGAAATTATTTCCTGATATACTAAATCTATACTGGGAATAGGAGTTCATAGGGCTACAAAAAGGTTCCACGATGGTATCCTTATACTCCTCTAAATTCATTAAGCTACTTATTTTTTCGTCTCTCTTGGTTGGAAATGATGTATAGAATGACAAGAAGTTCAAGATCGGTCTTTTCCCTAACATCAGGTAGAAGGTTAGTACCATTGACCTAGTGACACACTCGCAGGTTCTACACAAGGCCTTGACTATCGAGAATGGTCTAGAGGAGGGTCGAGCAGTTAGAATTTTCCCACCCCTCAGTACTCAGTAGAGTGGACCTATTACTACTACTATGACTATCTCTTCTGGTAGCAAGAAGAGGAAGGTTGGGTATTTGCATCAAGGTAGTGGTAAGAAGGTGGAGTAGAGTTTGGTGTCTTCAGTTCCCTCGGGAGGAGTACCATAGTTCTTCAATTATGGGAAGGTTATTCATTACAACTAGTTCTACATATCACCTCAAATCTAGTGTCATTAGTGTGGAAAGATGGAAAAATTATATCATTTTTACTATAGGTATATGAGATCATGTTTCCACATAGTAACTAGGAAACCATGGATAGGGAACCGAGGATACATCTAGGGTTCTTAACATCAGGCTCAGATAATGATGACTCAGGTGAGTCACATACCTCAAGGACAGAGTCAAAGAGGTGAGGCAAGCCAAGTTTATGTATTGAATCAGTATCCAGTAGATGGTGGTGAGGGATTGTCAATTTTTTGAGGTATTATCTTGATCACTTATGCTTTATTTACTACATTTTTTTATACCATTACTTCTCATTCCTTCTTATATCCACAAGTTTTTGTTATACTTGACTTACTGGTCAAGTTTTCTTCTAGGTTACTTTTCCTCAATACATCAATAGGCCCAAAAGTGTATCTTCATCAGTAATTCCCAGAGTTTCCTATAGTTTATTCTTATTATATACATATATGTGAATTCATAATTCTAGAGATAATGAGATTTTATGTGAATCTCAGCATGGACTAACTGACCATATTCCAATCTCACATTGGTTGTTATCAATGATGGGTTTCATTTACATCACCCAAAGGAGAGAAGTACCTGATGATCAAATAATGGTAATTTGGAGATAGTATAGTTGGTATATAATTAAGTCAACTTGTGATGAACCTGACATAGATTGCAGGCTTGTCTCTTTTATCAGGATCAATGGTAGCCACTTATCTTTTCCTCTAGTTGTGGATATATATTATGAAATCTTCTCAGAATACTTCATAGGACTTCCCCCTGATATAGGAATTTACTTTGATATAGATATCATTCTAGGTACACATCCCACTTTTATACCCCCTTATCATATGACGCTATCCGAGTTGAAGGAGCTCAAGGTGTAGCCTAAGGAATTTAAGTGTAATGGATTTATCATGTCGAGTACATCACTATGGTGTGCACATATTTTGTTTTATAATAAATCATATGGTATTCTTTGAATATGCATTGATTATTGGAAGCTGAATTAGGTAATGGTGAAGAACTGATATCTTTTTCCTATAATCAATTATCTATTTTATCAGTTGAAAGGATCTTGATGGTTCTCTAAGATTGATCTTCGATTGGGCTATCACCAATTGTAGGTTAGATAGGATAAAATCCTAAAGACTTCATTTTTAAGTAGATATGAGATATATGAGTACTTGGTGATGTCGTTTGGAATTAAGAATGTGCCAATAGTGTTCATGGATCTCATAAACAATATCTTTCACCCATATCTTAACTCGTTCATCGTGGTTTTCATTAACAACATCATAATTTACTCATTAACCCTAAAGCATTATTCTAGACATCTCAATATATTATTGAGTATGCTTCGAGAACCTCATTTTTATTCCAAGATATCAAAGTGTAACTTTTGGATTTCAAAGGAGAAATTATTAGGTCATGTGGAGTCTGAGCTAGGTATATTTATGGACCCAGAGAAAGTGTAGGTAGTGATATCTTGGAAACAACCCTAAAATTTGTTTGAGATCAAGATATTGTTGGTTTTAGTAGGATATTGTTGATGTTTTATCTAGGACTTCTCCCATTTATCATCACCCATGACTGTGTTGAAGAATAAGAGAGTGAAGTTCTAGTGATTGGACCAGTGTGAAGAGGTGTTTCTAAAGCTAAAGAGGATGTTGATTATAGCTTCAGTATTGACACTTCCCGAGATAGGGATTGGTTATGTTATATATTGTGATGCATTATGCATTGTTTTTGGATAATTATTAATGTATAGGGAGGAGGTAGTATATTATGGTCCACATTAGTAGTAACCTCGTGAGAGAAAATATACTACCAATGACATGGAGATATAATTTTTGGTCCACACTTGTAAATTTTTGAAAAACTATCTCTTTGGTGAGTGGTTTGTTGTTTACATAAACCATAAGAGCCTTACTTGTATCTTCACATAGAGGGACCTTAACTTGATCTAGAGGCATTGGGTAGGTTATCTATAGACATTCAACTTTGAGATGGATTATAAATTAGGTAAAGGTAATGTTGTTATAGATTCTCTTAGTTATAATACACAAGTAACTCACAAGCTTAGTGAACAGCCTTCAGAGGAATATTAGTTCCTAATGAGATTGTTGTCCAATTAGAGGATGGTTGTTTTTGAGGATTAGGGATTTTTGACATGTTCTCCATTAGTGACCACATATTATTTTGTAGACTGGTTAAAGTCTATATAGGAGACCGACCCATAGTGTGTTGTGATGTGGGAATGGAAAATTGGTGGTGACCCGATTCCTAGATGGTCGTTAGATAGAAATGATGTGATCCTTGTACATGGGAGAGTAATAGTCCCTGATTCTATTAGGGAGGAGATTATGAGGTACTTACCTACCTATAAGTTGGTGGTACATCCTATAGCAATAAATATTCATCATGACTTTAGGTGATAATTTTGGTGGTCAAGGATGGAGAGGAACATTACTAGATTTGTTTCTCGATGCCTTACCTTTAATAAAGGTCGATAACCAACATCATAGTGTTTTTATCTAGCCAATTCATATTCCCTTGTGGATCGAACAGGGAAAAGTGAAGGAGTACAACCAAGAGTGCAGTATAATTCATGATGTTTTCTAGGTGGTTATTGGTCCACTAATAAAATTTTCTCATTTCTTACTAATCCATGAGAATAACTCAATAGATGACCTAGGAAATTTGTATATCCATCAGATATTATCATTAATTGGAGTTCACTTGAGAATTATATCTGATAGAGACACGTGTTTTATGTTATGGTTTTTATATGTCTTGCAAAAGTTCTTAGGGACTCAACTGATATTAAGAACAGTATACCATCCCTAGACTAATGGACATTCAAAGTCGAAGATCTGTATATTGGAGGATATGCTTCAAGATTGTATCCTAGATTTTAGTAGATCATGGGATGATCACCTTTCCTTTTTGATTTTTCATACAAAAATAGTTACCATGCTTTGATTCAGATGGAATCTTATGAGGCTCTATATGGGAGTCCATGTTTTTCACCACTTTTTTGGTACAAGGTTGGTGAGGTAGTGGTTTTGGGGATTGATATGGTACAAGAGACCTCTTAGATAGTATAGATAATTCAAAATAGGTTGTTTATGGGTTAGAATAAGAAAATATCATATGATGAGCATAGGATAAGGCCTCTATATTTTTCATTAGGCGATCGTGTTTTTCTAAGAGTGGATCTTTGTTTAGGCCACTAATGTTTAATGAATTAAAGAAAGATAACCCCTTGATATGTTACACCCTTCAAGGTATCCGAGTGGGTTAGGATAGTAGCATACCATATGTTTCTTCCTTCACAATACCAAGGTATGCATGATGTGTTTCATGTGTCCCAACTCCAGTGGTACATGCTCGATCTCATGCATGTCATCAACTATGATGATGTTGAGATGGATCCTGACACATCATATGTGGAGCACCCAGTGTGGATTTTAGATCGACACAAAAAAATCCTATGGGGGGAGACAGTACCACTTGTTTGAATTATGTGGAATCATGGATGAATCCAAGAGGATACTTGGGAGAGTAAGGTATATGTTTAGGTGTAGTGGATTGAGTTTTATGAGAAGGATTCTTATAGATGTTTCTCAAATATGAGAAGTCTTTAGTAAGGGAGATTGTATTGGCTTAAAGTTTTTGGAACTAGATACTATGATGTGGATATTTGTTGGCATCATGAAGGGTATAGCTATGGCGTGGTTATGATTTTTCATTGTTGTGGTTAGCTTGGTAGTTATAGATATTATGTCATAGTGGTGGCATGGATGCATGTGTTGTGGTGTGGAGGATGGATGATGGAGTTTTGGTAGTTCTTCTAATTTGGAACCCTTGCATAGTAGAGGGTGGTCCTGACATAGAGGTCCTAAAGGCTATAGTGTAGTAATATCCATTACATAATAGTCATGTTATATGGATTATAGGATCTCATCATCGACCATGACATGGATTTTATACATTCCTTTGACTAGGCACAACTTTGGTGTGGAAAACTTCTTTTCATTATAGTCCTCACTGGTTTGGGAATTGTTGTGGCATAGCCCTATTTGTCATGTTGTAATGCTTGTTTTTCTAGTTTCTTTATAAATTATAAAGGTCCTTTGAACTTATATTTCTATCTTATTTTCCTCTTATACCTAGAGAAGCTTAGGGGATTATTCAAGTGATCTTCCAGCCCTCAATATCTTATCTTTTCTCCCAACATTGGAGGATCATCCCTAGGAAATCTGAGGTTATTCCATCTCCTCATCTTCTTGGTTTTCCTCATTTCTTCTAGGGTTAATTGCTTGTCTAATACTATGTCACCATATTATCTATTAATCTCATCTTGGACCTATTCTATGATGACGGTTTTATAATGAATTGATGATTATTTTCAAGACCAGATTCTCTTTTCTAGAATCAAGGATGAATTCATGATCTTTTCTTAAATCAACAACAGATTTGTTGAATTGATGTCCTCTCCTTCAACATACCTCAAAATTAGTTCTATTGAAATATTATTTGTGGTAAGTTATTCTAAACCCTCACTTGTTGATGTGGAATCTTCTTGAATATCATTTTTAAACCTCTTTTTTTATGAACTAGAAGCAGAGTTAGGAATACTTGATGTGTGAGCTCATTCTCTATGGGTGTACAACATGTTTGGTCTTTGATCTTGGAAAAACCTTTGAGTTATTCATTGAAACCCTTAAAGTAGGAATTTCCTTATCATTTTTGGCTCTTTTATACACATTTTTCCTTAGTATGATTCTTGTGTTGGAATAATCTAATGATCATGCTTTATTATGATTGCATATGGGTGTATTTATAGCCTGTGAGACTGTTTATAATGATTTTTTCCACGATCATGATTATAGCACATTTTTTCATATTTGATGTTGATCACATGTCTTATGTGTTGCTACTATTTCCTCATGATTATATGATATGTGTTTTTCTTGTATGATATATATGTTTGTTATTATTCCTTTGCAGGTATTTTTCTTGGTGTATGGAACAGGTGGACTGTCATGACATGGTTATCCCTTAGAGGGGGAGTGTGCGTGACTTGAAATTATGTTAATGATCGACATGAGCATAGGATTAGGATGCAGAGATGACTCATGGATGTATTGTGACTCACTCAAGGCCTCGTGGATTCCAAGTGGCATGTTTAATTGAGGCCTAGTTGATATAGAGTAGTATAGTCACTAGATGCCTAGTGGATGTCGGGTATCTTGGTACACTTTATGTTCAGCAATGTCAAGTAGAAGGTTTGTGTGATGTAGAGAAGTATGTTTACTTGCCTCATGTCTAGTTCTTAATTATTTTATATATATATATATTCTTTCTAACATGGAGTTGAAGTAGGTACGTTCAAGGTTTGGGGTGGCCTAGTTAGCACACGAGTGATCGGTATGTGATTATTTTAATCTTTCTTACGCATTTATTGTTATCATGGAATACACTTGTTATACATGTGTACTTTTTTTAAGGATGCATTAGTGGTGTCCTATATGGTTTTATTACTCACACCCTATATAAGAATTTCTATACACATGTTGAAATCATGTATATGTATCCAAGAAAGGAAAATGAGACTGTGGAATATGGTTGAGATGAAGATCATGGAGCTAGGAGCACTATCGGAACATATTCTGTAAATTACTACTATTTTATTTATTTATTTTTTGGTCTACACATTCACTTTAGTTTGGCTTGCCACATTAGGAGCCTGTTTATTTATTATATGAAATTTGTGCCATTTTGTATTATATTCTTCCACTTGATTAATCTGAGTTGTTTTATATTTCATTTATATTATTAGTGCAAGGATATGATAATGAGGGTATAGTATCCCCACTGATAGACTTTAGACTCTTGCTGCTAGTCAGTAGCCTCTTGTATATAAAGGCATGCATGAGGTCATGTGGATCTCTGACTCAGAGATAATGGTTTGGTTTATGGAATTACATAAGAGATCATGAGGACTAACCCACCAACAGAAAACACCACATATTTTTGGTGTCATTGTTATTTCATATCTGCAAACACGTGTATTAGTATCCTAACTTGAGATTATTATCAGTGTGTAACATTTGATTGTGTACTTTGATGAAAAACAAAAACTATGAAATTTATGTCATGATGAGGTAGCTTACATTGGGTGCATCATTAGTGGTATGACGTTGATTGAATTATCAAGATAGAATTTGTTTACTTCTGAAAGGAAGTGATCTTTTAGGCCTAGATGATCAGGATGGTAGTACCTTCGCTAAATCCATGACTATAGTAGAAAAAGGTAATTTCCTACACTAAAGTTAATGAATAATAAAGCAGGAGAAGATTATGACACAATACATGCATCTTTATTTATGAGATGTCGTGAAACAAAGAGATTATATTACATAGTGTGTGTTTATAGAAAAGGTTGTCATTGTTATGACTATACCTTTTCTCCTCGGGGGCATTGATGGGTTGCTAGATTGTTCTCTTAGTCTATGATTAGTACTCCCTGCTATCTGGATAAGGGCCTAGAGGGTCACATGCTTATCATATTCAAAATTATGGGCCTCTTATTATGAATATGTGTTTAGATCATAGTGGGACCCACCATGTGGTCTTGGTGATGTCTGCTTTTGAACGATCTTCGTGAAATAAATAAATTCATATTATTCGAGTTTAGAATAATTGTTATTGAATTTATTTATTAATAGTGTTCACAAGTGATATAGTGAATACATGGAAAAAAAATTAACGAATGATTATTATTTTAATGTTCAATGTTTATTTAATACTTACAAGAATAACAAGTCAAGTTAATGGATTACTTTTATCACATTATTATATTACTAGTAAGTGATAAAAATATAAATGGATGTTTATGCCATAGTTAATAGGTCATAAGATTTCATTTATGGATTATTTAGTGGGTAATATATATTCATGAGATGTGGATCCATTTCTAGGTGTTTTTACTTCACTATTTAAGTAAGAGGAAGCTATTATTTGAAGGATTATTCATCCACTCAAATTTGAGAGATCCTCTCACATCTATCCTGCATCCTATTGAGAGAAGTCTCATATTCCAAGAATTGATCCAAGCTCACCCTTGTGGATCTAAGGAATGGAAAAGTGATAATCATGAGGACATAAAAGGCCTCATCAATTCTCTATGACATCACCCGAATATCGACAATCAGTATACCCATATACTTTTATAGCGTGTTTGAATGATCTAGATGTATGATGTCAGTTCCTTCAAGAAACAGTCTCCAATGATGAGCAGTATTCACTATCATCTTCAAATCGAATGAGGTAATTTTTTGATTAAATTGTGTGCTTAAATTATTTCAAATGGGATCCTTGGGTTTTTTATCAGGCTACACATCACCAGGGATAATTTTGTTACATCGGTCCGGTGATAAAAATTTTAAAACTCCGGTATTTTCACTTCTGTTTCACATCTTGGTACTAACACATATTAGGAATGAAATGAAAGATAAAAATAAATAAAACATATAATATTTATTGAAAACATTATAAAAATAAATAAAACTTCCATCATGTCCATTTATACATTATTATTACGTTCAAAACCTTCAAGGTTTAAAAATAATCCAAATATTTCAAAATTTGTTATATCATCATAATACTTCATGGTTTGGCCAGTGCTTTAACACTTTTATTCTTCACTTTTTTTTATCGTTGATAGGATCAATAAAAATTTTCATCATATGACTATTTTGAAATAAATTTCCTTTCATTCCATATAAAAATCATTCACTTTCAACCTATTTTTTCTTCATTAAATTTGGTTTTTCATTATTTAACAAATTTTGATGGTGTTATTTCCTCTTTTCATTTGGTGTATGTATACCTTATTCATAATATTTTTGTCAATAAAAACCATGTTTATTTTTACCTCAATCATGAAAATAATCACATTAATTTTATGGAATGGATTTTGAGTTTCATGATTACTTTTCTAGTGGTGGTGGTGAATGAATATTTTGTTACTTAATATGAATGAAAAATTGATATAGTTTTTTCAATTATTTCCTAATGGAAACCATGTTTATCATTGTTCACTATGGAAATTAAAACATACCTATTAATACAAGTCTTTAATATAATATAACTTACATTGATAACGTGTTGAAAAACATAATTGAAACATCGACTAAAATCATAAAGTATTTGAAAAACTCATCATCGATCATCGAAAAATCATGATTTCAATCGAAGTTGAGAATTATGGCATATACATACAATCATAATACAAATAAAAAAGAAATATTGATAAGAAAAAATTAAAAAATGGGAGGGTAAAAGTTATCTTCTGTTATCATATCACTACGCACACACACATATATATAAGATAATGAAATGTTAGAATATTAAAAGTAATAATAAGTAATTTTGGAGTTCAGGATTGAAAATTTTAACATTTAATATTATTTATTCATAAAAAATAATAATTTATATAACTAAATTTGGGTTTTGGGTACATTATAAAATCTTCTTAAACCCAAAATCAAATATAAGAATCGTTATATTTAACCTCCAAACTTAACCCAAACCTTGGTTGAAACCAACTAAACTCGATTTTATCTAATTGGATAGTTTAAAATACCAATTTGGTGGGTAGGGTATCTATCACCATCCCTCTTATAAACCTCAAAATTTTGTGAAATAGATCGAATTTTGATTGAAACCATGAAGAATTTTGAAATCGGTAATAAATGATCGATCATAGGTGATGCATATCATTAATAAAATGTGCATCAAATATTTGTATGATGACGATAATGACAAATGAAAATAAAAATATGAGAGAGAAATAAGAAGAAGAGGGAACGCAATGTAGAGACAAAAAAATTCACCCATTTCATTAACACATATACATATATATATAGTATATGTAATATGATCCAATGGTTAATATTAATACCTACCATATCTAATCTAATAGTTAGAATTACAAAGGTTGGAGAATATGGAAGGTTGGCCCATGTAAAAGGGTTGAATTGGGAACTGAGTATCCATCATCCTTATCATGATTATGACATACGCATATTAATATTTTATAAAACCCCCCTTGGATGTCATAATTTTATGGAATCTTATATAATATTCACTTAAAAATCCCTATGGGGAAAATAAGTGAATCCAAAGTAATTGAATTCCTTGTCATGTTGCCTCATTAAAAACCTTACTAGGAAAACTCAATGTGAAGAAACCTGATGAAGGGAAAAAGTGTGATGTATTCCCAAGTCCCCCTGATTATATCATTTAACTATGTCTTTAAGAAATCAATTAATATTTTTATTTAATTATTTCTTCAGAACATGGTAGGAAGACCATAAGTAATAATTAATAGTCTCATTAAATATTATAACTCATGGGGAAGGCCAACAGTTTCCATTAATTATAAATATCCATAATAATTTATAACATTCACTTAGATATCTATTATGATATGTGATTTCCTTGTTAAAAACCTCATAAAGGAAAAATATTTCAGGTGAAAACCCTTTATTAGGGAAAAATATTACAATAACAACAAGTCCCTATAGTATTTCCTCATTAAAAACCTTATCAAGAAACCCCAATGGGAAAAACTTAATTAAGGGAAAAAGAGAACAATAGTTACATCTCCCTCTCATAATATTCATCACTACATCATTTAACTCATATAATTTCTATGATCAATTCATAACCAAAATATTCAATTTTGAATTTTGTAATAATATCAATTTATACCCTTTAGATTTTAATGAATAAGAAGACTTTACCTTACATTATAATATAATTTCTTGATATTTAGAAGGAACATATTCACATGTACATGTATATCCTTCAAGGATAAATAAAATTTTCATTTATATTTAATCCTTCTAGGATAAGTAAGTTTTTCATCAACCCATTTTGTATGAAATATATCACTCTTGGAAGTAATAGATTTAATAGTAAAGGGTATTTTCATGAATATGTAAAATCATCCCAAAATTTATGATTTCATCTTCTATATGATTAATTAAAAACACATGGATATTATTTGTAATTATATCATCAAACATGTTAATGATTTTGTAAACTCTTCAGGAGTTTTGATGTTATCTAAAAAATATAGATTAATTAAAAACATCAATTTATACAATCCATGTGATGATAGGATCAATTTTATATTATTCCTTAAATGAATATATCTTAATATTGATACATGAAATATACTTAGAGAATTTTTAAACATTCAAGGATTCATAGTTATCATATAGATAAACAAAACAACATTATTTTTACATAATCCAAATATCCAAATTTATAAGGAATAATATTTCTTATAATAAGATCATAAATATTCAATAGTCTTAGTAGTTTGGATAATCAATCCAAAATATTATATATTGAACATATCATAAGTTAATTTAATACTTTTGTTCAGTTATTATGATATCGAAATCTATCAAAAACTATTATCATCAGTGATTTTTAAAGGAATTTAAAAATTCAAACACATTATCAACAACATTGAATGAGATATCATAATTTTTCTCATACCAATGTCACTTCAGGGAAAATATCTAAAAAGATATAATTTTGTCGATATATTCATTTTCCTCTTCAAGGAAAAATGTATTTATTGCTTTCTACTCATGACAAACAATGATTTTAGGTGGGAGTAATCATATATACTTTGTATTTTGTTCTTCATAAATATATTGGATATTATAATGTCTTTAGTTGGTGAAATCATTTTCATAAAATATGTTGGATTATAATGGTTATGTAATTATATTATCTATTCTATGAACTATAGGAGGAATAATATTTGATTCGAGGGATAATATTAAATGAATTATATGTGATGATATTAATAATCCATAAGCACCTGATAAATTATAATGTCTTTATTTGATATTGATTCTATAATATAAATAATTGATAAATGAATACATATTTTAATATAATGTCAAATGATACTATTTTCATATTATCCTTTAGGGATGTATTATTTTATATTCATTATTAAAATTTATTTATCTCTTCAAATTTTTATTGTCATCAACCCACTTCTGGTGGTTATATTATTATTATTTGTTATAAATAAATACAGAATAACCATCATTCACAAAATATCACATTCACCTTGAATTTTATTTAAAACAAAATCATGTATATTTTCATTCACTTTGGGGAATTAAATAAATATTTTTCAATAAATATTATCATTAACTTTAGGGAACAAAATAAAATTATTTTTATAATTTCTAAAGTGTCTTTAAGATAATAAAATGAATATTCAATTCAATATTTTCATCATAATTTAGTGGATGCGTATGAATAAAATAAATATCATCTCTATCATGATTATTTAAACATCATAATCAACTTTAAAACCTTCAGGGTGTACAAAGAGATATGATAAGTTAAATTTTATTACATCGTCATCATTTTCATTACATGATTAGTAGAATTTACTTCAGCACTTTGATGTACAACAAGTATGTGATGTTCATCATTTAGCCAATTTGGGTGACATTGTTTCATTATTTTATTTGATGAATTATGTTTTTATTGACATTTAGTGCATTAGTTATTAACCAATCACATTAACTTTAGCTAATGAACATGAATTTTAGAAATCATGAGTTATTACATCCCTTCATAAGATTATTGTTTTTCTCACAGCAAAAAATTAAGAAAATAATACATATATTATTTTCAAATCTATCAAAAGTAGAAAAATAATTGTAATAATATATTAAATAGAAAATAAGACTTTTATTTTGATGTAACTATTCAAATGAGTGGATTTGATGTTCATGAGAAAGAGTATGTCAAAAGAATAATGTTTAGAGAAATGTGTTTCATATCTTTTTTCATGTAAGAATTATTTCACATTGATGACAGCATTAGCACAATGCACAATTCATAGAAGATGATCGTGGTGATAACGTGTTGTGAAATCGATCGATTGGTTAATATTATTACCTAACATATCTAATCCTTCTATTATAATTCAGTTGGAGAATATAAAAGGTTGAACCATGTAAATGGTTGTATTGATAATCAAGAATACATCATCATACTCACATTAATATTTCATAACACATTAACAATTTTACAATCCAAAAATCCATCAAAATCAAAAGAGATGGAATTTTTATAAATGAAACTCAAAATATCTTCAACTTGGCTCGATCTTCTTGGTCGATCATATCCAGGAACACTAGATCTACGACAATGTGGCTATCCATGTGTACCTTGAAGGCCTTTCCCCACCTCCCCAACACCCGAGTGGTCCCCTCAATGTCCACAGTGGCCTAAATTATCATACCCATTTCCACTCAAGGGTATTCAACTATATATAACTATACTTATTTGAATTAAGATTTCTTTTTATTTAACCAGTATTCCTTAGTCATGGGGTTAATAGAGATGAAATAAATTCTTATGTTATATGATCTATCTGGAACACTTATATATGTATATGATATGATTATGATGGTTGCACCTAGATAGTGCTCCAATGAATTGGGTAATGTTTTAATATCATGAGATTCCATGTAAGGTGCATAATAGTTTATCCTAATCACACTATGTTATGATGTCTTGGTGGTTATCCTTGACTTATTCTTATGATTCCATGTTTTACGTTGTTATGAAATTCCCATGATGCCTTTATGCTATCATGTTATACCATGCCTCATTGTTCATGGTTATGATTATCACCTCTTATGTTACATTTGTTTTCCTCTTGGATCACATTTACTAATTTAACCTATTCCATGATTTTTTTTATTCCCTTACTAGGATTTATATCTCACCCCTTTCTTATGTACATCCTCAGGTTATCCTGTGTAGTTCTAGAGGAATGGTGGATTTTAAGAGCTTCTTAAGGAAGTTTTAAATAAAGTAATTGTATCCTTGTTTTATGATGTTATATTATGTAACTAATATCTCAATGATACTTGGCTTATCGATCTTATGGTTTTTATTAAGTGTTTTTTTATGTAATAAATCATGAATTAATGTCTATTAAAGATATGGGTTTCCATAATTCTAAGAAAGAGTCCATGTTTCAAAATAATGTTTGAATTTTGGTATACCCTCTAACTGATGTAAAAATCATTGGGTGAAAGTATGTATTCAAGAAAAATATGGACAGGGATGGTAAATTAAATACCTATAAATCATGACTAGTTGTGAAGGGTTTTAGGAAATGTCAAGTTATATACTATGATGAACCCTTCTCACCAGTTGCGATGTTGAAATCCATCATAATATTACTTGCAATAATATCCTTCCATGATTATGAAATTTGGAAAATGGATGTAAAAACTGATTTTATAAATGGGAAGTTGGTCAAAGATGTCTATATGACTCAACCCAAAGGGTTTATTAATTCAAATAGTTATAATAAAGTATATAAGCTGCAAATATCTATTTATGGGATGAATCATGCATCATAATCATGGAATGTTTGTCTTGATGAGACCATAAGAGAATTTGGTTCCATCAAGAATGAAATAGATCCATGTTTCTATAAGAATTTTAGTGTAAATTTCATTGTTTTCCTAGTATTATATGTTTCTGGCCTATTAATTATGGGAAAAGAAGTACAATTCTTACCATCATCTAAGACTTGGTTAAATTAATTCTTCTCCATGAATGACTTAGGTAAAGTAGTATATATTCTAGGGATCAAGATCTATCAAAATATATATCATAGGTTGCTTGGGCTAAGTCAAATTACATATATTCACAAGGTAATCAAAAGTTAAAATATATAATAATCTATGATAGTATTATTTCCAATGTCACATGGTATCAATCTCTATAAGAAAATATTCCCAAAGACACGGGAAGAGATTGAAAAGATGCGTAGAATACATTATGCTTCATTAGTGGGATAGATCATGTATGACATGTTATATACTGGGTTTGATATTACCTTTTCTTTAATAATGGTGGGAGTGTATCAAGTTAATCTTGGAGAGAAACATTGGGTAGCTGTAAAAACTATCCTGAAGTAATTTAGATGTATAAAGGATGTATTTTTAATGTATGGAGGTGATAAAGAACTATTAATGAGGGGATACATTGATTCTTGTTTCTAGAAAAATAATGACCATAAGAAATAATATTTATACTATGTATTTGGTCTAAATGGTGGTGTGGTGAGTTGGATAAGCTTGAAGAAACTTGTGGTCACCAATTCTAAAATGGAATCTAAGTATATAGAGGTTTCCAATGTAGTTAATGAGGAATACAAAATAAGACTCTTTATATCAGATATTGGTGTTTTTCCTAGTATTGTAGACCATTTTCTAGTTCATTTTGATAATACTACTATAGTGGCACTATCCAAGGATCCTAGATCACACCATAGTACAAAGCATGTACTTTAAAGGTTTCATCTCTTGATGGATTTTACTCAGATGGGTGAAGTCGTAGTTAGAAAATTATCTATAGAGGATAAATTGGAATCCATCCTCACTAAATAAATATCTCAGAAGAAGAATGATTATCATGTTATATCTAGCGAGTTGAGGATTATTAGTTGTTAGATCTAGTGCAAGTGGGAGTGTTGTGACTGGGTTCCCTAGACCCAAATCTTGTATAAACTTTGATTAACATTACATGTATATAGTTTGATTTATATATGTATCTATTATACCATAATAGTTTTGATACTTATGCATCCACTATATTTACATTAATTTTCTTATATTACATGTCATATCAAAAGGTTATTGTAGTTACTAGGATATAATGTGAAACTATAGATACCATGATTGTAATCCTAAACTTATGTCTTATGGTCTAGATTCAGTATACTAACAGAACATAGATGATGTGTGTATATTAGGTGTTAGGGGGTCATAATCATTGATACTTATTCTCATGAAGTATGCACTTGGTGATCTCGAGTAGATGATGTAACAACCAAAAGTTATTGGAACTGGAGGCTATGCCATGGAGCTTGTTTTTCACCGCAACGACCATCCACAATGCAAGGGTGAAAAAAATAGAAGAACCATCCAAGCTCTATCATCAATCCTCCACACCCCAGCCCATACATTCACACCATATCTACACAAAAATATCTAGAACCATCAAGCCAACCATTACACCATAAAATCCAAACAATGTTATAGTCCTCTTCCCTAGATAATAGGATCTCATCATTGACCACGATGTGGATTCCATATGAATCTTTAACCAGTAAAGTGTGGAAAACTCTTTTTCACCCTAGTGCTCATTATTTTGGGACTCGTTGTGATGTGGCCTTATGTGTTACCTCATAATGCCTATTTTTATAGTTTTATGATAAATTATTGAGGCCCTTAAAAATCATCTTTCTCTTAAATTTTCCTCTTGGTCATGGAGAAACATAGGTTCTTATTCAAAAACTATTCCAACTCTCAATATCTTGGATTCAATATTCATGTTGGAGGAACAATCCTTGGTTATTCTAGTAGAGTTCATCTCATGTTCTTCTTGGTTTTACTCCTTTATTTTGGGGTGAATCTCATGTATAATCCTATGTCACTATCTTCTTCTTGAATCTCATCTTAGAGCACTTCTTCAATGATATTTTGATGATGGATAGATATTAATTGGATAGAAATAAGGATCTTTTAAATAATAGACAAGTAATTCATGATTTGTTCTTTAATTTACAATGGATTCATTGAATTTACATCCACTCCTTTGGGATACCTTAGAGTTGGTTTCATTGATAGGCCCCTTAAGGTATGTGATTCTGGAACCTCCCTTGTTGATATGTAATCTAATTTAGTCTCCTTTATAAACCTATTTTTTGATGAACTAGAACCTAATTTAGGCATCCTTGATGTGTGATCTCATTATTTGTGGGTGTGCGACGTGTTTGATATTTGATCCTTGATGAACCTCGGTGTTCTTCATAAAAAACATTGATGTGGGAAGTTACTTATTACTTGGGGGTTTTTTATGCACATGTTTCCTTAGTATGATTCTTATGTCGGTATACTCTGATGATTGTTCTTGATTATAATTTCATGTGGTTGTGTACATAGCCCATGATACCATTTATGATACTTGTTTCCATGAGTATTCTTATAGATTATTTGTTCATGTTTGACATTGATCACATATGTTGTTTGTTTATAATATTTTCTCATGATGATATGTTATTATTTTATTGTATACTTTAACCTTTTATGTGTGTTTTCATTCCTTTGGAGGTATTATTATTGGTTCTTGAAATAAGTGGACCATCACGACATGTTTATCCCTTAAAGGGGGAGTGTACACTACTTGAGGCAATGAAAACGATGGACCTGAGCATATAGTATGGATACGAAGATGCATCATGGATTTCATGTGACTCACTCAAGGCCTCGTAGATTTCAATTTCCATATTTACTTGAGGCATAATGGATGTTGAGTATCATGATCACTCGATGCCCAGTGGATATTGAGTAGCATGATACATGTGATTCCTATTGATGTCAAGTAGCAGGTTCACACAATTTTGAGTGGTATTTTTACTATCCTTAGGGTTAGTTCTTGATTATTTCTAATATCCTAATATTCCTTCCTTTATGGATTTTAAGCAAGTATAGTCGAGGCTAATGGTGTATTGTTTAGTACACGATTGCTTGACATGTGATTGTTTATGCTTGATTTTTCATTTATTGTTATCATGGAACACTCTTGTTATACATGTTCACTTTTTTTAAGGATTCATTGGTGGTTTCCTACTATTTTTTATTACTTACACCATGTACAATCATTTTTATGCATGTGAAAACTTCATGTATAGGGATCCAGGAAAGGTAAAGGGGCATGTGGAAGACGGTTGAGCCAAGGCTCATAGATTTGGGAGCAGTATCGGAATATACTCTAGAAGTTACTGATGTTTTATTTATTTATTTACCTTCCTACACATTCACTCTAGTTTGGATTTCCATATTGGGATCCTATTTATTTTTTATATAATATGTGTTCCATTTGGTATTATATTCTTCTACTTGATTATTCTGAGTTGTTTTATATTTTATTTATATTATTGGTTTAAGGATATGATACTAAAGGTATATTATCCCCACTGACAGACTTCAATCCATTGCTACTAGTCGATAGCCTCTTATATATGGGGAGGTGTGCATGGGGTCTTGTGGCTCTCTGGGTTAGAACCGGTGGTTCAGGTCATGGTATTACAAAATGGTATCATAGAAAAGTTTTCTTCTTTTCTTTTGACTAACTTGGGACGTTGTATAAATAAGATAGTCTGTGTGGGACTCGTATTGGGGATTTACCAGGTGCCTAGACAACTCATGCATAATAGACCTCTAAGTTACAATTGATGATATTTTTGTTATGGTTCTTATGATATTTTTAGTTCCTTCATGAATTATTAGTAAGAATGTAGAATGACATGCCATATATATACCTATTATTGTGCTACAGAATAGTTATTTAATTAAATTTTTTTATTTTTTCTATCTATTTAGGATAGACTTGTATTCTCTATAGTGTGATATATTTATATTGGAATTAGTTAGTAAAACCAGATCATGATGTTGTGTCTTTATATATATGACTATGACTAATGTACAGAGATAGAGGCCTTCATTAACGTTGGGATGGATATACCTTGGGTTATGGGTAGACTCCTAGGAGAGCCTTATGTGATCCCATAGATTTGTTAATATCATACTTAAATGTTCTAAATGTTCCCTTAATGTTATAGAATATGCCTCCATGAAGGAGACTAATGTGACCGCTAGTTGATATGGTCTAGGATTCTCCAGTCAGACCACCCCATCCAAGAGTCCTTCCACTCATTTCTGATCATAGAAGAGGGGTATCATGGTATATAGTTGAGTATGTTGGATACTTCCATCTCTTTTATCTACTTGACTTTCAGAGTACATGAGGTTCTCAGGATATATAGGTCTGGATAGATATCATCGAGGGTTTCTTTGACCTTTTTGAGAAACCTCAGGACTACAAGGTGAAGCTATAAATGTTCACGCCATAGAGACATACCAGGAGGTGGTGGGGCATGATGGGATAGGATGGCTGACATGAGGGTATCACCTAGGAGACTTTCAAGGACCTATTTTTCAGGGAATTATATCCTAGTATACTGAATCTATACTAGTCATAGAAGTTCATAGGGATATAGTAGGGTTCCATTATGGTATCCTCATACTCCTATCAATTCATTAAGCTGGTTATTTTTTCTCCTATATTGGTTAGAAATGACTCACAAAAGGCTAAGAAGTTCAAGATCAGTCATTTCCCTAACAACAGGAAGCAGGTTAGGACCATCGACCTGGTGACACGCTCAGAGGTTATACACAAGGCCTTGACTATCAAGAAGGGTCTAGAGGAGTGTCGAGTAGTTTTACTTTTCCCACATCTTAATACTCAAGAGATTGGACCTATTACTACTACTATGAGTGTCTCTTCTGGTAGCAGGAAGAGTAAGGTTAGGGATGTGAAACAGGGTAGTGTTAAAAAGGTGGAGTAGAGTTTTGTGTCTTTAGTTTCCTTAGGAGGAGTTCCATGGTTCTTCAATTGTGGGAATTTCTGTCATTACCACTAGTTTTTCACAGCACCTTGAATCTAGTGTCAGTAGTGTGGAAAGATAGAGAATCTATAATAGTTTTCCTATAGGTCTATGAGATCAAGTATCCATAGAGGAACTAGGCAGCCATGGATAGGTAACTAAGGATCTACTTGGGGTCCTTAACAACAGTCTCAAATAATGATGACACAGGTGAGTCATATACCTCAGGGAAAAAGTTGAGAATCTAAGGCAAACCATGTTTATACAATGAAGCATTATCCAGCAGATGGTGGTGAGGGATTATCTATTGTTTAAGGTATGATTGTGTTCATTTGTACTTTATTTACTACATTGTTTGATATTGTTTCTTCTCATTCCTTCATATCTGCACAAGTTTTTGTTAGACTTGACTTATTGGTCAAGTTTTCTTCTTGGTTATTTTCCCTCGATACATAATTGGTCCCAAAATTGGATCTTCTTTAGTGATTCCTAGAGTTTCTTATAGTTTCTTCTGGTTATAGACATCTATGTGAATTTATGATTATAGAGATGATGAGCTTTGATATAAATCTCATCATGGACTAACTGACCAATATCCAATCTCACATTTACTACTATCGATGATGGATGTCATTTACATCACCCAAGGGAGATAAGTAACTAATGATCAAATAATGGGAATTGTGAGTAAGTGGAGTTGGTATATACTTAATTTAACTTGGAACTATCATAACATAGATTGTAGGGTTGTCTCTTTTAGCAATATCAGTGGTATCCCCCTTATATTTTCCTCTAATCATGTATCTATATTAGGAAATCTTCTTAGAAGAATTCATAGGACTTCCCCTTGATAGAGGACTTGACTTTGATATAGATCTCATTCTAGGTTTGAATCCCATTTTAATACCCCCTTATCATATGGTGTCATCCGAATTTAAGGAGCTTAAGTTGTAGCATGAGGACTTGAAGTGGAATGGATTTATCAGGGCGAGTACATCACTATGGGGTGCACCTATTTTGTTCTCTAATAAAAAAGATGGTATTATTTTAATCTACATAGATTACTGGAAGCTAAATCAGGTGATGTTGAAGAACTGATATCTTTTTCCTAGAATTAGTGATCTATTTGATCAGTTACAAGGATGTTGATGGTTCTCTAATATTGTTCTTCAATTGTTCTATCACCAATTGTAGGTTAGATAGTAGGACGTCCTAAAGACATTATTTTAGAGTAGATATGGGATATACGAGTAATTGGTGATGTCATTTGGACTAAAGAATGTGTCGACAGTGTTCATGGATCTCATGAACAAGATATTTCACCCATATCTTAACTCATTCATCATGGATTTCATTGAAAATGTCATCATTTACTCATTAACCCTATAGAATCATTATAGAAATCTCAAGATAGTATTGAGTATGCTTTGAGAACATCAGTTTTATGACAAGATGTTGAAGTTTAACTTTTGGATTCAGGAGGTGAAATTATTGGGGCATTTGGCATTTGAACTAGGTATATTCATGGACCCAGATAAAGTGTAGGTAGTGATATCTTGTAAACAACCCTAGAATTTTTTTGAGATCAAGATATTGTTGGTTTTAGTAGTATATACCAATGTTTTTTCTAGGACTTATCCTATTTATCAGCACCCATGACAGCATTTATGAAGAATAGAGTGAAGTTTTAGTGGTTGGACCAATGTGAAGAGGTATTTCTTAAGCTGAAGATGAGGTTTGATATAGCTTTATTATTTACACTTCTCATGATAGGGATTAGTTATGTTATATATTGTGATGCATTTGGTGTTTTTTTGGTAAAATTAATGATATAGAGGGAAAATTTAGTATCTTATAGGCCACGTTAGCAGTGACCCTATGAGAGAAACTATCCTACCAATGACTTGGAGATGGAATTTTTGGTCCATGCTTGGAAGTGTTATAAATACCATCTCCTCGGTGAGAGGAATGTTGTTTACATAGACCACAAGAGACTTCATTATATCTTCACATAGCGGGACCTGAGCTTGAGGCATAGGCATTGGGTAGGTTATCTATAAACATTAAAATTTGAGATGGATTATACATCAGGTAAAGGTAATGTCATTATAGATTCTCTTATCTATAAGAAACAAGTAACTCATGAGCTTAGTGAATAAACTTCAGAGGAATAGTGGAACCTGATAAGATTATTGTCCAATTAGAGGATGGATGTTTCCAAGGATTAGGGATTGATTACTTGTGCTAAATTAGTGATCACAACTTCTTTTATAGAATGGGTAAAGGCTAGATAGGATACTGGACCAGAGTGTGTTATAATGTAGGAATAGAAAACTAGTGGCGACCTGATTCCTGTATGGTCGTTAAATAGAAATGATGTGATCCTTGTACATGGGAGAGTTATAGTCCCTGCTTCTATTAGGGAGGAGATGATGAGGTACTTACCTACCTATAAATGGATGGTACATCATAGAGAAAGAAATATTCATCAGGACTTTAGGTGATAGTTTTAGTGGTCAGGGATGAAGAGGTACATTACTTGATTTGTTTCTCGATGCTTTACCTTTCATAAAGGCCAAGCACCAGTATCATAGTGGTTTTCTCCAGCCACTTACTATTCCCTTGTGGAATTGGGTGGATTTCATGATGGAATTTTTGAAGAGGTTACCTAGGACCTTGAGGAGTCATGATTTTTTCAGGGTGGTAATTGATCTATGAATAAAAGTTTCTCATTTCTTACTAATCCATGAGAATCACTCAGTAGATGAGCTGGGAAGGTTGTATGTCCATTAGATATTATTCTTAATTGGAGTTCCCTTGAGAATTATATCTGATAGAGACACGCATTTTACATTGTGGTTTTGATAGGTCATGTAGAATTTCTTAAGGAATCAGCTGATATTAAGCACGATATACCATCACCAGACTGATGAACATTCAAAGAATAAGATCTATATATTGGAGGAAATGCTTCAAGCTTGTATCCTATATTTCAGTAGAGCATGGTATGATAACCTTTCCTTGGTTGATTATGTACAAAAATAGTTACCAAGATTTGATTCAGATGGAACCTTATGAGGCTCTATATGGGAGGGCATGTTTTTCACTGCTTTATTGGCATGAGGTTGGTGAGGTGGTGGTTTTGGGGACCAATATGGTATAAGAGACCTCTTAGAGAGTGTGGCTAATTTAGAATATGTTTTTTATGGGTTAGAACAAGAAAAGATCTTATGCTGACCACGGGAAGAGACCTTTGGAGTTTGTAGTAGGTGATCGGTTTTTTCTAAGAGTGACTCCTTAGTTAGGCCACTAATTTTTAAGGAATTAAGGAAAGCTATCCCCATGATATGTTAGACCCTTTGAGGTCACTGAGTGGGTTAAGATAGTAGCATACCATCTATATCTTCCTTAATATTACCAAGGTATTCATGATGTATTTCATGTATCCTAGCTTTAGAGGTACATGCTCGATCTCACACATGATATCGAATGCAAGGATGTTGAGGTAGATCCTGACACATCATATGTATAGCACTTGGTTTGGATTTTATATTAGCACAAGAAATTCCTGTGGAGGGAGAAAGTACCACTTGTTCGAATTATGTGGAATCATGGATGAATCCAAGAGGATACTTGGGAGATTGAGGTAGATTTTTAGGATCAGTGTCCTGAGTTGTTTAAGAAGGATTCTGAGAGATTTTTCTCAAATATGAGAAGTATTTAGTGGGGGAGATTGTAATGGCCTAATGTTTTTGGAAATGGATGCTAAAACATGGATATTTTTTTCATTGGGAAGGTTATATTTGTAGTGTGGTCAATATTTTTTATCGTGGTAGTCGGATTGATGGTTCTAGGTATTCTATCATAGTGGCGGCATGGATGCATGGGTTGTGGTTTGGATGATAGATGGTGTAGATTGGGTAGTTCTTCTAATTTAAAACTCTTGAACAGTGGAGTTCGATTATGACATAGAGGTCTTAGAGGGTACATCATAATAATATCAATTACACCATAGTCCTATTCTATGGATTATAGGCTCTTTTCATTGACCATGGCATAGATTCTATACATTCCATTGACTAGGCACAACTGTGGTGTGGAAAAACTCATTTCCATTATAGTCCTCACTGTTTTGGGACTCATTTTGTCATAGCCCTATGTGTTATTATGCAATTATTGTTTTTATATTTTTTCTATAAATTATTAAGGCCCTTTGAACATAGATTTATATCTGATTTTCCTCTTAGACTTGGAGAATCTTAGGGGATTCTTCAAGATATATTTCATACCTAAATCTCTTGGATTCACTCCCAACATTAGAGGATCAACCCTTGAAAATTATAGGTGATTTCCACTCCTAATATTCTTGGTTTTCCTTCTTTATTATGGGGTGAATCACATGTATAATACTATGTCACCATCTTCTCTCTAAATATCATCTTTGACCTATTCTCTGATGATGATTTGATGATGGATTGATGATTATTTTATAGAAACATGGATGTTTTCTAAAATCGATGAGGAATTCTTGATCTTCTCTTGAATCAACAACAGATATGGTGAATTTATGTCCTCTCCTTCAGTATACCTCATAATTAATTATATTGAAATAATATTTATGGCGTGTTATTATGAAACCTCCCTTCTTGATGTGGAATATTCTTGATTCTCATTTCTAAACCTCTTTCTTGGTGAACTGGAACCCGAGTTAGGAATCCTTTATGTGTGAGCTCATTATCTATGGGTGTGAAATGTGTTCAGTCATTGATCCTTGACAAAACTTATAGTTATTAATCAAAAATCTTGATGTGGTAATTTCCTTATCATTTGGGGCTCTTGTATGCACATGTTTCCTTGGTATGATTCTTGTTTTGGAATACTCTAATGACCATGCTTGATTTTGATCGCATATGGATGTATGCATAGCTCGTGATACTGCTTATGATACTTTTTTCCATGAGTATTATTATAGCATATTTGTTCATGTTTTATGTTGATCACATGTTATGTTTGTTGCTACTATTTTCTTATGATGATATGATATGTGTTTTTTTATAGTCTGTATGTGTGTTATTATTCCTTTTGAGGTATTGTTTTTGGTGTGTGGAATAGGTGGACCATCGTGACATGGTTATCCCTTAGAGGGGGAGTGAACATGACTTACAATGATGTCAATTATGGACCTAATCATTGGATATGGATGAATATATACTTCATGAATGTATTGTGACTCGCTCAAGGCCTTGTGGATTCCAATTTTCATGTTTACTTGAGACTTAGTGGATGCTGAGTAGCACAGTCACTCGATGCCTAATGGATATCAGGTAGCTTGATACTCTTTATTTCTAGAGATACTGAGTATAAGGTTTATGTGATGTAGAGTTGTGTGTTTACTTTCCTCGTGTATAGTTATTTGATATTTTCGATATCTCAATATTATTTCTGACATGGAGCTAAAGCAGGTACGTTCGGGGCTTGTGGTGGCTTGGTTAGCACATGGGTGCTCAATATGTGATTATTTAATATTGCTTATTCATTTATTATTATCATGGAATACACTTGTTATACATGTGTAATTTTGTTAAGGATTCATTATTGGTGTTAAATAGGGTTTTATTACTCACACCCTATATGGTAATTTCCATACACATGTTGACATCATGTATATGTATCCAAAAAAGGTAAAGGGACCTGTGGAAGATGGTTGAGATGAAGATCATGGAGCTAGGAGCACTTCCATAATATACTCTGTAAGTTAGTGATGCAAAACGGGTCTGCGGCCCATGGCCTTTTCAGGTATGGGGTGGATGCGGGGTGGGGTGGGCCTAAAAATTTTGATCGTTAAGAGTGTAGGGAAATGTGGGTTGAGCCCGCATAGGTGCAGGCCAAGGCGGGTTGATCCCGCATGGGTGCGGGCTTACCCACATGCCTAGTTTAAAAATAAAATAATGTTTTTACAATAAGTTTCTTTAATATTTTAGTTTTTTTAATAAAAAAATGATTAAACACTTATGATTTCTTACCATAATGATCATACTAATTCATCATTCATTCACATGTGAATTTTAAATGGGTTTTTATTTATTTTTTTAATATGATATTATAATATTTATATTGTAATTATTCACCATATTCACATGGTGTGTCATCCCACCTATTGAAAAATGGAACTCATCTCCCATGCACATGGTTTTAATTCTAAAAGAGTTATTATCATCATAATATTTTTTGGGTCGATTTAATTTTATTGTTATTAAATTTTATTTTTGTATTAAGAAAATAGGAAAAGACTTCATGGGGACCCTAATAGCCTCCTTTGAACCTGATTGTTTTCTGGAAAGTTGTCATTCATTCACAGTTCAATCCATTCGCATCACCACATAACCAACATCATTATTCATTTCTCCTCACTGATCGTGCACCTATTTTTCATCGCAACAATTCACCACCACATCGGTGTCACCACATTCCACCATTAACCCATAGAAAAATGTTCCATCACATCCCTAAAAACTCTAGCTACTTTAAATCCATTCTTTTCCCCATAAATACCATTAAGAATGAGAAAAATATACAATATTTAAATGATTATAAATAATTTTTTTTAAATGTGGGAAACCCGTGGAATTATGTGGGGTGGGGCGGGCTTGAAATTTTTTTCTGAATTATATATGGGCTTTTGTGGACAAACCCGCGTGGGCATGGCCCGCCCTACCCTGGCCCGCCTGTTTCACATTACTATCAGAAGTTACTACTATTTTATTTATTTATTTTCTTTCTTTCACATTCACTCCGGTTTGGTTTTCCACATTGGGATCCCATTTATTTATTATATGAAATTTGTACCATTTGGTATTATATTATTCCACTTGATTACTCTGAGTTTTTTTATATTTTATTTATATTATTAGTTCAAGGATATGATATTGAGGGTATAGTATCCCCACTGACAGACTTCGAACCCTCGATGTTAGTCATCAACCTCTTGCATATAGAAAGGCATGCATGAGTTCATGTGGCTCTCTGGCTCAGACCCGATGGTTCGATTCAGGATGTTATAGATGATATCATGAGGACTAACTTACCAATAGGAAACACTGCATATTTTAGGTGTCATTGGTAGTTCATATCTGTGAACAAGTGTATTAGTCTCCTGAATTGAAGTTATTATCAGTGTGTTCTATTTGATTATGTACTTTGATGAAAAAAAAAACTATGACATTTATGTCATGATGAGGTAGTTTTCATTGGGTGCATCATTAGTGGTATGACATCGATTGAATTATTAAGATGTAATTTTTTTCTTCTGAAAGGAAGTGATCTCTTGGGCCGAAATGATCAGTATGGTAGTACCTTTGCTAAATCCATGGTCATGGTAGAAAAAGGTAAGTTTGTCCAGTAAGGTTAATGAATAATGAATCAAGAGATTATTATATGATATGTTGTGAGACAAAGTGATTATATTATATAGTGTGTGTTCGTAGAAAAGGTTTTCATTGATATGACTATACTTTTTCTCCTTAGGGCCATTTATGGATTTCTTGAATTTTATTTTGGTCTATGATTAGTACACCCAATAATAGAGATAAGGTCTTAAAGGGTCAAACACTTATCATATTTAAAAATTTGGGCCTCTTCTTATGAATAGTAGTTTAGAGCATGGTGGGTCCCACCACGGGGTC
The DNA here is from genome assembly GCA_963277665.1 of Viscum album. NCBI lineage: Eukaryota > Viridiplantae > Streptophyta > Magnoliopsida > Santalales > Viscaceae > Viscum > Viscum album. Next base: position 529,705,441 of record OY728128.1, read on the forward strand.
CTGGTGATGTCTGAGTTTGAACGATCTTCATGAAATAAATAAATTCATATTATTAAATTTTATAATAATTAGTATTGAATCAATTTATTAATAGTATTTACAATTGATATAGTGAATACATGGAAAAATATTTAACGAATGAGTATTATTTTAATATTTAATGTTTATTTAATACTTATGGGATTAAAAAGTCAAGTTAATGGATTACTTTTATCATTTAAAATATTTATTATATTACTATTAAGTGATAAAAATATAAATGATGTTTATAACATATTTAACAGTTCATAAGATGTATTTTATGGCTTATTTAGTGGGTAATATATATTCGGGGGATGTGGATCCAATTCTAGGTGTTTTTACTTCACTATTTAAGTGGAAGTTATGATTTGTGGGACTATTCATCCACTCAAATTTGATATATCCTCTCTCATCTCTCCCTCATCCTAGAGAGAGAAGTAGTCTATTCCAAGAATTGATCCAAACTCACCCTTGTGGATCTAAGGAACAGAAAAGTGATGATCATGAGGACATCGCAGGACTCGTCGATTATCTATGATAGCACCTAGATATCAACAATCAACATACCCAAAAACTTTAAAAGTGTGTGTGAATGATATGGAGGGATCTGATGTCAATTCATTCAAGAAATAGTCACTAATGACGAGCAGTATTCACCAGCATCTTCAAATAAAATGAGGTAATTATTTGATTAAAATTTGTTCTTAAATTATTTCACATGGTATCCTTGGGTTTTTTATCAGGATACACATCTTCGGAGACAACATTATTACATTGGTCCAGTGATCAAAAATTTAAAATTCTAATCTTTCAGCTTTTGTTGTGCATCTCTATACTAACACATAATAGAAATAAAATGAAATATAAAAATAAATAAAACATAAATTATTTATTGAAAACGTTATAAAAATAAATAACACTTCCATCCTGTCCATTTATACATTATCATTATGTTTAAAACCTTCAAGGTTTAAAAAGAATATAAAGATGTCAAAATTTATTATATCATCATAATACTTCATGGTTTGGTCAGTGCTTTAATACTTTTATTCGTCAATTGATTTGATCATTGATAAGGATGAATAAAATTTTTTGGCATATGACTATTATGAAATCAGTTTCCTTTCATCCCATATCAAAATCATTCACTTTCAACCTATTTTTCCATCATTAAATGTGTTTTTTCAATGTTCAAAAAAATTTGATGGTGTCATTTCCTCTTTTCATTTCGTGTATGGATTTCTTATTCATAATATTTTCTTCAATCAAAACCATGTTTATTTTTAACTCTATCATGACAAAAATCACATTAATTTCATAGAATAGAGTTTGAATGGGTTTCATGACTACTTTTCAAGAGGTGGTGGTGAATGAATATTTTTTTACTTAATATGAATGAAAATTTAATATAATTTTTTCAATGATTCCCTAGGGGAAACCATGTTTATCATTTTTTAGTATGGAAACTAAAACTTACCTATTAATAAAATTATTTAATCTAAAAGAACTTGATTTGATAACATGTTTAAAAACATAATCAAAACATCAACTAAAACCATAAAGTATTTCAAAAACTCATCATCAATCATAGATGAATCATGATGTGAATCGAAGTTGAGAATTATGGCATATACATACAATCACAATATAAAGACAAAAGAAATATGAATAATAAAATAGTAAAAAGGGGGAGGGTAAAGGTTATCTTTCATTGTCATATCACCACACATACACACACACACATATATATATATATATAAGATAATGAAATGTTGGAATATGAAAAGTAAGAATATGTAATTTTGGAGTTTAGGATAGAAAATTTTAACATTTATTATTATTTATTCATAAAAAATAATAATTTATATAACTAAATTAGAGTTTTGGGTACATTATTAAATCTTCTTGAACCCAAACTCAAATATAATCATTGTTATATTTAACCTCAAAACTTAACCCAAACCCAAGTTAAAACTAGCTAAAATCAATTTTATCTGATTGGATAGTTTCAAAAACCAATTTGGTGAGTAGGGTATTCATCACCATCCCTCTTATAAACCTAAAAGTGTTGTGAAATTGATTGAACGTTGATTGAAACCATGAATAATTTTGAAACCAGAAATAAATGATCGATCATAGGTGATGTGTATCATTGAAAAAATGTGCATCTAATATTCATATGATAATGATAATGAAAAATGAAAATAAAAATATGAGATAAAATAAGAAGTAGGGGGAACACAATATAGATCCAAAAAAGTTCACCAATTTCATTAACACATAGCCATATGTATATATATATAGTACATGTGATATGATCCAACAGTTAAGATTAATAACTACCATATCTAATCTAATATTTGGAATTCCAAAGGTTGAAGAATATGGAAGGTTGGTCCATCTAAAAGGTCGTATTGGGAACTAAGGATCCATCATCATTATCACCATTATGACATCCACACATTGATATTTCATAACACCCCCTTGGATGTCATAATTTCATGGAATATTATATAATATTCTCTTAAAACCATGTGGGAAAAAATTAGTGAATCCAAATTAATTTCATTCCATGTCATGATACCTCATTAAAAACCTTACCAAGAAAAATCAATGTGAAAAAACCTGATGAAGGGAAAAGGAGTTCAGTGTTCCCAAATCCCCCTAATTATATCATTTAATTATGTCTTTAGGAAATCAATTAATATTTTTATTTAATTATGTCTTCAGGACATGGTAGGAAGACCATTGGTAATAATTAATGGTCTCATTAAAGATTATGACTCATGAGGAAGGCCAATAGTTTCCATTAATTATAGATATCCATAATAATTTATAACATTCCCTTGAATATCTGTTATGATGTATGATTGCCTCATAAAACCCTCATCAGGGAAAAACCTTTTAGGTGAAAACCCCTTGATTAGGGAAAAATAGTATAATAACATCATGTCCCCATAGTGTTGTCTCGTTAAAAACCTTATCAAGAAACCCCAATGGGAAAAACTTGATTAATGGAAAAAGAGTAAAATAGTTATATCTCCCTATCATAATAGTCATCACTACATCATTTAACTCATAGAATGTCTATCATAAATTCATGAACAAAATATTCTATTTTTAATTTTTTAATAATATTAATGTATACCCTTTATATTTCAATGAATAAGGAAGAACATTACCTTTTATTATAATATTATTTCTTGATTTTTACACATAACATATTCACATGTACATGTATATCCTTTAGGGATAAATAAAATTTTCATTTATATTTTATCCTTTTGTTCTAAATAAGTTCTCCATAAACCCCTCATGTATGAAATATATCACTCTTGGAAGTAAGAGATTTAATGGTTAAGGGTAATTTTCATGAATATGTAAAATCATCCCAAAATTTATGATTTCATCTTCTGGATGATTATTTCAAAACACTGATATATTATTTGTAATTATATCATTAAACATGCCAATTATTTTGTAAACTCTTCAAGAGTTTTGATGTTATCCAAAACATATATATTAATTAAAAACATCAATTTATACAAGCCATGTGATGATAGGATCAATTTTACATCCTTCCTTATACGAATATATCTTAAGATTGATACATGAAATATACTTCATGCATTTTGAATAATTTAGTGATTCATAGTTATCATATAGATAAATAATGACAACATTAGTTTTACATCATCCAAATATCCAAATTTATAAGTAAGAATATTTCTTATAATAAGATCACCAATATTCAATAGTCTTGGTAGTTTGAATAATCGATACAAAATTTTATATGTTGAACATATCATAAGTTCCTTTAATAATTTTGGCCATTTATTATGATATCGACATCTATTAAAAACTATTATCATCGGTGAGTTTTGAAAGCATTTAAAAATTCAAATATATTATCAACAACATTGAATAAGATCTCATAATTTTTCTCATACCAGTGTCACTTCAGGAAAAATATCTAAAAAGATATAATGTTGTCGATATATTCATTTTCCTCTTCAAAGAAAATTTATTTATTGCTTTCTACTCATGATGAACAATGATTTTAGGTGGTCATTCTCATATATACTTTATACTTTTTTCTTTATAAATATATGGGAAATTAATTTCCAAAATAGATGCTAATGATATAAATAATTTACCTCAATAATAGGTATCTTAATAATTGGTAACTCATGATAAATTATTATATAGGGGTGTTCATAATAACCTAATCAGAATGAATTTTTTCATTGAATTTTATGATCCATGAATGATAATTCATTATTTATCAATAAAGTGTTATGAAATTGATTGAACTCTAATTGAAACCATGAAAAAATTTGAAACTATAAATGTAAGACCAATCGTAGGTGAAGAACATCATTGAAAAAATGAGCATTGAATTTGAATGTGTAAATGGTGATGGAAAATATAAATACATATATAAGAGAATGATAAGAAGTGGAGAAAATAACACAATGTAAAGCCCAAAAAAACATACATTCTCATTGACATTTCCATGTATTTATATATTACATAAGAATATCAAAAGTTGGTCACATGAAGGGGTTTATTGGGAATGAGAGTTACTATAATTATGACATTCATATTTAATATTTCATAACATTTACCTTTGAATGTAATAATTTCATGTAATTTTATATAATACTCGCTTAAAAACCCTATGGGAAAAAATAAGTGAAGCCAAAGTAATTGAATTATTTGATAATTTATTAGACATACATTCATTAAATAAATTCATCATTCTCCCCTTGATGGATGACTAATATGTTATCAATAAACCGATGCTCATGTATACTTGAATCAATATCATTCATTATAATTGATTCTAGATTTCCTTTACTATCATGTCATATATTTAAAGTGTCGGGATCGATAAAATTCTAGTTTACCATTATTGATTTGATTGTACATAAAAAATTATTTATAATCACTTTTTATTAATTATTGTCACATATTTAGGTACCTATTTTATCCAATGTCTCTATATGATATTTATTTTCAATAATGCCATTGATATATCTTATTAGGACTTCAGATATAACAAATAATTAAGAATTTGTACTACCATATAAGAATATATTTTCTCTTTTGAATCTGTTAATTTATTTTCTCTACTAGTAAATTTACTTACATGTGCATATACTATCTCAAATATGAGTTATTTTTAATCATTTAATCAAAATAATATTTATAAATATTTTACTTCAAGATCAACATATATAAGATCTTCAGGATCTTCTATTTTTCATACTCATATTTGTCATTATAATTTCCACTTATGGTGGTTGATGAATTCATAATATATTCATAATAGGTTAAGCTCATCACCAAGAACATTATTAAATATTTTAAAACTTTTGTCCAAGATATTATTTTACAATACATGTACTTGGGAGTTGATCCCTTATGTATTTTGAAGCAGGTGAATGAGGTATCATGAACCAATGTGGAAGAATCTTCTGGATTTACAACACACACCTCACTGCCATCAAAAATTATAATTCATTGAATAACATTCACTTTACCAAATTAATGAGAAATCATTTGATAAAATTTCATAACTCTCAAATATTTATGATAAAATGTTAGGTGTAAATAACATAAATCATATCAAATTTTTCAGAAATAATTTCATTCTTTTTTAGGAATGAAATAATGTAATTACATTCACATCAAGAAATGAATTAATTACTAATTTTATTTATCATGATAACTATTGTCTAACCACTTTAGTTGGTGAAATCATTTTCATAAAATATGTTGGATTATAATTTTTATGTAATTATATTATCTATTTTATGAAATATAGGATGAATAATATCTTCTACAGAGGATAATATTAAATGAATTGCATATGGTGATATTAATAATCCATAAGCACATGATAAATTATAATGTCTTTATTCAATATCGATTGTCACGACCCATCCCCCGGGGCCCATGTCGTGACTACCCCAAGCCTGACTCCTGAAGGCCAGGGGCTGGTGACTAGCGTCAAAGGTGTCAACCTACAAGTGGGAGGCATTTTCCTGAGTACTTGTATTCACACACATGCCTAACCACATCCCAACACACTGAAAGGGGGAAAACAAACCACTAAAAAAATATGAGTGCAAGTACATCTGAAAGTAAGTGGACTAGGTATTTCAGAGGATGACCCCAGGACTCAGGGTCATTAGTGCGAGGCTCCCAGGACAGAGGGAGTAAGTTGGGGGGCTAGGCTTTTTTATTTTTGTGGTGGTAAGGGACACATGGCATGTGATTGCCCGACCCACTATACAGATGACCAATAGACGGTCGAGGGGCCGCTGAGGCAGCGGTAGTAGTTCGAGTGAGGTGGTCTGCAGGGTGGCATATGTGGCAGGGGAGCTATCCAAGTTGTTGGTGGTGGGCGGTGGTTCGAGGTATTACTGCCACCACCCCCAGGTGGTCCACCCCGACCTCAGGGGGCAGGCGGACAGGGGAAAACTCATCTCCAGGCAACAGAGGCTTATGACCACGGCTCTCCATAGATGATCTAAGGTGCAATCTTTGTCTTCTCCACCCTAGATTTAGTACTTATTGATGCAGGTTCTAGTCACTCCTTCCTTTCCACGGCTCTCGTTTGGATCTCGGTGATTTTGGTGGATTTGTTGGCTCGATCCTTACGGATAGAGACTCCTATGGGAGGGGATTCGATGATTACACACTAGTGTTGGCAGTGTGAGCTTACTCTAGGAGGCGATAGCTTCGGCTGGGATATCCTAGTAGCAGGGTCGAGTCCTTGTGACGTCATCTTGGGTATGGAGTGGTTATCCATAGTTAATGATCAGATCGACTGTTTTAGGCATATAGTGAGGTGTGTCTGTGGAAATGGGACCAGGTTTTCCTTCACCAGTGAGAAGGAAACCCTTGCAGCATAGTAAAGACTCTCTCGGAGGAGGGTGCATCCAATCACTCACCAGTTGTATAGCCTCACCCTCGGTGCAGTGGAGGAGAGGATTCCAAGATTTCCTATAGTGGTGGAAAAGTATGAGGATGTTTTTCCTAATGAGGTTCCAGGGCTACCTCCTCGCAGAGAGATAGACTTCTGTATCTACTTGTACCCTGAGGCGGCATCAATATCCACACTGGCATATCAAATGGCTCCCGCAGAGCTTTGCGAGCTAAGGGTACGTCTAAAGGACTTGTAGGATAAGGGGTTCGTATGGCCCAGTGTTTCACCATGGGAAGCCCCGGTGCTTTTTTTCAAGAAGGAAGATAGGAATTTGAGGTTGTGTGTGGACTTCTGATGCCTGAACCAGAAAACCGTGAAGAAAAATTATCCACTACCAAAGGTTTGATGGGAACATCAATTAGTTAAAAGGGGTATCCTTTTGCGTGGATGGAAAGGTTCCCATAGGATTTTTAGAAGTGGAGACAGTGGTGATGGTTAGAGTTACTTCAGGATTATGACTTTGAGATAGTCTATACTCTTGGGAAGGGGAGCGTGGTGGCAGACACACTCAGAAAGATCTCTAGTTTACAGCTGTTGAGTGAGGCAATGGAGCAGCTATCTACGATGTAGGATCCTTGGTGGATGACCTTAGGAGCATGCTTTTTCATTTTTTTTGTTGTACTTTTTTCAGTTGGGTTTGTATACTAGCCCTTTTTACTTTCGGTTCACACTTTTACTATCACCAGTTCTACTTTGTAGTTTTATTTTGTTATGTACCTAGTCTGTTTGTGTTTAGGTTTAAATGCAATGCCTTCCTTTTTGGGACATGCCTTTCCGGTTCTAGTCACCAACCCCTAGCCTATGGAAGGTGGGCTTAGGGTAGTCATGGAACGGGCCCCGGGGGATAGGTCGTGACAAAGTTGTATCAGAGGGAGGTTGGTTCCCCCCTCAAAGACTGGGAGTCTGTGTTTTGTTTTGGGGCAACAGTGTTAAGTGTTGCTAGTCTGAATTTAAGATTTGGTGAGTTTAGTGTTAGTGCGGCTATCGACGTATCCATACACCAGGACCTTGAATTCTATTTTCGGCTCAATACATGAAAAAAATGGTTTCATAAGTGTCTCCTTTTTTGAATAAGAGTCAGCTCACTAGGTATAACCTTCTAACCATGGTACATATTGACCTATATCAGGATTCCTCCACGTGGATGACCAGGAAAGATCCCGATACGAGGTCGTGAGGACAGCCTGCCTTGTCACGAACCGTCCTTGGGGCTCGTGTCGTGACTACCCCAAGCCCGCCTTCCATAGGCCAGGGGCTGGCGACTAGCACAAAAGGCGTAAATCCCGATAAGAAGGGAAGGCATTGCCTTTACAAAGTAAACAAACACCACAGAGTAAGCAAGCTGAAGTAAACACTAAGTAAACTGGGTACAACTGTAACTGCTGGAAAGTAAATGGGCCAGAATACAAACCCAACTGAAAGTAAAGTACAACTGAAAAGAAAGTACAGCAATTGAAAAGTAAAGTAGCAACGTCGAGCTGTCCACTAGAAATCCCACCTGAAGGGTGGGTACAGATAGTCTCCTCATCTCCTCGGGTCCAGCTGTCCGCTCTGTGTACGTCCCGCCCAGCGGTCCACCTCCAGGTACCGACTTGCTCCACAAGCCTCAACCACGATCAGCACTATTCGTCGTCTGCATCCAACATGATGTAGTGCGGGCATAGCCCGTGCAGGGGTGAGTATACGCTACTCAGTAGGGACCCCGAGACCCCCGAAGGTCTCCCAGAATCCACGAAGGATAAACCACAAAGGAAAGATACAATCACAAAGTAACAACCTACTCTACTTAGATATATGCCCATACATCTACCTAAGTCATCAATTCTAGTTCGGCTCCAACATCCAAGCCCAAGTTCGATCTAGTCCACACAGGATAGCACAATCCAGTCCACACAGGATAACACAACCCAATCCACATAGGATAGAAAAACAATCATATGGAAGATAATGATTCAAAGTCAAGACTCAGCTCACACAGGTATACTCTTCGTAAGGTGATTGAGATGATCAGATGTAGCCACTAATTCATCTAAGTTGTCATACCCACATCGGATACAAGACCAGCTAAGTTGTCGGACCCACAAAGGATACAAGACCAGCCACTCTGCCGGACCCACGTAGGATACAAGTACATAGTCAAATACTGTCGGACCCACGAAGGATACAAGAACAGTAGTCGCGTACTACCGGAGCCACATAGGATACAAGAACAGTAGTCATCGCCATCAAACCCATGGAGGATTTCAGTACGGTCGTCTTCGCTGTCGAACCCACGGAGGATCCCAATACAGTCGTCATCGTTGTCGTAGTCGCAGCCAGCTCTAGGGTTCCCGCACACAGCATGCTCGATTCCGGGAGGGTCCGCTCCACGAGCCAAGGGGGTCGATACATCAACTAACATGAAGTCCGGAGTTGATGTATCCCAAAGTTCCATCTCGTCAAAAGGAACTCAACGCGACTGACGGCACATCAATCGGACGCCCGGTCTGAGAGTTATTGGCTTTTTCATCCGAGGGGCCCGATTGGTTTTTTAGTCAAAACCAACCCGACCGTACTCCAACTACATCCAAACCTCGAGCAGATTAAGCCAAAAGAATCGTCTCACTAATATTAATCCAACAAAGTCGACGGCACGTCAATCGGACGTCCGGAGCTCAAGTTACAAGCGTTTCTGCTCCGAAGGCCCGGTTGGTTTTGTGTTCGAACCAACCTGGCCGTACCCAAAGTTCTCTGAAACCTTGAGTGTAATATACCAAAACGACCATCTCGATCCAAGGATCGCATCAAAACTAACTGTGTGTTGATCAGAGGTCCATATCCCAAGTTACGGGCATTTAAACGAATCTTTCCAATTTTTAGGGGGTTTGGGCCCGGACCGACCCGGCCCAAAACCCCCTGGGTCGGCCCGAACCAGGTCGACCCGACCCGGGTCCGAGTTCGTCCCATTAGGGCACGGCCCGGCCCAACTAGTGCAGCCCGGCCAGGCCGGCGCGGCCTGGCCCGGCGTGGGGGTCCGGCCCGGTGCGGCCGGTCTGGCCCTGCGGAGAGGAGAAGAATGGCACGTCGATCACTCCTTAGTGCTTCGGCGTTCTTTGCATTCTTCATCAAGGAAGAAGAATATCTTCGATACCTTGGTTATTTTCTCTTCAGACTCCACACAATGAAACAACCAAAAATAAAATAAGACTTTGTCTTATTTTATTCACACATGCCAACATTTAAAATTCAAAATATCTAATTCAATTAATTAATGGGTTCAATTAATTGAATAGGTTGTGTTGGCATTCATTAATAGAGAAGAGAGAAAGTCATAAACTTGTGGGGGGTTGCCAAAATAAAAGAGGGGGTTTAGGGAAATTGAAGTGGTGGGGTTCGTGTGGGCCCCACCTCACCTTTAACCTCACATGAGTGGTTAGTTCCACCCAACTTCTATCCTTAGGATTAAACCACTTAAAAGAAATAAAATAAAATTGTCTCACAATTTTATTTTACTCTTCAATTAATTCCCCTTTTTTTAGCAACTCCTCTCGAGAAAACGAAACACCAGAAAGGGTCTTCTTAAGCAATAACCGGTGATGTGGTTTCATCGGTGTCCTCAGAATTCAATTCCGAGCACCGGTTCAAAATTTAGAAAAACTCGCTCGTTCGTTCACTAAACGTACCCGAGCTAAACTTTGGAAGTTGATTCCGGGAACACCGGGACTCGGAATCAGGTGCCGTCAGAAACTGCATACTCATAAAATACCAAATAAATTAAGAAAAAAAATTTCCTTGAAATATACGGGTCTTTACATTACTCCCACCTCAGGGATTTACGTCCCCATAAAGATACATCACAAACTAGGGAAACAAATGAGGGTACTGAGCACGCATCTGAGCCTCCCTCTCCCAAGTGCTCTCCTGGAGGTTCTCATGCTGCCACCTGATGCGAACTAGAGGAATCGACCGCCCACGTAGGACCCACTCCTGTCGATCCTCGATCTCCACCAGGACCTCTGCAAAAGTCACCCCATCATCAACGTCCAGCTCCCCATGGTCGATGATATGCGTCGGGTCGTGCACGTATCTCCTCAGCTGAGATACGTGAAAGACGTCGTGCACCCTGTGCAACTGAGGTGATAGAGCCAGGTGATAATCCACCTTGCCTATCCTGCTGAGAACCTGGAATGGTCCGATGAAGCACGGAGATAACTTACCGCCCCGACCAAATCTCTATAATCCACGTCGAGGTGAGACCCACAAGAAAATGTGGTCGCCATCCTCGAACTCTAGTAGTCTCCACCTCCTGTCAGCATAAGACTTATATCGGCTCTGAGCTATCCTCATCCGCTCCTAGATGACCTGGACCTTCTTTGTCGTGGCCTAGACCATCTCTAGTCCCACAAGTGCTGACTCCCCAGGGTCTGTCCAGCACAGAGGTGATCTGCAAGGTCGGTCGTACAATGCCTCGTATGGTGTCATCCTGATGGTGGAGTGGTAGTTGTTATTGTACAAAAACTCCATCAAGGGTAGTTGATCCTCCCAACTGCGACCAAAGTCGAGGACACATGCACAGAGCATGTCCTCAAGAGTCTAAATGGTCCTCTCCGTCTGACCATCCGTCTGAGGGTGAAAGGTGGTGCTCAGACATAGCTGCGTCCCAAATGCCTCCTACAACCCCTTCCAAAGCCGGGAAGTAAAGAGAGAATCTCAATCGGAGACGATAGATGATGGCACACCATAAAGTCGTACAATCTCTTGAACGTAGACGCATCCCAAGCTCTCCATTGAGCCCTGCTCTCTGATGGGTAAGAAGTGGTCCGACTTGGTGAGTCGGTCGACAATCACCCAAATGGAGTCGTGACCTCTGGAAGTACGTGGAAGTACAGTCACGAAATCCATAGATATACCATCCAACTTCCACTCTAGGACCTACAAGGGTTGTACCAAGCCTACTGGTACCTGGTGCTCTGCCTTCACCTGTTGGCAGGTGAGGCATCGAGAAACGAACTCTACCACATCCTTCTTCATCTCCGGCCACCAGTGCTGTCGTCTGAGATCCTGGTACATCTTCGCCACTCCTGGATGTACCGTTAAAGGGGAAGTGTGAAACTCTCTCAGCACCTCCTCCTGTAATGTAGCTGGTACCATGGTACTCCCTCTGAAAAGGATGACGTGCTCTCCTCCTACAGAGAATCCATCAGGTTCTTGTCCTGAGGATATCTGTGCATACCGCGTCTCACAGTCAATGTCCCCACATTATGCCTCTCTGACCCACTGAAGAAGTGGAGGTGTGACTATGAGCGATTGAAGGAAGACTGATCCATCTATATCTATGAAGGATATCTGCAAAGCAGCTAGCTGCTCTGTCGCCTCTCCAAGTAGCTGAATGCTCATCCTCCTGCTGAGAGAATCAGCTACTACGTTCCCCTTTCCAGGAGTATATACTATCTCAAATTCATAGTCCTGGAGGAACTTGAGCCATCGTCGCTATCTCAGGTTCAGGTCCTTCTGCGAGAAGATGTACCTGAGACTCTGGTGGTCAGAATAGACTGTAAACCACTCGCCCATCAGATAGTGCATCCACATCTTCAGAGTAAAGACTACTGTTTCTAACTCCAGGTCATGGCTAGCATAGTTCTTCTCATGCTACCTCAACTGTCGTGATCCATAGGCGATCACTTCCTGATCCTGTATCAGGACACACCCGAGTCCGGTCCCTGATGCATCTCAGTAGACTACATACCTTACACACTCCTCTGGTAGCCTCAAGATAGGCGCGCTGGTCAATCTCTGTCTCAGCTCCTGGAAGCTCTGCTGACATCTTTCTGACCACACGAAGGGTTTCCCCTTCTTCATCAAAGCTGAAAGCGGTGCCAAAACTCTGGAGAAGTCTGGAACGAATCTCCGGTAGTACCTAGCCAAACCTAAGAAACTTCGCACCTCCGTCACGCTCCTGGGTGGCTCCCAAGCTAGCACTGCCTCGATCTTCGCACGATCCACTGCAACTCCCACCTCAGAGATGACGTGTCCCAAGAAGTGGACCTCACATATCGAGAACTGACACTTAGAGAGCTTACCATAAAGCTGGTGCTCTAGGAGTGTGTCCAGTACAACCCGCAAGTGGTAGGTGTGCTCCTCCTCAGTGGTCGAGTATATCAATATGTCATCGATGAAGACTACGACAAATCAATCGAGGTAAGGCTGAAAGATCTTGTTCATGAGACTCATGAACACTGTTGGAGCGTTGGTTACACCAAAAGGAATAACCAAGAACTCATAGTGGCCATACCGACATCTGAAGGTCATCTTCTGCACATCCTCATCTCAAACTCTGAGCTGATGATAGCTTGACCTGAGGTCTATCTTCGAGAACCACTGTGTTCCCTTGAGCTGATCGAAGAGGTCGTCAATCCTTGGTAGTGGATACTTGTTCTTCACGGTCACCTGGTTCAGGCGACAGTAATCGACACACAATCGCAAGCTCTCGTCCGCCTTCTTGGCGAACAAAATCAGGGAAGCCCAGGGTGAAACATTGGGTCAAATGAATCCCTTACCCTACAAGTCCTCCAGTTGTACCCGTAGCTCTTGAAGCTCAGCGGGAGCCATCCGATATACTGGAGTAGATATCAGGGATGTCCCCTGGTACAGGTCAATATAGAAGTCTACCTCTCTGCGAGGAGGTAGTCCTGGAACGTCGTCAGGAAAAACGTCTGCATACTGATCCACCATTACAGGAAAACTCGGACTCTGCACGTCAACTGCTCCTAGGATAAGGCTAGCCAACTGATGAGTGATCGGTTGTCCTCTCCTCTGCGTGATTCCATCCTGCGCTGTAAAGGCTCCCTTTTCACCAGTGAAGGTGAACCTACTCCTATCGGTGTGAACACACCGCACCTTGCACCTAATACAGTCTATCTGAGCATGAACTGTAGATAACCAATCCATGCCCAAGATGACGTCGTAAGGCCTCGACGCCGCTACAAGAAGATCTCAGCCGAATATCTCACCTCCTAGAGTAAGCTCACACTACCGGCACCAGTGTGTAATCGTCGAGTCTGCTCCCGTAGGAGTCTCTAGCCGTAAGGATCGATCCAACGGCTCCGTCGGAATCTCCAAGCTACGAACAAGGGCAGAGGCAATGAAAGAATGACTCGAACCTGTGTCTATAAGAACTGCAGCAAGGGTGGAGCAGACATAGATAGTACCTCGAATCATCTCTGGTGCACCGTGGTCATAGGCCTCCGCTGCCTGAAGCTGAGCCTGCCTCTGTCCGTCAGCTACCTGTGGTCGGGGTGGACCTCATGGTGGTGGTGGTGGTAGAGCCTCAAAGTGTCGGCCACCACCTACTGCTCGGCCAGCTCCTCTGCCTCGTCTTCCAACTCCCTACGGACCACCACGGTCGAACCTCAACCTCTACCTGGGTGGTCCCTCAACCGTCTGATGCTCCTCTACACGGCGGGTCGGGCAGTCACGAGCCATGTGGCCCTGCCCGCCGCATGCATAGCACTGTCTGCTCCTTGTAAGACTGGCTTTGTGTCGTGTGCCCCGCACCTCTGAGCCAGAATCCTGAGGTCGTCCGCCTAAAGGTATGGTCCTCTTGGACCCCTGTGACATTCGTCGACTGCCAGCTACAAAAGACTCTGTTATGTGCCACCCTGTGGTAGGTCTCATTGCTGGTGTAGGCTCAGAAAGAAAGCTATCTACAAGAAGGGATCTCTCCAGTACTCCTGCCTATGTCGGAATGCTGAGGGAGATCATCGATGCCCTGATCTCATGCCTCAGTCCCTGCTTGAAGGTCCAGGCCCGGAAGAATGGTTCTCGTACCATGTCTGTGGAATAGCGTGAGAGATCGGTAATTCTCGCTGAGTACTGGGCTACCATCATGCTACCCTGCCGCAGCTGTAGTAGCTCCTGAATGCGTACCGCACGGAGGGTGGCTGGGAAAAACTATGAGCAAAAGAGGCTCTCTAAGTCCTACCAAAGGTGAGATGCCTCATCGTGCACCTGGAGCATCAGGCTCCACCATCTGCCTGTTGACGCGTGCAGGAGACTCGCTGCAAGGATCACCATGAGATCAGCTGGTGTCCCCACTAACCTGAAAACTTGTACAACATCCTCCAGCCAATCATCGGCTGCCTGAGGGTCCGTCTCCCCGCGGAACCTGGGTGGTCTCTGACGCTGAAACTCGTGCAGTGCACTAAGGCGACGTGCACTCTCAACGGCTGGGGCTGGTGGCATCGGTGGCTCGGCGGGTAGAGGTACTGCCGGTGCCTCCGCTGTAATAGGGACCTATACCGAGGCCTCGTCACTCAGTGGGCTTCCATCTCGTACAAAGCTCAGAACCATAGCTGGCTGTCGTCGTGGGGCCATCCTGAAAAGAGACAGGTGCGCCACGGTCAATACAGTATACCTGGTGAGCTGACACAAATAATCACTAAGAAAACTTTGAAACACACACGCAATCAATGTTTTCATGCATTGAGTCGGAAATCAGAAGTCAGGGTCCTGGTGTATGGATAAGTCGGCCGCCGCACCAACACTGGACTCCCTGAACTGATAACCATACTCAAATAACCTTAACACTATTGCTTCACATAGAGAAAGATCATAGTCTTGAGTTCTGCGGTAGAACCGAACTGCTCTGATACCAATTTGTCACGACCCGTCCTCGGGGCCCATGTCGTGACTACCCCAAGCCCACCTTCCATAGGCCAGGGGATGGCGACTAGCACCAAATGCGTAAATCCCGATAAGAAGGGAAGGAATTTCCTTTACAAAGTAAACAAACACAACAGAGTAATCAAGCTGAAGTAAACACTAAGTAAACTGGGTACAACTGTAAGTGCTGGAAAGTAAATTGGCCAAAATACAAACCCAACTGAAAGTAAAGTACAACTGAAAAGAAAGTACAGCAACTGAAAAGTAAAGCAGCAATGCCGAGTTGTCCACTGAAAATCCCACCTGAAGGGTGGGTACAGATAGTCTCCTCAGCTCCTCGGGTCCAGCCGTCCGCTCTGTGTACGTCCCGCCCAGTGGTCCACCTCCAGGTACCAACTTGCTCCACAAGCCTCAACCACGATTAGCGTTGTCCGTCGTCTGCATCCAACACAACATAGTGTGGGCATAGCCCGTGCAGGGGTGAGTATACACTACTCAGTAGGGACCCCGAGACCCCCGAAGGTCTCCCAGAATCCACGAAGGATAAACCACAAAGGAAAGATACAATCACGAAGTAACAACCTACTCTACTTAGGTATATGCCCATACATATACCTAAGTCATCAATTCCAGTTCGGCTCCAACATATGAGCCCAAGTTCAATCTAGTCCACACAGGATAGCACAATCCAATCCACACAGGATAACACAACTCAATCCACACAGGATAGCAAAACAATCATATCGAAGATAATGATTGAAATTTAAGACTCAGCTCACACAGGTATACTCTTTGTAAGGTGATTGAGATGATCAGATGTAACCATTGATTCATCTAAGCTCTCGGACCCACATAGGATACAAGACCAGCTAAGCTATCGGACCCACAAAGGATACAAGACCAGCCACTCCGCCGGACCCATGTAGGATACAAGTACATAGTCAAATACTGTCGGACCCACGAAGGATACAAGAACAGTAGTCACGTACTGTCGGACCCACATAGGATACAAGAACAGTAGTCATCATCGTCGAACCCACGGAGGATTTAAATACGGTCGTCTTCGCTGCCGAACCCACGGAGGATCTCAGTACAGTCGTCATCGTCGTCGCAGTCGCAGCCAGCTCTAGGGTTCCCGCACACAGCATGCTCGATTCCGGGAGGGTCCGCTCCACGATCCAAGGGGGTAGATACATCAACTGACACGAAGTACGGAGTTGATGTATCCCAAAGTTCCGTCTCATCAAAAGGAACTCAACGCAACTGACGGCGCGTCAATCGGACGCCCGGTCTGAGAGTTATTGGCCTTTTTGTCCCAGGGGCCCGGTTGGTTTTTAAGTCAAAACCAACCCGATCGTACTCAAACTGTGTCCAAACCTCGAGCGGAGTAATCCAAAAGAACCGTCTTACTAAGATGAATCCAACAAAGTTGACGGCACGTCAATCGGACGTCCGGAGCTCAAGTTATAAGTGTTTCCATTCCGAAGGCCCGGTTGGTTTTGTGTTCGAACCAAACTGTCTGTACCCAAAGTTCTCCGAAAACTTGAGTTTAATATACCAAAAAGACCGTTTCGATTCAAGGATCGCATCGCAACTGACGGTGCGTCGATCGAAGGTCCGTATCCCAAGTTACGGGCGTTTGAACGAATCTATCCGATTTTTAGGGGGGTTTGGGCCCGAACTGACCCGGCCCGGCTGGCGCGGCCCAGCCCGGCCGGCGCGGGAGTTCGGACCCCAGCGCGGGAGGTCCGGCCTCGCGCGGTCAGTCCGGCTCGGCGCGGCCGGTTGGCCTGGCGCGGGCGCAGTCCGCGTGGCCAGCAGCTCGCCCATTTCGACCGAGCGGAAAACAGGGGGCGCTACCCCCCTTGTCTCGAAACGGAAGCCCCCCACGTGGAGGGGGCCCGCCTGTCTGCCGCCGGGGGTTACGACCCCCAGCCTCCTTCGAATGGCCAGCCCGGTTGGTCAGCCAGTGCCACTGCCGCGGGACCCCGCGGTCCCACCCTTCACCCTTCCGAAGTGCCGGTGGCCGGCAATTCTGGCCACCCTCCCCTGCACAACTGTGGCTTAGGCTGCAGCCCTTGTTCGTCTGGCGCAGCGCGACAGCGCCGCGCCCTTCCTCCACGGCCCGACCTTGGCTGCGGGTTCTTCGGCTTCGGCGTGGCGTGATGGCACCGCGCTTCTTCGTCGTGGCCCGCTCCGTCCATGGTTCCCTCATTCCCGCGTGGTGCGACGACATCGCGCTGCCTCTGTTCCAAACCATAGCGAAAAATTAACAACCATGTAGAGGAGGTTCGGCCGCGTTCATGCTGTCCGACCTCCTCCCGTTATCTTGATAACATGCAGCTTAATAAACGTCAACGGATATCGTAAATTAATCTTGAATGTAAAACAATTCCCTATTTCAACAATGATGTCAAAGACGGTGTCGGGGTTGACGACATCGGCGTACGTCCAAGGTGGATGGTGTCTCACACCGGCTGCGGAGATGAGAATAACGGCATATCGATCACTCCTTGGTGATCCGGCATTCTTTGCGTTCTTCAACGAGGAAGAAGAAGATCTTCGAAACTTTGGTTATTTTCTCCCCAGACTCCACACAATGAAAAAACCAAAAATAAAATAAGACTTTGTCTTATTTTATTCACACATGCCAACATTTAAAATTCAAAATATCTAATTCAATTAATTAATGAGTTCAATTAATTGAATAGGTTGTGTTGGCATTCATTAATAAATAAGAGATAAATTCATAAACTTATGGGGGTTGCCAACATAAAAGAGGGGGTTTGGTGAAATTGAAGGGGTGGGGTTCGTGTGGGCCCCACCTCACCTTTAACCTCACATGGGTGGTTAGTTTCACCCAACTTCTATCCTTAGGATTAAACCACTTAAAAGAAATAAAATAAAATTGTCTCACAATTTTATTTTACTCTTCAATTAATTCCCCTTTTTTTAGCAACTCCTCTCGAGCAAACGCAACACCAGAAAGGGTCTTCTTAAGCAATAATCGGCGTTGCAGTTTCATCGGTGTCCTCGGAATTCGATTCCGAGCACCGGTTAAAAAGTTAGAAAAACCCACTCATTCGTTCACTGAACGTACCCAAGCTAAACTTTGGAAATTGATTCCGAGCACACCGAGCCTCGGAATCAGGTGCCGTTAGAAACTGCATGCTTGTAAAATCCCAAAGAAATTAAGAGAAAAAAATCCTTGAAATTTATGGGTCTTTACATGCCTAGAGACAAGGTGTATGTTCAGGGACCAGTTCTAGAGATGGACCCACTGGGTGGTCCCCCGGTGCTACCACCACCTGATGGGAATCATCTACTGTCGGTGGTTCCAATAGAGGACGTTTGTAGGCTCAGTTCCCTATATGAGTTTCAGAGATAGAGACCCCCCAGGTTCTGGGGAGAGACGGATCCTTGGGTCACGGAGGACTGGATGGAGTCTATGACGCGGGTCTTCCGCTTAGATAGGACACAGGTTTTCCAGAGGGAGATCATGGCAGTGAGCCTTCTATAGGGCTCACCAGGGAGATGGTGGAGTTTGACCATCTAGACTCACGATGAGGCGACCCTCACTTGGTTTGACTTCGAGAGGTTTTTCCAAGAGGAGTTTTCCCCCGCGACCTTGTGCTCTGTGCGCATCCAACAACTACTTCAACTACAGAAGGACAGCATGACGGTGGTCGAGTACTCGGCAAGGTTCATGTAGCTTTCTCGCTACTCCGCATATATGGGGTGATACCCTTTCTTCAGGGCTTGATTCTTTAAGTAGAGACTCAGGAGGGAGATCAGGGCTTCGGTGGTGTCTCTCAGCATCCCTACCCAGGCCGAGGTGCTGGAGAGAGCCCTTCTGATGGAGAGATTCTTGAAAGAGAATACACCCTCAGCTTGAGCTACCAGCAGACCCTAGGCAGTGGAGTCTTCGGCTTGCAGCAGACAGCAGACGCGAGGGCCCATACAGGCTAGGTCTTTCAGAGGACGACCCTAGGACTCAGGGTCAGTAGTGCGAGGCTCCCTGGCCAGAGGGAGTCAGTCGAGGGCCAGGATTTTCTATTCGTGCGATGGGTAGGGACACATGACACGTGACTGCCTGACCCGCCGTACAGATGACCAGCAGATGGTTGAGGGGCCACTGAGGTAGCGGCAGCGGTTCGAGTGAGGAGGTCCATAGGGCGGCGGACATGGAAGGGGAGCTGGCCGAGCAGCCGGCGGTGGGTGGCGGTTTAAGTTGTTACCACCACCACCCCCATGTGGTCCACCCCAACCTTAGGGAGTAGATGGAAAGGGGTGAGCTTAGCTCCAGGAAGTAGAGGTTTATGACCACTGTGCTCCAAAGATAATCTGAGGTACGATATGTGTCTTCTCCACCCTAGTTGTAGTACTTATCGAAACAGGTTCTAGTCACTCCTTCCTTTCCGTGGATCTCATTCAGAGATCAGATATTTTGGTGGAGCTATTGAATCAATCCTTACATCTAGAGACTTCTACGGGAGGGGATTCAATGATTACACATTGGTGCCAGTAGTGTGAGATTACTCTAGGAGGCGATAGATTCAACTGGGATCTCTTAGTAGCAGCGTCGAGGCCTTATGACGCCATCTTGGGTATGGACTGGTTATCCACAGTCCATGCTCAGAATTACTATTTTAGGCATACAATGTGTTGTGTCTGTAGATATGGGACTAGGTTTTCCTTCACTTGTGAGAAGGAAACCCTTGCAGTGCAGGACAGACTCTCTCAGTGGAGGGTGTAGCCAATCACTCACTAGTTGGCTAGCCTCACCCTCGGTGTAGTGGAGGAGAGGAGTCCAAGATTCCCTATAGTGTTGGATGAGTATGAGGATGTTTTTCCTAATTAGGTTCTAGGGCTACCTCCTCGTAGAGAAGTAGACTTTTGTAGCGACCTGTACCCCGGGACGGCACCGATATCCACACTGGCATATCAAATGACTCACTACTGGAAATTTGGGCTATAGCCATAGTTTAAAACCGTGGCTATAGGTCCTCAAACCATGGCTATAGGTAATAGCCACGGTTTGAGAAATCATGGCTAAGTTTGGCGTGGCTATAGGCCTAGGCTTATATCCATGGTTTGGAACCGTGACTCTAGGTCTATAGCCACAGTTCAAACCGTGGTTTTAGGTATACAGCCACGGTTCAAACTGTGGTAATATCACTATAGACACGGTTTAGAATCATTTCTATACTAGATGAGGGACAAAATTTATTTCCACAGTTAGAAACCGTGGAATTAGACCTATATCCATGGTAAAAAACCATGGCAATAGACCTATAGCCACAGTTAGAAACTATGGCTATATGGTCTGAAAAACCATAAAAAAAATAGATCCTCTGCACAGCCCCCCTGCAGTAGCCCACCCCCCTGCAGCCCCCTCCCTCTTGGACACTGGACACCCCCACCCTATATAAACCCTCCACCCCCCTCCCCTGGACAGCCCCCTCCCCCTGCAAAGCCCCCCTGGACAGCCCCCTGCAAAGCCCCCCTCCTAGACAGACCCTGGACACCCCCCCCCCCCTAGACAGACCCTAGACACCTCCCCCCCAAACCCTAGACACCCCCCGAATAGACCCTAGACACCCCCCGGACAGACCCCGGACACCCCCCAGATCGACCCAGGATAGACCCCCCCCGGATCCTGGATACCCCCCCTGGACAGACCCTGGACACCCCCCACCCCCAGACCCTAGACACCCCCCAGACCCTGGACAGATCCCCCTGGACATCCCAGACCTCCACTCCCCTGAATAGACACCCCCCTAGAACCTAGACACCCCCTAGACCCCCTCACTCTCCTGGACAGACCCCCCTCCCACCCTCTTGGGAAGACCCTGGATAGATCCCCCTGGACACCCCCCCCCCCCAGAACCTGGACACCCCACCCCTTGCACCCCCCTTCCAGCTACCCCCCTCCCCCTGCCAGTCCCCCCTACCAGTCCCTGCCCACCCTACTAGTCCCCCCCCTCCTGCCAGTTCCCCCATCCCCCCTGCCAGTCCTGCCCCCCCCCCCCCAAACCTGCACACCCCCCAGACCCCCTGGACAAACCCCCCAGGATAGACTCCTCCCCCCAGACCCTGGACACCCCCCCTTGATAGACCCTGGACACCCCCCACCCCCCCAGAACCTGGAAACCCCCCCCCAGACCCTGGAAAAATCCCCCTGAACACCCCCCCCCCCACAGAACCTAGACACCCCACCCCTTGCACCCCCTGCCAATTACCCCCTCCCCCCTGCCAATCCCCCTACCAGTCCCCTCCCTGCCAGTCCTCTCCCCCCTAACAGTCCCCCTGCTAGTTTCCCCCCCTCCCCCTGCCAGCCCTGCCCCCCCCCCCCCCCACCCTGCCTGTTTCCCCTACCCCGTGCCCCTGCCAAACCCCACTTACACCCCCTGCCAGTTCCCCCCTACCCCCCTGACAGTCCCCTCCAAATTAAATTATACACGAAAGCTACTTACATAATAAGAATTAAACAAATCCAAATATAAAAAAAACACATAACTGCACTTACATGAGTCTCCCTATAAGAAAAACTATCAAAGAAGTCTGGAACCAGATCAAAAGTACCTACAACCCAAGGTAGAACATAGTATTGCTCATCCCCTGTACCCACACTTCTCCCCCCTCCCTGCCCCCATGCTGGACCCCCCTGGACAACAGCCCCATCCCCCCTGGACAGCATCCCCCCCTACTGGACCCCCTGGAGAGAAGCCCCCCTGTTGTACCCCCTCTGGACAGCAGCCCCCCCACCCCCTGCTGGACCCCCTTGGACAGTACCCCCCCCCCCACCCCCACCCCCTGCTGGACCCCCTTGGACAGCATCCCCCCCTGCTGGACACCCCTGGACAGAAGCCCCCCATTGCTGGACCCCCCTGGATAGCCCCCCCCCCCTGCTGGACAGCCCCCCCCCCCCCACACACACACATCCCTTGTCATGTTTTGAGTGATGGTATCTTATTAAAAATTTGGCATGGAATTATATATGAGACAGGTTAAAGAAAGTTTGAAATTGATGATTAGGCTAAAAAAGTCTTAAAGGATTCCCTGAAAGATGTGATATATTCAAGAAGATATCTCACTGCAAGTTTTCAAATGATATGCGGATGAATTTGGAATAATTATATGGTGAAGATTCTCTGTTGAGGGAAGGGAATCAGATTGTTTCTGCAAATTCAGAATGTGAACCAGTTTGAAGTCTAGAAATAAATTTTGTTTAATACAACCACATCATGTGGTAAATCTGGTGACAGTATATACAGAAGACAAGAGGAGTTTCAAGTTAAATAATGAAGCTCAATTCTTGAAGAATGAAGATGAAAAGAATTCAGCTTATATAGAAGATTTGGAGAAATCCAACATAAAATTGATGGAGGAAGATATGGCTTAAGATAAGACCATCACAAGTATGAACAAGATAAAAGATCAGAGTGACCTCGTTGAAGAACTTTCTCAAGAAATGCAAAAGAAAATGGTAGCCAAGAATTAATTAAAGGAAAGCATTCTCTCTCCCGATACTCAATTAGAAGAAATAAGGTGGGAAGGAAACTCAGAGTTAAAGAAGATGGATGCTCAATTGAAGAAGGATTTTAGTATTAAGAAACCTGAGGGAGAACTTCATGCTACAAGGAAGAAGTAAAATACTGAATATTCTAACATGAAGACTTGTAAGAAGAATAAAAATTTGGATTCTGATACGGTCTAGGATAGTATGGGTGAAGGGTCATGGTTGGGAGTGTTGTTAGGCTATTAGGAGAGTGGATAATTGGTCCCAAATGGAGAATACTAGAATTTGTTTTCATTGTATTTCAGTTCCTATTTTCTTAAAACATAATTTGTCGACTCTTGGTTTCCTATCAAATTTGTCCAACCTGCCGTTGTCGCACTCCACCTGCTTCATTCAAAGGTGACACGCACAACTCAGCTAAGCGCTGCCATTCATCTGCTTCGATCGAAACCACTGTCAGATAATTTTGATCAATGCAAACATGCACGACCAACTCGTTTTTCAAAGAAGACACTCCACTGACAGTCTTCTGCTACCGGCTTCTGTCCTGACGAGCCACCTTCTGTTATCGTCCAGAAGTTCCGCACACCATCGGGCTACCTCCATAGCAGCCTACTGATCATGTTATTCAATTGAAGGAGTTTTTTTTTTCCAATTAATGTGAGGCCTTACTGCATTGCACACCAGTTGAAAGATGAATTTGAGAAGAAGATAGCAGATTTGTTACAGCAGGGAGTAATCAGGCCTAGCACCAACCATTAATCTAGTCCTATAATCCTGGTCAAGAAAAAAGATGGGGATTGAGGGATGTGTGTTGATTTTCAGGAATTGAATAAACTTACTATTTTATATCGGTTCTGATACCTTTAATTGAGGAGTTGTTGGATGAGTTGTTTGGGGCCAGTATTTTTACTAAGCTTGATCTGAAGTTTGGGTTTCATCAGGTTCGGGTTCGTGATGAGGATGTTGAGAAGACAGCCTTCCAGACACATGAGGGGCATTATGAATATTTGGTTATGCCCTTTGACCTCATGAATTCTCTCACTTCATTTTAGGATACTATAAACGCAATTTTCAATCCTCTTCTTAGAAAGAGTGTGTTAGATTTTTTTGATTACATCTTGGTGTATAGAAGTTGTTGGTCTGAACATCTGCAGAATTTGGCCCAGGTATTCGTGCTATTGCACAAAAACTACTTGAATATTAATGGGAAGAAATGATCTTTTTTCCAAACCAAGGTTGATTACTTGGGCCAAATTTCTCAGGATAGGGTCTCCATGGACCCAAATAAAATCTCATGTGTTCTCTGTTGGGTAGTTCCTAAGACTGTTAAAGAGGTGTGGTGTTTTTGGGTCTCACCTGCTACTACAGGAGGTTTATCAAGGACTATGGGAAGCTATTAAAACCTCTTACAGACCTTACCCAAAAGAATAATTTTCAATTGGGCATCCAACCTCAGACAGCTTTCTAACTGCTCAAGTGTTTTATGGTTACAACACCAGTTTTGTCGTTACCAGTTCTTATGCAGGAAGGGTGGCCATTGGATTTCTTCAGAAAAGCTCTCTCCAAGTTCATCTTGGATAAGTCCATTTATGAATAGGAGTTAATGGCATTGGCGCATGCTGTTCAGGCTACACTCAGGGAGTCGATCCAGTCTGCTAAATTTTATTTATAGAAGTTGGATGGACAGAAGTCGACCCATGCAGAAGTTTGAGAGATAGTTCAGCATGCCTGGGAAAAAAGGGACATGCTAACAAACCACATATTCTCTTTCCTATGGCATTGGTTCTACTTGCTTCTGCCCAAAATGTAGGGAGGCATATCTAGAATATTTCTTGGCTCGCCTACATAGCATGTCCACCCTTCTTCAGTCTTGAGGACAAGATTGTTTTTAATGGGTGGTGATGTGATCGAGACCAGGAAAGGGTAGTAAGAGTGATAATGTTTGTGTGAGTTTTTTATGGAAAGAATATGGGAAATAACCAATTTTGTTTGTGTTGGGGGGAGATGGGCCCAGGCAGGAACTGTTACAAGGGGAAGGCTGGTGCGAGGAAAAGGTAGGAGGAATATTCAGAAACACAACCTTTGGCTTGGATTCCGCTTCAGCTTGGGTGGGGAGCAGCAGTTCTCTCGTAGTGTCTCTCCTCTACTTCCATTATTCTACTCCACTATAATTCCAACACGTTATTATAATATAAACAAGCAATCTTCTGGTTCTCTACCTGATGTGGAAGGCACCAAGTCGATTACCCGAGTGGAGGAGTTGGATTTGCAAAGTCTGATGACACATAGTAGATTAAAGAGGTTGAATGCAACAATGGGAGCTCATCTCACTTCATTAAAGGCCCAATGGATCTTTCCTTACATGGATGGAGCAAATGGACCTATTATCTCACTTATTCAAGCCCAAACATGATGTTTAAAGCTTGACCCACATTGTTGCACGAATTTGGAAGCCTTGCCCACATGGAGAATTTTAAAAAATGACATCTTTGGACACCAAAGTCAAATACAGTGGGCTATGCACTCAAAGTCAAATTTGGTGGGCTATGCACCCAAAGTCAAATCCAGTGGGCTATAGTTGAAAAATTTTATGTCACTTTTCCAAAAAGTCTTTGGTAGACATTATCTTTTTTAATTTAAGGGAACAAAGTAGTTTAGACTATATGACTTTAGGGTATTAGACCCTTGACTATTGTACCACCCCCTTGGCTATAAATAGTCACCCCCATGGCACTTGTATGCATTCAAAATTTAATTGAGAGCTTATGATTTCCGGCTAGGTTCTCATCTTGGGTTAAAAGATCCATCTCTACCCCAATGTTCTCGGTGAACATTAATGGTAGTTTACATGGCTACTTTTTGGGGAAAAGAGAGCTCAGGCGAGGGGGTCCTCTTTCACCGTTCCTTTTTGTGATTTACATGGAGTTTTTCTTGTGCATCCTAGAATGCAATAGGTTGGGGGATAGTGTGGTGGATGGTGCGGGCTGGAGTGGCTGGTGCGGGCGGGAAGGCAGGCAGTAGGGGGATGGCAGGGGGCTGGTGCGGGTTGGAATAGGTGGCAGGGGGCTGGTGTGGGCTGGATTGCAGGTGGCTAAGGGCTATTGGGCATGTGGTAGGGTCTGGTGCGGGCTGAGATGTAGGAGTTTGGGGGCTGGTGAGGGCTGGAAATGGTGGTTGGGGCTGTTTTGCAGGTGTCAGAGGGCTGGCTTGAGTGTTTTTCAGGAGGCTGGGGGTGGTGGCTGGTGTGGTGGCTGGTGCGGGCTGGATTGCAGGTGGCTGGGGGCTGGTGTGGGCTTGAATGCGGGTGGAAGTGGGATAGAATGCTGGTGTAAGGGGGCTGGTTTCAGGTGTTGAGGGGATGGTGCGGGCTGATTCGAAGGTGGAAAGGGGGCTATTGCGGGCTAGAATGCTGGTGGCAGTGGGCTGAAATGAAGGTGGAAGGGGGCTGGTGTGGGATGGATGTGGCTGGAGTAGGGCCAAATCATGACATTACCATGGCGTGACCGCGGTGTGACCGCGGCATGTTGGTCCAATCCAGCGATATCTGTGAGGCACCATCTTCCGACCAGGAGCGAAAGAGCGGGAGGAGGTGAGGCAACATTCCGGTCATCGCCCCACTGGCAGAAATTGTGATTAGTTAGTCTCAACATTGATCACAAGACTCATGGAATACTATCACTGCAAACCGCCGTGGGGTGTCGTCCTAGAGCAGGGCCAAATCACGGCATTACCGCGGCGTGACCATGGCGTGACCGCGGCGTGACCGCGGCGTGACTGCGGCATGATCGCAGTGTGTTGGCCCAGTTTAGCAAAATTTGCGGGGCAGCATCTTCCGTCCAGGAGCAAAAGAGCTGGAGGAGGCGGGGCAACATTCTGGTTGTCGCCCCGCCGGCAAAAATTATGATTAGTCAATCTCAACATTGATCACAAGACTCATGGAATACTATCACTGCGAACCACCGCGGGGTGTCATCCTGGAGCAGGGCCAAATCACAGCATTATCGCGGTGTGACCACGGCGTGACCGCGGCGTGTTGGCCCAGTCCAGTGACATCCGCAGGGCAGCATCTTCCGGCCAGGAGCGAAGGGAGCGGGAGGAGGCAAGGCAACATTCCGACCATCACCCCATCGACAGAAATTGTGATTAGTCAGTCTCAGCATTGATCAAAAGACTCATGTAATACTATCACTGCGAATTGTCACGGGGTGTCATCCTGGATCAAGGCCAAATCACGACGTGACCACGGCGTGTTGGCCCGGTCCAGCGACATCCGCGGGGCAGCATCTTCTGTCCAGGAGCGAAGGGCGCGGGAGGAGGTAGGGCAACATTCCAGTCATCGTCCTGTCGACAGAAATTGTTATTAGTCAATCTCAACGTTGATCAAAAGGCTCATAGAATACTATCACTGTGAACCGTCGCGGGGTGTCATCCTGGAGCAGGGCCAAATCACGGCATTACCGTGTCGTGACCGCGGTGTGACTGCGGTGTGACCGCAGCGTGACCGTGGTGTGTTGGCCCGGTCCAGCAACATCCTCAGAGCAGTATCTTCCGGCCAGGAGCAAAGGGAGCTGGAGGAGGCGGGGCAACATTCTAGTCATCGCCCCGCCAGCAGAAATTGTGATTAGTCAGTCTCAACATTGATCACAAGACTCATGGAATACTATCACTGTGAACCACCGCGGGGTGTCATCCTGGATCATGGTCAAATCACAGCGTGACTGCGGTGTGACCGCGGCATGACCACGACATGTTGGCCCGGTCCAGCGACATCCGCGGGGCATCATCTGCCAGCCAGGAGCGAAGGGAGCAGGAGGAGGCGGGGCAACATTCTGACCGTCGCCCTGCCAGCAGATGATAGAACATATCAACTATTTAATATGCTATAATAAGGGATCGCCAGAGAATGTTGTAGTGAGAGGCACAATGACGCAACTTCTAAAGGGAAACAAAATGACAGAAAATAATCATACACCCTACACAAACCATTTACAAATTTTTTCACTTTGCCTAAACATGGAAATTTTATTTATAATATTCAAAGCGTGAAAAGGAAAGTGTCATGGTCAAGGCATATACCTACTCGGGCAATGTCATTTGAGTTAAACGAGTATGATAAGCCAATTTACATTATTCAAAGAAAACAAAAACTTACTATCCAAAAAACAAACACCAACAAGAGGCATATGAAAGAATCAAACCAAATCTAAACATGATACAAATAACTATCACTACCCTTTGGTTTAGAAGACAGCGCACCTCTGTTGGAGGGGTTTTATTATAAAATCACGGCATTGCTTTATCACACAATTCATTTAATTATATTTAACATTTATTATAAAACTCATTCAATACAAATCAAATGCAATAATTTAAGCAACTAGATAAACATAACTATCACTGTGAGTTTTCGCAGACAGCGCACCTCCGCTGGAGGGGTTTTATTATAAAAACATGACTTTATTTATCAAATGAAACAATTATATTAAATAACACGTATTCAAGATATGAAATTCAATATAATTAAGCATAATTAAGAAATAAGCTAAATTCAATTTAAAGCATTATTGAATTAAAGAGGCTAGAAGAGGGATCCTACCTTAAGGTGGAACCAAACCGTCTACTTCGGCTCTTGGAGATTTCTAACTAAAAGTTGTCACTCCCCCACTGGGTATACGCACCTTCACACACATGCAAGGACACCTAGCCCCTATGCACACACCCACATAGCCATGAGCATGTGCAAGGGGATCCTTTCACATATACTTATATGCATATACCAGTCTCCACTCACCTGTGTATGCATTTATATATATATACATGGGCACATATCATATTTAATACAAGTAAAAGAAACTATTAACTGAAAAAAATAAAATGACTCACTGCTTGAAAATATACTCTTGCTCCAGTCTTCCATGACGTTGTATTTCTCCAAAATCGAGTGTTACTCCATCATGTCACCTTGTAAGTAGGATCAAAACCCTGCATGAATATTGATTATAATAAATATATTGAAAACATAAATGTGTGGTACAAACTATTGCAATAAAGTGTTAAAAAAATTACAAATTATTTTAGACACTACCTATAATTATCTATGTGTGGGTTTGTATAAGGTGATATAGAAATGTCGGCTTATGAAAAGTCACTATGTATAATTATCTTCAGTGCACATGACTTGTGTGACATTAACATTAGGTTAATATTATGTGTTATGTGGTTAGACCATGTAAATTAAGCACCAATTATAATGTCATAATACCAACTACTACATGTTCTAGTCATATTTAACAATATACACCATATCTCTTATAAAACATGGTGCTCTATTTTTCAACATCATGAACGATTCCTACAATTTCTTCATTTTAGAACATGATCTTGTGAACCAAGCACACAACATAGGTCTAATACCGCTAAGGGGGTTGAAATGATCAAAAGACCCTTATTTATCTTATAGGAAACAATTAGAATCCCAAAATTCTAAGAACACCATGCATGAAACCCAACACTATGATGTATATTAAATAAAGAACCAATCTGTATACCTTTTAGTAGACTGTACTTATACAGAATTCATCATTCATATTTTTAATGAATACCCCTCCAAAGGTTTCCATCGAACCTCCCTCTACAGAGTGTATTTGTGGGCCAACATGAATAACTCAATTATCAAGAAATATTTTCCAACATTCCACAATAAAGTGTTAAGAAGTTACAAATTATTTTAGTACATATGTAAAAGATGATTATTTAAGGATCGATATAGTAATTTTTAAAACAAACTAACCAAATAAATTTTGTTAAAAAGTTAAAACCTGTGTAACAAATTATTGCACAATGTGCATGTAGTCCAGCCAAATAAGTGCAGTTTATGGGGTAATTAAAGGGAATGTCTCCATGTAAACCTGTTATAATATTATTCACCAATGATTTTTTCATCTTCACTATAGTTGTCATAGCATCTATCCCGTATTGGGTGTCTGCAGACCTGTGTTAAATATGGGGTGAGAAGGAATCTAATTAGAAAATTCACCAATTAGCAATAGATTTATCTCATCTCCTATGCAATTTGATAGAAAATTTGATTTGGATAATTACAGCTATAAAGGAATCCAATATGTACTGAATGGCGGTGTATTTGACTACAAGAGTAGTTGCAACTACAATCTGCTTCAAAATTTCTAGATCCCTTCATGGAGAGAGGCAGGAACACATTATTGCTGGTTAAACACATATATAACCTCTATTTCCCTATAGTAAAATCACACTGAAAGAGAATACAGGTGAGAAGATGACCACCCCTAATATGATTCTTTATTATATGGAGACAAGCTAGGGAATCCACCGGTACCTCTATGTCCCAATTGAAATATACAATAAGAAAAGGAAGGGTCAAAACTATATTGATATGTATATGTGAGAATATACATAATACACATATCATACCTGAAACTATCTCAAGTAGTACCTGATCATGTCCATCCCTTGTATGAATCATCATATGGTCCCCAAAAATGGCACCATGAGTTTGGAATAGACTACCTATAGCTAGTGGTGGGATTGGATTGAAAAATTATCCATCTAGAGCTCTTCTTAATCTTGCAGTATCTCCTACTCATAAAATGAATCCACCTCCTAAAGGAAAAAACTATAAAATAGAGGGATACCCCTAACTATAGTGATTCCTTTATAATAGAGGTCCATCCACACTACTACCATAGTGACAGTGAATTATTATATTGGTTGTGAAATTTGGAACCATATCTTATCTAAAAATAGATGCATTTAATTTCCAACATCCCTAATTTATTAATCTGTACATAGATATTATGTAAATTTCTAGAATAAAGTTAAATATATGTACACAGAAATTCAACAATATCTGTAAAAATGTATTAATATGTACACGTTCTAGATAGTCAATCTTTGTACACATATATGGTGTTGAATCCCCCTAACATGAAAGCATCATTTAAGTTTTTTTTCAGGCAAATAGTATAATATTTATTGGTTTTAGTTGCTTCATGTTCCTGACATAAAATGAAATCTTATAGCCTATCATGATTTATATTGTTTTAAATCAATTAATATAATAGTTCGGACCCAATGTAATAAATGTACAAACAAAAGAAGTGACCTAACCTGAAGATGTAGTGAAAATAGGTACAGATTTCAGATTTCTGGGCACATCTTGATGTGTTTCTTGAATAGAATATCAAAGTTAAATCATTAAAGCAATGAAATTTTTAATAATTTATACTCTTCTGATTCACAAGAAAAAATCATAAAAAACACAATTGAATAACAATGCTAATAAAAACAGTGATAAAAAATGATCAAACTTAAAGCATAAAATTTAGAATCTAAATATAACTTTGGGATAATTCAACTTCATTGCAATTTCAATTAACTTTATGAACATATAACATTCTAATAAATTTCCGAAAAATAATAATTAAGATAGACAATTCCAATTGAGGACTTGTATCAAGAAGCGATAAAACCAAAAAGTCAAGAGGGAAAAATACAGCCATGTATACACATTTAAAACACGACTCTTTCCTAGCATATCTTTAAAATTAATATAGAGTTTATAACCTATGAATAAATAGATTTTATTGAAATAATGGGGTTATTATAGTCTGTTTGAGATGTTTAAATTTGAGGTTTTAGGTAAAGGCATCATTATTATGAGACATTGAAGACCAATAGTTCTAGATGATATGGGTGAAATCATCATCAGAGAACCACGCATTGTTAAATATAAAATTAAATAGAGGTTTCATGAAATTAGAGGAGACATTGACCAAGATGGTATGATGATCAAAATTCAGCTTGTGAAGATTGGTGCTAGAGATAGTGTCCCATAAATCTATAGCAGGGACATTCATGAAGTCTCTATTCAATTTAGAGGCAACCACTTTGGTGTAATGTCTTCTATACCAAGTGTATTTTACACCAGTGAGATTAATTTAAATTATATTAGTGTCTTTAATTGATGCTTTAAATTATTTTATTGAAATGGAAGCATGAGAAGGTCCAATTTTCTCGCTTGAGTTAAGAATGGCATTAAAGTCACCAATTAGAAACCAGGGGTGGTTTTGTTAGTGCCTAGGGATGGGAGATCATTCCAAATAGTTCTTCTTTCTTGGTATTTATTTTTAGAATTGACAAAGGAGCAGAAAGTATGTGTTCCATAAATGTTAAAGTTGTAAGTAAATATCTGGACAGAGATATTGAAAACACTAACATTGTGTAAATAAGAGTGTGAAAAAATCTATAAATAATCAGCATTGAGTGTATTATTTATTGCACCAATAAAAACATAATTATGTTGGCATAAATGTGATTATATAGAGGAAAACAAAATTTTAGGTTTAGCGATGGAAAATAACATAGGATGGTGGTTGTTATCCATTCTTTTTAAAACAATGAACATGTCATAGTTAGAGATACCCTGACAATTCCAAAAGGGGATCATCATTTAAACCTGGATTTAGAGTTAGAACACCCTTTTCTCTTTATTCTAGAGCCTTTTTTCTAATAGTCCTTCTAAAATATAGGTTATTTTTAGTGGCATATTCTTGTTCATTCCTAGATGTGACTAGAATCTTCTTTGTAGGTTTCCTAATTGGATCATTCATAGGTGAGTCTACAGAATTCTTAGAACAGATCGACAAAGAATTGATATTATAATTATAATTCAAGTTCCCATATTTCATAGAGAAATCATCATTAATTATAGATTTAGAAATAGGAGTACCTGAAAACATTGAAGTATCCACTATCTATTGTTAAGAAGTATCCAGATCTGTTGGATGGTATGGATTCAATGGAAAGGAAATATTACATGCCTACATATGTTTAGGGTCCTGTACCGGGGATGTGAAAGTAGGTTTTATTGGTTATACATCATTTTTAATATTTTTAGAAGTCATGATATGTGTCTCAGTTGGAACAACCTTAAAAATACTCATCTGACTCCCTGATTCTACATAACTGGTAATAGATTTAAAGTGCACAAGGGGAGAAGGAGCTAAATCCTTCTCTAAATTTTTGGTTACCAACTTCATTTCAAGAGTAGTATTATTATTAGATATGACAGAGAATTGATTAACAGATCTCATAGCAGCATGAGTTAATGAAGTTTTAATGGTTGAGTCTGTAGGATTCAAATTACAAAGCATCATAGAACTAATGAAATCAACACTATTAGCAGGTTGTGAACTATAAAAAGAGTATAAAGTAGAAGAAGAGGTTGTAACTGGATCCTTTTTTTCTCCACCCCGGTATCCTCCATGGGCTGAATCTTCTTAATGGATCCAACGAGATCCTGCATTTTAGTCACCTGTACTGAGGGTGTACTTACCTTTATTGATTTAACAGTTTCCAAATCCATGGAAACAGTTGCAATCATACTACTAGTATGTGTGATATCCTGAGCAGATTTTTGGGATAGACAATAGATTCCCAAAATCTATAGAATGGCAAGTTTAATCTATAGTTTTAGAGAAATTATCAGGTACATTTGTTTTAATGTTGGTCTGAATATTTGTCCCTAATGAAATAGTGGCATTTAATAGGGAGGTGTCCTTGATTTTTCATGTACTTAAAGATGAGGAGTGATCATCCATAGATTGAACAGGAAATGATCTAGTGCACACATAGTTATGAGGGGGTGTAGTGTATGCATTGCATTCATTGCACTTCAAGTTTTTACCTGGTCTATGTTCAGAATTTTGGTTAGATTCTGAAATTTGTTCGGCTGAGCATGTATTAGATTCATCCTTATTGGATATCCTAATAGTGTCTAACACCAAAATTTCAATTTCTTCTAAGAGGCCTTTATCTTTAATGGAGTTTTCTTCTTATTCAGACATATCAACCCAGTTATTACTTGAGTTATCCCCTATGTGTATCACTTTGTTTGACTATTTCACCCAAGTTTTATATTTCTTTGATGGGGGTACAAGTATATCTATCATAGGGGATTTATCCTTTTTATTTCTCATAATTTCCTTCAAATCATTTTCAACTGGTTGTGTTACTTGTTTTCTAATTACTCTAATGTTGAAAATTGTATGACCAATGATCTTAAAATGTTCACAAAAGGGAGGTTTCCTCTCATATTCAATTCTAATTTCAGTTTTGTAGTCATTTGAATTGAAATTAATTGTGGTGGGCAGCTTTGAATCATGTTTAATTTCCCCCATAACTCTAGAAAAGAGACATAAGTTGGCATTTAATGTTCTATGATCAATTTTGAGGGGAGTTCCTAAGAAGGAGATAATATCATTAAGAATTTTTGGGTGCCAAAAGAACCAATTAAGACCATGTAGTTTGACCCAGACTTTGGCCAATGTATTCCTATGTGTGTGCGGATTGAAGTTAGAGTCCCAAATAGAAATTATGAGTAAACCGGGTTTAATATTGAGGTTTACAGTCCTCCAAAATCTCTATAGATTATCTTGCGATTTCAACAAGATATGAAAATATCCTTTGCCTATTAGAATTAATTTCTAGTTTGAAGAATTCCAGCAGAGAGAAATATGTGTATGTAATTCAGATAAAGGCCAAGGGCGATCAACTTTGAGGTACGAGAGGTGAGATGTTACCACGAAGGAGACTGGGTTGCCTCGTTCGGTGATAGCGACGGGTTGCCTCGTTTGGAGGTGTGGTTTCACTACTTGGGTGCCTCTATCCAGTTCCATATCGATCAACTTCATATTCTATTATAGGGTTGTGGGTTATTGTTCACCGAGCCACTAGTCCACCCATTTTATCTCTCTAAGACCTCCATGGCCTTGTACCCTTCCTCTTCCATTGACTTATCAACCCCTATCCCTATTCTGACTGAAATCAGTGGCCCGACAAGCCGACACTATATTCAAATTCCTATTGATATCAGCAGCCCGACTGCCCAACATGAGTATTTTTTGGCTTACCAAAGCAAGGGGAAGGGACATGAAACCAAAAAAGGTGAAGAGAACTACTTTTTTTAACCATAATACCCAAACCAGAACATATTTTTATATTATAAAGGTACTTAATGAGTATCCCTCAACATAAACTCCGACACAGACCACGACTACATTGTAGAGTTCCCTAGTAGTATATGAGCAGGTTTCACCCAATACCCTAGATTAGAATCCTCTTATTTTAGACCAACCCATTCTAGATAGGTAGCCAGTTGCCACCTTGGTTTCACATTATCCATAATAGGTAACTATTCATTCTATTGATAATACCAACCATCTTAAGTAGCTCTCTCTCGATGAGAAGGATACTCATATGGAAAAAACCAGACGGGGAGCCTGTGGATGTAAACCTAGAGTCTTAGGATCTTCCTACTCCCCAATTTTTATCTATTTTGAACTTAACTTGTGTTGGATATGTATTTCTTGACACTTTTGTTTATTGTTTTTCTGTTTTATATGCCTTTAATGAACATATAGGCTAATTTTTTAACCACCTCTTCTTTGTATGCATCATTTTTTATCTTTGTTGACTTCACCACTTTAAAGTAAAGGAATTTTATGAATATGGACTCACATCCCCTTGATCATAACTGAAAAGAGGTTTCCAACCACACCATATTCATTTTTTATTCACCATAATCCCTACATATCCCAGGAATCCTTACATGGAAATATGAACATTATGGAGTGAGCATCTCAGAATAGCGAAACCAAATTAAGTGAAACCTAATGAACAACCAAAGGTTCATACCAATTGGAATCTAACTCAAGGATACAAGGATCTAAAATCATGCATTAATCCCCAAAACTGACCAACAGCTGCAAACATAAGGAGATTGGTCCTCACAAGAATGGTTCAAAAACTTTACCTTCAATTATCTAAAAATGGTCAACAATTTACTCTCCACTTTGAAAATTAGCAAGATCCATGAATAAGCAAATGACTACCCTTGAAGATAAACACTCCCCTTTAACATGATACCTTTCAGGGAGGCATGATTTAATCAAATAAAAACATATACCACACTTTTTCATATTTCTAAAATAACGTCAAATGGTCCCAACCTGCAGGATGGGACAAAACCCATAAAGCACAAGAAAACAAGGAAACCCATATTCCAAAAATCACATTTATTTAAAAAATACTACATTCCCAAATAAAAAAACCATTTTCTAATAACTCCAATGTTTTTTGAAGCACAAAACCATTTGGAAAAAATTTATTTCTTTTAAAATTCAACTTTTCTTAGGGAGTTCCAAAACATTTTATCCCGATTTTAAAAACCACTAATTCCCTTACAAAATAAAGAATCAACTCGAATGCTCAAATACCATTCTATAAATCATGTTCCAAAAAATTCACCCACAATTAGTTTTTTGTTTTAAATATTAACTCCATCATCATCATCCAATGAAAACAAAAAATATTTTTTGGAACACAACCCAAGGGATCTAAAATTATCATACAATTGTATAGCCAATGATTTTTATAACTAAAAAATTTTCCAAATTCCATAACCAAATCAACCAATATAAAAAAAGAAATAAAAACTAGGAAAAGAAATTCCATTTTATAAACAACAAAAATGGAGTAACCCCCAAACCAGAAATCTTTAATGAAATTCAAAACCATTTTGTAGACAAGCTTAAATTCTTCATTTCAAAACGAAATAACTTCCAATAAAAAACTCACATTTTACTGAAAATGGTTTGAACAATCACATGAAAATGGGGGAACAAAACAAATCCATGTAAAAACCAATTTACATCGTCAACATAAAATAAGACCCACCTTGACTGAAATACTTGTGCATTAAATTTATAAAGGGTAGTCTAAACATCTAGTGAAATGGGATACAAAACCATGCTTTGCTAAGCCATGTAGTTAGATAGGTTATGGTCCATTTATCTAACATTCCCTATAACGTCATTAAGGTTGAGTGTTTGTTCACTGCCCTGTTTATCCGACCGCGTGAACTAACATAATGCCATCGAACAAATTTTTTCCCATCACAAAATTTAATCTGAGACCTAAGGTAACTCACACAATACAACTGAGGATTTTCACATCAACACAAAAAATCAAGTGAAATTCCAAATTCATAACTCAAACCCCCCTAACTGTGGAAACTCATGTGTCATTATGAAGGGTGGTGACTAAGAAACCACTCATGACCAACCACCAAAGTCCTGATGACAATCCCAACTAAATCATACCCAATTTCCCCAAATAACAAGAGATGGATTGGAGAACCAAGGTCCCTATACTGAATCATAGGATCTAATACCATTTACAATGAACTATCATGGAGATACCATCTTAATAGACACATAAACTAACCCACCACTAGCCCAAATGGGTTTCCTGATACCCCAAGCTAGATACTAGTACATGGTTATTAAGAAAACCCTTTTGGGAATGATTTCTCCCATGAATATTAATGTGAAAATAAACAAACAATGGAAAAAAGAATTAAAAATCCTTACAAACATAGTATAAGAAAATATCCATAAAAGGATATAGATTCAACTAAAATAAAACAATGTGGAAGAAGATACATAAATATAATAGGATAAAAAATTCCGATACAACAATTAAAATGAAAATAGACAGAGAAACGGAACCAAAAGAGCTCCGATAACACAACCTGTGAAATCTGACCACTCATCACTTCCCACTCGTCTATTCATAAATAAACCCAAACCAATGAACTGAAATAGACCGCTAATTTCACCCAAAATTTTTAGAAACGCTAAAAAATCCATAAGGAAACGTACCTCAAGTGAAACGATGAATGCTAGAAGAGAGGAGCTCAATCATGAAGAGGGGCAGTTTGATCGTTCGGCGGATGGGGAGCTCGATCGTGAAGAGGGGAAGCACTGGCCAACGCACCGAAAGTAGGAGGAACGCCCGAAGAATGTGTGGGGGATGGAGGAACTGAAAATGGAGAAGCCGACGAAGGATGGAGGAACCGCAAAGGAGAAACCGGCGAGGATCTGATGAGGGAGAATCGATCGGGTGAATATCTGTTGAGGATAAGGGTTTTGGGAGAGAAAATATCAAGTGCGAGGGTGGGAGAGGAAACCCGAGCGCGAGGGTGGGAGAGGAAATCACGAGCGCGAGGGTGGGAGAGGCGAGCAGAAACCCAAGCGCGAGGGTGGGAGATCAAAATTAGAGGGAGTTGTTGCCACGGGGGGAATCTCTTCGTGGTTTTATCTTACCAATAGCCACGGATAAATTAAAGTGTGGCTATTGATCTGTGGCTACATGTCATTTTTCTAGTAGTGACTCATGTGGAGCTTCACGAGCTGAGAGTACAACTGGAGGACTTACAGGAGAAGGGGTTCGTAAGGCCCAGCGTTTCACCATGGGCAGCCCCAGTGCTTTTTTCCAAGAAGGCATATGGGAGTTTGAGGTTATGCGTGGACTTCTGGCGCCTAAACCAAGTGATTGTGAAGAACAATTACCTACTACCAAAGGGTCGGTGGGCACATCAATCAGTTAAAAGGGGTAGCCTTTCGCGTAGATGGAAAGGTACCCGTAGGATTTTCAGCAGTTGAGACAGTGGTGATGGTTAGAGTTCCTTTAGAACTATGATTTTGAGATAGTCTCTACTCCTGGGAAGGGGAACGTGGTGGCAGGCACGCTCAGCAGGAAGTCTGGTTTATAGCTACTAAGTGAGTCAATGGAGCAGTTGGTCGCGATGTAGGATCCTTGTTGGATGACTTTCGGAGCACGTTTTTTCCTTTTTTTTGTACTTTATTTTCAGTTGGGTTTGTATACCGGTCATTTTTACTTTCGATTCACACTTTTAGTATTAGCGGTTCTACTTTGTGGTTTGTTTTTGTTGTGTACCTAGTCTCTGTGTGTATAGGTTTAAAAGAAATGTCTTCCCTTTTTGTGATATGTCTTTCCGGTGCTAGTCGCCAACCTATGAACTATAAAAGGCGGGTTTGGGGTAGTCACAACACGGACCCCGGAGGACGGGTCGTGACATTGATGCTACAAGAGAAATAATTGATAAATGAATATATCTTTTAATATAATGTCAAATGATAGTATTTTCATATCATCCTTCAAGAATGCGTTATTTTATATTCATTATTAAAATCAATTGATCTCTTTAAATGTTTATTGTCATCAAACCACTTCTAGTGGTTATATTATTATTATTTATTATAAACAAATGCAGGAAAATAATCATTCACAAAATATCATATTCACTTCGAACTTGATTTAAAATAAAATCATGTATATTTGCATTCACTTTAGGGAATGAAATAAATCTTTTTCAATAAATATTCTCATTCACTTCAGGGAACAAAATAAAATTATTTTTACGAGTTTTAAAGTGTCTTTAAGATAATAACATGAATATTCAATTCGACATTTTCATCATATTTTAGGGGATGTGTATGAATAAAATAAATATCATCTTCATCATGATTATTTAAACATTATAATCAAGTTTGACACCTTCAGGATGTACAAAGAGATAAAGAGATGTTAAATTCTATTACGTCGTCGTCATTTTCATTACATGATTAGTAAAATTTACTTCAGCAGTTCGGCATACAACAAGTATGCGATGTTCATCATTCACCCACTTTGGGTGACATTGTTTCATTCTTTTATTTGATGAATGATGTTTGTCTCGACATTGGCTGCATCAATTATTAACCAATCACATTCACTTCAGAGAATGAGCATGAATTTTAGCAGTCGTGAGTTACTACAACCCTTTAGAAGATTATTGTTTTTCTCGCATCAAATGATTAAGAAAATAGTACATATATTATTTTCAAATCTATCAAGAGGAGAAAAATAAATGTAACAATATATTACAAAGAAAACAAGAATTGTCTTTTGATGCAACTCTTTGAATGAGTAGAGTCGATGTGCACGTGAAAGAGTATGTCAAAAGAAGAATGTTTAGAGAAACATGTGTCATACCTTTTTTATGTAAGATTTATTTCACATCGATGACAGCATCATCACAATACACAATGCGGAGAAGCCGATCATGGAGATAACGCGTTGTGAAATCGATCGAACGCCGATTGAAATCATGAAAATTTTCAAAATCGGAAATAAATGATCGATCCTAAACGATGCACATGGTTGACGAAACGCGTGTCGAATATTCGTATGACGATAATAATGACATAAAAATTCAAATATAAAATAAAAACAAGAATTAAAGCAACAGAATCTAAAACCCAAAAAAGTTCATTAAGACATAATCACATATATAGATTATATATATATGATTAATATTATTACCTACCATATCTAATCCTACGATTGTAATTCGGTTGGAGAATATAAAAGGTTAGAACCATGTAAATGGTTGTATTGAGAATCAAGAAATCATAATCATACACAAATTAATATTTCATAACACAGAAACAATTTTACAATCCAAAAATCCATCAAAATCAAAAGAGATTGTGTTTTCATAAACGAAACTCAAAATATCTTCAACTTGGCTCGATTTTCTTGGTCGATCACGTCCAGGAACACCGGATCGACGACGATGTGGCTATCCACGTGTACCTTGAAGGCCTTGCCCCACCGCCCCAGCACCCGGGCGGTCCCCTCGATGTCCACGGCGGCCTGAAGATCCATCTGCCGTCGCGCCACATCGGAAGCGAACCTGGAGGCGCTCCGCGCCAGCTGCCTCCCCTGGAGGCGGGCGGGCAGGCGCAGGATCCGACAAGCGTCGGGGCCCTGGGACCCGGCGTCCACCCGGGCCGATCCGAGCAGGGCGCCGTCGTAGAAGATGGACAGGGCGGTGGGGCCGTAGTGGATGGGCAGCACGTTGGGGTTGCTGACGTGAACGGTGAGGACGACGTCGGTGTCGAGCGCTGGTGGGAGGCTGATATTGAAGGCGGCCAGCTTGATGGAGGCCAGGTCGAAGGCGGGGTCTCTGGGCCGACAGATCACCATCGCCGCCACCGCTGAAGCCGACGCCGCCCCGATCAGGGCGGAACCCCAGCTCCAATTTCCCCTCTTCGCCATCGCCGCCGCTGACACCGTTCAGTGCCTCTGCTGGATTTAGGAAAGCGACTGGGGAGTCCACCCAGCTTTTCTTGGGGTCATCGTGGGAAGCAGGAGCGGGTGTCTGGAATGACTCAATTAGGGTCGTTTGGGATTCCACAGAGAACAGACCTAGAGGGTAATATTGGGAACTGGAGAGTTGGCACAGTAAAAAAATGTGGACTGACATCTCTTTTAACTGCCCCGTAGAGTACTAGAAAAGTCGTTTTGTTTAGAAAACATGAATCCAATTATCAGATGAACTCAATTATTAGATGAACCTTGTTTTGGAAGCACATAAGGAAATCATTAAAACACACCAAGACATGACGTGTTTCAGATCCCGTTGATCCTGCCTTCATAACGTGGACACCTCCTCAAACAATCTATACTACTAAAAGAAGCAAAACCGGAGATACAAACTCAAATGGAATAAAGAAAACTAGAGAACCTTTCCAAGAAGGTCAATCAAGCTGAGCATGGTGACAATGATGAAGTCCGTCATGAAGAGATAGCATTGTCCACCCCTTGACGGACTCACACACACCCGACATAAAGGATACAACTACAAACATCAAGAAAGAAAACAAAATCGATTACTGAGCTTGATTTCAACATCAAAATCCAGTTACGGTTGAAAATACAAGTCGACATCTTCTAAGGTTTGTGCGACGATCGTCCAACTCCAATTCCACGCCATAGTCTCCAACGAATCTCCACCAGACAAGTAATCTGGTTACAGGAGATTAGAACATCGAGCATCAGGAAGAAACCAGTATGTCAGAACCTCTGCTCCTCTTCTTCCTCCTCGAAACGTCACTGAAAACCAAACCATTTTCCTATACTCTCCCACCAAGCAAAATCAGATTAAAAGAAGGATTCAAAACGATTGCCAAGGGATGAAGCTATAAAACAATCATGAACCCAGTCGAAGCAGCGGGCGACCACTACCACAAAATTGGATTTATCTAGCGTTGGGGTTTAACAGCTCGCTAAAAGCGCTGTTAAATGAGATCGTTAATGTCACGACCCGTCCTCGAGACCCGTGCCGTGACTACCCTAAGCCCGCCTTCCATAGGCCAGGGGATGGCGACTAGCACCAAGCCGTAATTCCCGATAAAAAGGGAAGACATTGTCTTTGTAAAGTAAACAAACACACAGAGTAAGCAAGCAGAAGTAAACACTAGGTAAAACTGGGTACAATAGTAAGTGCGGGAAAAGTAAGTGGGCCAGTATACAAACTCAAACTGAAAGTAAAGTACAACTCGAAAGGAAAAACAGCAACTGAAAGTAAAGTCGCATCGTCGAGCCGTCCACTGGAAGTCCCACCTGAAGGGTGGGTACATATAGTCTCCACAGCTCCACGGGTCCAGCCGCCCGCTCCGAGTACGTCCCGCCCAGTGGTCCACCTCCAGGTACCAACCTGCTCCGCAAGCCTCAACCACAATCAGCGTTGTCCGTCGTCTGCAACCAACACAACGTAGTGCGGGCAAAGCCCGTGCAGGGGTGAGTATAAGCTACTCCGTAGGGACCCCGAGACCCCTGAAGGTCTCCCAGAATCCACAAAGGATAATGCACAAAGGAAAGATACAATCACGAAGTAACATTCGGTACTACTTAGGTATATGTCCATACATATACCCAAGTCATCAATTCTCGTTCGGCTCCAACATCCGAGTCGAAGTACAACCCAGTCCACACAGGAAAACACAACCCAATCCACACAGGAAAGCATAACGTAATCCACACAGGATATCAAGTCAATCTTATCGAAGATAAGGATTGAAAGTCAAGACTCAGCTCACACAGGTATACTTCTTCGTAAGACGATATAGATGATCAAATGTAGCCACTGATTCATCTAAGCCGTCGGACCCACACATGATCGATATGTACTAACCCCTGCAATAACCCACAAAGGATCGATAGGTACTAACCCCTGCAATGACCCACAAAGGATCGATAGGTACTAACCCTCGCAATGAACCACAGAGGATCTGACCCACACAGGATCGGTAGGCGCTGACCCACACAGGACCGCTGAGCGCTGACCCACACAGGATCTGTCCCACACAGGATCGGTAGCACTGATCCACGTAGGATCGCTGAGTGCTATAGTCCTCGCCGTCGAATCCACGAAAGATTTCTGTACTGTCTTCATTGTCGTCGCAGTCGCAACCAGCTCTATGGTTCCCGCACACAGCAAGCTCGTTCGGGAGGGTCCTCTCCACGAGCCGAGGGGCTGATACATCAACTGACACGAATTCCGGAGTTGATGTATTCAAAAGTTCCATATCGTCAACGGGAACTCAACATCACAGACGGCGCGTCAATCAGACGTCCGGTCTGAGAGTTATTGGCTTTTTCGTCCCAGGGGCCCGGTTGGATTTTAAGTCAAAACCAACCCGACCATACTCCAACTACGTCCAAACCTCGAGCGGAGTAACCCAAAAGGCCCGTCTCACTAAGAGGAATCCAACAAAGTCGACGACACGTCAATCGGACGTCCGAAGCTCAAGTTATAAGCGTTTCCGCTCTGAGGGCCCGGTTGGTTTCGTGTTCGAACCAACCCGGCCAAACCCAAAGTACTCTGAAACCTTGAGTGTGATATATCAAAACGACCGTATCGATCCAAGGATCACATCGCAGCTGACGATGCGTCGATCGGAGGTCCGTAGCCCAAGTTATGAGCAAAAAACCGAAAGATGTCTGAAAGTGAGGGTTTTGGGTCCGGACCGACCCGGCCCGAGACCCCCTGGGTCGGCCCGAACCGGGTCGAACCGACCCGGGTCCGGGTCCGGCCCGCTTGGGCGCGGCCCGGCCTGTGCGGCCCGGCCCGGCGCGCTGGCGCGGCTAGCGCGACCAGGTGGCTCGGCCGAAACGACCGAGCGGTTTGGGGGGGGGGGGGGGCGCTGCCCCCCTGTTGCGTAACCGCGACCCCCATGTGGGGGGCCGCTACTGTCCGACCAGCCGGGGGTTACGAACCCCCGGCTTCTCCTCTGACCAGCCGGCTGCTGCCACCACGGGACCGGCTGGTCCGGTACCCCTGCTTCGACGCCGGCGGCCGGAAACCTGCCGCCGCTCCCTGCTCCGCCGTGGCCTAAGGCCGCGACCTTGGTTCGTCCGGAGCGGCGCGACGGCGCCGCGCCCCTCCGTCGCGGTCCCGCTCCGGCCGCGGTGTTTTCGTGATTCTCCGACGCGGCGCGATGGTGCCACGACCTTGTTCGACTTCAACGGCGCAGTGCGACGGCGC
Source organism: Viscum album (assembly GCA_963277665.1). Lineage (NCBI taxonomy): Eukaryota > Viridiplantae > Streptophyta > Magnoliopsida > Santalales > Viscaceae > Viscum > Viscum album. Next base: position 529,749,898 of record OY728128.1, read on the forward strand.
CGCGCATCCTTGCCGCAAGATCCCGCGCGGTGCGACGGCACCGCGCCATCTCCGTTCCAACCACAACAAGGTTAATCAACAGAATTAAGGGAGGAGGGTTGGCCGTGTTTGTGCGGTCTGACCCCCTCCCGTTAATTGATAGCAAGCGGTCCAATTTGAAACGAGGAAGGACGACGGAAGAATTCACGAATAAAAACAATAAAATCCCCTACCTCGTCGAATTCGTTGAGCGAGGGTTCGTCGCGAAATTTATCGTCGCGGAAGAAGGCGTCGCAGAAGGAGAGGGTCGTTGGCGTTGCGGTACACGGCGTCGCGTAGTCGATCTCCGAGGATTCGACGTTCTTCGTCAGAGATCGGTGCGTTCTTCGCGCTCTTCGCGTTCTTCGCATTCTTCGACGAAGAAGAAGAACTTCAAGACTCCCATTTTTCTCCCAATCCACCCTCAACACAACAAGCTCCAACCGAAAATAAAATAAGTGTTTCACTTATTTTATTACTCATGACATAAGTTTGAAATTCAAAAATTGAATTAAACCACTTAATTAATTAACTCAAGTTGTTTTAATAAATGGAGGGTTATGGAAGGTTAGGGGAAATGAAGGGGTGGGGTTCGTGTGGGCCCCACCGCCCTCATAACCACACTTGGGTGGTTACCCAACTTCCACCCAAAGGTTAACCACTAAGTAAAAATAAAATTTGTAGCTCAATTTTATTTTTAACTTCCACAATTTTTAACAACTTCTCCCGTGTAAACGCAACTCAAAAAAATGTGTTCCTAAGCAATTACCGGTGCTGCGGTTCCATCGGCGCCCTCAGAATTCGATTCCGAGCACCAGTCCAAAAGTTAGGAAATCCCGCTCGTTCGTTCACTGAACGTACCCGAGCTAAACTTCAGATAAATATTCCGGGCACACCGGGCCTCGGAATCAGGTGCCGTCAGAAACTGCGTTCTTGTAAAATCACAAAGAAAATTAAGAAAAAATTTCCCTTGAATTTTACGGGTCTTTACAGTTAGCAGTGATAAAAAAGCGCTGATAAAGAGTATATTTCAATATATATATATATATATTTCATTAAAAATATATATTAATATATAAGTATATTTATATTGATATAAATATAATATAAATATATTTTAAATATGTTTTAGATAAGGCTAAATAAACACGTACACTTAATATATAATTTATTTAGTGAAAATTGATTATAAAACAATTTAAAAAATATTTTAATTAATAATTTGCTAATTATTATATATTAATAGTCATTTAATAACTATTTGAAAATAAAAAAACAAAAATTTAATAAAATATTTAAAATAAGTTGAAAACATAACTCGAAATTCAAATGACCATAACTTTTGATTTAAGTGTTCATTTGAACTCTACCACATATCAAATCGAAGTTTTCGACAAATACCATGTTGAGGGGGGACCTTGGTCACTGTTTTTTTTGAGTTCAAAAGAGACATTGAATGCATCCAAAACTGAGTTTTTTGACGGGATACCCCAATTTTTTAACATTCGATAGAATTTTAGCCTCGTTTAAGGGGGACTTTTTGCCTATTTTCAGTGGGGACTGAATTTATTCCGAGAGCTTACGTTCATATTGATATTATGATTTTGAAATTTTATCGTTTTTCACAATGTAATTCTACTTATAATTAAATATATGCATATTTTGTTATATAAACTTATATTAATCCACTTGTATAAATACATATATCAACATATTTACGTAAAAATATGTTTTTTTAAATATATAATTAAATATTTATTATTCATTTTATTTAATGTAAAAAAATCATATATTTTGTTTACCTTATAAAAATGCAATAATATGTACATATACCTTTTATATACACATATGTGTGTATTAATAAGCGCGCGCGCACACACACACTACCACAAAACGGGCCAAGGCTAGCGCCACCCTTTATCAGCGCTAACGAAAAAGCGCTGATAAAGGTACCCCTTTTAACAATGTTTTTTTAGCGATGTTAAAGGGTACCCATTATCAGCGCTTTTTTTAGTAGTGTTGATAAAAGTGGGTCTTTATCAGCGCTTTTTTTAAAAGCGCTGATAAAGGATCAACTTCCAAAAAAAAAATTCATTAAAAAATATATATTAATATTTAAATATATAGATATAGTTATATTGATATAAATATAATATGTATTTTTTAAATATAATTTTTTAATATATTTTAGATAAGTATAAATATACAGTTACACTTAATATATAAGATATTTAGTGAAAATGGATTAGAAAAAAATTAAAAAAATATTTTTAATTAATAATTTTCTAATTATTATGGAGTAATAGTTATTTAATAACAATTTGAAGACTAAAAAAAAATTAAAAAAAGATCCAAAATATGTTGAAAACGCAACTCAAACTTCAAACTACCATAACTTTTGATCCGGGTGTCCGTTTGAGCTCTACCATATATCAAATCGAAGCCCGCGATAAGATCTACACTCTTGTAATTTAGGGGACCCTATTAAAGGTTTTTTCAAGTCCAAAAAAGGCCTAGAAGGCCTCCAAAACTGAGTTTTTAGTCGGGATACCCCAATTTTTTTAACATTTTGTGGATTTTCAACCTCGTTTAAGGGGGTATTATTGAATTTTTCTTGGTGGGGACTGAATTTATTCTAAGGTATTATATTCATATTGATATTATGTCTTTGAAATTTTATCATTTTTTATAGTGCACTGCTATTTATAATCAAATATATAACAATATATACATATTTTTTATATATTCACACATAAAAATTTAATTATAAATATAAATAATAAAATATATTTACATATAAAATATATTAGCTTTATCTAAATAATAAATAATATCCATTTTATTTAAAATAAAAATATATGAATATTTATATACCTATATATTAATCTAACTATATATATATTAATATAACTACATATATATATTAATATAACTATAAATATATATATTAATAACACTATAAATATATATATCAATATAACTATATATATATATATTAATATAACTATATATATATATTAATATAAATATATATTAATATACGAATAAATATAACTCAATATATATATATATATATAAATTGAGATATCATGAAATGGAAAACAAATCAAAATAGAGGAGTGGTAAAGGCTTAGGCGCGTAGGGGGGGAGGTCTCGAGTTCAAAACTTGATGGAGGCAGGGGCGCAGGCGCATGAGGGAATATGGGAGGTAGCACTGATAATGGGTGGGGGATATTGCTGATAAATGGTGGAGGGGGGTGCGTGGGGGAATTGGAGGTGCGGGAAGGTGCTGATAAAGGGGGGGCTCAAGCGTTGTAAAAAGCCCCCCCCGAGATTGTTAGGATTTTTTTAAAATTTTTTAAATTTTTTAAAATTTTATCAGCACTTTTAAAAAAGCGCTGATAAAAGGAGTCTTTTATCAGCGCTGATAAATGGGTCTTTTATCAGCACTAAAAATAAAGCGCTGATAAAGGGGTCTTTATCAGCGCTTTTTGGAGCGCTGATAAAGGGGACCCCCCCTTTATCTACGCCGACTTTAACAACGCTTTTCTAGCACTGTTAAAGGTAATTTTTAGCGCTGATAAAAGGGGTATTTGTAGTAGTGACATACACATATTTATATTCTTAGCCCCACCATTGGTGGTGGGGTGGTAAGGATTTGGATGGGGTGAGGGGCAGGTTGTGAGGTCAAGTCCCCGGGCCTGCGATTTACATCAGTTTTATTCCTTACATTGTGTTTCGCGATGACACATGTAATCAACCTAGTATATTTATATTTTAAAATATATAAATGAATATTAATATATAATATATTTAAATAAATATAATTGTGTGTGTGTGTGTGTGTATATATATCAAAAATTTCAAAATATATACAAATAAATAGAAAAGTCATTAAATATACAACAAAACACGCATGACATAGTGGTAAAGATCTTCAGTCACATAAGGGAGGTCCAGGGATCAAATCCAGGCGCGCCCAAGAATTTGGGGTAGCCTTCTTGCGCAGAGGAAGGGGGTGTGGTGCGTGATGGCGGATAGGGGTATTGGGAAGCGGTGAGAAAGGCAGGTGTTGGGGGTGCGTGAAAAATTAATCAATTTTTCCATATTTTTTAACAACACTTTTTTTAGCGCTTTTAAAAACCCCCTTTTAAAATCGCTCGCAATATCAACACTTTTTAAGCATTGATAAAACCTCTTAACTAGAACTGTTAAAGCCCCGATTTGTAGTAGTGGAGGCAGGCGCGACATTCGAGATGAGTGACACATACAACCTAGATTAATTTGACCATTCAAGTAACAAACTTTAGAGAAGATGGTAGGGGCACATGACACAATTAGATAGGACGCGGAGGTGAGGCACATGTTCCTTTGATATGTAAGGAAAACATAAACAACCAACAAGCACACCATAACCACACAAGGTCCATTGGATCGCAATGATCAATAATCCTAATCAACCCGTTATTAAAAGGAAAATAGAAAGTTAGGATATGAAAATAAAATGCAAGGAGAAAATTCACATAAAGATTAACAAGTAAGGGTAAGAAAATCCACATGTGAAGGTTAACAAAACAACCAACACATAAATGTAAGAACATAAGGGTAAACAAAATTAGGCACACGTAAAGGTAAACACAACAACCCACACATAAAGGTAAGGAAATACCATGCAAACTATGCACCCCGCATGTGAATAGTGGATGTAAGGTCAAAAAAACAATGCATTAATACATCAATTTGATCGCAAGAAAACATGTAACACCAAATACAACAAATCTCCATGTTTCAATTCAAATGATCACTTTACCGATGATGTCCTCACAACTTATGCTACTAAACTTGACCAAGTTCATTATATTTAAACAATGCTTAAACTTAGACATGGGGGAAACTTTAGTCAAACTATTAGTCAAATTATCCCCAATGTGTATCTTTTTGACACACACCATCCCAGACTCAATAATTTCCCTAATAAAGTGCAGAATAATGTCCATATGCTTCAATCAATCATGAAAAACATAAATTTTAGACAAATGCAAAACATATTGACTATCACAATGGATAACTACACTAGTAGCAGATAAAGAAAACTGATTAATTAAACCTTTTAACCAAACAAAATTTTTAATGGATTTGATTAGAGAAATGTATTCAGCCTTAGTGGTGGATAGAGAAACTATTGATTGCATATTACATTTCCATTAAATAGGGACAACATAAGCAAGAAAAACAAAACCAGTAGTATATTTACAAGTGCTTATATTACCAGCATAATTATAATCTACAAAACCTATAATTTCATCACTATAAATATCATTTTTACCACATTGAATGCATAAATTAGAATACATTGAAAAAAACATGAGGCACCATTTCAGAGAATTCCAGTGTGATTTCCCAAGTATTCCCATAAACCTGCTCATAGTACAGACAACAAAAACAATATTTGGTTTAGAACAAACCATTATATACATAAGATTCCAAACTACATTAGCATAAAGGACGTTACTCATGAAATATACCTTGACTTCAATGATAGGGTACTAATTCATATACAACTTAAAGTGATGGCCTAAAGCTTTGCTAATAGGCTTAATGTAATCAAAAAAATAATATTTCCAAACTTTCTTAACATAAAAATGTTTTGACATATACAAGGTTTTATCATTTTTGAAACTAATTATTTCCATTCCCAAAATTTGTTTTTCATTTCCCAAATATTTAATTTCAAAAAAAATAGTTGGAATTTTACATGATTAATCAGCCTCATTTTTTATCAATAACTAACATCCCATCAACATATAAATGCAGATAAATCATATCATACTTAACATGCTTGAAATAAACACATTCATTGAACTTGATTTTGTTAAAACCATTTTCGATCATAAGGAAATCAAAGCATTTATACCATTTCCTTGAAGATTACTCAAGACCGTATAAATAATTTTGTAAAATAAAAAATTAAATCATCTTAAAATCTTTTGAAAATCTTTTAGGAGGCCTCATATAAATTGTTTAATCCAGTTTTCCATGCAAAAAAAAAACAATTTTAACAATTAACTATTCAATATGGAAATCATTATTAATAGCAAAGGAAAGCATAATCCGAATAGATGAATGTTTAAAAGTAGGGGAAAAAATATCATCATAATAAACTCCCTCACATTTAAAGAACCCCTTAGCAACTAACTTGGATTTATACTTTATTTTTACCTCCTTGGTGTTATCCTCTTTGTTTTCAAAGATCCATTTGTAACTATTTTTTTCGTTTAAGGGTTTGGTCAAAATAACCAAGGTATTATTCTCAATAAGAGAATTCATCTCATCATTCATGTCAGGTAAACATTGAGAAAATTCTTTAGATTTTAAGGATTACTTAAAATTTTTCATCTCATCACTCTTTATGTCATGAGAAACATTAAAAGTATACACAACCATATCATCATGGTTGAACTGAGTAGGAGGTATGATAATCCTCCTAACTCTATCTCAAGTTAGTTATCTATAAGATCAACTCCCTTTGCCTCTGATTCATAACCAAAATCATACTCATATGTTCTTTGAGATAATGTGGAAGGATCAAAAGTTTCAGACTTAGGTTCTAACTGCTCTCTAGACTTTGAACTAACCTCAACACCCAATGCTTTGGGTGTACCAACCTCATCATATGTGATAGTCTTACCTTTTTTAAGACTAGACTCATGAAACACAACATCACAACTAATGATGCATTTTTGATACCCAATTTTTCCTATCCACAACTTATAATCCTCAACACCCTTCAAATAACCAATTAAGATGCACTTAATAACCTTAGGTTCTAGTTTATTATTCACAAAATGTGCATAATATGTGGATCTAAAAACTTTAAGGTGAGAAAGATTAGGTAAATTTCCTATATGAAGTTCTTTTATTATTTTAAAGGCATTAACAGAATATTGGAAACAGTTAATGAGGTATAATTCCATAGTGGAAGCCTCATCCTAAAAGGTCTTAAGTAAACTAGAATGGGATAACATGCATCTCACCCTCTCAAGAATAGTTCTATTCATTTGATCATCCAATCCATTGTACTATGGATTTTCCACAATAGTCTAGTACCTATGGATGCTCTCAATGCTACATAATTCAATGAATTAATTTGATATATATTTCAAACCAATATCAGTTCTTATAGACTTAATTTTCTCACCATATTTATTCTCTATAATAGCTTTCTAATTATTAAAAGTCTAAAAGGTATCAGGATTGTGTTTTAGTATGTAAATCCAAACCTTTTGAGAGTAATCATCTATAAACATGAAAAAGTAATATCCTCCACCATGAGGAACCCAAAAGATTATAGTGGAAACATTGAAGAAGGATTCTAACTTTGTATGATGACTTACTGAAACTCACCCGATTAAACATACTATAAACACAATCATCAAAAAAGGTATACTACCGGGATTCACATTGGTCAATAAGCCATGCCTTTTAAGTTCATCAATACCCTTAACACTCACATGCCCAAGTATTTTATGCCAAAGAGTAGTATTATCTAATGTTGGGACATGATAAATAACTTTTTTCATGTGAGTCCTACCTTCTAACACATACCGTAAGATCCCGTCCTTTTTCAGGTACATTCTTATTTACATTATCCTTAATTGAGTTTGATTTGGACCATAGTAAATGGAACTTTTGGTCTTTTAGGGTAGATCTACGAGGAATATAAAAAGGGAGGAGCAACAGATGTGGAGTCTATCTACAGGGTTAATTTAATACATAAATCATCTTGGGCAGACCCCATAAAAGGGGAATTTAGGGCATAAATTCTCTATTTACACTGTAAATACCACATTTCTTGTTAAAAAAGGTGAATTAATATTTTATCCTAAAGAATTTAACCCTATTTCTATTCTTCTCATCCCTCATTTTCATAGTGCCTCCTCACGTTGAGAGCTCCTTCCTCCCTCAAGCCAGGCTTTCAGCCTCCACCTTCATACGAACTCCGATTTTGTAACAACCCAAGTTTTTCTAAAAATAAATAGAAATTCATGGAACTTTGTTTTAAGTAGATATTTTTAATTAGACTTTAAAACATAACTTTTCTACTTCTATGTTCTGAATTTCAAGAAACTGTCATCTACAATTGTGTTCAATATGTTATTTGGAGTCTATTAGAACCAACTTGTTTTTTTGGTGAATAGTAACATACCCTAATGAATAGTAATATGACCCTAATGAATAGTAAATTTTATTATTATTTTATTTTCTTAAGGCTAGAAGATAATAACATCTTGGTTAATTTTTCATTGTGATAAAGAAGTAGTTGTAGAATTAGAACTGATAATTTTTGAATTAAGTATGATTTTATTTAAAAATTAAATTAATAATATTTAGAAAATTATTTAAAAAAAAGGACTTCATTTTTTGAATCTACACGTTGATAAATGGTTAGGGTGAATTTTGGGAATTTTTCTGAAACAGTTGATTTTTCGGTGAATAGTAAAAAATACAGTTTTTAGTTTCGGTGTGTTAATGACATCATTAATGATATAATAATGATGTCATAAATATGGTCGACTTGTGTATAGTTAAATAATATGTGAGGTGTCCCAAGTTTCTTATACCATGAGAAAATACCATGGGCAAGCCCATGGTTTTGCAAATACCACCCATGAGGTGTCCCTTGGAAATTATTAAAATAATCCCTCACTTTTCCTATAAATACCAACTCTTCCCTTCATTGAATTCATTCCCAATTCCCCATCAACGAATCTATGGACTCCTTACCTTCATAGTAGTCCTCCAAAGGTTTCCTCAATCCCCCAAGGTCCCAACCTTCAAGTTCTAAGGGTTACTCTACAAGGTAAGAAAATTCTCCATTTCTTTCTTTTTTCCTTTCAAGTTCTCTTTTATGTGGTATAATTTTCAAGTTTCCATACCATGTTCTTATTTATTTCTTATTATTGATCTTCTATATATTATGATTCATTTATTTATGGGTTACCCTTGTCCCCTCTCTTTTTAATATTTTCTAAAACCATGTTGCGTAGCCGTTAGGCTGCCGAATTTTTGTAAGCGATTTCACAATTATTGTTTTATTTTGAGTTATTTCCTTATTCTTTATTCATATATCCTTACCAAAGAGGCATGAAATCTCAATAAATCATGTATATTATATATTTTATCATGTTTATGGAAAATTAATCATCATTATTCTTCTCCTCTCCCACTTATTTAAAGAATAAAAACATTGTTCATTTGTGTCGAATTATCGACATCGTGGACGATGTGATTTCAATTTCCATTAATTCTTTCAAGTATGGTCATGAAACAATTTATATGGTTGAAAAAAGTTATAATATATTTTTTATGACTCACCCATGGTTCTGGAATTCTCTTTTACTCATCATTCTAATTTATAAGACAAAACATATCAAATAACCACTAAAATGATCTAAACAAACATCATTAATGTTATAACTTATGAATCATCCTCATGTAAGAATTAAAAATGATGAATAGAATAATTTATGTTACTGGATATATGTAAATACTAATCCATTCCAATTTTGGAGTTTCACTTCCAATCGACAAGAATGTCCATCATGAACCAATCATGAAAATCATGTTAAGAACTCACCAAAAAACAGTGCAAAGGGAAAAATACTAACAATTAAGGGTGAAATGATGTTATGAAATGATCATATAAGATTTTATAAACATGGAAATGTTTCTGTAAAATATTAATAACACTCTTTTAACCATTATATATGAGGTTTAAACAAGTTGGAAGTAAGAAAAACCCGAGGTAAGGGAATTCATAACCCGATTTCTATTCTTTGGGTTAACCTTCTAATTCATTATTTATGTGCTATTTAAATTGTTTGTATGATGGGTTCTATTTATATTATGTTTAATTATGTTTATTTACAGTAGATATACATACCCCATACAATCTATTAATTCTCTCTTCAATTTTATGATATTTACAAGAGGTTTTTCTTTAAAAATCCTCTTTTAAAATTCGGTTTTACAAAATTCCAAAGAAATGTTTTTATGGAATCATTCATATTGTTTGATTATGTTTTGGTTCTTGGGAATTATTTATGATGAAGGTTGAGACCTATATTTCCCTCCAATTAATTGGGTATGAGTAAGTTGTAGGTTGGCCATATGGTTACTCCAAGTGTGACTGCGATGGTTACACAAAGTAAGGTAGCCGTGAGGGTTACAAATTATAAGGTATCAAAGAATGGTTATAAGATTATGTAAGTAATTACACAAGATACCTTTATTATTATATTTATGTTCACATGTTTTGTGTGGATCTTGTTTAAATCTCATATTATACAAAGTAAGTATATATGGGTGACAAGAATGTCTTTTGAAAATGCTTTCATAAGTTATGAGTATTCATGGACTAATGTGATTTTTCCTACTTTTCCATCCCTTACTGAGATTTTATGCTCATACCAAGTTTTTAAATTATTTTTCACAGGTTAATGGATGTGTAATACAATGAAGTAAGACATGTTAAATGTTGAAGAATTGTCAAGGAGTCTTGTTTTATGTTTTATATTTTGAAAAAAATGGAAATTGTTTTTATGGTATCCACTCTGTAATAATGTGTAATGTCATGAATGTATTGTATTAATTCTCTAAAGCTCTAAACTTGAAAATATCTTCAATGTAAAAGGAAGTGTTTTCTTGACTAAATTCAAGATTATGTATGTAATAAGGCCGGGTCCTTATAGTTGGTATCAGAGGATGGTTTAGATAACTGTAGGGTTTAGGGTGATGTTAATAGAATAACATAAATGATTTTCACTCTATGTTTAATTTGAAATGTTATAGAATTTAAATATTACCATGTTGCTTTATCTAATACATGTTTGTTCATAATGATTGTTCGCAGAAGGAACAAGGATACTGAAGAGGAGAGGCACCGACAGAATGACATCCTTCCGGAACTACAGCCCGGAATGGTAGGGATTGGAACCGAGCAGTTTGTGACAGTAATGGCTTAGCTAACGCAGACAATAAATGGTGGTGGCATCCATGCAAGATGACCAATAGAGGTACCACAATGAAACATGACATTAGTGGAACATTTTATGAGACAACATCCTCCTTCATTCAATAGATCTTCTGACCCAGTAGGAGCTGAAGGATGGATCAAAGCCCTTGAAAAGATATTCAATGTTATGGGATGTTTAGACAATCAAAAGGTAAGTCTTGAAATTTATCGTTTTGAAGGGGAAGCTGATCAGTGGTGGTTAATGGTAAGGAATATCTGGGGTAGAGAGGATCTTGATGCCTTAGAGTGGGATGAATTTAAAAGTCTCTTCCTTGAAAAATATTTTCCTAAGGTGGTGAGACTAAGAATGGAGAAGCAATTCCTTGAATTGAAACAAAAGGAGGAAGACTCATTTGCTGTGTATGAAGCGAACTTCACCCGACTGGCGAGGTATGCTCAAAATCTTATTCTGGATCTTGATAGCAAAATCAGCCGCTTTTACTCAGGATTGAAGCCAAGGTATCGAAGGGCATTGGGCTCCCATGAATTCAAAAGTTATGAGAAACTTGTCCGATGTGCTGAGAGGGTAGATATGGAGTTTTCTAATGATCATGTTCATTTTGGAAACAAAGAGAAGAAGAGGTCCAGTTGGTAAGCAATGGGTAAGAATCAACCAAAGAAATCTGATTTCAAGAGAATCCAATTTCCAGTTTGCGAAAAGTGTGGCAAGAAACTCCCTGGGGAATGTCTTATTAAAACCAGGAAGTGTTTTAAATGTGGTAAGTTTGGACATATGGCCCGAGATTGTAATGAAAATGATCCAAAGAATAATCCTGATAAGAAGAATGTAAAGTGTTTAAATGTGGTGAAATGATTCATTATGCAAATGCCTACCCAAAGAGAGATCCAAATGATGCAAAGAAGCCAGAATACAAGTAGAAAGGTGTAGTGAGATCCTTTGCGACTACGTCAGCAGATGCCGGGCTATCAAATGAATTTGTATCAGGTACTTTGTTTGTTCACTCAGATTTTGCTAAAGTTTTGTTTGATACAGGGTCTACACATTCCTTCATCTCTAAGAAATTTTCTGGTAAATTGAAAATATCACCTCAACAAATGAGACCCAAACTTGTTGTTAAAACACTAGGGGGAAATGTTATAGCAAAGAGTAATTATAAGAATCTTTCTATTGTGGTATGTGGAAAGACTTTACCTGCAAACCTTGTTGTTTTACCCTTAGTTGAGTTTGATGTTATTCTGGGGATGGAATGGATTTCTGATTATCATGCTAAGATTGACTGTAGAGCTAAAGAAGTTATGCACAAGAGCCTCATCCTAGTTGGTGAGGACTCGCTAGGTGTATCTAAGAGACCCGATATCAAATCCAAGTAGAGGCATATTTTTGGGTACTGTAGCAGTACTGTAGTAGTGATATAGAAGTACTGTAGTAGGCACTATAGCAGGTACTGTTCGGTACTGTAGCAGCCGGAACTATTCATCCATCTGGGCCTTCGGGCCACCAGTTTGGTCATCGGGTCCTGTAAGGCTTTCAGGCCACCCAAGGCCTTCTTAACAGTTTATTATCAAGGCCTTCGGGCCACCTTAAGGCCTTAGGTCTACCCCAAGGCCTTCGGGCCACATGAATGCAGGCCCCAGACACACTACAAAAAAAGGAGTAGTCCTAGAAGAGGATTCAGAGTAGGTGCACTCACCAGAGCAAAGCCAAATGGATTGTCAGAATGAGAGGGTATGGCTATGCCATCGGTACCAGCCCGTGCTTGCATGAGAAGCCTAGACAAACGATCATGAAAAGGTGGAGATCTACTATCAAGATGCAGATACTAGGGAGGGGCAGTTCCTTGTAGATAGTCTGGTTTAATTCCCTAAGACCTTCGGGTCATGTAATCTCCTAACCCTACGGGCCAAGTAATCTCTGAGCCTACGGGCCTTGTAAGGGTTCCCCATCATCCCTTCAAAGGGGGGTTATCAAAAATCAATAAAAATGAAGGCCTTCGGGCCATTCAGGTAGCTAAAGAAATTATTTTTCAGAAAGAGCTTCAGTTTGTATACAATAATGAACCCATACAATTGATAACATATCAGGAAGCTGAGAAACTATTGAAAGATGGAAATGAAATTTATATTTATCATATTTTTGAAAACAAGGGAACTATTTAAATTAATTATGTGATAGTGGTAAATGAATACCTTGATGTTTTTCCTAATGAGTTACCTGGTGTCATACCTGATCGAGAAGTCGAATTCACAATTGACTTAGTTCCAGATGGTAAGCCAATTTCAAAACCACCATATCGTATGGATCCAATATAACTTCTTGAATTGAAAAATTAGTTGCAGGACTTGCTTGAAAATGACTTCATTCATCCCAGAACTTCACCATGGGGAGCCCCTGTTTTGTTTGTTAAAAAGAAAGATGGTTCCATGAGACTTTGAATTGATTATAGAGCTTTGAATAACATCACTGTTAAAAACAAGCATCCTTTTCCTCATATTGATGACTTGTTTGATTAGCTCCAGGGAGATCAATACTTTTCTAAGATTGACTTGAGATCTGGATACCATCATCTGAAGGTGAAGGAAGATGACGTCCCGAAAACAGCCTTTCTTACTAGATTTGGGCATTATGAATTTGTTGTTATGCCGTTTGGATTAACTAATACACCTGTTGTATTCATGAATCTTATGAATAGAGTATTTCATGAGTTCTTGGATAAGTTTTTGGTTGTATTTATTGATTACATTCTAGTATTTTCTAAAAATAAAGAGGAGCATGAAAAACATCTAAGGGTTGTTTTGCAAACATTAAAAGAAAAGAAACTGTATGGAAAATTCAGAAAGTGTGATTTTTGGTTACAACAAATTTCTTTTCTTGGGAACATTGTAAATAAGGATGGAATAATAGTTGATCCTTCCAAAACAAAATTAGTTGATGAATGGACAAGAACCACAAATGTTACAAAGATTCGTAGTTTTCTGGGCTTAACAAGTTATTACTGACGGTTTGTTAAGAAATTTGCACGGTTATCTAGCCCGATAACTAAGTTAACACAGAAAGAAGTTAAATTTGTTTGGACAGAGGAATGTGATGTTTGTTTTCAGGAACTGGAGAAGAGATTGGTGAATGCTCTAGTTTTGGCCTTACCTTCCCGAAATGGTGAGTTTTTCATCTACAGTGATGCTTATTTTAAAGGACTTGGTTGTGTTTTGAGGTAGAATGATCAGGTAATTGCCTATGCTTCAAGACAACTTAAACCTCATGAGCTAAATTATCCCACACATGATTTGGAATTGGAAGCTATGGTTTTTACTTTGAAAATTTGGAGGCATCATCTATACGAAACCAAATGCCAAATATATACTGACCATAAAAGTCTAAAGTATATATTCACTCAGAAGGAATTAAACATGAGGTAGAGAAGATGGATAGAACTGATAAAGGATTAAGACTGCATGATCAATTACCATCCTGGGAAAGCAAAAAAAGTGGAAGATGCCTTAAGTCAGAAACATCATGCATCATTAACCATGCTACATTTGGAACATGACCCCTTGATTAATGATTTTATGAATTTTGGCTTAGAAGTTGTTGGTGTAGGGAATACATCTATTTTGTTTCAGGTTTCAATGCATTCATTGTTGTCAGACAAAATTAAGAAAGCGCAGAAGGAAGATCGTGAGCTACAGAAAAAGGTAGAATTGGTTAAAATGGGTAAGTTTCCAGAATTTAATCTAGATAAAGATTGTGTTTTAAGATTTGAAAAAAGGTTATGCGTGCCTTGTGATTCCCAGTTGAAGAAATAATTGTTGTGTGAAGCTCATAGTTCTCCATTTTCTGTTCATCCTGGTAGTACTAAGATGTATAGAGACCTTCAGGAGTATTATTGGTGGGATGGAATGAAAAGAGATATTTTTGATTTTACCATGAAATGTTTGACATGTCAACAGGTTAAAGAATATCGAAAGTTACCGAAGGGGATGCTTCAGCCTTTGCTAGTTCCAGAGTGGAAATGGAAGAATGTATCCATGGAATTTGTGGTGGGACTACCAAGGACTTCTCGAGGTAACAATGCGATTTGGGTTATTGTTGATCGGCTAAAAAAGTCTGCACATTTTCTTTCTATTTGAGATACTATGACTTTGGATCAGCTTTCTCGATTGTACCTCAAGGAAATTTTCAGGTTGCATGGATTCCCACTTTCCATAGTGTCTGACCGAGATCCTAGGTTCACTTCTAACTTTTGGAAAGGACTTCAGAAGTCATTGGGCACAAACTTAAATTTCAGTACAACTTTTCATCCTCAATCATATGGGAATTCAGAATGAACGATTCAAAATTTGGAGGATATGCTTCGAGCTTGTTCAATGGACTATCATGGAAGTTGGGATCAACATATTTCTTTAGTTGAGTTTTCTTATAATAACAGTTTTCATTCTAGTATTAAGATGACACATTTTGAGGCCTTGTATGGGAAGCGGCGTCAGACTCCAGCGTTTTGGGATGAAGTCGGTGAAAGAAAGTTGATGGGGACAGAATTAGTAGAAGAAGTGGCTGAGAAAGTGAGGACGATCCAGCAGCACATGAGGACAGCTCAGAGCAGGCAGAAAAGTTATGCAGATAACAGAAGGAAAGACTTCTCTTTCGAGGTAGGTGATCATGTTTTCCTTAAATTCTCTCCTTGTAAAAGTGTGATGAGTTTCGGTAAGAAAGGAAAGCTAAGTCCATGATTCATCGGTCCTTTTAAAATCTTGGAGAAAGTTGGAACAGTTGCATACCGTGTAGCTTTGCCTCTGAGTTTGTTTCAGGTACACAATTTTTTTCATGTTTCGATGTTGAGAAAGTATGTGCCAGATTCATCACATGTCTTGAGCCCTCAAGCAGTTCAGCTGGAAGAGAACCTTTCTTATGAAGAGAAAACAATTCGGGTTCTTGATCAAAGGGAACATGTATTTCAGAATAAGGTAATCCACCAGGTAAAGGTTTTGTGGAGAAACCACATAGTTGAAGAAGCAACATGGGAGTCTGAAAATGCTATGAGGGAAAAGTACCCTCAGTTGTTTAATAAGTAAATAAAATTGCGAGGTCGCAATTTCAAGAAGGTGGGGATAATGTAACACCCCAAGTTTTTCTAAAAATAAATAGAAATACATGGAACTTTGTTTTAAGTATATATTTTTAATTATACTTTAAAACATAACTTTTCTACTTCTATGTTCTGAATTTCAAGAAACTGTCATCTACAATTGTGTTTAATATGTTATTTGGAGTCTATTGGAACCAACTTGTTTTTTGGTGAATAGTAACATAACCTAATGAATATTAACATGAATAGTAATATGACCTTAATGAATACTAAATTTTATTATTATTTTATTTCCTTAAGGCTAGAAGATAATAACATCTTGGTTAATTTTTCATTGTGATAAAGAAGTAGTTGTAGAATTAGAAATGATAATTTTTGAATTAAGTATGATTTTATTTAAAAATTAAATTAATAATATTTAGAAAATTATTTTCAAAAAAAGGAATTCATTTTTTAAATCTACATGTCGATAAATGGATAGGTTGAATTTTGGGAATTTTTCTGAAACAGTTGATTTTTTGGTGAATAGTAAAAAATACAGTTTTTAGTTTTGGTGTGTTAATGACATCATTAATGATATAATAACGATGTCATAAATATGGTATACTTGTTTATAGTTAAATAAGATGTGAGGTGTCCAAATTGGCTTATACCATGAGAAAATACCATGGGCAAGCCTATGGTTTTGCAAATACCACCCATGAGGTGTCCCTTGGAAATTAATAAAATAATCCCTCACTTTTCCTATAAATACCAACTCTTACCTTCATTGAATTCATTACAAATTCTCCATCAAAGAATATCTGGCCTACTTACCTTCATAGTAGTCTTTCCAAGGTTTCATCAATCCCCCAAGTTCCCAACCTTCAAGTTCTAAGGGTTACTCTACAAGATAAGAAAATTCTCAATTTCTTTCTTTTTTCCTTTCAAGTTCTCTTTTATGTGGTATAATTTTCAAGTTTCCATAAAATGTTCTTATTTATTTATTATTCTTGATCTTCTATATATTATTATTCATTTCTGGATGGGTGACCCTTGTCCCCTCTCTTTTTAATATTTTCTAAAACCATGTTGCGTAGCTGTTAGGCTGGTGAATTTTTGTAAGCGATTTCACAATTATTCTTTTATTTTGAGTTCTTTATTTATTCTTTCTTCATATCTCCTTACCCAAGAGGCATTAAATCTCCAGAAATCATGTATATTCTATATTTTATCATGTTTATGGAAAATTACTCATCATTATTCTTGTCCTCTCCCACTTATTTAAAGAATAAAAATATTGTCCGTTTGTGTCGAATTATCGACATTGTGGATGATGTGATTTCAATTTCCATTAATTCTTTAAAGTATGGTCATGAAACCATTTATATGGTTTAACCAGGTTATAATATATGTTTTATGACTCACCCATGGTTCTATAATTCTTTTTTACTCATCGTTCTAATTTATAAGACAAAACAGGGTTGTTATTATCAAATAACCACTAAAATTATCTAAACAAACATCATTAATGTTCTAACTTATGAATCATCCTCATGTAATAATTAAAAATGTTTAATGGAATAATTTATGTTACTATATATATTTAAATACTAATTCATTCCAATTCTGGAGTTTCACTTCCAATCGACAAGAATGTCCATCATGAACCAATCATGAAAATCATGTTAAGAACTCACCCAAAAACAGTGCAAAGGGAAAAATACTAACAATTAAGGGTGAAATGATGTTATGAAATGATAATATAAAATGTTATAAACATGTAAATGTTTCTGTAAAATATTAATAACACTCTTTTAACCATTATATAGGAGGTTTAAACATTTTTTAAGTAAGACAAACCCGAGGTAAGGGAATTCTTAACCAGATTTCCATTCTTTGGGTTAACCTTATAATTCATTATTTATGTGCTATTTAAATTGTTTGTGTGATGTGTTATATTTATATTATGTTTCATTATGTTTATTTACAGTATATATACATACTCCATCCACTCTATTAATTCTCTCTTCAATTGTATGATATTTATAAGAGGCTTTTCTTTAAAAATCTTCTTTTAAAATTTGGTTTTACAAAATTCCAAAGAAATGTTTTTATGGAATCATTCATATTGTTTGATTATGTTTTGGTTATTGGGAATTATTTATGATGAAGTGTGGGACCTATATTTCCCTCAAATTCATTGGGTATGAGTAAGTTGGAGGTCGGCCATATGTTTACTCCAAGTGTGACTGCGATGGTTACACAAAGTAAGGTAGCTGTGAGGGTTACAAATTATAAGGTAGACAAGAACGATTATAAGATTATGTAAGTAATGAACCAAGATACCTTTATTATTATATTTATGTTCCCATGTTTTGTGTGGATCTTGTGTAAATCTCATATTATACAAAGTAAGTATATATGGGTGACAAGAATGTCTTTTGAAAATGCTTTCATACGTTATGAGTATTCATGGACTAATGTGATTTTTCCTTCTTTTCCATCCCTTACTGAGATTTTTTGCTCATCCCAAGTTTTTAAATGATTCTCAAAGGTTAATGGATGTGTAATACAAGGAAGGAAGACATGTTAAATGTTTAATAATTGTCAAGGAGTCTTGTTTTATGTTTTATATTTTGAAAAAAATGGAAACTGTTTTTATGGTATCCACTCTGTAATAATGTGTAATGTCATGAATGTATTGTCCTAATTCTCTAATGCTCTAAACTTGAAAATATCTTCAATTTAAAAGGAAGTGTTTTCTTGACTAAATTCAATATTATGTATGTAATAAGTCTGGGTCCTTATAGTTTGTATCAGAGGATGGTTTAGATAACTTTAGGGGTTAGGGTGATGTTAATAGAATAACATAAATGATTTTCACTCTATGTTTAATTTGAAATGTTATAGCATTTAAATATTACCATGTTGCTTTATCTAAGACATGTTAGTTCAGAATGGTTGTTCGCAGAAGGAACAAGGATACTGAAGAGGAGAGGCACCGACAGAATGACATCCTTCCGGAACTACATCCCGGAATGGTAGGGATTGGAACCAAGAAGTTTGTGATAGTAATGGATTAGCTAACACAGTCAATAAATGGTGGTGGAATCCATGAAAGATTACCAATATAGGCACCACAATGAAACATGACAGTAGTGGAACATTTTATGAGACAACATCCTCCTGCATTCAATGGATCTTCTGACCCAGTAGTAGCTGGAGGATGGATCAAAGCCCTTGAAATGATATTCGATGTTATGGAATGTTTAGACAATCAAAAGGTAAGTCTTTAAATTTATCATTTTGAAGGGGAATCTCATCAGTGGTGGTCAATGATAAGGAATATCAGGGGTAGAGAGTATTTTGATGCCTTAGAGTGGGATGAATTTAAAAGTATCTTCCTTGAAAAATATTTTCCTAAGGTGGTGAGACTAAGAATGGAGAAGCAATTCCTTGAATTAAAACAAAAGGAGGAATACTCAGTGGCTGTGTATGAAGCGAACTTCACCCGACTGGTGAGGTATGCTCCAAATCTTATTCTGGATCTTGATAGAAAAATCAACCGCTTTTACTAAGGATTGAAGCCATGGTATCAAAGGGAATTGGTCTCCTGTGAATTCAAAAGTTATGAGAAAATTTTCTGATGTGATTAGAGGGTAGAGATAGAGTTTTATGATGATCATGTGAATTTTGGAAACAAAGAGAAGAAGAGGTCTAGTTGGAAAGCAATGGGTAAGAATCAAACAAAGAAATCTGATGGTAAGAGAATCCAATTTCCAGTTTGCGAAAAGTGTGGCAAGAAACACCCTGGGGAATGTCTTATTAAAACTGGGAAGTTTTTTAAATGTGGTAAGTTTGGACATATGGACCGATATTGTAACGAAAATGATACAAAGACTAATCCTGATAAGCAGACTATAAAGTTTTTTAAATGTGGTGAAATGGGTCATTATGCAAATGCCTACCCAAAGAGAGATCCAAATGATACAAAGAAGCTAGTCTACAAGCAGAAAGGTGTAGTGTGATCCTTTGCGACTATGTCAGCAGATGTTGGGCCATCCAATGAAGTTGTATCAGGTACTTTGTTTGTTCACTCAGATTTTTCTAAAGTTTTGTTTGATACGGGGTCTACACATTCCTTCATCTCTGAGAAATTTTCTGGTAAATTGGAAATATCACCTCAACAAATGAGACCCCAACTTGTTGTTAAAACACCAGGGGAAATGTTATAGCAAAGATTAATTATAAGAATCATTCGATTGTGGTATGTGGAAAGACTTTACCTACAAACCTTGTTGTTTTACCCTTATTTGAGTTTGATGTTATTCTGGGGATGGACTGGCTTTCTGATTATCATACTAAGATTGACTGTAGAGATAAAGAAGTTATTTTTTAGAAAAAGATTCAGTTTGTATACAAGAATGAACCCATAAAATTGATAACATATCAGGAAGCTGAGAAACTATCGAAGTATGGAAATTAAAGTTATATTGCTTATATTGTTGAAAACAAGTTAACTATTCAAATTAATGATGTGCCAGTGGTAAATGAATACCTTGATATTTTTCCTAATGAGTTACCTAGTGTCTTACCTGATTGAGAAGTCTAATTCACAATTGACTTAGTTCCTGATTCTAAGACAAATTCAAAACCCCCATATCATATGGCTCTAATAGAACTTCTTGAATTGAAAAATCAGTTGTAGGACTTGCTTGAAAAAGGCTTCATTTATCCTAGCACTTCACCATGGGGAGCCCCTGTTTTGTTTGTTAAAAAGAAAGATGGTTCCATGAGACTTTGCATTGATTATAGAGATTTGAATACCATCACTGTTAAAAACAAGTATCCTTTGCCTCATATTGATGACTTGTTTGATCAGATCTAGGGAGCTCAGTACTTTTCCAAGATTGACTCGTGATCCGGATACCATCAGATGAAGGTGAAGGAAGATGACATCCCAAAAACAGCCTTTCGTACTAGATTTGGGCATTATGAATTTGTTGTTATGACGTTTGGATTAACTAATGCACCTGTTGTATTCATGAATCATATGAATAGAGTATTTCATGAGTTCTTGGATAAGTTTTTGGTTGTATTTATTGATGACATTCTGGTATTTTATAAAAATAAAGAGGAGAATGAAAAACATCTAAGGGTTGTTTTGCAAACTTTAAAAGAAAAGAAACTGTATGGAAAATTCAGAAAGTGTGATTTTTGGTTGCAACATATTTCTTTTCTTGGGAACATTGTAAATAAGGATGGAATAATAGTTGATCCTTCCAAAACAAAAGTAGTTGATGAATGGACAAGAACCACAAATGTTACAGAGATTCATAGTTTTCTGGGCTTAACAAGTTATTACCGATGGTTTGTTAAGAACTTTGCACGGTTATCTAGACCGATAACTAAGTTAACATAGAAAGGAGTTAAACTTTTTTGGATAGAGGAATGTGATGTTTGTTTTCAGGAACTGAATAAGAGATTGGTGAATTCTCCAGTTTTGGTCTTACCTTCCCGAAATGGTGAGTTTTTCATCTACAGTGATTCTTCTTTGAAAGGACTTGGTTGTGTATTGATGCAGAATGATAAGTTTATTGCCTATGCTTTGAGAAAACTTAAAACTCATGAGCTAAATTATCCCACACATGATTTGGAATTGGCAGCTATGGGTTTTTCTTTGAAAATTTGGAGGCATCATCTATACGGAACCAAATTCCAAATATATACTGACCATAAAAGTCTAAAGTATATATTCACTCAGAAAGAATTAAACATGAGGCAGAGAATATGGATAGAACTGATAAAGGATTATGACTGCACGATCAATTACCATCCAGGGAAAGCAAAAAAAGTGGCAGATTCCTTAAGTCGGAAACATCAAGCATCATTAACCATGATAAATTTGGAAGATGATCCCTTGATTAATGATTTGATGAATTTTGGCTTAGAAGTTGTTGGTGCAGGGAATACATCTATTTTGTTTCAGGTTTCAGTGCATTCTTTGTTTTCAGACAGAATTAAGCAAGCACAGAAGGAAGACCGTGAGCTACAGAAAAAGGTAGAATTGGTTAAAATGGGTAAGTTGCCAGAATTTAATCTTGATAAAGATTGTGTTTTAAGATTTGGAAAAAGGTTGTGTGTGCCTTGTGATTCCCAGTTGAAGAAATAATTGTTGTGTGAAGATCATATTTCTCCATTTTTTGTTCATCCTGGTAGTACTAATATGTACAGAGACCTTTGGGAGTATTATTGGTGGGATGGAATGAAAATAGATATTGTTGATTTTACCATGAAATGTTTGACATGTCAACAGGTTAAAGCAGAGTGACAGTTACCGACGGGGATGCTTCATCCTTTTCTAGTGCCAGAGTGGAAATGGGAGAATATATCCATGGACTTTGTGGTGGGACTACCAAGGACTTCTTGAGGTAACAATGCGATTTGGGTTATTGTTGATCAGCTAAAAAAGTCTGCAAATTTTCTTTCTATTCGAGATACTATGAATTTGGATCAACTTTCTTGATTGTACCTTAAGGAGATTGTCAGGTTGCATGGAGTCCCTCTTTCCATAGTGTCTGACCGAGATCCCAGGTTCACTTCTAACTTTTTGAAGGGACTTCAGAATTTGTTGGGCATAGAGTTAAATTTCAGTACAACTTTTCATCCTCAATCAGATGGGCAGTCAGAACGAACGATTCAAACTTTGGAGGATATGCTTCGAGCTTGTTCAATGGAATATCAAGGAAGTTTGGACCAACATATTTCTTTAGTTGAGTTTTCTTATAATAATAGTTTTCATTCCAGTATTAAGATGACACCTTTTGAGGCCTTGTATGGGAAGCGGTGTCAGAATCCAGTGTTTTGGGATGAAGTCAGTGAAAGAAAGTTGATGGGGGCCAGAATTAGTAGAAGAAGTGGCTAATAAAGTGAAGATGATCCAGAAACACATGAGGATAGCTCAGAGTAGGCAAAAAAGTTATTCAGATAACAGAAATAAAGACTTATCTTTCGAGGTAGGTGACCATGTTTTCCTTAAAGTCTCTCCTTGGAAAAGTGTGATGAGTTTCGGTAAGAAAGGAATGCTAAGTCCACGATTCATAGGTACTTTTGAAATCTTGGAGAAAGTTGGAATAGTTGCATACCGTGTAGCTCTGCCTCCGAGTTTGTTTCAGGTACACAATGTTTTTCATGTTTCGATGTTGAAAAAGTATGTGCCAGATTCATCACATGTCTTGATCCTAGAAGCAATTCAGTTGGAAGAGAACCTTTCTTACGAAGAGAAACCAGTTCAGATTCTTGATCGAAGGGAACAGGTATTAAAGAATAAGGTAATCCACCAGGTAAAGGTTTTTTGGAGAAACCACATGGTTGAAGAAGCAACATGGGAGTCTGAAAATGCTCTGAGGGAAAAGTACCCTCAGTTGTTTAATAAGTAAATAAAACTGCGAGGACACAATTTCAATAAGGTGGGGATAATATAACACCCCAAGTTTTTCTAAAAATAAATAGAAATGCATGGAACTTTGTTTTAAGTAGTTATTTTTAATTATCCTTTAAAACCTAACTTTTCTACTTCTATGTTCTGAATTTCAAGAAACTGTCATCTACAATTGTGTTCAATATGTTATCAAGAGTCTATTGGAACCAACTTGTTTTTTTGGTGAATAGTAACATAACCTAATGAATAGTAACATTAATAGTAATATGACCCTAATTAATAGTAAATTTTATTATTATTTTATTTTCTTAAGGCTAGAATATAATAACATCTTGGTTAATTTTTTATTGTGATAAAGAAGTAGTTGTAGAATTAGAACTGATAATTTTTGAATTAAGTATAATTTTATTTAAAAATTAAATTCATAATATTTAGAAAATTATTTTTAAAAAAAGTACTTCATTTTTTAAATCTACACGTCGATAAATGGTTAGGGTGAATTTTGGGAATTTTTCTGAAACAGTTGATTTTTCGGTGAATAGTAAAAAATACAGTTTTTAGTTTCGGTGTGTTAATGACATCATTAATGATATAATAATGATGTCATAAATATGGTAGACTTTTGTATAGTTAAATAATATGTGAGGTTTCCCAAGTGGATTATACCATGAGAAAACACTATGGGAAAGCCCATGGTTTTGCAAATACCACCGATGAGGTGTCCCTTGGAAATTATTAAAATAATCCCTCACTTTTCCTATAAATACCAACTCTTCCCTTCATTTAATTCATTCCTAATTCTCCCTCAAAGAATATATGGCCTACTTACCTTCATGGCAGTACTTCCAAGGTTTCCTCAAGCCCCCAAGGTCCCAACCTTCAAGTTCTAAGGGTTACTCTACAAGGTAAGAAAGTTTTCAATTTCTTTCTTTTTTCCTTTCAAGTTCTCTTTTATGTGGTATAATTTTCAAGTTTCCATACCATGTTCTTATTTATTTATTATTATTTATCTTCTCTATATTATGATTCATTTCTGGATGGGTTACCATTGTCCTCCCTATTTTTAATATTTTCTAAAACCATATTGCGTAGCCGTTAGGCTGCCGAATTTTTGTAAGCGATTTCACAATTATTCTTTTATTTTGAGTTCTTTCCTTATTATTTCTTCATATCTCCTTACCCAAGAGGCATTAAATCTCCATAAATAATGTATATTATATATTTTATCATTTTTATAGAAAATTACTCATCATTATTCTTCTCCTCTCCCACTTATTTAAAGAATATAAACATTGTCCGTTTGTGTCGAATTATCGACATCGTGGACGATGTGATTTCAATTTCAATTAATTCTTTCAATTCTGGTCATGAAACCATTTATATGGTTGAACCAGGTTATAATATATGTTTTATGAATCATCCATGGTTCTGTAATTATTTTTTACTCATCTTTCTAATTTATAAGACAAAACAGGGTTGTTATTATCAAATAACCACTAAAATGATCTAAACAAACATCATTAATGTTCTAACTTATGAATCATCCTCATATAAGAATTAAAAATGATGAATGGAATAATTTATGTTACTTTATATATGTAAATACTACTCAATTACAATTCTGGATTTTCACTTCCAATCGACAAGAATGTCCATCATGAACCAATCATGGAAATCATGTTAAGAACTCACCCAAAAACAGTGCAAGGGAAAAAATACTAACAATTAAGGGTGAAATGATGTTATAAAATGATCATATAAGATTTTATAAACATGGAAATGTTTCTATAAAATATTAATAACACTCTTTAAACCATTATACATGAGGTTTAAAGAAGTTGGAAGTAAGACAAACCTGAGGTAAGGGAATTCTTAACCCGATTTCCATTCTTTGGGTTAACCTTCTAATTCATTATTTATGTGCTATTTAAATTGTTTTTGTGATGGGTTATGTTTATGTTATGTTTCATTATGTGTATTTACCATATATATACATACTCCATCCAATATATTAATTCTCTCTTTAATTGTATTATATTTATAAGAGGCTTTTCTTTAAAAAACCTCTTTTAAAATTCAGTTTTACGAAATTCCAAAGAAATGTTTTTATGGAATCATTAATATTGTTTGATTATGTTTTGGTTCTTGGGAATTATTTATGATTAAGGGTGGGACCTATATTTCCCTCAAATTCATTGGGTATGAGTAATTTTGAGGTCGGTCGTATGATTACTCCAAGTGTGATTGCGATGGTTACACAAAGTAAGGTAGCCGTGAGGGTTACAAATTATAAGGCAGCCAAGAATGGTTAAAAGATTATGTAAGTAATGCCCCAAGATACCTTTATGATTATATTTATGTTATCATGTTTTTTTGGATCTTGTGTAAATCTCATATTATACAAAGTAAGTAGATATGGGTGACAATAATGTCTTTTGAAAATGCTTTCATACGTTATGAGTATTCATGGACTAATGTGATTTTTCTTTCTTTTACATCCCTTACTGAGATTTTGTGATCATCCCAAGTTTTTAAATGATTTTTCATAGGTTAATGGATGTGTAATACAAGTAAGGAAGACATGTTAAATGTTGAATAATTGTCAAGGAGTCTTGTTTTATGTTTTATATTTTGAAAAAAAATGGAAACTGTTTTTATGGTATCCACTCTGTAATAATGTGTAATGTCATGAATGTATTGTCCTAATTATCTAAATATCTAAAATTGAAAAGATATTCAATGTAAAAGGAAGTGGTTTCTTGACTAAATTCAATATTATGTATGTAATAAGGCCGGGTCCTTATAGATTTGACCACCGTTCATCACGCTGGATAACCAAAAGGCGTTTTTCAATTTTTAAGATTTCTTAGATTCTATCATGTATTATTGGCCAGTACTATATAAGGAGTCATATACCATTATAAGTTAGGTGGTCTAGTGATTTTACTTAAAAATCTAGTTGTTTATATTATGCGCTGTTGTGCCGTGCACCAAATGTTCTATGCGATGCATTTTTAAATGCCAAATTTAATTATTAAATTGATATCATCTTGTTTAGGTTATTCCTTTAAGCCTAATCCCTTCATCAGAGGATGTCTACCTCAACGTGAGCCACCCCTTAAGGCGTGTCTCTTTAAAGGACCATAGACATTATGCCTTGAAATGAAATTAAAACCACCCTTGAGGTGTGTTCTTTTAACCTTGTTTAATTGGGATGTTAAAATGAACTAAATGATCTTTTTAATAAATTAAATGGAAGGTGAATAGTGTGACCATGTTTCATGGACCTTGATTCTTTATTACTTCATTTTTAAGTTATTCCTTATAAATAAGTGACAAATTTAAATTAAGTAAATTATTAAATGGTCTGGATGGGCTAATAACCCATGAACATTCAATATTTCATGCCGAGGGTGATTCATGGGTTATAACTCAGAAAACCTTGGATAGGCTCATCATGCATACCAAGTTGAATAAATTATAAATGAGTTTATATTACATTGTAGGTGATACTTGGATTACTTTATTGAATACATTTTGTGGGCTCACTGGGAATATGTAATTGTATTATGACACAGGTCACACTTGGGTTCCCTATGTGGAATTCCCTAGAGGAGATTAGAGGTCAATGCTATTATACAATTCCCTGGGAGATACCTGGGTTCTTACAGGGAATTCCATGGATGGGTTGATAGGGTGATGAGTTTATAGTACACCTGGAGTGATGTCTAGGTTCCATATGTGGAATTAATTATATGAGCTCAAGATTCTAGGTAAATTAAATGGTGAACCTTCCAAGTAAAATAATGTACTTGGATTTGGTCAATACGCTCCATATATGACAACCTTATTTTACTCACTTTATTAAGTCCTAAATGTCACAAGACTTGTTGATCCCATAAAAAAATATAATCATCTAGGAATACCTTGTATATGTCCTCGGGTCCCTATCCTATTATATAAATTGAATCATAATTAATAAACACTTATAGGTATTCTGACATAGTCTATGGCATGTAGTATCAGACGAGAGTCCCATTGAGAACCCAGACCAATATGGGTATTATGTCTCTCATTTATTATTCTTTTATCATTATATTCACACTACTCACTATATATTCAAAGACTGTATAGTGCTATAAACAGTTTGTGGTGACAAACTAAGTTTTACCCACACCCTGTTTAGGCTGCCGATTAGTACCCGGGCATACTTAATGGATGTAGGTAGGGGAAAAGGGAATCTCACATCTATGGATTCTTGATTTTCTGTACTAGGATGGAGTACGAGATTAGATTATTGATCTTATTCTCATGATGATATTATAGATAACTTTTTGGACTTTTTGTTTATTTTGTAGAGCATGTACTGTATATGCCTGCTACCCTATTTCCCTTGTATTCCCCCATATTTGTATATCATAATGACATCACTATTTGGTATATGAAACTGGTTATTATTTATGGCAGTTAAATTTTTTATGGATGTTTACTTTCACTGTTTATTATTATATTTCTTATGCTATTGTTTATTTATATACCATCTTTATGCTCCACTCAGATAAAGAGGGCATAGTCTCCCCACTGTACTATCACTAGCCCTCGCTTCAAGTTGGTAGCCTATGGAGTATTGGGAGGCATTCTTAAGGCTAATTGACCCACCATACCGATCACTTATCTATGAATCAGGCTTAAGATTTTATCATCTGAGAACAACTCTGGCCACTAAGCATGTACATAGGCCTCTCGCTCCTAGGTCTCATCTTATACATGACCATGCTTCCATAAAACCCATACCAGAGGAGCTTACTTTCCACACAGATATTTCATGCTATAATAAATGATATGTATAGGATACCTCTTAAAAGAAGCATCAATATCCAACTCAAACTCATAAGGGAAACTCGAGTATGAGTTGATTTAAGGAGGGGAGGTTGTAAGGTCCCATTTTTTGGGTACATTATTCTTTTCTTTATCCTTCATTGAGTTTGGTTTGGACCTTGGTAAATGGTTTGTTTTTTATTTTGGGGTATCACTATGAAGAATAAGGAAAGGGAGGAGTAACTAATGTGGAGTCTGTTTGTAGGGTGAATTTATAGAGTAAATCATCATGGGAAGACCCCATAAAAGGGAAATTTATGGTATAAATTACCTATTTACACCCTAAATACCTCATGTACTATTAAAAAGGTGAATTTATAATTTCCCACATCAATACTTTAACCCTATTTTCATTCTTCTTCTTCCTTATTTGCATAGAACCTCCTCACGTTGAGAGCATCTCCCCCCTCAAGCTAGGCATTAAGCCTCCTCCTTCATATGAACTCTGATTAGACTGTTGTTTATATTGTTGGATATCCAATGAGAATTTGTCTATTTCTTATATTTCTCCCATTATATTCCATATCAGAGGCCAATAATGGATGAGGAGTTGTTTACTAGTATACAATAGATGGCCTTGCAATCTTCCCTAAAATTATAGATTTTTTATATTATGTTCTATTGTTCTGTGCACCATAAATTCCATGTGAAAACCTTTTTTAAATATCAAATTAAATTTTTAAATTGACAGAACCTCATTTAGGTTATTCCTTGTAGCATAATCCCTTCATCATAGGATGTATACCACAACACAAGCCACCATTTAGGGTGTGCCATTTTAAAAACCCATGAACGATATGCCTTGAAATGAAATTAAAACCACCCTTGAGGTGTGTTGTTTTCCCCTTATTTAATTGGGATGTTAAAATGAATTAAATAAAATATTTAATAAATTAAATGGAAGGTTAATAGTGATATCATGTTCCTTGGCCTTCGATTCCTTCTTACTTCATGTTTAAGGTATTCCTTATAAATGAGTGACCAATTTAAATTAAGTAAATTGTTAAATGGTTTGGATGGATTGCTTACCCATGAACATTAAATATGTCATGCTGAGGGAAATACATGGGTTTTGACTTGGAATGCCTAGGATAGGATCATTGGGCTTACCAAGTTAAATGAATTATAAATGAGTTTATATTACACCATGGGTGATACTTGGATTCCTATATAGAATACCTTGGATAGGATCACCAGGCAGATGGAATTGTATAATTCCCTGATAAACACTTGGGTTCCCTATGTGGAATTCCTTAGAGGGGATCAGAGGGAAATTCCATTATACCATGCCATGGGTGATACCTGCAACATCCTGAGTCTAGTTCAGTAACCAGTAATCGAACTTGAGGGCCACATGTCCTCAAACACACCTCCCCACATGTTATAGGTTTCCAACTAGTAGTCAGGGCCTATGGAATTTCCATGGGGAGAATATGACCCATGGTTAGATTGGATCACAACAATACAAAATAATAGAAAAAATAGAAGAAATAGAATAACAATAGTGATGAAAGGAATACATTGAGATAAAAATTAAAGACATAATAAATAAACCAAGTCATATACAAAATGATGATCATGCCATGATACTCTATAATAATGTGGAAAAGAACAGGGTATATAGTAATAGGAATATACAAAATTCTATACAAAAGGATATCAAAAGGGTCCAGAAAAACTCCAATAGCATTGAGAGCATAAGCTAGGTCCTCTGATCCCATACTCCATCCTAGAAAAAAAATCAAGCATCTATAACCAAACCCTTTCTTTTTTCCCTACCAACAACCAAGAATTCTATTCAAGTACAAATTGGCGGCACGAACAGGGTGTGAGATATAATTAGTAGGCCACCAGAAATAATGTATAGAAATATCCATTTAGTACATATAAAATGGAAGTGTGCATATATAATAATGAAAAGTATAAATGTAAACTACAAATGGTTCAGATTTGGTCCATATAGGACACAAGTCCGACACTACCTACTTCAACCTAAGACGGAATACCTATGAGCATGTAACCATATATATATATATATGTGTGTGTGTGTGTGTGTACATATAAGTATAAGTATATATATATATATATACATATGTATATATATAAACTATATATATAGTTATTTTTATAACCATATATATAGATACTGATACTAGTTGGTACCTGAGGCGTAACTCAAGCATACATGCATAATAATAAGGTCTCATGATGTATATAGGGTACTAGAACAAGCATTCAATTAGGGATACATATTTCATTATATCCTTAAACCAAATGAGATAAGTGAAACTTCATGTCCAACAACCTCTAGAGGAATATGAGACATCATTCCCACCATTCAATACATGATATGAAACACCATTCCCAACATCACATATTAAGGGAGGGTGAAGCATCCTTTCCAACACTATCTTAATCTATGTCTCAATGTACATTATACATGGTAAAGTGATAATAATTATATTTCATCATGTATGTAGTGATTTATTATAATCCAAGGAATATATTATAACCATTTAACATCCAATTAGCAAAGGAATAGCCCATAATTATTATATAGGGAATGTGACATGGTCAAACCATTCACTTTAATTTTATTTAATTAAGGCATTTCAATTTAATTATCAATTCAACCTCACTTATAAGGTGGGATGGTCCCATTAGCATTCACAAGGTCAAAAACATTTAATAATCACACCCAAGGGGTGGAATTTTTTAAAAGGAATGTCCTATAACCCCAAAAGGGTGTAATAGAGCATTTATAGCATGGAAAACAATATTAATAAGATAAATTTATGTTTTTAAGTCAATACATGGAAGGTTCAACATTATGGTATCACGAATCATGATATAAAATACAATACTTTAGGGATAAATATTAGGCCACTGGTGGCAGATGACTCCTCATACATTGTTGGATTTATATTTGATGAAGAATGAAATAAATTGATGAAATAGAAAAATTCCTTGAAAATAGGGTATATTATCTCACACAGAAATAATTCTAAAGGTGTAGAGACAAATCGAGAAAGGAAGGAAGAGAATTAAAACTCTTAGCGTTAGCTATCCAATGCAAATAATAGTGGAATAATCAGAGACAAGACAAATAAGTTAGCTCAAATCCTACCTTGGAGGAAGAGGGAGTGATCCCAAGTAGTTGGAAGTGATTCACATGAATGGGGAGGAAAAATAAGGTAGAAAAATTAAAAAGAGGGAAAAAATTAATTTCACACACTTTTATGAGGCACATGATTTTTCAAACTATGTTCCTAAACCATATGGAACCACTGGTTAAGTGGCACTAAGTGTGCGGCCCTAGGCGCACAGTTTGGGAAAACCATGAAACCCCTTTAGGAACAATAGATGTGTCCACATGACTATGTTTCTTAATGTGAATGGTTTAAACAAACCATGAACCCATCTACAGTTCACTACAACACAACGCAAGGTTGAGTTTCACGGTTATCACTAACCATGAACTAACCATGTGGCTCTGTCTACCTTTTCAAAATCTAGATCTCTGGGCTATGAATGAGACCTGAACACTCCCAAAATCCCCTTTAACCTCTTAGGTATGTTCATAAGGATATAAATAAAGGTTTGAACCAAACTTTAAAAGGTACATACCTCATGAGAAAATTTGGGATGTTATAACCTCCCATCCTGAAAATAACTCATCCTCGAGTTTCCCTTTCAAGGGTGGTAAAAAATTATCTGAGAAAAGTTTTGATCACTGAGCACATACATCGGCCTCTTTCTCCTAGGTCTCATCCTATACTCGACTGTGATTCCATAGCACACAAACTAGGTGAACTAACCTTCCTCTAAGATCCTTCATTATTTGATCAACGATACATATAGGATGCTCCTCAAAAGATGTGTTTTCCACCCACTAAATATCTTTAGGATCAAAATAATGAGAGGGGTCTGAATAATAATGGTGAATTTGTGATACATGGAATACGTCTTGCATATATCAATACCTTTGAGGTAAAACCAACCAATAGAATACCAGCCCAGATCTCTCCATGTTCTTGAAAGGACCAACATAACAAGGTGATATCTTGCCTTGTCTCTGAATTCTTCTATTACCCAATCTGGGTGAAACTTGTAGAAAGATATGATATACCACCTCAAACTCCAAAGGTCTGCAATGATGATTGGTATAATAATTTTTCCTAGACCAAGTTGTAGCCATAAAATTCTAAATAAGATATACCTGATATGAAATCTCTTAAATGAGATGAGGTCCCAGTAGCACTGCCTCACCTACCTCTATTCGGCACAGGGGTAAACAAAACAACCTACCATATAATGCCTCACATAGATCCATCTATACAGTCACATGGGATTAGTTATTATAAGAAATTTTGGAAATAGGTCTATGTTTCTCCCAAAAACCTCCAAAATAAAAAACTCATGCTTAGAGCATATCATCTAACACTCATACTATATACTTGGATTGACCATAAGGGTAATATGTTGTACTCAGAAGCACCTGTGAGCCCACTTCCTTCAATAAACCCTTCCATAATCATGACATGGACCAAGCATCTCTGTTTGATATAATATAATGGGGAACACCATAAAGGTGTATAATCTCATGAATTTAAATCCTCCCAAGCTCATACAAAGAAAATATCATCTCTAATAGGTAGAAAGTGAGTGACCTTGGTCAAACTATAAATGATCACCCATACCACATCACCACCTCAAGGTGATCTCAACAAGACCATCATGAAATCTAGGGTGATTTCATCCCATTTTCATTCCGAAATGGTCAGAGGATGCAAAATTCTAGTAGGTCACTAGTGCTTCGACTTCACATATTGATAGGAAGAACACCATATAATGAAACTTAAAATATACCTCTTTATACCCAACCACCAATACTAATGACATACATCACAGTACATCTTGGTAATCCCTAGACGCACTGCCCAAAGAGAGGTGCGAGATTACCACATCAATTCTTCATGTATGTATGAAAGCACCAAAAAATGTATGTAAATATATAGGATTTCATCATCATTGATAACCCAACCAGTTAGTGGGTCCTCACCTGAGACACTCTCCCTCAGGACTAGGCCCTTGGGATCTAAAAATCATTTCAACCTTACCCATTATACAAGGGAGGATGTCACTGCCAAGGTTACTAAAATAGGCTGTCCATGATACTCTTGAACCTTAAGATTCATATTAAAAAATAGGACTATAAACCACCACTCACTCCTGTCCTCTTGAATGGCCTATGTCTGAGTCTTTCGGCTCAGTGTGTCAGCCACTAAATTTCCCATCCTAAGTGTATAAGAAAGCTCAAAGTCAAATGACTATAGGTATTCTACCCACTTGCATTGTCTGAGATTCAAGTCACACTATTTGGAAATGTATTTGATAATTTTTTGATCTGTGTAAACAATGAACAGTTCTCACAATAAATAATTCCTCCAGGAGTATAAAGAATGAATCACAACTACCAACTCAAGGTCATGTGTAGGGTAATTTCTCTTGTGAGGCCTCAGTTGGAGGGACCCATATACAAATCGATCTATTTGCATTATAATTACTCCTATATGGATACTTGATGAAAAAAATAATCTATATATCTTCTTCCTGGCTCTGGAATAATCAGGATCGACACTAAATTCAATATCACTTTTAGCTCATGAAAGGATTTTTCATAGGATTCAGTCCATAAGAAGTTAACACCCATTTTAGTCAAGCCTGTAATAAGTGGTACTAAGCATGAAAATTCTTGATTAAAGCATCTATATTACCCAAACAGTCCCAATAAACTTTATAGGTCAAAGATTTTATTGGTATTCTACTAGGAAAAAACCACTATCACCTTCCCTAGGTCTACTAATACTCCTGACTCAGAGATAATATAACCCATTAAGTGGACCTTGTCAATCCAAAAGTGGCATTTGGTGAGATTAGCATAAAATTGGTGATCTCTCAATGTATTCATTATGATCTTAAGATGTATGGCATGGTTGTGTCGAGTATGAGAATACACTAATATATCATCCACAAATAACACCAAAAATTAATCCAGATATGGGTTGAAGACCTGATTCATTAGATCCATAAAAACTATGGGTGCATTCATAATACCAAACAGTATAACCAGATACTCACACAATATATATCTATTCTAGAACATTTTACATGGTATGTTTGATGTTATAACATGAAAATGATGGTATCCTGATCTCAAATTGTTCTTAGAGAAAAATACCAATCCTAGAAGCATTTTGAAGATGTCTTTTATACGAGTAAGTGGATACTAGTTCTTAACCATAATCTAGTTCTGCCGATGGTAATCCATGAAAATCTCGAGGTTACCATCCAACTTCTTGGTTAAAAGGATAGGTAAACCCCATGGAGAAGTGATGGGATGTATGAAACCTTTAGTTTCCAAGTCCTCTAGCTACCACTTGATACACTATAACTCAGTAGTTTCCATCCTATAAAGAGTAATGGAAAATGGTGTTGCTCCATGCACTATCTCAATGGTGAATTATACACCTCTCTCAAGAGGTATTCCAGAGAATTAATTAGGGAAAAAATCCCTAAAATGGTAAACTAAATGAGGTAAATTTTTCATATGTGTTCCCTAATCATCCAGATAGAGACTAGAAATCTGGTTTGTGACTCCACCCAACCCACAATTCTCAAGTTCAACTCGACAATCCTGGACTTACCATTCTTCTATATGAATATAGGTAATGCCTTAGGTGATTTGAGGTACACCCTCTAGAAATAGTAATAAACATGATCCTGGTAGGGTACTAACCAGTCTATTCCAAGTATGATATCAAAACTAGTCATCTATAGGATGAAGAGGTTTGATAAGAAACAAAAGCTTCCAACCTTGAGGGGACATTCCTTACATCGATGTATACTCTCTAATCACGTTCCCAAAAGTGTATCCATAGTAATTAACCTACATTAATACTCAATTTCAAGTCCCAAACTTCCCACAATATAATTAGATATAAAATAATGTGAATATACTATTTCAAAAAGTGTAGACACTAAAGTAGTGGCTACTAGAATAGTACCTAGAATTGTAGAAGGCCCGATACTTTGATCCTCTAGTATAGGTTATACTGCATGAATATGACCAGTACCATGATCCTGAGTCATATCCTTATTATCCTAAGAAGGTCCACTCTATTGGTGCAACATCACATAAGACTGGATTCCATGGCCACATCACATCCTCATCCAAATTGGTCGGTAGTTGGGTAGTTTCTTGTCTGATGTGAAGCTATTGGCCTTGCTCCTGAACTCAGAGTCAATGC
The DNA here is from genome assembly GCA_963277665.1 of Viscum album. Lineage (NCBI taxonomy): Eukaryota > Viridiplantae > Streptophyta > Magnoliopsida > Santalales > Viscaceae > Viscum > Viscum album. The sequence continues at coordinate 529,785,643 of OY728128.1, forward strand.
CCCTTCTCACTAGGTACTGGGGGAAAGGTTTTGAAAAAACATTGTAGATGGACTATTTCCCATAATCTCAACAATCTAATAGATCTTTGTTGCATTAGGGCTTTGTATTATTGGGTTTTATACATTGGTGGAATATCACATAACTATTGGTACATTCCATTTGGCTGGAAATACCCCTACGAGCAGACTCAAAGCACCACTTCCAACTACTAGCTAGATAATCCATTACCCTATCTTAGCACTGAACCTCCTTATCCTACACCTTCATCTTACCTCACGTTCTACTCAGTAACGAGGGTTTGGTTCACTATCTCTAAAATGGTAGTAAAATGGAAGATATTAACCTAAGATCAAATGGCGTATACAAGAACATCATCAAATCGTCTCACTATCCTCAAATAATCCCTAGTGAGAGTTGGTATGAAACACTGTAGATATGCGAAGAGAGAATAATACTCTATCACTGACATGGAATCCTGGTAAAGGTGAATAAATTCCCTAGACCACTCAGCTCTCAGGTGTCTGTAGAAAGAAGTAATCATAGAAGGTCCTCTAGAAATCCTTCCAAACCATATCCTAATATTGACCAAATTCAGTTAAAATGTCCCACCATAACTTGGTGGAGTCACACAACATGTAGTTTTTGAGCTTGATACACTTTTATAGAGGTGTCTTTAAATTATTGAATATAGAAAGCATGACATCCATCCATGAATCAGTAGCCCAGGGGACACCATCCCCCAAAACCATAGGTGGAGGAGGCTGTTGGAATCCCCATGTCAATTCTACTATAGAAGAGGCAGCTCATGGAGCTCCCTGAATATAATGAATAAACCATAGAAAACTCTCTTGGAACTGAGAACTGGTGACTAATTTGTGTATAGTAGGTAGTGCCGTTAGTGGAAATGAAAGAGGTAATACTGGTGGATCAGGGACCACCACCTTTAGAGAATATTCATCAAATCCTTCCTGGTGCTCTACCTAAGGTCTTCATGGTGGAATATTTCTACAATTTCTAAACACATTCCTTAGAAAATAATTTTATAATCAAATAGATCACAAAATAAGAAATAGGATAGGTACAATGCCTTCCTATAAAAGATTCAACACCCATATACCTGCTCCTAAAGCTAGGTCTAGGTAATTCCAGAAGACCATTAGAGTAATAAGAGATACTCCCTACTACCCACTACTAAGTTTAGGTCACTGTCAAGGTACCATATCACATAATAGAGGTCATGGTATATGGAGTGTTAATTGAAATTTATAGAGGAAAACACTCTTTACTTTGAAATTGGAATCCCCATTTAACAGTAACCATTATTTATTTTACAAGTATCAAAAAGTTCATATGTGTTATATACATATAAACATTTACCATGGTCTAGTTAGATTCATTACCATTCCCAATTTATAGAGTAGTTTCATTATAAATTTCAGTTGGCACGTCATGTAATTATAAGAAACCACCATAATGGTTCAATTAGATGGATTAACATTCCCAATTTATAGATGCACATACACTCTATAAATTGAAATTGAAAACCATTTAATTTTAACCACTTATATTCCATCCCATACCAGTGGTCCATGGATTAAACATGCTATAACTGGTTAAATTAGATTTCTACTATCAATTTATATGGGAAAATGTTGTTTAGGTTGATGCTGAAATTTTAAATAACCAATTATGTATCTATCTATAATAAATGTTAGTGAAATTAAAATATAACTACCAAGTCACTTCCAACAACCATAGAAAACACAGACAATGAAAGTAATGAGATACACCTATATGACATGGCATAATGCATGGCATGTAGATCTCTACGTATCTATAATGATTCATGTATAGTATTTACTTGCCTCATCAGTTTAATAATAAAATATAAATCTATAAAATTCACATCATAAAACAAGCGTGTCACCCAATGGTGAAATCAATATAACTATAAGGAGTGAAATACAAAAAAACATCCCATCCCAAGAAATTTGAATTTTCTCTGTACGTGAGTTAGCTAGTCCTAGCCATAAGTTCATTACCAAATTCCAAAACTTCTTAATATCATCTATAACCATTCCCAAATAGTAATACAAAGAAAAAAAGAAGCACTCTAATACCAATTTGTAGCATCCAGGATCTAGTTCACTGATCTGTATCTAAACCTAAGTGCCACATATCCTTAAGCATGACTCTCCATATGCTAAAGGCTGTCGACTAGCAATGAGGGCCTAGGTTGTGTTTGTGGGGAGACTATTCCATCTGTTTAGAGTGAAGCATAATGATATGAAATAATATTAAAAATAGTATAAGTAGAACAAAAACATTGATGAAAGGCATACATCCATATAATAATGAAATACATAATAAATAACCCAAATCATATACAACATGATCATTATATCATGATACTCTTCAAAAATGGGAAAAAACATGGGATACAGAGTAACAATCATATAAAACATGCTATAGAAAAGGATAAAAAAGGGACCAATCCAAATATAATAGCATCATGATCATAAGATTGATCCTCTACTCCCATAATCCATCCTAGGCATACAATCAAGCATCCATAACTAGGCCCTTTACTTTATCTCTACCTACAACCAAGAAGTCTATTCGAGTACCAATAGGTGGACCGAATAGGGTGTGATATATTCTTAGTAGGCCACCACAAACATCATTTATAAATATCCAGTTTATGCATATAAAATTATAGTGTTCAAATATAAGAATGAAAAGCAGAATTGTGAACTATAAACAGGTCAACTATAGTCCCTATAGGACACCGGGTATACACTACCTGCTTCGGCCTAAGCCGGAGTACCTTTGAGCATGTCACTATATATATTTATAAGTATAAGTGTGTATATATATACACATGTATACATATAAACTATATAAGTAGAGATGTTTATAGCCATATATATAGATACTGATACTAGTCGGGACCCAAGGCATAACTCAAGCATCCATGCATAGTCATAAAGTTTCATGCTATATATAGAGTACTAGAACAAAAATTAGATTAGGGATACCAATGCCATCATATTCATTAACCCAATGACAGAAGTGAAACATCATGTCTAAGAACATCTAGTGGAACATGAGACATCATTCCCACCATTCAATACATAATGTGAGACTCCATATCCAACATCACACATTGAGGGAGCATGAAGCATCCTATATAACACTAGCCTCAACCATGTCTCAACATCCATTATACATGGGTGAATAATAATAATGATATTACATCATGTATGTAGTTCTTTATTGCAATCCAAGGAATGGATTCCAACCATTTAACATTCAATTACCCAAGGGAGAAACCATAATTATTATAAAGGGAATTTTATATGTTCATTCCATTCACTTTAATTTCATTTATTTAATAAATTTCAATTTAATTATCAAGTCAACCACACTTAGAAGGTGGGTTGGTCCCATTAGCATTTATAAGGTCAAGAAAATTCAATAAGCACACCCAAAGGGTGGAATTTGTTGAAAGGTATGTACTCTGACCACAATAAGGATGTAATGAAAAATTTCTAGCATGGAAAACAATATTAATAAGATTAATTTATGTTTTAAGGAAATGCACAGAAGGTCTGTCATTACGACATCACAATGTATGATATAAAGTGACAAGACTTAAGGGATAAATACTAGGCCACCCACTTTATGGCGATAGATGAATCCTCATCTATTGTTGGATTTCAATTCAAAGAATGGAAAAAATCGAAAAAATAGAAAAATACCCTGAAAATAAAGCATATTATCTCACATAGAAATAATTCCAAAGATAGAGAGATAAATTGATAAAGTAAGGAAAATGACTGATCTCTTATCATTAGTTATCCAATGCAACTAATGGTGGATGAATTGGAGATCAGACAAAGAAGGTTGCCTAAAGCTTATCTTGGAGGAAGAGGGAGAGCTCCCAAGTGGTCAGAAGTACTGCATGTGAATAGGGAGGAAAAATAATGGAGAAAACTTAAAAGGAAGGAGGGTAAATAATTAATTTAACACACTTTTAAGAGGTGCATGGTTTGTATACACACTTTTACAAACCGTGCACCTAAACAATGTGACACCACTGGTTAAGTGGCACTAAGAATGCGGACCTAGAAACATTGTTTGTGAAAAATATGTGACCCCTTTCAACTCACTGGAGGACCCCCTATGACCTTGAAACCTGAGGCTCATGGTTTGAACAAACCATGCACCCCTCTTTAGTTCACTACAACACCATACATAGTTAAGTCACACAATTATCACTAACTGTGTGCTAACCATGCGACTCAATCCACATTTCCAAAATCTAGAATTTTAGGTTCCAAATGAGACCCATATGATTCCAAAATTTCCCTTAACCTCTTAATCATGTTCATAAGGATAGAACTAAAGGTTTGAACCAAAATTTAAAAGGTTTATACCTCATGAGAAAATTCAGGACGTTACAATACCTGGATTCCTACCTAGAATTCCATGGATGGGATCATAGGGTGATGTGTTTATATTACAAATGGATTGATACATGGGTTCTATATATGGAGTGTCTTGGATAGGCTTAGGATTCCAGATCAATTAAATGATTCATATTCCAAGTCAATCAACATACATGGATTCATTCAATGATTTCCATACATGATGACCTCATGTTACTTCCTTTATTAAGTATTAAATGTCATGGGACTTGTTGATCACTTAAACAAATATAATCATATAGGAAATCCTTGGATATGGACCTTGGGTCCCAATCCTATTACATAAATTGAATCATAATTAATAAACACTCAGATACATTTCAACAAAATCCAAAGTAGGTAGTATCGGATGAGTGTCCCATGAGAACCTAGAACAATATGGGTATTATTTATCTCATTTACTAAATTGTATCATTAACTACACACTGATAATTTTATATTCATAGTATGGATAATTCTAGACACTATCGGTGGTTTCCTACTAAGTTTTACTCACACCCTATTTGGGCCAACAATTGGTACCCGAAAAGACTTCATGGATGCAGGTAGGTATAAAGGGAATTTCCCAATTATGGACACTTAATTTTTTTACTAGGATGGAGTAAGAGAGTATAGGATCAATATTATTACTACGATTCTATTGAAAATAGATTTTTGGTCTTTTTTTATTTCATAGAGAATGTAATGTGTATGCTTTCAAACTAGTTTCCTTTGTATTCCCCCATTTTTGTATAACATCATGACATCGTAATTTGGTATATGTCACCTGGTATTATTTATGTATGTTTACTTTTGTATGGATGTTTACTTCTACTATTTATTATTATATTTATTACTATGTTATTTATTTATATACTATCATTGTGCTCCACTCAGATAAGGAGGGTGTAGTGTCTCCACCATACCATCAATGACCCTCACTAGTAGTTGGTAGCCTCTGGAATATGGGGATGTGATCTTGAGACCAAGTGGCCAACCATACTAGTCACTTATCAATTAACTGGGCCTATGACATCACACATAATATCATGAATCGACCAAGATAACCCACCTAAACGGTACCCAAAATAAATCCTGACACATCCCAAAGGGAATTCCTGATCCCCATGGGTTGGATAATAGAACCTGGGAATGGAAAAAAACAATAGGAAATGGTTTCACTATAAAAAAAGTCATCAAGACAAAGTAGAAAATATAAAACAATAAACAGTCGGTATTCCAAACACTCCTCAAGAGAAAAGTACCACAAGAAAAGATATACAAGACCCCAAAAAGGTACTTCAACCAAAAGTGTCACACAAAACCTTCATGACATCGACATAACATCCCATGTAACAAGTGTATCACATGCTACATATATCACCACAAACTCCCCAGGTCCCTCTAATCATGAACATCCACCACCTCCAAGTAGTTCCTTTCATTTCCCTAGACCTAGCATAAGAAAATCTACAAATTTTCAAAGGAAAAACTATGGTGTGAGCAACAATAGACCAGTAGGATTCCACTAATCATTCCATAATCATTTCCATGTCAAACAAACCAAATATTATCAATTTGAAATAAAACATTTTATAATAATATTTTTACAATTCATTGAAAACATGCTTTTCAAAACATTTCAATGACTAGTATAAAATAGGTATAAAAGTGAATTTTGGTTAAATAAAGTATATAAAAGCATATTTTTTTAAAAAGGAATAAATACACAATTATATCAAAATAGTTATGAATAACTCATTTCATATACATTGTCATGTAATAATAATTTTCAATCATAACACCATGGTTATAAGCCTACGGGGTTAGTTATATCGAGTTATGAGTTCTGCACAATCTTAGCGAGTTATGGATCCAAGTGTGCACGCACTTCCATAGAATCACTCCTAGGGGGAATAATAGAGAATATTGAAGAAAAAACTCCCTTCCCTAAAGATAGTTTATCATCATTATCATCATCAATACATTTCTAGGTAATCAGTTTTACCTAGAATGTATCATCCTAATAACTAACCAGGATATCATGTTCTTTAAGGAAATCAATCATACAATGGGATATCATTAATTTCAATCAATATAATATCATTTAAATTGGAAACAAGTTCAAGATTCAAAAAATTCCATTTCATTTAAAAACCCAATCATCAAATGATTTTCATCAAAACTAATTCCTTTCAAATCATTATATTTCATTTCAAATCTTAAAAAATTTCATGTCTTTTCTTCTCAAACGTCATCATCAAAATCATTATTCAAATAATTCATTTCAATTCATGATCATTTTATAAAAATAAACACTTTAATTTCAAAATCCATTATCAAAGAGATTTTATTACACACACACATTCCATTTCAAAATCATTTATCAAGGGATAAAATCATACTTTGAGAACCATTTAGAAATTCAATTCAAAATTGACAAGAATTAAAGGTTTCAATTGATATAAATTTACTTAGGAAACCACCTACCTTAATTCATGATAAAATCAACACCCAATATGGTATCCACAAATGGATTAAGGTCTAGAATGATCAAGGGAGAATCCTAGAATCAAAAATCATAAAGAAAAGATTTGGATCCAATAACAACATGAGTATCCACTGCTCTCAAAGAATGAGAGAGATAAAGAAAATGAGAATTCACATTTTAAAGAGATTACACTTAACAGAATATATTCAACATAACAACCAGTACTTAGATCCACTAATAAAAAAGTTTAGAAGAGATAAAACCACCTATAGACAGACTATGAAAAGATTATGGCTGAATTAGGTTCAAGGGATGTGTTTTATAATTAAAACAAGGATTAAAATAAATTAATTCATGGTACTAACCTTTCTATACTCATCCCAATCAACATCACTGGCTAGACTCTATATTCCATTAGCTAGCTGGTGGTGCCTGTAAGAATGCCTGGGCACCTAGAAGTCCCATCAACTAGCCAGTGGTCTAGGAAAAATGCCCACACCACTGGACACTCCACCTTTTAGCCGGTTGATTTCATGTAGGAAATTCTACTACCACCATCCACCGTCTGTCTAGTGGTCCTCATTGACTAGTCAGTGGAACTCTTGTAGCTATTTTGGATACTATCCCTTGTACACTCATAATATAAACTCTCTAATCGCTCCTAGAGATCTAAAACTAGATTTAAAGATTCACACCAACCACTCAAAGGCTAAAAAATTTAAAACAACCAAGAAACAATGGTATCAACTAGGTATAAATATGAAAAAAAGAAGATCCAAAGTAAACAAAGGTTTGTACCTAAAAGATGGTGTCATGATATTATAATTCCACCCACCATATATGATTTCTTCCCCTATAAATCTTATCAAGAATACTAGTATATAGAAAATATCTAAGGCCACTACTCTCACAACAACACTTTATGCTCCCAAATCTTATGAGAATCATAATCATACTTCCATAACACCCAAACCAAGGGTATTTACTTCCCATGAAGAACCTTTATCTGAGAATCAATAATTTGTATTGGCTACTTATTCATGGTCATATTTGGTTCAACATCAAGGCATTCCCAACTCTGGAGATGATATGGGTTAGAAAGATACTTCTTGAGATGCAATACATGAAAAACTTTATGGATCAATATCATATGTGGCGGTAAATCCAAATGGTATGGAACCTTTACAATCCACTCAATAACCTCAAACAGTCTCACATATCTAGGTGACAACTTCCCCTACTTTCTAAGCCATCGGTGACCCAACCATGGTGAAACTCTAAAAAAAACCTAGTCACAAACTAATAAATCTTAAGGGCATTGATGGAGATAAAAATAAGGCTTATACCAGCTCTATTCCATTACTATTCTATGAAGAATCATTTAAATATTTATCATTGTCTCTTAGACCAAACAAGGCCCTATCAGAAAAGCTTCACCAATATACAACCAATAGAGTGGAGATTTATAATGCCAACCATACAAGGACTCAAATGGATCCATATTAATGGATGAATGATAATGTTGTTATAGGAAAACTCAACTAGCCCCAAATGGTAAATCCCAAGCTCCTCCAAATTCAAGGACACAATCTTGAAGCATATCTTCCAGAATCTATATATCTCATTCCATCTAACCATCCATATGAGGATGGTACACCATGATAAAATTTAAATGGAGCATCATCACATCTTGGAGGAATTTCCAAAACCGAGAAGTGAAATAGAGATCCTTATCAGAAAAAATGGTAGATGAAACACTATATAGTTTAACGATCTCCTACATATACAAATTTCCCAAGTCCTCAACTTTGGCCATATCACAAATGAGAATAAAATGAGATGATTTGGTTAATCAATTAATAACCACCCAAATCACATTATTTCATTGAGGGTTATGTGGAAACCCAACAATAAAGTACATCGATATATCATACCACTTCAGAATTGGCCCAGGAAGTGGTTGCAATAGGCCAGAAGGCTTCTGATACTCAACCTTAATCTGATGACTAGTACAATAATGAGAAACAAAATCTGTAATGTAACATTAAATACATAGAAGCTATAATCATCAAATAATATCATAAAATATTCTCATCATTCTTGGATTTACCACCAATTTTAAATGATGAAACCCCCCATCACAACCTTCCTTATTGGTAACAAAACAACATATCAGTTCTTAAAGAAAAGGATACCCTTAGAATATAGAGAATTTTTTTTGATGGTTTCTCCACCATATAAAAAATCACCAATTCCTTAAAACTCATAATTAATCTACTTCTTCTGGAGAGTCATATCAAGAAGAGAGGAAATCAGTTGAAAACTCACCAATACAACCTTAGTGTCATCTTCTTAGACTCCCAAATGCATACAATCAAAGAGATATATCAAATTAAACTCTTCTAAATATTCTTTCATGTATTGAGATATAAGTTTCATACTCAGAGTATCAACAATTAAATTTAACTAACTAGGGTTTTACACAATGTTAAAGTCAAAAGACTACATTTAATCCCCCCATCACCACTTCCAAAGGTTCATATATATTTTTGTGAGAATCTATAACTCAATATTTTATGATCAGAATAAGTGGTAAAACTTTCTATAAAAAGGTAATTCCAAAAAATCTTAATAGAATACATAAATTTTTTGAATTCAATATCATGTGTGGGATAGTTCTTATCATGAGGTCAGAGCTGACGTGAACTATAAGCCACCACGTGATCACCCTATATAATAACACAACCCAAACTTTCTCCTGATGCATTACAAAAGATCACATAGCCCTAAAAACATCTTGAAGAGTCAACACTAGGTTATAAGTCAAACATCACTTCAACACATCAAATGAAGCATAAAATTTCAAATCCTAGGTTAAATTAACCCCTTTCTGAGTGAGATAGGTCAATAGAGAATCCAACTTTGAGAAATACTTCACAAAATTATGATAATAACCTACCAATACCAAGAAGCTCCAAATCTGAAATATTTTCCATAGTTCCTCCCATGTAATAAAAAATTTTACCTTCTCAAAATCAACTAAAATAATATGTTTAGAAACAATGTTCCATAATAAATTTACATTAAAAATCTAGAAATATCATTTAGAAAGCTTGGCATAAAGTTGATGATTTCTCAAGATATCCAAAACTAATATCAGATGAAGAACATAATCCTCCTTAGTTTTAGATTAAACCAAGATATCATCCATGAATAACATAAAAAAACAATCAAGGTACTAGTGAAAAATATTGTTCATTAATTCCATAAACATAGAAGAATCATTCGTATAAGGCCCTGGACTTAAACCTTACCTAATCTTGAGTTATTACAAGATTACACATTGAGGATCTTTTCAGGTTTAGAGTTTTAGAGAATTAGATCATAAAACTTGCATTACATTCCACATTTAAACAAAGTGGTTACATAAAAGATAGTATTCATTTTCCCATCAACGGAAACATATTTAAAATAAAACATGGATTCTTTCTTGACACTTCCTTGACACTATCATCATATCATGTACCAATCCCTTGACCTGTGAAAACATTTCAAAAACTTGGGATGAGCATAAAAATCTCAGTAAGGGTTATAAAAAGTATGGAAAGGAAACATGAGTATATATATACATAAGAATGAAATCATACTTTACCCATAAAGCATAAGCACTTTAACATACCTCATAAAATCATGAATAAATCATAGAAATCATAAGACATAAAGGTAAATTGAGGCATTCATAACATTATTACGTAGGGAGTAACCCTCTTGGTTATGTTTGGAATACTCATCACAGTATATTCCCTAAATCTCTTCGGAGAAACCTTAACGTTTAACCCCTTCGCGTTACCCAATGCATTGGAGAGCTATATCGGGCTCACCCGCCCTTAGTTTATCACGGAACCACCCGTCTTCATAAACAATGCCCAAGAACCATAACATAATCATAGCACATAACTTAAGCATAAAGGAAATATAACATTCCCATATTGCAATAACAATATAACATTTTAAGATATTGAAATAATAAATCCATTCTAAAAACCATTTTTGAAACCATTTAAAACATTTAATAAAGAGATCTTTGAATCAAAGTGTCCCATACCACTTTGAAGGTTTTAACATTTTAAACCATTAATATCCATATAAATAAATCCTTAAAACCATTTTGAAAACATGGATATTAACGAGAAATATTTATAAGAATAAATCATTAAAACATTTAAAACCATATTTTAGATAAAGGGTTTTCAACAAAATGAGAGACACTTGAATACAATAATTGAGGAATAACATTTAATCAGAACTTTATAATATCATGAGAATAAAGGAATTCATGATATAATATTCCAAAGGACAGTATATACACCATATAAGAGTGAATTGGTGCATAACAACAATGAAGTCTCAATAGAAATGTAAAATGAGATGAAATCCCCTGTAAAGAAGGTATCCTTAAATTAAGGATAAATCAATCTCATAATTATGTGTGAAAAATATAAATACACCCAATATAAGTGGATATTAAGTATAAAACAATCAAAGGTCATTCACACATATTCAAAGGATGACATATTCAATAACTACATGTTGAACCCAAAGAAATCGAAATTGGGTTAAGAAGTTCCCTTGACAGCCTAACAGCGTCACATCAAATTTTAGAAAAAGAGGTGATGAGAGAGATAAAGGGTATCTCATCACTTGGACATAAAATTTACAGTAATAAGGATATATAATAACATATCCCCACATAATAAGATGAAAATTAAAAGACATAACAAAAGAAGTCTTTTAAAAAGAGGAGGGTGGAAGGTTCCCTTACTGATTTGGGTAACTTTCGAAACGTACACCCCATGAAAGAAGGACTATACAACATTGATGTAAATACTCATAAACGAAAGCATGTTACACAAAGAGTAGAATAATGTAGAGTACATACACCACTCAAAAGTAAATATTGGCAAATGTAGCATGAATCTCACGAGAATAAAAGTGAGATGAAAAATCCCTTACGAAAACTCGGCAGCCTAACGACGCCACTTAAAACTTCCAAAAATGGATTGATGAGATCAAATAGGGTCTCTCTACATATTAAAATAAAATTTACAGCAATAGGAATATAAAATAACATCTCCCAACATAACAAATAGGAGATTAAAAGAAGTGACATAAAGGAGAGTACTTAAAAAGAAAGAGAGAGGTTGGATCTCTTACGAAATTTCGGCAGCCTAATGGCGCCAATCAAAACTTCCAAAATGGATTTATGAGATAAAATAGGGTCTCTAATCATATGAACATAAAAATTACAGTAATATTAATATAAAAGAACATCCCAATCATAAGAAATATGAGCTTAAAAGGAATGACATAAAAGAGTGTTCTTTAAAAGAAAGAGAGGGGTCGGATCCCTTACTCGTGTCCGACATGACTCGATCGTTCTTTAATCTCCTGAATAATAAAATTCGGTCAATTTATAATTGATTAAGGAACTAATTTAAATATTATTATTCAGTTCATATCACATATTATAATGTTATAATAATTGGTTAATAAAGTGAGTTCATATCAGACGTTTTTATCGATGTTCAGTACATGAGTAAAAATTGAACTTGTTGGAAAAGAATTTTCCATGTAGTTATAGGTACATCATCTCCAGAATAGTATTTATGTTTTAAATATCATATATATCCAGTATATATTCATTTTATACTATTCCATTTCATTTGGAGATAAAAAATTAAAAGCACCGTTCATGGAGACGGTAGGCCGTACGTACGTATGAACGCTACTTTCATTTTTTGACATATTATTGGAATTAAAAAAAATGAGATATATATATATTATAATTCCAGAATGATATCCATCATTTATATATAGTATATTACATATATATCCATTATATATATGTACTTATAATAGTTCATAACATTTGGAGATAAGAAATGAAATGTACCATTCATGGAGACGGTAAGTCGTACGTACGCATGAACGCTACTTTCATTTCTTTTTTTTATATTTAATGGAATGAAATAATAATGATATAAAGGTATATTATAATTAAAGTAGTATAAAATATTTAATACCATTAATTACATCCTTTATACATCCCACATATGGCATTAACAAATCAAATCACTTTGAGGGGGCGGTAGTCCGCACTTCCTAAAATGAAGATATCGCGTTTACCCATAATGGAAACCATAAAGGAATGCCATAAATGAAAAATAAAGAAGCTTAAGGAAAACATAAACATATTATATATCATATATAAATATATTGACATCTTAATGGCCACCTTTGAAGGTATTAAAAGAATATTGAACAATCATCGTTTCGTGAGGCAATAATTCGCCATCCACAGAAACAGTATGTTCTTTAACCATTAGACGAAGGTGTGTGTAAGTGTAGCTCGAATACTTCACATAAAAATATCATAGTATATTTAAGATACTGTTTTTTTTCAAAAGAAAATAATAAAAAGAGTTTAGGGGGTTGGAGAAGCAAAATAAAACAAAAGAACACAAGGGAAGACATTACCTTTTAATTGGGTAACTTCCTTTGATTTGAGCTCAAAGGCTTCCTTGGAAAGGATTATGCCCAAAGTGAGGATTCAATGATGAAGATATGTATGTGGAGAGATGAAATGGGCAGGTTTTGGCCGAGCCAAAGGCTTGAGAGGTGTGTGTAAGGTGGTAGAGGTGGGGGCCTTTTATAAGAGGAGAGGAGGGGCACTCTTGGAAAGTTACAAAATGTTACTTTATTTTCAAATGAGTTTCGGATTTTAAAGGTCCCACATTGATTTATTTCGAGGATAAGGTGGTAAGGGTTCTAAATCCACCCATCCAATAGGTTTTTGACAAGTTTAAGTTATAGTTTTAACATTATCTTTTCATTTTATTTTAATCCCTTATTAATGAGGTAATTGCTGCATCATCATGATGTCATAAATAATTTAATTTATTTAATGTCTAAAAATTATAAAAAAAATATCATGATTTAGGAAATATTTTTAGATTTATAATGAATATTTATAGTAAAAAATATTACTTGTATAACCCCATTTTAATTTTTTTTAGTAAAACATCTCATGTTTGTGACATTTTAATTTTAACTTTAAATAAAAAGGTATTTATGTCATTTTCCAACCAAATTGGCTCCATGGGGTCTCCAAGTTGACCCATGGATTGTCTTGGTCGTAAATGACACATCCAATCAGGGTAGGACATGTGTCAAGTTCATTTCATATTATTAAAACATTATTTTTACCTTAAATTACACTAATTACCTCTAATCGCGATTAAAAACATAAAAGTTACTATTCACCAAAAAATTATTTTAATCCCATTGAACCAAATTTTACTTCCTAATGAAAACCATGTATGTCGGATTTTTGAAATTCAAAACACAGAAGTGGTAAAGTTTCATTTAAACGAAAGATCAGTTTTTTAAGTACCACTTAGTGGTTTCACTATTCATCAAAAATTGAAGTTTTTCAGAATAATACCAAAACCTCACCCTAAGCTATATTTGATATTCCGAATTCAAAAATGATGTCTATTTTAAAAAATTCAAATCGTATAAGTTACATTAATTAATTTAATAATTAATTCCCGCTGTCATGACAAATAGCATGTTTTTATGAAACAAAATATATCAAAAGATTGACACTAGTTTAAGTCCAATTTCAAAGTGGAATTAATTCCAAAGACCACTATTGTATTAAATGGTAAAAATATATTCTAATTTCACTTTAAAACCAATTCAAAAGATAATATAATCATATAAATAAATTAGATTAAAAAGTGGTTTTGAATTAAAATACAACATTTTTCACTATTCATTAAAAAATGAACTTTATCGGAAAAATACCAAAAATTTACACAAAGTAAATTTTGATGTCCCGATTCAAAAGAAGAATTTTATTTTGTCAAATATAACACATAAAATTTTCAAAAAGTGGATTTAAAAGAGGTTCGCCATAAAAAGGCGGTTAATCGACCTTTTAAAGAATATTAGAATGTTTACGCTTAAAATTGGATTTATTCGCATTTTTAATCCTCTAACATTTATTGTAAAGAGTAAAAATATTTGAAAAACATTTATAATCATTTTGAAGTTAGTTCTGTTCATTCCCGCCATTACAACGACTAGGTGTTAACTACCATTTAAAATAATATTATTTTATTATTAGAGTGCAACGTAAGATTCCCAAGAAACTCGTTGTTGCGTATTGGGTATGCCATCGCGCATAGCGTCCCCTTTAAAGTAATATTAATATTTTATTCAAAAAAATGGATAAATGTGAAAATTTCATATTCTTTATTTACCTGGGGCGTTACATCCTTCCCCCATTTTGGGAATTGCATCCATGCAATTTTAAAATTGGGCTTGGAAACTTCATTGAAAATCCCACATCGGAACAATAGTCAGTAAAACAATCACCTTAAAATAAAGAAAGAGAAGTACACAGGTCACCCGAGTTAACCCATACTAGGATTCCATGTAAAAAAATATGGATATGGAGGATAAAAAAATGGGTCATGTTCTGATGGAGAGTGATAGTAAACATGTCTAGGAGAAAGTTAACCATAAGAAAATCACAAAATTGTGATGGGTTAAACGGTATTCGATTCCCCAGTAGGAAAAGTTAACAGAAAACATTTTTGTTTTAAGTTACTCTTCATTGAGGAATTTATTTTTGAGCTTAACTAAATCATAATGAAACATACTTACTTGTCACATAGACTTTCAACTTTTACTAGATTCATTAATCAAACTCATATTTTCTCCAAAAGACGAGTATTTAGGAAGACTTGTTCGCATTAAGAGTACTATAATCAACTTCTTGAGAATCACCTAATCCAAAAAAGAGAACTATATATTTCCCATGTCTTTAGACAAAATCCAAAACCAAAATTGTTAGTATGAGGTCAGAGAATCCACAAAAGTATAATCCTTTATAAAAAGAAAATATATTCTTAATCTCCAAAATTTGTCCAAAAAAAAACCCAAAGTTCAACAAAGACCATTCAATAAAAAATTGTCCATAAAATTATTCAAAGTAAACCAAACTAATATTGAAACCCAAATATTTGAAGGATTTAATCACATAGTCTTCCAAGGTACAAATTAACTTTTATCTCCAAATAACATTAGTTGCTCTTAAATTCTCATATTGAAAAGTAATTAACCTAATCACATATCCTCCATGATAGGTTAATCATTTCCATAGATAACCCAAAATAAACTTACTCTTGATTCCTAAAATCATCTAACTAAAAAGAATTAGTCAAACTAACCATGGACTTCACGTAGTCCAGTGGTAGGAGATAAATACCAGTCGCACTTTGGTTGTGGGTTCGATTCCCGTAGCTTTGTCCGACGTGACGGGTTGTCACACGGTCTGCGTGTTGTCCTTTTTACAAAACTAAATAATTCATAAAACATTCCCCAAAATGAGATAAAATATTCAAAAATAATCATAACATATTTTAACCTCAAGTTTATCTCACGCCTTTCATTTTCCATCATAACATATAATAACCCATAATTACCTCAAAAGTAAGGATCATGTAAACCCTAATGGTTACCTTTATAATTATTACCTGAACTTCCACATCGATTGGTCATCTCGTACATGATGCATTACAGAACATACCAAGGTTCAAGTGGTTGATCATGACTCCTTGATAGTTGGTTTAGAACAACCACGAGTTTCCTCATTGAATCCCCCATTTCATCCAGTCTCTTAATCAGAGAACCACTACAATTTCCTTCAAACCTATTGTCACTTTGGTGCCTACTATATCCATCCATTCACTAAAAACAGAAATGTCAGTGTGAGTATATCAAAAAAACCATCATGTACTAATGAGGAAGATATACTTACTCATTCACTTTATCTAAAAACTACGACTCTTTCTGAAATCCTAACCATTATGGTAATGTCACTTATGCTTAAAGAATACCATAACCACTAAAGTTATCTAAACCGACCTTTGATACCAACTATAAGGCCCCAACCTTAAAACTTACTTAATCTTGAGTTATTACAATATTACACATTGAGGATCTTTTCAGGTTTAGATTTTTAGAGAATTAGATCATAAAACTTGCATTACATTCCACATTTAAACAAAGTGGTTACATAAAATATAATATTCATTTTCCCATCAACGGAAACATATTTAAAATAAAACATGGATTCTTTCTTGACAATTCCTTGACACTATCATCATATAATGTACCAATCCCTTGACCTGTGAAAACATTTAAAAAACTTGGGATGAGCATAAAAAGCTCAGTAAGGGTTATAAAAAGTATGGAAAGGAAACATGAGTACATATATACATAAGAATGAAATCATACTTTACCCATAAAGCATAATCACTTTAACATACCTCATAAAATCATGAATAAATCATAGAAATCATAAGACATAAAGGTAACTTGAGGCATTCATAACATTATTACGTAGGGAGTAACCCTCTTGGTTACGTTTGGAATACCCATCACAGTATATTCCCTAAATCTTTTCAGAGAAACCTTAACGTTTAACCCCTTCGCGTTACCCAATGCATTGGAGAGCTATATCGGGCTCACCCGCCCTTAGTTTATCACAGAACCACCCATCTTCATAAACAATGCCCAAGAACCATAACATAATCATAGCACATAACTTAATCATAAAGGAAATATAACATTCCTATATTGCAATAACAATATAACATTTTAAGATATTGAAATAATAAATCCATTCTAAAAACCATTTTTGAAACCATTTAAAACATTTAATAAAGAGATCTTTGAATCAAAGTGTCCCATACCACTTTGAAGGTTTTAACATTTTAAACCATTAATATCCATATAAATAAATCCTTAAAACCATTTTGAAAACATGGATATTAACGATAAATATTTATAATAATAAATCATTAAATAATTTAAAACCATATTTTAGTTAAAGGGTTTTTAAAAAAATGAGAGACACTTGAATACAATAATCGAGGAATAAAATTTAATCAGAACTTTATAATATCATGAGAATAAAGGAATTCATGATATAATATTCTAAAGGAAAGTATATACACCATATAAGAGTGAATTTGTGGAAAACAACAATGAAGTCTCAATAGAAATGTAAAATGAGATGAAATCCCCTGTAAAGAAGGTATCCTTAAATTAAGGATAAATCAATCTCATAATTATGTGTGACAAATATAAATACACCCAATATAAGCGGATATTAAGTGTAAAACAATCAAAGTTCATTATCACATATTCAAAGGATGAGATATTCAATAACCACATGTTGAACCTAAAGAAATCGAAATTGGGTTAAGAAGTTCCCTTGACAGCCTAACGACGTCACATCAAATTTTAGAAAAAGAGTTGATGAGAGAGATAAAGGGTATCTCATCACTTGGACATAAAATTTACGACAATAAGGATATATAATAACATATCCCTACATAATAAGATGAAAATTAAAAGACATAACAAAATAAGTCTTTTAAAAAGAGGAGGGTGAAAGGTTCCCTTACCGATTTGGGTAACTTTCGAAACGTACACCCCATGAAAGAAGGACTATAAAACATTGATGTAAATACTCATAAAAAAAAGTATGTTACACAAATATTAGAATAATGGAGAGTAAATAAACCACTAAAAAAGAAATATTGGCAAATGTAGCATGAATCTCACGGGAATAAAAGTGAGATGAAAAATCCCTTACGAAAACTCGGCAGCCTAATGATGCCACTTAAAACTTCCAAAAATGGATTGATGAGATCAAATAGGGTCTCTCACCATATTAACATAAAATGTAAAACAAGAGGAATATAAAATAACATCTCCCAACATAACAAAGAGGATATTAAAATAATTGACATAAAGGAGAGTACTTAAAAAGAAAGAGAGAGGTTGGATCTCTTACGAAAATTCGGCAGCCTAACGACGCCAATCAAAACTTCCAAAATGAATTGATGAGAGAAAATAGGGTCTCTAATCATATGAAAATAAAAATTACAGTAAGATTAATATAAAATAACATCCCAATCATAAGAAATATGAGCTAAAAAGGAATGACATAAAAGAGTGTTCTTTAAAAGAAAGAGAGGGGTCAGATCCCTTACCTCGTGTTCGACATGACTCGATCGTTCTTTAATCTCCTGAATAATAAAATTTCATCAATTTATAATTTCTTAAGGAACTCCTTTAAATATTATTATTCAGTTCATATCACATATTATAATTTTATAATAATTGGTTAATAAAGTGAGTTCATATCAGACGTTTTTGTCGATGTTCAGTACATGAGTAAAAATTGAACTTGTTGGAAAAGAATTTTCCATGCAGTTATAGGTGCATCATCTCCAGAATAGTATTTATGTTTTAAATATCATATATATCCATTATATATTCATTTTATACTATTCTATAGCATTTGGATATAAAAAATTAAAAGCACCGTTCATGGAGACGGTAGGCCGTACATACGCATGAACGCTACTTTCATTTTTTGTCATATTAATGGAATTAAATTAAAATGAGATATATATATATTATAATTCCAGAATTATATCCATCATTTATATGTAATATATTACATATATATCCATTATATATATTTACTTATAATAGTTCATAACATTTGGAGATAAGAAATGAAATGTACCGTTCATGGAGACGGTAAGCCGTACGTACGCATGAATGCTACTTTCATTTCATTTTTTTGTATTTAATGGAATGAAATAATAATTATATAAAGGTATATTATAATTCCATTAGGATAACATATTTAATACCATTAATTACATCATTTATAAGTCCCACATATGGCATTAACGAATCAAATCACTTTGAGGGGGCGGTAGTCCGCACTTCCTAAAATGAAGATATCACGTTTACCCATAATGGAAACCATAAAGGTATGCCATAAATTAAAAATAAATAAGCTTAAGGAAAACATAAACATATTATATATCATATATAAATATAGTGACATCTTAATGGCCACCTTTGAAGGTGCTAAAAGAATATTGAACAATCATCGTTTCATGAGGCAGTAATTCGCCATCCACAGAAACAGTATGTTCTTTAACCATTAGACGAAGGTGTGTGTAAGTTTAGATCTAATACTTCACATAAAAACATCCTATTATATTTAATATACTGGTTTTGTTACAAAAGAAAATAATAAAAAGAGTTTAGGGGGTTGGAGATGCAAAATAAAACAAAAGAACACAAGGGAAGACATTACCTTTAAATCAGGTAACTTCCTTTGATTTGAGATCAAAGGCTTCCTTGGAAAGGATTCTACCCAAAGTGAGGCTTCAATGATGAATAGATGGATGTGGAGAGATGAAATGGGCAGGGGTTGGCCGAGACAAATGCTTGAGAGGTGTGTGTAAGTTGGTAGAGGTGGAGGCCTTTTATAAGAGGAGAGGAGGGGCACTCTTGGAAAGTTACAAAATGCTACTTTATTTTCAAATGAGTTTCGGATTTTAAAGGTACCACATTGATGTATTTCAAGGATAAGGTGGTAAGGTTTCGAAATCCACCCATCCAATAGGTTTGTGACAAGTGTAAGTTATAGTTTTAACATTATCTTTTCATTTTATTTAAATCCTTTATTAATGAGGTAATTGCTGCATCATCATGATGTCATAAATAATTTAATTTATTTTATATATATAAATTATAAAAAAAAATCATGATGTATTAAATATTTTTATCTTTCTAATGAATATTTATAGTAAAAAATATGACTTGTATAACCCCATTTAAAAATTGTTTTAGTAAAACATCTCATGTTTGTGACATTTTAATTTTAACTTTAAATAAAAAGGTATTTATGTCATTTTTCAACCAAAGTGGCTCCATGGGGTCCCAAAGTTGACCCATGGATTGTCTTGGTCGGCCATGAGACATAAAATGAGGGTAGGACATGTTTCAAGTTCATTTCATATTATTAAAACATTATTTTTACCTTAAATTACACTAATTACCTCTAATCGCGATTAAAAACATAAAAGTCACTATTCACCAAAAAATTATTTTAATCCCATTGAACCACATTTTAATTCCTAATTACAACCATGTATGTTGGATTTTTGAAATTCAAAACACAGAAGTGGTAAAGTTTCATTTAAACGAAAGATCAGTTTTTTAAGTACCACTTAGTGGTTTCACTATTCATCAAAAATTGAAGTTTTTCAGAATAATACCAAAACTTCACCCTAAGATATATTTGATATTCCGAATTCAAAAATGATGTCTATTTTAAAAAATTCAAATCGTATAAGTTATATTAATTAATTTAATAATTAATTCCCGCTGTCATGATAAATAGCGTGTTTTTATGAAACAAAATATATCAAAAGATTGACACTAGTTTAAGTCCAATTTCAAAGTGGAATTAATTCCAACGACCACTATTGGATTAAATGGTAAAAATATATTTTAATTTATTTTTAAAACCAATTCAAAAGACAATCTAATCATATAAATAAATTAGATTAAAAAGTGGTTTTGAATTAAAATACAACATTTTTCACTATTCATTAAAAAATGAACTTTATCGGAAAAATACAAAAAAATTTACACAAAGTAAATTTTGATGTCCCGATTCCAAAGAAGAATTTTATTTTGTCAAATATAACACATAAAATTTTCAAAAAGTGGATTTAAAAGAGGTTCTCCATAAAAAGGCGGTTAATCGACCTTTTAAGGAATATTAGAATGTTTACGCTTAAAATTGGATTCATTCGCATTTTTAATCCTCTAACATTTATTGTAAAGAGTAAAAATATTTGAAAAATATATATAATCATTTTTTAGTTAGTTCTATTCATTTCCGCCATTACAACGGCTAGGTGTTAACTACCATTTAAAATAATATTATTTTATTATTAGAGTGCAACATAAGATTCCCAAGAAACTCGTTGTTGCGTATTGGGTACGCCATCGCGCATAGCGTCCCCTTTAAAGTAATATTAATATTTTATTCAAAAAAATGGATAAATGTGAAAATTTCATATTCTTTATTTACCTGGGGTGTTACAATTAGTTAGACCAAAAGGCATAACGTGGTACTCATAATGGCTATACCAACTCCTGAAGGTGGTATTAAGGATATCAGAATCCTTTATCCAAAGATGGTCATAAATTGACCTAAGATAAATATTTGAGAACCAATTCAACCCTTTTAGTTGGTTAATAAAATCATAAATATGTGGTAACATGTATTTTTCTTGATCATAACCTGATTGAGCTTTCAAAAATAAACACACAGTTGAATGGTTCGATAGAATTTCTTAGAAAAAGCATAAGTGCTGCCCATAGTGACACACTGGGTCAAATTAAGCCTTTAAACATCAAGTTATACAAATAAGAATTTAAATCCTTTAGTTTAGCTAGAACCATATGTTCATAAGTAATAAAAATATATTAGGTATGTGGTACCAAGTTGATAAAAAATTCCACCTCCCTCACTGATGGAAATCTAGAAAAGTATAATGAAAAAAAATCACTAAATTCAATAGATATTGGAGGAAGATCACCACCCAAAGATTTATGATCTATTAAAAATGAACTCAAGAACTTAATACTACCAAAATTTAGAAAATTAGATCTTTACTGACTCAACACCAGGTCCCATTATCCCTAAAAAACATAACACTATCCATTGGGGCAGTAAAAACGACCTACCCAAGATAAGAGTCAATCCAAGATTTATGAGAAATCAACCAATCCTTACTAAGAATGAAATCCATAGTATTAATATAAATAAATAAAACTTTTCAATAAATCTTGAATTATGATAAATATAAATCATATGAGGGGCATTATAGACCCTTTTCTCTCATCATCCAAAGAGGCACAATGATTTCCATTACATAAGGCATGAGCTCTATAGGAAGATTCAAAAAGTATATAGTATGGGAAAATAAAAAATAATGAGGGTAACTAGTATCAAATAAAGTAGTTACTATATTTGAAGAAATACTATTGGTACCTCTCACTATCACATGACTTGCATCGGTTCCCTCTAGAGACTTGTCCAATGTGTGAAAGAGATTTATTCCAGATGCCTGTGGCAAGAACCCCTTTATTATTGAATCATTTGACTACACTATAAAGCCTCTCATAATTAACAAGTATATATCACTATAAGGAGTGGTGAAAATATGAAAAAACCTTTATAAGTGGCATGGAAATCTGTAAGATCTATAGATCATAGGTGCATCCATTCAAGAATGGTTTTCATTCCCAACATTTTCACATTGAAATAAAGTCAATGGGACTTTTCCATACAATGTAGATGATTTGAAATAAGTACACTACTAAGACCCACCACCATATTTTACACTATGAGACTCATCCCACTTCCTCTTCCCTTTTAAGGTACCACTCAAGCTACCACTAGGAGTAGGAAGAACTCCTGTTAACCCGTAATTACCATCCATATTGATTTCATCCATCAAAGACCTATCTAGAACATTAACATAAGTAGTAAGATTTAAAATGAATACTTGGGATCATATATTTTATCAAATACCCATCTAAAACCCTAAGACTTTATCTTATCATTTTTCACTACCTCAGGCGAGAACTGATCAAGTTCAGAAAACTGGTTGGCATACTGAGTCACTGTACGATCACATAGCTATAGGTTAAGAAATTCCATGGACTTAGCCAATACCATCGATACTGGATAGAACTAATCCATGAAAATATCCCTAAATCCTTTTAACTTCAATCCTTTATTCTTATTCACCATAACTATAGAATCCTACCATCTCCTACTAGGTCCTTCAAGTTTTAAAATAACACATTTCACCTTAATGGAATATGGAATCTCCAAAAACTCAAATAGTTTATCAATATTTTTTAACCAATACTCTACATCTTGAGGATCATTGGTTCCCTAGAAATATGGTGGATTTTGAAAAACAATATCTTGGGCATTAATTCTACTATCATTCATTGGAGGTCCACTAGCAGAGCCTGAATGAGAATGGGTGTAGCCACTTGGCTCAGATCTTGGATTGAAACTACAACCTCTACTTGGTTCTGGTCAACTAGAGGGTTTTATTTCTGCAGTTCATCAATATATCCCTCCGAAGGCCTATTCAAACATCTTCTTGGGGGTATAGTACTACACAATAATAACAAATAACAAGGAAACATAAGTTAAGGGACTCAAGATCATGAACTCTATCAAGTGTAATTTAACTAGGAAATAAAAATATCAGATCAAAGCTTAGGAAAAGTATAGAATATAATAAAATAAGTATACAAAGACACTTTTACCAATAGAATATAGTAACTTAAGGTTTTCTATGATGATATATGTTCAGAATCTCACTCATATCCAAACACTTAATTCATGACAATCATATCTCATGTCTACTAAGGCATCGCAAACTATATACCAACATCTAATAAAGTAAATAACCTTCCTCCAATACCCATTTTTCATGAACCAACATAGATAACCTACATAAACGACACATGAATAAATCTTGACATGGTCCAAAGGGTATCTCGATACCCATGGTAAAGAAACCAACACCTGAGCATCAAAATAAACAAGATGAAATTATTTATTCATAAAAAAACCCATCAAGACAATGCAATAGATATAAAATAATAAACATTCGACATGAAAAACTCTCCTCAAGATAAAATTACCACAAGAAGATAGATACAAGACCCCAAAAGTCACATCAGACAAAGGCATCATAAAAAACTATCAATACATGAACATATAATCCCATGTAACAAGTGGATCACATGCTCCACTTGTCACCACCAACTCCCAAGGTCCCACTAATCAAGAACATCCACCACCTTCAAGTGGTGTCTTTCCTTTCTTCAGACCCAAAATAATAAAAATTTCAAACACCTAAAGGAAAAAGTAGGGTGTAAGAAACAATATCCCAGTAGGATTACACTAATCATTTCATAAGAATTTTCATATCAAATAAACTAAATATACCCAATTATAAATAAAACATGGCATGGAAATCATTTCAAAATTCATAGTAAACATTATATTTAAAACATTTCAATTTCTTGTATAAAATATGTATCAAAGTACATTTCCATTAAATAATTCATATAGGATCATATTTTTCAAAACATGCATGAATATACATTTCTATAAAAATAGGAATGAATAACTCATATTATAAACATTAACATGTAATAATACATTTTAATCATAACACCATGGTTATAAGCCTAGAGGGATAGTCATATCGAGTCACAAGTTTCCACACAATCTCAGTGAGTTAGGGATCTAGGTGTGCACAAACTTCCCTTGAATCAATCCTATTGGGAATTTGATAAAATACCAAATAATAAAATCCCTACCCTCATGATAGTTTAGTATCATTATCATCATAAATCTATTTCTAGGTAATTTTGTTTTACCTAGATTACATATCCTCCTCCTAACTAACTAGACTCTCATGTGATTCAAGGTAATCAATCATACAAGGGGATATCATTCATTTTAATCAATCTCAAATCATTTCAAAAAATCATTTAAATCGGCTACATTTATGTTTCAAAACATGCCATTTAATTTCAAAAAATAATAATCAAATTATTTTCATTAAAAATCATTCCATTTAAATCATTCCATTTCATTTCAAATAAAAAAACATTTCATTACTTTCCTTCTAAAAATTCATCTTCAAAATCATGCTTCAAATCATTCATTTCAATTCAACATCTTTTTCCATAAATCAACACATTAATTTCAAAAGCAATTGTTATAGAGAATTTGTTGAACACACACATAGAAAAACTATGCCATTTAAAAATAATTTATTAAGGACTAAAGTAATTATTTTATAATCATTTATAAATTAAATTCAAAATATAAAATCATAAAATATTTCTATTGATAGTAATTGACTTATGAAACCACCTACCTCAATTCACGATAACATCAACACCCAACATGGGATCCAAAAATGGAGGAAGGGATAAAAAAATCAAGGTATAATCCTAGAATAAAAAATAATCAAGAAAATATATAGATACACCAATATCATGAGGAACCACTACTCTCAAATGATGAGAGAGATGAATAAAAATAGAATTCACATTTCAATGAGATTACACTTACCAGAAGAGGTTCAATCAACAACTGGTACTTCGATCTGTGAAGAAGCAAGGTTGGAAGATCCAAAATCACCTCTACAGAACCTTTAAAAAGATTAGGGTCGAATTAGATTTGAGGGTGGTGTTTTAGAGTTAAAATGAGGATTAAAAGAAACAGAGTTATAACACTAACCTTTCTCTCTTCATCCTAATCAAAATCACTAGCTAGATGGTGGTGCCTTGAAGAATTCCTGGGTTCTTGGAAGTCTCACCAAATGGTTGGTGGTCTAGGTAGAATTCCTTTACTACTAGACACTTCACCATTTGCATGATATAGTTTCCATAAGAACTCCCTAATACCATCCATCTAATAGCTAGTCGATGTCCCTCACTAGTGAGCCGGTGGACCTCATATATCCATTTTAGCTATAGGATATTTTCTACTCTCAAGATAAACTCTCGAAGAACCCCCTGATATCTAAAAATAGATTCAAAGATATACCATTAACCCCTATAAAGTCTCAAAAAATGATAAAAAACAAGAAAAAATGGTATTAAATAGGGATAAACATTAAAAATAAGATAAGAAAAATTAAAAAAACATTTCTACCTGAAAGCTGGTTTCAGTATGTTATACATATAATCTATTCAAGAGAGTTACCTTCATCATAGTAAGGGATACACAAGAAATTCTCAAACTACCCAAAACTAACCTAAATGTATACCCCTTATGATCTCATATTTCTAAGAAAATATAGTTTATTTTAATTTTGGGTATCCAATTAACCTATTCTTGAGTTTTAACCAACCCATCATGGAGTTATAAAGACATTGAAACTATACCTAAAATGTGAAAACTCTTACTATTTCCTAGGTAGAAATCACCTAATTCACTATCCATTAACTCAGTGAAGCACTCCCTGTTAGGACACTTGTGAAAGGAGTATCCTAAATCCAAGATCTACTCCTTAGAGATAGGATGGTCACAATAATTAAACACATGATCCATATAGAAATACAATTCTATTAATAAGGAATAGTCACTATTATTTTCATTTTAGTGTTTATTCTTGTTAGGATAGTTTCTTTTCATGTTCCTAGGTTATTTACAATGAAAAAAATATAAACACTCTATTCTAAATTTTTTTATTATTGGATATATATATATATTTTTCCTATACTGACTCTTCTCTATCCACTTATCCCAATGTTCACTCCCACCTCTAAAGATAAAAGATTAACCCTCACTCTTAACAATGCCTTTTTTAAGTTCTTTGGTTAAAAAATTAGATTAAACCTACTAAAGAGTTATAGTATCCCTACCATACATCATTGACTCCTTAGAAGATGTGAAAGACTCATCCAGTGATGTTGAAAAAATTATAGCATGGTCCTCATCCCCTACTTGAAAATCTATATAAGAAAGATCTAATAAGATTCTATTTAAATCATCAAGACGTGACTTGACTATAGTTCTAGGATACATCATTAAAGTGTAAAATATCATTTTATTGTATAATCTTATGACTAAAGATTTATTCATGTAATGGGATTCTAATTTAGACCAGATGCTAATAACAGTAGACACAAAGTACACATCCATATGAAATTTATCACCCAAAGATAACAAAATAAGACTACGATCTTTCCTAAGAAAATTATCAGATACATAAACATATGTAATAATAGTCTGTCCATCAGGGGACAAGATGGTAACCTTACTTTTAGGTACACTGCGAGCATAAAGTTGTTTATTATGATTAAAGAGAGTTTTTATCTTAATTATCCATATATTGAAATCATTTTTTACCATCAAAGTTTTCTATTTCAAACTTCATAGATCCCATTGTTAACATTTTAGAAGGCTTTGATACCAATTTTTAAGGGTAGCATTGATACGACTATCCATAAGAACCAGAAAATATCCACTAATTCATTTTTATGGGTTATAAAGTGATTAAAATAATTTTTTTCTTATAAAACATGTATCTAATTATTAAATGAATGTTATTCGGAAGAAGATAAGGAAAATGGTAAATAATAAAAAGATATAACTTAATTTGGATCATGTTAATCCTAATTTCATGGAGAGAACACCAACTTGGAAAATATATATTACTAAAAGAAGAAAAATACATGATACATACTCAAATGCAAGACAAAAAACTAGAGAAGGCATCTAAGGTGGCCAACCAAGCTCAAATTGGTGGTGGTGATAAAATTCATCAAGAGGAGTTAACACCATATAATCCTAGACAGACTCAAGCACACACCCAAAATAAAGGATACAACTTTAAACATCAAGAAATAAAAAAAAACTATTAAAGATCTAGATTTCAACATCAAAATCATGTTATGATTAAAAAAACGATTCAACATCCTCCAATCTTGGTGTGATGATCATATGGATCTGATTCTACATCATAATCTCTAAATAAACTCTATTTAATTACAGGGGATCAAAACTCCAAGAATCAGGGAGAAAATAGCAAGGTGTAACATCAACTCCTCTTCCTCCTCAAAATATCTTAAAAAAATCAGACTGTTTTCCTATTATCTCTTTCCAAGAAAAACCAGATTGAAATAATGATTCAAATCGAATTTTGAAGGATGAATCTATAGTGAAATCATGAACCTAGGAGAAGTAACAAGGGAGTCAGGAAAGGAACATAGGAAGAGATAAATTGGTATGAACCAGATTAATCTATCCATTCGAGTAATAAACTATAGAGTAACTAGCAGATGTATGCAACACAATTAGATAGGTCCTGGAGGTGAGGTGTGGATTTCCCTAGATATTTGAGGCAAACAGACATAGACAACAAGAACACAACATCTACATAGAATACATTGGATTTTAATGATAAATGATCCTGATTGACATATTATTAAAAGGAAAACATAAATTTGGGATATGAAAAATAAAATTTCAGGATAAACCTTACATAAAGTTAAACACATAAGGGTAAGAAAATCCACACATGAAGGTAAGTGAAGCAATAAACATGTAATGGTAAACACATAAGGTTAAATAGAATCCATTGTAGAGGTAATTACAACAAACCATATGTAAAGGTAAGGAAACACCATGAAAACCAAACATGATGAATGTAAACAGTAGATGCAAGATCAAAAAAACAATGCACTAATACAACAATTTGATTACACAGAACATCCAACACTAAATACAACACCAATATAATTTGACAAAAATATAAATGAAATAAATACATACATACATATATATATATATATTAATTAAACTAAGATAAACATTCAATAAAACTATATACCTACTAACATGTCATGTACGACTAAAGGGACTCGGCATAACTAGAAAATAATGGAAACAGGCCAAGATAAGCTCTCCACCCAAACACGAACTCTATACTTCAAAAGCTTAGTGACCCAAAAAACTTCCATGACATATAATCCTAATTGGTCCATGAAATTCAAATGATAATCACATACTTATAATTAATTAAGTGGGATTGCATGTCCACTATGGTGTCTATGTAGGGAGTTAACATAAACACTCAATAGGGAACCACCAACATGCCTCAATACAACTATGAATAAACTGGTGTATGAATGAAAATTTATATCCATTTAAATGAATATAAGTTAAAATTTTTACAAGAAGTATAAATAATATACAAACAATATCTATTGTGAACCATCTTTTTATTACATGACTATTACATCATTTTTAAGATAAACAATATAAAAGTGTTATAATCCAAGATACAAAGGTTTAGTGTCTTTGGAAAATTAGGATCATACATCACTTATACATAATAAAACTAAAACATAATTTAATTCCTTATTCTCTATCCTCTTAGTGGACCTCACCTTCTCCTTGGTAAAAGTATTCACCTGAGGATATACATCAAAGAAAGGGGTGAGCTAAAAGCCTAATAAGAGGAGGAATTTAGAAAAATGAATCAATATAACATGGGTGAGAATAATAATAATAATAATAATAATATCATAATTATATGATCATCATCATAATCATGTGGGAAACATTTGATAAATATATGAAATGTGGCAATGTATAAAAATGAAACATCATGTCATAGGGGTCAAATATCACACATAGCTGCGAATAAAGCTAATATCATGTTCACACATAACATATGTGAATAATCATAACATCATCTTTGTGAAAAAACCTAGAATCATGTTCACGCATAATAAATATTATCATATGAAATACATTAAATTTCCCAATGCATTGGAGGGCTATATAATTTCAGGCCCATCCGCCACATCATAATATTTACATAATCATGCATGACACATAGAATGTCTAACAAACATAGTCATGAAATAAAACCAAGTAAGATATTGGGTTTCATAAATAATAATTTAATTAATAAACTTTTAGTTTCCAAATGAATAAGTTAAATCATACTTGGACATAATACATTGTTATTCTTGAGTGGAAAAGAAACATTTCAAGTGGAGTAAAATACGATATTTTAGAAATTGAAGTCACTTTGAAAAAAGTTTTTCCTTTGAAAAAATTATGACATGGTAGAAGCATGTATATACCCAAAAGAAAATGGAAATGAAATTTTAATGACATAATATAAACATTTTTAATATGGAAGGAAATATAACCCAAATAAAATAATTGGGTTCGAGAATACCCTTACCATAAGTCCCAATTTATTTTTCCGCTTTTCCCCCTCCTAAATAATAATTACAGGATTAATAAAACATATTTAAATAATTTAATTTTGTTAATTTATTCCAATATTTTTCCATTATAATTATTGGATTATATTTTATAACACTTGTGAATTGTTTTTATATCATGTTTTCACTAAATTTTCCCATTTTGTTTCGATTTTGATAATTTTGTTCAAAGTTGATGTACATGAGTAGAATTAATTTCAAAAGCTTATAATACATGTAATTACATGTTTATATATTTTATATAGTTAATTATATGCAATAATGATGATGGTTATAAGCGTTTACATGGAAATGTATCCATGGGTGGTTAACCGACCATTGATAGGAAACTATCGAAAGAGTGGGAAAGAAAATTTTGAAATATATATATATCTTAAATATGATAATTAAAGTAGGTTAAAATAATTAATATAATGTTAAAATACTTCCTAATTAATCTAATATGGTTTGGTTTTGAAATAGAGTGGTGAAAAAATAAAAATAAGAAGGAAAAAAAGAGAAGAGTTAATCGAAACTTACTTAATCCTTGGTGTAATTTCTCTTGTATGACACTAAAACTCCCTTGATGTTTGGAGTTGGAATACTAGAGAATGTAACTAAGGATTATAAGTAGCTTTATAGGAAAGTATTTTATAAGAGTTTAGTATTTTTAAAGTGGGAGATCAGTTATTTTCTAAGTGGAGGGAGTGGGGTTATTTATACATGAGGAGAGGGTTATTTTTAGAATAAAATATTAAATAAAATAATATATCAAAGTTAAAACATGTAATAGTGAATTTTTGAAAATATAAATCATAAATAAATATAATATAATGGTTTTTAAGAATTTAAAACTCTTTATAATTGGAACTATTTAATTTATTAAAAAGTAAAGTGGAAAGAAAGAAAAATTATTATTTTAAGGGATCACTTTTGACTTTAGGTTTTGGAAAATGGTTTTTAGTTTTTGAATTTATGTTTATTTTATTTTAATTAATCATTTATGAAATTAAATATATCACTATTGAACATAAATTTCTAGAAAGGATTATGTCATTATTATATCATGAATGATATAATTTAGGATACACCAGTTATGTGAAAAACTGTATTTTTACTATTCACCCAAAAATTGAAGTATTTCAGAAAATTAATAAAAAATCACCCTTGGAAAATTTTAGTGTGTTGATTTTAAAAATGATATTAATTTTATCAAAATAAATTTATATCATATTTAATTTTAAATTTTAATATAAAAATTATGATTTTTATTAAATAATTTAAAATAAAGATTATTAAAAATGTGCCTATATTTTCTTTGAGTTTTTTAATCACGGAATTTATTTTTTAAAATAATAATATTTATATTTACTTATATTAATAATTATAAATATTATTTATGTTGAATTTTATTATTTTGAGGTCTAATTATTATTCCAACGATCAAGTTACTATTCCCAATGGCCAGGTTACTATTCCTAACTACCAGGTTACTATTCCAATGGTTACATTACCTTCTATAAATAAGGCTTCATTATTTCACTCAATATTCAACTAAATTCCCCTCAAGGTTCTATATTTCCATTTTCTAATATTTTTATTGATTTAATATTTTTGTTTTCTTTTATATAGTGTTGGTAGTGGGGGAAATGATTCTAGTAGATTGGGGTGATCCATATTTTTACATTTTAGATTTTCTATTTTCTATTTTTTATCCAATTATAATGTTTGGAATTTTAATTGGTTTCATTAAAAATTAATGTAATGGTATTTATTAATGAGATAAATTATTGTCACTTTCTTTATATGTATAATACTGTATTATAACACACATTTGTTTTAATAAAAAAATATCATTTATAAACTCCGGGTTGTTAAAATTTCCCCCCTTTAGAAAATTTTCCCTAAAATTTCAACTCGTATTATCAGTTGAGAATAGGTTAGGGTATTTATATTTTATTGTTTCCTCTTGTTCCCAAGTTGCCTATTTATACTTATGGTTCCTCCACAACACTTTAACATGGTTATTTTTCTTATTACATATAAATTTGTCTCCATGATCTAAGATCTTCACTATCTGATCTTCAAATGAGAGGTCATTTCCAGCTGTACCACCTTCGAATTTAGTACATATGTCAGGTATGTACTTCCTCAGAAGAGATACATGGAACATGTCATTAACTTGAGCCATATTTGGTGGAAGTATAATCCAATAAGCCAATGCTACTATGCTATCAATGATCTCAAAGGGGCCAATATACCTAGGGCTAAGTTTCCCTTTCTTTACAAACTACATGACTCTCTTTCATGGTGATATTTGAAAGAAAAATTTGTATCTAACTTCAAACTCCTAGTCCCTTTGACGATTGTCAGCATAACTCTTTTTCTGACTCTGAGAATCTTTTATATGTTATTGGATGGCTTAAACCTTTTCTGTCATCTCTTGCACAAGGTTAGGTTCAAGTAGATTTCATTTTCCTACTTCATCTCAACAAGTTGAAGTTCTATATCGCTTCCCATATAGAGCTTTATATGAATCCATTTGAATACTTGAGTGGAATATTTTGTTATATGAGAAATCAAACAATGGGAAATGTTGATCCAATCCACCTTTTAATTCCATCGATCAGGCTCTTAGCATTTCCTCGAGTGTCTAAATAGTCCTTTCATATTGTCCATCATTTTGGGGGTGATAGGGCATGCTGAAATTCAATTAAGTACTCAAATCACATTGAATACTTCTCTATTATTTAGATGTGAACCTTGGATCATGATCAGAGAAAATTGAAAGTGGAACCCCATGAAGCCTCACCACATCCTTGATGTATATCTTGGAAAGTTATTCCAATAAGAAATCTTCCTGAATGGTGATGAAGTGGGAAGTATCGGTGAGTCGATCCCCCACAACCCATATCACATTGTTTCCTTTGGATTTTTCAAGAGACCAGTAACAAAGTCCATAATGACATTCTCCCATTTCTCTATGGGTATAGGAAATGTTTAAATCATCTCTTTGGACTTCTATCACTATGATTTAACCTTTTTACATACCAAACACCACGAGATATACTTCTCAATCTCCTTCTTCATGTTTTCCCACCATAAGTGATCTCGAATATCATGGTACATCTTGGTATTTCCAGCATGGATAGAGAAAGACAAGCTATACACATTATCTAATATCTCATTATTTATCTTTAGTGATGAAGGCACAAAAATAATTATTCCAAACTGAATCAAACCATCATCATCGATGTAGAACTCATGTAGCTTCCCTTCCTTTAATACGTTCACCTTCTTTTGTAGCTCCAAATCATCCCTTTATGCCCCCTTGATCTTCTCTCAGATATATGGTTGAGAAATCATTTGGGAAAGTTATGATATATTCCCACTATGGGAAAAAGGACTTTTTGCGACGGGGGTAACAGCCCGTCACAAATAACCGATTATTTGCGACGGGATTTCGTGTCTCGTCGCAAAAGGTTTGGCGCGGGTAGCGCGCCAAACCGCGCGAAGGTTATTTGCGACGGGGGGATCCCCCCGTCGCAAATAGTGAAGTATTTGCGACGAGCCCCGTAGCAAATACCCAGCGTCGGTTAATAGCTTTTTGCGACGGGATGTCCTCCCATCGCAAAAGGTGTGTTGGCAGGGACTATTTGCGACGGGACCCGTCGCCAATAATTTTTTAACCGCCGACAGTAATTAATGCGGGGGTAGGTATTTGTGACGGGTAACCCGTCACAATTAGTCCCGTCACAAATAATCTAACCTATATATACCCCCATCCATTTTTCTTCTCATTCCTCTCAATTTCTAGATCTTGTTTCTCTTTGAACTCTGATTTTAGAGGGAAAATTTTTCTAAGTTAATTTTTTTGGCCACGAAGAAGTTGTGAAGCCGTCTACATCAATAGCAAATCAAGTTTAAAGGTACTTATGTTTTATTTAATTTATTATTTATTTCAAATTTTTATGTTAATTTTTATTACTGTTGATTAGTAATAATTAAATTGAATTTAAATTGTTTTGTCATTACTACTTATTTGTACTAATAAATTGAAATTTTTAGTATTAATTTCTAATAATTAGTAGTAATTAGTAATTATTAACGATAATTAGTAATGTATATAATTAATTTGTAATAATTAATAATAATTGGCAATAAATAATAATAAATACTAATAATTAGTAATAAATATTAATAATTATTAATAAATAGTAATAAATAGTAATAATGAGTAATAAATAGTAATAAATTACAATAATTAGTAATAAATTCTAATAATTAGTAATAAATTGTAATAATTAGTAATAAATTGTAATAATTAGTAATAAATTGTAATAATTAGTAATAAATTGTAATAATTAGTAATAAATTGTAATAATTAGTAATAAATTGTAATAATTAGTAATAAATTGTAATAAATAATAATAATTAGTAATAAATTGTAATAATTAGTAATAAATTGTGATAATTAGTAATAAATTGCAATAATTAGTAATAAATTGTAATAATTAGTAATAAATTGTAATAATTAGTAATAAATTGTAATAATTAGTAATAAATTGTAATAATTAGTAATAAATTGTAATAATTAGTAATAAATTGTAATAATTAGTAATAAATTGTAATAATTTGTAATAAATTGTAATAATTAGTAATAAATTGTAACAATTAGTAATAAATTGTAACAATTAGTAATAAATTGTAACAATTAGTAATAAATTGTAACAATTAGTAATAAATTGTAACAATTAGTAATAAATTGTAACAATTAGTAATAAATTGTAACAATTAGTAATAAATTGCAACTATTAGTAATAAATTGTAACAATTAGTAATAAATTGTAATAAATTGTATTAATTAGTAATAAATTGTAATAATTAGTAATAAATTGTAATAATTAGTAATAAATTGTAATAATTAGTAATAAATTGTAATCATTTGTAATCAATTGTAATAATTAGTAATAAATTGTAATAATTAGTAATAAATTGTAATAATTAGTAATAAATTGTAATAATTAGTAATAAATTGTAATAATTAGTAATAAATTGTAATAAATTGTATTAATTAGTAATAAATTGTAATAATTAGTAATAAATTGTCATAATTAGTAATAAATTGTAATAAATTGTATTAATTAGTAATAAATTGTATTAATTAGTAATAAATTGTATTAATTAGTAATAAATTGTATTAATTAGTAATAAATTGTATTAATTAGTAATAAATTGTATCAATTATCAATAAATTGTAATAATTAGTAATAAATTGTAATAATTAGTAATAAACTGTAATAATTAGTAGTAAACTGTAATAATTAGTATTAAAC
Source organism: Viscum album (assembly GCA_963277665.1). NCBI lineage: Eukaryota > Viridiplantae > Streptophyta > Magnoliopsida > Santalales > Viscaceae > Viscum > Viscum album. Next base: position 529,821,742 of record OY728128.1, read on the forward strand.
ATTAATAATTAGTAATAAACTGTAATAATTACTAATAAACTGTAATAATTAGTAATAATTAGTAATAATTAGTAATAATTAGTAATATTTATTAATAAATACTAATAATTAGTAATAATTAGTAATAATTAGTAATATTTTTTAATAAATACTAATAATTAGTAATAATTAGTAATATTTATTAATAAATACTAATAATTATTAATAATTAGTAATAATTAGTAATAATAAGTAATAATAAGTAATAATTAGTAATAATTAGTAATAATTATTAATAAATTGTAATAATTATTAATAAATTGGAATAATTAGGAATAATTTGCAATAATTAGGAATAAATAGGAATAAATAGGAATAATTAGCAATAAATAGGAATAATTAGCAATAAATAGGAATAATTAGGAATAAATAGGAATAATTAGGAATAAATAGGAATAATTAGCAATAGGAACAATTAGAAATAAATAGGAATAATTAGTAATAAATAGGAATAATTACGAATAATTAAGAATAAATAGGAATAATTAGCAATAATTAGGAATAATTAGCAATAATTAGGAATAATTAGCAATAAATAGGAATAATTAGCAATAACTAGGAATAAATAGCAATAGTTAGTAATAAATAGGAATAGTTCGTAATAAATAGGAATAGTTAGTAATAAATAGGAATAGTTAGTAATAAATAGGAATAGTTTGTTAGGAATAGTTAGAAACAGTTAGAAAGAAATTTTAATAAATTTTAATAAATTTTAAGAACTTGGAACAATTTATAGTGGATTGACGACACTCCTTTTGCTCGATGACTTTTCTCTTTTCAACTCTCACCGACTCAAAACATTATGAAATATGTGCTGCTACATAGACATATTCAATCTTGTATGCACGATATTGGATATTCATTCATAGAATCACATTTTTGATAATGTTTTCAGGCGGTGACAGTTGGAAGAAGACGATTCATCGACGAAAAGGGGGCTCTTTTGTCCGAAGACTCATTTACTTGCATCTTTATCACATTGAAATCACAATGAAGAATCTGGTTCGAGATACGCATATTCATTCTCATGCATATGAGAATAAATATGCATACCTCTGACCAGATTCTTCATTGTGATTTCAGTGTGAGAAAGATGCAAGTAAATGAGCCGTCAGATGAAAGAGGAGTTGTCAATCCACTGGAAATTGTGTTGCCCTTAATTAATGGTAATTATTTAGAAGTAGTAGTAATTAGTTATATATTTTTTTTTCAGATAGTGTTTTTATAATTTCAAATTATTCAAAAACAATGATGATTTTATATTTTGTAGAAAAATATGGAACATAGAAGTCGACATCAGTCATTTTTAGATGATCGTGCTTGGATAAATCAGTGTAGAAATCCAAATGGTTCTAGTTTAAATCCTGTATATATTGAGGGTGTTGAAGCTTTCTTAGCATTTTCATCATCAAAACCAGAATATATTTCAGAAGGTACAATTAAGTTTCCTTGTAAAAAATGTGCTCTGAGAATGTTTGACACATTTGACAAGGTTGGGGGACATCTCTTGCGGTTTGGTTTTCAACCAGATTATGTTTTTTGGTATCAACACAGTGAACGCAGTTCCAGAGAAGATACTAATAACTTGATTTCGGATCTATCACTGTTCCAACATTTAGTACATGATGTTTCTGGTCCATCTCTTCAACAAACTGAAACTCACAATGATATAGATTTAATTCCTGAGTTGGCACTATCCAAATTTTATGAGTTGTTGAGGTTTGCTGAGGATGAATTATATTCTGGTTGTAAGATAAGAAAATTAGAAGTGGTTGCAAAATTTATGGCTATTAAATCAGATAATTCAGTGTCAAACAACTATTTTGATCAGATATTTTCTTTGGTTAAAACACTATTACCTGAAGGAAGTGTGTTGCCTACAAATTACTATGAGAGCAAGATGATGGTTCGTAATATAGTCCTTAGTTATTGGAAGATTCATGCATGTGAAAATGATTGCATCTTATATTCTAGTGAAAATGAGTCATTGGATAGTTGTTCCACATGTGGACAATCGAGGTATAAAGAAGCTCAACCAGGGAAGTCTGGATTGATTCCTGTAAAACAGTTGAGATATTTCCCCCTTACACCCAGGATGCAACGTTTATTTATGTCACATAACACAACGTCAATGATGTCATGGCATAAAACCAATATTTCAACCGGTAAAATCTTGAATCATCCAGCTAATGGCGATTCATGGAAACATTTTGATCGTTTGCATCCGTCTTTTGCTTTAGAAGCCCGAAATGTGTGATTGGGTCTTTCTACTAACGATTTCTCTCCGTTTGGTTCTTATGGTAGTCAGTATTCATGTTGGCCTGTCTTTATAACTCCGTACAATCTACCTCTATGGATGTTGATGAAGTAGCCCTATATCTTTTTAACCATATTAATCACAGGGAATCTGAAAAAGAATATTTATGTTTATTTGAAACCATTGATTGATGAGTTAAATGCATTGTGGAGTAATGGTGTTAGTACATATGATGTTGCTGCGAAACAAAATTTCACATTAAAATCTGCATTGATGTGAACAATTAGTGACTTTCCGGCATATGGCATGTTATTTGGCTGGAGTACACATGGTCCGAAATCATGTCCTTACTCTATGAAATACAACAAAGATTTTATGCTTGTCAATGGAAAAAAACCTTGCTATTTTGACTATCATTGCAGATTTATTCCAACCGATCATCCTTTTCGAAGGAACAAATCTCATTTTAGAAAAGGCACAATTGAAAGGGATGAACCTCCAAAAATGATCTCAGGTACAGAGTTAAAATCTGTTGTATTTTCATTACCTCCCATCAAATTTGGGCCAACAGTAAACCAACAGAAAATTCATGGCTTTGGGAAAGAACATAATTGGATAAAACGAATCATTTTTAGGATCTCCCATATTGGTCTGATTTGTTGGTCCACCACATGTTGGATGTCATGCATATTGAGAAGAACTGTTTTGATAATTTATTTCATACAGTTTTGGATACACCAGGTAAGACCAAAGATACTATAAAAGCACGATTAGATCTTGTCTAAATTTGTAGGCGACCAGAACTTGAACTATTTGAAAATGTCAGATCACATAGGTTAATGAAACCAAAAGCAGCTTATACACTATCTAAAGAGATTCCCTTATTATTTTGTCAGTGGATTACAGATTTGAGACTTTCAGATGACTATGCTTCCAATTTGGGCAGATGTGTTAAGAATGGTCATATTACCGGATTAAAAAATCATTATTGTCATGTTATAATGGAAAGAATTATGCTGATTGGATTCAGAGGTTTGTTGAATTATATGATTTGGGATTCGATAACAGACATATCATATTTTTTTTGAGACATTTGTGCAGCGACAAAAGACTATGATGCACTAAGAAAACTGGAAGAAGATGTTTCTGTAATTATATATAAACTGGAAAAAATCTTTTCATATTCTTTCTTTAACTCAATGAAACATATGATATTACATTTTCCACATGGAGATAAACGTGGAGGTCTAGTACAGTTTTGATGGATGTACCTATTTGAGAGATGCATACAGAAATTGAAGAAAAAAGTACGTAACAAAGCATCAGTTGAAGGCTCAATTGCTGGAGCTTATTTGCAAGAGGAAATTTCTTTTTTCGGCGCTCACTATTTTGAATCTAAATATACCTCAAAACAAAACCGCATGGGACGGAATGAGGGAAATTTTAATGATGAAATGGAAAATCAATTATCAGTTTTTAATCAGCCAAATCTTGGCTTTGATGGAGCTCAAGAACGATGGATTTCAGATGATGAACATCATAGAGTTCAGACATATGTTTTGCTCAACTGTGAAGAAATAACAACATTTGTACTGTGAGTGCTTCTATCACTTATTTTATAATTTCTGTTATAGTATGTAAACTTATTTTATTTGTAGGTTATATGATAATCATATCAAGAAACAAATTCCAAAAATTAAAACAACTGCTCTTGAAGAACGCAGACAATTTTTTTTCTCAATGGTTTGAAAAAATGGTAATATAAATTATTGATGGTTTAATATCAATTCATTTTAATTTTTATTATATTGATAATTGTTTTAAAAATTTTCAGGTGTCTCAACATGCTGATAAAATTGATAAGTGACTGTGTATATTGAGTAACCCACCATCCAAAATGGTTAAATATTATAATGCATATGTGGTGAATCATTTTCGATTTCATACATGTGAATATGGGGAATAAAAAAAACAATGAACATAGGAGTTTGTTTGAGAGGATCGCATCATAGAGAAAATGAAGTTGACTTTTACGACATTCTGGATGAAATTATCGAGCTATGTTATCTTGGAAAGAATTACATAACGATGTTTAAATATCGGTGGTTGGATATTGATAGAGGCTTGTGTGTTCATCCGACTCATGGAATCGTTGATATTAGATATAAAAGTGTTCTTGAAGTAAATGAACCATTTTTACTGGCTTAATAGACACATAAAATTTATTATGCAAATTACTGTGCTACTTCAAGAGACCTGAGTGATTGGTAGAGTATAATAAAAATGAAATCTCAGGAAAATCAATTTAGTCAAACTGAATATGGTTTTACTGAAGTGGAATGAATTGAAGTTTTTCAAGAGACTACTCAAAATCCATCTTTTTCATAAAGAAATGTGAATATTGATGATGACACCCCACAATTAAGGGTCGATGGTGATGAAGATGTTAATGATGTTACAAATGAATTTGAAATGACAAGGGATGGTGAAAGTGAAACTCATATGGATATTGATGATGCTAAGGAGGAATATGAAGACATTGACATCATCAGATATGAAGATGATGATGAAGGTGAACATTAACCCAGTTAAATGCTGGTTATGATCATAACTAATATATATCTATATATGATAGTTATTTTCAACTATCTGCTAACAACAATCATTTTTGTGTTTCAGATGGATCCTGATCTATTTAACGAGTTGCAGGAGGATGATCTACATTTGGATGAGGGGGATTTGGGATCATCTAACCCTCATCCTACTGGTGGTTCAAGAGGTACATGGAGGGGGCGCGGTCTTGCACGACTGATGATTCATGACCCTATCCCCGAGCGACGTCCACATATTTTCTTCGATCCACGCACACAGAGGTTTGATAACCTATATATTTTAGTTAGATTTTTCATTTATTTATTTATATATATACTAATTGTTTGATTATTTATTCTTTTTTCACAGTTTTACACATGTATCTGTTGGACAGGGGAGCGCTATCTTGCGCAATTATTTTTCTTAGCCATGGATCACATGGGAACATATTCCTGTTGATGTGCAGCTCGCCATGTACAATCATTGGCTGGTACGTAAATAAATAATATTTATTTTGAAATTTATTTTATTAATAACTTGATATTATAAATTATTTATAGGTTTTATGGTATCCCATCAATGATAGCATACGTGACACTATCCATGCAGCATGGGAGGTGGCTATGCGTGAGCGTTTGCGTCAGTTTTTTCACAATTTGAGAAATACGGTCATTAAGAATGCATGAGAGATAGTATTTGATGAGTCGTGTAGAGCCCACTGACCAGAGTATATTTCATCTCAGGTTTGGGATGGATTATGTGCACAATGTTTGGGTGGTGGATTTCAGAGGAGATCTTCATTGGGTCGGCAGAACCGGGGGAGACATGAGGTGACACATCGAGCTGGTAGCCATACATTCAGTACGCATAGAGAGCATCTGGTAAGTATATTTTTAAAAAAATTTATATAACTTTAAATATAAAAATTTTATTTTATATTTTTGTAGGTAGTCGAGCATCCCGATATTATGGAGTTCGAAGTTTATTGGAGGATGTATAACGATCCAACATTTGGAGATATTAGAGGTGATCTCCAGTGTCAGATTGTGGTTAATATTATTTTTTCAGTTTAACAATTAATTGCATATAATATTTTCACAATTTTAATTTCAAATTGTAATTGAAGGAGTCATATGAGGCTGCGACCTCTCAGACACAGGATGAGGGTCAGGACGAGGCGACTGATCAGACCAGTGCACACCATTTCGACGAGGCGGCATGGATGCAGGCGACTCAGTATGGCTTTGAGAAGGGCTGAGTATTTCGTATCGGCTCTCATGTGACTCCTAGTACTTATTATGGTACTGCTGCGATGTCGGCGTCCAGCTCGAGAGGAGCTCATGGAGAGGCATCATCTTCTGCCTCACAGTATCAGGAGCAGTTACGAGCTCATAATAACCTTATAGAGAGTTTGCAGAAGCAGCAAGAAGAGATGCGTCAGCAGCAGTAGCAGCAGAAGCAACAACACGAGGAGGAGATGCATCGATGGCAGTAGCAACATCAAGAGCAGATGGAGTACATGCGCCATCTGACTCGTAGTTTGGGGATGAAGTTTCCTCCACCATCTCCTTCAGCTCCTCCACCTCATCCAGAAGACGACCCCCCAGTGATTTTTTATGTTAAAAACATTTGAATTTAACATTTATTGTAGTATGAACTATTTAAAATTTTTGTCTTTTATATTTTTGCAAATATTAGATAATTTAATTTTTAATATTTTATGATTTTTTTTGTGAATATTGAGAATTTTAATAATTTTTATTTTTTATTATTTTAATAATATTAATATTATTGTTTCATTAATCATAATTTTATTAAATATATTTTTTTAGTATTATATTTTTTCAGTATTATATTTTTTAATGTTTGTTTATTTTACTAATAATAATAATAATAATAATAATATTTTATGATTTTTTATATATTTTTTTGTGAATATTGAGAATTTTAATATATTTTTATTTTAATTATTTTAATAATATTAAAATTAATTTTTTAATAATAATAATTTTATTAATTTTATTTTTAAAAAAAATTATTTATTATTTGCGACGGGATCTGTTGCGATGGGATCCCGTCGCAAATAGTCTAAATAATTTTTTTTAGAAAGTATTTGCGACGGGATTAGGGACCTGTCACAAAAAAGTATTTACGATGGGCCCGTCACAAATAGTATAAATAATTTTTTTCACAAAAGTATTTGCAATGGGATTACAGGCTCGTCACAAAAAAATATTATTTGCGACGGGCCCGTCGCAAATAATACTTTTTGCGACGCCGTTTTCTACGACGAGTTATTTGCGACGGGACCCCGTTGCTAAAACTTATTTGCGATGGGATCCCGTCGCAAATAACCTGTCTCAAATACCTAGAATTCTAGTAGTGTCCATACCATTATGATTTCCAAATCTATCCTTTGTATATCCATGAAGATAGGGTATTTCTCAATACGCATTATGGATGAATTTGGAGGTTATTTTTTTCTAAGAGCATAAACTACCTTGTTTACCTTTCCCCGATGGGAGTGAAAAGAGAAATCATAGTCCTTGATTAGATCTAACCATATTATTTGATGCATGTTGAGCTTCTTATATGTGAATATATACTTTAGACTCTTATGATCGGTATATATGTCACACTTATCACCATAGAGATACTTCTTCCAAATATTCGCGAATATCACAGTTGCTAAATCTAGATCATGATTTGGGTAGTTTTTCTCATAGATATTCAACTATAATGAGGCATAAACTATCACTTTATCATTCTACATGAGTACGCAACCCAAGATTTTCTTTGAAGCATCACTATATATTACAAAACCTTCTAACCCACTCTCTCAGGTGAGTATAGTAATAGTGATTAGCCTCTTCTAGAGATCCTTAAATCTTTCCCCACATTATTTCATCTAGACATACATTACCCCATTACATATTAACTTAGTTATCAGGATAGAAAATCATGATAAATTTCTCAAAAAACATCATTAGTTCCCATCCAAGATAAGAAAACTACCGATTTCCATGAAACTAGTAGGTGTGGGATATTACTCAATTGCATTTGTCTTGAAAGGGTCCAAAGATATTCTCTCACTTGTGATCACATGCCATAATAATGTGACTTTCTACATCTAAAAGTCACACTTGTTGAACTTATCATACATTTTCTCCTTACTTAATGTCACCAACACAATCCTTAGATACTCTTCATGTTCCTCTTTTCTCTTGGAGTAAATTAGAATGTCATTGATAAAGACTACCATTTTTTTTGAGGTTGTCTCTAAAGAATCTATTCATCAAATACATGAATATTTAAAGGGCATTAGTAAGTTCTAAGGGCATCACTATGAAATCATAGTGACCATACCTTGTATGGAAGGCTGTATTCTGAATATCTTCCTTCTTCACCTTTAACTGATGATATCCATAATGAAGATCCACCTTTGAGAATTATTGAGATCCTCATAGTTGATCAAACAAGTCATCAATACTTTATAAGGGATACTTATTCTTTATGGAGATCTTATTGATTTCTCAATAATCGATACACAACCACATTGATCCATACTTTTTATTTATAATTAGCACTGGTGCACTCCAAGGTGATGTACTAGGGAATATGAACCCTTTGTACAAATGATATTGCAATTTCTTCTTTAACTCTTCCATTTCGATCAGGGCCATCCTATAGGGTCATTTTGAGATAGGAGTGGCTCTAGGTATGAGCTATATTGATAACCCTACCTCATGATATTGGGGAATTCCAGGTTACTATTCAAGAAATACATCAGTGTATTCCATCACAATGGTCATCTACTCTAGGTTGGTAACTTATTTTGACTCAATAATTTGGGAAAGGCATGCTTCTTCACATGGTATCAATACCCAAATAATTGAGGGATTTTCTAAAGTAGATTTATGATCTTCCTTGAATTGTTAGAGGAACATTGGGTGGTTCATAATATAGAAATATATTTATTTTTCTTGAAAGTTGATGTGTGTTGTATATAATGAGAGACAATCCATGCCCATTATAGATTAAAATTACACCAAGGGAAGGATTATGAGATTTTATGAAATAATATTTCCAAAAACACTAACAGGAGAAGAGTTTAACACTTGGGTTTCATTGATCACACCACTAAGTGTTTTTATAGATATCTATGCTTCAAGATATCGGGGTTGTGATCCAATAGTTATAGAAAACTCATAGGATATAAAATAATGCATAGAAATAGAATCAAATAATACTATTTCCATTCTTGAGTAAATAGGGAGTGTACCTTTTGTGAATTCATTTTCATACTGTACCTTAGCAGTAGTGATGGAATAATCTTTCCTCTACTCTTTAGGATTTTGTGGTTGCTGATGCTGATTACCCTCAAATACCCATGGTTTAGTGTAATGGATTTCATAATTCCCTTTATCCCTATAGTTGAAGCATTGAACCATGGGTGGTGATTTCCTTTCCTCCATATCATTGGATAGATTCTTCATTTATCTTTGACATTTATGATTTTGGTATCCTTCTATCCCACACTTTTAGTATTTCCCTATCTCTTTAAGGAATTTCCCATGATGATTCTTCCCAAATTTTTAACATGTGGGTGGTTGAGCCTTCTTTCCACCATTGTCGTTAGGTCCTTCAGATTGAAACTCCATATTTCATTTCTTATATCCATAACCATGGGACCATTCTCCAAACTCTATATCTAATTTTAGAGCACATCGAACAAACTCTTCATAATTTCCAAAGTCTCAGATAACTAGAGCCTTTTATATGTGTGGTTTTAAGACACTAAAGAATCTATCAATTTTTCAATCGCTGTTTATAAAAAAACCTGAGACATATCTTTCAAGCCTTGTAAAGTTTTCTTTATAATCTATGACAGATTCAACCTCCTTTTTATTCATCTCTATGATTTCTCTCTCTATATTTATTAAAATAGTTTGAGGGAAATACCTGTTAAGAAAGATTTTATTAAAGTATCCTCACTCAAACTATTCCATTTCATCCTTTGAATTTGTGTTCTTTATTAACACCCACCATTTATTGGCCTATCCATCTAAATGATAGATGAATAAAGTAACCTTCTCATTCTCAGAATAGTGGAGCACAAAAAATATCTTCTCCATTGAGTTAACCCACTATTCAATGACAAGTGGATCAGAAGATCCTCTAAATGTTGGTGGTTATTTCCATATAAAATAATCAATAGATAGTTAATCCTTCTTGGGTGAAGGTGGAAATTTCACATGGTTTAGGTTATTATTCATAGCCTCAGACAACTAGGTAAGCATCACCATGAAGTTTTGAACTCCACCTCCCATGGAATTGGGGATGTTGTTCAGGAAATCATTGAATTATCCCACACATGGTTTGTTGGCCTCATTTCTCCTACTTCCCACCATTATCTAAAATATAATTTTTTTAATGAAACACCATTCAACAAATAATGAATAAATAATTTATTGTTTTATGAAATTAACACTAAAGGAATATCTTACGGGATACCTATGTGTAACATTTTTCTAAAACAAATTTTCATGGATATTAACATATAATTAGAATTATCCTAAGGGATATCACTAATGTTTTCTAATCCTAATTCCCAAATTAACTAAACCATAACTCTAATACCAACTATAGAAACCCTATTTTTTTATTACATGACTATTACATAATTTTTAAGATAAAAAACATAAAATCATTATAATCTAGGATCCAAAGGTTTAGTGTCTTGGGAAAATTAGGATTGTACATCACTTATACATAATAAAACCGACACATTATTTAATTCCTTCTTCTATATTCTCTTAGTGTACATCACACTCTCCTTAGTACAAGTAGTCACCTAAGGATATACATCAAATAGATGGGTGAGCTAAAATCCCAGTAAGAGAATGAATAAGATAAATGAATCAATATAACATGGTTGAGCATATTAATCATTATTATATCATTATAATATGATCATCATCATAATCATGAGGGAAAAATTTGATAAAGTCATGGAATGTGGAAATGCATAAAACTGAGACATCATGTCATAGTGGTCAAATACCATATATAATTGTAAAAAAAGATAACATCATGTTCATGCATATCAAATGTGCATAATCATAACATCATTTTGTGAAAAAATCTATAATCATGTTCATGCATAATATACATTATCTCATGAAATACACCCAAATGCATTAGAGGGCTATATAATTCCATGCCCACCCATCACATCATAATATTTACATAATCATGCATACCACATAGAATGTATTACAATAACATCCATGAAATAAACCCAAGGAAGAGAATGGGTTTCATAAGGATTTCATAAATCATACTTTCAAGAATAAAATTTTTAGTTCCCAAATGAATAAGGGAAATAATATTTGGACATAAAACATAATTATTCTTGAGTGGAAAAGAATAATTTCAAAAGAAGTAAAATATGATAATTTGAAAATTGAAGACACTTTGAAAAAAGGTTTTTCTTAGAAAACATTATGACATGGTAGGAAAATATATATACCTAAAGTAAAAGGGAAAGTAAATTTAGAAGAAATAATATAAAAATTCATACCATGGAAGAGAATATAACCCAAAGAAAGGAATTGGATTTGAGAACCCACTTATCATAAGTCCCACTTTATTTATTTACTTTTCAGCCACCTGAATAATAAAATTAGGATTATTAAAACATAGTTACAAAATTAAATTATGTTCAATTGTTCCACTATTTATCCATTATAATTATTGGATTCTATTTTAAAAAATAGTTAAAAAATTATGTTCAAATTTTCTACTATTTATCAATTATAAAATTAGGATTATTGGATCCTACGTCCTGATTTTATATCACATTTTCATTAAATTTTCTCGTTTTCATTTTGTTTCAATTTTTCTAATTTTATTCAAAGTTGTTATACATGAGTAGAATTAATTATAGAAGATTATAATACATGAAATTAAATTTTTATATATTATATATATACTTCATTATATACATTCATGATTATCGTTAAAAGTTTCAAAATGGAAATGTATCTATAGGTGGTTAACTGACCTTTGACGGGACATTATCGAAAGAGTGGGAGAGAAAATTTTGAAATTTATATATATAATAAATATGATACTTTATATAGGTTGAAATAATTAACATAATGTTAAATTATTGACTAATTAATATAATATGGTTTGGTTTTGAAAGGGTGTGGTGAAAAAAGAAATTGAAGAAGAATGAAAAGAGAAGAGTTAATCGAAACTTACTTAATCCTCAGTGTCGATTCTCTTATAAGACACTAAAAATCCCTTGATGTTTGGAGTTGAATTACTACAGAATGTCCCTAAGGATTATAAGGGGAATTATAGGAAGTATTTTGGAATAATTTAGTCTTTGTAAAGTTAGGGTTGAGCGGTTTTCCAAGGGGAGGGAGTGGGGTTATTTATACTCGAGGAGAGGGGTATTTTTAGAATAAAATATTAAATAAGAAAATATATCAAGGGTAAAACATGTAATAGTGATTTTTTCATAATATAAATAATATATAAATAATATATAATTTATTATAATACTTTAAAACACTTTATAATTCTAATTAATTAGTTTATTAAAATGGAAAGTGGAAAGAAAGAAAAATTGTTATTTTAAGGGATCACTTTTGACTTTAGGTTTTGGAAAATGCTTTTTAGGATTGAAATTTAAGTTTATTTTATTTTAATGACTCATTTATGAAATTAAAAATATCATGGCCGAACATCAAGTTATATAAAGTATTATTTCATTTTTACATCATGAATTATGTAATTTAAGATACACCGATTATGTGAAAATTTTATTGTTATCATTCACTTGAAAATTGAAGTATTTCATAAAATTACAAAAAAATCACCATTGGAAAATTTTGATGTGCTGATTTAAAAAATGATATTAATTTTATAAAAATAAATTTATATCATATTTAATTTTAATTTTCAATTTAAAAATTATTTTTTTACAAAATACTTTAAGATACAGTTTATTAAAAACTTGTCTATATTTTATTTGTGTTTCTTAATCATGGTATTTATTTTTCAGAATTATAATATCTATATTTACTTATATTAATCATGATAAATATTATTTATGTTGTATTTTATTATTTTTAGGTCAAATTACTATTCCAATAGCCAAGTTACTGTTGGATCGAATATGTAGATGTATATGTATATTAGACGGAACAATACAAGAGGGGGGGGGGGGTGAATTGTAGGTTTAAAAACTTTGTGTTTAAACACTTAAGAAATTAGTTTAAATGATATTAAACTAATACAATTCACAATAGAAACAAACAACCACAATTGTATTGGATATAAAGGAATGATACAATGTAATACTATAAGAAGAGTAAAGCAATTATATTCAAGATGAATACAATAATCAGAGTAATACAAAAGTGTGAGATTATATCATAAAGTGTATAGAATCTAAAAATATAAAATGTAATAGTATAAGTGTAATTGGAACAATTACAAATGTATATGAAATAGAAAAGGAAACAAAACAATCTCCTTTCTAATACAATTGGCAGCGAAAATGTAAAAAGTATTACAATTCTTTTAACCCAAAGAGAAGGGTTATCCTTTGCCCTAGGATAAAAGTTCTGTCTTACCACCACCTTGGTAAGCCCTCAATACGATGATTGGTACGTCTTTCTGCTTATCCCCGGCAGCCCTCGATACGATGATCGGTACGTCTGTCTGCCTATCCCCAATAGCCCTCGATATGATGATCGGTACGTCTGTCTGCCTATCCCCGAAAGCCCTTGATTTTGTAGGTAATCGACACCTCTATCTTTAAATCACTTGAAAGACCTCGATACGATGATCGGTCACACAAAGCACAAACAAAGAACTTATAGAAATACAAAAACTAAGAACGAGCCGTTCACATTTTGTAGTCTCAAGGCTTTCACACGGAGAAGGAGAGAAGTCGCAATATCTCTATCTAGAACTTGATAGCACAAAATGATCAGTCTCATACAAGCCTAATTTTATTCTTGTCTTTAAATGACCTCTTATTTATAGGCCTCGGGTTCCAATGGTCATATTGCCTCCAACGGTCATATTTCTCTGAAAAACTCGGAGGGACTTGGACACCTGGCATTATAACGGTCATATTGAAACAGAAAACATGAAATCATTTTGATTAGTTTGTAACTAACTCCATGACATCGTTTTGGTTAAAAAAAGATATATGAAGATGATAAAAAAGAGTACGATTAATATGAAACATGTGTTTTTGACTAAGTACCAAAACAAGAAGGTAATGAAAGTACGAGTATTATGAGTATTACTGTGTAATGTTTTGAAATGATACAAAGTGAGTAGACTTATAAAACTTAGTACGATTAACAGAGTCAATACAATTTCCAGAATCAGTATGAAAATTATAGTCAGTACTATCAGCATGGTCAGTAGGATTGGCATGGTCAGTACGATCAACATGGTCAGTACGATCATCATGGTCAGTACGATCAGCATGGTCAGTACGATCAGCATGGTCAGTACGATCAGCATGGTCAGTACGATCAACATGTTCAAATACATTTGTGATTTCCAAAACAAGATATAGAAGTCAAAAGAGAACTTTTGACTCAACAATATTCCCCCTTTTGGAAAGAACAAAACACAAAGTAAAAACAAAAAGAAATACTTATCTCCCCCTGAGTTATTGGGAACTCTTCTGAATATGAAATTGAATACAACTAATTCCCCCTTAGGTATGTATTTTCCTAAGTATTGTATTCACAGATTTTCCTTGGTTTCAAATTATTTGATTAAAACATTCTCCCTTTGTAAAACATTCTACCCTTTATAAAACATTCCCCCCCTTTGTGATTTACAAAAATAATGGGGTAATCTTGAGATGCCTGAAAGAGTTAGAGATAAGAATTGAAAGGCAATGGAAAGAGTAACATAAAACTCATTACGATAACCGACAAGGTTCACAAAAAAATAAAACAAATACAAGTCATTTGTTTTCTCTTTCCTTTTCCTTATTTATCAATTCACGAAGAACAACTTTCATCTTTTTGATTTCTTTCTTGTCTTTATAAATTGAATCACCCTGAGATCTGAGAAGCTCTTGTTGGTCAGCAAAAAACTGATCTTGATTCTTGATTGTCTCCTCCTGAACTCTAATTACTTCTTCAAGAGTACCAATTATGTCTTGAAAATTATTGTTATCTTTGGATAACACATAGTTTTGTTTCTTCAACAAAACTATTTCATCTTTGAAAGATGAAACCTTCGAGAATTCAGACTATAAAGCATTCATTCTCTCTTACAATTCTTTCACTGAAGGAATATCGGCTCCATGAGTTACCTGATTCACTCTTTCAACAGTTTCTTTGTCAAGTTTATTGAAAGCAATAGCAAGATCATTTGAAAACCTTCTTATGTCTTCAATTGATATCTCATGGTCATTCACTGAGCTCTCTGTTTTATATGACCACTTGGTCATCCTGTTGTAAGCCTTATTATGAGCGGCCAAAATTTCAGATAGAACTTTCAAATCGGCTTCAACTGATAAAACTCTCTTTCTCAATTCTCTTACAGAGCCGAACTTCTTTTTCTGATTGTCAGTAATGAAATCAATTTTCCCTTCCAGCCTGGGGAAATATGGAATAGTCTTTTTAACCCTCCTTAAAACATGAACAATGTAATCACTCCTCTTGAGAGAGATTGTTTGTTCTGAATCAGTATCTTCATCGTACGAATGTAGTTCATTTGATCGGCTTGAGTCAACAACAGGTTGTTTTCCTTTTGGTTTTTCTTTCTCCTTTATTTCTTCTTCTACTTTGTCACTGATGACAATAACATTTTCAGTATGAGAAGATTGAGCTCCTTGATTTTATTGAGAATAAATTCTATCCGGAGTTTCAGAAGTTTCAATAGGTGCTTGATCGACATGAGGAACTTGTTGAATACCTTCACTTTGCTTTTGAACCGATTCTTCTCTAATCTTTTTCGAACTCTGAAAGAATTCCAAAAGGAAATCTCGTTCATCTTCTTCAACTTCCTGAATTTCTTCCAATATTTGTTTCCCTTTTTCTTTCCCTGGTTGACTCTGTACGACAGGTTCTTGATGCACTTCTTCTGTTAGTTGAGCACTAGCATCCTCAACCATTCTCAGAACTTTAGAGATATCAAAGTCTTGAGACTTTCTTTTCAAAAGAGTCTTCTTTTTCTTTTCAGCTTGAAGGGTTTCCTCTACCCTTATTCTTTCTACAAAGTCTTCAGCCAGGTCAAGACCGAACTTTGATTCACCTTCTTTTCTCTGTTCTCTATCTTTTCTCCATTTAGCCACAACCTCCTTACTGTACTTCGGTTTCTTCTTAGGATTTGAACTGGTTTTCGGATCAGACTTTTGAGGAGCACCAAAAGATGGATTGTCTTTGACTGGTATAGGTGGCGATTGATTCTGAGCCAATTCAGCTTCTACATCCTTAACAAAAAGCTTTGAATTCAGATCAAAATAAACATTCAACTTCTTTAAAGTACTCTTACTAATCCATGAAAGCTTCAGGTCTTTCAATTGTACTTTCAAAGAAATGTTACAAAACTTCATACTCTTGAGAATGAACTTTGTAAGAATAGATGGATACATGATCAAATGAGATTTGATTGATCCTGACTTGACATTCTTAATTGTTTCAAAGATGTATCCCATGAGATTTACTTTTCCCATGTTGAAAAGATAGTCCAACATGAAGATATCAGAAACCTTCAAAGTCTCTCTATCCCATTTCCTTGGGATAAGAAAACCTTGTATCCAAAGAGTCACAAATCTATTTTCCGGAGAAAGATGATCTACTTTACTCTTTTCTTCATTTATAATAAACAAAGAATTTTCAGCGCTTTCTTTGTTAAACGTACCAACCTCCTCTGGTAGTTTATGAGATGGATAGAAAGAATCAAATTCTATAGGAACATTCAAAAAATGGGCTGCTTGTTTCATAGACATATATAACTTTCTATCATACACAACAAAGTTGATAGTCATATTCTTGTCGAAAGACACAGTTTTGTAGAACTGACTGACTTCATCAATAAAGACCGGATCTTGAGACACTGGTTTTTCAATACACAAATGCTCCCAGCCTTGAAATAAAATAATTCTTTTGATTGTAGAATCGTATGAATCAAAAAAGTCCCGTGAGACTAACCTTTCTCTGAAGAAGTCTTTCTATGAGAAAGTCTTTGAAGACATTTCAAAGGGAGTATTAGCAGAGGACTAAGACATATAGGAGAAGCCACTTGAAAGATCGTACAGAGTCTTAAATTGATGGGGCAGAGCTTTGGCACAAATCCTGAAAAACCGGTGTGGGTTTAGGGAGGGGGGATATTTATAGATGGAAAAATAATGATCGTTGGTCTTCTACGGTTGAGATTAGAAGAAAAGAAATCAACAGATAGGATTTAAAGCTAGAGATTTTTTTTTAAAAAAAAATTGGAAAGTATGTACCTGCCAGAGATCGTAAGGTAATTTTTGGTTTAGATAGTATTAGTAGTGATAGAAAAACACAAGCGAACGAAGGAAAAGAATACCATCAATCGTCATGCTGATGGGAAACAAAGTTATTACCATGAACTGACAAGCTGATGGAAAAGAAATTTATTACCATGATCGGACGTGACGATGGAAAAGAAATTCATTACCATGATCAGACGTACCGATGAAAAAGAAATTCATTACCACGATCGGACGTGCCGATGGAAAAGAAATTCATTACCATGAACGGACGAGCCGATGGGAAAGAAATTAATTACCATGAACGGATGTGTCTATGGAAAAGAAATTCATTACCATGAATGGTCGTGCTGATGGAAAAGAAATTCATTACTATGAACGGTCGTGTCGATGGAAAAGAAATTCATTACCATGATCAGACATGCCGATGGAAAAGAAATTCATTACCATAAACAGACATGCCGATGGAAAAGAAATTCATTACCAGGAACGGACGTGCCGATGGAAAAGAAATTCATTATCATGAACGGTCGTGCCGATGGAAAAGAAATTCATTAAGGTAATTAGTCAATACGATAAACAGATAGGTAAATAATACGATAAAACTATCAATACGATAAACAGATAGGTAAATAATACGATAAAACTGTCAATACGATAAAAATGACAAAAGCACATACCAGTAGAAAAAAATAATTAAAAATCATAAGATAAAAAGAAACCTAGTAAGAAATGTTCTCCCCCTTTCTAAGAAGAGTTATTTAATATAAAGAGAAATGTAAAACATGAAGTATATATGAATGATTATTTTAATGTAATCATTCCTAGCTTCTGTTTTATAAACTCAAATCTATCGGAAGGTAATGGTTTTGTAAAAATGTCAGCAAGTTGTTCTTGCGTTCCGATGAATTGTAAAATAATATCTCCTTTTTGTGTGTGATCTATAAGAAAGTGACGCCTAACATCTATGTGTTTTACATGAGAGTGATGTGCTGAGTTTTTACTAAGAGCTATGGAACTAGTCTTATCACATAGAATTTGAGTTTTGGAAAAACTCAATCCATAGTCAGTGAGTTTGTGTTGCATCCACAACACTTGAGCACAACAACTTCCAGCTGCTACTTATTTAGCTTCAGTAGTGGAAAGTGCTACTGAGTGTTGTTTCTTGCAGGACCAAGAAACTAGAGAATCTCCTAAGAAATGACATGTTCTGGATGTACTTTTTCTATCCATTCTACAACCACCAAAGTCAGCATCTGAAATTTTTTTTAAAACAAAATCATTTCCAGAAGAGTAAAAGAGCCCTAAATCCATAGTGCCTTTTAAATACCAAAAGATTATCTTTACAGATTTTAAATGAGACTCTTTTGGATTAGATTGGTATCTTGCACATAAGCATACAGAAAACATTAAGTCTGGTCGACTAGCTGTCAAGTATAGAAAACTTCCTATCATACCTCTAAAAATTGTTTGATCTACTGGTTTCCCAGTTTCATCAAGATCAAGTGTATTTGAGTTACCAATTGGAGTGATAATACTTTTAGTATTGTCGTAACCATACTTTTTGAGCAAGTCTTTAATATACTTATGTTGAGATATATATGTTCCTTCTAGTTTTTGAGAAATTTGAAAACCTAAAAAGAAAGTTAACTCACCCATCATACTCATTTCAAACTCAGATTTCATTAATTTGGCAAAAGAATCAGTTAAAGATTGCTGAGTTGACCCAAATATGACGTCATCAACATAAATTTGAACAATCAAAACATTTTTATTTTCCATTTTTATAAAAGGGTTGGATCCGCTGTACCTTTTGCATAATTGTTTTGTAAGAGAAATCCTGTAAGTCTATCATACCATGCTCTAGGGGCTTGTTTAAGGCCGTATAGTGCCTTGGTAAGTTTAAAAACATGATTAGGATATTTTGGGTCTATAAAACCAGGAGGTTGTTCAAAAAACACTTCTTCATGAACAAAACCATTTAGAAAAGCACATTTAACATCCATTTGAAATAGTTTGAAATTAAAGTATGCTGCAAAGGCTAATAGAATACGAATAGATTCAAGTCTAGATACCAGAGGATATGTTTCTTCATAGTCTATTCCCTCTTGTTTATTATAGCCCTTAGCAACAAGTCTTGCTTTATTTTGTACAATGATTCCATTTTCATCACATTTGTTTCTGAAAACCCATTTTACTCCAATTACAGTTGTTTATTTAGGTCTTTCAACTAAAGTACAGACTTGATTCATCTCAAATTCATTTAGTTCATCTTGCATTTCTTTGATCCAATCTTCATCACCTAAGGCCTCACTTGGACTTTTAGGTTCAAATTGGGAAAGAAAAGCAAGATGTTCTATTTCATTTCTTAAGGAATTTCTGGTCCTTACGGGTTGATTTACACCACCAATGATATTATCACTGGGATGATTCCTAAGAAACAATTGATTTGGGTTTTGTAAAACCTGTTCATCAACATATGGAAGATAATCTTCTGGGGTAAAAGTTTAAGAAGTATCTTCTTGAAAATTTTCCTTATCAGAAGGATCTTCTAACAAAGGTTGATAATCAGTGTTTGAAAACACATCTGAGGATGAAGGTTGGTATGGTTTAAAAACAAAAGGATCAGTTTCATAAAATTTTACATGCACTGTTTCCTTAACAGTACAAGTGTTTTTATTGAAAAATCTATAAGCCTTAGAAGTTGTAGAATAGCTTAGAAAGATTCCTTCATCAGATTTTGGTGCGAATTTGTGTAGATTATCTTTAGTATTCAGAATGAATACTTTGAACCCAAAAAATTTGAAGTATGAAACTTTAGGTTTTTGTCCCGTCCATAATTCATAAGGTGTTTCATTAAGAAATGGTCTTGTTAAAACATGATTTATAGTATAAAAAGTAGTACTAACAGCTTCAGCCCAAAAGTGCTTAGAAATTGAGTATTCACTCAACATGGTTCTAGTCATTTCTTGAAGAATACAATTTCTTCTTTCAACAACACCATTTTGCTGAGGAGTTCTTGGAGATGAGAAATTGTGAGTAATACCTTTCTTACTACAAAAAGTTTCAAATTCAGAATTTTGAAATTCACCACCATGATCACTATGAATAGTTATCAATGGTAGGTTTTTCTCATTTTTAACTTGGGCTCTAAAATATTTTTCTTAGAAATTACATTTTCAAGACCCTTAGAAAGTTTATCCTTATCAGATTTTACTTTCTCAAGAGTTTTTAAAATACTTTCAAAATCAGAAGTTTTCGTATCAAGATCATTAGAAAGATCTGATACTTCTTTAGTTAAAATTGAAATTCTAGAATTTGTTTTATCAAGATTTTTCTTGAGATTAGAATTTTCATTCTCAAGTAATTTAGCAAACCTAGATACTTCTTCAAAAGAAGGTAATGTATTATCTTCTGATGATGAAGAATCATCATTTGAAGATTCATAGCATTTATTATCAATAAAATTTTCATTTAAGGACACATTTGTGATAGCTTCAGCATTATGTACCTTAGCCATAAGACAATGATCTTCAATTGGTAATCTGGCTATAAGTCCAATATTTCTCTGTCCTGAGGAATCATATTCTGAAGAATTATCTGAAGAATCACTACCACTTGCACTCCAAGTATCATTTTCCTTCAAGACTTTCTTTGTCTTGTAATACTTTTTCTTATTTCTTTCAGAATGTTTCTCCTTTCTGTATTTTCTCTTCAGTAAAGGATAATCAGGCCTTATGTGTCCCACTTTCTTACATTCATAACAAGTTACCTCTGAATCTTTCTTATCCTTCCTATTTTTCTTTTTGAA
Source organism: Viscum album (assembly GCA_963277665.1). Classification (NCBI taxonomy): domain Eukaryota; kingdom Viridiplantae; phylum Streptophyta; class Magnoliopsida; order Santalales; family Viscaceae; genus Viscum; species Viscum album. The sequence goes on from OY728128.1 coordinate 529,842,955, forward strand.
TCTGTATTGGAAGTCTTTCTTTCCCACAATCTTGTTCATCCTTCGAGCAAGATTGGATAACTCATTATTTGAGTGATTACTATCACTTGATTATCATATAAAAACTTTATTGGCTTTGGATCTTGTTATCCTTTCAGGTGTTTTAGCTTTAGATGTAAAGGCTACACTTCCATTTCCATTTTTCTTCTTGTTGAAATCAACATCTCTTTTTATTCTTGTCTCGTGCTGTAAAAGTGTTCCAAAGAGTTCATCAAGAGTAATCTGGGAAACTTTTCTGTTTTCATCAATAGCTGTCATTTTTGACTCCCATTCGTTTGTCATTATATCTATAATCTTATCTACAAGAGCTTCATCATCAAGACATTTTTCTCCCATAGATTGTAAGCTGTTGACAATTGTCATAAATCTTTGTTGCACTTTACATACCGGCTCTCCATAAGGGAAAAAAATCTATGATATTCTGCTCGAAGCATTGCTCTTATTGTTTCTATAACCTTGGATGTACCAAAGTGTGTGACTTCCAATTTCTTCCAAATGCAGTTGGCTGCTTCACAAGACGATATCTGGCTGTATATATTCCTGGTCATAGAGCATAGTAAAGTAATGCGTACCTTGTAATTCAGTTGATATTCTTGCTTCTCTTGGTTAGTGAAAATACTGACTTCTTTGTCAGGAACTTTGTAACCTCCAGTAAGCATAATAAAATTTTCTACACCAATATTGATAATAAACGTCTTCATTCGATCTATCCAGTACTCATAATCATTCCCATCAAATATTTGTGGTCTAGAAGGATTTAGATTGTCAATAGACCCAATATTCATTCATTCCATCTAATAAAACAAAAATCTTTTCCACTTCACACGTTAGTGTAGTAAGTAGTTAAAATGAAAGTTTGAAATAAATAGAACAAGTAATACAAATCATTGGAAACCTCCTCTGTTACCAATTGTTGGATCGAATATGTAGATGTATATGTATATTAGATGGAACAATACAAGAGGGGGGGGGGTGAATTGTAGGTTTAAGAACTTTGTGTTTAAACACTTAAGAAATTAGTTTAAATGATATTAAACTAATAAAATTCACAACAGAAACAAACAACCACAATTGTATTGGATATAAAGGAATGATACAATGTAATACTATAAGAAAAGTAAAGCAATTGTATTCAAGATGAATACAATAATCGGAGTAATACAAAAGTGTGAGATTCTATCATAAAGCGTATAAAATCTAACAATATAAAATGTAATAGTATAAGTGTAATTGGAACAATTAAAAATGTATAATAAATAGAAAACGAAACAAAACAATCTCCTTTATAATACAATTGGTAGCGGAAATGTAAAAAGTATTACAATTATTTTAACCCAAAGAGAAGGGTTATCCTTTTCCCTAGGATAAAAGGTCTGTCTTACCACCACCTTGGTAAGCCCTCGATACGATGATTGATACGTCTATCTGCCTATCCCTAGCAGCCCTTGATACGATGATCAGTACGTCTGTCTACCTATCCCCGACAACCCTCGATACGATGATCGGTACATCTGTCTGCCTATCCCCAACAGCCCTTGATTTTGTAGGTAATCAACACCTCTATATTTCAATCATTTGAAAGCCCACAATACGATGATCAGTTACACAAAGCACAAACAAAGCACTTATAGAAATCCAAAAACTAAGAACGATCCGTTCACATTTTGTAGTTTCAAGGATTTCACACGGAGCAGGAGAGAAGTCGCAATATCTCTCTCTAGAACTTGATAGCACAAAATGATCAGTCTCATACAAGCCTACTTTTCTTCTTGTCTTCAAATGACCTCCTATTTATAGGCCTCGGGTTCCAATGGTCATATTACCTCCAACAGTCATATTTCTCCAGAAAACTCGGAGGGACTTGGACACCTGGCATTATAACGGTCATATTGAAACAGAAAACACGACATCGTTTTGATTAGTTTGTAACTAACTCCACGTCATAATTTTGGTTAATAAAAAAGATATATGAAGATGATAAACAAGAGTACGATTAATATGAAACATGTTTTTTTGACTAAGTACCAAAACAAGCAGGTAATGAAAGCATGAGTATTATGAGTATTACTATGTAATGTTTTGAAACGATACAAAGTGAGTAGACTTATAAGACTTAGTATGATTAACAAAGTCAATACAATTTCCAGAATCAGTATGAAAATTATAGTCAGTACGATCAGCATGGTCAGTACGATTGGCATGGTCAGTACGATCAGCATGGTCAGTACGATCAGCATGGTCAGTACGATCAGCATGGTCAGTACGATCAGCATGGTCAATACGATCAGCATGGTCAGTACGATCAACATGGTCAAAGACATTTGTGATTTCCAAAACAAGATATAGAAGTCAAAAGAGAACTTTTGACTCAACAATTACTATTCTCAACAACTAGGTTACTATTCCCAATACTCAAGTTACAATTACAATGGTAACTTAATATTCCAATAGTTACATTAACTCCCATAAATAAAACTTAATTATTTCACTCATTATTCAACTCAATTCATCTTAAGGTTTTATATTTCCATTTTATAAGATGTTGATTGATTTACAAATATTTTGTTTCTTTTATATAGTGTTGCCAGTGGGTGTGATGATTATAGCAGATTGGGATGATCCATATTTTTCCATTTTAGATATTCTATTTAATATTTTTTGTTCAATTATAATGTTTGGAATTTTAATTTGTTTCATTATTGATTAATGTAATAGTATTTATTAATGAAATAAATTATTATCGGTTTATTTATATTTATAATAATATATTATGGCACTCATTTATTTCAAGATACAAATATAATTTACAAACTTTTGGTTGTTACAATATCATATAGAGGTAAAATAATTACAACAATTAACACCCTATTCTAAGAGGGTTTATACATGTACTAAACTTCTTCAAGCCTAGCGATTGGGATTTGAGATGAACAAGTTAGAGAAACCATGTTTCCCATCCCAGTGAACTAAACTCATTAAAATTATACTTATTTTTTATCTAGGAGAAGAACCCATCCCATAGAGAGGGGATGATTTATACAAGAGTTAGAACAATCCAGTTTTCTGTCCTGTGAGAAGGGGAGGGTGTATACTCAGTCATGACTTAACAAATCATACCATTTATTATAATTTCTCAATCAATTTATAACAATAAAAAAAATAAACATAATATAACATTCTAAAACATTTAATATGTCCAACATACTAAAATAATAACATGCTAGACATATTAAAGTAGTAATAATTCACAAGTAATATTTCAATAATATAAATCACTATACTAAATATATAAAAATATATACATGATTTATTTGGCTATAAAAATGAACATATCAATATGAAATAATTCAAAGTTACACATGACATGACCAATAACATAAGAATCCCATGTGTACTATATTATGAAAACCTAAAATTTATGAAAACACCAAAATAATATGGAACAAAGTAAATCTTAATAATGACTAGTCTACACCAGAGGAAAACCAAATAAATAATTAAGTATGCAAAGTATTAATAATTATATATATTCATTATAATCCATGTAATGATTTAGGGATAACCTAGATACCAAATTTGAGATACCAAGAGGAGGAGGTAAGAGTTTTTAGTTTAATAAATCATCCACATAAAAACACAGTTTATAGAAAGTTTTCATGCATTGTATGATTTTTTATTCAATGAGTATGCAAAAATTTTATGTAAATAATTATTTTTAATAAAACCTTTTCTTGAAAACACGCTTGTTCAATTATTTAAAAAAAATCTTAGAATAATATTTAGAATCTTGATAAATATTTTTAAATGAAGAGAAATATTTTTTCCCAATAAAGGATTTCCAAAAAATAAAATTTTCAATTTTAAGGTCTTTTTATAATTTGAATATAAATCTGAGCTTTTTTAAATTTGAGTTTAATTTATATATAATGATTTATGTTATCATTGAAGAAAATAAAATAAGATTTTGGCTCGAACCATCTCACCCCACTTTACTAGCCCAACCCTTACTTTCCATTTTTGCATTCACTTAAACAAAGGTTAAACATGAATCATTAAATAAAATTTATTTCGGTTATAGTGGGTGGAGTTTCTTTATGTTTTGGTGTGAAAATGAGTTTCTGTTTTAGTTGTTGAAACATTCAGAACATGTGTTTTTTGAATAACACTTTCAAAACCATGATGAAGAGAACTTCACATTAAATAAAGGAAAATATAGATCAAGGATAATGATAATAGAGTAAACACCCATGTTTTGGTGAAATAACCACATGAGGTGTTATGGATGTGACACAAGGAAGTGGATAAGTCAGTAGGAAAATACTTTCAATGGTTTTGGATAAAAAGGATTAAACTAATCTTGTATATGAGTAACCTTGGAGCTTTAAAGGTTGCACTAGATTAATTTTAAGAGCTATAAAAAATTAATCTTGAAGTGAAGGATGATCCATATGCCAACATGGGAGTGAAAAAGATGGAAGATGTGTTCTATAATCTTTTACTAATGCAGGAAAATAGGTGGATAATCTAGATCTTTCACTATTCATTGGATGGGATAGTTGATAGAGTGATTCTCAACTAGTTGTCTTGATCAAATGGAGTGTCAAACATGAATTTTGGAAGGTAGTGAAATCATTAGAACATACTGAAAACTATATAGAATCTATATAAATAGATAGCGTGGGATCATTTTATCAGTGTAATCATAGTGGTTCATGTTCTCACGGGGGAGCATGTCCATAGAGTACTTACAGAAGAAGATTTCCACCAGAGGCATTGCTGGAGAGTTCTTCCAAATCCAGGTAGGGATCTAGAACATAGGTTCACTTGTAAATCATATGTTAATTCCTTAATAAATAATATAGTGTTTTCTGCTATGTAGTAGTACTAATTCTAAACCAAATAATCCATTTTTTGTGCTTGTTTCATTTATTGTTTGTGTGATTTGTTCTTAATTATTCATTGTGTTTATCAGAATATTTTTTAAGGAAATACATGGAACCATAACTGAAGGATGGTGGATCAGTGTGGTGGCTATGGTGAAATGACTTCCCAATTTTAGATGTTGAGTTTTCTAAGATTCTATGGAAATTCAGACCTTTTAGTGGCCTTATTTCATGTTTTAGGTCTAGAAAAAACTTTTGGTTCTAGGAAAATGACTCATTTTAGATTGTAGGTTTTGGTAGAATATTTCTAGGACTGCAAGGTCCACTGTAGATATTTTTTGTGTGATTTACAAATCCCAAAACCAAGAGAGGATATTTGTTTTACTATAAAGTGTTCTCCAACCTTATTAAGTCATTGTTTTGTTGGATCTTGGGTTTTATCACTTAATGTATAAGAATGGGATTGGGCATTTGTTTCTAGAAACTTTGATTGGGATTGCTCATGATTATTGTAAATTGGTAGTGGTTTTATCCATTTTTTTAGAATATAATTTTTCAAGGTTGCAAGGGGTGAGATACTATAACAAACCAAACTTCTCATATATAGATAATAAATCTTAATAATGAATATTCATTACATAACATAATGATCCATGATATAATTTTATAGGTAAAGTGCCTTTGGAAACTTGGATATATAAATAATTTGTTCATAAGTGAACAACATCATCTCCCACTAAGTTCTTCATAACTATCACCCTTCTTAGACATATCATACATACTAACTTTCTTTATAACCCGAGGAAAGGAAAAATAATAAAGGGTGAACTTAGATGTCCTATAAGGGTAAATAAGGGAGATATTAATGATCACATAAGAATAACATGATCACAAGAGTATGAAAACATGATCTTAACATTTGAAAACCATTTCTTGCATGTCAAAGATCATAATATTGAGTCATGACATAAATATTAGCAGTTCATAAGAAATGAATCATAAAAGAATAAAATAAAATGAGCCATAATAACATAACATTGACATAATACATATATTTTTAGCATACACATAAGCATATAAAATCATTTCCTTCACAGTAAATGGTCATTGAAAAGACTATAATAGTGGAATGGGTTCAAACCCAAACCATTGTAGTATTCAAGGTTCACTCCCAAAACTATCAAGTAGATAATGACCCTTACTGAACTGGGTTCACTCCCCATTCTATTCATGGTTATCTCATGTGATAGCAGTCTTTACCCAATACATTATAGGGAGATATAAGTCTCACCCATCACATAATGAAAAACATACATATGTGTGCCACAAGATCATAAAACATTCATCACATAAGAATCCATGAGAATAAATGGGTTTCATAAACATTTCATCAAAGAATAACTCAGGGAAAATAAATTAGTTTCATAAAAATTTCATCATTTTATCATAGTGTAACCCATGGAAAAGAAACATGTTTCATAAAAATTTCATCATTTCATCATAATATAACCCATGGAAAAGGAGAAAGTTTCATAAATATATTATCGTCATAAAAATAAAACATATATAGAAATAATAGGTATGATATCATTGGATATTATCCTCATTAAATATTAAGTAACATTAATGGATGTCATGTTAGATGGAAATTGATTTTGAAAGATCACTTGGAACATTTATTGAGGAAAATACCCTTTCTACTTTAAAATGAATTCTTTAAAATATAAAAAACTTCCCAAATACTAAGGAAAAATATTTTATTTGAATTTTTTTTGTAAACTTATAAATTAATCTTTAAATTATTTAGTTTTCATGATGGATGAAAATACTATTCATTCTATACATGTTAAAATGAAGATTCCTTTCACATTTTTGGTAAAAAGTCAAAAGTTCCTTATCCGGAAAATGAAAAGAAGGTTCCTTTTAATTTTTTTTGTAAAGATTAAATCATGGATAAAAATATATTTAATCAATAATCATATAATAGTAAAAACTTTATTTAATTTTTTTAATAAAACATGTACATGGAAGAAAAAGGATTTTCGACTGAAGAGAGAAATAAAATCAGTTCCCTTATTTTTTTGAACTCTTCTGTAAATAAAGAGAATAAAATGAATAAAATAGATTCATTTTCATGAAATAAATATATGAGAAAAAAATTAATGATTTTATTGAGTTATAGATCATAATATTTCATATTTGGAAGTATAATCATAAACAATCCCAACAAATAATGAGATTGTAACATAAAACCCTTAACACTTTAGTAAATTTTGAATCATAAGCCCCATGAAAGAAAGAAAAATATATGGATATGTAAATAACCATAAAATTGATAATAATAATCATAATATATATTCATGGGTAGTATATACACCACAAAATAGAAACAAGTGGCAAATAAATCATGTGTCTCATAGAAATAAAATTGTGAAAAAATACCCTTAACTCAAGTGTCAAATTTCTCTATACACATTAGAACATCCTATATAAAAAATATAGGTTTATTATACATATATTATAGAACCATAATCATATATATGATACCATATATGCTTTACTTATGACCTTTTATTACCCATTTATTAACAATTCCATGTTAAATCATGTTTCAGGTAATATCTACTTTGTTTTTCATGTATGTTTTGGTTTGGTATTTTCAATAATTTTACTCAGATAGATAATGTCCTAATATATTTATTTATCTATTTTTTTTAACATTTTGGATTTTATACACTTCTTTCCAAAGAGGGATTCATAAAGATCCATTTGAATGTTTGAGTGAAAGATATCTTTTCATGAAAACTCAACTAGAGGAAGGTGTTGATATTGACTACCTTTGAAATACATATAATAAGACCTAAATACATCCTATTGGGTTTAAATGGTTCTATTAGACTGAACATATGTCCGAGGATGATACATAGTGCTGAAACTCAACTCTGTATCAAGATCTTGATAAAGAATTCCCTAGAACTTTGAGGTAAACCTTAGATCCTGATCAAATATAATAGAATGTGGTACTCCATGAATCCTTACCACTTACTTAATGTGTGTTCTATAAATATGATCGAGAGATAAATACTGTATGATATTAATGAAGTTTGATTACTTTTTAAGGAAATCAACTACAACCCATATAGCAATTTTCCCTTTATATGTTCTGAGGAGTCCAGTGACAAAATCCATAGTGATGTTTTCTCATTTCCATTTTAGTATGGGTAATGTTTGTAACATCCACTTATAATTTTATATATCACACTTTAATTTTTCAAATACCAATCACCAAGATAAAAATTCTAAAATATATCTCTTCATATCATCCCACCATAAATACTCTTTCAAATCTCTATACATATTTTTACTTCCAGGATGAATAAATAATGAAGAACTATGAGATTCCTACAACATATCATTAAAATATGGTATTGATAGGATATATACATGGTTCATGAACCTTATCATTCCATTATAATCAAGTTTAAACTTAGGAATTTTTTTGAACTTCTTCTAAAGATTTATATCTTACTTATGCGCCTCTTTAATCTTCACTTGGATAGATGGTTGAACACTTATCTGAGCAAGATAAGATATACCATTCCTACATGATTTCTAGGTCAAAAATTTGTAAATACATAAATATTATATATTTTCTTATTATCATCATAGATAATATAGCATGATCATTTCAACTCAAAGCATCGACCACCTTGTTTTCTTTTCTAGGGTGGTAATGTATTGAGCAGTCATAATATTTAATGAGCTCCAATCATCTTCTCTGGTGCATGTTCAATTATTTCCATGTGAATATATACTTTAAACTTTTATGATCAATATATATATCATAACATTATACATAAAGATAATTCATCTATATATTTAATGCAAAAAATATTGCTTCTAACTCCAAATCATGATTTGGTTATTTTTTCTCATGAACCTTCATTTGATGTGAGGAATAAGACATCACCGTATCATTCTACATGAGGAAACATACTAGTCCCTTATTCAATGAATCAATATAGATTATAAAATCTTATCTACTATAGGGTAATATAAGAATATGTGTGCTGACTAACCTTGTCATCAGTTCCTTTAAATTTTTCTCACATTCATCCATCAATATTAATTTAAATTCCTTATGAGTTAAAATGATGATTAGATTAGAAATATATTAGAAATTATCCATAAACCATCAATAATATCCTATAAAATTAGAAAAATTTCATATTACAGTCACATTGGTTAGTATAGGCCAATGCTTAATATCCTTAATCTATAATTGATCCACCTATATACCCTCTCTTGTGATTATATGACCAAAAAATGAATATTTTTAATGCCAAAATTTACACATTGTAATTTTTTCATATAGTTTCTCCTTCCACAGGGTCTTCAATGCAATTCTCAAGTGATATTTTGGAGTTGGTTCCCTAAGACCAACTATTTATACTTTGATTACATGTATATTTTACTATTTTAATATCAATAACATATTATTAGATATTTTTCATTATTCGTCATGAATTTAATATAATAATGTCCTAATATATATGTCACATTTATAAGTTCATTGAAATTCCGTGATATAATGAGAACTTGAAAGTGATATAAATATATTCTTAAATATAGATATATATTGGATAACATACTGTGATAGGAAACATAGTATGTATAATTTTAGGTAAGATTACTCATAAGTAGACGAGGCTTCTTCTCATGGAGTTTGCACTTGTAATCTCCAAGATGGGAGATTATGAGAACAGACCCGCTAGTAGGATCTACACATGTTTTGGTGTCATTAGATATTATTATTTGTGAGTGTGTGTAATGGTCCTTAGACTTTAATATTATAATTGATTCATGTCATGAATCATACACTTAGATTTACTAGTGAAAACCATCACACTATATGTTGGCAGGAAGTAAGGTACATTGGGTGAAACACAAATGACATGTTATTAATGGATAATTTGAGGAAGGATTTTTCCATTCCATCTATGTGGAAGATTATATATCATCACTTTGATTGAAATAGAACTTTCATATTATATTTCTTGTCTATAGTGTAAATGATTCATTTATTTCATATATTCAAAGAAAGGCATATCAATCACATAGGTTGATGACAAGGATGCACAACTGTAACATACCAAGCAAGTAATGAATATTATATATTTTTATCTATGTCTATTTATGAATTAGATAGTGTTTTAGAGGCTTAAAATGAGAATAAATCCAATCTTAAGAAAGGAATACACTAATATTTTTAAAAGATTGTTTTACTGCCTTTTGATGGCAAACCATTTTTAAATCAAACTTTTGACAATTTTATAAGCTCTATTTGTCAAAATAAACTTATTATTTATGATTGGGACATTTAAATTTACATTGGATAATTTTTTTGGTATTTTTCTGACAATGTTCATTTTTTAATGAATAGTGAAAAATACTGCATTTTACATCAAAACTTCTTTTTCATATAATTTAATTATATGGTTAGATTATCTTTTTAATTGGTTTTAAAGTTTAAATAGAATATATTTTTACCATTTAATCCAATAGTGGTCGTTGGAATTAATTTCACTTTGAAATTGGACTTAAACTAGTGTCAATCTTTTGATACTTATTGTTTCATAAAAACACGCTATTTGCTCTGACAGCGGGAATTAATTATTAAATTAATTAATGTAACTTATATGTTTTAAATTTTGCAAAATAGACATCATTTTTGAATTCGGAATATCAAATATAGCTTAGGGTGAAGTTTTGGTATTTTTCTGAAAAACTTCAATTTTTGATGAATAGTGAATCCACTAAGTGGTACTTATAAAAACTGATTTTCCGTTTAAATGAAATTTTACCACCTCTGTGTTTTGAATTTCAAAAATCCGACATACATGGTTGTCATTAAGAAGTAAAATGTGGTTCAATGAGATTAAAATAATTTTTTGGTGAATAGTAACTTTTAAGTTTTTAATCGCGATTAGAGGTAATTAGTGTAATTTAAGGTAAGAATAATGTTTTAATAATATGAAATGAACTTGACAAATGTCCTACACTTATTGGATGTGTCATGGCCGACCATGAAAACCCATGGGTTGATTTTTGGGACCCCATGGAGCCACTTTGGTAAGATAATGACATTAATGCCTTTTATTTAAAGTAAAAGTAAAAATGACACAAACATGAATTGTTTTACTAAAACAATTTTTAAATGGGGTTATACAAGTCAGATTTTTGACTATAAATAGTAATTGGAAAGATAAAAAGATTTCCTACATCATATTATTTGTTTTATAATTTTTAGACATTAAATAAATTAAATTATTTATGACACCATGATGATGCAGCGATTACCTCATTATTTAACGATTTAAATAAAATGAAAAGATAATGTAAAATCTAAGACCTAAACATGTAGAAAACCGACTGGATGAGTATATTTCGAACTCTTATCACCTTATCCTCAAAATATATCAATTTGGGACCTCTAAAATCCGAAACTCATTTGAAAATAAAGTAAACTTTTATACCTTTCCAAGAGTGCCCCTCCTCTCCTCTTATAAAAGGCCCCCACCTCTACCACCTTACCCACACTTACAAAGCCTTTGGCTCGGCCAAACACTGATAATTTTGTCTCTACAAATCCCTCTATTACTCCTAGAAGCCTCACTTTGTGCAGAAGTCTTCCCAAGGAAGCCTTTGAGCTCAAATAAAAAAGAGTTACCCGATTTAAAGGTAGTGTCTTCTCTTGTTTTCTTATGTTTTATTTTGCTTCTCCAACCCCCTAAACTCTTTTTATTCATTTCTTTTGTAACAAAACCAGTATCTTAAATATACTAGGATGTTTTTATAAGAATTATTAGAGCTAAACTTACACACACCTACATCTAATGGTTAAAGAACATACTGTTTCCGTGGATGGAGAATTTCTGCCTCACGAAATGATGATTGTTCAATATTCTTTTAACACCTTCAAAGGTGGACATTAAGATGAAACTATATTTATATATGATATATAATATGTTTATGTTTTACTTAAGCTTATGTATTTTTAATTTATGTCATACCTTTATGGTTTCCATTATGAGTAAACGCGATATCTTTATTTTAGGAAGTGCGGACTACCGCCCCCTCAAAGTGATTTGATTCGTTAATGAAATATGTGGGACATATAAAGGATGTAATTAATGATATTATAAATGATATTATACTGGAATTATAATATAACTTTATATCATTATGATTCCATTCCATAAAATACAAAATAGAAATGAAAGTAGCGTTCATGCGTACGTACGACTTACCGTCTCCATGAACGATGCATTTCATTTATTACCTCTAAATGTTATGTAATATTATAAATTAATGTATATACTGGATATATATGATATCTATATCATGAGTATAACTCTGGATATAATGGATACATGAACAAATTGTAATTATAATGAGTTTATTTTTGACTTAAGTACCAATGATCGTTAAAACGACCGTTATTAACTTAAATAATTACATAGTGTTCATGAAATGGTAATAAGTGATATAAAAGGAATACTGAACTTGAAAAAGGTTCTTAAGCAAGTAGAAATTAACTCAAGTTTATTATTCCGGACGTTAAAGAATGATCGAGTCAAGTCGGACCCGAGGTAAGGGAACTTCTTAACCCAATTTCTATTCTTTGGGTTAATCTCCTATTTCAAATTATGTCATGATATTATTATGTCCTATATTTTATTTGTACTTTCTTTATGTTTACTTATAGTGAATACACATAATAGATTTATTTTATTTAAAAAAATGATATTTGTATGGGACTTCGTCTCAATCTCCTTTCATTGAGGCATATTTTGTTTTATACACAACCTTCTTTTATACGGTGTATAAACCCCTTTGACTTTTATGTTTATCCAAAAGGAATATTTTTTATACTAATCGTTTTACTAAACGAAAAAAGTGAATGTTTTTGTCATACGTATGCGGTGACAACGACTTCTCCACCGCTATGACCATTATTTGAGTTTCGGCTTACTCTACAAGCCATACCTTTTTTTTAAAAGAAAAATAAATACCATGTTTTACTTTTCTTTTATTTTGGTATTGAAAATGGTTTTCATAATGTTTTTATATCAATGTGTTGTATTGAAATCTTGTGATTGAAAAGTGGAAATGTTATGTTTCCTTTATGCATGTTTTATGTGATACGATTATGTTATGGTTCTTGGGCATTATTATGAAGACGGGTGGTTCCGTGATAAACTAAGGGCGGGTGAGCCCGATATAGCTCTCCAATGAATTGGGTAACGTGAAGGAGTTAAACATTAAGGTTTCCCTGAAGAGATTTAGGGAATATACTATGATGGGTATTCCAAACGTAACCAAGAGGGTTACTCCCTACGTAAGAATGTTATGAATGCCTCAAGTTACCTTTATGTCTTATGATTTCTATGATTTATTCATGATTTGATGAGGTATGTAAAAGTGCTTATGTTTTATGGGTAAAGTTTTATTTCATTGATTCTTATGTATACATGTACTCATGTTTCCTTTCCATATTTTTATATCCCTTACTAAGCTTTTTATGCTCATCCCAAGTTTTTGAAATGTTTTTCACAGGTCAAGGGAAAGTTACATGATATGATGATAGTGTCAAGGAAGTGTCAAGAAAGAATCCATGTTTTATTTTAAATATGTTTCCATTGATGGGAAAAATGAATACTATCTTTTATGTAACCACTTTGTTTAAATGTGGAATGTAATGCAAGTTTTATGATCTAATTCTCTAAAACTCTAAACCTGAAAAGATCCTCAATGTGGAATCTTGTAATAACTCAAGATTAAGTAAAGTTTAAGGCTGAGGCCTTATAGTTGGTATCAGAGGTCGGTTTAGATAACTTTAGGAGTTAGAATTTTATTAAATGATTATCCAAAAATATTTTTTTTATGGTCAAATTGAAATGATATAGCATTTGAAGATTACCATGTTGCTTCATCTAAGACATGTTTGTTCAGAATGGTTTTCCTTAGAGGAAACAGGGAAGCAGTGCTAGGAAGGCATACATAAGGAAATAACCTTCCGAATCAGCATCCTAAGATGGTCGGAATTGGACCTGAACAGTTTGTTGCAGTAATGACGTAGTTGACTCAAGTGATAAATGGTGGTGGTATCCATGCACGAGATCATCCAGATCAACCGCAGAGGAACATGTTAGTGGTGGAACATTTCATGAGGCAACATCCCCCATCATTCAGAGGATCATCTATCCCTGTGCTAGCTGAAGGGTGGATTAAAGCATTGGAGAAGATTTTCGATTTCATGGGGTGTTCAGACAATCAAAAGGTTAGTCTTTCTATTTACCGTTTGGAGGGTGAAGTAGATCAGTGGTGGTCGATGGATAAAAATATCAGGGACGCTGATGATATTGATGCTCTCGATTGGGATGAATTCAAAGGTATGTTTCTTGAGAAGTATTTTCCAAAGGATGTTCGACTTAGGATGGAAAAACAATTCCTGGAATTGAGGCAAGAGGAGGACTCAGTGGCTGCCTATGAAGAAAGGTTCACTCGATTGGCAAGGTATGCTCCAAATTTTATCCGAGACCTTGATAGTAAAATCAATCATTTTTACTTAGGATTAAAGCCAAAATATTGAAGGGCTTTAGCTTCTCACGAGTTCAAGAGTTATGAAAAGCTTGTTCGATGTGCTGAGAAGGTGGAAATAGAGTTTTCCGATGATCAAGTATTCTATAACAACCAGTAGAAGAAGAGACCGAGGTGGCTGGAGAAAGGAAATAATTCTTCAAAAAGGTCTGACGGTAAGAAAACTAAGTTTCCAGTTTGTGATAAATGTTGTAAAAGGCATGCTGGGGAATTTCTTCTGAATTCTGGAAAGTGCTACCAATGTGGTAAGATGGGACAAAAGGCTCGTGATTACACTGAAAAAGATAAAGGTGATGGTAAGTCCAAATTTGATTTGTAGTTAGTGAAATGTTTTAAGTGTAATGAGATGGGTCACTATGCAAACGAGTGTCCGACAAATAGCTCGAGTGATGGGAAGCAGTTAGACTAAAAGAAGAAAGGGGTGGTGAAATCCTTTTCAACTACTTCAGCAGATGTTGGTCCATCAAATGAAGTGGTATCAGGTACTTTGTTTGTTTTTTCAGATTATGCCAGTGTGTTGTTTGATTTGGGGTCTACACATTCTTTCATATCTGAAAACCTTTATAGTAAAATGGGAATACCATCTCAAGAAATGACTCCTGAACTTTTGGTAAAAACACCTGGGGGAAATGTTGAGGCAAAAATAATTTATAATAATCTTCCTATCCTTATCTATGGAAAGAACCTACTTGAAAACCTTATTGTTTTACCTCTAGTAGAGTTTGATGTTATACTGGGTATGGATTGGCTCTCTATTTACTATGCTAATATTGAATGTAGAGCTAAATAAGTTTCTTTTCAGAAAGAATTTCAGTTTGTGTACAAGAATGAACCCTTACAGTTGATAACGTATCAAGAGGCCGAGAAACTTGTAAAAGATAGAAATGAATGTTACCTTGCACATATTGTTGAAAAAATGGAACTATTCAGATTAATGATGTGCCAGTGGTAAATTAGTATCCTGATGTTTTTCCTGATGAGTTTCCTGGAATAATACTAGATCGGGAAGTTGAGTTTACTATAGACTTAGTTCCTGATTCTAAGCCAATTTCAAAACCCCCTTATCGAATGGCTCAAATTGAACATTTAGAGTTGAAGGAGAAATTGCAAGATTTATTAGAGAAAGTTTTCATTCGACCTATCACATCACCATGGGGTGCTCCTGTTTTATTTTTTAAAAAGAAAGATGGTTCTATGAGACTTTTCATTGATTATAGAGCCTTGAATAACATCACTGTTAAGAAAAAATATCCTTTTCCTCATATCGATGATTTGTTTAATCAGCTCCAGGGAGCTCAGTATTTTTCAAAGATTGACCTGGGAACGGGGTACCATTAGTTGAAGGTAAAGGAAGCAGATATTCCGAAGACTGCGTTTCGAATAAGATATGTCCATTATGAATTTGTAGTAATACCTTTTGGGATAACCAATGCACCTGCTGTATTCATGGACTTAATGAATATAATTTTCCATGAGTTCTTGGATAATTTTGTGGTGGTTTTCATTGATGATATTTTGGTGTTTTCTAAAAGTAAATAAGAGCATGAAAGAAATTTAAGGGTTATTTTTCAAACCTTAAAAGAAAAGAAATTGTATGGGAAATTCAACAAGTGTGAGTTTTGGTTGCAACAAATTTCTTTCCTTGGTCACATTGTTTCAAAATATGGGATAACTGTTGATCCTGAAAAAACAAAAGTTGTTGAAGAATGTCCAAGACCCACAAATATAACTGAGATTCGTAGTTTCCTTGGTTTGGCAGGCTATTACCGAAGGTTTGTTAGAAATTTTTCTCTGTTATCTAGTCCAATGACTATGCTAACTCGGAAGGGTGTTAAGTTTATCTGGACAAAAGAATGTGATGATTGTTTTTAGGAGTTGAAAAGAAGAATGGCGAATGATCCAGTTTTGGCACTACCTTCCAGGGATGGAGAGTTTGTTATCTACAGTGATGCTTCACTGAAAGGACTTGGTTGTGTCCTAATGCAGAATGATCAGTTAATTGCTTATGCTTCACGACAGTTGAAAACTCATGAGGTAAATTACCCTACACATGATTTGGAATTAGCTACTGTTGTTTTTGATTTAAAGATTTGGAGGCATCATTTGTATGGAGTAAAGTGTGAAATGTATACTGATCACAAAAGTTTAAAGTATATATTCACTCAGAAAGAATTGAACATGAGACAGAGGAGATGGCTAGAATTAATCAAGGATTATGATTGTAAAATTCATTACCATCCGGGAAAAGCAAATAAAGTGGCTAATGCTTTGAGTCGAAAACGTAATGCTTCATTAACAATGTTGCATTTGGAACGCGATCCTTTAGTTAAGGATTTGATGAACTTTGGCATAGAAGTTTTTGGTGCAAGATGTTCTTCTGTTTTGTTTCAGGTATCAGTGAAATCTTCTCTATCAGACAGAATCAAGCAAGCACAGAAGCAAGACAATGAGTTGCAGAAAAAGGTAGAGCTGGTTCAGAAGGGTAAGTTTCCTAAATTAAACATTGATAATGATTGTGTTTTGAGATTTGGGAAGAGATTGTGTGTGCCATGTGACTCACAGTTGAAGAGAGAGTTGTTAAGTGAAGATCATAGTTCTCCATTTTCAGTTCATCCAGGTAGTACTAAGATGTATAGAGATCTTCGGGAGTATTACTGGTGGGATGGAATGAAAAGGGATATTGCTGATTTTACTGTGAAGTGTTTGACTTGTTAGCAGGTTGAAGTAGAGCGGCAGTTACCGAAAGGGATTCTTCATCCTTTACCAGTGCCAGAGTGGAAATGGGAAAATATATCCATGGACTTCGTTGTGGGATTGCCGAAGACACCTCGAGGTAATAATGCAATCTGGGTTATTGTTGATCGCTTGACTAAATCTGCTAATTTCCTTGCTATATGAGATACTTTTTCCCTAGATCAACTTTCCCATTTGTATCTTAAAGAGATAGTCAGGTTACATGGATTTCCTCTCTCCATTTTATCTGATCGTGATCCCAGGTTTACTTCTAACTTTTGGATAGGCCTTCAGAAGTCATTGGGTACTGAATTAAATTTTAGTACATCTTTTCATCCTCAATCAGATGGGTATTCAGAACGAACAATTCAGACTTTGGAAGATATGCTACGTGCTTGTTCGATGGATTATCAGGGAAGTTGGGACCAACATCTTTCCTTGGTTGAATTTTCATATAATAACAGTTTTCATTCCAGTATACAGATGGCACCATTTGAGGCATTATATGGCAAACAGTGTCGAACTCCAGCTTTTTGGGATGAAGTGGGTGAAAAGAAGATGATGGGACCAGAATTGGTAGAAGAGTTGGCAGAAAAAGTTCAGCTGATACAGAAACACATGAGAACAGCTCAGAGCAGGCAGAAGAGTTATGCGGTCAATATGAGGAAGGATCTCTCTTTTGAGGTAGGTGATCATGTTTTTCTCAAAGTATCACCATGGAAACGTGTGATGCGATTTGGTAAGATAGGAAAGCTAAGTCCAAGGTTCATTGGACCATATGAAATTCTGGAGAGAGTTGGATCAGTTGCTTACCGAGTGGCTTTACCATCGAGTTTATCTCAAGTACACAATGTTTTTCATGTTTCAATGTTAAGGAAGTACATGCCAGATCCATCTCATGTTTTGAGTCCAGAGGTAGTTCAGCTGGAAGAGAACCTATCTTATGAGGAACAATGGGTCCAGATTCTTGACCACAGGGAGGAAGTGCTACGGAATAAGGTGATTCATCAGGTAAATGTTTTGTGAAAAAACCACATGATTGAAGAGGCAACATGGGAATCTGAAAATGCAATGAGGGATAAATACCCCCACTTATTCGATAAGTAAATAAATTGCGGGGACCCAATTTTCTGAAGGGGGGAAGGATGTAACATCCCAAGTAAGTAATGAATAATATATATTTTTATCTATGTCTATTTATGAATTAGATAGTGTTTTATAGGCTTAAAATGAGAATAAATCCAATCTTAAGCAAGGAATACACTAATATTTTTAAAAGATTGTTTTACTGCCTTTTAATGGAAAACCATTTTTAAATAAAACTTTTGCCAATTTTATAAGCTCTATTTTTCAAAATAAACTTATTATTTATGATTGGGACATTGAAATTTACATTGGATATTTTTTTTGGTATTTTTCTGACAATGTTCATTTTTTAATGAATAGTGAAAAATACTGCATTTTACATCAAAACTGCTTTTTCATCTAATTTAATTATATGGTTATATTATCTTTTTAATTGGTTTTAAATTGTAAATAGAATATATTTTTACCATTTAATCCAATAGTGGTCGTTGGAATTAATTTCACTTTGAAATTGGACTTAAACTAGTGTCAATCTTTTGATACTTATTGTTTCATAAAAACACACTATTTGCTCTGACAGCAGGAATTAATTATTAAATTAATTAATATAACTTATATGTTTTTAATTTTGAAAAATAGACATCATTTTTGAATTCGGAATATCAAATATATCTTAGGGTGAAGTTTTGGTATTTTTATGAAAAACTTCAATTTTTGATGAACAGTGAAACCACTAAGTGGTACTTATAAAAACTGATTTTCCATTTAAATGAAAATTTACCACCTCTGTGTTTTTAATTTAAAAAATCCTACATACATGGTTGTAATTAACAATTAAAATGTGGTTCAATGGGATTAAAATAATTTTTTGGTGAAAAGTAACTTTTAAGTTTTTAATCGCGATTAGAGGTAATTAGTGTAATTTAAGGTAAGAATAATGTTTTAATAATATGAAATGAACTTGAAACATGTCCTACCCTTATTGGATGTGTCATGGCCGACCATGAAAACCCATGGGTATATTTTTGGGACCCCATGGAGCCACTTGGGTAAGATAATGACATTAATGCCTTTTATTTAAAGTAAAAGTAAAAATGACACAAACATGAATTGTTTTACTAAAACAATTTTTAAATGGGGTTATACAAGTCATATTTTTGACTATAAATAGTAATTAAAAATCTAATAATATTTCCTACATCATAGTATTTTTTTATAATTTTTAGACTTTAAATAAATTAAATTATGTATGACACCATGATGATGCAACGATTACCTCATTATTTAACGATTTAAATAAAATGAAACGATAATGTAAAATCTAAGACCTACACATGTCAAAAACATATTGGATGAGTATATTCCGAACTCTTATCACCTTATCCTCAAAATAAATCAATGTAGGACCTTTAAAATCCGAAACTCATTTGAAAATAAAGTAACCTTTTATACCTTTCCAAGAGTGCCCCTCCTCTCCTCTTATAAAAGGCCCCCACCTCTACCACCTTACCCACACTTACAAAGCCTTTGGCTCAGACAAAAACTGATAATTTTGTCTCTACACATCCCTATCTTACTTCTATAAACCTCAATTTGGGCATAAGTCTTCCCAAGGAAGCCTTTGAGCTCAAATCAAAAAGAGTTACCCGATTTAAAGGTAGTGTCTTCTCTTGTGTTCTTATGTTTTATTTTGCTTCTCCAACCCCCTAAAATCTTTTTATTAATTTATTTTGAAACAAAAAAATTATCTTCCATATACTAGGATGTTTTTATAAGAATTATTAGAGCTACAATTACAGACACCTACATCTAATTGTTAAAGAACATACTGTTTCTGTGGATGGAGAATTTCTGCCTCACGAAATGATGATTGTTCAATATTCTTTTAACACCTTAAAAGGTGGCCATTAAGATGAAACTATATTTATATATGATATATAATATGTTTATGTTTTACTTAAGCTTTTGTATTTTTCATTTATGGCATACCTTTATGGTTTCCATTATGGGTAAACGCGATATCTTTATTTTAGGAAGTGCAGACTACCGCCCCCTCAAAGTGATTTGATTCATTAATGCCATATGTGGGACATATAAAGGATGTAATTAATGATATTATATATGATATTAAACTGGAATAATAATATACCTTCATATCATTATGATTACATTCCATAAAATACGAAATAGAAATGAAAGTAGCGTTCATGCATACGTACGGCTTACCGTCTCCATGAACGATGCATTTCATTTCTTACCTCTAAATGTTATGTAATATTATAAATGCATGTATATACTGGATATATATGATATATATGATATCTAAATCCTGAGTATAACTCTGGATATAATGGATACATTAACAACTTGTAATTATAATGAGTTTATTTTTGACTCAAGTACCAATGATCGTTAAAACAACCGTTATTAACTTAAATAATTACATAGTGTTCATGACATGGTAATAAGTGATATAAAAGGAATAATGAAGTTGAAAAGGGTTCTTAAGAAAGTATAAATTAACTCAAGTTTATTATTCAGGACGTTAAATAATGATCGAGTCAAGTCGGACCCGAGGTAAGGGAACTTCTTAACCCAATTTTTATTCTTTGGGTTAATCTCCTATTTCAAATTATGTCATGATATTATTATGTCCTATCTTGTATTTGTAATTTCTTTATGTGTACTTATAGTGAATACACATAATAGATATATTTTATTTAAAAAAAATTATATTTTTATGGGACTTCGTCTCAATCTCCTTTCATTGAGGCATATTTTGTTTTATACACAACCTTCTTTTATACAGTGTATAAACCATTTTGAATTTTACATTTATCCAAAAGGAATATTTTTTATAAGAAGCGTTTTACTAAACAACAAAAGGGAATGTTTTTGTCGTACGTATGCGGTGACAACGACTTCTCCGCCGCCGTGACCATTATTTGAGTTTCGGCTTCCTCTACAAGCCATACCATTTTTTTAAAAGAAAAATAAATACCATGTTTTACTTTTCTTTTATTTTGGTATTGAAAATGGTTTTCATAATGTTTTTATATCAATGTGTTGTATTGATATCTTGTGATTGAAATGTGGAAATGTTATGTTTCCTTTATGCATGTTTTATGTGATACGATTATGTTATGGTTCTTGGGAATTATTATGAAGATGGGTGGTTTCGTGATAAACTAAGGGATGGTGATCCCGATATAGCTCTCTAATGCATTGGGTAACACGAAGGAGTTAAACGTTAAAGTTTCTACGAAGAGATTTAGGAAATATACTGTGACGGGTTTTCCAAATGTAACCAAGAGGGTTACTCCATACGTAAGAATGTTGTGAATGCCTCAAATTACCTTTATGTCTTTTGATTTCTATGATTTATTAATGATTTGATGAGGTATGTTAAAGTGCTTATGTTTTATGGGTAAAGTTTGATTTCATTGATTCTTATGTATACATGTACTCAGGTTTCCTTTCCATATTTTTATATCCCTTACTGAGATTTTTATGCTCATCCCAAGTTTTTGAAATGATTTTCACAGGTCAAGGGAAAGGTACATGATATGATGATAATTTCAAGGAAGTGTCAAGAAAGAATCCATGCTTTATTTTAAATATGGTTCCATTGATGGGAAAAATGAATACTATCTTTTATGTAACCACTTTGTTTAAATGTGGAATGTAATGCAAGTTTTATGATCTAATTCTATAGAACTCTAAACCTGAAAAGATCCTCAATGTGGAATCTTGTAATAACTCAAGATTAAGTAAGGTTTAATGCTGGGGCCTTATAGTTGGTATCAGAGGTCGGTTTAGATAACTTTAAGAGTTAGAATTTTATTAAATGATTATCCAAAAATATTTTTTTATGGTCAAATTGAAATGATATAGCATTTGAAGATTACCATGTTGCATCATCTAAGACATGTTTGTTCAGAATGGTTTTTCATAGAGGAAATAGGGAAGTAGTGCTAGGAAGGCATACAGAAGGAAATAACCTTTCGAATCAGCATCTAGAGATGGTCGGAATTGGAACTGAAAAGTTTGTTGCAGTAATGGCGCAATTGACTCAAGCGATAAATGGTGGTGGTATCCATGCATGAGATCAGCCAAATCAACCATAGAGGAACATGCCAGTGGTGGAACATTTCATGAGGCAACATCCCCCATCATTCAGAGGATCATCTATCCCTGTGCTAGCTAAAGGGTGGATTAAAGCACTGAATAAGATTTTCGATGTCATGTGGTGTTCAGACAATCAAAAGGTTAGTCTTGATATTTACCGTTTGGAGGGTGAAGCAGATCAGTGGTGGTCGATGGTTAAAAATATCAGGGACGCTGATGATATTGATTCTCTTGACTGGGATGAATTCAAAGGTATGTTTCTTGAGAAGTATTTTCCTAAGGCTGTTCGACTTAGGATGGAAAAAAAATTCCTGGAATTGAGGCAAGAGGAGGACTCATTGGCTGCCTATGAAGAAAGGTTCACTCGATTGGCAAGGTATGCTCCAAATTTTATCCGAGACCTTGATAGTAAAATCAATCGTTTTTTACTCAGGATTAAAGCCAAAATATCGAAAGGATTTAGCTTCTCGCGAGTTCAAGATTTATGAAAAGCTTGTTCGATGTGCTGAGAAGGTGTAAATGGAGTTTTCCGATGATCAAGTGTTCTATAACAACAAGAAGAAGAAGAGACCGAGGTGGCAGGAGAAAGGAAAGAATTATTCAAAAAGGTATGATGGTAAGAAAACTAAGTTTCCAGTTTGTGATAAATGTGGTAAAAGGCATGCTAGGGAATGTCTTCTGAATTCTGGAAAGTGCTATCGATGTGGTATGATGAGACATAAGGCTCGTGATTGCACTGAAAAAGATCAAGGTGATGGTAAGTCCAAATTTGATTTGCAGTTTGTGAAATGTTTTAAGTGCAATGAGATGGGTCACTATGAAAACGAGTGTCCGACAAAGAGCTCGAGTGATGGGAAGCAGTTAGACTACAAGCAGAAAGGGGTGGTGAAATCCTTTGCAACTACTTCAGAAGATTTTGGGCCATCAAATGAAGTGGTATAAGGTACTTTCTTTGTTTTTTCAGATTATGCCAGTGTGTTGTTTGATTCAGGGTCTACACATTCTTTCATCGCTGAAAACTTTTCTAGTAAAATGGGAATACCATCTCAAGAAATGACTCCTGAACTTTTGGTAAAAACACCTGGGGGAAATGTTGACGCAAAAAGAATTTATAAGAATCTTCCTATCCTTATCTGTGGAAAGAACCTACTTGAAAACCTTATTGTTTTACCTCTAGTAGAGTTTGATGTTATCCTGGGTATGGATTGGATCTCTAGTTACCATGCTAAGATTGACTATAGAGCTAAAGAAGTTTCCTTTTAGAAATAATTTTAGTTTGTGTACAAGAATGAACCCTTACTGTTGATAACGTATCAAGAGGCCGAGAAACTTGTAAAATATGGAAATGAATGTTACCTTGCACATATTGTTGAAAAAAGGGAACTATTCAGATTAATGATGTGCTAGTGGTAAATGAGTATCCTGATGCTTTTCCTGATGAGTTGCCTAGAATAATACCAGTTCGAGAAGTTGAGTTTACTGTAGACTTAGTTCCTGATGCTAAGCCAATTTCAAAACCCCCTTATCGAATGGCTCAAATTGAAATTTTAGAGTTGAAGGTGAAATTGCAAGATTTATTAGAGAAATGTTTCATTCGACCTAGCACATCACCATGGGGTTCTCTTGTTTTATTTTTTAAAAAGAAAGATGGTTCTATGAGACTTTGCATTGATTATAGAGCCTTGAATAACATCACTGTTAAGAACAAATATCCTTTGCCTCATATCGATGATTTGTTTGATCAGATCCAGGGAGCTGAGTATTTTTCAAAGATTGACCTGAGATTGAGGTACCATCAGTTGAAGGTAAAGGAAGCAGATATTCCGAAGACCGTGTTTCGAACAAGATATGGCCATTTTGAATTTTTAGTAATGCCTTTTGGGATAACCAATGCACCTTCTATATTCATGGACTTAATGAATAGAATTTTACATGAGTTCTTGGATAAGTTTGTGGTGGTTTTCATTGATGATATTTTGGTGTTTTCTAAAAGTAAAGAAGAGCATGAAAGACATTTAAGGGTTATTTTGAAAACCTTAAAAGAAAAGAAATTGTATGGGAAATTCAGCAAGTGTGAGTTTTGGTTGCAACAAATTTCTTTCCTTGGTCACATTGTTTAAAAAGATGGGATAACTGTTGATGCTGCAAAAACAAAAGTTGTTGAAGAATGGCCAAGACCCACAAATGTAACTGAGATTCGTAGTTTCCTTGGTTTGTAAGTCTATTACCGAAGGTTTGTTAGAAATTTTTCCCGGTTATCTAGTCTAATGACTAAGCTAACTCGGAATGGTGTTAAGTTTATCTGGACAAAAGAATGTGATGATTGTTTTCAGGAGTTGAAAAGAAGATTGGTGAATGCTCCAGTTTTGGCACTACCTTCCAGGGATGGGGAGTTTGTTATCTACAATGATGTTTCACTGAAAGGACTTGGTTGTGTCCTAATGCAGAATGATCAGGTAATTGCTTATGCTTCACGATAGTTGAAAACTCATGAGGTAAATTACCCTACACATGATTTGGAATTAGATGCTGTTGTTTTTGCTTTAAAGATTTGGAGGCATCATTTGTATGGAGTAAAGTGTGAAATATATACTGATCAAAAAAGTTTAAAGTATATATTCAATCAGAAAGAATTGAACATGAGACAGAGGAGATGGATAAAATTAATCAAGGATTATGATTGTACAATTCATTACCATCTGGGAAAAGAAAATAAAGTGGCTGATGCATTGAGTCGAAAAAGTAATGCTTCATTAACAATATTGAATTTGGAACGTGATCCTTTGGTTAAGGATTTGATGAAATTTGGCATAAAAGTTTTTGGTGCAGGATGTTATTATGTTTTGTTTCAGGTATCAGTGAAATCTTCTCTATCAGACAGAATCAAGCAAGCACAGAAGCAAGACAGTGAGTTGCAAAAAAAGGTAGAGATGGTTCAGAAGGGTAAGTTTCCTGAATTAAACATTGATAATGATTGTGTTTTGAGATTTGGAAAGAGATTGTGTGTGCAATGTGATTCATAGTTGAAGAGAGATTTGTTATGTGAAGCTCATAGTTCTCCGTTTTCAGTTCATCCAGGCAGTACTAAGATGTATAGATATCTTTGGGAGTATTACTGGTGGGATGGAATGAAAAGGGAAATTGCTGATTTTACTGTGAAGTGTTTGACTTGTCAGTAGGTTAAAGCAGAGCGAAAGTTACCGAAAGGGATGCTTCAGCTTTTACCAGTGACAGAGTGGAAATGAGAAAATATATCCATGGACTTCTTTGTGGGATTTCCGAAGACACCTCGAGGTAATAATGCAATCTAGGTTATTGTTGATCGCTTGACTAAATCTGCTCATTTCCTTGCTATACGAGATAATTTTTCCCTAGATCAACTTTCCCGTTTGTATCCTAAAGAGATAGTCAGGTTACATGGAGTTCCTCTCTCCATTGTATCTGATCGTGATCCCATGTTTACTTCTAACTTTTGGAAAGGCCTTCAGAAGTCGTTGGGTACTGAATTAAATTTTAGTACAACTTTTTATCCTCAATCAGATGGGCAGTCAGAACGAACAATTAAGAATTTAGAAGATATGCTACGTGTTTGTTCGATGGATTATCAGGGAAGTTGGGACAAACATCTTTTCTTGGTTGAATTTTCATATAATAACAGTTTTCATTCCAGTATACAGATGGCACCATTTGAGGAATTATATGGAAACGGTGTCGAACTCCAGCTTTTTGGGATGAAGTGGGTGAAAGGAAGCTGATGGGACCAGAATTGGTAGAAGAGTTGGCAGAAAAATTTCAGCTGATACAAAAACACATGAGAACAGCTCAGAGCAGACAGAAGAGTTATGCGGACAATAGGAGGAAGGATCTCTCTTTTGAGGTAGGTGATCATGTTTTTCTCAAAGTATCACCATGGAAAAGTGTGATGCGATTTGGTAAGAAAGGAAAGCTGAGTCCAAGGTTCATTGGACCATATGAAATTCTGGAGAGTGTTGGATCAGTTGCTTACCGAGTGGCTTTACCACCGAGTTTATCTCAGGTACACAATGTTTTTCATGTTTCAATGTTAAGGAAGTACATGCCAGATCCATCTCATGTTTTGGGTCGAGAGGTAGTTCAGCTGGAAGAGAACCTATATTATGAGGAACAACCGGTCCAGATTCTTGACCACAGGGAGAAAGTGTTACGGAATAAGGTGATTCATCAGGTAAGGGTTTTGTGGAAAAACCACATGATTGAAGAGGCAACATGGAAATCTGAAAATGCAATGCGGGATAAATACCCCCACTTATTCAATAAGTAAATAAATTACGGGGACGCAATTTTCTGAAGGGGGGAAGGATGTAACATCCCAAGTAAGTAATGAATAATAGATATTTTTATCTATGTCTATTTATGAATTAGATAGTGTTTTAGAGACTTAAAATGAGAATAAATCCAATCTTAAGCAAGGAATACACTAATATTTTTAAAAGATTGTTTTACTGCCTTTTGATGGAAAACCATTTTTAAATAAAACTTTTGACAATTTTATAAGCTCTATTTGTCAAAATAAAATTATTATTTATGATTTTGACATTGAAATTTACATTGGATATTTTTTTTGGTATTTTTCTGACAATGTTCATTTTTTAATGAATAGTGAAAAATACTGCATTTTACATCAAAACTGTTTTTTCATCTAATTTAATTATATGGTTAGATTATCTTTTTAATTGGTTTTAAAGTGTAAATAGAATATATTTTTACCATTTCATCCAATTGTGGTCATTGGAATTAATTTCACTTTGAAATTGGACTTAAACTGGTTTCAATCTTTTGATACTTATTGTTTCATAAAAACACGCTATTTGCTCTGACAGCGGGAATTAATTATTAAATTAATTAATGTAACTTATATGTTTTTAATTTTTCAAAATAGACATCATTTTTGAATTTGGAATATCAAATATAGCTTAGGGTGAAGTTTTGGTATTTTTCTGAAAAACTTCAATTTTTGATGAATAGTGAATCCACTAAGTGGTACTTATAAAAACTGATTTTCCATTTAAATGAAATTTTACCACCTCTGTGTTTTGAATTTCAAAAATCCGACATACATGGTTGTCATTAAGAAGTAAAATGTGGTTCAATGGTATTAAAATAATTTTTTGGTGAATAGTAACTTTTAAGTTTTTAATCGCGATTAGAGGTAATTTGTGTAATTTAAGGTAAGAATAATGTTTTAATAATATGAAATGAACTTGAAACATGTTCTAACCTTATTGGATGTGTCATGGCCGACCATGAAAACCCATGGGTCGATTTTTGGGACCCCATGGATCCACTTGGGTAAGATAATGACATTAATGTGTTTTATTTAAAGTAAAAGTAAAAATGACACAAACATGAATTGTTTTACTAAAACATTTTTTAAATGGGGTTATACAAGTCAGATTTTTGACTATAAATAGTC
Organism: Viscum album; assembly: GCA_963277665.1. Taxonomy (NCBI): domain Eukaryota; kingdom Viridiplantae; phylum Streptophyta; class Magnoliopsida; order Santalales; family Viscaceae; genus Viscum; species Viscum album. The sequence goes on from OY728128.1 coordinate 529,870,939, forward strand.
ATTGGAATTCTAAAAATATTTCCTACAACATAGTATTTTTTTTTATAATTTTTAGACATTAAATAAATTAAATTATTTATGACACCATGATGATGGAGCGATTACCTCATTATTTAACGATTTAAATAAAATGAAAATATAATGTAAAATCTAAGACCTAAACATGTCAAAAACCTATTGGATGAGTATATTTCGAACTCTTATCACCTTATCCTAAAAATAAATCAATGTGTGACCTTTAAAAGCTGAAACGCATTTGAAAATAAAGTAACCTTTTATACCTTTCCAAGAGTGCCCCTCCTCTCCTCTTATAAAAGGCCCCGACCTCTACCACATTACCCACACTTCAAAAGCCTTTGGATCGGCCAAAACCTGATCATTTTGTCTCTCCACATCCCTCTATTACTCCTAGAAGACCCACTTTGGGCAGAAGTCTTCCCAAGGAATCCTTTGAGCTCAAATAAAAAAGAGTTACCCGATTTAAAGGTAGTGTCTTCTCTTGTGTTCCTATGTTTTATTTTGTTTCTCCAAACCCCTAAACTCTTTTTATTAATTTATTTTGTAACAACACCAGTATATTACATATACTAGGATGTTTTTATAATAAGTATTAGATCTACACTTACACACACCTACATATAATGGTTAAAGAACATACTGTTTTCGTGGATGGTGAATTTCTGCCTCACGAAACGATGATTGTTCAATATTCTTTTAACACCTTCAAAGGTGGCCATTAAGATGAAACTATATTTATATATGATATATAATATTTTTATGTTTTACTTATGCTTCCGTATTTTTCATTTATGGCATACCTTTATGGTTTCCATTATGGGTAAACACGATATCTTTATTTTAGGAAGTGCGGACTACCGCCCCCTCAAAGTGATTTGATTCGTTAATGCCATATGTGAGATGTATAAAGGATGTAATTGATGATATTATATATATGATATTATACTATAATTATAATATACCTTTATATCATTATGATTACATTCCATAAAATATGAAATAGAAATGAAAGTAGCGTTCATGCGTACATACGGCTTACCATCTCCATGAACGATGCATTTCATTTCTTACCTATAAATGTTATGTAATATTATAAATGCATGTATATACTGTATATATATGATATATATGATATCTACATCATGATTATAACTCTGGATATAATGGATACATGAACAACTAGTAATTATAAAGAGTTTATTTTTGACTCAAGTACCAATGATCGTTAAAACGACCGTTATTAACTTAAATAATTACATAGTGTTCATGACATGGTAATAAGTGATATAAAAGGAATAATGAACTTGAAAAAGGTTCTTAAGAAAGTAGAAATTAACTCAATTTTATTATTCAGGACGTTAAAGAACGATCGAGTCAAGTCGGACCCGAGGTAAGGGAACTTCTTAACCCAATTTCTATTCTTTGTGTTAATATCCTATTTCAAATTATGTCATGATATTATTATGTACTATCTTGTATTTGTACTTTCTTTATGTGTAATTATAGTGAATACACATAATAGATTTATTTTATTAAAAAAATGATATTTGTATGGGACTTCGTCTCAATCTCCTTTCATTGAGGCATATTTTGTTTTATACACAACCTTATTTTATACGGTGTATAAACCCTTTTGACTTTTACATTTATCCAAAAGGAATATTTTTTATATGAAGCGTTTTACTAAACGATAAAAGGGAATGTTTTTGTCGTACATATGCGGCGACAACGACTTCTCCACCGCCGTGACCATTATTTGAGTTTCGGATTCCTCTACAAGCTATACCTTTTTTTTAAAAGAAAAATAAATACCATGTTTTACTTTTCTTTTATTTTGGTATTGAAAATGGTTTTCATAATGTTTTTATATCAATGTGTTGTATTGATATCTTGTGATTTAAAAGTAGAAATGTTATGTTTCCTTTATGCATGTTTTATGTGATACAATTATGTTATGGTTCTTGGGAATTATTATGAAGACGGGTGGTTCCGTGATAAACTAAGGGCGGGTGAGCCTGATATAGCCCTCCAATGCATTGAGTAACACGAAGGAGTCAAACGTTAAGGTTTCTTCGAAGAGATTTAGGGAATATACTGTGATGAGTATTTCAAACGTAACCAAGAGGGTTACTCCCTACGTAAGAATGTTATGAATGCCTCAAGTTACCTTTATGTCTTATGATTTCTATGATTTATTCATGATTTGATGAGGTATGTTAAAGTGATTATGTTTTATGGGTAAAGTTTTATTTCATTGATTCTTATGTATACATGTACTCATGTTTCCTTTCCATATTTTTATATCCCTTACTGAGCTTTTTATGCTCATCCCAAGTTTTTGAAATGTTTTTCACAGGTCAAGAGAAAGGTACATGATATGATGATAGTGTCAAGGAAGTTTCAAGAAAGAATCCATGTTTTATTTTAAATATGTTTCCATTGATGGGAAAAATGAATACTATCTTTTATGTAACCACTTTGTTTAAATGTGGAATGTAATGCAAGTTTTATGATCTAATTCTCTAAAACTCTAAACCTGAAAAGATCCTCAATGTGGAATCTTGTAATAACTCAAGATTAAGTAAGTTTTAAGGCTAGGGCCTTATAACAACCTTCTTGATGATATATTGAGATAAAGATGTTATATTACATAGGTAGCATTTGTATTTGGTTATATCATTATGAAATTAAGTTATTTATCTTGTGTTCCTTGACCAAATTATTGAAAATAATACTATACTTTAGGAAAACACGCATAATACCAATGAGAAAAAATCCTAGAGGGTCACACAATAAGTGTTTCTATTGATCTCGATTAATTCTATTTGAATTTAATTAATAGAATAAATATTATTCTCAAGACTGATGAATAATTTTATTCACATATTTTTGATAACACATATTAATTGAGGAATAAAATATTTAATATATTTATTTGGGTGTTTTATAATTGCTATAGGAGTTTGAATGGACCAAGATAATGTACGATAACAAATATTAATTTAAAATATGGTTAAATGATATTTGTTATTTCACAAGTTAGAACTCACACCATATAATAATAATAATATTGTTATTATTCTTGGAATGGGTTTTAATAGAGATTATTAATTTATTGAAGGGTTGGAATGAAATTAAAAAACATTATAACCTAAACTCTATCTCTATAAATAGAATGTTATGTCAATTAGGTAGGGTTAAATATAAAAGCAAGATATAGAGAATTTTTATGCACAAACAATTCTATCTCAAATAAAAATTTCTCTCTCCCTCTAAAGAATGAGAAACTCAAGAGATCTTCCTTCATTATTGAGGGATGAACGATCAACATGAATGATTTAAGGAAACTTATATGACACACTAGCACCCAAAAATCAATTGGAGTTACTTAAATATCAAAGTAGAATATGTGGATCACTTCTAGAGGGATTATACCATTGGATCCTCATAGTGAAATGAAGACAATTCAAGAAGGGTTTTTCATAATATCAACATCATCAGTGAAGAAAGTATCCTAAGATGAGGTAATTAATTTCTTTAGGTCTAAATAAATTAATTACAAAGTTAATGTGAAAAATTTCTGATTAGGGTTTTGAGGAACCCTAAATTAAAAGAAATTTTAATTTCACACCCACTAAACGAATTTTCGCTGTGCCTAGAACCTTAAAGTAGTATCAAAGGAGCTACATTTCAAATTTATAATAATTTATTGTTTATTGATATATGCACAATATTAGATATATTTTAATTTTAATATTATTTGTTATTTAATATGATTTGTATTAAAATGTTATCAAAATATTAATATTGTTCATTTAATGTTTCATTTTATTAAAGGTCTAAGAAAAGAGAGATAATGACTTGATATTCCATTGGGAAGTGCTGAGTAATCTATCCAGATAACATGGGGTTATACAACGTGTAGCTGAAGTACACGTCATGTACTAAAGTGCACTGCACATGGTCATGTCACAGGATACATGACACGCTGAGAAATTAATTACACGTGGTTCATTAATTTCACACCGCATGTAGACTGGGAAAACCCAGTAGATGACATGTCAGATTACATGAGATGTAGCTAGTGTACACTTCGTGTAGTCAACACGGGTCTACTGAAAAATTCATGCAATTTGTGTGGTCATTATACATGGTCAAACCGCGTGAGACTGAAAGGTTGGAGCATTAATGATATAAATGATGTGTCGGAGGTGTACATGGTGTGTAATTAATCATTTCTGGTGTCTAAAATACATGCTAAACCATTTGGTGAGAAAAGAGGACACACATTATAAGAGATACACAATGTGTAGTTGGAATGTACACATCATGTAGTCTCTCTTATAAGAACACATTGAGTTTTTCAATGGGTTGTATAGGAACATAGAATTCATTATACATGGATTGTGGTTGTCTTGTACATGCCATGTAATCCATCGAAATACATGTCGAACACCTAAGCATGCATCTCAGGCACACAGTAAGAAAAACACATGGCATGTAGCTAGTTTGTATGCATAGTGTAGTTCGGATGAGGTACACATCGAAGCCCTAGGCATGTATCCTGGATACGTGGAAAGTGAGATACACGATGTCTAGTTGGACAGTACACACCGTGTAGTATCCCAATTAATATAATAATAAAATTACATTAAATTGACAATTACAACTTGAAAAACTTATTTTTTTTGATTGGAACCTATTATGTTTGTCAATTTAATAATGTTTTTAATGGATTTTAAATATTAAATTAATTTATTATAATAAATATGCAATTATTGGTTTTCCTGTTTATTTTCAATTAATTCCATTAATGATGGGTATCTCCAAATTAATTAGGATGGTCATTAAGATGAAAGGGAAATAAATAAATAAATAAATAATTGATTAATTAATTAATCTAAGTGTGTTTATATTAATAATAAAGAATGACTAAGAAATAAATTTTTTCTAGTTACTTTTGCGTATTCATTGCATGTTTGAGCAATCATGATATTGAAGAAGACCTATGTATGTGTTTTCATTAATTTAATTTAATTTATTGCATGAGTTTACAATTATTAATTATTAAATAAAATTTATGGGTAGCGAGTCATCCCTTCCTCCATTATTATGTATGACCTATGTGTAAAAGTTTATTTATGTAATCCCTTTTAACCAATACTTTTTTCCCTCAACTATGTGTGAGTAAAAAATATTGGTAATTAATAGAGTATCATAAGGAACATGGAGGCAGTTCAAGATGGAACCATAATAATGACAACTTAGGTGATACACAGGTGGATATGTGGAATGCTGCAACTCATACCATGATCAAAAACAGGAGTTTTCCCATTGGTAAAATGTTGATTTATTTACTGTTCAATAAATCAACCATTATATAATCTCATGATCATGTCATTTATTTATTTATTTATTTTAGTGTCATGGATTATTTACTTAATGGATGTAATATCTATATCTGAAAAATAAATGAATTAATGTTAAAAGGTTTAATTTTAATAAATGAATTTTTAAAAGAAAATATATTTTCATAAAATGTATTTATAATATAATATTTTTATTTCTTATGGTTATATGATAATTTTATGATACCTTAATTAATTTTTCAAAGTGTTAGAAAAGCAGTTTTAATTTTAAAATTTGTATTTTTGAAGTGAATTATGATTTTAATTGAAAATTAAATTTCTCATACTTAGAAAATTATTTAAAAAAAATTAAGTTCATTTTTGAATTCTACATGTTAAAAAATGGTTAGGATGAATTTTTGGTATTTTTCTAAAATACTTGATTTTTTTGTGAATAATGAAATACGATAATTTACAATATATGTAAATAAATGAATTTTTGAGTCATGATTGAGTCATGGATGATGTAAGTGACCATTTTTTCAATTTCACATGCACAAAGTACTGTATTTGGTCTCAATAATCATCACTATTTCTTATCTTGAGCAAAATAATAAAATATTGATTAAAATAATGAGAAAACAGCCCACTCCTCCACTATAAATACCACCCCTCACCCCCTCTTCTCCTCACACCTCTCAAGCCTTTATCCTTGTCTATATTATACCCAATACTCTTCCCAAACCTCCCCACCATGTCCAGGATCTTTTTTTCTTAATAAAATACCAAAAATCAATCCCTTAAGGAGGCTCTCAAGAGGAAGGAATCAAGTGGTAAAACCCTCTTCTATTTTCTTTCAATTTCTTTTCTAGTATGTTTACTTTATTTTTTATTCTCATATATTATCATTAAAAAGGTATGAAAACTCCAATAACTTACATATACTGGAATTTTTTTATGATAATGTAATAATTTATCATCATCTCTCTTTTCCCCTCCTTTTATACTTGAAATGAAAACACCATCTGATATGTGTAAATTTATCACATTCAAGGACGAAGGGTTTTCAATTTCTATTGACATTTTCAATTCTAGTCATGAATTTTTTTATGGTTGAACCATATTATTATATATTTAATATATCCTATGTAATTTTCTATAATAAATTTGTACAAATAGTATTAATTTATAAAATAAAACAAGTTCATTATGAGAAAAACTGCTCAAAATAATCCAAGCATTTATCATTAATGATTTATCTAATAATTCATAAAAAATTATGAAAAATGGTATTTTAATATTATATAAGTCCATTAATAACAAATAAGTTTAGTTCTGGACAACTATCCCCATTCTACATAATTTTTCGTACTCATATATAAGTAAACTGATAATGAAAACTAAGGAAATCAACTCTCCCAAACGATGAAATTGAATTTCATAACCCACCAAAAGAGACATAAATGAACTTTTTAAAATTGTAAGAAATAAAATAAATTAATAATGGTTCTATAATTATTAATTAATGAATCTAATTTTATTATTTAGGATAATAAGATCAAGTACAGAATCATTTTGGACATAAGGTAAGGGATTCTACGAGAGCCTCCATTATTTCTTTGGGTTATTCATTCTCTCTTTTTAACCAAATTAAATTCTCTTTTATTATTATTTAAATATTATAAATGATTTTTATATGTTCCAAAATCATGTATAAATATACATTCATCATTATTTTCAGGGATATACATGTTTTTAAAAGGTTCCCTAATTAATTCTTCCTGACAAGCAATCCCAATTTAAGGGAACTTCTAGAATTATTACCCATTTTCAAGTGTAATCCATAATCTATTTTAATCCAAATTTATTTTTCTAAAATAAATAATTTTATAATGAAAAACTATCTTGGTTCAATTTTGGTTTTATACAAATAATTATGCCATTTCCATTTTAAAGAATCTTGAAAGTTTTCCTTTAAACTGTACTAAAATGTTTTATCTATAGAGTTTTTTAAACACTCCTTTCAATTCAGTTTGACATCACTTATCATGATATATGACTATATTCCTTTTATAATGTACTTTTATTATTTAATTCCTTTCTTTCATGGACACTTTTATGATACACCCATTTATTATGATTTTTACATGATTATGATACCCAATTATTTCCATAAGTAACCCTTATGTTATGTTTGATTACTGATATGTGATTCTTTATATAGAAATAATATTCATGAACATGTTATTATGAGTGATCCCAGATATCTATCCAATAAATTTTGTAAAGTTTATTCTCATGAGACGTTATGTGCAATAGTCTTGGTGGTTAGCCTTGACTCGTTCTCCCCTATGTGAAATGAGCCTTAACTCATGATACTCTATGTGAAACAAGATTTGAATCATGATAAAGTCATGTTTTATATTTATTCCACATTACTATGATTCTATTATTATATAATCCCATTTTCTATGTGTTATTATTCTTTATGTTTAATCATGTTTCATACCTTTTTATATCATTATTTTATGTTTTCTAACCCATGTGATAAGCTTTATTATTATGTTTATTCCATTACTAGGATTTTATATCATCCCTTCATTCGTGTTATCCCTAGGTTATCCTATGCATATATATAAGAAAAATGGAAGTTTAGATCTTTTTATGAAGATTAAATAAAGAAATGTTTTTTAGTCCCATGTTTTTAGTTTTATGCATCTAGTCTTCCAATACATTAGAATTTACGATCCTTGGATTATAATTTAATGTTTAATTATGCTTAAAATCATGTAATATTATTTGATAAATGATAAGGTTTCTATAGTTGGTATCATAGCACAAGTTTAGTTATTTTTGAAGACTGGTGATAGATCACTTTAGTAAGAACCTTAGGGATAAAACTGAGTCTAAGAAAACATCCCTAAATTTTGGTAAGTATAGAGTAAGAGGTTTATCAAGAAAATACATTCCTGTCTAGATAGTAAAAGTGGAATTGGTTCTGTCCTAGATTTATCTAGGAGTAGAAACTCTGACATGGTGTTCCATACCTGACTCAGGGTAACCTGGTACATGAAAACATTCCTTATTGTGCACCTAGTTTTACAGTTCCGAGGGATATGCTTTGGTAAATTAATAAGCTCATTATAAACCATTATTAAGGGAACAAAAAAATAGATCCCATAAGAATATATGTTAGGATGCAGATCAAGGATAACTAAGAATGAAACCTATGGAATCACAAGTTAGGATATAATTTTATTTTACAATTTTATCCTTTTTATGTTTAACATTTCCTTTTTATATGTCTATTATCTAAGTATTCAAGCCACCTAATTGAACTTTATTTTTGTTAGTTAATAACGGTAAATAAAATAACATGTTAAAACAATCAATGTGAGAGACAATGTGATGATTTCCTTAATGATATTCTAGATATGATGGGAATGGGTGCTAAAAAATTTATGATAGTACTCGCTCAAATGGATCAAGTTATGAATAATAACATGAATCATGTAGAACACCCTCCTTATCCAAGGCAAGAGAAATTTGTCGTTGAATCCTTCATGTGCCAAAGGCCTCCCATGTTTAGTGGATCTTTTGATCCCCTCCTCACAAAACAATGAATTAAATCCATTGAAAATATATTCTCTATCCACCAGTGATCATAAGAAGAGAAAGTTGTGCTGGCGGTCTATCGTTTTGATGGGTAAGATGATCAGTGGTGGACAATGATCAAGAACAAAAAGTACAAGGAGGAAATTGATTCTATGGAATGGGAATATTTCAAGAAAATATTTTTCAATAAATATTTTCCCTAAACCCTATATCTCAATATGGAAAGGGAATTCCTTGGACTTAAGAAAAAATAAAGGAGTATACCAGGGCATATGAAGAAAACTTTACAAGGATTTCAAGGTACACCTATGATTTTTTCATGAAAACCAAAAGAAAGGTAGAACTCTTATTTATTAGACTAAATCTAAGTTTATGAAATGCATTAGTGATTTGAGACTTTGACTACTATGATGAGATTTTCTATTTTTCCCTTAAGGTTGAAATGGAGATTAGAGAATCTTAGTGGTCTCGTGGTCCTGGTGACGAAAAGAGGAAAATAGAGACTAATATGGGTGGATCCGTAAATAAACCCCATGGTAGAAAGAATAAAAAATATCCCATGTGTTAAAATTTTGGGAAGAAGCATCCTGTGAACTTTCTTAAGGGAACTAGTAAATGCTTCAAATGTGGAAGAATGGGGAATCTAGCTAATAACTACCAAATGGATATGAATTATTCCACTAATGTAGAGGAAGAAAGGAAAGTTCAGATCAATACTTAACCGGTAGTGCATTGTTTCAATTGCAAGGAACATGGGTATTTTGAAAATCCATGCCCTAAGCTCAAGGTTGTTATAGGAAATAAACCACAACCTCCAAGGTGAAAAGGAAGGGCATATAATATCACTAATACCGATTTGGAGCTGAACAAAAATGTGGTGATAGGTATGCTAGTTATCCATTCAAGAGTAGAGAACATAATATTTAGTTCTGGTTCTATGCATTCTTTAATATCTTTCAAGTTTAATATAATTATTCAAACACGACCTCAAAATTTAAAGATTGAGTTATCTGTGAGAAAAACTAATGGGGAAATTTTTTCATTGAGAGTACATAACTCTACCCCAGTTAATGTTTGTGAACTGAACCTGCCATCAAATCATGTTTTACTTCCTTTGGTGGAGTTTGATTCTATTTTGGGCATGGATTGGATATCATTATATGAATACAACATCAAATTTTGGGAAATGGATATCACTCTTCACATCCTAAAGCATTCTCTAATTATTTTAAAGTGTAAGGAGGAAGATGAATATAACTTATAATCATCATCTCAAGAGTGGATATTAAAGCCTTATAAGAAAGCATATCTCACTCAAATGATTGAGACAAAGGAGATGATCATGCATGAAGACATGCCTATCGTGAAGGATTACACTGATGTATTCCCTAAATAGTTTCCTATTCTTCCTACTAATGGAGAGGTTTAGCTCTCAGTTGAGGTTATTCTTGGATCTCTATATATATCAAAGACACCTTATAAAATTTCCACCATTGAGTTGGAATAACTAAATAAGCAGTTACAGGATAATCTAGATAAGGGTTTCATATCCCAGAGTTCTTCACCATGGGGTGCGCCAGTCCCCTTCTTCAAGATGAAGGATGGATCAATGCATCTCTGTATCGATTATCATGATCTTTATAAAATTACAATAAAGAAAAATTATCCACTTCCATGGATAGATGGCCTTTTCAATTAGCTATGTGGGTCTAGTTATTTCTCTAAGGTGGACCTTTGGTCAGGATATCACCAATTAATGGTGAGGAAGAAAGATATTTCCAAGAATGCCTTTTGAACTAGGTATGGACACTATGAGTTCATAGTGATTCCCTTTGGACTCACTAATGCTCAATAAATTTTCATGTATTTAATGAATAAAGTCTTTAGAGATTACCTTGACCAATTTGTGGTAGTCTTTACTGATGATATTCAAATATAATACAAGAGTAAGGAGGAACATGAGGATCATTTGAATAACGCATTGAAGACTTTTATAAGGGAGAAACTTTATGAAAAGTACCATAAATATGAGTTCTTAATGGAGGAAGTGTCATTCTTGAGGCATGATATCTATAGTAAAGGGATATCTATGAATCCTTCCAAGATAAAGGTGATCGAAGAGTGGCCATGTCAACATATGTAATGGAGATCCACAACTTTCTTGGTTTATCTAGGTTTTATAAATGATTTTTTAAGAACTTATCATGATTTTCAAACCCAATTACCAAAATGAAATGGAAGGGAGTAAAGTTTTTCTGGACTCAAGAATGCAAGGAATGCTTTAAGGAGCTCAAAAAGAGGCTTATCACTTTTATAGTACTCACACTCCTAGAAAGTGGAGAAATATTTTTGGTATACAACGATGATTCAAAGAAAGTATTAGGCTGTGTACTGATGAAAAATAATAAAGTGATAGCTTAAAACTCAAGGAAATTTAAAATTCATGAGAAAAACTATCCTATGCATGATCTAGAGTTGGTAGTTGTGATATTTGCATTGAAAATCTGGAGGTATTATCTCTATAGGGAGAAGTGTGAGATATATAATGATCACAAGAGACTCAAATATATATTCACAAAGAAGGATATTAATTTTCACCAGTGAAGATGGTTGAATCTCATCAAGGATTATGACTTCTCAATCCACTACCATTATGGTAAGGAAAACATGGAGGCATATTCTCTAAGTAGAAAGGATTATGAATCTTTGTCAATGATGAGAATTGATAAGGATCCAATATTCTTAGACCTATAAAGTATGGACATGAGAATCATACATGGAGAAAAATAATCAATCCTTTCTCAAATGATTTCTCAATCGTTCCTTGTGGAGAAAATAATGATGCTCAAAGAAATGATGTGGAAATTCCAAAAAAGGTGGAAGCTATAAAAAATGTGAAATCCTCCAAATTCAAGATCGATGAGGATGGAGTCAAAATATTTGGGTCACGAAAATATGTACCATACAATATAGAGATAAATAAAGAGATTTTTAATGATGGACATATCTCAACCTTTTTTATTCACTCAGGGAGAACAAGGATGTATTGAGATCTCTAATAGAAATTTTGGTGGGACAATATGAAAAAGGAGATCATTGAATATACATCAAAGTGCTTGGTATGGTAGTAATTGGAGGATGAAAGACAAAATTTTAAAGGGGTGATGAAACCATTTTCCATACCAACATGGAAGAGTGAGAACATCACAATGGAATTTTTCACCGAACTACTAAAGAAATCCAGATGAAACAATGCTATATGGGTTATTCTGAATCATCTTACAAAGACCACCCACATTATCAAAATTTGTAAGAAATTATCATTAGATCAAATTGGAAAAATATACATCAAATAGGTGATAAGTTTTAATGGAGTAACACTATCGATTATATCTGATCGAGATCCAAGATTCACCTTAAAGTTTTGGAAAAGTCTCCAACATGCTCTAAGCACTCAATTGAACTTTAGTACGATGTATCATCATAAAACTGATTGGTAGTCTCATAAGACTATTTTGAAACTGGAATACATGTTGAGAGCATGTTCTATAGACTTCAAAGGAGGATGGGACCAACATTTACCTCTAGTTGAGTTCTCATACAACAATAGTTTCTAGTTCAGCATCCGAATGGATCCATATGAAGCCCTTTATGGTAAAATATGTAGAACACCTACATGTTGGGATGCATTTAGTGAGTGTAAGATGTTAGGACCTGAAATGGTTGAAGAAATGGTGGAAAATGTGAAAACCATTTAGCAGTACATCAAGGGATCCCAAAGTCTACAAAATAGATATGCATACAATCATTGATGGGACATATAGTTTAAGGTTTGAGACATGTTATTCCTACGCATATCTCTATGGAAGAGGATAATGAGATTTGGGAAGAAAGGGAAGCTATGTCCCAGGTACATCAACCCCTTTGAGATCCTTGATAGTGTTAGAGCTATGGCCTATTCATTATCACTTCCACCTACCATGTTTCAATTACATGATGTATTCCACGTATCCCTATTAAGGATGTACATACCAGATTTTTCACAGGTACTGTCTTTAGAGGTGGTACAGTTTAAGAATGATCTTTCTTATGAGGAGTATCTAGTGAAGATATTGGATCGTAGAGATAAAGTTCTATGAAACAAGACTACTCACCTATTCAAAGTACTATTTTAGAACCATAAGTATGAAGAGGAAACATTAGAACTAAAGGAAGTGATGAAGGAAAAGTACCCATGCTTGTTTTCAGCTTAGAATGTAAAACAAAATTTCAAGGGTGAAATTTCATAAGGGGGGAGAATGTAACGACCTAATGTTTTATCAATGGATTTCCCTTATTATAATTATTTATTATAGTATAATAACATAATATTACATATAGAACATAATAAAAACTTTATAAATGAATAATTAATGAAATTAAAGGTATCTTTAGAAGTTAAGGAACACATACTGACGAAATAGTAACTTGACCATTAGAATAGTAATGTGACTCTTATGAATAGTAAACCGACCAATGTAATAGTAACCTCACCAATGAAGGTATAAATAAAATTTAACCATCTTATAATTTCGAATATTATATAATTATATCACAGTATAAGTAAATAAATATTTTTAAAATTATTAATTAAGTGTTGGTATTTCTGTAAGCCATGTATATTTAATTAAAATTTTATGATTAATTTAATAAATTAAAATAATTTTTTATAAAATTTATTAATAATATAATATTTTTATGTCTTATTATTATAATATAATTTTATGATACCTTAATTAATTTTTTGAAGTGTTAGAAAAATAGTTTTAATTTAGAAATTTTCATTTTTCAAGTAAATTATGATTTTAATTAAAAATTAAATTTCTCATATTTAGAAAATTATTTTATTAAAAATGGAGTTAATTTTTGAATTATATATGTTAAATAAATGGTTAGGGTTAATTTTTGAGATTTTTCTAAAATACTTGAATTTTTGGTGAATAGTGAAATTTGGTAATTTATAGTATGTGTAAATAAATGAATTTTTGAGTCATGCTTGAGTCGTGGATGATATAAGTGACTATTTTTTCAATTTCACATGAAAATATTACTGTATTTGGTCTCAAGAATCAGCAATATTGCTTTTCTTGAGAAAAATAATAAAATATTGAATAAAATGATAAGAAAACACCCCACTCTTCCACTATAAATGCCACCCTCACCCCCTCTTATCCTCACACATCTCAAGACTTGATCCCTATCTATATTCTGCCCAATAATCTTTAAAAACCTCTCCCACATGTCCATAAGCTTTTTTTCTTAACAAAATACCAAAAACCAATCCCCCAAGGAGGCTCTCAAGAGGAAGGAATCAAGAGGTAAGACCCTATTCTGTTTTCTTTCAATTTCTTCTCAAGTTTCTTTACTTTATTTTCTATCCTCATCTATCCTCATACAAAAGGTATGAAAACTATAGTAACATACATATAATATATTTTTTTATGATAATGTAATAATTTATCATCATCTCTCCATTCCCCTCCCTTTATACTTAAAATGAAAACACAATCCGAGATGTGTTAATTTATCACATTTAAGGATGACGAGTTTTCCCTTTCTATAACCGTCTTAAATTCTTGTAATTAAACCATTTTTATGGTTGAAATAGATTATTATATATTTAATATATACTATTTAATGTTTTTAATCATTTTTTACAAATGGTATTAATTTATAAAATAAAACAAGTTCATTGTGAGAAAAACTACTCAAAATAATCCAAGCATTTATCATTAATGATTTATCTAATGAATCATCCTAAATTCTAGTACAAAAATGGTATTTTAATATTATATAAGTACATTAATAACATATAAATTCAGTTTTGGAAAAATATACTCATTCTACATACTTTTCTATACTCATATACAAGTAAACCGATAATGAAAACTAAAGAAATCAACACTCACAAATGATGAAATTGAATTTCATAACCCACAAAAAGGGACATAAAAAAACTTAATAAAATTGTACCAAATAAAATAAATGTAAAAATGGTTATAGAATTATTAATTAATGAATCTAATTTGATTATTCAGGAGATTAATATTGAGTTCAGAATCTTTTCAGACATAAAACAAGATATTCTACCCGAACCTCCATTATTTTTTCAGGTTATTCATTATCTATTTTTACCCAAATGAAATTATATTTTCTTCTTATTTAAATATTATAAATTATTTTTATTTGTTCCAAACTCTTGTATCATGATCTATTAATCCTTATTTTTTTGGGATATACATGTTTTTAAAATGTTCTCTTATCAATTCTTCCCGAGAAGCAAGCCTGATTTAAGGGAACTTCTAGAATTTTTACCCATTTCAAGTGTGCTACATAATATGTTTTAAGACATATTTATTTTAATAAAATCACTAATTTTATCATGAACCACTATCTTCGTTAAATTATGGTTTTATACAAACAATTATGCCTTTTCCATTTTAAAGAATCTTGAAATTTTTCCCTTAAACCTTATTAAAATATTTTACCTCTAAAGTTTCTTAAACACCCTTTTCACTTTAGTTTGATATCACTTATCATGATATATGCCTATATTCCTTTATTAATGTATATTTATGATTATTTCCTTTATTTCATGGATAATTTTATGATATTCCCATTTATTATGATTTTTACATGATTATGATACCCAATTCTTTCCATGGGTAACCCTTATGTTATGTTTGATTACTGATGTGTGATTATTTATGTGGAAAGAATATAAATGAACCTGTTATGATGAGTGCACCTATATAGAACTTTAATGCATGGGTTAAAGTTTAGTATCATGGAACATTTTAGTTCCACCAGGTAAAATACCCTAAGAGGGGGGGGGGGGGGGGGTGAGTCAGGGTATGACAGATTAAAACAACTACCCCTTTTGATCTTGTTTTGTTGTTAAACAAAACTCTCTTCTCTCTCTTTCCCATATAAAAGTATAAAAAAAATTAAAGCATGAATGTGACAAAATAATTTTTACTTGGTTCAACCTCACTAGGCTACGTCCCAGGAGCATACAACGAAAAAGTGTCGATTTACCAAATCCACTAAAAGCACACTACTATTTACAATGTTTAGAGTTGACTCACTATCCCTCCTGGTTTACAACTAATCACAATTTGAAAGATCACCGCTCTCTCAAACGAAATTTACTCACCGCTTCTTCAAAATATATAATCACAGTTTATAAACTTGTATGTCCCTTCATTATCTCAAATGAATGTATCCTCCACTGTATATAGATACTCTATTGATGTGCCACTTTCATCCACTGATGAATACCATTTTATCATAGTATTACTAGAAGACCTTAATTATTTCATGAAACCTTTACTGCACCTTTCATTCAAGTTTTATTCCTTGTGTGAAAAACCTCCTCTTACATAAAAATTTAATCTTACATAAAACTCTAATATTATGCACAACTTCCTTAGATTAGACGCAACTCCAATTATTTCACGCAACTCTATTTGCATGAAATTATTACACTATTTAGAGCTCTAATTCTATCTAAGTGTTGAGATAATTATAATGAGTGGGGTCACCTATTATTTATAGGCAATGCCGCCCCCCTGCATGGAAGATTCACCGTGTCGTGCAAGATCCCATTCGTGCGCACAAAACCCAATTTTATGTCGCATTTGGTGCACAAGTTTCTTTTGAAAAACTACATCTTTCATGCACATTTACCATTATTTCATGAACTTAATGCCTTTTCCATATTTCAATGTTCTGATCCTAAAAAATTCCTTGCATTCAAGTTCTTATACCATCTTTAATCTTGCATGCAACCTCCTTTTCCAAAAACACATATCTCTATATTCCCGATTTTGAGGCCCAAAAATTTGGCAAACACTAGAAAACAACGCCACCTTATATATATTATTTTTGAACCACCTCGAAATCATCCATTCATTTTTCATGGTTCTATTTCAATATAGGTTGTCAATAATATCTCTGGAACACCATAACTTAAAAAGTAAACCCTCTTTGTCAACAAACACAGTCAACCCAAAAATGCTTCAATGTTACCTTGAGGGATTTTTACCCAAAAATCTCCCCCTATGGGTTTGTTCACAACTCTTTCATAAATTGATACCTCATTATAAATTCATCCATACTCTACCACCATTCTCTTCATGAAATTTAGATAGCGATCAAATATTTAATCAACACACACTCTTATCCCACGTGAGCAATGCTTGGTGTGAGAAACAAGAGTATAATGAGAAGTTAATCAATGAATCACTTCATTCCTAACACCAATTCTTGAAACCAATCTAATAATTTCATCACAAAACTCAGTTGTCATTATATATCCTTTTGATCGATCACTAATAGAATCGTCATATTTAATACTCCCCTTATCTTGTTGCTTGGGTTCTCATGTTTTGGAATGCTTAAAGTTGTCCAAGAAAAGTTCTAATTGTTTCCTCATAACAATGAGAAGTTCTCATCATCTTACTAACCCTACCAACTTCTCTATCTTTCTTGATTAACTCCCCCTATATCACTACTCCACATGTCAGCTTCTCCACATGTGTTGACTTAAGACATTTTTATCCCTTCTTTAGCCACAATTTCTCCCCATTAAAGAGCCACTCTTTCCCCCCCATTATCAATGAATCCAAAGGTCACAACTTGGTGGTATTCAACAAGCTAAAGGAAATAGATTAGTATAATAGGAAAAAAACCATACATTAGGGATAGGGGGTCCCACATCTACACTTTTTCAAGTGTGGGTAGTTGACTGAACTACTAGATCCAGTTGATGCCTCTCAAATGATTCTTTGGATAAGACCTTTGTCAGAATGTCTGTAATTTTTAGTTATATAGGCACATAATACAACTTCACAATCCCTTTATCTACCTTATCCTTGATAAAATGATATTTTATCTCAATGTGATTTTTCCCTGAGTGATGGACTAGATTTTTGAAAAGATTGATAGCACTTGAATTATCACAATCGATTCTAATTGGAGAATTCAATTCAACTCTCATGTCATCAAGTTGTTTCTTCATCCACAATAACTGTGTGCATACTTGAGTAGCCGCAATATATTCAGCTTCTATAGTGCTCAATGAAATATAGTTTTTTCTTGCTCAGCCAAGAAATACACAATCCACAATGATAGAAATCACCTCCTGACGTTGATTTTCTATCTTCTACTAATCCATCCCAATCTGCATATTTATATCCCAATAGCTTTGGATGAGATTTTTCATTATACATCAAACTAAAATCTATAGTACTGTTGATATACCAAATTATTCTTTTCACTACAATCATATGGATTTCCATATGATTTCTTTTATATCTCTCTTCTTAGAATGTGGAAAAAACAATATCAGGTTTTGTCACTATCAAGTATATTAAACCTCTAATAATTTTCCTATATTCAGTAATATTAACTACCTTTCCATCATAATATTTTGATAGTTTTATCTGGGTAGAAACCAGAGACTTCATCTCCTTGTAATTATCCATTCCAAACATTCTCAAAACATCAATGACATATTTTTATTGAGAAATGATTGTTCCATTACTTCATTGTGTCACCTGTAAACCAAGAAAAAATTTCAGTTCATCAATCATTGACATTTCAAACTCACTCTTCATGAATTTAGAAAACTTTATAGACTTTGCTTCATCTGATCCACTGAATATTATGTCATAAAAATACACCATCACCATCATCCTTTTATTACTATCATTGATCAAATATAGATTTTAATCAACTTCACCACACTAAAAACCAAGATTCTTCAAAAATTGATCAATCCTTGAATACCATGCTCTTGGTTCCTACTTCAAACTATATAAAGACTTCTTTAGCTGAAAAACTCTATTCTAATCTTCATAAATGATAAAACCATATGGATTCTCAATATATACTTCTTCTTCTAGAATACCCTTCAAATCTACAGACTTGACATCCATCTTGTAAACTTTGAACTTACATTTCACTATAATATCCAAGAATAATCTGATTTTCTTCAGCCTTACAATGGGTGAAAATGTCTCATCGACATTGATACCCTATATCTAGGAGTAACCTTTTCATACCAGTCATGATTTTTTTCGAGTCACTATTCCATATTCATTCATTTTATTATTAAAGACCTATTTAGTCCTGATGAAATTCTTTTCTGTTGGACTTAAAATAATCTCCCATGTCTGATTCTCCTCAATTTGGTCTAGCTTATCATTCATTGCCTAAACCCAGTTTTCATCTTTAGCTACATTAGCAAAACATTTAGTCTCTACCTAAGATAGAAAAGATGTCTGCTGTAATGAATTCATTCTTCTTGTCTGAACCGGTGCTATCTGATCACCAATGATATTTTTCCTATCAATTTCAGCTTGAATCTTTGGATTCTTTATAGAAATAGACTTTAATTCCTCTTTCTCATCATCATTGTCTTATTTTGAATTCGCATCTACCACTTATACTCCCCCTATATTTCTTTTCTCCTCACCACTTTCATAAAAAAACTGTTCACTATGTTGTTGAATATTCTCTTCATTTTTCACTATAATGACATCATTTCTCTCAACTACTTTTACTAGCCTCTTATTAGAGAATTTATATTATTTTATTTTTCTTGAGTACCAAAGGAATATCCCTTTATCTCCTCATGACTCGAACTTCATGTGATTTTATTTATTGGGAATAAAGCACTTAATTACAAAGATTCAAAAGTATTTTAATGTTGTATTCTTTCCATACCACATCTAATATGGAGTATTTCCTTCCTTTGGACACAATACAACCCTTTTGGAAATGTAAACCAATGTCAAGACTGCTTCCTTCCAAAATTTCTATGGTAGGTCTTTTTCATAAGAATAGTTCTAGACATGCTGTTGATGATCCTATTTCTCCTCTCAACCACTCCATTATATTGGGGAGTTCTCACTGAAGAAAATTGATTCCTTATCCCATGTTTCTCAACATAGGCTTCCACCTGACTATTTGTGAATTCCGTACCATTATCAGTCTGAACCTTTTGAAATTTCTTCCTAAGCATCCTTTTAGATTCCCTTCGATACTATTTTATACAAATGAACACATCATATTTGTGGGAAATGAAAAATACCCATGAAATTCTGCTATAATCATCAATGAAAATAACTTAATATCTTTTCCTGTCAATGGATCTTTGTGAGATAGGTCCACAAACATCGGCATGCACCAGTTCAAGTACTCTTGTTGACTTCTGTTCCTTTTCCTTGTACGTATTTCTAATGATCTTCCCTTGTTGACATGCATCACACATATCAGTAAGATCACGTGATAGCTTAGGGAGGTCTCTAGCTACATCACACTTTACCAGATATTCTAGGTATGGTTGACATAGATGACCAAGTCATTTATTCCATATCTTTTTTTCCTCCTATCTAGACAAAAAGCATGTATCTTTCTCTCCACTTACAAGGTAGAGATTTCCATATGTCATTTTTCCATGTAGGACAACTTCACTATATATTCCTTTGATGATATACATATTCTTGGTAAATCTTATAGAATGACCTAAGTCACATATTTGACTGATTCTAAGAAAGTTGTGACTGAGACCTTCTACTACTAAGACATCAACACATCTCATTTCTTTTCACCCAAAATTGGCCTTCACCAAACCAATTATATTTAGGACTTCATCATTTCAAAATTTGAAAACTACTTCTTCATCATACTTTATTCCTGTAATAGGATCCTTATTCCCTATCATATGAGATGTGCAACCACTGTCAAGGATCCATACACCATAATGATCTGATGCTTTAAAGGAAATTTTTGCAACCACTGCCTTCTAATATCTATTCTTCTTGATCCATGTTTTTGAATTTATACTTAGTATAGATTGAAAACATTGATCTTATTTAGAATATGATGGACCAAATTCATCCTAAAAAGCTTCAAATTTATTTTTCATTTTCAAATATCCTGTTGATTCTTCGATTTGCTGTGTACAACTACTTTGATTATGCTTTGGAAAATTTCTCTAAATGGTTGATGTACAATATCTAGCCATGTTCCCAAATCCTACACACAAATAAAAATGTCCCTCAAAAGCTATTATAGAGTATTAAGCTATATTTAGCTGCCACTATTGTTCTTGTTCCCTTCGATATCTTCTAGATATGGAACAAGCATTTTATGAATATCCCATATTTATGCAGAAATAAAACCTAATGTAAAGTGCATTAATGCGTGTTACTTATAAACTTCTAGTTATCCCATGGGTTCTCTAAATCTTTTGATTATACTTCATACCCAAATAAACATTCAATCTCAGAGCGGGTGTTTGTGGTATGACTTCAACCATGACTGCTTTCTATTTTTGATCAAGCCCCATACCAGTCTTATCACTTAGATTTTAATGTTTATTTCATTATATTGGACCTCTATGATCCACTTAAAACTTTTCCATATTTTGAATGATCTTCTTTTTTGATGTCACATTGGGGGTCAAGAGTTTTTCTTGATCCATAAATTTTGGTCACAGAACGACGACTTTTTCTTCAAGTTCTTCTATGTGTTTGATTTGATCTTTCACTGTGTTATTCAAACCATCAATCTCCCTTCTCTATTCTTCACCCTTGAATTTGTGATCACTAACTATTTCTTATTCTTCTAGAAATGAAGACTTGAGATTCTCAATTTCTTATATTAACTTAGACCTCCCTTCATCATGTTGCTACATATAGATCTTGGCATTGCAAACCACTTTGTTGGATTTCTTTATTTTGGCTCTCCAAATATCTATCTCCTCAAGAGATGCTTCTAGCTCAGCCTTTATATCAACTCTTCCTTAAAATTATTCTTTATCAGCGTCGGTTTCTTATTTTTCCTGAGTAATACTGAAAAATTCCACCATAGAGTTTTCTCCACCATCTTTACAGTTCTCAATCTCTTCAACATTTTCAACATCTGATTCATCTAAAATATAAAATTCTTGTGAAAGAAGATTCTTTTTCTTGAAGAAATTTCTCTTAATTTTTTTTTTCCATTGACATAGTCTGAATACTTCTTTATAGGGATTTAAAATTCATCCTCATCATCTTCTTGGAACTTCTTGGGGAACCTTGCTATAAGATGACCAAACTTTCCACATCTAAATAAAGAAAGTGGAAGTTTCCCCTTGAACTTTCATTATCCTATTTTGTAGATTTGAAGAAAGGAATGACATCACCTCATATATCTCTTATTCTTCTTGAGAATCATCAATAGTGAGATTCTTCATGGCCCTAAATTCCACCTATTTAGATTTCCCCTTTTACACAACATCGTTATCATCATTTTCTCATTTCATATGCTACAAGGGTACTATGAAAGTTATCTAGTGTCAGCTCTTTCAGATATTTATCTTCCAATATTGAAAATTTTAGATTAAACAGAGGTGGAAGTTTCTTGAAGATATGATTCACAGTCTTTATATCTTCAATTAATTCTCCAAGACCTCACATTCCTTCCACTACAAGATTTACCCTATAAAAAATGCATCAACATACTCATTTGTGTTCATTCTTAGATCTTTATACTTGTTCCACAGAACCTATAACTTTTCCTCTCTGACCTTTGAGTCACCTTCATATATACTCAAAAACTTTTCCCACATGGCATGTGATGTTTTACATGACAACAACTTATTATACATTTTATTGGATAAGGATCCTCCTAAAGTATTGATTCATTTTTCATCAACATCCAATTCCCTTCTTTCAGCTTCTGATAAAGCACCACTATTGATATCAGCTGAAATACCATGCATCGTTACTATGGATACATCCATTCCTAAGGATCAGAAGTAGTATAGCATTCAATTGTTCCATAACTAAAAATCATTCCCATCAAAGATCAGAATCCCTTTGTGATTAATGGACTCCATTGAGAGAGAAACACTGATATTAACCTAACTCTAATACCAATTTTAGGTCCACTAGGAAAAATACCTTGAGGGGGGGGGATGAATCAGGGTATGATAGATTAAAACAACTGTCCCATTTGATCTTGTGTTGTTGTTAAAAAAAATCTCCTCCTATCTCTCTTTTCCATAGCAAAGTATGAACTAAAATTAAAGCATGCAAGAGGCACACAAATTTTTAATTGGTTCAACCTCACTGTAATATGTCCAAGGAGCATACAATGACAATGTGATGATGTACCAAATCCAATCAAAATTTGAAAGCTCACTGCTCTCTCAACTAAAGTGTGATCAATACTTAATTAGAAAATAAAATCATAGTTTATAGAATTTTAGGTCCCTTAATTATCTCAAATTAATGCATAATCCACTGTATGTTGATTCTATATTGATGTCCCACTTTCATCCACTGATGAATACCACTTTACTGTAGTATTACTGGGAAAAATAAATTCTATCACGTAAACCTTATTGTACCTTACACACAAGTTTTATAGCTTGTGCACAAAACCTTATATTACACTAGACTTCAATCTTACACATAGCTTCAATATTATGTGCAACTCCGATCTTACGCACAACTTCCTTAGCTTCTGCACAACTCCAATTCTTTCATGCAACTCCCTTTTCTTGAAATTCTTACGCGATCCGGAGCTTGGATTCTACCTAAGTTTTGAGATAATTAAAATGAGTGGGGTAACCTCTTATTTATAGGAAATGATGAACCCATTGTGGAAGATTCACCACATTTCACAAGACCCCCTCCATGCATGTAAAACCTAATTTGACGTTGTATTGGGTGCACACGTTTCTTTCACACAACCGCATCTTTCACATACATTTCCCATTATTTCATGTACTTTATGAATTTTCCATATTTTTATGTTTTGATCCTAAAACATTCCTTGTGTGAAAGTTCCCATACCATCTTTAATCTTGCGTGAAACTTCCTTTTCCAAAAACACATATCTCCATATTCCCGATTTTGAGGTCCAAAAATTTGGCAAACATTGGAAAACGATTCCACATGACATCTGTTATTTTTGAACTACCTCCATATCACCCATTCCTTTTTAATGGTTCTTTTTCAACACAGGTTCTCAATAATATCTCTGGAACACCATAACTTAACAAGGAAACCCTCTTTGTCAACCAACACAATCAACCCAAAAATGATTCAATGTTACCTTGAGGGATTTTTTCCTAATAAGAAATTATGTGAAACAATATTAGTGGTTAGACTTGAATCATGATCTTCTATATGAAACAATCCTTGACTCGTGATCCTATATGTGAAATGATCTTTGACACATGATAAAGTTGTAACACCTTGAGATTTTATGAGATATATTACTTTAAATTTCTTTGATGTCTTGTGTTGTACGCTACACCAATATTAGATTGTGTTATACGCAACATCGTATTATCTTGTATTATACGCAACACTATTCTTAGATTGCATTACATGCAAGAGCGACCTTCCTCGATAGCTTGTGTTGCACGCAATACTGAGTTTCCCTAAACAATGATATATTATTAAAATATTATTATTTAATGGGATACAAACTAGTTGTTATGAATATTATTAACCACATTTTTAATTTTATATAACATTATAATTCATATTACACATTTTCTAGAACATTATATGAGATAAAAATCGATTTTTTGAATAAAAGATGTATTTTTCAAAAAATGCAGTTTTACCTCCTTCTGATGGAGCACCCATTTTAAATCTATTTTTGACACTTTTATAAGTTAAATTTGAAAAAATATACTTCTTTTTTGGAATATTAACATAAAAATTTACTTTTTTGATTTTTTTTATTTTTCTGATAAAATTCAAATTTTAATAAATAGTGAAAATACTACATTTTAATACGAAACTGCCTTTTCATTTAATTTATTTATATAGTTAGATTAAAATTTTAATTGGTTTTAAAGTGTAATTGGATTATATTTTTATCATTTAATCCAATTTTTGTCATTGGAAGTAATTTAACTTTAAAATTGGACATAAACACATGTCAATCTTTTGATAGTGATTAATTCTTAAAAACCCGCTTTTTGGTTTTGATAACGGGAATTAATTTTAAATTAATTACTGCAAATTCTATGTCTTGAATTTTGAAAATGTATTCCATAACTGAAATCAAAATTTTCAAATTATGTAAATAGTTACCTTTTAATTTTGGACATTATGAAGAGTAACTTAAATAATTATTTTATTTACCATGGTTAAAGGGTAAATTTGGTAAATAAGGGTAAAAAATAATATTATAATAATATTAAACTATCCTAACAAATGTACTAATCCCATTTTATGAGATATTTCTAACCATGGTAATCCTTGGGTCGATTTTGTGACCCCATGGATTCAGTTAGATGTGAAAATGATATTTTATAAGAATTAATTTAAAGTAAAGATAATTATAACCTAAACATATATCTTTTACTAAATATATTTTAATATATAGTTATATAACTGATATATATGTATATAAATAGTCATTATAAATATAAAAATATTTCATACATCATGTTATTTTATTTATAATTTTTAGACAACAAATAACTAAATTTATTTATGACACAATGGTGATGTAGTGATTACCTTATTAATGAATAATTTAAGTAAATAAAATTATAAAAATTAAAATAAATTTATTTTGAACCTTTTTATGCCATAAACTAATTTTATGGATGATTATGACTTTTTATATTTGAATTAATGAAGTTTTTTGAATGAATAAATTTTTTATGTATTTTTATAAAAAGTCATGATATGAATAGTATAAAAATTGACATAAATGAGTTTTAAAAAAAATACTATTTTATTAGATGATATAATAGTCATAAAAATATAATATTCGGAAATATTAATTATATAATGTTGAAAATTTCATTAATTAACCATTTGAGGTTCGATTGTAATTTTATAGTAACTATATTAACCATATAGTATAAATATACAAGAAGACATGGTAAGAGTTAAATTAGTTAACTAAGGGTTAAAGCTAAAAGATAAGGTTAAATATGAAACATAAACTTCTCTAAAACCTATTGGTTTATAGTATTTAGAACAATAATCATCTTAAATTTTAAGTAAATTAGTTTTGGACCTTTTGAAATCGAAAATAATTTAGTAATAAATTAATATTTTGAGAGTTTCATAAAGTGCCCCTCTCCTCTCTTATAAAAGGGTACCTCCTCCCTCTCCTATTCACTCCATTTTGGGCCTTCAAGCTCATCCATACCCTGAAAATTTATCTTATAAACTTCACTAGTTACATTCTATAGTTTCTTCTCTTCTCAAAAGACCAACTCTAGTGACCTAAGAGGAAATTTAAAGGAGGCACGTCGAGGAAGATGTAATCTCTTCTACTGATTATTTCAAATTTCATTCTTCTTATACTCCCTCTTCATTAGTTGTTTTATTATAAAGTAATAACATTAGTATCAATAATATACTTATATATTATTATAAATATGAAACAACCCTATTTCACCTTCTATCCATCCTACGAAAAATGAAATCACCGCGCGTGCGTACTTACGGATTACCGTCTCCACACCGTGGTGTAATCTATTTTTCACCACCACCTTACTTTTATGGGTATAATGGTGGAAATAATAACTATATATGATTATTATAACATTATAAAAATTCTGAGATACTATAAACCATACAATTTAATACCATTCAATAATTATGAGAATGATATCATCGCTCATGCGTACGTATGACTTACCGTCTCCATGACGCGATGAGATTCATTCTCCACGTTAATTATTAAAGAATGATTATAAATTATATATAATAAATAATCATGAAATATATGACATAATTATTATACTTGATATATATATATATATATATATTTCATTTACTCACTTCAATTCAATTAAATAAGGAAACGAAAACAGCGTTCATGCGTACGTATGATCTACCATCTCCATGAATGGCGTACTATATTTAATTTATATATCTATTATATATATTTATATATGGAATATATATGATATATAAATAATTTTTTACATTCTAGAAGTAAGTAAATCATGATCTAGGTAATAATATCAAGAATAACAAGTCCAAGCATGTATGATAAATAAAAAAATTATTACCCGAAACGTTGCTTATTCATGGAATTGACAAATGAACGGGTAATATAAAGTTGTAAGTGAATCATATATGATATCATAAATATTATTATGGTTCTATTACATGTTAATAAAATGTTTAAACCCACTATACAAGAGTTTTGGACACATATATAAGATAATAGACCTAAGGTAAGAGATTATTTCGTCTCACTTTTATTTCTGTGGGACATATGCCTTAAACACCACCTATTTCTTTTGTGTGGTGTTTATGCATCCCATGAATGTTTTATGATTTTTATTATTAAGGTTATGATATTTACATATGAATTTAATTTTCTTTATTTTATGAGTCATATGATTCCACTGATCATAATTGGTAAGGGATAATTTTACAATCTCATTTTTATCTGAGATTGTTTATATGTAAGTATTTACCAGGGTTATATTTATCATCCATGTCCATGTTTTCTAAAAATGTTTTCATAAAATGTTTACTATTCTTACTTGTATTTTTAAAGTCATTTTACTCCTTTTTGAATTTTAATATGTGGTATGGAATTAATCTTTATTTTGTTTACCATATGAGGTATTTTTTGACTTTTACAGAAAAAGTACGAGAAAAATGTTTATTTTCACTTATACGACATGAATGGATTTTTACGGTTTCATGATGCCTTATTTCCATGAATATTCCTTCACAATATTTCAATGTGTATTTACAATTAAATTATTTTCTTCTAAAATTTCATGGAATTTTTAGAAAATAGAACATTTTTGAAAAAGAAAGGATATTTTCCTCAAGAATTATGTTCAAGTGCTTTATCAAAATTATTTTCCATCTAAGATGATGCTCATTAAATAGGGTTTTGTGTCTATCCCAATTATTACTATTATTTTATTGTGTTTATTATGAAATTGAATTTTATATGGATTATGTTATGATGGAATGATGTTTAAGAAAACCCATTTTATTTCTTGGGTTATGCTATGAATAATGATTTATGATTTTGTGGTACATGTAAGAATGAATTCATTATGAGATGGGTGGGACCTATATCACCCTCCAATGAATTGGGTAAATATTTATATCTCATGAGATATACATGGATATAATGAAAAGTAAATCCAGTTCAGTAATACAGGGCTAGAACGACAAGTAAATCCAGTTCAGTAATACATGGCTGGAACGAAAAGTAAACCCAGTTCAGTAATGGACTTTGTACACTATGATGGTATTGGAAAAAATGCCTTGGATACTATGGAAATAATATTATGTGATTATTAGTTTTCCATAATTACATGTTTTATGTGAATTCTATTCTATCATGGTTAATGTTCCTTTATGATCCATGCCTTACGTACTGCTAAGATTTATTTCATGAGTCAAGATTTTGATGTTTAAACTTTATGTTCATGTTTTTTAGTTAAAATGTTTATGGTTTGTTTTATGTTCTATATTTTTACCCTTAATGAGAATCTGAGATCACCCTATTTATGTTTTCGTTTCCTCAGGATATAAAGAAAGGTTTTATTTAGGAAAACAAAAGGGGAATATCTTTATAGGAGATGTTGAAGATATTTCACCGTGATTAGGAGATTATTTTCCGAGTTTCCAAAGATACTAAACTAATAAGTTATTTGGGAATATATTTGTGTCATGTATTAAGTATTATGAAAAATAAATGTAATGTCCATGTACGTCAAGATTGGGTCTCTACAGTTGGTATTAGAGCAATGGTTTAGCTAACCTTTGGAAACTAGGATGAAAAAAATTTAGTGAGATCCCTAGAGATATTTATAAGGTATGTCCAGGGATGTCCCTAACATTAAGTATAAGTATAAGTTACATTACTAGAATTATGATAATGATCATGAATAAACTGGGATTAAACCTAAGATGTTAGAGATTGAAAGTACTCCACCTTGATTGTGTTGTTTCCCTAGTATGATTTTTACCTCTCACACTATTTTCTTTGGGTTTTTGACAATGGATAGAATAAAAAGGAACAACATTAATGATAGATGTGATGGGAAATGCATTGATTGTACTAATAAACAACTAAATGTTATGGGAGATCGAATAAAGATTCTTTTTTCTAGGACCAAAAATCCTGCTTGGCTCCCAAATAACCAAAGGTGGAAACAACATTCTCTTGAATCTTTTTTAAGGAAACATCCACCTTATTTTAGTGGAATGACTGATCCACTAGTTGTAAAGAAATGTATTTGTACAATTGAAAAGATATTTTTCATTCTCTGTTGTTCAGAATGTGAAAAGGTAAAGTTAGAAACTTATTTCTTGGAAGTTAAAGAAAATCTATGGTGGAACTTTATTAAGAATATGAGGCAACAAGATAAAATTGACTCCATGGATTGGGATGAGTTTAAGAAATTACTTTTTATTATAAAAATTTCTCATATTCTTATTAAAAAAGGGAGATTGCATTTTCTCATCTATCTCATGGTTATGATAATAAAAAAAGGATAAAATTCAAAGGAAACTATAAAAATAATGGAGAAAAGAAGATTAGATTCTATTTATGCTCAAAGTGTGGAAGGTCACATGGAGGAAATTGTCTTAAGGGGACTGATAAATGTTTTAAGTGTGGGAAAGATGGTCATTGAGAATTTTTCTACGGAAGTAATGGGAATTAATAGAAAGCTCCAAAAAGTGTACCTCCCACAAATCAGGGTTACAAGTGCAAGGAAATGGGGAATTATGCTAAATAATTCCCTAATCCAGGGGTTGTGGATGATTATTATCACCAATAACTTTTTAAGTCCAAAGACAAAGTTAAATCACATGTTATCACTATTGGTGATGTTGAGTATGCCAATGAAGTGGTTGAATGATTTAGTGTTTATGTAACGGGATTCCAAAATAGTGTTATGGAATCACATTTATAGTATTATGGAATATTGGAATATCTATGTATTGGATTATTGTGGTTTCCAATAATTATATGGTACCAATAACCTTGAAAAGTGATTGAAATATTTTTGGAAAGCACATGATATGAATATAATGAAGGGATTAGGAGATAATGAGATGTTTGATAGTATTAATGAGCTCATGACTGATAAAAGGACAAAGTGATATCATGGTTTAAGTATATAGAATTTTTGGTATTTTTGGTGTGTGTAAAGAGTTAAGTTTGAAATAATGTATGTTTTCACTAAGGTTCTTTGGTAATTCATGTTATTATCATGTTTCAAGAGAATATATAATTAAGGTCTTCACATATTTAGAATGTGACAACCAAGAAATGCCAAATGAGATATGTGAGACACATGTTATGTCGACTTAGTTCACCTCTTTATAAAGTTTTATATTTTTTAGTTTTTTGAAGGATTGTAATTTTATCCATTTATGGATAGTATAAGTTATTTTACATTTTAATTTTGTTATATTAATTTATTATCTCACTATTGGTGGACTTATGCATATTTGATTACTTGTGCTAACATTTTTATCGAGAAAGATGAAATGCTATATTATTCTATCGCATGATCTTCTAACACTCCAAGAATGAAAAATTAAAATTCATTTATCTAAATAAGAGATGAAGTGGAATTTTTTCAAGGCATGACCAATGATGATATTGTACTGAAATCAGGTAAGTACTTCTTCTCATGTTATTCAACTTTAGGAAAAGAATATTGAAAACCAAAAATGTTATCCTAGTACCTTCTTATTCAATGAATCAGATGGTCCCTTAAATCCTCATAGATTTATGGCTTTCTGATTGTTAACTTTCTCCTAACCTTGTTCTCTATCACTCTTCATCAGAATTTGATGGTTAGACTTCTCTTATATATCCATGTTTTCACTTCCCACCTATGTTCTCCTATGTGGAAACCAAGTGATGAGTTACTTTGGGTAACCATTATGTTTCTAACTTTCCTTTTTAAATGAAGTTTTAGTATTAATTTTTACAATGTGGGTTTCCATGAAAGAAACATTCAATTAGTAAAAAATTTATAACCTTGATGAATTTCGAGGGTGAAATTCATTTTAAGGGGGGTAGAATGTAACACCCATAGATTTTATGAGATAGATTATTTTTAATTTCATTGATGTCATGTGTTGTATGCTACACCAATATTAGCATGAACTATATGCAACAAAATATTATCTTTCAGTATACATAACACTATTCTTGTCTTGTGTTACACTCAAGAGTGACCTTCCTCAATAGCTTGTGTTGCACGTGATACCGAGTTTCACTAAAAAATGATATATTATTAAAATATTATTATTTAATGGGATATAAACATGACATTATGAAAATTATTAACCACATTTTAAATTTTATATAACATTAGTATTCATCTTAAACATTTTCTAGAATATGATATGAGAACAAAATCATTTTTTTTCGGATAAAAGAAGTATTTTTCAAAAAATGCAGTTTTACCGCATTTTGATGGTGCACCCATTTTAAATCTGGTTTTTGACACTTTTATAAGTTAAATTTTAAAAAATAAACTAATTATTTATAAGTGGGACATAAAAATTTCCTTTTCTTAATTTTTTGTTATTTTTCTGATAAAATTCAAATTTTAATGAATAGTGAAAATACTACATTTTAATTCGAAACTGCCTTTACATCTAATTTATTTATATAGTTAGATTAAAATTTTAATTGGTTTTAAAGTGTAATTGGATTATATTTTTATCATTTAATCTAATGTTGGACATTTGAAGAAATTTCAATTTTAAATTGGACATAAACACATGTTAATCGTTTGATAGTTATTACTTATTAAAAACCCACTTTTTGGTTTTGATAATGAGAATTAATTTTAAATTAATTCCCAAAAATTTTGTGTCCTGAATTTTAAAAAATGGATTCCATTTTTAGAATTATAAGCTTCAAATTTTTTAAATATATACCTTTTATTTTTGGACATTATTAATAGTAACTTCAGTAATTATTTTATTTACTATGGTTAAAGGGTAAATCTGGTAAATAAGGGTAAAAAATAATATTATAATAATATTAAACTACACTAACACATGTACTAATCCTATTGGATGAGATATTAATGACCATTTTCATCCTTGGGTCTATTTTTGGACCCCATGTATTCACTTGGATGTGAAAATGACATTTTATAAGAATTAATTTAAATTAAAGATAATTATAACCCAAACATATATCTTTTAATAAATAGATTTTCATACAGGGTTATATAACTGATATATATGTCTATAAAGATTCATTATAAATCTAAAAATATTTCCTACATTATTTTATTTAATTTATAATTTTCAGACAAAAAATAAATAATTTTTTTACACAATGATGATGTAGTGATTACCTTATTAATGAATGATTTAAATAAATGAGAATATAAATATTAAAATAAATTTATTTTGAACCTTTTTATTACATAAATTAATATTATGTATGATTATGAATTGTTATCTTTGAATTAATGAAGTTTTTTTAAATAATCATGTTATGTATTTTTAAAAAAGTCATGTTATGAATATTATAAAAATTGACATAAATGAGTTTTTAAAACAAATAATATTTTATTAAATGATATAATAGTCCTAAAAATATAATATTCATAAAAATTAATTATATAACTTTGAAAATTTTATTAATTAACAATTTTAGGTTCTATTGATATTTTATAGTAACTATATTAACCAAATAGTATGAATATACAAGAGGACATTGTAAGAGTAAAATTAGTTAACTAAGGGTTAAAGCTAAAAGAGAAGGATAAATTTGAAACCTAAACTTGTATAAATACTATTTGTAGAGAGGATTTAGAACAATAATCATATTAAATTCTAATTAAATGAGTTTTTAACCTTTTTAAACCGAAAATAATTTTGTAATAAATTAATATTTTGAGATTTTCCTAAAGTGCCCCTATCCTCTCTTATAAAAGGGCACCTCCTACCTATCCTCTTCACTCCATTTTTAGAATTAAAGCTTGGAAAAACCCTACGCATTTATCTTTTCAACTTCACTAGTTACATTCTAGAGGTTTTTTTCTTCTCAAAATACCAACTCTAGTCGCTAAGAGAAAATTTAAAGGAGGCACGTCGAGGAAGAGGTAAACTCTTCTACCGATTCTTTCAAATTTCATTCTTCTTATACTTAATCTTAATTAGTTTTTTCATTATAAAGTAATAAAATAAGTATCAATAATATACTGATATGTTATTATAAATATGAAACAAACCTATTTCACATTCTATCCATCCTACAAAAAATGAAATCACTACGCGCACGTACGTATGACTTACCGTCTCCACGCCGTGGTGTAATCTATTTTTCACCACCTCCTTACTTGGATAGGTATAATGGTGGAAATAATAAATATATATGATTATTATAACATGATAATAATTCTAATATATTATACACCATCCAATTAAATACCATTCAATAATTATGGGAATGATATCGTCGCGCGTGCGTATGTATGACTTACCATTTCCACGACGCGATGAGATTCATTCTCCATGTTAACCCTTAAAGAATGATTATAAAGTATATATAATAAATAATCCTGAAATATATGAAATGATAATTCAACTGGATTTATGGATATATATATATATATGTCTTTTTTTACTTCCATTCAATTCAATAAGGAAACGAAAACAACGTTCATGTGTACGTATGACCTACCGTCTCCATAAATAGTGTATTACATTTCATTTATTTGTATATTATATATATATATATATATATATATTTATATACTAAATATATATTATATATAAATTATATTTTACATTCTATAAGTAATTAAATCATGATCTAAGTAATAATATCATGAATAACAAGTCCAAAAATGTACAATAAATAAAACAATTATTACCCAAAACATTTATTTAACAGGGAATTGATAAATGAATGGGTAATATAAAGTCGTAAGTGAATCATATATGATATTATAAATATTATTATGGTTCTTTTAAAATTTAATACAATTTTTAAACCCACATACATGAGTTTTGGATACATACAAAAGAAAATTGACCTAAGGCAAGGGATTATTTCGTCTCACTTTTATTTCTATGGGAGATATGCCTTAAACACCAACTATTTCTTTTTTTTTTGGTGTTTATGCTTCCCATGAATGTTTTATAATTTTTATTATAAAGGTTATGATATTAAAATATGAATGTAATTTTCTTTATTTTATGAGGCATATGATTCCACTGATTATAATTGGTAAGGGATAATTTTTCAATCTCATTTTTATCCGAGATTGTTTATATATAAGTATTTACTGGGGTTATATTTACCATCCATGTCCATGTTTTCTAATTTTTTTTCCGTAAAATGTTTACTATTCTTCTATGTATGTTTAAATTCATTTTTACCACCTTTTTACTTTTACTACATGGTATGGAAGGAATCTTTATTTTTTTTACCATACGAGGTAGTTTTTGACTTTTCTGGAAAAAGTATGAGAATAATGTTTTTTCCACTTATAAAACATGAATGGATTTTTATGGTTTCATGATGCCTTATTTACATGAATCTTCCTTCACAAGATTTCAAGTTTATTTGCAATTAAATTATTTTCTTTTAAAATTTCCTGGAAATTTGAGAAAAGAAAATGTTTTTGAAAAAGAAATTATATTTTTCCTAAAGAATTAAGTTCAAGTGTTTTATCAAAATTATTTACATCTAAGATGATGCTCTTTAAATAGGGTTATGTTTCTATCCCAATTATTAATATGATTTTATTGTTAATTATGGAATGATATTTTATATGGATTTTGTTATGATAGAATGATGTTTAAGAAAATCCATTTTATTTCTTGGGTTATGCTATGAAGAATGATTTATGTTTTTGTGGAACATGTAAGAATGATTTAATTATGAGATGGATGATACCTATATATCCCAATAATGAATTAGGTAAAGATTTATATCTCATGATATAGAAATGGATGGAATGAAAATTAAATCCAATTTAGTAATACAAGGCTGGAACGACAAGTAAATCTGTTTCAGTACTCCATGGCTTGAATGATAAGTAAATCCAGTTCAGTGGTGAAATTTTTCCACTATGATGGTCTTGGCAGTAATTCCTTGGATACTATGGAAGTCATATCATGTTCTTATTAGTTTTCCACAATTACATGTTTTATTCCAATGCTATTCTATCATGGTTAATGTTCCTTTATGATCTATGCCTTACGTACTGCTAGGATTTATTTCATGACTCAAGATTTTTATGTTTAAACTTTTTGTTCATGTTTTTACATTCAAATGTTTATGGTTTATTTTATGTTCTCCATGTTTACCCTTACTAAGCATCTGATCTCACCCTATTTATGTTTTCTTTTCCCCAGGATATAAATAAATGTTTTATATAGGAAAACAAAAGGGGAATATCTTTATGGGAGATATTGAAGATCATTCACCATGATTTGAAGATTATTTTCTGAGTTTCTAAATACACTAAACTAATTCATTATTTGGGAATCTGTTTGTGTCATGTATTAAGTATTTCGGAAAAGAAATGTAATTTCCAAGTACGTCAAGCTTGGGTCACTACAAAAGTCATGTTTTATGTTGCTTCCATATTACTATGATTCCATGATTATATGATCC
This sequence comes from Viscum album, assembly GCA_963277665.1. Taxonomy (NCBI): domain Eukaryota; kingdom Viridiplantae; phylum Streptophyta; class Magnoliopsida; order Santalales; family Viscaceae; genus Viscum; species Viscum album. The sequence continues at coordinate 529,906,596 of OY728128.1, forward strand.
CATGTTCAACATGTTATGATTCCTTTTGTTTAATCATGTTCCATACCATTTTATATCGTTATGTTATGCTTTCTAACCCATGTGTTAAGATTTATTCTTATGCTTATTACATTACTGAGATTTTAGACCATCCCTTTGTTCATATTATACCCATGTTATCCTATGAGGATGTATGAGCACAATGGAAGTTAGGATCTCTTTATGAAGATTAAATAAAGAAATGTTTTTTAGTCCCATGTTTTCAGTTTTATGCACCTAGTCTTCCAAGGAACCTAAATTTACGATCTTTGGATTATAATTTTAGGTTTAATTATACTTAAAATCATGTAATATTATGTGATAAAGGCTAGGGTTTATATACGAAGGAACTCATAGTTAGCCACTATAAACTCAATAGGACAAAATTTCAGTTAACATGTGAATTTTATATACTCTATGCTGTTACCTTATGTTTCTGAATCAACAGAACATGATCTGAGTTATCCTTTATGATACTTGGTCCCATCAACTATGATTCCCCTACTTCCATCCAATAGAAGGAAGATCTACATAGCTTACTATATAGTGCATCGTATAACACCATCTGAATATTTTCCTCATAACTATTGTTATATGTGTACTCAATGAGAACTATGTGTTTCTCAAAAGATCCACAAAATTATATGACACATTCCCTCAATATTTCTTCTAGTACCTGGATAGTATATTCTGATTACCTATCTATCTACATATGGAATGTTGTATTAAAAAAAACTGAGTACCTAGTGCAATATACAACATTTTCCAGAAGAAAAAAGTAAAATGTGGATGATGATATGAAACAATACTCTGAGGTACCTCTTGAAAACATACTATCACCCATACATACAAGTCACCCAACTGGTCAATGGTGATATTCTTTTATATTTAAAAAAATATGAAACCTTTGTTAACTAATCTAAAATCACACATATTGTATCATTCTTCTGTGTCATCCTTAGAATTCCCACAAAAAAAAATCCATGGTAATATAATTCCACTTCCATTCCAGAATGGGAAATGATTATAAATGTTAAGAAGGTCATTAAATCTTGGACTTCACCTACAGAAAGGTATAACATCATGGAATAAAACTTACATTATTTTTTTCATTCCTGACCACTAATACTATCTCTGATTATCATGGTAAATTTTGGTCAAAACAAGGTTCAGTTCCCACTCAGAGGAATGAAACATAAGAATCAGTTCTTCCCATATACAATAAGAAACAAAAAAATGGCCACAAAAGTGAATAAAATTATCCTAAACAATAGTCCAATCAAAAGGTGGATCCCACCTTCAAAACTACCTCTCAAAGCCCGACCTTTTGAATCCTCACACTATACCCTCTTAACATGGTTAAAAAGAGAGGGATGCATGGATAAGGACATGAGTACCATAAACTCATTCTATTACTAAATACCTATATGCAACTCAGCAAACAAATACATCATATTCCACTCAAGACTAGACTCCTTAACCACTTGAGCCTATGTATTCTAACTTAACGCATTTACAAAACTGTTTCCCATAACCTGGATATAAGCTAGTTTAAAGTCAAAATAATTGATGTACTCAAACTACCTCTATTTCTATAGATTCAAATAATGATGGGAAAATATTTACTTAAGACTCTTATGATCAGTATAAATGATAAAATTATTACTCAGAAGATAGTTCTTGCATCACTTTAATGTATAAATCACTTTGGACAACTTGAGATTGTGCATAGGATAGTTCCATTTTTGTGGACCCAGCTACTATGATCTGTACTCCATGACTTGATATCCCTATATCCAAACTACCCCAAGCCCAATCCCAGATGCATCCAAAATAAAGTATACTTATTACTCAGATCGGGTAAAATCATGATCGGTGTAGTGGTCAAAGGTTTCTTCGACTCTTGGAAATCATTCTCAAATGCTTTAGAACATTCAAACCTCATACTAATCTTTTTAAAACCTAATATTGGTGTTACTAAGTGAGAAAAGTCTTTGATGAACCTTTGATAATAACCTACTAAACCTATGAATCTTAATATATATAAAAAAATACTTTGGCTTCACCTAAGATACAACTTCTTGAACATTCTCTAGGTCCATTGAAACTACTTCCTCTTAGATGATGTGACCCAAGAAATGTACCTTATCGATCCCAAAATCACACTTAAATAGATTAGAATATATCTTATGCTCTCTCAGTGTACTCAAGATGATGTCAAGATGTTTGGAATGGTCATAATAAATCTAGAAGCACACTAAGATGTCATCCATAAAGAAAAAAAGATCCAAATATGGGTGGATGATTCGGTTCATCAAAGCCATAAATGTAGCTGGTGAATTCATCTACCAAAAAAGTATTATAACCTAGACATACAATCCATACCCGCTTCTAAAAGTATTATACAATATATCAGAAGTTATCATCCTCAACTGATGAGATCCCTACCTCAAATCAATTGTATATAACACACATTCACCCTTTAGCAGGTTAAAAAGGTCATCGATCTATAGAAGTGAATATTGATTCTTAATCATAGTTAGGTTCAATTTTCAATAATTGACACATAAACATGGCCTTACATATTCTTTATTAGTGAAAAAACTGGTGACCCCAAAGGTAATGTACTTGGATGGATAAACCCTTTATCCTCCAACACCTCCATCTGATTATAAGCTCTCAAAGTACTACTAGTTCTATTATATAAGGTAGAATACATATTGGCTCATCCCCTTCCATCAACCCAATCGTGAACTCCACCTATATCTCAAGTCACATCCCTAAAAACTCATCAAGAATTACATCATGGGACTGATCCGTGATAGGAGGGATGATTCCATGCTATACTCACCCTTCATCAATCATAAGTCTTACCACCTAATCTATGATCTCACACAACTTCTGATGAATTGGCCCTACACAGCCTTCCTGGATATTCAATTCCCCACAATGGACACATGTGTCACCCTCAAGAGACGTGAAACTCACTCTCCTATAGTAATAATCAATGTGATAATGGTATGTAACCAAACAATATATCTCAATTATTAGGTAAAAATATATCATCTCAAGCATATACAACTCCCAAAAGAAATGGTACCTAGAAACCGCAAGGGCACACTCCTTACATTGATAGATACACTCCAATCACACCCCCAACAACATGTCAATCAACACATTCCCATCCAATACTCCACTTATAGACCCAAAATAATTTGAAACTGGGTAGATATAAAATAATATGAGGTTATTATTTCAAAAAAATACTAGAAAGCATAAAATCTACAATAATCGTACCTCTAACTATAAATAGTCTAGCCTCTCCCCTAACAGGTGTAGGCTAAACTATATGAATCTGGCCTATCCCTTTACCCTGTACTCCTATTTTAGTCCCCTGGGTCACACTTTCATAATAATATGGATTATCATATTATAAAGTACCATGTCCTCCTCCCTAACCTGCACGACCATTGGAAATCTAACAGCCTGACTACTAATGGGTAGAAGACCCCCTTCCAACACTTTTTATTTAACTAGGTCCTACATCACCTCCTAATTTTCATGGGTTCCTAAATAACCTATGTATATGTTCTATACTACCATATGATTGTTAATCTAATAGTGGTTGAGTACACTGACCCTCCATGTGACCATTTATATTACACTAATAGTAGATGACAGAACTACCTCCCTGATAGGAAGACCATCTCTCTTGGAAACTCTATCCACTACCCCTAGGTGGAAGTTATCATAACAAAACTTACTAATATTGGAAGAAATACCACTGGATTACCTAGCTGAAACCATATTCCCACCTCTAGAATCCTCCTTCAAGTTCCCCTAAGAAATGAGATCCCTATTCACTACCTCGATAAACCACTTTAAATAAAAAATATTTACCTGGGACTTGATCTCACATCCAAGTGCATCCTAAAAACATCTATCCATATATACCTCATATCCTGTTCATGTTGGAGAAAAACATTACAAGTCTATGAAGTGGCCAACATAATTCATCCCAAACATACTCCCTTGATTCAATCTCATGAACACCTTATATTTACTTTATCTTAGGATCTCAGGGTAAATTTTTTATAGAAACTTCTCCTAGAAGTCATTCTATTCCATTCCATCAAACTACTCATCCTAAAACTAATTAATATACCACTAGCACTTCACGTTTCCTCATAACATATAAGCTTCCAGCTTAACCCTTCTCATTAGTGGAGTCTCTAAGTGGTCCAATATCATCTGGATTGACTCAATATAGAACTCTACTACCTCAGTCCCACCCTCTCTAGAAAGAATTATAGGGTGATGCAACTGAAACTATCTTGTCAGATCAAACATACTCGACACATGTCACCCTGGTCCTCTCTTCATGAACTACATAAAATGAGATAATTTCTTCCATAACTATTCTTACACCAAATTTCCTTGAACCAGTAGGGGTTCTTGTCCCACTATGAGTGGATAATTCTCAATGATGTCCTCCTATCACCCAGTTAGTATATTTCATTGTGGTTTCATCACTCTAAAATTCCAAACTCAAGTCTCAAAACACATAACATATAGTTTCCACGATTTACACAAAAGAGGGACCACTACTAGCTATAAAAAACCAACTCCACTTGTACTATCCCAATACATACAATCATATCTTTGTCACTAACCTCTAATTTACCTATCATGGTCCATGGATAACATGGGTAAACCAAACATACACAATCACAATCCTTTTATTAGACACTATTTTTTAACCATTTCAATTTTTAACTTCTCAACTTAAATAATTTTCGTTTTTGCTTCCTTATTAGGAAATATTTTCTTAAAACCACAGGAAAACCATAAAAGAGTTTTCATTTCCCAAAACCTACCATAACCCACTTTCCTATGATTACCTAACAAGATGCATCCCATATAAATACTGAGTGACTAAATTGATTCATGCATATACAAAATTCATTCTATTATGGGATAAGAATAAAAACTCATAAAAAATATCACCACACAACAAGTGTGTCACCCATGGTGAAATAATATCCATCTATAAAAAAATATCAAGAACAATAATCCCCCCCTGAGAACATGGGTCCCCCCCACATGGGTTTCTACTCCCACGTATGATCTCATTTCCATGGCCTGATACATCCTAATATCATGTATACCTTTCCCAAATAGTAATAAAATAGAAATAAAAATTCTATAATGCTACTTTGTAATATACCAAATGTGGTTTTAGTGAACTATGCCCTGATATGGGGAAAAACATAACCTTAAACTCACCTACCCATATGCTATAGTTTTCCGATTAGAACTAAGAGTCTAATGGAACATGTGGGGAGACTATACCCTCTTCTCCAGATTAAACAAATAGAAAAATTAGGATAAATTTTAACATGAAATAATAATAATAATAATAATAATACTTATCCAAGAATCACATAAAAAACTCCCACATCTAGGTAAGTATAATAATCAAACATAATAAATGTTTTATGTCCCGAGATCATGTCTAGTACCCTCATCCAAGCTCCATCTCAGATCCATTATCCTAACCCATGACCATGAAGTATTCTTGGGCACACAATTACAACCTGATCATAGTGTGATCACAACTCAGTAGGCCACCCCTAATGGAATCTACATAAATATCTAGTCTATAATAGTGTATACATAAGTATAGTAACAAAATATAATAGTAGATAAAAAAGGTTTAATTATTTAAAAATATTTAAATTAATCATATTTTTTCTTAGTTTAATGTGACACTCAAACAAATCAACCATGATTCAGACCATGCCAGTCATCTAGACCATATATCACAATGGCCATAGGTCATTATATAAGGAGAGTCAAACCAAGTATCTAGCCAGGATTTAGATCATTATTTTTGACCATCCCAACCATATGTTTTGGGGGTAACATGTTGGAAAACAAGGAACATCATTCCAAGTATCCATATAGGATTCATAACATCATGATCGACCATCCCACCCATGATATGGAATTCTATGTCTATACCCTTAGAGTTAAGAGCATTAGTGCATCATCCGAAAACAATGGTGATCTGGGGTGCCTAGAGCATCAGTATGGCCCTCCGATGGATGTAGAGAATCAATATAATATCCCACCAAACATTAGTAACATTTATAGAGGTCATAATGAGTGACCTTTTTACCAAACAAAAACAATAAGGGTAAACGTTTTCATTTTATTAGAATTACAAGGTTCATTACATTCAACATGTTCTCAATTACCATAACAAGCCAATTTCACCCTTTTAAGAACATTAAAACCATTTTATACCCACTTAAATCCAGCTAACCACATATCAAATTTAACTATTTACAAACCATTTATCATGTAACTCATTCAAGTTATTACAAACATCCCTTTATTCTAGGTTAACATGATAAACATAGTTCCATTTATTTTAATCTCTCAAACCCTTCAATTTTTTATTTAATAATTCGATTTCCATGTTCAAGGATGTGATGAATCACATGGGTGGCTATAGGACTAGTATACACTTCATCAACATATCCAATTAGGTTTATGAAAAGTTCAAAACCTCAATTAGACACCCAATTTATCATTTCCCATCAAGGAACCAGGTGAACAGAATAATGACACAATAGTACAACCATAAACACATGAATAAACATCAAGACTATGTGATATAACTTATAGAAATCCTACCTCAATTTCCTAGAAGAATTCACTATTAAACATGATCCTTGATTAAATAAAAAACATCCTTCAATTCTTTATCAATGAATTTTCTTAAAAAAATAGGTTTATGGATTTAGAAGAAGAGAAAACATTCCACCATGATTCCCAAAAAATATAGAATAAAGAGGAGTGGTAGGCTCACCTAGAGTTTAAATTCCCAACCAATGATGCTTAAAATGACTAATTATCAAGGGATAATGACCCTTGAAATATGGGATATATCCTTGTAAGTAACCCTTGATGCCGGAGTAGGAAATGGGGGGAAATTTGTGTTAATTTGCTGGAAATCATTTTTTTTTCATTTTCTCAAAGCCGGTTTATGGGTTACCGGTAACTATACAGAAACTGAGCCAAAATACAAACAAACTCCCCAACCACATATTCAACCATCCAAATTCAAAATTCAAAAACCATGCCATCATTTCAAACACGAGTACCAAGGCGTCTTGGGAAGAATGCCACCACGAGACACACCCTTGCAACATAAGCCGTACCATCGGCAAACAACCACCATCGCCGCCACAACCTAGGACGTTGGAGAAAACCCTTCAACCAACGCCGTCATACCTTCAACAATGCAACAAAACTGCTCACCGATATTAATGAGGGAGGAACCCTCATCACAACTCATCATCATCACCAGAATATCACCAAATAACCAGCATGACCATCGAAATAACCAGAAAAAAAGAACCACAGAACCAAAAATTCATCTCGCACAGTAATCAAAAGCATCCACGCCTCGTCGGAAAACCCCATCAAAGGAAATCATCAAGTGCATTCAGCGCATCCTCGACCAGCAGCGGTGCCACAAAACACTTGAAACCAAAACAAACAACCTGCAAAAATATACCCAAGACGCCCGAAACCAGAGCAAAGAACCTTCCCCCCTCCGTGGCTCTCACCGGGCCAGGGCCTCGCTTCACCTTAGGAGTCTCTCCTGGAACACGACGACCGATGAATTGGAAGAAACCGCACACCATAGCCTCTCTCAAGGCTAGATCCACACCAACACCAGGCCAACAAACCGGCTGGATCTACACCCAATAATTCAGGAGGAGAAGAAGCCAGAACTACCATCGCCGAGCCGACTTTCCAAGATGTCGAACCAGACCTTCTCCTGAGCCGTCTCCTAGAAGACGCGCCGAGGGGATCATCACCGGGACACGAAGACACCAAGCCGAAGACGCCGACCCCAAGCCACATTGAGACGCACTATAGGAGGGAAGGGAAGATGGACCGAAGAAAAACCCTAGCTCAAGAGGGGGTTGGGCTACATAGTTTGGCTAGGCTACCCACATGGTTTGACAAACAGTGCAGTATCCATGCACCTGCCTATATACAAGGGGATCATTGTGCACAATATACTAGTAAATGGTGCACAATTAGTACTAAACATGATCCAAATGTGATCCCAACAAATAATGAACTATTTTCACCCCTTTCTATGTGTCGAACTCCCAAAACACACATGAGACCTATTATACTCTCGATAAACCTTCCATTAACCAATTTAAAATGAAGATCAACCAATATTAAAACAAAATGAACCTCATATTAAGGTAGATATATTATATTTAATATCCAATATTATCATAACATAATATAAATGGTTTTATAAATATAAATTTTATATGTTATATAATATTTTAATGTTATCCATTTTCGTTGGTAATGGAAAATAAAATACATTGCTCTATAGAGGAAGTAGTCTACATGTACGCACATATGTCACTTTAATTTTCCATAGAACGGTTGGAGTATAAAAATAAAATAATTATAATTTAAGAATCTTAATAATGTTATAAATATTATATTTTTTCATTAAATAACTATTTGGGATCATCTATATAAGGTGTTTATGAAAAATAGAAAACATTTTTCATGGAGGTGATAGTATACCCATAAGCATGAGGATGTCTTCATTTTTAAAATGGTATTCAAAGAAGGTATAAAGGAAATATTATAACAGTATAAAAATATTTCATAATATTAATAATAATCTTGTTACCATACATTCATTGATAGAATATATTTGAGAGGGTAGAAGAAGGAAATAATTAAGAGAGATCAGTTAAGAACATTAACTCTCCCATTGGATGTTATCATTTGGGTAACACCAAAAGGCTCCTTATACTTATCATTTGTAAAGTAAAAGGATTATAGAAAATAGGTAGAGTTTTGATGAGAGACTATGTAAGAGATTTTGTTGAGCTAAATCTTTAGTATGAGTGGATAATTTGGGTGGTGAAGGGGGTATTTATAAGTGAGAGGAGGTATTTTTTTGTAATAATTTAAACGATAATATAAATATTCAAGGGTAAAAAGGATCAAATAATGTGAATTATTGGAGAGTAAGAATAGTGGTTTAGTCAAATCTCATCCACTCATTTGAATACATGTTTTTAACATGAATTAGGTTTCTTACCCATGGTTAAACCCTTTTTAACTAAAATTTACTTCACTATGTTAACTATTTTTTAACTAAATAATGAATATTTATGCATAAAAATAAAATAAATATCATTATATAATTTCCATACACTGATTAAAAATATTAAAAATATTTTTTTAAAAATATTTTTGGGTGATAAAATTGATGTTAATATTAGTGTACATAACTCATAAAATCTATTTTTGGAAATTTTTTATTTTTAAGAATAAAAATAATGTTTGGGATAAAATTTTCAATGTTCATGATTTCCATGAAATTAGTAAGTTTATTATAAAAAATAATAGTTATATGTATTAAATATAAATCCAAAACATAATTTTACCCTATGAAATAACGATTGAAGAAAAATTCAAAAATAGTTTTTTTATTAGAATAAAAAATTACTTAAGTTCTGTAATGTTAAACAAGGGTTTTTTAAATTTAACATATTATTTTTAAAAGAATAATTTTATTTATTAAGTAATTTCTTTGCAAATAAATGTTGATAAATGTGTTGAATCATTCTTAGATCATTATGAAGTAAAAAACTCTACAGTATTAATAAAAACTAAATTTTTCATGGGTCACCTAAAAATAAATTATTTCATAAAAATACGAAAAAAATCTACAATAATTTTCACATGCTTATTTCAAAAATAATGTTCCTTTTATGAAATTAAAATTCCAAAAATTTATAAATTTAAGATTAAAATGAATATAAAAAAGATAAGGAATACATATTTTTATTAAAAGGTAATATATTTAAGAGTTCATGATATTATTCTTTATTAATTTCTAATTTAGTGAATGTTAATATGTTAGTTCATATAAAATAATATTAAAAAATGGTAAATTTAATATATTAGGATAAAATATTCAAATAAAATTTTAAAAAAACTTTATTGAAAAAGAACAATATTTTTTAATATTAAATCATATTAAATAATTATCCTCTAAATGTATGAATTTTTTTGAGTAATATGATTTTTATTTACAAGAGGTTTTATTAAGCTTATAAAATACATAATAATATTAATGTAATGTGTCACACCTCATTTTACTTCCATTTACATAGGAAACAAACTATCAAACAAAGTATTAATTTAGATAAAAATATATTTCAATATATTAGGGTGTTACATTCTCCTCCATTCACTAGTGGTATCACAGTGTGGTGGGGGGGATAAATCCATTTAGAGTGATACTTCAGTGTATTTTTCCAGTATGGAACTCATGGGTTCCATGGTGAAAAAATTATTTATTATGAGAATAAGCATTTTTAAGGTAGTATAAGGTATTTTTAGAATAAATACATTTATATTTTTCTTATAATGTATCATCAAATTATAGAATCCAGATTATTCTACGAGAATGAACTCGACGTAAATGAGTTAGGGAAGAAATACTAGGTAACTTGTGACAAGATCAAAGAGTTGAAAACATAATCAAGAACACTAAATTTTATCTTTGAAAATACCGATGGTTGGTTGATAACTTAGAAAGAACTCTAGTATATCTAGAAGGATAAATATTCTGATTTGAATAGTAAAATATGTTTGGAAGAGAATCTAGTGTTGGAACAAATATTTGAGATATTTGGAAGAGGCTTGAAGGGAAAGAAGCAAGAGAAGCTTCCAATCATCCAGAATCCACTGTCTTAGATAAGTATCCACACATAGATATAGAAAGGAAATTATAATAGGATGATATACTATAGATGACTATGCATGGAATTTAGTAGGAGAAGCCCAAGAATATTAGGAATAAGTTTCAAGTATTCCTTAGAGTTCCCATGAATACCAGAAATAGATCCATGATATAATTAATCGGGAGAAATGGGAACATAGATATATTAAAGAGTGTCCAAAAATATAAATGAGAATCTCAAGAAAGTAGAAGACCTATAAGACAAACATGAGGATAAGAAGAAGAATAAAGAGTTCATATCATATCCCACCGAAGAACTTGGTGTAAAAACTTGGGAAGCCAAGCCCGTATGGAAGAAGATCTACCAAAAACCAATCACTTAGAAATAATAGAAAGGATCATTCAAGGATTTTTTTTCATAAGATAAATTGGGATCCTCATCCCTCATATCCTAGCTATATTCAAGAAACATATTGGCCAAGGAAGACACATCTAAAAGGTGTTCCACAATATGGGATGATCCTTAAGATATATTGTGAAACTGATCTTAGAGAAGACATAGATGAGTGGGCTCTAGACCTTCAATAGTATATGTTGTCTGTTGGTTTATAGCCATGGACTATAAATAGAGTATCCAATTTTATAGGAGCTACCTTGATAGGTAATGAATGGTAATTTTGGGATATACTTTTGAGATAATCATAAGTGAGAGTGGATATCTAAGAATATGTTACATTCCTAATATAATTTATACTGGTATTATTTTATTTCCTTAAACAAGAGTTTGTAGGAAATTTATTGGTTGACTAGGATGGGAAATTATTAAAAAAATCTAGAACATCTTTAACCAAAATCCAAATTTGTGACATGTGTTATTTTTAAGAATATCTTTGTGAGTTTCAACAATGGTATTATCTTCTTGGACTAGGTTATCAAGCATATGATTAAGATGACTTTATCTATAAATTTCTAGAAAGTTGGCCTAAATTTGTTCAGTAATCCTTAAGGACTTGTTTTTCTTAAATTGAATATTTTCAAGATACATTAGGAGTTCAAAAAAACAATAATTCAGGTGATGAGACTCTATTTCATGTAGAGGCATGTTTTATAGGATATAATAAATATTCTATATATGATTTCTTCTTATTTCCCAAAAGTAGAGGGTGTTATCAAAAATATGGGTTCTCTCCAACTAGGTAGGATCTTAGAAAAACCCAACAAATATCATTTATAACACAGTGTTTGGATAGCCAGCGTGAACAAAAGAAATCACATAATAAAATCTTGATATTATTTGTTAAAAGAAAATAATGAAGTATATTTTTAGAATGAATAATAGAAAAATCTAATATATTTATTAAACTAAATATAATCTATAAGGATGAGGGAGAAAAATTTAAGGACAAATATGGGAATTATCCAAGATTCCCTAATAGAAAATATTTATCTAGTTTGGATTATTGTTGGTTATTTGAAAAAAAAGGTCACAAATATAACACTTTTCCAAGTGTAGCTAAAAGAAGGGGTATTATCAAAGAAATAATGATGGAAGATTCATCAGATATTTTTTTTGATCCTATCTAGAGAGAATATATAGACTCTAATGATGAAATTTTAAATTATTTATATTCAGAGTACTTATAGGTGTAAGAATCCAAATCATATGAGGAAGAAGGAAATAAGCCCATTAAAATTTTGACCTAGCTTCGAATATACCTGATTCAAAAAGGTATAGTACACCTGAATAATCTATATAATTAGTAAATCAAGATTGTATGGTAGGTAATCTAGTCAATTCTTCAAAAAATTAAATCCATTCATAAGGAATTTATTTCCAAGAAGTGAAAATGCCCAGATTTTATTGGTATGAGGTATAATAGAAGTCTTGGGTACTATATCAAGAAATAACCATGATCGTTGAAGATGAAGAGACAACTAAATTCTATAAAATATATTCAGTACTATTTAAAATTAATTTTCTAAAACTAGAACAACTTAGTAAGGCTATCCATAAAAATGCTAAGTATGTGAATTTTGGTATGATCCAGATCGGAGTAGATCCTATTATTAGAAAATAAAAATATTTACCAGTCCTAATTGCATTAGTACATGGATGTTTATCCAATTTCTCTAATGAATTATTAGGAGGACCATGAGAAAATATTCATACAAGATCATCATGGGTGAAGGTAATCTAATAGTTTTATGTAGTGTGGACGAAAATAAGTATTAGTATATCTCTATAAGTAAAGATAAACACAAGGAACTGGCACAAGATGTTGGTATGTCCCCCTGAAAGAAGATGCATTAGAGTAATTACTCATCTTTATGTAAAGATATATAATACTAGGTAACTATATCTAAATAAGGGTGTGATAATATTTAAAAATCTTTTCCAAGATTAAGGAACATCAATTAGAGGAAATACACCCTGTTGGTAAACCCTAAGAGGCCAACTTGGGTTAGAGAATGGGTTTCAGTAAATCCAGAGGAAGAAATAAGGTAGAAGATACTTCTTATAGATGTTATTAAACAAGTTAAAAATAGAATTTTCATATTTGAGATAATAGAATATGAAGATAATATCAGATTAGAAGGATCAAGATCAGGCAGATTAGATTTAAAGATATAAGATTTCAAATCAGAAATACTTGAGAACCCTTATGAAAATCCAAGGACCTCAAATGGAAAAGATGAAGGTAATTCAGTAGAAGAACATAGAATATCAATTTACAGAAAGATAGTCAGACACAGGAATGTACGATTACATATCTACGAGGATGAAGAAACTCATGTATGATATATGAGATCTTTTTTACTCCGCGCAAAGATATAAGAGTGGGATATATTATTAAAATTAACTATTAATGGAATTTTCTGTACTTACCTAGTTGATACAGTGTATACCTTTCATTGTACAAGAATCTAGTTTTCTATAGTAAATTGGGAATCGATAGAGTTGCAAGTTACAATTGGTAACCATGAAATAATTGTAATTCAATAAGTATGAAAATATGTTTAGATTGATCTTAATGAGAGAATATTTTTTGATAATTTTCTTCTCTTCATTCCTCAACTAATAGATGAATTTTTTCTTAGAAATATATTACTCATAATTTATCAACATGTAATGATATTTTTATAAGTAATTATCGTAAACAATTATCTAATTCCAAATGCTTTTGGAAAAACCATAATTGTTATAGAAAAGAAATTACCTACTATTAAAGTGTAAAAATATCCATATGAGGGTAGATAATACCATATAAATATATAGCATTGGAAATAACTAGTTTTATTGTAAGTTATTAGGATTAATGAAGAATATGAACTGGCCAAGATAAATGATTATTTATCAAAAAATTGGTCAGAAAACCCTCTAAAATTGTGGTAGAAGTCATTTCCAGAGCCTAAAGTCACCCTTAAATATCCTAGTATAGTGATTAGTAGTAAATTAATTTCCTATATAAATTAAATATTTAAGAAGTTTGAGAAATATATTCCAAAAAATAATTATTCTTGGATTAATTAGGCATTACGAAAGTCCTCCCAGAAGTGTGTCATTCATGGTAATGAATTATGATGAGAACTTCATGGTAAAGCCAGAATGGTTATTGATTATTGTGATTTTAATTGTTTTATAAAGGTGTATGGATAAAATATAACCAATTAGGAGTATTTACAAAGAATTATTAGGAATTAAAGTCTAATGGTATATTCTAAATTTGATCTCTAATCAATATATTGACAGATAAAGATCAAATAGGAGGCTATATTATTAACAAAATTTACAATTATAGTTATCTTATTTAAATGGTTGGTTATTATATTTGGACTCAAGAATTACCCAGGAATATTCTAAAGGATAATGGAAAAGGAATTAATTATATTACTAAAGTTTGTGGAAGTATACATTGATGATGTGATTCTATTTAGTAAAAATATTGAAGATCATATCAAACATTTACAATAAGTGGAAGAAGTGTTTAGAAAATATGGGATTATACTTTTAGAAATAATTATCTTTTATATGAAAATAAATATATAATTAAAGGGATTAAAGAATCCAAGAAAGTAGAGAGAATCTTTAACCACATATTACATAGAAGATAGAAACATTATTCATTGAGATTATAGATCATAAGTATATATAAGTGTTTCTTGGTATATTAAGTTATTCCCGAGAATATATTAAAGATTTTGAAAAAATATCTGCTCCAATATAGAGAAAGGTTTATAGATATGTGACCAAAAATTGGATAGAATAATATTCTAACATAATTAAAATTTTGAAGAAAAAAGATAAGAACCTCCCAGAATTGGAGTGTCCATATGGGAGTGAAGATCATATTATCTTAGAAACATATGCATCAAACTTAGCATGGGGATGTATCCGAAAGACAAGAAAAAACATGGTTAATATATCTATAGATACTGAAGTGGATGATTTAATGGGATGGAGAAGAATTATCCTATCCACAAATGAGGATTTCTAGTAGTCCGGAAAGAAATTCGGGATAATGATATTTTCTTGGGAAAATCATTTACTAAAAGAATATATAGTTCTTATATAAATAAATTTTTAAAAATAAAATTATTTTTTTACCCAATAATGATTAGTATGATATAGAAATGAATTATAATAATATAACATTAATATAGAAAATATTAAAGGAAAAGTAAATGTCTTTATAGATGCACTAACACACCCTTTTTACACTTGTAAGTACAATGGGAGAAAGTAGCAGAGCAAGGAAATATACATTTTTAATTGATAATAATTTTTTGGAATAATTACCAATCATCAAGGAAATAAATGATATAATATATAAAAGAAAAGTGATTATATCAAATAATACCCTTCAGAAAAAAGAATCATCATCCAATAAGTTTGAAATATCATACAACTGAGTTTCATCAACTAGGAAGGCTAAAAACCCAAGAAATATTGTAAAAATATCCATCAGAATCATGTCTAAGGAATAAAGTTATATTTAATTCTTTATATGTGGTAAAAAAGACCATTAAAACACTCTATGTGAAGAAAATCCAAGAAACTAAAGGCTCAAAAAAACTAGAGGATAGAAATAGATAGATTCTCTATAAAAAAAGAGAAAATTGTTTCTAAGATCTATTCTGATCTAGTTAAGGAAAATATTGAGCAACATGAGTAGTAGAAGGTTCAGAAACAACTTCATTGATAGAATTTTCAAAATGATAAATATTGAGAAATTTTGGATGATGAGATATATGAGGATCCAAATCTAGAAAAAGAAATCTGTAAATACTTACAAAGGATTCAAAACATTTATAGGAATAAATCCACAACTATTTATAATCTTCTCCAGAAAAATAATGATGATCAGCTATTTAGAATAGGTTTGAACCTTTTTTTATACATACTTGAGGAATACTATGAACTTATAGAGGATTATAAGAAGATATATTGGGATATTATTAGTATGATCATTAACAAGAGATCCGAATTAAGGTCAAAGATTTGGGTCTTCATGAAAAAGTTAAAAAGTTAAAGGATATAGGAATGTAAGAATATCCATTCCTACAAAGGTTTTGAATAATTTTAGTAATATGGATTTTAAAGCTCTATATACTAGATACATCATTAGAACTAGAAGAGTTCATAAAATTCTTGAAATCTTTTAAAATGGGTGTAGTCCAATTTTTGAGATTTAAAAAGATAAATTCCACATTTAATTGGGTACCACAGATGGTGAAGAATATTCTAAATAATACATTTCTAAGTTTTATATGGTGGGTTACACATATAAAAACTATTATAATAGAATATATATTGGTTGTGCTATTGAAATTGTACCCATGGAATTAAACTAAAGGACCTTTCCAGAAAGCGTTTGTAGACTCACAGTTTATCCCTGAATATTGGCTAGTTTTCAGTTTGAATAATATCCATTATAAATGCGTCTAGATCACATGGTGTTTTTATATGATTGAATAAAAATTGGTAAGAAAATATTTCATGTTTTTTTTAGGAGTTTATGTTCTAGTCTCTATCAACTCAGGAGACACACAACATGAAGAGATGGAACATCTGACAAATTTCATGGTGGAATTATTTAAGATTATTGAAGAAATCAAGAAGTAAAAAGGACATAAAGACGATAAATTTTATTTAGAGATAATATAAAATGCACCATCAAAAAATTTATGAATATGAACAATTAATAATAAGAAGTATCAGTCGGTGAAATGATTGATGCTTGGTATGATTGGGAAGGTTTCAAGGCGATGATCCAGACATGTGTCATATTCACCATGGATGATCAGATCAAATCAAACATGTTAATTGTTTAATTTATTTTTATATGAGGAGTGTGGTGGATTTTTCATGGCTATGTGATCCAAAATTTTCTTTTTATTTTGATTTTGGTTTTTATAAGTATCCACTGTAAGATTCCTTATTATGTTATATGGATATCATGTCAGATTCTTGTGAAAGATATGCCCAAGGGCCTATAAAAGGGTCCTCCGACCTATTTTTTTGGGTAGATGTAATTGGAATATAAATCAGTAAGATTTCATATTTTATCTCTCTAGTATCTCATAATTCATTTTCCTTTGTGTAAAGAGATTCCAAGAACCGGTCCTACGAGTAGAAAATAGGTACCCCCTTATCCTCTTTTCATGGATATTATTGTGCTGCTGTTCCTACAAGGATTTTTGCATCTTTTATGGATTCCATAACTGGGAAACCTTCATTGGAGACTATAAAAGACTCACCCACTATCCATATAGTTTTAATTATCACATAATAATGAAAATATAAATGGGCATTTAAAATATATAAACACCTCAAGATATAATTTCTAGAGAGATATCAACTTCATAAATATAGGACAAATAAAATTTTCCCTCTAGAATAGGTCAATCCTAATATTATTATTTTCTCTAATAATTTGTGATAAAAAACCCATTATTAGGTATCATAACTCCTAAAATATGATTATATTTATAATATATATCATAGTCCTCCTTCCACTAATAGGTTATAATAGGCTTGTTTTAAATATGAAATGAAATTTCCAAATTTTGATGCTTAATATGGATTATGTGTAAGGATATCCAATAAATTTCCAAAATCACATCAAATTAATTTAAATTAAAAATAAGTTGACATTCATTAATCATATTAAACTTTATTTAGGGGAATTAGTGTGAGATTACCCTAATAGGATGGGGTGAATTGGGGTATGCAATGTCATATATAATTAAAACTCATACTCTTTTCTAGTTTCACTTTCCCTTAATGATATTCACCTCTCAACCATGAGTGTCACTTTTTATGGTATTTAACCAGATATTATTTAGATTACATGATCTATTTTGGAATGCATGCATAATGTAAATATATACATAATCATTTACTTGGATCACCCTCACTGGGCTATGTTCAAGTAGCATGCATCAATATTGTGACATGCACTGAAATCCACTATGAAGATCACTTCTTACACAAGTTTTTTCAAGGAAAATCTAATTACTAGGCCCAAAAACTTTCAATATTAAGAAAAAATCATTGGATACCAAGGGTTAATCCCTCAAACTATCATTCTTTGGATCATTGGTGGAAAGAGTCACTATATTTCTTTCCCTTTTCTCACTACTCTATATAGGATCCACAGACAGGTTATGGACATGTAGGTCCCTTTTTAAACAACATTGAATGAATATTCATTTAATATAGATAATCTATTGATGTATCTGCTGGGTTTATTTTTAAATTCCATTAACAAACCATGATATAGTATTTCTTCTTTTTAGAATACATTTGAAACAATTCACACTGCTGTAGGCATAGTAAAAAAACTCATTCTTCACTTTAAATATACAGTTTGAAATAAATATTCTCTTTTTTTAGTCACAGTAATAACCTTATTGATGTTTGGAAAGATATCCAATTTATTATAACTCCTTTATCAAAAAATTCTAATACATTTCCTAGAATACAGTCTTCTTCTTCATTATAAGGAATTTAGATCTTCAACAAAGTATATGATCCTATCTCTCACTTCTATTATTTATTTTCCAGATATGAAACTTGTTCACATAGATTCTATCTCCTCTATTTTTCTAGAATCAAGAGATGTCATGTATAATCCCTATCTTATCCTCTCATATATTTATTATCACATGTGTTGTTACTCTCTGAGTATATCTCCATGTTCTCATCACATATTTCAATAAAATATGGAATACCGAATGAGAACCACTATGATTTTAAGATTAATCAATGTATCCTCAATTATTTATGTATCACAAGTCATATTTGTGTGGATATTTCACAAAGATAAAACTACCCATGAATATATACATCTTAATAAAAAAAATTATATATCTATAATTATAAACAATCATTTTTTTCTTAGGACCATGATCATGGAATTAAACCTTTATTTCTCCGTGACCCATGATTATAATTCTTTCATCACATGTAGTTGATCCTTCATTTAAGAATAACTATATAGATTATGCATTTACTGAATGTTATGGATTTAATAATTTTCTTTGGAAATTATGTATGGTTATTACAATGGGGATATTTCTATGTATCCAAATTCTTAAAGCTAAATAACCATGTAGCCGAAATCCATGAACCAAATTATCAACATAGAATAATGTGGAGGATGGTCATGTAGATTGTTTTATCACAAAGTGGATGTTTCTACGTAGACGATTCATGTATTCATTATATCCACATAATCTATTTTTCCATGTAGCCATTCTGGTCACATACCTGACATTCTCACCTAGTTATTATTTCCACATACCCGATTTGCTGATTTATAACCATGTATCCAATTTTCACACATACTTTATTGGTTCACATACTTTATTTACTCCAGTATATATAATTATAGAAATTACATTGATGAAATTCCAACCTTTATGGAACTTCCCATGATCTACTTAAACTTCAATATTTTTGATTAAGTAAATCCATAAATATTATCAAAGAACATCCAAAAAATCAAATATTTGAGTTTACCAAAAAATACACCCTTTGAACATCATCAATACCACATGTATTGAAAAAAAAATGCCAACACCACTAATATTTTAATTAAATACACATGTCAAAAAATACATTGAAAACTCTAAGGAGATCGAAATCCCCCATTTGGATTTAGTTCACAATATCCACTTGAAAATATCATCTTACAACAAAGTAAACATCTATTATCACTTTTAACCCTTATTTAAAATAAAATACAAGGAGTTAGTCTACATGATTCTTCTCCCCTGGATATCTAAATAAGAAAATACAAATTTGTTCAAGAAATATCTCCCCTGTGTCAATAACTTCTTTTGAATACATAACAGTCATTCTAAACATCATTCTACTAATGTTAGGGTACAATTTTCATTATTCTCCTCTTTATTGAAGGGAATATAATCAAGAAATCATCAAACCCTAAATGTAGGAAAATATTCTAGGAATGATAACCCAAATTTAAATATATTTTTCACTCTTATTTTAAAACAATTTCATTTATTGGCATGAAGTACATGTTTATTAGTGAAATCCTTTGAAACCACATGTTACTGATGGAAATCACTGTTTATGATATATTATCAAAGGAAATTTAATAATTTAATTTACCAATAGGAACTTGATACATCAGTAAAACCACTAAGCATAACAATACAAAGTTCAGTGTAATAAACAAGTGTTTTTATAGTCAAAAAGGATTCCATTATCCCTCATGAATACCAGAAAATTCACAAAACATCTTTGGATTTTCACTTTCAAAACATAACATGTGATCTCCATACCTCCATAATGGACTATCATTTCATAAAATTAATGTACTTGGTTGTGAGAAATATACCACATGATGAATTAATTTATATGACTTGATAAACATTTGAAGACACTTTCTACAAGAGTGGTTCAATTTGAACATATGATATCATTTGAACTCCATGCCTTTCAGATATTCAAAAACTTCAAGAACATATAATGAGTCCTAATATATTTATATTTACATTAAAACTTCCCCTAATACAATTTTATTGAAACCATTTTTATACCTCTTGTTGGTATAAAAACTGATGATACCCCTTATTGAAAAAAAATCTAATTCAACATCTTTTTGATATCCAGAAAACATCATATGACACCAAAATCCAAAAAACTTGATATTAAAATTAATATATGAATATTAAATTCATTTTCAGCTAGTACCGATTCCTAGTAATAATATTTCTATTTTATGCCTTATTCAAATGTAATACCAAATACAAACTCTATTGAATACCAATGAGGCCTTCTTTCCATGTATTTTCAACATGTAAATTCTTCATAAGCATGCATATTCAGCCTTGATACCAATTGATATAATTAAATACTAGTTATTATTTGGAAGTAAAATAAAATAACCATTTACATATAAATATATACTTTTATAGATTTTTGTTCCACTCTATCCACTTTTTTCCTTTCTAGCATAGTCAATCATGTACATTTCAAGAACAATCAATCATGTGATTTTCAAGAAAAATAACCCCAGGGATCATATAGAACACTTAATTATACACCAATTCACAAATATATAGACACAATATTTTATATGGGTAGTGGTATTCCTTAATGTTCAACAAGTTACAGAATAGTGCTGGTCAAGATGAACCAACCCATCACCTTTATTTATTTTCCCCTTTTCAAATTTCAAGAATGTAATGAAATCACCACTCCATATTATTCCTTATTCAATGAAGTTGAAAAAATACACCTATTTATAAAGTATATAATTTGTGTAATACCTCATATACACTTATTTTCATGTATTTTAACTTTTTCATCCTTCCATGGTTATGTATTTTCTAAAATTATGGAATTGATAATAATTGATCATATAGCTTCTTGGATAGTATCACCAGTGGATATTACCTATGGATTTATTTTCTATTTCATCTTTATCCTTTCCCCATTTTTGGGTTTTGTAGAAATATTTTGGTAAAACAATTACATTATGTCCATGAGTTCAATATTGGAATAAAAATTATTTAGCTGATTCAACTTCACACTCTTTTCTACCTTCATTATAGCCAGAAAAACCTCTTGTTTTTGCTTCTATATTTGTCTTGTTTTCTACCAAGAGAGTTGCTGAGAGTGCTCATATTTTTGTGTTTAAAAAACAATTTATTGAATCTATTTATCATCCTCTAAAGCATTTAACCTATTTTCTACCTAGATTTTACTTTTTATTAAATAAGAAATATTCTTGAATATTATATGAGTGGAGTGTCTACATATGGATTATCTACCCTTCCAGAAATTTCTATAATTTAATTACCTTTACATATTATAGGTTTATAAAAAATATTTTTTTTCCATAATATTCATACCTCATTTGATATATTCTTGATTAAAATGTTTGTATTGTTGGATTTATACTCATTTTTAGGTTTTTTGGGTTGAAAGTATATACCCATGATATTCCCACATCATGCATAGTAAAATCACTTTGGTTCCTTCTTCATTTGTGGAACCATACTTCTAAATTTTTCATATATAAAAATATTTTCTTGAAAATTTAATATTCAAATCCTTTTTACTGAAAAGATAAAGTTGGATATATTTTATCTTCTTCTCAATTTTTTTGATTTTCATATCCTATTCTTTTAACTGAGCATCCAACACCTTCAACTCCTTCTCTATGGCCATTTTCTTCATGATCTATTTGTAAATCTCTTCAATCATGTCACTTTAATATTTCATCACTATTCATGCTTTTTTAATGAAGAAATTCATGGGCACTTATTCTCTTCTAATTCTTTTTTTCCTAGTATAAATATTCTATCATTAAACAATAGATTTAATTTATGATTCTATATTGGTATTATTTTTTCATTGTATGATAATTTATTGGAATAATAACTTTTTATTGTTGCTATTTCATATCCCGAATGACGTATCCTTTTTAACACTAAGAGGGAATCTCAAATTTCACATCCATTATACATTTTAGTATAAAAATTAGAATTATCAGGTTCATATTTTACCTCAGCTGGAGAAAAATTTTTTTGGATGAATTCTTCATTATCTTATTATTCTTGCCTTTTTTTATTAATCAACTTATATCGTGGAGTTTTTTACTTTAAAAAAAATTCATCGATTTGAATCCTCATGTAATTAGAGAACTTGAAATTATTCAACTTTTTTTGCAAGTCTTCCTTGAAAGTATCCTTTAATGGCTCTTTGACTGTGGAAAAAATTTAATAATTTCTTTGATCCCTGTCAAAGATAACACCATGTATAATCAATAGAAATATTCTATCTTCTACAAAATCCCAAGAAAATTCAAGAGAATCTTCAATGAATTTGGTGAACTCATTTTTCAATGCTTTGAAATTGTTTCCATCAAGGAATGTAGCCTTCACTGTGGATGTAATCATCCACAAAATATCAAATCAAGTTATAGGATTAGCAAATCAAAAATGAACCTATCACTCTAATACAACTTCTTAGAATTTATAAATTAGTCTTAGAGAGAGACTACACTACGTGTGGGGGGGGGGGGGGTAGAATATGGGTATGAACTATCAAAATACTTAAAACTCATACTCATTTTTTCTCTCACATTCCCTTAAGAATCTTGACCTATATATAATTATGGTCACTTGTTAGGCTATTTAATAGGATATTATTCATATTTATTGATCTATTTTTGTGTGAAATCATAATTTAAATATGGAAATGTGTATATTATTGGTTTATGATCATTGGGATACATCTATATAGAATGAATCAACATTATTTCATGCACTAAAATTCACTATGAATGTCAATTATTACAAAAGTTTAGGCTAAGTCACTTCTATACCTAGCCTCACCACTTTACATTACTAAGGATTAATCACTACATAAAAATTATCAATCCCTTGAACATTCCTTATTTAACTCGCTAGTAGTGTAAGAATTATCCTTTATCCTCACCCTTTGATCAATACTCTAAATTGGATCCACACATAGTTTATAGACATATATGACCCTTTATCTGAAACACTGAGTGAATCTTAAGACATGGTAGATACTCTATTGATGTACCTACAAGTTTTATTATTCACCTATATGAAGACACCATGATGCATCAATTATTCCTTCCAAAATAAATCTAGAATAATTTACATCACTATAGGCATAAAAAAATCCTTGTTTAGGTTTCAGAACCATCTTGGAATAACTATTATCCTTACTGTAGACACAACAAACACCTTCTTGACATTTGGAAAAATATCCATTGGGTTCCAACTCATTATTAAGAAAATTATATCCCCTTTCATGGAATACTTTCTTATTATTATTGAAAATGAATTTAGTTCTTCTGAAAAGTAAGTGTTCCTCTCTCACACTTCCTTTCTAGATTTTATGGATATGTAGGTTGTGAATAGATATTCCCTCTCTCCACTTTTTCTTCTATCAATATATTTAACATATTATATATCTATTCTCCTACTATACCACCATTATCACTTATGTTGTGACTACCTAAGAATATCTCATTTTTATTGGCATGTATTACCATAAATTATGGAAAAATGAATGAGCACCACTAAGATTTTAAGAGTCATAAATGTATATTAAATTATCTATATGTCTTGGGTCATATATACATGGATATTTGTAATATATAAAACTACTTGATATTATCTAAATCTTCTCAACATGTATTTTTATATATATAAATATATAAAATCATATTTTGCACAACCCCATGATCGTGGTCCTGGCCATTTAGTTCTTCACATCCCACAATCACAATTCCTTTATCACATGTGGTTGACCCTCTATTTAAGAATAATTGTAAAGATCAGGCATTTGTTAAAAGTTATGAATCTCCCAATTTTCTCTTATAATCGTGCATGGTTACAATGGTGATGTTTTAACAAAGGAAAATTATTGAAGCTTAACATTCTCATAAATAAAATCTAGGGACTTGATTATGAACAAATCCCAATGTGAAGGATTATCACATATATACTTTTCTCATATAGCGGATGATGCTACGTAGCTAAATCATGTATCCATTCTGGCCACATACCCAATTTTATCATGTATCTATTCTAGACATGTAAATGATTTTATCATGTAGTAATTATGTCCACATACCTAATTTGATGATCTAAAACCACATAAATGATTTTCCATAATACTCTATTGGATCATATACTTTATTTACTACAATAGATACATTTTCATAAATTTCACTGAAGAACTCCAATCTTTGTGGATCATCCCATGATAAATATCAACTTGAATATTATAGACTGAGTGAAACTCTAAAAAATCACCAAGTATCTCTAGTAATCTAATCTTCAATTTCACCATAAAATATATTCTTTTTTATTGGGGAATACCACATATATTTTCAAAAAATTTAAAACAAACATATTGTCAACAAATCAACATGTCAAAAAATTTATTCCCAACTCTTTGGAGTTCAAAAAACCATAATCCCATAAACCATGAAGGAGATTCATGTTCCTTGGATATAATAATGACACCATTAATATATTTCATTTACTATTTAATATTTAACAGTTCATGAAAATTATATGACTTAATGCATCCATATATATAAAGAAAAGAACACCTATAACCACTTAACAATCACAACACACATTAATATATTTTTTTCATAATATTTTCCATATTATTATAGTCTTAGAGGTTATCGATGTTGATTTTCATCCTAATCCCTAAGATTAATGTACTTGTTGGAATTGTAACCAAATTCCTCACATATAAAACAATTAATTTCATGTGGATATTTAGGAAGAACATTATTTTTATTTATCATATCAATTGAACTCTTCCATTTTCCTTGGAATCTTATTTCTCGATTCCATCCTTTACTATAGTTAAAAAATCTTATTTTTTCCTTTGATACATTCCCCTAGTTTCCTCCTCCAATATTTTTAACATGTTTGAAATTAAATATTGTTTCCTTAATTGTATTTATCACCCTAACTTCCATGATACTCCATAATTACCTTATTTAGTGTGATTGGATACTTAACTAAGTTCAAATTTATAATCAAATTACTAATAGATAGTTTGACATAATTAAATTATTTTTCACTCCATTCCTTAGACTTTTAGGTTTATTATTTTGAAAATATCCATATTTTATATGGAATACATTATTATTTCTTCCTTCATGATTTATCCATTAAAAAAATAAAATGGATTGATATGAGTGGTGAATAATTGATTTCATAAGAGAGTTATCATAAATTAACCCATGAAAAACTAAACATCAAAATTACTTACTCATTAAAACCATTTCATTTGATTTTAGTTCAACCTAAATCACTCTTTGTTCAATATATATTTATTTATATTGTGTTATCTCATACACATTGAACTTATTCAATAACCTAATATATCATTTTTAGTGGTTTATAAAGAGAACATGATTGGTAAAAGAATATGCCTCAGGAGTTTCTATCCTTGTGTGAAATCTAGGACCCAATAATAATACACCAAGTGAAGTTTGAGTTAATACTTAACCATATTTTTTTATGGTGATAACCCCTATGGTAATTTTTTCCATAACTAAAACCACTTTCTAGTATCTATACAGGGACATAATTGCAAGAAAAACCACATACTCAAAACATTACTGGAATTACTGGA
Source organism: Viscum album (assembly GCA_963277665.1). NCBI lineage: Eukaryota > Viridiplantae > Streptophyta > Magnoliopsida > Santalales > Viscaceae > Viscum > Viscum album. The sequence goes on from OY728128.1 coordinate 529,933,112, forward strand.
TATTATCTTATACATATACTTATCTTTTGGGTATCCCTAAGTTTATTTATTCCTTATCCAAAAAAAAACACCAATCCTATAAAATATTTAAAATAATCATAAAAATAGTAACCTTACTCTGATAACATCTATGACATCCCAGACCCATACTCCCAGATCCAGTGCTAAAAAAGATTTTTTAAACTTTGGATTCGATCCAAAGTGATATAAACCCAAAACAAATACATATATATCACATAATTTTCATAATATGAATATTAAAAATCAAGACATTATAAAAATATAAAGAAAAAAATGATTAGTGTCTTTGAGTACTAGATATATATGCAATTTATTTCATAATACATGTTAAAATTTCTCCATAATGGAACCACACTAGACCCTCCTCTAGATTACTCATATGTTGTAATAATATTCAAAACTTAGGGAATGGAATCACAAGAAATATGTGAACTCAAATTCTTAGTGATGGAAAACTTATCAACATGTAAATTTTTTTTATCTTATAAGAATATTTATAAGAATGAGCATGTAGGAAATATCTTGTTAGAAGGATATAGAACAATAAGAGTTGTCCATAAGTAATGATAGTGGAACATGAAATCTCAAATGAAAAATCATATACATAGGAATAAGTGTGTGATATAATCATAGAAATATGGAATAAGTGAATGATATAATAAGGTCATGGAATAAAAAATATTTGGCAATAATTAAAAACATGACATCAATAGAATAAGTCAAGGATCTCCCCAATACAACATAATAAAATGTGAATAGGCTAACCACCTATGAACCATACATGGAATCTCATTAGAGGAAAATATTACCCCATGAATTGAAGTTTTATTAGGGAAGACCCTTTATATTTATGATATGTACATGGATATGTGTTCTACGAGAGGAAAGGAATCTATACATACATTATAATCATGATAAAACCCATGAGAACGAGGTGAGTTTTATAATATTTCTTGAAGGAATAACTAAAGGATATATACCCAAGAGTAGAATTAATTAAAATATTTTGGAAGTTCATTTTAAAAAGAAGAAATGGTCTTGAACTTTGGGTTCCAATATTGAATATTTTTTGAGAATGAATAGTGAAGTAAGAAAAAAATTTATCTACTTAGGTGATGATTTATGAAATGTGTAAAGTATTTTTAAAGAGAGAATGATATTTTTATTTTATTATTAACTATAAATGAGCCAGGAGGGTTGTCCATATAATAATGATGGTTTAAAAATATTTTTATAGTAAAAACCCATTTTTAGAGGTGGTACATGACATGATATATGAAATTAGGAAGTCACCTTGAACTAGGTATACTTAAAAGAGATAATTTTTAAGGGAACATAAAACATGTAATTTCTACAAAAAGTAATGGTAAATAAAAATTGGTATATATTTAAGGAATATATATAGTTTATAGGTGAATTACAATAGGATAATATGGAGTAAATGGAAGAAAAAAAGTAAACACATAACCCAACAGTAACAAGGGATTTAAAATAACACTTCTTATATTTTAAAACACCTTTGTTGAAACCCATATGGTTATAAAGAATAATATTTTTTTTGAAAATTTATAATTAGAAATATGAGGATCAAAGTAGCTATAACATATTTGAGTTACCTAATAAAAAAATGGACCATTAGTATGAAAGGAAAATATGGACATAGAGAGAAAGAGGTCATTAGTATTGATAGGTATTAATTAAAAGAGTGTCATAAATCTCATGAAGAAATTAACCAATGAATATGTTTTTTAAATAAGTAACTTACCCCAATGAAAAAAGTACTTACCATATATAATATAGAAATAATAGAATAAGGGAAGTTAAAAAAGAATAGCCACGAATGATAGATAAAGATGCACATATAATGAAAACTGAGTTAATAAACTAAATTGAGCACACATAAAGGAATAATATGAGAGGGATTTATAAATCCATTATATTTCATGAAAATCATGATAAAAATTTATCCAAGGGAAATATTTATGTCATAAATGGGGAATAAGTGGTCAGTATAAAAGATATCTCAATGAATCAAAATTGAAATATTGAAACACTTACCACTGGTCCTAATTAACTATATACATGTTCCTAAAAACATGAATAGTAAAATTAAGTTCACGAAATGATTTCACAGAAAAAATTTTAATCTATATTTCAATTTATATGTTTTATTTATTACCTAGTGTTATTGGTTATTTAAATTGTTTTCTCTTCTATGGGTTACATGATGTGATTCTGTTAATTTATTTGAAACTTATTCGGTATACTGAACATGGTAAAATTTATTATAAAAAAGATTCACAATATCTATAATTTTAGAGATATATTAATTTTATTATTCAATTAGTAAAAAATTTATACTGTTTATTAGGTTTTCCCTAAATGGAAAGAAATTATGAAAGGTTACTTGATATGTTCATTTATGGTAGTTAAGTTTACTCTAAAAATTTATTATCAATATCACTTATATAATATCCAATATTATCATTCAATAATTTTATTAAGTCCATTTATATCATTTTAATATAAAAAATATATATTTAATGTTATCTTTGTTAGGTAGAAATGAAATATAAAATACATCATTCTATGGAGGTGGTTGTTTGCATGTACAAAAGGAAAACACTTTCATTTACATAAAATGGGATGAGGAAGAAAAAAAATAAATTTATAATCATATTAATTTTATAAATATTAATTTTTTTCATTAAATAAATCATTTTTACTATCCATGTAAGGATGTTATGAAAAATAGAACATGTAGTTCATGAAGGTGGTAGTTCGCACCTACACATGTTGACGTCTCCATTTTTCAAATAATTTAGGAGGAAGGTAGAAATGTTACATTATATTAGTATAATAATATTTAATCATATTAATAATAATTATGTTATTATACTTTTTTGGATAGAATATATCTGAAAGGGTATAAGAATAAATAATTAAGAGGGCTCGTTTGAAATCACTACTAACCCCTTTAGATGTTCTCCCATGGGTAACAACTTCAAGTTCCATAGCATGGAAATTTAGAAAGACTAAAGATTTTATGATGTTGAGAGAGAGGTTAGGATATGTAAGGGTATAGTTCTTGTTGAGATGAAGATTTATTAGGAGTGGATAAATAGTGTGGTAAATGTTGATATTTATAACTGAGTGGAGTGACATTATGTAATATTATAAAATAGAAAGTAACAATTCATGGTTCAAAATAATCCTATAATTGACAATAATGAAGATAGGATAAGCTAGTGTCTATCCACATGTCATTAAATCATTTGAAAACACTTTTTAACCTGATTTAGGTTTTTAACCATTAGTTAATCCTTTATTAACTTAATTTACCTTTATTATGGTGACTAATTTTTACCTAAGTAATTCATTTTTATGGATAAAAATAAAATTGACATTGTTATTTAATTTATAAATAAATATTAAAAATATAAAATCCATTTATTAAAATAATTTTTATAAGGGTTTTTATAATTAATGGTAATATTATCACACATAACATGAAAAATATATTTTGTGAAAAAGTGTAATTTTACGGGTAAAAATAATGTTTTTGAAATAATTTTCAAAGTTATTGATTTACCTAAAATTAATTAGTTTATTTTAAAAAAATAAATTTCTAATGGATTAAAATTAACTAAAAATAGATTTCTACATTGTGATATCATAATTAATGAAAAAGATGAATTATTTTTATTATAATAAAAAACAACTTACATTTCAAATTGCTAAATATGGGTTATCTGTCATGACCTAACCCAAGCCGGGGCTCGAGCCATGACGACCACAAGCCTGCCTCCATAGGCCAGGGGATGACAAATAGTGCCAAAGGAATAACTATCAGGTGGAGGCCTTTTTCTAGGTACTTGTATGCACACACACAACCATCATAATGAAAAAGTGCAGAGGAAAAAATTAAAAGATGCAACACTGCTATAATGTAATCCAAACATGAATTAACCTCTAGATAGTACAAAATTATGATAGTGTAAACTGAAAATTAAAGGTGAAAAATACACGCCCAACCAGAAATATGTCCCAACCTAACAAAAACTGGAAAAGTAAATTGTTAATAGAGCCCATCTCCTGAATCCCAAACTATGACCCTTGCATGTAGTCCAAAGCACCTAGTATCCCTAGGCTCCTTTGAAGTCACGATTGAATTTTTCATCATATATATATGACATGAAACATGTGGTAAAATCCCATGCATGGGTGAGTATATACATACCCAGTAGGACATCTGAAAAATATAAGTGGGAGCAGTAAGAGAAACTACTGAAAGTAAAAAGATGGAAATTACAATATACATTCAAAGAGAACGGATCAACCTAGAAAGAGAGTGAAAATGAGCTCTTCCAAACATAAGGGGATAAACACAGTGAGTAGATGAAATACCTGTAGAGTCTTTTCCTCCTATATCTAGAGAGTAAACTCATCCAATAATGAGAAGATAAATATGGAAAGCATGTGGCATACCCCACATGAATTAGCCTCTCCTGGAAGGAGAGTAATCAAATCTAAGGAGTGGATACATAAGAAGAATATATATATACACAATCAAAAGAAGACAAAAAACAAGAGAGTAATGGGATCTCCATCTCACATATTGGCATAAGAAGAAGAGTATCTAATAGTTTCAAAATTCCTTCAATGATGCCCATTATCTCATGCATCTACCTAGAAGTATCCGTCCAAGTCAAACCATGCCTCATCACTATGCTGTATAGTCAAAGGGGAAAACTCGAAGTAGAGGACCTTCACCCTAGTATGTAAGGGGGATTTCACTCTGTAGGTATCTGTAAAGGGCCTTCTCCCATTTAGAAGGGGAGTTCCACTCAAGTGTCATGAGGACCCTTGCCCTATATAGATGGGAGGGGGGGGGGGGGGTTACTCAGTAAGGTAGAGGAACCGAACCCATGCTGATAGGGGGGGGGGGGGTTCGACTGTAATGGTCAAGGAACCATGACTTGGTACGATTGGGGGTACCACATTGGTGTTATAGAGGACCTGCACCCTAACTGATAGGGGGTTCAACTCAAAAGTTGAGGACCCGTGCCCTGGTACGATAGGGGGTACCCCTTTGGTGTCATTAAGGAACCACATCCTACTCAGTAGGGGGTTCTAATAAAAAGTCAAGGACCTATTACCTAGTATGATAGGGGGTACCACTATGGTTTCATTAGGGACCCACACCCTAATGAGTAGGGGGTTCCACTTAGAAGGAAGACTCTAGTGATCCTGCTTGATCATTACCATCATCGAGTATCGTCTGAATAAGTTCCTTGATTGGAACACTTCAAATCATATCTTGAAATCCAAAAAATGATAGAACAATCCTGTTTTAAGAAAAAACACTCATGATAGGATACTCATGGGCCAAAATATGAGTTCAAACAAAAGGGATACGGATGATTGAAGTTTTCTAAAAAAGGGGTCAAGGGGAACATGATGTGTGAGGGGACCCACACATCATGTGGTCCCACTCAACCACCTTTTCATGTCCCTGGATGGAACACAACTCTTGACCATGTAGGCGTACATACTATGCTATTGGACTACATGACATGTCCAAGATACCTGGGGACCGGTTCATGTGTTTCTCACCATGTCAATGTACAGGATCCCGTGTCTATACACCAGACCCTGTGTCCTTGTACTGGACCCTGTGTCCATATACCACACCCCATGTTCGTGTGATTCATCACACGGGTTCTTGTTTGGGAAGGGTTACACAACATGTGGGAGGTCTATATACGGTGTCATCCTTAACATTTTTAAAACCCTAGCCACCACCACTGAGGAGGATACACTATGTGTTCATCCTTTAACATAATGTGTAGTTAGGTTTTTATCTAGATCATTAAATCCAATATTTATGCCTCAAATCTATCAATTTTCTTTGATTTTGGACTCTAAACCACCCAAAAACAATGTATCTAAGCCAAATCTAGCATCTCCGACTGTCAATTTCTAAAAAACAACCACTGGTGAAGCTTCAGTGGTTCATCATTCATTTTTCATGCCACCAAGGCTTGTATGTCTGATTTCCTGATCTTAAAGCATCAAAATGATCATCCATGCCTCTCAAGATTCCCAAATCTAGTCTTAGATCACTAATCCATTCTTTGTTCATGAATCCAATACAAATATGGGGGTCCGATCGTGCTCGGTACCACCTGACAACTGTCAAACTGATACCTTGAGGTACAACATATGATGAATTCAATGAAACAAGGGGGAAAATCATAAGAAAAATTGTTAAATGATTGTTTCCAAGCATTCTTGGAAAATTGATAAATAATGGGGTACCCAAGTTTATAAAAAAAATTGAATAGATTATATTTTAATACTTGAGTGCATGTAAAGGCTAAAAAAGGGGTGAAGATCGAAAAACAAGGATCAATTTGCTCAATATATTTAATAAAAGTGTGTAAATCACTAAATAAAGAGTCCTACATTGATTACGGATCATTCATTGATGAATAATTCATATTATAGTGATTTAGAGGAATCTGTTGCATTCTATGTGTCCTAATCTAATCTAATTTGGTGTTTTGTCATCATTTGATGAGATTCACCAATGGAGGAGGGAGGAAGAGATCCCGATTTCTCTTAGGGGTTTTACGGCTAACCCTTGGGAAATCAGCCTATCATTGATCTTATATTATTTATTCAATGATTTTGAACAAATCTATTAATTAATTTAATAATTAATCAACTCACCGAATGTACCAAAAATAAGAGAGGAGTCTGAACTCCCCACACCAACTCATTTTATGTCACGCCTAGGGTAAAAACCATGTTCTAAACTCAACCGTGGTCTTATATTTCCAATATAATATTCCTTTTAATAGGTATACTATTTTTTTAATAATATATGCACAATAAATATTAAATATATTTAATATTATTATAAATTTAATTATAGACACACAAGACCTCATAATCATACATTGTCTTAGCGCCTAACTTTGGAAATATATATTGAAATATTTCAAAGTCTTAAAAAGAAAAAACAGGGTCTCTATATCATTCCATCCTTTAATATTTTCATCCTTGAAAATAAAATATAGGAAAAAACTTGGGATACTAAGCCCACACTTGGATCTCCCGCTCTTAGGAACTCTCTTGAACGTTCCCATGCTACCAAAACACACAAAACAAGGGGATGTTACGTCCACACAAAGTCTACTCCTGTCAATCCTTGATCACCATCAGGTGATTTTCAAAGGTGGATTTATCCTAGATGTCCATATCTCCTAATTCAATGATGTTAATGGGTTCATACATATATCACCTCAACTGTGACATATGGAAGAGGTCATTAACCCGCTCCAGCTATGGGGATAGGGAGAGGTGGTAAGCAACCTCTCTAACCCTATGCATGATCTTGAATAGCCTGATGAACCTCTGGGATAACATACCTCCCCAACCAAACCTCCACAAACCTCATTGTGGGGATAATTTTAGGAAAATTTGGTCTCCTTGCTTAAACTCCAAGTGCCTATGATGATAGTCTGTGTAGGATTTATATCTACTCTAGACCATCTTCATCCACACTTGGATGACCTAGAATTTTTCCACCACCAACTGTACTATCTCTAGGCCCACAAGAGATGTCTCACTGATCAATTTCCAACACAATGGTGACCTACATGGTCTCCCATATAAGGCCTTAAATGGTTCCATGCTGATGGTATAGTTGTAGCTATTTTTGTATGAAAAATCTACCAAGAGAATGTGATCCTTCTGGCTCTGGCCGAAGTATAGCATGCATTACCTTAGCACATCCCCCAACACCTAGATAGTGAACTTGGTTTGCCCATTGATCTGGGGGTGAAATGATGTATTCATTCTAATTTGAGTCTCAAATTCCTCTTGCAGGACACAACACAATTGTGATGTAAACTGCATGTCCTAATCAGAGACAATCATCAAGGGAACCCCATGAAGGAAATCAATCTCTCATAAGTATAACTTCCCCAAACACTCCACAAAACTCTACTCCCTGATAGTAATGAAGTGTTCCAACCTCATAAGCTAGTCAACTATCAACTAGATGGAATTGTGCATCTTAGTTGTACATGGAATCCCTATCAAAAAGTACATGGATATTCCCTCCCACTTCCACTATAGGATATTAAGGGGATGAAATAGAACTATCTGAACTTGGTGCTCAGATTTCACCTACTGAAAAGTGAGGAACTAAGAGATAAACTAATCTATGCTTGGTCTCATGTAGTACCACAAAAATGGACACTGAAGGTCTCTATACATCTTCCTCACACCAGGATGTACAACTAGCAGAGAAGTGTGGAACTCCCACATCCCCTCCTCCTACATCGTGACTGGAACCATTGTCCCCCCATAGAATAAGATTACATATTCCATACTTTAGAATATTCATTTGGTGAGTCACCTATGGATATCTAGTCACAAAAAACCCCACATTCAATGTATCCCAATTGATACTCTCTCAAACTCTCAATAAGTGAAGGATTTAACACCATCGACTAAAGAAAAGCTATATCCTCATGCTTCACTAGGGTAAGCTGTAGGGAGGCCAGCTAATCTGAATCCTCCTACAACAAGAGAGCTTGATACTTCTTTTTATGGGAATATTCTACCATTAATACCTTCCCTAGAGTATATACTACCTCAAATTCATAGTCCTGTAGGAACTCCAACTAGCACCACTGTATCAGGTTCATATCCCTCTGCATGAAGAGATATCAGAGACTTTGATGGTCTGAGTAAACTAAAAATCACTCCCCTAGAAGTTAGTGTCACCAAATCCCCAAGGAGAAGACCATAGATGCCCGCTCTAGGTTTTGAGTAGCATAGTTCTTATCATAGGGTCTCAACTACCTCGACTCTTATGAGATAACTTCTTACCGTTGCATCAACATGTAGCCGAGACCAGCTTCTAAGGAATCACAATACACTACAAACTCAACACCTTCCTCTGGTAGTATCAACAATGGAGCACTCATCAACATCATCCTCAACTTCTAAAAGGCCCTCTGATATTACTCAAACTAGGTAAACGACTTCCTTTTTCATGGAAAGACTGCTAAAGGGGATGATATTCTAGAGAAGTCTTCCAAAAACCTCTGGTACCACCCCACTAAGCCAAGAAATCTCCGCACCTCTGACATGCTCTTGGGTGGATCCCAAGAAAACACTGCATCGATATTCACTAGGTCCATGACTAAACCATGCTTAGAAATTACATTCCCCACAAGCCGAACCTAATGAATCCATAACTAGCACTGAGAGATTCCCATAAAGATGGTGCTCTTGAAGCAAATATAGGACCATCCTCAAGTACTCCACATGATCCTCCTCTGATACAAACTATATGAGTAAGTCATTGATGAAGATAATAAAAAACTGGTCCAAGTATATCTAGAAGAACTGGTTCATCAAATCCATAAACATGTAGGGGGAATTCATCACACCAAAGGGAATCACTAGGAATTCATAGTGTCTGTAGAAACATCAGAATGCTAACTTTGAAATATTAGGCTCATGATCCCTTAACTGGTGGTAGTCAGACCTGAGATCGATCTTAGAGAACCATTTCACAGCACACAACTAGTCAAAGAGGTCATCAATCCTCAACAATGGATAATTTTTATTTATCATAGCCTTGTTCAGGTGATGATAATCCACAAAAGCTGCAAGCTCCCATCCACTTTTTTTATGAACAACAATGGTGTTTCTTAGTGGGACATACTGGGTTATATGAAACCTTTATCTCAAAGGTCATCCAACTACAACTGTATCTCCCAGATCTTGGTAGGTTCCATCTAATATACTATAGAAGATATCAGAGTGGTGCTAAGATGCAAGTTGATGCAAAACTCCATCTCCCGCCTTAGAGGTATTATTGAAACATCCTTAGGAAAAATGTCCATATAATCCTCAAAAATTGAAGGAATACAAATTTTTGAAGAGCGTACTACACCAAGCGCTACACTCAATAACTAATGGGTGATGGGATGAAACCTCCTTCTCACAAAACCTGCTTTCTCTACCATGAGATCTCCCTCTCCAGAAAAAGGAGAATCTCATCCCATAAGTGTGTAGACATATGACTTGTATGCAATGACTATGAATCTAATCTCAGAACATGGAAAACAAATTCATACACAATATGATGTCATAGGTTTCCATCATGATAACCAAGAGGTCCAATGTGAACCTCTATCCACCAAGTGATATCTCTCATTACTGACATATAAAAGATACATAAGAAGCTTTCCATGTATGAACCTCAATATGAATATGACGGGATAACACCTCATCTGGGAGTTCCAAATCTCACAACAAGAGTAAGGAGATGAATAAACGACTAGAACCTATGTCTACTAATGCAAAAATAAGAGTATAATAAATATATACTGTAACTTTAATCATCTCATACGTTGCAGGATCATAAGACTCCAAAGCCTACTACTATATGTGGCCTTGGACGCCTGCTCCCTGAGCCTAACATGGAATGCCTACTATTAGTGGTGGAAGGATCTTATAGAGTCATCCAACACCCATAGATCCTTTTCATCATCTTCTAGCTTAGCCTCCTTGGGGACTACCCTATCCTTATGTGGGAGATCCCTGATCATGGTGCTGCCTCTTCCATGGTTGTCCATCATCTATCTACCTATGATTCATAGCATGTTAGGTTGGGCTATCTCAAACTTTGTTACCCCACCAATCATAAGTGAAGAAACTACCATATCTGAGATACCTTGGTTTTTTTCACTGCTCCTAACCATATGACTCATCCTAATCATGGGAAGGTATCTTTCATTAAGATCCTAACATTTGGCGTCTACTAGCTTCGGTAGACGACTCAGCTCTTGGGAACCCACTACCAACTCTATCTGTCTGGAATCCCTCTGATAGAAATATATCTATTACTAATTCCCACTCCAGCACCCCGACATAGGTGGGGATGCACAAGGGTACACCACTAGATCAAATTTCTTGATGGAGTCCCTGCAAAAAAAATCTGTTCTCAGAAGTAGGTGCCTTGGATCATGTCAAGAGAGTACCACATAAGTTCTATGAACATTGTTGTATACTTATCTACCATCATAACTCCTTGGTGAGGATCCAAAATCTTTTGGATCAATATTGAATACAAGTAGGAGGGGTAGTAATCCTCAAGTAACAACTGTTCTATGTTGGTCCACGAGAGTGTTGAATGATCACGAATCTACATAAAAAGGCTCCACCAGTATCTAGATACTCCATGGAAGAGGATAGTTTCAATTAAAACCACATAATCCATTGATTTCTATATTATCCTAAAGAAATACACAATCGACTCTAGCCAATCCTCTGTTTCATGTGGATCTGGCTCACTGTGAAACCTCAATGGCCTCTGATTTTGGAACTGGAAGAGCACACTAATCTTGAAAATATCCTCATCCTACTATACTTGAACGATATGTAACTAAATAGGTGGTGGTGGTACTACCTTCCCACCTGGAGGATGGGAGTTGTGGGATCGAACTTGAACTGAGGCCTCATTGCTCATAAGGTCGCTGTCATGAACCCAAGATGGTATCCTAGATGGATGTTTTCATAGAGGCATCCTGATATTTATCAAGATATACCACAATTAAATTAATATATATATATATATATATATATATATATATATGAAAAGAAATGGGGATATGACTCAAGAAGAATAGTCAAAGATTCAATCCTATATGATGCATGCACCATTGATCCCTACAACAAACATCTCAGCATTCCAAGTCAACAAGCAAGTAGTCAGGGTCTTGGTGAATGGATATGTCAGCCACCACACCATCACTGGACTCCTTGGCCTGAGAGACACACTCAAAAAATTTTGACACCTTTTCCATAAACCCAACCAAAATCCTTTTTAGGGGACTAGTCCGAACAATATCCCAAGGATCAAACCACATTTGATACCAATTTGTCATGACCTGACCCAAGATGGGGCTTGATCCATGGCTACCCCAAGCCCACCTCCACAGGACAGGGCCTTGAGACCAACGCCAAATACATAACTAACACATGGATGAATTTTTCTAAGTACTTGTATGAATACACACAACTATATCGATGAAAAAGTATAGAAGGAATGAGTAAAATATGAAGCACTAATATAAATTAAATCAATCACGCATGAACCTCTAGATTGTATAAAAGTAATATAGTGTAAACTAAAAAGAAATGGGAAAAAATATATCCCCAAATAGAAATATACCCCTAGCTAACAAAAACTGGAAAAGTAAACTGCTGAGAGAGCCCATCTCCTAAATCCCAAGCCCTGACCACCGCATGCGGTCTGAAGCACCCAGTATCATTAAGCTCCAATGAACTAATAGTTGACCTTTCCATCATCCCCATAAGACATGACATGTGTAGGAAATCCCATGTAGGGGTAAGTATATATATCCATTAGAATACCCCAAAATCTGAAGGGTGGGAATTAAGAGACACAACCAAAAGTAAAAATATTGTAGAATCAATATACAGTCAAAGAGAACATATTAACCAAAAAATAGAGTGAAAGTAACATCATCCATACATTTGGGGATCAACACAGTGAGTAGATGAACTACCCATCGAGTATTTTCCACCTATATTTGGAGATTAGACACATGCAACTAGAGAATATAAACACAGAAAGCACATGGAATATCCCTAATGTCTTCAACTCTCATGGAAGGAGAGTAACCAAATACAAGGAGTAGATACATAAGAAGAATATATATATGATTAATTAAAATAATCCCAAAAATATGAGAGTAATGGGATCTCTATATCACAGTTTATACCAAGAAGAAGAGTAGCGAATAGTTCCAAAAGTCTCTCAATTATGCCCAAAATCTCATGTGTCTTCATAGAAGTATCCTTCTAAGTAAAACCATGCCTCATCGCTGTGATACACAATCGAGGGGGAAACAACTAGTAGTATAGGACCTACTCACTAGTATGTCAGGGGGTTCCACTCTGTAGGTATCCATAGAGAACATGCACCCATGCCAATGGGGGGTTCTACTCTAATGTCACGATGACCAGTGGATTATGATGATAGGGTTGTTCCACTTAACAAGGTAGAGGAAAAAACACAATATGATGAGAGGTTCCACTCCAATAGTCAAGGACCCACACCCTGGTATGATAGGGGGTACCACTCTAGTGTCATCAAGGACCCGTGCCCTACACGGTAGGGGAGTTCCACTTGGAAGTCGAGGAATCGCACCTTGGTATGATACGGGGTACCATTATGGTGTCATCGATGACACATTCCCTACCCTTTAGAGGGGTTCCATTTAGAAGTCAAGGACCTGAGCCCTGTTTTGAAAGGGGGTACCACTCTAGTGTCATCGAGGACCCATGCCCTACCTGTTAGGGGGGTTCCACTTAGAAGGAAGCCTCTGGTGATCCTACTTGATCACTATCGTCATTTAGTGTCATCTGAATAAGAACTATGATCAAGAATTTTTTCATAATATATCAAAATACAAAAATTATGGAACCATAATGTTATATATGAAAAAATAGTTAAGATAGGATACTCGTGGGCCATAATTTGAGTTTAAACGAAGGAGATACGAATGATTAAATTTTCCTAGAAAATGGGTCAAGTGCTACATGATGTGTGAGGGGACCCATATGAAATGTTTTCCCACTCCATCACCTGGATGTGTCCATGAATAGTACATAGATACTGACCATGTAGGATTACACACCATGAAAGTGGACTACATGGAATTTCCATGCTACCCAAGGACCGGGCCATGTGCTGCTCACCATGTTTGTGTACATGACACCATATCTGTGTATCAGACCCCGTGTCCATGTGATTCATCACACATATTTATTTCCAATAAATGGGTACATGGAATATGAGATGTCTACACACTATTTCATTCTTAACTTTTCTGAAACCCTAGTCACCTCTGCCATTGAGGGGGATACATGCTGTGTGTTCATCCTTGAACACGATGTGTAGTCGGGTTCATCTCTAGATATTTAGATCCAATTTTTGTATCTCAAATCCATCCATATTCTTCAATTTAGACCTCCAAAACACTTGAAAACATCAGATCTATCATGGATCTAGAATCTTCGGTCATCACTCCTCAGAAAATAAGCACTAGTGAAGCTTCGGTGATTCATCATATGTTTTTCCCACCACCAAAATTTATATGCTTGATTTATTAATCTTAAACCATAAAAATGATCATCTATACCTCACTATATTACCATATATAGTCTTATATTGTCTATCTGTTGTTTTTTTTGTGAAACCTCTATGAATCCAGGGGTTTGATCAGGCTTGGTAGCACCTAGAAACTTTCAAACTGGGACCTCAGGGTACAACTGATGAATAATGTGAATAAACAAGATGGAACATCACATAAAAAAGGTTAAATGATTAATGCAAAGTTTTCTTGTCTAATAAATAAATAATGGGGAATCCAGGATTAGATTTTTTTTGAATAAACTTAGATTTAAATACTTGGGCGCATGAAAAGTATACAAAAAGGGATGTAGATCGAAAAAAGGATTAATATTCTCAATCTATTTAATCAAAGGTAATAACTCACCAAATTAAGAGTCCTACCTCGATTATGAATCTTTCTCTAATGAAGAACATGTCTTCCAATGATGTGGAGGAAGCCATTGTATTCACTCTATCCTAATATGATCTAATCCAGCTTTTCTTCATCGTCTGATGATATTTTCCAACCAGGGAGGGCGTAAGAGCTCTAGATTTCTCCTAGGGTTTATGTGGATAAACCTAGAATAAGATGCATAGGATTGATCTTATAGGATTTTTCCATTACTTTGAAATTAATTAATTAATTAATTAACCTAGTCTCTACCTTATCTAAATTCAACATAGTAATTATAAATGAAACAATTTGCTTCTTAAATAAATTTATGTTCATTAAAAATGTTTTATAAATGTTTTCAGTCATTATTAGATCATGATATTGCAAAAATATCCTTGATATTAATAGAAAATATATTATCCATTATTTACCTAAGAATAAATTATATCGGAAAAATAAAAAAAAATAATCCTAATGTAATTTTTACATGATAAATTCACAAATCAATTTAATTTTATAAAATTGAAATTCTAAAATTAATAAATATAGTTTTAAAATTAATATACAGAAAAAAGGGACATCATTTTTTATTGAAAAATGATGTGTTTTGGTTTTATTAAAATTATTTCATATCAATTTCTAATTCAAAAATGTTATTATATGATTTTATATTTAATAATATTTTAATAGTGGTAAATTTAATTTGATAATATATAAAATAATTTTTAAGAAGAATAATTATTTGAGAAAGAAAAACACTTTTTAATTTTAAATAATATTAACTATTTTTCATTAAAATGTAAGTAATTTTAGTTGAGTAATATCATTTTCATGCTCTATAAGTTTTATTATTTTCATAATTTTCTTAATAATATACATTTAAAATGTTTTAGCACATTCCATATCAGTGTTTCATGTGAAACAAGTTATCAAACATAGTATTGATTTAGAGGAAAATATATTCCAAAATCTTGGGGTGTTATATATTTAATTATATTTCAATAATTTTTTAATGATTCCTTATTAATTTGAAATCATATTTAGAAAATAAATCTTAGAATAAAGGCACTTTTTATGAAGGTTACCAGATAGAGGAGTGACTCAACTTTTATTTTATATACGTGGATGATATTGGGATAAGATTCAATAATATTTTCTAGATTGATGATATGTTGAATACATGTTAACCTAGTATAAAACCAATAACCATTCCTAATATTTACTGATTAAATAGTAAGGACACAAATATTACACTAAAACATCTATAAATATCACAAGAATAATGATTTTTCCACTAAATACTAAAATTTCAGATATATTCATGGAAGAACTAGTGATACAAAATAAGATATGAATGATAAGATGAACACAAAATGAAAAAAATAAAATAATTTTTTTTCAAAAAGATCTTGTAGAATGGTTTCATGCCATGTAAATTATTGAATAGTATAACTCATATATATATATATATAATAGATTAAAAAATATATTTTTCATATGTGAAAATTTATTTCAATTTTTTATCGATCATGATTATCAATATTTCAAATAAAGTGTTAGAGAATTTGATGTTTTTTCCTTAGGGACCTCAAAATTATGTTAGGAAATTCAATACTTAAATAGTGAATGGCTTGGAATTTCTTATAGTTAATTTAGATGATGGATTTAAAAAATATAATTGTTTTATATTTAAAATCACTAAATTGGGATATTATGTAATTTTCATTGATATTTTAAAACTAAATTACGATGGTCATTTATCAGTTTTTATTCATATATATATTGGTCAATATTACCAGGTGTATTAAAAGTTATTATTTAAAGTTTACTTAAATAAATTTATATCGGTTGATAGATATTTCTAATCTTGAATAGCACGATCCAAATTTTTTCACAAGATAAGAAAAAATATTATAGAAGATATAGTAGATGATTTATGGAGGGTAGTTGTGAACATGAATAAAAGAGACTAATATAACATTAGTGATGAAGTGGAAGAAATGAATTATAAATTTCAACTCTTAAGTGATAAGACATTGAATTATTTATTCATGATGATATTGAAAAAATTTCCCTATAAAGGGATGATTAATTTGATGAAATGGAATAAGTAACAATGGATCCAGATAATGATACAGATATGGAAGGGAAAAATGATTTTATGTTCATTCATTTGTTATCTTTTCAATTAACATATGAATCATATAATTTTTTTATAATTGATTATATGTTGCAATATTTTGAATTTATTTTTATTAATTCACTATTAAATTATGATAATTTAAATGTTATACTTGTTTTTAAATATTTTTTTTGAATTTCTTTTACTTGTTTTTATGATTGGAATAATGTGAAGAACACTTTTTAGTGAAAGTAGTCAATTGATGGTAGATAGTTTTCCTATAATCCCAAAATAAGTGAATTAAATAGTTATTTTCTCATATAATTTATCAATAATAACCCTTATATCCCTATAAATTGATTTTGATTTATATTAGAATTTCTATATAAAACCTAGTTTATTTTTCAAAAAAATTATAAAACAGACATTGGGAGTAGGCTGCAATGTTGAAAATGATCATTATCGCTCATTCGGAGGTAGTCATGAAGATGACTGATTTATAATACCATGCAGGTTATGTTTTATAACTAAACATATATTTTATTTTAAAAATATGATGTCTAATTGAACACACACATATATATAATTATATATTCTTTGACTTGTTCACAGATATATAAAAGTTTACCGGTCTATATTTGAATTTTTTGGAGTGAATTTAGAATTTTATTTTTACATGAATACTATATTTGGAAATAGAAAAATAAATTAATTTTTTTACTACTGTATATAATTTTGGTTTTAACTAACATTATATATGGTAATTATGTAATAGTGGTTTAAACTTTAGATATATAATGTTCAAAGAAAGTGATGTTTTAATCTATCATTATATATTTTACAAAAATTATTGTAGAAAAACACCATGAAAATTATATAAACCATAGTTAAATATTATTTTAGTGCAATTTATTGAAACCATCACACATCCCATTAAAAAACTAAAAAATATTTCTTAACACCATATTTTAGAATAGTTTATCTAAAACATCAAAAATGATTTGGTGATGGATTAAAAAACTTTAAAACACACACAAAAAACTATTATAAAGTCTCTATTTTAAGTAGAAATTTGTTCAGGTGATCCATTTATATTATTTTCCATAGTTTGTAAATACTTCATGAAATAAATTGTTTTATCAAACACATAGTTACTACCCAATACATAAAGAGTTTTTTACCCCATCATCCTTTGTATAAAAATTTAATTACCTTATTCTTGAATATTTTTGTGTGATTGATACATTTTATATTTATTATCATGTAGATCAACTCAATATATATACTGATTATTGAAAGTATTAATATAAATCTTCTATATTTACATCTCTTGGTAATATCTATATATTATTATACAATTCATTAGTATCACCTAACAATATCTACCTATTATATTAGTGAACAAAATAATCATAATTTAATTTTATTCAACTACATTATTATCACAATACCCCAAAACCCTATATAGATTCCAATTCATGAATGGAATAAGATGGGTGTCAAAGTATATAACATTTTTATTAGTGATATATCTTACATTAGGTATAATAATTGAAAATTAATGTAAAAATTAATGACATTAAATGACTGGTATATTGTAATACCTTGACCTTTTATAGAGATGTATTGAGCTTGTATTCAGGTACTCTTTTCCCTTGTTTTATTTACTTTTTGTTTGGGTTTTATCTTGGGTGAGTTTGGGTGAAAATTTGATATTTTTGGAGGGATTTTGGGCATTGCATACTTAGTGCATGGTTTTTCCAAACCATGCACCCTACCCCAAAAAACCGTGCAACCCAAGACAGAGGGAGATTACACGATTTGTGCATGGTTAGTCAAAGTATGCACCCTATTAGGAGTAACTATGTGACATCCCTAGGTGAGGTGAATCACTGAGGCGCATAGTTAGGGAAAATCATGTTCCCCAAACAACAAACCATGTGTATGGAATTTAAAACCACTAAAAATTATTAAAAAAAATTCTTGAACCCCATATTATACCCCCAAACACCCATTCTCAACTCATAATAGTTTTTAGTAATTTTTGGAGGCTCTAGGATTGGATTCCAAGCCATTCCAACCTCATTTCTTAGAGAATCGAAGATACATTGATGGATATTCACCTCTATGAGTATGTAGTTTCTTCCTGATTATATATATATATATACATCTCATCTATCTTTTAGGATAACAAGGGAATGGTTTTCTTCTATTGGTGGGGCATTTAGATCAAGGATTATTGGATCTTGATCCATTTAATCTTGTTTCTTGGATTTGATTCAATATCTCATTCTTCATCATGGGTCTAACCTATCCATTTCATATTGGTGGATTTCTATTATGTGATCACTCATCAACGATTTGAGGTAGGTATTCTAAATTTCAATCCCATAGTCTTGATTTATTTTTTGTGTATGTAATTATGAGAATTTAAATTTACATGATTGAGAAATTTCCTTTATAAATTAATTGATTTTTTTAAATCGTCATGTGTTAACGATTTATATTAATTAGGGAAATTGAATGGTGGAATTGAATTGATTAATTAATTAATTAATTAATGGTATATTGGGATTGTGAAATTTGATTGAATTAGATTAACTAATTTTTTGAATTAAATAATGGAAATTTTTTTGGTTATGAAATTGTTAAATTAGATTAATTAATTGTTGAATTAATTAATTGATTTTTGTGAATGTGGAATTAGAATAATTAATTATTACATTACTTAATGGATTTTTGTGAATGCAGAATTGAATTAATTAATTTTCAAATTAATTAATGGATTTTTGGGAATGTGGAATTGAATTACTTATTTTTTTAATTAATTAATGGTTTATTGTGATTTTGGAATTAAATTATTGAATTATTTATTTAATTAATGAATTTTGAAATTGGTCAATTGAAATTTTGAGATGGTTGGTTAAACCTTGATGTCTATGAAATTTTGATAAGAGGGTTAATGTTTATTAACATTTATTAATGTGATATATGTTATACTGGTATATATGTGATATTATGATATATATGATATACATGTGTGGGACGTGGTCTACTACATCAAAAGACCATGATGATGAATTGATTGATAAACATGTGTGGGACATAGTCTACTGCATCAAAAGCCTATAGTGTTGAATTGATTGATAAATGTGGTGTGTGATAGGGAATTATGCTCCAAATAACCATATGAGATACAAGTATGGGAAAACGATTGAGGCTCAAAATACCCAAGTGACATTGAGGTGTGGGATA
The DNA here is from genome assembly GCA_963277665.1 of Viscum album. Lineage (NCBI taxonomy): Eukaryota > Viridiplantae > Streptophyta > Magnoliopsida > Santalales > Viscaceae > Viscum > Viscum album. Next base: position 529,953,137 of record OY728128.1, read on the forward strand.
AGAACTGAGGCTCTAAATACCCATGGGGTGTTAGGCATGACATTCTACACCCATGAGTTGTCCTTGGACTATGATTCTAAGTGATCAAGACATGATTTAATGATATGATAAATGAGAACCGTGGTTTTGTGATGTGGTTTAGACTCTAGCATGGGATGAAGAAGGTATTTAGGGTTTGGGTGTCCTCAAGAACCTAGGTGTTTATGTGGTTAATTTAAATAATAATAAATGTGACCACTATTTACTTATTCATTGTAATTTATTCTTTATAAAATTTCATTCTTTTTTATTGATTGGATATTGTTTTAGACATCATTGTTGGTGGACCACTCAGTTGTACTCATACCCTACTCGGAATACCTGATCAGTGCCCGAATAGATTTCACAGTTAAAGGATAGGATAAGGTAAAGATCCATACGTTAGATGGATGATTTGGGATGAAGAATGGATGAGGGAACTGAACTTGGTGTCAGGACATACTTGGAGTTTTCAACATTTTACTTTTTGGGTTTTTAATTTGACACTTGGAATGTACCTAGAAATATATATCTATGATTTTAGTTTTTTTATTGTATTCCTATTTTAGTTATCATGTGATACTGGTATTGTTTGGTTATTTGGTTATATCATTTGGTTATTCTTTTTTTCCACTATTTTTATAATTTGATAAAGAGGTTATAGACTCCCCATGAGTGATATTGACCCTCAATGCTAGTCAAAAGCCTCTAGAGTATAGGGAGGCATGCCTGAGGTCATGTAACTGACCGCCTCGGGGCACCGGTGTATGACACCTGGGTCGGGATGTTATAAAGTGGTATCAAAGGAGTTTTATTTTCTTTTTTCTTTTTTCTTATTATTTGGGAAAGGTATATTGGATAATAGGATGAGTTGGGCCTTAGTTAATAGCTCATACATGGGAGAAAATAAACCTTGTATGGGGGTAAAATCCAAGTACCCCAGGTGGGATTATTGTTATTGATGTGTGTTTTTACAATTGATGATATTTCACCTCGACTGACACACTTGTTGTGTGATGTGATTATTGTTTCTAATATTTTTTTGATATTTAAATCATGGCCTAGTATAGTAAGATATTTGATTATGAATTCATAATTCTAGGAACTCATGATTATTTTTGTGACGTGCATCATTTTAGGGACGCATGGGAAAACAAGTTTTGGGTAAGTTGTTGAAGTTGAAATGTTTTTCCTTTCTTGTGTAATTAAAATGAAAGAGGTTCCTAATATGTTTTGAAAGTTTTTAATTGATAAAATATGTGAATAAATGATTTTCTAATGAGAAAACTTGATTTTTGAGAATGAGTTTACCCTTATTAACCATGACCTAGATGTAAGATAGTTAAGGGTAGTGTTAGTTCCTCAATTTTGACTGTTTGATAGGGAAAAGGGGGAATGAATAGTTATGGATTATGTGAATCCATTTTTTTAATTGTGTAAAATTTTGGTTATGTTTCATGAGACATGTGATTGGAATTAGATAGATATTCTTCCACAATGTCACATATTGGGAGGATGATAGGAGGACATGGATGAAGATGATCCTCTAAAAGTTTAACCCGAGGAACAAATAGTATCAGGTGAAGAAGTAAAAGAGTAGTTATGTGATAAATTTTCTTTATTTATGAAATTTATGGAAAGATACCTAGAGTGGGTAGTGAAGAGTATGTTCAACCTAATTTGGGATTTTAGTTACAACACCCTCTAAATTTCACTGGAGAGGGTGGACCTGATACAACAGAGTTCTAGATTGAGTCCATCCAGACTATACTTGATCATTTAGAGACTCATTTTGAGAATAGGGTCAATTTGGATGATTATATGTTACAAGTTCAACAAATAATTAGTTGGAAATTCAGGCTTGGACTAGATAGACTAATGGTATGGTATGAAAGGATTTTCTAGAGAAGATAAATTTTATCCGAAGACACTAAGACAAGATATAGAAGCTAAGTTCATGTGATTGACTCAGAGGAACATGTCCATGATGGACTATGCTGGATACTTTAAAGACCTGCAACAATTTTCTCTAGCATTGGCATGAGATGAGATAGTTATGACAAGGCCTTTCTAGGATGGAATTAAATGTGAGATTAAATCCTTGGTTAACATCTTATGGTTAAAGAAGTTTTCTAGTTTGGTGGATCATGCTCTCATAGATGAGGGGAACCTGAAAGAGACTTCCAATGAAGGATGGGTAGATTATGTTGAGAGATCAGGGAGTACGTCTTTCAAAGGTTGGAATCATAATTATGATAATGTTGACTGGATCTTGGGAAAGAAGAGCTTCCATGGGGAAGTATTACTAACAAATGATCTTAACTGAGTGATTTTACACCAGTACCATAGGCTGGTACACTATTTTAGACACTATCCCCAACCACCAGTAGAGTGATGATCTTGTAGAAGGATGAGACATCTATAGAGGTTCTGTAGGAACCCACGACTGATAGGTAATGATGGAGTAGCTTGAAAAAATCAATGTGGGAAGGGGATATTTTACGTTGTATCAGGCTAGAAGATGGAGTTATTCTGGTTGTTGTGGTAGAGATAGTGGATGTAGTAATTCTAGGAAAGGGAATCCATATCAATAGCGTGGTGCATCTCAGGGGACTTAGAATGCATCATAGGGGAGAGGGGAAAGAAAATTTCATGTCATTAAACCTACACTGGTGGATGGCGAGGTTGGACCTTCAACGGTTAGAGGTCATATTATTGTATCTTATATGATTTCTAGTTCCTTATTTGATACTAGTGCCTCTTATTCTTATATATCTCCACAACTTGTGAATGTTTTTAGCCTACTAGATGAGTTCGTGATTGGGGTTATGATGATAGATACACATTGAGAGTTTGGTCGAGAGACATCTGTTTGTGAAAGTGGTGTTCTCTCGAGGATGGGGAGTATCATTTTCTATGATATATTTATATCCTCAACATGCCAAGATTTGAGATAATTATGGTTATGGACTGGTTAGTATCACACTGAACACACATTGATTTCTATCTTTGGAGAGTGAATTTTATGTCTCTCGAGGGTAATAATTATTCTCACTAAGGAGAGGGGGATATTAAGGTGGTCCATGCAGGGCTGGTTCAATAGAAACTAGGAGAGATCACCTCTTAGGTTCCTAGTCTATTATTGGATGATGGGGGTGTGAATAAAGATGTATTTCCACCCGTAGTGTATATATTTTAGGATGTGTTTTATGAGGACTTCTCAGGGATACCACCTGAGAGAGATGTGTAATTTATAACTGAGCTCATATCATTGGCTGGGATAGTTTCTATCCCACTATAAAAAATTAAATCGATAGAGCTTAAAGATCTCAAGACTCATCTATAAGAGTTGATGGATAAGGGGTTTATATATCTGAGTACATTTCCTTGGGGTTCTCTATTCTTGTTTTCAATGAAGGATGGTATTACTCTGTGCTTGTGTGTTTATTATAGGAAATTGAACCATATGATTGTGAATAACTGATATCCTCTTCCATGTATCTATGATATTTTTGACCAATTGAGAAGAGTATGTGTCTTCTACAAGATTTACTTGAGATTAGGTTATCATTGGCTCAGAGTTAAACCTTTTGATATATCGAGGGATTATTTCAGTAGTAGGTATGAAATTTATGAGTTTTTTGTAATTCTGTTTCAGTTGAAGAATGCAATAGCAGTGCTTATGGCCTTGATGAACATAATCTTCCACCCATACCTAGATCAGTTTGTGGTAGTGTTTGTGGATGAAATCTTGGTGTACTCCAATACTCATGAAGATCATTCCAATTATCTTGCCATCATCTTGAGTACAATAAGAGAGCATCATTTATACACCAAGCTATCTAAGTGTTAGTTTTGGATTGATTAGATACACTTATTGGGTCACATAATCTCAGAGGAAGGTGTGTTAGTGGACCTAGAGAATGTTCAAGAAATTTTTTCTTGGGAGCATACCGAGATTTTCTTTGATATTTGTAGATTTATGGGATTTGATGAATATTATTAGATGTTCATCCAGAACGTTTCCTGGTTGGAAGCTCCTCTCTCAAGCTTGACGAAGAAGGGGATAAAGTTTGAATGGTCAGAATCATGTGATAATGCATTATAGTAGTTGAAGAAGTGTTTGAAATCAGCACCAATCTTGATCCTACCCAGGCCATGTGACACTATTAAAAAATAAGCCTATCATAGTGTTAGAAATAACCCTTATCAGCGCTAAAAAAGCACTGACTAACTAAGAGATATTAAAAGCTCTGATATTTTATTAGCATTTTTAGCACAGATAAAGGGAATTTTATCAGTGCTTCTATAAGTGTTGTTAAAGTGTTCCTTTATGAGAACTTTCAAAAGCACTAAAAAAATGTGTACTTTATCAATTATTTTAAAAGTTATAATAAAAGGACATACTATAATGTGCTGCAACAACACACTACAACAACACTACAATGTGCTGTCACAACACACCACAACACCTAGAACACACCAGATATCAACAAAATCAAGTCCCAATACAAAATGTAAATGAAATGAAATTTAAAACAAAAATATAAGAAACAAAACTATTATATAAATTTCAAACATTATTTTATACAATTACATAAATAAAAATTATAAAATAAATTCAAAAACATAAATGTTCCTTTTTACTTTAATCCTGACCCTAACTCATGTTATTTCCAAACAAATCTCCCCTTATCTAGAAAAAGAACATTCTTGTATAAGAATAAATTCTTATGTTAGTAATAATATAAAGAAATAATCCAACAGAAAGTGTTAATTTTACTAAAATTGATGTTTATTTTACTAAAATTGATGTAAATTTTAAATAAAAATATGTACTTGGAGTCATATTCGTCACATGATGTTTCATATTGAGGTGTTTCTGATTCCAATAGGTCTCAAATGACTTGTGGATCATTGTACTAAAGTATCAAAATAATCTGAATGTGTTTTCTTAGTTTTGAGTGTGTTAGTTTTCTTCTTTACTAAAATGTCATTTTAAACTAGAAATATATAACTTTTCTCATTATAGTTATATAATGTATAAGTTTGATTTGAAACGGATTCCTATATGTCACAAATGACTTATGAATCATTATCCTAAATTATTAAGAAAATTCAAGTGCGTTTGATCAGTTTTTTGTGAGTGAGACTTTTTGAACTAAACTGTCGATTTTAAACTGATAACTTCAATTCCATTTTTTGGAAAAACTGATGTAGGAACCTAAGGATTATATGGAGGTTATATAATACACATTGAACCATACTTGAGATTATAGGGAGGTCTATAAAGAAATTTTCATAAAGCAATAATACACATCAACAAGATATATCACAAACAAAGGAGAAAGACACACTAACCCTTGAAACGTCTATCCTATACAAATTTAAACACACACATATATATATAACATGGAATTTATAATACACATAATTTCAAAGAAAATGCACATTTAAACATAATATTTAATGAAAATAAATATAATCCCTTTCTTATTTGGAAATCCAGAACCATACTTTGTGAATAAATAATTATAAAATCATGCTTACATTACAAGTTTGGAAAATGAATATAAATAGATAGAAAGATATATATATTTACACACATATATTAATGTATATATATCTTTATAAAATAAACCTAAATTGATAAAAATATATATAACCCTTACAACAGAATATCACAACATAGTAAAATAAATACAGCCCCATACTAATTTTGAAAATAGAGAGAAATTGAAAATAAATAATTAAGGTATCACCCTTACTAAGATTTATCTTAAAATAAAGCATCACAATTATGAGAAAATGAATTTTTAAGGAAAAAACCTTACACCATAATATTAAAACAAAATTTAAATAAATAAATTTCCTTACATGAATTGCATAAAATCATCTTCTGTTGCTTATTCGCGCCATCATTAGACTTAAAATTGGTTTGCTAAATCAATTTTCTCATTTGTTTAAGGTTTTTATATCCAAAACCTCCACTATTTATACAATCCAATAAATATTTATATAATTGATTTATCAGACCAAATGTGATTCTCTAAGATTTCAAAATAGCAAAAAAAATCAAGCTTGTGGAGCAAGCTGGGGTATTGATGTAGACATCAAAGAAAATTAATTTAAAACAAAAATATAAAAAGGAAAAAATAGGATATCGAAAACATTAGTCAAGAAAAAATAGATCATAAACCAAATAAAAATAGTATACAAAAACCATAGCATAGATACAAAAATAATACCAAAACTTACAAAGGAAAATCAGAAACCCTCAGATCTAGATCTCTAAATGATAAATACAGAAAGAAAATCAGAACCTATAAACTAAAACATTGGTTTAAATCTCAAGGTTGATAAAAATCTGTGACCCTCAGATCCATATCTCGATATTTTCTTTAGAAACCATCACTGCAAGCAAAAACTGGATGCTGAATGATGTTCGGGAAACTAGAGGCAGTGGGTTTGTGTGATTCAAGTGAGTTTGTGTGATTTGAGCTTCGATTCATCGAGGAGGAGCACCGAAAATAGGTGGCTTCCATGGAAAGATTCTGATATCGTGATGGGTTCTCAATAAGTTATGTTTTTTAATTAGATCAAGACACTTTTATCAGCGCTTTCAAAAAAGAAATGATAAAGTTTCCTTTTATCAGTGCTTATAATTTATGTTCAAATAGAAGGTACATTTATCAACACTTTTTCAGCAATGATAATGGTAGGTCTTTATTAGTGCTAAGAAATTTCTAATAAAATCTAACTTTATCAGTGCTAAAAAAGTTTCGATAAAGATTTCTTTTATCAATGCTTATTACGTAAGCACTGATAAAGGATTTATAATTATAATTATAAATAAATTTTTTTATAAATATATATATACTTAATAAATAAATATAAATATAAATATAGTAAATATATTTCTTATTTAAATATATTTATTATAATTTTATAATTAGTTAGATATATTATTATCCATTTATAATTATATAAATATTTTAAAAAAATAATATTTATATCATTATATATATATAATACATATAAATAAAGTAAATATATTCATTATTTAAGTAAATTTATTATAAATTTAATTATTATTTAAATATATATAATTATTTATTTATAATTATATAAATACTTAAAAAGTATTTATTTATTTATAATTATAAATATATAATTTTATAAATATAGTATATACATTTTTAAATATATTTATATATAAATATACTTTTTCAATTTTTTTTTATAAATATTTTTTTTTCACATTATTAATGAATATCTAATTTTAAGTCAATGCATGTTAAAAATGGGTGAAATTGAATAAATTAAAAATAAGTTCACTTTAATAATATTAAAAAATGGGATAAATTTTGTGTGTGTGTTGTATATAAAAATTTGTTAATTGCGTATATATGAAATCAATATAACACAAATGTGATCTATATTAAATTGAAAAATCAAACGACATTCAATTATATGTCCATTACTCTTTGCAACTAGTCAGTATTTTTAATTCATATTAATTTTAATTATAAACCATTATTCACTAAATATATGACTCTTTAATGTATAGTGCATAAATATTTTGCAATATATTATTCATATTTATATATATTAATATATATCTATATATTTAATATATACTATTTATTAACATTATCAATAATCGTCTATTAAAAAAATGTTTATTTTTTATTAATTTACTTATTTTTATTTTTAATTTGTTTAATTTTAATTTTTCATATATATATATATTTAATACACACTATTTTTTATTATTTATAATTTATATATAGTATAATCAATTTATTCAGTTTTATCCATACTTATTTGATTATTAAAATTTGTAATATTTTTTTAATAAACTCATTTTTTATTTTTTGTTTATTTATTTATTTCATTTTATTTATTTGTACCTTTATTAGTGCTAAAAAAACATTGATAAAGGACTCCTTTATGAGCACTAAAAATATAGTGCTGATAAAGGGTACCCTTTATCACCGCTAAAAATAAAGCGCTGATAAATGGTATCCTTTATCAGTGATAAAAACAAAGAGATGATAAAAGGTACCCTTTATCAGCGCTAAAAATAAAGAGCTGGTAAAGGAATCCTTTATCAGTGCTAAAAAAAGCACTGATAAAGGGTTAAATTTATCATATTTTTCTTTAGCGTTGATAAATATGACATTTATTAGCATTTTTCTCTAGAGTTGATAAATATCAGCACTGTTAAACCTTTATTTTGTAGTAGTGTGGGGAGTATACAATGTTTTTGGATTCTTTTGGGATCGGGCTTGGAGCAGTATTGATGCAGGGAGATTGAGTTGTGGTGTATAGATCTCGATAATTGAGGCCACATGAATGGAAATACCCTATGCATGACCTAAAATTAGCTATATTTGTTTATGAATTTAAGTGATGGAAGAATTATCTATTAGGAGAGAACTTTACCAGGTATATAGATTATAAGATCTTAAATTATATCTTTTCACAGTGAGACTCAAATCTTAGGTAGCGGAGATGGGTGGAGTATATTCAGTCATTTTATTTTGATCTAGAACATATGATCGAAAAGGGAAACAATGCTATTGATGATTTAAGTAGGAAGAATCAGACTTAGGCAGTTTAAAAGTCTTGTGTTGAGTGGAAGATGATGACATTACTAGCTGAGATACATGTTGTGTCTCATGAGAGTTAGGATTGGATGAATCTCGTATCAGTTTCAGTGGAGTCTACACTTTTGATCTGGATTAAAGATGAGTAGTATGAGGATCCAAAATTTTTGTACTTGAGAGAAAGTCTCGAATGTGGGGAGACACCTTTATATTGGATGATAGATGAGGATGAGATCATCTATGTTAGGAATTGGGTTGTGGTGCTTATGATCATGCAGGAGGAGCTGATGTGTGAATTTCATTCCTCGAAGTGGGTGGTGTATCTAGGTGTAACCAAAATATACTATAACCTACATGAAAAATTTTGGTGGTAGGGAATGAAAAAGGGGATAACGGATTTTGTGAAATGATGCTACACCTATCAATTGGTGAATTCCATGCATCAATGAACTAGTGGTACTAAAACCATTTCCCATTCTGGAATGGAATTTTTAGTGGGTATCCTGAGAACACTTTGGAATAATGAAACTATTTAGGTGAATTTGGACAATTTGACAATGGTAGCACATTTTGTACCTATACGGGAGACTTTATCAATGGAGTGGTTAGGTGACTTGTACATTTGGGAGATAGTCTGTTTACATGGGGTTCCATGGAGTATTGTTTTTGACTGTAACTCACGTTTTACTTCATGATTCTAGAAGGGCTTGTAGAAGGTTCTTGGTACACAGGTTCTATTGAGTACATATTTCCACCAACAAATAGATGGGAAGTAGAAACATTCTATTGAGGTGATTGAGGATATACTGCGAGTGGCTATCCTAGACTTTAGTGGGTCTTAAAAGAAGCACTAAGTTTTGGTGGAGTTAGCCTATAAAAAAAATTATCTGAAAACTATTCAGATGACACCGTACGAGGCTCTTTATAAAAGACCATGAAGATCACCTCGATGCTGGATGGAGGTAGGTGAGTTAGAGTTGTTGGGACCTAGTCTCATGTAGGAGACATCAGAGTAGGTTTAGATGATTTGGAATCATATGACTATGGATTAGAGTAGTCATAAGTTGTATGCTAATAGACTTCGATGAACCCTAGAGTTTTCAAAGGGTGATCGACTATTTCTCTGGGTGTCTCCTAGATTGGGTAACTGCATGATAAAAATATAGGGAAATTTAGAACCTAGGTTTATTGTACCATTTGAGGCTATGGAGAGAATCAGTTTGGTGGGGTACCAATTGGCTCTTATATAGAGATAAAGTGCTATGCATGACATTTTTTACATGTTATAACTTCTAAGGTATCACCCCGACCCTTATCATATTATCTATGTGAATGATGTCAAGCTTGAGACTGATGCATCCATTGAGGAGCATCCAATATGTTTGTTTGGAGTGTAGTGAGAAATTTTTTCAAGGAAAGACCATGATGATAGTTCATGTATTGTGGAAATATATAAGAGTTCAGAAGGAAACATGGGAGTGATAAGTGGATATATGGGATCAGTGGCTTGATCTTTTTGACTTGGAATCTTAAATATGTTTGGGAGTACAACTCAAGGAAGATATATTATAAGATGGGGAGATTGTGCGATATCAACCTTTTCTAGAGATGTATCAATCTTGTTTTTAAGTAAACCTTTTCCTTTTTTGATTACTTTTTTTGGGTTTTATCATGGGTGTGTTTGGGTGAAACTTTGAAGTTTTTTGAGGGATTTTGGGTAGTGCATAGTTGGCGCACAGTTTCCCTAACCTTGCACCCTACCCCAGAAAACCTCAATACCCAATAAAAATGGGGATTTTATAGTTAATGCATGGTTATTAAAACCCTGTTCCTTCTTAGGGTTAACTATATGAAACCCCTAGGTGAGGCGCATAACTAGGGGTCATGGTTAGGGGAAATACTGCACCCTAAGTAGCAAACCATGAGTATGATATTTTAAACCCCTGAAAACTATTTAAAAAATTCATGAACCCCTGTATTATACCCCCAAACACCATTGATCAACCCATAATAATTTTATCATTTTTATAGGCTCTCAGATGGATTCCATTCCCTTCTGGACTCTATTCTAGGTGAATCGAAGATCCGTTGATGGATCTGCACCTCTATGAGTATGTGGTCTCTTCCCAATTAGATCTCTCTCTCTCTCTCTCACCCATATCTATTTTCAGATAACAAGGGAATGGTTTTATCCTATTTGTGGTGAGTTTATATCAAGGATTTTTTTATATTGATTTGTTTAATCTTGTTTCTAGGATTTGATTAAAGATCTCATTATTTATTGTGAGTTTAACCTATCCGTTTCAAATTGGGGGGATTTATTTTGGGTGATCTTTCTTCCAAAATTTGAGGTTGGTGGTCTAAATTGAAATCCCATATTCTTAATTTAATTATGTGTATATAATTTTGATAATTTCAATTTACATGCTTGGTAAATTTCATTTATAAATGAATTGTTTTGTTTAAATTTTCATGTGTTAATGGTTTAGGTTAATTGGGGAAACTAAATGGGGGAATTTAAATAATTAATGGGATATTGGGATTGTGAAATTGGATTGGACTGGATTAAATATATTTTTTAATTAATTAATGGAAATTTTTGTGGTTATGCAATTGTTAAATTGGATTTATTAATTATTGAATTAATTAACTAAATTTTGTGAATTTGGGATTGGATTAATTAATTTTTGAATTAATTAATGGATTGTTCTAAATGTGTAATTGGATTAATTAATTATTAAATTAATGAATGGATTGTTTTGAATGTGGAACTAAATTAATTAATTGTTGAATTAAAAAAAAGGAAAAAAAAGAAAAAAAAGAAAGAATAATTGTTGAATTAAATAATGGTTTGTTGTGATTGTGGAATTGAATTATTTAATTGGTTAATTAATTAATTAATTGTGTGATTGGTCAATTATTGTATTTACGAATTAATGGAAAAATGAAATTATGATATGGTTGGTTAAACCTTTATGTTTATGAAATTATTATAAGAGGGTTAATGTTGATTGACCTTTATTTCTATGATATTTTTGATATTGGTATATTTGTGATATTGTGATATATATGATATATGTGTGTGTGACATGGTCTACTGCATCAAAGTCACATAATGATGAATTTATTGAGAAACATGTGTGGGACATGGTCAACTACATCAAAAATCCCATAGTGATGAATTGAATGATAAATGAGGTGTGGGATAGGGACTGATGCACCAAATACCCATATTATATGCGACCATGGGATATGGACTTAGGCTACAAATACACATGTGACATTGAGGTTTTGGACAAGGAATGAGGTTCTAAATACCCACAGGGTGTTAGACATGATGTTTTACAACCATGAGTTGGAATTGGACTATGGTTCCAAGTGTATGTGATGTGATTGAATGAGATGATAAATGAAAACCAAGGTATTGTGATGTGGTTTAGACTCTATCATGGGATGAAGCATGTGTTGAGGGTTTGGGTTTTCTTGGGAACCCGGGGGGTTATGTGGTTAATCTAAAGATTAATAACTGTAATGACTATTTACTTATGAATTGTTCTTTATTATTTATACAACTGAATACACTATTATTAACTGTATATTGTTTTAGACATCATTGATGGTGTCCTATTGAGTTGTACTCACACCCTACTCAGGCTTCCTAATCGGTACCCAAATAGATTTCATGGTTGCAGGACAAGATAAGGGCAAGATGCATATGTTAGATGGATGATTCATGATGGAACATAGATGAGGGAACTAGACTTGGTGTAGAAAATTTCTTGGAGTTTTCAATGTTTTATTTTTGGGAGTTTCATTTGACACTTGGCACGTACCTGACATGACATATATACCATTTTAGTTTGGCTATTGTATTCTTATTTTAGTTATCACGTGATACTTGTATTGTCTAATAATTGGTCATATCAATTGGTTATTCTTATTTTATGATGTTGTTCTACTTTGATAAATTGGGTATTGTCTCCCCATGATTTATATTGACTCTTGGTACTAGTCGGTATAATCTGGCGTATGAGGAGGTGCGCCTGAGGTCATGTGACTGACCAGATTAGGGATTTAGTGTGTGGCACTAAGGCCGGGATGTTACATATATTCATCCCAAATAATTTCATTTTGGATGGGTTTTTAATATATGTTCATAACATAAATTCCCAAGATTCAAATCAAGATACCTCTATATGATTGATAACTTATGATAGTTATAACATTGTAGAAAGACATATAATATTCCATGATGAATGCTAACTCAGAATTATCAGAGGGAATATTTATCCAAATGGATATTATCATTACATATGTTTAATTTTTACAATTTAAATGATAAATGGAAATGACATAAAATGATGAATAATATATGATATATCACTCAAGTATCTCAAATTAGACACCACATGCATTATTTATGGAATACATTTATAAAACATAAGAATGTTAGAACCAACCTAGTGTGGATCTATAATATGTTGGTATACATGAAAATATTTCATAGTTTATTGTATGCAATGCTTTCTGATGTAATGTATATGTCATATGATGTACTAATAACAAAATTATTAGGAACATAGATTTTTATAAGTAGTAAAACATGATATAATTCTCATATATTTTCAGATGTAACATAGTCTAACATAATGTGTATGTACTTTAGATATTATGATTAATAGCACAAGGGGATTGATCTATCAAATATAATGATACCTAACACACTAAGTTTAGATTGTTCAAATATAACACTACTTGATGTTGTGAGTGCTCTATTCAACACAGTGGTCAGGTGTCTCTTTTAAAACAATGGTTTGATATCATACTCTAGGTAGAGATCAATTATCTTATTAAACATAGTATTTGTGTTTGGTTTATTCAATAAACATATATGAAATTCAGGTTAGGTGTCTTCTGTCAGAATTTCACCTATAATTGAATATCAATGTAAAGGGTTTAAAATCCCCAGTGTATTTCTTTAGTGGGATTTTCTATGGACATTTGGGATAGAATATACAGTTATAACACACATGTGTGCACATATGAAGAATTATAACAACACAATGACATATGGAATGTGTCTCCTCAATGAGGTAGGTTCTATTCACTATGAATGGACACATCCTCAGATCATGATACATACAGAAAATATAGATTTGTGGTAAAAAAGATCATTATTAGGAATATATTCCCCTAACCTAGTCAAAAAGATTTCAGATGTGTGATCGAGCGGTGGTGAAAGTGAGTATAATACTCTAGATGACTTTATGGTGTCATCATAGGTAGGTAAGGTGTTGTTTTCATGTCAAGGAATTTGGAGGACTCAATATATACCATTATGAAGGGGTGGGATGAGAGATTTTTCCATAAATTTAATTAATATGATATAATATATAACATAAACAATACATTTATCATAATGGTTATACCTTCTAAAAAACACCATATAATTAAATGTATGTACCACATAAAAGATCGATATACATATACTATCATACACATTTCTATTATATGTATCATATAATTTCATTCTTTTTTTTCAAATGAAAGTGAATATTAATTATTATTTTGGTGTCCTTTTAGGCTCTGTAATATATAAAATAGAATATATAGAATAAATGTACACATATAGATATAAAGGATCCTGATATAATTTATTTTATATGGTTTAAAGAAGTTCATAAGAGAATAAATATGTGTTTTATGTTTTGGATATAAAGTATTTGTCTAATTATCTTGTTTTCATGTCAAGGAATGCGGAGGACTCAAGATCTACCATTATGAAGGAGTGGGACGAGGTATTTTTCCATAAATTTAATTAATATGATATAATATATAATATAAACAATACATTGATCATAATGGTTATACCTTCTAAAAAACACCATATAATTAAATGTATGTACCACATACAAGATCGATATACATAGACTATCATACACATTTCTATTATATGTATCATATAATTTCATTCTTTTTTTTCAAATTAAAGTGAATATTAATTATTATTTTGGTGTCCCTTTGGGATCCATAATATATAAAATTGAATATATAGGATAAATTTACACATATAGATATAATGGATCCTAATATAATTTATTTTATATGGTTTAAAGAAGTTCATAAGAGATCAAATATGTGTTTTATGTTTTGGATATAAAGTATTTGTCTAATTATCATGTTTTCATGTTGTTTATGAGAGATACTATTAAAATATATATACTACTAACTATGGTTTTAAAAATTACATATTTTTTAATTAGATTCTTATGTAGCTGTAGAAATATTTCACTTCAATTATTTTTTTATAATAGTATAGATTAATATAAATAGAATTTTGCAAAAATAGAAGATCTAGTTAACCATATATTCATAGAAAACAATAAGATACTATTTAAATCTTTAGATTAACAATTTTATTGAGATAAATTACAAGAATATATTATGGTTACAATAATATAATTGAAAATTTTCATGACTTTATTTGGGGATATAGGATCATATGGTTTAGAGAATTTAATTTAAAAGATTTATCTTATAATTCATCTCATACGTACCCATGATTGTTACTTTATTGACCTGGCCATATTTATTATAAAATTTATAAGGAGAAGATGGTGTGACATAATATTAATGAAAATTATATAATAAAACTTATCATTATATGGATTTTAGGAAACCTTTAACAAATAACTCAACATTAGACTCTTTGTTTCACAAAATCATGGGATTTTTTAGAGTTACAATGGGGAGGTATTCTAGTCAGGGTTTACATAGATAAATTTAATGTGTGAAATTCATAGAAAAACATTGATCAAGAATGAATTTTTCAATCTATTAAGGCTTCATATGGGCCTATAATATATTATAAAATCAAATATATTATTTTTCAACACAAATTATATTGAATTTGTGAAAAATTTGTATTATATTATGTTTGAATTAATAAGAACAATTGTGTAATGGCCCAGACAAGGCCCCATTAAGGAGTTTTCCAAAAAACATGGTTCCATTAAATGGTTCCACTGAAACAGTGGCACTGGTCACAGTATCACAACAAAATAGTGGCACCACTTATGGTGGCACCGTGATGGTGACACCGTGAGGGTGGCACTATGATAGTGGAACCGTCATGGTCACACACCGAAATAGTGGCACTGTGAGGGTGGCACCGTGAGGGTGGAACCATGACTGTGGCACCGCTTACGGTGTCTCACCAAATGGTGTCCCACCCTTGTTTCTTTTTTCCAGTTCCACTCCTACAACGTATCTTTTTAAGTAAGATATTTTTAATACCCATTTCAAATCCATTTTAAGCCCATAGATGATATCTAAAATTCCCAAAGAGTCGGGAGACCCTTGACTTAACAAAATGTGTGGCTTTTCCTCAATTTCACACCTTTTACCGTACTTTCTAGTTCTGCCCCTGTTATGTGTTTTCATATGATTAAAGGAAACCATTTAACGTACAACTATTATGGCCACCTATCTAATTAGAATTATTAAATGAAAATAAATTCCATCATGTGTAACCACCCAACCTCATGGTGAAACCAAAATCTGCCTTTATAGTCATTTAAAATTCATATCCTATAAACTCCATTATCTCAAATTTTTATCGCATGAGAATTTCTTCTTCTTCTTCTTCTTCTTCTTGGATGGTCTCTTTTCCCTTCCTGGGTACGTTTGGAGTCCCCCTTTCTGAGAAAAGTGGTGTGCCTATGCTGGATCCTTTCTGCTCACTCTTGGAGTCCTCGGAGTTCCTCCCCTGAAAGTGGCACATCACCAATTCTTGGCGTGTAGAGAGAAAATTTAATCATTGATAATCCAAGTAGGGTTCTTCCTTAGTCTCTCTTAACTATGTATCATGAGGGGCAAGTATGCTAATGTTTATACAGGGATGGATGAAACCAAACCTTAATGAAGATAATAAATAGACCTTTAAATAATGAAGGGGTGTGTTTGATGACGATGATTTACTCTTTTACCCTTTCTTATATGTTGTGAACTATATGGGTTTGTGTCCATTGAAAATCATGGCCCTTGGTGGTCTTTCCTTGCACACTAATGGAATCCTATCTTCTATGATGATTTAATGGATGTAACAAGGAAATTAGTTAATCATATAAACTCGACTGATTAAATGAATGTCTAGTGAACAAGAATACTTGTGTGAATACCCCAGTTAACCAAACAAAAAGAAGAAACTCAATGAATGGTGTGATAGAATATGAAGACTCCCTTGATCTGTCTTGGTAATACGTGGGGTTTTTATGCTTGATTCTTGTGGGGTGATATGGATGTGGATGGGATCCCCTGTTGTGGTGCAGTTGTTGGTTTCTGGATCTAAGGCCATGTGTGTCCGTATGGTGGGGCTTGGTTTGGTTCTAGTACTTTGAGGGATCTCAAAGATCCCTTTTATTGTTGTGACTTTACAAGAGAACCAGTTGTGAATGCTTAATCTTCTACTTGGTTGTTTTTCATTCCTTGGCATGTGTCTATGCCTGTTAGTTGCCCAATAGTGAGGAATTATTTAAAATATAACCACTCGAATGTGATAATAAGAATGGGTTCAATGGGGAATTTTTTTTCTGGGAATGATTTGTGACTTGGGTATGGGTGGTGTGTTTTTTATGATTGAATAGTAACAAGGGTGTTTGTGTATAGGCTTGTTTTGGAACCCCTAGGTTGGGATGAGTGGTTTTTTACTTATATTTAAAATTTAGTTCTTATGTTTATTATTTGTGCCCCACCCAAGTTGGGAACTTCATACTGAACACCCCCATTTCAATGGGGGAGGGTGTTTTTCCCAACACTCCTATGAGTGGCTGGTTATTATCTCCTTTTATGCTCCATTTCTCGAGTACCCCAAGACTCTTTGGGTAGGCTATGACGGCCTAGGGTCTATTATAGCCCAATATTCTTTGAGCATGGTAGTTGTGGTGATTGTCTCAGGTGTGTGTGTGGGAAGGTTGTTTCCCAAGTGTCTTCGGGATGATGTCCAGGTGTCTTCGGGCGTGACAATAGTTGTTTTGGCCTAGGTGTCTATGGGTGTGGTTACATGTGATGGTTGTGGCCTAGGTGTTTGTGGGTAGGATGTGTGGTTATGGTGTCCCAGGTGTGTGCAGGTGGGGCATGGAAGTGAGACTACGGTGAGAATGGTGGGAGAGGTCTGACGCGTAGGATGACTTCAATAACAAGTAGAAAAGTGGTGCGAGGTACCAAAATATTGATGTTCTATTACTATTACTTTACCTGACTTGCGTTATTTGGGGAGTGTGACTTGGTGAGGTTGGGTGGATAGTTTCCTTGTTAGGTGCTTCAATTATCTACTTTTTCTCATAGGGATTTAAAATGCCTCCCCACTTGTGCACGAGAGATTTTTGTTTTCCCTACTGAGTATACCTATATACTCACCCTACATATATAAAACTGCTTCCATGTTTCTAGGAGGACTTAGAGGACCATGCAAGACCATACTAGTTCGGACAATGGGACATTTGTTGTTTCTGTTTTCCCTTTCTTTGGTATTTACCTTTGGAGTTTTCTCATATTGTAGCAATTATTATTGAAACATGCATATGGGAATGGATTGTTTGGGATTTAATTTTACTTCCAATTTTTTTGTTGTTTGGAAATTACTATCTTATCTCCCTATCATACTAAATATAAAGGCTAATGCCTTCCATTTTGCATGTAATTTCATACCCTTGGTGCTAGTTTTCACTCCGGGACCTGTTGAAGGTGGGTCTCAGGGGTTATTATCCCTCCTTCAACTTAAAGAAGAATGGGTCTGACAATCGGTTGTCCCTTCCCTCATCTTGGTGAAGGCAGGTCTTGACTGAATGGTGTCAGAGGGAGGTTGAGAGATAGGATGGAGCTCGGGGTTAGGCATAATGAGGATTGCATGAGATGGTAGGGAAATAGTGTTAGGCAATCTTGGTGTGTGAAATAGACCAGGGAAGACCGGCTTGGACATGGGATTTTAGGGCCCCCTATGATCCGATTCAAGGAATCTGAGCCTACCTAACGACCAAGTCTAGCTACACCGATTGTAGGGTAGAGACCCTAGGAAAGGTACATGTATCATAATGACTTGTGTTCTTGTGTTTCTTGGGTATTATGGGGATTTAAAATGAATAAGAAGTCTTAGAAAAATTAAAAGCAATATTCTACACTACTTAGGCTTAGGCATTCCTTGTTTACCTTGCAACTATGATGTCTGGATGAAGACCACGAGTAGTGAGAGTGATTGAGGCCCAGGAGGCTGATTTAGATGATCAGTGGAGGGATGACCGAGAGTTGGAGGACAATTAGTGGCAGAGGAAATTTCATGCATTTCAACAGCAGACCCTCGGGAAGTATGAGGGAAGCGTCTCAGATATTGATACAGAGAGCTAGCTTGAGGAGTTGGTGATATCTTTCAGCTTGATCCAGGCTTCGACAGAGTACTGGGTTCCTCTGGCTATAAGCAAGATGCGGGGAGCAACGTGTCAGTGGTGGAAGCTCTATCATGGGGAGAAGAGGGAGGATGAGGTTACGTGGACTGACTTCGAGAGGGAGTTCTAGGAGGAATTCCTCTCTTCCATGATGAAGGATGAGAAGAGGTAGGAGATACTATCCCTTCAGCAGGGGTTATGTCAGTGAGAGAGTTGAGGATCAAGTTGAAGGATCTACTTCACTTTGCTTTGGACCTCTTTTAGGATGAAGAGACTCAAGCGAGATGTTTAAACGAGGCACTAAAACCTTCTATCTAGTATGCTGTTACTCCCTTCACTCTACCGACATACTTGGAGATCCAGAAGAAGGCTGAAGTGGTAGAGAGGATACACACACTGGGAGGTGTGTTATGAGAGGGGAGCCAGTTGGACTTGTTAAAGGGGAAGGCCGTCAGCAGTAGGCCTCCAACATCAGGTCATTCTAGGTTTCGGCCAGTGCGGAGCAGGCCCCATCATTTCCAGTTTGGATCTCCTAGTCCTCGCCCTTTCCTTTCAGGACCAGTACCAAGATGCTTCATCTGTGGCAGTTTTGGGCACTTTCAGAATCAGTGCCCGGACCGAGTTCAGTATAGTGGGGGTGGGCTAGTTTAGTGCCACCTCAGTAGCATCAGGGATAGTGAGCTACTTCTCCTCCGAGAGAAAACGTTGCAGGAGGAGGCCGACCTCAGGGTGATCCTCAGGGACTTCAACCAAGTCATGGTCAGGGAGGCAGCCAACATCCTAGGGGAAGGGGAGCTGGGCGTGGGCAGTTGCACGCCGCAGAGGCAGCCGTTCCAGCAGGGCCAGAAGTTGTATGAGGTATGATCAGCTTGTTTAGTACTATTACATGCGCCTAGTTTGATTCAGGAGCTTCCAAGTAATTTTTTTCACCCAGTCTAACCCATGATTTGGGTCTAGACAGCGAGACACTTTCTGTACCCTTGGTTTTGAGTACTCCAGTTGGAGGTCAGACCAGCTTGTCTCATGTTTCCCGAGAATGTAGACTGATGTTGGGACCACATTAGTCCAGCGGGGACCTTCTTTTTCTATAGATTCAACTGTATGATGTCCTTATAGGCATTCAATGGCTGTTCTCTGTATGTGCTGTTATCGATTTCTTCTGAAGCAGGATTGTTTTTTCAGATGTGGGTGGACAACGTGTGACCTTCATTAGCGAGCGGGGTTGCCAGGAGGGCAGCCGGCGAGTGAAGCCCCTTATTTCCTTATTATTCAAGCTGTCAGTAGAGTTGGTGGATAAATAGATGGTGGATGTCTCGGGGATTTTCAGTGAGTTCATGACATCTTCCCTGAGGAGGTTGTGACTCTACCCCCTCGACATGATGTTGAGTTTGGGATAAACATGCAACCTGGTGCCCGTCTGATTTCGATGGATTCCTATCGAATGGTGCCTTATAAGATGTGAGAGTTATGGATTCAGATGGATGATCTGATGAAGAAGGGTTTTATTTGAACATGTGCGTTACCATGGGGCGCTCCGGTCTTGTTCACGAAGAAGGCAGATGGTAGTCTCAGGCTGTTCATAGACTACCAGAGACTGAATCAGGAAACGATCAAGAACCGTTACCCTCTCCTGGGGATAGATGAACTCTTTGACCAATTTAAGGGGGAAAGATGGTTTCTAAGATAGAACTATGGTCAGGATATCACTAGTTGAGGGTGAAGGAGGGTGACATCTCAAAGACTGCCTTTAGGTGCAGATATGGGAACTTTGAGTTTGTAGTCATGCCGTTCGACATTATGAATGCACCGAACATGTTCATGGGGTTCATGAACTTCTTCTTATGGTAATATCTAGTCCGGTTCGTAGTTGTGTTTATTAATGACATCCTGATCTACTAAAGATCAGAGGAGGATCACACTTAGCATATGAGGATGGTTTTAGAGGTCCTCCGACAACACCAGCTCTACGGGAAATTGTCCAAGTGCATGTTTTAGATGCAATAAGTACACTTACTTGGACACGTAGTATCTGAGCAGGGAATAGAGGTGGACCCATAAAAGGTTAAGGCTATTGTTTCTTAGGAAGCACCCAATAATGTGACAGAGGTTCATAGTTTCTTGGGTCTAGCAGGTTACTATCAGAGATTCATGCCCAACTTATCCCGAGTTGCAGCACCTTTGACAACCTTGACCAAGAAGGACCAGGCTTTCGTTTGGAATGGGAAGTGCAAGGGAGCCTTCAGTTATCTGAAGGGGAATTTGGTTAATGCTACAATTTTGAGGTTTCCAGAAGAAAGAGTGATGTTTGAGTTATTCTCTTATGCTTCAGGCCAAGGATTGGGGTGTGTGCTGATGAAACATCAAGGGGTGATCTCTTATGGGTCTAGGAAATTACGTCCCCATGAGTGTAACTATGCCACCCATGATCTGGATCTTACAGTGGTCGTGTTCACACTAAAGTTTTGTAAGAATTACCTAATTAGGGAGTGCTTCGTGGTCTTCAAGGATCACAATATCTTGAGGTATATCTTCTCCCAGTGGGACCTGAACTTGTGGCAACAGAGGTGGATGGAGTTTCTTCAGGACTACGACTTTGAAATCTCTTACACTAAAGGTAAGGGAAATGTGGTGGCTGATGGATTGAGTAAAAAGTCATAGAAGGATACGGTTTGAGAGTCGGCAGATGCTTGGAATGCGATGGAGGAGTTGGCTGCCCTACACCTAGATGCAAGGGTGGAGGATGGCCGAGACTGTCTATTCCAGATGACAGTGCAGTCCTCTCTATTGCAGCATGTAGAGAAGTCTCAGTGGGAGGACTTAGAAGTTAAAGTGATGCGTGATCGTGTTAGAAAGGGTGATACTCTAGGTGTATGTTTGGAAGAAGGGATGAATCAGATGATGTTTCATGGGAAACTATTATTCTTGATGGAAATGTGCAAGAGAGTTCTTAGTGAGTTCCACAACTCACCCCTGGAGGTGCACCCAAAAGTTTTCAAAATGTACCGGGGCTTGAGGGGTCAGTTTTGGTGGCCCAAGGTGAAGTGGGCAGTGGAATAGTTTGTGGTGAAGTGCGTCGTATGTCAGTAGTTAAAGGATGAACATCACGTCCCAGGGGGTCTATTACAACCTTTAGATGTCCCTGAGTAGAAGTGGGATGACATCTCAATGGATTTCATCACTGGACTACCCAGAGTTCAAGGGGGCTGCGATTCCATTTGGGTAGTAGTGGACCAACTGATGAAATCATCTCACTTCCTAGAAATAAAGGATTTGAGTGTGGTGGACTCCCTAACATAGTAGTACATGGATGAAGTGGTGTGATTGCATGGGGTTCTGAGGTCCATAATCTCTGACCGGGATACCCGGTTTACCTCACGACTCTAGAAGGGGTTTCAACATGATTTTGGCACCTAGATATGCCTCAACACTTCCTTCCACCCCCATATGGATGGGAAGATAGAGTGCACCATCCAAACGTTTGAGGATATACTACAAGCATGTGTTTTTTTCTTTGGGGGATCATGGGTATGACACTTGCCTCTGGTAGAGTTTGCCTACAACAATAGCTATCACTCTACCATTGGAATGGCTCCATTCAATGCTTTGTATGGGAGGACATGTCACTCACCCATGTGCTGGGTAGAGGTTGGGGAAGCTGATGTTCTTGGACCAGAAGTGGTGCAAAGCATGATAGAGAAGGTTAATCTTATATGTGAGAGGATGAAGGCATCCCAAGACTAGTATAAGTCGTATGATGATAATAGGAGGAGACCCTTGGACTTTGAGGTTGGGGACCATGCGTTCTTTAAGGTCTCCCCACGGTATAGAAAACAGAGGTTACATAGGGGGAGTAAGATTTGTCCCAGGTTCATCAGACCCTTCAAGGTGTTGCGGCGGGTCGATGAAGTGGATTATTAGCTAGCGATACCACTACCACTACTGAGAGTGCACGACCTCTTCCATGTGTCTCAACTCCATCAGTATCTATATGATTATTCACACATCCTCGACTGGGGAAAGCTGGATATCGAGGCAATGTGATGTTTATAGAGAGACCGGTGATGATTGAAGGTTGTGAAGAGAAGGTGATCCATGGATGAACCATTCCCTTGGTTTGTGTGTTATGGAGGCATGGTGGCCTCGAGGAGAGTAACTGGGAAAGGAAGGCACAAATGCACACCCAGTACCCAGATCTATTTTGAGTTTTATCCTCTTCAATTTCGTACCTGTTTGTGATGTAGTGCTTAACCTTGTTAACAATGAAATGTATTGTTTTCCTTATTCTCTACATGTGTGTGAAGAGTCCTGACTGTGGGGAAGAGAGGACCCAATACCTAATCAAGACACCTTAAGGTGGATGCGATTAAACCCATGTGGGTGAGTTAGTGCCACCCAAAGAGGATAATATATTGACATTGGGGAAAGGACTCCCTAATTCATATGTCTAGACAATGGCACATTTATATGTTGTGTGGTTACTTGAGGGAGAGGTGTTTCTAGATGTCGAGGAGGTTTTCTCCTGAGAGGTATCTTTCGAGGTGGCTGTTCAGTCCCCTTTCTTTTCTTTGGATCTGGTTTTGATTTTCAAGGGCGAGAATAGTTTGAGAGGTATGTAATGTAATGGCCCATACAAAGACTCATTAAAGATTTTTCCAAAAAACTCGGTTCCATCAAATGGTTCCACCAAAATGGTGGCACTGGTCTTGGTCTCACACCAAAATGGCGGCACAGTGAGGGTGGCACCGTGAAGGTGACATTGTAACATTCGCACCATCACGTTCACACACCAAAATGGTGTCACCGTGAGGGTGGCAGCATGAGGGTGGAACCGTGACCGTGGCACCGCTTATGGTGTCTCACCAAACGGTGTCCCACCCTTTTTTCTTTTTTGAGTTCCACTCCCGCAATGTATCTTTTGACGTAAGAGAATTTTAATACCCCTTTTAAAGCCATTTAAAGCCCATAGTTGATATCTAAAATTCCCCAATAGATATGGCACCCTTGAATTACTAAAACATGTGTCTTTTCCTCAGTGTCACACCTTTTCCCGTACTTTCTAGTTCCGCCCCTATTATGTGTTTTCCTCTGATTAAAGGAAACCATTTAACACATAGCTGTTATGGATACCTCTTTGATGAGAATTATTAAATGAAAATTAATTCCATTGTGTATAACTGCCCGACTATGTGGTGAAACCATGATCACCTTTTTAGTCATTCAAAATTTATATCCCGTAAACTCTAGGATATCACCTTTTTATTGCACAGGAATTTATTATTATCCTTCTTCTTTTTTGATGGTATCTTTTCCCTTTCTAGGTGTGTTTGGAGTCCCCCTTCCTGAGGCAAGTGGTATGCCTGTGCTGGATCCTTTATGCTCACTCTTGGAGTGCTCAGAGTTCCTCCCCTAGAAGTCGCGCATCCCTAATTCTTGGCGCATAGAGAGAAACTTCAATCTTTGATCATCCAAGTAGGGTTCTTCCTTATTCTCTCTTTACTACGTATCATGTGGGTCAGGTATGCTAATTTTTATACGTGGATGGATGAAACCAAGCCTTAATGAATATAATAAATGGACCTTTAAAGAATGAAGGGGCATTTTTGATGATGTTTCTGTACTCTTTTACCCTTTCTTATGTGTTTTGAACTGTATGGACTTATGTCCACTGAAATTCATGGCCATTGGTGGTATTTCCTTGCGCACTAATGAACCCCTATCTCCTGTGTTGATTTAATGGTTGTAACATGGAAATTTGTTAATCACGTAAACTTGGTTGATTAAATGAATGTCCACTGAACAAGAATCCCTGTGTGAACACCCCAGTTAACCAAATGAAAAGAAGAAACTCAATGAATGGTGTGATAGAATCTAGAGACTCCCTTTCTCTGTCTTGGTAATATGTGGGCTTGTTCTGGTTGATTCTTATGGGGTGACATGGTTGGGGATGGGATACCCTATTGTGGTGTGGTTGTTGGTTTGTGGATCTATGGACATGTGGGGATGTATGGTGGGGATTGGTTTGGTATAGTACTTTGAGGGATCTCACAGATCCCTTTGGTTGTCATGAATTTATAGGAGAACTAGGTGTGAATGATTAATCTGCTGCTTGGTTGTTTTTCCTTCCTTGTCTTGTGGCTATGCCTGTTAGTTTCCTAGTAGTGAGGAATTATTTAAAATAGAACCACTTGAATGTGATAACAAGAATGAGTTCAATGGGGAACTGTTTTCTAGGAATGAGTTGTGACTTGGATGTGAGTGGTGTGTGTTTTTATGAATGAATAGTAATGAGGGTGTTTGTGTATTGGCTAGTTTTAGAACCCCTAGGTTGGGATGAGTGCTTTTTTACCTATATGTATAATTTAGTTCTTATGTTTCTTATTCGCGCCCCACCCAAGTTGAGCACTTCGAGACGAACACCCCCATTTTAGTGGGGGATGGTGTTTTTCCCAACACTCTTATGAGTGGATGGTTATTAGCTCATTTTTTTCTCCATTTCTCAAGTATCCCAAGACTCTTCGGGCAGGCTGTGAAGGCTTGAGGTCCATTATAGCCCAATATTCTTCAGGTAGGGTAGTTTTGGTGGTTGGACCAGGTGTGTGTGCAGGCAGGTTGTTTCCTAAGTGTCTTTGGATGAGACCCAGGTGTATTTAGGCGTGACAATAGTTGTTTTGGACTAGGTGCCTATGGGTGCGGTTATGTGTGATGGTTGTTGTCCAGGTGTTTGAGGGTGGGATGTGTGGTTATGGTATCCCATGTGTGTGCGGGAGGGATATGGTAGTGGGACTGTGGTGAGAATGGTGGGAGAGGTCTGACACATAAGATGAATTCAATAACCAGTGGGAAAGTGGTGCGGGGTACCCAAATATCATTGTATTTTTTCTGTTACTTTACTTGACTTTCATTATTTGGGGAGTGTGCCTTAGAGAGGTTGGGTGTACAGTTTCCTTGCTAGGTGCTTCAGTTATCTCCTTTTTCTTAGAGGTCATTATAATGCCTCCCCACTTGTGCATGAGAGCTTTTGGTTTTCCCTACTGAGTATATCTGTATACTCACCCTATGTATATAAAACTACTTCCAGGTTTCTAGGTGGACTTAGAGGAACGCGCAGGACTGTACTATTTCAGACGTTGGGACAATTGTTGTTGTTGTTTTTACTTTACTTGGTATTTACCTTTAGAGTTTTCTTGTATTGTAGCACTTATTATTGAAACATGCATATGGGAATGGATTGTTTGGTCTTTAGTTTTACTTCCATTTTTGGTGTTTTTTGGGACTTACTATCTTATTACCTGATACTACTAAATAAAAAGGTCAATTCCTTCCATTTTGAGTGTAATTACACACCCTTAGTGCTAGTCACCACTCCGGGACCTATTGAAGGCGGGTCTCAGGGGTCATTATCCCACCTTCAACTTGAAAAAGGAAAGGTCTGGCAATCTGCTGTCCCTTCCCTCATATTGGTGAAGGTGGGTCATGAAAAATTGGGATATGAGATTATCATATTCTTTGAGTGGGGGTGGTAACACATTGATCAAGTCAAACTAGAAGTGGGGGGAATATTTTATGTGGACTGAATAGTAGTTTTATGGTAGATGACTTGAATACTTTTCCTCTATTTAGAGGAACCAAATGGTGTTCAATTAAAGTGAGGTTTCATAGATAAAATAAAATAAATATTATAGGGGATTATTGTTGTCACCCATTAAGAGGAAGGACTCACCTAATGGATTCATATAAGGATCCCTAATTAATTAGTAGTGAAAGTCGTTTGAGTCCGACCTAAAACACCCATTTTAGTTTTAGAAGGTAATAATGTGTGGGTGGTATCCATTCATCATGATTTGGTGGATGAATTAAATTATATAAAGAATTTACATCATAGAGAGTAGTTCCTATATAGGTATAGAGGTTTTAGTCATTATGAGATAATGATTGAATCTATTAAATATTTATTCCTATTAAATATACTAAGGTTGATTCCTGCTCAGCTTCATCAACCATCCAAAATATTATTTTTATCACACATTATATAGATAGAGTCTTATTTTATATTGATGAATTATAATCCTTTATATCTTAAAAATTACAATAATAATTTAGATTATACATTTAACATATGAAATAATCTATTAGTATTCACAAACTCTTTGGTTCCAGAATAGTCATATCCAATGGATATCCATCACATGCCACCACTGATGAGAGTCAAGACATATCATGAGGATTTTACCTGTAACATACATTATTTATGTATTTTAATAAATGGATTTAGATATAATATTGTGTTCATATATAAAAGAAATATTATTGTGGAAATAATGGATTAACAAAAAAATATTTATTTCTTATCTAATAATGGGATATTTGGGGAATGTGTTTATTAGAGGAATAATATTTCTTTTATTTAGAGAATATTATGGGTATTATTTTATTGGAATGGGATTTATTACACCATGAATATTCCTTATATAAAATTAATTAATGGGTATATTTTAATTATGAATAGTTTACATGGATTTAAAATGGTGGAAAATTAGAGAATTTAGAATATTGAGGAATTTATCAAAAATATAACACCCTCAGATTTTAAAAGAAGAAAATTATGTTCGATAATGTAAAAGAAACAAAAAATTGAGCTTCGATAAAAATGTAGCCACCTGATATTTTATGATATATTACACTCAATAATTTTTTTCTCTTCAATAGCTTGTGGTAAAAACAACCCTACTATTTTAATGTTCGTTAGCGTATTCAACACGCAACACCGAGCTGAAACGACCCGTGATATATACAACCATTATAATATTTTTGTTAAATTGATAGGTATTAATAGTATTAAGTAATTTATTATTTATTTATATGTAATAATTTAAATAAATTATTGATAAATGTTTAGTAAATAATCAATCAATTTTTAGTAAAGTAATTTTATTTTTCAAAAATATGTTTTCTTCAAAAAATATTTTTATTGATTTTCATGAAATAATATGATAATTAATTTTTGGAACTTTTAGAAAATTTGTTTTATAAAATTAACTCAATTTTTGAAATATTAATATCAAAATTTACTTTGGGTGAAATATTTTTATTTTTCACAATATATTTATTTTTTAGTGAATAGTGAAAATATGGATTTTCATAAAAATGAAATTTCTTTTCAATAAATTAAGTAATTTAAAAGTAAAATAATGTTTTGAATATGATTTTCAGTAAAATATTATTTATTTATATATATATTTAATCCAATTAATTAAATTTTAATTATCATTATATTATATTTTAGTATAAGTTTTTTTAAGTTGAAAATTGATATTTTTCTCAAAAAGATTTTAAAGTGAATAATGTTACACCATTTTAATTAATTAAACTAAAAAATAATAAGGTTTTTTTAATTAAATTTATATATTATATATCATTAAGTTTTAATTTATATTCATACCGGGATTATTATTATATATAGAGTTGATATAAAGTCATCTTGTTCTTGAAACAAATAAACATCACAAAAAATTGATTTTTGCATCATGCCTGCGGGTTTTGTTTTAATTGTTTTTCCAATTATATAAAATTTATTTTAAAATTAATTTATTTTTAGATCATCCTATAAAAATTATATTAGTTTTATTTTTTTAATTTTTTTAAAAGATTAATATTTTGTTGAACAGTGAAAAGTATTTAATTTTAATTTAAAACTACCTTTTC
The DNA here is from genome assembly GCA_963277665.1 of Viscum album. Taxonomy (NCBI): domain Eukaryota; kingdom Viridiplantae; phylum Streptophyta; class Magnoliopsida; order Santalales; family Viscaceae; genus Viscum; species Viscum album. The sequence goes on from OY728128.1 coordinate 529,981,908, forward strand.
ATTTAAATTATTTTCCAAGTTAAATTATATTTTTAAAAATTTTTAAAGTAAAATTCGTTAAACTTTATATCTATTAATTCAATTTAGGTCATTCTAATCAAGTTCATATTGAAATGTGATACAAAAAATTTATAAACATGTGAACATTTTCTATTTGAAAACGAGATTTCTCATCGCATCCGCAAGATTAATTTTATATTATTATGTTTCCAATTTTGTGGATGGAATTTGGAAAAACTAATTCCATATTTGTAATCATAATAATTTATATTTTTTAATTTGTTAAACTTAAATTTTCACTAAAATTAATTGTGAAATTGTTAAAATTAGTTATCGCAGTTATGGTAAAACTCGATTTAATGGGGGTGAAACTAAAAACATAATGGTTAAATTGACCTAAAAACTTTTCAAAATTATTTTGGATGGAAATATTTAAACCTTATACCTTCTAGGATCTATAATGTTCTATTATTTAATCCTTTGGACCTAAAACAATGTGGATGTAATTCATTATTTTTAAAAATTAAAAGTGTGCCACTCACCTCACTTATAAAAGGAAACCCCTATCCTCCTTTACTCACACAATAAAAACCCATTTTTTGTCCAATAAATTACAAAATAACACATATAATTATATAGTATCATATTAGAAGCCTCATTTTAATCATAAATCCAACCAACAAAGACCTTTTGTAAAAATTAAAAGAAGTTATCTAAAGAAGAGGTAATGTTCTTCAATGAGTGTTTTTATTTTATTTATTCCACAAACACATTAAATTATTATTAAAACATTATTATATAATTAACATAATATATTATATATACTTATATGTTATTATGTTAATTTAATAATATAAATATTTCTTCTTTTCCATCAAATGGGTTACAAAATCATTATTTGTGTGTACGGCGGACTACCGCATCATGAACCGATGTCATTCATTTTACCCTTACCACCTTTAATAGTGGGTTATGATTATTGATATAAAGTATATTTATATATATATCTATATGATATTAATAACATAGTTATACCTTTTGATTCATTATATCACATATAAATTTTTTAATTTACATTCCGTAGGGGATACGATAATACATCTTGTGTGTACGATGGACTACCACCTCGCAAAGCAATGTGATTAATTTTTCATAATGATTTACATGTATATTAACAAGGTTAAAGATAATTAATATATTTTATATAAATGTATTAATTATTATATTCATGAAATATTTTTCATTCTGAAAATATAATATATCATTTTATTTATTTAACGCAGAAAAATGATAACATAATCCGTGTACATGTGGACTACTACCTTCATGAAGCGATGGGACTCTTTTTTCATCACCACACAACATGGATGATATATATAATTATATTTAAATAATTAATTTGGTATATATGATATTATTATCAGTATGTAAATATAAAATATTACTTACCTATTTTTTATAATGATCATTGAAAAATGGAAATGTTACTCATGTGTATGTACAACCTACCATCTCCATGATTATAACTTATTCCATTTTTCATAACCATATTTTCGGATTGGATTTTAAAATATAATTTGTGTAAAAATATTATAATTATTTCTTTATTATTATTCTATAAATTATATAACTATTTTATATACATAAGAATCATAACTTTCAAAACAAATCACGAATGAGAAAACAAGATAATTAACACCTGAAACAATGAAAATACTGAAAGATTATTAGTGAATGAGTGATAATATGTTATAGAAAAATAATATATGATATTATAAATATTAATATAGTTCTTTGATATGTTAATAACATGTTTTAAACCACTATATATTATTTTAAAGAACATTTAACAAAAAAATCTTGTGGTAAGGGATTTCTTAACTTAATTTCTATTCATTAGGTTAAACATCTACTTCACTGATTTTGTCATGATAATATTATGTTTGTAATAAAATTTGATTCCTTTATATTTTATTTCCACTTATTTTATATGTATTTACATTAGATAAACATAATAAATTAATTTCTTATTTTCCACTTTAATGATATGATCTTTGTAAGGGATTTTTGTCTCAATTGGTTTTTTTTGAGACTTTTTTCATGTTATGAACCTATCTTCTTTTATGAGGTGTATATACAACCCATTTGACATGTAATATCATGAATTTTCCTATTCTCATGGTATTTTAAATTTAATTCAATATTATACATTCATGGGGATTATGATTTAATGTTACCAAAGTGGTAAGAGTTTTGTGTTTCAATATCATGGGTTATTAGGATTATTTATGATTAAGTATCAAATATTTGGATATTATGGTATACATCAAAATTATTTGCATGATTTTTTTATTCTCTATATATTCATGATATTTTAAAGTAGTAGTACAATTTCCCCACTCTTTGGTACTTAAAATAATTGATAAATTATTTTTAAGATAAATCATCATTATATCTCTCTTTAGTCACAAAAAATTTTTCTTCCAAAACCATGTTTTCTAAAAATGTTTTCAAAAATGTTTTTATAATTCAAAAAATGATTTATTAGTGGAAATTTTTACCCATGTTTTCCATTTTACAAAATTTTTTTAATGGAGTCTTCATATCGTATTCCATATATTTCCCATTTGGATTTCATCAAAAATGTGAAAGAATATTTGTTTTAATGTGTACACCATGAATGAAATTTTTCACTAACACATAAATTATTTTTATTTTAAGATTAATTTATATGTTTTAAAATATATTTTCAAAGAAAATTATTTTTAAAATGTTTTAGGTTTTAAAAAGTGTTTTTCAAATTGTTAAGTATATTTTTCTTATGAAATGTTTTAAATGATTTTTAAATCTTTCATTATATATTTTTATGGTTATTTTTAAATAAAAGTATTTTCAAAATTTCATGTGATATCTTAGTTTAAAAAAATTTATTTTCAAAATAAAAAGTTTATTTCCCTAAAAATTTATTTAAACATATATTAATGGTATTTCCATTCATCAATGTCAAAAACCCTTGTTTTTATTTATGATTTAATGGGGATATTTTTTTATTGACACTATCCGCATTATTTCTTTAGATTGATTATGATTATTTAAAAGAAAATATTATGGAACCCATTTTATTACCATGGGTTAATAATGTTTCAAAGTGATTTTTATGTAACCCATTTTTTTATATGAGTTAATCATGTTTCAAATAGATTTTTGTGGAACCTGTTTCTTTTCTATGGGTTAATCTTGTTTTCAAAAGAATAAAGGTTATCTTATGATTTTTAAGATAAAATGATATCTCTGTATACACTATTCATGTTTTGTTTATTATATAATATATATGATGGGTGCACCTAGATAGAACCGAGTGAGCCTATTATTGCATATATGATGGGTGCACTCAGATAGAGCCGGGTGAGACCATTATAACTTATACGATGGGTGCACCCAAACTGCATTGGGTGATCCTATTATAACTTATATGATGGGTGATACTAGATAGAGTTGGGTTGATATGATATAGATTATCTAATGGGTGTTCCCAGATAGTGCTCCAATGCATTGGGTAATGATTATGTTCTTTATAGAATTATATTAGAAGTTTTCTGTATGATTATTCCAATTGAAATAGTTATATAAGGGTTCTATGATGATAATGATATGAGATACCAATAATATTTTTCTATTCTTTATATTAGTTATAATATTTCTTATGATAAAGGTTGATATAACATGGCTCTTAATTATTTATTCTGATGAATTTTTATTTTGTTAAATCCTTATGCCATGTATTCATGTTTAATGTTCCAGGTATTTATGGGTATGAATATTATTATGTTACACTCATGCACTTTGATTATGTCATCATAACATCATTCCCTTCTTATTCTCACTGATGTCATTCAATTATTAATGAATACCTTTACCCTTTCTAATATTTTGAGTTCAGGTTGAATAAATTATGTATTTAAGGGTTTCATATGGTTGATGAAGATGAATTAATGTGAAATAATAAAAGCTAGGTAAAATGAAAGAGATGTTCATTTAAAGATGTGTGTATTATGTATGTAAGAGTTTTTCATAATTCTCTAAAACTATAAACCTAAAATTTCCTTGAGAATGTAAGTGATCCAATATTTTCTTTTGATATTGTTATTTTTGGATAGTGAAAATTAGGTCACCTCCATCGATATTAAAGGCGAAAATTTAAAGTTTACGATTTCAACATAATATTTGAGAGTGTGGGGTTTAATCTATTATAGAAAACGACTGATATTATTTTGGAAGGAATAGAAATAATAAGGGATATTTGATTGTAATATTATGTCATATAGAGAAGGGTAAATTTCACCTAATTATAATATAAGTTATAGATAGTAAATTTATTAAATAAAAGAGAGAAACATGGTTTATACATAGATAATATTCACATCAATTACACTTTACAGATCTCTCTACACATTATCCAATAGTGGAAAACGATGCATTGGAATAAGAAAATTATATGATGGTGGGTTTAATATATTTTCAATGGATTTTCAATATATAATGTAATTTATTTTTGGATTGATGTGGTCATGATTGATTTGTATGATAGCACTTCACTAGGCTTAAAAAGTTATTTTTTTTACATTTATCTCTCAATAAGTTGTTAGTAGAGAATTAATGAGTTTTGGAACATGATAATTCCAAATAGTATGTTGGTTGAGCACTTAATAGAGTTCATTTGACCTACTCCCAAGTGTAACACATGAGATTATCCTATTTGAAATAATTCATGATAATTAATCATTGGGCTGTGTCAAGTGTGAGAATGCCAATACAATAACTTTTAAATGGGAATTATTATACTTATATTTTAAGATCTATGGTTTTTAGAGGAATTTTGATGATGAGACTTATTGGATTATTCCATTGAAATTATCAAATTATAAACTTATGGATAATTTTTAGGACACAATCAGAGGTTTCTAGTTTATATTTGTTCGTTGGATGGTTATAATTGCATGGATTATTATTGATGAGTTTTTCAATTTCATGTTTTAAAATATTTTTTAATAACTTTATGAAATTTATTTGATAAAATAGAGACTTATTAGCATTATAAAAATAGAAAATATGTATTTTTATAAAATTAATGAATATCACATTTTATAAATAATGATTTTTTAAATAGGTATTTTATTACAAATTCAAAATTTAAATTATGATATGTTAATTATGTGAAATTTTCACGAAAATAATTTAATAAAAATAGGATAAAGGCATGTGCACTTGGATTTTTTAGATTAATCGGAATGATATAGATAATTTTAGATGTACCATGATTATTACAACTTGGTGGATAGAATAAGAGTATGAAGATATGGTCAGATAAACTATGAGCTGTGTTTTTGAAGTGGTTATGGTTGGGTACTAGGACCCATATAGATTCATAGTTATTTTTTCTTATCCTCCTTTTCACGGTTAATTTATTTTGATATTTTTCTTAATTCTATAAAACATAGAATAAGGGTTTATTTAATAACCATTCTAGAATTTTTAATGTTTTGTTAACAAAGGTTTTATGACTAGTTATTCTATAAAATTATTATTTGTTTTCCAAATGTTATTGTTTATATTGTATGAATAGAATAATAAATGGGAATGTATTGGAGTGATTTGAAACAATAACATTGTGTAATGTGTTACTTATCCTTACCCACACATCATTCTGTACATGTAATTTTTTTCAAGTTACAAGAAAATTAAAGGTAACCTTTTTCGTTGGTTATAGTTTCAAAAATCTATTTTTAGATAGGATTTTATAGTGTTTGGTATTATGTTATTTGAGGTGTTTTTTTATCCCCAATGAACTGGTATTTTTTATCTAGCATGGGTAATCATGTATTTAGTTTGCTTTTTTCTATATTATTAGTATATGGTTGTCTTTAATGGTTATTTTATAAATATTTCATTTAATGTCAAGGAATTTACATTTTTATCTATTTATTCATCATCTTTTTGGGAAAAATTATTATCTAAAGATATTTTTTATCACTTGGAAATTGTTTCCAGCCTCTGGAAATTAGTGAAAGCACTTGAGGACTTGTGGTTATACAAATCAAGTTCTAGGCTTTATAAATTTTGGATTGGTTACTGAAAATTTGTATCAAACCATGTTTTTTAAATTTGAATCATGGGACTTCTTATAGACATGGTGATTAATATTATTGAAACTCATGATGTAACCATACGAAAACATAATTAATATCTTTATAATAAAATATTAATCACATAGGAGCCTTGGTTTAACAATATTTAAGAGGAAATATTATAAGATAGTGTTCCTTTTAATGTTTTGTAATGATAATATGCTAGTATGAGTATCATATTCACGAATCATGATATATATGAATTGAGATAACAAACCTGAGAATTATATGGTTTTGGAAGAAACATTACATAAGGATCAAACATGGGAAGACTTTTATATAATGATTAATTATCAATTTCACCAATATATATTTATGTTTTGGAAAGATAAAGAGTTTTCTGTTATCAAGAGAAGGAATATGATGGTTTTGGAATATGAATCTCATTTCATGAGGTCAAATAATTTTTCACTCAAGCTGATTATAAATGTAAAAATTATTTCCAAAATATTCATGACATGTCTCTAACCTAAGATTAAATTTAATATTAACTCATTGGATATACTAACCAATGTATTGTTAGTGTATAATTAAATATTACCAAATATGGACATAATGGATGATCAATGTGTATGTAATTTAATTCCTCAACCTGGTAGAGAAAACAATTCAATAATGGATAAAAGAAGAAGAAAAATGAGTTCTATCATGTGAGTGATTATATGATATTTATGGGGATACATTTTTCATAGTTGAAGAAATAGATTGAGTGTTACAAATATAGTGTCACGACCACCTCCCTCCAAAGATACCCCTCCTAGGATGGTGATGAAGAAAGGGAGATAATGACCCCCAATCCCTTCCTCTAGTAGTCCCTAGGTTGGTGACTAGCACCAAGGGTGAACAAATCTCACAATATGGGAGGAATTACCATTTATAAGAAAACAAGATCGAGATATAGGATGTATCAACCAGAATCAACTCCCTGAAATATATAAAATAAATCCAAACCATACCACAATGCATTTATAAATCAATACTGATACATATAAAAGTCTCTAAATTAAATCAAAAAAGAAACAAATGCTAAGGGAGTGACACAAAAATAGCTCCGAAGGTCCAAACTAGACCAAACCAAGCCATTTCAAACCTAATTAAAAAATTATTTAATTAATTCCATGACTACGCAGGAAACTATGAGGAATGAAACATAATAAGCAACACAGTAATAGTTATTCATAGTCATCCAAGGGATGGAGATCCCTGGTAAATTAACACACTTCTCATTAATGACACATCGTACCATGACTTATAGATATGGGGTGAAGCTTTCTGAATGTTATTAATGGAGAAAGTTTGGGAAAATTACCCATACAGATCACTATTGTCATTATTCAAACTCATCCGACCAGTTAATCATATTTACAGAACCAACACCAAACTAAAAACCACATCCAATAACACATTACAACATATCAAGTTTCACATCCATTCTACATAATCACACCACACCCATCACAACCCCACTGTACAACCATATTCGATCCACATCCCACACACATAAAAACCACATCAATCCCACACATCACATCACCTCACATACTAAAGATTTTTTTTTTGATTTTATATGGAATACCTTATTTAATTATACTTTTTAATTTAGGGGTTGTCATAGAAACTATATGATCCTTGGGAATCCTTTCATTAGAAGAATATACATGGTTTACCAACATTATATACAACTGTTTAATAAGACCCAAAAATATGCCTTCCAAAAACCATCCACTCTGAAAATAAGAACCCTCAATGAAAAAAATTATCAGTGGGTAGTTATCCTATAGAAATCAAAATATCAATAAAAACAATAACACAACAAGATCATGCATTACTTACCTAGCCCCCTTTAAATTATATTTAATGAAATCCTTCATATTTCATAATCCGGTTGAAAACATATTAACAAAAGTTAACAATAATAGACCCACCCTACATGATACACATAAATAGAAATGAAGGAAAAACCTACTTGGAAGAAAAGGTGACCGACACTTCCTGGTTTCACCAAGACAGGGGAACACATGTAGCATAAAAAATTCTAGGGAATAATGAAACAAAGGCTATAGCTTGACCGCATGACTCCTACAGGAAGAATAACTCTGGGTGTACCATACCAAGATAAAGTAAGAAGAAAGAGCAGGGGGGTATCCTGGCTTTGGGAAGATAGAAACAGAGCCACAAGTTTAGATATGTTTTGTATTTTCCAATAAAGGAATATCTAGTCAATACCATGCATTTTGAATAATTTAAATCCCCCAGACTCTTAGGAATTTAAAGATAAGATTTATGGGATTTTAATCAGTCTCAAATCCTTTGAAATTTTTCGTCAAAATCATTTTACATAAAATAAAGACATCAAAAGGGAAAACTAGAAGAAACAGGAACATTGTTCACGAGACACCACTAGAAAAGTGACCGATAACAAGGCATTACCATACGAGGCGCCACCAGATGAAGCACCAGTGAATGAACAACCACTAGCAATCCACTACTAATGAGAAACCTCTAGGGTGATACACCTTCAAATGAGGTGCTTCTGAATGAGGCACCACTGGATGAGGCCCTAATGGATTACCTAATGCCATTGAGTGGCCACCAGCGAGCCACCATAAGCGAGTGACCACCATGGTGAGAAAAATATAGGGTGAGCTACTACAAGGGTATGAAACTACCAGCTAACCACCTCAAGGGTGACACCATTGTCCTGAGACACCATTGGAAAACTAATAATTCTCCAAGTTTTGATATGAGTCACCTTGACTTCCCAGGACACCTCAAACCTCAAGTTTCCCAAAAATTAATGGACTTGAAAGGTTTAGGCCATTACATCAGATACCTCTCAAACTATTCTCTCCCTAAAGAATTCAAGGGCAACCCAGCCTAAAGACACCTCTCAGTGAAGTAATTACATATGAAACAGCACCATCAACAAAACTTCTTATCCCAAACTCCCACAATAGATGAACAAACACAACTAACCCAAATATAAGAATCAGTAAGAACACCCTATAATGACAAGGAATGTTCAAGAATTTTCTTTACCTCTAAACTAGATACCTCTTAAAAAAAATTTCATCATAGAGAAACAAAAAAAACCTGAAAGGAAAGATAGTGGAGGTACGAACAACCATCCCTTGAGATACCAATCAATGATCTTGACATGTTTAGGAAACAAAAACCTCTCTAAAACCATATCTTGGGGAAGATACCTATAAAAATAGAACAAAATCACCCAGATAGGTATAAAAAGGTTAGTATGAAATGTATAACTATCAAAAAATAGTATTAACACCAAGGAAGGGAACACATTCAAAAACAATTTCTTCACATTTTTTTGAACATAAGGATTAGATTTCAGATAATAGAAAACATTACTATACCTTTTTTACTTCAACAACACCAATTATACATGAAAATTCATAAATATCTACACATGCCTTATCTTCATTTGATAATACATAAAATTTAAATTCAAAACATTTAAACATATCATGCTTAATATATCATGAAGAAAGAAGATTATCATGCTTGAGTAATAATATTATTAATTCATATCAGCGAAGTAGTTTAAAAGACAAGAATGATTTTTTTCAAATGATATATTAATTTAGAAACATGTATCTTGGTATGTTAAGTTTTAAAAAATTCTTATTAAATCATTTCCATGAAAAAAATCTAAAACGAATTAAGTTGGCTAAGAAAACCACTTTGAGTAAAAACCCATTTCAATCCTTTTTTAGCTTGGTATTTATCAAAATACTCTTTGTGATACAACTTTTAACAAATTTATAAAACTAATTTTTCTTTGACATATTTCCCAAGATAACTTAAATAAATTGTAAGGTTTCATGATTTCACAAAATATATTCTTTTCTACTAATAGAACTCTATTATTATTTTTACCAAGTTAATATTAACACAAATTAATATCAAATTTAGAAAACACGAAATAATAAAAGGAATGAATCAAAATTATGAAGTGTGTTTTAAACACACTAGTTTATCCAAAATTATATTGTTTACATATTTTTCATGAATACATTTTTTACCAAGAACATACTTATACAAAAACAAAAAGGGGTTCAAAATTTCAAATTTATATTTTTCAAAAGTGCATGTCATTATTTGAAGGAGCTTAAAATAACATTCCCCTACCAACATAGAAAATTATATTTATATAGATAGAGATACTGGAAGCATACAAATAAAAGGAAACCATCCCCTACACCGCGATAATATCCATTTTGGGAGGCACTAACTCGTTCACATGGTTTTAAAAAATGTCTTAATATCATGCATCATGATGTGGGGAAAGAGTTTCCCTCTATTCATATGATTTAGGTCAAAACACATTCCATAAATACCAGATTAAACACAACAAACCCAACCAATGTAGTGGTATTAAAAAATTCTCAACACTTCCTTTATAAAAATATGTAGGCCTAGGAGGCAAGCCCATCTTTATTAATTTCATGATTTCCAACATGAGCAATTTATTTTTTTACAACCATTGAGAGATTATCCTTTTTATGGGAGATGATGGATTCTATCAATATAATAACAACACATCACAACAAAACACAAGTCATCTCACCACAACATCCACACATCTCTTCAACCACACATCAGCACCACTCTACAACACAACCATATACCAAAATTACTATCAAATAAAAAATATTACCAGAAATTTCACACAATCACATCACTACGCCACCTTACCATCCACAGGAAAACATCCCTTTTTCACATAAACACATTCTTTATCTTATCCTCCACAAAAACCCAACCAATGATCACCATTATCATCACAAAAAAAACCAAACACACAAATCTAGGAATACCCTTTCCCATTTTGAGATATTATCCACTTTGGGTGGAACTGAATCACCCACATGGTTTTAATCACGTTAATGTACAACACATCTAAATTAGGGATCATGTTTGTCATGACCTGTCCCAGTGGGGCCTGAGCCGAAACTCCCAAAGCCCGCCTCTAATAGGCCAGGCGCTGGTGACTAGCACCAAGTAGGCATGTTACTAACATGGGAGGAATTGCCTATAAACCGGTACACACGCACACACATCTCCAAGACCCCAAAGATGAAAATTAAAAACTACTAAAAATGGAAATGCATGCATAAACTAAAAATCCCAACCAACATAGTATGACAGGAAAGTAAACTACAAGAAGTGTAAAACCCTGAGCCAAAAGTACAAGCCCACCAAAAGAGAGTCTATAAAAAAGTCCAGACTATAAAGAAAGGTACTGGGACTGCAATTCGTAGCCGTAGGAATAAAACACGGCCTGTCTAATCTCACTGAGCACCACCCGGTCCTGGTCTTCCTAGAATCCTATCAAAAGCGCGTTCGTCTACACAAGACAGGACACATGCGAGCAAAGCCCGTGCAAGGGTGAGTATAACAATACCCAGTAGGACACCCCGAAACCACAAAGGAATAAAACAAGGGAAAAAAATACCACAAAGGAACGATACAGTCATCTATACATAGTATATGTCTACAGAACATATAACAAGACGATCCAAATATACTCATACACGATCGACTACCGCGAAACCACAACTAAGATCCAGCTCAAAGATTCCACTAAGCACGCAACAAGGAGAACACACTCCTAGGTCTAAAGAGAGAGAGACACAAAGTACTCGTTCCGGGAGAACACAATCCACAAGTACTTGGGAACGTGATGCTCAGATGAAGATCACAACCAATAGTCATGGGGTGATACCTCAGTCTAAACTAATCTGCTAAGCAGAGGATCGGTGCCCGGGTAAAGTTGGTCACGTCGATACCAAGAACTCTACCTAGGGTTTCAGAAACGACTAGAGGATCCGGCACTAAGTCTCACAGAGGGGATTCCAATAACTCTATTCAGGAAGTCCTGCTGAAGGGATCATACTCCTGTATGTAGGAAATGATACCGGGAACCTTCAGGAGAAATACCAAGGGGATGAACCCTAAGGAAACTAGTATAAGTCATAGAAGGCAATTGGATCAAGCCATGTAAGATTGGTTACACGACATGTAGTATGGTTACACGCCGCATTCCTTGACCCCGGGTACTGCCCATGTAAACGGCCCGTGTCATCCGTTCAAGCTATGTAAAACTCAACTACGCGGTGTGTAGAAGAATCACACGCCATGTTCCTTGACTCTGGGTACTGCCCGTGTAAACGGACCGTGTCATTTGGCTCATCATATAAAAGTAACTACATGGAGTGTAGTATGATTAAATGCTATGTCCGAGCACCTGGGGCTCACTCCGTGTACGCTGGCCATGTGCCCGTACACGGTCTCCGTCCGTGTCACCTGCCCGTGTACCAGTCCACAGGGTATCCCGTGTATCTAGCCAGGTCTGGTCGGGGAGGGGTATACACACCGTGTCCTTGGCCGTGTACCCTGTAAAACCCCGAGATTTTAGGAAAAATATTCTTTTTAATTTTATTGATGTCCTGTGTTGTACACTACACCAAAAGGAGCTTGCACTACATGCATCACTGACTTGGCTTGCATTACACACAATCGCGACCTTCCACGATAGCGTATGTTGTACGCAATACCGAGTTTCACTAAACAACGATATGTTATATAAACTAGCCGTTATGAATAGTAATACCCACTTTTTGAAATTTTATTTTTCAAAATGGACTTCATTTTTTGATTTAGAATATTGAAATTAGACTAGGGTGAAATTTTGGTATTTTTTCTGAAAACTTTCAATTTTTAATGAACAGTGAAAACACTAGGTTCCTATTTAAAAACCGACTTTTTATTTAAATATTTATTTATTTTATTTAAATTTATTTTAGGTAAAAATTGATACATAATAACTATATAATTTCAATTTAATTCATTGTATTAATTTTATAATAATTTTAGATATATAAAAATTTTATTGAACTTTTCACCGTCTTTTACCCACCTCCTAGGAGAATTTGGAAATTCACATAAAACTTAATTTTACCGCTTCTGTGAGTGGAATTTCGAAAATCCAAGAGACACAGTTAATATCAAGGACTAAAATGTGGTTCAATGAGATGAAAATAATTTTTGGTGAATAATAACTTTTTACTTTTATTTACCACGGTTAAAAGTAAATAGGGTAATTAAGGGTAAAAATGATATTATTATTACCCTAACACATGTCCTAATTATATTGGATAAGTTTAATTCAACCAAAAACAACCTTATTAATAAAATACGACCATTTAGGTCCACTTGGATTAGATTAGGACATTTATTATTAATTTATTTAAAGAAGGGTTAAAATAGTTAAAATCAAAGTTTAATAACTAAATAATTTTCAATATAGGGTTATACATACGATAAATTCGACTATAAATATTAATTAGAAATCTAAAAATATTTCCTATATAATGGTATTTTATTTATAATTTTTAGACATTAAATAATTTAATTTATTTATGACACAATGATGATGCATTAATTATCTTATTAATGAAATATAAACATAATTGATGTTATAAATACCCAAACAAATGTACTTTGAGAATTTTTGTGAATTAAAATAATTTTATAGGTTAATATGACATGTTAGGATTTATTTAGTTAACTTTTTTCGAACTAATAATGCTTTTATGATTTTCACAAAAATCAATTACCAAATAGTGTCTAAATTGACATAAAATAGTTTTTAAAAACAAATATTATATTATTAATTGTTATTATATTCCTAAAAATCTAAGGTTTTCCCAAGATACTTATATAATGATAGGTGTATCATTAATGGACCACTTGGAGGTCTCTTGCATGTATATGGTAAGTTTATTAACTATATAATACAAAAATACAAAGTGACATGGTAAATGTCAATCTAATTAACTAAGAGTTAAAACTAAAAGATATGGTTAATATAATGACCCAAACCTATCTAAAATCTATTAGTTGAGAGGATTTATACCCATACCCACCTTATATTCTAAATAAATTAATTTAGTGCTATTAAAAACCGAATATGACTTTATTATAAAATAATATTTTAAGTTTTTCCAAAGGTGCCCCTCTCATCCCTTATAAAAAGGGCACCCCTTCCCTCTTCTCTTCACACCCTTTTGAGCCTTGAATCTCGGCCAAAACCAGCCTATATCTCTTCTCCACTTCCCTAGAAACATTCTTGAGGTTTTATTCTTCTCAAAATACCAACTCTACTTCCATAAGAGAAGTCTTAAAGGAGGTGTGTCGAAGAAGAGGTAATCTCTTCTTCCGATTCTCTCAAGTTTCTTTCTTCTTCAACTTATTCTTCTTTATTTGTATCATTATAAAGTAATAAAATCAGTATTAAATATATACTGATATGTTATTATAAACATGAAACAAACCTATTTCACCTTTTATCCATCCTACGGAAAATGAAATCACCGCGCGTACGTATGTACGGAATACCGTCTCCACACCGTGGTGTAATCTATTTTCGACCACCACTTTACTTGTATGGGTATAATGGTGTAAATAAATAACTATATATGATTATTGTAATGTTATATTGATTCTTAAATATTATACATACACTTAAATATAATTCCACGATCATGGGAATGGTATCATCGCTCGTGCGTACGTACGGACTACCGTCTCCACGACACGATGAGATTCATTCTCCATGTTAACCATTCATGAATGGTTATAAAGTATATATAATAAGTAATCATGAAATATATGACATAATAATGATACTGGATTTATGTATATATATATGTATGTCATATACTTAATTCCATTCAATTCAATAAGGAAACGAAAACAGCGTTCATGCGTACGTACGACCTACCGTCTCCAGGAACGGTGTATTTCATTCCATTTATCGATCTATCATATATATATGTATATGATGAATATATATTATATATAAATCATTTTTTAAATTCTATAATTAATTAAATCAGGATATAAGTAATAATATCAAGAACAACAAGTCCAAACACATACGATAAATAAAACGATTTTACCCAAAACGCTGCTTTAACATGGAATTTACAAAAGAACGGGTAATATAAAGTCATAAGTGAACCATTTATGTCATCATAACAATGAATATGATTCTGTAATAAGTCAATGACATTATTTAAATCATTATTCAGGAGGTTTGGATACGTACGAAGCATATCAGACCTAAGGTAAGGGATAATTATTCCAATCTTATTCTTATCCGAGATTGTTTATTCGTAAGTATTTACTGGGGTTACGTTTATCATTCATGTCCATGTTTTCTAAAAATGTTTTCATAAAATGTTTATTATTCTTACATGTATGTTTAAACTCATTTTTACCCTTTTATGATGTTTACCACAAGGCTTGGAAGGAATCTTTCTTTTGTTTACCATATGAGGTACTTTTTGACTTTTTCGAAAAAAGTATGAGGAGAATGTTATTTTTAACTTATATGGCGTGAACATATTTTTACGGTTTCATAACGCCTCATTTTCATGAATCATCCTCTACAAGATTTCATGATTATTTTCAACAAAAACCTTTTCTTTTATATTTTTTTGGCATTTTGTGAAAAGAAAATGATTTTGAAGAAGAAAGGATATTTTCCTCAAGAATTCATTTCAAGTGTTTTATCAAAACTATTTTCCATCCAAAATAAAATTATTTAATATGTTTATGTTTTAAGTATAATGTCTCCATTATTTACATGGTTTTATTCTTCTTATGATGAAATGATGTCCATTTTTTTATATGTATTATGTTATGATGGCATGATGTTTAAGAATCCCATTCAATTACATGGGTTATGCTATGATGTATGATTTATGATTTTGTGGCACATGAAAGAATGATTTAATTATGAGATGGGTGGGACCTATATCTCCCTCCAATGAATTGGGTAAATATTTATATCTCATGAGATAGACATGGCTGGAACGGTAAGTTAATCCGGTTCAGTGATACAGGACTGAAACGAGGAGTGAACTCGATTCAAAAAGGGACTTTGTCCACTAAGATGGTCTTGGTAGCAATGCCTTGGCTACTATAGAAATCATAAAAATTGCTGAATGGTTGCTACAATTAAATGATTTATTCCAATGCTATTTTATCAAGATTGATATTCCTTTATGATATATGCCTTACGTACTTCCAAGATTTATGTCTTTGCTCAAGATTTTGATGTTTAGATTTTATGTTCAAGATTTTGCATTCAAATGTTTATGGATTGTTTTATGTTCTCTATGCTTACCCTTACTGAGCATTTGAGCTCACCCTTTTTATGTTTTCTTTTCACCAGGATATAAAGAAAGGTTTTAGGTAAGAAAACAAAAGGGGAAGATCTTTATGGGAGAAGTTGATGATCTTTCACCACGATTAGAAGATTAAATTCCGAGTTTCAAAAGACACTAAAATGATACGGTCCTTGTGTGTCTGTGTTTGTTATGTATTAAGTATTCCACAAAAGTAATGTAATGTCCATGTACGCCAAGCTTTGGGTCTCTACAGTTGGTATCAGAGGAAAGGTTTAGTCAACCTTTGGAAACTAGGATGCGATAACTTTAGTGAGATCCCTAGAGATATTTCTAAGGTATGTCTAGGGACGTCCCTAAGGTTAAGTATATGTATAGGTTATAGTCCTAGAATTATGGTAACGATCTTAGAATTTAACATAAGATGTTATATATTGAAGGTAATCCCCCTTGATTAGGATTTTGGTCTCTCACACAATTTTTTTTTGGGTTTTAGAAAATGGCTGGGAACGGGAAAATTCATGATAATGGAGGATATGATAGACAATGTAATGATATTATTCACGAGAAACCGAATGAAATTGGATCTGGAGGTCCACATATTGTTATTATACCTAATCAGAAATCTCATAATATGATCAATAATCTCAACGTTTCCCGACTCAGCTAATAAGAGAAAGGTGGAGTTTCATGATGATCATAGAGGAAGGAAAGTTCAATTTCTATCATGTAAATCATGTGGGAAGAGGCATCAAGGAGAATGTTTCAAAGGAACTGGAAGATGCTTTGGGTGCAGAAAAGAAGGACACAAATCCCGTAAGTGCAAAGGAAAAGGTTCAGTTAACACCATGGATAAGGATAATGGTATTTCTATGACATCAACAATGATAAGATGTTTTTAATGTGGAATGTATGTGCATTATGCAAACCAATGCTTTAAGGGAAAATCTCATGAAGAGAATCAGCATGGTCATATGGGTAGTATTTATGTGGATGATGATGAGGAGACTACAAATGATATATGAGATGAAAGAAGTGTTGAATCTTGTTCAATGGTTTAAGAAGGCAGTGGAATGATTGTATGTTTATCAAGAGTTATGTTTTATAGGTAATTTAATGGTACTATGGAATAAAGAAACATCTAAGGATTGTTACACTATTGTTTTTCCTAAAGTATTTGAAAGTATATGTTGAATGGTACTGGTAACCATGAAATTTTATTCAGATATTTTTGGAAAGAAGATGATATGCACATAATGAATGGATAAGGAGGAAATAATATGTTTGATAGTATTCATGAGCTCATGATTTTTATAAGGACTAAGTGATATCATGGTTTGAGTATACAGAATTTTGGGATTTTGGTATGTGGAAAGAGTTAACTTTTGACAACACACATGTTTTCACTAAGGTTCAATGGGTATTAATTTTTCAAGAGAATACACGATTAAGGCCTTCAAATTTTTGGAATGTGACCAATAAGACATATCTTATGATATATGGGGATCAACGATGGTATTAACATGCTTGTTATATGAAATCTATGGTAATCGTTTTCACAATAATATGAGATTGGATAGCAGTATTTTGGAAAAGCCTAAAGATTGGAATGGATTATGTTGGACATAAGTTAGTATTATTTAAGGCTAGAACTTTTTCGATATTATTTATGGAAAGTTATAATAATTTATTTTTAGAAAAAAGGACAACCTGCAGGATGGGCGACAACCCGCCACATCGGACAAGGCTGTGGGAATCGAACACACAACCGAAGTGAGACAAGCCTTTATTTCCTACCACTGGCCTACAGGAAGTCCCTGGTTAGTAGAAACTACTTTTATTTTATTATGCAGGATGATAGATGAAGTATAAGTCCATTTTGGAACCATATATGACTAATCTCACCATAGATGGACTTATGTATATAACTTTTGCTAACTTATGTTTGAGACAGATGGAATGACCTATCATTCTATCGCATGATCTGCCAAAACTTCGTGAAAGACAAATTCAACTTTATTTCTAAAAGAAATGAAGTGGAAATGGTTCAAGGCATGAACAACGGTAAGATTATACCAAAATAAAGTAAGTATTTCTTCTAATTCAAAATCTTCAACTTTAGGGAAAAGATCTTGAAAACCAAAAATGTTGTCCTAGTGCCCTTATATCCGATGAATCAGATGGTACCCTAGATCATCACAAATTTATGGCTTTGTGATTTTTGCCTTTTTCATAGCCATGTTCTCTACCACTCTCCATCAGAACATGACTGTTAGATTTCTCTTCCATATCCATATTTTCACCTATGTTATCCTACGTGGAAACCCAGTGATTAGTTAATTTGGGTAACCGTTACATTTAATAATTTAGTTTTTAAAGATTGGTTTTGGTATTCCTTTTTACGATGTGGGTTTCTATTAAAGAAACTTTTGAGTAGTAAACCATTTAAAACCCCGACGAATTTCGAGGGAGAAATTAATTTTAAGGGGGGTAGAATGTAACACCCCGAGATTTTATGAAAAATATTCTTTTTAATTTTATTTATGTCTTGTGTTGTACGCTACACCAAAAGGATCTTGCACTAGACACATCCCTGACTTGGCTTGCATTACACACAATCGCGACCTTCCACGATAGCGTATGTTGTACGCAATATCGAGTTTCACTATACAAAGATATGTTATATAAACTAGCCGTTATGAATATTAATACCCACTTTTTGAAATTTTATTTTTCAAAATGTACTTCATTTTTGGATTCAAAATATCAAAATTAGACTAGGGTGAAATTTTGGTATTTTTTCTGAAAACTTTCAATTTTTGATGAATAGTGAAAACACTAGGTAACTATTTAAAAACCGAATTTTTATTTAAATAATTATTTATTTTATTTAAATTTATTTTAGGTCAAAATTGATACATAATACCTATATAATTTAAATGTAATTCATTGGAGTCATTTTATAATAATTTTAGATATATAAAAATTTTATTGAACTTTTCACCGTCTTTTACCCACCTCCTAGGAGAATTTGGAAATTCAGATAAAACTTAATCTTACCGCTTCTGTGAGTGGAATTTTGAAAATCCGAGAGAAACAGTTAATATCAAGTACTAAAATGTGGTTCAATGAGATGAAAATAATTTTTGGTGAATAGTAACTTTTTACTTTTATTTACCACGGTTAAAAGTAAATAGGGTAATTAAGGGTAAAAATGATATTATTATTACCCTAACACATGTTCTAATTCTATTGGATAAGTGTAATTCGACCAAAAAAAACCTTAGGAATAAAATATGACCATTTAGGTCCACTTGGATTAGATTAGGACATTTGTTATTAATTTATTTAAAGAAGGGTTGAAATAGTTAAAATCAAAGTTTAATAACTAAATCATTTTCAATATAGGGTTATACATAAGCTAAATTCGACTATAAATATTCACTAGAAAGCTAAAAATATTTCCTACATAATGGTATTTTATTTATAATTTTTAGACATTAAATAATTTAATTTATTTATGACACAATGATGATTCAGTAATTATCTTATTAATGGAATATTAACATAATTGATGTTATAAATACCCAAATAAATGTACTTTGAGACTTTTTATGAATTAAAATAATTTTATAGGTTAATATGATATGTTAGTATTGATTTAATTAAATTTCTTCGAACTAATAATGCTGTTATGATTTTCAAAAAAATAAATTACCAAATAGTGTTTAAATTGAAATAAAATAGTTTTTAAAAACAAATATTATATTATTAATTGTTATTATATTCTTAAAAATCTAAGTTTCAGCCAAGATACTTATATCATTATAGGTGTATCATTAATGGACCACTTGGGGGTATCTTGAAATTATATGGTAAGTTTATTAACTATATAATATAAAAATACAAAGTGACATGATAAATGTCAATCTAATTAACTAAGAGTTAAAACTAAAAGATAAGGTTAATATAATGACCCAAACCAGTCTAAAATATATCGGTTTAGAGGATTTCGACCCATACCCACCTTAGCTTCTAAATAAATCAATTTTGAGCTATTGAAAACCTAATATTATTTTATTATAAAATAATATTTTACGTTTTTTCAAAGGTGCC
Source organism: Viscum album (assembly GCA_963277665.1). Taxonomy (NCBI): domain Eukaryota; kingdom Viridiplantae; phylum Streptophyta; class Magnoliopsida; order Santalales; family Viscaceae; genus Viscum; species Viscum album. The sequence goes on from OY728128.1 coordinate 530,002,429, forward strand.
CCTCTCCTCCCTTATAAAAAGGGCACCCCTTCCCTCTTCTATTCACACCCTTTTGAGCCTTGAAGCTCGGCCAAACACTGCCCATTTATCTTATCCACTTCCCTAGAAACATTCTGGAGGTTCTGGTCTTCTCAAAATACCAACTCTACTTCCTTAAGAGAAGGCTTACAGGAGGTGCGTCAAAGAAGAGGTGATCTCTTCTTCTGATTCTCTCAAGTTTCTTTCTTCTTCAACTTATTCTTCTTTATTTGTATCATTATAAATTAATAACATCAATATTAATTATATACTTATATGTTATAATAAACATTAAACAACTCTATTTCACCTTCTATCCATCCTACGGAAAATGAAATCACCGCGCGTGCGTACGTACGGAATACCGTCTCCACGCCGTGGTGTAATCTGTTTTCGACCACCACTTTACTTAGATGGGTATAATGGTGTAAATAAATAACTATATATGATTATTTTAATGTGATACTGATTCTGAAATATTATACATACACTTCAATACAATTCCACGATCATGGGAATGGTATCATTGCTCGTACGTACGTACGGACTACCGTCTCCATGACGCGATGAGATTCATTCTCTATGTTAACCATTCATGAATGATTATAAAGTATATATAATAAGTAATAATGAAATATATGACATAATAATGATACTGGATTTATGTATATATATATGTATGTCATCTACTTAATTCCATTCAATTCAATAAGGAAACGAAAAGAGCATTCATGCATACGTACGACCTACCGTCTCCATAAACAGTGTATTTCATTCCATTTATCGATCTATCATATATATATATGTATATGATGAATATATATTATATATAAATAATGTTTTAAATTCTGGAATTAAGTAAATCAGGATATAAGTAATAATATCAAGAACAACAAGTCCAAACACGTAGGATAAATAAAACGATTTTACCCAAAACGCTGCTTTAACATGGAATTTACAAAAGAACGGGTAATATAAAGTCATAAGTGAACCATTTATGACATCATAACAATGAATATGATTTTGTAATAAGTCAATGACATTATTTAAATCATTATACCGGAGGTTCAGATACGTATGATGCATATCGGACCTAAGGTAAGGGATAATTATTCCAATCTCATTCTTATCCGAGATTGTTTATTCGTAAGTATTTACTGGGGTTATGTTTATCATCCATGTCCATGTTTTCTAAAAATGTTTTCATAAATTTTTTATTATTATTACATGTATGTTTAAAGTCATTTTTAGCCTTTTGTGACTTGTACCACAAGGTTTGGAAGGAATCTTTCTTTTGTTTACCATACGAGGTACTTTTTGACTTTTCTAACAAAAGTACGAGGAGAATGTTATTTTTAACTTATACGGTGTGAACATATTTTTAAGGTTTCATAAAGCCTCATTTTCATGAATCTTTCTCTACAGTATTGCATGATTATTTTCAACAAAACCCTTTTCTTTTAAAATTTCATGGCATTTTGTGAAAAGAAAATGATTTTGAAGAAGAAAGGATATTTTCCTCAAGAATTCATTTCAAGTGTTTTATCAAAACTATTTTCCATCTAAAATAACATTATTTAATATGTTTATGTTTTAAGTATAATTTCACCATTATTTACATGGTTTGATTCTTATTATGATGAAATGATATCCATTTTTTTATATGTATTATGTTATGATGGTATGATGTTTAAGAATCCCATTATATTACATGGGTTATGCTATGATGTATGATTTATGATTTTGTGGCACATGAAAGAATGATTTAATTATGAGATGGTTGAGACCTATATCTCCCTCCAATGCATTGGGTAAAGATTTATATCTCATAATATAGACATGTATGGAACGGTAAGTTAATCCGATTCAGTGATACATGACTGGAACGAGCAGTGAACGTACTTCCAAGATTTATGTATTTGCTCAAAATTTTGATGTTTAGATTTTATGTTCAAGATTTTGCACTCAAATGTTTATGGATTGTTTTATGTTCTCTACGCTTACCCTTACTGAGAATTTGATCTCACCATTTTTAAGTTTTCTTTTCCCCAGGATATAAAGAAAGGTTTTAGGTAAGAAAACAAAAGGGGAAGATCTTTATGGGAGAAGTTGAAGATCTTTCACCAAGATTAGAACATTAAATTCCGAGTTTCCAAACACACTAAACTGTTACAGTCCTTGTGTGTCTGTGTTTGTTATGTATTAAGTATTCTGAAAAAGTAATGTAATGTCCATGTACGTCAATATTTGGGTCTCTACATACCCAACCCATGTCTATGTACTCCCGGAGTACACGCCAGATGGTCCGTCGACGAACACACACCGTTTAGCCCATACTACACGCCGTGTAGTCGGGATTTTTCCAGAAACGCCGTCCTCCTCCTCGCACCGCGGCTGATCCTCCAGATCCATGGTTTCTCGTCCGTTCATCCTGATACTCCAGGGGTTGGTTTGTTTCATCATAAGAACACCGAAACGGGTGTTTTCAGTGCTAAAATCGGATCATAAACCTCAAACTATCCATCCAAAGAAAAACGACCGAAAACTCATATCTCTCGATTTGGTCCGAATCATCCACCAAAACAATCATCGCACCTCCGTGACGTCACTCCGGGTTTGGATCTACAATCTCGGATTGTTGCACCAAAAAACAAATGCGCAACAATCGATTTCCTCCAAGAACGCGTATAACGCAACGAAGAACACGCGGGAGAATAAAAATACAAAGAATCGAACAAGAGGGATGAACCTCGAACGTTGTTCATGATGATCCGGGTTTGTCGCCGTTAGATCAAAACCACAACAATCGACAGATTATAAATCTCGAGTATTTGATTTCTCGATAAAACCCCAAATCACACCCACCCGGAAAACGATCGATCCGCGGGCTAATCGGTTCGCAGATTAGTCTGCGTTCGTCGTAGGAATCAAGAACGGGGAAAGGAAAATCAAAAACAAACATCCTACCTAGATTCGCGACATTTGCTGGAGAAGATCCGGTTGCCGCGTCGTCGTCGCTGACAAAGTTCGTCAAGAACACCGTCACCGCGTTGGGAGGTTTTCTCCAGAGCCTTTAGAGCCGCCAAGGGTTTCTGGGTTATGAGGTTTGTAACCCTGAACCCCTATGCAAACCATTATTTAAAAAGGATAAAGGATATATGTTGAAACATATTTAAAAGTATTTCAGTGCAGAATAAAATATTTTTATTTAAATATTTTATTACTCTTACGTCCAAAAACTGGATTCCACCACCGCCCTACGCCGACCGATGTTAGGCCCTGTCTAAGATAAAATCGCTGTTCTGAATGCTACGGTGCCCTCAGATTTCTGATCCAAGAACCTGTTCAGGAGATATCACACTTTTTAGGAAAACCTCATGCGCACGTTATTTAAATATTTAATTAAATTCAAAATTTTTTTTCCGGGATCACCGGGCCTCAGAACTGCACGCTGTCTCAAATATTGGTATCGAAATAATTTCCACATATTCTAAAAAATAAAGCATGGAAAAATCCAAGACATTACATCACACACACCTTAGGGCTTTTACATCCCCAAAAATCCAAAACAAAGGCTACTAAAAAAGATGGGGTACTGCACACGAATCTGAGCCTCCCGCTTCCATGTACTCTCCTAGATATTCCCGTGATGCCAATAGACACGCACCAAGGGAATAGCTCGCCCACGAAGGATATTCTCCTGCCAATCCTTGATCTCCACTGGGTACTCAGCAAAGGTCACTCCATCATTAATGTCCAGCTCACCCCAGTCGATGACGTGTGATGGACCATGCACGTACCTTCGTAGCTGCGACACATGGAAAATGTTGTGTACCCGGTCCATCTGAGGAGGTAGAGCCAAGCGATATGCCACCTCTCAAACTTTGCTCAGAATCTAGAAAGGGCCGATGAACCTCGGAGATAGCTTGCCGCCTCAGCCAAACCTCCGCAATCCCTGTCGAGCTGAGACCCGAAGGAATACATGGTCTCCCTCCTCGAACTCCAAGGGTCTTTGCCTCATGTCAGTATAAGACTTTTTCCGACTCTGTGCAGTCTTCATATGCTCCTGGATGACCTGCACCTTCTATGTAGTAGCTCTCACCATCTCTGGGCCCATGAGTGCTGACTCTCCTGGGTCAGTCCAGCAAAGTGGTGACCTGCAAGGTCTCTCGTACAGAGCCTCGAATGGTTCCATACCAATAGTGGAATGATAACTTTTGTTATACGAAAATTCCACCAGTGGTAGGTGATCCTCCCAGATACGACTGAAGTCAACTATGCAAGCTCGTAGCATATTTTCCAGGACCTGGATGGTCTGCTCTGTCTGACCATCAGTCTGAGGATGAAACGCTGTGCTCAAGCGTAACTGAGTCCCAAAATCTTCCTAAAATCATTTCCACAAACAGGATGTGAAACGAGCATTACGATCTGAGACGATCGCTGATGGCACTCCATGAAGTTGAACTATCTCTTGCACATGGAGGCGTCCCAAGCTCTCTACTGAACTCTGCTCCCATATGGATAGGAAGTGGGCCGACTTGGTGAGTCGATCAATGATCACCCAGATGGCATCGTTTCCCCTGAACGTACGTGGAAAACTCGTCACGAAGTCTATGGATAACCCATCGCACTTCCACTCTGGAACATCAAGGGGCTGAGTCAAACCTGCTGGCACCTAGTGCTCAGCCTTTACTTACTGACAAGTAAGGCACTGAGAAACAAACTCTGCCACAAACTTCTTCATTATTGGCCACCAGAACTGATGTCGGAGGTCCTGGTACATCTTTTCCATGCCTGGATGCACCACCAAAGGAGATGTATGGAACTCCCTCAGAACCTCCTCCCACAATGTCACTGGTACTACCGTACGCCCTCTGAAAATAACAACATGCTCCCCACCTTCTGAATATCCATCGGCAGCATCACCCGTGGATATTTGAGCACATAGAGTCTCACAGCTAGCATCCTCGAGCTGTGCTTCCCTGACTTGCTGCAAGAGCGGAGGGGTAACAACCATCGACTGAAGGTAAGCTCCCTCATCTCTATCCATGAAGGATAACTGTAAGGAGGCCAACTGCCTCGTCGCATCATCCAGAAACTGCGAACATGATTTCCTGTTGAGAGCATCTGCCACAACGTTCCCCTTTACAGGTGTGTAAACGATCTCAAAGTCATAATCCTGGAGGAACTCAAGCCATCATTTTTGTCTCAAATTCAGATCCTTTTGAGAAAAGATATATATAAGACTCTTTTGATCAGAGTAGATGGTAAACCGCTCGCCCATCAGGTAGTGCCACCACATCTTCAGCGCAAAGACTACCGCTGCCAACTCAACATCATGGGTCGTGTAGTTCTGCTTTTGGGACCTCAACTGGCGTGAGCCATAGGCAATCACCGCTTGCCTCTACATCAGGACACAACCAAGCCCGGTTCCTGATGCGTTGCAGAACACTACGTACTCGTCACCCTCCTTTAGTAATCTCAAGATCAGGGTGCTTGTCAGACTCTGTCTCAACTACTGGAAATCCTACTGGCATCTCTCGGTCCACACGAAAGGCTGCCCCTTTTGGGTCAAAGCTGTCATGGGTGCTGAAATCTTGGAGAAATCAAGAATGAATCTACGATAGTAGCCTGCCAACCCAAGGAAACTCCGCACCTCCGTCATGCTCCGGGGTTGCTTCCATGCTAGCACTGCCTCCACCTTGGCTGGGTCCACTGCTACAACATCTGCTAAGATAACATGACCCATAAAGTGGACCTCCTATATCGAGAACTGACACTTCGAGAGTTTCCCATACAATTGGTGCCCTCAGAGTGTGTCCAGAACCATCCTTAGGTTTCTCGTGTGCTCCTCCTCGGACGCAGAGTACACAAGGATATCATCGAGGAAGACCACTATGAACCGATCTAGATTGGGATGAAACATTCTGTTCATGAGTCCCATAAACACTGCCGGGGTGTTAGTCATGCCGAAGGGAATCACCATGTACTCATAGTGACCGTAGCGACATCTGAAAGCCGTCTTCGGTACATCCTCATCCCGTACTCGCAACTGATGATAGCCTGATCATAGATCAACCTTCGATAACCATCGTTCCCCTCTTAACTGGTCAAAGAGGTCTTCGATCCTCAGTAGTGGATACCGGTTCTTCACGATCACCTAATTCAAGTGCCGATAATCCACACATAGCCTCAAGCTTCCGTCTGCCTTCTTGGAAAACAGCACTGGGGCCGCCCAGGGTGAAACGCTGGGCCTTACAAAGCCCTTCTTCTGCAAGTCTTCCAGCTACACCCTCAGTTCACAAAGCTTTGTAGGATCCATACGATATGCTGATGCTGATATCGGTGTCGTCCCGAGTTGCAAATCAATGCAAAAATTTATCTCCCGACGAGGAGGTAGTCTGGGGACATCCTCTGGAAAGACGTCCTTGTAATCAGCCACTACTGCTGGAAACTGGAAAATCATGACATCTGATGCGCCAAGGGCTAGGCTAGCCAACTGATGTGAAATCGGCTATTCCTTCCTATGCACGAGTCCATCCTACGCTTCCTGGGTCTCTCTTTCACTGACAAAAGAGAACCTCATTCCATCACTGCGGACACACCGCACCCTTCGCCTAAAACTGTCAATCTAGGCATGAATTTTGGATAGCCAATCCATACCAAGAATTAAATCGTAAGGCCTCGACGCTACCACCAAGAGGTTCCAACCGAAACTCTCACCTCCAAGGGTCAGGTCACACTGTCTACAAAGGTGTGTGATCTCTGAATCTTCTCCAGTCGGTGTTTCTAAGTGTAAGGGTTGAGTCAACGACTCAACTGGAATCTCAAGGTCTCAAACAAGATAAGTATCCAGAAAGGAATGACTAGAAAATGTGTCTATCAATACGGAATCAAAAGTAGAAAAGATACATATTGCACCTCTAATCATTCTAGGAGTACCTGGGTCATACGCCTCTGCCGCCTGAAGCTGTCCCTGCCTCTGTCCACCAGCTCCCTGAGCCTGGGGTGGACCTCCTATGGGTGGTGGTAAAGGGTCAAAATGCTGACCACCTCCAGCTTCTCTCCCAACTCCTCTACCGCATCCGCCGCCCCATGGATCTGTTTGCTCCACACGTTGCCTCTGCCTTGGTGCTCCATCCACTGCTCCCATGTCAGTAGTATGGTGGGTCAGACAATATCGAGCGAGATGTCCCCTTCCATCACATGAGTAGCATCGCCTCTATCGAGGATGGCTGGATGCGCCCTGTGAACCCTGTACGGCAGATCCCCTATCTTGGGATCTCCTCTGAAAATGTCTCCCATGCCTGGGTCCCTGGCGTCAGCTCCCTGCTACTGAGGTCTCTGCTCCAGCTCGACCACTACTGGAAAATGCCGGCTGTTTCTACTCTTCCAAGATGGTATAGACCACCAAAGCCCGCTCGAGCACCCCATCAAAAGTGGGAATGCTCATAGGGATGATGCTAGCTTGGATATCTCTACGCAAGCCCCGCTAAAAAGTCCGAGCTCTGAAGTACTGATCTCTGACCATATCCATCGAGTACCGCGAGAGGTCGGTAAACCTCAATGAATAGTCATCCACCACCATGGTTCCCTGCTGGAGCTGAAGAAGCTCCTGTATACGTACTTTCGTCATGGTAACTGGGGAAAACTCCTCTCTGAAGAGATGCTCAAACTCTGAACATGAAAGAGTCGCCTCGTCATGAGTCTGAATAACCAAAGTCCACCGTTGCCCTGCCGAGCCCTTCAGAATACTCACTACTAGGATCACCATCTGATCTGTTGGTGTCCTGACCAAACAGAATACTCTGGTCACTGCCTTAGGCCAGTCCTCTACTGCCTGAGGGTCAAGCTCGCCTCGAAACCTGAGGGGTCTCTATCTCTAAAACTCATGGAGTGTGCTCAGCCTGAACTTCTCCTCCACTAGTACGACATGCACTAAACACTACCCCACAGGTGGCAGGATAACTGGAACACCACCCGATGGTAAAATTGGGGGATTCGGTCCCTGTATCGAGGCTTCATCACTGAGGGGGTCATCCTCATGATCGAGCTACTGGATCCTAGCGGGTGCGTGTCGCGAAGGCATCCTGTAATAAAACAAGATGTATCACAGTCAGTGAGTATATCTGGAGAGTTGACACAAGAAGGACATGGAAACCACAACCCATTCCTATATGATGCATGTACCATTATTTTCCCTTCCAACCGGAGTTTTCATGTTCCGAGTCAAAAAGCAGGTTATCGGAGTCCTGGTGTATGGATACATCAGCCGCCCACACAAACACTGGGGTCTCTGGCCTAAAATCCAAACTCGAAACACTTAACACTGTTTCCCCAAACCGACTCACAGACTCTCGGTCCTACGGTAGAACTGACCACCTCTGATACCACTCTGTCACGACCCGTCCCAGCGGGGCCCGAGCCGCAACTCCCCAAGCCCGCCTCCAGTAGGATAGAGGCTGGTGACTAGCACCGAGTAGGCATGTTACTAACATGGGAGACATTTCCTATAAACTTTTACACACGCACACACATCTCCAAGCCCAAAAAGATGAAAAGTAAAAACTACTAAAAATGGAAATGCATGCATACACTAGAAATCTCAACCAATAGAGTATAAAAAGAAAGTAAAGTACAACAAGTTTAAAACCCTGGGACAAAAGTACAAGCCCACCAAAAGAGAGTCCGTAACAAAGTCCAACCTGTAAAGAAAGGTACTGGGAGTGCAATCCGTAGCCGTAGGAACACACCTCGGCCTATCTAATCTCACTGAGCACCGCCCAGTCCTGGTCCACCTAGAATCCTGTCAAAAGCTCGCTCGTCTGCACAATACACGACACGTGCGGGCAAAGCCCATGTATGGGTGAGTATAACAATACCCAGTAGGACACCCTGAAACCTGAAAGGAATACAACAAGGGAAAAAAATACCATAAAGGAAAGATACAGTCAGCTCTACATAGTATATGTCTATAGAACATATAACAAGAAGATATAGATATACTCATACAAGATCGACTACCGCGAAACCACTACTAAGATCCAGCTCGAAGATTCCACTAAGCACGCAACAAGGAGAACACAATCCTAGGTCTGAAGAGATAGAGAGACACAAAGTACTCATTCCGGGAGAACACACTCCACAAGTACTTGGAAAATGATGCTCAGATTAGGATCACAACCAGTAGTCATGGGGTGATACCAACAACTCAGTTTGAACTAATCCGCTAAGCAGAGGATAGACACCCGGGTAAAGTTGGTCACGTCAATACCAAGAACTCCACCTAGGGTTCCAGGAATGAATAGAGGATCCGGATCTAAGTCACATAGAGGGGATTCCAACAACTCTATTCAAGAAGACTTGATGAAGGTATCATACTCCTGTATGTAGGAAATGATACCGGGAACCTTTAGGAAAAAGACCAAGGGGACGAACCCTAAGGAAAATAGCTCAAGTCACAGAAGGAAATTGGATCAATCTATGTAATATTGGTTACACGGTGTGTAGTATGTTTACACGCCGTGTTCCTTGACCATGAGTACTTCCCGTGTAAATGGCATGTGTCATCCGTTCAAGCTGTGTAAAACTCAACTACATGGCGTGTAGAAGAATCACACGCTATGTTCCTTGACTCCGGGTACTGCCCGTGTAAACGGACCGTGTCATTTGTATCATAATATAAAATTAAATAAATGGTGTGTAGTAGGATTACATTCCATATCCGAGCACCTGGGGTTCACTCTGTGTACGTTGGCCATGTGCTTGTACACGGTCTCCGTCCGTGTCGCCTGCCCGTGTACCAGTACATGGGGTATCCCGTGTATCTGGACGGGTCTGGTCGGGGAGGGGTATACATGCTGTGTCCTTGGACGTGTACCTAAACTGTGTCCGTGTACTCCTGGAGTACACTCCAGGTGGTCCGCCGATGAACACACGTCGTGTAGCCCATACTACACACCGTGTAGTCGGGATTTTTCCCGAAACTCCATCCTCCTCCTCGCGTCGCGACTGATCCTCCAGATCCACGGTTTTTCGTCCGTTCATCCTGATACTGCAGGGGTTGGTTCGATTCATCATACGAACACTGAAACGGGTGTTTTCGGTGCTGAAATCGGATCATAAACCTCGAACGATCTATCCCAAGAAAAATGATCGAAAACTCATATCTCTCGATCTGCTCCGAATCGTCCGCTGAAACCATCACCGCACCTCCGTGACGTCACTCCAGGTGTGGATCTACAATCTCGGATCATTGTTCCAACAAACGAATGTGAAACGATCGATTTCCTCCAAGAATGAGTAGAACGCAACAAAGAATGCGTGGGAGAATAAAAATACAAAGAATCGAACAAGAGGGACGAACCTAGATCATTGTTCATGACGATCCAAGTTCGTTTCTGTTAGATCAAAACCACAACAATCAATAGATTATAAATATCGATTATTTGATTTCTCGATAAAACCCCACATCACACCCACCCGCAAAATGATCGATCTGTGGGCTAATCGGTTCGAAGATTAGTCCATGTTTGTCGTAGGAATCAAGAACGGGGAAAGGAAAATAAAAAAAACATCCTACTTGGATTCATGGTGTTTGCTGGAGAAGATCCGGTTTCCGCATCGTCGTCGCTAGAAAATTTTGTCAAGAACACCATCGCTGCATTGAGAGGTTTTCTCCAGAGCCTTTAGAGCTACCAAGGGTTTCCGGGTTATGAGGTTTGTAACCCTGGACCCCTTCACAAAACTTTATTTAAAAAGGATAAAGGATATCTGTTGAAATAGATTTAAAAATATTTCACTACAGAATAAAATATTTTTATTTAAATATTTTATTACTCTTACGTCCAAAAACTGGATTTCACGAACGCCCTGTGCCGGCCGATGTTAGGCCTCGCCTAAGGTAAAATCGCTGTTCTGAATGCAACGGTTCCCTCAGATTTCTGATCCAAGCACCCGTTCGGGAGATATCTAACTTTTTTAGGAAAACCTCATGCACCCATTATTTAATTATTTACATAAATTCAAACATTTGTTCTGGGCTCACCGGGCCTCGGAACTGCACGCTGTCTCAAAGAATAGTCTCGAAATAATTCCCAAATATTATAAAAAATAAATCATGGAAAAATCCGAGACATTACAATGTTTTACCCTCTTTATATGATTGAAGTTTTTAAATCACATGTCACACATGGAATCAAAACAAGAATAATCACACATATAAACAACACATAAAATATTCTATTATTATCTAGGGTATTATATTACTTCAAATTGTTATTTATCATGGGTATTTTCACTCAATTTTTAATTTTCCATGGGGATTTGATTAATTATCCACATATAAGTGATTATCATTTTAAGGAATGGTGAATTTAAACAAGAATTCATACCAAGGGTATCATAATCTACAAAAATCATAGCACAATCAAGTTTTCTAAAACTTATATTTCCAATCTGGCATACCAAAAATTCAATGTAATGATAACAATAAAACTAAAAACAACACTGAACATTCCTAGATTATTTACAGTGAAATATTATGCCTTTATTTTAAATAGTTCTGAAATGCGTCCATGTTATAGAGAAAACTGTACATATATTATATCACACACCATTTTAATATGGTTAAAAAAGAAATTATAGGTTCATATTATTATCAATGAAATTCACTTACAACTTCATTTGTAAAATTATACATTCTATGTTCTGGTGTTCAATTCAAATACAAAATTACATAAACAACCTGCTATCATAATCATCAAAGAAAAACATTATTTTTTAAAACAAAATTAAAACCACATATGTTGTATTACTATGTTTCATGCTTTATCATGATCAAGATAAACATTCCTTAATCATTTTATTGCTCAAGGAAACATGCTTATATACTAAAATAAGGACAAAAAGATTCTACATAAATATTTAAATGTAACATATTAAACATGATACATGGGCAGGTTTCTTATACTAGAATTTACATAGTTACCACACCAATTATTTAAACTATAGGTATTCTTTACATAAAAAAATAATCACGACTTAACATGTGAGGTAACTTTATATCACTACTTAAAAATTGTAACGACCCAAAGTTTCATTAATGGAAAATCCATCTTGATCTTATTAAATATCTCTTTATATAAAATGTTTTTATAAGATGTCAACTTCTTTGGTTTATGTTAAGACTTTTGACCATTGTTAATATAGCTGTTGAACAGTGATCACATGATTAGTATAAATATAGGACCATAACAAATCCAATTTACTCAGACAAAATAAGTGATGACCTCATCCAGTAGAATTGCCCCATACGAAGCCCATTTGTCGGAGCTCGGAAAAGAGGTGGCATCCTGGGGCTTCTCCCTTGACCAAGCCCAAGCTGAGCTTCACCATGTCAAGCTCGAATGGGACCGTCTACGGGAAAAGTGGAAGTTGATAGAGATTACCACTCGAGCGATGTTATCCGAGCCACCCCAAGAGTCTGTCACCATCGCACACCTTACCCTTAGGTCTTATGCGGCTGTTTTAAGGGGTTATATAACAAATAAGTAGTACTATGTTCATGTACATTATTTTTGTATATAATAATGAATATAATTTCTAGTCATTTTTGATACATTGTAAATAGTTTTTAAATTACAAATGGTGTTTTTAGTTATTATTTAATTAAGAAATAAATTTTATTAAATTAAGGGATTTTTGAATTAAATAATATTTTAATAAAATAATAATAATATTATTAAATTAATTTTTATTAAATAAAATTATCTTATAATTTTATGAATGCAATTAAAATTTTATATTAATGTTTGAAAGCCATTTCTGTCAAAACCCGTGAATTTTCGATAAATGTTGGTTTTTATTTTAAAAGTGAAAATTAACATATTTTGAATTTTTTTAGATAAAATAAATGTCATTTCTGGAATCAGGATGTCAAAATTATCCAACGGTGAATTTTTCATAATTTTACGAGACAGTCAATTTTTTGGGTAAAAATTAAATACCGTTTAAATATATAATGTGTTTTATGACATCATAATGACCCAATGGTGATGTAATAAAATAGCATAATCCTTATATTTCAGCCAATATATGTTTTATCATTAAAATAATGTGATTTTGGGTTTGTTTGACTTACTTTTCAAAGCATTAATGGACCCCTCAAGACATATTCAACACTTTGACATTTTAAATTAATTTCCATGGGAGTGTGACTCACCTCCACATAAGAAACCTTATTATTTTAAGAAGTTCGGACTTGGGTCTTATAAAATATTGTTTTCCTCTTCCCTTTTCCAAAAACCATGGGAAAAAACCATGGGATGGTTTGTGGTTTGGATTGATTTAATGTAAGGGGACCCAAACCTAAATAATAAAGAATTCCCTCACCTTTCCTATATAAACCCACCCAAGATCCCACTTACTCCTCCCTAAAATCCCTTGGAGTTCATCCAACCTCTGCCCTACTCTCTCTAGAATCCTCCCAAGGTTCCCTAAGCTACCAAGAAGCCTCTCACAATCCTCTCTCTAGCCTTTGGAAGCATACTTCCAAGTAAGGGTTTTTTCTTCCTTTCTAATTTTTGTCCAATTTTCTTTAAGTTGTTTTGCCTTTTAATTTCAATTATATACTGCCCTATTATTGTTTTAATGATGGGATACCCCTTTCTCTCTCATTAAATTCCTCCCATGTACACCCATTACAATTCTGAAATTTCGAAAGGAACTTCTCTCTCTTTTTTACATTCAAGCAATAATTTTGTATCATGAATCTAAATTCCATTACAATTATTGGGAAATGTATCTATATGGCCTCCTTACTGTCCATTACATGTAAATATGATGAGGAACCCCTTTCTCTCTCATCAACCATTTTTTTATGAATTCTTATGTCACGCTGTTACGCTGCCGAAATCGCACCGATTTTCTAAGCCAATGCCATTGTGTAGTAGATACCATGCCCATTTCTCCATCAAGGGTATCCACCTTTATGCACCTTTAATTATTGATTACAAAGTTTCATGTATGAATTCCACATTCCTTTATCGTGGAATAAATGTTTATGTTTTAGGAATCCATGTTTTATGATCCATGTGGCACACTTATGCATGAAATGAAATGTTTAAGAAGGGTGCACCCTTATAACACTCCAATGCATTGGGTAAAGTATAGTATCATGATACGTCATGTGCAATGAGTGTTGAATCATGATAATTAAAGTGCAACGAGGGTTTACTCAGGCTTCATGTGCAATGAGGGTTTACTCATGCTTTATGTGCAATGAGCCTTGGCTCATGCTAATTCCATATTAAGTGTTGTTGCCACATTTCCATGTTATGATTATCATGCTTTATCATGCCTTTATGTTCATGTTTCTTTTATGCTCTATTGATATGCCTATTGTCTAACATGTATTGTACTCCTCATGTTATTCCATGTGTACTCCCTTACTGGGCTTTATAGCTCACCCTTTTCTAATGCATATCCTCAGGTTATCCCATGCAATGCTAAGTACGAGGGAATGTAGTGGTCATGTAAAGGAAGTTTTCAATAAAGATGTTGTATTTCATGTTTTAAGTTTTTATGTAATGATCCTAAGCCCCAAAGACACTAAACCTCTCGATCTTATTTTTTGTATCAAGTGAAGTTTTATGTAATAAATCATGTTTAAGTTGTAATAAAAAGTAGGGTTTCCATAGTTGGTATCAGAGGATAGGTTTAGTTATTTTTAGGATTAGGAAACCCTAGTAAAGCCTTAGATACAAGACTAAGTACAATAAAAACGTCCCTAAGTTTTGGTGAGTATTGAGTAAGTGGGTTATCAAACAAATACATCCCTGTCTGGATACGAGCAGGTAGAGGCGGCTCTGGCACAGATGTATCCTAGGGGTAAAACCTGAAAGCACCACTTTGAGCTATACTCGAATGGGAACTGGTGCACGAAAACGAGCCTTGCTGCACTCTTGGTTACGACACTCCTGGGGGATATGTTTTGATAAATTCACAAGCTTAGTATGAACCCTTATTAAGGGAATTAAAAAAATGCCCCTAAGAATATATGTTAGAAAGTAGATCATGAAAAGCCTAGATTGAAGACTATAGACTCATGAGTTAAGGAAATGAAAGTTTATTTATAATTCATCAACTTTTGTCTTTGGATTACCCTTTATGTGTTACCCCTAACTTTACTTTTATTCCAGCCAATGGCCAGTAATAGGGGGACTCGGGATAAAAACCGTTGTGAAGATCTGTGTGATGACTGTACTAATGAGATGCCAAATCCAATGGGAGCAGGAATCACGAACTTTGTCATGCTTCTCTCTCAGATAACTCAAGTTTTTAATAGAAACACGGTTCAAGAAGAACATTAAACCCCCCCCCCCCAAGAAAGAACAAGTCTCTATTGAGAGCTTCATGAGACAAAGGCCTCTTACTTTTAGTGGATCATCCGATCCTATGATCGCTGAACAATGGATCAACTCCATTGAAAAGATATTCTCCATCCTCCAATGTTCTGAACAAGAGAAGGTTCTCCTAGCAGCTTATCGTACGGAGGTGAATCTGATCAATGGTGTACGTTGATAAAAAAATACGAAGCCTGTGGAGGAGATCGAGGCGTTAGAATGGAAGGATTTCCGGAAGATGTTTTTCGATAAATATTTTCCGCGCACCCTCCGGATTAAGATGGAAAGGGACTTCCTTTCCCTCAAGAAAAAAGATGAAGAATCTATTGGAGCGTATGAGGAAAACATCACGAGGCTTGCACGATATGCTTCCGGTTTTGTCATTACCCATGAATGCAAGGTTGACCGCTTCTTTGGTGGGCTGAAGCCTAGCTTGCGGAAAGCATTAGCGATCCGTGACTTCGACAGCTATGAGGAAATTGTCCGATGTGCCCTCAAGGATGAAATGGAGATCGGGGAATCACAGGGGTATCCTGGGGACAAGAAGCGTAAGGTGGACTTCAATGCTGGTGGTCCGATGGATAAATCCAACGGTGCTAAGAAGATCCAGCACCCCACTTTCCAAAAGTGCGGAAAGAAGAACCCCAGAAATTGCCTTAAGGGGACGAGAAAATGCTTCAGGTGTGGAAGAGAAGGGCACCTAGCTATTAACTATCGGCAAGAAGGATCCGCAGCTGCGATAGAGGAGAGGAATGCTCTATTCGAACCTCAACGCATTTTTCAATGCTACAAATGAAAAGAACCGGGTCATTTTTCAAATCAGTGCCCTAATCCAAGGGTTATCGGAGGCAACCAACAACCTCCAAGATAGCAAGGAAGAGCTTTTGCCATCACTCTTGCCGAAGTGAACCCCGAAAATGAAGTGGTGACAGGTACACTAGTTATTCATTCAAGAATAGCGAACATACTTTTTGATTCAGGTTCTACGCATTATTTTATATCTCGAAAGTTTAGTAGAACAATCCCAGCACCACCACAAATCATGGAAGTAAAGATGTCAGTGAGTACAGAAAATGGGGCAATCATTGCATCCCATGAGTATAAGTCCTCCCCTGTTATAATCTGTGGATTGAATTTCCCGGCGAACCTCATCACACTCCCTCTGGTGGAATTTGATGCAATTCTTGGCATGGATTGAATTTCCTTATATAGAGCCAACATAAATTTTCGGGAGAGGGAAATCACACTCTATATGGAGAATTGACCCCCGATTCTTTACAAGTGTAAGGAGGAAGATGAATCTCCTTTAGCTCCATCATCTCAATCATGGATATTACTACCTTATGAGCATGCATTTCTAGCTCAGATGATTGAGTCCAAGGGAGAAACCATCCTTGAAGAAATGACTATTGTGAGGGAATTCACTGAAGTGTTTCCCGAGGAACTGCCTGGTATTCCTCCAAGAAGAGATGTTGAGTTCTCAATTTAACTTATACCTGGGGCGCTACCAATATCCAAGAATCCATATAAAATGGCTGTTGTAGAGCTTGAAGAGCTGAAGAAACAGCTACAGGAGAATCTGGATAAAGGGTTTATACGCCTAAGTGCTTCACCATGGGGTTCACCAGTCCTCTTCGTCAAGAAGAAGGATGGGTCAATGCGGCTTTACATCAATTATCGTGAACTTAACAAAATCATGATAAATAACAAGTATCCTCCTCCAAGAATCGATGACTTGTTTTATTAGCTGCGTGTAGCACAATACTTCTCCAAGGTGGACTTGCGGTCAGGATATTATCAAGTAAGGGTGAAGAAGGAAGATGTCCCCAAGACTGCTTTTCGTACAAGATACGGGCACTATGAATTCATAGTAATGCCTTTCGGACTCACCAATGCTCCAGCAATATTCATGGACTTGATGAATAGAGTCTTTAGAGATTACCTTGAAAAATTTGTGGAAGTCTTTATAAATGATATTCTAATATACTCCAAAACCAAGGAGGATCATGAGGAGCATTTAAAAACTGTACTAGAGACTTTGCGCAAAGAGAATCTCAATGAAAAGTACAACAAGTGTGAGTTCTGGTTGAAGGAGGTCTCATTCTTGGGCCATATCATCACAAGCAATGGGATATCTGTGGACCCCTCCAAAACAGATGCAATTGAGGGATGGCCAAGGCCAATATTGGTAACGGATATCCATAGCTTCTTGGGGTTAGTTGGATATTATCGACGATTTGTGAGAAATTTCTCACGATTGTCCAACCCTCTTACCAAGCTAACTCAAAAGGGAGTAAAGTTTGCTTGGAGTGATGAATGCGAAGAAAGATTCAAGGAGTTTAAAAGGAGGCTTATCACTGCACCTGTGCTCAATTTACCCACAAGTGGGGAACTTTTTGTGGTATTCAGTGATGCTTCAAAGAAGGTATTAGGCTGTGTGCTGATGCAGAATGATAAATTGATATCCTATGCCTCAAGGCAGTTGAAAATACATGAGCGAATCTATCCAAAGCATGATCTGGAGTTGGCGGCTGTGATCTTTGCCTTGAAAATCTGGCGGCATTATCTCTATGGAGAGAAATGTGAGATATATACTGACCACAAGAGTCTTAAATATATATTCACACAGAAAGAGCTTAATATGCGCCAGAGAAGATGGATAGAGCTCATCAAGGATTA
This sequence comes from Viscum album, assembly GCA_963277665.1. NCBI lineage: Eukaryota > Viridiplantae > Streptophyta > Magnoliopsida > Santalales > Viscaceae > Viscum > Viscum album. Next base: position 530,020,530 of record OY728128.1, read on the forward strand.
TGACTGTTCAATACATTACCACCCTGGGAAAGCGAACAAGGTGGCAGATGCCCTAAGTAGAAAGGACCCATCAATTATATCAATGATGAGAATTGAGAAGGATCCAATCTTCTTAGACTTGATGAAGATGGACGTGGGAATCATAAAGAAGGGAACATCATCAATCCTTTCACAAATTATTTCTCAACCATATCTTTTGGAAAGGTTAAAGGATGCTCAAAAGGATGATGTGGGAATTCAGGAAAAAGTGGGAGCTATCGAAAAAGGGAAATCCTCGGAGATTAATGTTAATGAAGAAGGAATTGTGCGGTTTGGGAAAAGACTATGTGTTCCATCAAGTCTGGAGCTGAAGAAGGAACTTTTGGATGATGCACATAGCTCAAATTTCTCTATTCACCCAGGGAGCACAAATATGTATCGAGATCTCCGAGAAAACTTTTGGTGGGATGATATGAAGAAGGAGATCGCTGAATATACATCAAAGTGCCTGGTGTGTCAGCAAGTGAAGGCAGAGAGGAAGAAGTCTAAGGGGATGATGCAACCATTTCCCATACCAGAATGGAAATGGGAGAACATCACCATGGACTTTGTCACCGGACTTCCAAGGACATCCAAAGGCAACAATGCAATATGGGTTGTTGTGGATCGTCTTACAAAGACTGCACACTTCATTGCTATTCGGGAGGATTTATCTTTGGATCAACTGGCACAGATATATATCAAGAAAGTGGTATTGTTGTATGGAGTACCACTATCTATTGTGTCTGACCGAGATCCAAGATTCACCTCTATGTTTTGGAAGAGTCATCAATATGCTCTGAATATTGAACTGAACTTCAGTACGACCTATCATCCTCAAATTGTTGGCCAATCCGAGTGGACTATCCAAACACTTGAGGATATGTTGAGAGCGTGCTCAATGGACTTTAAAGGAGGATGGGATAAACATCTTCCTCTGGTTGAGTTCTCTTATAATATCAGTTTCCACTCAAGCATCCAAATGGCACCATTTGAAGCCCTGTATGGGAAAAGGTGCAGAACACCAGCATGTTGGGATGAGGTCGGTGAACGTAAGATGCTTGGACCAGAAATGGTCGAAGAAATGGTGGAGAAGGTGAAAACCATTCAACAACATATCAAGGCAGCCCAGAGTTGACAGAAGAGTTATGCAGATAATCGTCGACGAGACCTTGAGTTTAAAGCTGGAGACATGGCGTTTTTATGCATATCTCTGTGGAAAAAGGTCATGAGGTTTGGAAAGAAAGGGAAGTTAAGTCCAAGGTACATCGGCCCCTTCGAGATTCTTGATCGTGTTGGGGCTGTGGCCTATCGACTAGCACTTCCACCGACCATGGCCAAGGTGCATGATGTCTTTCATGTATCTCTCTTAAGGAAGTACATACCAGACCCTTCACATGTACTCTCATCTGAGGTGGTACAATTGGAAGACGATATTTCTTATGAGGAGTAACCAGTGAAGATCTTAGATCGTAGAGAAAAAGTTCTACGAAATAAGACAATGCCCCTCATTAAGGTGTTGTGGAGAAACCAAAAGTTTGAAGAAGCGACTTGGGAATCAGAGGATATGATGAAGTTGAGTTACCCACATTTGTTTTAGTGTGGGAAAAGGAAAATTTCGAGGGCGAAATTTCTTAAGAGGGGAATATTATAACGACCCAAAGTTTCATTAATGGAAAATCCCTCTTGATCTTATTAGATATATCTTTATATAAAATGTTTTTATAAGATGTCAACTTCTTTGGTTTTATGTTAAGATTTTTGACCGTTGTTAATATAGCCGTTGAACAATGATCACATGATTAGTATAAATATAGGACTTTAACAAATCCAATTTACTCAGACAAAAGAAGTGATGGCCTCATCCAGTAGAATTGCCCCATATGAAGCCCATTTTTCAGAGCTCGGAAAAGAGGTGGCATCCTTGGGCTTCACCCTTGACCAAGCCCAAGCTGAGATTCACCATGTCAAGCTCGAACGGGACCATCTACGGGAAAAGTGGAAGTTGATAGAGATTACCACTCGAGCGATGTTATCCGAGCCACCCCAAGAGTCTGTCACCATCGCACACCTTACCCTTAGGTCTTATGCAGCTGTTTTAAGGGGTTATGTAACAAATAAGTAGTACTATGTTCATGTACATTATTTTTTTATATAATAATGAATATAATTTCTAGTTATTTTTGATACATTGTAAATAGTTTTTAAAGTACAAATGGTGTTTTTAGTTATAATTTAATTAAGAAATCTATTTTATTAAATTAAGGGATTTTTGAATAAAATAATATTTTAATAAAATAATAATAATATTATTAAATTAATTTTTATTAAATATAAATGATCTTATAATTTTATGAATGCAATTAAAATTTTATATTAAGGTTTGAAAGCCATTTCTGTCAAAACCCGTGAATTTTCGATAAATATTGGTTTTTATTTTAAAAGTGAAAATTAACATATTTAGAAATTTTTTAGATAAAATAAATGTCATTTATGGAATTAGGGCATCAAAATTATCCAAAGGTGAATTTTTCAAAATTTTCTAAGACAGTCAAATTTTTGGGTAAAAATTAAATACTGTTTAAATATATAATATGTTTTATGACATCATAATGACCCAATGGTGATGTAATAAAATAAAATAATCCTTATGTTCGGAAAATATATGTTTTATCATTAAAATAATGTGATTTTGGGTTTGTTTGACTTACTTTTCAAAGCATTAATGGACCCCTCAAGACATACTCAACACTTCGCCTTTTTAAATTAATTTCCATGGGAGTGTGACTCAAATCCACATAAGAAACCTTATTATTTTAAGAAGTTTGGAATTGGGACTTATAAAATATTGTTTTCCTCTTACCTTTTCCAAAAACCACGGGCAAAAACCATGGGATGGTTTGTGGTTTGGATTAATTTAATGTAAGGGGACCCAAACCTAAATAATAAAGAATTCCCTCACCTTTCCTATATAAACCCAACCAAGATCCCACTTCATCCTCACTAAAATCCCTTGGAGTTCGTCCAAACTCTTCCCTACTCTCTCTAGAATCCTCCCAAGGTGACCCAATCTCCCAAGAAGCCTCTCACAAGCCTCTCTCTAGCATTTGGAAGCACACTTCCAAGTAAGAGTTTTTTCTTCCTTTCTCATTTTTGTCCAATTTTCTTTAAGTTGTTTTGCCTTTTAATTTCAATTATGAATGTTCAGGTATGGTTTCAAATCTCCCCCATACTTCCCTCTTATTTTTTGAATGATGGTATACCTCTTTTTCTCCCATTAAATGCCTCCCATGTACACCCATTACTATGCATAAATTCCGAAAGTAACTTCTCTCTGTTCTTTTACATTCAAGCAATAATTTTGTATCATGAATCTAAATTCCATTACAATTGTTAGGACATGTATCTATATGGAATCCTTACTTTCCATTACATTTAAATATGATGATGAACCCCTTTATCTCTCATCAACCATTTTTTATGAATTCTTATGTCACGCTGTTACGCTGCCGAAATCGCACCGATTTTCTAAGCCAATGCCATTGTGTAGTGGATACCATGCCAATTTCTTCACCAAGGGTATCCACCTTTATGCACCTTTACTTATTTATTACAAAGTTTCATGTATTAATTCCACATTCCTTTATCTTGGAATAAATTTTTATGTTTTATGAATCAATGTTTTATGATCCATGTGGCACACTGATGCATGAAATGAAATGTTTAAGAAGGGTGTGCCCTTATAGCGCTCCAATGCATTGGGTAAAGTATAGTATCATGATACGTCATGTGCAATGAGTGTTGACTCATTCTAATTCAATTGCAATGAGGGTTTACTCGTGCTTCATGTGCAATGAGGGTTTACTCATGCTTTATGTGCAATGAGCCTTGGCTCATGCTAATTCCATGTTAAGTGTTGTTGCCACATTTCCATGTTATGATTATCATGCTTTATCATGCCTTTATGTTCATGTTTCTTTTATGATCTATTGATATGACTATTGTCTAACATGTATTGTACTCCTCATGTTATTCCATGTGTACTCCCTTACTGGGCTTTTTAACTCACCCTTTTCTTATGCATGTCCTCAGGTTATCCCATGCAATGCTAAGTATGAGGGAATGTAGTGGTCATGTAAATGAAGTTTTCAATAAAGATGTTGTATTTCATGTTTTAAGTTTTTATGTAATGATCCTAAGCCCCAAAGACACTAAACCTATCGATCTTCTTTGTTGTATCAAGTGAAGTTTTATGTAATAAATCATGTTTAAGTTGTAATAAAAAGCAGGGTTTCCCTAAAAATTCTTAGTAATAATATAATAATAAGTTTAATCATTTACTAAATCTTAAATCTAAACAACTTACAACCAAGCATGCTTATCATTTTCCAAATTTAGAAGTAAATGTTAAAAAAATTATACCTTAACACATGATTACAACATATAGTTATATCAATAATGTAGAACTACAATCATGAAAAATAATGAGAAATTTATTCTTGTCAAAGGAATTGTCAATAACTAAGTTAAAAATTTTCAGGAATTTTAGATTTTAAATTTCTAAATCCACATTTAACAACAATTCAATAGATCAATCTTCTGATAAATTAAAAATGTAAATAAATTCATGGTGTATTAACTCACATAGAAACATTTATACATCATAGAATGGTTTAAAAATAATTTATTTTATCATGCTAGTGTAGAATCTACTTCAAGGTAACACACTTCATAAGGGTTTCCAAAATTTAAACAGTTGATCATAAGAAAATACACTAAGCATGATTCTATGAAAATTTTGAAAATTGGGAAAATTAGATTGCATGGTGTACATTTCTAAAAAATAAAGAAAATTACAATTTATCAAGAATCATGCTATAAAATAAAAGGAAAAAAATTAAAACCTCAAGAAGGTTTCAAACAAACAATTCAAGCTAATTAACAATCATACTACTCCTTCCTTTTAGTTATATGAATAATTCCATAGAATTTTTTTTATTAGAAATAAAAGCATGGGAAAACTTGTACAAATACACATAAAATTTCATGATTCATTTAATTAATTTTAAATTTAAAATATCAACCAATTCAAATAAGAAAGAAATTCATTATAAAGCATGTACCTCTCCCAGGTCTCTACCCTACAAGAAGTGCCACCTCACTTGGTAATTTGGAAGGCTCAAAGTCCTGAATCAGATCAAGTGGGGCCCTAAAATCCCATTTATAATCTGGTATTTCTTTTCCCATGTCACACACTAAGATCATCTGACACTATTTTCATACCAACCCATGCATTCCTCCTTGTGCCTAACTCAAAACTCCACCCTATCTCTCATCCATCAGGCTCTGATAAAATTCTATCATGAACCCTACCTCAATAGATACTTCTTCTGGGATAGAAATGAAGAAAAAGAGATAATAACCACTAAGTCCTACCTTCAATATGCCTCGAGTTGGCGACTAGAACTAAGGCTGTACAAATCTTACAATATGAGAGGCATTACCCTTTATAAGAAAACAATATTGAGAGATATGATGTATTAAACATAATAAAATCCATGAAATATATAAAATAAATCCAAACCATCCCACAAAGAATGTATAAATCAAAACTGATACATATAAAAGTATCTAAATGAAATCCCAAAAGAAACAAAAGCTAAGGCAGTGACACAACAACATCTATGAAGGTCCAAACTAGAAATGTCCAAAAAAATCCACAAATTTATCATGGAAACCTGAATTTTTTTTATATTTGTAGGGTGAGAATATTGGTATACTCAGTAGGAAAACCAAAGTCTATTGTGAAAATGTGAGAAGAGCATATTAGTGTACCCTTGTGAAAGTAGTAGAACCAAACAACACCTAAAATGTATACTAACCAAAACCCCAACCTCACCAAGTCTCACTCACCCAAAAAAACACATCAAAGTACAATAATATATAATATGAAGAACATTTATGATAGGTTACCCCACACAACATTCTCATCGATTAGACGCTCTCACCCAATAGAAAGCATCCATGAGATCCCACTTCTTCTGAATATAAAACATCACATCCCACCCGCACACACTTGGGCCTCATAACACATCCTACCCACACACACCTGGGACTTACAACATATCCCACCCATTGAAACCTGAACCTAAAAATACAAACCATCTCTATAGAACATGGTATATTACATCATAACTCATCTTGAAGACACCTGAGACATTACATTACAACTCATCTCGAAGACACTATGAACATCACATCACAACTCATCTCAAAGACACCTAGGATATCACACCACAACTCATCCTGAAGACACATAAGATACCAAATCAAATCCACCATCTAATGAACTAATCGATATCTAGCCATTTTAGTTTATAAAATACCTACCTTTCATGGAATAGGTAATAAAGAAGAGTCCAGCCACCCATCCTCCCATTGGGATGTTTTGGAAAGACACTCCCCGCATAAAGGTGTGGGTTTTTAACACATATTTCTCTATGTGGGTGGGGTTTGTATAGAAATCACAAGGAAATAAAAGTGTATATACATATAGAGTCAAATAACACAAGGCCATACTATGGGTTTACAATAATAAATAACCATCTCACAGAATCTACACAATCACTACCACCTCTAGACACATAAAATCACACAAATAAGATAGAATACAAAGATCACACTTTAGTATTTAATTTATTTTCTAGATTATCTATATATCACTAAATTTCACTTTGAAATCCACTTTAATTTTCGTAAACAACATTTATTATAAAACCCATTTCATTTAGAAAACATCTTATTTTATATTTCCTACCCATTAGTTTATATATAAATATTATCCAGTTGATCAACACAACCCATAATCAATTTCCTCATTAAACATTCCCATTTGAAATTATAAACATGAAGTATTAATTCTATTAATACTTGGGTAGATATGACAAAACCAACCCCAACACATAACCAAAAAACCAGACATCAAGCCAAAAAACCCATTTCACATTCCGAACCAATTTATTTAATCATTTCCATTATGTTTACTGAACCAAACCCAGCCATTAAAAACTTTATTAAACAATTATTTAATTCATTACATCACTATTCAGACAACTATCAGGAACAGAACATAACAAAAAACACAGTATCAGTAATTCATAGTCATCCAAGGGATGAAGATCCATGGTAAATTAATTCACTTCACATTAATGACAGATCATACTATGAACTATAGATATGGGGTGAAGCTTTTTTAATGTAATTAATGGAGATAATTTAGGAAAATTACCCATACCAATCACTACTTTCCTTCTTCCAACTCATCTTACCAGTTAATCATATTAACAGAACCAACCCCCAACTCACAACCGCATCCAGCAACACATTATAGCATAACCAGTTTCGCTTCCCTACTACATAATGAAACCACACCCATACCAACACCATTGTACTAACACATTTCATCCACTACCCCCCTCACACAAACCACATCAATACCACACATCATGTAACCTTACGCACCAATGAAAAACACATTTTTATATTTAATAAGGAATCCATTATTTAATTCCACTTTTTAATTTAGGGGTTTTCATGAAAAATTTATGATATTGTTGAATCCATTTATTATCCTAATATACACGGTTAACCAACTTTTATAGATAAACATTTAAAACAACAACAACATGAATTCTAAAAGTCATCCTGTGTGCAAACAAGGACCCCCAAAAACCATCATTTTTAGTGGGTAGTTAGCCCATACAAATCCCAATATCAATAAAAATAATAACACAACAATATAATGTGTAGCTTCCCTATCCCACTTTAAATTATATTTAAGACGATTAGTTATCTTTCTTAATCTAGTTGAAACCATGTTCAGAAAATTTTATAGTAATAGACCCACCCCACACGATACACAAAAATAGAGATGAAGGAAAAACCTACTTAGAAGAAAAGGTGATCGACACTTCCTATTTGCACCAAGATTGGGGCATGCATGCAGTAAGAAAAACTCTAGTGAAACATGAACCAAAGGCTGTAGCCTGACCGCACGACTTCTATGGTAAGAAGAACTCTAAGCATCCCATACCAAGATAAATAAAGAAGGAATATCAACGATGCAGGGTTTCCAAAATTTTGGAAGATAGAAATAGATCCATGCATTTAGATATGTTTTAGAATTCCAGAAAAGGTAGTTCTAGTCAATACCACATGTTTTGACCAATTAAAATCCTCTATACAATTATGAATTTAAATATAGGATTTATGGAATGTGAATCGGTCTCAAATCCTTTCAAATTTAGTCTTAAAACAATTTTATGTAAAAAAATACTTCAAAAAAGAAAAACTATAAGAATTGGGAACACTATTAAAAAGACATCGTTGGATGAGGTACCACTAGTGAGGCACTACTAGACAAGGCACTACTGGATGAGGAAGCACCAGACAAGGAACCGCGGGATGAGGCACCATTGGATGATTGATCACTAGTGAGCCACTACTAGAGAGTGACCACCAGGGTGAGACACCACCAAATGAGAGACATCTAGACGAGTGATCTCTAGCGAGCCATCACCAATGAGCCACCACTAACAAGCAACTACCAGGGTGAGACACCACTATAGTGAGTTGCTGCCAGGTTGAGACACCGCCATAGTGATCTAACCTAGGGTGATACACCTTCAAAAAGCCATTTCTAGGGTGAGACACCACCAGGGTGATACCATTGGCATGAGGAACCATTGAGAAACTTAGAAAACTGAGAATTTCGAAAAGTATTGAAATGTGTCACATTGAATTCCCATGACACCTCAAACACCATATTTCCACCAAAGTAAGGGGTTATAAAGGCCTAGGCCATTACATATAGTATCGTTGAAGAAGTCATATGGGACTACCCTAATGATCTAAAGAGGTTTCATGATTATTGGAAACAGGAACACTTAATTATGTTTTGTAGAGAACCTATTAGAAGAACCTTTAATTAGAAATGAGGATCCTGGATTTATATTATGAGATTGATGTAAGATAGTTTGGGGATGTATATAGTGATATGTCATACCCTTTTTCAATCATAGATACATAAGAACCAAGTTAGAATGCTTATTATAGAGTATATGCTGAAAGAATTAAAATTTGGACCTATTATATTATGGGGAACCTTTATTATTTCATATAATATTATCTCTATTATATTTAATATAGGTGAACTAAATTTATTAATATCTAGTTTAGTAGTTGAATAATTTAATATATAAGTGTAATTGACAATTTATTCTATGAGTATTAACATACACCTTTGAGTGAGGACATGACAAGAATTTAAATGAAATTTGTTTTTTTTATGATTGGTGATATGGAAATTTCATTGTAATACTTAATCTCATAAATTAATTCATAAGATCTAATAAATGAAATTTACTGTATGGTATAGATTTAGGATTATATTTAAAACCTTAGTAATATATTTTGGTTTACATTAAATCATGGGCTTGTTCAATCTTTTTTTTCAGTAAATAGGATATTCATGTGAGTTGAAAATGAATTTTTATTAGAAAATATAGAGCTTTAACATGATATCTTTTTTGTATTAATTTATTAATAAAATAAAATTATATAACTCAGTTACCCTTAGTATTGGGATAATTTTTTGATATATTTACCAATGATTTTTTAAACTCTTAGCAGAAAGTGAAGTAGAATAATCAATTTAATTTATTATGTATAAAAAGTACTATATTGTGAAATATTTAGGTTATTGTGTCCTTATATTTATTTTAATTACTTCTCAGTTGGAAGATTTAGAGATAAATGGATTTAGTCAACCAAGGGTGTCATACTTGGTGGTTGTATATCTATTTTTTTTAAAATTTAAATTATACCATGTGAATATAAATTGACTACCATATATTAAACTAGTTAACAATGAAAAATAAATCACCCTCACCATGTATTGATGATTCATTAGATCAATTTTAAAGAACTAGGTGATTTAAAAATAATTTATTATCAGTATATCATCTTCAATTAATGGTGAAGAATGAGGAATTTATAAATATGGTTTCTGGGATCACATATAGACATTATGAGTATCTAGTAATTTTATTTTGGGTTACCAATACTCTAATTATATTAATTTCCAAGAGAAAATTCATTTTCAAAAATAGCGTAACTCGTTTATAGTAGTAATGGTGGTTGATATCTCAATTTACATTTTTAGAGGAAGAAAAAAGAATGGATTTTGAATATTATTATATAAATTTTATGGAAACACAATTTATATTGAAATTTATCTAAATAGAAGTAATGATATCATTGGAGTAGATATGTTTTTTGAAATATATGGTTTTATCAGGTTTTTAAAGTATTATAGAAGATTTATTAAGGAATCTTTAATATTATTATCATAGATGATTGTGTTAAGACAGAAGGATATGATATTTGAATGGGGATTAGAGTTATAGAAATATTTAGATGCACTTAATAAATGTTTAAATTATGAATAAGTGTTAATCATTCAACAATCCATAAAATAGTATTCAATATACTCTGATTCCTCTGATATTGTCTTATGATATTAGATTATGAAAGGGTATAATTTTGTATTGTATAGATCTTGAAAAATATTAAAACAGGAGTATAATTATGATTTTAATGACATAAAGTTTGTGGTTTTTTATTTGATATGATGTTTTTAAGGAATTAAATGTTTAGAGATAGGTCATAAAGTAAATAAATTATTAAATTTTAAATTACATTTTCTTTTTGTGAGATATAAATTTGATGATAATATGATGTGTTAATTATTTCAAATAAATAAATATTGATTTTTTATTATACACTAGGAAAGGGTGTTTTTGTACTGAATTCCTAAATACAATAGTTAAAGGAATTGAAAGGAAAATGGTAAATAATAATTTTAAAGGAATATTTATACATATAGGCTCATGAGGAGTGAGATCATATGATATAATATATATATTTTTTTTTTTCACATATATGGTTGTAGAATTTTTAAAAAAGGGGAGGTCAATTGATAAATTTTTGAAGATTATTGATATCCATTCCCTGTATAAAATAGATCATAATCTTGAGTAATGAAAAAATGTTTGGCAGTTCAAAAGGCATGAATCCTAAAGGAATCCAATAAGATGAGACATGAGAGTATATAATTGGAATGAGACATGGTATAGTGGAATAAAAATAAGTATATAATAACTTATGTCAAGGCTACCAAATAAGAAATTCATAACATGTTAGGCTTGTTATAACCACCTGTATACCTACTTAGGGATTGGGATAACCTCCTGTGTACCCTATTTTGGGATTGGGATAACCTCATATGTACCCTTTGAGCTCATAGAAAATTAATCATTTCCCAATAAATTAGAGGGATATATATGTACAACCCAAAAAATAATATTTTTTTATATTTATGACACAAGGTCATATAATATTTATCATATCAGAACCCATGAAATGAAATGAGTTTCATAAACATTCCATTATAGCATAACCTGTGGAAATGCAACAGGTTTTATAAAAATACTATCATTACAATTATAAACCCTAAAGATAAATAAAAATAATTGTATCATTGGATCATAAAACTTGTATGGGTTAGGTAACATCAAATGATGTCATCTTATATGGGAAATTATTTTGAAATATCAATTTGAACATTTATTAAGGAAAATAACCTTTACATTTTGAAATCAATTAACTAAAATCTAAAAGTTTCCAAAAAAATTATGGAAACAATTTTCTTTTTAAATAAAAATTGAAAATTTTAAGGTAATATTCAATGCATTGAGTGGTTATGATTTTGGGAAATTCTGTTCATGATGTATAAGTTAAAAGAAAATATTTCATTACACTTTTGTAAAAAAATCAAACAGAACCTCATTTAGAAAATGATAATAATATTAATTTCGAACTATTTTGTAAAAAGTATAACATGGTTAAAAATAAATTTATATAATCATAATATAATAGTAAAATAATTCATTAAAATATTTTTATAAAATTTGGATATGTAAGAAAAAGGGTTTTTAAAAAAAGAGAGAAGTAAAGTCAATTTTCCTTAAAAACATAATTTCAGTCTCTTGGGAACTTATGGTGGGGAAAGGAAAGGGAAAATTGTATTTTAAATAAATAACCATATAAAAAGAAAATTCAAAAGTTTCATGAGATTAATGTTATAATATTTCATCATAAAAAACTTAATGTAAATAACCCCGATAAGCAATGAGATTGTAACATAATACCCTTACAACTTTGGTAACTTTTGAATCATAAGTCCATGAAATAAATTTATTTATATGGTTATATAAATCTATATAATTTTAATAGGAATAATAATAAAATAAATTCATGGTGTGTATATAAAAAAACAAAATAAATAATTTATGTATAATACATGTGTCCCATAGATATAAAAGTGAGACAAATTACCTTACCCCGAGATACACTTGTTTCGAAGTCATTCTAACCTCTTGTATAATAAATTTGAATTTATTATACTTCTATAAATTAATCAAATAATTTTTTATTATATAATATATATTTTCATTATATTCATATATTTATATTCATTCTTAATGTTAGAGATAGAAAATAAATTACACCGTTTATAGAGATGGTAGGCTGTACGTATGCAAGAACACAATTTTCATTTTTTGAAGTATGTAATAAAATAAAGGTAAATAATAATAAAAATTACAAGTATAATTATTATATCCTGTAAAGTATATCTATTCATAATATTTATCCTCATTGCTGTCCAAATAAAATATAAATAAAAAAAGAATCACATCCTTTTGTGGAGGTGGTTGTCCACACATACGTATGAGAGACATTATCATTTTCCATCGATTTAAAGTAAGATTATAGATAATATATTGTAATTAATGAATAATAATTATTTCATAAATATCATATATAAAATTTAAACCTTTCATAATAACCGTCCATGAATGATGGTGGTGGAAAATCAATTGTACCGCTACCTGGAGATGGTAATCCATATGCACGAATGAACGATGCCTACACTTTCAATTTGATGAAAAGATTTTGGATATGAGTATTTTCATAATAATTTTTTTTAATAATATAAAGGATAATGAAGTTATTATTTTATGATAAATACCATATAATTATTAGAAGTATAAGAAGAAGTAAATTGAAAGATGTCGTGTAAGAGGACTATATCTCTTTCAAGATACCAACATTAAATCCTTTGTTAAGAAACTTAGGTTTTGACTTTTTAGTAGATAAAAACCTAAAAAAATTTCCAAGGATGTTTATATTTGAATTTTCTAGGGTATGATACTTATATATGGATCAATTTGATGCAAAGAATATAAATAAGCGGTTTCACACTTGGAATTTCTTAAATGATTTAATTATAATAAAGTCATTATTAATACAAATGGTTCAAAATGGAATATAAATGGATAGAGTATTAAATTTTAGACAATATAATATAAAATTTTCCTCTTTTTTTTTATTTTTATGACTTTTAAGTAATTTAATAAAAAATTATTTTGATAAAATATCATTAATGCATGTTTTAACACTATTCAATTTTTTACATAAAATTTATAAATACAAAGCTTTAATTATAATATAATTATTTAAAATAACACTAATATGTAATATTAATATGAAAGATTCTTATAACATATTTATTTACTCATATTATATTAATTTTAATATTTTCAAAATTATTTATTATATTTTTTTATGAATAGGAGAAATACTTTATTCGTATTGCATAAGAATTTAAGCTAATTTTATAATTACTAAAAATTATAAATATATTTCAATCATGAAAATAATTTAATTAATATATTAATTACCATAAATTTTCTAAAATAACTATTTTTTTACATATATGAATATATAAATGATATTTTAAAATAAGAGAGTGACACTTTGAAACAATTTTTATTTTATATATTATAAATGTAATTTTTTTTCAAATTATCCATTAAAAAAATTAAATATTGACCCTAAGATGATAATTGTTTAATTTAATTCATCTAAAAATAATTAAGATGAAAAATTATGCCCCCATCCCATAGTTTAAACCTAGATTAACTCGATTTAAATTTTATCAAGGTGATAAATTTTACAGTAGTTATTATAAATGTTGAACAAAATATAAGGGACCTATTTACCAAATACGAACCATTTTATTCTATGTATTAAATTAATATTATCAAATTTAATTTCTATATGTTGAATAAATTAATTTTAAAATATGTGTGCAACATGCAACAAAAACAACTTTTTAGAAAAATAAATTTTTTGTATAAAACTTAGTTTATTCTTATCCCATACCCAGGAAAAAAATTAAATGATTATTAAAAAATAAATTTAATATATAAAATATAAATTTCAATTAAATAATTCACAAATATTTATTAATTTAATTTATTAGGATAAAAATACAATATGTGCATAAAAATAGTTTTTTAAGAAAAACATCTCTTTTACATTCAAATGCTTTTTATTTGTATTTTTAATTAATTGATACCCAATGAATTAATTTTATAAATGTGTATGACATAAATTTTAATAATTTATTTATCCCTATTAATGACCACCAATCCAATGTCTATGTTATAACATAAATTAATAACAATTTAATAGTATATCAATGTTTTTTAGACCTATTATTGAATTTAACACAAGCTATTAATAAATTATATTTATTTACAAAAAATATTTCATAAAATATTAGGGTGTTACACCATTTATATATATTTTCTAAATAAAATTATTGAAAAATTATTTTCCAAAAAATAAATCTTTGATTCACATCCTTCATAGCTAAGATTTACATAAAAGTTGAGTGATCATTAAAGACAATCACATTCAGCGAAATAGTTACTACTCAAATGTTTCAATAGAAAATGTTACATTTCATAAATCCATTTCAGTAGTGTTATAATTAATTTTATCATATTATAGTAACCTAAAAGAAAATTACACCAAATAAATCATCTTTTATTGTCATTTTCCAAAGACAAACCATAATTTCCACATCACTAGCATCACACATAACATCAAATAGAATATTCTCATCTGGGGTGATGATGATGGGTGGAGGAATAATTTTTTCATTATGTATGTTGAATGAATATATCCATTTATCTTACAAATAAAATGGTTTATCCTTTAATAATAATAGAAAATGTGGATTTTTGATTATTTAGAAATCCTTTATGAACCTCTAGTACAAATATTCATGCACAAAGATACTATTAATAAAAGTCAAATTTTCAATGGTAAGAAGTTTTTTAAAGACCTAAATTTTATAATTATTAACATCAATTCCAATATTAGGGATTTTATGAACGAAAAATATCCTTTAAATTAACATAATTTTATATTTTTCATAGTTAATTAAAAGGTTGGTGTTAACTAATAATCCCATAACTAATTAATGATTATATAATAAGATCTCAAATGTAGTTCCAACTATGGTGAAATCATTAATAAACTCCATTATAATCCTCTCATAATTTTCAAATAAAATAGTTATCATGAAACTTTAGAAGGTGGCCTCAGAACCACATATTCCAAAAGGCATTCACTCATAGGATAATTTTTCCTAACGGGGAAGTGAAAGTGGTCCTTTTATGGTCTTTATGTGATTCTATAATTTGGTTGTAATTAGAAATAGAATTAAGAAAATAGAATAAGTCATTATTGGTAAGACTCTTAATAAAAGAATCTAAAAATGAAGTTGGAATATTATCTTTCATAGTGGTTGATTTATATTTCTTATAGTCAATATATACTCTCAATTTAGTCACTTTACAAGTTTAAACTTGTTAATTTTTACCATTTTTAATTATTATGACTTCTAGTTTTTTTGAAAACATATTAACAAGATTTACCCCATGGATTTTAAAAATAAAAAAATAATATTCTAGGATATAACAGATGAATAAATTTTTATCTAAAAATATCCCCCATGTTAGGATTTAACCTTATATATCCCTTTAATATTGGATTGTTTTCTGGATCCATATGGATTTTATGAATAAAGTATAAAGGGATGATTCCTTTTACATCATAGATATACCATCCAAAAGAAGATTTTAAATTTTTCAACACACTCAACACCCTTTCTTATTAACTATTATAAAAATTTATAGAAATGTTACAGGAAGTGTGGGACTTTGTTTTAAAAAAGAATATTTCAAATGATTTAGAAGTCACTTTATCTAATATATGGTTATTTTAAAATATAATGGAGGCTATTAGTCCCAGATAACATTAGTTCCTTAATATTTCTTTTAAAAAAATAAATATAGTTAGAATACAACTTGACCTTATTACTATATATATGAAACAACTCACAACACTCAAAATTCATATATAAAGAAAATATATATTCCCCAAACAAATCAATAAAATTATCTTGAAATTCACCCTCATATTTATCAAAATATTCCAACATAACACCTATACAAATATCTGAAATGTTTTCTTTGATATAAATACAAATTTCCTTATCTTATATGAAATCTAGAAATACATTTTCCAGTATATCAAAAGGTTCCTCAATGTTAAAAAACTCAACTATAGAGAAGATCTCCTCAATAGTAGATTCATTATGATGGTAAAAAACAATAAATTCATTGATTTTTTTTCACAAAAATTTAAAATAAACATCCCATTTGAAACATTTATCATAGTTTATCCTCTAGATTAGAAAACCCAAACTTGAATTATATGGAAACTTTTTTCTGAATTCCTGTTCAAGATAAGAAAATTAGTGGGTAAAAAAATCATTCCAACTCCTACAACAATATCATATACCCTACCTATTGGGAGTTTGATGGAATGGGTAGCCAGTTATAGGATAAATGTTATAGGTTGTAGTTCCTCAAATCTCATATATCGAAATAGAGAGTAATAAATAAAATTTATTTTTTCAGAAAGTTCACATGAGAAATCGAGTTGACCAATATTCCCTAAATTATAATAAATATAAAATCTCCTTGAATCATTGAATTTTGGTGGATTTTATTTTAATGTACAAAACTACACTCTTAATTGAGGTTGTAAGTAACAATCAAGTCAAGATATTTCTTCCTAGAAAATCTTTTTTAAGAGATTTAAGATATTAATGAATCTTGATCAAATCTTGATTAATTTTAATGTTCAATCAAAACTCATCGAAAAATCATTAGGACATTGAGATGTTAATTCTTTGGATTATTGTTTTTTAGTTTTTGAGAGAAATTAATGGTTTATAAAATGTTCTGTAGAACATTGGGTAAGCCCTTAATTTTATATTGAATTATTTCATTCCCTTTGTTATTTTATATTTTAGATTATTTTTTTCTCTTATTTTTCTGATCTAATTTTTTTTATTTAATTCATTTTTAGTGCTAGTTCTTATTATATGTTCCCAAAGATATTTTAGACCACTAATTTTTATTACTAAAATTACATTTTCTCTTGGGTTGGACTTAGTTTATCTGGGAAACTTTCCTTTTTCTCTCCCTCCTTATCCCCTATCCATGTGACTGGATTAATTTTGTAGATTATTAATATCATTTGTTAATGAATTTTTTTTGAGATTCTATACCAGCTTTATGTATTGTATCTTAAGGATTCATACTATTTATAATTTTTTGTAAGATACCTTTTAAATTTATCATTGAATTAGATTCATCATCCCCAATTTTATCAGGGAATTTTTTCTTTGGATGTTGTTGAATACTCAAGGGAGTTTCTTACCTAACCATTCCATGCTATCTCAATGAGAAGTTTGGTTAATTCTTAAATAATTAGTAGTAAGTTTTTGAGAATTGATCATCCCTAGACTACATTCTAGGTCCATAGCTAGAAAAATTATCATTTTAAAGAAACTAGTCTAGAATATAAATGTTTTAATAATAATTATACGAATGAAAACACACACAATATTAGTAGAATTACTTACTAGGTTATTTTAAATTGGAAATCATAGCAACTGGTGAATTATTTTCCTAAATATAATTTTTTCCTTTTAGTGTATATTTATCATTCTAGAAAATTTTTGTTTTTAATTTTAAAAAAATCTATTAAAAATAAATTTTAGACTCTTATGAAATATTATAAGACAAATATCCTCTAGATAATTGATCAATAATTATTTTATTATAATGTATGAGTCCATTTAAAAAGTCTCAATGATATTTTTTTTCAAACTGATGGTATTGAAATTTTCTAAGAATACCACTAAAACATTTCTTGGTTTTATGTAACATCTTACCCTTATCTTACCTAACTTGAATTATTTTATTTAAAATTTCAGATATCATCCTCATAGAGTATAATTTAACAAAACAATAATTGAATACCTGATCACATGCTTCAAATATATCCTATTGTAACTACTAAAACCATTTCCTAACATTACATTTGAGAAAAAAATATAAAAACACCCAATTTAACCTCTTCATAAATCATCCCTTATAGTGGAATCTACAATACCAAAATATATAAGTTCCTATTGAATTCAAGAGAATCTTTGTTCAAAATTCTATTGAAGGATGACTACAAAAAAAATAATGACTATTTTATCTCAAGTTTTTAGGATGCAGTGTAATTCCAATAAACAGTGTATTGCTTGAAACCATGGTAAAATGGAACTCTATATCCTTACGCCTCAATATTAAATAATTTCTAGATTGAGGTGGGTTAATGTTTTCATTGTTAATATTGAGAACATCCCTAATTTTTCTATTTTAATTTTCCTTTTTAGATTACTCATGTTTTATTTTATTTATAGAATAAGGGACACTGGTATTTATAGATTTTTTCTTATTTTCATGAATAAAATAGTTTTTAGGAAAAAAAAATTATTTTTTAAATTTTATGACTTTTATTTAAAATTATTTTAAATTGGTTTTTTGACATGGTCCCTCATATGTTCTCTAAAACAACGCCGATGATTTAGTGATGGTTATTTCTCAACCAAACCAAATTTATTTATTATAATCCATTATAAATAAATTATCTTTTTATGTAGGGTCAATACATAGATAAAAACTAACAATATGTATGAGTGAACAATTTTAAAAACAAATAAATAAAAAAAATTACAAGAAATAATGATAAACTCATATTGAGTGAAAATAAGTTGATGAGAAAGTTATTATTCTAATAGGGTGTAACAATTTAAAATTTATTAGACTAGAGAAGTGAGTTGTGATAAATATTGTAAAATAAAGAGGAATTTTATGAAAGTTTAACTCTTAAATCTCTATGATCATTTATAATGTACTTAACCAACATACACTAAAATATTTCTTACTCACTTTTTCAAAGAGAAGAAGAGTGCATGTCAGGCTCCACAAATTGTGAAATGTGAAATTAAACACTATCAAATACGATGAGTGGATTAAATAACATATAATAAATAGTATCTTAGGCTTTGGATGATTTCTTTATATTTATTTCAAAATTTATTTTTAGATTATTTTTTAAATAGAAATGCTCTTAACAGTTATAAAAACTAAATTTTGGATCAAATATCATTGATTTTTTTTATATTTGAAAAATTTAATACTTGGAGAATGAAAATAAGGAAAGTTATCTAGTTTGATAATATAAGACAAAATTTATGGTCAATAAGAGAATGTAATAAATATAATTCCCCATGAATAGTCATCCAAAAATAATTTTAGAAAAAAATATTTTCAATATTGAATTCACATAAGAATAATTATGAGAACCATATCAGACAAGTGATATAGGATGAATTCCAATCAATGAAGTCATATATCCTTCATCTTGTTGATTATAATCCTCTCCAATATCCCTCACATCAGTTGTGATATGTCTAATATATTCCTTGTGAACCATCTATATCCAATGTTATGATGTGTCATGATGATCCATCAATCAATAGATTGAAAAAAACCTCAGTGTGAGACTCAAATTAAGAATATTTTTCATGGAAACTCTAGCCAGAGTATCATATACTCATCTCTTAATGTCTCTCTTATGTTTACAATTATCACACCTATCACTGATCATTATATCATTCTAAAGAATTGATTAGTACCCCAAAATTAATTCACTCATCTATAAATGGGTAGGGTATACCTCTATATAACCAGAGCATCTCTAGCTCCTCTAACAAACATCACAATGATCCCTATATTCATCAAGATAAACTCCCTCATTTTTTGAATTTCTATTCTATGTTTATTTTCCAAAGTTTATTTTTTGGAACTTCATCTGGGAAAGTCATTGAGAATTAAAATATAGACAAACCATAATCATATGAGGTCATTCAAAATTGAGATCTAGGTCCTGATATGAGAATTTACAATATCTTTTACAATCCAAAAATATTTCACAAATGATAAATAAAATTAAAGATATAACTTCAAAATATTTTATATCTAAAATATAATTTCCCAAAATAAATACTGGAAAATTATGTTTCAATGATTTTTAACCCAAATTTAGAAGAAATAAATGATCCTAATTTTATGAGATAAATTAAATCAAGAATCAATTAATAATTAAATCCTAAAAGTCATAATTTTTTCAAGATATTATATTAATTATAATTTTCAATAGTAGATTGAAAAATCATCAATAAATCTCAGTTATAAACTTATTTTATTATAAAATATTAAATTAAAAAAATGGATAGAGTACATAAAAGTGCATAAAAATTGGCCACATTAGTTGTTTACTGTGTAAAATTTGAATATGAAATCAAATTTTCCAAAGAGTCATAGTTATATTTACTAATACTATAGGGAATAAGTAAATTGTAGTTGAAATAAGTTGATAATTTAAATTTGGATTTTAAATTTTAATATGAACATGAAGACTCTATAGATTACCAAATGAAATAAATTCAATACTCATTTGTGAATACAATTTATATGTTGGAAATAGAATGTAATGAGCGAAGAAAGAGAAGAAAAAGTATATACTTGTTATTGTGTATATATAAATAGAAGATAAAGAAGAGGAATGAGGAGAAGAAGAAGCATAACAACAACATTATGAAACTCCATTTTGATGGAAGAATCTATTGATGTTTATAGAAATAAATTTATTATTTTTATTGTATGGTTTCATTGTAAAAAGATGAGAGATATTTATTTATGGTGAGTAAAGGATAAAAATTTCTTGTTTTTATTATACCTGATTTAACTAGTGAACTATATTATCTCAGGTGAATCCAGATCATGATAAAGACTAGAAACTAGTTTTCATCTATGAACCTTATAAATATTTTATACCTAATGTTTTTGTTTATTATGGTGTAGAACAATGATCTATTATTAAATTTAATTGGGGAATATATTTTTTTCCAAAAGAAAAATAAAAATATTTTAAATCACTTATTTACCTCCCTCAGTGAATTCTCGTAGATCTTGATAGTCCTTTTCAAAATGATAAATTGAGAAAACGTTCTATCTATGAAGATATCTCTCATTTATTGAAATAATTATATAATTAAACATGTTAGTTTAATTTTTTTTACAAATAAATTAATGAAAAATTAATTAAATAAATAAATTAAATAGATTAAAAGAGATACAATATTAGATAAATATCACAATAAAATGTATTTTGGAATAAATTCAATATTTTTAGTGATAGGGTTTCCAATGTGTGCTTAAAATGAGGAAAATTAAATATTAATGCACCTATTTGAAAAATTAAATTTTTAAAAACAAAAAATGTGTGATAAAATGTGTGAATTTATTTTTAGCATTATAATCATCCAAATTATACTAAAATGAATGGAAAAAATAGAAATAATTATAATATAATTAGGAATCCCAATGGTAGGGGGTCAATTAGAGTCCCCTCAAAATAGGGCCAAATAACCCTGATTCAGTGTCCAACTGATCATATATACGAGACATGTCATATAAATAAAAATGTGCATCACCCTTTATCTATATCGATTCACCAATTCTTATGTCTTGATTAACCAATCGATCTTAAAAATTAAACCTTTAGTATTATGGTCTATTATAATCATATCAAAAGATAATTATTAATTACATAAGGAAATATCATATAAATCATATTTTTTACATTGTTTTTTTACTAGTTATAATATTTGACTATATATTATTGATCAATACATCCATTAGGAACTAAAACTCTCTTATGATTAATTTATTGACAAAATAATGTGTTTATTTTGGGGAAATAAAGACATTAACTAAGCAAAAGAAACCATATCAAGTGAAATAAGATAAAAGACATCAATCACATACAATATATCATTAACTAATCCTTCTAAATTATGACATCAGGGATAAAATTCTATTCAACTCAGTCAAATTAGTAATGGATGTTGCAGTTATGGATTGAATAATCTATAACCTCCAACTTCCCTCGTTGATCCCCATGATTAATCCTAGGTAATCTTTTACATCAATTCCAAAAGGTCTAAAATTCAATCTATACTACAAGTATAGAGTTCTATACAATATATCACTATGATCACTATAAGATTATCTATATGATGTGGATATACTCTCCATAGATCCAATTAATTTATAGAATAATTATGCAATTAAAATTTTCCAATATGATGTTGAAAATGATCATTCCACTACAATAAATTAAACTAAGATAATACCATCATAATATTTATCCATTATCTAGAGGAATGTTTGTGATGTTTAACTAATCTAAATGGATCAACTCAAAAAAATTAGACCTCATATCTCAAAAATCAACCAAAAATTTATTCTCTAAAATATTTTCTCTCTCTCAAACCTCAATTTGATATGGATGAAAATAAAAATGACCCATTTTTGAATATTTTTCCTTAGGACTTACTCAAATTGACAATCCCCTATGATCTCATAAACCACTATTTAATATGAGAAAATTTCTAGGTTTATCAATAAAAATGTATAATCCTAGTTAGTTGAACTAACTTTTTAAAAAGTCATTTATTCCATGAACCTAACATAACATGAGGTATATGGATAATATATCTTTTCAAATATCATATAAAAATAATTTCAAGCCATAAACTCCTCATTCTCTATCAAAAGTTTCAATAATTTCCAACATCCAGTAATACAAAAAAAGTCTCTCTTCAAACACCACACATTTATGGACGTGCGTCTTTAGTAGAGAAAACATCATAGTAGTATCCTACAGAAATATGTCGCCTCTTACCCTAGAACAAATTTAGCACCTTCATCTCAAAAATGTGATTTAAACTTTATTCCATGCTCCATCCATACTCCACCTAAAGAAAAAATTTCCTAATGGTGTGCATTCCTAAAAGAATTGTCCATCTAAATTTTATCCTTTGAAATTTTGTATAATAATGTGTATAGAAAATTTATTCATTAACTAATGTAATATCATAGGATATATATATGTGTAATAATTCTATATTTAATGTTAATTGATGATCAACTCATTATTCATGATTTGATAAAGAAAATATATATGACATAGAATTTTTATTAACCCATTTTCCATTATAAAAAAATTACCCTTAAAAAAATTTAATTACATACATAGACTATGAAATGCTTTCCATAATACAGTTATTGATGAAACCAAATTGGAAAATGTATTAATTATAATTAGTTCTCCAATAAATAGATAGGAAATTAGATTCCTTGCATAGAAATATACCAAGATTCAGATTCTTGGATAGGTTCCCTTTCCCAAAAGATGAGATATTGGTTCATCATCAATATTGTCCTAAATTAAAACCCAAATCCTACCAACACATCACAATCCTAGATTTGATAACACTTTAACCTGACCCAACTGAAGTGAGATCTCAACAATGTCAGATTGTGTTCTATTAAGGATATATAAACACTTTATCTAATAAAATTTTAACATATAAAAACTAATCAAGGATATTATCTTAGGATAATCCAATAAAGTAAAATGGCTATACAATTATCACATTCCAAGTGTATTCTAAGTGGTCCTAGTAAAGGTGGAACTGGATATACATGAACCTATATTTATAAAATTACCCTTCTCTTAGATTCTCTATATTTATAATATGATCAATATATGAACACATGGACTGGGATTATAATTTTTTTAAATTATGAACTATTATGTAATTATGGAGTATATAAAAAGAGTTTAAAGTGAGAATGATGAAAATATAGTGACATTAACTATGATTATAGGATATAATTATAACTAAATAATTAAATAGTAAAAAAATTATTTAATGTTTGTGAAAAAATAAGAGATTAAAAAATATAAAACTCAAGAAAAATATTGGTTTTATAGTTGGTTATTAAGGTTGAATTTTGGGTATTTATTGGTGATGTCTGGTAAGAATTTCTATTTATTATAATTAAAACATCACATGAGGTTCAATTATGTCATGTTTTTATTAAATAGTTCAATATTTTAAAATTGATAATATTTATCTATTTTTACTCTTTGAATATCTTCTTTTAGATATTTTTCTTCCTTATTGTTTGTTTCATTTTACTATATTTTAATATTAAGTACTATATTTTAATATTTTTTTAATGAATAATATTTTCCAAATTACAAATTTTTTACATCATAGTTCTACATTAAAAATATATTTAATAAAAACAAAACTCCTAGTTTGGTAAATTGAAATAAGATTTAATTATAATAAAACATAAATATTATTTTATAAGTCATTAATTTTTTCTTAAAAGAGTGATTAATTTCAATATAAATCACACATGAAATATTTTCTAAATTTTTACACACATAATAACTCATTAATCTATAACATTATGAGAGTGAGATGTCTAAAATATTAGTATATAAATGCACATCCTTTACTATGATATACCTAATAGGGATTTCTAAAAGCTTAAACTTCTCACATAAATGAAATTTTTATAGCCATTAGTACCTAATAGAAACTATAAATCCTATATTTGAATTACTCTTATAGATATATACCCATCATCCACTTAATTATCAATAAACATCTCTGTATTTTTATGATGTATGTATAAATGTGAGTTATAAACTTCATATAACAGCTCTTTTTACTCTACTATTGAGCTGTACATGAACTAATTCCAAATATCAGGTATCCATCATATTAAAATTTAATTTGGGTAGTCATCCACTTTATATAGATACTAATTTCCATTAAAATATAATGTTATTTTGACATTTTTTAATTTTTTCTATAACAAATATAATTTGATAATTTCATGATAAATGTAAAACTTTATCCCTTACATGAAAATCCTATAACCCACCCCAAAAGATAGTTTAAAATTCTTAATTTATCAATACTTATCATGAATAAAACACAATTTTCCTCTCTAATTAATATATTATCTAAAACATGTAATTAATTATGATGAAAATGGATGAATCAATCATAATGTTTAGAAATATGTAACCACATTTAACCCATTTTCAATTTGTTTAAATCTTTTTGTGTGAATATAAAAATTATCCTTGTTTGGTGTGTATAAATGTCACACTATTCTCAACAATTTTTGTATATCTATATCGATAAAAAAACATGGTTGATAATCACAATTAATGAGAGGGTTATTTTTTCCAATAAGGCTTCAAATATTAGGTTGAATAAGTTACTGAAAAATCATTCAATCAAAACATATATCTATTCTTTTTTTAACCACATATTTATATAATTCACCTTTCCCTATTATAATGGAAAAACAGTTCAATGAGTATCTTTTTATAAATATTTTAACATCCTTTTAGTTTCCACTATCTTTAATTTAACACGTTAACTTTTATCCTTAACACTATGTTAATTAATAATTAAACTAACATGAAATATTAATAATAACGCATTAATTGAATCAATATAATAAAATTTATTATAAAATATTTTATTCATCATTTTATGACCACATCTATTGATATTTCTTCCTTGATGTCTACATGACTAATGAAATAATCCCACTATATCTAAAAGTTGTATACACAAAATTCTACCTACCACTCATTTTCCATATTGGTTTTAAATACATTCCAAAAATGAGTTTCATGTTCCAATTTACTCAGGGATTATAAAAAATATATTATTAAAATGTGATATAAAATTTTATATACAACTATATTCTTTGAAAACTTGACTCATTAAATCAATAAATATTAATTATTCCTCCATTTACATAAAAGAAAATATTTTAAACTCATATTGACCATTTCATTTATGGGAAATTTTATTACATATATATACTTCCTTTACCTTCATTAGGTGATAATGTAATTTAATTTCATTACTAAAACTACATTAATCCCCTTATATTTAATCTATAAAATCCTTAATTTTATTTAATATGATTTTTTTTATTTTTTTTGTTTTTAAAATCTATATATTCAATGTAAAAAAATTGAATAATAATAATTTTTAACAAAAAATAATATCCCAAATGTAACGTTCCAAAAAGGATAGATATATTGTTATATAATTCAAGTAATAGTTTTTTAATTTCAACAATATAAATTGAATTTTTTTAATAAATTTTTTTATTATTTTTTTTGTATAATCTCAATGGAGATGGAAATTTAATAATATAGGGAGGTCGATAACACATCCAAAAATAAATCAATATACACTAATATAATGTATTTATTTTATATTTATTTATCATTTTTTCTTTTAGGACCATAAATTTATTCATTAAACTTCACTATGGTGTGCTATAGGGGGTTTAACTAACATGAATGCTTTGGAATATTTATCCATTAAATGAAGTTATTCATTAAAACTTAAAAAAAATAATGTTTATTTCTATTTTTAATTAATTTCGGTTTTATATTTTAAAATTCAATTGATTAAAAATATTGAATTATTTTTTTTATTTTTTTATAGTGACCATGTTTGTAATAATATTGTATGTACAGAGACAAATAAAGTAATTCACACATAATTTTGTTACATTTAATTTCCCACATATTATTTTAGCTATTAAATCTATTTTTTATTTTTATAATATTAATTTATCATTATTTATAATATTAATGTAAATAAAGGATATCATAAAACTTTAAGGAAATAGAGTGCGATGTAATTTTGAATACACAATTTCATTACCTTAAACCATTCCATTAAATTTTATAAATATATTATTGTAAATATTATATCCCCAATCCTTGGGAATTATTTTTCATATTTTTCTTGGGTCATAAGACATTATTTCAAATTGTTCCAGATATTCATTCAGATGATAAATTGAACATTGGAAGGTTCCCTTTTTCTATTTCTATAATTTATAAATGGTGGAAAATAAATTCTCTCTATATTCTCCTTTTTCGGTTGTCATGAAATTTTGAGTTATGCCTTCCTCTTCTTTTCAAACATTCCCTTTGGAAATTTTTATTTAAGAACCCATTCTATGTATTTATATCACTTTTCATAATATCCTTGTTTGTATAAAATGATTAATGTAATATTACCATATATATTCATCTATATAACCATTAATGAATTGGTAAAATATATCTAATGGTTAAAAATATTATAAATATTAGTATTTAATATCCATGTGATGTCAATTACATACTCTGAAATTGTATCCTCCTATTTTTTATAGAATCAAAACATTTCCCTCCACCCCTGATCAATTTTCATGTGAAAAGTGATTCATTAAAAAAATATTTTTATTTAATTACACTATATAATTTTCAACATTTTCCTCTTTCTTGATGTTTTTAATCAATAAACACCAAGATAATTATTTGACTATATTCAAAAAATTATAATCAAAATATTTTTTTTGCATGCTTATAACATGAATATATTTTATAGATAATTTATATAGTAATAAACTATAATCAAAATTTTAGTTCCATTAAATAATAAAGGTTCATTCCTTTTTGATATTTTCTATGTTTTCAAGACTTATTGTTGGGAACCTACTTTATCCACAGAGGCACAATTATTAGATATAAAACGGGTTAACATCCTTGAATGGTGTAAATTTTCATAATTCCAAATCCCTTTCCAATAGGGTGGTCATTAAAGAAGAGAATTTATTTACTTATTTTATATTATTTGATATTGACATACTTTTTACCTATTAATATAGACATATTTTCTAGAAAATTTAATTACATAACTACTTTTTACATAATACTATTAATAATATAAAAATTTATTATAAAATATATTTTAATGCCAAATATTTATATAATTATTTTATAGAACACTTAATAACAACCTATTGGGTGGATAAATAAGATCATAAATTACCCCCAAAAGACAATATCTAGGTTATATAACTATTCAATTTTTCCCACATGAATCATATTTTTTAGAAAAAGTCCCCTAATTTTTCAACTAAATAGGTCTAGTGGATGAACAATTGCGTAAATCATAAATTTCATGGAAATAATTTTTTTTGAAGATTTTATAAATTCAAAAACAAACCATAGACTTGTCTAAGTTATAATTTTATTCCAATACAAAATGATTCCCAATATTTTTCATAGATTTCATCATATAGTCCTTGTTATCTACCAATATTGATATAAATATAATTCAAAAAGGTTTTTAAAAAAAGTATTTATATAGTAAATATAAATACCCTAACTCTAGTCACCTAGGGTTGAAATATATTTATTACATAATATAAAATTAACTGAGATTGATTAAAAGGATAAAAAATATTTTAATGTGATTAGACACATATTAAAACAATACATTCACAACATTTTAAAATTGAATGCTTTATAAATTCTAATTAATATATATTCCCTCATACATGATAAAATAACATATATTAAGATATATAATGTATTATAATACACATGTAAATTCAAGCAAACATAAAGAAGAGTATGAACTCAAAAAATAGTTATATCAAATTCTTAATAACTATTAAGTGAACAAATAAGATTAAAATTTTAAAAATAAAAATAATATAATGTAAAGAAAAATAGAAAACATTATTACATATCAGGAAATAATAGAATATAAAATTAGGATGCCTTAAAATTTTGGGGATATCAAAAACACAAAGCTAAAGCCTTGTGCCATTAAAATATAGTTTAATGGGTTAAGATTCCAATACTACCCACCAAAAATATTATCTCATGTGAATTTTCATTAAATTTGAGGAATGAATAGTTTTAGTCCCAACCTGTTACTTATATAGTATATATCCAAATCATCACATCCAAAAAAAATATTCGTACAAATACATGACATAATGATCATGTGTAACAAATGAATGATAAAAAATATTAAGTGGATTATCTTTATAAAATTAATAATAGGGTTAAAGGTTTTCTAAATTAGTGAAATTAAATGAATTCATATAAAATTATCATTATATAAATTAAAAATAAAATTGATACAATATAAAGAATATTTTTAGATGTAACTCATGAATGGGTGTTATTTAAATGTAGTTAATAATGGGTTATAGAGGCAATAAATATAAAGTAATCCTTTAATTTTTAAGGATTTGGAAACTATAGATAAAATTAAATTGGCGTATATAAATTCTCCTCTTAGGAAATCACTGAGATTAATTGATTCCAATACTAATGGTTCTATGATTTTCCAGTACCATGAGTATTCTTAGTGTTCTTGGATTGGGTTGAAATAATGTATAACATCAACTATTTCATAGAAAAAATTTCATTTTATATTTTTTATATCTGAAATACCTTAGATACAAGATTACATACCCTAAGACTATATAAAAAGAATATATATTTTATATTTAATAATAAAGTATGAATATTTTGAAATTTACCAAACCATATATTGAATTTATAGAGATAAATAAGATAATGAAAAATGTGTTTATGATGGAGAAGGAAAAATTGAATATGTCTCTATCATTAAATTCCCTTTCATTATTTCTTTAAAACTATCTCATCTATACCTCAATGATCTATAAATATTGAGTAGAAAAATATACGGGGAAAATTAATTTCCTAAAATGGGATAACTAACAGATTTAGTGAAAAGGGAATATTATATGTATGTTTTTATTTATAGATTATTCTATACAGAATTATGCTAGTTAAGATAATAATAACATTCACATGGGGTTAAATAGTAAAATTTTATTAGTGAAATGGTAAAAATATTTTAAAACAATATTATTTTACCTTTTCTGATATTCATATTTCCTCAAGAGACTTCTTTATTTTATTCCTCCTGATTTTTTATAAAATATCATAGTATATTACATTTCACTATTGGATATTAAATCGAACCCTTTACCAAAAATTATATATTTCACATGTACCATATTATAAAATATAACTTATAGAACATTAATCTCATTTATAAAAATATATCTCTATATATGATATATGTTTTTATTAATTGAATTTATTAATACAAAAAAATGGTATTAGGGTGAGAAACATTTTTTAAAACTTAATTATTTTACTACATTGTGAATTATAGAAATAATATCATACTAAGTCTAATATATATATAACAACTATTTGTAGTTTTACTGATTTTTTCAAAGAATGAATTATATTAGACTTAAAATTTGGATTTTATTTTAACACTAGGAGATATGTCAGTCACAATTTTAATTAAATTATTCTTTTTGAAACATTTTCAAATAACTGTGGGGTGTTTTGAGTGAAAATATAAAAAGTGACATCTTTTCAGAAATAAAGGCCTCATAAGGAAAAAAGAAACTTTTATGTAAACAGAACCACAAAATAAAAATAGGTTAATTTTGTAACTCTAGTTATTCCATTTAATACTTTTAAATATTTTTAAGAATATTTTGGAAGCCAAGAACTAAGTGGGAATGGAATTCCTTAGTCTGAAGCAGATCGATGCAGTGATATTAAAAATATTAAAAATATTATATCATATGAAATTTTTTTCTATGAAACATGTAATGAATCTTGAATGGAGTCTTGAATTAGAAATCTGAGATCACATTTGTGTTTATAATATGGGTTTTACGATTGGTGTGGCAAAAAAATTGTCGATATTGGGCACCCGGTTGGTGGAGATTGTTAACAGGACATTAATAAGGGATTTATTAATTTAATAAAATGAAATTAATAAACCTAAACCCCCTTTGTATTACACACAAGATAAAAAAGAGGATATGATTATCCCTTGGATAACAGATGACATGAGGAGGAACCGAGAGAGAGGATATGCCATCAGACTTTGATATTGATGGGGATCACCCCCAAATCACAGTGTAGTAGCTTCAAAGAACAAATCTAGACCCAATGCTTTTGTGTTTCACCATAAGGTTGGATGTTTTTTGAGTTTTACATTCTGATACATGCTTACATACTTTTTTATGGTTTTATAGCCCTTATATTACTGTTAGAGATCCGTTATGGGTTGATCTGTGGGAAATTGGTGAAAATCAGGGGTTTCAGGAGGATCATAGTGATTTCTTGGGATGAAATCCTAATTGTACGGTGTGTAGCATAGGATAAAATAATAAATTTTCTTCCAAATTTTTGGAGATCAATGTACCGTGGGTACATTCCATATAGTGGGGCTTGTCCATGTGGCTAAAGACATGGGAAGACGCCATTTCAAAAACAGACAGGGTCATGTAGAGTCACATAATATGTATCCCTCGGTGTGTATGTGTTGGAGGACTTGCCTATATACCTGGTAACAATACATGGTACACAGGAATGGTAAAATATACATGGGAAAGACCAAGGACATAAGATCAGGCTAGGCCAAGAGGAACATGATGTTTACTTAGTGTACACACCATGAAAAGCAACATGCACAACCAAGCTATGCGTGAGAGAGGAAATGACTAGGTAATCATTAAAGGTTATACTCCATGTAACCAAATATACATACTCTATATTTTTATTATACATGTCGAAAAAATGAGGGGACATGACTAGGGAAATGTTTTGAGAGACACTCCATGTACTGTGGGTACATGTCATGTACTCTCCTTAGAGACTTTCCCCTTGCAAATCTCCATCCTGAGGATTTATATGGATACTTGTGAATATCTTATCCTAAGTTATTTTCCATATATAATGTGATGGATTTCATGGTTTTGTCATTAGATATGTGATGTGAGGTGATACTAGTGGGTCCCTTCTTTCAGTGATGCTTGGACAATATCATTTGGGTGCGTTCCCTTAGTTTGTCACCTTGTGGGGATAGTGTGGAATCATGTCCTCAACAAAGGATTGTGATTGTATCTATATAAATAGTTCATATAGAGTTTTTGGTATCCATTTGTGTGATTGAGTAGGAATATTCAATCATCTATTCATCTTTACTAGGTGGGGTTAATGGTATCAGCATGACTATCATACAAGGTTGTTGATCCCATACATAGAGGTTTGATCTATTAGGGGTCATGGTATCATCATGAATAAGATACCCTACTTGGTGGGTTGTTCCTGATTGGGTTTGAGGTATCTCCTAAATTTCATGGGTGTGATCCCATATCTATTTATTATGACTATAAGTTTCATTAGGTTTCGAGGTGTCTCCCAATAGTCCTTAGTTTGATCCCCTATATGAGTGTTATAATATCCAGAGTTCAAGGCCAGGTTTGCGATGTCCCCTAGCGATCTTGGGTGTGATGTTCTATATTTTTATTGAGATATTTGGGATTCTAGATGGGTTTATGGAGTCCCCCATGAGGTATGGGTGTGATATCCTATCTGAGTATCTTGATCCACTAGGTTCCAGCATGAATTTATCCATAGTGACACCCAATGAGTACGTTCTCTAGGATAGATTCCATCCGTGATGGTAGGGATGTACCCTAATATTAGTGATACTCGATGAGGAAGATTTATCAGAAGAGTTCCATTAGGGATGATAGATCTTACCTGATGAATGTGATATCCCATATGAGTACTACTTGGGGTGGAAAGGCTCAGAGATTAAGTACTCCTAGAGAAGTGATACCTTTGAGCCTTGAATGGAATCATATGCAAGGCTATATGGTTGAGACCATGAGACTTGGAGTATAATATGTGTATATTTAGGTTATTCTAGAAGTATTTCTAGTATGTATCATATTTTATTGACATAATAGGCTGGTATTAGATCAAAACTCGTGTATTTATTTGGAGTTTTTGAGATGGAGTTTACTATTCTCTCTTTCTTGGGTTTTTATTCACTCTAATGAGTGGATAGTTATCCGTCAGTTTATCTCTTTTATTTTTTGTTTTGGGGAACATAATGGGTATTTTTATACTCACACCTTTAAGGGATCTTCCCACAAATGTAATTTCTTATAAAGAAGATGATCCTTCACATGTAGTCATAGGTGAACCCAGAGAAGGCATAACATAGTGAGATAAAAATTCATTGGTGTGTACAAGTGGTTGCATTTGACAGATTTCCCATCCTACTAAGTAGGATGAGTTCTTTTATTAGTTTCTGGAGGGATTAAATTTTTTCCCTTTCATGATTTTTGTAATTTTCTATAATCTGATTGTGGGGAAGATGTTTGAATGCATTTTTCTTTAAATTATATTATTATCTTAGTTTCATGGAGAAGGATGTTTGTGAATGTTTAAAGGTTCCATAATATATGACCTTTAATTTGTGTGTTATTCATACTCAACACCTGTCTCCAGCCCCTGTCCTATTGGATGAAGGATTTTAGTTGACACATTTGGCTTATCATCAGCCTGGTGCGCCTCAGTGGGTCAGGTCATGATAGAGTTGTTTTAGAAAAGGTCCTTCCTTTAAACTAGATTTTGGATTTTTCTAGTTGGGATCTTGGATTAGGATTTATAGAAATAATGTTGAAGTGCTCATGCTTGGATTTCAGGTTAGATACCCCAATGTTTGTGCTTTTTTAATTTTATCTATTCAACATGACTCTTATAACCTACTTATTAACTCAGAACATGTAGGCACTACTTCTGGGGAAACTTTAGTATATGCATTATATTATACTAGGTTGTTATTTTCCATATCCTTCTTTATTTATATCCACATATATATTATTCAACCATTTTACATCTTGATTATTCATGATGTATCCTCAATGAATCAATAAAGGATTCAATTGAAGTATTGTGATGATGATCCACCTAGTAATGAGGCTTTGTTGCAGGGGTCTGCAATAGAGGTGGAACCTCTGAGTGGGTTTCCAATTAGTCCACCATACATCGAGATGCATGTTTTTCTAGTGATAATGGAAGAGGATGCATGCAGGGTTAGTGAAATGCATTAATTTTAGAGGTAGATATATCCCAGGTTTTAGGGTGATCCAGACCCCTAAGTAGTTTATGATTGGCTTGAGGTAGTTACATGTGTTTTTTCTTTGTAAGGACATCTCCAAATCAGATGGAAGTCCTAGTGGTGATACATATTTAAGGATTCACATGGTGATAGTGGTGTCTAGTGAACAAAACCCAGGATGAGACAATACTCACTTGTATTGAGTTTGTGTGGCTATTTAGGGATGATTTTTATCCAGGTTCATAGTGATAGGTGCATATTCAGGTGATTCTGTAGCTTCAGTAGGATAAAATGACTGTGGTAGAGTATTCGATGATGTTCACTAAACTTTCTCAATACTTACTGTATGTTTTTTGAGATATATTTTTTTAATAACTGACCATCAATCAAGGATTACTATAAGATATCATGGCTTCAGTGGTATCTGTATGAATTCCCACACATACCAGAGTACTCGAGGAATCCATGGAAGTAGAGATATTTTTGGTTGAGAGGATGTTGATTGTTGGTGTTGGGAACATTGTAGTTGAGAACTCAAAAGTGGGAAATTTATGGAAGTCTTAGGGATTTGGGTGTGTGAGGTGCTTCGAGAGTTGATCCTAGGATGGAGCATCTACAACTCATGGATCTCAAGTCGGTTATAGTTATCCATGAGAGATGTGGTATTTCACTTGTAATGAACATGGAAATCTCACAAAGGATTGTATAAACCACTGTTCCACTAATAGGGATACAATGGATGGACCTATATAATAGATAAAATTAAAATATCAAGGCCTTTCACAAGATGGTGGACATAGTGTAGGAGTGGGGGTAAAACAATAGGTGGAGGAAAATTATATCTATTTCCACCACCAACACTTGGTGGTTGGTACTAGGCTCGAGAAGATGGATGATATGGGTGAGGATAGATTTAGTCTCTATAATCCTATGACCTAGAGGTTATAATAATGATTAAAATTATTATTTTCATCCTTTCTAATTTTCCAGTAGTATTGTTAGACATAGGTGTGAGTTACTATTTTATTTAAAATTAATATTTAAGACTTTCCCTATGTGATTTTGGGCATAAGTGGATCCCAGTGATGGCGATCTTTGATGTATATTTTAATACTCAAGAAAGAGGCATGCTTCCCCCACTGGAAGGTATTTTTATGACATGCTATAAAAATTTCTGGGTGAGTGAGTATCTCTAAAATTGGATAGTGTTAAGGGGTGGTAGATGAGTTCCATTGAACTGTGTATCTGGAGAATTTTGGTTTTTGGAGGTGTTAGAGCAGGCCTCGATTATGGTGAATAGGTGGGAAAGGTAATAGAGGATCTTCAGAAATAGTGGAATTCTATCTTAGAGGATTGAGTATGGTTCAATATACTACATGTGACTTAACTTCCCTAGCTATAGTTGGCACAAAGTCATGATCCACATTTCTCTAAGTGCAGCCCTTGTTTGAGGCCTAGAAATACTGGTGTGGCATTTTATTCTCATCCATTAATATTGAAGGTTCCATAAAATAGGATTAGAGTTCATTCACTCCTATTGGTAGTGTGACTTGATTTTGTAGGAGGGATCCCTAGATATAACCTTTTCACTGATAGAGAGTCTCTATGGGTTTTTCACCTATATGGATTGGTTAGATCCCATCCATGATTAGGTGGTTTCCACCAGTGGGTGTGGAAGTTTTTCTAGATTTTGGTATGGTGTTCCTCCTTAGGTTATAAGTAATACTAGGTAGAGTAGGATGAGCTCATGTGAATATGGATAGTACTGAATTTTTATCATTTGGATATTATTACCATTGGAGAAGTTTCTTCTATGAGATTTCTATTCCCTAGAATGATAGTGGAGTGTAAGGAAATCATTATTGTGCATATTTTGTGTTTAAATCCCCAATAAGAGTTTGAATTATTATAATATTAACTCCTAGAGACTTCCCTAATATTTTTGACAACATATTAGATGGCTACCATAGAGCTTCATGAGATGAGGTGTAGTTGGAGGTTTGAAGAAGGAGGGACTGGTAAGACCCAGTGTGATTACTTGCATAGACCTATATTGTTCTATTAGGATGCAGATAAGATACTTGTGAACCGGGTCTTACAACCCTATTTGGATTGACTCATGGTATTCATAATTAGTACCCTCATGGACATGACGTCCGAGTTAAACATGAGACATTTGAGGGTGGAATCAATACATTATTAAAGAGTACCATTATTTTTGGAGAGATCATCTTGAGTTAGTTCTAGATTTAGGAGGTTCAATTCGAAGAATATTTCCTCTCTTATATTGGAGTGATAGAGGGCCTAGTAAGGGTTGAGACCATGCTAGCTTAAGGAACACCCAAGGTCATTTCCATGGAAGTAGATTCTCACAATGAAGTTCATGTCCGCTCTTATTGATCAAGGTCACAGAGTAGTTGACCTCTTTATAGTGGGACCTTGTAGAAGAGGATAATGAATCAAATCACTAGTTGATGGATTTAGCCCCTTAAATTTTACAATGTGAGAGGGAGGCACAACTTGGTGATTTTTTTTTGATATATCGCATGACTTGATATCCACTTGACATGTTCTTAATGTATCTTCTAATGGAGGAGAAAAAGTATCCTTCTAGGGATTGATGATGAAACTTGTTATTCTATGAGACAGGGTGTTGAGGAGGTTGTTTTCTGTTAGTAATACACTTGGTATAGGGGTGGTTATACCAAATCCTTTGGCATTAGGTTTGGGGGTTTAATGATAGGGTGTCTTATTGGTGATTTCACTCTAGAAGTATCAACTATAAGTAATTTTCAACCGAGGTTACCAAATGGTAGAGGTACTAAAGTGGTGACCTGGTGGTTTTCATGGTGGTATTTCCATGATCATTGAGTCGTCCTGACACTATATGAGTTTTCAGTGACTGAATTTATTGGTTTTCCCACTTCCTACCCAAATGATGTAAGATAATAGTTAAGAGTTATCCAGGTCGATAGGCAATCTCCAAGGTTTTATTCCCCTTTCTCTAGTTTCATCATGGTTTATCAAGGTGGTGTGACACTAGACCCTATTACTATAGTTGGACTAGGTGTTTGGTGTTTTCTAACCTATCATAGATGAGGATACATGTGGATGATTTTTTGTATGATGTAGATATATATGAATAAGGAATTGGGTGTAGAGTTTCCTTTTTGAGTTACCCAATGGTGTTTAATACCTAAACAGAGAATACCCTTTTTGGGATAGTGGTTTCCCTTGGCATGTGTTTTTTGAGAGTATGAGGGACCTATGGAGAGATCACTGGTGTGGGAGACCCTATTGAGAGCTTATTTTTACCCCATGTTCATGAGAGTTTTCTTTTATAGAGAAAAATACTTAAAGGTTTATATATTTTAGATACTCGAGTTTTACTGTGTAAAACATTTGAATATTTCTAGAAATATTTAAGAATCCCAAAACTAAGTCGATGTAGAATTCCAGAGCCCAGATAGATTATATGGGATGATATTAAAAATATTAAATATATTATATCACACATGTGTAGTTTTCCATATAATTTGAAATAAATTGTATCGTAGTTGAGGAGGCATGTGCATGCCTTATTTCATGATGTTTACCTAGATGAATTGGGAATTTAGTGCATAGCTGCCTTTTTGAGGCACCCAATGGTGTTTGAGACACAACCAAAGGAGATCCTTTATGGTTCAGTGGTTTCCCTAAGTGTGTGTTTGTTGAGAGCATGCAGGACCTCTAGAGAGATCACTGGTGTGGGAGACTCCATTGAGAGTTTAGTTTTACAACTTATGCTTATGATTTTGCTTTTCAGGACAAAAATACTTAAAGATTTGGTGTCTGTGGCAACTTTGGTTTTACTGTGTAAGTATTTGGAATATTTCTAGAAAATTTTAAAAGCCAAAAATTGATTCGACGTAGAAATTATAAGCAAGGATATCCTTGATTTGATGATATTAAAAATATTAATATATTATATCACGTGTGCATAATTTTACATGAGGAATCTAGTTGGAGTTGACTGTTGGAGAGATAATAGTGAGAGGTTTATTAGTTTAATAAAATTAAACTAGTAATAATTTCCCTACCTCTTTGTTTTCCATGCATTAAAGATTATAGGTGAGGATTCTACATCATGCATCAAATTACCCCAGGAGGAAAGACGAGAGAGGATGTGCTGTCAGACTTCGAGATTGATAGAGGTCACTCCCAGATCACGTTGCAGCTACTTTAGGGCATAGAATTGGACCCAATACTTCAACATTTCACAATGAGGTAGAAGGTTTTATGAGTTTTACATAACAATATTTTTTTATTGTTTCAGAGACCTTATACCACTGCTAGAGATCCCCTTGGGGGAAACTAATGGTGATTTTTTGAAAATTAGGTGTTTCAGGAGGATCCCATCGATTTCCATATCAAAAATTATGATCACAATGAAAATAGTGAAGCAGAACACATTTTTTGTTCTTTCTATTCAGGAGAGATGATATTTTGTAACTAAATATATTTAATTCAGGTAAACACCGTGTTATGATGATTGTACATGTTTCTGAATACATGGGTAAGACCTAGTGTGATTACTTGCATAACCTTATATTGTTCTATTAGGAGGCATATGAGATACTTGTGAACTGGGTCTTAAAACCCTATTTGGATTGGTTCTTGGTAGTAATCGTTAGTACCCTCATGGGAATGACGTTCGAGTTAAACATCAGACATTTGAGGGTTGAATCAAGACATTCCTAAGAAGTACAATTATCTTAGAGGGATCTCCTTGAGTTATTTTTAGATTTAGGAGGTTCACTTCCTAAGAGATTTACTCTCTTAAATTGTTGTGATAGAGGTCCTGGTAGGGATTGAGGCCATGATAACTTTAGGAACACGAAAGGGAGTGTCCATGGAAGTATATTCTCACAACGAAGTTCATGTCCACTCTTATTTATTGAGGTCATAGAGTATTTGACCTATTTATAGTGGGACCTTGTGGAAGAGGATAATGAAACATATCACTAGTTGATGGATTTTTCCCTTCACTTTTACAATGTGAGAGGGAGGAAAAACTTGGTGATTTCTTTTTGATATCTCACATGACTTGATATCCACTTGACACATTCTTAATGTATCTTCCAATGTTGGGGAGAATTTATTCTTCTAAGGATTGTTAATGAAGCTAGTTATGCTATGAGAAAGGGTGTTGAGGAGGTTGCTTTCTGTTAGTAGTACACTTGGGATTGGGGTGGTTATACCCGAATCCTTTGGCATCAGGTTTTGGTTGTCAATGATGGGGTGACTTGTTGGTGAGTTCACTCTAGAAGTCTCAACTATAAGTAGGTGTCGACCGAGGTTCTCATATGTTAGAGGTATTAGGGTGGTGACTTGATGGTTTTCGGGGTAGAATTTCCATGATCATTGAGTCTTTCCAAAACTATATGAGTTTTCATTGACTAAATTTATTGGTTTTACCACTTACTACCAAAATGATATAAGAGAATAATCAAGAGTTATCCAGGTCGATAGGCTATCTCCAAGGTTTGTTTCCCCTTTCTATACATTTTTAATGGGTTATCAAGGTTTCATGACACTAGACCCTATGAATATAGTTGTACTAGGTGTTTGGTGTCTTCCCAACTCTCATAGTTGAGGATACATGTGCATGTGTTGTTTCATGATGTTGACCTAGATGAATAAGGAATTGGGTGTAGAGTTTCCTTTTTGAGTTACCCAATGGTGTTTGATACCTGACCAGAGGAGACCCTTTTTGGGCTAGTGGTTTCCCCAGGCATGTGTTTTTTGAGAGTATGAGGGACCTCCAGAGAGATCAATGGTGTGGGAGACCCAATTGAGAGATTAGATTTACCCCATGTTCATGATATTTTTCTTTTCAAGAGAAAAATACTTGAAGGTTTAGAGTGTTTAGCAACTCTAGTTTTACGATGTATGACTTTGAAATATTTCTAGGAATATTTAATAATCCCATAACTAAGTTGAAAGAGAATTATAGAGCTTGGAGAGCTTCTATGCGACAATATTAAAAATATTAAAAATATTATATCACACATGTGTAGTTTTCCATCTAATGTGAAATAAATTCTATCATAGTTGAGAAGGCATGTGCATGACTTATTTCATGATGTTTACCTAGATGTATATTTAATTGGGTGGAGAGTTTCCTTTTTGAGGCACCCAATGGTGTTTAAGAGCCAACCAAAGAAGATACTTTGTGGGTCAGTGGTTTCCCTAGGCATGTGTTTGTTGAGAGCATGCTGAACCTCTTGAGAGATCACTGGTGCGGGAGACCCAGTTGAGAGTTAAGTTTTACACCTTATGCATGGGATTTTTCTTTTCAAGAAAAAAATACTTAAAGGTTGGGTGACTAAAGAAAATTTGGTTTTACTATGTAAGAATTTGGAATATTTCTAGAAAATTTACAAAGTCGAACACTAAGTCGACGTAAACATCCGAAGCATGGAGATACTTTATGTGATGATATTAAAAATATTAATATATTATATCACATGTGCCTAATTTTACATGAAATATAAAATAAATACTGAATGGAGACTTCGATCAATAATATAATACCATGAATAAGTTTGGAATTTGGGTTTTACCCTTAGTGAAAAATAAATATCGTTAGCATCGGGAACCCGGTTGGAGGCGATTGTTAGAGAGAAGTTAGTGAGAGGTTTATTAGTTTAATAAAACTAATTTATATTCCTTCCCCTCCCCCTTAGTTTTCCAGGAATTAAAGAGGATAAGTGAGGATTGTACCTCATGAAACAAATTACCCAAGGAGGAAACCTGAGAGAGGAGGTTCTGTTAGAATTTGAGATTGATAGTGGTCACTCCCAGATCATGGTGCAACTACTTTAGGGAACAGATCTGGACCTAATGCTTCAACATTTCACAATAAGGGGCAAGGTTCTATGAGTTTTACATACCAACCATTATTATTATTATTTTTATGGTTTTATAGCCCTTATACCAATACTTGATATCCCCTAGGGGAAACTTATGATGATTTTTTTTGAAAATTAGGTGTTTTAGGAGGATCACATCGATTCCTAGATCAAAAATTATGATCACAATGAAAATAGTGAAGGAGAACACACTATGTGTTATTTATATTCAGAGGAGAGTATATTTTGTAAATAAATATATTTACTTAGGGTAAACACCATATTGTGAGAATTGTACATGTTTCTGAATACATTGGTAGATGCCATTCTAAAAATGAGACAGGGTTGTGTAGATTCAGAAGTGTAAGAACTCTATGTATGCACGAGTTAGAGTAAATAGTGGTATACTTGGGAATAAGCCGTGGTACATAGGAATAGGAACTTATACACAAGTACAAACAAGTACATGGTCTTAGGCTAAGACAATAGGAATATACCATGTACTTAATATACATGTCATGTAGGGAGACATGGAAAACTAGGCCATGTGTGGGTGAGTAAACACCCATGTTATCAGGAGAGGTTCTATTCCATGTAACCAAAAGTACACAAAGTGTATTTTTCTTATACACACTAAGTAAAGTAGGGGTAAAATTCCAGGGTGTGGCACTGAGAGACTCACCGTGTACTATGGGTACATGCCATGTAATCCCCTCATAAACTTCTCCCTTGTGTATATTCGTCATCAAGATTTGGATAGAGGATTGTGAGTATCCTATAAAAAGTGTTTTTTCATGTATATTGTGATGGTGGACATGGTTTTGGCATTAAATATATGACATGAAGTGATTCCAGTGGGGTGCTTCTTTCAGGGGTGCTTGTCCAGTATTAGTGGTGTGTGTTCCCTAACTCCATCCCATTGAGGGTATAGTATGGAAATAAATCCTCAACATATGATTATAATCCTCTATATGGGATTGGTTCAATTATAATTTTTGGTATCCATTCATGAGATTACATTGAGATCCTTTATCATATCTTTAACTTTGCTATGCATGGTTTGTGGTATCGATTTGAACCTCGTGAATGGGAATTGATCCCCTTCTTATAGGGTTGATCCCGTAGGGTTCATGATATCATCCTGCATATGATACCTTACTTGGAGAGTAGTTCCATATTAGGTTTTCAATATCTCCCAATAGTCCTAGCAGTGATACTTTATCTATATATCATGATTATGAGTCTTTATAGGGTTTGAGGTGTCCCCCAATAGTATTTGGTGTGATCCCTTATCTGAGTGTTATAATCTCTAGAGTTCCATATCGAGTTTGTTATGCCACCTAGTGGTCCTGGGTATGATCCCATATATGTGTGTTCAGATATTATGGGTTTCAATACGGTCTTTAGAGTCCACCATGCGGTATAGGTGTGATCCCTTATCTGAGTATCTAGACCCATTAAGTTTTAGAATGACTTTCTTCATGGAGATACCCAATGAGCATATTCTCTCGGATGAATGCCTTTAGGGATCATAGGGCCATGACATTGTATTAGTGATACCCGATGAGTTAGATATATTAGATGATTTCATTAATGGTGTAAGATCTTACTATATTAGTGTGATATTTCAAATGAGTGTCATCTAAGATGGCATGGATCAAGGAATGAGTACTCCCGAACAAGTTATACCTTTTAGTCTTGGGTATAATCCTATAGTAGGTTATATGGTTGGGTCCATGATAGATGGATTTTAAGATAAGTTTATAAGGGTTATTCTAGGTGTCTTTTTTGGTATTTATCATAATTGATTAACATTATATGTGGTGATGAGATAATTAGTCATATATATCCTAGGGGTGGTCTAGATGAAGTTCCATATTCTCTCTTGGTTGGGATTTTGTACCCTCTGGATTTGGGTCGATCATACTATTTTTCTTCAATTTATCCCTTTTATTTTTATTTTTTTTGAGTGACTATAGATTAATGTTATAGTCACCCAAACAAAATATATGCCTTTACATGTTGTGTCTTATGAATACAATAAGCCTAATTTCGATGAAGTCTAAGGAGGACTCATAGTTGATATACCACAATGAGATAGAGAGACCAAGGTGTGTACCTATGGTTAAATTCAAAAGTAGTCCCCTCTTTAGTGTTTCATAGAGATGGATGTGTGTGAATGCGTATCGGTGGAATAGGATAAGGACTCCCACGTGTGTGATATACTTACTCAACACTGGTGTCCAGCTGCTGGCCTATTGGAGGTGGGCTTGGGGTAGTCTCCCTCAACTTATCACTAGCCAAACGGCCCCAATTTGGTCGAGTTATGACATTCAAAATTTTTATCTCATTGAATTATGTATTTCAATTAAAAGTTACATTAGTTATTAATGGGATTCAATAAAATTATATATATAAATAGTCAATCTTTTAACGCTCTAATTTTTTTGGAATACATTCTCAAGAGTGAAAATTTTATGGATATGCATCAATAATCACACTCTAGGAAGGTTTTTTAAGACATCATCATCAATAAATTTACACTTAATTTATAAAAAGGAGATTTTTATTAATTTATTAATTAACATTATTATATAATATCTAAAATTATATTATTATTATTATTATTAGGTTTCTTTTAATAATGGATGAAAAGGGTCATGAACCCCATTATTAAAACCACTTTGGTCATAGTGTCATGACTTCCTCCCTTTTGTGTAGAAACTCATATTTTAGTTGATTACTCAAAACATTTGAGGCTCAAGAATAGTAAGGAAAACCATGTCCATGAAACTATGGATGTAATTTAATAATATTTTTTTTGAAATAACATATGGGGGAAACTATTTCTCATCTATAGTTTTTTTGATAAGGATGGGCCCCTAACATAAAGCACATTCCTCAATTTTTTTGATAATGTTATTTCTCTATCAGAAACTTCTTCATAAATTTTCCATAGAATGTAGTGATGGAGAAAGTACTATTTTCATAATTTTTTTTATATTTGGTGATTTCCTACTCAATAGTTACTTTTAAATATTCTAAATAAAGTGGCCAACTTGTTTAGCATGTTTAATTTAGTTTTTTTTTCAAATTTTATTTTTTTTAAATATATATATATAAATTTATAAATAATAATAAAATGCAACAGTAATGAATTTTTATTTATATTATGTATTTATTTCATTAATTTAATATAAAAATATTACAAAACATCATATATAAACATCCATTTTATAATTTTGTGTTCCCTAAAACCCTTTCTAGATTTTTGATATTGGATTCAGAAACATCATTTCTGAAATTAAATGAATAATTTATTATAAATAATGAAATTATGATGATAAAAAATGATTAATAATAAAAAATTTATGACTTATTATTTTTTTAACAGGTTGGGTCCCCTTTTATTAAAGAA
This sequence comes from Viscum album, assembly GCA_963277665.1. Taxonomy (NCBI): domain Eukaryota; kingdom Viridiplantae; phylum Streptophyta; class Magnoliopsida; order Santalales; family Viscaceae; genus Viscum; species Viscum album. The sequence goes on from OY728128.1 coordinate 530,065,036, forward strand.
AAAAATGAAAAATAAAGTCCTCTTTTTAACTATATTTGGTGATAATCCTTAAATGAAAAAAAATACTCAGTGGTTAGTATTCCCATTGTAACCTGGCCCAAATGACGAGTGGAATAAATGAAAAAGAATGGCCTAATAGCCATGATTGAGAAGTCATTGTTAGGTCATGTCACCAATCAAATGTCATGACACCCCCTTTTAGTAAAAATCACACAATGATCCCAATTTGAATGTTGCATTGCCCACCCAACCATAAAGCATTGCATCATTCAAGGACTAACAAAACATTAAAGGGAACCCCTTGATACATGTTGTGTTAGATAGGTTGGATTATACATTCCACCACACCCATATTTATTTTGAGCCTCTTATCTAGTGATTCATGCATGGCCCTCACTTGCATCACATAGCAATTATTCTTCACCCTCTGACTAGTCTTATGTGAAGATAATCAATGGAAATATAACCGGTTTATCCCAAACTGATAGACCAAGGGGATAAAAGGATAAATTATAAGCACCAACATGCCTATCCCTATAATCAAGGCCATCAACTAGGTTGTGCATGCCATCTCTTCTGACCTGTTATATAGAGTAGTACACCTGGTCCCTATCATGTTGTCTTATACTAATTGGTGATGATATATAGGTCCATTTTCAGGAATTCCAAAATAATATAGTATCACAGAGTCCTAGTGGTAAGTACCAAATTAAACACCCAAAGGGACAAGGTTTTTCAAAACCATAATCTAACACCAATACCTAGTGAAATCTATAGTCACCATTTTCCTCCCTGGAAACCTCCATTCCCAAGAAATTCCATCTTCACCACCTGTAGCCACACCATAGTCACTATGAAAAAAATAGATTTCACTACCTTACCGATTGAATTTTATCACTAAGGATACATCTCCATCACTTCTCTAATATGTGGACACCATGGATGCCTACACCTCCAACCCTGATTCCTTACAATCTTAATGCCACATCGTTATTACCGTACAAAGACATGCCTACATTATCACTTGAAGAAACAAACATCATCACCATCCCTATCACCCTCAAACACTAAATCCATGAATATTTCACTACCTAAAGCCTTTGACGTTTCCACCCCATCTTGTGTTGATTCCATGAAAAATAAACCTCCATCAACAATGTCCAACATCACTCTACTAAGAACAACTGACCATACCTATGGTGGAAACATTAGATTTAGAATAGATTTTAGAATGGAACCCCATAAGACAATATCTCATGGTGGAATACCCTTTATAGATTTAAATAAGATGAAATATAAAGATATGAGTTCCCTAAGACAAAGTCTCTGGTGGGAGGATGAGGAAATGATTTAATATTAGGAGAACCACTGTAATTGAATATTTTTAATAATATTATAAATAATAATTAATAATACCTAAATTATATATTATTAATAAGAACCACTCAAAGTGTGTTTGGGAATTAAATATAATAAAATTAAAATGAATTAATAATGATAAATAATTTATTTGAAAAGTGGAAGTCAATGAGGGGACTCCCTGACCCATGAAATTTTAAAAGATTAAAAATTTCTGGTGATTGAGATTTTACATTTTATTTTAACATATGTCATGAAAATACCATAAAGTATTATCAATCAAATATAGTGATTGAAAAACCATACCTTTTTTTAAAAGAGTCTAACTACTGAATTTGTCTCCCTAAAGGTATGCGAGATTATAAAGTTGATGTATTATAGATTTATTATAGATTTTTTACATTATTGTAGAAGATCCCATGGAGGATTAAATTGATTCTTTCTAGTGTCATGGAAAATGAAAATTTTGTTACAAATAAGCTAGATATTTAGCCATTATTTTTTTTTTCATATTTTTAGGGCCAGAATTACACTATGAATTTCATATTCCAATGTAAATGTGTTGGTAAATTAGAAAAAATTGAATCCAACCATTTCCCCTTGGGATTTCCTAAAAACTACACCATAAGACAGTTGTCTTAGGCTTAATATTGAAACATTATTAGTGTTTATCTTTATCTATCCTTGAATAAGAGGTTACAAAGAAATTCTAATAGACCCCTTTTATTATTTTTGATTGGCCTGGACTCCTAATATGTTATAAACATTGGGGTCTCAAATAATAAAATCCAAATATCCATATTGGTTGTGTGAGGCCTCTCTTATGATTTGAATTAGATTTTGAAATACATATTTAATTATGATATTTTGGAAATGATGGATAAATTGGTTTCTACAAAACCATATGTACCAAAACTCTTAAACCATTATAGTGTACAATAGTTTCATCAATTATCTAGATATGTATGTAGTGATTTGGAATTTCATGTGGACCCCAATCTCGAGGCCTGTATGAGTATCACTTCAAAAAAATCAGATATAACCTTCCAATCTCTACCAGAAAAGGACATGTATGGAAATAAATCATTATTATTTTCAATTTTTTACATGAAAAATACTAAATCCAAATATGATTGTAAAGCGAAATAAATCACTATTTCTTCAATTTTCATCTTTGTGTTATAGATACTTCAAATGAAATAGTTTCTATATTCTCTAATACAAGGATTTTAATAGTTTTTAAGCCATCCCCAATCTATATTTTTCCATCCATTGATGAAAAATTAATAATCCATGTTGTTCAACAAGACATTCTTGACCAATTACAATATGAAATTTTCATTAAGTTTCATAAAAGAGAATTCACCATTGACCTAATTTATGATAGAAGAAGGTATGTCCTCTATTTGATCAACCCGTGAATATTTGATAGAGGTATCATATTCAGTATTACTATAATTTAAATATACCTTTATGTTTATGGGGATTCCATTCCATTTTTCATTCCAAAATATCTAGTTTGAGTATCCTTTCATATAAAATTTAGAGTGAATCCTGATATTAGAGTATGCTTCTTTTTTATTTGGTAAAATTATAGAATCAATATAATGTAGAGAAATATCTTTGAATATATTGACAATTATTCTTTTAATAAGATCTATACTTCCTATATTATCTTTAATCACCCTCTATATAGATTTTATCTACAGGGAATTGTTATAATTTTCTCGATTTTTTATGCCCAGGCCTCATTCCATGATAGGGTTAGAGCACTTGTTAAATGAAATGGTTTCAATAATATTTTGATAAATATACCCACTACAAATTTTTTTAGTATATATATGTTTATTTCTTGATCAAATTTGAATGACACCTATAATCCTGAAAAGTATAAAATAACTTAGAAACAATCACTCTCTTAACTAGGAAGATCCCCAAAACTATTGATAAAGACTTTTATTTTCTTTTAATGCGTCAGTTTTTAAGAGGGAATAAAACATTAAAAAATTAAGAAACCCTTGGTCACGACAAAACATATACACCCATAGGTATATAAAATAATAAGGGTCCTCCCTAATACTTAGATAATTGAGGTTATTGGATTTTCTAGCATTAAAGAATTTCATTCCAAAGAAAATGATTGAATTTTCTAAGTTGTTTCATTGACTTGATACCTATTCATAATTATTAAAAATAACCTCAACTGATTTGATATTTTTTATATCCCCTTGATAGACTGTAAAAATATCATCATTATAAATCATGTGATATGGAGAAACAAGACCCCTCACAACTTGTATCAACTTGAGATACCATTCATTCACCTTTTTTCTTTTTATATCTGCTATGGTAGTCCTTATAAATCCTGGATATAATATCAAGGGGGGCCCCATTTCCAATAACCCATATTACCTGAAAAATATCCCTGAGGTGACTCATTTGAAATAATTAAAATTGAGGTTTTATATATAAGGATTCTCTCCAAATTCTTAAATCCATCACTAAATCCAAATTTATAAATAATCTCATTAATAAAGTCAAAACTCATTTATTTCTAATGATTTTGTTATATCAGATTTCAATGAAATATTACCCACCTAGTTGGTTTTAATATGAAGGTTGAAACACTCTGAGGTATTAATAAGTTAGTATTGAATACACCATCCTTTAATAATGCCAAACTAAATTTGAGAAATAATACTACTGGTCATCAATGATAGTCTAGTGGAAATCACCTTTTTGATGATTTTATAAAGAGTGTTGGAAATTAACCCTAGTGTAACAATATGAGTATGATTAGTGAGTTCAAAATTTTCAAATAATTGTGATTATTTGAGAGTATATTTCTCTTGGAATAAGTTCATTTTGGAAGGAAACTATAAATTTTTTCTGAAACATAATATTTATAGTAACCTATATGAGAATATTTTAATTTATAAATACTATGTTTTTAAATGAAAATGTTTTTTTACCATCTAAAATATATATTTTTATTATTTTTTTGAATATTTTTATTTTTAATTTTTCTTAGCTATTTAGTATTCAATTTAAATATAATTTTTATTGCATTTATATTTTATAACACATATTCCTTTTAAATTAAAATACTTGAAACATAACAAAATAGATTATGTTTTATTTTGAAAAATGTGATATATTATAAAATTTATATGAAATTAAAATAAAAATGATATTCTAGTAATAGTATTAAGGAATAAAAGAGTAATATAAAATAATTTTTTTTGGCTTGAATAAGAAAAAAATAATTTGATTAGAACAAAGAATTATTATTTTAAATCATATAATTTTTTCTTCAAAAAAATTACTACACATAATTATAATTAAGTATTAAATTAATAATAATAATAATTAAATAAATTAATAGATAAAATATTAATTATATTATTATTTACTATAAATTAAATAATAATTATGGTTGGGAATAAGAGTGATAACCCAAGAGATCATGTAATTATATCATGGGTTCAATCTATAGGTTAAAAAACCTTGATTGGTTTATATATTAGTATTTTAGGGAATGGCTTTTGCTGGGTAATCAAGGAGTAGATGACACAAAAAATTCCTTCATTGAATGACTAGATCATGAGAAGATTCATTAGAATGCTCGAATCTAATATTCTTTCTCACCATTGTGAGAATAGACTGTGGGTTGGGTGATCATGAAGGGTTTGAATAAACTTGTTAGTTTCATCCCTAAATCAATTCAAAAAAGGATGGTGTAACATCCCAAGATTTCACAGTATGCTTCTCTTTGAATAATACAGTAGCGTGTGTTGTACGCAACTTCAAGTTCTAACACAACACAACCAATAATACTAGCCGTTAAGAATAGTAATACCCAATTATTGAAATTTTATACATTTTATATTTCAAAATGAACTTCATTTTTTGATTCAGAATATTGAAATTATCTTAGGGTGAAATTTTGGTACTTTTCGGATAACTTTCACATTTTGATGAATAATGAAAATTACTGAATTTTAATTAAGAAAAACTTTTTTAATCGAAATAATTAATAGTGGTAAATTATGAATTTGAGTGGTTCTAAATTATATTTATAATATATTTTTACCATTTAACACAATGTTGGTCATTGGACATAAATTTACATTTAAACTGGACATAAGAAGTCAATCTTTTGATATTTATTATTTCTTAAAAACACGCTATTTGTTTTGAAAACGGTAATTAATTTAAATTAATTAATGAAACTTATATTTTTTGAATTTTTCAAAATATAAATCATTTTTGAACTCATAATATCAAATATAGCTTAGGCTGAATTTTTGGTATTTTTCTGAGAAACATCAATTTTTGATGAATAGTGAAAAATACTGAGTTATTGGTTAAAACCGATTTTTTTTAAAATAATTATTAATTTTATTTAAATTAATTTTTGTCAAAATAGATTCATAATACTTATATAAGATCATTTTAATTCATTGGAGTCAGTTTATAATAATTTTAGATATATAAAAATTATATTGAACTTTTCACCGTCTTTTACCCACCTCCTAGGAGAATTTGAAAATTCTCATAAAACTTAATTTTACCACTTCTGTGACTTGAATTTCAAAAATCCGAGAGACACGGTTAATATCAAGGAGTAAAATGTGGTTCAATGAGATGAAAATAATTTTTGGTGAATAGTAACTTTTTATTTTTATTTACCACGATTAAAGTAAATAGGGTAATTAAGGGTAAAAATGATATTAATATTACCATCACACATGTCCTAATTCTATTGGACAAGTTTATCTCAAACAAAAACAACCTTAGGAATAAAATATTATCATTTAGGTCCACTTGGATTAGATTAGGACATTTATTGTTATTTAATTCAAAGAAGAGTTAAAAGAGTTAAAATCAAAGTTTAATAACTAAAACATTTTTAATATAGGGTTTTACATAAGATAAATTCAATTATAAATATTCATTAGAAAGATAAAAAGAGTTCATACATCATTGTATTTTATTTATAATTTTTAGACGTTAAATAAATAAATTTATTTATGACACAATGATGATGCAATAATTACCTTATTCATGAAAGAATCAAATAAATGTTATTATAAATATTAAAATAAATATAATTTCAAAGTTTTTATGACATTAACGAATTTTCTAGGTGAATATGACATGTTATTATATATTCAATGTATTTTTTTGAAGTAATAATGTTGTTATTATTTTAGAAGAAAACAAATAGAAAATAGTGTCAAAATTGACATAAAATTGTTTTTAAAACAAATATTATATTATTAATTGATATAGTGGTCCTAAAAATCTAAGGTTCGGCAAAAATACTTATATAATAACATATATGAAATTAAATATCCAATTGGGGTTATATTGGCAGTATATAGTAATCTAGTTAACCATATAGTGTAAGAATACAAGAAGACACGGTAAAAGTTAAATTATTTAACTTAGAGTTAAATCTAAATGATAAGGTTAAAATGGTAAACTAAACTTGTATAAAACCTATTTTCTGAGTTTTTTTAGACCTATACCCACCTTATACTTTAAAGAATCAACTTTTGGAGCCATTAGAAACTGAATATGAATTTATTATAAAATAATATTTTAAGTTTTTCCTAAGGTGCCCCTCAACCCTCTTAATAAAGGGCACTCCCCCTTCTCTCTAATTCACACCTTCCAAGGCATTTTTCTTGGCCAAAAACTGCCCAACTACCCTATAAACTATCCTAAATTTAACCTAGAGGCCTTAGTTTGATCATAAATCCAACCTAAGGAGCCCTTTTGATCAAATCAAAAGGAAGAATCTGAAGAAGAGGTAATGATTTCACCACCCTCTTTCAAGTTCCTTTCTTCTTCAACTTCCTTTTTCTTTGTTGTTTCCTTTCTAAAATAATAAATCCAGTATATTACATATATTTTTATTTTATTATAATTATGGTATAACCAAATTCATTATTCTATCCACCCTTTGAAAGACATGTCACCATACGTGCGTACGTACGACTTACCGTCTCCACATCGTGGTGTAATTGTTATTCAATACATTATTATTTGGATGGGTATAATAATGACGTGTATAACATGATAAGGATTATGTATATGTTATATAACATCCAATTATATATTATATTAATATCAAAAGAATGATATTTTCGCTCGTGCGTGCGTACGGATTACTGTCTCCACGACGCGATGAGATTCATTTCCAAGTTTACCATTCATCGATGATTATAAAAATATATATTACTAATAAGTATGTAATATATGAAATAATAATTCCATTGGAGATATATATATTTATATATATAAGTATTTATGTACTTACATATGTCTTATTCACTTACTTCCGTTCAATACTATATAAAAACGGAAACAATATTTATGCGTACATACGGACTACCGTCTCCATAAACGGTGTTTTCCATTTCATATATACGTCTATTATAAATTTTTATATTCTAAATATATATGATAAATAAATCATGTTTTATATTCTGGAAGTATTTAAATCATCATCTAAGTGATACAATAAATAGTAACAAGTTAAAACATGTATGATAAAGAAAGCGATTATTACCCGAAATATTAATATAACATTTAAATTATTATTAAATGGGTAATATAAAGTCATTAACGAATAATGTATGATATCATAAATATTAATATGGTTCTGTTATAATTTAATAACATACTATAGTCTTCATACAGGAGGCTAAACGTACCCTCAACTATAGGAAAGTGCAAGGTAAGGGGTTTTCATCTCACTCCTTATTCCCGTGAGATTCGTGCCATATTGCCACTATTACCTTTTGTGTGGTGTATGTACTGCCCATAATTGTATTATTTATTTAATACACTTTAATTTATGTGTATTTACATATTAATTGTATGATACCTCTTTCATGGGGTGTATGTTTTGTAAGTTACCAAATTGGTAAGGGTTAATTTCCCAATCTCTTTATTATCTGAAGTTGTTTTTACGTATCTACTGGGACATATTTATTATACATGTCCATGTTTTATGAAAGAGTTTTCAAAGGGATTATTTTAAGGGACTTTTTACTAAAACATCATTTCAATGGTTTTAAATATTGGTTCTTCTAAATATTTCTCATTAATTTCCATATATTCAAAATGGGTTTTAAGGATTTATTTATATGGACATGAATGTTTTTAAAATGTTAATTACTTTCAAAAGTTTCAAAGTGGTATGAGACACTTTGATTAAAAAATGTCTTTAAATAACTTCTTTTCCAAATTGTGTGACTTTTAAATGTTTTCATGAAAAATGGGTATTTCTCTCAAAGAGTTTTACAAATCATTTTCAACAACGTCAAAATCCTTTAATGGATTTTAAACTTGTTTTGAAGTTGATTTATCATGATACAAATCTTCCATATTGTGTTGAAGGTTTTTTGATATGTTTGACTATGGATGTGTTATTTTTATACCATTCATGGTTTATGGGTAAAGTATTGACATTTCGTATGCTAGTTTTAATACGAATGTTTATGTTATGTTTAGACCTTTTCATATAAGGAATGCATTGGACTTAGTAAGTGACGGGTGGAGCCTGCTATAACTCCTCGATGCATCGGTAGGTCTCATGAGACAAACTAGTGTCTTGGAACGAGGCCTTGACAAAATCATATTTGTAGTCTTGACACGAGGCCTTGGCTACATGGTTATGATAGTCTGGCATTATGCATTCCATCATTATGAAAGTGGTTATTGATATTGCATGTGATTATTCGACTAGTAGGATATCCATGTGAATAATTAAATGGCATTATTTCATTTTATTTTTTCCATATTATGCCTAAGTTCAAGTTTAAAAGGATTTTATTTTAGTTATATATTTCCTTAAATGTTTATGCTTATTTATGAAAGTTTCTGCTATATTGTTATCCTTACTGAGCATCCGAGCTCACCCCTTTATATGTTTTATTTTTACTAGGATTCCAAGAAGTGTATTGTGATTGATATGCCGGGTTAAGCCAAGGGAATAATGGCGTTCATAAATGATTATTTATGTTGTTTTGTTATAAAGTGTAATGTAACATTAATGTATGTAATTTATTTTCCAAGACTGCTAAACCGATCAGTCCTTCGGGACTTGATTCCTTGTAATCATGCCAATGTATTAAAATAATACACCGACTCTGGGTAACTGAGTTCGGGGTGTTACAGATGGAATTTTGAAAATTCTCTGTTTTAGAACATATTTTCCCCCTAAAATGGTAAGATCCATGGATGGTTAGTTTTTTTGAAAAGGATATTTTAATTTGGGGATTTTTCAATAGGATAATGACTACCATCAATGAGGGATAATTTCCCATTATCTGCCTGAATGATGAGTTGAAGAGTAAATCTTACCATTATCATTCCATCACACTCAAAATTAATTTTTTTTAGAAAAATAGAAACTGAGAATAACATTTAAATCATTGTCATTAAGAACTCACATGTTCAAGTTTGGTATCATGTTTTTATCCAGAACTAGTTCCACATGAATCCTAAAATATTTCAGAATATCTCTTTATCTATAGGTGTTCCTGTTATATTCGATTGGGAAACTAAAAGTTTTAGATATATATTTTTACAATAATTTTTGTTGATGTTTACTTATCTAAAACACTTATGGAGGTTGTGGTTCTTTCCATTATGGATGAAACTATGATTCTTCAAATCAATTATGAAAAACTACATTTTTTAGGATAATTGAAAAACCATCAGAAACCAGACATGGGACTATAGAAGTAAAAATATTGAATTCATATTTTATTAAAATAATGGGCACTCTAATTAGAAATCTACATTGAATAAGGAAAAATTGATGAGAAATTGTAAGGATGATAAAAGTTCCTTGGCTGTAATAGATCCTGATAGGCTCAAGGAAAATAGAAATGAATGGAACAATCATCCTAATATAGATAAACACCATAATATATCATCATAGATAAAGGAGAAGAGTTATGGAAGAAATAAAAATCCCCAACAATGCTTTGGGATAGTAAATGATTATATCATTGATGATACAGACATTTGTGATAAGGGGAAAAAATTACAGAAACCCATTTTAGAAATTATTATCACTACAAAAATATTAGTAAAGAAACATGATAAGAAAAATTAAATCAAATATATATCACAAGAAATGGTGGATAATATGGCCAATGAATAGGGTGGTTTGATGTACAAGCACCTGTATTAGAAATGGAGTGTAGTGAGAAGGTGGTAGAAAATGCCTCCACACTCTATTGGTGCTCCTGATGCTCTTGGTGCTCCCTCTTCCTATTCCACATTGGGTTTTTCAGTTTTCAAGTGGTTTTGAATCTTATAACTTCACTTGGTTCCATATTATCTTACCTCTTTCATTTTCTATTTACCCCTTCTTGACTGATGCTGCTCACTGGTGCAGAAGTTGTACGCTTATCACCGACCCTCTTTCTGTGTAATCTTGTACATCAGACCTCAATTTTGGGTCTATGTTTTATTGATTTATATGGTTTGGGTCGACGTCGGTGGTGGTGTCGATTTTCCTTTTTCACTTCCTTTATTGGACAACCCATCACGATTGAACCCATTTTGGTCAGGCTCGATGAGGGTTTCAACTTAACTTGGGGTTGTGTTGGAGGGAGGCCAGTAGTGGTCTCAGTTCTTATTCTTTAATAGAACTGGCTTCTTTACCACTTCTGCTAGGTTATTTCTTTCTTTATTGGGTTTTTTGTTTCTTCCAAGTGATGTGTTTTTATCATACACATAGATCATATGTAGAGGTCTTGATGGATTTTCTATGTAGATTTTAGGATTATATAAACATATAACCATTAATGTAATAAATTTACATATATTTCTACACATTTAGAATTTTTATAAAATTTAATTTTAATGAATGAATTTAGTTAAATTTTAAATGGAGTATTTAATACAAAAACATTGATAAATTTTGATTAATTATTTATAACTAAATAATCAATTAGGGATTAAATACTTTAGTATTTGAATGGAATATTTTTTTATGAATTATAATTTTTTAAATTTTAGTCTTTTTTATCTTAATAATTTAAATTTAATACTATTTATCATAAGAAAATATTCAAATATACAAATATATATATTAACCATCATCTAAATTATTAAATTATAATAAATATGATTAAAAATTATTGAAAGTTTTAAAATTTATTTTAAAAAAAATCCCTTTTCATTGTATTATATATTTTAGTTTAAAATATAAATTCTTAAATATATAATATTTTTTTCTAAAATGATTTTTATTTTTCTAATTATCTCATCTAATTTATCTTATGTTTAAATTTTTATATTTTTATAAAAAAGTATATTATTTAGTGTATAGTAAAAAATATAGTATTTATGAATAAACTAACTTTTATGATGTTATTATGATTCCACTATGGCTTAAAATTTTATAAAACATTTTAATCAACCAAAAATATCAATAAGAATAAAATATTAAATATATAAATATTATTTTAAATTTATAATATTATATTAGACATTTTGAAACAAAATCACATTTTAGCCTAATAATTTTTTTGTTCATTGTATTTAAGTGAGTGGTTGTAAATTTATATTCATTTTTTCCTTGATATAAATGTACTATTTTTTTAATAATAAAGATAAAACTTTATGGTAATCATCCTCACTCAAATTGCTATTTCCAAAATGATAAAATAGTAATTATTGTAACCCAAAATTACCTCCCCCCTCAAGTATAAATAACCTCTTTCATTTTACTTGAAAATAAATTCGAATTAAATTTTTAAAGCCTATGATTAAACCATTACCATATATTATGCCTCTTAGGTGACATATGGATGTCATAGAGGTACTCAAACCCAAGCCTTCATGTCACTAGAAAAGATGAAAATCCTCAAAGAAGTGGTAACCCCGATTCTCTTTTCATTTTTTTTCTTCCCTTCTTCTTTTTACTCTCCCAATAAATTTCCATTTTTCTACCATTTTTAAATATTTCAAATATAATAATATAACATATTAGTATTATTATGATTATTTTATAACTATTTTAATATATTTAGAGTATATACTCGGTTACCCTCATAATTTACATGTACCAATAATTTACTGTCTAATGCACTTATAAGGATAATGTTAATGGCTTACATATCAACACCAACATGGATAGTCAATATAGATTATATTATGTTTATTTTAATGTATTTAAAACATATGTAAATTAAATTTTATAATTTTAAATTAAAAATAATTAAAATCATGAAATCGAAACAAAATTTTATAATTTAACAACTAATTTTCTTCACTAACTTCTCTCTTCCAAAGAGTTAATAATAAATCAATTCCAACAATAGTCACTATTCAAGAATATTAGAATAAAATGTAATTAACTTCTAGATTCATTTTCTAATAAAAATAATTATATTATACTAGATGTTATATTATGGTGAAATAATATAGGATATATGGTAATGGTGTTGTCGACTGAATTTACTATTCATTAGGTTACAATAATTCTCCCCAGACTATTCAAATATATGTTTCTTATATTCTTAAATTTATTTTTTTCATATAGTATTTCCTCTTGTCATTTGGGAAATTTAAATTTTCACAACCTAATATTTTTCATTAATGGATTTATTCTTCATAAATATATGAAATTGTTAAGAATTAATCTCATCTTATTTAAAAAATATTTCAATTTTATGCCTATATTATTTAAAAATTAAATGTTTCTTTTTTCATATTCTAATATCTATATATATAAAATATTTTTTACTTTTTATATCTCTTCTTATATTTCTATAAAAGGGAAATTTTTTAATCACATTTTCTGATATTTAATTAAAACTGCCTAAAAATCTTGAAAGTCATTTCCATTCAAATCCATACATTTTTATATCCCCATTATTTTACATATTTAAAAATTAATCCATTTAAATATTCAATTATTTTGGAATCTTTTAAAAGGATTCTTTAAAAATTCATCCTTTCACCTTTATAGAAATGACGTGGAAGTCAATTTCTATACATGGTTTTAATGATATGATCTATAATGGATTTAATGTGGCATTAATATGTATGTTTTATCATTACATGATGGGTGGAATATTATATAGACCTCTAATGTAGTGGAAATTTCTTTATTTTTCACATGGTAATGATATTAAGTGTGAATCTGATTGGGTTTGTTGGCACCTTAAAATATGAGACTGATTGGGTTTTCACACATTATTCTGAATAAATATGACTGGTTTTATTCAAATAATAATTAATAGGAATGATTACATTTACACATAATATTAGGATTACGTCTTCTTAATATTATGAAACATTTCCATTTTAATAAAAATTACAATGTTATTCTTCTATGGTTTATGATTATTTTTACATTTTTCTAAGCCAAGGTGTATGTTTTATGCTTCTATAATTGTAATTTTATGGTCCAATGAGCTCATTATATGATCTGTGATTTTTTATCAATGATTTTATTACCTCTTATGATTCTATATTTCTTTAAATTAGATACTTTTTCCATGTTCATTTTTTATCATATTATTGTGACCAAACTCTTTATAACTTAGTAATACGATTTCCCTTATAGAGTCTTTGAGAAATATAATTCTTTTTTTACCATTTCCCATTGAATTATATGCATGATTATGTTTATAAGGAGGTATACTGTAGATTGTTTTTGTGGTAAATGATTAATTAATAATGCACAATAAAATGATTATGTATCATATCACCAAAGACATAGAACTTTGGGTTCTGGAATTGAGTGACCATTATATGATATTTTTTTTATAATTTAATTAAAATGTACATATCTTTATATTGTTTTATTTAAATTAAATCCTATAATGATGATGGAGACTAAAATTATTTCTCTGACTATAGTGGATCGCACATTCAATTTACAAACTGGGTGCTCTAATATATAGGACGATGAGATGAATAATTATGATGAGAGTTTTTTAAATAAGAAGGTTAGTTATTAATCAAATCCTGATATTTATAAATCTCATAGAATCTATAGAGGGAGAGGTAATGCTACAAAAAACTCTTATAAGTAAATTTTAAGGTTGAATTGTTCTTATAAATGAGTATTATTATTTTGGAACTTCATGGGGATAAAAGAATATGACACCTTCTCATCCATAATTAATTTCTCTAAACACAATAAAATTGAACTGAATGGAATTTAAAAGAGAATTGTTTCTTTTATGTATTTTAATCTTTAATATTTGAATTATTATGGTAATAATATTTTATCACATATCATTAAATCAGATTCTAATTAAATTATTTTTCCTTGTTAGAAAGAGGTTAGATTTTTCTAAGTTGAAATTATTTAGTATTAGGTTTCTATTTTTGTAGACTAATATACATTAATTCGTACTATATATTTAATCAATAAAAATATCCACTATCATAATATAATAAAACATAGATGAATTGGTTATGATATAGTATAGTGGAATCAACAATTTGGTTCTCATTGGGGGTTTTAATTATTTCACCAATTTACCTGATAAGATTCAAAATTTTAGTCCTAAAATTTATACAAAGGAATTATAGAAATATATATACCATTAAATTTACACTAATATCAAAATTTTATAGGGGAATAGTTTATATGGGTTAGACAAAAAATTAATGGGGAAATTTTTGGATAAAAAACCAATGATTTTCCCCCTTTGATGGGAGTGGATAACTGTACAAGCTTTTCCTATTAATCTCATTTTAAGTTTCACTCTGATCACAATACTCTCTTATTGTGCTATTCATGGGAAGTCATAAAAAACATGAATATTCCATTCAAGAACATTAATTATTAGTTGGGTATTTCTGAATTATCTAATATCATTTCATAATAATGGAATTAGAAAGATTATGGGAATGTTTTTCTGAAACTAGATACAAAACATAATAGAAATAAATAATCAGTGATGAATCATAGAAAAAAAACAGTATTCTTGATTAAAACATTAGAATTAATATATAGGAACTATTAAACTATAAATGTAATCAAACTCTCAAGGTAACCCTCATATAATTTTATATTCAGAAGAGGCTAAGAATAAAGATTTTCTTATGAAGAAATGGAGAGTTTTTAAGGACCAATATCATTTGAAATAGTTAAAGGAGGGCTAATGAAATATTAAATTCATTTATCTCATATATCATGATATAATTGTTAATAAGGGAATTAATTTCATCAGAATAAATGGTGAATTAATTATTAAACAGTAATATATTATACATTCTCTAGTCAAATATTTTTCTCATTTATTCAATGATAACACTTCTATTATTACAGGGGATGACATTTCTGATGTTATATAAGTTGGGTTCTCTAATATATAATTTTACTTCCTCACTATCCCTCTAAGAAAGGATGAGGTCATATATGTTTTATTTTCATTTAAAATATATAGTACGATAATTCTAAATTTCATTACCAATAATTTCATCATGCATTACTGAGACATTATGTATGAAGTGTTCATTCAAGATATTTGATAATTATTCTCTTTGGAACTTTTTACAGTAGGCCTCAATTATCAATCTATTAAAATTATACCTAAGAATGAATAGAATTTTTATTTTAAATAAATTAGGGCCACTATTTTAGTAAATAATTGATGTAAGTTCATAAGAAAGATTATTCTTTTTGAGGCATGGAATTAGGGATTACAAGATTTATTCTATTAACCAATTTGGTTTCAGGATTGGAGAAATTATTTAATAATATATTTATAATACCATTAATTTTGTGAACCAATTTAAAAAATTCAAATCATTGCAAGAGGAAAAGGCCTTTGACTCTCTCAGTTAGGATTTCATCTCAGAAATCCTTAAAAGGCCTTGGATCTTTACTAGATTTTATAGAATTACTGAATCTTTTATTAAATTATCTAGGATCTTGATCATGGTGAATATATCACCACATGTTTATGTTAAGTGATATATAGGATTTAGGTAAGGATACAATTTATATACACTTTCTTTTTGTAATGGTTGAGGACTATTTTATGAAATTTATCCTATAAGAAACTGCATCTATTTCCATATCCCCTATCAAGACTGTAAGGAAACTTATGGACTATACACTTATCTTCCTAGAATAAAATCACCTTCAATTTTTTATGGAATAAAAACACATTAAAATGATATATGTGTAACATTAGTAATTATATGAATCTTTTTAGGTTAGCTACTAAAAAGAGAAAATATTTTTCTTATTTTTGGAGGGGCGTCACCACATCTAGAAGAAGGGGTGTTTTGATGATGTTAAAAGTCATTAATGGAATAATTCATATTAATTACATGGGGGTAACATTTTATAGTGTAGGGTTAAGTCCATATACCTTGGAAGAATTTTATCTATAATCACATATGTTCTTAATTATTGTATAAGTAAAACCCTCTCATGGGTAGGTTGGATTTTTATACGCGATCAAATTTCTAATTAAATGTTTTTATGTTACTTCCATATCTATAAACGATCATGTTCTATTACTAAGAATAATAAGAATAATATTGGGAAATTTATTTGGAAAAGAATATTCGATGAATAGAAACTAGTCACTATATTAGGTAATAAGTCTATGAAACCTGTTGACATGGGTGGCATTAACGACAAGAGCCAAATAAAATTTAATTATGATATCATTACTGAATGTCATTGGTAAATACATTGAAATTGAAAGGAAGATAATAATATTATATATGTTTGTCTCATAGATGATCATGTTAGAGGTCCCTACGAGTATCAAAATATCATTTATAAACCCCAAAACTAAGACAACATTGATTGTTCAGACCTATGGGAAGGTTGGCGAGGGTTATAAGTGATTATTCAATTCTTGGGTAAGGAATGTACTAAAAAATTTCTATTGTAAAATATGAGTATCAATAAATAAAATAAATAACGAGAGAAATCAGTTCATAGTAAAAATTGTATTTGGGAAAGGGTTATAGAGAATAAGACATTCCCAACATGATTGAGAGGGGGTTCAATAGAAGCATTTTGCTAAAAATATTTTGTTCTTTAAAATAAGTTCAATAAATATTCTAACTGAATCACTAAAATCATTTATATTCTCAATTTAGTAAATAACTACTATGGAAATCCAAAAAACAACTATCTAGAGGGTATTTTATTGAGTAATTAGAAAATAATGAAATCAGAAGTAATTAACTAGATGAACCATATTTATCCCATAGATGTTCATTCATTCAAATCTTGTGTAACCAATCCATTTATATATTGAAAGTGAAAAAAATGAATTCAAAGTAGTCTAAAAAATCATTTTCACATTTCCATTTCTCAGTAAAATAAAGATTAAAATAATGATGATGCAGTAAAATGAATGAATTATAAAAAGGATAAAAGGAAACAATGAAATGAAATTAAGAGACACATAATTTTAATTTCATTACACTCACTTATTTAAGTTATAAATATGTTTTTGACAGCAATAATCCCACATGAGCATGAAATAATTGAGAAAAAGAAGAGGAAAATGGGTGGAAGGAAGAGGTTGTTTTATTTTGAAAAAGAATCTATATCACCTAAAAATATATTTATTTGTTTTAATCCATGAAACAATATTTCATGCCTCCATATATTACATTCTCATTATTCTAGAATTTTGTTGAAGTCCCACTACTCTCAATTATTTATAGAATTAGTCCCTCCCCTGAATTAGTTAACAAAATTTGCATTATATGATTGTACATATTTTAAATTATTATCAAACACCATGTGATTTTAGAATTTTTTTCTTTATAAAACACATTTGATTTTATGTGATATGTATGGCATCCAAATTAAGTGAATTTTGATATATTATTATTTAAGTATGATCATTATGACATAGCCAATGTTTTTGTGGTTATTAATAGGAATAAAAAATATAATATATATATATATAATGTTATTAATTAATTAAATTAATAATAAATAATATATTAATTATTAATTTTATTAAAATTGAGATAAAATTATTTGAATGTAAAAATATATTTATCATAAAACAATTTTTATGTCTCTGATGTATTTTTTTCATTATAGATTGAATTAATAACTATTGATAAATGATTATAATTAAATATATAATAATATTTATAATATAATGAATTAATTTTCATTTAATTATTATTATGAGGAAATGACTGAGAATAAAGTATATTTATGCTTCAAAAATACATTTAATTCAAAAATTATTTTTATTACATTCTGTGCATGGATATTATAATTAATTTCTGCCTTCTATAGAAATTTTATTCAAAAAAATGGACTTATTTTAGAAATAATAATGTCATAAAAGGATTAGGATTTATTTTTTTGGGCTTTTTAAAAAGACTAAATTTTGAGTGAATAATAAAAAATTATGATTTATGAAAAAATGCCCTTTATTTTCAATATATCATGTAATTTAAAAGTAATATCATATTTTGGATTTGGTTTTAATGTAAAATAAGATCCATTTTATTAAATAAAATCTAAACAATACCATATGTATCAATATTATATTTTATTTTGATATATGTTCATTTTTATGCTTAAAAATGAAATTTTCTAAAACATTATTTTCTTCCCATTTTGTGTTCTAATTTTAAAAGTAATTTATACCACTTATAAAAAATGAATCTTCAAAATATTATTTTATATTTTAAATCAAGTGGTTAAAATTCTATCCAATGTTCTATTTTATTATTCTTTACTATGAATAGTAACCATTGTAATTATTTTTCACCATAGTGAAGGGATAATTAGATAAATTTAGGGAATAAAACTATGATAAGGCTGAAAATTTTAATATCAAATTTTATTGGTTGAGTAATTTTTACACTTATCACATTATTATTTAGATTTAATAGTTTTCTAGTCACATTACAATAAGAAATCCATTTATATTATTTAAAAGTATTGAAATATTACATGTGTAAAAATCCCCTCATATATAAAAGGGAACATCATATCCTTTATTACTCATATATTTTGAGTGATATATCTCATCCAAGACAAAAAAATCACTCCACAACATCCCCCCACATTCTAGTGGTCCCAGTAACACCAAAATACCATTACTATAAGGATTAAGGTGTAAAATAAACAAGTTTTTCTAAGGAGAATGTAAAACTCATAACCAAGTGTTTTTTGATTATTTCTTCATCTACCACATTCAAATATTACTTAAATTTTATATTATAAAAACATAAGTATCCTAAATATAAATTAATCTTATTAGGTTTATGTAACATACCTTACATATTTTTTTCCATCTAATGAAATATGAAATCACCGATCTTGTGTACATATGGACTACAACCTCCATGAAGTGATGTGTTTGTTTTTTCATCACTACATCATGTTACCTATTAACATGATAATTGAAATGAATATATATGATATATAAGAAATTATTCTAAAATTTTAAAGATATTATAATACATAACATTTTACCTTTAAATTTGTTGAAAAATGATAATGTCTCTTATGTGTTCTTATTGACTACCACCTATATGAAGTAATGTGATTAAATTTATGTCACTAACTCACATTGAACTTGGTAAGGATAAAAATAATGAATAAATATAATTTCTAAAATTATTAATATTCTTTAAAAGTAAAATATTTTCATATTTATTTATTTTCTACCCATTCAAAAATGGTAATAACACTTGTGTGTACGTGCGAACTACCACCTCTATGATACGACATATATAATTTTTCTTGAATTCCAATCAGGAATAGTTAAAAAAATTATTTAATATATAAAAATGATAATTATATAACGATTACTGATCTGGTGATGATGTAATAATAATCCCTTTGACCATAGTCAACCAATTGACGCTGTTTTGGTAGTATAAACCAAATGTCATCAATTGGTACCATGTAAACATAGTTGATTAAGTAATTGAATAAAACATGATCATGACAGACATAAAAGGGTTAAATTTAATATAATTAACTTGAAAAATGATCTTAAAAATTTATATAAAAATATAATTTTATTATTCTAGAGCTAAATAGTGTACAATTCTAGAATATATTTAAGGCAATGTATTGCTTATCTCAAATTACTTCCTTTGAGACTCATGTCATTTTCATCACATATTTTTGTGTGTGTTGTATATACTTAAATATATATTATTTTCAAATTAAATTAATATAATTAATTTATTTTAAAAATAATTTTCTTATTCCACCCTTTAATTTTCTATTTATTCAAAACCAACCAATTTCATAAGGAATTTTACTTCAAAAACTTTTTTTAAAGTATTACTTTAAACATTTTTTATTCCATATACATGTTATTAAAAATTTTCAAAGTATGTTCTTATTTATAAATAAAAAATTGGTTAATTTCATTTCAAAATACTTTTTACTCTCTTTAAACTGTTTTAAATGGAATTATTTTAATTTTTATCATACCTATAATTTTTACATTTTTTACTAAAGTAGAATAAGAATTTATTTTAACAGAAATAGAATGAATTGATTTTAAAAACATATTTTCATTTTATTATTATTAATATCCATAAAAATATTTTCATGGTTTTACAAAGTAAATTTAATTGGAATTTATTTGTGATTTTTTTTGAAGAGTTTTCAAAAGAAAGAGACGTTTCTATGAATTTTTATGAGAAAATGGAATGATATTTAACTTGTGGGCCCAAATGGGTTTTTCAAGTATTTTATGATGGAAAATTATAGGAATAAAAATAATTGTCCATTATATAGTAATTGATAAACATTGATGACAATAGGTGATCTTGATATAACTTATAATGATGGATGTGCTCGATTTAAATCTCCCATGTATTAGGTAATTAATAGTCTTTAAAGGTGGAAAATGAGGGAGATAAAGAGGTAGGTTACTGCTCTAGAATTTACTTGGGTTCTATTATTAAAAAATGGGTTAAAAATAAGTATACAAGGGCTATATATATGATGATCCGGGATTCTTAATCTATCTTTACTATAGGTTTTTTGGAAATCTATTTAATTTATTAGGAATGAAATTATTATGAACATTTAAAGGTGAATGGTTTGTTTTAATGAATTATCATATCCATTATATTTTCTTTATGGGTTTTCTATTCTGTTAATGTGTTTCAAAGGTTTTATTTGAGAAAAGGTTGAGTTTCTCATGTTTGTAATTTTTTTGATCTCTAAGTTTTATTATAATAAAGATAACACTTTTCAAGGGTTCTCTTATTTTTCACTAAAATAACAGGATTCCTTTCTTTTTATATACCTTTCTGAGAATTGTTTCTCTCATTCCACATTTTTTTATATTATTTTTAACATTGGATAAAGATTAATAGGAACTATTATGAAGTCTTGATCTAAATAATGGAAATTTTCCTTGAACAAAGAAGTTAAATCACGAATGAAAATGTAGTGTAAACTTATAAATCCTATTTTGATAAAAAAGGACAATGCTTGTTATAATTCGTTTTGTAACGTAATTATTTTTCTTAATTCACTAAATTTAATAATCCTAAAATATATTGGGAATATAACAAAGTTCGACCCTTTTCATAAATCATGTAATTACAGGTTGATTGTAAGATTTTTCATTACAGATCGTGTTAGAATAATGGTTTAGAAAACATTAGCGGTTAGGCTTTTATTATATGATAATAATTTAAAATATTTTGAAATATTCAAGGGTTTACAAGATTTTTTGGGATAATATATTAGATTTATTATGTAAACATAAAGGTTAATATGTTATGCATTCTTATGGTTTTATTATTTTTGATTCCAAATAATTTATTAGTAGATGAAATAGTTGAAGTTAGAATAGTATTAATCCCTATAGGCTTGTTTATTATGATTTTATATTTGAAAAAAATAGTGTTTGTTTTAAGTAAATGAAAGAAACTAATAGTGACCATGTTAAGAATTGGTTTAAAGGAAAATGTTATGGTTGTATAAATAATAAACCAAATGATATGGGAGATGGAGTCAACAATATTGTGTCTACACCTAACCAACTATTAGGGTAAATGATTAAGAACCTAAACCTTGGGAAATTTCTTAAAACAAAAAAGATGAGGAATATTTAATTTTATGGATATTTAGGTGATAAAGACCATGAAAAAAAGGAATAATCCATTTACATGTCATTAATGTTAGAAGAAGTAAAAAATAAAATTAATCAAAGGAAAAGGTATATGTTTTAAACTTTAGGATTATGTGAATTATATAAATCAATGTATTAAGGGTAAATATATAAAATGGGATAAATAAGACAATACAAATAAACATTTAGTAATTTCTAATTCCATTACAGTTGATGATGAGGAAAAAATTAATGATATATAAAGGGTATGAATTAAATTTTTGATTATGTTATTATATTAATGAATCTCATTAAAAGATTCATATTTTTAATTATAAGAAAGTATTATTAAGGGATAATATTTCAAATACTGGTTAATTGATTTGTAATAATTTTACCTGATTATAGTTTAAATATATATGGTTTAAAGAGTTATAATGTAGTGTTATTTTAATTAATATTTTATAAATTTAAGGATGATCATAAGTTTAATTGAATTGATACTCTTTTGATGTTTTATGTTCTTGGAGTATCCTAAAAATAGTTTTCAAGTTTTAATTGATTTTTTGGAATATGAAACCCTTAATATTAAAATGCATTTTAATGATAATTTTATTTTAGGAATAACTATTATATATTTTGGATAAATATATGTAAATGTATTGATAACCCTTATAGTTAATATGACATTGAATGTTGCAGTATTTATCTTTAATTGGTATAAAAGGGTTATTACATTTTTGTAACATTTGTTTTATCATATAGATAATATTGGTATTGAAAAGTGTTTTAGTAATTATGTAACTAATTTAATTTTTGAAGAATTAAACTATATTTGGAATATTATATGATTAATGTTAATAGAAATATTTATTTTCTAATATGAGATTTTATTTAAGTAATAAAGAATGTGTTAACTTTTATAATCATATATGATTTTTATATTGGGTTTGTGGTAATTATGGTTATTTATAGGAAATATTATCATATTAAAAAGGTTATAAAATTAGTAAATATACATTCTTATTATATAACTTTATGTATGATTAATGTTTTTTGGGGTAAGTTTTTAAATTTCTCTCAGAAGAATATGTGATCAAATCATTTGATTTTTTTGGTTTTAAACTTTTTCAAGAATATTTTGAAGAGTTTTAATGTTGTGTATTTAAGGAATGACATATGGTGATCTTTATGTGTTATTTTAAAAGCATTTTACTTTTTATTCATAAGATAAAAACTTTGTTTCTGTTCTTTTCCTTTTATTTTATAG
The DNA here is from genome assembly GCA_963277665.1 of Viscum album. Lineage (NCBI taxonomy): Eukaryota > Viridiplantae > Streptophyta > Magnoliopsida > Santalales > Viscaceae > Viscum > Viscum album. The sequence continues at coordinate 530,088,760 of OY728128.1, forward strand.
GTATATCCATGATCGGGAAAAGGGTTGTAGGATTTGAGTAGATCACTAAAGCCTAAAAGTGTGTTTTAGTGGTTTATGGGATAAAACAACCAATACCACAAACATGGTGCTATATGTGGTGGTCCCTGATCATTTCTTTGTAAAATAGGATCAAGGGAATATATTGGTGAAGTTGTGGTTGTGGATAAGGAGTACTGTAGCTCCTTTAGTGGACCACAACTTGGGAAACACCTGCATTCATATTTTGTAGGGAATAGTGAGGGAAAATGGACAGTACCTTTCCATTATTATATGGTGGGATAGTTATTTTGTAGTGTCTCGTGAACACTATGTCCATTTTCATACCATAGTGGGGGGTATGGAAATGGTTGGGCTAGATTTCAAATTCCAAAAAACTTATTCTTTCATCTTGGATCTTGAATGAATCAAAGCGGAAATTCATGTGGATTATATGTGTGGTGATTAATACATTTATTTATCTATTACAACCCATATTAATCAAATAAAAACATATTCTCATGTTGATTCATTTAATTTATTGATATTATAGATAATTATATGATGTTTTTAGGGAAATATTTATCTGTTTCTCTTTACTAAATATACGGTTTTGGATGACTCATTATCCATGTTATTATGGTGATGATCTAAAGAATATTTTCACCAATGATTTTCAATGATTATAGTTTTTGGTGACTCAGTAAATAACACTGGCGAGCCTTTCTTGATTTGTCTGAAATTCTACTATTCATTCTTGAGTGATAATGGAATAAATTTTCTAGGTCTTATACTATAATTATTTGTGCAGTATAACGAGGTTATTCAAAACTTTAGTGTAAAAATACCCTTCTTTATAAATAATATAATTTTATGAAATCTCATTGCTGATTCTACAAGTGACTCTTATATGGCGAGTCTTTTTCCTTATTTCCTTGATGTTCCCCTCTAATATTCATTCTATAACCCATGTCATGATTTATTAGAATTGGTTCTAGGAACTAATGGAATGTGAGATTGTTCCAATTAGTGTTTTAATGTAGTATGGGTGATGAAAATCTTGATCGATGTAAAACCTCATGATTTTAAAAATAAGACTATGTTCCATACTGTATATGATATGCAACACCAACCCTAAATAAACAATGATATTTTATTATTATTTAAATATAACCTTTATAACCTAAACATTAAATTGGTGGGTATTAATAATATTAAATAATTTTTGAAATTTATATTAAGGTTACATTAAATATAAATTTATTGATAAATTCTTATTAAATAATAAATCAGTTTTTAGTAAAGTCATTTTATTCTTTAAAAATTCATTTTATCCAAAAGTGGGTTTTATTTCATCTATTAGAAAAATTATAAATAATTTTTGGAATATTCAGAAATTTTATTTGGTAAAAATCACATCATTTTTGGAGTCATCATGTATATATTATCTTGTTGTGATCTTTTTGGTTTTTTTAAATATCAAATTTCCAATGAATAGTGAAAATAATAGTATTTATTGTAAACTATATTATTTTTTCAAGAATTTATGTGGTACCATTTTTTAAAAAATGTTTTAAAAGTGTAATTATTTTTATTATATTATTAGAAATGTAATTATGTTCAATTTAATCAATTTTACGTTTGAATTTGGTATAAAAACCTTTTTATACTCCAAAGACAGTTTTCTAAAAAACTGGTTTTCTATGTGTGTTTAATTTTAATTTAAAATTTATTTCAACCGCTTCTAGATTTTGAATCCTAAAAAATGTATTTAGTATTTTTATTTAACAACTAATTTTTTATATATATCCCCTTTTATTTTTATTCATTATGAGTATAAAGCATAGTTAATAAATATCATCACGGTAAGGTTAAATCAGGCAATAAAGCTTCAAAATAATTTTATAGTGTCTAAAAAATGACCCTAAAACTTTTCTTAATTTAAATTTTTATTTAATTTAATATATAATTATTCATGATTTGGATATATAACTTTTTTTGACATTTGTATTGGATTTTTACCTTTATACTGATTAAGTAAAATATAAGGTAATTTTTTTTACCTTCTTGCTTTTAATGTATATAATATTTTGTGACAAGGATAATGGAAACTTATGTTTGATTAAAAATAATTATTTTAAATATAAATGATTTTTTATCATGTTAATTTATTCTTAATTTTTAGGGATTAAACAATTAACTAAATTTATTTCTTATCGCTAAAGTAATATTTATACGATTAATAAAAAAATAAATTAAGGATTTTAAAAAATTTAAAAGTAATATAATTTGAATGAATTATTCTATTATAAGAATTTTATTGTTTTAAAGAAAATATTATAGATTCATGAGTATATTATATTATAAATATATTTAATTCATATTTTTTTCAAAGTCTAATTAAATGACTTGTTCTAGAAATCAAATTAGTGATATTTTATAATAAATAAAATTTTATTAAATGATTTAAAATTACTAAAAATCCTAAATTCTTACAATTTATTTGGATATGGTTTAAAATATCAAAAAAGTTCCATTTATGAGATAAGGGTCATTTTATTGTAACTATCTATACCCTAAAAGTGTAAAAAACTTTGTTATCTTGGTAATCATTAAAATAGGTAATAGTGGATTAAAACAAAACAACAATAGTCAAAAATTACTTAAACATGTAAAATTTTTATTGTATGACATTATTTATACTTTTACTCATTATATATTATAATTGGAACTATTTTTATCCAATTTAATATAAAAAATAATTTATATTAATTTTATACATATTGAAATTCCAAGATTCCCCCTCCCCTCATTATTAAAGGACACCCGCTCTATTAATTTCTTCCCACCCAAATAACCATTTTGTATGGAAAATATATGCCCAATTACCTTATTAAAAATCCTCCCCATGTTCTATAGCTATTATTTTGGTTTGAATACCAACCTTACAAAGATTTAGGTGTATTGAAAAGGCTATTGTGTGAAGAAGATGTATAGCTTTTAAATAAATGTTTTAGTTTTATTTATTCATCCACATCCCTTAGATCATATTAAAAAATAATTAAAAAATAATATAATTATATTATATATATTTAAATGTTATTATATTAATTTGATGACCTATATCTGTATCCTGTTCCATCATGCGGGAAATTAAATGGTCGTTCGTGCATACGACAAATTACTGCATCCCAAACTGATATAATTGGTTTTCCATAACCTCCTATGATGAATGGTTTTATAGATAAATTTAATATATATATATATATATATGATATTAATGAAAAATTATCATTATTAAATGTTAATATATAGAATATTTTCTTAAAATTCAATCCATTTAAGAATGATGACATCATTCATGCGTACGTGTGGAGTACCACCTCCACGAAGCGATGTGGTTGTTTTTTATAACCACATTACATGTTTTCTATATATGAGTGTATTGAATGAATTAATATGAAATTTATGATAGAAATATAATTATGTAAATTTAAAATAATACTTAACTTATTTACATAATTATTTTTGAAAAATTAAAACATTACTCTTATGTACGTATGACCTACCATCTGAATGTCTATAACATAATTAATTTTTCATTACCATCATTCATGGTTGGTTTTAAAAGAATAATTTATGTATAAAATGGTAATTTTTATTATTATTCCATATATGATTTAATAGTGAAAATTGTTACCGTAACTAACCTATTGAAGTCATTTTGGACATATAAGTTGAATATCACCAAACTAATTGATGTGAAGTTAACTGATTAAGTAGTTGATTATAACATGGATATAAAATGGATTAAAAACTTGAAAATAGTAATTAAACATGTAAATAATTACCACAAGGTTATTATTCAGGAAGATAAATAATGTAGGTGACAATTCAGACCCAAGGTAAGAGACACTTTACTTTAAAAACCTCATTATTAAATGTTTTAAAAATTTATTTTTGAAATAATTTTATTCCATGTCCATATTCATAAAATTATTTTATTAATATATTTATATGGAAATAAATGATTTATAAAGTTTATTTTATGTTTTTTTATTTTATGGGATTTCAAAATGAATATAATACACATTTTATACAAAATGTTTTGTCTTTATTTAAAAAAGGAAAAATGAATGTTTAATTTTAACATATACGCCGAAATAGATTTTAAAAATAATTTAACCATTAATTTATGTATATATTAATTTAAAAACTATCACGATTTATTCAATTAAAATATATCCCTTCCTTTGTTATGGAAATTTCAGTTTGGAAAACTGGGTTTTAAAGGTAATGGATATCTCTAAACCACTATTTTTCTTCTGGTTATGACCATTCTCTATTTAAATCCCTTTCTATATACCTTCAATGTTATTTATTGATTTTAAATTATATATATGTCTCGGAAATAAATACCAATATAATTATACCTTAATTTTATGGGTTAATACATTCCATAAGGTCATTTGTGAAATCTCTTCTTTTAATCCAAACCATAATAAGGGGAAATTATCTAACTATTTATCATTTTTTGTGATGATCATTTTGAGTTTTTTATTACTCTAATTAACACCTTAATTTTATACCTATGATTATGTAAATAAATATTAACATATATAATATTTAATTCCTTCTTCCCTTTGGAATATTTATGAAAATTTCATTATTTTTTCATTAAAAAGATGATGCCCTAGTAAAAAACCAGAGCACTAAGATAAATGAAAATAAAGATTACAAAAGTTGAAAGGAGGGGAATTTATTATAATCATTCTAGTGAAGAGTGGTGAATTCATCTTGAAGGATCTCCATGCACGTGTGATTTCTATCAACACCCTTATTGGAAACTTCATCTGCCACTTTACTTGCCTCTTTGTAGTTGTGAGTGATAATATGATTGATCCCTGATAGATAATGTAGGAAGATGATCCATTTAGTAGTGAGTGCCCATGCCTGGTGAATTATTCCATGTCTAAGATCCTAAACAATGGTCGGTTGAATTACTTTCAATCTAGACATTTTCCAGCCTTTTTTACTTATCAAATCAACAACATTGATATTGAACATCTCTGCTTCAAGGGATGATACATTACCACACGAACCATAACAGCATCCAAGAATGTATCCATTTTGGTTTTTTGGATATTATTCCATAGAAAGAAGGTCCATGGTTTTCTTTTTATGTGCCATCCACATTTAGCTTTATACATCTAGGAATAGGTGGTTTCCAGAAAACTTCTAGCAGACATTTCGGTGGGATATATCTTCCTTTTATCCCAAGCCGTATCAGGATACATAAATCCTTAATTGAATTGTAGCATTTTCCTGCTTGAATGATTCCATCCTCCATGATCGCAATGCATATTTTTATATGAGTTTCATAAAAATTTAAAGTCTTATTTTTATTCTTAATTGAATTTCTTTCATACCAGATAAGATTTATCTATTCTTCCACAACTTTGATGAAAATTTGGTGAATTTGAGGAGAGGTATCCAAGGTAGGGAATTTTTGAAGCTGCAATCCTATAGAATCCAATCCACTCCATCTAAAATAAAAAATGTCAAAAAATTTAAAACCATAAAGAAGAAGTAGTAGCACATGATATAAATAGGTGATCAGTGTCCTCTCTGTGTTGGTTACAAATTCAACATTTGAAACAAAGTTGTATACCACACATATAAATATTGCAATAAGTGGGAATTTTATTATAATAAATCCTCTAAACTAGAGTGTGTTAGGAGGGCCTAACCCATTTTTTGTTAAAATTACATAACTAAGAAAAACAATTGGTGTTATTAGTGACATTATGACTATAATAAAACTTTGAATTTAGCACACCATTATGAGATGGTTCCCAAACTAAGAAATCATTGGTGTTGACAAAGGTATAATTATTTATAACAGTAGATACTTCCTATGGTAAATCAGTATCAAGGGAACTCATCCAATCATTTTTTATGTTTAAATTTGTGGACAAAGGGATGTGATCAAACATGTTAGAGAGAGGAATTCCATTCCAATTATCTAACCAATAAAGAAGAGAGGAATTCCTATTGACTAACCATCTAGAGTTAGCTCTGATTTTAGAAAAACTATGTTTGATTGAAGACCATATAGAGGAGTCCATATAAGAATATTTTCCTCTTTTATAGTTATTTTAGAATATATCGTGAAGGAAATAATAGTCTTGAGAGTTGTTGTTCATAATATTCCAAGTAAGTTTAGATTTAAGGGCCTCATTGAAATGATTAATGTTCTTAATACCTAACCTCCATTAGAAATGGGAGTGCAACAAGTTTTCCATGGGATAGTGACAAGTTTCCTTTCAAGAGTGATTCCACATGAGACAAAATTATTTATGCTTCTATTGATATTTTTTAATAAGTCAACAGGACAATTGTACACCATCATAGATTATATGATTTTAGAAACAATAGTGTCATTGACAAGACAAATTCGTCCTACTATCGATAATTTTTTTCTCTTCTAGGAGGAGAGTTTATTACTGATATGGTAAAAAATGTTTGAAAAGTAAGTGTTTTTGGGCTTCCCCCAGAATATGGGGACCCCAAGATAGTTAAATGGGAAGAACACCTTCTTTTACCCAAGTTCATTCATGACATAAATTTTTCTAAGAGTGGGGAAAATTTTCCCAAAGAAAATAAAATATTTGCTCCAATTTATGGATTGACCAGAGACATCCTCATAATGGGAGAGGACATCCTTAATCTTTTTTATGTTTTGCTTATCTCCTTGCAGAAATAAAATTATATCATCAGCATATATGAGATGAGAGGGGAAAATCAGAGTTCTAGAGGCAAAGATGGGATTTATATTACCTCGATTTATAGAATCTATGATAAGCCTGCTGAGGTAGTATTCAGAAATAACAAAAAGGATGAAATAAAGAGGGACCCCCTGTCTAACTCCTTTTTTACAAGTGAAAAAACCCTTAGGGGAACCATTTATTAAAACAAAAATGTGAGAAGAGTTAAAAAAGGTTTTTATTTTTCTAACAAGGTTTTAATTAAATCCAAATCTATATAATATTTTTTATATGAAACTCCAATAAATGGTATCAGAAGACTTTATAATATCTAATTTAATGGATACAATCCCCCCTATTTGATTTTTTTAACATGTTTTTACTTTCAGAGGGAAGGCATATACAGTCTTGTATATTTCTTTCTTTTAAGAACCCAAATTGATTCCAGGATATAATCCTATTGGAAATAGGATCCATTACCTTAGATAATAGTTTGGATATAAATTTATAAAAAGTGTTTATAATATCAATAGGTCTAAAAAGGTGTATTTCTCAAGTGTTGTCCACTTTAGGAATGAGGGTAAGAAATTGAGCATTGATACTATAAGGGAAGAATCCATTATTGAAAAAAAATACTTAACCAGGAGACAAAAATTATTGGAAACAATGTCCCAATGATGTTGAAAAAAATAATTAGGGAACCCATCGGGGCTAGGGGTAATATCGGGTTTTAGACTAAAAACCACTTCCTTGATTTCATGATCAATTAGAATACTATACAAAATGTCATCATCATTGCCCCCAAACTAAGAGAGGAATGATATCAGTCTTGATATCCTTATCCTGAGAAGTCCCATTAGAGAGGTTACTTAAGTAGTTAGTGTCATGATTTTCCAAAGTCTCCTCATTATCAATGATGATATCCCCATCTTTAAGTAAGGCAATAGGTCTGCTAGACTTTCTAGACATTTGAAGATAATTAAAGAATTTAGTGTTTCTGTCAACATATTTAAGCCAGTTAATTCTAAGAGTTTGTTTCCTAATATTATCCTTCAGATCAAGAAGAGTGTTAAGTTTATTGTGAATCTCTATTTCCTGAGTTGGATCCATAGTAATTCCATTTTGAGTTAAATTGGTTTGAATTTGGTTAAGTTCATGTTCTAGTGAGCTAATTTCAATATCAGTTTGTTGGATTTTGTCCTTGCACCAAGCCATTAATTTTTGTTTTATAATTTTAAGATTCATAATTCTGGAAAAGGTCTCATTAGAGGTAATTGAGTTCCAAGTGTCCCCAAAAATCTTGTTACAATCAGAGTCAAGGTTCCTAAAATAATTAAACCTAAAAGGGAGAATAAAATTATTGTCTCTAGGTTTTAGGCTCATCAAAATTGGATGATGATCAGAATTTAATTTTGGCAAAGTAATACTGGAAATGGTATTCCATTTATCAAGAGCCTGGAAATTTGTGAAGGTTATATCAAGCTTACTTGATAAAATTATATTGTGTTTCCTTCTATACCAATCATATTTAGCACCCACGAGACTAATCTTCACCAGGTTGTTATTCTCAATACAGAGTTTGAACTCTTTAGTGGAGAGATTAGAATTTAATTGTCCTAAATTTCCACTAGGTCCAAGAATAGCATTAAAGTCACCAACAATGACCCAAGGTTCTTTAATAGTGTTATTAAGGGAGGATATATTGTTCTAAAGAGTTATTCTACCCTGATATCTATTGAAAGCATACAAAAAAGTCCAAAAGATGGTATCTATGTGAAATTTTATGAAATATATTTCTTTCCATGGGTAATTATTATGATTATGTCTTATTATTGATTTAGTTTCTAGGAACACATAATCCTGAACATGTTATGATGTATTTTCATAGTGAGTGCTCCAATACATTGGGTAAAGTTTTTTTCACATGAGATGTTATATATAATATTAGGGAGTAATCATAATATATTATAGAAACTTGTCCACAATATGATATGATCTTGGTAGTTATCCTTAACTTATGTTTATTTCATACTTTTTGTTTCTATTACATTCCTTATTTTTCCTTGGTATTATGATACCATGTTATTTATTTTATGGTCCCATGATACCTACATGACTTTTATTTCCTTATTAATAAATTTTCACTAGAATTGTTTGGTTTTAAGAAGTAATCTAATGGTATTTTGTTTTAAATGAAGAAATACGATCTTTTAGGGTAGAGGAGTTTGTATTTAAGAATTGTTTTTTCATGAATTCTCATATATTCTAAGAAAACTGCATGTGTATGAATTTTATTTTATGTTTTCTTAGAATTATTTTTATAAAAACCACTAGGTAGTAAATATGATTTCATATATAAATGATTATTTTTAAAATGGAAAAATATCATTTATTACCTAATGATTTTCAAATTACTAATGAGTTTCTTTTTTTATATATTTTTTACTGAGTTTTTTTGATAATCCTACTTTTTAATTTTTTTGAGAGCTCTATAAGGATAAGTAGGGAAAAGGAAAAGGTCAAGATGAAAATTATTTATACATTTCATGAAAAAGAAAAATAAGTATATCTTAAATGTTTTGTTTTTTCGGGGAAAATTGATACTAAGTTGAAGTTTGCAATTTATAATGCAATATTTATTTATGTAAGGGTGATGGAATTTTTATCTAAAATTATAAGATATATATATTATATAACATAATAGAATGAATTCTTGATTAAAAATAAATGTTATGTAATGTTTAATACTATTTCATTTCAGTTGGTATTAGATTAAAGGTTTAGATAACTTTGGACATTAGGATGTTTTCATGAGAGGATTACTTAAGAGTTATGGATATCATCATGTTTGTATATTTTTAAGGTTGATCATAAGTTTAAATTCTTAGAAAACCCTTTTGTGTTTTTATTTAAAGATATTTTTAAGTGATTAATTATATTTTGGGATAGGTTTTATTTTTTTGAGGTATATGTTAACCTTAGGTCTAATAAGATGTATCATTTCATATTAAAGATATTACATTTTTGGGGATGTATGATAAATGAAATGAGATAACATTCAAGGTTAAAAAATTCATTAATGTTAATATTATTAAGGTTAGTTTTTAATATTTTCATCATATTTTGTGATTTTTAAATGAATTATATTAATTTAGTTTGATTAAAAAGGAAAACCAACAAGATGTACGATAACCCATTACATCCAATAGGGCCGTGAGGCTTAAACCCACAACCAAAGGGCTTCATGAGTGAAGTGCATACCACTATCATTTGTGATGTACTAGTTAGTATAGTTTAAAAAATATTTTGATAGGTATATATTATGTTGATTTTAGGAAGATTTTTTTATTATATAGATAACCATGGGATTGAAATGTGATTTGTTAATTATGCGATTAATGCTATTTTGGAAGAATATCATTATAATTTTGAGGAAAATTTTATGATTATGGGATTTTATTTATGAAATAAAAGTTGAATTATCTTTTGAATGTATATATGATTTTAATATGGATTTATGGTGATATAGTTTATTTATTGAAATAATTATCATATTTTGGTTATTATATGATTAAAGAATATATATTTCTGGGTATATTTCATTGAGAGTAAGTAATTTTTATTGTAGATAAATGATTAATTGATATTGAAAGAAAATGTGATTAAATAATTCTATTTTTTGGGTTTCAAAAATGAATGGGAAAATTTTGTAGAATTTTAATGTTAGTTATTCATCAAATTATCTATGTTGAACCATGGTTGTTATGGTTGGGGATTTAGAGACTAATATTTTATTTTTTCATATGATTGTTTATTCTTTTGGGGAATTATCTTAATCCGTGCTTCCTCCAAAATGTTTTTTTTGTTTTTTCAGAATAAACCTCTCTTAAGTGGTTAAGTGGGAACCCACATGCCTTACACATGGAAAAGTAAAACCCAAAAAATGATATAAAATAGACCCCCAAATATTCAATATTCAAAGCCAAAAGCATAATCATCACCCACCAAATAAATTAATTAACTCTAGGAGAAGGATAATGAAACAAAAATGTTAACATATTGCCTTAATTTTTGATAAATTGATGGTCTTCTTGATAGCTATTTGGTCCATGGTTTATTGTTTTTTATCATTCTCATGATAAATCACATTCTTAAGATCAATTATCTCAATCACTCTCCATAATTATTTGTATATTGTATTTTCTCTCAATTTATATATTTTCACATCGAGATAATTTTATCATATTTGGAAATATAATATGTTTTATTCCATATGACCTTTATATATACCTTTTCTCTCTTTTTAAAAAGATGTTTTATTAATCCATTATACGATCTGGGATTTTATAAAAAGTGTATTCTAAGGTAAAAGCTTTTATTAAAAATCTCAAGTTCAAATTTGGAGGAGAAAATTTATTATGGGATGGGGAATGTAACACCAAATTATTTTAATATTAAGATTATTCGATAGCGTATATGACATGTAACACCTAACCTAAACGAACCATGAAATATTATTTTTTAAACATGACCATTGTAATATATCCATTAAATTGGTGGGTAAGAATATAATTAAGTTATTTATGAAATATATATTTTATTCATATAAAATAAAAATATATTTATAAATTCTTAATAATCAATCACTCATTTTTCTAGTTAAATTTTATTCTTAAAAAATTAATATTGTTTCATTTTTTGAGAAAATATTAAAAATAATTTCTTGAAATTTTAGAAATATTTTTTTATAAAAAGTTTTTAATATTTTCAATAATAATTTCAAAATCATCGTGGAGTTTCTATTCAGTTTGTTTTGAAAATATTAAGTTACCAGTAAATAGTGAAAAATTCCGATTTTAATTGATAACTGTATTTTTGTTTCATGAATTCATAACGTTCCATTTTATTAAAATTATTTTAAATTAAAATTAGTTATATTATATTATTTATAATCCAATTAAGTTAAATGTAATCAACTTTATGGTAGAAATTATTATAAAAATATTTTTATACTTGAAAAGGCAGTTTATTGTATAATTTTTTTTGTTGTGTTTTTTGTTTTAAAATTAAATTAATTTATACTTTGAAAATTTGAATCATTAAAAATGGATTCTATATTTAGAACTGGTAGGAATAATTTTTTTAAATTGGTCCCTTAGTTTTTTTCTTTATGAATAGTGACTATAGTTAATAATTATCACCACGGTAAGGGTGAATTGGGTAATTGAGGATAAAAATCATTTTATAAGGACTAAAAAATGACCATAAAATATGAAATGATTTAATTTGATGAATATATTTCATCCATAGTAATCCAATATTAGGATACATAACATTTTTTTTCCATTTTCCCTTGATTAGGACCTTTATAATAATTAGCTAAAAGACAAACTCAAAATTATCACCTTCTTGCATCTAATTTCAATAATATTGTGTGATAATTATAAAGAAAAATTATGCTTGATTATAATTAATTATTCTAAATAGAAATTAATTTTTATAATTTATTTATTATTAATTTTTTTATTTGATATAATTACTTTAAATGCTCACACAATACCGACACAATATTTATTGAATTAAGAGAAAAATGAAATAAATGAAATTAAATTATATTAAAGAAATATAATATGAATAAATTATTATGTTTCATGAATTATTTAGATAATAATAACATATTATATAGTTTTTAATGGAATAATTTCTAATCCCATTGTTTTCATGATGTTTCCAAAGTCAAATTAAATGAATAGTTCCAAAATTAACATAAATGATATTTTATAACAAATAATATTTATTAAATGATTCAAAATTCATAGAAATCATATATTTGGAAAAGTTATTGGTATATGGTTTAAAATATCATCCATGTTCAGTTTATATGAATAAATTCCTTTTATAGTAATTATCTTGATCCCTAAATAGTAAAAACAAATTTATCATGGTAATATTCAAAAGGGTAAATATAGGGTTAAAAAAGAATGATAATAGTGAACAAATCACATAAAATTTTAAAATATTTATTATAAGAGACAATTTAGACTCATAATACTCTTATATTTAAATTTTATTTTAATATATCCATTTTAAAATAGAAATTGGTTTTTTTATTTTAATAATTTAAGAAATTCCATAGATCCCATCATTATAAAAGGACACCGCTCTCCTCTTTTCATCACAAATATTGAACCTTTTTTTCATTAAATAACATCCAAAATCCATTACTAATAGGTTTAAACTTTTTTTAGAGGTTTTATTTTTTGATGAATACCATCCTTATAGGGAATAAGGTGTAAAGCAAAGGAGGTTGTTTGAAGAAGAGGTATAACCATTAACCAAATGTTTTAGTTTATTTTCTTCTTCCAACCCTTTAAAATAATTTTAAAACATGATGAAATAATAAAATAAATTTATTACATATATTTAACATTTTTATGTTAATTTAATGACCTATATACATCCCGTCTTCTATCAAGTGGGAAAGAAAACTGTCGTTCGTGTGTAAGACAGACTACCGCCTTGTGAATTGATGCAATCTGTTTTTCATCACTGCCAACCATGGATAGTTATAATGATATATTTAGTATATATATATACACCATATTCATGAAATTATTATCCTTATTAAATGTTAATATATCAACTATTTTATTACCTCTCTATCCATTTAATAATGATAATGTTGTTCATCTGTACGTTTGGATTACTACCTCCATAGAGCGATGTGATTCGTTATTAATAAACACATCACATGGATTATATATATGAGTGTATTTGAAGAACTAATATGATATTTATTATACATTTATCATTATATAAATTAAAAAAAATACTTACCTTCTTTCCATAATGTTTATTCAAAAATGGAAATGTTACTCATGCGTACGTACAACCTACCATCTCCATGGTTTTAAATTAAGTCATTTTTCATAAAAATATTAAATTTGTGTTTTTAGAAGTTTATTTTATGTATCAAAATTATATTTATTTCAGTTTTTATATTATTTATATTATGGAATAATTACAAATTCTACCATATTCTACCGACCAAAGTTATATTGGACATATGAGACGAATATCGTCAAAACGTCCGATGTGAAGTCATTTAATTATATAGTTGATTATAAAATAAAAATAAAAGAAACAATAAACATGAAAAGGGTTATTATGCTAGTAAATAATTATAATAAGTTTATTATTCAGGATGATAAAAAACATATATTATTAGTTGGACTTAAGGTAAGTGACACTTTACATTAAAATGCTCATTTTTCCATATTTTAATGGTTTATTTTTTTTAAAAAAAATTCATCCATGTCCATATCCATAAAATTATTTTATGAATGTATTTATATAAAAATATATTAATTATAAAGGTCATTTAATTTTTTATGACTTTATTTAAAAGGTTTTCAAAGGGAATTTTTTTGAGTATATTATGAAAAACATTTGACTATATTTAAAAAATATAAATGAAATGTTCTATTTTAACGTATACAGTGACAAAATATTTTTCCACCCTGGGAACTGTTATTTGATGTTTTTTAAAATTATATATTTTTAATTTTTTATCCAATGGAAACCTCTTAATTCCTTGTTTCTAAAAATTTTAGTTTGGAAAATTAGGGTCTAAAGGTAAGGGATCTCTCAAGAACACACTTTTTCTTTAGGTTATGATCATTATCTATATAACTCACTTTATCACTCCATTGAATGTTATTTGTTTCTACCAAAATTATATATATATGAATCTTAAGTATATACCCATCTCATTCTACCTTCTTTTTCGGGTTTAAAACATGCTATATGTTCAATTCTCAAATTCCTTCATTAAAATCAAATTTGATTTAGGGAAAATTTTCTATCACTTTATCCTTTTATGTAATTATAATTTAAGGGTTTTACCTACCTAAATTAACACATTATTTTGGTATCTATATTTATGTTGTTATATATTAGCAAATTTAATATTTAATTACATGTTCTCTTTGGAATCTTTATGAAATTTACTTTGATTATTATATGAGGCAAGATTATGTAATCCATTTCTTTCCATGGGTAATTATAATTATTATGCCTTATGATTGATTTAATTTTATGGAAAAAATAATCATTAAAATGTTATAAAGGTTGGGAAAAGATATATCTATATAGAAATGGGTATTTGTTTTGTCTCATGGGATGTTATGTGTGTGATTTGTTAGTAAACCTAATATATGATGCATTTATGTCACACATGTGATGTTTTGTTAGATGTTAACCTTGAATTTTGTTTATTCCATCATATATGTTACTGCCATATTCTTTATGTTTCCATTATATAATGATACCATGTTCTTTATATTATACTCCCATGTTACCTATATAAATTTTATATTCTTTTTAATTATTTTTTATGGAAATCAATTGATTTCAAGAGGTAAGCTACTTGTCTTTTCTTTTAAATAAAGGATTATGCACTTTTAGTATAAAAAGTTTTGTTTTTACGGAAACTACTTTCAAGGGTTCTCATGTTTTTAATAAACCTTCATAGTTATGATTTTTCTCTTCTATGTTTTCTTATAAAGTGTTCTATGAAATAATTTGGATAGTGAATCCAATTTCATGAGTATTTAAATGATTATTTGAGCTCAAATGTTATTATGTTATAAGAATACTCTATTTTATGATATCAAGATTTTAAAATTACTTATTGGTTTATTTAATTATTTTTTATATGTCTATTATTGAGATTTTTGTGATCATCCTATTTTTATAAAAAACATTCATAGGGTTCTAAGGATGATTACATAAAATGTTGTGTTCAAGATAAAAATTGTGAAGATGATTCATCAAAAATAAAAGTAATTATTTTCTAATGTTTGTGTGTGTGTGTTAAACATGGATGATTTCTGTTAGTGTCGTTTTTAGGATTTCATATTTATTTATGTAGGGTAAATGACCTAATTCTCATAGAATCTAAACCATAATGATCATACAATGTAAGAAAATGAATTCTTGATTAGAAACTCAAGATTATTTAATATTTAATGCCAGGTCCTTATAGTTTGAATTAGAGTAATGTTTTAGATAACATTAGAGATTAAGTTGTTTTCTTAAGATGCTATCTTAAGATTTATGGATACCATCATGGGTTTGTAAGTTTAGGGTTGGTCATATGTTCAATGTCTTAGACACCCCTTTTATAGTTTCATGTGATGGTATTTTAAGGTGATTAGTGATATTTTTTTATATGTTTTACTATGTTCCGGTTTATGTAACCCTTAGGTTTAACAATAAGGATTATTTTAAAATATTTTTATAAAAGTTTTGGGGATATAAGATGAAATGTATTAGATAACCTTTTATGTTAAAACAATGTTTAATATTGAAGTTATTAAGTTTATTTTTTAGGATTTAAGATGAAGGGCATGGGATTACCTTTTAGGTTAAAATAGCCTTTAATGTTGAATTTATTAAGGAAATTTTTAGGATGTTTATAATATTTTGGGAATGATATAGGAATTATAAAAATATAGTTTTAGTAAAAAGGAAAACCCATAATAAGGGTGAAAACCCTTCACATCTAGTAAGTTTTTAGGGATTGACCCACAACTGAATAGAGAAAGGGAGAAGCACCAACCATTGGCCTAAGTGATGTCCTGGATAGAAATAATTTTTTTAAAATATTTGATAGAAAATTATTGCAATAGTGTTTTTGGAAAATATTATTTATCTTATAGATAACCATGATATTAAATAGTGATTCGACGATTAAGTGATTAATTTTATTTTGGAAGAAGATCAATATAATTTTGGGGAACATAATATGATTAATGTATTTTATCTAGGGAATAAAGGTTAAATTATATTTTGGATGATTATATTATTTTAATATTTCATTATTGTGATAAAAGTTATCTATGGAAATAAATATCATAGTTTTTAGATTATGTGATTAGGGAATATTCATTTTTTGGGTATATGGATTTATGATTAACTAATGTTGATTGAAGATATATATTAAATTAATCTTGAAAGAATTTGTGACCAAATTCTTCTTATTTTTAGGTTTTGAAAATTGTTGGATTCTTTTTGAAGAATCCTAATTCTTTTTTATTTATCAAATTATGTATGCTAAACACTGGTTATTATTGCCAAGGCTTTAGAGATTAATGATGTAATTTCTATATGATGGTTTATTCTTTTGGGTAATTATCTTACCTCATGATAAAATTTTTTTTATTTTATTTAATGTCTAAATATAGTACTTATATATTGTTATCCTTCTATGAATTATGAGATCTTTTAGAAGTTTATTTTAGTTATTCATGCTTAAAAAACAGTACTGTGTACTCATAGTTTATAAAAAAAGATGAAATTGTTGTGGAAATTGATTAAAGTTTGAAATTACATATATCACATAAAATTGTTTACTTATTCTCTTAGTATAAATGGAAAATGAATTCCTAAATTTTTGAAAAAGGACATAGATATAAAAATGTTATTCTATTACCTTTATTTTTTACGAATCGATGGTCTTTTTTACACATCCCTCATTTAAGGTTTTGTGCTCATTAAATTTCAAACGATCATTAAATTTATTATTATCAGTGATCTCTGTTAGTCACCATCATTATTTTGACATTAAATTTTATCACTATTTCTATATTTTCAATTCTCACAAATGGTCTCTTACTTGGAAACCTAATACATGTTATTCTTATAAGGAACCAACCTTGTAACATTACATAATATTGAATTTAGTCAAGAAATCACTTCCTTTAACATTGAGTATATTTTAAAGTTTAAATATTTAGGGAATTGGGACATAATACATTCATAACATTCCACATTTATATAGAGTGGATACCATAAAACAGTATTAATTTCTTCTTAAATATAAAACTTTTCAAATAAAACATGATTTATTTGAAAATTTTTCATAATATTTAGCTTGTATTCTTTATTTTTCTTATTCATCCTTATAACCTATAACAATAATTTAAAAACCCGGGATAATAAAAAAAATCTCAGTAAGAGATATAAAAATAAGGAAATAAAACATTAGTCCATGAATACTTGTAATTTATGAAATCATTTTCAAAAATACATACTTGTTACCCATATAAACTTACATTTGAAACATGATATTTCCATGAGATTTACACAAAACATTTATAACATAAATAGAACCATAAATTGATCTTGAGGAATTACTTACTAATATTGTAACCCTTAAAGCTACCTTATTATTTGTAACCCTCATGGCTACCTTACAATGTAATCCTGACGACTACATTATGGTGTAACCATCACAGCTACACATGGAGTAACCATACAGACGACCTAAGAATTACACACAACCAATGAATTTGAGGGAGATATATGCCCAAAAATTTATCATAAACAATTACCATGAACCATAACATAATAATACATCATGAATAATTTCATAAAAACATTGATTTTGAATTTTGAAAAATAGAATTTTAAAAGAGGATTTTAAAAGAAAAAACCCTTACAAATATCATATAATTAAATTCATACTTAATAGAGTGGATTAAATATGTATATAAACACTAAATACACATAATAAACTATAATTTAAACAAAATACATCACACAAACAATTTTAATATCACATAAATAATGAAGTAGAAGGTTAACCCAAAGAATTGAAATCAGGTTACGAATTCCCTTACCTCGGGTTTTTCTTATTTAAAACTTGTTTAAACCTCTTGTATAATGGTTAAAATAGTGTTATTAATATCTTAAAGAAAAATATTAATCTTTATAATATCTTATATGATCATTTAATTACATTATTTCACCCTCTAATTGTTTTTATTTTGTTCCTTCCATTGTTTTGGGTGCGTTCTTTATATGATTTCAATTGATGATTTGAATTTGATTTTCTTTTCATATGGAAATGAAATTATATAAGTTGAATGAAATGGTATAAATATGTTTCCAGAATATATAATTATAAAATATATTATTTTTTATCATATACGATGATGAATATTTAGTTAAAATATTAATGATATTTGTTTAGATCATTTTGGCGGTTCCTTGATAATCATGAACTTGTTTCTTTATATAATTTAATTTCATGATTATAAGTTCATTATAGAACATAAAATAGGTTACATAATTAAATTTAAATGCGTTTTCAACAATTAAAATGGTTTTATGATCAGTTTTGAAGGAAGTAATGGAAATTGAACACACATCATCAATGATTTTGGTAAATCCTCACTTCGCGGATGATTTTTTTTATTTTTAGAATAAAAGGAAGAGGAGAGGAAGAAATATGGTAAAAATTTTACATGAACACAATAAAATACAGAATATATTGTATTATAGAGGTTTCATACCTCCTGGATAATTGTATGGGAAGAGAGTATAATAAAGGAAAGTAATTGGATGGAAAATACATGAAAAAGGAAGAGAATTATTACTGTTGATCTCTTCAACTTGAGATCCTCCTTAAGGCCTTTTGTTTTGGCCTTTTCATTATACTAGTAGGTCTTGGACGTGGGTAAGATACTTGGGAAGGGAATTTGGTAGAACTTAGACAATTCTCAAGGCTTGATAGGTGTGGGAGGAAGAGGGGAATGAGGGTGGTATTTAGAGTAGAGGAGAGGAGAGATTTTACTTTAATTTAATCATTATTATGATATTTTTTCTCAAGATTATGAACATTCTAGATTAATGTGACCTAAAATACTAATATTTTGATTTTAGTTCGAACCAAGTGATCTTAAATCATCCTTGTATCACTTATAAAGCAGTAAAACAAGTATTTAACATTTATCGTAATTCATCATATTTTACAATTCATAAAAAATTAAAGAATTTTAGAAAAAACAAAAAAATTAACCCTAACCATTTTTAGAAATTTATAATTAAAAAATGAACTCCATTTTTTGAAAATAATTTCTTAAATTTTATTAAGTTATATTTTAAATAAAATCATAATTTATTCAAAAATTTCAATTTTAAATCTATAACTCATTTTTTAACACCTTGAAAAATTAATAAACATCTCATTATATTATAAACTTAATAAAATAAAATAATAATTTAATTTAATATTCATAAGATTCATATTAATATTCATATTACTATTTATAAGGGTATGTTACTATTCACAAAAAAATCACGTTGGTTCTATCTGACTCCAAATAACTTACTGATCACAACCGTAGATGACCGTTTTTTGAAATTAAAATCATAGAAGTGAAAAAATTATGTTTAAAGTTTACTTATAACTGTCTACTTAAAACAAAGTTTAATGAATTTAATTTTTTTAAAACCATGGGGTGTTACAATTCTAGACGACCTTCATACTTCCCTTTTCTCTCTTTTTAAATAGATGCTTTATGGATGCTTCTTGTAATGTGGGGTTAGAACAAGAGTATCTTCAAATTAAAGAAAACTTATTATCAAGGCAGTGTTCAAATTTTGGGGGAGAAATTTATTTAATGGGGAGAATCTAACACCTTGATATTTTAAAAATAAGATTGTGTTTGAAGGTGTACATGACATGCAATACTGAGCCAAAATAAACCATGAAATATTATTATTTAAATATGTTTATTATAACATAGATAATAAATTATAGAGTATTAATAGGCTTATATTATTTATTAAATATATATTTTAGTTATATTATATATATATATTAAAAATTATAAGTAAATAATCACTAATTTTTTTTGTAAATTTATTTTAATCTTCAAAAATACATTTTCTTCAAAAATGATTATTATTGATTTTTATGAGAAAATATTATAATTAATTTATCTATGATTTAATAATTTTATGTGATAAGAATAAAATCATTTTTTTTGAATCAACATTCCAAAATTATCCTAGAGTGATTTTTTTGTATTTTTCTAAAAAGATTGATTTTCTATTGGTTAGTGAAAAATAATGATTTTCATTAAAAATTATATTTTTGTTAAAAGAATAAAAAAGGTTAGATTTTTTATTAAAATTGTTTCATAATAAAATAATTTATATTATATTAATAATAATTAAACTAATTTTAACAGAATCAATTTTATAATTTAATTTGTTTTAAAAAAAATTATACATAAAAGGCATTTTTTTGGGAAAATAGTTTTTTATTGTGTTTTACATGTTAATACTAAATAAATTTCATCCACTTATAGGGTATTAATCTTGTTAAAATGATTCTATATTTATAACAATTCAATCAAAATTTGTTAAATATGCACCCTTTATTTTTGGACATTATAAATATCAACCATAAAACGATAAGGGAGAATAAGATAATAAAGGATAAAAATAATATGACATGGACTATAAAATTACCCCAAAAATTTCCTTATTTTAATTATTTGGGTCTATTTTGTAGATAATAATCCAAGATTCATATATATATACTTTTTATACCATTTTTGTGTGACTTTTACATTATAATAATTAAGTAAAAGATACAGTAAAAAATGTAACCTTCTTGCCTTTAATTTCATGGATAAATAAAAATTATGTCTAACTATAAATATGTATATGAAATATAAATGGGGTTTTTTATATGATTTAAATTTATTATAAATTTTTAGGGATCAAAATATTTACCATAAATATTTATGAAGCACATACACAATATTTATTCAATTTAAGTAAAATAAAATAATTGATTTTAAAAATGTTAAAAGTATTATAGTTTAAATTAATTATTGTGTTCCATAAAGTTTTTATAGAAAAATAACATATTATAGAGGTATTAATTTATTATATTTATTTTAATTTTTTTAATATTTTTTTCAATGTCAAATTTAATGAATTATTCCAAAAATTACATTAATGATATTTTATAATAAATAAAATTTTATTAAATAACTTAAAAAACATAAAAATACGATCCCTGACCATATTATTATAATATTATTGAAAATAAAAATTATGGTCTATTTGTGGAAAACTTATCCTTTTATAGTGACTATATTGACCACTATAGAGTAAAAAACTTTATTATCATAGTAATCATCGTAAGGGTAAACAAAGGGTTAAAACAAAAATATTAGGGTGAAAACATCTCATAAACATGTCAAATTATTATAGAATGATAATATATTGACTCACAATCATTATATATTCAAATTATTTTTATTAGGATATATTTGATACTAAAAATTAATTTATAATAACTTAATAATTTATGAAATTCCAAGAATGCCCCTCCCCTCATTATAAAAGGTCACTTGATATCCTATTTTATTAACACTTGAAGAACCATTTATTTTGGAAAATAAATACCAAAATACCTTCATAAAATACCTCCCCATGTATTACAGGTATTATTTTTGGAATAATACCAAACATAAAGGGATTAATTTGTTAATAAAAAGAGTTTTTCCAAAGAGGAGGTATACCTTTTAACCAAATATTTTAGTTTAATTTCTTATTCCTTATAATTAAAATCATATTAAAACATGTTGAAATAATAAAACTATTATATTTCATATACTAAGATTTTTTATGTTAATTTTATTACATAAATCCTTATCCTCTTCCAAAAAGTGGAAAAAAAATCATCCTTCATGTGTATGGTATACTACCACCTCACAGACCGATGCATTTCATTTTCAAAAACCGCCTCTCATAGATGGTTGTAATAATGGATTTAATATATATATATATATATATTATATCAACGAAGTAATAATAATTTTTAAATGTTAATATATTATATGTATTTTTACCTTTCCATCCATTGAAGAATGATAACGTTATTTGTGTGTACTTGTGGAATACCACCTCCATGAAGTGATTTAATTCATTTTTCTTAACCAAATCACTTAACTATATTGTATTAGTGCTTTTAAAAAATGAATATGTTATTTATGATATAATTATCATTATTTAAATACAAAATAATACTTACTTCTTTTTATAATGATTATTGAAAAATAGAAACGTTACTCATGCAAACATACTATCTACCGTCTCTATGATTGTGCCATAATTTGATTTTCATAATAATTATTTATGAGTAGGTTTAAAAGTATAAATTATTTATAAGAATTATTATAATTACATGATTATTATTCTATATATTGTGAAATAATTACCACTTTAACCATACTTTTCCTACCAAATAAATTTTGGACATATGAGCTGAATATCATCGAAACATCTAAGATGATGCTAATTGATTATAACCTGAAAATAAAATGAGTAATAAACAAGAAAAGGTAACATAAAAAGTACATAATTAACATAATTTTATTATTTATTATGATAATTATTTTAAACAA
Source organism: Viscum album (assembly GCA_963277665.1). NCBI lineage: Eukaryota > Viridiplantae > Streptophyta > Magnoliopsida > Santalales > Viscaceae > Viscum > Viscum album. The sequence goes on from OY728128.1 coordinate 530,111,798, forward strand.
TGAGTTGGACTCATGGTAGGTGGAACTTTACATTGACAACCTCATTTTAATATTTTTATAGATTTATTTTGTAAATACATTTATTCAAAGTCCATATTATAAAGATTATTTTATTAATGTATTTATATTGAAATATATTAATTATAAATTATATTTCATGTTTTTGTTTACTTTATTTCAATTTATTTCAAAATGGTATATTTTTTCTTCTTTCATTCGGAACATTTTGACTTTCTTTACATAAGGGAAAAAGGAATATTATATTTTAATGTATATGAAAACAACATAGTTTCCAAAAAATGAAACAATTGTTTTATATTTGTGTTACTTTACAATTTTTCATTTTTTGTTCCATGAAAAACACTCCTTTCCTTTTTTATATAAATTTATGTTTTGAAAATTATTTTTCTAAGGTAAGGGATCTCTCTAAACCACCCTTTTTATTTGGGTTATGACCATTATATATATAACTAAAATTATATATCACATTTATATTATTTAATTATACTAAATAATATATATATTTATTTTACACATATACCTATCCTATTCACTCTTCCTTTGATGGATTAATATATTCCATAAGTTCATTTATTAAATTCATTCTTTAAAATAAAACCTGAATAAGGGTAATTATCTATCCCTTTTATACTTTTATGTATTTCTCATTATTGTTTTTATTCAAAAAAAAATCCATTATTTTGAGACATATGTTTATTTAATCCTAAATGAACATCTATAATATTTTATTCCTTATTCTCATGGGATAGTTTTTGAAATTTATTTTGATTATGACATGATGCAAGATTATGAAACCCATTTCTTTACATGGGTAATTCATATCATTATTTCATATGGTTAATTTCCTTTTGCATCACAAATAATCAGGAACATATTATGAGGGATTCACTAAGATAGTTCTCTAATTTATTTGTTAATGTCTTTTTCCCATGAGATTCTATGTATGGGATTTTGGAGTAAAGCTAATCAATGATGAGACTCTGTCCACCATGTGACGTTGCATTTATAATTACCCTTGACTTATATTTATGTCAATTTTTGTACTTCCGCCACATTCCTTATATTTTCATGGTCTTATGATTCCATTTTTTATGTTATTATACCATGTAACCTACATTAATTTTATATTATTGCTAATAAGTTTTTAGGCACATCATTTTATCTCATGTATTAAGCTAATGGTTTTTTGTTTTAAAGGAAGTGTTATACCATTTTGGGAAAATGGTTTGTTTTTAAGAAAATATTTTTCATGTGTTCTCATCTTATTTAAGAAATTTTTTTAATTATTACTTTTCTTATATTTTTTCTTATATATAATATTATATTAAAATATTTGGGTAGTAAAGGAGATTTCATGAGTAAGTAAATAGTTATTTGAGATTAATGTTTATTATGTTAAATGAAAATATATTTTGTGATTTGATGATTTTGAGGTAACTAATGAGTTTATTTCATTATTTTTAGATGTCCCTTACTGAGATTTTTTTTCTCATCATATTTTTTAATTTTTTATGTAATGTTTTTGAGGATGAGTAGGTACAATGATGAGGTCAAGATGAAAACTATGAAGATATAAAACTTGTTAAATTATAAAATTTTTATTTTTTTAGGAAAGATATATACTAATTGGAAGATTCCAATTCCAATTTAATTTTTATTTATGTAAGGGTGATGTCCTAAATCTATAAAACTCAAAATCGCAATGATCCTCCAATGAAAGAGTATGAATTCATGATCAAAAACTCATGTTCATTTAATGTTTAAGGATGGGTCCTTATAATGAACCTCGATGTTTATGTCTATGATGTGAATGTAGGATATTTCTTACCATGTAGAGGACATGAAGATGATTTTTTTCATGTTATGTCATTTTTTATAATATTATTATACCATTATTGAGTTTGATCACATGTATGTGGGGGTGTAGCCCATGGGACCATGTAAGATATTTGATCACATTTGTGTGTACACATAACCTATGATACATATGTTTGAGTTCGGTAAAATGTGTGTGTATATAAATATTGATAATCATGCATATTATTCTTATTGTTTGAATATTTTTTATTACTATTTTGTGTGATGTATGAAGTTTGGGGGTTTTTCTTCTAGAAGTGATAAATAACTAGATTTTAGTGTCTTGGTTAGCCCTTAAATGGGGTGAGTGTTGAAATGTGAAGATGATGATGATGTACCAAGACAAAATTTGGGGTATTGATTCCTTGATAATTCACCCGAGACACAATGTTGGGACATGAATACCTTGTGGTCTAACCCAAGGTACTTTCAATTTATGCCGACCTTGTGTCTAGGCCACAAGAGATATGTGGATTGATGGCCTTATGGAATAAAGTGAGAATCTTTAACCTTGTGAATATTGTGGATTACATGTGGCGACCTTGTGTCCGAATCTATTTCAGGACACTATTATTATGGTATTTACAACATAGATCCAAATTTTGTATTTTTGGTGGTTTGTGGTGGATTGGTTCGTGCATGGCCTCTTGGAACATGGTTGTAAGTTGTTTACTTGCACATTTATTTATGTTCATAATGAACACTCATATAAATTTATACTCATGTTAAGGACACATTGGTGGTGTCCTCTTAGGGTCATAAGAACACCCTACATTGGAATCTTGATGCTTGTGAATAATTCATGGCTAGTGATACTGGAAATGGTAGGTCCCCAGTGATAGGAATCTAGGAGATAGAGCATGGTGATAAGAGGCATTACAAGGATGGACTCAAGAGTTATTCTATATTATTTTATTTACTTAACTTTATTAATCATACTCTTATTGACTTACCACAAAGGGAATCTATGGTTTATCATTTAGTGTGACTTGATATGCTTTCTATGCCATTAAATATAGAATTTTTTATTTTTTCTATTATATTGTCCTATTTTATTATTTATAGCTATATTTATTAATAGAGTGGGTATATTACACCCATAGAAAATATTTGGACCCTTATTTCTTTCCGGAAACCAATTGTGTTTGGGGGGGGGAAACATGAGGATGTGTGTCACTCTAACTCAAATTTAGTGATTTATGTTAGGGGATTTAATTTTTATTAATAGTGGTATTACCTATTTTATTATTATTGTATATGTTTTGGGGAAAAGTAAAAAAGAGTTAAGATATGTGAGACTCAGTTTGGGGAGTTTCATATATTCCTAGACAATACACATATAACAAAAATTTTAGTTACCATCATGGGTAAAACTATTACATTTGTGGTTTTACAGTTTGATATTGATATTGAGTATATTTTTTTTCCACTTTTTATTAGAACTTGATTACATTAATTCCCAATGAGCAAGAACGTAGTATCATATTCCATATATTTACCTATTGTGTACTATAAAGTAGTTTTTAAAGTTATTTCTTTTATTATAAAATATATTTGGGATAGAACTATATTATTTTCTAAGTGATATATTTGTGTTATTATTATTTTTTCTATAACTATTGGCATTAATTTTTTGATCTTGAGAATGCTTGAATAAATATCCTCTTGTGGTACTAGGAGGGTTACGACATATTATTAATGGTGGAATCATATATTTCCATATAAATATATTATTTAATACTTATAATTACTTAATAATGTTTTTTATGAGTTCAAAATGTTCATTTTGAATTAAAAAAAACACGGAAGTCTAATGTACATAGTTTTTGTATTTTTAAATGAAACTTTTAAGGGGTAGGTGTAAACCCTAATATAAAACCATCTAGATGAAACCCCTTAAGGAAATAAACCATCAAAAACCCACATCAAAAATCAAACCCATGCCTCATAATTTTTTTTTAAATTTCCAATTCAAAAACCATCAAACTAATTTTACCACCATCATCACATCACTAGAAAATCACCATCACTACCATCACATCATCACGTTAACAGGATCATCATCCTCCTTAGCTCGTACCATCACCTTATTTGTTGAAACAAACTTCTCAACACCATCGGCTGGCGAAAATCCAACATTGATTTTGGGAAATCCATCTCCATTACTATAGAATATCTCATTGTCATCATTGTTGAGACACCGTGCCTCGGAGAATTCCATCAGAAGAATGTGGGAAATAGAATCCATGGTCACCCAACTCTGATACACTAATCATTGTCAGCACCAAGCCACCAACCATCAATGATGTAAAAAATGGCCGCTAGAACCCTCTAACACAGTGTGAGTCAACCCTCAGGCCAACAAAAAACTAGAGATCCACCCAAATATTTCCACACTACACCACTGATAACCAAAGAGAAAAAAACTTCCAAAAAACACATCTAAAAAAATAGTTGAACCAATGAAGCCATTACCATCAACATGCCAGGGCCAATGGAGAATAAACCAACACAAAACTTACTTGATATCACATCCCAAATCCCTAGGGCAACTAATGTGCAAATCCACCTCGGAGAGAGGTGGATACCTAGAGCTAAAGTAGATAAATGTACAGTGACAAAGCTCACCTACGTGGCCCCTTGGAGAACCGAGACCAAAATCCCATTAAAATAATAAAGGAGAGATGGGACTGAAACCCTAAAGGAATCCAAGGAAAAAACCGAAAAACCAATATTCATATATGAAAATGATCCCACACATACACTAGTGGTTCAAGAGGAAGGGCCACATCATATTTGAGTCTTCTAAATAGTTTATATTTATTAAAGATGAGTAACTAAGAATATAGGAAATTACTCTTAGGGTGTCAATATCTAGAATCCTATATCCCTCTACAGCACTACAACCCATTAGGATGATAAGGACTACATCAAAATCATCAAGCTGATTTTTGATCTAGTAGAGACCCCAAAGTAATGATAGATGAATTTGGATTCTTTTATGATTCAGTGACCCGTCAGGATTAGGTGGGTATTATAATCTAGGCTATGAGATTTAAACATTTGACTTAGAAAACGTTCAAAAGAAAATTTCTTTCAGGAGTTCCTTAGGGGTACAATGTATGTGGAAAAAGCCTAAGAGTTCATGGAGCTTTATCATGAGATGATGATAGTATTATCAAACTCTTTATGTTTCAATAAGCTTCTATAATGTAATAATATAATTTATGGGAACAAGGCATAGAATTATATGATTTTTAAGATCACCCTTCATCCAGATATAATATTTATTGTAAAGAATTTTGGCATGAATACATATAAAGAGGTCCTTTGCAAGGCCCAGACGATTGAGAAGATTCTGGAGAAGGCTAAAGATATGGTTTTTATTCTAACAATTAATGGTATTCCCAATGATAAATCTAGTGGTTGGAGGATTAAGGGAGATGATTTATGCCTGAGGGGAAGTAAAAATACAAAGTAGTGTGAGGATTCATCAGTATATTTTTTAATAGGAGGTGGCCCTTACTGTTTAAACTCTAGATAGATTGGACATTATCATAAAGTTTACCCAAGACCTAAGATCAAGTGTTGTTGGTGTGGTAATATGGAGAATATTTAGTAGTTCTACATATGGTATTTACAACCTGTTCCAATAGAGAGTCATAATATACACAAATTGTAGACTTGGGGCATGGTTAGGGTTCTCAGTAGTAAACTCTAATCCAACAAAACATAGTGATCCAAGTGAGTAATGTATTCTAGGTCCAATCAATGGAGATGAGATAAGATTAGTGTATATAGAAGAGTATTCTTGATTTTTTAATATAAATTCTTGATCACTATTACAAATTCGACTATATTGTTTTATATCAGTGATTCCAATTCATTTATATATATGTATATTTTTTATTGGATTGACATACCTGTCAAGTTTCATTTTATGATAATTTCTCTTTAAAAAACCTTTCAGAAGAAAGGGAATTTTCTTTTATGATTTATAGAGATCGAATAGGTTTTTTTATAGATATAAAAATCTATAGGATTTTGTGATATTAAGATGGATAGTATTGATATGATTTTTTCATTGACTGGTTTTCTATTTATCAGGCACACAAAGACTACTAAATAATATGTGTTTCCTTTATTTCACCAAGGGAGAGAATTTTTTCATGTCCAATGAGTGGGATGCTGGAGTAGGTTGAGTGGGACAAGACCTAGCTCAGGATGGATCCATTTCAACACAGTGGTTGGTATGGTTCTAATGATAGATCCAAAATACCTTCTTCCATTCTTCTAGCTGGGGACCTATATGAGGATCTATTTCTAAACTAATTTTTTAAGTCTACTCCAGGCGAGATAAAACACCTTTGAGATCAAACTCACACCTAGAGAAAAACCTATATTGATTCAAAAATATTTTATATAACTAATTGAGTTAAAGGAACTCAATGTACAACTCGGGGATTTGGAGGAAAAGGGTTTATCAAACAAATTTCATATCCCTAGTGTGATCCAATAATATATTCAAGGATGGAGGCTAATAGTATTTGGTTGTATGAAGACTACTAGAAACTAATCTAGGTGACCATGGATAATCAATACCCATTACTGAGGGTCGATGAAATATTTTTCTAGTAGTAGGGAGTTTAGTGGTTCTCTAGGAATGAATTTTGGTTGGGCTACCACGAGCATCGGGCCATAGAGGAAGATTTTAAAAAGATAGAAATCATGGGTAGATATGGACTATATGAGTATATTTTTATGGCTTCCAGACTGAAAATGAACTAGTAGTGTTCATGTCCCTCATGAATAGTGTCACGACCCGACCCATAGGGGCTCGAGCCGCGACTCCCCAAGACCGTATCCAATAGGCCAGGGGCTGGCGACTGGCACCGAGATGGCTATCATACACATGGGAGGCATTAGCCTAAGATACCTGTACACACACACACCCACATACACCTCCATGCAATAGTGCATAGATATATAAAACTGAAAAGTGAATGCATGTATACAAATATCCCACAACCAGAATACTACAAAACTACAAAAGGGCAAAACAGGGCCCACTAAAAGAAAACAACAAAGGTGTCCAACCTGCTCAGAAGGAGGGAAAACACTGCCAAAACACCTTCTGGTAAGCTCCTCAGCACAACTCCAGTAAAGACCCCAGTCAATCCCAATCACTAAGCTCCTCCTGCTCCGGGTCCTCCAGTGACTCCGTCAAAAGGCTAGTGGTCTTCACAAGACACAAACATGTGAGGGCAAAGACCGTGTAGGGGTGAGTATAACAATACTTAGTAGGAACCCCAAAAACCCAAAAACAAAGAGAGAAACTGAAAGGAAATAGTCCGCTCATCCCATCCAGAGGGAACCCAGACGAGAGAGAAACTCTATCTCATGACCATCCTTGGCTAAACAAAACCAGTCAGTTCAGCTCAGGTGTATGCCCATACATACACCTTGAACAATCCAGATATACTCAGCACACACACCAAGCCACATGAGGTACCGACCTCATCACCATCAACTGTCCACAACTAGGAGAACACACTCCACGATCACCATCATCCTAGATGACACCCGTCCGAGAGATACACTATATCGGTTCCCACACAAACACCTCAGACACTCACCCGAGAGATCACACTCATAGGATATCGTCACTGAGGAAAACTCATTGAAAAAACATAAACACCAATCTCCTCGGATAGGGGATTTCTCCTAGGGTCCGCTAGGGGATACCAGTACCCACAATGGTATACAAAGATGTCACAGATAGGGGATCACTCCCAGGGTCCGCTGGGGGATACCACAAACCGATCTAGCATTCATAGATCTCACAGATAGGGGATCACTCCCAGGATCCACTGGGGGATACCATAACCCAATCTAGCACTCGATAGAAACACGTCACTCAGATAGAGGATCGTCACCCGTGTCGCGATGGTCATGATGATACCGAAAACCTATCCGGTACATCTTGCACTATAGGGGATCAAACTAACTATGTCGTAACCCTACAGAAACCACACGCTGAGTAGGGGATCGTATAACCAACAATACTATAACCCTACTTTAAACCTCATGCTGAGTAGGGGATCGTACACCTAACGATGCTACAACCCTACTGAGCATGGCCCACCACATAGGGGATAATATTCTCGATGATTCCACAAACCGTACGATGTTAACCTGCTACATAGGGGATCACTGCCCGTGGATAAGCGGTCACAACGATACCAAGAACCTGATCTAGGGGAAACTATGCTAGAGGATCCCGCTCCGGGCCCACCAGTGGGATTCCACAACTCTAATAGATGAAACATTCAATCGAGAGGATCACAAGCCTATAATAAGGTTGTGATGCTGCACGAACCCTCGTAGTAACGAACCAAGGGATTACCCTCAATCACTGCTGGTCCAAACGTCGCTAACCCGAGTGACCCGCCACAACGCTATCTCATGCACCTCTAAGGCCGATACCGAGGTCACAATCGTGATCCACACAGAAAAACAGGAAGGATAGGCTATTTACTCACCCGAAACGGACAACTAGTGAAAAGGCACTATTCACCATAGCTAGGCTATGCAGGGCCCACACAACGATCCTGAAACTGATAAAGTGGATCATACCATAGCGATACCCTCAGAAAAACAAACGGAATCAACTACTTGTTCATCCGAAATGGACACCCAGTGAAAAGGGTACTATTCACCGAAGCCAGCTCGGGTGGGGCCCATGCCTCGATCCCAAATCTCATCAAACAAATCACACCATTGTGATCCTCTCGAAAAAACACACAGGATTGACTATTCGTCTGCCAAAATTGGACTCCTCGTGTGAAAGTTGCATTTTTCCGTAAACGTCCAAAACCTGGCCTCGTGGGGCCCACACCCCAAACTCGGTCCCAACACCTGGAAACTATCTTGGAAAGTCCGCCATACCATCAGGGTGTCAACGCCACTAACGACACGTCATTTGGACACTCCATGGAGGAGTTATGCCTGGTCAAAGTTGAATAATAATTATAACATTATTATTATCCAACGTCTCATGACCCCCGGTCACTGACCCAACCTGAAAAATTCCCGAACCTATCCCAAAAGCTTCGTATCGATCCTAGGGTCACGTCGCCGTAGATGGTGTGTGAAACAGACACCTAGATCGCAAACTGCAGGGGTTTAAAGAACCCCTAGAGGAGATTGGGCCGGATCGGTCCAACCTGGCCGGTCCGGCCGGCCTGAACCGGCCCGCAGCGGCCCGAACCGGCCTCCCCAGCCGGCCCTACCACCACCTCCACAAACGCGACCCGGACGGCGGCCCTCAGCCGTGCCGCGGCCTACCCTGCCTTGGGACCGCGGCTCCGCCGCGCTGGCGCGGCGTGCCGCCGCCTTGCCGCGCCGGCCCGCCGGGGCTTGCTGCCGCTCGCTGACACAGCTCTGCCGCACTGGTGCCGCGCCGACGAGTCTTCTGCGGACCACCTCGATGGTCCGTTTTTCGATCCGGAGGTGTCTGCGTGACCCTTGGGACCCGATCTTCACTACTACAATGGCAAATCGAAGAAAAACACAGCATAAACAGGATCAGGGGATTAAAACTCAAACCGCCTACCTCGCAGGCGAAACTTCGACGTTTTGACTTAGATCCGCACTTCAAAGCTTCCTCTGCACGATCCTGGAGCATCCACCATCAAAATCCGAGATCGACAGCACCTTGATCGCGCGATTCGGACGCCGATTCCTCGTCGGAAGGGGAGGGGAAGGAGGGGGAAGGAGTAGGAGTTCTTCCTCTACGCAACACACATCCAACAAGGGGGGGGGATATTTATTATTTTTTAAAATAAAATCTCCCATCTCCAGCTCCCAACTTGCCTCCTCCCGAGGCCCGATGCAGACAATGGTAAGGTCGCCCCTAGGGTAAACACGACATTATGAACGCAACGACAGGCTCAGATTTTTGATCCAAGGCTCCATTCAGAAGTTATTCGAGCTGACACTCATCATTATACTTTTCCATTTATTTACGAAAATTCCCCTGGTGGCGTTTTCCACTGTAGGCCCACGCCCGCATTGTTTACACCCTTCTTAGGGTCAGCATCATGCTTTGGGTGCACTCGTTCCCTCAGGTTCCCATTCTAAGCTAACATTTTGGAGATATCACACCCCTTCCATGTGCATAGTATAAAAATACTTAATATTTTTATAAAATTAATTTTGGGAACACCGGGCCTCGGAATCGCACGCCGTCTTCGCACATAGCTCTGGAATTATTCATAGAAATATTCCAAAGTATGACAGGGACAAAACCCGAGTCGCTACATCCTCCCCCCCTTAGAACTTTTCATCCTAGAAAAGCCATAAGCACAAGGAAAGTGACTGGACTCTCAACTGGGTCTCCCACCCCAGTGAGGTCTCCAAAAAACACCCCTGCCCGAACACATAATTCAGAGGGACTCATCCACCACACCTCAATACTATCTTCTTTGGGTGGAACTGAATCGCCCATAAAGTTTTAATCGTGTCACAAAAACGCATCTCGGTGGGGGAAGGTTCCCTCTTCCTCACACATTTTAAGCACACCAAACAACACCCACACAGGGTCTTACCAACGCCCTGAACAAAACTCAAGAAAGCAACCGAAAGGAAGGGTACCGCTAAATAGTGTCTATCAAACTACTACAGAAAGTAGAAAGGATACAAGGCATACCTCTATCTATCCACGGAGCCTCTAGGTCAAAAAACTACAGGGCATGCAGCTATCCTCGCCCTCGGCCACCAGCTCCCTGAGCTTGGCGTGGACCACCTAGGGGCGGGGGTGGTGGAAAATGATACCGCCTACCACCTCATGCTACTACACTAGATCCTTCGCCACGTCTGCTTCCCTATGAACCTCCTTGCTCGAGACGCTGCCTCGATCAGGGCGGTCTGTCGACTGGCTCCCTCTCAATAGCATGAAAAGTCAGACAATCTCTAGCAAGATGTCCCCGACCATCGCAAGCATAACACCGCCTCTCTTACGGCTGACCAAAACCGGCCTATGATCCATGCGATCCCTATGAGCCCTGAGCCTTAGATCCTCCATCTTGGGGTCGCCTCCGGAAATGTCGACCACGTCTGGGCCCCTGAGTTTGTCGTTGGCTACCAGATGTCGATTCGTCTGACGAGGTCTCAGCTCTCGCGTGCCCAGAACTAACGGGCGGGATATTCTTGGCCAGAAATCTCTACACCACTAGGGCCCTCTCCTGCACTCCAGCATAGGTGGGCATCCACGAGGAAACCACAACTGCCCGGATGTCTCTGCGTAGGCCCTGCTCGAAGGTCTAAGCCCTAAATAATGGGTCTCGAACCATATCCAGGGAGTAGCATGATAGGTCTGTAAACCTTACTGAGTACTCTGACACAGTCAGGCCCTCCGGTCGAAGCTGCAGAAGCTCCTGAATCTGCACCGACCTCAGCGTCACCAGATAGAACTCTTCGCTAAAGAGCCAATCAAACTCTGCCCACATGAGCATCTCCTCGTCATGGGACTGCATCACTAGGCTCCACCATCACCCAGCCGAACCATGAAGAAGGCTCACTGCTAGGAGCACCATATAATCTGGAGGTGTCCTCAACAGGCGGAAAACACGGGTGATTTATTCGAGCCAGTCATTAGCTTCCTGAGGGTCTGGATCACCCTGGAACCTCAGAGGTCGCTGCCTCTAGAACTCGTGGAGTGCACTCAACCTGCGTGAAACCTCATCCTGTACTGCCAGCACAATCAGCTTCTCGACAGGTGGTGGATTAACTGGCAGACCACCTATAGGTTTAGCCTCAGAACCTACGCCCTGGTCTATAGCCTCTACATAGGTTGGATCATCACCACAATCCTGCCGCAGAACCCTCGCTGGCTATCATCGTGGTGGAATCCTGAAATACAATCAAGTTGCACCATGGTCAAAGAGTATATCTGGAGATCTCACTCAGAATGATAAGGAAAAACCCAATAACCCAGTCCTATATGAAGCATGTACCATTTTACCCCTAAAAACAGTGTACGGATGTCCCGAGTCGAAAGGCAGGTTATCAGAGTCTTGGTGTATGGATACGTCGGCCGCCACACCAACACTGGAGTCCCTGGCATGAATGCTGAACATGAAACACCCTAACACTGCCGATATGAAACCCAAACCAAACTCATAGCTAGACCAGCTACGCTATGAGAACCCAAAGGTGGAACCTCCTATGATACCACTCTTTCATGACCCGACCCAACGGGGCTTGAGCCGCGACACCAAAATCCCACCTCCCATAGGCCAGGGGCTGGCGACTGGTGCCGACTTGGCTATCATACACATGGGAGGCATCAACCTAATATACCCGTACACACGCACCCACATAAACCTCCATGAAACAAGGCAAAGATATATAAAAATGATAATTAAATGCATGCATACAAATATCCTACAACCAGAATACATCAAAAGTACAAAAGGGCAAAACAGGGCCCCCCAAAAGAAAACTACAAAGGTGTCCAACTTGCTCAGAAAGAGGGAAAACACTTCCAAAACACCTGACGGTAAGCTCCTCGGCACAACTCCAATAAACACCCCCGTCAATCTTGATCACTAAGCTCCACCTACTCCGGGTCCTCCTGGGACTCCGTCAAAAGGCTTGTGGTCTGCACAAGATACAAACATGTGTGGGCAAACCCGTGTAGGGGTGAGTATAACAATACTTAGTAGGCACCCTAAAAACCCAAAACAAAAGAGAGCAACTGAAAGGAAATAGTCCACTCATCCCAGCCAGAGGGAACCTAGAGGAGAGAGAAACTCCATATCGTGACCATCCTGGGCTAAACACAACTAGTTAACTCAGCTCGGGTGTATTCCCATACATACACCTTGAACAATCTAGATATACTCAGCTCACGCACCAAGCCACATGAGGTACCGAACTCATCACCAGCAACTGTCCACAACCTGGAGAACACACTCCATGATCACCATTATCCCATATGACACCCGTCTTAGAGATACACTCCATCGGTTCCCACACAAACACCTCAGAGGCTCACCCGAGAGATCACGCGCGTCGAATATCATTACTAAGGAAAACTCACTGAAACAAAATAAACACCAAACTCATCATATAGGGGATTGTTCCTAGGGTTTGCTAGGGGATACTAGTACCCACACTGGTATATAAAGATCTCATAGATAGGGGATCACTCCTAGGGTCTGCTAGGGGATACTGCAAACCGATCTGGCATTCATAGATCTCACAAATAGGGGATCACTCCCAGGATCGGCTGGGGGGTGCCACAACCCGATCTGGCGCTCGGCAGAAACACATCACTTAGATAGAGGATCGTCACCCGTGTCTCGACGGTAATGACGATGCCGATACCCTATCTAGTACATCTTGCACTGTAGGGGATCGAACTGACAATGCCATAACCCTAAAGAAACCATACGCTGAGTAGGGGATTGTATAACCAACGATACCACAACCCTACTATAAACCTCATAATGAGTAGGGTATTGTACACCTGACAATGCTACAACCCTACTGAGCATGGCCCACCGCGTAGGGGATCATATTCCTGATGATGCCACAAGCCCTATGGGGTTAACTAGATAGATAGGAGATCGACGCCCGTGGACAAGCGGTCAGAGCGATACAAAGATCCCGATCTAGGGTAAACAATGCTAGAGGATCCCGCTCCGGGCCCACCGGATGGATGCCACAACTCTAACAGATTAAACATCCCACCGAGAGGATCACAAGCGTATAATAAGGTTGTGATGCCGCATGAACCCTCGTAGGAATGAACCAAGGGATTACCTTCAGCAACTGCTGGTCAAAATGTCCCTAACCTGGTCTCCCCACTACAATGCCATTCTGTACATCTCTTAGGACAATACTGAGGCCACCATCACGATCCACACGGAAAAACACGCAGGATAGGCTGTTTACTCGCCCAAAACGGACAAATGGTGAAAAAGAAACTATTCACCGTAGCTAGCCCATGCAGGGCCCACACAATGATCAAAAAACTCATCAAGCGGACCATACCATGGCGATCCCCTCAAAAAAACACATGGAATCGACTACTCGTTCGTCCGAAAAGGACACCTGGTGAACAAGGTACTATTCATTGAAGCCAGCTTGGGTGGGGCCCACGCCTCGATCCCGAATCTCAACAAACGGATTACACCATTGTGATCCTCTCGAAAAAAATGCATAAGATCGACTATTCATCTGCCAAATTCGGACTCCTGGTGTGAAAGTTGCATTTTCTCGTAAACGCCCAAAACCCAGCCTCATGGGGCCCGCACCCCAAACTCAATCCCAACACCCAGAAACTATCTTGGAAATTCCACCATACCATCAGGGTCTCAAAGCCACTGACGACACGTCATTTGGACACTCCGTGGAGGAGTTATGGCTGGTCAAAGTTGAATAATAATTAAAACATTATTATTATCCAACACCCCGGGCCACAGACCCAACCCGAAAAATTCCCGAACCTATCCTAAAAGTTTCATATCGATCCCAGGGTCACGCCGCCGTAGACGGCGTGTGAAACGGACACCGGGATCGCAAACTGCGTGGCTTTAAATAACCCCAGGAGGAGATTGGGCCGGACCGGTCCCACCTGGTCGGTCCGACCGACCTGAACCGGCTCGACCGCCGCTGCCGCCAGTCCCCCCCGTCGGCGGCCCTCCGCCACGCCACGACCCGCCCCGCCGCGGGACCGTAGCTCCCCCACGCTGGTACAGCGCGCCGCCGCGCTTCAGGCGGCGACCGCCGCCTTGCCGTGCCGGCCCACCGTGGTCGGCCGCCACTCGCTGGCACCATCGCTGCTGTGCCGGTACCATGCCGGTGAGTCTTCCGCGGACCGCCAGGACCACCCCGGTGGTCCGTTTTTCGATCCGGAGGCGTCTGCACGACCCTTGGGACCTAATATTCACTACGACGATGAAAAATTGAAGAAAAATAGAGCATAAACGGGATGGGGGGATTAAAACTCAAACCGACTATCTCGCGGGCAAAACACCAACATTCTGACTTATTTCCGCACTCCAAAGCTTCCGCTGCAAGATCCTGGAGCCTCCGTCGTCGAAATCCAAGCTCAAGGGCACCTTGGTCGCGCAATTCGGTCACCGATTCACCGTCGGAAGGGGAGGAGAAAGAGGAGGAAGGAGGAGGAGTTCATCCTCTGCGCAACACATGTCCAACAAGGGGGGGGGGGGATATTTATTATTATTTTTAAAATAAACTCTCCCATCTCCGGCTCCCGACTCGCCTCTACCCAATGCTCGATGCAGACAAAGGTAAGGTCGCCCTTAGGGTAAACACGATGTTCTGAATGCAATGGCTAGCTCAAATTTTGATCCGAGACTCCATTCAGAAGTTATTCGAGCTGACGCTCATAATTAATCTTTTCCATTTATTTACGAAAACGCCCCTGGTGGCTTTTTCCACTGCAAGCCTGCGCCCACAAAAGTTTACACCCCGCATAGGGTAAACAACATGCTCCCGACACACCAGTTCCCTCATATTCCCATTCCGAGCTACCATTTAGGAGATATCACACCCCTGCCACGTACATAGTATACAAATACTTAATATTTTTATAAAATTAATTCCGGGCACACCGAGCCTTAGAATCGCACGCCGTCTTCGTGCCTAGATTTGGAATTATTCATAGAAATATTCCAAAGTCTGATAGGGGAAAAACCCGAGTCTCTACAAATAGGATTTTCCATTAATATCTTGATTGCTTCATTGTGCTATTTGATGATAATATGCTCATATACTCACAGAAATCAGAAATACGTGCAAGGAACCTTGAGATTGTGTAATAACCTAAGTAATGATTTGAGAAATAATTTTAATATTTATTAATATTCCTGAATTATGAAGTTATGTTAATTCTAAATTTATTAAAGATTTCTTAAAATAAAAAAGGAAATTTTTTTATTGAACTCGTTTCTTATATGGTTTTATTTAAATGTTTAATTTTAAAAGTATATAATTTTAATTTTAAAAATAAATTTTAGTTTTTAGTCTATATTATTAAAATTATCTTAGTATTAGTTCTTTATAATTTTTTGAAAATATTGTTTTTCATGGAATAGTTAAAAATATTGATTTTTATTGGAAACTATATTTTATTTACTAGGTAAAATTATGTTGTGGATAATTTTCAAATTGTATTAGTTTATTTTTCATTAAATTAATCCAATTATAGTTTTTTAATAAATTTATAATTTAATTTTTTATAAAAAATTTTTATATTTAAAGAGGGTTTTTTTCCCAGAAACTGTTTTTCATTGTGTTTTTCCAGTTTGATTTAAAATTAAATTGTTCAAATTATGTATTTTTTATTTTTAAAAATTTATTCCATATTTTTAATTAGTGGGTCTTAATTTATTCAATAGTCCCATTTTAGTTTTTGTTAATATGAATAGTAACTTTAGTAATTTCTCTTAGCAATGTAATGAGAAAATCAGGTAATTTAAGTTAAAAATAAATTGTTAAGAATAATAAAATCACCAAAACAGCTAAATAAATATTATTGGATGAGTATATCTCAATAATAATCATAAAAAAGACTAATTTATGACCTTTTGGGTCCACTTGGATTATATTATGACCTTTATTTTATTTTATTTATTGAAAAGTCAAACATATCACACTCTTGTTTTTAATAAGTTAAATATTTTTAATATGTTTCTATCCAGATGATATGTTTGATTTTAAATACTAATATAAAATATAAATTATTTATAGTCATCATGTTATTTTATTTTTAAATTTTAATGAATAAATAACTAGGCTAACTTCTTTCACAACACTGATTAATTATACAATTAATGAATAAAATAAAATAAATGATATTAAAAAATATAAAATAAATATAATTTGAAATATTTAAGGTTGTTCAAGGATTTTATATTTTACACTGACATGTCTAAGATATAATATTTTTTTTTGAATTTTACTTATTGTATTGATGTTTTTTAAAGTCAAAGTAATGAAAAGTATCAAAATTCACAATAATTATATTTTATGGGATTGATATTTTATTAAATTATTTAAAAATCATAAAAATTTTAAAAAATAAAAATTGAGATATTATATAGTCTAAAAGTTTATCCCATATACATTTATAGGCCATTTTAATGTCTTTGGATCTAGAATATTTTTAAAATATTTCGATCTTTTGAGAATTTCCAAAAGTGTCGCTCACTTCAATTACTAAAGGGAACCTCCTCCATCACTTTTTTATACCACATTGAGCTTTATAGATCAAAAACATACAACCAATTCCTCATAATAACTTCATTATAAATGTTTTTGAGATGTTTTTCTCATCAAAATACCAACCTTAACTCCCCTAATTAAGGATTTAAAGAAGGTCTCCCAAAGAATAGGCAATCGTCTTTACCATCTCTTTCATGTTTATTTCTTCTTATACTTCCTCTTCATTATTTTTTCCATCATAAATTAATAACTAAAGTATCATATATATATATATATATACTTATATGTTATTTTTATTATAGGGAAAAAATATTCCACCATTTATCCATCCTATGAAAAATGAAAACACCACACATGCTTACGTACGACATTATGTCTTCACGTAGTAGTGTAATGCGTTCTTCATCACCACTTTACATGTATAGTTATAATGATGGAAATAATTGGTAAATATGATAATTAGGAAATGATATTTATTCAATAAAATTAATATATCATTTACGTCATCACCCTTTTATCCATTTAGAGATTATATTTTCATTCGTGTATACGTACGACTTACCGTCACCATGAAGCGATACAATTCATTTTTTAGGTTCAAATTTATAGAATGACTATAAAAGTGTATATAATTAATAAATATGATGTCGATAACTTTAATACAATTGTGTATATTATGTAACTATATCCTATATACATGAACCGTAACTTACAATACAAAACATGAATGGGAAAATGAAGTAGTTAACACACAAATAAAGGGTAATAATGAAATATTTTAAAAAATTGGGTGATAAGATTGTATAAGAGTGTTATATATGATTTTATAAATGTGAATATGGTTTTTTTATAAATAAATAAATTTTTAAAACCATTATATAGGATTTTAAATCACATTCAACTAAAAGAAATTGTGAGGTTAGGGTTTCCTGTCTCACTTTTACTTATGTGAGACATATATCATATTCACTACTTATTTATTTTGTGTGGTATATATACTACCCCTTTGATATATTATATCATGGATATATTTTTATTTATGGTATTTGATGTTTTATTTTATGTTATTTGTTTTATGGGGTTTAGGATTAAAATCCTACTAAAGTGGTAATGGTTAATTTCACAATCTCATCATTATTTGGGATTGTATATGATTAAGTATCCACTGGGGAAAATTTATTTTCCATCTCCATGTTTTCTAAAAAGGTTTTCAAAAAGGTTTTACAATATTCCTTAAAAAATTTAAAGTCATTTTTACCCTTGTTTTAATTTTTATAATTTTGTTTGAATGGATTTTTACTGTCTTTTCCAAACAAGGTACTTCGTGGCTTTTTCGAAAAAAAACTGAAGGAATTTTTTTAACTTATATGGAATAAGAGACTTTTCCCACCATTATAATGACTCAATTATTTGATATTTCCTTTAAACTTTTCCATGGTTATTTTCAATTAAAATTATTTCTTTACTACATGCACTGTTTTTAGATGTTAAAATTGATTTGTACAAGAAAGTGTATTTTTTTATATCCAACTGTGTTTTTTTTGGGTTTAAAAGTGGGTTTAAAGAGTTTTATGAAGAAAATGTGAAACAATCAAATGTTTTATTCATGATAGGTACTCGATAATTATAGAATATGTGTTATCTCGATACATAATTTATAAAGATTTTATCTCCATAATAGCTTAGTGGTGAGTCTGATAAAACTTATATGATGGGTTATGCCATATTATTGCTCATAGGTGGTCCCAATATAGCTTATATAATGTTTTGTGGCCCATTATATCTAATTATTAATCCCAATATAAATTATACTATGGGTTGAGCCCCATTATATCTCATGGGTGAGCCTGATAAAGCTTATATGATAGATGATCCCCATTATAGATCTCTTATGAAATGGGTAATGATTAAGTTATCTATAGAATTTTATTGGAATCCACACACATAGTTATTCCAATTTTAAGGGTTCTGAAAAGTTTTTATGAATTTAATGCTTTATGTTTATAAAAAGGTTTTTATTTTATTTCTATGGGGTTTTAAGTTTTTATTTTAGAAAAAAGCGTGTGTGTTTTTCATGATGAAATGATTTATTTCATACACTCAATGAAATTTGAAGATAATAGTAAACATCACATAGGTTTTTATTTTTTTCACTAGAATAATAGATTTCTTATTTTTATGTACGTTATTAGGATTTTTTATTGCTCATCCCATGTTTTTAAGATTTTTCTCATAGGCTTTATATATGGGAAATGTAAAAGTAGAAGTCAAGTTTAAAGTCCTAAATATTTCTTATGAAAAGAAATAATTTTTTGTTTTAAAAGTTTTATTTTATGGAAAAAATGAATATTGAGTAGAAGTTTCTACTTTATAATATATGAGTTTTTATGAATGAATTATAACTTTATTCTCTAAAAATCTAAATTGAAAATATCCTTGGAACTGTAAGAAAGTTAATTCTAGTTGAAAGACATTAGAATATGTAATGTATATGGCTGTTTTCGTATCGTTGGTATCATAGTAGGGCTTAAACAACTTTGGAGGTCTTTATATTTTCTATAGAGTTTTTTATAGCATGATGGGTTTATAATTTTAATTTTTATCATATATTCAATATCTTAGAAACATATTTGGAGTATTTAAGTAATGAAATTTTAAGGTGAGTAATAATATTTTTTGTGAAATTATTTTTTAGGTAATTATGTGTTATTACAATATGGGAACATATTTTTTACTATATAGGTAACCATAGGATTAGAAATTGATTTGGTTATTAAGTTATTACTGTTATTTTGCAATAATATCAATATAATTTTTGGGATCATTATATGATTAAGGTATATATAAAATTATGGAATTTTATTTTAAAAATAAATGATGTTTTATTTTTTAGAGGCATATGTGATTTTATTGTGGGTATATAGTGATTCAGGTTATTTATAAAAGTGTTTATAAGTTCTTATAGATTACATGTTTTTGAAATTCACATTCTGTAAGGATATTTCAAGATTAATTGATGATATTTTGGGAGATAAATGTAAAATTTATCATAGAAGATTATGTGATCCATTATTTTTCATTTATGGGTTTCAATATTATTTTATAATATTTTTTATGAATTTTAAGAATATTTTTTTTGAATGATATATATTTAAAATTAGGTATTACTATTTAATTTAAGAGATTAAGGTAGTTTTATTTCATTTTAAAGGTTTATTCATTTTTGGGAATTATCTTATCTTGAATTAACCAATTTTATATTGGTTAATTACTAAAGAGAGGAGGATTATATTGTTACTATTTTATGTATTTTGTGGAAAGTAGAATTTTATTCAAGTGTTTTAGACAAGCAAAAAAATATATCTTTAACACTCATCGTTTGGAGAAAAATATGAGATTGTGGTGGGAATTGATTAAAGAAAGAAAATTATAATTTCCAAGTAAGTATATTTATTTTTATTATTAGAGTATGAAGTAAAGTAATTCCTCAACTTTAGGAAAATGACCTTGAAACAAAAAAATTTATCTATTTACTTTTCCTACCAATAATTTCCCTTTAACACATTACAGATTTATGGCATTGTGTTGGTTAAATCTCTCATGACCAGGTTCACTATCACTCTCTATTGGTTCTTGGGTGTTAATTTTATCTTCCTTACCCATGTTTTCACTTAAAAATTATGTTATAATACTTTTAAACCAAGTATGTGTAACTCCATAAGACCTTAATATTTCCATTTTCACTCTTATTAAGTAGAAGTTTTCGTAATCCTTTTAATGATGTGAGATTTTAACCAATGTATTTTGAAATGTCAAACCCTGATTACTGATCCTGAGGTCAAAATTGTGAGGATTTAATTTCAATGCAAGGGGT
Source organism: Viscum album (assembly GCA_963277665.1). Classification (NCBI taxonomy): domain Eukaryota; kingdom Viridiplantae; phylum Streptophyta; class Magnoliopsida; order Santalales; family Viscaceae; genus Viscum; species Viscum album. Next base: position 530,132,808 of record OY728128.1, read on the forward strand.
ATAATGTAACAACTAATGTAATTTTAGAGTTAATAATTTTAATATTTATTAGTATTCCAAAATCATGTATTTATATTCATTATAAATAAATCAAGTTACTCTTAAAATAAAAAGGACAAAGTTTTATTGGACTAATTTATTATATGGTTTTATTTAAAAGAATAATTTTCAAATTAATGTTTTTTAAATTTGAAAAAATAAATTTTATTTTTGAATCCATAATGTTAAAATCATCTTAGGATAATTTGTTGATAATTTTCTAAAAATATTCATTTTTAAGGAATAATTAAATATACTGAGTTTTATTGAAAATTTTATTTTATTTACAAGGTAAAATTATGTTTTTAATTATTATTAAATTTTAATTAGTTAAATTTTAATTAAAATAAAAATACTACTTTTTTTATAATTTATTTTTTACTTGAATTTAGTATAAAAACATTTTATATTTAAAAGATCAGTTTTTTCATGAAACTATTTTTCAGTGCATTTTCTAGTTTAAATTTAAATTAAATTCTATACATTATGTGTTTTTATTTTTTAAAAATTTATTCCATATTTTTAATCATTGGTTATTAATTTATTTAATAGGCTCCTTTTATTTTTGGTCAATATGAATAGTAACTTTAGTAATTTTGGTAACCCCGGTAAATGGTAAATCTGGTAATTTAGGTTAAAAATAAAATTATAAGAACCATAAAATGAAAACAAAAATATAAATCTTATTTTATGAGTATATCTCAGCCACAGATATACAAGGGTATAATTTATATCCTTTTGAGGCCAATTGGGTGAGATTGTGACCTTTATAGTGTTATATTTAAAGAAAAGTCAATAGTGTCACACTCTAGTTTTTAATAAGTGTAATATTATTAATATGGTGTTATTCAATAAAATTTTTTGAATATAAATAATATTACAAAATATAAAATATTTATCTTCATAAATTTAATTTATATATTATTTTTAGGTAAAAAATTATTACCATAAATTACATCGTAATGGTGATGCAGTAATTATTCAATTAAAAAAAATCCAATAAATGATATTAAAAATATTAAAAATATTAAAAAAATATTAAAATAAATATAATTTGATATAATCAAGATGATATAAAAATTTTATATATAAAAATTTCCTTTTTATGATATAAAAAATATTTTTTTTATAATTTTTCTTTTTGTTTTGATTTTTTTAATGTGAGAGTAATGTATAGTATAAAAATTGAAAATAATGATATTTTATAGGTTTAATATTTTATTGAATTATTTAAAAATAATAAAAACATTAAATAAGAACAAAATTGATAATATATGGTCTAAAAGATAATCCCATATACTTTTATAATTAATTTAACCATTTTTCTCCAGAATGTTCTTAATATATTTTAGTCTTTTATAAAATTACAAAGGTTCAGATCACCTCAATTATAAAAGGTCAACTCCTCCCTTACTTCTTCACACCACCTTGAACCTTTTAAATTGACCTTTTTTATAAAATTCCTCTTAAAAAAAATTCCATATCCAGATTTTGGGGGTGTTCTTTCCTCAAAAATACCATCCTCAATTCCCTTAATAAAGGTACTAAATAATGTCTCTTAAAGAAGATGTAATCATCCTTACAAACTCTTTCAATTTTATTTCTTACTCTACTTCCCCTCCATGAATTTTTTCCTTCCTAAATTAAAAAAATATTGTATAATTTATATAATTATCCATCATTATGATTATGATACAACCATATTCCACCATTTATACGTCCTATGAAAAATTAAAACATTGTTTGCGTGTACGTACAACTTACCGTCTCCACCTAGTGATGCAACTTATTCTTCATCACCACTTTTATTGGATGGTTATAATGATAGAAATAATGGATATATATGTTAATTATTACATGATATTGATTTTGTAGAATTAATATATCATCCAATTTATTACTCTTTCAACCATTTTGAAAATATATCATCGCTCATGTGTATGTATGAGTTACCGTCTCCATGAAGTGATGCAATTAATTTTCTATATTCACTTTTATAGAGTGATTATAAAAATGAATCTAATGAATAAATATGATATATATAATGTAAAAATAATTATAAAGTTAATGGAACTATATCCTATGTATAAGAATCAAAACTTACATGATAAAACATGTATGGGAAGATGAAGTAGTTAACACATAGGAAATAAGATTACATAAAAGGATTATATATGATTTTATAAATATTAATATGGTTTTGGTATAAATTAATAACATGTTTAAAAACATTATATATTATTTTAAATCATGTTCAACTATAGGGAAGCGTTAGGCATGGGTTTATCATCTCACTTTTACTTATATGAGACATATGTCATATTCATAATTTATTTATTTTGGGTGGTGTATATACTACCCTTATGATATATTATATCATGAATCTATTTGAATTTATGGTATTTAATGTTTTATTTTAATTTATTTCTTTTAATGTCCTTAGGATTTAAAATTTACTATAGTTGTAATAGTTTATTTCCCAATATCATCATTATTTGGAATTTTTTATATTTAAGAATCCATTAAGGGAATATAACCGTTCCTTGTCCATGTTTTCTAAAATGATTTTGAAAATCATTTTTACTATTTTCCTAGAATTTTTTAAATTCAATTTTATCCATGTTATAATTCTTTCGAAACAATTACATCGTGTCATTTTTGAAAAAAATATGGAAGACACATTTTTCAACTTATATGGAATCAGTTGATTTTCCCACAATCATAGCACCTCAATAATTTTATGTTTCCATTATAAGTTTATGTGTCTCTTTTCAAAGAATTTTTTTTATTATGTTCATAATTTTTATATGTTAAAAGTTATTTTTAAAATAAAAGGGTATATTGATAACTATAGGTGTTTTTATTTGGGTTTAAAGAAGGTTTTAAAAGGGATTTATGATGGAAATGTGCAAGAATAAATTATTTTATTAATGATATGGTACTTGATCATTATAGACCACAAGTGAGCCTAATAGTTCTTATAAGATGGTTGATCCCTCTTACAGTTCATGGGTGAGCTCTATACAGTTTATATAATAGGTTGAGACCTATTATAGATCACTAGTGATACTAATATAACTTATATGATAGATTGAGCAACATTATAGCTCATAGGTGATCCCAATAAATCTTATAAGATAGATCTAGACTCATTATAGCTCATAGGTGAGCCTGATATAGTTTATATGATGGATTGAACCCACTATATCTCATAGGTGAGCTCTGTATAGCTTATACGATTGGTTGATCCTCATTATAGCTCATGAGTGTGGCTGATATAGATTATATTAGGGATTAGACCCATTATAGACCTCTAATACATTGTATAATTATTATGTTATCTAGATAATTTTATTGGAAGTTAGTCATATGATTATTCCAATTGCAAGAGTTCTGAAATGGTTTTATGAATGTGATTCTCTAAGTTTACAATAATGTTTTTATTTTATTGCTATGAGTTTTTGAGGTTTTATTTGAGAAATAGTATGTGTTTTTTCATTGGGAAATGTTTTATTTTATATTCTTAATTAACTTTGATTATAAATGTAAACATTACATTGGTTTTCATATTTTCACTAGGCTAATATATTTCTTCTTTTTTATGTCCTTTACCAATATATTTTTGTGCTCATCCTTTGTTCATATACTCTTTTCATAGGTATTACGATGGGTAAATTAAAATTATAAGTAATTATTAATGTTGGAAATATTTTTCCGGAAAAAAATCACGTTTTTTTAAATATTTTATTTTTTGGAGAAATGGATATTGAGTAAAAGTTTCTATATTGTAATATATGAGTTTAAATGGATGTTTTTTGAATTAATTATCTAAAAATATATAAAAAAATATCCCTTGTATTTTAAGAAAGTGAATTTTAGTTTAAAGAAACTAGAATATATAATGCATAAGGTTGGGTCCTTACAGATTTTATTCAGTACCCTTTGGGAAAATCATATTTATTTCAAACAATCAAAGTGTAAATTTTAGATTAATAGGGTTAATTTCTTTAAGAATGATATCTCTAAGACATTAATTTTAGTTGACCTAGAGAAGTTAGAGGTGATGATGTTGTGGTATAATCCATAGAATGATTTTTAGATATGTAGTTTACTCTTGTTGGATGGGTATTATCAACTTTTCATACATTAAATATCTCACTTCATAGAGCCTATTAAAGGTCCCCAAAAGAATATAATGATGTTTGAGTGAATAATAAAATGTAAATAGGTCCTCCTCGATTTGGAGAGAAGATTAATGAAAAACACCATTTTAACCATTTTAGGGAAATGGATTGAATATGTGGTGTATTATGATAACATAAAAGTTGGGTAGGGAGATGTATTAATATAGGTATATTAAGTTTTTTTTTACTATAGTCCATTTTAGATATTTCCCAATGAGTATAACTGCATGAATCATGAATTGAATTTGGTAGCTGTAGTTTATGATCAAAAGTGTTGGAAACATTATCTCATCTGTGAGGTGTTTGTTTTCTACACAGAACTCAAGAGTCTTATATATAGAATATCTCCCTTTTATCTAAACCTGATGTAAAGAAGTTGGGTGTAGTGTATATATAAATTCATCTTTTAGGTGGATTATGCTCCAGTGGAGGGTAATCTCATTGTAGATTCTCTCCATTGGAAAATCGTGGAGTCACAAGAACTTAGAGGGAGTCATTCATAGGAGTAATGAAATATGATTGGGGTTTTAGCTGATTATATTGTGTATGAATAAATAGATCTTGAAGTTTTGATTTAATGAACCTTGGGTTATAAATTCTTCTTTGGTGGGTAGAGTGAATGTGTTCTCAGAGTTAGACCGCAAGTGCATAGTGGTGTGAGAATAATTTACATGAGATGAATCTATTATATGGTGGACCTTAGATTATGATGAAATGATATATGTTTATGATAGGTTTTTAGTATTATCTTCCTTTATGAATGAGGTGTTTAGAGACCCCCATTCTATGAAATGGGAAGGGTATCTAGGGTCAACAAAGATGTATCATGACACCTGATGTCATTTTTTGTGGCTTAGAATGAAGAGGGATTCCACTAATTTTGGATTATGATGCCTTACCTTATAGAGTGTAATATATGAGTATCAATATCATGGTGGGATGTTTCATCCATTTCTAGTGCCTATGTAGATTTGGGATGACTTTATGATGGAATTTGTGAATGGGTAACCCCAGATCTTGATTTGTCTTGATGTTTCTTAGGTAGTAGTTTATCAGTTAACGAAAGTAGCCCATTTCATACCAATATGATAGACTCACTCTTTAAATGATTTTGGAAAGATATATATCATATAGATTGTATTACTACATGTAGTAGATTCCAATACTATATCAGATTTATACACACATTTTCAACATGTTTTTGGTAAATATTTCTAAATTATTTGGGCACTTAGTTATAACATAGTATAACATACAATTTATAGATTGATAGGAAATTAGAGATGATAATTAAGTTACTTGGGGATATTATTTGATTTTTCATCATAAAATTATATAGAGGATGGGATGATCACCTGTACATGGTAGAGTTAAATTTAAATAATAGTTTCTATACTTAAATTCAAATTAAACCTTTTGAGGTACTATGTTGATGCTCATTCCTCTCATCTCTATGTTTGCACTAGGCATGTGGGACAATAGTTCTCATATTGAGTATAATGTATGAGACCTCAAAGAGGGTGTATATGATCTGAATGTGATTAGTTACCACTCAAAGAAAGAAATTATTTTATACCTACTAGAGGAGATTGCGCTTGGAGTTTTCTATTATAGGTTAGGTTTTATTTTATATGCAACCTCAATTGGGGCATCATAATTTGTGAATCTTGAGGAAGAAGAAACCATGGTTTCTAGGATTGCATGAGATTACTAAATGTATCAAAGAAAAATCATATTGAATAGACCTTACTACATTTTATCAAGTCTCGAATGATATGTTACACATTTCTTAGCTTTATATGTAAATTCCATATCCTATTAATGTGATCGAATGTAAGAATATTGATTTGGAACTACATGCATATTCTGAGGAGATCTATGAGTAGATAATTGAATGTAGATGGAAGTCATTGTTGGTGAATCCAATTGAACTCTATTATTTCTTATGATAGAATGAAAGGATCTAGGAGGAGATATTAAAGAAAGTTTCATATGTTCGATCTTAGTGGCCTGAGTGGTTTGGGTATGACAGATCGAGACACTTCTCGAGGCCAAGAATACCTAGAGAGGGAGATTATAAATCCTTGGAATTATAATTATTAATATAAAATTAATTATTTCATTTATTTTACACTGTGGTTTTAGGTGGAAAGGTTCACTTGTAAAGGCTTGTGGGAATTGAATTTCTTATGGAAGATTAAAAGTTGGATTTAATTATTTTTGGGACAAAATTGGTGACCCCTCAGCCATAGTGTTGGTCTTGTTGGTCCTTGGTTTCTTCAGTGTAAAAAAAAGGTGGGAAATGTATTGGTGAATCCAAATCTAAGTATGTCATATGAAACATTCCCCTCTAAGGACCCTTGATTACCTGACCTCACCACACCCATTTTAGAGGGTGTGGTGGGAAAAAAATAGACCCTTATCACATGCCTGTATTAGGATAACCATTTTAAAATTCCTTAAGAACACCACTTACATGTCCAAGCTATGGTGGTTGGATTAAAAATAGTGAGGCTATATTAAAAAACCCTAAATATTCTCCATTATTCTCAGATAATTGTCAAATTAACGGGGATATGTGTATATATTAAATATGAGGGAATTAAAGCATTTAATAATTAATTCAAATACCTATTAATATAATAAACCCTTATTCACTAAATGATTCCTTCAATCCAAATAATTTATAGATGCTACTTGGGAATTGGTAGTGAAATATTCAAGTGATTATCCTTTTTTAATTATGATAGTGTATGATTCATTATCTGTTCTCTATATGAGTTTATATGATGTCCCTTTTCCCCAACCATAGATGTTACTTTTAGTTTTGGGTAATTTTATGATGAATTTTGTGTATTATTTCTGGGTTTGGTTGAATTTCTTGTACTTTTTCTTGATATGTCATTGAATAAGATTATTATGACTTAAATTATGATGATTTTTATAGTTTAGCATGATAATTCCCATCATTGGTGAAAAAAACATTCTTTGAGATCATTGTATTTCTAATATGTCATAGTTCTGATTCACTTAGTGAATCTTATTTGTTGAATCCATTTCCTTCTAGCCCTTTATGTTCCTCTATTAGAATTCTATTTTATAATTCATTTCATTATTGATTGGAATCAAATCTAAGAAGTCTTAGTATGATAGTGTACTCTGATTGGTGTAAAAATGTGGTTTCATTTATGAAACCCTTGATAACCCTTGATGTTGACATATATGATCTTGAGGTAAGAAGTTACTTACTATATATAGGCCATGCATATTACTATTATCAAATTAGTTGTAGTGTTCTTATATTATTAAACCATGGATGAGTAAAATCACATGTGTAACCCATGAGACCATGATTGAATTTTGATAATAATTGTATGTTCATGTAACCCATTATATCCAAGTTTTAGTATAACCACCTATGTTTATATGTTTATATTGATAATAATTATTAATATGATTATTTGGAATATATGTTCTATTAATGTTATGTGTGATTTATGGCTGTTTGGGGTTTTGATTTTTGGAGTGAGTGGTAGGAGTACTGTAATGGAATTTTTAGACTTATAGGTTGAGTGTGCTAACATGTAACAATGAGAAATATTTAATGAGACTTATACTAAGAAATTATAGTATTAAGGCTTGAAAAGAGAAATATTGACGAGTCACAAAAATCCTATTGACTGACCTAGGGTATTGTCAGAGTATGAAATTCTTTTATCTAAAGTTTGAGAGATAAAGGGATTGAATGCATTGTGGCCTATCCCAAGACTCTTTAGCCTCATGGATATTGTAGAGTATTTTTTGTAACCTTATGGTCATCTGTGGTTCAGGAATATTTTATGACTATGTTTCAGGAATGGTGCTGAAGTAATTACGATAAGGTGTTTGGGGTGGATTGGATAACATATGACCACTCATTACATTATTATTTATTTATTACCTGTTCATTTATTTGTTATCATGACATACACTCTTATACATTTAAAATCATATTAAGAAAATATTGGTGGTTTCCTAATTTTTTCATACTCACATAATACACAGGCATATTGATGAACATGTAGAAATCATGGATATGTATACATAAATGGGAAAGGCCCCACTGATAGGAGGCTATAAGTCAAATAATGGTGAGTTGGTTCAATATTTCTATAGTCTCAAGAGTAATGTCATCATATATTATTTACTTACATGACTTAATCATAATCATTTTATCCTTCCAATTTGGGGTTCTTTAGTTTACCTTTCTTTATTACTTGAGAAAATTTCCCTTCAATACATTATTATTACGTATTTTTATTATGTTATGTTATGTTGTGTTATTATATAGACTTGTCTTTATAGATATAGTTGGTATAGTCTCCCCATTGAGAGCATTCTACCCCTTAGTACTAGTTGGAATCATCTTACATACGAGGAGGAATGTATGAGGGAATGTGGGAATCCATCTTAGATTTTGTGATTTGGGCATGGGGGTCACATTATTTTTGAGGGTTTAGAAATTAATGTAATATTTATTCACATGAAGGATTATTTTCATTGGATATCATCTTAACATGTTCTATTTTTTTTGAATAATGGATATAAGAAGAAGAAATAACATTTAATCTCTTTTGGGATCTTGTGATCTATAAAATGTTGAATTTAGTACTTTAAGATTGAAAAATTAATATTGAATATTCATTTATTTTAGTAAGAGATGATATTGAGTTGTAAATATATCTCAATTCACAACCAAATGATGAAATTTTTATTATAGAATAGAAGGAAATCATGTAAGAATGTTTTGTAATGTTCTCTATCATAATTTCAAAATAATACCTCAATACTTAAAACGAATCTTAAGATTAACATTTATTCTATTATGATAATTTTTTATGAATTAATTGTTTCTTCTCTTCTAATAAAAGTATAAATTTATCTCCTAAATAGATCTTCTTTCCAAGTATATATCTTCACTTACCACTAGTGTTATCCTTACTTGAGAACCCAATTATGAGTTATTCTAGGATAACTTCATGTTAAAATTTTCCTATATATATATATTTTGTTTTATTATCCCTTTTTTCATTTTGGGTATTCAATAAAGTAATTTTTAATTATAAAAAATACCTTTCATTATCATATGTTTTATCTTCCACTCCTTGGAATTTTTTTTATTATAAAAAAAATAAAATTTAGAGGATTATTTTCTAAGGGGGTAAAATGTAACAATCAAGTATTTATGAATTTATTTTATTTCAATAATATATTCAATTTCATGTGGTATACTCATCATTGAGATTATATGAACCAATATATATTACTTTTTTAATATGAACGTCACGACCTAACTGATGGTTTGAAAGTTTTGAATAATAATAATAGTATTATGATATATTTATGTTAAATTTTTTTCCTTAATAATATTAAAAATATATCATACATTGATTATAAATTGGTTGGAAATACAAATAAAATATTTTTAAGGTAAAAGTGTGATTTTTCATAAATTATTTGTAAGATTGTAGTGATGTTTTCTCTTAATAGATTTAATAAATAACCATAGATAAATGATTATAATGAAATATTTTTATTATATACCAAAATTTATTAATTAATATTCATATAATTTAGGTTATTAGTAATGGAATGTTAATAAATTCATTTTATGCATTTCTTTTTCAGAAAATAGTTTTAATTTCTTTAAGTGTACATATATTAAAATTATTTTTGACCAAATTTGTAATTTTAATTAAAAAGAAATGAAATAATTTTTTAAATCATAATTTCAGAATATTATTGTGATAAAATTTAATAATTTTTATAAAAATATTGATTTTTCATCCAATAGTGAAATTTTCCAATTTTTGTAAAACTGTCATTTATTTTCATTGGATAATGTTATTTAAATTTACCATTTTGTTTTGTATTTGGTTTAAGATAAAATAACATAAATTTCATTAAAAATAATCTAAACAATTTCATTTTAATAAAAATTATATTTGATTTTGGTATAAGTTTATTTTATTCTTAAAAACAAATTTTTTTTAAATTGTTTTGGTGCGTTTTGTGCACATATATTAAAATTAATTCCTTCCACTTATAAAAATAGAAACTTGAAAATATATTTAATTTTAAGAATCATGTGGTTAAAATTTTTCAATGATTTCAATTAAATTTTTATTCATTATGAAAAGTAACAAAGGTAAATATTGTTCACCATGTTAAAGGGTAAATTTGGTAAATAAAGGTAAAAAATTTATCATAAAAAACATAATATTAAATATTATTGGATAAGTTATTTATACCTTTATCACCTTATATTATAAAATTAATATTCTTATGAAACTTTATAATGAGTAATATAATTATAATATTTAAATCTATAGAAAAATTACAAGTGCGTCACTCCCCACACTTATAAAATTACACATAATCTCCCCCCACAGTCACAACTTATGAGAAATCTATATTGGCCAATACCTTACCATATATCCATAAAAAATATATATCCATTATCTATATGTTATATTCTCACCACAATCCCAAAAATATAATTATTAAGGTGTAAGAAAATAGAGGTTTTCTAAATAAGAGGTATAACTCTTAATTGAGTGTTTTTATTTCTATTTATCCTTATAAATACATAAAATAATATTTAAAAATAATTATATAAAAACATAAATTTAATATGAATACATATATATTTTAATTATTTATTAAATTACCCTTTTTCTTTTTCTTTTCCTTCCAATGGATAGTAAAATCATTGCTCCATGTAGTCATGTGATTCATTTTTTTACTATCACTATATATGGATGGTTAAAATGATGGATAAAATAAATATATGTGATATTTATGGAATGATAATGCTTACATAAATGTAATATATTAATTTTATTCATATCCTTCTATTCATTAAAAATGATAACACACCTCATGCAAACGTGTGGACTACCACCTCCATGAAGTGATGTGATTATTTTTACATTAGAACCTCTAACATATTCTCATTAGAGTTGAAAAAATGAATAAAAATGAAATTAATAACATTATTATGATTATTTAAAATTAAAAATTTATCTACTTTATTTATTTTCCACATAGTATAAATGTGCTACTCGCCTGTGTGTTTGTGAGGACTACCATCTCAAGGAAACAAATTTTTTCAATTTTAAAATATAAATTTAAATGATGGTTATAAAATTTTATATAATATATAAACATAATAATTATTTCATGGTTTATATTTTAGTTATAATAGAATAATGATCATTTGACCATGGTAAAATTACTGAAGTTGTTTTGTGATTATGAACAGAAAGTCCTAAAAACAACTCATATAAACATAAGTTATTGAATAACTAAATAAAACATGGTAAAGAAGACATGAAAGGGATACTGATAATGGAATGAATGTTATTTTTTTAATAAATTAAATAATAATAAAATTTTATTATTAAAGAGATAATGAAATTACAATGCTATATATTATTTATAGTATGATATTTTTCATCCCAAAATCCACCCATTGAGACTCATTACATTTTAACAACATGTTTTCAACTATGTAGTATATATAATACAATATGGATATATTTTTTCATTCATATATTTAAATTAAAGTGGATCAAAAATCCTTTTCATGTTCCATCCTTTAATGTTCATTTGATTTAAATACTAATAATGTCATATTCAATTTTTCATTAAAACTTTGTTTGAAGGTATTCTTTTAAACTCTTTTTACTACAGATACATGATCATAAAAATATTCAAGTAATGATCTTTTTTATAAATAAAATATTTTTACTGTTAATTTTTAAATAATTTTTAATTTATTTAAAAAGGTCTAAATTGTAATATATTAAACGTTTATCATACATTTCATTTTGATGTTTGTTTACAAAAGTATAAAAATAATGTGTTCTAAAATATATAGTAAGAATATATTTTTTGGTAATAATTTCATTTTCATGTTATTGAGAATCATCTATATGATTCCACATTTTCCAAATTAAATTAAATTTTTTTTTGTGATATATATTTTTTCAAAGATTTATTTAATTAATGGGGTATTTCTTTGATTTTTTTGGTGAAAATGGAAGGTTCATTGGAGTGTTATATCAAATGAGTATTTTATTTATTATGTGAAGAAAAATTCAATGAATAATTTTTTTCCATGATATAGTACATGAGAAATATAGATGATGACGGGGGAGCATAATACTTCTCATGACAATGGGTGATGTAGATATTTCTCTCTAATGAATTAGATAATGAGTTGTCTTTGATGAAAAAATGAGGAAGATAACCAGTTTGGTAACTCTAATGGAATTAACTAGGATTCATTTATTCAAACATGGTTTAAAAATGTCATAACACTAGTTATGGATATGATGGTTCAAGATACCTAATATATTCTTTCAAAAAAAAATAGAAATATTCTGATTTCATGGGGAAATAAAACCTTAATAACATTTAAAGTTGAATAGTTTAGTCCATGAGGTCCCATATCCCTCAAATTTCATTCTTTGTGTTTTTATTATGGTAATGTGTTTTAAATTTTATATTTGTGAAAATGTTTTGTTTCATACATGGAAATATTTTATTTTAGTGATAAAAGTTTTTTTTAAAAAAATCATAATGGTTTTAAAGGGTTTTTATAAATTTTCAATGGACTGACAAGATTTCTTTATTTTTATATACTTCAAAGAGATCTGTTTTTATCATCCCATGTTTTCCAATGATTTTCATATGGAATAATGATTATTATGATCTGTTATAAAGTAATGATTTAAATAAAGTAAATTTTCTATGAATGAAGAAAGTGTGTTATAAATGAAATAAGAGAGTAAACTTGTGAATCATGTTTTTGTGGAATAAATGGACACTATGTGTAAGTATTTCTTATTCAATTTATTTATTTTTATGAATTATCTAAAAATATAAACCTAAAATAACATGGGATTGTAATAAAATACATCCCTTATCATTAATCATGTAATTACAGGTTGATTATGATACTAGGAATTATACCCACCCCACAAAAATAAAACATCTCCTTAGTAAAAGAAAATTACTAAAATGTCCATGCACATATATTTCATTATTTAGTCATGAAATGTTTCATTATGACGTCATATGGATTTTAAGGCCCCAAGATTTCATCATGTATTCCCTTATTGAGTCTCCAATGCTTGATTAAAACTCATCATTACATGTATGTTAGGAGATTTACTTAAACTTTTTCTTGTATTAGTTTCCTTCATTTAATAGTTAATTTCTCAATCAGTGATTAAAGAAAAAGAATAATACTTAACTATTATCATCCAGATCATTTATCATCTTGATTCATTCAATATTTAAACATCAATACATCACTAGTTTTCATGTTCTGAGGATTCAACATGTCAAACATTTATGTTGAGACTTTTCTGGTTTGGTGACTCTTGATTTCACTTATGAAAACCTTTCTAAACTTCTGTATCAAAATTATCTGACCAGATAATGACGAAACTCCTTATGGAATATCATCAAATAGGTGGATTTTTTCAAACTTTATCCTTACTACCGCAATTCTAGGTAATGGCGATTATTTATTGTTTTATTAAAAAACCTATATAGAGAAAAAAATATAGAAAGATATATCATCATCATTGACTTAGTTTGAACAGATTCATCATCATTCATTAAACTCACATATATAGTCCTTGTTTTCTATCTTCAAATTAATTCCTTTAATCGGTAATGGTTACACCTCATAGCTCAATGTTGACTTCCAAATTCTTTATGAAGATCTATAGTTTTTTATTCTATTATTCTTATATCAGATATAAAGAATTATCTATGATCATGAATTACTTTTGTTAAGTATTAGGTATTTTTATTCAATCATGGAATCCTTGGTTCATTAAAATACTATATTGTCATTATTCTTTTGGCCTTGTTTGTTTTGAAATCAAAGACTACTTAATTCACTCGAGGGCCAAGTGATTATTCTAAATTTTAAAATTGACACCTTGTGTTGAAGGAATCTTACACAATGTGCTCAGTTGAGTGATTTTCTTAACAGACATTGTCCTCTTAATTATAACCTATAAATATTAAAGTGAATTATCCTTGAGGTGTCAGAGATTTATTATGCATATGAATTAATATCTATACACTGTGAGGATCTTATATAGGATATCAAAAATTTCTTTTGAGGTTATTTTGAGATATCTTATGAGATATTATTAAAATTCTTAGTGGATGAAAGATTCTTATGGGTTGAAATAATGAATAATTATCTTATGAGAACTTTTAAATATCTTTTCAGCGATCCTACATGAAAAGTTATTATGGTCCTTTAAATAAAAATACTAGAAACCCCTTATAATAAAACATAACATTTCAGATTTTTAGAAATGAAATAAAAAGGATTTAATAAATCAAAATATAATTTGGAAACAAAATTATAAATTAATTTTTATATATAATTGAAAATTAATAAAATAAAATCCCTCAAACCATTTTTTATTTAAAATCATATAACTCTTGAAATTGAAATTCCAATAGCCAAAACATTAAAATAACTTCTTAAAAATCAATTTGAATTAAAATTCTCCAAAAAAATATTTTTTATACCAGGTTTTTTATATAATTAAATCAAAGTTCATTTTATAATTTATCCACTAAAACCAATTTTTATTCAACAATTGAATGAATGAAAATTTAATTCATGAATTATCAAAATACAATTTTTTTATCAATTAAACCATATTTTTTTTCCTAAAAAACTCAAAATTTTATGAAAAATATATAGAAGAAAGTATCAATTCAAATATATATAAAATACCAGCAGACATAACTAATTTTTTATCCTTTATAAATCAGTTAATCAAACTCAATAAAAGGAAATTTAATTTAAACGTGAATGATTTACAATGAAAACTAAAAAGTTATTATAAAAAATACATCCCCCCATAAGCTCTGTCACATAGGTATTGATGATTTATCTACTCAAAATAAAGTGTTTTGGTCAAAATATATTTTAATCCTTAAAAAAGTGGTTGATTTTGAGAATTTTTAAAATAATTAGAGATAATTTACATTTCATTCAGATGTTGATCCAAATGGGTATTTTCTCTAAAGAGGGAAGACTCAAATTATTTTACATAAAAAATTATTTAACATTACTAAATGACTGTGTCTTTTTAATAATTTAAAGGTAACATAATTAAATAAACCAATAGTATTATCTAAAAGAATAAAAATCTAAACTTAGATTAGGATTACATTTCATAACCCATTTATATGAAAAGCATTTATTTTCAATTATAATAAAAACATTTAAAATAAATTTTGATCATAAATTTTACTTCCAAAATTATTGAAAAATTAATAATTTTTATGTTATAAATACTAATTTTGTTTCCAAATTTAATTAATTGTTAAAATTAAATAACTAATCACTCAGAGTAACAAACAGTCCTCAAATTAATGAAAAAAAGTAACTAAAAATGAAAATTGATTCTTCAAAAATAACCAATTGTGAAAAGTTTCCAGGAAATGATGATATATTCTTCATAAAGTACAATGTTGATATTTTAAAGACCCCAATTAATATGAACTTACATAGTCTCTAATATTGAACATTATTATGAGTGAAACTTTTTTAAAAGTTTTATTTTTGAATAGTTTCACATGAAGTTCAAAGAATGTTCAAAAATTAAAATAAATTTAACAAAATTATGCTGTAAAAAATACTTAATAATTTTATAAATAAAATATTAAGATTTTGATTTTTTTATTGATTGAAAAATGTGTTTACAAAAAAAACTCAAAAAAATATATTTTTAGTCTGTGATTTTATCAAGTAAGATTTAATATTCAATAATTTTCTAATTAATGAGTAATTTACCTCTTGGTTTCATGAAGTTCATGACATAAAAAAACAAAACACTCACTAACACTAGAAATAATTGAAAAGTAGGATAAAGTTTATCACATTAAAATATCACGAGATATTTTTAAAAAGTTAATACCCTTATGGTTGGTGTCATTATTTTCCAAGGTGAAGTGATCTCTCTCCTCTATGACATGGAATCTAAACATCATGTCTCCATTTATTTTCTAAAAATAGTAAAATTTATCATCATTAGATCCAAACATTAAAAATAAATATGATAAGATGATAAAAAGTTAATAGAATATGTTGTTTAATCTCCAAACCAATTAAGATAGAATTTATACAGTAGATTTTTTTTTAATTCAAACAAGGAAGATTTTGAGCTGGGGGTAAAGTGGGGATACCCAAAATCAAGAGAGATGGAATATTTTTATTTGAAATAAAGAAAAAAACATAGGAGAAAAATATTGTCATAGCATGGGTTAACTTTCATATAGTTCTAAATTTTATGTCCCAAGATAAAATTTCTAATAGATCTAAGCATATTATATTGAAGTATTGGGTTTCTGATTCGAAAAACACCCAAAAGTTAGAACCCAAATATTATTATTTGAAAAATTGGATATATGGGATTCTAAACCTACTTGAAAATAATCATATCAGTTTTGAGTTAGAAGATACCCATGAAAGTACCCCTTGATAGGCCAGGAAATCATTCTATACACTTCTGTAATTTGTATATAATTGATGAATTTCAAAATTTCATTATGGTGAGGCCTTATTTAAAGATTTTCAAGGATATTAGAGGTTATCCAAAAAACTCCATTCCTTATTTTAGATTATAACTTTTATAAAAATAAATAGTAGAAATGTATATTAAAAAAAAACTAATTTAATAAAAGGGATAATAATTTCACTTTATAATGTATTTTATCCCTTGTAAACATTAACTGAAAACTCTTCCATTTTACCGTTATATCAAATGGTAATTAAAGTAATTTAATCGATACAGGATGGAATTTAATAATATGAAATAATATATTTTCTTTATTCTTAATGTTCAAGTTTTAGTGGACATTAATTATGTTAAAAATGTTTATTATATTAGAAAAGAAAAAAATTAATCAATAATTTCAATGAATTTCTTCCAATTAAACCAAAAAATGTTTGATCAAAATCTGATTCTATTTCGAATTCCAATTTATTTAAAACAATTATAGGAATATTTATAAATATCTCCTCATAAAACTTAAATGTGGAAACATTCTCACCACTCACTTCTTAAAAAAAATGTTTTCACCAAATTTAAAAATTTTATGACAAAAAATGTGTTCAATTAAAACATTAATGTTTCACATTTTAAAGAATGAGTTAGATTACTCAAGTGTTTTAGTTAAGGTTCATGGGGTAATCATCTGTTTTTTATTAAAATATGGCTAGATTCAATTTATTTAAGAATAAATATACCCCCATAAATAAACACTAACATCCCTATCACTAATAAGGGACTTGGAGAAATAAATTGTGGGGAAATTAAGTAATTAGTTTTCAACCATAAATCCTTAATCAATGTTTACCTATTATTATTAACACCAACATCCAAAATACATTTAATGGATTCAAACAATCAATACAAGGATGTTTAGTTTTCAAATAAATCTTGTAAATATGATGTTTAGAATTAACATTTAACATTATATTCTAAAAAATCCCTAAAATAAAATTCAATTCAATTATATAATATATTATAAAAATAAGATACAGATTTTTGAAAACTAAAATATATATTTTTACTTTTTTTGTTCAACCCAAGCTTTAATTGAATCAAATATTCTATATAAATAAGTTTTTTTGAGATATAGAAAGCCTAAAAAAATTATAAATTTATCTTTTAGTTCCTATTTATTCTCAAGATCACCTAATTATCCTTCAATTAAGGCCTCCTGAAATCTTTGGGAGTAGTTAATTTCAATTTAATGTTTTATTAATGTGAAAATTTCATTTACTAATTTTCAATGTCTCCAAATTCCTTTTATTGATCACACATTTGAATTTTTTCCTATATTTTCATTTGATTATAAATATCACCTTTTCATTCTATAATTTTTTTTTATTTATAAAATATTCTCTATATATTTCAAATTTATTGAGAAAATTCAACATAATTAATTTAAATTATGATTAACCTTCACATTCATGTTCATAATATATTTGGGGTTTCCAAATTAAAATGGTTTCTATGGAAGATTATCGATATACATCTAATCATTTGACCCATAATATCCATGTTTGACACATTATTTTTCTCTTCATTTATTCAATCCCTTAAATGATCCAATTTTTATAAAAAAATAAATAATTATTTAATTAATATTAATTATATTTTTTGGATCATTCACACAATTAAAATAGGAAGACTTTAAATTCATCATCGAGAAACATAATTGATTTATTAGGGTTTTTATAGTATTTATTTGTTTATTTTGTTTTTCTGACTACAAAACACCAAATTACATCATTTCATAACAATGATAAAAAATATTTATTAGGTCATAGGTCGTTATAACCATCAAATTATTATTTATAAACACACGTGATAACATAGAAATGAAGTGTAGAGACCAAATGAATTTTGTTGAGTGTTCTAACAGATTAGTCAATTCTAAATTAAGGAATGAAGTGAAAAAATGTTGATGGAAATTTTGAGAATGAATATATAAAATAAATTGATTTGGATGTGTATTAATGGTGAATTTTTTTCCTGAAAATTTTACAAATAATAATATAATCTTATGAAAATTGAGAGGGGGTTTAATTTAAGAAACGTGATAAAAATTTTATATTCATGAAAATGGTTTCATTGATCTTGAATAATGGATTAGTAAAATCATTTATTTTATATATCAAACATATAAATAATACTAAATTCAACATATACTATCTCAAGTAGTGAATTAACTTATAATTGAGAAAAAATCAATAAAAAGTCATTTAAGGAAAAAACCATCATTTGCCATTGATGTTTATTATTTTAAATCTAATGTTATAAATCAATTGATAAATCCCTAATGGTAAAATGATTAAAAATTAACCTCAATATGTATTGTATCTATTGATTTATTTGTAAAATAAAGAACTAATTGAAGTTGAAATAGTAAAAATAAATACTTATAACTAAGAGAAATAAGAAACCACCTATAAAATGATATACCAAGAAAAAATATTTCATTCCCTTATAAACTTTTATTACACCGCATATTATTATATTTACGAGACCCATAAAAGTATGAAATTATAGAGAAACAATTTGGAAAAAGAGGGGATGGAATAAATTTTTCCCTATCAAAAAATCAACTCTTTAACCAATATACATCTCTGTCATTATCTCTTGATGAATTATTAGCTTATTCCTACAATAGTCCCCTACTAATTACTCAAGAAGTTAGTTGAAGTCCCACTTCTCATGATTCATCTAAGACTTAGTCTCTCACTTTATTTAGTTAATGAAATTTGATTTATGTCACTACCCCATTTTGAATGATTCATACCACCAAGTTATATCAGTCCCTTAGATTAAGATAAAATCAAAAACCTCCACTACACATGTATTTCTTGATCTATTTTTAAACTGTGATAGTTTTAAATCATATTATTTGGTAAGTGTTTAGATCACTTCAAACATAAATTTATTGATTATCCATAACTTATTCTAATCTCATCCTTTTATTCATTATAATTAAATTCATTCATTTTTATTTTTAAGTTGGTTCCCTTTAATCTAGGGTTTAAATTCTCAATCAGTGTCTACAGAAAAAGTACGATCCACAACCTTCATCATCTTGATTGATGATCATATTCATTCATGAGAAAATAAAACATCAATGCATCTTTAGTTTTTAGTTATTGAAATCATTTTACCTTAATATTAAATCTTTTAATCATAATGTATGGAGACCCTTGGCTAGACTTTCTACATCATTTATTGACTTTAGAATCAATAGTCTTGAACCAAATAAAGATAAAAACCACTCTGGTATATCATTAAGTAGGTGGATAGAATTGAACTACATCACTGAAATTGTAACAGTTGTGAATGATGAGGCACCACCATTTTATTTAAAAATTTACATAAGTTAAATCCTAATGAACATAAGATTCCAAATACTTGATTTTCCTTGATTCATCATCATCCATGGAAATCACATTATCAACCCTTATTTTCTATCTTGAAAATGATTCCCTAAATAAGTTATGGTTTTCCCACCAATATCAACACAATATTCCATATTCTATTTATATATATATATATATATATATATTGTTTTGCCTTCCTTTAGTGTTCATTCCTCATCCATGTGATTTGATAAATTTTGGATCAGCCTAGATCATTATTTTCTCCCATGTAATTCTCAATTTTTTCATGTACCAAGTAGTCGAGAATTATTTAGATCTATTTGTTTTGAACTCATTGTGATATTAATTTATTAAATGTTCAAGTATTTATTCTCTATTTTCATATTTTCTATTAGTGTAAAATTGATCTTCAACAGAAAACTCAAGAACATGAATTTCTTAAATTTCTTAACCTTCTTCAATAGAGCCCACAAATATAAAAGGAAATTATCCCATGGGCATAAGAAATTTCTTATTTGTATAATATTTTATATACATATAATGATGATTCCATATAAGACTTGAAAATTTTTTATGGATTTTTTAAAATATCCAAAGAGATATTTTTAAAATTTATAAATGCTGAAAAAACTTTATAAGATAAGATATTGAAAAATTATCTTACAACCACTTGAAAATTTATTATTGGAGATACGAAAGGAAAAAGTCTTCCATACCATTGAATAAAAGTCTTATGAACCACTATCAAAAAAACATAAAAAATAAATCCATTTAAATGGAATAAAAGTATTTTAAATATAAAAAAATGTCCTAAAAATATAATAAATGAATTTTTATACTTCAACAAACATGATTAAAATACATTCCATCAAATCATTTAATATAAACCATGGAACTCTTGATATTTAAAATAAAACACTTGAAAAAATAAAGTATAAAAAAATATATTTGAATTAAAATATTCTAAAATAACTAAGATATTTGATATTAAGAACTTCGTACAAAATTAAAAAAATTATCATTTGAGAAATTATTCAATGAAATACCTATATTTATAAAAAAAAATTAACGAATGAAATTTTAAATTTAGAATTGTAAAAATATAATTTTTTTTTCAATTAATGAAAAATTATTTTTAAAAAATAAATAACTTTTGAAGATTTTATGGAAAAAATATATCAATTTATAGCCATATCAATCAACTATTATAGGAATTAATTCTTTCGTGAAACCTCCATATAACCCGTAATTCGAGTCAACTTTGATGATGTAATTCAACATATCCATTTGATCTAATATGAGGACTCTAATATGAATTTCAAGGGTACCATATAGCTTTAATTATATCTATATAACCATGGTAGTATTCGTTATAGGATTAATAAAATTTCCATATCATAGGCCCTGGCCATGTGAAAGATGGTTTCTAATCTCTTACCAATTTATATCATTATGGAAATATGAATTTTTCAATTCACTAATAATGATATAATGATATATACCTACTCATTTAGGATGCCTTAATTCCAAATTTTACTTTAGATACCAATTTGGTACCACTAATTCTCTTCTAACATGGCTTGGACACATTATAAAAAGGTATATTCAACATAGCCAAAGACCCATGATCTAGAAAATAGGTTATGATCATCATAAAACATACTATATGATCTAGAAATCATGTTTGATCATAAATTTTACATGATATTTTTATCTATCAAATTCTAAATGTTGCAACCACATCTTTCTAATGTGTACATAAATCATGATTTTATATAAACAACCCATTAATTGAATATAATTGAAATTTTATTCGAGAAGAAAATTAAATTCATTAATGAATCATATCTATAGAATGAAACTTATTAGTTATATTTTTAGTATGATTATTAAAACCAATGTTTCATGCCATTATTTTATCTAGAATACCAATAATCAACACCGAATATAATGAAAGGTGACTCCAGCTAAGGAAATTCTTATTAGAATAATTAATAAATTATAAACTCTTAATAGAGATTAATATATACCTATTCATAGTTTCAAATATAATATAGGTATCATTAAAACTGTTAGGGTTGAAAGGTTCGCAAGTAAATTAGTGAAATATTCTATTACTAAATGAATACCCTATAATATAGTTGGGTCAAGATTAATATTAATGGACTAACTATTAGAACATCAGGGCTTGTAGGCTACAATAGAATCATCAGAATTTATCATGAATTAATTAAAGGTTATTTAATATGTTTTCTTATAACATTTAGAATTTATTAAGCATACACATTTTCCATCACATATATAATTTAATATTCTAAGAAACACAAGTCGAGTGAGATGTTGGTAGAGAGAGACTCTATGGATTTTCAATAAGAATTTGAAGCTCGTAAGATTATTGTGTCCTAGTGAAACCTTAAAGACTAGGTCAAAAGGATTAAGTCACTAGAAGGGATGTATGTTAGGTTCACTCACATACTCCCATAAGGTAATATTATGGTGGATATTATCTCAAAGAATCATATCAATGAAAGGATCTCTTACTAGTTTTTCTCACCGATGCACAATTTCTTACACTTAGAACTTTCCATTGTATATTTTGATGCTTATAATCATATTAAACATACTCCTTTTTTAGATTACATCTCCTTTTATAATAAGTTTATTGGGTATGGTTTTTAAGACCAATTCCCATTCTATTTTTTATTTAATAACTTTAAAATTTTCAAATAATTTTTAAAAAATAATAAAAAAATGCAATTAATAATTTATTTATTAATTATTAATAATAATTAATAATATTAATATTTATAATAAATTAAATAACTTTTTGAATAATTTAATTACAAATAATTCGTAAAGAATTAAAAAAATATTTATTAAATCATAGTTCCCTCCATTAAATGGATTTATTGGCCCACTTATTGATGATGGAAACAGGCCATAGAATAGACCTAGTTGAATACTGTTAGGTGTAGCCCAGAGGGTATAAAGAGATGAATGTTGATATAGGAATAGTTCCTTTATGATAGGATGAAGCTACCTTAAGACTATAAATATTTAGGATTTTAGGCAAAGATATTTTTATAGATTAGTAATGGAGTGGGTCTACCCGTGGATGGGGTCTGGCCTTACTTTTCTAGCCCTTGGGTGTGTTAGTTTTTTACTTTTATTATAATATCTATGTCCTTAATAAATAAATATTCTTTATTAGATTTTTTTATTATGAGTAATTATTTTAAATATCATTTGAATTATATAATTCTAGACATTATTTTTATTCATTATTAGTAACTATTATCAAATATAATTATATTTTTAATTAAATTATCAATTAAATTATTTTAATCACCTTTTTTTACTATATTTTTTATTTTTACCGATATTAATTACTTTATTGAATACATTATTTTTAATTTTAATTATTAAATTATTAATAATTATTCATTCCATTGTTAATTATAAATAACTAGATTTATAAATATTACTTTTTTCATTATAAAAATTTTATTAATTATTATTTATTACATAAATAATTAGTAATTAATAGTTTTATATTATTAATCATTTTTGTCATTAATAAGTTATTATTGATAATATAATAGTCTCTTAGTTTTAGAAATGAGGTTTCTAAATTGTTATTTAAAAATCTAGAAAGAATGTCAAAGAAAACACTATTATAAAAGGGAGTATTTGGTGATATTTTATGTTATATTTTTGAATTTCATTAATGAAAGTAATAAAAAATATAAAAAATTAATTACTATAGATATTTATATATATATCTGAAAAACAATATTCATAAGACACCAAATCAGTTTTCACCTTCACTTAAAATACTTAATATATTTCATTAAGTGGGAAAGTTCCTTCTTTGAAATATGTAATATGAAGATACTTTCTCAATATATTATTTATATGAAAAATTTATAAAGAATTAATTTAATGGGAATGTAAATTATTAATTAATATTCTAATAATGGAAATTTTTATTTTACATTGTTCCTTCTCTTAGAAATCCGTCATAGTTTGGGAGAATTTTTTCCCTAACTGATAATTTTGAATTTGATTTTTTAATTTATTTATATTTGGAAATAGTAGAATTACATGTGATGAAGTACTGAGTGGGAGGGGGAGAATATATATAATTATTGGATTAGAACATCATAGATAGGTAAAAGCTGTTTTGTTTTAGTGAATGTATCCGAAAAAATGAATGTAAAATGTTTATAATAGGAATACCACCTTTAACTAGACAAGAGAGGATTAATTATAAAAAAGGGAGTGTATATGTTTGGTGTGTTAGGGTAAAGAAAATAAATAATGGAAACTTGGTTTCAAGAAATTGTTATTTTTAATAATTAAAAATATTGGATGTGATATAATTTTTTTATATTTATATAATTTTTTTCTGGAAAAAAAGAAAAGGATTGGTGGACTATGCTAGGATTTGGAATTGAGGTCCACCCAACTATTTTGAATGATTATTATTATTAAAATTAATATTTTTGATATATATATATGTATATATAGTTTTGATATTGTATAAAATGTGAAAAATTGGGGGAAAGACTAACTACATGAGAATATTGTTTTCCAATATAAGGAACAATATGTATAATTTTTACATGATATATATTTAATAAACATGAATAGTCTACTATTTTTACATATATAAATATTATGAGGTTATAATGTCATTATAAGTCATTTTAAGGATATTTTAAAAATTTACATATTCAGAAACTGAAATTTTTTATGAATCAAACATAAAAGAATTAATGAGTTCTATTTTACTATAACTCTCTATGAAAACACAAAGTTGTCTTATGTTGGATCATTTGGATACCTTATTATTTTTTTAGCTAAAAAATTCTTTGACTATGAAGTTATATTCTTGAATTTTTATGGTAGTTGTAGGAACTATAACTTCTATGAATATATGGGTTTAGACTAAGATCATGAGTATTGTGTTTATTTCTCATGTACATCAAAGATTTTTCTATAAATGGGTTTTTTATAATTTTACTGAGTTAATGTGTTGGTGAATAAGGTCTTATTAGTATGTTGAGATATGAGATATCATCATTTTTAACACACCAAGAATTGATTTTACAAACATCTAAGATATATGATGTGTTTTTACATGAACATTTGTTGAAAAGAATCTCAATATTTCATATAACTATTTAATACAAGAGTCTAATGTGGTTTATGAGTAGATTTATGTTATATGGGGATTAGATAATGGATCTCTACACTATGAGGATGTGGTAACTGCCATGTTAATGGATGAAGATAAATGATTCATTTTATTGAATTTCATAAAAGACATTGATTGGATAAATTATGAGATCGATCTTCTGAGATATTACCCTTAATGTTGAGTTTCACCACTGATCATCACAAAATACTATAACAATGATTCGTGAAGAAAATTTTCACTATATAAAAAGCTAATAATGATGATATGACAGAATTAATTAGTCTATATATATTGGTAGATAACATTAAAATATAATTTCTATTTTATATGATATATGTAACAGATTAGTGTTTCATCCCGTATGATGTATCGTAATTTTAGTGATATCATTAAAGTGATACACCACATTAATTACTTCATTTTGTAACACTATCAATGTTATAAGAGAGTCCTTTTTCCATGATTAATGACCTAGTGTATTATATATTCAAATACCCTTTGTTCATTACAATTAAATTAGGTGAGATTTTCCATACCAATAGTAGAGTTTTAAATTTAATTGTGTTACTGTCCCTCTTGTAAGATAATGGGTCCTCCATATGTGATATTAGGTACCCCTTGACTATTGATAAACAAGGGAGGATATTTTTTCCTTAAAATTAACCAATTTAACAACATCATTTTCCTCTAATATAATAATGGGTGATTGATCTATCATGTATAAGGGTATGGGGTTGGGTCCTTGTTTTGGTATAAGTATCTTTAGGCACATAGATGTTTATTGAGTGATTAATTGTGGTTTGTTTAGCTCTAGTCAACATGAATGATCTAGGAATTTTGATAATTACTTTTTAACTTTTATGAACCAAGAGATTTTAATATTATATTTTATGGGACATTAAAGATTACATAATTTTTCAGATATTGGTTGAATATCATTTCTCATTAGATACATTTTGGTAGTGATGTCATCATTATGTATTCATTATTTATAGGTTTTCAAAATAATTCCATTAAGATTATAGTTTTGGTGTTACTCATCATTTGGGATATCATACTAGATCATTGAACTCAACTCCACAATGGATGTTGTATAATGACATACTCATGTATGTGTAGATGTTTTAAATTTTTCCAGAGTACCTAAAGATGTGTTGTAAGGGATAAAAACCTTCTATTATTTTTCCTTTTAATTTTTTAAAAGTATAAGGTTCTTAAATAAATATTAGAGTGGGTTTGGTGGTGTTTATTAGTTGAAACCTGGTTTTAAGAGGAATACTTGCCTTAAATTGTGTATTCACAATATGTATGACGATTCATAGATTGATCTCCAGATCATAGTATAAAGGGTTTGAATGTGGAATTTAGTGGTGCTTAATAAAATACATTCATATCATGAATTGGTGATTCCCATTGTGAATGAATATTTCAGTTTTAGGGATGATTTGAATACATTTTAAGAATATGTGGGATTCCAGGGGCTCATCATTTTATATATGCACTCATGCCATGAATTCATTTTTACCAACTTGGTTATAATTTAGGGATCCCCTTGGAATTCTAAAAATTCACTATGTCTCTCTCAAATCCTAATTAACCAAGAGAGTTTTATTTATGGCCTTTGAAGCCTCTTTGATCAAATTCCAACACCATAATGTAGAGGTCAATCCAGAGTGATCTAAGGTTAGTTTTCCCCACTCTAGTGATTCCATTATTCTTTTTATTTACAATAGTGTGTTATTTTATTTAATTTTCTTATGGGATATATAGATTAATTATTGTTTTATCTTAATGAGTTTTTTTTTTGTTTTAGGTATCATTGGTTCCCAATAGAAGTGGTAATCAGAATTTTGCTAATTGTGTTCCATTACTGCACAGAGAAATTTAGATATTCATATTAAGTTAGGGAATCTCTGACTTCAATTTTCCTTTCTCAAAATATAAATTAATAATGAATTAGATAGTTTGATTAAATTGTAGAGATTATCCTTGAAAAGATAATCATCTGGTTATATCATATAAATAATGGGTTTTGAAGAAAGTGAAAATTCATATTGGAAGAATAACTAGTTCTAAACTAAATGGAATAAATTAATTATAATATTTCAAATTAGGAAATATTTCAAGAGAGATAGATAAAAATATAAATAAGTGGTTCAATAATTTTATTCAAAATATTAAAATCAGGTTATTTATTTTTATATTTCATAACTTATAAAGAATATAAGATAAAGTAAAAGATTAGTTTCATGCAACCTTTAAATAATTGGTAAATAGGAATTTATCTAAGGAGAGTGAAAATGGTTTTATTACATGATAATGGTTAATCCAATTTATTTTGTAATTATTTTTATACTGATTAATGATAATTTATTTCCATACTATAAAATTATATATGAAGATAAACACAGTATATCACATGTAATGGTGATTAACAATTTTTTTTGGGAATGAGATTATTTATTGGTTTCCTTTAGATTTAATGGGTTTGTTTTTTCATCTTGTTATTTACATGAAATTATTTTATTTTTTTGGATGAATTTTTTTAGTATATTTTAAATAATGAAATAAATAATAAAATTATCGTTTGATGATAATGTTAATTAAATTTAATAAAAATAAAAGAATGATTACTACCTATCATAGAATTGTTCAATAATTGAAATAATGTTTGGAAAATGTTATGATGATTGTATCCACTTCAAATAATGATATATATTTGTCAACATAGAAATACTATGAATAATAAACTAATTTAATCAAGATATAATTAAAATGGTAGTTTAGTAATAATGATTTTTCTCGGGATGAGTGAACCCATTCTTGATTATCGAAGACTTGAATTCCTTATTTATATTGTCATAGATACCTTAAAACTATGTGTGAAACTAAAAATTAAATATGTATCTTTTTTTAAGGATGAGTTTGGGTCAATGACCAAAACCTTATAATTTATTCAAACAAAAGGAGGATACAAATTACATGAGTCGAAATGGGGGAAATTTTCTAGAATCTCTAATAAAAAAAGAATTAAAACTGGAGGTAGATCATTCCTCCAGGTGATCTCGTGAGACTCCCATGTTGGCTAGACCATCGGTGATCTTTTTTGCTTCACGGAAGGTGTGTGTAGCAATGAAGTTGAGACTGTTGAGTGAGGTGAGGAATTCAATCCATCGAGGGGTGAGAGACCATGCTAGTTGAGTCACACCCTTCCAGATGGCTTGCACAATTATAGAAGAGTCTCTCTCAATCCAGATGTTTCTCCAGTTGAAATGTTTTTCAAAATATATGGCATGAATGATACCCATCATTTTGGCCTCCAAAGTAGAATCAATGCCACAACTTCCATAGAAACATCCGATAATCTGATCAAGATGGTATTTGAAAACACCTCTGCATACCTAAGGTCTAGGGTTTCCCTTTGAGGCTCCATCAACATTGACTTTAATCCAGCCAGGAGGATGAGCCTACTAGAAGACTTCTATAGTGTAATTCAGTTTTGGATATATTCCACTCACTCCAATCCGATGGAGGTTTTCAAGATCAATGATAGAATTTTCACAATTGTCTTTTTGGATCATCTTATCCTCTTTGATAGCAAGAAGTATCCTCATTTTACCTGCATTTAGTTTAAATGAGATATTGTTGAAAATGAAATCCTTTCTGCTACACCAGAGGATATGAAGAATCTCTACAACGACAATGAGAAAAAGGTTTCTAATTTGTGGTGACCTTGGAAACTTAATCGTCCTTTTCAAATGCGAGAAAATAATGTTATCCAAAAGCCATATGCACTCAAAAAGGTCAAATATGTAATACCAAAGAGCAGTAGTAGTCTCACAAGATAAAAAGAGGTGGTTTATGTCCTCCCAATTTTGGTTGGACAATCTACAATTAGAGAAATGATTAAAGCCATAAGACTGCGGACAACCATCGGTAGGACCATTTTGGTGAGAAATTCTTCAAATGAGGGTAAGACGAGAAGGTTTTATCCAAGCCTTATTGAAGTTCGCAATCCAGTTGATATTATCATCAACATTAGAGAAATGGTGATTATAATATTATTTTGAGTCCAACAAGCCATTTTTAGCAGGTTCCAAAACCAGAAAGTCATCATTAGAAGTGAAGTTATAATTCTCGATAATCTCTTTAATAGAATCCGAAAGATGAGAACCAGAAGAATTGATCCCGTCCCTGATGGAGTAATTAGTGATATCAGGAGTAAAAGAATTAAGAATCTCCCATATAAGAGTGGAACCAGCCCAGTTATCAAACCAAAAATTTGAAGTGGATTCTTTACTAACAATCCATCTATAATTTTCCAAGATAGAAGCATAAGTAGATTTAATCGAGGGCCAGATAGAGGAAGACATGTAGTGAAAAATTCTAGATTTAAGCTTATTAAGAAAATGAGTTCTGAAAAATATCATGGGATGAGAGTTATTATTAATGAGGGACCACGTAAATTTATCCTAGAGAGCCTCATTAAAGGTTTTAATATTTTTAATTCCTATGCCACCTTTTTCAATAGGTTTAAAAGAAGAGGTCCAAGAAACCGTGACCAATTTTCTCTTCAGAGTGCTTCCTCTCCAAATTATGTTCCTTATAATAGTATTTAAGTGTTTAATAAGACCCACATGCCACTTGTAGACCATCATGGAGTAAACCAACTTAGAAACAATGGTGTATTTTACAATTCAAACCCTCCCTTCCATTGAAAATTCATTTCCATTCCAGGATGAAAGTTGTTTATGAATTTGATCCACTATATGCTCGAAATAAGAATATTTTGGTCATCCCAAGAAGATGGGTACACCAAGGTAAGTGAAGGTTAGAGAACCTTCATTAACCCCTAAAACATCGGTGAAATGATTTTTCCTGTTGAGGGGGAAATTTTTACCAAAATAGATAAAGGATTTATGCAAGTTAACACGCTGACCAGACACCTCTTCATAGTGAGAGATGATGAATTTAAGGTTATTTATATTTATTTTGTCCCCCTTGTAGAAGAAAATGATATCATCAGCATAAAGAAGATGTAAAGGGGCATGTAAATTCCTAGAGGCAAGAATCAGTTTGATTTGGCCTTGATCAACATTGAGGGTGAGCAATCTGGTAAGATAGTCTTCTGCAATAGAAAAAATGATAGCAGTGAGAGGTTCTCCTTGTCTAACACCCTTGGAGAATTTAAAGTAACCTCTAGGAGAGCCATTGATAAGAATAGAAATGTGGGCTGAGTTGAAAATGGTTTTGATTATATTGACAGAAGTTTCATTGAAACCAAAACTAGATAGCACTTTAAAAATAAAGTCCCAGTCAATCGCGTCAAAGTATTTAGTAATATCTAGTTTAATAGCAACATTGCCACCTCTAGATGATGATGTCATGGGGTTCCAGGTATGATGATAATGGTTGTACAATTTTCCTAATGTGGAAATATTTCCATGATATGCCATATGTGATGCTATGTATAATGAGTACATCATTTCTGTATTATTTTAGCTTGAGTCCAAGAGTACCCAAATGTTTATGAAATGATAATTAATTTAATTAAGGTATAATGTTTATACTTGATGCTTTCTTATGTTGATGACATATTTAAGAATACAAGAAAAGAATAAATAGATCAACTGATATTTGGATTAAAATATTAAAAAAATCGGGGAAATTAATTTGGAATAATATTAATTAATGGATAATGAATTAATTAATATTGAATTAGATACCTGTATTTTAATTTGATATCTAGACCATAATGGTAGAATCAAAGTGTCCAATGAGATGATATCAACAGATGTGTCTAAGGTAGGTAGTTTTCCTTAGTCTCGTTGTGAGCTATATTTATTTTATATGTCTTTTATTTCATAGGTTACCCTAATAATTTTTTACGGTAAAACAAAATCCATAGGTTGTGGGGGTATCTTCAATAATATCCAGGTTGGTGAGTATACGGATTACTGACTAACCCATCTCTGCTCTCTATCTTCAGATGTAGTATTATTTATGGGTATTCATGGTAGTGATTTCCCATACTTGTGTGTTGTAGGATATACTGGCTTGCAGTTATTGTGTATGCATGAAATCTTGATTTATTATATGAAGGATTATTATAGGTGTTCTATGAAGAATCTATGATGTGTTGAGGTAGAGTAAATGCTACACAGGCTATGGTGGAATCTTGAAATTAACCATGATTCTAATTGAGAATGTGGATGTGATGATGTGTTTCATGGAGTTTATTTGGTGATATGGTTTCTAGGGAGTTATTAGGAAGGATTATTTATTAAAGAGTTGATGATTATAGACATGTAACATTGGGGAATTTGAGAAACAAACAATGGGTGTCTTTTTATGGGGTATATAATTCAATATATATATATATATGTTCTGAATATTTTGGTTATAAATTTTTGTATTATTTTGTGTGAGAGACATAAAAAGGATGGTTAATGAATAGTTTACCTATATAGGTGATGAGTTAGTTTCATTTGTTTATTCACTAGACCTTAGTACGATTCATTCAAAATTTTCATTAGTGGTTTTAAAGAGGATCCTTTTTAGTATACATGTTTTGATCAACCTATGTATATAAGATGTATTTTAGGTGATAATGAGTAGGTTATTTATCGAGTTTGATATTAGTAGTTCAAGAAATTATTAATGAGCTGTTAGAGCATTGTGATTGCTACAAGAGAATTTTCTCTTCTTAATTTCCATTTCTTATGGATCCAATTATATATGAAATGACTTCTTTTATTGGTTGTTCTTGAATATTTATTATGAGTATGAGTTTTTTGGTAGTTTTCTCATCTTATATATTACCTAATTTTTTAGGGTAATTCCTTTAATTTATGTGATTATATACCTTCAATACTAGTATCTAACTCATGTCCTTTTTGTGGTTATCTTCATTGGTCATTATCTATATTAATTTTTTGAAATCCTTGTAGCGGTACATTTATAGGGTGGAGGAGTTTATGTCAAAGTGGTATCAAAGGTGATGGTTCAGATATAGGACAGAGTTCGGAGTTTGGAACTGGTGAGGATCCCTGGGTTGGTATAGAAATAGTTTTAGCTGGTCTTAGTACATATTAGAGACAAGAGAGACCATCCATGGTATGGTATTTTAGGATCCCATGTGACTTGATGCAAGGACCCTCATGTTCACTGGACATGCTAAGAGAATTGATGTTTTGTAGGGGGTAGAGACCATGGAAAGGATTATACCTGATTTTTGTTTAATATTGTGTTGAATATAGGTAGAAAATTGGATACATGTTTGAAATGAATAAATAATTATTTAATTATCCTCAAATAATCAGTTACCTAGGTTAGGAGTCTCAATTGTTTTTATTTTATAGGAATGAATCAAGGTCGACATCCCCGTCCAGTTTGTTCTAGGGATAATAAGAAAGATATATAAGTATATATCCTTGGGATGTAGGATAATGAAAATAATTATTATAGGAAGAAAATATGAAAATTATAGAAATAGAATCCGTATATATATGAGGGAACCATTTCATAACATGAGACATATGTTTGGTCGGGGGTGGTAGAGTTAGGCTTTTGGTTAAATCATGGATGGAAAGAGGTCTGTGATTCATTAGCTATGTTAATCATATGTTTGTTATCGTGATCTTTGTAACACCATAAGATTTTGTGAAATATAATTTTTTCAAATAAATTTCATATTTTTGATATTTTTCATTACATGAAACACTTTGTTTAGCTTTTATTACGCACAAGACCAAGTTTAAATGAAATGCGACATACAATTAAAATAGAATTATTTAATATAATAGTCATCACCTTACCATTGGAATGGATTTTATAAATAGGATTAACTAAATTATGAACATATATTGTCTAAACATATATATATATATAATGAATTATTTGTTGACTAATTGTTATAAATGAAAATAAAAA
Source organism: Viscum album (assembly GCA_963277665.1). Classification (NCBI taxonomy): domain Eukaryota; kingdom Viridiplantae; phylum Streptophyta; class Magnoliopsida; order Santalales; family Viscaceae; genus Viscum; species Viscum album. The sequence goes on from OY728128.1 coordinate 530,166,172, forward strand.
CCATTTTAAAACAATGAAAACAATTTTCTGGAAAACTATTTTTATGATAAAAAACATGTTTTACCTAAATAAATTAAATAAAACATAAATTTTAATGGATGATTTAAATTTAATTAATATATTATATATTCAATAAAATATTTAACATTCATCGTATGTGTTTTCTATATAAGTTTTAAAAATAAATATAATATTACACTTAAAACAATAATTTGTTAAAAATTAGGTTTATTGCCTTTTGCACAATTATCATTAAAATTAATTTTTTAAAAATTTATAAGATTTATTTTAAAAATATTAAATTCCTTTTCAATATCATAATTCGAAAATTATTTTAGGGTGATTTTTTTGATAATTTTTTGTGAAGGTAATTTTTTTGATGAATATTGAAAAATACTTGTGTTTATTAATATTTTCCATTTATTTTAAAGAATTTTGAAAAATTAAAATTGTTTTTTATCTGTTTAAATAGTAAAATTAGTAAAATTATATATTAATTAATCAGATTTCTTTCATTGGAATCAATTTAAAATTTATTTTTTAAATAAAAACATTTTAAACATTTGAAAATTTTCTCTTTGGAAAACTGATTTCTCATCACCTCTTTGAAATTACTTTTAAATTCCAATTTTACACTTCTATAAATGGAATTAAGAAAAATTTGTTCCATTTCAGGAATAAGTATATTTTATATTATATAATAAGTTCATCTTATTTTTTCACCATAATTAATAGTAAAAACTGTAAACATCATTTATCATAGTTAAGGTAAAAAATAGTTTACCTGGGGGTTAAACTAAAATGATTAGGGGAAAATGACCTATAAACTTTTCCAAAACCCATTTTTATCCATATTTATAACTTTAATCCTATAATTTTTTATAATTATTTTTGGATCCTTTTGGATTTTGAAAAATGTGGGAACACCTTTTCCTTTTCAAAAATTACAAATGTGCCACTCACATCACATACAAAAGGCCTCCCCCTCTCCTCTCCTCTTCAAACATCCAAAACTAATTTTGTTAGAAATTAACTTCCAAAATAAATTTCTTAATTACAAAATATCATCATATAATCCTTATTTGTTTAATAAATAAAACCTAAAGGGCCTTTTGGTACAAAACAAAAGAGGTTTTATGAAGAATAGGTAATGTCCCTAACTGGTCATTTTATTATATTTTTTCTTCCACATCCTTAAATTTTTATTAGACCACTATTATATAAAAAGATAATTATTTTCCATATATTGTGATGTTATTATGTTAATTAAATAACCTAAATATTTCTCCTCTTCAATTAAAAGGGTTACAAAATCATTATTCATGTGTACAACAGACTATCACCTCACAAAATGATGTTATTCATTTTCCATAACACATATCATTGATGTATATAAATATGGATCTATATTTTACATATGATATTTCTGAAATTATTATTCTTCTATAATAATGATATCATATATGACTTCTTAATTTCTATTCTACAGGAATACAATAACTTTTTCATAGTATAGACTGGACTTCTGTCTTGCGAAGTGATATGATTCATTCTTCACATATTCTTTACATAGAATGTAATAAGGAAATATTTAAATTAAAATGTGTAATATATATAACAAAAAAACTATTATGGAAATTTAATATAGTATTTATATTTATTTTATTTCATCCATCAAGAAAATAGAAACAATGTTCATGCAAGTGTACGATCTACCATCTCCATGAATGGTGTATTTCATTTTCTATATATAAATTTTATAGATTAATATAAATACATATATAATGAATATATATGATATTTATATAATTTTTAACATTTTCGAGATTATGGAACCATGATCAAAGTAGGAGGTCCATAAATACCAAATTAGAACATACATGAATAAACAAAAAATTTATTACCCGAAACATGACTTGAACATGGAATTGTTAATAGACGATTAATAAAAGGTCAAAAGAAAATAATACATGGTGTGGTATATAAATAAATAAATAAATAAATAAATAAATAATTAAATAAATAAATAAATATAAATAAATATATTTATATATATACATGTGTGTGTGTGTTTTTCTATAATATAGGTATAATAGGGTTATATTTATTATACAGGAGGTTTGGAATTATATGATGAAAGTTGAGACTTAAGGTAAGGGATTTTTGTCTCAATTTTACTTCTTTGATACCTATGTTATGTTATGGATATGTCATATATTATGAGGTTTATATAAATACACTTTGAAATGATATATAATGAATTTATTAATGCTCATTATATTATATGTTTAATTTAACATTATTCATTCAGGGGTCTTATGATTCAATGTTATAAAATTGATATGGGTTTTATGTTAAAATATCATAGTTTATCTGGATTACTCTTGATTATGATTCAAATGATGAAATATTATGATATATCTCTCAGGAAGCTCATTTATTTTAATATATTATTATTATTTATAGATAATATATATATTCCTTTAATTTTCCTCTCTTCATGCACTCAAGAGTTCAAAATGACGTTTTTAAGAAAAACCAGCTTTATTTATCTCTTGGGTTGAAAGAACTTTTTCCTCATAAAAAATATTTTCTAAAAAATTTTTAATTTTTTTAACATTCATAAAATTATTTATTAAATACATCTTTACTGATTTTTTTTTATTTTTTTATTTTTTAAAGGAACGTTCTTATCATTTTCCATACAAGGCCTAATTTTATTTTAACAAAAATATGAAAGGAATATTTACTTTAACATGTACGACATGAATTGAATTTTAATCCATCATGAAAAAATCAATATTTTAAGATATTAACTTACAATTTTCAAGGTTTATTTTCAAAAAAATGATTCTAAATTATTTTATAAATTTTTAGTTATTTTCAAATTGTAAATTTTATTTTCCTCAAGAAATGTTTTAAATATTTTTAAAAGCCTCCTTTATAAGCTGAAAAGATTATTTTCAAAGGAAATTATTTCTAATTTTTTTTAATTATATATTTATAAAAATTGGGTTTTTAATAAAAATGTATATTCCTAAAGAAACAACCCAAGTGATTTTTCTTTTAAAATAATTTTCCATCTAAGATGGAACCTTTGCTTTTACATATGCTTTGATAGAGATATGATCCAAGGATACCATTATTAATATTTATTTGGGTGATTTATATTTATTATAATAATATTTTTATGAAACCTAATTCTCTTACATATGTTATACCATGGTAAAATGATTATGAAACCCACTTTTTCCCAAGGATATTCTTTTAGGAAATGATAAAATGATTATAAATCCCATTTATTTTCATGGGATCTAATGTGATAAATTTTTATCATCTTATGGAACACAAATATATTATTTTCATTATAAGAGGGTGGGACCTATATATACCTATAATGAATTGGTTAATTATTAATGATATATGAGCTCAAAGGATATATATAAAGTTATCTTAAGCCCTAAAGGGGGAACATGGGAGGTTATCCCAATCATAAAAGTGGCTACATTGGAGGTTATACCAATCCCAGAAGAGGGTAAATGAGAGGTTATCCAAAGACCAAAATTGGGTATATAGAAGGTTATTGTAATTATAAAATAGGGTACATGGGAGGTTATCCCTAGCTCAAATAAGGTTCATAGGTAGTTATCCCTAGCCTATCATGTTATGAATGTCTTAGTGGGAAGCATTAACATAAGATTTTATATTCTTACGTATATTCCACATATATATGTCTTGTTCCAATGTTATGTTCTCATGGATCATGTTCTTTGATTCAATTATGATTAGTGTCTTATGAACTACTATAAATCGTGTTTATGATATATTATATATAGGGTATGATTTTAAAATTTTATTCTCATGTTCTTATACCCTTATACTAATGATATATTGATATCTCCCTTGTTTACCCTTACTGATCAGATAAAACAACTCTTTCATATGTATCCTTTTTATTGTTTTTGATGAAAGGTATTATGTATTATAAGTATAATAATGATATTATATGTGAAGATTATAGTTAGAATGACATATCACACTTATGGACTAGTTGTCTTCATGTCTAATTTTATAATGGTATTAGACCTAAATTATTCTATCATGGATCGTTATGTTTTGTAATAAATATTGATCTATTAATATATAATATATAAGTATGAGAAGTTTGGATTTTATAGTTTGTATTAGAGTAAGGTTTAGTTAAAAGTTTCAACTAGGATAAGAAAAAATTATTGAGATACTTAGGGATATTTCTTAGGATATATCTAGGGATGTCTCTAAGGATATGTATATGTATGTGTCAAAGTATATTAAAATTTACCAGAATTTTGGAAAAGGATAGAGTGAGTGGTTTCCTAGAAATTACATCCCTTTCTAGATACTATAAGTGGATGTGGCTCTAACATAGAGGTACCTTGGGGTAATAACTCTAAAAATAGAACATTGAGTTAGGCTCGACCATCACTTGGTGAATGAAAATAAGCCTTGTTGCACACCTGATTTGACACTATTGGGGGATATTTTTTTTGAAATTTAAAAACTCTATATGAACCATTATAAAGGATTTGAATAATAACCATGCATTTCCTTGGATAGCATAAGTTTTTATATATTGAAAATAAGGTGTCATTATTTAGTAATCATATAAGTGAATTTTCATTATTATGTGGTTTCCCACTATAATTAGAGTTTCTAACTTGATGATTTTTAGTTTTAGTCAATTTATGGATCTAGAAGTTGTATTCTTAATAATAAATGTGGTGGAAATTTTAGTGATTATGAGAAAAAAATGGATGATGATCAGAGAGAGATATATTATGATTATTCATAATTAGCGATCATGATATATGATAAAATAATGTGAACTTCATTGAGATTACCAATTCATCAAAAAAGAGGAAAATGTACTTTTAAGAAAAAAATTTTGGTACCAAACATAGAATAAATATGATTTAGATTTCAACATATCAAGAATGTGGGATAAATAACCAAGAATAATATTTCAAATAGAGAGGAAGATGTTTTCTATTTGTAAATATTGGTCACAGGGGAGTGAGTTTCCATGAAATTTGATTTATTATATGTGGGGAACTAAGAAATTATCTAATTCAATGACCTAAACTAAGTTTTATCTCACATACCATAGAAATAAATACTTTATTACAACTAATTAAGTGAAAGTATTGAAGTGTGTAATTATTTGGATTCATGAATGATGGTATGGATGTGTTTTAACAATGGTATTTCAGTTCTATGAATTATAAAACATCTAAAGATTGTTTTAATTTTGGAAGCACATATGTATCCATGTATGATTAACTTAAGATTTATATATACCATCATGGTTTTATGAGTATAATATTTATCATAAATCTCATAGTTATTGATACCCATTTTGAAATTTTATGAGATGAGAGTTTATCATGATTAAAAATATTTTGAGATAAATTTTTCCAATAAATCCCTTTGGTTTTGAGGAAGAATTAATTTTTATGGAAATGAAATTAAAGATATTTTTATACAATAGGGTTTATCTAAACTGTTATGTTAAAGTATTTGTAGGTTATTGATATTTTAAAACATTTTTACTAATATGGTTTTAAAAAAATTATAACCTGTAAGACAGTTGAAAACTTTTTGCATCTGGAAAGTCCATAGGGATTAAAACCATAACATAAGGATAATAATGGTATAACACCTACCACTGGATTACATGAAATATTATTTCTAGTGGTAAAACATAAAGGGAGATATTTATGATTATCTTTCTTTATGCACAATATTTCATCAAGTCAAGGGTGAGAGAAAAATGTTCAAAAGGATGCTATGACCATTATACATATTGAAAAGGAAATGGGAAGACATTACTGTGGGTTTTTTCATTTAAATTATCAAGAAATATAAAGGCAATATTTTTACAATGGCTTTATTTGACCACCTTATGAATTCTACACACTTTATCCTTATTAGAGAATATTTCTCTTTGGATATGATTTCAATGATATAAATTAATGAAGTGTTAAGGATTACATAGATTACTACATTATATTGTATCAGATCAGGTTCTGAGGTTTATCTAAATGTTTTGGGAAAGTATTCATGCATCTCTAAATATTAATCCATGTTTTAGAACCAAATATCATATATAGGGATATAGTAATTTTGAGAGAATAATTAAAACCCAAGAGGATATTTCAAGATGTTTTTCTTGGTATTTTGTGGGTAGTTGTGATCAACAACTTCCTATAGTTGAATTTTTATACAAAAATATATTTCAATCAAGAATTTAGATGGATCTTTATGAAGTGTACATGAAAATGGGTAAGAAATTGGGAATTTCCCTTTAATCGACATTGCTTATCAGGAAGAATTGAGAAGGGAAAGTTTAAAAAACTTGTACTTGCCATTAAAGAAGGATTAATTGATATGGATTCCTAATGTTGGAACATATATATATATATATATATTATTTAGAATAAATATATAAAAATAAAGAAGAATTACATTGGGTTAATGAGAGAGAAAGGACAGATTAATGGTAAAATTGTAGGCTTAGAGAGATCCCTTACCACTTTGTAATTAGTCAAATAATATTTTTAATAAAATTAATAATCCTAAAATAAAAAATTTATTACTATGAAGATATATGTATTCATGATATTATATATCAAATATAAATATACATGCACCACACAAAAGAAATAAGTGGTTATTAATTAAAATCTCACAGAAATAAAAGTGTGATGAGAAACCCATTACAAAGATCATCTTGTTGGATTAAGTATAAATCATTGAAATAATTATGTTTCACAAATATAAATCAGAAAAATAAAAGTATAAATAAAGCATGAAAAAATAATATGTAATTTAACACATATTTATGGAATAATATAACCAATTACATAAAAGTTTAACCCAATGAATGAAAATTTAGTTAATAAATCCCTTACCTTATGTCTAAAAGTGTTCTACACTTGTACTTAATGTCCTGGATAATCAAATTTGATTCATTAAATACATAATTAAAAACAAATTAAACATATATTTTATTTATTATAATTTCATTAAGCTCATTTATTCCCATTTATATGTGTTATAAGATTCAATTTCAATATTCTAGGAGTGTTCATTTTCTTGGTTTTCATGATTGGTTCATTGGTATATAAGTATAGAAGTTCATGTAAAATGAGAATAATAATCCATAAATGAAATTATATGTTATTAAGGATCTTAACTAAGTTTAAAATTATCTTATATACCATTTTTTATATATTTTGAGCATGATTCATAAGATAAAACTTTGAAGAAAATTATTTAATCTATTTTAGAAATTTTTACGACCAACACAAACTTATATCATTTTATTTAATATAATATTTATGTATTGGGTAAATAACATTATATACCATATAATATGTATAATAAAATCTTATTTAACCATAATAATGGGTTAATTATAATACTTAAAAGTGGTAATGAAAAATGAAAATGCATCGTTGAAGATGGTGGTAAATCGACACATCATAGAATATCTTTTCATTTTTAGAATAAAATGGATATAAGAAGGGGGTTTGACGAATGATATTACAATAAGATAATTATATTCAAATATATATAATATACTAGGGTTATTATGGAACTTTCATAAGGTGATGTGAGGAGAGGATAGTAAAAGAAAAAAATTAAAAGAAATTGAAAGAGATGGATTGAGGGGTTTTCCTCTTGAATTTCTTCACCTTGAGAACCTAATTAAGGAACTTGTGTTTGGTATTTTATTAAGCCTAGAAGCTCCTATTTGTGGGTAATATGTTTTAGAGAGTAATTGTGTAAAATATTAGCAATCTCCAAGGCATATAAGGTGTGAGGTGAAGATGTTGTGTGGGGTGGAATTTATAGTGGAGGAGGGGAGTGTTTTTTGACTATTTTATTAATTAGTTTATTATTTTTTATATAGAATATTAATATTGATGATTAACATGAATTATTACAGTAAATAAATAAATAGAGTTAAATATTAAGGTCTTACATCCTTAATACATATTCTGTGACTCAATAATTCATGTATTTAGCTTATATAATAAATTTTCGTATTTGACTATTCATAAAAATTTAAATATTTAAGAAAAATCTAAAAAATTCACCATAACTATTTTTAGTTTTTTATAATTCTATATCGGAATCCACTTTATCAAAATGATTTTATAAATATTATAAATTTAATTATTAATTAAAATCATCATGTTTTTCAAAAATATCGATTTAAAAATTATAACCAATTTTATGACACATTGTAAAATTAACTATGGTCTCATAAAATTAACTTATAATCATAAGAAAATAAAATATTAGTTTATGAATCTATTTTATGAGAATAAATTTTCTTTTAAATGATTATATTAATTCTAAAATTGTAAATAAATATTTATGTTTCGCAAAAATTCTAACAATTAATTTGTCATTTTAAAACAAATTTTTACTTATTCCAAGATATAAATATATTATATTGTCATTAATAAGATACCTAAATTTTACTTACACTTTAATGGGTGATGTTATGATTCTCTTGTACAAATTACTATTCCTAATGGTGATATTACTATTCCAATGGTCAAGTTACTATTCTATCGGTATAAGTTCCTCAATTTCTAGAAATATCTCTTATTTTCTTAATTATTCATTTATAAAATATTTATGGTGTTCTATATGTGATTTTATGGGATTTATACTATAAAAAATAGTTATAATAAGATAAATTCCATAGATAAAATTTTGGTTCATTACATTCTCCCCTCCTTAAATAAATTGTGTCCCCGTAATTTCAAATTAAATTCAAAAATCAAAGGTTGATATATGAAAATTACATTATGGGAATACCAAATCATTATTAGGGTTAATAAAATATCAACTTAATAATATGGAAAGATAAATGTGAAGTTTACCACAAAATTTGTCTTTCGAAAAGGATAACATTAGTGAAAAGTGAAAATATGGACATGGAAGGAAATATAACAACCAAGTTATAATAGAGAGTGATAAAGAACATGGTTATTAGAAATTAACCCTCAAAAAACCATAAATATGTGATTGGTTAAAAGGCCATCGATTTATTAAAAAAGTAAATAGATGATATTTTGTTCCAAAATCCTTTTTCTTGAGTCGAGGGTTTCTTTTAATATACAGAGAATCACTTGAGAAAATTAACTTACTTGAGTCCTTTCCATGTCATAATATCATCATTTGGTTGTTATTTGATCTATATTCACTTAATTTCTTAAATATGGAGATAGATATTCAAGAAAATTTTTTATTCCTGAAGCACTTTTATGAATCATAATATCCACAAGTAATTTCTTCTACCTTAAAATGTTTACTTAAACCAAAAGGGTTATCCCAAGTTAACCAATATGATAAATCATATATTAATATTAATCATGAAAATCCTTAATATATTCCATAAGTAGTTATCCTTAAGACTCATCCAAAATATGTTTGTCCAAATTCAAAGACCAAAAATTTAGAAGGAAGTTCACTAATCCTCTAAAATAAACTTAACATAATATTTCACCAAATAATGTACCACTTATTGTAACATACCAAATATATTAATACCTTAATATCTTTTAAACCTTTATGAAAACATGCATACTTCCAGGAGAAAAATATCTTGTTATTGAATATATCCCTTAAATCCAGACATCTAATAATTCCATCATAACATAAAACATTAGATCACTAACCACCTTCATGTTCACCAATACTGTCTCATAAACACATATTTTTTAACATCTCAACATCAAGCACACATTTATCATTATCTTTCCAAAGTTATATGTTTTCGAGGAGATTAAATAACAACAAAACCATTTTTCTTGATTATTGGTCCTATTCATCAGATGCTACAAATTATATAAATAAAAAGTAATGTATTATAGTAATTATACATATCCTGATTCTTATAACCATATCATAATTTATATGATACTAAAATAATATAGTTCTTGAATCCAAACACATGCATATTGGTCATTCCTCATTGTCTTTGGTAGTAACAAAAGCTTGACCATGATCCATTATCCTCTTTTTGGGGTATATTTCATTGATTCTTGAGACACTGATTTTATTAGTGTCTAATAACCTTGAAATTGAATCATTTTACGTTGAGAAAAAAGTTTCTTTCCCTTTTATTCACAAGCATGTTGGCCTTTCTATCCACACTTATATAAGAATCCCATTCCTTTTAAGCAAGTACCGAGGTGTTTCTTTCTTCAATTATCACTTATGGGAAAATACTTCATTATATTTATCCATTTATTAAAATTTTTCCTATCTATTCTCTTGTCATTGTGTTTCAATTATAAGCCATAATAAATAGATAATTCATTACTTATCTCATTATCACATGATACTGTGTCCTCATATGATGATAATGTTTGGGAGAGTTGTTCTATTCGGAATATTAGTATAATACCATAAAATATTTGATCTTAATTACTATTTAGATCATTTTAATTGATTAAGTTCTCATCCCATATTCTTGTATCCCTTTATAAATGATGTTATATGATATATTAGACCATATAATTATGATAATAATGTATAATCCCAAAACTATTAAGATACTCAACATAAATTGAAAAAATTATGCATACGTAATTTCATAAACATATTTTTTATGGAATTTTATTATATAGTAACACTTAAAGTTTATATTAGGGATATGTTCCCTAATATAGGATTTCATAAATCTAGTTCAAAACTTTTATATTAAACTATCTATGATACCAATTGTAACAACACTGACCCTAGTAGTCTAGTGACGATGGTTGTTTTATTACTTTGGAATAGATACAAGAGATCACATCACCAAGGAAAAATCATTTTACTTGTCTTGAAGAACTAGATATATAAATTGTTCCCTTATTACATTGGAAAATAATGATAGAACATAAAAAATTAAAATAAAATACTTCCTTGAAAACTCGACAAATGATCCCTTCATCATAACCTAGGGAAGGAAAAAAGGGTGAGGTCAAATGATCAGTAGGGGTTAGGTACAGTTGAATCATGAATCAAAAATAAGAGAAGCATAATCAGTAAGGAATAATAAATATGTAAAGTTAAATAATATAAAAAACACACGCTATATAATCAATAATCTGAGAATTAAAATGCATCTAGAGATTTTTTCGTAGTGAAAATCCTATGGATAATAATTATTGACTACTGAATTAAGGAAATCCAAAATTAATGGAAGTCATGTATCTAGAACATAAACCATTATATCTTTGAGACAATTTAATTCTATGTGTAGAAACCCATTGGATTCTTCTTGTAAACAAACATGACGGTTATGTCACCAACTGATTTCGTCACAGGAGACTACCGATGCATCGAGGGACTTACATTAACCAATCCCCAACCCATAAGGCTTTCCTTAAATAGTCCCCAAACCATGTCATAAATATACAAATAATTTCTCATTTAATGATTTAATTAATAAATAATTCTCCTTATCATAAAACATTCATATTAAATTAATGATATATATTTATCAACATTTCCATAGTTAATCAAATAACTATCATGGTTGACACTATATGTAAAAACAGTATAGGGATTAAAAAATAATCTTATCAATGGAATAATTGATAAAAAATATAAATAGGAATATATCATAACAAATTATTTCTATATGAAGTTAAAACTGAAAAAATAGTGTTTATGAAATTTAGAATTGGGCAACTTAAATGTAGTTTAAGTGAAAATATTAAAGAGTTTTTAAAGTGGAAAAATTAATAATTGTTTATATAAAAATAGAAATGTACTAAGAAAATTTTTCATGATAAAATGATTTATTTTATTAAAATAATTGTGGACTGAAATAAATTATGGAGAGTACATGAAAATGAGAAAGAAATTGGGAAGTCCCCTTTAATCAGGTTTACTTATCGTGGGGAATTGAGAAGGGAACCTTTTAATAAAACTTGAATTTCAAAAAAAAAGAATGAATAATTGATATGATACATAATTTTGGAACATATAAAAATAATTTATAATAAATATATAAAAATAAATAAGAATTAAATTGGTGTAAATATAGAGAATGTGCAACCCAAGTTGTGAATTTGGATGTTCGGAGAGTTCTCTTACCACTTTGTAATCCATCAAATCTATTCCTCATAAAATTAATAAAAACAAAATAAAACATTGAATAACATGAATATTAATTTATCAATGATATTAAAAATCAAAGGGATGTATATATACACATTACAAATTGAAAAAGTGTTGAGTAAGTAAAATCTCACAGAAATAAAAGTGAGATGAGAAACCCCTTACAAAGATCATATAATTGGAATGAGGATAAATAAATGAAATAATTATGTGTGAAAAATTTAAACCCACAAAATTAGATTTTAAATAATGTATATGACAATAATAGGTAATTTCACACACATTATTGTCATAACATAAGCAATGATATATAAATATTACCCAATGAATGGTGATTGAGTTTAGAAATCCCTGACCTTATTTCCAAAAGTGTGATTCACTTGTAATTAATATCCTAGATGATAAAATTAGATTTATTAATTAAATAATTAAGAATGTATGAAAAATATATTTTATTTACTATAATTTTGTAAAGTTTTTATGGCCATTCTGATGAGTTATAGGATTCAATTTCATCATTATGAGAGTGTTCATCTTCTTAGTTTTTGTGATCATTTTGGTTATATACAAGTATAGAAGTTCATGTTAAATGAAGATAATTATCAATAATTGAAATTATAAGTTATTAATGAAATAATTTTTTTAATGATATTATATATCATTTGGTTATATAGTATGACTATTATTCATTAGATAAAATGATAATGAAATTATTTAATTTATTATGGTGGTTTTTACGACCATCAATAAACTATATAATTTTATTTAATATAATGATTATATATTTGTTTCCAAACATTATATAACTTATAATATGTTTAATGAAATATTATTTAACAATAATAATGATTTTATGACCAACCATGTTGATTTTAATGGAAAATGAAAATGCATCATCCACTGTGATGGTAAATCGACACATTATGAGAGATGAATTCATTTTTAGAATAAAAGGAAGATGAGAATGGGTTTGATGATTGAAATTACATTAAAATAATAAAATTAAAGTATATATAAGTTAATAGAGTTTTAATTCCACTTAGATAAGGATATGTGAGTATAGGATAATAAAAGAAAATAAATTAAAAGAAATTGAAAGAGAAGGATTTTAGGTTTTACATATTGAATTTCTTCTCCTTGAGAACCTTCATAAGGAACTTGGGTTTGGTCTTTTATTAAGACCGGAAGATATTGGAAACGGGGATGTGTTTTGTGGGAGGTATTGGGAAGAATGTTATAAATCTATAAGGCTAATAAGGAGTAAGGGGAAGAGGTGGTGAGAGGTTGTGTTTATAGTGGGGGAGAGGAGTGTTTTTTTTTATTTTATTCATTAGTTTATTAATTAGGACAAAGAATATCAATAGTAATTATTACCATGACTAAATAAAATAATTATAGAATTATATTTAGAGATAATGGGCTTACATCATTCATAAATCATTTACAACTAAAAAATTCATCTATTTAGATTATATCATAAATTATCGTATTTCATTATTCACAAAAAATTCAACTATTTTAGAAAAATAAAAAAAATTAACCCTAATTTTTTTTGACATTTATAATTGAAAAATGGAATCCATTTTATTATAATAAATTTATAAATATGTGAAATTTAATTTTTATTTAAAATAATTTATTATTAAAAAAATACTTATTTAAAAATTATAACTAATTTTATGACACTTTAAAATTCATTAAGGTCTAATAAAATTTTATGATAAATATATGAAAATTAAATATTATTTTCTGACTCTATTTTATGAAAATAAATTTTCTTTTAAATCATTATATAAATTATAAATTTTTGAATAAACATTTATTTTTCACAAAAAAATTCCAACACTTAATTTATTATTTTTAAAACATTTATTTATGAAGTCCAAGATTAAAATAAATAATATTTTTTCATAATATTACTAAATTTTATTGACAATATCATATGTGAGGTTCTGATTATATTTTTCAATTTACTATTCCAAATGGTCATATTACTATTCCAATGGTTAAGTTAGTATTGCATCGGTTTAGTTTCCTTAATTTTTAGAAATACCTCTTATTTCATTCATTCTTAATTTATATAGGTTTTATTGTGTTATATATGTATTTTTAAGCGATTTATATGAAATAACATAATTATAAGAAGGTAAATTACCTTGATAAAATTTTGGGTTGTTACAAGATCCATTAAATAATAGGAAAGGGATTCACAATGTTAAAAAAATTATTAGGTTGATAATCATCAATGCGATCTAGAATTTTATGTTTGTGAGAAGGTGTTTCTAAAGAATTCTTAGTTGAATAAATATTGAAAACAAGTCCCTAGGTATATTGGTGTCTTTGAAATTATTCATTATATTTGGAACATAACTTACCACTAACTACTTTCACTAAACCTCTCTCATGGTTACAATTTATTCTTTGTATCTCTCTAGAGGAAGTATATACATGATCCATCACATGTATTGAACTGAGAGGATGTACCAATAAATCAAGATATTTCATATGAAGAATAATCGATTTATATTTTAGATAATATATAGAAAGTTATACAAAATAATACCACTCACCTGGTTAATGTTTTTCGGTGTAACCACTAACTTGAGTAAGTTACATGGGAACATGAGAATGTAACGAGGAAGAATATCCTTTGTTGTTGCTACCAATGTGATGAATTTTGAGGGAGAAATTAATTTTAAGCAAGGTATAATGTGAAACTTTGAGATTATGTGATTTTAAAAAAAAATTATTCTTTTTGATATTTTTTTTCACACAGCACTGAGTGTAGTTTACATTACACACAACAACATGTTTAAAAGAAACATATCATAATATTGAAATATTATTATTTAATATTATAGTTATCACCTAGAAATCAGAATGGTGGGTTTGAATTAGACTAAATAATTTATGAAAATATATGGTTTACACATGTATATATAATGAATTCTTTTGTGGCCAATTAAGTAAAAATGAAAATAAAAACCATTTTGAAAAAAAAATATTTTTTGAAACATTATCTTTATATAATTTTTTTAACTCAATATGTTAATCTAAAAAATCTCGGTGAATGATTTTAATGAAATATATACATTTTATATTCAATAAAATGTTTAAAATTCATATTATATTTATTATATTAAAGGGCTAATAATAAATAAACTTTTATATTTAATTTTTCTTTTCTTCCAAAAAAGCTGTTTTGTCACTATCTGTGGACTAATTGATAAAATTAAAATTAAAATTTATAGAAAATTAATTTTTAAAAATGAAATATTTTTTTCAAATCAATATTTAAAAATTATCTTATGGTAAATTTTTTATAATATTCTGAGAATATAAACTTTTCTACAAATAGTGAAAAAGACCAATTTTTATTAAGAATTTTATTTTATTTTAAAGAATTTTTAAAACTAAAAATTGTTTAAAATAATTTTATTTATAAAATTATATATATATATATATATATGTTAAAATATAATTTAGATAATTTTAATCAATTTCACATTGAATTTTTATATTATAAATTTTGAACTTTTGAGCATTTTCTATTTGGAAAACTTCTTTCTCATCGTGACTGTAGGATTCATTTTAATTTAAAATTTTCTACTTATGTAAATTTAATTTAGAAAAATGTAATCTATATTATCAATATGAATAAAATATATTATCTTCTCAGGTAATCTTAAATTTTTATCATAATTAATTATAAAAATAGTAAAAATTATTTACCATGGTTTTTGTAAAAATTAGTTTACTCGGGGTTAAAATTAAAGGATAAGGGGTAAAATGACTTAGATAGATATGAATTTTTAGGAGTGATTTAAACCTTATAACCTGTAATGTTTTATAATGGACCATTTTTGAGGCTTTTTACATGTTTCAAATGTGGGTATACCTTTTTCTTTTAAAAAATTACTAGTGTTCCACTCACTTCACTTATAAAAGGCCCCAACCTCTCCTCTTTTATTCACACTTAAAAAAATAATTCTATCTGAAATGGACTTACTAAATAAATTTCATAACCACATAATTTCATCCAAGATGCCTTATCTTGGTCATAAATCTTTCTTAAGGATCCTTTTGATGAAAACAGAATAAAGTTGTCTGAAGAAGAGGTAACATTACTAACCGAGCAATTTATTTTATTTCCTCTTCCACCTACTTCAATTCATATTAAAATATTATTATGTAATAAAACTATTATATTAAATATAATTAGATTTTATTATGTTAATTAAATAACATAAATACTTCTCCTCTTCCATCAAATGATTTTTATTTTTTTTTTCTCAAGAGTACATCGAACTACCGCCTCGCGAACCGATATTATTGAGTTTCCATCACCACATCTCATAGATGGATATAATGATCGATTGATTATTAATATTTTTTATTTATAATATTAATATTATTATGGAATAATTGTATCACATATTATTTATTACTTTCCACTCTATGGGAATATGATAACGTTATTCGGGTGTACAATAGATTACCGCCAAGCGAAGCGATGTGATTTGTTCTTCACATATGCTTAACTTTGAAGGTATAAAGGAAAGTTTAAATAAAAGCATTTAATATATATGAAATAAAATTGATTCTATATAGTTAATATATTATTTACATTTATTTCATTTCCTCTGTCAATAAAATGAAAACAACATTTATGTATACGTACAACCTACCGTCTCTATTAACAGTGTATTTCATTTTTTATCTCAGAATTTTAAGGATTACTATAAATAAATATATATAAAGAATATATGTTATATTTATATCATGATTAATATTTTATATATTATGGAACCTTGATCTATGTAATAGGATCGATAATACCAAATCCAAGAATACACTAGAAACAAAGAAGTTATTACCCAATACATGACTTTAACATGGAATTGTTAATAAATGGGTAATAAAAGGTCATACGTAAACCATATATAATATTATATATATAAATATGGCTATGTAATATATTTATAACAAAATTATATGTATTATATAGTAGGTTTTAACTTGTATAATGTAATTCGATACTTAAGGTGAGGGATTTGTTTCTCGATTTTCCTTCTTTAAGACGTATTCTACATTTTTCACAAATATTCTTTTAAGAAGTTCAAATAAAACCCCTTTTAAATTTAATATAATGAATTTATTTATTTTAAATATATTATATTTTTTATTTAATAATTTTTTTTATGGTGATTTTGATACAAATTTACCAAAAATGCTATGAATTTTGTGTTATAATCTTATTGTTTAACCAGATTAGTCATAATTATGATTCCAATGATTTAATTATATTAAAAATCTCTAAATAAACTCTTTTATTTTGTTATCCTATTTTTACTTTTTTAGAATTAAAATTTTTCCTTCATTTCCCTCTCTTTATGTATTCAAGAGTTTAAATCTATGTTTTTAAAAAAAATCGTCCTTATCTATCTCTTCGGTCGAGAAAAGTTTTCTTCAAAAATTATGTTTTCTAATTTTTTTCAAAAAATAATTTTCAATTTATCTAAATTACTTATTAAATATTTTTTATCTAGGTTTTAATTTTAAAAAAATTATTTTAAATAAATCTTCTTGTTATTTTACCAATAATTATCATTTGGTTCTTACTAAAAATATAAATGGAATCGTTGTTTTAATGTGTAAAAAATGATGATATTTTCTACCACCATGAAAAAATAATTTCTTCTTAAATATTCCTTTATAAGTTTCAAGGTTAATTTTTAAGGAAAAGGATTTTAAATAAAATTATGAGGTTTAGTTATTTTCAAAATGGAAAGGAAATTTTCCTCAAGAAATGTTTTAAATTTCTTTTAAAGCATTATTTATACATTTAAAAGATTATTTTTTAAAGAAAAGGATTTCCAGAATTCTGATTAATTATTTATTTTTTCAAATTTATATTTAAAGAAAATTTAACTTCCACAAGAAACATTCATGTCATTTTTCTTTCAAAATAAATTTATATCTGTAATGGTATCCTTTGATGTTTCTTATATTTACTGAGGATATAATCCAGGAATTTGATTATTATTATTTCTCTAAATGGTTTATGTTTATGATAGATAGAATTTTATGAAACCTATTTCATGTCCATAGGTTATACCATGATAAAATTATTATGTGAATTACTTCTTTTTTGCATGGGTTATGATTTCAGGAAATGATGAAATGATTATGAAACCAATATATTTTCCTGGGTTATGATATGATGAATTTTTTATGATATTGTTGCACATATATATGATTTTAATTATGTGATAAGTGGTACCATTATCTTCTTTCAATGGATTGGGTAATTATAAACCTTTTACGAGATGAAAGGTTACACAAGAGGTTTTCCCAAGACCAAAATGGGGTACACGTGAGGTTATCAGAAGCCCAAAATGGGGCATATATAAGGTTATCCAAATCCAAAAAGGGTAAATAATAGGTTTTACCAATCCTGAAATAGTTTATATGATAGGTTATACCAAGACCCAAATAGGGTACATGGGAGGTCATCCCAAGCCTGAAGTAGATACATGGGTGGTTTTCCCAATCCTAATATGTTATGAATGTCTTGGTGGTTAGCCTTGATATAAGATTTTATATGATTTTTTATATACCTAAAATCTATGTGTTGTGCCAATGTTATTCTCACATGGATCATGTGTATTGATTCAATTATGATTCATATCTTACATAATTCAATGATTTATTCTACGACTCAAGTTTATGTTCTATGATATGCCAAGTATTATTTTCCAATGTTATTATCATGTTCTCATGCACTTATACTCATGATATATTGATAAATACTTTATATACCCTTACTCAGCTTATGGTCTCATCCTTTATTATGTTCCCTTTCCATCATTTATAACTAATGGTGTTATGGATGATATTTCTAAGAAGGGTAATAGTTATGAAGAACATAGTGGGCAATGCTGTATCTCACTTATGCATTGGTTTTTTAGGTGTATATGTTCAAAAGGAATTAGAACTAAATGATTCTGGTATGAATCATTAATTTATATAATTAAAATTCATATACTAAGATGAAATATTTATATATGAGAAGTTTGGATCGTTACAATAGTGGTGATAACTTTTCCTCAAGGTTTATTAGTAATTGTTAGTTTTGAGGGGTTTTTTAGATCAGTTTCAGGTTGAGTTTCTTTCTTTTAGCTATAATGGAGGATTTTGGGATGGTGATTTTTCCCTACATTTTGGATATATACTTTTTTCTCTTATAATGAAGTGAGATCATTGAATTTCCAGGTTGATTGTGAAACCCATCGATTGTATAGTAGCCAAAAACTTGCCCTTCTGAATTCAGTTATGAAATCATAAACTTTACATTTCTGTCTTCGATGCGGATAATTGTGGCCCAATTCTTTTCTAATCATTAAAACATCAAAAGGAAAAATTATATCACTCACAATCTCATGGATTTTTTTGTTTATAGTTTTAGATATTTAGGAAGAACATCTATATAACCAGTTCACATGAATTTAAATGATAATTTCTCTTACTTAACCCAGCTTTTCTTTTCACATTAATACATTATAATCTTCAAAATGAAATCCCTTCTAGTCATAACTCATTAAAAATCATTATTTAAAACATAGTGATAAGGAAACATAAATTGGGTAAGGTCAAATGCTTAGTAAGGATAAACCTAATATTTAAAAATTTATTATCATCCATTAGAATAAGATGTGCATAATGGTATTATGACATAATCAGAGTGAATGAGTGGATCACAAAAGAACTCATACCCATAAATACCTAGATCATCAAATATGAAAACATGGTAAAGGTAAGATTCCTTAGAATCAATAATCATGAGCCATGTGATATCAATCTCAATCATGAGAAAAATTTTAAACCCAAAACAAGTTATTAAAATAGTTTTTGGTAACTTAGATAATCATTTTCATAAAACCATTTCAGAACCCTTTTAATTCGAATAAACTTAAAACCGACTTACAATATAATCACTACCTAATTCATTGGATCACTATCTGTGAACAACCATCATTTAAGATACAATAGGATCACCCAATACTATCTGTTCCATTCTATGTTTAATATGTCATAGGCTTTCCCATCGCTATCTAGTCCACACTATTTTTATACTGTAAGGGGATTACCCAGTGCTATCTGGGCCACCCCATGTTTAAGATGTAATGTACAAGAACCACAACATTAATATATACATAAAGATTTCACTTCATCATAAAACTCATATAAATAATAATTTTTCCTTCTTAACCTGATTAACCTAGGGAAAATAAATAGCTTTCATTTAAATATTTTTGAAATAGTAATAACCAATGGAAAAGAATGGATTCCATAATAATCTATTTAAAGTAAACATTATCCATTTAGAGAAAGAATAATGATGGTATTAATAAAAAATATCCCCAATGGAGGATAAGTAACAACAAGGGTTTTTTATTTTATTTAATGTAAATAAAATTGAAATATCATTAAAAAAATTATTGAGGATAAAAATACTTTTAATTTTGAAAATCACATTTTAAAACATCAAATATTATGAAAATAATTTTCTTTGAAAAAATCCTTGGAAAAATATAAAAGATGTTTAAAAAAAATTTATTACATTTATTGAATAAAATAACCTTTTTTATTTGAAAAAAATGTTTAGAAAATTTTTGAAAACATTTTTGGAAAATAGTTATTTGAAAGAAAAAATATTTCTAGCCAAAGAGATAAACAAAGTAGGATTTTTTTAAAAACATTATCCATTATTATGTGTAAAAAAGAGTGTAAATTGCTACTATTATAGGAAAATATAATGAATTAACAACGGAAAATATAAGTCATTATAATTATAATATTTCAACAACATATACTTAATCGTACATAATCCCGTTAAATGATGAGATTTCATGAAAAGACTCCTACAACATTGATAACTCTGAATCATAATATCGATAATGGAATAAAATTAAGTGTAACCTATAATATCCTGATAATAAGTATATTCGTGACATAAAATGTCAAAGGATTATTTTATAAACATCATAAAATAATATAGGTGTATAATATAACAAATATATCAATGAAATAAAATTATGACAAAAATCCATTACCAGTTTGGTAAAATTGAAACTGTAAACCCCATGAAAGAGAGATCATAAAATGTTTATGAAAATACAAAAAAATAATAATTATAATAATCATAAAATACATTATTGGGAATTATATACACTACACAACAAAAATATGTGGTTAATTAGACCTTTATCATGTGGAAATAAAAGTTAGATGAGAAAAATCTTTATATAGAGTTAGATTCATCATGCATGTTCAATATATTTATAAATAATAAAATTATGAAAATTATTTAATTTACTTTAGAAAAATTTTCAAATTTATTATTACTAATATTTAAGTTATAGGAAATTTATATATATTACTTAATCAATTACGTGTAAGTCGAATGTTTTGACCATATTCGGCTTCTGTGTTAAAAATATATTTGGTAGGTTGAATAAGGTAAATGAGGTCATCATTTAAACTTATGACGAAAAATAATCATGAAATAATTATCATATTTATACATAAATCATACTATTAAAATAAACCAATAATTTTTTTATGAAAAATGAACCAATGTTATGATCATGGAGACTATAGGCCCATCGTTTTCTTGAGTAACATTCCAACATTTCAATGATCATTATGGAAAGAAGGTAAGTAACATTTATATTTATAGAATTATAATTATAACATAAATACCATATTATTTAATTATTTATACTTATTTATATATTATTCTTGTTATGTGGTGATTAGAAAAAGAATAATCACTTCTCTTCGAGGAGGCGGTAGTCCACACCTCTATAAACGACGTTATCACTTTTTTAGTGTGTGAAATGGTAAAAAGAAAATGATATATTATATTTATAGAAAGATAATTATTTTATTTATATCATAATGATAGAATTTATTACATATTTAGTAATTTTATTTACACTTACTACCTTCCACGTAACACATTAGTGGAAAAATCTTCACATCACTTCGTGAGATGGTAGTCCACCATACACACGAGCGATGCTATTGTATCTCCTATGATATTAAATGTAAAAGGGTGTATATGAAATAATTAATAACAAGGTATAATTATATTATAAATATCATAAATAAAATATATAAATTTTAGGTACATCATTATTCCAAACCATTAGAGGTGGTAATGGAAAAAAATGACATCGTTTCGCGAGGTAGTAGTCCGCCATACACATAAAAGATGATTTCTTAACACCTTTTTGAAAGTGTGTGACTTTTATATCATAAAATTAACATAAAAATATTATACTATTTATAATACTTAATTTATTATAGAATCATGGTATAATAATAATTTAAGGGTGTGGAGAAAGAAAAAAATAGAAACGATTATTAGAGAACATTACATCTTCTTTGGGTATCTCATTTTTGGTTTCCACAAAATACAATACCTAGTTGGGTTTATGCCTAATTCAAGGATTATAGTATGAGAGGAGGGGTGTGAAAAATTTATTTTTCTAGGCATTGGACAAGAAAAAGGGCTTGAGTGGTGTGAAGAGAAGAGGAGAGGTGGAGGCATTTATAAGGGTGGTGAGTTGCACTCTTGTATTTTTTTGAGAGAGTTTATTCCACCATCATTTTTCCGTGTAAGTTTTCTCCAATAATTATAAAAATTAAATTATATAATGGTTAAGGTATATATATATATCTATAAAATGGGTTGTTGAGAAGTTTTTAGATCATTTTACCCATATGTTGAAAGTGTAGTAACTTGGTAAACTCATTTTACCCTAATCGTTGCGATTAATTTTAATTGTTTTCACTAATCAATTTGGTAATAAAATTAGTTTGAATTATTAGATACTATAAATTATTATAATTAAAAATTTGGAATCCATTTTTTAAATTTAATTCATATAATTGTAAAATTATAATTTAATATTAATATCGCAGTCGCGGTGTGACAACTAGTTTTTAGGAAGCATTTAAAAAAAGATAGTCCTATATTAACTCTATGAAAAATAATAATCATTGTATGAAACTAAATTAATTTTTAATTTAATATATTATATAAATTTATTTTAAAACATCCCCCTTTAGGTATTATTTTAATTAATTTAAAAGATAAAACATTTTAAATTTTAAAACAATTTTTAGATAAACTGATTTTTAAACCAAAAAACAAACTTACATTAAAAACCAATATAAAGTTAAAAAAAAGTAATTAAGTTTATTAAATATAAAATATTTTAATTAAAAACATTCAAAACATATTATAACTTTGAAAATTAAATAATTTCTTGAATAGAAAATATTTCTGTACAAAAATTGGTATTTTCACTATTCACCAAAAATCAATATTTTCTAAAAAATTCAAAAATTTAATTTAATGTAAATTTTGATATTATACTTAATAAATGAAGTTTTATCTTCCTAATGAATTTTTAAAAATTTGACAAAATATTTTTAAATTAGGTGCGTTATAAAAAGGCAACAAAACTGCTTTTGTTTTGAAAAATATTCAGTTTTATGCAAAAATCAGATTTATTTTTATATCATGCCCACAAAACACATTAGATGAATGTTAAAAATTATATTGAATATATATATATATATATATCATTAATATAGTCCCAAAATATTTTTTTGAATTTATTGGTATAAAACACAACTGTGTTCATTAAAATAGTTTTTCAGAAAAAGCGTTCCTTTGATTTTGAAAAGGGTTTTATTTTCATTGATAAATAATTGGCCACCAATGAATTAGTTATATATAAATGTGTAAAAAATATTTTCATAATTTAGATAATTATGTTTATATACTCCATTACAATGTCTATGTTATAATTGTAATATATACCTTGAGTCATTTAAGTTTGGTGTTGCGTATTGAATACACCATCGAACATAAAAATCTCAGGGTGTTGTGTAAAAAATGATAAACTAAGTGTTTACTATAATAAAAGATAAAAGCAGTGTTTTATGTACTCTATACTATCAAATAATTTTTCTGATTTTAAAATATCATAGTGTTACATCCACCCACCCTTTAATAAATTGCATCTTCACAATTTGAACTGTATCTCGGTAATCATTGGATTGACATTGGAAAACAATATTATTATAAACCAACATCATAAAATGTGTTATTAAAACATCTTATTAATAGTAGATAAATGGAAGTACAAAATTCAAATCCTATAATACATAACTAGGTTTCCAAATATTTGAACATAAGTGAGAATGTAGGAAAATCCCATGTAATTATAGAGAGCGATTAAGGAAATTGATTGCAAGAAAGTGAATGATCAATTTAAAGTGAAGGGTCTCAAAAACATAAATATTTGATGTTTTAAAAGTTCATCAGTTCATCAGAAATGAAGATACAAGTATAACATTTTTTTTAAAATCCCTTTCCCATAGTTAGAGAAGTCTCTTACCATATAGACTATGAGAATATGGAAATATACTTACTTTTTGAGTATAATTTCATAGATTAATAAATTGAAACAACAATATCATATTCTTATCTAATTATGTGCATTTAGGATGATTTTTTCATACCTAAAGCATAAAAATCATATT
Organism: Viscum album; assembly: GCA_963277665.1. Classification (NCBI taxonomy): domain Eukaryota; kingdom Viridiplantae; phylum Streptophyta; class Magnoliopsida; order Santalales; family Viscaceae; genus Viscum; species Viscum album. The sequence goes on from OY728128.1 coordinate 530,190,970, forward strand.
TTAATCAACACATAAATATAAAAAAGTTAAAAAGCTATTCCTCCTGTATTTAAAAATTAACCAAACCCAAAATGGTTAGAATATGATAAGATAATTCCAAAATTGGATAAAACATCATACATAAATCCCCAAATTTAAATAGTAATACCCAAAGTTCAAACTAAATCATTCAATAAATAACTATCCATAAAATTCATCAAACATTTACTCACTAAGTTCAAATCCAAATGATTTTAATGATTTGATCATATATTATTCAAAGATTTATTAATAATTACTCTGAAAATAAAATCTAATAAGTTTCCAAAATAAACACAATTTTTACCTATAAAAATGTTATACTATCTACAACATCACTTATGCCAGTGGTAGGAGTTACACCCTTGTCACCCTTCAGTTATGGGTTCAATACCCACAACCTTTCTAGATGAAATGGGTTATCACCCAACCTTACAGTTGTCACATTTTACAATTTAAACACGAAATAATTATTCCTATCTAAAAAACATCATGTTTATCACAAGGGTTACAATTAGCACAAAAAATTAAACGACTCCATTAATTTCATTAATAACTTCAAAATTTTTAGTTTTTAAAACCCTCAAATGATTGATTTGAGACATTAAGCTTATGATCATCCTTAATATTATAGACCTATTATGATATCCATAACCCTTTATAAAACCTCAAATGAAAGCCACATAATATCCAATGTTTTCTAAAATGACCTTTGATACCATCTATAACAGCCCAGAACCCGCACTTCTAGATTTGGTATTGAAATAAAAAACGTTACATTTCTGGATATGATATCGATAATTGTGACACAAAGTTTTTATCTAAACCCTAAAAAAGAAAAATAAAAAATTGGATCATTTAAAACCTCAAGGAACTTTTAGGTTTATATTTTTATAGAATTAAGAAAAACTCCAACATAAGTAATTAACCTGACTTAAAAAAGTCATTTCAAAAACTTAACCCAACTTTTATTTTTCTCATAAATACATCATCATCATACATATAAAATACATTCTACATATAATTACTTCAACTTTATTCCATAAAACATTGTGAAAAGGAAAAATAATATGGGTGAGCTCAAATTCTCAGTATGGGTAAACATAAGCATCAATATTTGAATTTCATCAATGAGAATAAGAAGTGAATAAGGGTATGACGACATAATTAGAGTGATTGGGTGAATTATAAAAAACTCATGCCCATAAATACTTGGGTAATCAAATATAAAAAAATGGAAAAGGAATGATTCATTAGAATCAATAATCATGTTCAATTTGATATCAATCATGAACAAGAGAAACATTATAAACTATTAACCTAAAATTAAAACCCTTTTTGTTAACATGGTTCATCATTTTCATAAAACTCTTTCAAACCTCTTTTAATTGGAATAACTGTATGGATGAATTATAATATAATAATTATCTAATATATTATAGTGCTATCAAGCTTCACCCACAAATTAAGATATAATGGGATCATCCAGTGCTATTTTGGCCACCCCATGTTTTAGCTATAATAGGCTTACCCAGTGTTATCTGAGCCACCCCATGTTTAAGCTATAACAAGATTACTTGACAGTATCTAGGACACCTCATGATTAAGTTGTAATTTCCAAGAACCAAAAAATGAATAAAGTAAATAGATATTTCAATTCATCATAAATATCCTAGAAATAATTAGTATTCATTCATAATTTTATTAACCCATAGAAAATAAGTGAGTTTCATGTCAATATCTTTTAAACATTATTAACCCATGGAAAATAAATGGGATCCATAACAATATATTTGAAACAAAAATTATCCATAAAGAGAAAGACTGAGGATGGTATCAATAAAAAATATTCCCAATGGAGGATAATTAAAAAAATGGGATTTTATGTTGATGAATGGATATAAAATTAAAAATTATTAAAAAAATTATAAAGGAAAAATGTCAATCTCATTTTGAAATTATATTTTTACAACATAAAATATTTTAAATTTATTTCATTTGAAAGAATCCTTGAGAATATATAAAGTAATTTTTAAAAATCATTTAAAACATTTATTTAGTAAAATATCATTTCATGTTTTAAAAAAAATTATAACATTTATGATTTTTTTTAGAAAACATCGGTTATGAAGAAAACAAATTTTCAACTAAAGCGGTAAACAGTGTTGGATTTTATTAAAAGACAATTTCAATTAATTTTCGTAAAACATAGTTAAAAAGGTACTGTTACATGAAAATATAATGAATAAATAAGGAATAATATAATTCATGGGAATTATAATATGTTAACAATTGATACTTAATCATAAAAAATCTCGATAAGTGATGATATTGTAACAAAATACTCTAACCACTTTGGTAACATCAAATAATAACACCTATGAAGAAATAAAATGAAATGAAACTTATAATATCTTGAGAATAAGGATATTCATGATATAAAATGTTAAATTAGTAGCATATACACCTCAAAAAATAAGATAGGTCTATACACTACTACAAATTTGGGCTATAGCCACGGACCTATAACCACAATTTTATTGGTCCGTGGCTATAGGTTTCATACTGCCACATATTAGTTTTTCAATTCGTGGCTAAATCCACGATTCCGTTTTTTCCCCAATCCATCGGGCTTCCTCCATGCCTCGTGTTTCCTCCTCCCCGATCCCTCCTCCTCACCGTACCCTCCTCCTCCACGACGCCTCCATGCCGTTCCCTCCTCCTCCCCAACGCCTCCTCGCCGCGCCCTCCTCGCCGCACCCTCCTCCCCGACACCTCCTCACCATGACCCTACTTCCCGACACTACCCTCACCAGCAGCACCTCTCCAGCGATTCCCCATGGCGGACGACCTCCCCTCCCTTGTGCTCCCTCGCCAGCCGCGGCCTCCCCTCCCTACGCGCATGCCTCCGGCGCCCCACCTCCCTACGCGCACGCCTCCAGCACACCTCCTTATTGGCCGGTCCACCTCCGGTGACCGGACCCCTCCTGGTCGAGCCCTCTTAGCACCACCACACCAACTCCACCTTGGGTAGACCCTCCATCTTTACTAGGTTTTTGATCATTATTATTTTGGGAGATCCAAACGATGGCACCCAGTCCCATCCTCCGTCTCCCCCACTTCCTCCTACTTCTCTCCCCGCTGTTCTTCACACGCCTCGCCGCGCCGTACTCGCATTCTATCATCGACCACATTCCTGGATTCGAAGGCCCCCTTCCCTTTTATCTCGAAACCGGGTCAGTCACCAACACACCCACTCTTTTCTTCCATTCCTCTCTATCTATTGTGAAATACATATAGAGTGGGTGAGGGAGCTTGCAGGTACATTGGTTTGGGTGAATCCGAAGACGTGCAACTCTTCTACTACTTCGTCAGATCTCAGAATGAACCAAAGAATGACCTCCTCATGCTTTGGCTCACGGGGGGCCCTGACTGCTCATCCTTCACTGCCCTAGCTTACCAAATCGGTAGGCTTCGACTCCCCTTCCCTTCACAACTCTGTGCTTGTTTCTTCTAAAACCAGAGAAGGTGAAGCAATTACTCTGTATGCGTGGAAAATGCAAGTCCAGTCTCTTTTAAGACGGAGTGCAGTGGAGTTCTGCCCACTTTTTTTTTCAATCCAAATACATGGAAAATGGTATTATTAATTTGTTATCCTCTGCTGATCAAAGAAAGAAGTGACCTATATTGTTATTTTTCTTCAACTTCAGGTATCGAGTATCATATTTATAGATTCACCAGTTGGTACTGGATTTTCATATCCAACAAATCTCACAGCTACGTATTCTAGTGACTCTTTTGCAGGAATCCAACTCAAAAAATTCTCAAGGAAGGTGCAATGGACATTTCCCTGTTCAATTCAGTCTTATTTTATGCCGTATAATTACGCAACCATTGAGATGGGTGGCCTTTTTATTAATGTTGCAGTGGTTGAAAGATCACCCAGAGTTCATCTCAAATACCTTCTATGTCGGTGGAGACTCTTATTCTGGCATCATTGTTCTGCCAACCTTCTTGAAGATATTAGAAGGTAAAACAACCTCAATTAATTGTGCTATCTTTTTCTCTCTAGTTTCTCTAAGATCCAAAATTGAATGAATCCTGTTCCTACTTTTTTTTCCTTCCATTTTCCAAGATAATGATTTTTCATGTCTTTTAAGATGAAAAATACTTTTCCTTCACAAGGGTGATTCAGGAAATGATGAGGGTATGGAACCCACTGTCAATCTCGAGGTTTGTCACAAAAAAAAATTCATTCAATCATTCTATAAAAGCTTTTCATAATTTTAATTTTTGGATTTGGGTTAATGTAAAAATTATATAAGAAAAATGCTTTATTTCAGGGATATTTACTCGGCAACCCTATAACGGATCAGTTCATTGAAGGCAATTATGCAATTCCATTTGCTCATGGAGTGGCCCTTATTTCTGATGAGCTCTATGAGGTAACCATTTCTAGAGTTCGATCAATACTCAATTGATATTATTGAATATTAATGTTCAAACAAATTTTCAATTTCAGTCAATGAGGAGAAATTGCAAGGAAAACTATGTCAACATAGATCCCAACAATAAACTTTGTTTGGAATATATGAAGAGGTTCAACACGGTTTGTGATTTCCACTTAATTTCTATATATACCATAACAATTTTCATCGTTAAAACAGAGCCCTTTCTTGGTATTTGCAGTGTATTGAAGGGATTGCTACATATCAAATTTTGTAATCAACTTGCCTGACGTGACCCACCTTCCCGACACTACCCTCACCAGCAGCACCTCTCCGGCGATTCCCTATAGCGGATGGCCTCCCCTCCCTTGTGCTCCCTCACCAGCCGTGGCCTCCCCTCCCTGCGTGCATGCCTCCGGCGCCCCACCTCCCTGCGCGCACGCCTCCGGCACGCCACCTCCCTGCGTGCACGCCTCCGGTGCACCTCCTTGTTGGCCGGTCCACCTCCTGTGACCGGACCCCTCCTATTCAAGCCCTCTTAACACCGCCACACCCTCTCTACCTTGGGTAGACCCTCTATCCTTGTTAGGTTTTTGATCATTTTCTCACATAAACATACATTTCTAGAATATTCCACCCATTTCACTAAGTAGGTACGCCTAGAACACAAATTCATTATTAATTATTACCTTAAATATCGAAGGTTCGAGATGGGTTTGAGGTATTATATTTAGTTGATTTTTATTATATTATTCCTTCTAGCCTTCCTGGACGAGGTCATAAATGGTTATTGGTGAGATTTTCTTATCTTGTAAAATTTTGTTAAGCGGAGCTTCGATTTCTATAGTTGTTACCTGGGGTGTCTTCTTAATAAGAAATGAAATTCTAGGATGTTCATTTTTTATGAGGACCAGTTTTAGGGGCCTCATTAAGAAAATAATAGGTTATTTTCAATCCTTGTATAAGGCCTGGTCATTTGAATCCTAGATAAATAGAAACCCAGAACATGTTACCATTGTGGAAAAATTGGTCATCTCAAGAATTTTTGCAAAACAAATGTCCTTATGCAGTAAGGTAGTATCCACACTCACCATGTTTTTTCTCATTCATTTTGATTCTTCTAATGGTGTTAGATCTTAACATAAGTCCAAATGGTATGTTTATGTGTCCAAGAGTGATGAGGGGGAGCTAATACTGAATTTCTTTATATTGTAGAGTATTCACTAAAAGAATCTATACCATGTCCATCTACTACAAAGGTATGGTGCTTATTTTTATCTATATGTTATTAGAGTTAATTGGTATTGAAGTTACTCATTATTTTATATCATCAATTTTAGTTGAAATGTAGTTCTTAAATCCAAATACTATATAATTATTGTTGGATCCATACATGCCTTTAGTAAAGAGGTCCATGTAATGTTTTAAATTTCATGTGTGTTATGTGATGGTTTCTAACTTTGAAGTGGTGTGGGATCTCTTAGTGAATGATATGGAGGTATTTGACATTATTATTTGAATAGATAGAATGATCGGTGTTATGTACTAGATTGAATTTTCTCATTTTTGAGTTTAGTTTATATCTCTTTTTGGGGTATCTCTTTTCTTTTAGGGTAAGTGGGATTCTAGATTTGGGATAGTAGGGGGGGTTTACAGACGGGGGAGGGGTGTCCAGATAGGGGGGAGGTGTGTCCAGACAGGGGGGAGGTGTCCAGACAGGGGGGTGTCCAGACAGGGGGGGTGTCCAGACAGGGAGGGTGTCCAGACAGGGGGGAGGTGTGTCTAGACAGGGGGGGGGGGTGTCCAGACAGGGGGGTGTCCAGACATGGGGGAGGGGACTGGTAGTCTACACATACCCATGAATGATGATTTTATTTTCATGTGTGGTAGTGAAGGAAAATGAAACACGTTGTGTTATAGAGGCAATAATCCACACAACACAAGAATTACTATTTCCATTTACTCACAAGAATCCTAAGGCAACATAATGTTCTAGGGTTGGCTAGCCCCTGGGAATTCTAGAAGAGGATACACATCATTGTTTCTGAATGGGGGAAAGTCCCCCTTTCTGTTATTTCTCAGTTTCACTTTTTTAATTGGAGCTTCTCATCTCTCTCTTGTTGGAATGGTTGGTAGAATAAACTTGCTTTATAGTGAGCTGGATCCCCAACCTAAAATAATCTTCCCTGGTTTGTAATCCTTTTATTATAGGGTATGAATATTTTATACTGATGTTTATATGTTGAGAAGGTGTGTTCTCTGACAATTTCATAGAGAGAGCAGCCTGAGAAAATCCAGCTGCATGTCTATCATCCATATCAACTGTTTTTAATAATTCTGAGGTAATGAACTCCAAAAGAGGGATTCAGACTGCATATTTAAAGAAAAAGAGAGAATATAATCCGATGCCTCTTGGAAAATTAAGGATTCTTTAGAAAAATCACTTAGTATTTCCGCACCATTAGAGTTACCAGTTTCAACATAAACATATCCTTGGGATTCATATTCCTCTACTAAGTCTTCCTAGGATTTACTAGTAGTAGAATTGTTATCCCAGGTGACCTCTTTTTAACCTTCATTGTATTTTTTTTTCTAACATAGTGTTTGGTATTAATATTTTTCCCTTTCAGAGCATCTTTCAACGAAGTATTAATAGAGGATGGCTTAAAGAATTTCGGTACAATTCTGCACTTATCAGGGGGTCTAGGGGGGAGGGAGGGGTGTCTGGGGGGGGGGGGGGGTCCATGGGGGGTGTCTAGGGGGGAGGGAGGGGTGTCCAGGGGGGTTTTCTAGGGGGAGGGAGGGGTGTCCAGGGGGGTTGTCTAGGGGGGAGGGGGGATGTGCAGGGGGTGCAAGGGGGGATGTGCAGGGGGGTGCAAGCGGGGATGTGCAGGGGGTGCAAGGGAAGCTATACAGGGGGGGTGGCAGGGGGGAGGGGGGTGATCCTCACATTTGGCATCTCTCAAATAAAGAGTCGTTAAACTCTTTTATTTTCTTAATCTTCACTTCCAACTGAGCATCACTAACATTCATGGATACTTTATGAAATTTCCCCAAAGCATGGATCACTTTTTTAACAACATTTTCAAACACTTTTCACATAAAATCTTTGCAATTCTTCATCATCTTGAAAAAATCTTTCATTGCAGGGGTGGGGGGGTGTCCAAACATGCATTCTGTTTTCATTATTTTGTTTGTTCTATTGCATTCTGTTTTTGATTAGTTATTATTTTTGTTTGTTCTATTGCATTCTGTTTTTGTTATTTTGTTGTTTTTAAATTTCTGTTGTTCTGGAAACATGCATTCTATTTTTTTCCATGTGCATCAACAATCCCCATGACGAGATGTCAACACAATTCATCCTGCTCCAGGATGACACCCTGCGGCGGTTACTCCTCCAGGATGACACCCCGCGGCGGTCACGCCGCGGTCATGCCGCGGTCACGCCGCGGTCACGCCGTGATTTGGACCTACTCCAGGACGACACCCTGCGGCAGTTACTCCTCCAGGACGACACCCTGCGGCAGTCACGCTACGGTCACGCCGCGGTCACACCGTGATTTGGCCCTGCTCCAGGATGACACCCTGCAGCGGTTACTCCTCTAGGACGACAACCTACGGCGGTCACGCTGCGGTCACACCACGGTCACGCCGTGATTTGGCCCTGCTCCAGGATGACACCCTGCGGCGGTTATTCCTCCTTAAAGAAACATTGAATGGTTCGTATTTCCTCATTCCTAAGCTATATCTCCTCTCAGCCCTGCCTCTCATCCATCTTTCCACAAAACGTGCATAGCAGGTGGTACAAAGGATCAATTCAACTGAAAACATTGGTTTGGAATTGTCTGGAATATTTTATTGTACATGTATCACATAATATTTGTTCGGTAATTCTTATTTTTTTTCATCCTCTTCACATGTTGTCCGAACTAGATCATCCTCATCCTCTGCACATGTCTTCTGAACTGGATCAGCCTGTTGTGATGGAAATTTAATGTCTGCTTTTGGTTGTTTTAGATGAAATTCCTTCCATAATTCCCTCATCTCATGTAGCACTCATTGGAGGAGGACGATCACTGCCAAGTTGAGTTTTAAAGGCTTCACACAATCTATTTGATGCAATTCCAAAGAGGCTGTTCTATTCTGAGGGCCTATTTTAGGATGGAGTTCCCACATTTCCCCCACAAGCTGGAAAAGGGAGGTCTATTTGGTCCTATCCAAACAAGGCTTGTTTGTTATAGACAAAGATGCAACTGGAGACCTGGTTTTCTTGAAGAGTTTCCATGAAGGGTCTTCACTGTAGAGGAGACTAGCTCTGGTTTTTATTTGGTAGTTGCTTCCATGATGGTTCCCACAACCGTTTGACTGAATTTCACACCAAACCAAGCCCTGCTAGTGACTATTTTTCGATGCACTATAAAAACCCCATGGCCAACCCACCAAAATCAAACCAATTATTCTAGGCCCATTTCCACTCTCACTAAAAAATCCAAACTCAAGACCTACTACAATTCCAAGCTCCCAGTTCAATTTATCCACTATGAACTCCTTCCCAGTCCCCCACCATTTTTCAATCCACCTAGGCAACCCATCCACAACTTGACCACCAATCCGGCCTACCCACCTCTCAACTTCTAAGCCACCAACCCCACATTTTCCACCAGGCATTCCACTTTAAAACCATTCCAAACCTCACCCAATTCTAACCAATTAAACCAGACCCATTAACATTTGAATCCCTCATCTAAATTCATGTTCCAACTCAATTATTTTAGACCCAATCAGCCCTGCCACTTCAGAAAAACAAGAGCAGCCTACTTAAAATCCATTCCAACTTAGTTTCCTTCATGCTTGCCCCCATGAGTCCACAACCTCACATCAACCAAATTATTAACCACCTGGACACCTGGAAGCCACAAGAGGAGAGAGAAGGATTATAGATTTTTTTGTAATATTTTATTCCATTGGAATAGAATTTGTTGGATGCCGCCACTTGTAATGAGGTACTTAATTTCATCTCCCTCTTTCTTCTATTAAATATTAGATAGATCCTATGTAAAAAAATCATTCTCCACCTCCAGGGAAGGAACTATCAGCTACCGTTCTTCTGTTCTTCTTCCTGCGGATGAATAAAATTCCCCAAGTATATTGGGAAAATTTTCTTCATTTTTCTTCATTTACTTCTTCTTACTTACTGCTGATTTCAGCAGCCGGATTCGGTCTTTTAGCAATAGCCCATGACATCCATTCATTGTCTAGGGGGTCCAGTGGGGGGGGGGGGGGTCTGTCCTGGGGTGTCCAGGGTCTGTGGGGGCTGTCATGGAGGTCTGTCCATGGGGTGTCTAGGGGGTCCAGTGGGGGGGGGGGTCTGTCCTGGGGTGTCCAGGGTCTGGGGGGGTTTGTCCTGGGGGGTCTGGGTTTGGGGGGGGGGGGGTAGGTTCTGGGGGGTCTCCATGGTCTGGGGGCTGTTCAGGTTCTGGGGGTGGGGGGGGGGGGGTCTGTCCTAGGGTGTCCAGGGTCTGGGGGGGGGGGAAGACTGGTAGGGGTGTCCAGGGTCTGGGGGGGGGGGGTCTGTCCTAGGGTGGGGTCTGTCCTGGGGTGTCCAGGGTCAAGGGGTAGGGGGCAGGGGGCAGGGGGTAGGGGTGTCCAGTAGGGGGAGGGGTGTCCAGCAGGGGGAGGGGTGTCCATCAGGGGGAGGGGCTGTCCAGGCAGGGGGGAGGGGTGTCCAACATGGGGGAGGGGTGTCCAGCCTGAGGGAGGGGTGTCCAGGGGGGTGGTCCAGGGGTGTCTAGGGGTGGTGGTCCCGTGGGAGGGGTGTCCAGCAGTGGTGTCTATTGCTGGTATTCTTTTTTGGACTTCAACAGATTATGCAAGGACTCGTCGAATGGTCCTTCAATAGATTATGCAAGGACTCGGCGAATGGTTCTTCCACTTCTTCCTCTTCTCCCCCAAACTGTAACTCTCTCTCTCTCTGTACTGCTTTCTCTCAATACAGAAATTTACCATTGTACCTTCTTGTTTTTCTCCTCTCTCAATTTTATTCCTAACAAAATGTGTGTCCTCTGTTTCTATCAACCTTCAGCACACCTTCTATACATCTTCAACTTGTATTCCTTCCACCTATTTCACAAATAATATGTGCCAAGAAATGTATGTTCTGTGTTGTTCTCAGTGGCTATAGCATGGTTATACCAACGGATGAAAATTCATCCGTGGCTATATGTGCGATTTGGCCAATATTCTCTCGGGCTCCTCCTACGGAACCCTCCCCGACTCACTCCCCTCCCCCGACGCACTCCCCTCCCCGGACGACCGCGCCTCCCCCCTCCCCGGACAACAGCGCCTCCCCCGACGCCGACGGACTCCCCTCCTCCCCCGACGGACTCCCCTCCTCCGGTCACCATTAATATATTTGAGGGCCAACTTGGATTCTCCCTTCATATCCATTTGGGGGAATGAAATATCATCTGATAACTGATGACCAGTAATGAGAGCCTAATAATTTGCCTCATCATCAGTGAAACCTTATAAAAATAGGAAAAAGTATGATTGGACGTCTTGTGTTGGTGTGATAAAGACAACCACCTGGCCTACTCAATTAAGATTGGAATTATTAAGCATTATTTCAGTCGATCTTTTAAAATCACCATCAAAATATGTTTTCTATTACTCTTTGACATGATCCACTAAGAGGGTAGCCTCATTTGGGAAATCAACATTCAGGGGTAGTTCTTCAGGGGTGGATGTGTGTCCAGTGGGGCTGTCTAGTTGGGGCATGGGGGCTGTCCAGTGGGGTGCAGGGGGCAGGGGGCAGGGGTGTCCAGCAGGGGGAGGGGTGTCTAGTAGGGGGAGGGGCTGTCCAAGCAGGGGGGAGGGGTGTCCGGCAGGGGGGGAGGGCTGTCCAGGGGGTGCAGGGGGTGTCCAGTGGGACTGTCCAGTGGGGCTGTCTAGTTGGGGCATGGGGGATGTCCAGTGGGGTGTAGGGGGGGCATGGGGGACTAAGGGGGCATGGGGGTTGCAGGGGTGTGTTCAAGGGGGCTTTCCAGGGGGTTGCAAGGGGGTGAAAGAGGGCTGTCCAGGAACCTAAGCCCATGCAGGTTATGAATGTTTCTATAGAGAAAATGCAGTGCTGTCCAGCTCTGGAAAATATCATAAAACATCCCACAGATACTTCACAGGCACCAGGTATAACTATTTCACCACCTATAGATAGTGAGCACGGTGCTATAAAATCTGGTAACTCTATTTCAAATCATAATTCCAATGTTTTGTTTAATGCAGTACTACATGAAATGTAAGCAGATTTTATCTGAGGATGAGCATGTGTGACCATGATTTCACCAAGCAGTTTGTTTAGTTGATAAACAGTTTTTCTGGTAATGTTTTCCAATTTCAAATATGTTTTATTTTATTTCTATAAACATTTTATAGTTTATTCTGTTTAATTTTCCAGACTGATTATATGTATGTTTTCCTAGATTACTCACATATAGCTACTTCTGAATTTTTCTTCAAGTGTTTCCCATGTCCTACTAAGAACCTTTAGTATGGGGTGGTCCTACTAAGAACCTATAGTATGGGGCCAGTGTCCAGCAAGGGTCCAATGTCCAACAGGGGTAAATATGCAGGGGGAGTCTAGTGTCCAGGGGGGAGTCCAGTGTCCAATAGGGGTAAATATGATTTGGGCATCCCAAGAACTAGTTTCCAGGGGGGAGCCCTGTGTCCAGAAGGGGTACAAGGGGGCTGGTAGGGGGGGGGGGGGAGTATGGGTCCAGTGTCCAGCAGGGGTCCAGTGTCCAGCAGGGGTAAATATGCAGGGGGAGTCCAGTGTCCAGGGGGGGAGGGAGGGGGGTGCTGTCCAGGGAGGGGGGGGGGGGTGCTGTCCAGGCAGGGGGGTGTCCAGTAGGGGGGAGGGGTGCTAAACATGGTCTGTAAATCTGATGTAGTTCAGTCTATTCCTGTCTTATCTCATGCTGCTAAACATGTCATAATTGGTGAATTGGTACCTGTTAAACTTGAATCTGGCAGTGCTGAAGATGTTGTGGTTATCAGATCAGATAAACTTGGTTATCAGATCAGGGGGCAGGGGGACTAGCAGGGGACTGACAGGGGGCCTAGAAGGGGGCCTAGCAGGGGGAAGGGGGCCTAGCAAGGGGAGGGGGACTAACAGGGGGCATGGGGGCTGGTAGGGTGAAGAGGGGGCTGGCAGGGGGACTAGCAGGGGGGACTGGCAGGGGGTGGCAGGGGGGGACTGGAAGGGGGAAGGGGGGGGGGGGGGCTGGCTGGCAGGGGGGCAAGCAGGGGGTGGCAGGGGGGAAGTAGTATGGGGAAGGGGGCAGGGGGGGGGGGGGGTGGCAGGGGGGTGGAAGGGGGGACTAGCATGGGGCAGGGGGGAAGGTAGGGGGACAGGCAGGGGGGTGGTAGGGGGGAGGGGTGTCCAGGCAGGGGGGAGGGGTGTCCAGACAGAGGGGTTGTCTAGCAGGGGTGTCTAGGCAGGGGGAGGGGCTGTCCAGCAGGGGGGAGGGGTTGTCCAACACAGGGGGGGGGAGGGCTGTCCAGTAGGGGGGAGGGCTGTCCAGTAGGGGGAGGGCTGTCTAGCAGGGGGAGGGGTGTCCAACAGGGGGGAGGGGTGTCCAGGCAGGGGGGAGGGGTGTCCAGCAGGGGGAGGGGTGTCCAGGCAAGGGGAGGGGGGGGGGTTGGCTGGCAGGGGGACAAGCAGGGGGGGGGGGGGTGGTAGGGGGACAAGCAGGGGGTGGCAGGGGGGGGGACTAGCAGGGGGCAGGGGGGACTAGTAGGGGGCAGGGGGGACTAGCAGGGGGGGTGGTAGGGGGCAGGGGGGACTGGCAGGGGGTGGTAGGGGGGACTGGCAGGGGTGGTTGGGGGGGTGGCAGGGGGGTGTACAGGGGGGTGTCCAGGGGATGTCCAGGGGGTGTCGAGGGGGGGGGGGTATTTTTTTTATGGATTTGGACACCCTATAGCCACGGTTTAAACTGTGGCTATTGGTTTATTACCACGGTTATTAACCGTGGCTATAGACATAATGCCACGGTTTTAAACTGTAGAAATTAAGTCTGTCTAGCCTTTACTATAGCCATGGTTGTAACCGTGGCTATAGGTATACAGCCACAGTTTGAACCGTGGCTCTATACCTATAGCCATGGTTACAACCGTGGCTATAGTGTTAAAGCCGCGGTTTGGAACTGTGGCTATAGGTCTAGGCCTATAGCCACGCCAAACTTAGCCACGATTTGAGGAACCGTGGATATTACCTATAGCCACGGTTTTAGGGTTTATAGCCACGGTTTAGAACCATGGCTATAGCCCGAATTTCCAGTAGTGATAACATAAGAAATATTTCAAAAAAGACAAATTTTAACAAAAATCCATTACCACTTTCGAAACATTGAAATCAGAAACCCTATAAAAGTGATATCTTAAAAAGGATATGTAAATACCAATAAATTAAACTATATTAATTATAAAATACCATAATTGGTATTATATACACAATACAATAAAAGTAAGTGGTTATTAAGGAATATATCTCAAAAAAATAAATATAAGATTGGAAAAACCCATACATCGAGTTCGATTCATCATGTTTGTTATTTATATTCCTGAATAATAAATTTATGATAATTATTTACTTTTCTTGAGGAAAAGATTCAGTTTTATTATTAGTTTTTTTCTCATATAGAAAAGTTATATATAATTTCATAATACAATATGTTTAAATATGATGTTTTGACTATATTCGGCTTATGTTTCAAAACTGAGTTTTGTAGATCTACTAAAGTCAATGATTTCATTATTTAAAAATTTAAATTATACTAATAATTAAATAATTATAATATTTATACATAAATTATACTATTAAAACCAATCATTAATGATTTTTTTTGAAAAATGAACCAACATTATGATCAAGGAGAGGATAGGCTCTACATACGCATGAGTATTGTTACAACTGTTCAATGATAAATATAATAAAATTCATGTAAAATTAATATTTAAATAAAGATAATTATTTAATAAATAACATATTTTTTAATTATATATACTTATATATATTGTTTTTGTGATTTGGTGGTGAAAAAAGAAGAATCACATCAGTTCAAGGATGCGGTAGTCCACACATCCACAAATGACGTTACCACTCATTTAATATGGGAAATGGTAAGAAGAAAATGATATATTATTATAAATAAATATAATTAAATCATTAATGTCATAATTATTTAATTTATATCATATATATTCATTATATTTACCCTTATTACCTTATATGTAACACGTTAGTGGAAAACACTTCACATTGTTTCGTGAGGCGGTAGTCAGCCATACACACGATCAATGTTATCTTATACCCTAAGGTATTAAATATAAAAATATTGTATATGATATAATTAATAAATAGTTATAATTATTTTATAAAAATAATAAATATAATATATAAATTACATGTCTATAATTATGCCCAACCATGAGAGGTTGTAATGAAAAAATGAAAGACATTGTTTCATGAGGCGGTAATCCACCATACACATGAAAAATAATTTCATAACCCATTTAGTGTAAGTGTGTTTGTTTTTAGGTTAAAAAATTTAGAAAAAGAATCTACAAAATAGAACTGCTCATAGGAGAATGTGACATTTTCTTCAAACATATTCTTTTTTGTTTCCACTGAAGGACTTAATTGGGGGTATTTATGTCAACTTTAAGGAATGTAATACTAGATTATGGAACTATATAAGTGATTTGGGCTAGTAGTGTCTGATCCAAAGGTATTGAGATGTGTGATGAGGGGAGGAAAGGTTGAGGCCTTTTATAAGGTAGCATAGTTATACTCTTAAAATGTATTGAAAGAGTGAATTCAAACCACGTTTTTTACATGTAAATTGGAACCCATAATGAACCAAAATCAATAATAAAAGTAATAAGGTCAAAATATTGCTATCAAATGGGTTATTTACAAGTTTCTAGTTTTTTAGGACCCTTAATTTTAAAGTTTAGTCACTTGGTAAACTCATTTTTACAATAATTGATGTGATTAATTTAAATTGTTTTCACAAATAAATTTGGAAAAAATTTATGTTTTACTTATTATATATTATAAATTATTATGATTAAAAATATGGAATAATTTTTTCTATATTTAATTCACATAAGTGTGAAAATTTAATTTAATATTAGTCACATAGTTACGATGAGACAATGGGTTTTTAAGAAGATTTTTCTTATAAATAGGTGATATTATATTAAATATATGAATAATAATAACCATTATGTGAAAAAAAATTAATATTTAATGATATATATTATATAAATTTCTTCTAAATCTTCCCCTATTATGAATTATTTTAAATAATTATAAAGGATAAAATTTTTGTATTTTAAAACTCTCTTTAGAAAAAACTGGACTTTAAACCCAAAAACAAACTTATATTAAAAACCAATATAAAGTTGATTAAAAGTAATTAAGTTTATTAAATATGAATTATTTTACTTGAAAAATCATTAATAACATATTATTAATTTTAAATTACTTAATTTATTTAGAAGAAAATTCTTTTTTTCAAAAATCTATATTTTTTACTATTCATCCAAAAATCAATATTTTTTGAAAAATCAAAAAATTTCCCCCAAAGTAAATTTTGATATTAAGTTTAAAAAAATGAACTAAAATTTTTCCAATAATTTTTATAAGAGTGTTAATTTTTTTTAAAAAAATTGCGACATAAAAAGGCGACCAAACTTTTTTTTGTAAAATATACAGTTTTAGGTGAAAATTGAATTTTTTTTTATATAATGTATAGAAAACATATAGAATTAATATTGAAAATTAGATTATATATATTATATATAAATTTAATTATTATAATCCAACAAGTTTTATTTGTATAATTTATTGCTATAAAAACACTTGTGTTTATTAAAAAAGTTCTTCAGAAAAATATTTTATTTTATTTTAAAAAGGATTTTATTTTCATTTCAAATTAATTGGTTATGAAGGAATGAATTATATATACATGTTTAAACCATATTTTAATAATTTAGTTAATTTTATTCATAACCTCAATTCCAACTACTTGTTTATAAGTTTAATATATACCATGGACCGTTTAAGTTCGGTGATGCGTATTGAATATGTTATTGAACATAAAAATATCAACGTTGCATGTAACTTAAGAAAAACTGATTGTTGGGTGTAACAAAAGATACAATTGGTGTTTCATGTCTGTTACACTGTAGAATATAATTCTATTCTTTTAAAATCTCAGGGTGTCATAAATTTTTATCCCCTTGAAGTTAATGACTAGTATTATCATAATTATTCAATTTATTTTCATTTAGAATGAGTGTACATAAGATTTAAAACCCTAGGATGTTAAAGGGTTAAAAAAAAAATTATTTTTCTCATGTCAACACAGTGGAAGCTTATTTTTGAGATACTAACTAATTAAAGCTCAATAGTTAATCATTTTTGGCATGGCACAATGATTAGGATCGGTGAACTCTTAAGAAGTTTCTCTGGGTGTGTGTGAGTGAGGAAAAAGAACATTAGAAGGAACATGTGTTGGGATGTGGTTATAGTCATTAGTTTCGTGACCCATTCATGAATGTGTCTGTGATATCATCGAGACCCAATTGTTATGTTGGTATTAGAGCAATAACATAGCCTTAAGTGTGATTGAACTGCCAGGGATGATATTTTGGGCCTATAGTGAGTATTTTGTGCTCTAGGGTGGGGGAGGGTGAATATAATACCCCAAAATGATAATGGGTTAAAAGGATAAATAATATGGCTCATGTCCATAGGTGCCCCTTTTTTTAGGGAGCCTACCTAATTTTGACTCCATAGTTTTGTGTGCTTGGCCTGGAGTAGTGACCAGGATGGGTGACCTCTTGAGAAGTTTTCATGGTGGTGTGTGATTGAGAAAAAATTGCACTAGAAAGAACATGTGTTGTTATGTGGGGGAAATCATTAGTCTGACAACCCATTCAAGCACATGGGTGGGCCCCAGAGAGGGGATCACATATCTGTGGGGAAACTGGTGGTACCTGCCAGGCCAGGACTTGAGTACTATGTTATGTTAGGGTGTCTATGATGTTAGTGGGGACTAGTTGTTATGGGTGGGTTCTAGGGAGGGGACCATAGGTCTATGGGCATACTGTAGGTACCTGGATGGCTAGGAATCAATGAACATGTTAGGGCGGGGTGTTTGTGCTGTCAGTGGGGCCAACTTATTACATAAAACATCTCAAACACTCAAATAAATACCAAATATTAAATCATTAACGAATGATTATTTCAACCAATTCATCCATTAGTTACTAACCAGAACCTACAGACCTTATGAGATAATATGTATAACTCATTCATCAGGAACAATTTTGATGAGAATGTATGGTCTAGGGAAAAGTGTTTTTCTGACCTGATTCATGTAATTATACAATACTATCCAAGAACTCCATTATTTGAAGATATGGTTTGAGAGTATGTGGTTTCTATCATCACATGCATTGAATATTCTTATTTTTAGGAATAGTGTGATGGAGAATTGGTCCAGGGGAAGGGGTTCTTATATTAATTCCTTATTTTAATCAATATATTCTTCCCTAGGTAAAAAAACTATGTCTAAGTGGGGTTTCTCTACGGTTAGAAGGGCCCATTTATTACATAAACAATCTTATTCACTTAATTAAAAAAAATATTAAAACATTTAATAATTATTGTTTGTACTACTTCATCCATTAGTTACTATCCCACACCAATAGACCTTCATATATAGTATGTATAACTCATTCATAAGAATAATGTTTATAAGATGGTATGGTCTAGGGAAAAGGGTTTCTATGACGTAATTTATATCATTATATTAAACTCTCCTTGAACTTGATGATATGAAGAAATGGTTTGAGGGAGGGGGTTTCTATAATTATATGCATTGAATACTCTTATATTGGGAATAATATAGTTGAGATTTGGTTTGGGGGAAGGGGTTATTATTTGCATTCGTTGTTTTAATCAATGTATTCTTCCCTAAATCCTAGGGATATAGGCCCTTGTTCAGGAAAAAATAATATTATATGTTTTTTATATAATTTATAATATTCTGATTGTAATTTTTTTTCTCTATGTTACAATTTAAACTATTGTATGATATGGGTTGTACATGTGGCATTATTTATGATGTGATCTTGTCCTTGAGTTGTTAAATTCCTAGATAGAGATTATCACATTACGGTAACCTGTTTTATGGATTCAATAATATTAATATTGGGGACACATCACCCATCATGATTCATTATTTTTTATTGTGAATTTCAAAACTATTTGGGTGAGGCATTATTAACCATGGAAAAAAAATATAATGGTGCGATGGATGGGTTCCTTTGATTTATATTAATTAGAATGAACTATTTACGTTTTTGAAATGCTTTTATAGGTTTTGAGATGTGGAATTATGTTAATTTAAAACACTTAAATTCTATGAAATGGATCAATATTAAATAGTAATTATGATTTTAAATTCCATATAGTTTTTTGTGGAGTGTTTTCATGGAAAAAATTTTTGTTAAAAAACATGGATTTTTTTGCAGCTAGTTAAAGTGAATTGTTCCAAAATTAGGTATTATTTAGGATGTATTCAATATATTTAATTGGGTTCTTAAATTTTGAAGATATGTGTATTGATTTTCAATTGGTAAAGAGAATTTTAGATCAGTTTTAGTTGAATGTTTTTTATGTAAACATGTACATTGTGTATATATGTTAGTTATTATATAAAACAGGAAAATATTATAGGATAGTCTTGATTCTTTGAATATTTTTTTTTCATAACTGTCAAAATGGATTAATGTTTAACATATTTAGGTTTCAATTATAATAGTGGAAGGATAAACTAAATTTTGTGTCACATAATGAATTAAATTGGATAATTTTATGGACAATATAGTTGTTTAAATAGGAATAAAATGTTTTCAAAATAAAAATTCATTTTTCTGGGAAATATGTTTTCATAAAATAATAATTTTAGTCCTTCAATGAAACACATATTTCATTTAATGTTTGTTTTTAAAAATTTTATGTCAGGGTTTTCATAATTATGATATTTATATATGTATATATATATATTGATATAAAGAGGAATTACATGGTTTTATTTTAAAAATTTTGTGTTACCTATCAAATTTTGAATGCAATTGACTTTATGGGATACATTATTAACATGATTTAGAATTTAAATTGTTTTAATATTTTTTTGATATATGTCTAGAAGGTATATAATGTGTTTGGTAAGCATGTTTATGTTTTCAACTCCATAAACAATAAGAAGTAATGAACTTTAATGGTTATATGTCTATGAATATTAATAAAATATCACAATAGAATGATAGTAAACTTTATTCATGATATGATTATAATGATATGTTATTAATATTATGGTGTACATATTTATATAATAATAAATAAAATAAAAAATATATATATTTTTTCATTTGATGGCATGCTTAAGAACAATTGTTTTTATCTATATAAAGTTACATGATTTCTATTTTGTTCAATGTGAAGTGATTTTATCTAAATTTTATTCCATCTATATTATAGTTTTTTAATGTGTTTTTTGTTGATATATATTTACTTTATGGGTTTATTATGGCAATCTGTGTGTCCTTTATTGTTATCATGAGACCTTAATTATGAATGAGAGTTATTGATATGTTCTCAATACCCTATGTTGTTTAGAGATTCATTTTATTTAGATAATGTGTATAAAATCATTTTAATATATGAGATTGATTCACCCCATAATGAAATATTTTATTAATGGTCATGTTCTTGTTTGAGAGGTATCTTTTAATGTTCCACTACTCTAGACTACTGACCAGTTCCTGAATTAGTAGAATCGTGAATCAACTCAAGTGTGACTCCCCATACACCATAACATACTGACTAGTGGACATTATAACAACCCATAATTTAAATATAGATTATAATTCAAAATTAAATAATATTTTTTTACAAAACATAACAAAAACCAAGCCAGGACCATACAAGTTTAGTGTCTTTAGAAACTGGAAAACATTAACAACTTGTTTAAAAAACATCTATATTGTCTCTCTCTTATTTCTTCATAATTAGACTCTTTTTTGACATATATTACTTAATAAACTTCTTCATGACCTGGGAAAATTAAATATATTAAAGGGTGAGCTTATATTCTTAGTAACAGTAAATAAGGGAAATATCAATCATATCATAATCATAAGAGCATAACATTTGTAAATATTATCCTGCATATAAAAGATAATAATATAATGTCGTAGGATAAATCATAATAGTGAAATTTAATCATAATATTCATAAAATAAGACTTTATATTTCGTGGCATACACACATAAACATTAAAAATCATTTCATATTAGTCAAGGCTCATTTCCAAGACCATCATAGCTGACAACGTCAATGCTGAACCGATTTCACTCCTCCTTCCATCCTTGTATTATTGAACTAGATTTACTTTCTATTCTAGTCATGTCAATATCATGAGATATAAATATTTACCTAATGAATTTAAGGGGGATATAGGTCCCACCAATCTCATAATGAAACCATTCTTACGTGTTCTGCAAAAACAAAATAACATTCACCATAGAAAAACCCGTGAAATAAAATGGGATTCTTAAACATCATTTCATCATAATAGATATAAAACAAATAGATTTTCTATATTAAATTCTAAAATAAAAATAACAAAATCATAGAAATAATAGTGATATAAATATAACACTATTTAAGGAGTGTTATCTTAGATGGAAATTAATTTTGAGAAAAAACATAAAATTAATTCTTGTGGAAAATATCCATTCTTCTTCTAAAAAGTTTTCCTTCTTCAAAATGCCACAGAATTTTAGAAGAAATATTTTTATGTGGAAATAAAATTATAATCTTGTATAATAATCTACTAAGAAATAAAGTGTTATAAAAGAATAAAATTCCATTCATGATGTATATGTTAAAAACATTATTCTCTTACTTTTTCCAAAAATCAAAAAGTAACACAAATCGAATAATGACAAAATATTCCTTTCATAAAGTTTTATAAAAATTAAATAAAGGGTAAAATTTAATTTAATTTTTATAAAAGATTATAAATAATATTACATATTTATGAAAAATGGATTTGGATGATAAATATACCCCAATAAATACGTACACATAAAAAATATTGGATAAAAATGAGATTGCAAAATTATCCCTTACCTTAAGTCTGATATATTTCATATGTATCCAAAAATCCAGTACAATGATTTAAATAATGTTACTTATTTATTCCTGAATCATAATCATTTTTTATATTATTTCTGATCAAATTTTCATTTTTTTGTTCGTAACGTTTCATTGTTACACATTTTAGGGTATTTACTACTTTATGTTCTTCTGCATGTTTTGTTGAATAAGTTATTATTCCTCTTTTTAGGTTATAGTTATATCATTTAAATAATGGTATTAGTTTAATATATATCATATTTATTAATTCAATTAATTTATATAATCATTATATAATGAATATTATATAGAATGAATCACATCGCACCATGGAGACAATAAGTCGTACGTACTCACAAGAAACGATTTCATTACCATAATTGTTGAATCGTATTAAATTGGATGGTGTATAATATTTAATAATTAGTAAAATGTTATAATAATAATATATATTTATTATTTCCATCATTATACCCATCCAAGTAAGGTGGTGGTGAACAATGGATTACACCACAGTGTAGAGTCGGTAAGCCGTACGTACGCATGTGTGGTGATTTAATTTTTCATAGGATAGATAGAAGGTAAAAATGGTTGTTTAATATTTACAATAACCTATAAGTATATGATTATTACTATTTTTATTTCTTTATAATGAAACAAATAATTAAGAGGATGTATAAAAAGAAATAATTTTGGGATAATCGGTAGAAGAGATTACCCCTTCCTCGACGTACTTCCTCTAGACCTTTTCGTAGAGAACTAGAGTTGGTTTTTGAAGATGAACATAACCTCTATAATGAAAATAGGGAAGTTGAGAATAATAGGGTTTTGTATTTACATGTTTGAAGGATCAAAATGAAGTGAAGAGGTGAGGGAGAAGGTGCCCTTTTATAATTTTGTTGAAGGACACTTTTGGAAACTCTATAAATAATAATTTATAATAAAATAACAACCTACCCAAAAACCTCCAAAATATTCCAATTTAGAAGATTATATGAGACAAGGTTTTAATTTCATTAACCAATAAATTTTGGAAAAGTTATTTTTTCAATTTAAACCATATCTCTTTAATTGGACCTTTTTTATTCTATTTAATTTTAATTGTGGTGATAACATTCTAAATATTTAATGGTTATAAATATTTACATATATGGGGTTAATTGGCCATAAATGGATATTTTATGATATTTTAGATCCCATAATTATAAATTTGTAATTTTTAAATATTTTTATGATTTTTAAATAATCTAACAAAATGTTTTTTCATAAAATATCAATAGTGTTAATTTTGACACTATCCAATTATTTGACTTTAAATGAAATACACGTAGAAGATAAATTCGAACCAAAATATTGGATACAATCAAAACATGTAATAGTTATCTATAAAATTCGTGGATAACCTTAATTAGTTCATATGATATTTCTTTTAATATTTTTAAAACCATTTTTTGATATATTTATTAATAAAATAATTTCTATATCACTATTGTGTCATCATTAATGGTAAATATTTAATTTCTAAAAATTATAAATAAATTTCTATTATGTATTTAATTATTTTATCTTTATAGAGACAATATATAGTCGATATTGTCTTCAAGTTATCCATATATAAAAATTAATATACTTATATAAAATGAGATTGCGACTTTTTTTCTTATTCATTAGTTTTTATTATATTCATGTCATATTCATAGGTAAGTGGACCTTAAGTTATTAAATTTCTAAAAATAGACTATAAGGGTCTAATTTAGTCGTCCAATATGATTTTTATAGGTGTTAATGTAATTTTATAATATTATTTTTACCTTTAATTACCTGATTTATCTTTAACCATGGTAATAAAAATAATTACCAAAGTTACTATTAATAATGCACAAAAATAAAAGTAGTTTGTTAACATAATTTTAACACAATGATTCCAAATATGGATTCAATTATTTCCAAATTCCAAACATATAAATTTCTATAATTAATTTAAAATTTATATTGTTGCTGAAATGAGAAAACATGTTTTAAAAGTTAAAATATTGCAAAATAATGAAATGTTTTTACATCTAAATTTAATGTAAAATTAATTATATTCAACTAAATAATATAAAATAGTAAAAATATATTCTATTTATACTTTAATAACATTAAATAATATAATTTAACAATATAAATAATTTCAATGAAAAATGTTATTTTTAATTAAAATTTAGCGTATTTTTACTATTCATCAAAACAGGTTAGCTATCAGAAAAACATCAGATATTCATAAAAATTAAATTTATATATCCAAATTAAAAATAACATGTTTATTTTGTCATATAAAACTAATTAATGTGTCAAAATATTAATTTAAAAGGGGTCCTCCGTTCAATGGTGTAAAATTAATCTTAAAAAAAATTGATTTTTATACATCAAATAGGGTTTTATTCGTAGAATACGACTAAAATATCCATTGGATAAATATAAAAAATATTTTATTAAGTATATAAACCAAAAATATATCACATTATTTTCATTACCAAAATTAATTCTCTCAAAAATACAAATATCTAATTGATTTATATTTTTCATAAATAATTGACAACCAAATAATTCTCAATGCATTTTCATAAGTTATTTATAATTATTCCCGCTAACCTAAAAGTTGTGATATAAGTTTAATTTAATACTAAGGGTGTCTCATTGTTTATTTAAAGTCATTATTGTGTGAAAATCATGCAACCTAAGAATAAAAATAATTTAATGAAAATATGTCATAAAAAACATCCGGGTGTTACATTCAACCCTCCTTAAACTGAATTTCAGCCTCAAAATTCTACACTTGGAAGAAAACAGATGAGGATACATCTAGCTCATCATATCCTCATGTTCCCATATTTCTTATTCAAATTTGAGGTTCCTCCATAAAACATTAACCAAGCGAGTGGTCTTGTTTCATAGAACTTTTTTGCTACAATCCATAATCTCTATCAATTGTTCTTCATAAGAAAGATATTTATCCAACATTATGAATTCTAATATTAGTAGATGTGAAGGATCATGTATGTAATTTCTTAAGATAGATACGTGGAAGACATCATGAACTTGAAAGAGATTCACTGGAAGAGCCAACCGGTAAGCTACCTTCCCAAAATGATCCAGAATTTCAAAAGGAATGATAAACCTAGGGATCAACTTTAACTTCATTCCAAATCTCATTACTCTTTACGAGGGAGATATTCATAAAAACACCTTATCACCCACTTAAAACTCTGGGTCTATTTTTTTCAGTTTTCAACATAATTTTTTTGTTGACTCTGTGCTACTATTTTGTGTTGTTGAATAGATCTGACCTTTTTTGCCATATCATCAACAAGATCATGTCCTAATAGATTTCTTTCCCCAAATTCATCCTATCAAGTTGGAGTTCTGCACTTTTTTCTATAGAATGATTCATAATGATCCATCTCAATACTAGAGTGGAATCTATTATTGTAGGACAATTCTACCAATGGTTGGTGTTAATCCCCACCACCTTTTAAATCCATAGAGTAAGATCTCTACATGTCTTCCAGAGTTTGAATTACCCTCTCAGAATAACTGTCTATCTGAGGATGATAAGTAGTGATAAAACTTAACTATATATCCAAAGCTTGCTGAAGACTTTGCCAAAACATCAAGGTAAACTTTAGATTCAAATCAGAAACAAATTTAAGTTGTTCTTTATGCAATCTTACCACTTCCTTTACATATATACTGGCACGCTGATCAAGGGAGAAATCCTCTCTAATATCAATGAAGTGTGATGACTTCATAAGGTGATCAACTATAACCCATATAGCATTATTTCGTCTAGATTTATTCGGAATTCTGAAAACAATTTCCATTGTGATGTTTTCCCATTTCCATTCTGGTATGGGTAATGGTTATAACATCCCATTAGACTTCTGTCTCTCAGCTTTAACTTGTTGACAAACGAATCATCAGGAGACATATTATAAAATGTCACATTTCATTCCATCCCACCAGAATTACTCTTTCAGTTCCCTTTATATCTTTTTGTTTCTAGGGTTAATAAAGAATGAATAACTATGAGACTCATTTAATATCTCCTACATTAATTCTGGTATGAGAGGAATAAAAACCATGTTTCGGAACCTTATTATTCCATCACTATCAAGGTTGAATTTGGGAACATTTCCTACATTCTTTTGTATCTCTACATCTTTCTTTTTTTCCTCCCTAATCTATACTTGTATAGATTATTGAACATTCATTTGAGAAAGATAATATTCCCCACTTCCATTAAAATTTCTAGATGCATGCTTTTCAAATCCATAAATATTCGATTTTTATTGATCCTCATGATGGATAATCTAGAATGGTCATTTCGACTCAAAGAATCTACCAACTTGTTCATTTTCCCAGGGTGGTATTGTATTGAGTATTCTTAATATTTAATCAATTTCAACCATCTTCTTTGGCACATATTTAGATCCTTTTGTGTGAAAATATACTTTAAAATTTTATGAGCAGTGTAAATATCCGACCTTTTACCGTAAAGATAATTCCTCCATATATTTAATGGAAAGATTATAGCAACAAAATCTAAATAATGAGTTGGGTAATTTTTCTTATGAATTTTACACTGCTGTGAGGTACAAGATACCAAACTATCATTTTTCATGTGAACACATACCAACCCCTTCTTGGATGCATAATTGTAGATCACAAACCTTTCTCCACTACAAGACAGTGTGAGAATAGGTACACTTGCAAACCATATTTTTAGATCTTTGAAATTCTTTTCATAATCCTCTATCCAAACAAACTTAACTCTTTTCCGAGTCAACATGGTGAGTAGATTTGACAACTGTGAAAAATATTTCACAAAATGTCAATAATATCCATCAAAACCAAGAAAACATCGGATCTTAGTTACCATTGTTGGTCATGACCATCTTTTAATAACCTATATTTTTTATGGATCCATAGATATCCCCTCTCTTGATATTATGTGACCCAAAAATGAAACTTTCTGAAGAGAAAATTCACACTTGGAAAATTTGGCGTAAATCCTCTCCTTTCCCAGGGTCTTTAGTACAATTCTCTAGTGATCTTTATGTTATTTCATTCTCATTGAATACATAAGAATATCGTCTATAAAGAACCCCCAAAACTGATCAAGGTAGTATTTAAATACTATATTCTTTAGAACTAGGAAGATAGAGGGGGCATTAGTAAGACCCAAATACATCACTATATATTCATAATGTCCACACCTTGTATTAAATGCCATGTTTGGTATATCCTACAATTTGACCCTTAATTGATGATATTCTGAATGAAGATAAATCTTGGAAAAGTAATGAGCTCTACGTAGTCAGTCAAATAAGTCATCAAAGAAGGGAAGATGATATTTTTTCTTGATAGTGACCTTTTTATGTTCTGGATAATCAATGCAGAGTCTCAATGATCCATCTTTCATCCTAAGAAATAGAACAGGTTCCCCTCAAGGTGAATTACTAGGGTGTATGAATCCCTTATCAATATTCTCATGGAGTTGATTCTTTAATTACTGCAACTCAATGGGGGTAATTATATATAGTGTCTTTGATATAGGCATAACACCCAATATGATTTCTATTGAAAAATCAACCACAGGATTTGGTGGAAGACCTCGCAATTCCTCTGAATAGACATCATAAAACACCTGCATAATGGGAGTATTCTTAATCATGAGTTTCTCATTAACCATTTGAGATAAATAACATTTATTTATAAGAATCAAGACCCATAAGATGAAAGCAATTTCTACTTTAAGGTTATATTCATCCTTACATCGATAGAAGATCATAGATTGGTATGGAATATAAAATGTGACTTCCCTTCCTTGGAAATTGATATGAGATCCATATAGAGAAAGCTAATACAAGCCAATAATCACATAAAATTCCACTATAGGAAGGATCACATGATTTGCAGGAATTACTTCCCCACAAAATTGAGTTGGAGAATAATTATAAACTTTTAATGCAACCATTGTGCCATTAAGATTTGTCATAGTTAACTCAACATCTAATTGTTGAGGTTATATAGTGATACCAATAGAAAATTCTTTAAAACATAAAGTATGGGAGGATGCAGAATCAAATATATTTTTTAATTTAGAGTGGATTGTAAGTGTACCTTTCACCACTTCATTATCGTACTGTATATTTCCAATTGTGATTTCATGCGACATTCCCTTATCATTGGCCTTAAGAGTTTGTTGACATCAGTCATCCTCAATAACCCTTTTATTAAGGAATTTGATGGCATAATGCCCCATTTCCTTGAACATGTAGTATTGAAGTGTAGGAGGTGCATTCTATGTATCCTTTTCTTTGTTCACATCATTAGACATCTTTTTCCCATCACTTTGGCATTCAATTGCCCAATGAACTTCTTTTCCACTCTTAAAACATTTACTAGTCCATTTAATAAAATTCTCTTCATGTTTCTTTCCACAATTTGTGCATAAGGGAAAAAATCATATTTTTTTAGTGCGGTTTTTAGATTTTCATTTGAATTCCATATTTCTCTTCTTATCAAACCCATATGTCTGATGGGTTACTCCAATCTGCATATAAAACTTGTGAGCACATCGAAAAATTTCCTCATAGATATTGAAGTACCTTATGGATAATTCCCTTCAGAGACTTGGTTTTAAGACACTAAATAATTTATCAATTTTACTACCAGGTTAGATAATAATTTTAGAAACAAACCTTGAAAGTATTCTAAAATTTTCTTCATAGGTTCCAAAGGATTCATCATCCCTTTCTTTATATTCAAGGAACTCATTTTCCATTTTTGTTTGAAGAATATAAGGAAATTACTTATTGAAAAATATGTTCTTAAACTCATTCCATTCCATGGACTCAATTTCATCTCTTTGCCTCATATTCTTGATAAGATTCCACCATTGATCAGATTAGCCTTTAAAATGATATAATACTAAGATGAATTTATCATTTTACGAATATTTTAGAACTAAAATTATCTTTTTAGTGGTATTGATCCATTGTTCAGCCACTAATGGATCATAATACCTACTTAATGAAGGTGGTCACTATATCATGAAGGATTCAACAAAAGGTTTCTCTCTCCTTTGCTTGTTTGGAATACATGCACGATTCATAGCTAGAGAAATTTGTGTGAGCATGGATAAAATATTTTTCATTCCATCTCCCATAAGATTTGGTTTCTTAGGGGGGAAAATTATTATATTTCCTATCACATTTAGTATTAACGTGACTCCTTTGGGTTCTATACATTTAATAAAACCAAGAAGCATATTGTGAGAAACACTAATCTTAATGGGAAACCATATAAGTATAAAAAATCATTTCATTTTATTTAAGGATCATTTCCAAGACAATCATAGCAGATAATTTCCATTACTAAACTGAGTTCACACCTCGTTCCAGCTCTATATTACTGAACCAGATTTAATTTCCATTCCAGTCATGTCTATCTCATGAGAGATAAATCTGTTGGTCGGAGTGGATACTCAAGTGGTGGGGGGGGGGGGTGAATTGAGTTCCAATTAAAATTTCTGTTAAAATATTTTCTATTAAAATCCCCTAATTTATAAAACAAGTTAAACTGTAGTGAATTTATATAGAGTGTAAATGTTCAATTAGTTTCTCAAAGATTTATTAAGTCTCTGTTAATTTAATCAGAAGATTAAATTGACTTTTGAAACTAACTTACTGGTTTACCATAAGTTTAAACACTTTCTAATTTAACTATCAAAGTAACTTTAAAATAACTTTGTATTTCAAAGTAACAGCAACGGAATATGAAATATATATAGTATACTTATGACTTAAACTAAAATGCACAACAGATGTAACCAAAAGGTTCAGCCTCAAGCCGAGACCTAGTCCTCTCGACCATATATATATATATATATAAAGGTGATCCACACCCTAGATCGAGGTTAACAACAGTACAAGACTGTTCAGGCCACGCAGGGACCTCTACCACTGTTCTTCCTGGGAAATGAAAATAAAGACCAGGCCACACAAGGACCTCTTCCACAGTTGTCATCGGTAAACAAGAGTAAGGAGTTTTGGTATGAGGATTGTGATATACTCTAGTTCCGCATAGGAGATAGTGTATGTGTAAAATAAATAGGATACACACATTGCTTAAAAGTAAATAATAAATCACTTAGAGAAAGTATATGAAAGTTTAGAAAGCTCTAGTGATTGGCAGTGTAGCTCTGGACTCGTTGGATTCAGTAGAATAGCTTCTGAGTCCTCTGGTTTTTCTGTTGAAAAACAGAGTGTCATTGTTCAGTTTTTGTTTCTTTAGGAGAGAAGATGTTCTCTTGACTCCAGAGTACTTCATGTGTTCTTCAGAAATGAAGGATTTCACGTATGGAAGTTATTTGAGGATTGTGCAATGTGTTCTTCACAGTTGTTCTCAAGATTGTTCTTCTGTTCAGTGCAGAGCTTGCTAGTATTGTAGTATGTACATCGAGACGTGTCAAGAGCACGTGTGTCTTCTCTACTGCAGCTCAATATTTTTTATATTCCCCGAGCTCCAGCAATAGGAATGATTTCCTTTCCATAGATACGATGTACGATTTCTTGAAAGACCAAGAACTATCATTAAATAACATTAATTTAATTAAAGACATAAAATATGACCATTAGTATTATTTAAATAAAATTGAAAAAAGGTTAAGAAACGGTGTCATCGTGATTTTGTAAACGGTGTCTTCTTCACGGTATTTCCTTTACAGTATGTTCTTCACAGTGTCTGGGTCACAGTGTGTCATTCATGGTGTCTGGGTCACAGTGTGTCCTTCACGGTGTCTGGGTCACCATGTGTCCTTCACGGTGTCTAGGTCACTGTGTGTCCTTCACGGTGTCTGGTTCACGGTGTGTCATTCACGGTGTCTGGGTCACAGTGTGTCCTTCATGGTGTCTGGGTCACAGTGTGTCCGTCACGGTGTCTGGGTACTTAGGAAAATATCTGTATTTAGACTTAAGCAGTAATATTCAGAATATGAATTAAGCTTAACCAATAGAAAGTGAGATAATTTGAAAAATAAATACAAAGGTTTGATAAGATAAGTGAGATTTTTGATCATGCATAAGATTTTTAAATAATAGTGAGATTAATTAATCATCAATAAGATTTGCTATCATCAAAACATGAAATTTAATTATTATTGAGATTTGTGATCATTAAAACATGAGTAATACATGAGGAGTCCAACAATATCCCCCTTTTTGATGATCACAAATCATGTATAGGTAAAAAATAAATGAAATGCAATGTTAGAGAAAATAACATATATAATAACAGATTTAGAGAATAATAGATTCTACAGACTAATACTTGTACTCTTTCTTGTACCCTTCTCCCCCTTTTGGGATTATCAAAAAGTGAAACAGAAGGAAGGGAGTGAAATAAAGCAGTTGTCTTTAAAAACACCCAGAATACATGATACAGTAGAAATACAAATAGTAAACAGAAAAAAGACATCCCATCAAAAAGAAAGCAGTCACTTCACTCTTCAGGGATCGACCTTTGACTTGACTTTATCAGCAGCAGGAGCTGATGCTAATGTAGAAGAAGTCATAGATATGGTAGAAAAATATGGTAAGAGTAGACCTTCAAAAATAGAGGGAGCCAAAGTAGGAGCTGTAGAAGATCTAGTATGTGGTTGGTCAAGAATGACTGGCCAGATCTGAGAAAGGGCTTGGCTGACTGACATGATAGTTGAGGCTAAGGCAGGTAGACCAGGTCAGAGGGGTGCAGCAGCTAGAGCAACGATAGCAGTACTCTGCACATGAAGATACAACTTCAAAAGATTGATGAAATCAGTAATGATTTCTCAACCATATTGAACAACCTTTTCGAAATTGTCCTAATTCTCCATGAACTTGTCCAACAATATGGTGAACTCTTTAAGCTTCTGAACTTGAGCTTTAAAAGCTTGAGTCACTAGAGAGATTTTTAGGTTCTCCACAAGATACTTAAAGTGATCTTTCATGTCACTTTTAGAGAAAATCCGAGTGAGATAAAAGTCTATCTTCTTGGTGATCTCTTGCTAAGCATCATTTAAAATCTTAGAATGGATCTGAACAAGATCAAATGCTCTATCACTGTTCTTCATAACTTCAGACAGAGGAGACAGATCGAAACCACTAAGGGAATTCTGAAGTTCTTCCTTGATTATGGACCTAAGCAAGGAATCATCCAAAGAAGGTGTGGAGGTATGACTAGAGGGAGGGGAAGCCTTGACAGCTTCGGTTAGAACTTTTAGCTCTTTTAAAACTTTTTGCAGACATCCAGTGCAATCATCTGTGAGCTTATTCAGAGTTTCCACAAGCTCTCTCATGCATTACAACATATTGGTGTGTCTTGTTCCAATATTCTCATCAAAATATAGCAGATAAGGATTTACTTGAGACACAATCTCTCGATAAAGGTTGGAAACTTCTGGTTTATGAGAAGCAGCAATAGGTGCAGGAGCAGAAACAGGAGCAGGAGCAGGCTCTGATCTTGAAGACAATTCTCTTTGCAGTTTTTCCACGAAACCTTTCAAATTAGCAACATCAGCACTAAGAAACCTATTTTCAACTCTGAATTCTTGTATTTCTAGAATCATCCTTGGTTGAATATACAGAATAATATTTTCCAAAATAATTGATGCATCTTCTTGACTTAGTTGTGTCACTGGTCGAGGTTGAGTGGATAAAATATTCTCAACACCAGCCAAGATAGTCTGTCCAAAGACTTTCAAATCATCATTAGTTACAAAGGATTGTTGCTCAGTTAATATTGTTGGAGAAGGTAGTGGTATAGGTTTTGGTGCAGATTCAGATTGTGACTCAGAGTTAGTTTCAGATTCAGATGAAGGTTGAGGCTCTGGTTCTGGTTCTCGGTGAGCTACTGAATTCAGTTGAAACTAAGAAGAGAGATCTATACCAGTTGCAGTCACTTTCTGTGATTCAATCACATCATAAAAACTTGGAAACTCATACCGAGTGTAAACAGAATGTGTGACAATTGGTTGAGATGTTCCATTAGATCCAGCTTCTTCAATCTCAAGGTTTTGAGGTTCCTCCCCCTCAAAATGTGCTTCCATTTCAGGTTCTTGAGGAACAGCTGCATGATCAAGATACACAGGATCAGCTCTAATATCTTCAGAAAATTCTTGTCTTTCCAACTGAAAGGAAATTTCCATCCTCTCTTCAGCAGAGGTTATGTACTCAGGAACTGATTATTCCACTGGTTGTGCTTCAAGAGTTGCTTCTTTTTCAACAGCGAGATCCTCTTGATTAACATTTTTCCTAGCAGGGATTTCTCCTAGATCAGCTTCTTCCATGACTTGCTGCTCTAAATCAGGGATAAAGAATTCTCTTGCAGCCACAAACTGAACTTATTGATCAACATCATTTCTGGAAGCAGGAGCTTCTTCTTCTCTACAACCATCAACAACTTCCTCTCTAAGAGATATTTCAGTAGGAACATTAGCAGGGACAACAACCATTTCTTTCTCAATAGGAGTTGCTTCCTCTTGAGGTATTTTAACCTCTTCTTCTTCTTCTTCTTCTTCTTTTGGGTACTCAGCCACTTCCACTGGTTCCAAAACAGGACCAGTTATATTCTTTGGCCTTCTTGGATAATCAACAAGATTGTACTTCTTATAATGTTGATCATTATCCTCAACCCACTGCTTCTTCCAGGGGTTCCAATTTATCTTCATCCTTCTGATGATTGGATTGGATAAATAGAAATCAAAATCTTGTAGCCTTTCAAGATTCGGTCCAACTACTCCCTTGGAAACTAACATGACCGAAATAATCCTTGAGTAAAACAAGGAGGTGTATTTGGAAGTGACTTTAATCAGCTCAAATATATGGTTAATGACAAATTTTCGTAGATTTATCTTATGGCCATTCTTCAACAGATCAATCAGGAACACATCCTGATACTTCAACACAACAAAATCTCCTTTTGTTGGACTAATAAAATTCTGAACAAATTTGAACAGTAGTCTTATCTCCCCATCCAATTCAGCTACTATGGCCCTTTGCTTGGTTCCATTTCTAGTCAAGATTTCCAAAGCATTATACAGATCAAAGATGTCAGTTGTTGGAGGAGGGTCTCTTTGGTAATCATCCCAAATTCCTTCATGAGGAATCCTTAGGCATTCAGCCCATAGCCTTGAAGAGAATGAACACTTTTTTCCATTGATCCAGCTTGTTACCATATAGATTTCTCCAGCATCAAAAGAAAACTTTACATATTGGTAAAATTGAGATACCAACCTTGGATAAATCGGTCTATCTTGTCTAGAGAACCAATCGATCCATCATTGTTCTCTTAAGACTTTCAAGACAAATGAATTTCTAGACAATAGACACTCAGGGAAAATCTCATTTTCAGGTACTACAGTACGGCTTACAAGATTCGGATTTAGAGGTCCTTCAGGTGCTATCCTCGGTGCTCTTTTCTGTTTCTTAGAGAGGCTCTTCTCAGATGAGGGTGAAGATGTACACTTCATCCTTGGCATTCACTGATGGTTCAGGTGAGGGAGAGGAGAAGGCTTTCAAGGTAAAGAGGGTTCGAGAGAGTGATCAGGAGAGAGCTCGGGTAAGGAATCGAGTGAAAACCCTTATGTTTTATCATTTGGGAATGTAAAACATCATAAAAACAAAAAAAGCGGGAAATCAAATAGAAGTGAATTAAAAATTACCACGATGCGGGTTAAAATAAATATATAAATAATCTTCACGGTGAGACTGCGAGTAGGCATTACAGTGCAATGAAAAATAGTCATCACGGTGAGACAGTTGGTAGTCTTCATAGTGAGACAATAACCATTATGTACAGTCACGGTGAGACAGTGATTGAACTGTTCTGTCCTGGTGAGATAGTTAAGTGATTGACCGTGAACACAAGGTGTTTACTGTGAGACTCTAAGTATGAAACAGTAACAGAGAAATGAAACCGTAAAGTAAAACATTGCAAAAAGTAAACAGTAAGATCTGTAAGATGTCTATTTATGATTAATCATACCAAGATCATGTATGATGTAGTCTAATCTCTCAGAATTTAATGGTTTGGTGAATATAACAGCAAGTTGATATTCAGTTCCAATGAATTCCAAAGTGATATCACCTTTTTGGTAATGATCCCTCAAAAAGTGATGTCTTACATAAATATGCTTTGTCCTAGAATGAGAAACAGGATTCTTTGAAATGTTAATAGCACTTGTGTTGTCACAATTTATTGGTACTTGTCTAAATTGATATCCATAGTCTAGTAAAGTGTGTTTCATCAACAAAATGTGTGCAGAACAACTACCAACAGATATGTATTTAGCTTTTGCAGCAGATAATGCAACATAATTTTGTTTCTTAATACACCATGATACTAGTGACTTGCCTAAAAAGTGACATGTTCCAGAGGTGATTTTTCTATCTAACTTACATCCAGCAAAATCAGCATCAGAATAGCTAACTAGTTCAAAATATTGTCCTTTTGGATAGAACAATCCTAAATTGGGAGTATGCTTGAGGTATTTGAAAATTCGCTTTATAGTATTTAAATGTGACTCTTTAGGGTTTGCTTGAAAATGAGCACACATACACACACTAAACATAATATCCGGACGAATAGCAGTCAAGTAGAGTAGACTTCCAATCATTCATCTATAAGTGGTTTGATCAACAGGGTTTCCATCTTCATCAAGATCCAACTTACAGCTGGTACTAATGGGAGTGTCACTACTTTTTGTGCTATCCAATCCAAAACATTTTAAAAGATCTCTAATATATTTACTTTCAGTTAAAATAATTCCATTATTGTTTTGAAATATTTGAAATCCAAGAAAGAATTTAAGTTCACCCATTAAACTCATTTCAAATTCATTTTGCATCATTTTAGGAAAATCAGTACATATGAAGTTTCATGAAGATCCAAAAATAATGTCATCTATATAAATTTTTACAATTAAAACATCTTTATAAATTCATTTTATAAAAAGAGTAGGATCAACTATTCATTTTGTAAGACCTTTAGAAATTAAAAAAGTACTTAATCTATCATACCAGGCTCTTGGAGCCTACTTTAAACCATATAAAGATTTTGATAATTTTAAAATATGATTTGGAAAATGAGGGTTTGTAAATCCTAGTGGTTGTTCAACAAAAACATCCTCACCTATATACCCATTTATGAATTCACTCTTGAAACCCATTTGATATAGTTTGAAATTCAGATGTGCAGCATAAGCAAGTAAAATCCTAATGGCTTCTAGTTTGGATACTGGAGCAAAATTATCCACATAATCAATTCCTTCTTCTTGACTATAGCCTTGTGCAACTAATCTAGCCTTGTTTCTAACTATATTTCCAGATTCATCTATTTTATTTCTAAACACCCATTTAGTGCCTATGGTGAAAGGGTCCTTAGGTATTTCT
The DNA here is from genome assembly GCA_963277665.1 of Viscum album. Lineage (NCBI taxonomy): Eukaryota > Viridiplantae > Streptophyta > Magnoliopsida > Santalales > Viscaceae > Viscum > Viscum album. The sequence continues at coordinate 530,227,185 of OY728128.1, forward strand.
ACTAGTTTCCAAACTTTATTTCTTTCAAACTGAATGAGTTCTTTTTGTATAGAAATTACCCAAAATTCACCTTTAATAGAATCATCAATGTTTTTAGGTTCAAGCTGTGAAAAGAAGGCTTGATGTTCAACCTGATTTATAAGAGAAGCTCTAGTCTGTGTCCCTCTATCAAGATTACCAACTACAGCATCTAAAGGATGTTTCTTTAGAATTCTAGTTGATCTAGTAAAGGTAGGACTAGAAATTTCAGGTTCATCTATAGGATCGGGTTCATTAGGAGTAGATTCTGAAATATTTCCAGAACTGGTTGTCATTACAATATGTTCATTGATTTTATCATTAAGGTTCAGAATAGATAAATCTTCTTCAAGATTTTCAAGAGATGACTTAGGCTCATGTAGATCAGTTTCATCAAATTTGATGTGAACAGATTCTTCCACAGATTCAGTTCTTTTATTAAAGACTCTATAGGATTTTCTAGTTAATAAATAACCAAGAAAAATTCCTTCATCACTCTTAGAAGCAAACTTGTCAAGATTATCCTTTATATTAAGAATAAAAAATTTGCAGCCAAAGACTCTAAAGTAACTAGCTATAGGTTTTCTATTGTTCAATAACTCATATGGGGTATTTTTGAGAACATGTCTTATCAAGACTCTATTAATAATATAACAAGCAGTATTCACAGCCTAAGCCCAAAAATAAATAGGAAGGTCATATTCATTAAGCATGGTTCTAGAAATTTCATGAAGGGTTCTATTTCTTCTTTCTACTACGCCATTCTGTTGTGGTGTCCTAGGGGTAGAAAAGTTGTGACTATAGCCATTGTTTGAGCAATAAGATTCAAACTCTTGATTTTCAAACTCACGACCATGATTAATTCTCAGGGTCTTAATCTTAAGCCCACTATGGTTTTCTACAGACTTGGAGTATTTAATAAAGTAAGAAGAAGCTTCACTTTTGTGAGCTAAGAAGTACAGCCAAGTATGTCTAAAAAATTAATCTACTAAGATATATACATAGTGCTTCCCATTTAAGATATAAACTCTAGAAGGTCCAAAAAAGTCCATGTGAACCAACTTGAGATGTTGAGAAGTTGACACTTCTTTATTTGGTTTGAAAGAAATTTTGTGTTGCTTTCCCTTTTGATAAGGATTACAAACTTTGTCATTTGGAAACTCACGTTTGGGTAAGTCTCTAACTAAGTTCTTCCTAGTTAGTTTTCTAAGTGAGTGGATGTTGCAGTGTCCTAATATTCTATTCCATAAACAAGATTCTTTCTGAAAATCATTTAGGCAAGTAACATTTTTCTTAGCTAAAGAATTCAGATCAACAACATAAACATTTTCATTTCTCAAGGAATATAATACTAAAACATTTTTAGAGTTAAAAACATTACAAGAATTATTTTCAAATTTTACATTAAAGCCATCATCACATAATTGAGATATACTTAACAAGTTATATTTCAATCCATCAACAAATAAAACTTTATAAATTAAAATTGACTTAGTGTTACCAATTTGGCCTAGGCCGATGATTTTTCCCTTAGAATTATCACCAAAGGTGACATGGACTCCATCAACCTTGATTAGGCTCTTGAAACATGAGTAATCCCCAGACATATGTCTTGAACATCCACTGTCCAAATACCTTGTCTTCTTGTGGAAACTCTTCAAACAGGTTTCCTACAAAACAGATTTAGATGAGAAATGATTTTGGTGCCCAGATCTTCTTGTGTCCAGATAGGTTAGCAATCAATGATTTTGGTACCCAAATTTGTCTTATGGGTCTCATATATTTTACAAAGTCAAATGTTTTTTAGAGATAAACTCTATTTGATCTATAACTATGTGAATAACTAGTTGAAGCATGTGAATTTCCAGAACTGGAACTAACAGTATTCTGTCCAGATTTTGGAATAACTCTATTCTTAGTAATCTATCTCTGTCCAGGTTGGTAGCCTATTTGAGTAGTGTATTTCAGTGCCACATTCTTTCTTAGCATTTGAGTAAGTGTTTCTTTTCCCTTTATGAATTTTTCTAAGTCCTTTATAAGTTGCTCATTAGACATTTTAAATTATGTATTTTCCTTTAAAAGGTGAGCATTCTTTTCTTTTTAAATATCAAGAGCAGATTTAACATTTGAAGTGAGAGAATGTTGTTTCTTTAATGACTTATATTTTTCCTTCAGTTAATTGCATGTTTCTTCTAGAATGTAACAATATTCTGATAATTCATCCTTTGACATATCTTCAGAATCAGAATCAGATTTTGCATCATCTCCAGAATAATAGGAATTTAAAACAGGAGTATCTAAGGTTACCTCTAATGTTTTGGTCATGAAACACATGTTAGAACAATTATTTTTAGAAACAGAGATTTCATATTCACTTGTGCTGTCTTTTGAAGCACTCCAAGTAGCTTTCATAGCTTTCTTGTACTTACTATCTTTATAATCATGTTTCTTTTTGAACATCAGTTTTGGGCAGTCTACTTTTATGTGACCTTTTCTTTTGCATTCATAGAAGACAACTTCATTATTTTTATAAGTTTTCTTCTAGTCCTTTTTCCAATGACCTTTACTGTCATACATTCCTTTTTAATTTGATTTTCTAAAGAATTTATTCTTCCTATAAAACTTCTTAAATATTCTGTCTATTTGAACCATCTCAGCATCACTATCTAAATTCGAATCTTCAATGGTTGAGCTTTTAGTTTGTATTTGAACTTTGTCTTTGTCCTTGCTCTTAGAAGTAGTAGATTTAAAATCTACAGACTTTATTTTTGGTTAATCATCTTCCTCTTTATTCACTTTGAGTTCTTCCTCATACATAATTAATTTACCAATAATCTCTTTGATAATCAGAGCTCCAATGTCACATGATTCTCTGATTGAAACAAATGTGCCTCTCCACTGGTCTGGCAGACATCTCAGTATCCTCATAATTTGTACCTTTGCTGGAACAGCTTTACCAAGTGAACTCATTGAATTGACTATCTCATTAAACCTGAGATACATATCAGAAATAGGTTCATTAGTCTTCATTTTAAAATTATCATAGTTAATAGTAACAGTATATAATCTCATTTCTTTAACATTGGTTGTTCATTCATGAGAAACACCCAAAGTATCCCAAATTTCATAAGCAGTTTTTTAAGCAGATATTTTGTTAAATTCTTCATCTCTTAATGGACAATACAAATCATTCATAGCTCTATAGTTATTAGTGTAAGAAAATTTAGTAGGTTCATCCCAAGTTGTTCTTTCAGTTTCTGTAATTTTATATTGAGATTCTATAGCAGTCCAGATATCAAAACCCATGCTTTCCAAATGAATTTTCATTTTAAGTTTCCACTTGGAATATTTTGTACCATTAAAGAAAGGTGTCCGGTTAGTAGCATCACCCTCTAGTCTATTGTCCATAGCTAGATTTTAGAAAGTAAAATTAAAGAGATAAAATTTATAACTAACAAAACTTTAAGATCTTTAAAGATGAAACTAAAATCACAGTTGAAAAACAGAGTGTTTTGAAAACTTGTAAAAATAAAAATAACCGTTGATACCAAATGTTGTTCGGAGTGGATACTCAAGAGGGGGGGGGGGGGGGTGAATTTAATTCCAATTAAAATTTATGTTAAAATATTTTTTATTAAAATCCCCCAATTTATAAAACAAGTTAAAGTGTAGTGAATTTATACAGAGTGTAAATGTTCAATTAGTTTCTCAAAGATTGATTAAGTCTCAGGTAATTTAATCAGAAGATTAAATTGACTTTTGAAACTAACATACTGGTTTAAAATAAGTTTAAACACCTTCTAATTTAACTATAAAAGTCACTTTAAAATAATTTTGTATTTGAAAGTAACATCAACAGAATATGAAATATATATATAGTATACTTATGACTTAAACAAAAATGCACAGCAGATGTAACCAAGAGGTTCAGCCTCAAGACGAGACATAGTCCTCTCAACAATATATATATATATATATATAAAGGTGATCCACACCCTGGATCGGGGTTAACAATAGTACAAGACTGTTCAGGCCACGCAGGGACCTCTACCACTATTCTTCGTGGGAAATGAAAAAAAAGACCAGGCCACAAAAGAACCTCTTCCACAGTTTTCATGGTTAAACAAGAGTAAGGAGTTTTGGTATGAGGATTGTGATATCCTCTAGTTTAGAATAGGAGACAGTGTATGTGTAAAATAAACAAGATACACACACTACTCGAAAGTAATTAATAAATCACTTAGAGAAATTATATGAAACTTTAGAAAGCTCTAGTGATTGGCAGTGCAGCTCTGGACTCGTTGGATTTAGCAGAATAGCTTCTGAGTCCTGCTCTGGTTTTTCTGTTGAAAAACAAAGTGTCGTGGTTCAACTTTTGTTTCTCCAGGAGAGAAGATGTTCTATTGACTCCAGAGTACTTTGTGTGTTCATCAGAAATGAAGGATTGCATGTATGGAACTTCTTTGAGGATCATGCAATGTGTTCTTCATAGTTGTGCTCAGGATTGTTCTTCTGTTCAGTGCAGAGCTTTCTAGTGTTGTAGTATGTGCGTTGAGAAATGTCAAGTGCATGTGTGTCTTATCTACTACAGCTCAGTATTCTTTATATTCCACAAGCTCTGACCAAAGGAATGATTTTCTTTCCATAGATACGAGGAACTATTTATTGAAAGACCAACAACTATCATTAAATAACATTAATTGCATTAAAGACATAAAATATGACCATTAGTATTATTTAAATAAAATTGACAAAAAGGTTAAGAAATGGTGTCACCGTGATTTTGTAAACAGTGTCTTCTTCACGGTATTTCCTTCACGGTATGCGCTTCACAGTGTCTGGGTCACAGTGTGTCCTTCACGGTGTCCGGGTCACGGGGTGTCCTTCACGGTGTCTGGGTCACCGTGTGTCCTTCACGGTGTCTGGGTCACGATGTGTCCTTCACGGTGTCGGGGTCACCGTGTGTCCTTCACAGTGTCTGGGTCACGGTGTGTCCTTCATGGTGTCTGGGTCACGGTGTGTCCGTCACAGTGTCTGGGTACTTAGGAAAATATCTGTGTTTAGACTTAAGCAGTAATATGCAGAATATGAATTATGCTTAACCATTAGAAAGTGAGAGAATTTGAAACATAAATACAAAGGTTTGATAAGATAAGTGAGATTTTTGATCATGCATAAGGTTTGTAAATAATAGTGAGAGTAATTAATCATCAATAAGATTTGCTATCATCAAAACATGAAATGTAATTATTATTGAGATTTGTGATCATTAAAACCTGAGTAATACATAAGGAGTCCAACAAAATCTTTGACCAATGCATTGGAGGTAGAAATATGTCCCACCCATCTCACAATTAAACCATTCTTATGTATGCTAAAAAAACATAAAAACATTCACCATAGCATACCCATGAAATAAAATGATTTTCTTAAAAATCATTCCATCAAATTGATAGAAAACAAATGGATTTACTAAATAAAATTCCATCATAAACAAAATAAAGTTATATAAATAATAGGGATAAAAATATAACAATATTTAAAGAGTTTCATATTACATATAATATAATTTTAATAAAATAGTTGAAATTAATTTTTGAGAAAAATATCTTTTATTCTTCTAAAACATTTTCGTTCCTAAAAATGCCACCCAATTTTAGAAGAAATAATTTTATGTGAAAATAACCTTGTATGCTTGTAGGAGAATATTAAAGTAAATAAATCATTACAAAATCATAAAAATATGTTCAAGACTTACAAGTTAAAAAACATTTTTCACATACTTTTTCCAGAAAAGTCAAAAAGTACCTCAAATCGAATAATGACAAAATATTCCTTTCATACCATTTAAAAAAAAATCAAAATAGGTTAAGTAAAATTTTAAACAATTTTTAAAAAATAAAAATAATATTACATAATTAGGAAACATGGATTTGGATGACAAATATACCCTAGTAAATACATAGATATAAATAATCTCGGATAAAAATGAGATTGAAAAATTATACCTTACCTTATGTATGATTTGATTCATATGTATCTTAACATCATGTATAATGATTAAAATAATGTGAATTATTTATTCTATAATAAAAATAATTTTTATTATAACATTTATTATCATATTTTCATCCTTTTGTTAGTAATTTTTCATTGTTACTCATTTTTCAGGTATTTACTACTTTATGTTCTTATGAATGTTTTGTCAGAAAATTTCTTATTCCTATTATTTGGTTACAATTATATAATTTAAATAATGGTATTTGTATAATATATATCATATTTATTAATTCAATTAATTTATATAATCATTCTTCAATGAATATTTTGTAGAACGAATCACATCACACTGTGGAGACGGTACGCCATACGTACGCACAAGTGATGATATCATTCCCATAATTGTTGAATGATATTGAATTGGATGGTGTATAATATTTCAGAATTCATAAAAGATTATAATAATCATATATATTTATTATTTCCATTACTATACCCATCCAAGTAAGGTGGTGGTGAAAAACATATTACACCACAATGTTGAGACGATAAGCAGTATGTATGGACGCATAATGATTTTTTTCATAGGATGGATAAAAGGTGAAATATGGTTATTTTTTATTTATAATAACATATTTGTATTTTAGTGATACTTATTTTATTAATTATAATGAAACAACTAATGAAGATAAAGTAGAAGAAAAAATAAGTTTGAACGAATTAGTAGACGAGATTACCTCTTTCCTAACGTGCTTCTTCTGAGCCTCTTATTAGAGCACTAGAGTTAGTCTTTTAGGATGAAAATAACCTATAGAATGAAAATAGGGATGTTGAGAAGGAAAAAAGGAAAAGGATTTTTGAGATTGAAGGCTTACAATGAGGTGAATAGGTGAGGGAGGAGGTTCCCTTTTATAATTGAGCTGAGGGGCACTTTTGGAAAAACTCCATAACTAATAATTTATAATAAAATAACATCATTTCCAAAAACCTATAAAATGTCAAAATTAAGAATATGAGATGAGATAGGGTTTTAATATGATCATCTAATAAAATTTTGACCATTTATTTTTTCAATTTAAACCATATCTATTTAATTGGCACTTGGTTATTCTATTTAATTTTAATTGTGGTAATACCATTCTAAATATTTAATGGTTATAAATATCTACTTATATGGTGTTAATTGACCAATAATTTATATTTTAACACATTATAGATCCCATAATTATCACATTTTAATTTTTAAGTGTTTTTATTATTTTTAAATAATTTAATAAAATGTTATTTTCCTAAAATATCAATAGTGTCAATTTTAACACTATTAATTTATTTGACTTTAAATAAAATCCCCGTAGAAGATAAATTCGAAAAAAAAAATTAATATACTGTTAACATGTCTTAGTTATATATAAAATTCATGGATAACATTAATTAGTTCATATGAAATTTCTTTTCATATTTTTAATTTTTTTGATATTTCATTAATAAAATAATTTCTACATCACTATTGTGTCATCATTAATGGTAATTATTTAATATATAAAAATTATAAATAAATTAATATGATATAGCTAATTTTTTTTATATTTCTAGAGACTATATATTTTTGATATTATCTATGTGTTACACATATATTAAAATTAATATACTTATATAAAATGAGATTGTGACATTTCTTCATATTGATTAGTTTTAATTATATTCATGTAATATTCATTGGTAAGTGGACCTTAAGTTTTTAAATATTAAAAAATAGATGATAAGGGTTTAATTTAGTCATATAATAGGATTTTTATATGTGTTAAGGTAATTTCATAATATTATTTTTACCTTTAATTACCCGATTTACCTTTAACCATGACAATAAAAATAATTACCAATGTTACTATTCATAATGCCCAAAAATAAAAGTAACCTATTAATATAATTTGGACATACTAATTCAAAATATGGAATCCATTTTTCTGAATTCAAAACATATAAGTTTTAGTAATTTATTAAAAATTAATCCCATTTTTGAAATGAGAAAATGAGTTTTAAAAGTTAAAATATTGCAAAAGATTAAATGTTTTGACATATGAATTTAATATAAAATTAATTCCAATGACCTATATTATATTAAATGGTAAAAATATATTCTATATATACTTTAAAACCATTAAATAATATAATTTAACAATATAAATTATTTCAATGAAAAAAGTTATTTTCAATTAAAATTTAGCGTATTTTTTCTATTCATCAAAACATGAAAGTTATCAGAAAAATATTAGAAATTAATCCAAAGTAAATTTTTATATTCCAATTAAAAATAACATGTTTATGTTTTCATATAAAACTTATTAATGTGTCAAAATCTTAATTTAATATGGGTTCTCCATTTAAAGGTGTAAAATTAAACCTTTTAAAAAATTGGTTTTTATACATCAAATAAGGTTTTATTCATATCCTATGACTAAAATATCCATTGGATGAAAAATGGGTTGAGGGGACAATGGTAGCTACAGGTGTGGTGGGGGAGACATCGTTCAATGATTGGATTTGTGGTGGTGATGTCGGTAGGAGAGGGTTGATGCGAGGGTACAACCACACCGAGTTGGTCTGTAGGATTCAAGCCTACAGAGGGGGATACAGTTCCAATATTTTTCACAGTGATGCCTTGAAATTGGGTGTTGGTGAATGGTGATCTGGGGGTATGGTGACGTCGAATGATGTTAGGCCTCCCATTCTGGTGGTTTCACCGCGTTGGTTTGTGGTAGTGGGGGGTACGATTTCACTCGACGATCGTGCTCATAACTGTATCTGGTGCATGCCTTGGTGCCGATCGGCGATGTCCAGTGGTCTGCATGATCTAGTTTAAATATTCTCTTCAGAGAAGATCTAGAGAGATCTGGTCCTTGTTATCCTTGGGGATATTCTCATCATGATAGTATGATGGGATCTGAAGGGCATGGATACTGGTAGCAGTGTGCGTAGGCCCCTTGTTGACCATGACGTGGAAGTTATTTGGTGCGGTGATGGTGCTTATGGCTGAGGATGGTCGCAGGGTTTTTTTGTTGGTGAGGCGTAAAAATTGAATCATCTTGTTCACTGACTCTGGATTTGTTTTGGGTCTATCATGGCCATTTGGACAAGTTTATTGGGTTTACGTTGGATTATGTACCATTATAATATTATCACTCAGATCTAAGGCTATTTGCCTCTGGCCTTCGTGCATGTAATGGGTTTCCCCTTCCCAATTCAAAAGGGCTCCATGTTTATCCTTTTTAATGAATAAGGGCTCAAACCTAAGCTTTTTGATATATAACACATATATATTAAATTAATTTCATTACAGAAATTAATTCACTAAAAAATAAATATATCTAATTGATTTATATTTTTAAAAAATAATTGATAACCAAATAATTCTCAATTCATTTTCATAAGTTAGTTAAAATTATTCCCGCTAACCTAATGGATATGCTATAATGATAATTTTTTGCTATGGGCATCTCATGGTTGGTTTAAAATCAAGATTGTGTGCTACATAAGCTATTGAAGAATAAAAGTTATTTAAAGAAAAAATTTCATTAGAAACATCTGAGTGTTACAGAGAGGTTATATGAGGATACTATGGGGAGACTATACCCTCTAATCAATGTAGAAATAGTAGAGAAAAATTGGTAAAGTATAACTAGAAAAATAATAATCATATATTCAAAAGGGATAGTTACAATAATAATAGTAATAAAAAATTTTGTGATGAGGAATATTCTATACATTAAATAATATACCCCCCATGATTGGATCACACACAATGAATAATAAAGATAAAAATAAAACTGAAACTAAGCTCTACCCAAAGCTTATTCTAAGTCATGTCTGGTCCCATCAAATATATACCACTCCAAACAAGTCAAGACCAACTGAAGAAATAAAAAATAATATGCACTTTCCCATACCTAAACCTTCAAATAGATTATATTCTACTCGGGTAACCGAGTTCCATGATGGACCATGCAGGTTATGAGTAGAATATAGTGGGATACCACCAATGATGTACCTAAAATAACCATCCAATGTAAAAAATTTCATGTAGAGGTCCTAGGATAAAAAATACACTAAAACGTAAGAAAATATCCAAAACCTCCATACTCGAGCTCCATGTTGATTACAAATGTTAGACCCACCTACTTCAGTAAAAATTAGTGTATCATTGAATAGTGTGACAAATATCAAAACTCATGTTGGTCCCATAATGCGTAACTAAGGAAACCATAGACATGAAAATAAAATGGATCCCATAAGGGAAAAATGGGAATTCCTTTATCAACATTTCATCAATAATATATGAAAATAAATCCCAGAAATTATCCTCTATATAACTAAGAGAATTGAAGGTATACAACCTTAGAATAATCTTGACTGAATCTGAGGAACCATGTAACCAAGGAAATCAAGAAAATGGTCTTCATTGTAATTTTTTCCCACACTAAAGGCATTATGTCTCATGTAATCCAAATGAATATTGGGATCTGATACCATGACATTCATATGAGTAACCAAAGGGAATCCATTACATTAATACATGGAATTCAATATCTAATACATCACATGAATCAATGGAATAGAAACTCAAAGGAATCTACATTGATGAATCTCTTCAGAATCTATTATAGCTCATTTCAATCCATAGCTTATAAAATCATTGAATCCAAGGAGGAATAATCATATTTAATTCATGTGATTACACTAATATAATTCATTCTCATTCAAGGAATTCTTCCAATTCTATATCTAAAAATGAATCCAAGGGATGAAACCCTTGGGATTCTACCCATCAGTGGATCAAAATAAACTAAACTATCAATTATTCATTTATCAAGATAGAATTATCTATCAATAAAAACGTCCTTATTAATTTAATCACTTTATTTCCAAATGATATCATCTATTACATTACACTGCAAAAACTATTTACATATTGGGAACATTCATCCCAGTCAATTACATTTCCAAATGAAATTCCCCTTTTCAAATTTTAACATTTAACAAAAATAATATCCATTAACCTTATTTAATCCCTAGTAATTTTAAAATTTCATTTTCCATTTCATATAAAAATATATTTTCCCAAAAAAGAAATTAAATTTCACATCATCACTTACCGTATAACCATTTAAATTATTGGTTAAATAATAAAATCTTCCATTTTGTTTCACTATTTAACTTCAAAATCACAATTCATCCCTTAAAAATAAATTTTTAGATTCACAAGGTTTTGATTAATGTCTAATTCATAAGAAATTATATATTATTGTGAAATTATTTTTCACAAACACTAATTCTATCAATAATAATTATTTTGTATATAAAGAAACCATTTTACCGACCATTCCTAAAATTTAAATTATTATTATCAAAACACTTTTAGGGAAAATTGAGAAACCCAAATTTCACCCAGTTACAACACCAATATAAAACAAAAACTTTTTGAAAGTTCTATTGAGCCTTCTAGAGGCATTCTACATACATAATTTCATGGAAAGGGATGGTACCTGTAAGTCTGGATCATATTTTATAAGATCTTTAAAGTGTGTTTCCAGATTATCCCAAGCCTTCAGGTACTCATCTATGTTGATCTTCCCTTCATTTAAGCCTCTGATCAGTATAAGATCATTCATGTCGATCCATTCACCTTGTTCACTATTAGTGTCCATGCCTATCAGTCTTCTCATCATCTTCTCTGCTTCCTCTTTTGTGGACTCAATTGTAAGAACTTTTTAAATTAATTCTTCTCCCAAATGAATAAGAAGTTTTAGAACTTGATTAGGTTCTACATCCACCTCCTGCTATTATCCATATGACAATACCACTGTATCTTCAACCTCCTCCACCAACCTCAAATCCTTAGAAAGCAGTGGATACGCCCCCCCCCCCCCCCCCCCCGGGATGGTCCCCGACCTACTGCTCTTCTATATGACCTTATGAAACCACCAAGGATTCTGAGAGGGAATTTTTCCATTATGAACTCTTAAACTTCACCTATTGTACCAGGATCTCCATTATATTGATGTTACCACATTTTTTAGCTGACAGAGTATCCATTGGTATAGGAAGGCATGAGTAGTCTTTACACCCCTTGGTTTTCTTCTTCTTGTTGGAAATTAAAATCCCCAGATATCTGTACTCTTTATTTCCTCTCTTACACCTTGGGCTGTGAAGACCCGTACCATAATATTCCATTGCATTATCATATGAGGGTTCCCTTCCTCACTCTACTATAAAGAGGTCATTGGTGATTCCGTCTGCAATACTATCATCAACAAGGAAATCAATACAATTATTCAAGTAAATAAAGGACATGGTCCTTCTCGGTTGGGACCCCTGTTTTTCGTTCAAAATTCTATTAGAAACATATATCAGTTCTACCCAGTCTTGGACATCCTTAGAGCATCCCTCACCAGTCAGTTATGTCACACCTTCAACATTGATACCACTGCCTTCTTTCACAGCCAACACATAAGTACCATGACTAGAATTCCATGTGCCATCCAAACTAACCAAACCGCTTTCCACTAAGTTGGAGGGGTCTGGATCAATAACCCGGGGAAATCCAAAATACATTCTCATTCATTTGAAAATATCTTTCACCTTTGGGTTATCCTCTATTCTATTATACTATAACTTTTCCGCCATATATTGGTCACTAAATGCACACAGTACTGATGGATCCATCAAACATTCACCAAATCTAGCAACCAAACTATTTTCGATGCCTCTAGAACCTGTATTTATCTAACTTTTGTGCCTACAAACCGTCCTAATATGACCCAATTTCTTGCACATAGAGGAATAATAAGACCATGACTCTAAAACAACAGGTTGTTTCAAATAGAATTCTTCCCCAACTCTAATCCATTCACAATAAACTTTACTTCTAGACACGTCCACTTACACACATATTCGAGGAGATACCGGATGACATACTGACATGGTTATATTGTCGGAGAACAGATATCTTCTAACCAAGTTTCCTAACATGTGCGATATCAAAGGATTTTGAAATGGTAATGGAAGTTTAGGTAGAATAACCCATATTTCCATTTTCAGGACATCACGCTTCATATGAAATTAAATAGACCACCTGAATAGAAAGAAACAGGTTTTGTTTCATATTAGAGGAGTACTGGACCACTCCGTGATCAAATCTTCCTCCATTGAAAATCGAATCATTATTTTTTTATTTTCGAGTAAGCTCACCATCGCACGATCCAATAAATCCCAGAATCCAAAAACATACCTGTTGAAAACATATACTAAAGGACATCACTGTTTGAACCATGAAACCATGGTTAGATTCTTTAGATAGGAAGCTTCATGATATTCAATGGAAGAGATTGGAAGATAGGGAATCCTTCAAATAGATCTAGAACATTCAATTTGTGCTGAATCTGGGGAAAGGGTGGAAGGAGATCGAGGTTGGAGAATGGGAAGAAGGAATTTGATGGATCAACTAGGAGCGACAAGGGTCCCTCCCCCTTTTATGGGGGAGGAGACATCACATTGGCAATTCAAGGTCCTGTGAACCTCGAAACACTACCCTGTGAGATTCACATCTAAATAAATCCTAGTTTTACCTTCCATTTATATTAATGATAAAAGACCAAATGCACTCATAATACCTTAAAAAATCTATTTTAAATGGTTCAAGGCATGTTAAATGAGGTGATAAATAATGGAAGAACTAAAAAACCCATTAATTAATGATTAGGTCAAGCAAGAAAAAGTGGACATGGTGAAAAAATGGATCAATTGAAAAATGAAATAAGGCTATGGTGTAATTATATGGACTAAATTCATAATTCTTAGTGAAATATACCATCAAAATATAGAATTTAGATTCATCTATAAATGGAATAAAATAAGAAAGTTGAGAAAGGAACTCAGAATAAGGAATATTCAAAACAGATAGTTGATAGATTTATTGATAGTGAGACAAATGAAAAATAGAATGTGATAGTGAAAATTATTTTTAGTAGGATATCCAAGTCCTAAAATAGAATCCAATTTGGACAATGGATGAGGGTGATCTCATCATTGAAAAGGGGGAGGAGAGAAGGTTCATGTGTGAGGGGATCTATCTATAGAGGGGGATAAAGAGGGGTTAAAAACATAAAAGTTTAGAGGGTAGTTTTTTTCTTCTAAATTTTAAATAGGCTCATGGTATATCCACCCAATTTAACAAAAATTATAAAAAAATATGAAGAAACCACTCTATAGGACACCCCATTTCGCATGGGTAGGTTGTGTGTCTCAGAAAACCAGGATTCCAACCCATGTGAAATGGATCAAAAAATTTCTATAGAGTACCCCATGGACACCTATATCAACTGTAATGGTTTAAAAAAAATAATTCACCAATAAAAACCATGTTTCCTAGATGTGTGGAATCATTAGTACTAACCATTTTCTAATAGTATGGTTTAGGCTGTTATCCCAAAAATAAGAATTTGAAACCTCAAACCACTAGGATGATCCAAGAGAATATCCTCCAGTCAAAAAAACTTCTTATAATAAGTTATAATATTTGGATGTTCCTTTTTAATATTGATTTAAAATCTATCCCCTCAACAAACTAAAAAAACTAGGCTTACAATAATGTTCATGACCCACCCGTACACACATGGTATTATAAACTCCACAACATAATACTTGTCTAAAATATGTACTAGTGGTCATCTAATGACCATACTTGGATTATACCAATCATAAAATCTAGCTCAAACGACCATGATCTACTCTCTAATTCCCAAAATGCTTCTATATAAAAGATTTAAACATAAGACACAAGGTCACTTGATCAGAAGGCAGTGTTCATCATTCTCATTAGACATCTATAAGGTATTATATAGTTTATGTATCCCCTAATACACAGTATATTTTCCTCATGTTGAATAATAACCCAATTTATCTCCTCAACATATTAGTATTTCATTCAACACAAACACCCAATTTTCCGCAAAGCCCTCGATGTTGTACCCAACATACCATATTTGATCACCCATGGAGCACCAGTCTTACACTGGTTTATGGATCCCCTTGGAAATAAAAAACCAAAAAGAACATGCCTATATAAATCAGGATCCACTCTAACATTCCATCCCTTTACAAATGACTGGTTGAAACCCAAAACACACATGTCACATACAATATGATGTGAAATATGCTATTCTAACCCTAATAAATCGGGTTCCATGTGAAACTAAAGGTTATAATTCCTTGGTAAATACAATTAGAAAAATGATTTGATCCCACTTCCCATGCTCTATAACATACAAGAACATAATTACTTGATAATACGATTCATCCCATAACCATCTAGACAAGCTCGGTCTAGCCCTGAACTCCAGTTCCATTCATGGTTGAGGAACTAACCACCAACACCATTCACTATGATTTCACCTGAGCATCAACACGCCACCAAAACAAAACAAGATGATATTACAACATTCATCTCAAGAATGAAACAACCACTCTGACTCCAACCAGAACCATATAAAAAGTATTCTCTGGCAGTCCCATATGAGTGCAGATTACATTAAAACAACAACACACAAAAGTATGGTGCTATCATTATTGTCCGAAGATTGTTCTCACACCACAACAATAGTCTTAGAACAAGGGTCACATACCCATTAATTCCATGAAACTCTCACCATAGAATTTTCTTATCATCATCCCCCTTGGTGAAAACATCAATTTCAATTTCCAAAATCTCATCCATCATCAAACACTATAGTTATACATTTCCATCCTAATTATACCCGAGTACTAATCCAAATGACATAAATTTTCTAAACCTAATTTATAGAAGAAAATCCTCAATACATTTTTAGACTAATCTAAAATGAGTGTCAAACTCTCTAATGGATTATGGTGGTCTACAAACCTTATATATTTTCTTACGATTCTCCTTGAAAACTTACTTCAATGTGTCCCAGAAATGGTTCACACACATTTTTATTTTGGATCCATGATCAGTTATTCACCACTAAAAATATTATCACAGTATTACCTTGGATCGATCATGTCACTTCATCTCAATCCATCCATTTACATCCTCCCATATCCGTGGGACTTAACAAGAAAACCTTTCATGGATCAATGGTACTTTTATAAGAATATATAAACCAAAATCCCATCATGGAACTACAACCATTAGGTCACTTTAATATCTAAAAAACCCAAATTTGATTGAATGGAACCACAAAAATACTGTTTACTAATCCATCAATAATAAGCTAAAACATTATAGCTTGATTCCATTGTATACAAGGTGTTCTCACTCTCTCATCGCCTAATCATGCAATCCTACTAACACTTCCATTAGTCACTTTATTCAAATATATTCTCAGATGCCTCAACCAATGGAAACTATATTATTCATGTTATCATTACATAACCTAGAATACCCTTTATACTCATCTTCAAAACCAAGAACATATATTTTACTAAGGCCAAACACAAGTCATACCACTGACTTTTTTCATTTCAAAATTATTAGCATCATCCCAAACTCTTACTAGGATTATAAAAGTATATATCTTACTTGACATAGCAAGGATATCGACTCCGACTACCCTATACCACCAAAAATGATAAAAAGTTTTGGAACCAAATATGATCTCACATTTAAAACCTCCCAAGGGATCACCACACCTAGGCCATACACCAAGTCTCACCTCTGGTGCATTGATCCAAGCCTTAACCTATCACCTCAATTGATTCTAGCCAATAGGTGTTATATCTCACATCATCAAATCTCATTTAAACCTAGGGTCCCACACAATTTTGGGACTAACATATAAAACCTGACTCTTTTCCCATGAGAATAGTGCCAATATTCCTAGGATCTTGCAACGTATCAGTCAGTAGAATAGGATTCTAACCTATCAATTTAACCAACGATAAGAATCCAAGGTTTTATTATATAAAAGGACTAGAAACCTGCACATGTCATGATTATGTTCATGATCACACATAATTTTCATCACTATTAAGAAAATAGTTCTTTCACATATGTGGATACTTCATATGGAAATTATATCCATAACTTCAAGGTTCAAGAATGTGAATTATCTTTCACTACCAAACCAACCTAGTAACAAGGGAATAACACTCTGGGTGCTCAACCATCATCACTTAGAAGAACAAAATATGCATAAATCATATGTTTAAAACAATCTACCCATGAATAACACCTCATAAGGAATTTATATGAATATGTTAGGACTATCATGGGTTACCCTTATGTATATGTAGAATAATAGTCAAAAAAATTCAATGGTCACATAAAAAGGTCACTAGGTCCTCCCACCTATTCCATCACTATGGTCTCACTGGAGACTCAACTCACGAGATGAAACATGCATCACATACTTATATGAAACCTAACATGCTATGAAACCACTCTTGGATCCCCACACATAATCCTAAGGACAAAAGGTTACCTTTACTCTTTACAAATAAAAATAAAAATAATATCTATATATGAAACCAATAACACTATAGGCATAGTTTTCACCAAAAACACATCCTACATAAAGAAATGTCTCAAAAATCAAGATCTATCTATCCCCCAACCAACTTTAATTGGTAATGCACCATATACCCAATGTACCCCATCCCCAAAAAATCTCTACCAAAAAACAAATAATAAGAATCCTTAACCTAATTCCTATAATTAACCCCTAATGATAGATACATATGTCAAAAATCACATATATATGGATTATAATATCATTTTCATGTAAAAATTAAATCATTTCATTAATATGGATTTCATTATTCATTTTGGCATAGTTTTCACATACATTTTTATGGATATCCGAAATCCCAAAAACTAGAAGATAACATTTCAACCAAATATAAAATTTCTTTCACACAGAATTTCACTCATATATACATTATAATTTCAAAATTTTTTAAAACCCACCACCTTGAAAAAATCACTTTTCAAACTTTACCATCATATAAATACCACATTTTTAAATTCTAATGTTTAAATGGATTCCAAAGTGAATCCTGCATTATTTCATAGGATTCCTATTTCAATAATATTATATAAGTTACTAAGATGTGAAATTATCTTATTATTGGTTAAATAGAATCCCATTCACAAGATATAAATGAAAAACATATTATATATTATTTAGTGTAAATTCATATAATAGGTATTATAATTTATCAAAAAAATTATATCTACCATTACATCACAGAATCATTTTAGGAATTGGATAAGTAAGATTCTACCATAGTCATGCAAGGTAGAAAGCTATATCTGAAATTCCAGATACATTTAATGAAAAAACCCCTTTTATCAATAGGAAGTTATACCCAAATATATATATAAATAAAATAGAAATAAATAATAGAAATATTATATAAATCACCAAAAATATGAAATCAAGATCCAAGTTTCATTTTCCAAGAATTATAAATGTCATGTGAATCCCTAAATTCTTCAAATGATTCATGAACATAGCCACGAATTAATTACATACAAGGACAAGAGTATAAATACACCAAAAATATTAACATCACAAACTATGTGTCCAAATTCCATTGTAAATGAAATAAAACATTAACAAGAGTAATCCTAGAAAAACAAATCCCCTCACAGAAAACATGGGTTTCCCCTATGATTGGGTTGATCAATCCTAGGATGTGATACTTACCAAGACTTGAAAATTACTAATATCTTTTATACCATTACCTAATTATAAAAAAACATGGTCTTATAAAAATTTGTTATGTCCCACCACCCCGGACCACTGACTGGTTCTCAGACCGACAGAATGATGCATCACCACAAGAATGCCTCCTTGTATTCTAGGGGATATCAATTAGAAGAAAATATTTATGAGGATAATATGGGAATACTATTACATATAATTATATAATGTATATCATTAGAAATAATATAAACATATAATCAGGTGAAAATCCTCACAGATAAGACATGGAATGTTTTAACAATCACTGGATAAAAAAATGTTATAATGTGGAATATTCCATACATGCCATAAAATACCCTCATGAGTGGATCAAAGAAAATAAAAAACAAAGGATAAAATAAAAAATTAACCTAAAATCTACACCAAGTTAGTTCTGAGTCCCACATAGTCCCATACTATATATTCCACTCCTTGCATTTCAAGACCATCTAAATAAATAAAAAATGATGGAATATTACAAATAATTTTACTTTATAATAGACAGTATTATATTAGGATACCCATGTTCTTTTGGGGCTAGAGAGGGATATGAGTACAAATCTTTATACCACTATAAATGGGGTCCCTAAAATAACTCGTCAATGTAAAATATGAATGCATAAGTCATAGGAATAAAACAAATATACAACAAGGTAAGAAAATACCCAAAACCTCTGATCCCAAGATCTGTGGTGACACCCATTGGTGGACCCACCCACATTAGGTAGTTTCATTATATCTATTATAATGATAAAAATATAATAACTCATCCTGGTTACAAGGTGCGTAACCAAGGAAACCAAAACCATGTAAACACAATGTACTCCATGTGGGATCAATCCAGAACTTGATTATCATCATGTAATTAAAAATACATGAAAAATAATCCATGGAATTATCCTCTATATAACTTAGAAAACTCATGGTATAAATCCTTTTCATTCTCTATACCAAATCCAATGGAACATTTGACTGAGGAACTTAGATTATCATGCATAACTTGAATCCTATCAAACACCCACACCATTTTGTCTCATGTAATAAAATTGAATCCTTGGATCTCATATCATGACATTCAGAAGGTTACAAAAATGTAATTATTTTAAGTAATATATGGAATTCAATATCTATAACATTTCTTGAATCAAAGGAGTCATCATCTAATGACATTCAAGTGAGTCCCCTAATTAAATCCTTACTCAAGGTAGTGTTCCCATTTCATATCCATAACTGAATCCAAGGTATGACACCCATGTTATTCCAAACATAATTAGATCAAATGAAATTCAATGAATTTTTTTAATTTACCAAGAAGTTGTTTTATAAAAATGAAAACAATATTATTCAAGAAATCACTTAACACCCATATGATACCATCAAATAGATTCCCCTAAAAAGAGATTTAAATGTTTAGAATGTTCATCACATTCAATTTCATTTGGGCATTCAACATATCTTTTTAGATTAAAATATTTACCAAATACCATATATATTTCCTTCATTTATTTACAAGTCAATTTTAAATTTCAATTCCCCTTTCATAAAAGGATTTATCAATTTCCAAAACAAATCTATTAAATTTCAATATTCACTTACCATCCAATAATTTCAATTTAGTGGTAAACATTTAAATTCACCCTTAAATTTCACTAATACCATGTTATATGTTAATTCATCTTTTCAAAAATAAATATTTACATTCTAAAGGTCTAGTTCAAGGTCCAATCCATCCATAATAATTTGTGCATACAAAATTCAATTTCACATCCACCAATTTCTTCCATAATTTTCAATTAATTTATAATCATAGTTAAACAATTTACTCACCAAACCCATTCAAGGAAAAATACCAAAAAAGATCATACCATAAAGAACTGTCAATTTTCAATGGTTCAAGTCATGTGTAATGATTCATTAAACTAAGGAAAAAATAAAATAATAGATTAATTAAATCTAAGGACAAGCTTGAAAAAAATAACATGGGAACAAAATTTCATCAATTGGAAAATGAAAGAAAACTATGAGATATGTCTAGGGACTACCTAACTTATGTTTAGAGAAGCCTACATACCAAATATATTCTTTTGGTTCTTCCTTATATAAATAAAATGAGAATATAGTCAAGTTTCACATGAGCCTCAAACCAGTTGGTGAGGACTCAACAAGTGCATCAAAGATACCCAAGATCAAATATTTGAGGGGGAATATTTCTATGTTATTGTAGTAGTACTATAGTAGGTACTGTAGAAGTTACTATAATAGGTAAATTAGAAGGTACTATTGTGTTTTGTAGCAGTGAGAACTATTCATCTGTTTGGACCTTTGGTCCACCGGTTTTGTCCTCGAGTCATTAATGGCCTTCAGGCACCCCACAAAGACCATAGGTCACCCGAATATTTTGATTTACTAGAAATATTACAAGGAACAAGGTTCTATATGAGGATTCATAGAAGGAGAATTCCCCAGAGAATAGCTAACTGGACTTTGAAGATTGAGAGGGTATGTAATTACCATTGGTATTAGGACTATGTAGCTCTGCATTGGACTGCTTGTCAACTAGCCTTGAGAAGGTGGAGAGATGACATCACGACATTTTATGGGGAGGGGAAGTTCCAAGTTGTATTGTTTGGGTTGATTTCCTAAAAGCTATGGGTCATGTAATGTCACATAAGCCTTAGGGTCTTATAAGGGTTCCCCCTTATCCCTTGAAAGGGTGATTATAAAAAAATCAATAAATATTTAGGGCATTTATTCCATTCAGGAGAATATAGTCAAGTACCCTGAATATAGGTAATATTAGACTTAAATATAAAAAAATTTCATAACAGTGATATAAATTAAAAATGGATGGTAATAAAGTCATATATTTCCTTTATGCACACCAAATCCTTTGATGGAACTTGATTTTGATAATGTATTGGGAATATCTTACCATAGAAGTTTGAGAGGAGGGGACAATCATGTGTGAGGGGCTTTGGATATAGGGGAAGAGAAAGAGGGGTTAAAAAGATAAAATGACATAGGGAAAATTTCATAATTTTCTCATATTTAATGAAGAGAACAATTTGAAAAACATTGTGTTGGCCATAGGGATCCCACTGTTTGGGACACTCCATTTCACATGGGAAGGCTACATGATTTTCCAAATCACATGTTAACAGCATGATACAGTTCTATAATTTTAATTAGTGGATTTCATAGTTTCCTATATGCCCTTCACAAGGTATAAAAAACTGTGTACCAATTCAAACCAAGCCATATGATTTGGATTCACAGTGATAACTAATTATTCACAAATTTTGTACCCCAGTATGCTCAAAAAATAATAATCTCAAATCTTTAACCCCCATGATGCTCTGTAAAATTCCTCCCAGACCAAAACACATTTTTAAGATTTTCCACAAATCATAAATTTCTTCTTATTTCTAATAAAAAATCAAGCAACACATCTGATATAAAAAAATATATTTCCACTGATTCTCAAGACTATTTCATAAACACTATGTAATATATATCTACTGTGGGTATTGTTTTGAGTGATATGTAAAAATGTTTTGTGGTTTTACACTTTTTTTATATTGTGTTTTGGTTGTGTTATAAATATTGAAAAATCATTGTAGGTATCTCACTGGTTGTTTTTTTAGTCCCCCCATTCAATTTGGGTATGTTTTAATTTCTTGAGGGAGAGAATTGTCTGAGTGGTATCTGATGTAAAATCCAAAACCCTTCAATCCTATTCTTTTGATTGTTTTTTTACTTATGAGTTTTTTAGAGGTAGCTTAGGAGTAGTGTTGGAGGTGTTTGGGATCTGAAACATGGTTGTATGATGGTTCATTTCATTAACTATGTATTGATAACTTTTATTGTGATTTTGGACATGAACCCTAGTTCACAGAATGAATGGATTCGATGTAAAATTCCCATGTTCTTCAGCAAAGAAATTGATGATGTGAATTGGTGATTAAAAATATGAATGTATCTTTGGGTATTATGGATGAAAAGATTAAATTTTCATATGATTTTGGATTTTAGGAATTCACCGCATGATGTATCCTTTTTTAATGAATTCTATGTAACCAGCCTTGTTATACGTTTGTGTCCCCCTTGTAAATTTTAAATTTCAGCTCTCCCCTATCAAACCCTAGGATACCAAGTGATCTTTTTCAAATTATTTTGAAGCCTTGTTGATCATATTCAACCCTCTATCTTCTAGAGGCAAATATAGGGCGATCCAAGGTTAGTTTTCCATAATGCAATGATTACATTCACTTCGATTCCTCATTTTTCATGAAATTATGGGGTTCTATATTTACTTTTATTTGGATTATATTGATAAATAATAAATTTATCTTGTTGTCTTTGTATTTTATGGATTTTTGGTTACCTATAGAAGAGGTAATTAGAGTTTTTTTGTTTATATTCTATTTTTCTATTAGAATTTTTAGATATTCATGTCAAGACAGGTGATCTGGGACTTATCTTTGTTTTTTTTGAAGTTAAAATTAATTATGATTTAGATCCTTTATATAAATGGATTTGAGTAACCATAAGAAGATAATAATGTATTTATTTTTCATAAATAATTGTTATTAAGTAATATAAAAATTCATATAGTATGAATAACCCGTAAAAATCTTTATGTGGTAAATGAATTATATTATTTCAAATAAGGAAATCTATGAATTGAAATAAACCGTAATAGCATGGAATGGGTTAATGATTTTATTCAAAATATGGGAATGTTTTGATTTAATTATATATTTGATAAACATGAAATCAACTCATAAAATGTAATAGATAGATTTCATGAATCCATTTAATAATTGATAAATAATAATTATTCTAGGGAGAGTTATAAGGGTTTTATTTGATGTTGACTATTAGTATTTTTTTAAATTATTTCTTGCTGATGAATGATAATTTATTATCATACTATATAATTAGAAAATAAAGTGCAATCTAAATATATAAATCAGAAAAACAAAGAGGTATGATACTAAATTAAATGAATTTATAGAATTGGTGAAGTTAAAGAAATATTACCTAAGAAAAAACTAAACAAGAGAGCACATAGTTCCAGTGCACATAGTGAATAGCCACGATATAAGATTGGGTAAATACATTAGAATTTATTATTTTATTTTATTAGTTTTCTATTTTGTAGATTCTTTTATACAGAAATTTCACTATATCTAGATGGTAAGAACCTAACCATTACTTTTGAACGACACCCTTGTGGGTGAATGAATCTTACATTTCCTCACCTGTAACATCCACTCATCAACAAAATGAAAAAACCAGTTGGCATCAAGATTAACTTTTTAGTTAATCTTGATGTGATACCATTGATTATATAACCTCTTATTATATGAATATATAGTTATAATAATAATATCATGAAGAATAGTTCTCACAGATTCTCTATGTTTTCAATGTATTTAACACTAGAAAAATGAAGGCGAGGGTAGCTTCTAGGAATAAATTTAATATGAATAAAGTTAAATTAATAATTAGAACAATATAATTATAGTACATTTGATTAGATAGTGATAATATTTATATCATCAAACTATTTCAATAAATTCTAAATAGATAATATAACATAGAAAATTAATAATCATTGAGATATAGTGGTTCTCTATTGAGATCATCAATACTCCTCCTAATCTCTAATGATGATATGTTTCGTACTCCTTATCCTAGATTTATCTATTCTCTAGTATCTTCCCCAACTGATTTTTCATATTGTTTCTTATAATGTCATGATCCTTATCTATATCTCATATTCATAATAATATTATCCAATAAATAACAACTCTATCCTATCCCTTGAATTATTCTTACATTCGCTGCTCCAAACATTTTTCCGTAGCCTCCACATGGCACTTCCATTATAAAATTTTCCCCTAAAAGGTTAAAAAACTAGATTCCATGATAATTTAATGTGTTTCTCACTGAATTTCCATATTTAGTAGTATATAATATATCTATTCCATATTTTTACCACATGAAAGATATAAGGACAAGATTACTGAGTGAGAATCTCTCTCCTCTTTCAACTGTTCTTAAGAAAACCATATATTTTTATTGTAAAAATTTTATCTCAATTTTGGTAGAAAATTATAAAAATAAAATAATTTTACCTTTATATGACCTTCTTGATTTGGGAAATAAATACACTCTTCCTATGACACTCGAAACATTTTATTTTTTTCTTGGGTTTAAATTATTTTTGGGCATGGGATAAGTATCCTTTCAAATCACATAATATAATTTGGAACCATATTACTTTAAATTAAAATTCACATGATGGGAACATTCATTTTTTTAATTCCATGATGTAGATTTTATTTTTCCATGTTCCACCAAAACATAGAAGCATGATCTTCTTTTCAAATTCCTAGATGTAAATCTCAGAACTCATAATGATGTCCAACTATAACAATCAAGGATATCAACACTATTCCAATATTGGAACCATTTTTTACTATATTGGATCCACATAAATTCAATTCAATGAGATCCCATCTATTTCTTCAGTTGGACATATAATGAAAGTTCAATTAGTGCTGAATTTATACTTCATTTCTTGGATTTTGAATAACTTGAATTATAAGAACCTATAATGTTTTTCTTTTTGAATTTATTTCACATTAAAGAAATAGCGATATCCCATATTAGATTCTCTCTATAATTCTCACTATAAACACAAACAAATAGATCTCCAGTCGGTGATTGATAGAGATAATAATTCCACTATTTTTAATGTCTATTTATGTGATTTAAAACTCACTAATTTACCATTTTGATCTTATTTGTAACAATTTTGGATTTAAAGTGTGTTTTGGGATAAAAAGTTTAAATTGCATAATTCTGGATTTTAAACAGATTTTTATCACAGAGGTATTTTGGTCATTTCTCATAAAATATATTTCCAAATTCTGTGATTAGAATTTTTTTGAACCATTATTTTATTTCCATCATATTTTTCTTCAGAACCAGGGTTAGATTCATGTATCTTGAGGCCCAAAAAAATCAATGAAGTTTACAATTTTTTCAGGCGGATTGTGTGGACCCCGCCTCAGTAGTGAAAACGTAATTTATCCTAAACACCTCAAAATGATGATATTCCACTTGGATATGGACGAGGACTCCAATTCTCATTCACTAATTTAATTTAATGCCGTTTGGAATCCATTATGGTATCCATTGAATGACATCATTTTGAAGGATGTGTCCTGGAAGCTTCATCCATGAAACATCATCAAAAATAAAAAAATCATAAATCATTATAGGCAGGTCCAATGAATCTGAAATTTGGAGGGTGGACGGTAAACACCTTTATGAACAACATTTATGAAGGGGTCCACATATGAATCAGCCAATTAATGGGTCACAAACACGAAAAATTTTAAAAGATGAAATCTGCCTATAAAAGGAGAAGAGCTCCTACCTCTCAAGGACATTCGATTCATCACCACACTATCCGTCATGAAGGGAGTTGTCTTGTGTAACACCCCAAGCTTCCATGGTACGTTTCGCTTTGAATAATGTAATGGCGTGCATTGTACGCAACTTCGAGATTTTAACACACCACAACCAATCAAACTAGCTGTTATGAATAGTAATACCTACTTTTTAAAATTTTATAAATTCTATCTCTCAAAATGGAATTCATTTTTGGATTCGGAAAATCGAAATTATCCTAAGTTGAATTTTTGGTATTTTTCTGAGAACTTCCAATTTTTTTGAACAGTGAAAAATACTTAAAAACAAATTTTTTAATCAAAATAATTTATAGTGATAAATTATATTATTTATTGATTTTAAAGTATAATTAGAAAATATTTTTACCATTTTATCCAATGGTGTTCATTATAATTAATTTCACTTTGAAATTGGACATAAACAATTGTCAATCTTTTGATATATATTGTTTCTTAAAAACACGCTATTTGTTGTGACAGTGGGAATTAATTATAAAATTAATTAATGCAACTTATATTTTTGGAATTTTTTAAAAAGGACATCAATTTTGAATTTGGAATATCAATTATAGCTTAGGGTGAAATGTTGGCATTGTTCTGAAAAACTTCAATTTTTGATGAATAGTGAAACTACTAAGTGGTAGTTAAAAAACTGAATTTTTCATAAAACTTAGTTTTACTGCTTTTGTGAATGGAATTTCGAAAATCATAGAGGCATGGTTAATATCAAGAAGTAAAATTTGGTTCAATGAGATGAAAATAATTTTTGGTGAATAGTAACTTTTTACTTTTATTTACAACGGTTAAAAGTAAATAGGGTAATTAAGGGTAAAAATGATATTAATATTACCCTAACACCTGTACTAATTCTATTGTAAAAGTTTATCTCGACCAAAAACAACATTAGGAATAAAATATTATCATTTAGTTCCACTTGGATTAGATTAGGACATTTATTATTATTTAATTCAAAGAAGAGTTAAAAGAGTTAAAATCAAAATTTATTTACTAACAAATTTTTAATATAGGGTTATAAATAAGATAAATTCGATTGTAAATATTCATTAGAAAGATAATATGATTTCCTACATAATTATATTTTATTTATAATTTTTAGACATTAAATAATATAATTTATTTATGACATAATGGTGATGCACTAATTACCATAATAGTGAAAAATCAAAATAATTGATATTATAAATACCCAAATAAATATAATTTCAGACTTTTTATGAATTAAACTAATTTTCTAGGATAATATGACATATTATTATTGATTTAATTGAATTTTTTAGAACTAATAATTCTGTTATGATTTTCACAAAAATCAATTTTCCAAATAGTGTCAAAATTGACATAAAACAGTTTTTAAAACAAATATTATATTATTAATTGATATTAAATTCCTAAAAATATAATGTTCGTCCATAATACTTATATCATGATAGGTGTATCATTAATGGACCACTTTGGGGTCTCATGGAGGTATATAGTATGTTTATTAACTATATAATATAAAAATACAAAGTGACATGGTAAGTCTCAAACTAATTAACTAAGAGTTAAAACTAAAAGATAAGATTAATATAATGACCCAAACCTGTCTAAATTCTATTGGATGAGTGGTTTTAGACCTATACCCACCTTGAAATTTAAATAATCCACTTTGGAGCTATTATAAACCGAATATGAATTTATTATAAAATAATATTTCTAGCTTTTCCAAAGGTGCCCCTCACCCCTGTTATAAAAGGGCACTCTCCCTTATCATTAACTCACACCTTCAAAGCCTTTTGGTTCGGCCAACCTCTGCCCAAATACTCTCTCAACTTCCATAAATCCATCATATAAGCCTTCATTTAGTCATAAATCCAACCTAAGAGCCCTTTTGATCAAATCAAAAGGAAGAACCCGAAGAAGAGGTAATGATTTCACCACCCTTTTTCAAATTCATTTCTTCTTCCACTTCCTCCTTCTTTGTTATTAACATTATAAAATAATAACTCCAGTATCTTATATATACTGTGATGTTATTATAAATATGGTACATCCATATCCAGTATTCTATCCATCATTTTAATAACATGTCACCATACGTGCGTATGTACGACTTACCGTCTCCACGTCGTGGTGTATTTGTTATTAAATAAATTATTATTTGGATGGGTATAATAATGATGTGTAACTCATGTAAATAATAAATATAACATGATAAGGATTCTGTATATATGATATACCATCCAATTATATATTAATTTAATACCAAAAGAATGATATTGTCGCTCGTGCGTACGTACGAACTACCGTCTCCATGAAAGCGATGAGATTCATTCTCCATCGTATCCATTCAAGTATAATTATCATTTGATTATTTAGAAATAATTTTTAAGGACTTGATATAATTATGGATATTAATAGGATACAATCTATCCATAAAAAACACGACTTACGTAACAAATAATATAAAGGAAAACGAGTAAGTTTACACCCGAAATGATGATAATACTAAGATATTATTAAAAAATCAATTTTAAAAGATCATATATGATATCATATTAATGTAAATGATTATTTTATAATTAAATAACAATTATTTAACCATTATACATGATTTTAACCTACCGTCGACCAAGGAAAAAGTACAAAGTAAGGGGTTTCTTATCTCACTTTTAATTCAGTGAGATTTCCATTGTTCACCACTTATTTATTGCATGTGGTGCGTGTACTGCCCATGATTGTATTAATTGTGTAATATACTTTAATTTATTGGTATTTACATCATAATTGTATGATCCTTCTTTCATGGGTGTATGTTTTGTATGTTACCAAATTAATAAGGGAATTTGAAACTTCAATTTCCACTCATTCGACTTTACACACACTTCATTGATTATTTTACTCCAAGATTATGTGTGGAATCACTATTCATTTGATTATGTCATAATTTCCACTCCCCTTTATGTGGATATACTTTTTATACACATAGTTACTCCATTTATAAATTCTCAAGTCATCAGTATGAACTTGATAAGAGTGATTTTTACTCAATCTCGATTTGTTGAGATAAACATCCAATTCATTGGTGTTGTTTTTACAAGAATATGTGTGAATGTCCTTTGATTGTTTTACACTGAATATACAATCATATTTAGTGTATTTATATTTTTAACACATAACTATGTCATTGATTTATCCTTAACCTAAGGGTACGACCTTTATGAGAGATTTCATCTCAATTTACATTCCATTGAGACTTCTTTGTTGATATACACCAAATCACTTTTATGTGGTGTATGTAATGTACTTTGACATAGTATATCATGAATCCCTTTATTCTCATGATATTACAATGTTTTGATTACCTCAATTATTTTTATTCAAGTGTCTCTCTTTTGGTTAGAAACTCTAACCAAAATATCATTTTTAAATGTTTTAAAGACTTATTCTTCTAAATCTTGCACATTAATGTCCATGTTTTAAAAAAATGGTTTTAAGGATTTATTTATATGGACTTTAAAGTTTTAAAATTAAAACTCCTTTTAAAAGTTTCAAAGTGGTATGGGACACTTTGATTCAAAAACCTATTTTTAAATGGATTCATGACAAATAGTGTGACTTTTAAATGATTTCAAGAAAAAGGGGGATATTTCTCTCAAATAGTTTTGATGATTATTTTCATCTATGTCAATATCCTTCATTATTCTCGATTGAGGTGAATATGATACTATACAATCTTCCATATTGTATCGAATGAGTTATGTTTGACAGTGGATGCACTATTTTTATACCATTCATGGTTTGTGGACAAAGTATTGACATTTCTAATGCTAGTTTTAATACGAATGTTTATGTTATGTTTAAAAATTTTTATATGAGGAATGAATTGGACTTAGTAAGTGACGGGTGGAGCCCGCTATAGCTCCTCGATGCATCGGTAGGTCTCATGAGACAAACTAGTGTCTTGGCACAAGTCCTT
Source organism: Viscum album (assembly GCA_963277665.1). Classification (NCBI taxonomy): domain Eukaryota; kingdom Viridiplantae; phylum Streptophyta; class Magnoliopsida; order Santalales; family Viscaceae; genus Viscum; species Viscum album. The sequence goes on from OY728128.1 coordinate 530,257,430, forward strand.
GGCAAAATCTTATTTTTAGTCTTGGCACGAGGCCTTGGCTATGTGGTTATGATAGTCTGGCATTATGCATTCCATCATTATGAAAGTGGTTATTGATTTTTCATGTGATTATTCGACTAGTAGAATATACATGTGAGTAAGTAAATAACATTATTTCATTTTATCATTGCCATATTATTCTTAAGTTCAAGTTTAAAATGCTTTTGTTTTAGTTATAAATTTTTTTAAGTGTTTATGCTTATCTATGAAAGTTTCTGCTATATTGTTATCCTTGTTGAGCATCTGATCTCATCCCTTTCAATGTTTTATTTTTCCCAGGATGTGAAGAAGTAATTTACGAATGACCTACAGGGATAGTATGAGGGGATATGAAGACAAGTTGTTGTTGTAGTTTTTTATTTACCTTATGATGTAATGAAAGACTTATGAATATATCTAGTGTTTCCAAGACTAATAAACTAATCGGTATTTCGAGACTTGATCCTTTGTGATCATGCTAATGTTACGTAATAATGCACCGACTCTGGGTATCTAGGGTCGGGGCGTTACAGTTGGTATCAGAGGAAGTTTAGCACAAACCTTCGAATCTAGATTTAGATAAACTCTGATTAGATCACATAGACCTAAGATGGACTTTGAGGATTAGTATAGAAGAACTTCCTAGAATTTTGGTGTTGTAGAGATTTTGTGAGTTTTCCGAGAAATACATCCCTGTCTGGATACGAGCAGGTAGAGGTGGCTCTGGCACAGATGTACCTAGGGGTAAAACCCGAAAACACCACTTTGAGCTAGACTCGAACGGGAACTGGTGCACGACAAAGGGCCTTTCTACACTCTTGGTTACGACACTCCCGAGGGATATGCTTAGGATAATTTACATTTTATTTACTAACCGATTTGAAGTATTAAATATATAAGATGAGAGTAAATGACCTCAGTTAATCTTAATGTGTTTCAAATTGAGAATATGGTGACATGTTAATCTCTGAATGATTTTATGACTACTGTTACTCACATAGTGCTTTCTTGTTTTAGTCAATGGATGGATTCCAAGGAAGTCATAGTGACTTTGAGAATGACGTACAAGGTGGGAACGGTGGTGGAAATGAGCAACAAAATGGAATGTTGATAGGCGTAAAATATATCGTCTTTATGCCAAACCAATTTTCCAAAAATATGATCAACAATATATATATTAACCAATTCCCATACTCAAAAAAGAAAAGAAAGGTGATGAATGATAAGTGCTATAGCAGTGGAGACCATGGAGAAAGGAATCCTTAATTTCCATCATGCAGGAAATGTGGAAGGAGACACCCAGGAAAGTGTCTCAATGGGATAAAGAAATTCTTTAAACGCGGGAAGGAAGGACATAAAGTGAAGAATTGTTGAAGAAAAATGAAGAGTACTATGGAAGAGGATAAACATTTTACCAAGAGTACATTTACAGTCATTTTTCGTAAATGTAGGAGACCTGGCCATTACCTGAGTGAATGCCCTATTCTATAGGATATTTTCTTGGTCAAAGAAGAAGCTATGTGGAAATAAATGGTTGGAGAAATGTTTAAAAAGTATTAGTGCTCCTTGTTGATGGGTTTACTTTGGAATAATTTTCTCTTGTATTTTTAACCCTGCAGTTTGCCATGTGAGAAAGATATTTGAGGAATAATTATCTTTTCACTTGTGAATATAGTTATAAATAACCATTTGGTTTTATATGATCATTGGGGTTTGAGAGAATTATAAGTTATTATAATTTGGGATGAAAATGAAAGGTATGATATAAAATTTGTGGTTAAATTATGTTATGGTATTTTGAGGAATTTATCTCATTTTGGTAATGTTATAAAATATATTTTTTGAAAAAGGACAACATATAGACCGTTTGACAACCCGTCGCGTCGGACAAGGCTGTGAGAATCGAACCCACAACCAAAGCGCAAGTGGGATTTATCACCTACCACTGGACTACGTGAAGTCCCTGGTTAGTGTGACTATTATTTTTAGTTAAATGATTTTATTGATCAATAATAATTTGATTTGGGATCTTATGTCTTATCAAATGAATACCCTTAGTATAGTAAAATGATTTGGTAATTAAGTGATAAATGTTATTTTGGAAGTTGTTCACTTTATTATATGGAAAATAGAATAGTATGGGATTTCATTTGAGGAGTAATCACTACTACAACCTGCCCCTTAATCAGCGCTAAAAACCAACATTAACAGCGCTAGAAAAGCGCTTTTAATTCTGGTGTAGATAAAGGGGGGGTCCCCTTTATCAGCGCGTGGTGGAGCGCTGATAAAGGTCAACTATATCAGCGCTTCTCGAAGCACTGATATAGGGTCCCGTTATCAGTGCTCCTCTAGCGCTGTTAAAGGTGTCCTTTATCAGCGCTAAAAAAGTGCTGATAAAGGCCCCAGTGCCTGCACCTAAAAAACAATACCTGCACACCTGCACACCAAAATACCTGCACAAAGTAGCACATGCACACCTATACACCTTAGCACCCGCACCCAATATTTTGACTGACAACGGTATATACATTTACTTAACATCATGAATACAAAAAAAAAACGCATTGCTATATACATTTCAAACATTGTTTTACACGGTTACATTTACAATTATTCAAAAACAGTTATAATCATTCATGTTTCATCCTTTGATATCCGTGATCCGCTCTCGATGGTATTTGTTGCCAAACAAAGCATCCAAACTCAAGGAAAAAAATTCACCTATATAAGAAAACAAATATTATGTTAGTAATGCAATAATGAAAGAAATTAAAACAGTAATATGAAAGAATACATTAATAAGGAAATGTGAAACTAAAATATTAAATTTTAAACTCAAAAGTTTTCATTTTCATAACAATGAAAGGGAATAATGTAAAATCAATATGTTTTTGATTGATTTATCTCATTTAATAAATACTGATTCTTTATCTAATGAAAAGCTTTACCGGTCACACTGTGCATCGGATTGAGGTGTGGTCGATTCTTATACGTCACAAATGATTCGTGGATCGTTGTACTAAAGTATCAAAACAATCCGAACGCATTTGCTCCGTTTGGCGTATGTCATTGGTGTTGTTTTCCAAAGTTTATGTCATTTTCAAACTGATATCAGACAATTTTAGCCATACCGGTCAAACCGTTCATCGGATTGAGGTGTGGTTGATTCGTACACGTCAAAAATGACTCGTGGATCGTTGTCCTAAAGTATCAAAACATTCTGAAGGCATTTGCTCGGTTTGGCGTATGTCATTGGTGTAGTTTTCCAAAGTTTATGTCATTTTCAAACTGATATCAGACAATTTTAGCCATACCGGTCACACCGTGCGTCGGATTGTGGTGCGGTTGATTCGTACATGTCACAAATGACTCGTGGATCATTTTCCTAAAGTATCAAAATAATCAGAATGCGTTTTCTTAGTTTGGCGTATGTCATTGGTGTTGTTTTCCAAAGTTTACGTCATTTTCAAACTGATATCAGACAATTTTAGCTATACCGGTCACACCGTGCGTCGAATTGAGGTGAGGTCAATTCGTACATGTCAAAAATGACTTGTGGATCGTTGTCCTAATTTATCAAAACAATCGGAATGCGTTCGCTCGGTTTTCCGTATGTCATTGGTGTTGTTTTCCAAAGTTTATGTCATTTTCAAACTGATATCATACAATTTTAGCTATACCGGTCACACCGTGTGTCGGATTGAGGTGCGGTCGATTCGTACACATCAAAAATGACTCGTGGATTGTTGTCCAAAATTATCAAAACAATCAAAACACGCATGATCAGTTTGGAGTATGTCATTGTTGTTGTTTTCCAAAGTTTATGTCATTTTCAAACTGATATCAGACAATTTTAGCCATACCAGTCACACCGTGCGTCGGATTGAGGTGCGGTCGATTCGTACACGTCACAAATGACTCATGGATCGTTGTCCTGAAGTATCAAAACAATCCGAACACGTTTGCTCAGTTTGGCGTATGTCATTGCTGTTGTTTTCCAAAGTTTATGTCATTTTCAAAATGATATCAGACAATTTTAGCCATACCGGTCACACCGTGCGTCGGATTGAGGTGCGGTCGATTCGTACACGTCACAAATGACTCGTGGATCGTTTTACTAAATTATCAAAACAATCCGAACGCGTTTTCTCGGTTTGACGTATGTCATTGGTGTTGTTTTCCAAAGTTTATCTCAATTTGAAACTGATATCAGACACTTTTAGCCATACCGGTCACACCGTACATCGGATTGAGACGCGGTCGATTCGTACACATCACAAATGACTCGTGGATCATTTTCCTAAAGTATAAAAACAATCTGAAGGCGTTTTCTCGGTTTGGAGTATGTCATTGGTGTTGTTTTCCAAAGTTTATGTCATTTTCAAACTGATATCAGACAATTTTAGCCATACCGGTCACACCGTGTGTCGGATTGAGGTGCGGTAGATTAGTACACATCAAAAATGACTCGTGGATCGTTGTCCTAAAGTATAAAAACAATCCAATGGCGTTTTCTCAGTTTGGCGTATGTCATTGGTGTTGTTTTCCAAAGTTTATGTCATTTTCAAACTGATATCATACAATTTTAGCCATACCGGTCACACTGTGCGTCAGATTGAGGTGCGGTCGATTCGTACATGTCAAAAATGACTCGTGGATCGTTTTCCTAAATTATCAAAACAATCCGAAGGCGTTTTCTCGGTTTTCCGTATGTCATTGGTGTTGTTTTCCAAAGTTTATGTCATTTTCAAACTGATATCAGACAATTTTAGCCATACCGGTCACACCGTGCGTCAGATTGAGGTGCGGTCGATTCTTACACATCAAAAATGACATGTGGATAGTTTTACTAAATTATAAAAACAATCCGAACGTGTTTTCTTGGTTTGGCGTATGTCATTGGTGTTGTTTTCCAAAGTTTATCTCAATTTAAAACTGATATCAGACACTTTTAGCCATAGCGGTCACACCGTGCGTCGGATTAAGGTGCGGTCGATTCGTACACGTCAAAAATGACTCGTGGATCATTGTCCTAATGTATCAAAACAATCTGAAGGCGTTTGCTCGGTTTGGCGTATATCATTGGTGTTGTTTTCCAAAGTTTATGTCATTTTCAAACTGATATCAGACAATTTTAGCCATACCGGTCACACCGTGCATCGGATTGAGGTGCGATCAATTTTTACACGTCAAAAATGACTCGTGGATCGTTTTACTAAAGTATCAAAACAAAACTAAGGCGTTTTCTCGGTTTGGCGTATGTCATTGGTGTTGTTTTCCAAAGTTTATGTCATTTTCAAACTGATATCAGACAATTTTAGCCATACCAGTCACACCGTGCGTCAGATTGAGGTGCGGTCGGTTCGTACACATCACAAATGACTCGTGGATAGTTTTCCTAAAGTATCAAAACAATCCGAAGGCGTTTTCTTGGATTTCCTTCTATCATTTGTGTTGTTTTCCAAAGTTTATGTCATTTTCAAACTGATATCAGACAATTTTAGCCATACCGGTCACACCGTGTGTCGGATTGAGGTTTGGTTGATTCTTACACGTCACAAATGATTCGTGGATAGTTGTCCTAAAGTATCAAAACAATCCGAACGCTTTTGTTCAGTTTGGCGTATGTCATTGGTGTTGTTTTCCAAAGTTTATGTCATTTTCAAACTGATATCAGACAATTTTAGCCATACTCGTCACACCTTTCGTCGGATTGAGGTGCGGTTGATTCGTACACGTCACAAATGACTCGTGGATCATTTTCCTAAAGTATCAAAACAATCCGAAGGCGTTTTCTCGGTTTGGTGTATGTCATTGGTGTTGTTTTCCAAAGTTTATGTCATTTTCAAACTGATATCAGACAATTTTAGCCATACCACTCACACCGTGCGTCGGATTGAGGTGCGGTCGATTCATAAAAGTCAAAAATGACTCGTGGAGCGTTGTCCTAAAGTATCAAAACAATCCGAACGTGTTTTCTCAGTTTTGTGTATGTCATTGGTGTTGTTTTCAAAAGTTTATGTCATTTTCAAACTGATATCAGACAATTTTAGCCATACCGGTCACACCGTGCGTTGGATTGAGGTGCGGTCGATTCGTATACGTCACAAATGACTTGTGGATCGTTTTCCTAAAGTATCAAAACAATCCGAACGCATTTTCTCAGTTTTCCGTATGTCATTGGTGTTGTTTTCCAAAGTTTATGTCATTTTCAAACTGATATCAGACAATTTTAGCCATACCGGTCACACCGTGTGTCGGATTGAGGTGCGGTCGATTCGTACACGTCAAAAATGACTCGTGGATCGTTTTACTAAAGTATCAAAACAATCCAAACACATTTTCTCGGTTTAGCGTATGTCATTGGTGTTGTTTTCCAAAGTTTATGTCATTTTCAAACTGATATCAGACAATTTTAGCCATACCAGTCACACCGTGCGTCAAATTGAGGTGCGGTCAATTCGTACACGTCACAAATGACTCGTGGATCGTTTTCCTAAAGTATCAAAACAGTACGAAGGCCTTTGATCGGTTTGGCATATGTCATTGGTGTTGTTTTCCAAAGTTTATTTCATTTTCAAACTGATATCAGGCAATTTTAGCCTTACCGGTCACACCGTGTGTCAGATTGAGGTGCGGTCGATTTGTACACGTCAAAAATGACTCATGGATAGTTTTCCTAAAGTATCAATACAATCTGAAGGCGTTTTCTCGGTCTTCCGTGTGTCATTCGTGTTGTTTTCCAAAGTTTATTTCATTTTCAAACTAAGTAGTAAGAATTCACTAATCTAAGGATATGAATCATAAGAAAGGGAGATCATAGATGCTCAATAAGTGTAAAGGGAGATATCAATGACCATATAAAGATAACATAATTATTAGGAATTCACCTTCATTGTCCTATTTGTTTACATTCTTCGATCAGGTACGCTACCCATTCGTTTCTAAAGACATTTATATCATCTTCTGAATACGAGTTTTTGCGACAGTCATAGTAGTACTGAAAAAATATAAATACACAAAGGATTAATAATTATTTTAAATAATGTAGTAATTATTTTCAAAAATACCTCTTCAGGGATGCTAGTTTGTCCATGAAATATGATCTCTTTCATAAATTTACAAACATAATAACTGCAGTCCTTGTCATTTTTTTGTTTCAGACACTGCAGAAACATCGAGAAAAATAAGTAATTTGTTTTGATATGTATTTGGATAGTGAAATATAATTATATATACCTAGATACTTCTCAATTTTTAGATCTTGTGGTCATTTTCATCCTTACGCCCTGGATTCATTCCAGCCTTTAGACGATATTCATACACCGCCCTATCATAACAAAATATTCATTAAAAGATAATATAAATTATATAACTAGATATTTAGTTCTAAAATGTTGGATCTAGTGTATTACAAATTGACAATCGCCATCATGTGTGGTCGGTTAGTTGGATATCCATGCAGTGAATCCAGAAAATAAATCTTTGGAGTATCCAAATTGACTGCAATGAGCATCCAATGTTCCCTAAAAACACAAAAAGAAATAAGTACTGATAGAAATGAAAATATAATTGATATGATTAAAATTTAGAGTTTTACCCTTGCATCGTTGGTATTAAAAAGAGTCTGTCAGTCGTAATTCTTCTTTGAAACGTTCTGGGCATATTTGACATCAATTCAACTTGAAAATTAGAATCTATTTTTGTTCGTTGTTTAGAAATGGTGTGAGGACTAACGAGTCCAAATTTGTATTCATGGGAAAATCCCTTCAATTGTTTTTAATATATACGCCTATGAAAAATATGAGATGTATTTATCTATAATTATCATAGTATATCAGCTTCTGTAAAATCAAATCATGAAAACATACCTCATGTATACATTTATAACTAAGGCGCCTAGCCAGTCGTATGTGATGATCTCAGAAACAGCGTCTGCACTAACGAAATCCATTGTTTCCTCTTCGTACATATCTTTTTCACAAACAATTGTATGATTATTTCCGTCTTTCATTTTCGTATCCACATGATCTTGCAATGATATTAAATGTGGATATAGAACGGGCGGGGTGAACGCGCTCTTAGTAGATCGTTTTGATCAGTTGGTTGATCCAATCTTGGAGCCGCTCTTTCATTTTAGCTTCTCCATTTTATCCTTCTGTAATAACATTCATCGGTTCATCCATTTTCTAATTTAATGTTAAAGGTTCTTCTTGAAAAATGAACTGGAAATGAATACCTCCTGCTCGACGTGTTTTTTTACAAGATTCGACGGCCATGCAATGAATGTTCCAATAGCTTTTTCCACTATATGAATGTCGTCATCGTCATTTGGAACGGGTAGCTCAGCGCTCGGCTCATGAGCTACGTTAATCGACACTTTGACATGACCGGTTGGAAGTGTTCTGGAGTGTAGCGTGTCATTCTGCATATTGAACACCGTAGCCCTCGCTACAAGGCGATGGGTGGGAGTTGACAGATATAAATCATAGTCATTTTCACCCTGCAGGATATCATTAAATGAAAGGTATCAGTGTCTATGTGATTCACATCTCAAAAAAACGAATATTATAACATTGATTACCTCGGTTAAGTCAGGTCTTTGAGGGGAATGGCTCGCCTCAAAGCTGGTGAGGGGTGGATCTTCTCGCGAGGGTTGTTCTTGAGTTGTTTGTTCTCTTCGCCTCTCCTCCATCAAACTCTTTAGCATCTCTCCCTGAGTTTGGATTAGTTCTTCAAGGGTAGATACTCTATCTCTCAATACATGGAATTATTTAGTTTGTTCATCCTCTTGTTTTTTTCTTAAAATATGTCTTGGGTGACACCCCAAAACCCACACCTCTGACGCGACCATACTGTTATCAACCCACTTGCATTGAAATATCGAAACTTGAAATTCCATATAATCCAACTCCCATATTTGTTTGATGATGCCAAAGTATGACATATTCACATAAATTGGATTTCTGTCCTTAGCGCCAGAAACATGCATCGCTTCAACCACAAGTGTAACCCCACTATTCTGCATGGTACTGTCTTCATAATGTTCATTAGTATAAAATGTATAACCATGAACTACATAAGCATTGTAAGATAATGCATACACACTTGGTCCTCCGGCTAGCCATCGAAGTCGTTCCGAAATGGACTTTGGATTTTCATATGACCTCTTAAAAATATGATCTCGAAACCATCCTATAAACTGTCTATTATGTGTATCTGATATCCATTTTTCAGCCCTTGATGGATTCAATTGCCTATGAATTCCTTTGTGGATTTCAACATATGGGTCAACGTCAAAACTGTTATGCAAAACATAAAGGTGGGACTGCTCCCGATCTGTAATATTTATTGTGACAACCTTTATTCGAGAAATTCCTTCACCCTCTAACCGCCCAGTGTGACGAGATTTCGGTAAGCCAATGCTTTCCACACCAGACAAGTATTCGGTACAGAATTCAATGGCTTCCTCAACAATATATCGCTATGCAATACAACCCTCTGGCCGACTTCGATTTTTGACATACCCTTTCAAAATATTCATATACCGTTCAATGGGGTACATCCATCTATAATGTACAGGACCACATAGTCGAATCTCTCTCACCAAGTGGACCATCAAATGAACCATCATATCAAAAAATGAAGGCGGGAAGAACATTTCTAATTCACATAATATGACGGAATTTTTTTTTCCATAGATGGAAATTTCGCCGGGTCTATAACTTTGCTGCATATAGCTTTGAAGAAGAAACACAGTTTCGTTAATGTATGGAGGACATTCTTGGGAAAAATGCAACGTAAAGCAATTGGAATGAGATTTTGCATCAAAACATGACAGTCATGTGATTTCAAACCTTTTAACTTCAAGTCTCTCATTGACACAAGGTTACTGATATTTGACGAATACCCCTCTAGAACCTTTACGTCATTCAAGAAGTTGCAAAACTGATATCTCTCCTGCCTGGAAAGAGTGTAAGCAGCAGGAGGAAGAAATGTTCGTTTTTCACCCTTTACTGGTGCCAACTCTTCTCATATTCCCATCTCAACCATGTCCAACCTAGCCTTAATTCCATCTTTTTTTTGCCAGAAGTATTTAGCAACGTGCCGATAACACTGTCAAATACATTTTTTTCTACATGCATAACATCAATAAAATGTCTTACATACAGGCAATTCTAGTATTGTAATTCAAAAAAAAAATTGATCTCTTTTTCCAACCGATTTTCGTAAGGTTTTTCGAAGCCGGTTTACCAAAAGTAGTGTCCAAATTTCTAACTTTCTCAAACAATTGATCACCTGTTAGTGGAGATGGTGTTGTACGTACTTCTGAACTTCCATCGAATGATGTCTTCCAAGAACGGTACTTATGTCGTCGTGGTAGAAATCTACGATGTCCTAGAAACACGGTTTTTGATTAATGTTTCAACCTAATTGATTGTGTACCTTCTTTGCAAACGGGACAGACTTGAGTTCCTTTAATGCTATATCCTGACAAATTTCCATAAGCTGGGAAGTCATTTATCGTCCCATACAACATGACTCTCAAAGTGAAATCTTCCTTTCTATAAGCATCATACAATGTAACACCTGAATCCCACAATAATTTCAAATCTTCGATCAATGGAGCTAAATAAACATCAATATCATTACCCGGTTGTTTTGGTCCTGATATAAGCATAAATAACATGATGTATTTTTGTTTCATGCATAACCACGGTGGTAAGTTATAATTTATCAACATAACCGACCATGTACTGTGACTGCTGCTTTGAAAAGCAAAAGGATTCACTCCATCTGTAGATAACGCAAGACGAAGGTTTCTTGAATCATTTCCAAATTCAGGATACTCATGATAGATTCTCTTCCACTGAGGAGAGTCTGCCGGGTGACGTAGTATCCCATCTTTAATTCTTGTATCTGCATGCCATGTTAATTGTTCTGCAGTCTCCTCCCTTCCATATAGGCGTCTAAACCTTGGAATGATTGGAAAGTACCATACAACTTTAGAAGGATTGGATTCATCTTTCTTGTATCGAGAAGCACCACACTTTGGGCATTCTTTAAGTGATTTTTGGTCCTTGAGAAATAGTATACAGTCATTCGGGCAGGCGTGTATTCTTTCAGAGATCATACCCATAGAGTGTAGAATTCGTTTGGCATCGTATGTTCGGCTCGGGAGCTCATTGTCTTCTGGGAGCATGTCATTCAAGAGGGCAAGTAGTTTCGTAAAACTGTCGTCACTCCACCCGTTATCTGCCTTCAAATTATACAGCTTCAGTACGGCTGACAATGCTGTATATTTAGTGCAACCAGCATACAATGGCGTCTTTGCACAACTTTTTAACTTCTCAAACAATTTTGGGCAATCACGATGTTCATCTTCGATGTTCCTTGTCATTTTCTCAATACAATCTTCATCATCATTCACATCTGTAATCACATCCTCCATATGGTCATCTTCATTGTTCATGTTTGTAATCATATCAGATGATCCATAAAACGCAGTGTCACCCCAGTCACTACCTACATTCATTGTTTCCCCGTGTTTACTCCAACATGTATAACTTTGATCTATTCCGTGACAGATCAAGTGTTCTTCCAACTCATCTGGACTAATTTGTTTTGAATAACAACAGCGTAAACACGGACAAAGGATTTGAGAAGAGTCACATTCATGATCTATTGCAAACTTGATAAATTCTTTCATGCCTTCTTCATACTCTTTTGTCAACCGATTGGCATTCATCCATTCTTTATTTATATTCATCCTATTTAAAATCCATAGGATAAGTATATAGGTTAATGGAGAAGGAATATGAGTATAATTTAGATAAAAAACAAGATACTTCAATGAAATAAAGGAATAAATAAATACCAAAATAAAAAATATATTGGGAACCACTACAATCCCCAAGCCTCACATCATCTAGATCTCTAAAACCCATCAAAGTTACTCCAACTCGATCTGGAATCACTAGGACCCAATTCAACCTGACCTTCAATACATGAGGATTTCTTGGGTACTCAGTAGGGAACCACTAATTTGGTTTCATAAATTCTAATTTTTAGTTATATGTGCATGTTTTATGCTCTGAATAAATAAATAATATCTAATAAATAAATAAATAAATCATCATTGATCCTCAGGTTCGTAGCCTCGATCATCCATACCAACTTTGGCTAGTGCCAAAGTGTATTTGAGAACATTGTGATGACTATACCAACCATAACAATAATCATGAGGTCTTTCACCCTAGTATACATTGATAATTACCGTAGATATAAACTCACCCTGGCGAATATGATAATAACCTGGAAAACCTCCATCCCATTATCACAACTTGAGTAGTATCCATACTAGTATAAAATTGTTCCCAACAACTTAACCCCAGTAGTGTAGGACACTCAACCAAACAGGCCAAATACAAAATAAGGACTGGAATCTCTCACCTATCCACTTTTCATAACAAATATAATCACTACTCAAAATCAATGGCATCCCTATTAGTAGTATCATAGACCTCACTACTATGTAATTTTTTCCATTTCAATAAAATACCACCTCAAGGTCATTTTTTTAATAAAAGTGGTGACATGAATTGGTCACCTAATTCATGCCCCAAAGGACTGAATTAAAAAAAAGAGTATAAGTACAAACACAAGGTGAAAAGAACTTACACCAGTAGGGATTGAGAGAAGTATAAACCAAAAACACCAAGGAAAATCTGGAAAAATATCTAGAAGCAATGAATGATCTAAACAACCTATTATCAACTATTCCATGATCTCCAAAAGGGGTTTTACTATCCATGGGGACAACACTAATCCATCTGGCTCGAAGGGAATCCAATGCCTTCATAAATTTTCTTCTCTATCAACTTGAGTTATGTTATTCATGCTGTTATATAGTTGTTATTTTAAAATGAAGGGCTGAAATGAAACCTGAGAAAGACCTTAATACATTAAAACCAATGTTTAGAAAGGAAAACCATTAAAGGTTTAGATCAATAAGATGTTAAAAATTAAGACCATCATTGCAACGTCACCATCCAACAGAAGCACATGATGTAGTGAAACACTCATCGAATGAGGGCATCATATTATTTATCAGTGTCTTACATGGTATAGCCTCATAATATTTACATGGTACTATTCCATACTATAAATAGTCTCAAGAGATGGCTCATGTCCCATTTCAATATATAGGTTTGTTCTGGGTCAGTCTACACATCCATCCTATCAACAACCTTACAAAGTTATACCCACCCAAGTAGTCACATCCCCAAGGGGGATGTTCACACACTTTAGGTTCAATTCAATAAGGCCAAGGGCTCTGATGTATCACTAGTTCCATGTGTGGCCTATGGGAACAAATACATAAAAGTCACAGAATGTATTCCAAGAGGTCTCCGGGTTCCCCCTAACAAGGTCCTCTAAGTCACACTCACTCTAAAAACACCCATTAAGGAATTTATAAATACATAAAGAAATTAGTAGGACCACATACATGTTTTATATATTTCTACTATTCTAATTCCAAGTTGAAAAATTTTCCTAGGCTCGCTAAGCCTCGTCCATTTGTCTACCCCAAGATCAACTCATCAATATAGCTCATTCCTCTCTCCAAAAAACCAAAATTATTAAATTATAACATTTATAATTAATTATCCAAATCAATTTAAACTTGTAATATGCACTAGAAACTCATCTTGTGGAATTTTCATGTTAGAACCAAGACCAAAAATCCATATAAGATCTGAAGTGGGATCTTAGTGCCATCTTAGGGAAAATACCCAACCATCAGAACCAAATCCATAGACAACATTATATAATTTGATCCAATATCCATGAAAACTACAAAAGGAAACACAAATCCTTCATAATGATTGGTGACTTGTAGATACCATCATGATGCCTCTTATACATGAGGTAGGAAAACACCCCCATCAAATCAATATGATACCACCGTGCTCCAGTTGAATCACCCATAAAACCTAATCTAGATAAATCAAAAATCAATAGAAACTAAATATAAAGAATAAAATAGTAAGGAAGATGGTGAAATCACTTAGAATTTTTGAATAAATCCACTAAAAAACTCCCCTTGGAAAGGGGAATCAAAGAGGAATAAGGGGGTGGGTCTATTGGGCATTGTATAAGAGGGAGGATGAGAAATGGGGGATTACCCTATTGGAATTTCAGAGGAAAAAAGATGAAAATATAATTTTAATGTTCTACACAATTTTCCAAACCATATATTAATAATGTGGTGGCACTGTACAAGAAAACCCCTTCAAATATTTGGTCGACATGGTTTACCAAACTATGCATTAATTATGTAAATTGGAACTACCTCAGTCTACAAAATTTCACATGTTTTGTATGAAATCATGAAAAAATGGTATGTTAATCCCTAACTAAAATCCACCTCACAAGGTTTCCTCTAAGATATCCCATGGTTAACCTTCACTAACCATGAGAGTCAACTATGTGATTTAGAAAGAGGACTGAAAACCTCCTCATGCTCAAGGTTCTACATTGTTTCTCAAAAAATATGAACACAAAACCATGTTTCATTCGAAAAATCTCCAAAAAACATCATATAAAACTAAAATAAAGCTTGTGAGACTCACATGAGTACTTGAGGCATCTCTCAAACCGTAGTGGAGGAGGAGGCAGCAGAGTAGGCAGAGGAGGAGGAGGAGGAGGTGCCGGTGGAGGAGGAGGATGAGGCAGCGGACTAGGAGGAGGAGGAGGAAGCACCGGTGGAGGAGGAGGAGGACGAGGCTGCAGTGGAGGAGAAGGAGGAGGAGGAGGAGGAGCAGAGGAGGAGGAGGAGGCGGCGGTCGGAGGAGGGGAAGAAGGAGGAGGCGGCGGCCGGACGAGGAGGAGAAGGAGGAGGAGGCGGCCGGAGGAGGAGGCGGCGACTAGAGGAGGAGGAGCAGGAGGAGGCGGCGACCGCGACGGAGGAGGAGGAGGCAGCAGCAGTGGTGTAGAGGAGGGCTTCCACGAGAGCTTGATCGGGTTCAGGGAGGAGGAAGAGGACCCGCAGGTTTTTAACAAATCCGTGTGAGCCTTTATCAGCGCTAGTAAAAAGCGCTGATAAAGGATGTATTTATCAGCGCTAAAATGAAAAACTATGATAAATACAACCTTTATCAGCGCTAACAAAAGCGCTGATAAAGGTCCACCTTATCAGCGCTAAAAAAGCGCTGATAAAGGGGAGGACATTTATCAGCGCTTTTCCGTTAGCGCTGATAAAGGCAGGCGCATTCCTTGCCCAGTTTTGTGGTAGTGAATTGTGGTTTTTTATGTTTTTATTGTGGATTTATAGTGATTTGGGTTGTTTATGGAAATGATTAGGTTAATTACTTTTAAGTATGTGACTTTAAGAGTAATTAATGTCATTTGGAGATACAATTTAACGTGGAAGACTAAATTATTATAAGTACTGGGTTTCAATATTAGTTTGGAATATATTGAAGGATTTTAAGGACAATTGATTATTTAATGGTATTTATTTAACTTTGCGGTGTTGATGGTTTAATTTTAGAAATTAAGATCAGTGTTTTTTTTCTCTAATGGAATATCCATTTGGGGGGTCATCAGATATTATACTAACCATTTTGGTTGTGATTAATCTCTAAATACAAGGTAAATATATAGTTTATCCTACGTGGATCATGTATTTCTATAGAAGTTTATTCTAGCTCTTCCACTGTGACCAAGTCTTCTTGAATACGCATTGTTCAAAAAAATGAGTTAGTGGTAAAAAGTTATTAAATAATGAAACTCTACTTAAAAAGTAAGTATATCTCTTTATGTTCTTAGTCAATATCATAAATGAATTCCTCGTCCTTATGTAATGTAACTTAAAACAAAATTTTTTGTATGTTTACTTTTCCTACTAGAAGACTAATGACTGTTTGTCCCAATACAAGTTTGTGATTTTCTTATTGTTAAGTTTCTATTGATCATGTTTTCTATCCCTCTCCATCAGAACTGAACACTCAGTTTATCGTCCATATCCATGTTTTCCTACATGGAATCCTAGAATGGGTTATCGTGGGTGACCTTTATACCTCTCTTCCTTTCTTTTAAAGTGACAGTTTTATTGACTCTTTTTCCGATGTGGGACTTTCCATTATATTCTCAAGCCCAATTTTAAAAAAATTGAAAGGACACAATTTATTGAAGGAGGGTAGAATGTAACACCCCAAGCTTCCACGGTAAGTTTCTCTTTGAATAATGTAATGGCATGCATTGTACGCAACTTCGAGATTTTAACACACCACAACCAATCAAACTAACCGTTATGAATAGTAATACCTACTTTTTGAAATTTTATAAATTCTATCTCTCAAAATGGAATTAATTTTTGGATTCGGAATATCGAAATTATCCTAAGTTGAATTTTTGGTATTTTTCTGAGAAATTCCAATTTTTATGAATAGTGAAAAATACATAAAAATAACTTTTTTAATCAAAATAATTTATAGTGATAAATTTTATTATTGAGTGGTTTTAAAGTATAATTAGAATATATTTTTACCATTTTATCCAATGGTGTTCATTAGAATTAATTTCACTTTGAAATTGGACATAAACAATTTTCAATCTTTTGATATATATTGTTTCTTAAAAACACGCTATTTGTTGTGACAGCGGGAATTAATTATAAAATTTTATAATGCAACTTATATGTTTGGAATTTTGTAAAATAGAAATCATTTTTGAATTTGGAATATCAATTATATCTTAGGGTGAAATTTCGGCATTGTTCTGAAAAACTTCAATTTTTGATGAATAGTGAAACTACTAAGTGGTAGTTAAAAAACTGAATTTTTCATAAAACTTAATTTTACCGCTTTTGTGAATGGAATTTCGAAAATCTGAGAGAAACGGTTAATATCAAGAAGTAAAATGTGGTTCAATGAGATGAAAATAATTTTTGGTGAATAGTAACTTTTTACTTTTATTTACCACGGTTAAAAGTAAATAGGGTAATTAAGGGTAAAAATGATATTAATATTACCCTAACACATGTCCTAATTCTATTGGACAAGTTTATCTAGACCAAAAACAACCTTAGTAATTAAATATTATCATTTAGGTCCACTTGGATTAGATTAGGACATTTATTATAATTTAATTCAAAGAAGAGTTAAAAGAGTTAAAATCAAAGTTTATTTACTAAAATATTTTTAATATAGGGTTATACATAAGATAAATTATATTTTAAATATTCATTAGAAAGATAATAAGATTTAATACATAATTATATTTTATTTATAATTTTTAGACATTAAATAATTTAATTTATTTATGACACAATGATGATGCAGTAATTACCATAGTAGTGAAAAATTAAAATAATTAATATTATAAATACCCAAATAAATATAATTTCAGACTTTTTATGAATTACACTAATTTTATATGATAATATGACATATTAGGATTGACGTAATGTAGTTTTTTTGAACTAATAATTCTGTTATGATTTTCACAAAAATCAATTTTCCAAATAGTGTCAAAATTGACATAAAAGAGTTTTTAAAACAAATATTATATTATTAATTAATATTAAATTCCTAAAAATCTAAGGTTCGGAAAAGAGACTTATATCATTATAGGTGTATCATTAATGGACCACTTGGGGGTCTCTTGGAGGTATATAGTAAGTTTATTAACTATATAATATAAAAATACAAAGTGACATGGTAAGTGTCAAACTAATTAACTAAGAGTTAAAACTAATAGATAAGGTTAATATAATGAACCAAACCTGTCCAAATTCTATTGGTTGAGTGGTTTTAGACCAATACCCTCCTTAAAAGTTAAATAATCCACTTTGGAGCCATTAGAAACCAAATATTAATTTATTATAAAATAATATTTCTAGCTTTTCCGAAGGTTCCCCTCACCCCTCTTATAAAGGGGCACTCTCCCTTCTCATTAACTCACACCTTCAAAGCCTTTTGGTTCGGCCAAACTCTACCCAAATACTCTTTCAAATTCCCTCAATTCATCCTAGAAGCCTTCCTTTAGTCAGAAATCCAACCTAAGATCCCTTTTGATCAAATCAAAAGGAAGAACCCGAAGAAGAGGTAATGATTTCACCACCCGTTTTCAAATTCATTTCTTCTTCCACTTCTTCCTTCTTTGTTATTACCATTATAAAATAATAAATCCAGTATCTTATATATACTGTGATGTTATTATAAATATGGTATAGCCATATTCAGTATTCTATCTATCCTTTGAATAACATGTCACCATACGTGCGTGCGTACAACTTACCGTCTCCGCGTCGTGGTGTAATTGTTATTCAATAAATTATTATTTAGATGGGTATAATAATGATGTGTAACTTATTTAAATAATAAATATAACATTATAATGACTCTTTATATATGATATACCATCCAATTATATATTATTTTAATATCAAAAGAATGATATTGTCGCTCGTGCGTAAGTACGGACTACCGTCTCCACGAAAGCGATGAGATTCATTCTCCATCGTATCCATTCAAGTATAATTATCATTTGATGATTTAAAAATAATGTTTAAGGACATGATATAATTCTGGATATGAATAGTATACAACCTATACATAACAAACGCGGCTTACGTAACAAAGAATATAAAGGAAAACGAGTAAGTTAACACCCGAAATGACGATAATACTAAGATATTATTAACAAATCAATTTTAAAAGATCATATATGATATCATATTAATGTAAATGATTCTTTTATAATTAAATAACAATTATTTAACCATTATAAAGGAGGTTAAACTACCTTATACCAAGGAAAAAGTACAAATTAAGGGGTTTCTTATCTCACTTTTAATTCAGTGAGATTTCAATTGTTCACCACTTATTTATTGAAAGTGGTGTGTGTACTGCCCATGATTGTATTAATTGTGTAATATACTTTAATTTATGGGTATTTACATCATAATTGTATGATCCTTCTTTCATGTGTGTATGTTTTTTATGTTACCAAATCAATAAGGGAATTTGAAACTTCAATTTCAACTCATTCGACTTTACGCATACTTCATTGATTATTTTACTCCAAGATTATGTGTGGAATCACTCTTCATTTGATTATGTCATAATTTCCACTCCCCTTTCTGTGGATATACTTTTTATACACATATTCATTCCATTGATAAATTCTCAAGTCATCAGTATGAACTTGATAAGAGTGATTTTTACTCAATCTCGATTTGTTGAGATAAACATCCAATTCACTGGTGTTGTATTTACAAGAATATGTGTGAATGTACTTTGATTGTTTTACACTGAATATCCAATCATATTTAGTGAATTTATATTTTTCACACATAACTATTTCGTTGATTTATCCTTAACCTAAGGGTACGACCTTTATGAGAGATTTCATCTCCATTTACAATCTATTGAGACTTTTTTGTTGACATACACCAAATCACTTTTATGTGGTGTATGTAATGTACTTTGACATAGTATATCATGAATCCCTTTATTCTCATGATATTATAATGTTTTTATTACCTCAATTATTTGTATTCAAGTGTCTCTCTTTTGGTTAGAAACTCTAACCAAAATACCATTTTTAAATGTTTTAAAGACTTATTATTCTAAATCTTGCCCATTAATGTCCATGTTTTAAAAAAATGGTTTTAAGGATTTATATATATGGACATTAATGTTTTAAATTTAAAACCCCTTTTAAAAGTTTCAAATTGGTATGGGACACTTTGATTCAAAAACCTATTTTTAAATGGATTCTTGACAAATAGTGTGACTTTTAAATGATTTCAAGGAAAAGGGGGATATTTATCTCAAATAGTTTTGATGATTATTTTCATCTATATCAATATCCTTCATTATTCTCAATTGAGGTGAATATGATACAATACAATCTTCCATATTGTATCGAATGAGTTATGTTTGACTGTGGATGTGCTATTTTTATACCATTCATGGTTGTGGATAAAGTATTGACATTTCTTATTCTAGTTTTAATACGAATGTTTATATTATGTTTAAAAATTTTCATATTATGAATGCATTAGACTTAGTATGTGACGGGTGGAGCCCGCTATAGCTCCTCGATGCATTGGTAGGTCTCATGAGACAAACTAGTGTCTTGGCACAAGGCCTTGGAAAAATCTTATTTTTAGTCTTGGCAAGAGGCCTTGGCTATGTGGTTATGATAGTCTGGCATTATGCATTCCATCATTATGAAAGTGGTTATTGATTTTTCATGTGATTATTCAACTAGTAGAATATACATGTGAGTAAGTAAATGGAATTATTTCATTTTATCATTGCCATATTATTCGGAAGTTCTAGTTTAAAAGGCTTTTGTTTTAGTTATAAATTTCTTTAAGTGTTTATTCTTATCTATGAAAGCTTCCGCTATATTGTTATCCTTATTGAGAATCTGAGCTCACCCCTTTCAATGTTTTATTTTTCCCAGGATGTGAAGAAGTAATTTATGAATGACCTGTAGGGATAGTATGAGGGTATATGAAGACAAGTTGTTGTTGTAGTTTTTTATTTAACTTATGATGTAATGTAAGACTTATGAATATATCTAGTGTTTCCAAGACTACTAAACTAATCGGTCTTTCGAGACTTGATCCTTTGTTATCATGCCAATGTTACGTAATAATGCACCAACTCTGGGTATCTAGGGTCGGGGCGTTATAGCTTGTGGGAGAAAAATTCAAGGTGGATATTGAGAACCTTAAGAAGATTTCATCCTTTGATGTTTCAATAGAGAAGATGAAGGCTTATCAAGTGATGCAAGGCTAAGTGGAAAGTGGTTGCTGACGACGACACCCGACAGACAGTCTCTTCTGAGTGTTGTTCTTAATGTGTAATCTCTTTTTTGAATTTCTCTTGAACCTATATTTTTGAATGAACCTGGTTGATTTATTTCTTAAATATATTTTCATCAAAATTGTTTGATCATTGTTCCATCTATATAGTAGAACAATTTATTTCTCTATTTAAAATTATTTGGTGAGGTCTTTCCATTGAGCATTGCGAATTAAATTAGGTTCAATTACTGGGAGGTCTTTAAGTAATTGAGTCACTTCTATAGGAGAGACCACAATCATATTGAAGTATTAATATGTTGTCTATTAAAATTTGAGTGTACACATGGGGGTCCTTGGGGGTACATTTAGGAATTTAAATTAAGAGATATTTTTTTATATACAAGGAATATGGGAGTGTCTGAAAGGGTGAAGCTTGTCTACGACCGCTGTTTGTTTTAATCCTGATTTCAAACCCACTTTATCCTTCTATTAAAATTATTTCACTTTATTATTTAATTAATATTTTATTTTCAAATTTTTAATCAAATCCCCATTTTCATTTCTGGAAAAATAACAAATGTGAAAGTTTTGCAACTCGATCTGCAACCTCCTTGAGAGACAACCCTATGGTCACCACTATGCTACATTAAAATGGAAAATATTGACAGAGGTTTTTACGACAAAAAAAATGCCCACATCAATTGGCGCTGTTTCCAGGGATGTTTCTAGAGTTGATTTTATTTTGTTTTTTTCTTCTTGCATGACCCAAACTTATGACCCGAACTTGTTACCTTTATATTCTGAAATTGATAGAAATTTTCACACTAGGGTTAGAGCTACTAATCCCCAAGTTGCATGTTGTGAATCTTCCATCAACACACTTAGGAGGCACTTAGTTGAAACGAAAATACAAATGGAAGAAAATAGAACTTTAAAATAACTGGCTTCATCCTATGATGAAAATCAAGAGAATCTTATAGAGTACCCTAATGCCCCAACTGGATTTGAAATCAAATCTGGTTTCATCCACCAGCTTCCCAAATTCAATGGGTTTCCCAGTGAAGCCCCACACAAACACCTCTAAGAATTCAGCTACTTGTGTGCCACCATGAAACCTCATGGAGTCGATGCTGATCAAATAAATATGAGGTTGTTTCCTTTTTCTCTTGATGGAGTTGCTAAGGAATGGTTTTTCTATTCTCACTCAACCTTGATTAGAAATTGGAATGAATTAAAAAACATTTTCCTTGATTTTTTTCCCTGCATCTAGAACTTCCTCCATTTGAAAGGAGATTTGTGGAATTAGGCAAACATAAGGAGAAACACTTCAAGAATACTGGGAAAGGTTCAAACATATTTGTTTTAGTTTCCCCCATCATCAAATTAGTGACCAGATTATCATTCAATATTTTTATAAAGGATTGTGTCTCACTAATAGAAGTATGATCGATGCTGCTGCAGGAGGATCTTTAGTTGATAAGACACCAGCTGCTGCTAGGATTATAATTGCAAACATGGCCCAGAATGCCCAAAAATTTGGAAAAAGAGGCATTCTTCATGCCAAAGCTACAAAAGAATTCTGTACTACTAGTCCTAAAAACAACACAATTGCAAGTCAACTATCTGATCTTACCACCATGGTAAGGTCAATATGTAGTCTAACACCCCACCAACCCAACCCAAACCTAAAGCGGCTTCCCAACTACATGTCCACAGTGGAATTTGTTCTTCGAATGAACATTTTAGTGACCAATGCCTCCAAATGCAAGTGGATCCTGTGAATTGCAATGAAATTTTTCCTAGAAGAACATTTCAATCAAACCAACAAAGACCATTTCAAAATAACCAAAATTTCAATCACGGATGGAACAAAAACTCAAATGAAAGATTTCATCAGCCTGAACAACCAAGAGGATTCTTCCTAGGATAATCAAGTAATTCTCAACCAAGATATTTCAATGAGCAAGCTAATGCTCATTCTAGAAGCAAATTTCCACCTACCCCTCCCACTCAAAACACTGATTGGAACCTTGAAGAAGCAATGAGGAAACAATAAGAGGAAATAAGGGAACTAAGAGAATTTTCAAAACAACAAGATAAAAAAATGAATACCATGATGACTCAAATGGGTCAACTTGAATCTGGTATTAACTGAATAAAAAATCAAATGATTGGTGGTTTACCCTCACAACCATAAGTAAATCCGAGGAATAATGGGAAAGAAAATGTGAGTGCAATTGAACTCAGAAGTGGCACAAAATTGAACAACCTTCAAATTGAGAACATCAAGCCTACTGCCGACACTGTTGATAAAAATCACACCCATGATGAAAATGCTGATGAATCTAATATTGATAAAACCAAAAAGTAAAAGGATGAAGTCTTGTTTGAACGAAAAAAGAATTAGTGGAAGAGGATGTCTGGTCCTTATGTTTTTCCAAAACATACTCAGAATACCCCAGAAACATTCAAACCTCCACTGCCTTATCCAAGGTGTGAACCACCGCTGAAATCAAGTGCTGAAAAATAATTGGATAAGTAGGTTTTGGAAACATTCAAGAAATTCCAAGTCAATATTCCTTTGATTGATGCTATGAAATAAATTCCAAGGCATGATAAGTTTTTGAAATACATGTGTACCAACAAGAGGAAGTTCAAAGGAGGTGAAAAACTAAACTTTGGAAGGAATGTTTCATCTATGATTCAACATGGCCTTCTTGTCAAGTGTAAAGACCATGGGACATTTAACATTCCCTATACCATTGGGAAATGTGAATTCAAAGATGTGATGATTCATCTAGGGGCTTCCATCAATGTCATGCCACATTCTGTCTACTCTTGTCTTTAGGTTGGAGACTTGAAACCCTCTGGAATTATCATTAAACTTTCCAACTGAAGTACCACCAAACCTAATAGAGTTATAAAGGATGTTCTCATTCACGTGAGAAACATGATATTTCCTATTGACTTCTATGTTTTAGATATAGAAGATGATCAATTCAGCACACATGCTCCCCTCATCCTAGGGAGGCCATTTCAAAAAATGGTGAAAGAAATCATCAATATTCACAAGGGAATACTTTCACTTGAATTTGAAGGAGATGTTGTTCATTTAAACATTTTTTATTCAATGAAACACCCAGTTGAGGATCATTCAACTCCCCATATAAACATGATTGATTGGTTTTCCTCTGGCATGTTACCTGATTTTTCCTGTGATGAAATACCAACTGATGTGTAAAAAGATGAGAATTTTTATGATACTGAATCAGATCAAAATGAGGATGAAATTGGAGACTATTAAGAGTATTGGGATGTTGAGAATAAATATCTAAGAATTGATGAAGATTAATTTAGAGAAACCACTGAACCAGTTAGTGGTAATCTAGGAGAGGTTTCCAATTTTTCACATGAAACAGGTCTTGAGAACATAGAAAGATATCACCATTATGAACATGGAGCTTCACTAAACAATATAACCTTTGAGAAGTTCCCTGTTGTTAATGAAACCTCCCCACCTAAGATAGAATTGAACCCCCTTACAGATAACCTCAAGTATGCCTTCTTAGGCAAAAATGAACAATTCCCTATAATCATCTCAAAGGATTTGTCAGAATTCTAGAAAAACCAATTGTTGGAAGTTCTCAAGCCCTAAAAGGAATCCATAGAATGGAATCTCTCTGATCTAACAGGAATTAGTCCATCAGTTTGAATGCACAGAATTTTACTGGAGGAGAATTCTAGACCGGTAAGACAATTTCAAAGAAGACTAAACCCAACACTTCTTGAGGTTGTGAGGAAAGAAGTAACCACCCTTCTAGCAGCTGGAATTATTTCTCCCATATATAATAGTCAATGGGTAAGTCCAGTCCATGTTGTTCCTAAAAAATGTTTCTTTACAATATCAAGGAATGAATTTGGTGATCTTGTCCCCATAAAGCTTACAAATAAATGGAGAATGTGCATTGATTATAGGAAACTCAATTTGGTTACAAGGAAAGACCACTTCCCATTACCATTCCTTGACCAAGTCCTTGAAATACTAGCTGGGAAAACCCACTATTGTTTTCTTGATGGATTCTATGAATATTTTCAAATTCAAATTTTACCAGAGGATCAATAGAGATCCACCTTCATATTCCCCTTTGGAACTTTTGCATACAGAAGGATGCCATTCGGTTTATGTAATGCCACGAGAACTGTTCAAAGGTGTATGATAAGCATATTCTCTAAATTTTTGGAAACCTGCATGGATGTTTTTAGGGACTACTTCACTGTGTATGGATCATATTTTGAAAGTTCCTTGAAAATCGTGGCACATGTCCTTGAAACATGCATTGATAAGAAACTTGTTATAAATTATGAAAAATGTCATTTTATGGTTGCTAAAGAGATCGTTCTTGGACATGTTGTGTCCCATGATGGAATTAAAGTTGATCAATCCAATGTTGAGGTCATTTATTCATCACTATACCCAAAAACTATGAGATATGTGAGATCCTTCCTTAGGCATGCTGGATTTTATAGGAGATTCATTAAAGATTTCAGTACGATTGCACTTCCATTGTCCAGACTAGTCCAAAAATATGTTCCATTTGTCTTTGATAAGAATTGCATAAATTCATTTCATGAGTTGAAACAAAGACTGATAACCCCTCCCATTCTTCAACCTCATAAATGGGACATTCCCTTTGAAATAAAAACCGATGCATCCGACTTTTCTCTTGGGGCAGTATTGAGTCAAAGGACAGAAAAGAAATCTAATGTGACTGCCTATTCCTCCTAAACTCTAGATCAATCCCAATAAAACTACATAAAAAATGAGAAATAATTGATGGATTTTGTCTTTGATCTAGAAAATTTTAAATGTTATCTACTGGTCTCCAAGGTGATTGTTTTCACCAATCATTCTACAATCAAATTCATGATGAAGAAACATGATGCAAAACCAAGATTTCTAAGATGAATTTTAATTTTACTGGAGTTTGATGTTGAAATAAAAGATAATAATGGATGTGATAACATTGTTTCTGATCATTTGAGCAGGATACCATCTATTGAGAATAGAAAACATCAGATGTGTCCACCAATTAAGGAAACCATTACAGATGAGGATTTATTTGCTGCTCAAAGTGAAATACCATGGTTTGAAAATCTTTTGAACTATTTGGCTTCTGATGAACATCCACACTGGTTTTTAAAACATCAAATTGATATACTTGTGAGCGATTCAAAGAAATACATTTGGGACGATCCTTATTTATGGCACATTGGTAGTGATCAAATTATACGAAGATGCATTCCGAACCTTGAATTTCAATCCATCCTACATTTCTGCCACACATTAAATTGTGGAGGACACTTTGGACCACAGATAACAACAAGAAAAGTTCTTGATTTTGGATTTTATTGGTCCACAATTTTAGAGATGCTTTTGAATTCCGCAAAACCTGTAAAAGATATCAATTTCAAGGAAACATTTCCAAGCGGAATGAGATTCCACAAAAACCACTTTTGTTTTGTGATGTATTTGATGTATGGGGAAAGGATTTTATGGGGCCTTTTTACAATTATTTTGGATGTCTATACATCTTTCTGGCTATTTATTATATATCCAAGTGGGTAGAGGCTATCTCTACCTGAACTGATGATGCAAAAATTGTGTCCAAATTTTTGAAAGGGAATTTTTTTTCAAGGCTTGGATTTCTAAAGATTCTAATTACAGATCAAGGTTCACATTTTTGTAATAGGAATTTGGAATCTCTTTTGAAGAAATATGGTGTTAATAATAGGGTCTCTACACCCTATCATCCTCAAACAAATATAAGGGATGAGTTGTCCAATAGGTAGATCAAACAAATCCTAGAAACAATCGTGAACCCAAATAGAAAGGATTGGAGTTTGAGACTTGATGATCCTCTTTGGGCCCACAGAACTACTTTTAAAACCCCAATTGGAATGTAACTATTTATATTGGTCTATGTAAAAGCTTGTCATCTACCTGTTGAGTTAGAACACAAATAATTTTGGGCTATAAAAACATGTAACATGAACCTATATTCTACTAGGAATGAAAGAAAATATTGTTTGTAGGAGCTGGAGGAGATCAAAAATAATGCATACGAAAGCTCCAGGTTATAAAAAGAGAGAATAAAATCCTTTTATGATGGGAGGATTCTCAACAAAAACTTCGAGGGAGACAAAGTTTTACTGTTTGATGCTATATTGAAACTCTTCCCAGGTAAATTTCATTCCAAATGGTCTGGTCCATTCATCATTACTCATTTATTTCTTTTGGTGCAATATAGATTAAAGAACCAAACAAAGGGACATCATTCGCTATCAATGGGCATCGGCTGAAGCTGTTTAGAGAGAATTTTCAAGATCCTCCAGGGGAGGAGATTAAACTTCATAATGCAAAATATAATTAATGACAGGTTGTGTCTTTCTTTCTCATTTAGTCTTATTATGTCTTTAATTTCCTAAATTTCGTGCTCAAATAAATTTCATTCATAATGATGATATTGCATAAAATATGTGTTGGGGGGAGGTACAATTATAGGTAGATTATGTTTTTATGAGCTTTAGTTTGATATATATATATATATTTTTTATAAAAATTTTATTTCCATCTTGGGTATGTTTCTTCTTAAAATTTTATCTGCTTTCCTTTCAAAATTTTCCTGTTTAAAAAATGTTTTGGAATTTCTTGAATTTCTTTTAAAACTCATGCCATGGAGTGAACCAATTTATCCATTGAAACTGAATAAAAATGAATGCTGAAAATGGCATTGTTTCAAGTTCAAAAATTTGGAAAATTCATGAAAAGACCATTGATTTTTAAATCTCATGGAACATATAACTAACTCTGTAATTGAAATTCTCATTCCTGTGATTCCTTTAGACCCATTTTTTTACATCTTCTTCGCATTCACCTCTATCTTGAGAGAACCAATTCATGTTTGTTTAAACCAGAACTTGATTTATTTCTATAAAAACTTGAGGGTTGATAAACCTGTGATTAAAATAATTGAGGAATTTTTTTGGATATTAGATCCCCTTTTTCATGATTATCATTTTTATTTCAGCCTTACTTGAAAATTTTATCTTTATTGAGCCCTTAGTAGCCTTGTATATCCTATTAGATTAGCCACATTACAAGCCAAATTTCCCTATCCAACTAGCTCTGGAAGTATAAATGCATGATATAGTTGAACTTAAGTGTGAGGGGGAAGAATAATTATAATGTGATACCTCATTTTGTGTGTCTTTGGGAGTACATTCAAACATTGAAGACATATTTTTGATGTTGGAATATATTTTCCTAAGAGCTGTTCCCATCTGGAGCTTTTAAATGAAATGGAGTTGTGCCTATCTAGAGCTCGCAATAGAAATAAGTTGTCCCATATTTAGAGATTTTAAAAAAATTCCATATTTTCTACTGAAAATATTTATGGAAAAGAGATGATCAGAATTGATTATTTTTCATAGGATAATACGGAGGAGACCATAGTTGAGTGAAAATTATAATGATGTGTTTCTTCTTAAAAAAGATCCAAACTCTCCTTATTCAGCCACAAGATTTTTCACATTTAAATCCTACCAACCCCAAACCACAGAAGAACCTTGTAAAATTCCTCATGAAAATCACATATTCTTGGCTCACATCGGGTGGAGATTTAGAAAATTATCAATCCTATGGCGATTCTTGCATGAGTTGGATGAGAAAAGCCTTGTTACAAATTATATTATGTTCTGAGAGAAAATGAATGTGAGGTAAGTGTGTTGTGTGCATGAGAAGAATAAAGAAGTGTAAATGGATTGAAGGATTTTAATTGAGAATTTTTAATATTTTTCTTTAATGAGGCATGATATCTTTTTAATTTTTTGCGTTAAATTGGTAAACTCCATTGTTATGTGTTTTATTTTCCTTGATTCCGTGCTCACCTGTCCAGGAGTCCAAGAGCCAAGTGTGGGGGAATTGATAGAGATAGGATTTCCACCGTTTTTAATGACTATTTATGTGTTTTAAACCTCACCAATTTACCAATTTGATCTTATTTGTAACAATTTTGGATTTACAGTGTGTTTTGGGATAAAAATTTTAAATTGCACAATTCTGGATTTTTAACAAATTTTTATCACAGGGGTACTTTGGTCATTTCTCATAAAATATATTTTCAAATTCTGTGATTCGAATTTTTTTGAACCCTTATTTTATTTATATCATATTTTTCTTCAGGACTAGGGTCAGATTCATGCATCTTGAGGCCCAACAAAAATCAATGATGTTATAAATTTTTTCAGGCGGACTGTGTGGACCCCGCCTGAGTAGAGGAAACTTAATTCGTCCTACACACCTCCAAATGATGAGATTCAACTTGTATATGGACGAGAACTCCAATTAGCGTTCACTCATTAAATTTCATGCCATTTGGAATCCATTATTGTTGTTATTTAATGACATCATTTTGAAGAAAGTTGCCTGGAAGCTTCATCCAAGAAACATGATCAACAATAAAAAACTCATAACTCATTATAGGAGAGTAAAATGAATATGAAATTTGGAAGGTCGATGGTAAACACATTTATGAACAACATTTATGAAGGGTTCAATGCATGAAGCATCCAATTAATGGGTTAAAAACGTGACAACCTTTGGAAGATGAAATCTGCCTATAGAAGGAGAAGAACTCCTACCTGTAAAGGACATTCAATTCATCACCACACCATCCATCATGGAGGGAGTTTTATTGTGAGAGAAAAAGGAAAGGTGGAGATTGAGAACATTAAGAAGATTCCATCCTTTGAGGATTCAATAGAGAATATAAAGGCTTATCAATTGATGCAAGGCTAAGCGGCAAGTGGTTGCGAACGACGACACCCGACAGACACTCTTTTCCGAGTTTTGATTTTAATGTGTAATATCCTTTTGAATTTCTTTTGAACCGATATTTTCGAATGAATCTAGTTTCTTTCTTTCTTAAATATATTTTCAACAAATTTGTTTGATCATTTTTCCATCTATATAGTAGAATAATTGATTTCACTATTTAAAATTCTTTGGTGAGGTCTGGCCATTGAGCATAGAGAATTCAATTAGGTTCAATTTCTTATAGGTCTTTAAGTAATTGAGTCACTTCTATAGGCAGGACAACAATCATATTGAAGTCTTAATATGATGTTTATTCAAATTTTAGTGTACACCTGGGGGTCCTTGGGTGTCTCATCCCAAGTAAATAAAGAATAATACATTCTCATATTTATTAATATTTACGAATTAAATATTAATTTTACTTTACAGGGGTTTCTATGTTCGATAGCATACCTGATACGCAACAAAGAGTTTCTTTGAAATCTTACGTTGCTCACTAGTAATAAAATAATATTATTTGAAATGGTATTTAACATGTAGACATTGTATTGGTGGGAATGAATAGAAATAACTAAAATATGATTATATATGTTTGTTAAATGTTTTTACATTTATCCAATAAAGGATAAAGGCTTAAAATACGAAAATAATTCAATTTTAGGCATATATACTCTAATTTTCACTAAATGTCCACTTATGGCCTTTTGATGGAGAACCCTCTTTAAATATAGTTTTCGTCACTCTTATAAATTCTATTGGACTAAATAAAATTCGTCTTTATAATCGGGACATCAAAATTTACTTTGTGTAAATTTTTGGTATTTTTCTGATAATGTTCTTTTTTTTAATGAATAGTGAAGAATGTTGTATTTTAATTCAAAACCACTTTTTAATATAATTTGTTTATATGACTAGATTATATTTTGAGTTGGTTTTAAAGTGAAATTAGAATATATTTTTACTATTTAATCCAATAGTGGTTGTTGGAATTAACATCAATTTGAAATTGGACTTAAACTAGTGTCAATATTTTGATATATTTTTTTTTATAAAAACATGCTATTTGTTCTGACAGCGGGAATTAATTATTAAATTAATTATTGTAACTTATATGTTTTTAATTTTGTAAAATAGACATAATTTTTGAATTCAGAATATCGAATATATCTTAGGGTGATGTTTTGGTATTTTTCTGAAAAACTTCAATTTTTGATGAATAGTGAAACCTCTAAGTGGTACTTAAAAAACGGATTTTTTGTTTAAAAGAAATTTTACTACCTCTATGTTTTGAATTTCAAAAAATCCGACATACATGGTTTTCATTAGGAAGTATAATGTGGTTCAATGGTATTAAAATAATTTTTTTGCTGAATAGTAACTTTTAAGTTTTTAATCTCGATTAGAGGTAATTAGTGTAATTTAAGGTAAGAATAATGTTTTAATAATATGAAATGAACTTGAAACATGTCCTACCCCTATTGGATGTGTCATGGCCGACCATGAAAACCCATGGGTCGATTTTTGGGACCCAATGGAGCCACTTGTGTAAGATAATGACATTAATGCCTTTTATTTAAAGTAAAAGTAAAAATGACACAAACATGTATTGTTTTATTAAAACAATTTTTACATGGAGTTATACAAGTCAGATTTTTGACTATAAATAGTCATTGGAAAGATAAAAATATTTTCTACATCATCATATTTTTTTCTTCTAATTTTTAGACCTTAAATAAATTAAATTATTTATGACACGATGATGATGCAACGATTACCTCATTATTTAATGATTTAAATAAAATGAAAATATAATGTAAAATCAAAGACCTAAACTTGTCAAACACCTATTGGATGGGTGGATTTCGAACCCTTATCAGCTTATCCTATAAATTTATAATTGTGGGACCTTTTTTTATCCGAAAATCATTTTATAACAAAGTATCTTTTCTTAACTTTCCAAGAGTGCCCCTCCTCTCCTCTTATAAAAGGCCCCAAACTCTACCACCTTACCCACACTTCCAAAGCCTTTGTCTCGGCCAACCCCTGCCCATTTTGTCTCTCCATATCCCTCTCTTACTCTTAGAAGCCTCACTTTGGGCAGAAGTCTTCCCAAGGAAGCCTTTGATCTCAAATAAAAAAGAGTTACCCATTTTTTAAGGAGGTTAAAGAACGATCGAGTCAAGTCGGACCCAAGGTATGAGACTTCGTCTAAATCTCCTTTCATTGAGGCATATTTTGTTTTATACACAACCTTATTTTATATGGTGTATAAACCCCTTTGACTTTTACTCTTATTCAAAAGGAATCTTTTTTTATACGAAGCGTTTTACTAATCGACAAAAGGAATGTTTTTTTGTGGTACGTATGCGGCGACAACGGCTTCTCCACCACCGTGACCATTATTTGAGTTTTGGATTCCTCTACAATCCATAACTTTTTTTTAAAATGAAAAATAAATACCATGTATTACTTTTCTTTTATTTTGGTATTGAAAATGGTTTCCATAAAGTTTTTATTATATCAATGTGTTGTATTGATATCTTGTGATTGAAATGTGGAAATTCTATGTTTCCTTTATGCATGTTTTATGTGATACGATTATGTTATGGTTCTTGGGAATTGTTATGAATATGGGTGGTTCTGTGATAAACTAAGGGTGGGTGAGCCCGATATAGCTCTCCAATGCATTGGGTAACGAGAAGGAGTTAAACGTTAAGGTTTCTCCGAAGAGATTTAGGGAATATACTATGATGGGTATTCCAAACATAACCAAGAGGGTTACTCCCTACGTAAGAATGTTATGAATGCCTCAAGTTACCTTTATGTATTATGATTTTTATGATTTATTCAGGATTTGATGAGGTATGTTAAAGTGCTTATGTTTTATTTGTAGAGTATGATTTCATTGATTCTTATGTATACATGTACTCATGTTCCTTTCCATTTTTTAGATCCCTTACTGAGCTTTTTATGCTCATCCCATGTTTTTGAAATGTTTTTCACAGGTCAAGGGAATGGTACATGATGTGATGATAATGTCAAGGAAGTGTCAAGAAAGAATCCATGTTTTATTTTAAATATGTTTCCTTTGATGGGAAAAATGAGTACTATCTTTTATGTAACCACTTTGTTTAAATGTGGAATGTAATGCATGTTTTATGATCTAATTCTCTAAAACTCTAAACCTGAAAAGATTCTCAAGGTGTATTCTTGAAATATTTCAAGATTAAGTAATGTTTAAGGCTGGGGCCTTATAGTTGGTATCAGAGGTCAGTTTAGATAACTTTAGGAGTTGGAATTTTTTTAAATGATTATCCAAAAATATTTTTTTATGGTCAAATTGAAATGATATAGCATTTGAATATTACCATGTTACTTCATCTAAGACATATTTGTTCAGAATGGTTTTCCGTAGAGGAAACAGGGAAGCAGTGCTAGGAAGGCATAGAGAAGGAAATAACCTTCCGAATCAGCATCCTGAGATGGTCGGAATTGGAACTGAACAGTTTTTTGCAGTAATGGCGCAGTTGACTCAAGCGATAAATGGTGGCAGTATCCATGCCCGAGATCAGCAAGATAAATCGTAGAGGAACATGTCAGTGGTGGAACATTTCATGAGGCAACATCCCCCATCATTCATAGGATCATCTGACCCTGTGATAGATGACGGGTGGATTAAAGAACTGGAGAAGATTTTCGATGTCATGGGGTGTTCAGACAATCAAAAGATTAGTCTTGCTATTTACCGTTTGGAGGGTGAAGCAGATAATTGGTGGTCGATGGTTAAAAATATCAGGGACGCTGATGAGATTGATTCTCTTGACTGAGATGAATTTAAAGGTATGTTTCTTGATAAGTATTTTCCTAAGGCTGTTCGACTTAGGATGGAAAAAAATTCTTCGAATTGAGGCAAGAGGAAGACTCAGTGGCTGCCTATGAAGAAATGTTCACTCGATTGGCAAGGTATGCTCCAAATTTTATCCAAGACCTTGATAGTAAAATCAATCGTTTTTACTCAGGATTAAAGCCAAAATATCGAAGGGCATTGGCTTCTCGTGAGTTCAAAAGTTATGAAAATCTTGTTTGATGTGATGAGAAGGTGGAAATGGAGTTTTCCAATGATCAATTGTTCTATAACAACTAGCTGAAGAAGAGACCGAGGTGGCAGGAGAAAGGAAAGAATTCTTCAAAAAGGTCTGACGGTAAGAAAACTATGTTTCAAGTTTGTGATAGATGTGGTAAAAGGCATGCTGGGTAATGTCTTCTAAATTCTGGAAAGTGCCACTGATGCGGTAAGATGGGATATAAGGCTCGTGATTGCCCTGAAAAAGATCAAGGTAATGGTAAGTCCAAATTTGATTTACAGTTAGTGAAATGTTTTAAGTGCAATGAGATGGGTCACTAGGAAAATGAGTGTCCGACAAAGAGCTTGAGTGATGGGAAGTAGTTAGACTAAAAGCAGAAAGGGGTGGTGAAATCCTTTGCAACTACTTCAGCAGATGTCGGGCCATCAAATGAAGTTGTATCAGGTACATTGTTTGTTTTCTCAGATTATGCCAGTGTGTTGTTTGATTCGGGGTCTACACATTCTTTCATCTCTGAAAACGTTTCTAGTAAAATGGGAATATAATCTCAAGAAATGACTCCTGAACTTGTGGTAAAAACACCTGGGGGAAATGTTGAGGGAAAAAGAATTTATAAGAATCTTCCTATCCTTATCCGTGGAAAGAACCTACTTGCGAACCTTATTGTTTTACCTCTAGTAGTGTTTGTTGTTATCCAAGGTATGGATTGGCTCTCTATTTACAATGCTAAGATTTACTGTAGAGATAAAGAAGTTTATTTGTAGAAAGAATTTTAGTTTGTGTACAATAATGAACCCTTACTGTTGATAACATATCAAGAGGCCGAGAAACTTGTAAAATATGGAAATGAATGTTACCTTGCACATATTGTTGAAAGAAAGGGAACTGTTCAGATTAATGATGTGCCAGTGGTAAATGAGTATCCTGATGTTTTTCCTGATGAGTTTCCTAGAATAATACAAGATCAGAAAGTTGAATTTACGGTTGACTTAGTTCCTAATGCTAAGCTAATTTCAAAACCCCCTTATCGAATGGCTCAAACTGAACTTTTAGAGTTGAAGGAGAAATTGCAAGATTTATTAGAGAAAGGTTTCATTCGACTTAGCACATCACCATGGGGTGCTCCTATTTTATTTGTTAAAAAGAATGATGGTTCAATGAGACTTTTTCATTGATAATAGAGCCTTGAATAACATCACTATTGAGAAAAAATATCCTTTGCCTCATATCGATGATTTGTTTGATCAGCTCCAGGGAGCTCAGTATTTTTTAACGATTGACCTGAGATCGGGGTACCATCAGCAGAAGGTAAAGGAAGCAGATGTTCCGAAGACTGCGTTTTGTACAAGATATAGCCATTATTAATTTGTAGTAATGCCTTTTGGGATAACCAATGCAGTTGCTGTATTCATGGACTTAATGAATAGAAGTTTCCATTAGTTCTTGGATATGTTTGTGGTGGTTTTCATTGATGATATTTTGGTGTTTTATAAAAGTAAAGGGGATCATGAAATAAATTTAAGGGTTATTTTTCAAACCATAAAAGAAAATAAATTGTATGGGAAATTCAGCAAGTGTGAGTTTGTATGAAAAAAATTTCTTTCCTTGGCCACATTGTTTTTAAAGATGGGATAACTGTTGATCCTACAAAAACAAAGGTTGTTGAAGAATGGCCAAGACCCCCAAATGTTACTGAGATTCATAGTTTCATTGGTTTGGCAGGCTATTACCGAAGGATTGTTAGAATTTTTTCACGGTTATCTAGTCCAATGACTAAGCTAACTTGGAAGGGTGTTAAGTTTATCTGGACAAAAGAATGTGATGATTGTTTTCAGGAATTGAAAAGAAGATTGGTGAATGCTCTAGTTTTGGCACTACCTTCCAGGAATGGTGACTTTGTAATATACTGTGATGCTTCATTGAAAGGACTTGGCTGTGTCCTAATGCAGAATGATCAGGTAATTGCTTATGCTTCACGACATTTGAAAACTCATGAGGTAAATTACCCTAAACGTGATTTGGAATTAGCTGCTGTAGTTTTCAATTTAAAAATTTGGAGGCATCATTTGTATGGAGTAAAGTGTAAAATATATACCGATCACAAAAGTTTAAAGTATATATTCACTCAGAAAGAATTGAACATGGGACAGAGGAGATGGCTAGAATTAATCAAGGATTATGATTGTACAATTAATTACCATCCGGGAAAAGCAAATAAAGTGGATGATGATTTGAGTCAAAAAAGTAATGCTTAATTAACAATGTTGTGTTTGGAACGTGATCCTTTGGTTAAGGATTTGATGAACTTTGGCATAGAATTTTTTGGTGCAGGATGTTCTTCTGTTTTGTTTCAGGTATCAGTGAAATCTTCTCTATCAAACAGAATCAAGCAAGCACAGAAGCAAGACAGTGAGTTGCAGAAAAAGGTAGAGCTAGTTCAGAAGGGTAATTTTCCTGAATTCAACATTGATAATGATTTTTTTTGAGATTTGGGAAGATATTGTGTGTGCCTTGTGATTCACAGTTGAAGAGAGAGTTGTTATGTGAAGCTCATAGTTCTACGTTTTCAGTTCATCCTGGCAGTACTAAGATGTATAGAGATCTTCGAGAGTATTACTGGTGGGATGGAATGAAAAGGGATATTGCTGATTTTATAGTGAAGTGTTTGACTTGTCAACAGGTTAAAGAAGAGCGGAAGTTACCAAAAGGGATGCTTCAACCTTTACCAGTGCCAGAGTGGAAATGGGAAAATATATCTATGGACTTCATTGTGGGATTGCCGAAGACACCTCGAGGTAATAATGAAATCTGGGTTATTGTTGATCGCTTGACTAAATCTGCTCATTTCCTTTCTATACGAGATAATTTTTCCCTAGATCAACTTTCTCGTTTGTATCTTAGAGAGATAGTTAGGTTACCTGGAGTTCCTCTCTCCATTGTATTTGATCGTGATCCCAGGTTTACTTCTAACTTTTGGAAAGGCCTTCAGAAGTCGTTGGGTACTGAATTAAATTTTAGTATAGATTTTCATCCTCAATCAGATGGGCAGTCAGGACGAAAAATTCAGACTTTGGAAGATATTCTACGTGCTTGTTTGATGGATTATTAGGGAATTTGGGACCAACAACTTTCTTTGTTTGAATTTTCATATAATAACAGTTTTAATTCCAGTATACAGATGGTACCATTTGAGGCGTTATATGGGAAGCGGTGTCGAACCCCAGCTTTCTGGGATGAAGTGGGTGAAAGGAATCTGATGGGACCAAAATTGGTAGAAGAGTTGGCAGAAAAAGTTCAGCTGATATAGAAACACATGAGAACAGCTCAGAGTAGGCAGAAGAGTTATGCGGATAACAAGAGGAAGGATCTATCTTTCGAGGTAGGTGAGCATGTTTTTCTCAAAGTTTCACCATGGAAAAGTGTGATGTGATTTGGTAAGAAAGGAAAGCTGAGTCCAAGGTTCATTAGACCATATGCAATTCTGGAGAGAGTTAGATTAGTTGCTTACCGAGTGGCTTTACCTCCGAGTTTATCTCAGGTACACAATGTTTTTCATGTTTCAATGTCAAGAAAGTACATGCCAGATCCATCTCATGTTTTGATTCCATAGGTAGTTCAGTTGGAAGAGAACCTATCTTATGAGGAACAACCGGTCCAGATTCTTGACCACAGGGAGAAAGTGTTACAGAATAAGGTGATTAATCAGGTAAAGGTTTTGTGAAAAACCCACATGATTGAAGAGGCAACATGAGAATCTGAAAATGATATGAGGGATAAATACCCACACTTATTTTGATAAGTGAATAAAATTGCGAGGACGCAATTCCCAAAAGGGGGGAAGGATGTAACATCCCAGGTAAATAAAGAATAATAAATTCTCATATTTATTAATATTTACTAATTAAATATTAATTTTTCTTTAAAGGGGTTTCTATGTTCGATAGCATACCCGATACACAACAAAGAGTTTCTTTGAAATCTTACGTTGCACACTAGAAATAAAATAATATTATTTTAAATGGTAGTTAACACGTAGCCGTTGTATTGACGGGAATGAATAGAAATAACTAAAATATGATTATATATGTTTGTTAAATGTTTTTACACTTAACCAATAAAGGATAAAGGCTTAAAATACGAAAATAATTCAATTTTAGGCATATATACTCTAATTTTCACTAAATATCCACTTATCACCTTTTGATGGAGAACCCTCTTTAAATATAGTTTTGTTCACTCTTATAAATTCTATTGGACCAAATAAAATTCCTCTTTAGAATTGGGACATCAAAATTTACTTTGTGTAAATTTTTGGTATCTTTCCGATAAAGTTCTTTTTTTAATGAATAGTGAAAAATGTTGTATTTTAATTCAAAAACACTTTTTATTCTAATTTGATTATATGATTAGATTATATTTTGAGTTGGTTTTAAAGTGAAATTAGAATATATTTTTACCATTTAATCCAATTGTGGTTGTTGGAATTAACATCACTTTGAAATTGGACTTAAACTAGTGTCAATCTTTTGATATATATTGTTTCATAAAAACACGCTATTTGTTCTGACAGTGGGAATTAATTATTAAATTAATTATTGTAACTTATATGTTTTGAATTTTCTAAAATAGACATAATTTTTGAATTCAGAATATCAAATATAGCTTAGGGTGAAGTTTTGGTATTTTTTCTGGAAAACTTCAATTTTTGATGAATAGTGAAACCACTAAGTGGTACTTAAAAAACTGATTTTTCATTTAAAAGAAATTTTACCACCTCTGTGTTTTGAATTTCAAAAAATCTGACATACATGGTGGTCATTAGGAAGTAAAATGTGGTTCAATGGGATTAGAATAATTTTTTTGGTAAACAGTAACTTTTAAGTTTTTAATCACGATTAGAGGTAATTAGTGTAATTTCAGGTAAGAATAATGTTTTAATAATATGAAATGAACTTGACACATGTCCTACCTTTATTGGATGTGTCATGGCCAACCATGAAAACCCATGGGTCGATTTTTGGGACCCCATGGAGCCACTTGGGTAAGATAATGATATTAATGCCTTTTATTTAAAGTAAAAGTAAAAATGACACAAACATGTATTGTTTTATTAAAACAATTTTTACATGGGGTTATAAAAGTCAGATTATTTACATTAAATAGTAATTGGAAAGATAAAAAGATTTCCAACATCATGATATTTTTTTATAATTTTTAGACATTAAATAAATTAAATTATTTATGACACCATGATGATGCAGTGATTACCTCATTATTTAATGATTTAAATAAAATAAAAATATAATGTAATATATAAGACCTACACTTGTCAAAAACCTATTGGATGGGTGGATTTAGAACCCTTATCAGCTTATCCTCGAAATTTATAATTATGGGACATGTTTTATCCGAAAATCATTTTATAACAAAGTATCTTTTCTTAACTTTCCAAGAGTGCCCCTCCTCTCCTTTTATAAAAGCCCCCCACCTCTACCACCTTACCGACACTTCCAAAGCCTTTGACTCGGAAAACCCCTGCCCATTTTGTCTTTCCACATCCCTCTCTAACTCTTAGAAGCCTCACTTTGGGCAGAAGTCTTCCCAAAGAATCCTTTGAGCTCAAATCTAAAAGACTTACCCGTTTTTAAGGAGGTCAAAGAACGATCGAGTCAATTCGGACCCAAGGTATGGGAATTCGTCTCAATCTCCTTTCATTGAGGCATAATTTTTTTTATACACAACCTTCTTTTATACGGTGTATAAACCCCTTTTACTTTTACACTTATTCAAAAGGAATATTTTTTTATACGAAGCGTTTTACTAAATGACAAAAGGAATGTTTTTTGTCGTACATATGCGGCGACAACGACTTCTCCACCGCTGTGACCATTATTTGAGTTTCATCTTCCTCTACAAGCCATAACTTTTTTTTTTAAAATGAAAAATAAATACCATGTATTACTTTTCTTTTATTTTGGTATTGAAAATGGTTTCCATTACGTTTTTATTATATCAATGTGTTGTATTGATATCTTGTGATTGAAATGTGGAAATTCTATGTTTCCTTTATGCATGTTTTATGTGATACAATTATGTTATGGTTCTTGGGTATTATTATGAAGATGGGTGGTTCCATGATAAACTAAGGGCGGGTGAGCCCGATATAGCTCTCCAATTCATTGGGTAACGCGAAGGAGTTAAACGTTAAGGTTTCTCCGAAGATATTTAGGGAATATACTGTGATGTGTATTCCAAATGTAACCAAGAGGGTTACTCCCTACGTAAGAATGATATGAAGGCCTCAAGTTACCTTTATGTTTTATGATTTCTATGATTTATTCATGATTTTATGAGGTATGTTAAAGTGCTTATGTTTTATAAGTAAAGTATGATTTCATTGATTCTTATGTATACATGTACTCATGTTTCCTTTACATATTTTTAGATCCCTTACTGAGCTTTTTATGCTCATCCCAAGTTTTTGAAATGTTTTTCACAGGTCAAGGGAAAGGTACATGATGTGATGATAATGTCAAGGAAGTGTCAAGAAAGAATCAATGTTTTATTTTAAATATGTTTCCGTTGATGGGAAAAATGGGTACTATCTTTTATGTAACCACTTTGTTTAAATGTGGAATGTAATGCATGTTTTATGATCTAATTCTCTAAAACTCTACACCTGAATAGATCCTCAAGGTGTATTCTTGAAATATCTCAAGATTAAGTAATGTTTAAGGCTGGGGCCCTATATTGGGGGTACATTTAGGAATTTAAATTAAGAGATATTTTTTTATATACAAGGAAGAGGGGAGTGTCCAAAAGGGTGAAGCTTGTCTACGACCACTGTTTTTTAATCCTGATTTCATACCCACTTTATTTTCATTTAAAATTATTTCACATTATTATTTAATTAAAATTTTATTTTAAAATTGTTAATCAAATCCCCATTTTCATTTCTGCAAAAATTAAAAAAGTGACAGTTTTGAAACTCGATCTGCAACCTCCTCGAGAGACAACCTTGTGGTCACCACTATGCTACATTAAAAGGGAAAATATTGATTGAGGTTTTTACGACACAAAAACACTCACATCAGTGATCTAACATTAGTGTGTATTGTATAGGTGCCAAAGTCCAGCCCTATTTCATTAGGGATTCCTTGAGGCCTTCTTTCAAATGCCTAATGTTCAATTCTTCTAGATTATGATGTCACATAATTGTGAAACACAGAGTTCCAAAAAATTATTCATATCATTAACCTCCAATAAGAAATGAAAACCATTGATCAGATAACAAAAAATTGAAGTGTCACCTATTTTTATCAAGATTTGAGCATGGATAGACTTGTAGTAAAGTAATCCACTTTAATGAATAAAAATAACTATTTCTCTATGTAAAGTAATTCAGATTCCTTTTTAGTTTCCCTATATCAAATATCATGTACTTCAGTTCTGGTTAATCTTAACTCATATGCTTAATTCATTTTTTGATTCTCAGTTATCTTGGTTATGTAAAGAGACTGAAATTCATTAGATATTCATGATGGTATAGTATAGTTTGAATTATAAAATTCACCATTTCATAGTATGAAAACAATTAATCAGATTATAATTTTCAATATGAACCATGATTTTTGAATCCATGAGAGATGATCTTGTTCATTCATCAAGCTCATCCATAAAATTAGCTTCTTCTTCAATTAACTTTGTTGGGATATAAAAACGAGCCTCCTCCTTAATTTTAAGCATTTATTTCACTCTACCACAATTGGTTCCAACATTTCAAGTATCTTATTTCAAGGCCAGGGTCATTTGATGCAAGTATATACTCGAACACCTATCAGTTACATGATTAATCTTCTTTATTGATCTTATGATTCTATTTTACATAGGAACTAATGAATTCTAAAGAATAGTTGATTGTAGTAGGTTCATGGTAGGTTGGCTATAATATCTTTCTATGTTTAATCAGGGGATATTGGTGGATTGTGGTTAATTTAATGATATCATGAAATATCTTCGGAGTGTGGAACATTTTATTCCTTTTTCTATGTTTTAAATGCATGAAATTTTCATTTTTTTCACTTTTAGTCACTCCATTCCCAACATGAGTTCATTTTTATAGATTTCTAATTTTCTCACATGGCACATTCAGGTTCAAAAAGTGCTTGATTAAACTTTTAAAATTTCCAATGAAGTAATTTGAAATTTACTTCATATAGTCAATTGACATGATTTTAAAATTCTTGATGAGCTGTATGAGTGGATGGTCATAGGACCTTAAATAAATATTTCTTTAATATTTGAATGAAACTGATATATGAAAATTAAAACCATTTGAATTTCTTACATATACAAAATATTTAATTCCTAATATATATATAATCCATCCATGTATTTTTTAGAAAATTAATTTAATAAATCAAAACACCTTAATTGAATGTGAATATATATTCTAATTTCAATTAAATGGGGAAATTGTTTCAAAATTAATGTAGAAAATGTTTAGAAATATGAACACTAATAACTCAGAGGTGGTGTTTACTTTATTATAATGGTAAAAAATACATACGATTTAATCATCTAGGATCAATTTCTTTATAATTAATAGAAAACTAGATAAATACGTTATCCCCAATGTTACATTTCAAATATAAAATAAATAATATATGAAACATTTGAACATACTTGATATTATTCAAAATACCATTCTTCTTATTCTAGGGAAATGGAAACAATTTATTTGAGAGAAAAGATGCTCACTAAGGGATATGTACAGTAGATGATATCATGAGTGAGTAAGGATTAATCAATATCGAATGATAAATAACTGAAAAAATATTTCATTTAATCAATATATTGAAAACAAATGAATCATGGGATAATATAAATGCATTAATATCATGGATAAAAAATAATTGAATTATCAATGAATGAAATGATCAATATTAGGAGTATTGGTTTTAGATATTGAGATATCCTTATCATCAAATGACTGTTCTAAGACAATTTAATTGATGGGTCGGTATACACCAGAATCCATTTTAATTTGGCTAATTGATTTTTCACATGAGACCTATTGATAGTTCAAGGGGTATTTCTATTACTGGGCCCTATCCATCACAACATGTCCAATTCATTAATCATTTATTAAATGATTAATTTAATTTATAAAAAATATTCCTTTTAAAAAATATGTATATATTTAGTGAATAATATAGAACATCCATATTTACAACCCAATCAAACAGATTTCATAACAAGACATTGTATCTTGAAATTGTATATGGTTTAGGAAATAATCATATCAATTATACAAAGAATATGAAAATTAATGAGAACTATATTATCCAACGAAAAATGACCATAAGAAAGTTAATTACTGAAGATAAAGTTAGTTTCCATAAAATTATTAAATAGTAAAAATATGACTATAAATTCCTCAAAATATAGGGTTTGTAACAAATTCATGCAATTTAGAGAATAATTTTTTTATTAAAAACACTAAAATAAGTTTTCATTACTTATCATTTTATAAAACCATAGAAAACATGTGAC
This sequence comes from Viscum album, assembly GCA_963277665.1. Classification (NCBI taxonomy): domain Eukaryota; kingdom Viridiplantae; phylum Streptophyta; class Magnoliopsida; order Santalales; family Viscaceae; genus Viscum; species Viscum album. Next base: position 530,300,793 of record OY728128.1, read on the forward strand.
AAAAGATAAATGCTTTAAAATAGTTATGGTCATTGGAAAATCCATTAATGCTTTATATATTAAAAAGAAGCATTCCTTTTGGCTTTTTATGAAGAAAGTAAACAATGAACCTTTTTGAAAATTTAGGACGATTCTTCTAAAAACCTGTAAAAATTCAAAGATTATATAAAATATCATTATTTTTTTTGTAAATAAAAAGGTTTTTTATAAAAAATATTTTTAAGAATTATGGGCATAGAAGAAAGATATACGAGATAAAAATGGAAGTAAGATCAGATTTTCTTTTAAACATTTGATGCTTTATTGAAGATAAAAGTAAAGGAAAATATGGTATAAAATATAGAATATAATTAAATATATTAAGGATATAAAAATATATGTATTTCATTAATTATAAATTATTATGTTCATTCAATGAAAAATATAAGCAATCCCATAATAACTAGATTGTCAAATACATTTTCCCATCTTTGGTAACTTTAAAAATTTAACCCCTTGAAAGAGTAAACATTAATTGAAATTTTATTCATTATTAATAAATATATGATGATGTTAAATATATTAAAGGGTAATTACAGATTATATATAAAAATAGATTCATAATACCAAGTATGTCTTAATGTAGTGGAAATTAAGACAAAATCCCTTACATCAAGTTAGACTTCCCTCATAATCTATTTTAATCTTATTTATAATAAATTTATATTTATAATAATTACATATCAGATAAATATTAAAATATATAATATTATATCAATCTATTTTAAAAAATTCATCACCCATTTGTTAATACATTTTTTATTATAATCGCTATTTTGGGTCCTAACTACTTCATTTTTTATGTAGATTTTGATTTAGTTGTTTCGGTCCTTGGATATTGATCATGATTAAAAAATATGAAGAATTTTATTCATTTTAATAATATCATATATATATATATATATATTTATTCATCCATGAAATTTAGTGATAGAAAAATAAATTACACCATTCATGGAGATGAAAGACTGTATGTACCTATGAACGATGTTTTCAATTTTTTGTGGATGAAATGAAAGAAAAGAAATTAATAATTTTAATTTATAGAATCATTGATATATCATATATATATATATATTATATTTGTTAAATATTTCCTCATTAACATCCACGTAAAGATGAAACTGATAACAAATATCATTGCTTCATGGAGGTGGTTGTCCAATTGTACGCATTCGACATCATCGTTGGTCAAAGGATTAGAAGGTAAAAATTTAAATATGATATTATAATTATATTAGTATAATTATTTCATAAATATCATAGATATTCATTTTTTCTATATTAATAACTATCCATGCAATGTGGGGATGAAAAATAAATTACACCGCTGCTTGGAGATAGTAAGTCGTACGTATACATGAGAGATATCTTCACTTTTCATAGGATGGAAGTGAGATGGAACATAGAATTTATATAATAATAATAACACACACATAAATATAATTATTATACTAAATTTATTATTTTAGGATGGTTACAACATATTTATAAGAATTACAAGAATAAATAACTTAAAATAGTAGGTAAAAATGATTACCTCTTATTCGGTGGGCTTCCTTTAGATCCCTTCATAAGGACACTTGAAATGTTATTATAAGAATAACATAATAATTAATTCATGAATATTTAATATTATAAAGGAAAATTAAACAGTTTGCCTATGCTATTTTATTTAATGTGGTGTAAAGATAATAGAGAAGGGGTGTCCTTTTGTAAGTGAGGGGAGGGGCATTCCTTGAATTTTTTAAATTATTAAATTATATTAAGATATTTTTCTGGAAAAAATAGATCAAAAATTGATATTATTATAATATAATATAATGATGATATTAAATAACCTCAAAAAATAAAATCTTGACTACTTTTGGTTATTTTTCACCCTTATCTTTGAGTTTTAACTCACATTTACCCATTTTACAAGTACCACAATATTAATTTTTTCTACAATTTAAGGGTCAAGAGTGATAACATAAGAAGAAAAAATATCCATAAATGGAACATATATTATATTTTCAAAAATTTACCATTAAATTGTATTTTTTTTACTTTTATAAAATTTAAATCATTTAATACAATATTGTTTATTATATAATATCATTATGTATTTTTTGGGACTCTTTATTTATTTTGAAATTGAAACAACAGGAAAGAAAATGAATTTTAATTTAAACCCTAAAAATCCCTATTATGAATTTTTTATCTACAAAATTAATAGATCACTATATCTCATTGAAATTATTTGTCTTTTAATATTTTAAAGGTCATTTATTATAATTTTCTATTAATTAAATAAATACTACATTGGTGTTGTGTAAGATTTTAAGGTAATTAATGAATTAATAAAATATAAAAATAATCCCTAATAAAAAATATAATCAACTTAAAAATAATAATTTATAACTAAATATAAGTTTTTTTTATCCGTAGAACCAAATATTATAGGTATTAAAATTAAGAGAGTGATATTTTTTAGTATAATTTACTTAAATATTATAAAATTAAAAATATAATCTTAATGTAAATAAAGGTCATATTTTATATATTTTGATAATTATGGATGAAATATAATCATATAATGAAATTAAGATAGATTTGGGTATATTTCCAATGACTTATCAAATTATTTTTAACCATAATTACCTGATTTATTAATTTTTGAGAAGATAAATTTTACTACTATTACAACTCATAGTTCCTAAAAATAAAAGAGACCTACTTACCAAATTTGAAACCCCTAATTTTAATCATGGAATCCACTTTATCAAATTATATATCCATATGTAGAATAAATTGATTTTATAATAATCCCACAAAACATGATGAAAACTTGTTTTATGAACATTGCCTTGTTAAGTGTAAAAGAATTTTAATGACAATATTAAGGATAATTTTGATCCAATAGGTAAAAATTAAATTATTTTAAACAAAAATTAAATAATTTAACTTTTAAACCAATCAAAATGAATTTTTGAAAATACTAGAAAATTTAATTTTCTAAAAAAATCTGTATTTTCACAATACACCCAAATATCAACCTTTTAAGACAATTCATTAAATTCATCCTAAGATAAAAATGACACGATTAATTAAAAAAACTGATAAATATGTTGCATAATAATAGTTCAATATCCTTTTAAAGTGTTTTAACTTTGTTTTTCATGTAATGCATGCTACCAATGAAATTTCATTTAAGGAGAAATATATCATAAAATCTTCAGCAATTATATTATACTACTTATAAGAATTTACCCCTAAAAATTTCTTTGTTATGATAATAAAAAATACAATACTTTTAACTCATTATATCCTTGAGTTCCCATATGTATTTCTCAAATTTTTGGGTTTTAGAGATCCATGATTACCATACATAGATATTATGTCTTTTTAGATAAATACTAATTACATTACATAAACAATTTCCTGAGTATCATAAAGGTACAATGACTTTGGAATCTTGTAAACATAAAAAACTAGTCTATATGGGAGAAAAATCATCTCCCAATATGTTATCTATAAATAGTACTCTTCTTATAAATATTTCATGTAATAAATATCATTATAACATGAGGAAAATAAATATAAGAAATGGTTAGCTTAGATGCCCAGTAAGGGTAAACAAGGGAAATACACAATCATAATGTCAGAATACAAGTATGATGACATGAGAATAAGATATGAAAACCATATCCTATAAATCAAGATCAGAAGAATGATTCATGGACTAATTATTGGAATTTCTTAAGACATTAATCAAAGATAAACCAAATAATATGAGGCATTAGAGAATAACATTGACATAATACATGGAATTATGGCGTATACATAATCATAGAAATTAATTATAATAGTATTTAAGGCTTATTTGGAAGTTTATCAAAGAATAACGAGTTCACTCAAAAAAACATCGTAGTAGTCAAGGTTCACTCCCAAGACCATGTTAGTGTAAATTTTTTTTACTAAACCAAGTTTACTCCCCATTCCCTTCCTTCTTGTCTCATGAGACTCCAATATTTTTAAAATGAATTGTAGGAAGATATAGGTCCCACTAATAACATAATGACAATCATACATATGCATCTATCAAGATAATAAAACATTAAACATATCAGAACCCATGAAAAGAAATGGGTTTTAAAAAAATTCATCGTAGCATAAATTATAGAAAAGAATTTGTATAACCCATGGATAACTCAATTGTTTTCTTAAGCATTTTATCATAGAATAACCTATGGAATAGAATCCATTTTCATAAACATTTTACCATCATAAATGTACACCATTTAGAGAATAAATAAAAATGGTATCATTAGGTCATGTTCCCTATAAATCATATTTAAAATGAAATGATGTTGCCTTATATAAAAAATTATTTTTAAAAGGCACATGAAACATTTCTTAAGGAAAATAAATTTTCTACTTTGAAAATCATATTTTTATAACATGAAAAATTTTCAAAATAATTTCCATTGAAGATAACCTTTTAGTCTTATAAATGAATCTTTAAAATCATTTAAAAAATTTCATGAGGAAAATAACATTTCTGCTTTGAAAATTATTTTTTCAGATATAATATATTTTCAAAAAAATTTTTCCTTAAAAATAACCTTGACTACTTAAAATGTAATATTTAAAAATTATTTAAAACATTTCCTAAGGAAACTTACCTTTTTTAAAAAAAATAAGAGTTTTAAAATTATAAATTCATAAATATTTTGGAAAAATATTTCTTTGAAAATATATTATAATGTTTATATCTGATTCTTTAAAAACATTAGTGGCCATGATGGTGGAAAATAACATTTATTCCATACACTTTAAAATAAATAATCCATTCACTTTTTTAATAAAATCTAAAGAGGAATCGTTTAGAAAAAAAGATGAAGATTCCTTTAATTTTTTTTAAAAGTAAATAATTTGAAAAAATGTATTCCGTAAATAATTTGGATAATTTTAACAATATTTTTGAAATAATTTTTAGAAAACATGATTTTGGAAGAAATATGATTTTCGACCAAAGAGAGAAATAAAGTCGATATTCTTTAAAAACAATTATTTCAAAATCATTAGTACAAAAAGTGAGTAAAATATGGGAAAACATGTATCCTGGAGGAATAAAAACTAGATAAGAAAATTAATTAATTTCTTGTGAGATGGATCATAATATTTCATCATCATGAGCATAACCATAAATAATCATGATAAACAATGAGATTATATCATAAAACCATTAGCACATTGTAATAATTAAATCAAAAGAAACATGAAATAATAACATTTAATGAAACCTAAATAGAATAAATAGTAAAATATTCATGATATAACATGTAAAAGTGGAAGTATATACACCTCATAAAATAATATAGGTGCATAACACAACATATGTCTAAAAGAAAGAAAATTGAGGGAAAAACCTTACCACTTTGGTAATCTATTGAATAATAATCAAAACTAAATAATAACATAAAATGATAATTTATTTATTATTAAAACAAGTATATTAATGATATAACATGTTAAAAGTGAATTATATACACCACAAAAAATAAATGAGGGGTGACAACCACTTAAGTCTCTGGGAAAAAAAGATAGACAACAAATCCCTTACCTTAAGTCTGAAATTCCATCACAAACATTAAAAACTCCTCTAAAATAAATATAATTTAATTATAAATATATTATTTAACCATAATTATATATATCATTCCCTATATGATTTAATTATGATAATTTTTTACACATTTATTAACAATTTCATGTTAAACTCACATTTTTGGTAATAACTACATTGTTTTTCATGTTTGTTTTCAGTTTGTAATTTTGATCATTTAACCTTTATCATGGATCAATAATCTTTAGAATTTAATCCATGATATAAATATATTATATATTCATTATATATATTTTTATCATAATATACAAAAGGTGGAAAATTAAATACATCGTTCATGGGGATGGTAGGCTTTACGTACGCATGAACGTTGTTTCTATTTTGTTGATAGAATAAAAGAAAGAAGGATAAATAATATATTACCATTTTAGAATAATTTTTACGTCATATTTATCATATATTTTTATTTATTCACATCCTTATTATCTTCCATGTAAAGTTAACATATTAAATGATTCATATTGTTTCTCTAGGCGGTAGTCTGCTGTACACACGAATGATGTTATGTTGTACCCCAAGAAATGGAATTTAAAAAGGTACATGTGAAATAACAATTCCCATCATATAATTATGTTAAAAATATAATATTTTTTCATTTAATAGGTCCTTATTACCTATAAAGTAAAAAAAATGAAAAACACCTCACATGAGTTTGTGAGGCGGAAGTCCTTCTTACACACAAGCGGCATTATTATTTTCCAATAGGATGGGAGGTAATAATATTGATGCGATATTAAATTAAAATGGTAAAAAAATATCATATATATATATATATATATATTAAATCCATCATTATATGAAATTATGGGAGGTGATTATTGAAAATGAATAACATCGGTTCCTGTAGCGTCTGTCTACCACACATAAAATTGATGATTTGATATCCCATTTGATGGAAGAGGAGAAGGATTAAGGTTATTATATTAAATAAAATAAAATATTAGAATATATAATATAATTTGGTTATTATAATATAATTGTTTAGTAATAATTTTAGGAGTTGGAATATGATATTAAATAAAACACTCGATTAGGGATGTTACCACTTTTCGCAAAACATTATTGTGTTTTCCAAATGGATTATTGTGATTTTTTTATGAACAAAATAAGGATTATGGGATGGGATATGGGATTTAAGGATGTTATTTAGTAAGGTTTTAGACAAAAAAATGGTTTTTTTAAGTGTGTAGAAGAGACAAGGTGAGGTGGTTTTTTATAATTGACGTGACTGTCACACTTTTAATTTCTGAAAAGAAAAAGTTGTACCCTTGTTTTTCACATGCCCAAATGCACCATAATGGGATATTATTGAACTTTATAGGTTATTTGGTTGATATATTTCCATAAAATGGGTGTTGTAAATATTTTTATGTCACTTTATACCTTATAATTTTAGTTTAACCCCCGTTAATCTTGTTTTAACCTTAACAATGGTAATTATTTTTTATTTTTTCACTATTAATTTTGGTAAAATATTAATTTTTCCTCATTGTAATATATTAATTACAATTATTCAAAATATGGGATACATTTTTTTACAAATTAATTTAACATAAGTGGACAAATGTATTTTGAAATTATACTGAGAGATGCACTGATAAAGTGGTTTTACAAAGCGAAAATGTTCACAAATTAAAAAGTTTGTATATCAAAATTAAATTTCAAATTGGTTAAAATAAACTAAGTTGTGTTAATAAATATATTATTGAATTAATTTTACTTTTAAAAACTTTTTTAAACAAATTATACGTATACATTATTTTGATTAAAAGGCTATTTTAAATTAAAATCAGTATTTTCACTATTCATTGAAAAAATTTATATTTTAAAAAAATTATCAAAAAATCATTGAAATATAAAATTGAAATGAAGATTCCAAAAATAAATTTATTTATTTTTGAATAAATTTTCTATAATTTTCTATTATTATTTTTTTAATAAGGAGTAATTCTTTTTTGAGAAAATGGAATTTTGAAGCTTATAAATACTTTACTAAAAAAGTACTTATTTATGAATATATTTTCATTAAGTAAATAATGTGTAAATAATTTTTAAAATTTAGTTATCTATAGTCATATTTACAAGTTTAATTACTAGGTAATAATACTTATGTGGAAATAATAATACTAATAGTATTTTGTGGTTCGTTAAAACTCAGTGTTGCGCATAACACAAAATATCAATGAAATTAAATTTATTTGATTTGTTTTCATAAAATCTCATTTAATTACATTCTTACCCACTTAAAATGAAAATTTTCAATCTAATGAATATAAATGTGGATAATTCTGCCTCATCATTACCTCATGTTCCAACATATGTTCCACAAATTAGTGGTTTCACAATAAAACTTTGACCATGTGGGTTGTCTGGTTTAATAGAACATTCTCAATAAAGTCCAAAATCTCAATCTATTATTATTTATAATAAATTTTATTCTACATTGGTACAAAATCTATTTTTAGTACATAAGAAGGATAAGGGATGCACTTCCTCTAGAGAGATAAATTGAACACATCATGAACTTGACTGGGGTTTATGAAAGAAAAAATTGATAGGCTACCATCCAAATGCAATTAGAAATTTCCAAGGAACTAATATACCTAGTTCTAGATTTCCTTTATATCACAGTCACCATTTCATCCATTGGTTGTTCTTCGATAAATTTCCACTTCATCTCTTACTCCAATAAATGAAGATGAATGTGTAATGTGTGAAGCACTAACAAATTACATGATCCATAATAGAATTTTAATTCATTCTTTCTATCATTATTTATCATTATTAAAAAATGGTAATCAAAAGTTATCCAATATTCTTAAATAATTATATTTTGAAGTAATTAATTAATCTCCAAATCCTCATCTAAAATTAAACTTAAACCATTCAATAAATGATTAATCATATGACACTTTCAAAATAAAAAATTTATAGCTAATATCACAAAACTTACCAAAGTAAAAATAACATTAAACTCAAAAATATAAATAAGTATCTATTATTGGTAACATACCAAATATGTTAATACCTAGGTCATATATTCTTATGAAGAATGATAATGATAAAATTACCATAAAACCTCAATAAAAACTTACCTACTTCTTGATTACTTAAAAAACAATAGATTATTGAATATATTCTATAAATCTAAAAATGATGAAAACTCTATTAATAATAAAATATAACAATTTTTAAAAAAATTATTAATCAGCCTTAGGGTCATCGATACTATCTGATTCACTTTATCCATATAAATCATCTCTTTATCCCAACATCATTATCTCAAAATCAGGAACTTACTAAGGGTTATCTTCCCTTAATCATGTGCTTTCTATAAACTATCACCTTTCCATTAAATCACTATTCTTTGACATCAAAACCATTAAACATAATATTTCAAATACTTAATGAGAAAAATTTAATAAAAAATCATTATATATTTCATAATTCGTGAATTCCAATACATGAAATCATTCTAATTAATTCTTAAACCATTTACTAGGATTCAAAATCTTATTCCTCAATACCTCGTTCCTTTCATATGTCAGTTGTAGTATCATCATAATCAATAAGAGAAAATTTACTTATACCACCTTTCTGATCCACTTATTAAAATTTCACCCTTGTAAATTTATTTTTATAATTCTCGTACATTCCACATTTATAACATTAAAAAATTGATTATTACTTAGGGAAATGATTATTCTCATCAATTATAATAACTGAAAATTTCAATTTTCATTGTAAATAAAATAATCTGTGTCATTATTATCTACACATAAAACATAATCTCATCCCTTTAATACATTCCGTTGAGATATTATTCCCACATTATTGAAATATATCTAAATTAATCTTCTTTTCTCCAAGGTCTCCACCACCCAAACTCTCAAAAAACACTATGGTTCTCTTATTTAGTGAGTTATATGGTTGGTTAAGGTTCATGTTTTTCATTCTTATGTCATGATATCTAATTAAGCATAATCAAAATATCCTTCACTCTAGTACTCATCCAATTTGGTTACACATCAATAATGATTATAACATATTCAATGTTAACAAACTTTTATCAAATTCATGAAATGGAATAAAACCAAAAACAATAGTGTGAGAACAATATTCATAATTTAAAACCATATAATCATGAAAAATCACTTATAGGATATCTATATCATGAAACATTATTTTAAATCTATGACACCATAGGCTAAACCTAGGTCATTCATGGGAATTTCTTAAATCATTAATAATGATTCATAAATAGTTTGAAAGTTTATGAAGCACATACCATGGTAATGTCAAACCATATGAACAAAAATTACCATTCTCATGCACTAAGTGAAGATCGAGTCTGTCTCAATGCACTATTTTAAGAGTTTTTACCCTTAGATACACCTATTCTAGAGCCATATTTACTTTTAAAATACAAATAGAGATGTAATTTCTTAGAATCCACTCACTCTATCCTTTAAAAACATTAAAGGATATTTCACTATGCCTAGAATTAACCTTAGACTTATTCTTTGAGATAACCTTAGACATATCCATACACATATGCCTAGGGATATCACTAATGTTTTTTCATCCTACCTTCTAAAAATTTATTAATCCTCCCTCTAATACCAACTATAATGACCCAGGATTCTCATATATAAATATTGTATCATTTTAGATGAATATTTATTATATTACACAAACACACACCTATAGATTGTAAAGGTGTAGTTCCTTTGGAAACATAGATACATACACAATTTGTCCATAAGTGAGCTACATCATCTCTCACTACGTTCTTTGTAACTATAACTCTTCTTAGACATACATCATGTAATAAATATCATCATAACCATATAAAAATAAAAATATGAAAGGGTGAGATTAGATTTTTAGTAATCGTAGAAAATGGAGATTCATAAACAAAAAAATGATAATAGGTGTATGAGAACATGTGTATAAAATATCAAAAACATATATTGCACATCAAAGATAAAAATCATGTGTAATGACATATATATTGGTAGTTCATAAGGAATGAGTCATAAATAAATCAAATAATATGATCTATTAGAGCATAACGTTGAAAAAAGTAATGGAATTGAGGCATATAAATAAAAATTGAAAATCATTTCACAATATTCGATTCATATTTCCAAGTCTATCATTATAGAATGAGTTCACTCCCCAAACCATCATATCAGTCAACGTTCAATCCCAAGACAATCATAGTGGAAAAATTCAATTACTTAACTTGTTTCCCTCCCCATTGAAGTTTTATTTATCTCATGAGATATCAATATTTACCCAATGCAATGGATAAAGATATAGGTCCCACCAATCACATAATAATAATCACACATATGTGTTCTAGAAGATCATAAAGTGTCCATTAAATCATTACCTATAAAAATAAAATAGTTTCATAAACATTTCATTATATAATAACTTCTGTAAAAGAAATATGATTTATAATAATTTCATCATAGCATAACCTGTGAAGAAACAATCGAGTTTTTTAAGCATTTTATCAGGGTATAACCGATGGAAGAGAAATGAGTTTAAAAAATGTCTTATCATCAAAAACATTAACCATTCGGATAATGAACAAGAATGGAATCATTAGATCTTATCTTAAGAGAATAATAAGTAACAAAAATGGACTTCATCATAGATATAAAATTATTTTTAAAGATCACTTGGAAAAATTCTTGAGGAATATATCCATTCTACTTTTAAAATCACCTTTATAAAATAGATAACATTTTCAAAATCATTTTATTTGAAAATAAACAAGAAAAATCATAAAGGAATCCATATAAACAATTTGAAACATTTCTTGAGGAAAATATCCATTCCAATTTTGAAAACACTTTTTCAATAATAATGAAATTTTAATATCTATTTCTTTTAAAATAACCTTGGAAAATTATAAAGAAATATTTATAAATCATTAAAAACATTTCTTAAGGTAAATAACCTTTCATTAAAAGTAACATTTTTAAAATTAGTAATTCATAAAATATTTTGAAAATCATTTATAATGAAAATATTCTTGGAAATTTATTATGGAATATTTTGAATAATGAGTGGTTCTGATGATAGAAAATACCATTCATTTCATATACTTTTGAAAAAAAATTCCATTATCTTTTTTGGTAAATTTAAAATGGAAAATGATTGGAAAATAACATGAAGTTTCCTTTTATTTTTTTTTGAAAATACATACATGGGTAAAAGGATTTTCAACTGAAGAGGGAAATAAAGTCAGTTATATTTAAATAAATTATTTTAGAATATTGAGTAGATAATTAGAAATAAAATATAGGGAAATAATTTATTACAAAGGAATAACTTATTTATAAGAAAACTCCTAAGTTTCTTAAGATATGGATCATAATAATTCATCATTAGAAGCACAAACACAAACAATCCTGATAAATAATAATATTATATAATAAAACAATTACCACTTTGGTAAAATTGAATTATAATACCCATGAAATAATAAATTTAAATGAAACCTAAAATTTCATGTATATAATGATATTAATTCTATGACATGTAAAATGGGAAGTATATACACCTCATAAAAGAAGATAGGTGCATAATTCAACATATGTCTCAAAGAAAGAAATTTGTGAAAAAACACCCATACCCCTTTTGTAATATATTAAAATGAAACATTAAATATTATGAAAATAAGTAGATTAATTATATAATATTTCAAATTATAATTATATGAACTACTCAAAATAAACAATTGATAAATATGGTATACGCCTCCAAAAAATAAAAGAATGACCTGAAATCCCTTACCTTAAGTCTCTATTTCCTTAATACACCTTCAATACTACAATATAATAAATATTAGATTATTATAAATCTATTATAGAACCATAATTATAAATATCATACAATTTATGATTTACTTATGACCATATACTAATAGTTTATTAACAGTTCCATGTAAAAATCATGTTTTGGGTAATAAATGCTTTGTTTTTCATGTATGTTTTTGTTTGGTATTTTGTATCATTTTAAAATGATCATGGTTGAATCATACACATAATGTTAACCATGATATAAATATATTATTTATTCTTTATATATGTATTTTGTGTAATCCGTAAAAGATAGAAAATTAAATACATGGTTCATGGTGACGGTAGGCCATACGTAAGCATGAATGGTATTTCCATTTTCTTGATGAAATGAAATAAATAAGGGTAAATAATATATTGAAATTATATAATCATTTTTATTTCATATATATCAAATATTATTATTTAAACTTGTCTTTATTACCTTCCATGAAAATAATATGTGAAAAACGAATCACATTGCTTCATAAGGTGGCATTTCACTGTACACATGACCGACATTATCATATACCCCGTAGAATGATAAGTAAGAAGGTATATGTGATATAATAATTCTATAAGTATAATTATATTAAAACATATTATATTTATTCATTTAATTTATACTAATTTCCATCCACATAAAACAAAAAATAAAAAAACATCACATCAGTTCACAAGGCGTTAGACCATTGTACCCATCAGTGACTCTATTGTATTAGAATAGGTTAGGAGGTAAGAAGGTATGTGTGAAATTATAATTATAGAGGTATAATAAAATAATAAATATAATATATAAATATTAAATTCATATGTATCTCCATCCATTATATGTAGTGATGGAAAACAAATAACATCGGTTAGAGAGGCAGTAGATGGTCATACACACAAATGATGATTTCATATCCCATTTGACGGAAGTGGAGAAGGATTTAGGTTTTTAAATTAAAATAATAAAATAATAAAATATTATTATATGAAATAAACTAAGGACAATATATCAGCATGGTTTTATTCTAATGACATAAATTGTCCTTATAAATTCTTTAAAATTAAAGGCAAATTTCAATAAAAATTATTATTTTGACTATTCACTATAAAATTAATATTTTTAAAAAATTATAAAGAGTTCACTCAAAAATATTTTTTAAATTTAGAGTCCAAAAAGAACTTTTTTTTCAAATAAATTTTCTAAAAAATAATTTTTTATTTGTTCACAAAAATAAATAAAATTAATTTTTTAGAAAAATGTATTTTTTAAGAACTTAAAGATTTTACTAAAAATAAAGTGCTTATTTACAAATGTATTTTATTTATACAAATCCTTAATAATTATTTTTTTAAATGTGGTCTCTCTTACTCATGATTCTATGTTTAACAACTTGGAATCAATAGTTATGTTACATAATAATATTAAATGTTTTTGTTGTTCATTAATAATCAGTGTTGCGGGTAATGAAAGCTATAAAATGAATTATATTTACTCTAAAAATACTTCATAAAATCTCGAGGTGTGAAATTTTCACCAAAAAATTTTGACCATATGGGTTATTGGGTTTCACAGAAATCTCTCTCTATGATCCAGAATCTCTACTGGTTTCTCCTCATAAGAAAGATCTTACTGAAGTAGTACAACATCTGATTTAAGTATATATAAAGGATTAGTAATTTACTTCCACATGAGAGATACATGGAACACATCATAAACTTGAGAGATATTTAGTGGAAGTTCCAATTGATAATCTATAATTATGATATTATTTAGAATTTATAAGGGAATAATATATATATATGGATTATCTTTCCCTTCATTCCAAATCATAGAAACCACTTTGAATATGATATTCATAGGAATACCATGAAACCAACATCAGACTCTATATTTCTTCAAATAATGTCATCTTAAAATTTTTATCAACTCTGAGTTTTCTTTATGTTTTATTTAATGGATCTAACATTCTGTTCCATTTTCTTATCAAGACCAGTTCCCAATAAATTTATTTCTCTTATTTCATCATTAGATATTGGAGTTGTGTACTTCCTTCAATATAAGTATTCATAAATATACATATGAATGATTGAGTATAAGCTATTTTTTATGAAACTATAACAAATGAAAGATTTAATACAAAAAATTGAAATCTATAGATAAATTTCTCAACAAGTATTATAATGTTTAATGATCCTCTCAAACTAAACATCCCTGTAAGGTTGATAAACATGACTCAAAGTCAACTATGTATCCAAATTTTGTTGAAGGATTTTATAGAACATTGTGAAAAAACACAGATCTTGACAATATTTTATTGAGAGTGGTACTCCATAAAATATCATATATTTCTTTAATGTATAACCATGTAATCTGATCAAGGGAGAAAGCATCTCTAATAGTGATAAAATACACTAATTATGTAAGAAATTTGGCTACAAACCCAATAGGATAATTGCATTTAGATGCTTTGGTATGTGAGATGATGAAATCAATGGTACTGTTTTCTTATTTCCATTCATATATGTGTAATGGGTATAAAAAACCATTGAAATATTTTTCTCTCATCCTTAACTTGACGAGACACTAATAATCAAGATACTTCCTATTCAATATACCCTTTCATGTTATCCCACCATAAATATTCTTTCAAATCTCTATACATATCTGTGATTCCTAAATGGATAAAGAATGTTAATCTATTTTCTTTATCCAACATCTCCTTCTGGAACATTGGTATTGTTGAGACACATACTAAGTTCCTAAAACTCATCATTCCCATATTATCATACTTGAACTTAGTAATATTCCCCACCTTCTTCTATAATTGAAAATCTTCCTTCTACACCTTTATAATATTCTCACTATTGGATAGTTGAATATTAAACTAATAAAGATATTATTTTTAAAATTTCATCATGATTTGAAGATCATTGTAATAAAATTCATTAAATATTTTATATCTTTCAATATTTATCCCATAATGACTAGCATAGTATTTATGATGTAGACCATCAACCCTCTTGTTCACATTCTCTTGATGTTAATTTATTAAGAGTTATATTATTTGACTAACTCCAACCACTATATGTATAGAATATTCATCTCTTTATAAATAAATATATACTTCATGATTTTATGATCAATATATATCACACCATTCACCATATAAATAATTCCACCATATCAACAAGTCATAAATAACCACTACTAACTCCTAATCATGTGTCAGATAATTTTTATAATTAATTTTCAATTATATAGTGGAATAAGATGTAATCATATCATTCTACATGAGGAAACAAACTAGTCCCTTTCATTATTCATAGCTTTATATCCCAAACCCTTCTCGGTTATAGGGTAGTGTAAGAATAGGTTCATCAACCATCCTTCTCTTAATTTCTCTAAACTTGTCCTCACATTCATCTATGCATAAGAATATAACCCCCTTTTGAGTCAAATTAATGAGTGGATTAGATATTCATGAGAAATATCAAAAAAAAAGCATCTATATTATCCCACCAAACTAAGAAAAATAAAAATATTGATTATTATTTTTGGTCTCGTCTATTTCTCAATAAATTCATTATTGGAAGGATCCACTAATATACCCTCAGTTGAGATTATATGACCCAAGAATGAAAATTTATATTGACAAAACTCCCACTTGGTGAATTTAGAATAGAACTTATCATTCTTCTATGTATTCATCACAATTCTAAAATATTCTTTATGATCTTCTAGTCTCTTGGAATATATAATAATATCTTATATAAGGACTACAAAAAACTCGCCAAATTAATCACTAAATACCCTATCATTAAAAAATGAATAGAGTAAGAGAATGAACTAGTATAAATAGAATTACTAACAATTACTAATGAAAATACCTCATACATAATGATTTTTTGGATTTATCCCCCTTCTTGACTCTTAGGTTATCATATACCTATCAAATGTCAATCAGAGAGAAATATTTATCACTAAAAAATTGACCAAACAGGTCATCAATATGGGTTGTTGGATACATGTTCTTATTTATCTTGTTATGTTCATAATCAATTCAAATAAACATTGAACCATATTTATTCATAATAAAAATAATATTTTCACCCCATAGTTTTTCACTAGATTGAACTATTCCTCTATCAAGATCCACTTGAAGTCTCTTATTTAACAAATAAATATCAATTTGGTCCATTCTATATACAGTCTTCAAAATTGGAGTAGAACTAGGTATGCGTTAAATTGAAAACACAAAATCTATATTAAGGGAAATTATAGAAAAATATTATAGAATGACATCAAGAAACACATATACAATAGGCCTATCTTCAATTACGACTTTCTACCAGCCATTTGAGATACATATCCCACACAAAAAGGTAAAAATATATATGATGGAAGTAAATTACCTTGCGATAAGAGGTTAATCCTTGCACTGATAAATAATCATATGATGAATCAAAATATTTAATATGAATTACCTTCCTTGATAATTGACATGATATATATATTAAGAGAGCTAATAAATTCCCAAAATTACTTGAAATTTTACTAGAGGAATAATAAAAATATTTAATGGAAACACATTCTAACAAACTTCAAGTGGAAGGAGCTATGGATTTTAAATGCGATCATGTTACCATTATAAGTTTTCTCTGCCAACTCAACCTTTTATCATTGAGGTGGGGAAGATATACCCTAGTAAAATTATTAATTTATAAAATACTGGGTAGTAACTGAATCAAATAAAACATTTTCACAACATTAATGGATGATAAGTATACCTTTCACCACATCAATATGGACTTTATACATAATAGTAGTAATGTAATATGCTTGGAATTCCCCCACTAGATTCTTCTATGGAAAATCCCTTTATTTATAGAGTAAATAATTTTAATAATTCCCCGTATATATATAGTTGATTCACTATATGTAAGTGGTTTCAATCTTTTCCTTACTGTATTTATCCAAATTACACAAATCTCTACAGCTAAAAAAATTCAATTCCCTTAAAAAATTTCCTAGGATGTTTCATTCCCCAGTTTTTACATGATGGAAACTACTTTATTCTATTCATATTATTTTATGTACTTATTTTTTCATGGTGTTTATCTAACATATTAATCTATTTATTTTCATTTAACACATTGTATTTAGAAAATTATTTCTCGATCATAGTGGAAAATGATACTATATCATTATAAGATGATTTTTCCAAGAAACTAGTTCCCTTTAGATACTCAGCTTACTACCATCATAGAAATTGTAAATATTTCTTTCCAAATTAAATATGAAGTATAAAAAATTCTTGGATAATATTTTAACATTATTTTTACACTCTTATATACATTATATACCCTTTTGTTTTAAATCTAGAAACTTCCTCTCTATTTCAACTCGATCTTCACTGTGGAAGTATTTCATGAATAATTTCACATTAAAAGTTCTTTATTCCATTATTTATATATCTTTATAATATTTAGTATTTGAGATAAATTACCACCATTGATCATAATATAATATCAAAAAAATATAGCACTGGAATAAACATTTCACTTCCATCGCATCCCAAATCTATGAATATCTTTTTAAGGGATATAATACACTTCTTAATTACCAATGGATTAGTTACACTATTGATATATGAAGGATTATATCACATAAATCAGTCCAATATAGATGAGTCTTGTTTTGGGACAACCATTTTCTCTATATGGGCATGGTTATTCATCATAACCAGAGTCAAAACCCCTAAAATATCCACAATCTACTCAGTTCCAATAGTTAAAATATTTTCATTCTAAATAGGGAAATCCCCAAAATTCCTATGGTTGTTGATTATTTTTAAATTATTAGGTTCCACCTCTAAATAATTTAGGACACTATGTTATCTCATTATCATCATGAATATTGATACATAAAACAAAATTCCCAATAATGAAAAAAGGTCTCAAATATTATATGGGATTCCCATTATTCTCATGTTAGCTGTGTTCATTTAAAATCTTGTTCTTATGTTTTGTATTGAAATTTATCTAATAAAGACTATATAATTCCAAATAAAATAACTTAGATCCAATGAATACATTATTACATTGATACAAGATACAAGGGATACCACCATGTAGGATTGATCATTACAGCAATCTTCAAAAACCAGATACATACATAATTTTTTTATGACATTGGAAATATAAAATACATAGCATATGAAACATTCTTATATCCTTTATATTATTAATAATAATATTATAAATAGTCTAGAAAAATGAAAAAAATAAATGGAGATCACATATTCTTATAAATGGTTACATATAGTAGAATCTATCATTAGTGAATAAGGAATATTCAATATGGAATGATAAATAACTAAAAACACATTCCATTTAACTAGTAACTTGATAAAAAAATGAAACCCTTGATAATATCTACGTAGTAATCTGACAGATTATAATAACTAAATTATCAATAAATAAGATTTTTAATATTGGAGATCATTCCTTTTTAAATCATTATATCATTTCCATTAAAGCTTTATTCTAAATTAGTATAATTAATGGGTAGATATACACAAAAGAAACTATTTAATTTTTTCAAATATTTTGTCACATAAGAATGATTGATACATCAGGGGGATATCTATAATTGATCCTGACCCATTAATATATTTTCAATGAATTCCTCTTAAATTAAATGATCAATTTAATTAAAAACAATATTATTTATTAAAAAAATTCTTTATTTTATAAAGAATACAAAATATAAATATTTCCCCATTCAATCATATAACTTTCATAGTACAACAACATATGTTGAAATGGTATCTCATTTAGTCAAATATCATATCCATAATAAAAATTATATTAATATTTAAGAGATATGTAATATTTAATGAACATTTATCATAAGAAGTTGATTGTTTTAGGAGAAATTTTGTGACCTAAAAAATATTTAATGTATAAAATATAGCCATCTATTCTAAAAAAATATTGGTTTTGTAATAAAATATTATCCTTTTAAGAATAAATTAAAATAGAAGTGAAACATTGAAATTAATTTTCATTAATGTGTTTTTTTGAAAAACCAGTCAACTCTTTTAAAAACAATCTAAATATTTTAAATTGGTTATGGTGGTGATATAGCCCATTAAATCCATATACATTAAAAAGAAACATTCCATTTGATTTTTTTTTGAAAATAAAGTAAAAAATTAAACTTTCAAAAAAACTAGAAAGATTCCTTTAAAATCATTTAAAATGTCCAAGATAAGATATATTTTCCATAACATATCATTTTTGAAAATAAAAAGGGGTTTCATAAACAATTTTTGAAAAATATTGATATAGATGAAAAATATACCTGATCAAAAGAGAAATAAGGTAGACTTTTGTTTTTAAAATTTATTTGATTGATTGAAGTTCCCAAGTGAGGTATATTCATATGGAAATATGGAAACATCTTAAATTTAAAAATAATAATAATAATAATCGATGGATTTTAAGAAGGATAGATTATAATTTGTTTTCAAAGGAAAATATAAGCTATCCCATTAAAATGAGATTGGAAAAAAAATTCTTACATATTTAGTGATTTTTTTAATTATAAACTCTTGAAGGAGTAAAATTAAATTGAAACTTTAATAATCAAAAACTAAAATATATTCACGCTGAAAACATCAGAGGGTAATTTTATACATCAGATAAAATTAAATTCTTACACAATATGAATTATGTCTCAATGAAGTGAAAATTGAGACGAAATATCTTACCTTTTGTTCGACATGCATCAAAAGTTATTTTAGGATCATTTATAATTTTTTTATTTATTATAATTACATTCCAAAACCATATTAATTTATATAATATATTATATGAATAATTTATGACATTTTGTCTCCAATTTCATAATTATATTTAATCATTTTCAATATTTCAGGTGTTAAGTGCATCATTTTTTCGAGTGTGTATCAATTTGATAATTTTTGTATTTTCATATTGATATTTATTATATAATATAAGTAAAATTATTTATTACATAAAAATCATTTATATTAAATATTTATATATTTATAATCATTAATAAGATTTAGATATTTAAAAATGAATGACACCATTCATGGAGACGAAAGGTCGTATGTATGCATTAACACTATTTTTGTTTTTTAACAGTTAAAAATAAAGAATGTTAATTAATTATAAAAATTTAAAAGATAAATTTTATATCTTATATATCTTATATATTAATTAAATATATCTTTATTACCATCCATGTTAATATAAAAGGAAAAATGGTTTACATTTCCTTGTGGAGGTAGTAGTGAAAATGTACGCATTAGTTACACTATCATTTTCCAACATATTGGAAGGTATCAGGTTAGATAAGAAAATATAATTTCTTAAGAATAATTTTTTCATAAATATCATATATATTAATTAGTTATATATTTATAACCTTCTATATAATTTTGTATTGAAATACAAATTACACTGCTATGTGGAGATAGTGAGTCCTACATACACACGAGTGATATCTCACTTTTCACAAAATAGAAAAAAGATGGGATATTGTTTTACAATAAAAAAAATATAATTATATTTATGTTATATGATTTATTATTTTATTATTATTATAATATATTTATAGGAAGTATAAAAATAAATAAAATTTAATGATTCTGTAAGGACGATCACCTCTTCTTTGGTAGAATATGTTATTTCTATTATCATGGATTAACTTTGACATGACACCTCTAAGAAGATTTTTTCTCTCCTACCTCATGTTCTAGGGTTTCTTTTAGTGGTTAATTAGGAGGGGGAGGCATGTGCACCACTTCTGGAAGTATCTCCACTTCCCCCTTCTCTTCCTCCTTCTCTAATTCTTCTCTCTTCACTTCGTGCCTTCCTTATCCCTCCTCACCCACTTTTGTTTTTTTCCTTTGTTCCTATTTTTCATTTCAATGGAATTTTGGTTTGTCTCGGTGGTGACTTCTTCAATTGGGGTCGGTGGTCCAAGAAAGGTGATGCTTTTTTCTAAAGGCCCTTTTGGTCATACTCTCCCTTGTTTTGTATATTATTACTCTACTCACCCAGTTATTTTTATAAGGTTGTTCAAGGATGCTTTGGTAGGTGTTTTTTGTTTAGTTGATGGTGATCTAAGGGGCATTCACATTTTCAGATTTGATCCGTATAATGACCCTATTTTGATGTACATGGAAACTAAATTAAATTTTTGGAATACATAAAACATTACACATACACAGTCCCCATGAATGTATTAGTTTAGTGCCTTTGGGAATTTGGAACTCATTCATCTGATTTGGTTAATAATATTCAACATCTCCAAGAATGATCTTCTCCTTTAGTACCCCTATATAAAACGATTCTTTATAACCTAAGGAAAAGAGAACATATAAAGGGGTGAGCTTAAATTCTCAGTAAGGGTATAGAAAAGAAAATATATAGGCATATACTTAAAATAAGGCTATGAGAACATGACCATGAAAATAAAAGATCATACTCTGTATATAAAAAATCATGGAATAAATTTTGTCAATTTATAAGACTTGAATCATAAGGGAATCAAAGAACATAATCCATGAGATCATAACATTAATATAAAACATTAAATTGTGTAATAAAAATCAACTTGTAACTTTGTGAACATGTATAAATAGTAACAAGTTAAACCATTAAGGACATGAAATTAGGCTATAACCTAAACATATGGACATAGAAACTAGGTCCACTCGTATAATTATGGACAAGAAAACTAGGTCCATGAATAACATTGTGAACATGAAATCAGGTTCACAAATAATATATATTCCTAATGAGTTAAATGTCATTACCCAATGCATTTGAAAGAGATATAGTTCCCACCCATCACATAATGAAAACCATACATACGTGTGCCATAAGAAAATAAAATAATTCGTTATTTTAGAACCCATGGAATGAAATGGATTCAATCCTAATATAACCCATACCAAGAAAATATTATCATAAATATCATTTCATCATTAAATGGAATCAGTTTAAAAAGATCAAGAATGATAAAATTAAATAATACCTCCAGTAAAACATAAGTAACATAAAATAACTTTATCTTAAATTTAAAATAATTGTGAGAGGACACATGAAAATAATTTTAGAGGAAATATCATTTTTTATTTGAAAAAAAATATTTTTGAAATTTAAAACATTTTTAAAACCCTTTTCATTTAAAATAAACATGAAACTTGTAAAGAAATATTGAAATTTTTTTGGAAAATTTATTCATTAAAAAAATATGAACGAATCTTGAAAATTTCTTGGAATCCTTTTTCTTTGAAAACGATTTTAAGTGATTTTTAAAAGCATTTTTTGGGGAAAATAAAATTTAAACATTTCAAAGTTTCCCATACAAATTTGAAACATTTGAATCATAATACCCATGAAATATTAACATTATAAGAAGCTTAAAATATCATGACAAGAATTATATTCTAGATATATCATATCAAATGGGTGTTCATACACCTTTTAAAATAACATAGGTGTAGAAAAAAATATGTGTCTCAATGAAGGAAAATTGAGACACAACTACCTTACAAATTTGGTAACTTTTTAACCACAAAAGACCATGACATAGAGATCATGAAATGGATATGTATATTACCATAACTTAAAGTACCAAAATCATTTAATATATTCATGAGTAGTATGTACACTATGTAGAAGCGAAAAGTGGTGTATAAGGCATGTTTCCCACAAAAATAAATGTGAGGCATAAATCCCTTACCTTAGGTGTGGATACCATTTTATGTATCATAAAATTATGAAGAATGGATTAAATAATGTTATTAATTTATTACAAAATCATATTTAAATTTATGATATCATATATGATCATATTAACACTCTTTTAATAATATTTCGTTATTACGATTGTTTTCGGTGTTAACTACTTCATTTTATAATGCATATTTTGTTAAATAAGATCCGATTGTTCTTCAAAGGTGTTGGTTCATGAATAAATTGAAAAGGAAAAGTAAATACTCACATAATTTTGGAAAAGGAAAGAAAAAAAATCGATAAAGGATTTGGAGAAATTTTTTGAATAAGACAAATTTGGAAAAGGACCCAAAGTGCTCCGCCTACTAAATCCTGGGAACAGTTTGTAGATGGCGTCGCCCGCAAACTGAGTATTATGAGAAATGGAGGTAGATAATTACACCTACACATATTCCAGTCACTGCAAACCACGTCATTGGTAAAATGGAGGTAGAGAATTCAACCCCGCATACCGTCACCGTGAACCTTTTCGTTGTTCGAATTGAGGTGGAGAGACTCACCCATTGTTACCATCCCCACGAACTCAACAGTTGGTGGATGATGAAAAACCAGTGGTTCCCTACGAACAAGAAAATGTCATTTGAAGGATTGAGGCAGTGATATTCGCCACTGCGAACTGAAACCTGACAAGCTTCTATTGACCGAGTCATCCACATGCTGTATGATCTCCCCATGGGATTCCATAAATGGTTTTGGAAGATCTACAGATACAGCTTCCTCGACACTCTATAAAGGGAACCTAAGGGGAGTCAATAGTGGGACCAAACTTGAGAGGATTGGAAAGACTTTTAAGATAGATTTATGAAGAGATCGATCGATGAGGCGCATACCTCTTCTGATGAATTGTTGTAGGAATGAACCCAACACAAAGACTAAAAATATGGAAACCAAATATTAATCGGTAGACCAAGAACCCAATTGGAAAATGGTGAACCATATCATAGTGGAGGATGAACTTCCTTCGAAGAGAATTATCAATGCCCCTTATTCAATCCAACACTCAATGTAGCACAAGGATGCATAGGTGGACCCTACGCCGTGTAGCACCTTTCTACATAGATGGAACTTGGCAATGAGTTGCATCATGCTACATAGCCAGAAACAATTCACACATAGAAAAAAACTCTGAAACAAACATACATTTCTGAGTACTGTCATGGTATGTAGAGGTACTTACACTAACATAGAAAGAATCTATGTTCGT
The DNA here is from genome assembly GCA_963277665.1 of Viscum album. Classification (NCBI taxonomy): domain Eukaryota; kingdom Viridiplantae; phylum Streptophyta; class Magnoliopsida; order Santalales; family Viscaceae; genus Viscum; species Viscum album. The sequence continues at coordinate 530,325,394 of OY728128.1, forward strand.
ACCCCCCCCCACATGAAGAAACAATTCAGAAAATGGGGTACCCTTGAATATTCCACTCTCCAACTTTGAAAATCTCCTTCCATTTCTGCTGCCTAATCTGAAAACCATATATGAACCAGTCTAACAGAATCATGCCTATACCTCTTTTGATGGCACAATAACCATATGATAAAACCACTAGGTTCATCGACATGCCCTTTTGAGTTTACATACACATGATAAGAAAAGATGTGTGGGTAATCCCTTTAGCAGTTAGATACCGTGAGAATTCCCTAGGTTTACATTCCCAAGGTAACATGGTGATTGAACTTGGGATACTCACATGTACCTACCTGTTCTATAGATCATGGGTAATCACTGGATTTCTCATTCAATGAGTGAGAGAGATAATTTAAAAGGATATTACCAGATTTCCCCTTTGATGGGGATACATGCTTCTCCCCTTTCCCAAAACTCATTTCAAGGCTCTCCTCCCAAGGTATGTACCTAACCTTTCCATAGGAGGTGTCACTCTTAATCCTCTTTGACTCCACCTGATACATGTCTGAATAAATCATCATACATGGCTATCTAGAATGTCAACATGGGAGATAAAATTGGCACATTCAAATCCCCTTTTCTCTCTCTCCCTTTCATCTTTTGTACCATCTATCAGTAGATGATGTTGGACATGATATCTTCATATCCAATACCTCATCTTTTTTCTCACACTGATAATGACTCACATGGTTCTAGAGGTTGGTGGTGATCATAACATCCGCATAACCCAAAATCATGGGAATCCTCTTAGGTGTATGCCCCAACCAAACTTCCAAATCATTATGATTCAAGATCCTCTTCATGGTTCACTATTGGAAAATGGGTCTATACCCATACATCTATACCCATAGTTTATTTTAACCATTGGAATAGTTTAAATATTGTGATCTATACCTATTATTTTGCTAAAAATATGGGTATAAATTACCGATTTCACAATTTTATCAATATCTCCTCCATATTTTTAATTCCCCCTTGTGGACCCTATCCTACACTCCCAGATCTCCATCTCTCGGCCCTATCCTCCTGTCCCCGACCTCGACCTCCTCGAACTCCCTACCTTTACCCCAACCTCAACATCCCAACCTCCATCTCCTGGCCCCTTCCCGTCTTGACTCCCTCTCCTCTGATGATTTCCCCCTCCCCTCTCATCTCTTTCTCCTCCATCGACATCCCCCCCTCTTGGCTCCCTCTACTTCTGTGATGTCCCCCTCTCCTCTAGTGATGTACCCCCAACCGCCTTATCCTCTCTAACCATACGTGAGACCCCCCATATCCAAACACCCAATGTGATGTCCCCATCTCTCAGATCCCTCTCATCCCACCATTACCCAAGAATTTATTGAGGGTTCTTGGTAAGTACTTCTAGGTAAGCATTCATATTATTTTATTCTTCAATTTCATAGAGGTTTCCTCTCTCATGTTTCCTGATTTCATTCGGTCAAACCTTATGGGTTTTGAGGTTCCCCAATTCCAACTTTGTTCCTTGTTTCTAGGGAATATCATGGTTCTCTCGGGTCCACCTTGGATGTGTTTTGGCATCCACTACCGAAGGAAAATAGGTATGGATCATCTTGGTTCATCTTCCATCCTCTGAGGTTGTTTTATTTTACTCTCATTGATTTTCATAATTTTATTTGGGGATTTTGATGATTTATGTGCCTAGAAAAAATCTATATTAGGTATAAATTGCATGAATAAAACTACTTTACATCTTACATATCTATTTGTGTGTGTTTTATATCTCATATTATGTGGATATGTTCAACATTAATCCTTTGGAATAATTATCTCATGTTTTTTGTCGATGGATGAGTGGGGGATATGGTGAGAAACAATATATTATAAAATAGATATATCGATATAATTGATTTTTTATTTTGTTTTGGTATGTTCAATTATATTTTTCAACTTAGCCTAGTGTATGTCTGAGTTTAGTTTCATTGAATATTATTTTTATTATTATTTTTTTGTTTTGAATTGATGTAAATTATATTAATCTCATTTGGATTATTTATCTTTTTTAATTCTGTTTATTTGATGGTTCATGGATGTCTAACTTATGGGTGACACATTCTAGATTCTCAATAACTGATTCAATGTCTTTAAAACAATCTAAAGGATGAAATTATTCTGAAGGTGATGTTTTGTTATGATATGCTAGTGGTTTCTATCTAGTAGTGACTATAAACAACTTATGTGAGATTTTTGGTTTCTCTCCACTGTACATTTCATTTTAGATTAATGAAATTTAAAGTATATACTCACCAATTCTAAAAGGATTCAATTAAACATCCACAAATATGCCCAATTTTCTTCTTATACTAACCAATATATTTGATTTTCCTTAATAATTATTTTTTGGATTATCTATTGATTGTAAAGAAACATCATTCCTTTCTGTTTTTATATAGATTCACAAATTAAGAATATGTTTTTTTTGGAAAAAATGAAAATTCTCCATGGGTTTCGGGTATGTTTTATTCTATTTCAATTCTCTCTTTTTTTAATTTAGGGGTTTTGGGGTTGAGTTTTCTATGTTTTTCTAGAGTATTTTGTGCCTCGCTGTAGTAGTTTTGGGTTTCCATTTTCAAAGGTGACTTTAACATGTATGAATAGGTTGGCATATACATATATAAGTTCTAAAATATATATATATATATTCTCTAATGGAGGTATGAATATATATATTTGGGCTAAGTGTGATTATGTATATATATGAAAAATGCAATTTTGTGTAAGGTCAAGTGTTATATGCATGTATAAGTATATATGTAAGGATCCCCTTGTACTTATTTGGCCATAAAATTATATACATAGGGGATAAGTTTTCTTATACATATGTGAAAGTTCATATGAATGAAAGTGGTAAATGGATGATTCAAGTCACTATCTTCATAATAAGAGAACCTTGAGTTCGTGGTAGGTTCCCCTATGCATTGACCTTTAAATTTAAAGAATCATTGATTTCTTGATTTCACACCATGTTTTTGTACAAAATAATGATATAGATCAGTTATAATAATTGTTTGATATGAAATAAATTTTTTACCAAATTGAATCAAATCGAATCAACATAACCTGATCCAAATCAAAACAAACCAATTTAAATGAAGCCAATATGAACTCATTAAAACTAAATTGAATGAAATAAGACATGATATAAGTAGGAAAAACTAAAATAATCATAATTGTATTAACCTACAAAGAGTAAAATTGAATATTCCTAAATGAATATACAATAAATTAATTATATATACCATAAATATAAATTAAAACTAACCACATTGAAAACAAATCATAAACTTTTGTACCGAAGAGTATCATACATAATCAGTATAATCTAGTTAAACCTCTCCTGGCGTGCCTCAATTAGGATTACAACAAAGATAATGAACCAAGATAAACCACAGGAAACCAAACAAAAAATCATTATGTTGAGTAAACCCAAAATTATTTGAACTAAATAAAGTGTCACCATACAAACCCACAATAGATTTAATAAAACCAAATAAAAAATATTTTTTTAAAAACAAATCACAAACTAACCGAACCTTAATGGTATAAATTTAATTCAGATCAACCAAAATAGATCTAGAATGATCAAAATCAAGAAAATATAATTCAAATAGAAAAAAATTGAATAAAACTAAATTAGAACAAGAAAAAATAATCTAGCTTGAACTAATATGATATTGAAAATGGTGAATCAAATTGGACCATATATAATGAATTCAAACATATAAGACCGCAACTGACATGAACTATACTAAACTAAACCAAACTAATATCAACCAAATGTAATCAAAGGGAATTTTTTAGATCCCAAATGAATGAAATTTTCCAAGAAAATATAAAAAAAACCACTACTGGAAAACTAACATATACCAACGGTTTGGAACTGTTGGTATATGCCTCCAAACCGTTGGTATATCCTATACCAACGGTTTGGAGAACCGTGGCCAAGTAAGCCGTTGGGATAGGTCTATACCAACGGTTTTCCCCAAATCGTTGGTATAGACCTATCCCAACGGTTTTGGAAACCGTTGGTATAATTAATATGAAAATATTTACCAACGGTTGTGGAACCGTTGGTATATGTATTTCAAAAAAAAACATTCGCTGGGATTTGATCCCAGCACCTCTAGTTTATTATTGAACGACTTAACCACTAACCTAACATGACTTTTGTGTATATAATTACATAAATATATATATGTATTCTCATAATTATATTAAATTTTGATTTATATAATGTTCTGGGTAAGAAGAAATGATAAAAAATCAAAGGATCTATTCCAACGGTTGTCAAAACCGTTGGTATAGACCTATTCCAACGGTTTTGACAACCGTTGGAATAGATTTTGAGCCTGGATTTGATTCTGGGTGAAGGTTGAATCATGGGTGACCTTTCCCAACGGTTTTGGCAAACCGTTGGGAAAGGTATACCCTTTCCCAACGGTTTTGGCCAAACCGTTGGGAAAGATGTCCACAAATTGGACCTTTCCCAACGGTTTGGCCAAAACCGTTGGGAAAGGGTATACCTTTCCCAACGGTTTGCCAAAACCGTTGGGAAAGGTCCCCACAATGTGGGTTTTCCCAACGGTTTGGCCAAAACCGTTGGGAAAGGTCCCCACAATGTGGGTTTTCCCAACGGTTTGGCCAAAACCGTTGGGAAAGGTCCCCAAAAATGTGGGCTTTCCCAACGGTTTGCCCAAACCGTTGGGAAAGGTGGCATCAAAGTGGGATTTCCCAACGGTTTGGCCAAACCGTTGGGAAAGGGAACCTATACCAACGGTTTTTATGAACCGTTGGTATAGAAGCGTTGGGAAATGTCAGATTTCCAGTAGTGAACTGAAAAAACTAAATCTAATTAAAATGTCTTGAACTAACTTATATCATACAAAACAAAACATATCTATAACTCTAGCCAAACTTATTACCAGAACCAAAACATGCATTTTTGGATTGATGAATATAGCAACGAAGATAATCATTACTATCCCAAAAAATGAGCGATTATTAGGGGCAATCTTATTCAAAACCCTTAACTAGTAAAAATATCCTCTTTGGGATCCATTAATCAAGATAAATAGTATATATCTAGATGAGATATTTCTAAAACATGCACTGGATTATGTTGTATCAAATACTCCCATACTTATTGTAACACCCCAAGATTTCATAGTGCGTTATTTCTTCAAAATAATTCAATAACTTGCACTACACGCAACACCGATTTCAAGTGCACCATGACTTACCAAACTAGCCGTTCAAAAGAGGTTATGAATAATATTAACTGAATTTTGAACATTATATAATCTTTATAATTTTAGAATCCATATTATGAGTTTCTTAGACATAATCTAAGAACAAACTCATTTTCAGTATTGCACTTTTACAAACATTTAATAGTGAACACTTTTTAAATCCAATATTTTAAACTTTTATATATTCAATTTGACTAAATAAATTTACTTTTTAGAATGGGGACATCAAAAATTTACAATGAAACATCCCAAGATTCCACGGTATGTTTCCCTTTGAATAATGCAATGGCGTGCATTGTACGCAACTTCGAGATTCTAACACACCACAACCAATCAAACTAGCCGTTATGAATAGTAATACCTACTTTTTGAAATTTTATAAATTTTATCTTTCGAAATGGACTTAATTTTTGGATTCATTATATCGAAATTAGCTTAGGGTGAAATTTTGGTACTTTTCGGATAACTTTCATATTTTGATGAATAGTGAAAATTACTAAATTTTAATTAAAAACAACTTTTTTAATCCAAATAATTAATATTGATAAATTATTAATTTGAGTGGTTTTAAAATATATTTAGAATATATTTTTACCATTTAATACAATGTTGGTCATTGGATGTAATTTCACATTTAAACCAGACATAAACAAGTGTCAATCTTTTGATACTTATTATCTCTTAAAAACACGCCATTTGTTTTGACGATGAGAATTAATTTTTAAATTAATTAATGCAACTGATATGTTCTGAATTTGGTAAAATAGACATCATTTTTGAATTCATAATATCAAATATATATTAGGCCTAATTTTTGGTATTTTTATGGAAACTTTAATTTTTTGATTAATAGTGAAACCACTAAGTGGTAGTTAAAAACTTGAATTTTTCATAAAACATAATTTTACCACTTCTGTGAGTGGAATTTTGAAAATCCGAGAGACACGGTTAATATCATGGAGTAAAATGTGGTTCAATGAGATCAAAATAATTTTTGGTGAATTGTAACTTTTTACTTTTATTTACCACGGTTAAAAGTAAATAGGGTAATTAAGGGTAAAAATGATATTAATATTACCCTAACACATGTCCTAATTCTATTGGATAAGCTTAATTCGACAAAAAAACCTTAGGAATAAAATATTATCATTTAGGTCCACTTGGATTAGATTAGGACGTTTATTATTATTTAATTCAAAGAAGAGTTAAAAGAGTTAAAATCAAAGTTTATTTACTAAAACATTTTTAATATAAGATTATGCATAATATAAATTCGATTGTAAATATTCATTAGAAATCTAAAAAGATTTCTTACTTAATTATATTTTATTTATAATTTTTAGGCATTAAATAATTTAATTTATTTATGACATAATGATGATACAATAATTACCATAATAGTAAAAAATTAAAATAATTGATATTATAAATACCCAAATAAATATAATTTGAGACTTTTTATGAATTACACTAATTTTATAGGTTTATATGACATTTTATTATTGACGTAACTAAAAATTTTCGAAGTAATCATTCTGTTATGATTTTTATAAAAATCAATTATTGAATAGTGTCAAAATTGACATAAAAGAGTTTTTTATAAAAATATTATATTATTAATTGATATTAAATTCCTAAAAATATAAGGTTAGGCCAAGAGACTTATATCATTATAGGTTTATCATTAATGGACCACTTGGGGGTCTCTTGGATGTATATAGTAACTTTATTAACCATATAATATAAAAATACAAAGAGACATTGTAAAAGTGAAACTAATTAACTAAGAGTTAATACGTAAAGATAAGGTTAATATAATGACCCAAACCTATCTAAATTCTATTAGTTGAGTGTTTTTTGACCCCTACCCACCTTAACCTTTAAATAATCCACTTTGGAGCCATTAGAAACCGAATATGAATTTATTATAAAATAATATTTCTAGCTTTTCCACAGGTGCCCCTCACCCCTCTTATAAAAGGGCACTCTCCCTCCTCATTAACTCACACCTTCAATGCCTTTTGGTTCGGGAAAATTCTACCCAAATACTCTCTAAACTTCCCTAACTTCATCCTAGAGTCATTACTTTAGTTAGAAAGCCAACTTAAGGATCCCTTTTGATCAAATCAAAAGGAAGAACCCGAAGAAGAGGTAATGATTTCACCACCCTTTTTCAAGTTGCTTTCTTCTTCCACTTATTCTTTATTTGTTATTACCATTATAAAATAATCACTCTAGTATATTATATATACTTTTATGTTATTATAAATATTTTACAACCATATTTCAGTATTATATCCATCCTTTGAATAACATGTCACCATACGTGCGTACGTACGGCTTACCGTCTCCACGTCGTGGTGTAATTGTTATTCAATAAATTATTATTCGGATGGGTATAATAATGATTTTTAATTCATGTAAATAATAAATATAACATGATAATTATTCTGTATATATGATATAACATCCAATTATATGTTATTTTAATATCAAAAGAATGATATTGTCACTCGTGCGTACGTACGGACTACCGTCTCCACGAACACGATGAGATTCATTCTCCATCATATCCATTCAAGTATAATTATCATTTGATGATTTAAAAATAATGTTTAAGGAGTTGATATCATTCTGGATATGAATAAGATACATCCTATCCATGAAAAACATGGCTTACGTAACAAAACATATCAAAGAAAATGAGTAAGTTAACACTCGAAACGACGGTAATACTAAGATATTATCAACAAAGCAATGCTAAAAGATCATATATGATATCATATTAATATATATGATTCTTGTATAATTTAATTACAATTATTTCACCATTATACAGGTGGTTATCCTACCCTCAAGCAAGGAAAAGTACAAGGTAAGGGTTATTTCACAATCTCTTCATTATCCGAGGTTGTTTATACGTAATTATCTACGGGGACCTCTTTATCATCCACATCCATGTTTCTTGAAAGTGTATTTCAAAATATTCTAACTATTTTACAGAATATGGGATAAAGTCATTTATACCCTTGTTTTAATTTTTATAAGATGTTTATAAAGGAATATTTCCATCGTTTTCCAAACAAGGTCATTTTTAACCTTTTCGACAGAATTAAGGTAAGAATGTTTTTTTAACTTATACGGCGGGTTCGACTATTTTCCACTGTTATAAAATTGTCAAATCTTCCCTTACAATATTATAAGGATATTTTCAGAGTAAATGTTTTATTTTATAATTATGTTACTTTTAAATGATTTCAAAATGAATATTTTAAGATTTTCTGAATGGTACTCTTTATCAAAATCAGAATTTTAAATGTTTTAATGATTTATTTTTCTAAATATTTTTAATTAATGTCCATGCTTTCAAAATTATTTTAAGGATTTATTTAAATGGACATTAATGTTTTGAAATGATATTTCTTTTCAAAAGTTTCGAAGTGGTATGGGACACTTTGATTCAAAAATCTCTTTTAAATTACTTCCTTAATAAATGTGTGACTTTTAAATGATTTCAAAAAAAGAGATATTTATATCAAATCGTTTTGATTTCATCTATGTGAACATCATTTGATGGATTTTAAGTTTATTTGAAGTTGATTTATTATGATACAAAACTTCCATATTGTTTTGAAGTTTTTGTGATGTGTTTGACTGTAGATGTGTAATTTTTATACCATTCGTGGTTTATGGATGAAGTATTTACATTTCGTATGCTAGTTTTAATACAAATGTTTATGTTATGTTTAAACCTTTTCATATGGGAATGCATTGGACAAAATATGTGATGGTTGGAGCCCGCTATAGCTCCTCGATGCATCGGTAGGTCTCATTAGACAAATTAGTGTCTTGGCACAAGGCCTTGAAAAAATCTTATTTGTAGTCTTGGCACGAGGCCTTGGCTATGTGGTTATGATAGTCTAGCATTATGCCTTCCATCATTATGAAAGTGGTTATTGATATTTAATGTTATTATTCGATTATTAGAATATCCATGTGAATAAGTAAATGGCATTATTTCATTTTATTTTTGCCATACTATGTTGAAGTTCAAGTTTAAAAGGATTTTGTTTTTGTTATACATTGCCTTAAATGTTTATTATTATTTATGAAAGTTTCCACTATATTGTTATCCTTACTGGGAATTTGAGATCACCCCATTTCTATGTTTTATTTTTCCAAGGATGTGAAGAAGTAATTTATGAATGACCTGTCGGGATAGTATGAGGGGATACGAGTGTGGACTATGGAGACTATGTTGTTGTAGTTTTCATTTTTATGATGTAATGTTAAACTTTATTGATGTATATAGTTATTCCAAGGCTACTAAACTAATTGGTCTATCGAGACATGATTTTTCTTGTGATCATGCTAATGTTATGTAATAATGCACCGACTCTGGGTAACTGGGGTCGGGGGGTTACAGTTGGTATTAGAGGAAGTTTAGTACAAACCTTGGAATCTAGATTTAGATAAACTCTGATTAGAGCACATAGACCTAAGATGGACTTTGAGGATTAGTATAGAAGAACTTCCTAGAATTTTGGTATTGTAGAGATTTTGTGAGTTTTCCGAGCAATACATCCCTGTCTGGATACGAGAAGGTAGAGGCGGCTTGGGCACAAATGTACCTAGGGGTAAAACCCGAAAACACCACTTTGAGCTAGACTCAAACGGGAACTGGTGCATGACAATGGGCCTTTCTGTACTCTTGATTACGACAATCCCGGGGGATATGGTTAGGATAACTCTCATTTTCTTTACAAATCATTAAGAAGGGTTTATGAGTATATACTTTCTCAAAGAAAACATTTTTATGATTATGGATTATATCCATAAATAGTTCAATTTATGTTAAGTGTTTTATAACTATAAAATTATGTATTTTGATTCATAAACTAATCTAGTATATGCCATTGTTTAGAAATGGCGCCTAGTAGAAGGAATGAGAACTCCAACAATTCAGATGATCCAAAGAGAAAGAAGGATCATATCTTTCATAGTCTTAAGCCAGAATTTATAAGAGAAATAGTCTCCCATGTATTATCATCATATGAAGAAATAATATCATGTGTTGATAAGATAAGTAAAGAGTTTACTGAAACCTATGGCTTTGAATGGAAGCAAGAGAATAAAAGGATAGAATAGAGAAAGATGGATAAAGGGAAGAGGGAAAGGAAGAATTTTCCCATATGTGATAATTGTGTGAAGAAACACCCTAGAACTTGCCTGAAAGGAATGAGAGTTTTTTATATGTGTAGAGAAAAAGGGAAAAAAGTACGTGACTGCAAGGTTAAGAAAATGTTTTCAAATTTAAAATGCTTCATTTGCAAGGAGTTTGGACACTACGCGAACCTATGTCCCAGTCATCAGACTATGACACAAATGATGCTATTGGATAATAATCAAGTTATGATACTACCACAGATGAAGAGGAATTATTAGAGTTCTTATGTTGATTATGTCATTTGAGTGTTGTATCAACAATGTACTTATTATAATAATTATGGAGTATATAAGGATTGTAATGCAGTATTATTTCATTAAGGACTTGATATTGTGTGGAACAAAGAAAAGTGACTCAATAGTAGGTTAAATTTTTGGAAAATATATGGTTGAGAGAAAGATAAAACATAATATGGTTCTGATACTGAGGTAGTGATTTTAGAATAATACATGATTGATTTGGATAAATTATATTGAATATTCTTGACTACCTTGAAACTGATTAATGATTTTTATATTCCATCATTGTTGGGGTGGGCAACATTTTTGGATTGAAGGAGTATATATATTATTCTTTAAATAATACGGGATCATGAATGTAATCAATAAGGTTTTATGGTAATTTAGAATGTTGTAGTGTTTTAAAAGAATACATGATGAAGGTGATCACATGTTATTACGCAGCAAAAAATGAATCTTCATTGTGTTTACCTTCCTTATAAATTTTGGACTGAAGTATTTTGGATAGTTCTAGTTTGGATTATTTTGGATTGCCATAAAAGGACAACCCGGAGGTCGGGAGGCAACCCGTCGCGTCCGGTAAGGCCGTGAGACTTGAACCCACAACCGAAGGGCGACAAGGGTGTATCACCTACCACTGTCCCACATGATTTCCTGGTTTGAATAATGTCGTTTTTAGTGATTCTTCTAGATGAATTATAAATTCATGTTTTGAACCCTATACGAATAGGATAAATAGAATATTATTTTTGAGTTCTATTATCTTTTAGAGTGAAAGCTGAGTTTGTGGTAGAACATAGTTAAAGGATGAGACTCTACTTGTCAAGTATATATTTTTCTTCTTCTCTTATTCAATGAAGAAATTAATTCTTATACTTTAGTGAAGGGATCTTAAAACAAAAAATGTGTTATCCTAAAACCGTATGTTTTGTTAAACCGATGGTATTTAAAATCATCATAGATTGATGAATTTAAGGCCCTCAATTTACAATTGTTTGTGATTGATGAACTCAATCACTACCTATAAAAATTTATGTTTTCCCTCCAATCATATGTCTTTAATTGCCACCAATTTTCTCCTAATCGAGATCATAATTTGGTGGTGACCCTTCCATTTCCCTTTTCCTCATATTAAGACTAAATTTTATTAACCCAATTTCCAATGTGGGTTTTCCCACAATGATATTTTCTATTTTCAACATTTTATTTATGAAGAACAGTTTCAAATTGCGAGGATGCAATTTATTGAAGGAGGGGAGAACCTAACACCCCAAGATTTCATAGTGCGCTATTTCTTCAAAATAATTCAATAACTTGCATTACACGCAACACCGAGTTCAAGCGCACCATGACTTTCCAAACTAGCCGTTAAAAAGAGGTTATGACTAATATTAACTGAATTTTGAACATTATATAATCTTTATAATTTTATAATCCCTATTATGAGTTTCTTAGACATAATCTATTAACAAATTCATTTTCAGTATTGCACTTTTACAAACTTTTAATAGCGAACCCTTTTTAAATCCAATATTTTAAACTTTTATATATTCAATTTGAAAAAATAAATTTACTTTTTAGAATGGGCACATCAAAAATTTACAATGAAACATCACAAGATTCCATGGTACTTTTCCCTTTGAATAATGCAATGGCGTGCATTGTACGCAACTTCGAGATTCTAACACACCACAACCAATCAAACTAGCCGTTATGAATAGTAATACCTACTTTTTGAATGTTTATAGATTTTATCTTTCTAAATGGACTTCATTTTTTGGATTCATAATATCTAAATTAGCTTATGGTGAAATTTTGGTACTTTTTGGATAACTTTCATATTTTGATGAATAGTGAAAATTAATAAATTTTAATTTAAAAAAACTTTTTTAATCCAAATAATTAATAGCGATAAATTATTAATTTGAGTGGTTTTAAAATATATTTAGAATATATTTTTACCATTTAATACAATGTTGGTCATTGGATGTAATTTCACATTTAAACCAGACATAAACAAGTGTCAATCTCTTGATAGTTATTATCTCTTAAAAACACGCCATTTGTTTTGATGATGGGAATTAATTTTTAAATTAATTAATGCAACTGATATGTTCTGAATTTTGTAAAATAGACATCATTTTTGAATTCATAATATAAAATATATCTTAGGCCTAATTTTTGGTATTTTTCTGGAAACTTTCATTTTTTGATGAATAGTGAAACCACTAAGTGGTAGTTAAAAAACTGAATTTTTCATAAAACTTAATTTTACCCCTTCTGTGAGTGGAATTTAGAAAATCAAAGAGACACGGTTAATATAAAGGAGTAAAATGTGGTTCAATGAGATGAAAATAATTTTTGGTGAATAGAATCTTTTTACTTTTATTTACCACGGTTAAAAGTAAATAGGGTAATTAAGGGTAAAAATGATATTAATATTACCCTATAACATGTCATAATTCTATTGTATAAACTTAATTCGACCAAAAACAACCTTAGGAATAAAATATTATCATTTAGGTCCATTTGGATTAGATTAGGACGTTTATTATTATTTAATTCAAAGAAGAGTTAAAAGAGTTAAAATCAAATTTTATTTACTAAAACATTTTTAATATAGTTTTATGCATAAGATAAATTAGATTGTAAATATTCATTAAAACTATAAAAATATTTCCTACATAATTATATTTTATTTATAATTTTTAGACATTAAATAAGTTAATTTATTTATGACACAATGATGATGCAGTAATTACCATAATAGTGAAAAATTAAAATAATTGATATTATAAATACCCAAATAAATATAATTTGATGCTTTTTCTGAATTAAAATAATTTTATAGGTTAATATGACATGTTATGATTGACTTAATTAACTTTTTTCGAAGTAATCATTCTGTTATGATTTTTACAAAAATCAATTATTGAATAGTGTCAAAATTGGCATAAAAGAGTTTTTAAAAAAAATATTATATTATTAATTGATATTAAATTTCTAAAAATCTAAGGTTCGGCCAAGAGACTTATATCATGATAGGTGTATCATTAATGGACCACTTTGGGGTCTCTTGTATATATATAGTAAGTTTATTAACCATATAATATAAAAATACAAAGAGACATTGTAAAAGTGAAACTAGTTAACTAAGAGTTAATACTTAAAGATAAGGTTAATATAATGACCCAAACCTGTCTAAATTCTATTTGTTTAGTGGTTTTAGACCCATACACAACTTAACCTCTAATTAATCAACTTTTTATCCATTAGAAACCGAATATGAATTTATTGTAAAATAATATTTCTAGCTTTTCCAAAGGTGCCCCTCACCCCTCTTATAAAAGGGAACTCTCCCTTCTCATTAACTCAAACCTTCAAAGCCTTTTGGTTCGGCCAACCTCTGCCCATATACTCTCTCAAATTTCCTCAATTAATCCTAGTCGCCTTCCTTTAGTCATAAATCCATCTTAAGTAGGAGGTTAACCTACCCTCAACCAAGGAAAAGTACAAGGTAAGGGTTATTTCACAATCTCTTTATTATCCGAGGTTGTTTATACGTAATTATCTACTGGGACCTCTTTATCATCCATATCCATGTTTCTTGAAAGTGTATTTCAAAACATTCTTACTATTTTACAGAATATGGGATAAAGTCATTTATACAAATTTTTGAATTTTTATAAGATGTTTATAAAGGAATCTTTCTGTCGTTTTCCAAACAAAGTCATTTTTATCCATTTCGACAGAATTAAGGTATGAATGTTTTTTTACATATACGGCGGGTGCAGCTATTTTCCGCTATTATAAAATTTTCAAATATTCCCTTACAAGATTATAAGGATATTTTTGGAGTAAATGTTTTATTTTATAATTATGTGACTTTCAAATGATTTCCAAATGAATATTTTAAGATTTTCTGAAAGGTACTCTATCAAAATCAGAATTTTAAATGTTTAAAAGATTTATTTTTCTAAATATTTTTAATTAATGTCCATGTTTTCAAAATCATTTTAAGGATTTATTTATATGGACATGAAAGTTTTGAAATGATATTTCTTTTCAAAAGTTTCGAAGTGTTATGGGACAATTTGATTCAAAAATCTCTTTTAAATTACTTCCTTAATAAATGTGTGACTTTTAAATGATTTCAAAAAAAAGATATTTCTCTCAAATAGTTTTGATTTCATATATGTCAACATCCTTTGATGGATTTTAAGTATATTTGAAGTTGATTTATTATGATACAAAACTTCCATATTGTTTTGAAGTTTTTGTGATGTGTTTGACTGTAGATGTGTTATTTTTATACCATTCGTGGTTTATAGATGAAGTACTTACATTTCGTATGCTAGTTTTAATATTAATGTTTGTGTTATGTTTAAACCTTTTTACATAGGAATGCATTGGACTTAATATGTGACGGGTGGAGCCCGCTATATCTGCTCGATGCATCGGTAGGTCTCATGAGACAAACTAGTGTCTTGGCATAAGGCCTTGAAAAAATCTTATTTTTAGTCTTGGCATGAGGCCTTGGCTATGTGGTTATGATAGTCTGGCATTATGAATTCCATCATTATGAAATTGGTTATTGATATTGCATGTGATTATTCGATTAGTAGAATATCCATGTGAATAAGTAAATGGAATTATTTCATTTTATTTTTTTCCATACTATGTTGAAGTTCAAGTTTAAAAGGCTTTTGTTTTAGTTATAAATTGCCTTAAATGTTTATTCTTATTTATGAAAGTTTCCGCTATATTGTTATCCTTACTGGGCATTTGAGCTCACCCCTTTTCTATGTTTTTTTTCCCAGGATGTGAAGAAGTAATTTATGAATGGCCTACAGGGATAGTATGAGGGGATAAGAGTGTGGACTGTGGTGACTATGTTGTTGTAGTTTTCATTTTTATGATGTAATGTTAAACTTTATTAATGTATATAGTTATTCCAAGGCTACTAAACTAATCGGTCTTTAGAGACTTGATCTTTCTTGTGATCATGCCAATGTTATGTAATAATGCACCGACTCTGGGTAACTGGGGTCGGGGCGTTACACTTATATTGAAATTGAATACCAATAGAGGTTGGAAAGATCAAGGTAACAAGTTTAAGACCACAAAAGAGAAACAAATGAAGCCCCAAATTATGGGAAGTTATTGAAAATCATTTTTTAATAATTTTTGAGGGATAAATATTAATAAAACTTTATCAACCTTGGAATCAAAAAAATAATCCTCAACTAGATTTATCTTGTCATATATTTTAGAATTTTTCCTATTTTTTAAGACCTAGTGAGATTATTGGAAGAACTGTCATCAATATTAATACTATGTAATTTTCATAGTTTTTAAATAGAAACTCCCTTTCTTAAATCAACATACTCAGTTCAAAATTCACATAGTCTATATGGACTAGGAATAAAAGATAGGCTAGGATGATTGACCTTTCATTTATCTCAATTGCAGGTGATAATATTTCCCTCAGTTACTTGTACTACTCTTCCTAAAGTGAACTTGAATCCAAATCCCTTTTTTCTCTAACTACAGAAACTAGAAAAGAATCATCCTACGATATTGAGCTTTAATGGAACCTAGATATCTATACACTACTATAATTAAATTTTTGTCAGGAAATTGAAAATTTGTGATATTGGAAATACCTTTTAGAGGATCTAAAAAAACTCAAGTGAGTCAGTTTAGTCATTTAAAACTAGGAAATAGAGAAATTTAGTAATTTGGATAATGATATAAAACAAAACAAAACAATAATGCTTGATTTTCTAAATAGAGGTCCTTAAGTTGTTATTAGAGGTTAAGGTCCACATATAGTGTAAAATATACGATTTTCTTATACTCTCGTAGAATGAAGATGTCTTGAGTGGATCAAGGATGGAGACATGAACTTAAAATTCATTCACATATTTCAGAATGATTAGATATTTAAAATTTGAATATCGTCAATTTTCATACAAGGGAATTTTTAGTCAAATGATAACGATATTGCATTTTTTTTGAGAGATCATTTTACATGAATGTTTACTAATTTTAATGGTTACAAGGAAAACATTCAATTGATGGATGTTATTCCATATTTGGTATTATATTTTCATAACTCTAAGCTCATGGATGCTCCCCCTAAATAGGGGGTTAAGGCTACGCTCCCCAATCAAGTCATCACCCTTGATCTATATGGTTTCATTAATATAATTTTCACGAGTTAATGGGTTGCTGAGAATTATGATTTATATCTTGTTGCGGAAGAATTTTTATCACATAATAAATTCTTATGGGTTCTAATACTCAAATTATTATGATTATCCAAAAATTCAAACATTATTAGACCATTCCTAAGGGTTTCTAATTCCCAAATTCTCAAATTATTGTATTGGGTTCTATGATTCTTAACCCCAACTGACATGAACTAAACTGAACAAAATCAAACTGATATAAACCAAATGTAATCAAATTAATTCAATTAGAACCCAAATGAATGATATTGTCCAAGATAATATAAAAAACAAGAGAAACTAAATCTAATGAAAATGTCTCAAACAAACTTGTATCGAACAAAACCAAAATAAGCTGAAACATGACATAAACTGATTATATACCATTAATAGGAAGAATAATTGTTAATTAATAGGAATATACTATTTGATTGTATCATTTTGAAGCGTAGATCTATTTCCCCCTTCTTAAAGGAACATGATCTGACCCATGTGGAATTATGGTCCTTATATATTGGTTGGTGACATGTATAGTCACAAGAAAAATGTATGTTATAGTTTAGTTTTTATTTTATTTTAATTATATTATTGGACTCTATGGCCTTTTACAACTTTCTATGGATATAGGGTAGTTATATTCTAAGAAGGGGACCAGAAGGGAATTGGAGGAGACTGTGCAGGTTTCTTTGTAGTAGAGGGAGATTGGGGTAGGGGATAGATTTATTAGTGTGATTCATTTTTGTCCCCCATTATACTGTTTTTTGTTTATTTTCCTTTCTTTTAGAATGGGTATCCGACCTACGGATGCGTCATGATGAAATTTTATTTATTCCCCACTGTTTTTTAATTAATTCTAAAAAAAAAATTCGATTGGTATTGAACCCCATAAATAAAACTAAAAAAACTATTAAAAAACTGACCCCTCCAGTAATAGAGAATTCAAAATTTTCCACAAATTATGAATGCCCATATAAACACATGGTTTCAAAATATCCCCATTAAAATTCTTCTCATCCCTAAGAAACCTCAGTGGCCAACCCATCCACATATCTAGACCTATTTCGGTCAATAATTTAATTTTGAATAACTTCATTCCACTCCTGAACTCCCAAAACACATCCAAAGAATAACCATTAATTTAAGGTTTTCTTATAGGAAAACCTGATCCAATTCCTATTTTTATAATTGAAACACAAGATGTTTTTTACCAGACCACATAAATCTAAAACACTGATGGTGTCACTGTTCAACACCTGTCAGGATTATGGTGCTCCCCACCACAAGTTTCTTCTTACAACCACCAATTCATATTCTTTAGTGAATACTCCATTTAATATTCATATTGAAAAATTTCTTCCATGTTCTAATGAGAATAAATCTAGTGGGGACACTCATTATAGGTATTCTTCTCACCGTGGTGGACCTATGTATTGAAAAGTATAGAAAGATTCTAGAGAGATCCTTATGTCATTTCCCTGATCATTTTTACTGAGTTGGGTGATTTTGTGTATCATGATTTTATAGTGGAGGAGAAAAATTGAAAAGTGGTCAAGGTCTTTGACATTTCAAAGGGAACATTGCATAATGAAGTGTTTCATGTCTTGGTGTAAAGGTCAAAGGGATTTTGATTGGAAACATGATTCCAAAAAGAGTTTCTTTTTCATGATGTTTAGGATTATAAAGGAATGTTTGAATGGTGTTTTATGCCACCAATATTAAGTTAGAGTTTTAAAAAAATTACAATGTTATGGACATTGTGTATAATTAAAATGGAGGTATTCTCATAAGTTATTTTGATATTTTGAGTGGTGGGTTTAAAAGGAGATATTTAAAAATTATGTGGATGGTCGGTTTGACTGTAGTGAAAGATTTTCAATGGATGATGATTCAAAACATGAATAAGTTTATGGAAACTACAATAAATGTGATCAAATATCAAGGAACCTTATTTAGTATATTTATTTTAATTCCAAAACATGTTCTTTGCATATACACTTGGAGGAGAAAGAGAATATTATAGAATCTTGATGTGATCCACACCATTCGTAGTAGTGCATGAAAATGGGGTAACACACACACACAGATATATATATTTCATGAGTCCATTATGATAAGGGTAAATACAACCTGCACAACATTTCAACATCTAGTTCTTCTATAACAAAGTAGGGAAGGACATACATAGGATATATTGATATATTTGACTCAAAATTGAAAAAAACCTAAGAAAAAGAGGGTGAACATAGGAACCGATTTCCATTGAATAAATCCAAGTAGTATTTGAAGACAGAAGCTTACCATTGTTATATTTTGGCTAAAGAAAGAGGAGTACATTAAAGAAATAATATAATAAGGAATGTAAAACAATAAAGAATTATATGATCTGATCATGGGGTTCACCTTTTATATAGAAGAATATGATATTGGTGTATCATACAATAGGAAAATTTCTTCCCTTTTATTATCAAGAAGTGACAAGGGTATATCCTTGAACCTATTATCCAAGCACATAGTAAGTTACATTCAAGCCCTGAATTTCTCTCTACATTAGAACTAGCATCTACCGGTCTTTATTTAAATACCAATACTAATTCCTTAAGAACATATACTTTTCCATATTTTGAATTTGTAGAGTCTTAAATTTTATTTTTTGTTAACCTTTACATATCATGTTGAATTTACAATCAACCATAAACTTCAGTATGACATTCAAAATTAAGTATAAATATGGCTCAAACATTTTAAAAATTCAATAAAAAATATTACATACCTATAGAATATATTATTTCTCAATTGAAATATCTTAAAAACTATCTGAAATATATTAAATATCAACAACAATATCATATGTATCACTTGTGAACTCTAGCACTTTTCTAATTGTCACTATGATAGAATATTATATAACATCCTTGAAATATTATTTATCATAGTGTGTTGTTTCCTTTACTGCATTAAAGTGACACATCCTTTATATATATTCTATATGCACTCAAATACATTACATAACATAAAATACATAATGTACCATATAAAATAAGATATGTATCAAAGTGAAACTTTTAGATAGTTTTTTATTATTAAAATCATTTTGATAACTATCCTAAGAATATTTGATATCTTATTGATCATGAAAAATTTGAAAATTCTCTGAAACTATATATATATATATATTATGTATGATTTCCAACTTCACTTAAAATTACAGAACTTCTACAACTTAATAGAAGACTTATGGAGTGGGGGATGCATATGTTTTGTTCTGTGTGTTGGAATCATAAAGAGAGGATACATATGTAGTGAGTGGGTAGTGGGGGATGCATATGAAATGGGGGATCCTGGAATTTTGGTTGATCCATATTCTTTGTGTTGGATGCTGTGGGGGATGAAATGGAGTATAAGGAGATTCAATTATGAAGTTGAAAGTGCAAGGTAGGGTGGAGTGGGCTGTAGTGGAGGGAAATAGAGTGGGGAGTCAGGGATGTTGTAGTGGAATTGGCAGTGGAGGATGGGGGTGTATACCAAAGGTTACATGACTATCAGTATTTTTTTACAATTGGAAAAGGAATATCCCAATGGTTTTAAATAGTTGGGATAGCCTTATTCGAACCCCTATGACAATGGTTCACTGGGAACTATTGAAATATAATTCTCCCAATAGTTTTAAAACCGTTGTAACGGATTCATTACAAGCCTTATCTCAACAGTTCAAACACAACTGTTGGTATAGGCTTCTCCCAATACTTTAAAACCATTGTGATATCTCTCTCCCAATGTTTTGAACCATTGATTTAGATATATTTAAATGGATGTAAATCATTGGAATATATCTATGCCAATTATACATATAAAACCATTGGGTAATCTAAACTCCAACCAGCCTATTCTAATAGCGTGCACTAAACTGTTGGTATTGGGATAATCAATGGCCCACAAGCCAATGGTTTCTGAAACCACTGGGATAGGTTATGTTTATAGTAGTGGTTCCAAAAACATCAGCATTCTCTTAGGTATAAGACCCAAACAGAATGAACTACAAGAACTATGATTCCTGCTCTAATCAAGATATGTAGGATGCTTACCTAAGGACCGATCTCAAGGGAAATTATCCTTATAAGTCATTCCTAATAAAATTCCACCAATCTTTCGAGGGAATCCTCTTCAATTGTAAGCCCCGACTTATTTCACCTAAATGTGAATCTCCCATGTGAAATCCCCAATCACGCCCCCCATAAATGGGACTCCTAGAAGGTGAAAGTCCCAAATCAATTCAAACTATGTGGGTTATGATTCTTCTCATGAGGATACATAGGAAGAAAAAATTATAGGTTTGATCCCAATATATAGATAACTTTTTTCTCCTTGAGAAGAAGATAAACTATGGAACACATCATCGCATGGATTAAACTAGCATTGTCTCTATAATTACAAATCCATGTATATCCATGATTTATTTTTCAACCTAGGGATAATCCATGGACACATGATTAGGAAATGACTAAGGATTCATGAACATATGAACATCTCATTAATATATAAGAGTGTCTTGGAATAAGAAATAATTCCCCCCCAAAGGGTGTGATGAGCCTGGCCTCCAATCCTCTCGACCAATGGAGTCCTTAAGTGTCATTGGAAAAATCATCCAATGAGTACCTACCATTGGAAAGAAGGTCCATGAATAATGTATAAAAGGGATATTGGGTGTTTTTAGCTCTATTAATTCACCCATTGGAGATCATCCAAGGAAATCGTATCTGACATGGGCCGATTTCATACACACTTAACCCCTTTCAATCACCCACTGGGACCATAAAACTATAGAAAATCATTTGAAACATAAAATGGAGACACTTCCCAATACCCACAGGACCACTTTCTTGCACCACCTCTGTGTAAAGAGGATACAATATGAATCAGGTCGAAACGAAAATGGTGAACCCAATGTGAATCCTTAACCAAGGTGTCAGGTCACCCCATCTTAGGCCCCTTTCACATTCAAATGGAAGAGGGCCAAGAAATATAATCAATTATGCAAGAAATCATGAGATTAAACTTTGATAGGGGTTTTCTATATCTATATTCCATATATATATTTCATGTATTATGCATAGATACCTTCAATACAATGGAATCCCAATAGTTTTCTCAGACACGCGTGTCAGTGACCACATAGGTGGATGAGTACCCACTGAAGAACATGACTCCATCACCTAACCAGTGTTTTCAATTTTGGGTTTCAAACATTCTGATCAAAGAGTTTCACAAAAATGGTACTCTCCCCATGGTAGAGGATGTAGGATAGACCCTCCAATCAGTGAAAGGTCACCAGCCATACCTTTAGCCATGACCAACATCACAACACAAATAGGCCCTACTAGAATTATCTAATTGCATCAGGAGACTGCCCCTAGAGTAACATAATGAGTAACTTCGTTACCTTAGGGAGGTAGATGAAGTCGACACAAATTAATTCATACCAACTGCATAGGAACCCCGCATGAGGGATCCTACTGGAGAACATCGCCACCATCGCCGCACAACCTAATATCCTCTCTCTGAAGAGGATATCATTATGAGGACACCTAATGGAGTACAATGGATAGGGTCTCCCTGGCCTTCCAACTGAGGGTGGAGAAAATTCAGTTAGAAACATGTCATTACCCCATTTCCTAAGGTGGATATATACTGTACAAATGTAGTGGCATACCATTGGAAGACACAACACTCTTACCCCTCTTCTAAAGCCGACCATAGAAATACAGTTACTAATTATGATAGAAAACATTCCCCCTTACCCTCTTATGAATCCCACCATAGATATACAGTGGAATAATATGAGCCAGTGGAAATTTCCACCAATTATTTCCAGTCCCTCCACATATATAGGGTGGAAAATTATTGGCGGATGCAAATCCCCACCAATGAATATGAATCCCACTAGTCAAATATGGTGGCAATAAATAGATAGATACAAATTCATGTCTACCAATATGAAGTAAAACATTCAAATACAGTGGCAAGAAAATACAAGAAGAGTCAAATTCTTGCATATGCACATCAATCCCATTAGATAAATACATCAGAAAACGAGTGGAAAAAAATTACTTCTAACAAATATAAATCCCACCAATAAAATAGAGTGGTAACAAGAGAAAGTAGTCATTGTATCCTGGATAAATGTCAGGGGAAGACTCATTACTCAATACAATTGAAGTAGAACATCTAGTACCCAATGGAAACACAAGGAGGACTGGAGAAAGAAAAAACTCTTTCTCCGACATCAGGATGGGAATTTATACCCATTACATCCAGAGACATATCTTAGCATAGCCTGGAAATGATGGAAGATCAAACGACGATTCAAGACCATATCCTCCAAACCTGTTAAGAAGGAATCACATCGACAACAAAAGAGAGGATTCAATCCCACGATCTCAACTCCCCAAGTGGGGTAATTAATCCACAAAATAAGATGGTTACTTCAAATAAAACTTTCATTCCTACCCTATTCCAAGAGGGTCGAAAGTTATATTACATGATTCAAGGAAAACTAGATCATGAATAAACACTCATTCCAACTAGGGGACACTGGTAAAACATGGGGGCTGCTCCAGGGTAGGAATATATCCCTTCTAGAACTCAAGATGATCACCAACATATCTCGTTGACATCATGGGAACCAACCAAACAATGAACCATATATGAAGGCCATTACAGCAGGAAACCCCAGTTTCCTGCAAGAGAGCACCCACAAATAAAAGGCACCAACGGTAGCTATAAAATAAAGAGCACACTCGTGATCCTGCCCTACTGGATGATTGATTTATTGATTCCATAAGAAATACATCAATAGAGGCTCAAGATCATGAAAATTCATTTCCAAATTATGGAAGCATTAATGGCAGTTACAAAGGCACTCCCCACAATATTTCTATCAGTATCTCTCAAGGTCCTCCCCAAATAAACCATTGGGTCTTACTTTGTGGTCCATAAAAAATCGATC
This sequence comes from Viscum album, assembly GCA_963277665.1. Classification (NCBI taxonomy): domain Eukaryota; kingdom Viridiplantae; phylum Streptophyta; class Magnoliopsida; order Santalales; family Viscaceae; genus Viscum; species Viscum album. The sequence goes on from OY728128.1 coordinate 530,349,405, forward strand.
ATGAGAGCCTATCTCCTGATGCATTTTAGGGTAGCCCTCCCCTAGACCAAAAGATCTAACAAAAAGAAGTTCCCACCCTTATTGCCGTGCACCATGATTATCCTCCCCATGGTATATGCTACGGATATTATTATTCCTGTAGTCGGACGTCAAGCTATGATGGTAGTCCTCACCATGATGGCAGTTTCTGTGATGGTCCTCCATGTACTAACACTAAGTAAAGAGAAGGTCCTCCCCTCATTGTAGTACATCCTGGGGGTCCTCCCTAGAATGAACAGTGATGATATGCTCCCTACAGCCTAAGATATGACGATAGTCGTCACCATAATTGCATTCGTTGTAAAGTCCCTCCACTCAATGGCACCAAGAAGTAAGAAGTTCCTCCCTTTAATACATCCCTCCATGACGGTCCTCCCCAGGGCACATGCCATGGAAAATCTCCCTACAGTCGGATGTTAAGCTGTGATAGTAGTCCTCACCACCACAACCTCGACTACGAAGGCCCTACCGAGAGCCCAAATTCACATTACCATGAAGGTCCTTCCTCCACCTGTCGAAATACATGAAATCCCTCATATTCTAAGGCCTTGGGAAGGATAGGGTCAGATATGATAGAAATTATGTCAATGACAAGTGACATCCTTTCTCATCCAAGAGATTTCCCGGGGCCATGTTCGTCCTTTAAGCCACCCCCACACTATTCATGAAATAATAAAATCTCTACTATCCCCACCACTCCGGATGAAATAATTAGAGATAATAGAAGATGGGAACAATAAGTAGAGGAAGCTATAACAAAAGAACAAAATAATATGTTTCTCATGTGAAGAAAAATAGCCATGGAAAGCATAATAGTTTGGTTCTAGACCAAAACCTCATCTTAGTTCATCATTCCAAAAACGTTTTCAGAAGAATGTATACACAACATTTGAGTTAACATATGGAAAAATCTCCACCAGTTGAAAATTAAAATTCTACCCTATGACGGGTATGCAAACATGTTAGTATATTGGGGGATAATTATAAAATTGACCTAGAACCTTCTGTTTGGACCACAACCATAATAAAAAAGGTAAAATAAGAAACCTGAGTTGTCTAACCTTCACACACTTCACAAATTGTGTTTCCTCTTTAGTGACACCCCATCTAGTGTTCACATCCATGGAAGGAGAGAACATGGAGTTCTACACTTCACCCCATGTCCTATCTGAAAAAAACCCACTAGAAATAACATCTTGCAATGTCATCCTCCCAATATGGAAACCAAATGATGTACCTAGTAATGAAAAGTGGTCTTATCAATAAGAATTGGCCTTGAGTAAGTCTCTAAATAATTAGGACCAATGAGATAAATCCATGAAGAAGATCCTGAACTAGGCGACTAAGAACATTCATCCGGCTTCCCATATAGGGTAAGTCAACCAAAAACCATTGGTCATTTCCTCATAAGTAAATAATTCACATGTAGATCCAAAACGATATCTGGATCAGGCCTGCAATGGAATGTGCAAGATAATGAAGGGGGCGAGAGCAGACACAACCACCGTAGTATGGGAGCCACCCGAACCCACAGGACTAGGAGAATTTTTAACACAAAGATTTCCCCGTAAGACCAAAAAATTCAGGCCGGGACACATCAATTGGAAAATGGGAGGAACCCTAGCCTGCAAGGCTAGGAGAATTTTTACCTCAACCAACCACCCAGTGGAAGTCAGTATTTTCTTTCCTGGGGAGGTCAACAAATAGAGTGGTTACTCATTTTGTCCCATCTCGTGACTCATGTCCCTTAGGGTAGAGGCACACATCTAGGTCATTTTCGAGATCCCTTCAAGTCACTCTTCACCAGGCAAGTTGAAAAGGATCCCACAATGATGTGGGAAGACCCAAAAAGGGATTCAAGACTCCCACCTACCATTCAACACCCAGTATGCCATAACCAATGTTGTATGCATTGGTGAACTTAGTGGATGTTAATCCCATGGACCTTACTAAAGAGAATGCAAGAGAGGATGGTTCCCTTCCAAAGGTAGTCCAAACTGATACTGATGGTGGATATACTTAGAACCAGAGGGTTGACTTAAATTTGGATTCTACATAATCTAATCCATCATTGCCTCCTTCGTGAATCTTTAATAAGGAGAAGAATAAGAGTAAGGTTGCATAAAACCCACCACCTCCTCCCAATGTAAATGCATCCCTAAAGCTCGAAGAGAGGTTCCCGCTACAGGAAGAAGAAATGAAAGATCTAATGTGAATCAAAGTTGAGTTTCAACAAGAGATCCATCCTAACAGATATTTTCCTTATGTAGAGAATTAGCACACATTTCCAACAGACGTGCCTCGACCATTTGGGCTCATTTTGACAGATTAAGTAAGGTCCGAAATATCGTTCAAGGGAGCATTAGGACCATCAATCTACATGAACCCTATCTTGATAGGATATCAATACTTACCATAATTTGGGATGAAACCTGAAAAAAATTCAGGAAAATTGGAAAAGGATTCCCCTGGATGGCTATCTGCCTAAAGTTACTACAACGCTAGCACATACAATCTTTCCCAATACTACACCTTCTCATGATCAGATCCAACTAGACAAGAATCATGGGATCATGAATACCATAAAGTCTTTGACGTCTTGATTAGAATCCATGGAGGGGTGATGTGATCTGATACAACCAGAACTAATTCCCTACCTAGACTGTATAAGAACATTCTTCCACCGCCAAATTTAAGGAACCCTGTATTTCTAGTATTCAATAGATCAGGTGACTCGAGGAAAAATTTAATGTATTACACACCTTTCTGTGATCCAATGATGGGAAACCCGAAGCAACAAGACACTGTGAAGCTTAGATGATATTTGAGAACTCTTTATGGTTCAGCCTTTTTTGTGGTACACCGGTTTTCCATCTAACTCAACAATAGGCTGGGAGGATCTCCAATGCCAGTTCCTATTCTACTTCAGCTCGACATTGAAAAAAACAATAGTCAGTTACCTCTTGAACTGAAAATAGTTATAAAATGAATGTGTTCCAATCATCATATCCAGATCGAAGGGTTTGATATACTCCTTGAAATGGATGGTCCCCAAGATGAGATGCTTTCCACGTGCTTCGATAATCTCCAAGATGAGTTGTGAACACCTCTCATCTTAGTGAAGTATACAAGTTAGTTTTAGGACTTATTTGACTTCACTAAAAGGAAATAATATTCCTTGAAACATACAAAAATCAAATCTCGAGGTACCCCCTAAACTCCAATAAAAAGAGGGGGAAGAGCTGAAGTAGAATTTTTCATGCTTAAGCCACCCCTATGTTGGCTCCAGCTCCCCGACCCAAAATGAATCGTGTGCCCCCCCTAAACATCAGAAGCCTCCGAAACCTTGTCAAGATGAGTAAACATGAATTAGGTGAAATCAATTCGAGTAATGGATGAAATATTTTTATTCATTTCGGGAAGACCAAGTATTTGGATTCTTTGTAGGTTCCATGAATTAAAATTTTATTCGGATATCAGAGCGGAAGAGGGATGCAGAAGTAAGTCTTGATGACCATGTAGATTACTATCCCTTCCATCAGATATTGGGTCATATAATCCAAGAGTTCTTCAACTTTAGGGACCACCTGCAATGAATTATAGATTCCAGACAAGTCATCTTGGGACCACCGCTAGCACAAGTGGCATATGTTTGCACCACTCACCTAGACGATTGAGGGGAGTGAAAAAAAGTTGTTAAAAAAGAAGAAAAATTTAGATAGTTGGATGACTCAGAAAATCATAAACTTTTCCCAAGTTATCATTCAATCACATTTAAGGAAATAAACTATGCCTCCAACAACTTCTGATGCAACACAACTAACATCCTCAGCCCCATAATCTTCCAAAGGTCCACCACTCAAAAAACAGTCCAATCAGAAGAGTTTATAAGATCATGTGAAATAATATGAACATTCACCAAAGAGAAATTTTCCTATGAAACTCTCAGATTTCATTCCAATAGATCTGAAGATACATGCACCACCCCACCAAATGGGACCATCAGGGTCAGATGATGAAGAAAAATCATCCTTAAAAAAGAGCTGATTTTTGACTCTGTTACATTCATTCAGTTAATGAATCCTTTCTCCAAATAGAATTCCCCACACCCAATTGGGTGGCTAGAGGAAGAAGCCACAGAAGTGAGGGATATCATGGAAGACACAACCATGGTTGAAATCTATCTTATGGATGCACCCCCACTTAAAACATCACTATTGTTGAAAGACATGGAATGACCCTCTGGAGGATCCAATTGGGAAAGGAAAATTCTCTTACCCCACAAAAAGACACCCCAGTCCAATAATTATCGAATATACGTCAAAAGAATAACATGTGACTAATTTCCCTTGGCATGTGAACAGACCTGCCTGGCCCAATTCACAAAGTACGAAATCCCCTTAAACAGTGATACCAAGGGCCAACCTGTCATCATCAAAGACACAAGCCCCTAAAGAGTTTTTGAAAGATTATCCCTAATCTAGGAAGCACCGACCTTTAGATAAAAAATATGACATTATGAAATAGTTAGCTTCGATACCAACTAAGCTGTCAATCCTGGATCCACTAAATCTATTAGAAGATCTCTAGGAAGAACTCATCAAAGAGTTTAAAAGTCTATAGGAGTTTGAATACAGGGTAACATTTGTTAAATTATACCTGATAGAGACTAATCCTATAGAATTCCATGTAGTTATCTTCTTCACAGATCAAGATGAAGATGACATCATGGAAGGACACATCAAACCCCTATATGTGTCTTGTAGGATAAATGATGTCTATATCCAGAAAGTCTTCATTTAAAATGGATATGAAGTTAATATTGTAACACCCCGACCCTAGTTACCCAGAGTTGGTGCATTATTATGTATCATTGGCATGATCACAAAAGATCAAGTCTCGAAAGACCAATTAGTTTAGTAGCCTTGGAAGTACTAGTTACATTCATAAGGTTTACATTACATCATAAAATGGAAAACTACAACAACATTGTTTACATAGGAAACACTGAGATCCCATATATTATACCTACAGGTTAGTCATAATATAATTCTTTGTATCTTGGGAAAAATAAAACATAGAAAGGGGTGAGATCAAATGCTCAGTAGGGATAACAATTTAGCGGAAGCTTTCATAAATAAGTATAAACATTTAAGGCAATGTATAAAACTAAAACAAAAGCCTTTTAAACTTGAACTTCAGCATAATGTGGAAAAGATAAAAATCAAATAAATTACATTTAATTATTCACATGGATATTATACTATTCGAATAATCACATGCAATATCAATAACCACTTTCATAATGATGGAATGAATAATGCCAGACTTTTATAACCACCTAGTCAAGGCCTTGTGCGAAGACTACAAATAAGATTTTTTCAAGGCCTTGTGCCAAGAGAGTATTTTGTCTCATGATACTTACCAATGCATCTAGGAGCTATAGCGGGCTCCAACCATCACCTACTAAGTCAAATGAATTCCTTATATGAAAAGGTTTAAACATAACCTAAACATTCATATTAAAACTAGAATTCGAAATGTCAATACTCTATCCATAAACCATGAATGTTATGAAAATAACACATCCATAGTCAAAAATATCACAAAACCTTCAATAAAATATGGAAGTTTTGTATCATAACAAATCAACTTAAAATAAGCTTAAAATCCATCAAATGATATTGACATAGATGAAATCAAAACCTTTTTAGTGAAATATCTCTTTCTATTTTGAAATAATATAAGAGTCACATAATTTATAATGAAAAAATTTATTTTGAAAATATTCTTATAAGCTTGTAAGGGAATCTTCGACGATGTTATAATGGCAAAAAATAGCATCACCCGCCGTATAAGTTAAAAAACATTCTTACCTTAATTTTTTCGAAAAGGTTATAAAGGACCTTGTTTGGAAAAAGATGGAAAGATTCCTTTATAAACATCTTATAAAAGTCAAAGAAGAGTATAAATGACTTTAACCCATAGTATAGTAAATATTAATAATGTTTTGAAATAATGTTTTAATAAACATGGATGTGGATGATAAAGAGTTCGCAGTAGATACTTACGTCAAAAAAACCTCACATAATAAAGAGATTTTGAAATTAACCCTTACCTTGTAATTTTCCATGGTTGAGGTTAGGTTATACTCCTGTATAATGGTGAAATAATTTTTATTAAATTATACAAGAATCATATACATTAATATGATATCATATATGATCTTTTAATATATTTTTTGTTAATAATATTTTAGTATTATCATCGTTTCAAGTGTTAACTAATTAGTTTTCCTTTATATTATTTGTTATGTGAGTAATATTTGTTATGCATGGGATGTATCTTTTTCATATCTAGAATTATATCTAGTCTTTAAAAATTATTTTTAATCATCTGATGAAAATTATTCTTGAATGGATACGATGAGAAATGAATATCATCGCGTTCGTGGAGACGGTAATCCGTACGTACGCACGAGCGACAATATCATTTTTTGATATTAAAATAATATATAATTGGATGGTATATCATATATAAAGAATCATTATCCTATTATATTTATTATTTACATCAATTACACATCATTATTATACCCATCAAAATAATAATGTATTTAATAACAATTACACCACGACATGGAGATGGTAAGCCGCGCGTACGCACGTATGGTGAAATGTCATTCAAAGGATGGATAGAATAATGAATTTATTTGTACCATATTTATTATAACATCAAAGTATATAAAAGATACTAGAGTTATTATTTTAGAATGGAAAAAACAAAAAAGGAAGTGGAAGAAGAAAAGAACTTGAAAGAGGTGATCAAATATTTACCTCTTCTTCGGGTTCTTCCTTTTGATTTGATCAAAACGGCTCTTTTGGTTGGCTTTATGACTAAATAAATGCCTTTATGATTAAGGTAGGATAGTTGAGATGGTATGTGGTCAGATTTTGGACGAGAAAAATTGATTTGAAGGTGTGAATTAGAGGGAAGGGGAGTGCCCTTTTATAAGTGGGGTGAGGGGCACCTTAGGAAAAGCTAGAAATATTATATTATAATAAAATTATTTTCGGTTTCTAATGGCTCAAAAATGGATTATTTAAACGATAAGGTGGGGATGGGTCGCATACCACTCAACCAACAGGTTTTAGACATGTTTGGGTCACTATATTTACTTTATCTTTTAGATTTAACTCTTAGTTAAATAGTTTTACATTTACCATGTCTCTTTGTATTTTTATATTATATGGTTAATAAACTTACTATATACTTAAAAGACAAACCCAAGTGGTCATTAATGATACAAATATAATTATATAAGTCCTTTGGCCAAACCTTAGATTTTTAGGAATAGAGTATCAATTAATGATATAATATTTGATTGAAAACTCTTTTAGGTCAATTTTGACACTTTTTTGGTATTTTGTTTGTGCTAAATTCATAACAGCATTACTATTTTGAAAAAAATCAATCTAACCAACCCTAATATGTCATATTAACCTAGAAAATTAGTGGAATTCATAAAAAGTCTCAAATTATAGTTATTTGGATATTTATAATATCAATTATTTTAATATTTCATTAATTAAGTAATTACTGCATCATCATTGTGTCATAAATAAATTAAATTATTTAATGTCTAAAAACTATAAATAAAATACCATTATGTATTAAATCTTTTTATCTTTATAAATAATATTTATAGTCGAATTTATATTATGTATAACCCTATATTAAATTTTTTTAGTTATTAAACTTTGATTTTAACTCTTTTAACTCTTCTTTAAATTAAATAATAATAAATATCCTAATCTAAACCAAGTGGACCAAAGAGGTTCATATTTTATTACTAAGGTTGTTTTTGGACAAATTATACTTATCCAATAGAATTAGGAAATGTGTTAGGGTAATAATAATATCATTTTTACCCTTAATTACCTTATTTACTTTTAACTGTGGTATATAAAAGTAAAAAGTTACTATTCAAAAAAAATTATTTGCATCATATTGAACCACATTTTTCTTACTGACATTAACCATGTCTCTCAAATTTTTTAAATTACAATTATAGAAGTGGTAAAATTATTTTTTATGTGAATTTTCAAATTCTCATAGGAGGTGGGTAAAAGACGGTGAAAAGTTCAATAAAATTTATATATATCTAAATTTATTAAAAACTGACTCTAATGAATTACATTGAACTTATATAGGTGTTATGAATCTATTTTGACCTAAAATAAATTTAAATAAAATAAATAATTATTTAAATAAAAATTTGTTTTTATACTATAACTCAGTGTTTTCACTATTCCTAAAAAATTTAAAGTTTTTAGAAAAATACCAAAAATTCACACTAAGCTAATTTCGATATTCTGAATCCAAAAATGAACTCCATTTTGAAAGAAAAGACTTATAAAAATTTAAAAAGTGGGTATTACTGTTCATAACGACTAGTTTGATTAGTTGTGGTGTGTTAGAACTCAAAGTTGCGTACAACACACACTATTGTATTATTCAAAGAGAAGCGTGTCGTGGAAGCTTGAGGTGTGACATTCTCCCCTCCTTCAAATAATTTCATCCTCGAAATTTCTAGAATATTAGTACATAAAAAGATTCAGGTGGTTCTTCATTATAAGTTCCTTGGGTTCCCACGTTGCCTCTTCCATCTTATGGTTTCTCAGAAGAACTTTTACCAAACGAGTCATCCAGTTTTTCAGCACTTCTTCTCTTGTATCAAGAACCTTGACATGCTCTTCTTAATAAGACATATTGAGTTCCAGTTCTAATTCCTCATAGGTGAGTACATTCATTGGGTTAGGCATGTATTTTATCAACATTGATATGTGGAACACATCATGAACTTTGGAGAGACTCGACAGTATTGCCAAATGGTAAGCTACATCCCCAATTCGTTCTAGAATTTCGAAAGTTCCAATGTACCTGGGTCTCAATTTAACCTTCTTACCGAAACGTATAACACCCTTCAATGGAGATACCTTCAAGAAAACATGATCTCCTACCTGAAATTCCAAATCCTTCATTCGATTATCAGCTTAGTTGTTCTGTCTAGTTTGAGATACTTTGATGTCATTTTGGATTACATTCACCTTTCCATCGTTTTCTCCACCAGTTCTAGGCCTACAAGTTTTCTTTCACCAACATCACCCCAACATGATGGTGTCTGACATCTCTTTCCATATAATGCTTCATATAGTGCCATCAGAATACTTGAATGTAATCTATTGTTATAGGAAAATTATACCAGAGGTAAATATTGATCCCACATACCTTGAAAGTTAAGTGAGCATGATCTCAACATGTCTTCTAAGAGTTTTCAAGGTAATGCACAAGTGATTTTCATGATCTTCGTTGCTTTTGAATTATACCAAGATATCATCAATAAAAACCACTATAAAGTCATCACGATTTTCCTTGAAAACTCTATTCATTATATCCATGAAGATAGAGGGTGAATTAGTCAATACAAAAGGCATTATTGTTAACTCGTAATGCCCATACCTAGTTCGAAATACTGTTTTCAGAATGTCTTCCTTCTTCAACAAAACTGATGATATCCATATTGAAGGTCAATATTTGAAAAGTATTTATCTCCATGAAGTTGGTTGAATAAATCATCAATGCAAGTTAGGGGATACTTGTTATTTATTGTTATAGCATTGATCTCCCTGTAGTCAATGCACAAACTCATAGATCCGTCTTTTTTCTAAACAAAAAAGACAGTGGCTTCCCATGGAGAAACATTGGGTTGAATAAATCCCTTATTACTCAATTCCACTAGTTGTTTCTTTAGTTCTACTAATTCCACAGTGACCATTATATAAGGGGTCTTCGATATGATCCTTGAACCAAGAATTAAATCAATGGAAAACACAATTTCTCATTCTAGAGTATATCCAGGTAAATCTTTTGGAAACACATAAACATATTCTTTCACAATAGGTACATCCTCTATTTGAACATTCCATGCCTCACCCACAATTATTTAATTCTCTTCCTCCCCAATAATTGGATTTAGTTGAGCTACTAGGGGTGGATCTAGATAAGAATCAGGTGGTGACGATTCCACTCTAAAGATAAGGTGTTCTTTATCATCGTCATCAAAAATCATAACCTCCTTCTAATTACAATAAATTTTTGCATCATGGTCCGAAATCAAATCCATACTGAGGATTATATCAAATTCAATCATGGGTGTGATGATGATATTATAAGATAAAGAGAATTTATGTGCCCTAAAGGGAACTGATTCACAATACTTTGTTGCGATGATACTTCCCTAAGGAGTTCTGAATGAAAAATCCCTTGTTAAATAAAATTGGAAATATCTAATTTTTTAAGAAAACTGGGAAGATATGAAACAATGTGATGATCCAAAATCAAATAAAGAATTTTCTAAACTCGAGGAAACCATTAAATTACCTACCACCACGTCTTTCGGAGCTTCAACCTCAGCATTGGTGATATCATAAGCTTAACCTTGATCCCTTGGCATTTTCTGAGGTCATTTCCCCTGAATCTTAGAACATTCATTTGCATAATTCCCCCTTTCTCTACAATTGTAGCATTCAACATCGACAACCTCTTTCTTTCCCTTGCAATCATGAGCTTGGTGGCCTTTTTCACCACACTTATAAAAAGCTCTCATCCCCTTCAGGAAATTACCGCGGTGTTTCTTCCCACATTTACTACAATATGGATATTCAACTTTTTCCTTATTCCCATTATTTCCATTTCCATAGTGTTCTGTAGATCTCTTCTTCTCTTTCTTTTCTTTAAAGTCGTAAGACTTAGAGAATTCTTTTTCTATCTTGATAGCACATGAGACAATATCCTCATACGACGTAAAGGATTGTGAGAATAATGCTTGATGGAGAAATGGTTTTAACCCATAAAATAGATGATCAATATTACTTCTTGGGTTACGTATATAATCTGCAACATGCCTCGCTAACCTTGTAAAGTTTTCCTCATACGTTGTGACATTCTCATCCTCCTTTTTCCTCAAACTTAGAAATTGCCTTTCTATATCTGCTCGATGGTAAGGAGGAAAATATTTTTCTAAACAAAGATATTTAAACTCCTTCCAGTCCATATTTGATACTTCATCATCTTCCTTTGTGTTTTGAATCAACAACCACCATTGATCAGCATCTCCAGTGAGGCGGTAAACTTCCATGACAAAATTTTCCCTTTCACTACTCTCTAAGGCATGGAATATTTTCTCTAAGGAATTTATCCATTTCTCAGTCAATAATGGATTTGTACTCTCATTTAATGTTGGTGGTTGTTTCCCCATGAAGCAATCTAACATTGATCCTCGATGCTGTGGATTAGGGTGCTCCATATGGGTAAGGTTATTATTTATAACATGAGTGAGTTGTCCGAATATACTGATAAGATGATCAGCACCAGTTGCATCACCATATCCACTATAATTATCTTGAGTAGGAGAGAAATCCCTATATGGAGTGCGTGCATTGATATAGTTTCCATTCCTTCCACTCGACGCCATTTCTAAACAATGGCAGAAACTATATTATTTTATGAATCGAAATACATAATTCCAAACTTGTAAAACACTTAACATAAATTGAAAATTATAGGGATATAATCCATAATCATAAAAAATGTTCTCTTTGAGGGTGTATATACTCATAAACTCTTCATAATGGTTTGTAAAGAAAATGAGGGTTATTCTAAGCATATCCCCCAGGAGTGTCGTAACCAAGAGTGCAACAAAGCCTGTTGTCATGCACCAGTTCCCATTCGAGTCTAGATCAAAGCGGTGTTTTCGGGTTTTACCCCTAGGTACATCTGTGCCAGATCCACCTCTACCTACTCGTATCCAGACAAGGATTTATTTCTTGGGAAACTTACAAAATCTCTATAATACCAAAATTTTAGGAAGTTCTTCTATACTAATCCTCAAAGTCTATCTTAGGGTAATGTGCTTTAATCAGAGTTTATCTAAGTCTAGATTCCAAGGTTTTTACTAAACTTACTACGATACCAACTATAACACCCTGACCCTAGTTACATAGAGTCGGTGAATTATTACATATCATTGGCATGATCACAAAAGATCAAGTCTTGAAAGGCAAATTAGTTTAATAGACTTAGAAGTACTCGTTACATTCATAAGGTTTACATTACATCATAAAATGGAAAACCACAACAACATTGTTTCCATAGAAAACACTGAGATCCCATAGACTATCCCTGTAGGTCAGTCATAATATACTTCTTTGCATCCTAGAAAAAATAAAACATAAAAATGGGTGAGCTCATATGCTCAGTAAGTATAACAATATATCAGAAGATTTCATAAATAAGGATAAATATTGAAGGCAATGAATAAAACTAAAAAAAAATAATTTCAAACATGAACTTCAGCATAATATAGAAAATCAAAAAATCAAATAAATTCCATTTACTTATTCACATGGATATTCTACTAGTCATATAATCATATGCAATATCAACAGCCATGCTCATAATGTTGGAATGCATAATGCCAGAATTTCATAACCACGTAGTCAAGGCCTTGTGCCAAGAATACAAATAATACTTTGTCAAGACCTTGTACCAAGACACTAGTTTATCTCATGAGGCCTACCGATGCATCGAGGAGCTACAACAGGCTCCACTCTTCACATACTAAGTCCAATGCATTTCTCATACGAAAAGGTTTAAACATAACATAAACATTCGTATTAAAACTAACATACGAAATGTCAATACATTATCCATAATCCATGAATGGTATAAAAATAACATATCCACAGTAAAACATATCACAAAACCTTCAATACAATATGGAAGTTTTGTATCATAATAAATAAACTTCAAATAAGCATAAAATCCATCAAAGGATGTTGACATAGGTGAAATCAAAACCTTTTTTAGAGAAATATCTCTTTCTATTTTGAAATCATTCAAGAGTCACATAATTTATAATGAAAACATTTATTTTTAAAATATTCTTATAATCTTGTAAGGGAAGCTTCGACGATGTTATAATGGCGAAAAATAGCCACACCCTCCATATAAGTTAAAAATAACATTCTTACCTTAATTTTGTTGAAATGGTTATAAAGGAACATATTTGGAAAATGATGGAAATATTCCTTTATAAACATATTATAAAATTCAAAAAAGGGTATAAATGAATTTAACCCATTGTATAGTAAATATTAAGAATGTTTTGAAATACATTTTTATGAAACATGGATGTGGATGATAAATTGGTCCCAAAATATACTTACATAAAAACAACCTCGAATAATAAAGAGATTGTGAAATTAACCCTTACCTTATACTTTTCCTTGGTCGAGGGTAGGTTAAAATTTTGTATAATGGTGAAATATTTGTTATTAAATTATAGAAGATTCATATAAATTAATATGATATCATATATGATCTTTTAATATTGCTTTGTTAATAATATTTTAGTATTATCATCGTTTCAGGTGTTAACTGATTCGTTTTCCTTTATATTATTTGTTATGTGAGTCATATTTTTTATAGATGGGTTGTATAATATTCATATCCAGAATTATATCAAGTCTTTAAATGTTATTTTTAATCATCTAATGAAAATTAGTCTTGAATGTATAGGATGGGGAATGAATCTCATCGCGTTCGTGGAGACGTTAATCCGTACATACTCACATGCGACAATATCATTCTTTTGATATTAAAATAATTTTTAAATGGAAGTTATATCATATATAAAGAATAATTATCATGTTATATTTATTATTTACATCAATTACACATCATTATTATACCCATCCAAATAATAATGTATTGAATAACAATTACACCATGACGTGGAGACGGTAAGCTGTACGTACACATGTATGGTGACATGTCATTCAAAGGATGAATAGAATAATGAATTTGGTTGTACCATTTTTATAATAACATCACAGTATATAGAACATACTGGAATTGTTATTTTAGAATGGAAACTACAAAGAAAAAGGAAGTGGAAGAAGAAAGGAACTTGAAAGAGGTGATGAAATATTTACCTCATCTTCGGGTTCTTCCTTTTGATTTGATCTAAAGGGTTCCTTAAGTTGGATTTATGACTAAAGGAAGGCCTATATGATGAAGGGAGGATATTTTATAGGGTATTTGGGCAGATTTTGGTCGATCCAAATGGGTTTGAAGGTGTGAAATAGAGAGAACGAGGAGTTACCTTTTATAAGAGGGGTGAGGGGCACCTTAGGAAAAGCTAGAAATATTATTTTGTAATACTCTTATTTTCGATTTCTAATGGCTCAAAAATAGATTATTTAAATGATTAGGTGGGGATGGGTCGAAAACCACTCAACCAATAGGGTTTATATTGGTTTGGTCATTATATTAACATTATATTTTAGATTTAATTATTAGTTAAATAGTTTGACATTTACTATGTCTCTTTGTATTTATATATTATATGGTTAATAAACATACTATATTCTTCCAGGAGAACCCCATGTGGTTCATTAATGAGACACCTATCATTATATAAGTCCATTGGGTGAACCTTAGATTTTTAAAAATATAATATCAATTAATAATATAATATTTGTTTTAAAAACTCTTTAATGTCAATTTTGACACCATTTGGTATTTTGTTTTTACTAAATTAATAACAGCATTATTACATCAGACAGAATTCATCTACCCAACCCTAATATGTCATAGTAACCTATAAAATTAGTGTAATTCATAAAAAGTCTCAAATTATATTTATTTGGATATTTATAATATCAATCATTTTAATATTTCATTAATTATGTAATTACTGCATCATCATAGTGTCATAAATAAATTAAATTATTTAATTTCTAAAAAATATAAATAAAATACCATTATGTATTAAATCCTTTTTTATTTATAATTAATATTTATAGTTGAATTTATCTTATGTTTAACCCTATATTAAAAATGTTCTAGTTATTAATCTTTGATTTTAACTCTTTTAACTCCTCTTTGAATTAAATAATAATAAATGTCCTAATCTAAACCTAGTGGACCAAATAGGTTCATATTTTATTCCTAAGGTTGTTTTTGGTCAAATTATAGTTATCCAATAGAATTAGGACATGTGTTACGGTAATAATAATATCATTTTTACCCTTAATAACCCTATTTACTTTTAACCGTGGTTAATAAAAGTAAAAAGTTACTAATTCACCAAAAAAAATTCATCTTATTGAACCAAATTTTTTACTGATATTAACCGTGTCCCTCAGATTTTTGAAATTCCACTCACAGAAGCGGTAAAATTACGTTTTATGTGGATTTTCAAATTCTCCTAGGAGGTGGGTAAAAGACGGTGAAAAGTTCAATAAAATTTCTATATATCTAAAATTATTATAAACTGACTCCAATGAATTACATTGAACTTATATAGGTAATATGTATCTATTTTTTCCTAAAATAAATTCAAATAAAATAAAAAATTATTTAAATAAAAATTTGGTTTTAAACTATAACTTAGTGTTTTTCATTATTCATCAAAAATTGAATGTTTTCAGAAAAATACCAAAAATTCACCATAAGATAATTTCGATATTCCAAATCTAGAAATGAAGTCCATTTTGAATGTTAAAATTTATATAATTTCAAAATGTGGGTATTACTATTCATAACAGCTAGTTTGATTGGTTATGGTGTGTTAGAACTTGAAGTTGCGTACAACCCACATTATTGTATTATTCAAAGAGAAGCGTACCGTGGAAGCATGGGGTGTTACAAATCTCCTCACACTATGGAAACTTTATTGAATTGTATGCTCTGAGGATGATCTTACACCCTAAACCATAACTATGCTGGGCACTGAAAAAAGTGAGTTGAAGTTATTTGGAAAAATGAAGCTCAAAACCCAATTTAGTGACCTCATAGCTCACCCAGAATTTCTGGTGGTCCAAAATAATACGAACTTCAACACCCTTCTAGAAAGGCCCCGACTACATTAACATGCAGCAATCCCCCCTCTTACCATTAGTGCCTCAAATATAACATTATTGGACAGATTGGTACACTGAATGCTGATAAGGATCCTTTCGACCACTACAAATCACACTATATTATTGCAGGGTTCAATGAGCCAAGGTGGATACAACATCTGATCAATGGTGTTGATTAGATTACCACCCCAAACGACATGAAAATGGTTCCTGTTGATCCCCTCAAGAATCTTGGGGAAGAATACGTACTGGTCATGAATGAGATTGAGTGAAAATTTCAAAATTCAGATGTTTATTGAATAGTCTTGTTGGTTTTTGTTATAGCTGTTGAGCCTAACAATGTTTAAATGCTCACTGATTTCCTTGATAATGGTGGGGGGTCAAATACAAATGTCCCCAAACCTTCATCAAAACTCCAAAAAATCCCTCCCTCATCAACTGAGTCTAGAAGAAGTGTCTCATCACTCAAAGAAGATAAGGAAACACTTTTACCCCTCACTTCATCTTCATTGAATAAGACCCCAGTGACGACTGTGGAAGAAGAGGAGGTTTCACCTCCCAGACAACAAAATTGAAACTATTACCTCAACTATAGAATGATCATTTCAAGAATTGTATCCCCATAATAAGATAAATGGGAAGATGGTGAGGATATAGAGGAGAAAGAAAAATATCTATAAAATACACCTCCATAATTTTAGGAAGACATCTCTACCACGATTGATAAACCCAAGGAAATCAACTTGAGTATGGAAGAAGACCCATGACCCACTAAGATTAGTGTGGCCATGCCTTCCAAAGATGAAGTGGTATACAAATATTTCCTAAAGAATAAATGAGATTTTTTCTCATGGAATTATATAGAAATTCCCGGCCTGGATCCAGAGGTGGTCACTCACCACCCGGTATTTCCAAAAGACCACTCTGGTTACAAGAAATCTTCTAGAAGGATGCTCCTGACCCATGCTGCCAAAATAGTGGCTGAAGTTGAAAAGATCATCAGATATAACTTCATTAAAGAATTCCAATGACCCATTTTTATAGAAAATATTTTCCCAGTCAATAATAAATATGAGACGATTAGATTCAGTATAGATTTTAAGGATCTTAATCTATACTGCCTGAGAGACAATTTTCCAATCCCGGTTACAACATTACTAATCGATGAAACTACCAGATGTGAGGCTCTCTCTTTCATGGATTCATATATAGAATATAATAAAATAAAAATGGATAAATAAGGTGAATAATACACTACCTTCAAGGTTCCCTAGGGTGTGTTTTTATATAAGGAAATGAATTTCAGTTTGAAAAATGATGGTGCCACATATCAACGCTCTATGCATTGCATATTCAAACCCTTCCTGGGAATGTTCATCTAATGATATGTTAATAATTTGGTGGTTATTTCATGAAAAAATATGGACCACCTGGAATATCTTGAAACCATATTCAATAAACTATGTATTCAATGTCTAAAAATAACCCCCTATAGTGTGCTTTTGGTGTTACCTTGATAAAATTCCACAGCTTCATTGTACTCCACCATGGAATTGATGTCGATCCTGAGAAGGGAAAGTACATCCTTCGAATTTCACCTCTTCCTAAACTCAATGAGTGGGGAGGAATCAATGGACACCTAGAATATTGTATATGATTCATATCCAACATTTAAGGCAAAATCTTTCCCTTCAACAG
The DNA here is from genome assembly GCA_963277665.1 of Viscum album. Taxonomy (NCBI): domain Eukaryota; kingdom Viridiplantae; phylum Streptophyta; class Magnoliopsida; order Santalales; family Viscaceae; genus Viscum; species Viscum album. Next base: position 530,367,131 of record OY728128.1, read on the forward strand.
GTTGATGAAGAAAGCGGTAGAATATCAATATACTGATGACTATCAGGAAGAATTCGATAACCTCAAGCGATATCTCTTAATCTCAATATTACTAATTCCACCTGTAAAATGAATACCACTCATTTTATATGTGATATCCATGGATCGATCCCTAGGTACCTTCCTCACGCAGAAGAATGATGTCAGTAGCTATAATAGTCTCTTTTACCTCAGTTGTACCGTGATCGATGTTGAGACTCATTATTCAAGTATCGAGAATAGATTCCTTGCATTAATATTTGTGGTCTAGAAGATGAGGCATTAATTTAAGCACAAAAGTTTCAATTTGGAATCACATAGTAACCCACTCAAGTGTATTCTCAGTCATACAATGTTAACTAGATTCCTGTCACGGTGGGCAGTCATCCCGTAACAGTTTGATATACTTTTTATACCACATAAATCCATCAAAGGCCATACATTAAGAATATTTCCTAGAATAAAATGCATCAATGTAGGTGGACCCATTAGATGTTGATCTACCTGATTAGGAAGTATTCTCTATTCAAGAGAACTCCTAAATATGGGAAACACAATTTGATGGTGCCTCCAAAATCCCAAAAGTGAAAATAATAGAAGTTACAAGACTCTACAAAGTGGGGATGGGAGTCATAATCATATATCTGGAAAAGTTAGTCTACCTTATTCCTTCCTACTATTATAAGAGTGCACAAATAATGACGTAGAATACTAGGCCATTATCGTCATCTTGGATCAATCATGCCAATTGAAACCCGAACACGAGAAGATAAAAGGAAATTCAGAACTGGTCATCAAGAAATTCAATGGTGACTATTATATTAATAAATATGAGACAATACCTTTTATAAACTATGTCCAAGAACTTATGGCATAATTCCCATGAGAGCCAACATTCACTTATATCCAACGGTTGATAAATGTGTAAGTCGATGCACTGAAAAATGTACCCACAGATCGAGCCTAACCATAACAAAATGAAAATGATATTAGTATTTACCATTGTAAGATGGTCCTACCATTCATTCATACGAGATAGAGTAAATCAATAATATTATTCCCGTCACAAAACCCTAGGATCATACCAATGGCTGGATGACTCCATTTGAAAATTACATTCAAAATGGAGAACTCCAACTAGATAGGATTGGATGGGAGAAAATCTGGATATGGTATGTAATCATTATGATGTATGATGGAACAAACCAAAATAAAGTCCTTTATAAGTGAGGAATTGATGGGATCCTTCTCAGGTACATCGATGGGGAAGAGACAACTACTGTTATGAAAGATGTAAACGTTGTAACTTTTGGGGCACATCAGTTAACATCCAAGCTCTCTCATAAAATTTGGATGCATGTATACTATTGTCCCACTATAACACATGATTGCACAAAATTCATTTTGAAATTCCATCTCTATCAAGTTCACACCAATTTCATCCACCAACCCCTGGAGTCACTTCACACATCCAAGTACTACTGGCCATTTTACATATGGGAAATGGACTTCATGGGAACGTACCCTCTAACCATGTATAGAAAATTCAAATATATTCTTTCAGAAACTGACATATTTTCCAAATGGACAAGAATCCACACCCCTCAAATAATTCGGGAAAATAAGAATTGTCGTCTTTGTAAAATCCAATATCATTACCAGATTTGGTGTCCCTTATATAATACTAATGGAAAATGCAACTAAATTATGCTCTACAAGATTAGACAAGCTATATTAGGAGTATGTAATTAAGGCCAACCATTCATCCTCTTACCATGAAAAGGTCAATGGGAAAATAGAGGCCTTGAACAAGAATCTATCTAATATACTCCATACAATGGTATACAATGATAATAAATCATGTCTTGATAAGATCCCCCACACACAATGGGATTATCAGAAAACGTCCCACACTTCCAATCAAGCAACACCATACTCATTAGTATATGGGATGGAGGTGGTTCTACCCATCTAAGATTAATTACCACTACTCCACATGCCCATTTGTGATTAAATGTTTGTAGATAAGAAGTTCTAGAAATAGGTTGAGGAGTTGAAGCAATTGGATGAGAAATAATTTCACACTTTATACCTTTTGGAAGTATACCAGAACCAGATCACATGATCCTTCAATAATTATATTCACCTTCCAAATTTCCTTGAAGGAGAGATGGTATTACTCCATAGAACTGAAATGATAATTAGAAATTAAACTCAAAAATTGGATCCAAAATAGGAGGAACCATATGCCATACACAAGGTCTACTCCAACTGATCATATGGTTTAATTTCAATGGATGGATAGCTCACCACATCTCCCACCAATGCAAGGTTCTTGAAGAAATACTATTTTTGATGATACAATATTCATCATAACTACACAATTTTAAACTACATTTCCAAATTATCCAAATTTCATGATGATAAAATGCATTTCCAAATCATCCTAACACCATGACATTAAACTACATGGCCAAATCGTCCTAACCAAAAGATGTTAAACTACAGGGAAAAATAATCCTAACCATACGACATTAAACTACATGGCCTAATCATGTTAGGTGCACAATGGTAAACTATATAGATCCACCTATGTCCATGATACATGATGTTGAACTTTACAGAGGTCATTGTATTACGAATAGTGATTTATCATGCAAGAGTCAAATTCATGCAAGGGAAAGATTAAAAATCAGAGAGATAAAAATTACAACCTTCCTATGTATGGGTCAGACCGCCACAAGGATATTTTCTAGAAGTATCTATGACTTGATTCCCATTTATAAATGATATAAGTAGTGACACATGAATCCTTCTTCCAGGTCTATCTACCAACATAAAAACATACTTCCCCTCCATGTGTGTGGACTGCGACTATATAAGAAAGGAATTTTATAGAACTCTATGTGGATTTATTATTGCCTATATAAGATACATAGTGACAACTATATCTCATATACTGGTCTAGCCTCCTTGAAAAATTCCCCTCCCTGCGTATAAGTTAGACTCGCGCAGCAAAATTTATAAGTCCTAACCACATGATGTTAAAGTCTAAGGTATCTCAAAAACTATTTATGACTTGATTCCCATTCATTAATGGGATACATAGAGACACCTTGACCATGTGTCTTGGACTATCCATCACATGACATGAACTACCTCAGTTATATCCTCTAATTCCCTTGCATTACAAGGGAAATCCTTGTCATTCATTATTTCTCACATCGAGTGTAACTCACGTGAGTTTGGGAATGATGGTGAGGGTTTACCAATGTGGACAAAGTATGGAGGAATATGACAAACCCATCATCTTGAAAGCTTGTTATGAAATGTAACCTCCCTATGTAATAGTCTGACCAGTATAGGGAACCATAGAACTATGCACGACATGATTTCCATTTTTTAATGGGATACATAGTGATGCCCATATACTCATCTTCATCGAGCCAACAACCAAAGTCATCAATGCCACTTTCACTGCATTTAGGTTATACTTATGCATGGGTACCCATGGAAATTGCTAATTGTATGATGTTAAACTGCAAGGTACCTCAAGAACAATGTATGGATTGATTCATTCCACCGTAGGATATGTAAAGACACTTTGACCCTAAGTCTTGGATCAACCACCACATGATACAATGGCCCCCTCTCTATGCACATGTCAAACTATCACATTGAGTTTTCAAGAACTACATGTGGCATGATTCACACCCTCACAAGATATGTAGTGACACCTAGATCGTCCCTCTTATCTCAACCTCCAATAAACTAAAAATGCCTCTTTCCCCTGCATATGAATCAAACCTATGTTGGGAAGTTACTTAAAGAAATACATATGTATTGATTTATGCCCTGAGAGGATACATAGTGACACCCAAATTCTTCACCCTGGTCCAAACACTATTTAAAAAAAATAATTCCCCTCCATATACATGGGTCAGACCGTTACATGGAACATGTTGTTAGAAATATGCGGACTATGATTCCCAACTAACTGGGATATGTTGGAAGCCTACATATGTTTCAAGCACAAAACTTAACCTATCACATCCTTTTCAGGATGGTTCACTCTTATCCTTACCATATGCCATTAAGCTACATGGGATACTAGAACTATGTGTGTATTTATTACTATCATCATAGGACATGTAGTGAAAACCTGAATTCTATATCTTGGCCTAAACACCATTCAAAAATAAAAATGTACCCCTTTCCCAATGCGTGGGTCATACCAGTACAAGGAATATGTTTTAGAACTATGTTTGGATTGATGAGTGCCTTTGAATGATATGTAGTGACTCTCAGATCACATATCACGGTCCAACTGCCACTGAAAAAAATGGCTCCCCCCATTTGTAGGATAGACTTGTGTAAGGAAATTCATGAGTCTAAACCACACAAAGCTAAACTAAATGAAAATAATATTCCTAACCACATGACTTTAAATAGTAAGGTATCTCAATAACTATGTGTGGCTTGATTATTAGTATGATGGGATACATAGAGACACTTAGACCAGAAATCCCGGGTCTATACACTAAAAATATAACATAAAAATTCCCCCAATCTATTGAATGTAAAATGAAAATAGATAAAGGGGATTCCAAATATGGATTCTTAAATCTAAAAAGTGTCAAAATACCATGCATCCCCTTATATATGATTCATATCTATATAGGGGGTATTGTACCTCAGAACTAATCAATGTATGGATATTTCTCACATACCTAGACATCCCATTTTCCTCCATCAAACTCCCAGCCTTGGGAAATCTATAATCCCCATAATCACCCACAACTATCGGATATGGGAGACCAGTGTCTTGCAGACACCTTTGTTTGACTATGCACACAATTCCTTAAAGGCTCTATATATGTTTCCTATAAAAAGGATAGTCAACCAAAGTTAAATTCATCCTCAGGAGAGGATTTTCCTACTTCTATATGACCATTGGATCCTATTCCTCACATCACCCCCTGATTCGAGGCCACCCAGAATCATGGTATACACTTTCTTCCCCCTCTCACATCCGGGATGTACTAGGGATATCCCGACCTGATTAGCCCATATGTAAACAGGATTTTTTTGATATTTTTTCCCTGAAATATGATGTTAAACCATGCTGTCAACATCCTTTCATCAAGATTTAAAACTACATGGACCCACAACAACTATATCATTCATGTTGAGTCACCCATGTCTTTACTGCATGATTCTAAACTACATGGAAAATCAATGCTACTTTCTATGATCCTTCCACCCTTAGGTTGTGGAGTGAAACCCTTTACACCACTTGTATCTCACACTAAGCATAAATCACATGGGCTTAGGAAATTTGATTGGGGATACCCCAATGATCCAGGGAAAATCAATCCACAATAACTGATCATGTTGGAACAACTTTAAAATGTATACTATAGTTTTCCCCTCCATGTTGGGAAACCTAAATTCATAACTATATGAAAATATACTAAAAGGTTCACCAAATATAGCTAAAATGACCTATTCCCTGTGCATGAAACAAACCCATGCAGGGTGCCTAATTTTTTGTCACACAGATCTTCAGAATCGAGCCCCACTCCCATAAGGGAATACAAATTCCCCACCCTGCGTGAATGCTATATCCATGATGGAGAGTTCCCAACTCCATGGATGATCACTTCTTAATGTTTATAACATATTCATGCATGTATTTTCCATCTCTAAAACTCTATGATTCAAGCGATTTTGCATCCTCAAATACCTTCATGGCCATCAGAAATAGACTGAAATTGTCCTGTATACACCTTTGTTTGACTATGCACCCAATTCCCCAGTAGCTCTGCAAATGTTTCCCACAAAAATGGCCTATCAACAAAAGAAAAATTCATCCCTGGGAGAGGATTTTCTATTACTACATGCTCAAGGGATTATAAGACACGTATGATCTCTCTTGATCCAATATCCATTGAAACTATGGCTTACACTTTCATCCCTACTGATGACATAGACATGTCAGAATATCCTTTCTTGATTACCATCCAGTTACTCAGGGATTCTATAACAATTTCCCAATTTCATGACATTAAAACATGTTATCCCTCTCTAGTTTTAATGCTCACAAATCATGTAAAATCATGTTTAATAATGTCTGAAGTTTTAAGTTCAAATATAATGAATTATGATTGTCCATGTTCAACTATAATGTTCAATATATTTTGTTAATGTTTATAATATATTATAGGAAAACAAAAAAATGGCCAAGTATGAGTCACTGATATCATTACTCACCAACATAAGTATGAGCTACCATAAGAAGTATGAACTAATGATTGGAGTATGAGCTACTGATAGACATTGTCTGAGACCAGTACGAGGTACAAGGAAGCATTCGTGTTGATGATCATGTGTATTGTTGACCTCTACAGTATATAAAAAAACATGACCAAAAAGTGTAGCAAAAATATAGAGTGAACTTACGATGTAAATAAAATAATATACGAGAGGAATACTGATTCTTTATAGATGTGAACAGGAAAAGATTTGTTGTTAACAAAAAATCCCAACATTCTTACTTCAAAAAACCCTAGTGAAGAGAACATTCAAGGAGTAACTCACCTCACTGAAAACCAGAACACAAAGCTTCCAAGAAACTCTATTTTGGGGTCTGTATCCAGAAGTGGAATCGAGCTTCACATCAGCTGCATCTAAAAAGTACAGAAGATTCAAACACACCACACATAACATTCTTAACCTTCTCTCATTATTTATTCTTTGTTTTACACATTCTTATTAATTTTAGAGCAGTGTGTGCGTCTATATCACACACAAAAACTGTCTCCTGATCTATGAAAGAAGATACAATATATCTTCACGTTCTCACTCTGTTGCACCATTTTTATTCCATGTTTAATAGTGGTAGAGGACCCTGTGTGCCCTGGTTTTATTTGGTTTCCTAAGTATAACTATGGTAGAGGTCCAGTTGATCGGGAAGACATTGTTTGCTATTTTGAACCCCGATCTAGGGTTTGGATCAAGTTTATTAATATAAAATGCTTGGTGTAAGGTGATCACAAAGTAGATAGGACTAGGTCTATGCTAGAGACAAGAACTCTTGTTTTTATCCACCTTGTTTTTCAAATTTATTTATATATCATTTCTCCCATATTTTAGAAAACTAAATATTAATTTGATAGTTAATGTTATTTATTATTTATAACTATTTTTTATTTAGTAAATTAATTTCAAAATTTATATCAATCTTTCAAAATGTTGTAATTGAGAATGAATCAATATTTTTAGAAATTAGTAGAACATTCATAAATCTTATAAATATGATACTTTGGTTAGCTGTGCTATTTAAATTTCAAATTGGGGTAATTATTAAATATGGTTTTTAACAAATTTTTTGAATATAAACTCAATTTAACCCCTCTTGAGTGCCTTACTCTGGCCGAAACATAGTAACATAAGTTTTTTTAATCTCCAATTTTCAAAGTATTATAATCTTTGTCAAAACATTCCAACTATGATTATAGTTCTGTTTTAAATATCTCAAAACTTCTATTAGTTATATATTTTTATCTCTTTAAAAACTTAATATTTATTATTTATTATGAATAATAGATTGGAAGGCGATTCTACCCAAATACCATCATTTTTCAATGGAACTAATTATGCTCAATGGAAAATTAAGATGAAAATAAATTTAGAAAGTATGAGTTTTATGATTTGGCCTTCAATTGTAGATGAATATAAGATTCCCAATACTACCCAAAATACATGGTATGACCCAAATTTGGAAACATAAGAAACAACTAAAAAGAAATTAATTCCTTATATTCTTCATTAGGAGATGAAGAATTCAATATGATTTCTCCATGAAAGAAAACCAATTAAATTTTGGATAATCTTGCTATTTCACATGAAAGAACCACTAGTGTTAAGAAAATGAGACTCAATACATATAATATTAAATATGATAACTTCAAAATGAAGCATGGTGAACCTATATCTAATAGGTGTCTTAGGTTTAATGAAATTTTAAATACTATGAGCTTTCCGAGAAAAGATGTTACAACTAAAGAACAAATCATGATTATTCTCAGATGTCTACCAGATAGATGGAGAGAAAATTTAGTATCAATAAGGTAATCCTGTGACATTCACACTTTTATAGTAAAGGAGCTCATAGGTAAGCAGATGATGTACAAGAAATAATTTAAGGTAAAAAAAGAAGAGTACGATTAACCAAATTGAAGTCAATGAATTTTTAAACCACTTATTCTAAAAACAAAAACAACGAGAAGGAATAACCTCATTATGAAAGTTCAAGAATTGAAGAATCAACATATGAAAGTGATGATAAAGTTTCTTAATTATCCCGAAGTTTTAAATTTTTTTACAGAAAGAATATGTTCTTTTGGAATCCCAACTATGAAAGAAAGTATGAATATAAGGGAAATTGGAAAAAGGATAGGAAGAGATGTGATAACTCAAATGAGATACTTTGTTATGAATATAAGATAAGAGGGAATGTAAAGGACAACTTTACGAAGTTAATGTATAAGAAGATATATGATGACAAAGATAAAAGGTATAATAAAGTATTGAAGGTCACCTAGAGTACTTCTGAGTATAGATCAAATGAGAAAAAGTCTTCACATGATGAGAAACGTGAAAAAGCTAACATGTGCTTCATGAAAAAAAATTCTACAGTAACCCTTGAATCTTTTGTACAAAATTCTTTCTATTCTAATGATGAATCTGATTCAAAAAACATAACCAATGAAGAAATTTTTGAGTACTGAAAAATAAATGAAGGCACATTCAATGACTTAAAATATAAATATAATATTTTAAAGAAACAAAATTCTCTCACCTCTACTATAAAATCTGATCTCACTACAGAGATAGTGAAATATGGTCAATTTATTAAAGAAAACAATGTGCCTAAATTATCAAATGAGCAGTTGAAAATGGACATAGAAAATTTTACCAATTGAAAGAAAAATATCATTCAAAATTTTGGTAAATAGGTTACACAAAAATATTATACTATTATAGGTTATTAATCAGGATAAAGAAACTTTTTTAAAAGTAAATTTTTATCAAAATATGGAAAATTAAACCTTGTACATAGATTTGAAGGATTTGTTGTATGTTCCATGAGTTGGAAATCATACAATTATTCTAGTTTTTCCAGACAAAATAGAGTTTATTTTAACAATAAATTATAGTATGTTTATAAAAAAATCATGAAGCAAGTATGGGTTCCCAAATCATTAATTACTAATATAACTAGACCCAACCCTTTCTAGGTACAAAAAAACTTTTCTTGTTTGAATTGCCTTTGTAGGAAGCATACTTGAAGATCTCCTGTAAGATCTTATGGTACTTGGATTGTGTATGTTCAAGACCCATTATAAGGGACTAATCAAGCTTCAATATTATTCTAAATATTGATGGTGGTCATGTCACTTTTGGTGAAAATGGTAAGGGAAAAATTATTAGCCTGGTCAATTTTAAATTTCTAAAGTTCTTTTTTGATGGATTAAAGTATAATATTCTCAGTATCATTATTTTATGTGATGATTGGTTCAATTTTAATGTTGAAAATTATGTAGGAAAAATGTTTAATTATAAAATTGAGTTAGTATTTAATTCTCTTATAAATGAGAATGTTTATGATGTGAACTTGGATTAATTAGTTTCTTAAAAATTTTCTTAATTAAGAATATTTCATAAATTATTATGGATATAGAATTGGAGATTAGGACACTGTAAAACTCACTCATTTATAAACCTATCAAGGAAATGGTTAATCAAGGATATACCCAACCACGAATTTACAGACAATAAAATCTGCAATCCTTGTCAAAATGGAAAACGAGACAAATTATTTTTCAAACCAAAGATAGAAGTATAAACTTCTCAACCACTTGAGTTAGTTCACATGGATTTGTTTGGACCATCTATATTTTAAAGTATTAATTGAAAAAATGATGTCTATGTTATTGTAGATGATTCTCTAGGTATACTTGGACCTTATTTTTATCTCACAAAAGTGATGCTTGTTCTTACTTCACTAAGTATACTAGAACTGTAGAGAATGTAAGTGGTCTTAGGATAAAAACCTTAATGAGTGACCATGACCATGAGTTTGAGAATTAAGAGTTTGAATATTGTTTCTCAAAAAATTTCTATAGTCATACCTTCTATACTCCTAAGAAACCCCCAAAGAATGGGGTTGTAGAAAGAAGTAATATATCCATTTAAGAAATAACCCGGAAAATGCTTAATGAGTATGACTTAACTATTTAATTTTTGGCAGAAGCTATCAAATCAAATTGTTATATAATTAAAAGAGTCTTGATCATACCAATTCTTAAGAAAACTCTATATGAGATATGGAACAATAGGAAACCCAATGTTAGGTAATTAAAGGTTTTTGGATGCAAGGTTTAGATTCTCAATACTAAGGAAAATATTGAAAAATTTGCATCCTAAAGTGATATAGGAATCTTCCTAGGTTACTAAATATCTAGTAAATCCTTTAGAGTTTTTAATAAAAGAACCAAATTTGTGGAAAAATCTCTACATGATAAATTTGATGAAACATATACATATGAACAAAGAAATTACCTAGAAAATATTGAGGATGATTTTTACAATCTAAACATTAATGAAAAATATCCTGACCCTACTGTTAAGAAATATTTTAAATCCTCCAGTTTAGGAAAATCTCCAGACACCAGTCATAGTGAACATGAAACTACAGATGAACATAAAATAATTTTTCCTTGCTTTTATAGATTTATAAAAACCCTCAAGAACCATACCTTAGATGTTGTAGCTAGAGACATTAATAAATGGACACAAACTAGTGATTCTATTAGGAACCAAGTTGAACATCAAGCATTTTTTCACAACATAAACCTGAAAACATTAATGATGAAATCAATGATGAATTTTAGGTGATGGGTTTTATAGAAGAGTTGAATCAGTTTGAAATAAATAAATCTTGAAAAGTAGTGGATAAACTTAAAGAAAACATGACCATAGGCACTAAGTGGGTATTTAGAAACAATGTAGATAAAGAATGAACCATAACGAGAAAGAAGGACAAACTGGTTTCACAAGGATATAGTGAAGAGGAAAAAATTGAATATGAAGAAACCTTTACACCAATTGATATATTGGAGCCATTAGAATCCTCCTTCCATATGAAATTCATCTTAATTTAAAACCATTTCAAATGGATGTTAAAAGTGAATTATTAAATGGGTATATAGTTGAGGATGTTTTTGTTTAACAACCCCCTAGTTTTATAAACTATCATTTTCCAAATCTAGTTTTTAAGTTAACAAAGGTTTTATATGGTTTAAAATGGGATCTTAGATCCTGGTATGGTAGGCTATGAACTTTTATTATTTCTAAAGGTTTTAAAAAAGGTATAAATGATCCTAATATATTTATAAAAATAACGTTTAGATATTTTTTTATTTTTTCAAATCTATGTTGATGACATTATTTTTGGATCTTCAATGAATTATTTATGTTTTTATTTTTTAAAAATGATGAAAAATGAATTTGAAATGAGTTTAATGGGAGAAATAAAATTATTTCGTAGACTTAAAATCGTTCAGAATAAATAAGGTATTATTTTAAATCAATTTAAATATACAAAATATCTTTTAAAAAGGTTTGGCCTGGATATTAGAAAAATTAGTGATACTCCAATGAGTACCACCTATAAGTTGGACCTTGATGAAAATGGTAAATGTATTGATCAAACAAATTATCAAGTGATGATTGGAAGTCTACTTTACTTAACATATAGTTGGCCTAATATTATGTTTAGTGTATGTATTGATGTCTATTTTCAAGAAAACCCCAAAGTATCTCATTTAAATTCTATTAAAATAATTTTCAAATACCTCAAGTACACTACCAACTTAGGATTGTTCTACCCTAGAGGAAAAGCATTTGATTTAGTTAGTTATTGAGATACTGATTTTTGTGGTTGTAAGTTAGATAGAAAAAGAACTTTTAGAACATGTAACTTTTTGGGAATGTCTCTAGTATCATAGTGTAGTGAAAAGAAAAAATATATTTCATTATCTACTAATAAGGCTGAATGCATAGCTATTGGTAGTTTTTGTGCTTAGAATTTGTGGTTGAAACACACATTTCAAGATTATGGTTATCAATTTAGACATGTCTCTATAAATTGTGACAATACATGTGTAATTAAAATATCATAGAATATTGTTTCTTATTATATAAAAAAACATATTGTTGTAAATAATCACTTTTTGATTGATCATTATCAAAAAGGTGATATACCTCTTTAATTTTTTGGAACAAAACATCTGCTTGATGATACATTTACTAATCCATTAAACACTGAGAGCTTGAGTTGTGTCAGACATAAATTAGGAATGATTATTTTTTGAGGACCTGCTCTTAATAACTTTTCATTAAAACATTTTGTGGATAACTCACCAATAGGACATTGGTGATGACTCACTGACACTAATAGTGTCATGATGAAAATATCATGTCGACACCGACAGTGTTGTGCTGACAGTGCCATGCCCACAATGTCATGTTGAAAATGTTTTACTGACACCGATGATGTCTCACTGATGGCCACTCACAGATAGAACTCACCAACTATTTTTTTAAACAATGCTATTTTACTTAATTATTTTTATTTGACCCAAATTACTCGATTCATAGATTATAAAACCCTAAATGATAAAAATGAGTTTCTCCTACTTATTTCTTTTTCTTGTTCTTCCACTCTAGAACTCTTAACCTTAAGCTATCCTTACCTTCGTTCCTTTTAACTTATAATCTTCAACCGAACCCTTGATATGGTTAGAGTAAAATACTTCTTGGAAGGCTATAGATTTGAGTCGCAACTCGTGAAGAGATATAAAGGGGAATTGAGAAAGTCTAAGACTATTCATCTAGAACATAAAAATCATGTGGTAATTCCTAAGAGAGAAGTGGTGTTTGAATGGTTATTAATAAGTAAGTCTCCCTTGTTAAATGTACTGCAGACGCAAGTATGGTATGAATGGTTTGAAAATATTGAAATATTTATTACCCTAGAATGGTAAATGAATTTTATCTTCATGCTGATTTTATTCTAGATGGGAGTGATATGTACTATATTAAATCTGTAGATAATGGAAGAAGAGTATTGTTTTCTTAGAGGGATTGGGTAGAATGTCTGAAGGTACTTCAAAAAGGTATTTGTGATTACTATTAGTGTAGTTTTCCTCCTACAAATGATTTATTTTTCTATGAGACAACTTTAGATGAGATAAATGGTAATGAAGAGCTTAGAATACTAATTGATACCATGTTTGACGGTGAAATCAGGTTGTTATTCAAGTTAATCGAACACCAGTTCTGTCCCAGGATAGTGGACATTTCTTTACTCAAGTTTCAAGTTGTATATCTTCTATACATTAATAAAGAAAGGACATAAGGAAAATCTATGAGGGTATTTTATTGTCCATATAAGTGAAATTATAAAGAATTATTTCATGAAAAATTCTATATTTTACCCAGGAATTATATCGTGCATGAAAAAATCCAAGGGATGTGTCGGTGAAGATGAAGAAACCATTTTTGATATTGGTGAAGTACTAAGGGGATGGATTTTGGACCTTCTAGTCTACATTTATCTCAATCTTCCAAAGAAACTGTTCTATCCCAGGATGATGATGATGAGACTGGGGAATCAAGCAATACAAAATAAAAAATCCAAGATACTCATTCCAATGAAGAAAATGAATAAGAAAAAGAAAACAATGCGGAAGAGGAAAATGATAGTGATGCTGAAGGTAGTGGTAGTGAGGAAGAGGATGATTAATCTGGTGATAAAAGTGAATATAATGTAGGAGATGAATTTGAGTAGGAAATTTTTATAATTGATAGTAGTTTGTATCATCCTGATGATGATCAAGGTGCTAATGTAGAACCTTTTGGTATGGTTTCTCAGGAATAGATTGTAGAACCTCTTGAATCTGGTGGTAAAGAGAAGGAAATAGTTGAAGTTTATGGTGATGTAGAATCATAGGTATCCCCTATACCAAGATTAGTTCTTACTAGAATGAAATATCAAATTTAGGGGGAGCCTAAAGCTAATAAATTGAGAGTTAACACACTCAATCCTTTTAATGCTAGTTTGTTATCTAAATGGGAAAAGCCTCCTGATTATGTTGCTCTCAATTTGGAGGATTCTGATTTTGAGGATGGTATAATTGTTCCAAGGTGACTAGTAGTTGAGGAACCTATTAATTATGTGACACCTCCATCTGTTGCATCTTCTTGTGCTCCTAAACCTATAGTGACTTTAATACCAGGTGAATATATCACCACATTTGATATTTGAATGATTAAGGAAGATATGATCTATCTTATTATAACTTCATATCAACATCAAAATTCTCCTATTCCTAATATAATTGAAAGATATATTTCTGTTATGAATGGAAAAATGGTTTTCTAATGGAATATAGGCTGATATTTGTTGTTAAAACTATAGTTAAGGATATACAGAGCATGAATCATGAGTTGACTAAAATGATTTTCGCCAAAATAGGTTGACAATTGGATATAGGAAATCCTTGGACAAAGTAATGAGGACTTTTAAGGATTCATTTTCTAGAAATGATTCTACTCAACCTCATACCCATAATATTGATAAGTATCAATAGAGTCAGGAACTCAGAGATATAGTGTAAGGTGAATCTAGCTCAGAAACTTCAGATTTACACCCTATAGATATTGAGATAGTCAATAATATGATCAGAGAAGAGCATAAAAAAATTATGGGTGGCACTGACCAAGAGAGTGTCTCCAAGATCACGGATAACTGTGACCATATTTATGACATGGTGAGATTATATTTCAAGGGTTCTACCAATTCACAAGATAAATAACCATGAAATTAGATTTTTATTTCAAGAGAATATACACAAAGCATCATCTCACGAGTCACTTCAAGAATTTAGTTGAGAATCTGAAACTTCCTCTAATGAAATAGGCTTTTAGAGATTAGGTGGAGCTACTTAATGAGTTTATTACTACCCTTGAGAAGATTATGAAAACACAGAATATTTCACCTAATCTATATAATATGGTGGGTATATTATCATGAACTTCATTAACCTTATCATTCTTTATCTACATGTCCAAAGTACAACTGTTGTTGTACCATATGCCTCACCACTCAGACTAGCTTTTCAATCTACTTCCTCTCCTACTATTTCCTTGCCTTGTCAATCACTCTATCCTTTTTCTAGATTATAGGCTGATCCATCCTATCATTTTTAGGTATCTTACTAGCCATCGTGCCTCCTATTTCCCAAGTTGGGCCCCTCCACTGTTGTTTGGAGTTCCTATTCATCCTTTTAGAATTCACTCTAAACCTCCAGCCACAACTTCTATATCTACTGCTCCTACCACTACAACTTCTGATAAGGGAATTTCAGTAATGGACTCTTCTATGAAGAAGTAGTTTGGATCACTTGTTTTAAAGGGCTTCATTTTTTATTTTTGTTATGTTTTTCTCCAATGTAATTCACTTGATTTTGAAATTCAGTACCTCTTAATTTCTTTATTTATGATCGAACTATTTATATTTTTATTTAGAATTAATTATTTGATGAAATTTCTATTTTTGATAATCTCTAAAGGGGGAGAAGGCTTTATGAATTATTTTAACCATGTAAAATATGGAAACATATTCATTCATTTTTTAACAAAAATAGTAATGGGGAGATAATAAGTAGAATTACTACTTTAATCATTACGAATATAATGATTTTTCATTATATTACTAGGATTTTTTATCATTGAAAAGGGAGAGATTATTGGCCCTCTCCAGTTTTAATGCTAAAAAATCTTGTAAAATCATGTTTAATCATTTCTTATGTTTTATGTTCTAATATGCTTAATTATTATTATCTATGTTAAACTATGAAGTTTAACTTATTCAGTTAATGTTTATAATATATGACTAGAAAATAGGAAAAAATGGCCATGTATGAGTCACCAATATCATCACTCACCAATAGATGCATGAGCTACCAACAAAATTATGAGCTAATGACCGAAGTATGTGCTACCGACAGAAGTATGAGCTACTGATAGACATTTTCAGAGACTAGTATGAGGTATCAGGATGAAATCATGTTGAGGATAAACATTATTGTGGACCATTGTAGTATATTAATAAATCACCTGAGAAAAAATTGCAACAACTATATATAGAGAAATTACGATGTGAAGAAAAGCATATACGAGAATAAAAGTGATTCTTGATAGCTTTGAACAAAGAAGGATTTGATGTGAACCAAAAATCCCAACATTAGTTTTTCAAAAAAACCCTAGTGAAGGGGACATTTGAGGAGAATCTCACCTCACTAGAAAAAAAACACAAATCTTCTATGACACTCTGTTTTGGTGTCTATTTCCATAAGAGGACTCAAACTTTACATTTACTACACCTAAAAAGTCGAGAAGGTTCAAACACATCACATAGATAATTATAAACCTTTTCTCATAATTTATACCCTATTTTGAACATTCATATTAATTTTTGAGTAGTGTGTCTGTTTGTATCTCAAAAATACTATCTCCTAAGATAAGTCAAAAGATAAAATATATCTTCACTCTCTCACTCATTTACACCATTTTTCTCCCATGTTTAACTGTGGAAGATATCCCTACGTGGATGGGTTGTATTTGTTTCGCATGTATCACTGTGGTAGAGGTCTAGTTGACTTGGAAAACCTTTTGTGTTGTTGTTAACCCTGATCTAGTGTGTGGATATTGTTTATAAATATAAACTACTTGGTGAAAGGTGATCACCAAGTGGAGAGGACTAGGTATCTTCTTGAGACTGATCCTATTATTTTTATCTACTGTGTTTTTCAAATTTAGTTTTCTCTGTTTTCTCAAATATTTTAGAAAACTAAATTTTTCATTGATAGTTA
Source organism: Viscum album (assembly GCA_963277665.1). Lineage (NCBI taxonomy): Eukaryota > Viridiplantae > Streptophyta > Magnoliopsida > Santalales > Viscaceae > Viscum > Viscum album. The sequence continues at coordinate 530,384,152 of OY728128.1, forward strand.
ATCTTATTTTGTGTTTATAACTATTTTTGATAATGTAAGTTACATTCAAAAGTTATATCAACATTCCAAATTGTTATAACTGAGAATTAATCTATCTTTTGAGAAATTAATTGAACATTAATAACTCTTATAAATATTTTACCTTGGTTAACTAAGCTATTTAAATTTTAATATGAAAAAAATTTTAAATGAATTTTTTAACAGAAATTATGAATAGGAACTTAGTTCACCCCTACTGGAGTGTCCTACTCTAGCCAACAAACCTGTATGATACTTGATACCCAGTATTCTCCCTTAGGCCAAATCACATAAAAGGATACTTCCCATATTGTACCTACACACAAATTCAATCTGTATGGGAAAATTTGGCATACACCCCACCACATTGGTGAATCCATATCCAAAAAATATTCCCCATACATATGCATGAATAAGATCCATATATGGGTAAACATTCAAAATACATTCATATAGATTGATTCCTATAATCACATGATACGTAGTGACATATAAATCTCATATTTTGGGTCTAGATATGAATTAGAACAGTTCCATCCCTGCCTATGAAAGGGTCAGACCAGTGCATGGAAAAAAATCATATGGATATGATTAAAATTCCTCCACTTATTCCTGGTATTTATGGTAATGTTTAACCTAAAATTCCACCTTTCATGTTCATAAACCCCTCTCCAATATCATACTATGTGTCCAGAATGGTTCGAATCCCCATAACAATCCATATCCATTGGAAATTGATAGCTAGTGTCTTAAGGACACCATTGTTTGATCATGAACACAATGCCCTGGTGGCTTGGTATGTGTTTCCCAAAAATCTAGTCATTCAATGGAAAATTCTCTCTACCAGGAGAGGATTTTATGACCTCCATTCACCCCTAGGATGTTTATGTCTTAACTCATTCCTCAGTTTCATAACCCCCCAAATTACAGTTTACATCTTCTTTCCCTCTCATTCCAAAAGGTGATAGAACAATGTTGGTAAAACTATCATTGAAAAGGGAAATTGTTTACCCCTCTACTTAGAGTAAAAAATACTTTAAACCATAAGTCTCAATAGTCCCGGTTATATGATGATAAACAATACCATGCATTATCCATCATTTTCACAAGTGAAATTCATGTGGGAGTAGTTTGTAGACCATGAACAATGTTAATGACCCCTTACTTTCGAACATAGTTACCTAAATAGGCCACCTACTGTGTTCTTCATATAAAAAAATTCATATTTCCATAAAATTTATTGGCCATCAGTAATGAGAGGATAGTGTCTTAAGGAATATTTTATTTGAGTATGTGCACAATTCCCTGACTACTCTACATAAATGGACCCCAAAAATGGCATGTTAACCAAAAGAAAATTCATCTTTTAGTGAGTCTTTAACAACTTTTATTTTCCCAATGGATTCTATGGAACATATCATGTTTTATTTTTAAGAACCTCAAAGACAGGATCAATTAAAATTCCTTATCCATGTCAGAATTCTATTGGGAAATTCATGGTTAATGATTCCTCAGTTGGGGAACTTGCCCTGCAAATCATTGTCCCAACCGTTCAACCTAAAATAATAGTCATGGTCAAATCTGTTCGACCTAAAATACATGTAATGATAGTCTAGTTTTCATGACATTAAAGATCCCATGAATGTGAAAAAAATTGGTGGGATGAAAACCCTTAAATGTCATCCTTGACAAAAGTTGAGTGTGAGCTCATTAAACTTATGCTATATATGGTTTAGAAAAAAATATTGAGCAATCAAGAATAAAAAGAGACATAAAGACTGTTTTTTCCAAATACCACAAAAGAAGGACTCAGAAAAAGTCATGTTATACTTTCTAAGACCGAATCATAATAGGATTAGGAAAAAAATAATTTCTTAATAGAAAAAGACATAAAGTTTGTGGGATTTTCCATGAAAACCTAGAAATAGTAAAACTAAACTCACTGCGCCCCTCGATTTAAGAAAAAATTAGGTCATGATTTGATTATTTCCTTTATCCTATATTGTGACTCAAAATTGATATCATGTTATGATCATTGTTTAAATTACAGTTGATCATGATTTATTGACATTGTAGGAATAGGTAAAGGTGAAGCACTAGAGAGAAAAATATTTTCATTCTATTACATAAATGTATGGAGGAAATCCACAACACGGAGCCACTCCATATGGACTGGGTACGACAATTAAAAAATATGTTTGGTGGAATCATAAAGTTGTATCAATGCTTGGTTTGACTCTTCAATGGCACAAAAATGATTTAATAAACTCGTGGTCTCGACCACCGCACCTGCCCGCAATGCCTCTTCCTACTGGGTTGTGTCAAGGCTAACCTCTTACCCTCCCTCTACTAGTTTTTCCCTCATCAATTGTGGATGTGATGCAGGACTGTTCATGTTTAATATGATCCCGTTATCTACTCTGTTTCTCTACAACCTGATCGAGATAATCATCTAAGGATATTTGTTTTTTGAGTTCACATTGAAGCCTCACAACCACTCTGACTTGGTTAGCAGCTTCATCCATAAGAATCTATAGATATATTATGGGACTCAAGCGTGAAATCTTTATCCATAGCCCTGAATAACTGGTTCACCATATCATAAATACCATGGTAATCAAATCCTCTAAACCTCAGAATGAAAAACTAGAAACATAATTTGGGTAGTTTTGTTGGAAAATCGGTAAGTGGTGTTTGATATATCAATATCCAAATGATTTTCCATTCCCCATGGTGTCCAAGATATTTTTAGGCCCTCTATATTGGTCTCATAATTAGTATCAAATGATAGAACATATTTAGGAATAAAAATCACTAGAGGATGCCTTGAATCAATGAATTAGACACGACTTGACCCTACGACAACTGCATCTATGGTAGTATCAATAGGAGGTAGGTCCGAGGTGTAAAATGAAACTACTAATGCTTTTGGTTGTGATTTAGAAGTCAAAAGTGAGTTAAGTAAGAACTCAAAACTCCTGAATATAAACAAAAAAAAAATATATAATTGAAATGGCTGGAAGGGTGGAAAACCGACCTTCCACTACTAGAGGGTTAATATTTTTAAATTCTATTATGGAATCACCACCTAATGAAGATGGTAATACATCTTCCGTACATAATTGAGATTTTAGATTATCTAAGGGAACCCGAGACCTAGTTCAGTGCCCTACTAGCATAACAAACTACAGAATATCTCTTATAGAAATCAGGATCACAGACATAATTATTTTAGACAAAGGAACAATGCACAACTGTGAATTTCTAAGAGCTAGAATAATGGCCTCTCATATGGATGTAGAAAAAGAATGATGGACAATTATAAAAATTAGAGAGTTAGGATAGTGGCCTCCCCTATAGTTGAGACTTGTCAGAGAGAAGGATTAGTATGATTGATCAGATCATTGACATCTGAGGACGTTACCTCTATAAGGGTGGGTTTCACCTAGTTTGGGGTAGCTAAATCCAAAATACTAGGAGTTCAACCAATATTTTATGGTAATTGGGTTTCCCTACCCAGCTCAGCTGTGTCTACCAATTTCATCCCATTCTTCTATGTGATGACAGGATCAAAATTCTTAGTTGGGGCCTCAATCTCCAAAGATTCTCCCACCATAGAGAAATAGGCTGCCCCATCCAAAACCAGCACCCTCTGAGAGCTAAATGTGCCTCAAACTTCCTCAGCTGGACTAGCCTCTCTTTCCTGTTCAACTATAATTTTTGGTTGTACATACTCAAAGATATAAGTAACATGAGTTTCATATTATTGGGAAACTAATTCCTAATTAATTATTAGTTATGTATTAAAATATGCAGATGATAACTGATCAAAAAGGTGAAATTATTTAGTATGGAAAATAGATAAACAGATATGGAAGTTACTTATAACCCCATTTTGATGATTAATGATAGTTGAGACACCTGTCGAAGTGTATTAGTTCTCTATGGTAATTTATCCTTGATGAGAATACCAATAAGAGATAGAGGAAGGAGTGGCCTAATAGGATTCACAAAAACTACCTCCATGAATTTAGTAGTGTTAGGAGAACCTTATGTAGCGACCCCCATACCCAAAGGGATACATTTCCCAATGGAATTACATATGTGGGTGTACAATAGAGAAGGTATCATCTCAGGGGTCTCTTATGAATCCTCCAGTAGTTTGGAATAGATTGAGGATCCTTATAATAAGGGAAAGTAAAATATGAGGTCAGAAAGCTTGGCAACCTCTACTTCTGTGTCACTCGAGTATGAGTATATCCACATCTCAGCAACTCAATCGGACCAATGAAGCCTGTATTTGTATGAATGAATTCCCCATACCATTTTATTCAGATACATGGCTACTTCATCTCGATATTCATGAAAATAAATCCACAAGATATCAATGGAAAATCGAAAGCTCTGATGTTAACAGAGTTATAAATGGAGAATCTCTAAATTAATTTCATTATAAACATTCACCCTAAAGTCATTCGAGACCTTAAATCCCCTTTTAAAGTTATCTATAATGGGAATGGGAATGTTTGGAGTGTCAATATAAGGAAGTAATGTGGGTTCCATCAACCGCAGTTGCTTACTGTGTGTCTCTAAAACCCTAGAACCACTGGAGGCTAGGAGCTTGCAAGATTCAAGGCATGGATGAATAGTTTCCCTAGTTATATCCTCTACTAGTACATTGGAAAGGTGTGAACCTCTAGAGGTATCATATTCATACCTATGGACCTCATGCCTTAATTTGGCCATCAATTGGGGAGAAGATTTACACCATCCCTATCGAGCTTGGATCAGTGTCTCAAGTTCCCATAACCAGAGGTCCACATTTTCAGGATCGTTATCATAAGAAATGATAACAGGTGATGAAACATGGATGAACCAATTAAGGGAAACTTATATCTCTTAAAGAAATTACTATAAATCATATGGGGACTTAGTCCTAAATGATTGGAGATCACTCATAATATCATACTACCTCCAGGCCACCAGATAGAAAAAATCTGGAGGGATGGACATCTGAGTCTCTGTGGAAGCACCTACAACCTCGATAGCCTATGAAAGCACACAATAAGTTCTCAAGACCTTCCTTTGGGGTTCATGACCAAGATACTTATGAAGATATTTTCCTAGTCGGGAAATTCTCAATAGTTTCCTATTGTTTCCCATTTTCCCAAGATGCCTTGGAATCATAATAATGTTAACTAGGTCTTCCAGCTAACCATCTAGTTACAATTGAACCTAAGCGTCAACATAACCCTTTTCAAGGTAGGGTAAAATACCCACAGAATCTAGATTATTGAAGTTACATTGAGTAACCTCATGGGTAATCATTATCGAAAACTATCGGTCTATTATGAGATTTTTTTTCTAGTGCGCACCATTAAGGGTAGGGGGAACAAAATATAGAAACAGTTAAAATAAGGGAAAAATCATAAAGGAATATATCCTTTATAGATATATTGCACATCAATATGGGAAACCAAGATACCCACTATTAAAGAAATTTTTTTTCTTCAGTTAATAAAATACACTAATTCATAATTCACAATGGTACCAGTAGGGGAAGTGTAAGGATAATAAGTAAAAAAGAAAAGACAATTTATTCAAGTCCACAAATATCATTCGTTTAGTTCGGTCCAGTCTTCCTACTTATCCCATGATTCCCAACTCACCAACATAACTCATTGGTTCTTTGAAGATACGACCAAAGATCAACGTGTGGAATCATTAGGGAATTAATAAACATATAACACCCTAAGAGGGATCCTATCAAGCCAAGCTTATTTGGAAGATAATAACCACCTGATGAGGTGGATTTCCCTTGATGAATTATCTTAGTATGAGATAGATCTTGGTTTGTATAGGAATGGACTGGTTGATGCATTTGTCTATGTCGACTTGACCCACTATTGATGCTCCTTTCTGTCACAGAGTCTAATGAAGGGAAAAGGGGAATACCTTACGCACAAAGAAAGTCATCCTTTAATGAACATCAAAAATTGACAAAGTCACGAACAAGGAAACCTTTATGAATGGGTCGTGCAAGTTTCCTTCTGGTCACAAAAGTCACTTGCGCGCCACATTTGGGTCGCGCAAGTCCATTGCGCACCCTATTAATTTTTTCACTCAAGGTGTTTAGTGGCCTATAAATAGCCCATGTGGGACCCCCATTTTAGAGACAAATTTTCCAAAACTCAGATTCAAGCTTTGGTCACCCAAGTCTTTTTATGAAGTCTTCCGAACACTTCTAAGGTAATTCTTTACCTAGAATAGAAGCTCTAAAGAGGAAGAATAAACCCTAAGTATTAGAAATCATCAATACCTGCATGCCTAAGTGTCCATCCCTTAAGGTAAGTGAAGACACTTTCGTGCCACCTTTCCCTCTCAAAGGAACTTGTGTGCCACCCTTCTGGAAGCCTCTAGGGATGATACTAAGGGCTTGAGTTTAATGTTTCCCAAGTATTACCCTATAGATTCTTCATAGCCCAACGTGACTCATGTTGCACAAGTATAATTGTGCGACCAGGACATGTATGCCAGAATAATACTTGTGCGCCACCTTCCTAGTCACCTCCTTTCTTTAAATCCACCTCTCCTCTTCAAAGATAGCCTTCAAAACCATCTTCAAATCCATTTGTGGAACGGTTCCTTTGATGGATTCCTTATCTGAGAAGAATTCATTAAGCCTCCTTGTCAGGAGTTTGCCCCAAATTACAAGTCCTCTTAATATGTGCCTCCTTCTCATAAGTAAGTCCAAATAATAATTTCCCTTTATTTGGGCATCCGCCTTAGGAGTAATCCCCAGTCTTAATTTCTATTGATTTTGGGCCTCCTTCTCAGGGGTAAGACCCAATTTTTTGTCCTTATTAATTTGGGCTTCATTTTTATGAGTAAGTCCCGGGTTAAAATCCCAAATCTCCATAAAATAAAAATACCTTTATAGACCCTTCTCTTGGGAAGTCATCCATACGTAAGCCCCACATCATTTATTATAACTATATCTTTCATGGCACAATTGTCAGATTTACTGATACCTCTTGTTTCTCACACCTAGCGTGACTCGCATGATCTTAGAGTGTAAAAGTAATTATGAAATCTCTCTTTGGGCCATTAATCATGCATAAAATTCATACTTCTTCACCCGAACTATGTGGACTTTGATCTCTGCCTTAAAAGTAGAGTACGTAGGAAGCCTTTCTAAGGTTCAAGCCCATATTTCATTAATTATTTTCCATCCCATATTATGTTATAACTATATTTTTTTATCGAACTACATGGGTTCTGATTACATTCTTATTAGTAAGGATACATAGGAATCCCATCTACGGGTACGATCCCAACTCTAAAATAATCCATATTTTTATGAATGAAAATAAACATCAAGTGCCCCACTGAGTGGATTTAAAACCAGTATGGTCATCATAATGACCAAGATATTTCTATATAATTTATCAAAGGATACCATTGTCTTAGAGTCTCTAATTCAAATAGATGATTCTCTACTAATGAAGAACATAAAATATATATAAAATATTCTCTAAATTACCTATATATCAATCATTGATTGAAAGATCTAAAGGGACAACTCATTTTCATTCTTGGTAAATTAATAAGGATTTGTGAACATAACTTAAATATATAAGAGAGTCCCAGAGTAGACAATAATTCCCCCAAAAAAGTTGTGATAAGTCTGACCTCCCAGACTCTCGACCAATGAAAATTCTTAAGCCTCATCAGTCCACAAATAATGAGTTCCTACCTTTGGAAAGTAGGTCCAAATGGATATAGGATCATTGGATGTTTCTAGTTCTAAGAATAAACCCGTTAGAAACCGATTGGAATGTATGACCATTAAACAAACAAGGTCATCTCTATTCCCAGAAGAAACAAAAATGGTGAACCTGACGTGAATCCTTAACCAAGTTAATTTATGTTTTACTTATTTGTTAGGCTCCAATTTAACTCAATATGAGGGCCAACATAGCAATCAATAACATATGTGCTGATCCAAAAGAAGTAGTCTGACCAAACTTATCTTGATTATGTCTGTTATATCAAAAAATCACTCTTTTCCAAGATCTCTCTGCATTACAGAGATAGATTCTTTAAAGTTCACACTTGTGAATGCCTCGACTGCTACTCCTGTTGGATCCTCATCCGCTCTAAGCTCAACATCACTGACTCAGTGTCTTCAACGTTGGGTCTCAAATGCATTGATTAAGGAATACCATCAACATGGTACTATCCCGAATCTGGAGGCCGCTCAAAAAGCCCTCCAAGTTAACAACTCTCCCTGGTTATCCGGACATCGAAGACCAGTGGTCAAGAAGCTAGTGGTTCCAACCCCTGTTTCCAACCGTTTCAGGTCATTATCTCTAGAACACAACAATCAGTCCCTCCCATATTATAGGGAGGTGAATGAAGAGGTCACTCAAGGCTTCAATTCAAGAAGAAAGGAGTCCTTATTGAGGGCTACCATCAACAATCACCACCAGACTCGTGCGGTAGTTCACCCTCAACATGATGAGGGTATCACCTTTAGGGGTTCGGCTCAGGCTCCTCAAATCTGAGCACGTAAGGTGAACTGCCAGAGGTGAAATTCGGAAAACAGGAAGCAGGTTCTTACTTCTGCCCCCTCCGGAGAAGCCCATCAAGCTAAGTTGATGTCAAACAATGAGCGAGCATATACACCCATCCATCCTAATTTTACTACCTAGTAGACTCGTGTGGAAGTAACACACCAATCCCGTCAGGAAATTCCAGTGGAGTATTATAGGAATGAATATACACCTATTTATAATTCATCATATAGTCAGCAGGCTCGTCTAACTGCAAACAAAGAAACTCTCCAATTAAATGTGGTGGAGAAAAATCAGCAGGCACATACACCTGCAATTCATCAGGCTAACCAACAGTCTCTTTTGGTAGCCCCGGAGATGTCAATTGGAAAGATCCAATGACAACCAGGAGGCATACACAATTTTATGCCCCCACATATGAGTACTGTCATAATTCATTGACAGGAAAAGGAGGACAAGAGCAGGAATACACACCTACTCCATGAATGGAATGGACTTATATTCCCATTCCGATAGCTGAATCCACCAAGAAAATTCTGAAAATGGTGAAAGAGCATAAGAAAATCCCTGCCCATATTTAGGATGTCAATCAAAATATTATAACAAATTCAGTAGCATCATAAAGAAGGAATCGTAAATCTATCCCTATCAGTGGAGTGGCTCGTCAACATATCACTCTGGAACAGATACACACCTCTGTCCCAGTTCAGGAGGTTTGTGGGGGAATACTCCCCCATATCATACGGACAATCAAGTCAGGTACATACACCTGATTTGAATGGAGATAATCAGACTAAACTGACCATTTCTCTTGAGCAGGCACATACACTTTCCCATAATAACAACTTTCATCAAAAAGTAGATTCCAAAGTGAGTAAGAAGGCGTCCAAGAAAAGACCCGTCCAGCACAGTTGAGAAATCAAGATCCAATCTGCAATAAGGCCTTGCTCGATGTTGGAGTTCTTGAAGCCCTCAGACAATTGTCTATTGCAACTCAAGATTCTACTCTCTCATTTACAGATTCTGGAAGTAACAAAAACAATTCTGAAGGCCTTTATTAGAAATTTCATCATGAAGGATTGGTTCATGACTGTTCGGTCGATCTCGAAGTATCATCTTTAGATGAGAGCCACAATAACCCTCTGCGTGGCCAGAAGACCAAGGAGAAAAAGGTTTCATCTTTTTCTGTAACCCACCATGGTGGTCCTCCCCATGATGATGAATTTAGCTGCAAAAGTCCTCTTCGCAGAAGTAATTCTCATTTCCTGGAAAATTATTCAATAGAAAATGCATTAATGAGAAATCCATCTTATCTTAAGGCACTTGAAAATGAAAATCCAGTCATGTTTGATTCATTACCGCTAGCAGGTGGAATACTTTCTCAATCAGAATATATCCCGGAGTGTAGGTCATTCTCTAAACCACCCATGGTTCATTCATCTTATCATTTGACAAATGAATTCTCTACCAATCTTTTTGAATCTGATGAAGCAACAAAGAAGCACCAGCCTTGGTCCAATCAGGTAGAATAATCTTCATCAAATGATAAGGAAGAAGTGCTGAATATGAGAAAACAACTGGAAAAAGGTGAAGTACTAGTCATGTTTTGGCCTTTAGCTGACTCTCAGTATGATATTCTAGAAATGTTGATAGAAGATTGTATTAACGATGTTTGTCTCAACATGTGAAAAAATCTTTGTCACTTGAATATGAAAATCATGTCAAGATAATAGAAGGGTTACAACGCCAAATTGACTTGGCATCTCTCTCAGTTTCTTGATATCCAAAGGTTGAAAAACAGAAGAGATCCCTTCAGCGTGCATCCCTTGGCACATTAAAAAGGTTTCACTAGTTAATTACCAATGCCTCCTTTGGTATTCATATTAGGGGATGGGGTGTTCTTGGAGAACTGCATTTAAGTGTACTCTCTAGTCAGAAAATCCTGCCAAAAGTGGTCTCATGCAATGTTATTTCCCATAGATGGCCACATCTAGATGGTTTTGTGCGTAATCAATGGATTTCCCAGGAACATGCCTTAACTATTTCTTCCCAAAGTCCGGCATATAAAGAACAAGTTGTCAAATTACTCTTGCATTAAGAAAATTAGAATATCGAACAAACTTCTCATTTAGAGGATACACATCATCTGGTGACATAAGTGTCAGAAATAATCCAACGGTAATCTGAGCTAGGTGATTTGAGTGGATTTCAGATGATGTATCTGGCTAATTTTCTAAATAAAGTCCACAAAATAAAGAGAGATTTTAAGAAAGTCTCAGATGTACCAGCTCAAGAGCCACCTCAGCTTACCAGACTAAGGACTCTTTTAATCCAACCCTTGGGATCAATAGATAGGATTCGAGGAGTTGAGAAAGAACAACAAGAAAACCCCCAGCCCACCGGACTTGGGACTTTTTTAAATTCTAAAACTCTTCCTCAACGAAAGTCAGTCTTCTCTTAATTCGGGAAGAATCCACAAGAGGAACGCAGAGCCAAATTATCAATAGATTCCCTCCAAATTACGGTTCATCAAGAAGTTCTTGAGGGATCAACCAAACAAAAGGCAATGTCTCATCAAGGACATGGAAGAAGACTGTATTGAAAAAATGCTGACAGAAGGGATGCAATGCGTTATGCATCGATAAATGTCATCAATGACGTTTTCACTAATCCCCCTGAACATGAGGTTCACTCAGAGGAATCAGATGAAGAAGTTCTTATTCAAGAGACTGTACATATAGAAATAAATGAAGAAGGTGTGCGTACCTGATGCCAGATGGCTGCCCAGAGGCAAGATATTCCTTCAGGTAATGCCCTTCCATACTCCAAAAAGGCACATTCCATGGAAAAGGGTAAAATTCAGGTTACACATAACCCTACCTATGGAGAAGGCCAATCACTCTCATTGGAGGAGAGGTTCACACAACAGGAAGAAGAAATGAAGGAGTTAATGAGGTTCAATGCAGAACTACATCAAGGTAGTCTTCCTCCTAAGCATGCTGGAGTTAGTTAGTCAAGAGAATTCTTTGTAGCTATTATGATGGATCATAAATATCCTCCTTTACAAGTACACCCTCACAGGTCTAATCCTATGGGTCATACGGGACAACAACTGGTCGTACTACCATCAGTTGCAGTACTAGTCACCAAACCTTTCCAAACTCTAGTTATTGCACCTGCTCAGGTCCAAGCTCAACCAGATGTATCTCAAAAATTAATATCTACCATTGAGTCATTAACAAATCGGTTGGAAGAAATGGAAGGAAAACGTGCACAAGTTCAACCAGAAAATAAAGGTTACCCTGAATGGGTTGATGCAATTCCTCCCCAATAAAATTTTTCGAATACCACATTTCCATTTTTTTAATGTTTTGGGAGATCCAGAACAACACTTAACACATTATGTTTCTCTTTATGATCCTATGAGGGGAACTCCTCAACACCAAGAAGCAGTTAAGCTAAGGTGTTTTGTGTAGTCATTACAAGGGTCTGCTTTTTTCTGGTATACAAATTTGAAATCTCAGTCAATTACTGGGTGGGAAGACCTCCGTCAAAGATTTCTTCTTCAATTTAGCTCAATGTTGACAAAAAAGACAGTTATTTATCATACCAATTGTAAGAAAAGGGAAAATGAAAGAGTTTCAGATTTCATTGCTCGATGGAAGGGATTAACATATTCCTTAAGTTTAGCACTACCTCAAGAAGAATTATTCCCAATCTGTGTGGGAAATCTGTCTGATGAATTATGCACACCGTTGATCCCTGTGAAATACACAGGAGGGTTTTGAGACCTTACTTTAATCGATCAGCCGATCAAAGACTCTCTTACAAAGACTAAAGCTAAAACTCGTGTAATTCCATCAGTTCTAGGAAGGAGAATGGGGAAAGTATAGACTGTTACAGTTACACTTACAAGCACCTGTATCTGCTTCCACTTCAAAACCTTCATCATATAGAAGGGCTCCACCTCTTGAGCATCAACAATAATGGCCGCCTCATCAAGATGATCAAAGAGATCAAAGTCGGAAACAGTTTGAAGATTTGAAGAACAAAGTTTATTCTTTCCGGAACGACCAAGTTCCCGGCTACTTCATCTTGGCTCTGGAAAACAATCTGGTTCAGTTGACAAGGCCCAAAAGGCTGAAAAAGGAAGGAGATAAAGACCTCCCTAAATATTTCCCATTTCATCAGATGTTGGGGCATCCCATTCAAGAGTGTTTTGTCTTCAAAGACCTCCTGCAAAAGATGGTGGACTCTAGACAGGTAAAACTGAAAGGTTCTTCAGCCTAGGTATCATGTGTTACTGCTACTGATCCAGAGGAAGAAGGCGAGTGGCACAAAGTCAAAAGAAAAAATACAAATAAATATGATGATTGTATGGTAAGAAAGTGATCAACCGAACTCATTCCATATTACGAACGCAATTGAAGTAACCAATTTGGTCTTCTGCTATGAATTCCACAACTAAACTCCCTTCGTCATAAGGAAAATATTCAAAGATGCGGCATAATTCAAAGAAAGAAGAATAGTTAGAAGAAGACAAGTTTGTGTCAAAGCCTAAATTTTCTTTGACTCTAGTAAATTTTTTTCCATCTACTTCAAAAGCACGAGCACCGCCCCACCAAATGGCACATCCTGAACTGGTTCATTAGAAAAAATCTTCATCAGATGAAGAGTTGATCTTTGGTTCTGTTAACATGATTCACTTAACGGATCCGTATACTAGTCCCAGTTTTGATCTTGATGACCATGAGTTCCCTGTATCAAACAAATAAATTAGAGGAAGAGACAGAGGTCTAGGATACAGGGGAAGATGTGGATATTCTAGAAGCCACTATTTCAATCCTACCGCTGCTAGAACTGTATATTCGGTAGAAAATCATGGAAAATCCCTTCAGCGGGCTCAAAAAGAACAAGAATGTTCTTCCATACATGGTATATTAAGTCCTGGCACATTTATTTTAGAGGATCGGTTAGAGGTTACACCTTCTTCCTCTTAGAAAATAATTAGACCTAGTCAGTCAAATTTGCTAAAGCCAGGAGTATTTCCAACTCCTACCCCGATACGAGATGCATCTACTTCTGAAGCATTAACTTCTAAGGCACCTGTGAAACCACATTTTCCTATTCAGAAATGCAGAACTTTGGACAAAATGTATGATGTATTGAAACATTTGGTCCATGTACCAACCAATTTATCATTTCTATATGCCTTGAATCTATCAAAAGATCTTCAGGAGGCACTCATTGAGGCTTTGTCAAGTCCTCAAGAATTCGAATCCGAAATTGCTGCGACTGATGTCTACCATATAGAGAATGATCATGAAGAATGCCATGCAGTGATATATTTTATAGATTAAGATGATGATGATGTTGTATATGGACATATCAGATTATTGTATTTATCTATCAAGGTCAATGATATAGAAATTTGACAAGATTTCATTGATAATGGTTCAGGAGTCAACTTCATCCCTATTCGTACACTTCATCGATTGGGTCTCACCGAATATGATTTATCTCCTTCTACTTTAATGTTGCAAGGATATGATAAAAATGAAAAAGAACCTCTGGGAAAGATTACAATCAGAACTCAGTTTGGAGAACTTGTGTCTAATTCAGATTTCACGGTTGTTCATCATGACACATCCTTCAACATTTTTCTTGGAAGACCCTGGCTACATCAACATGCATCTATACATTCATTATACCATAAATGTCTCAAATATTGTTTCAATGGTCAAATCAGGACATTTTATAGTGATAAAGCCCCATTCAAAACATGTGAATCTCAATACATTGAGGCATAATTCTATCACATGGAGGGAAAATAGAAATCCACGACAAAGAAGGGTACCAAAATTAATGCTCCATATAGTTTGGAAAATATTCCAGTAAACCCATTCATACATGTGAGTACAGATTATGTGTTTCCTATTAGTCAAATTGACGGGATATACCAAAATCCAAAAACTCTTATGGAAACTTCCATAATGTCAATTATGGAAATTGGGTTAGACAGCATGGAAGAAATTGTTGATTCACCAAGCAATGATGAATGTTTAAATAGAGATGTATTCATTTCATCTGTGGAAATCCCACAATTCTGTACTTCATCCACCAGGCCAAAAGAAGTTATAGCAATGTCAGAGGAGAATGATGATGAACCTTCATTTTCAATATAGTCAGAAATGTAATCCTCTCCTTCAAGACATTCCAATTCTAACTTCTCCCCTGATCATGAAAATTCTACTTCATCATCTACTATGCAAGTAGAAACAAAAGAAGTAACACATATTGAAGAAGAATAGGAAGATATCAGGGATGCTCCTCTAGCATTTGAGGAGGGTATCTCTACCACTATGGATGAACCCAGAGAAATAAATCAAGGTACAAAAGAAGATCAACGCCCCACTTTAATTAGTGCGGCTATGACTCTTGAAGAGAAAGAAATGTATATTTCATTTTTAAAGAAAAATCGAGATGTATTTTCATGGAATTATACTGAAATTCCAGTTCTTGATCCCAAAGTTTCCACTCATAATTTGGGTTTTCTAGAAGAACATCTAGGATTCAAGCAAGCCGCAAGAAGAACACACCCAACTTATGCCTCCAAAATTAAAGCAAAAGTGGATAAGATTATCAAGGATAACTTCATCAGAGAAGTTCAATATCCCAAATGGATGGCTAATATTGTCCCTATGAAAAATAAGACTGGACAAATTAGAGTTTGTATTGACTTTAGAGATCTTAATCGGCATTGTCCCAAGGATGGTTTTCCAGTTCCGATCACAGAACTCTTAATTGATGCAACAGCTAGCTACTAAGCTCTTTCCATCATGGATGGTTATTCTAGGTACAATAAACTATGAATGGCCCTAGAGGATGAGGATTCTACAACTTTTCGTGCCCCTTAAGGTGTGTTTTTCTATCAGGTAATGCCCTTTGGCCTGAAAAATGCAGGTGCAACGTATCAACATGCCATGGACCATATCTTCATACCCTTTTTTGGGAAATTTGTTGAATGTTATGTGGATGGTTTGGTGGTTAAATCCAGACCACGTTCTAATCACTTGGATGATTTGGAAATCATATTTCACAAACTTCAAAAACACAATTTGAAGATGAGCCCCTTGAAATATGCTTTCGGGATAACCTTAGGAAAATTTCTCAACTTTGTCGTATGCCATCGTGGAATTGAAGTTGACCCTGAGAAGAAAAAATAAATACTTGGTATGTCACTTCCTTGAAATTTTAGAGAATTAAGGGGACTTCAAGGACACTTGTCCTATATTCAGCGTTTCATCGCCAATTTGGCAGGAGAATGTTTACCCTTCACCAAATTAATGAAGAAAGGAGTCACCTACCAGTGGAATGAATAATGTCAAGAAGAATTCAATATTATCAAGAGATATCTGTTGAGTCCACCAGTATTGATGCCACCCATTGAAGGAAGACCACTTATTCTCCATGTGACAGCTTTAGAGCGATCATTGGGTGCCTTCCTTGCCCAAAAGAATGATGCTGGGAATGCGAACAACCTTTATTATCTCAGTCAGACTATGATTGAGGCAGAAACTCGATATTCATTTATTAAAAAGTGCTGCCTAGCATTAATCTTGGCTATTTAGAAATTTAGACACTAATTGCAACATCATGAGGTCCAATTGGTATCTCGCAATAACCCGCTCAAATTTATCCTAAGTCATCCAATGCTTACATGACATCTGGCAAGGTGGTAAATTATTTTGCAGCAGTTTGATATCCAATATGTGTCTCAAAAGGAAATAAAGGTCCAAGCTCTGGCCTATTTCCTTGCTGAACACCCATTGGTAGAAGATATATCTTTAGATATTGAACTTCCTGATAAGGAAGTCTTCTCTATTCAAGATTATACTCAAACATGGGAAATGTACTTTGATGGTGCTTCCAGAAGTCCAATAGGGAAGAAGATGGAAGATCCTAAATTCAAAAAAGTTGGGTAAGGAATTGTGATAATTTCCCCAGAAAAGTTAGTGCTACCCTATTCCTTCTTATTGTTGGAAGGCTGTATAAACAATGAAGCAGAATATCAAGCTCTCGTCATAGGATTGGATTTGGCGCTTCAAGCATAGGTGAATCACTTGAAGGTAAAAGGTGATCCATATTTGGTAATCAGACAAGTAAATGGGGGCTATTCCGTCAAAAAATAAAAGTTAATCCCTTTATATGATTATGTCAGAGAGTTAATGGCGGAATTTTAGTCGGAACCGACATTTTCTTAAGTCCCACAATCACAAAATGCCCAAGATGATGCACTGGTTAATGTAGCCACAACCCTAGAAGATCCAAAACGGTATGAAACAATCATCATTATTGCCCACCATAATGTAGTTTCACCTTTTTTTCAAATCATAATAGAGGAAATCAATGAAATCAGTGCAATTTCTGAACCATATGGTCATACTACTGGATGGATGATACCTATCAGGGAATACATTCAAAATGGAATAGTCCCACCTGATAGAGCTGGGAAAGAACAAGTCTAGTGACATGTGGTCAATTTTACTCTTTATGATAGTCCAGATCACCAAAAAAATTCTCTATAAGCGCAGTTTTGATGGAATTATATTCAGTTGTATTGATGGTGAAGAGACAATGGCTTTCACGAATGAAGTACATGCAGGAGTTTGTAGTGCCCATCAGTCTGGACATAGACTATCTAATCAAATTCGAAGGCTTGGATACTTCTGGACTTGAATGATACAATTTTGTGTTGATATCACTAAGAAGTTTCATTCTTTCCAAGTATATTCCAATTTCATTCCTCAACCCCTAGATTTTCTCCTTACATCTAAATACTCATGTTCATTTTCCACATGGGGAATGGATTTAGTAGGACCTTATCCTCCGGCTACATCCAAGCAGTTTAAGTATATTCTTACTGCTACTGACTTCTTTTCCAAATGGGAAGAGGTAATACCTCTCAAAGAAGTTAGTTCTAAAATCATTGTTAGCTTCATCAAGTCTAACATCATTACCAAATTTGGTGTCCCTCATACCATATTGACAGAAAATGGAACCAAATTCTTTTCATCCCAGGTAAGAAAGTTGTATCAAGAATACAACATCAAATCCAAACATTCATCTCGGTATCATGTAGCAGCCAATGGTCCAATAGAATCCTTCAATAAGACTCTTTCAAACATACTGCAAAAGATGATGGATAATGATAAGAAATCATGGCATGATAAACTTTTTCATGTTTTATGGGCTTATCCGACCACCACCCACACTACTACGCGGTCAAATCCATATTCACTGGTATATGGAATAGAAGCAGTCTTCCCCATTGAGGTTCAATTACATTTGCTTAGAGTTTCCATTTGTGATCAGTCATCTACATATGAACAATCTCAAAAGTGATTGAGTGAATTGGAATGATTAGATGAAAAAATATTGTGCACCCTGTACCACTTGGAAGTCTATCAGAATAGAATAGCATGGGTTTTCAAAAAAAAAGTTCTTCTTCGTTCATTCATTCAAGGATAATTGGTATTGGTCCTTAGAACTCCAATGATACCAGGAAAGAAACCACCAAATCTTGAGTCAAAGTGGGAAGGACATTACTCAATACATAAGTTCTACTCTAATGGGGCTTATTCTTTAATCTCAATGGATAGAGAAATCATCATGACTACAACCAATTCCAGAATCCAGAAGAAGTATTTTGTGTAACACAAATACACCATATAGTTCTTACTACAAGACTATAAACTGCATTGTCCCTTTTTCCCCTACAGTAGGGCAGTAAATTGCATAGCCCCTTTGTCATCCAGAATGACGTTAAAATGTTTGTCCAAGCTGGAAGACGTTAAACTACCAAGAACCCCACGTCCTAGCCACATGACACTAAAATGTACATCACCCATATTTCCCACATGATGTTAAACTGTGCATCGTTAGGGTTATTGTTACCTCTTGTTTCTCACACTGATCATGACTCACGTGAGCTTAGAGCAAGCTACAACCATAACACCCTCTCTGGGCCACTAACCACGCGTAAGTCCCAACACCATCTTCATATTGTCCTCAAGTACAAATCGATCATCAATTCATTATCAATCAAACTACGTGGACTTTGATACTTGCCTTCTAGGATGGGTACATAGGCAGCCTCCCAAGGATCAAGCCCAAATCCAATATCTTCACATCGGTTCACCTCCATCTCATATGATGTTGATTCGTGAAGCCACCCCCAAAACCAATATCTTCACATCGGTTCACCTTCATTTCATATGATGTTGATTCGTTAAAACGCCCCCAAAACCAATATCTTCACATCCGTTCACCTCCATCTCATATGATGTTGATTCGTGAAGTCTCCCCCAAAACCAATATCTTCACCTAGGTTCACCTCCATCTCATATGATGTTGATTTGTGAAGACACCCCCAAAACTAATATATTCACATTGGTTCATCATCATCCCTGCTATATGATGTTAAACTATATAGTCCCCCATTGTCCTCGATGCAAGACATTAAACTGCATAGCAATATATCCTAGATACATGACGCTAAACTATGCAGCACCAGTCCATGCATATGACATTAAACTATTCGCACTTTTGTCCTGTACGACAATAAACTACAACATTCTTTGACACCCTCACCTGATAGGGAATCATTATTGATATTAATCACCAATCATGTTATATTCTAAATACTATGTGCATACACATCAATGCCCGAACCTTTAATCTTGGATCCAACCATCATTGCACTAAATTCCCCTTTCACCCTTCACATGTACGAACCAAATATGTAAAGAGGGTATTTCAAGAACTACGTATAGCTTGATTTACATCCTTATGGGATACATAGGAACGTTTGAGCATCCCTCGAACCCAGCCCCAAGTCTTTGGGCCTAACCCCAAATTCCACTTTCAGTCCCTTAGCTAAAAAGTCCCCCTGACAGCACATGAATGTGGTATGAAAACTCTAGCCTTTATTCACATTAGGTTTATAACAAACACAAAATGTGTCTCCCTCATTATGGTCCTAACTCTATGACCTTAAACTAAGATCTCCTATGCTCTCGTCCCACATGATGTTAAACTATATTTCAAGAACTACGTATGGCTTGATTCTCATCCTAATGAGATATGTAGTGAATTACAACATCTCAATTCAGGACCCAACCACAACATGATTATGGTCATAATTGGTCTATGTATCTCCTTCATGCATTGGACAATACCCATTTTCATGTGTCATAATCCAAACCTTAAATAATTCCAGATCTCTATAACCCTTTTCTTGACTTTTGATTACAAAATGTCTGATACCCAAGAATTCTTTTGTATGAAGATGCAACACGTTCCCCTAGGTGGCCTTGCATAAGTAGTATAAATAATGGACCTATTATCCAAAAGATGCAATTATTTGACTATTCAACCAATTCCCTTAAATGGACCTACATAATTCAACCCCCAAACAGGTTTTTCAAATAATGGTAACTTCATTCTTGGGGGAAAAACCTATTTTGTCCTTATTTGTCTTAACAAAGATATGTGGGGATCCGCAAAAACACATCCATCCTTAACATATTTGTTCCATACTATTTTTCATGATATGAAATTATTCAAGTATATGGTTTATATTTCCCATCCCTACCTTTGGGTCAGACCTTCACAGGAGGGACATTCATCCAATTATTTGATAATCATTATTGAGAATATCCTCTCCATATTCAAGCACCTCTATCCATATTGAAAATTCTATGATTTAGAAAATTTGAATCTCCATAAAGTTCTATTGGATTTTAGAAAAAGAAAAGTAAAATTTCTGAGAGTTCTTTTGTCTAACTATGCAGCATGTGCCCCTAGGTGGCCTTGCATAAGTAGTCTACATAATGGACCTATCATCCAAAAGATGCTATTATTTAACTATACAACCAATGCCCTTAAGTGGCCCTTCATAATTCAACCCCTTAACAAGTTTTTTAAATAGTGGTATCTCCACTCATAGGAAATACTTCCCCTAATGCCTTTTAGCCCCTTTTCATATCATCCCTCAGATTCAAAATTTCTTAATTCATCATTTAAATGATTTCCCCCATACTTGAATGTGCTAATTTTTTTTCAAAAAAAATTATCAAGGAATTGAGTAAATTTTAATCCATTTGGTCAAAGATATTCAATCTTAAACATTAGTCTTTTTATGTCCGACATGCATGACTTTAAACTGCCAATAAGAGATAGGGTATTTATTAAATGTGGAACCAGTAAAGGTAAATCTGAAAAAAAGTCGAGCCCCAACTCGCTAAATGTACACATTGGATGATTTAGAAAATATTGAGCAATAAATGATGAAAAGTTTGTGGGGTTGTTTGTATAATCCTAGCATAAATCAAACTATTCTTTTACTAGGCCCATTGGATTAGGTAAAAAATATATATAAGTAATTAGAAAGAGAATGTAGGTACAAAAGATTGAAGATGAAATGTCTTTTTCATTGATGCACAAAATTAGATGATAACCCACAAATTGGATTATCTTCCCTTTTTCAAGATTTACAAGAGGCTTTCAAAATAACTCTTCATTTGATTTACTGCATCCCAAGCTTCATCAGCAGCCACATGAAGTTCATTCACTCGACCAACTTGAATCTTTTCAGCTTGATGGAGTGCCTTCTTGGCATCTGCGATGGCTTTCATACCATTCGTTTGGACTCCTTCATATGAATTGTTTAGCTGGTCATGTTCCCCAGTAAAAACATCTAACTATTGATGAAGAAGCATCTGCTGGACAAATTTCTCCTTGATCTTATGCTTCAGCTCCATCAGCTTTGCGGCATGATCAGCCTCAGCTCGGGACACCGCAGCCTTGAATTCACCAATATTGGTCAACTGCCACGCTCTGGTCAGATCTTGATGGTACTTTTGCTCCTTCTCCCTCCTTAAGATGACTTGTTTCACCACGGCATAGATCTCGTGATATCCAAAACCACCAAGTCCCAACATGATGAACAAGGATGACTGTCGTAGGATCATTGAAGGAAGCTCTTCAAGAGGCACTTCAGATATGATCTTCCATATATTCTGCCATGCCTTGCGACGTGAGAATTGGAGCGCCTTCTTCACCTATGGGTCTGACTCAACATCACTATCATAGGGGGGAATATAGTTTGGGATTAATGTACTTAAGGAAGTGTTTTGTTCTGCTCCTTCCCCCCCGACCCTTGGTAATTCACTTTCTACACCTGTTGGGGTGGAGGCTGAGGCTTCACCTCCGGATCTAGCCACTAAAATTGACGGCCCTGCATAGTCAATTGAATGCTTTGGTTAGTTCCAATGGATAAAAAAATTTGTTTAGATATCTTGAAAATTAAGTACAACCTCAATTTTTATCTTCTCTTACCCAACGGTAGATCAGCCAAATGAGAAGGCTCCTCCCCTTCTTTCCTAGATTCAACAGGATTTTCCGGACAGATTTCAGGAAGCTCGGCCGGGTTAAGCTCCAATTGAGATATCATCTCTACAATGATAGGGTTGTCTCTACCCCCTTCAGGCATCGGCAGAGCAACAACTTGCTCAGACGGAACTGCACATTTCAACCAATCATGGTTAGAGATGTAATAAGAAATTTTTTAACAGGATGAAGGATAACACTCATGTCCAAAATCTTATAAATTACATGGTAATTTAACATGATCTAAAATTTATTCAAATGATGCACCAAGTTTCATCATTTCATCTAGTGATATCTCATATTCCTGGTTAGTCTCACCAGTGGGAGCATTTGATATGTCTTCTTGGTGACCTTCCTCCTGCGACCTCTGACCCCAGATAGCTTCTTCAGAGAAAATTATGGAGTCAGTTACAATGGCCGCCAAATGTTCTGGTGCTGGTGTTGAACCTAAAGCATCACATAATGGGAGTCCGATGATGGTTTCATTCAACGTTTTATTATGTATTGTTAATTTACCAGAAGCAGGTTCTTCTCCCCTTGCTGCAGCCACAAAAGCAGTACTTGGAATAGACGCTGGCTCTTCTTCTCCCACTGTTTCTTCAGGAGCTGCCAAGTTAGCATGAATTTTCAGCTGTTCACTAGCACCCTCCATCGTCCTTAGAGGAGGGTCAGTCCTCTCCCTTATAGAAGAAATCTAAGAAGCCCCTGCAATCCCAAGAAGTTTGAGCAATCTTTTCATGAGTTAGGATTCATGACTATCTGAAAGACTTACCACTACTTATGAATCATTTAGTTGTGGAATTCTTCCTTCGATTCCTTTACTTATTTGACTTATTGGGTGTGTTGAAATCTTCACCTCCAAATACAAGTATTGGAGAGTGAAAATACCTTTATAACTCTTCGTCCACGACTTGACGACCTGGATATACCTCGCCCAGCTTGTGAGGAGATTCAGCAGCTCCATGAGTGGTGCCACTAGGACTGTACTATGGTGAATGGACCTCAGTAGTTCTTTTCTTAATAAGCTACAAGATAAAGAAAGTAATTTCCTAGAGTATCAAAGCATTGACTAAAATCAAGTTGTAAAGAAAATACGGAAAGAGACTTACATCTTCAGGAGCCACGTAATCATGCCACTCCTTGTCTACTAAATCACCAATCCCATAAGTGGTGCCACGATCCATCATTTGCTTCACTCGCTTGGTGATAGGAATGAAATTATCAGTGGCATATATGAGCATCTCCAGCTCGCGGATGTAAGCCCACACTTCATCAGGGTTATCCTCGAATCAAAAATCAGTATAAGCCCAGAGATTCCCCACTCCAGGGATATGTAGCCCTTCGTATAAGTTCATCCAGGCGGTTTCAGCATCACAATATAGAATCTGCCATTTTTGGATAGCCTCTAGTCATAAATATTCATAATTTTCACTAGAAGGCTATGAGGAGGGTCCTACAATCTGGGACTACAACTTCTTCCTAGCTCCTGCAATCACAAATAAAGGATAAGAAAAGAAAACCTGTTGCACTATAAAATAATGAAGATTAAATTTTTTCAATGATATAACTCCCTAGGAGTCGATGGATTAGGTCTCTTGACTCTGGCAGGAGGATTATATCTAGAACGAGGCCACATTGAAGCATGTCATGCCACCTCATCCCCATTCTGGGAATCCAACGAATCAACCCCGGGTGAGGAACCCAGTGAATCATCTCTGGGTGAGGAAGAGTCACCTTACAAATGAAGGGTTTCTTTCATGAAAGTTATCTATTTTTCCTCACCTGAGGAACTAGATGATTCAATACCCCTTCAGGGTATGATGCTACCCAGTTCTTGGCTTACCATGTAGTCAATTGACTCACCGCTCTAGCAACTGGTAGATCAAACACTACCCCGGTCTTCTCCATAGTTTTCAGCAACCATAGTTGTCGGGAAACCATTGGATGCTTCTCTAACATGAAATGCACAGGAGGGGATACAAAAAACTTATTTAGACACTTGAATTGGTTTTCAAATCTATATGGAGCATAGGCATCGCATATAATCTCTCTGTCAATTCAGGTGGCCAATACACCATCTATGCAAGCCAGCATATACGACCTCAATTCTAGGCTAGCTGTTCAATCATCAAAAAGCTGCCTGATTGACGTGTTTCCGTAAGGAATGAAATGATATTCCTTTAACATTTTCAGCCTCACCTTTAGATCATAAGGATTGAGGGACAACAATGAAATTCCAGAAAAGGCCTGCACTGATGTCCTAAAAGAACTTCTAAGAACCTGTACTCCGCTCTGTACAGTATAAGTCCTGAAGTGAGTGGCGATCCATCCACAAAAAACAAGGAATAATCCCACTATTCTCAAAGGAGACTTACCCATATAGACATGGAGTAAGCTCCAGTGAATCTTCTCCAAAATCGGGGTGGCCAACCCAACCATTTTCCTCTCATCCAACTTGGCTGCAACAACAAAGGTCCCTAGCCTGACACCTCCCTTCTAATCCCTCACTGTAAGAAGATAAACACTGATCCACAAAGCTAAAACTCCCGCCAGATGGGTCTTCTTTGGGATTCTATATTCCATTTCATAACCCCACTTTTCAAACTCTCCCGCTTCCAGAGTTGGCCAAGATGTTCCAAGAGCACCCCTCTTCTCTATTATGGGGCACCTGGTAGGATGAGTACAAGTGGCCCCCTTATCTTTCTTCATGATAAGAAACATATCCATCCACTCCTCTGGATGAATATCCTTTCTCTAATGAGTTTTCTTGGACTTTGAATTCTTGATCTTTTGGAAAATTTTCAATAACTCTTAAGCCAAAGTCGGAGTGTTCTTCGAATCATTCTAGGTCACCTTGGGGGGAATGAATTCATCATACATATCACCCAAAATTGGAGCCCTAGAGATCTTGTAGACATCCCACAAGCTGCTTCCTACCTCCCCAGGAGTCAGATGGAATGAATTGGTTTCTGGGCTCCAATGGATGATTAGCTCTGGCACAAAATTACCATTCCTATAGACATATGTTTTCCCAACCCAGACGACTTCATATATTGCATATCCCATCAGATCCTCGACAAAATCCGCACTGGTTTTTCACACCCAATATGCCCACATCCAAGTCTGCTTCACACCTCATCTAGGACGGAAATACCAACTCTTCTTCCATCCCTTGGATTGATCCATTTGAGAATTTCATAAAATGGAGGGATAGCAATGCGGATGCGGCTCAGGCTTGTGAGGTTTCAGATTTGGAGTACATGGGCTAGGATGCATTATGTATGCCTTCTCCACTATTCCAGCAATAAAAAATGATCTTGTAACTTGGAAATTTGCTGAAGAGAAATTGGTGTAAGTCAGAAACAAGGAATGAGGAATATAATTCTTTACATCTGGAATGTTGACTCCTTGCAGATGACCATGGCCATATAAAGGAAAGTAAATACTTTGTGAGAAATTGACATGATATTTCTTCAGGTACTTGGCCAAATCTGGGAGAGCACTATCAAAAAAAATCATAATAGTCATGGCCAACGATGTTCATCATATCATCATTTCTCTTGCTAGCCAATTCATCAGCCAATCCAATTCTTTTGGGGGCTATTGAATCTGCACAAAGATCTAACAGTTAACTTTTAAATAAGTCTGTTTTTTATGAAATACTTGTGAAGAAAAAAATGGCTAAGGCATTAAGGCGTGCAATTGTGGTCATGAAAGTGTGGCCCTGTAAGTGTGGTCACGCAAGTGTGGTCGCGCAAGTGTGGTCGCACAAGTAATGTTGCGCAAGTCAAAATCTTACTAGAGAAGTGCGACACAGGAAAAAATCAATCGACTGAAGAAGATGCAAACACTTATGCGATGAGAGCTAAAAAACATGGAAGGCAGGATGAGAAGCGTGATGTAACACCCATATATATAGCCGATCCCGCAACCCTGCGCGCCAGAACCTGCACCCCATAACCTACGTGACTACCAATTGTGCGCTGCCGAACTCTTGTTTCTCATTTTCCTCAGTGCCAAATCCTCTTTCCTTTTTCGGATCTAACTATGAGGGGGTACTTTTGTTGACGCTGCTTTCCATCACAGAGTCTAATTAATGGAAAAGGGGAATACCTTAAGCACAAAGAGAGTCATCCTTTGAGGAACATCAAAAATTGACAAAGGATTGAACAAGGAAAACATTATGAATGGGTCGTGGAAGTTTCCTTCTGGCCGCGAAAGTCACTTGCACCCCACATTTGGGTCACGTAAGTCACTTGCGCACCCTATTATTTTATTTCTCAAGCTGTTCAGTGGCCTATAAATAGCCCCTGTGGGCCCCCCATTTTAGAGACGAATTGTCCAAAACTCAGATTCATGCTCTGGTTACCCAAGTATTTTTTTGATGTCTTTGAACAAATCTAAGGTAATTCTTTACCTGGAATGGAAGCTCTAAATAGGTAAAATAAGGCCTAATTATTAGAACTCATCAATACTTGCATGCTTGAGTGACCATCCCTTAAGGGAAGTGAAGACACTTATATGCCACCTTTCCCTCTCAAAGGAACTTGTGCGCCACCCTTCTAAAGCCTCTAGGGATGATACTAAGGGATTGAGTAAAATGTCTCCCAAGTATTACCCTATGGATTCTTCATCAACCAAGGTGACTCATGTCACGCAAGTATACTTGCGTGACCATGACTTGTGTGCCAGAATAACACTTGCGCACCTCCTTCCTAGTCACCTTCTTTCTTCAAATCTGCCTCTCATCTTCAAAGATAACCTTCAAAACCCTCTTCAAAGCCATTTGTGGCATGGTTCCTTTGTTGGATTCCTTATTTGAGACAAATTACTTGGGCCTCATTTTCAGGAGTAAGCCCAAAATTACAAGTCCTCTTAATATGGGCCTTCTTCTCAGGAGTAAGTCCCAATCATAATTTCCCTTAATTTGGGCATCCTCCTCAGGAGTAAGCCCCAGTCTTAATTTATTTTGGTTTTGGTCCTCCTTTTAAATAGTTAGATGCAATCATAAGTACATAATTGGGATTCCTATTCAGGAGTAAGTCCCGGGTTAAAATCCCAAATCTCCATAAAATACAAATACCTTTATGGACCCTGTTCTTGGGAAGTCATACATACGTAAGCCCCACATCATTTCTTATAACTGCATCTTTCATGGAACAATTGTCAAATTTACTGATACCTCTTGTTTCTCACAACGAGAATGACTCACGCGAGCTTAGAGTGTAAAAGTAATTAAGACATCTCTCTTTGGGCCATTAATCATGCATAAACTTCAAACTTCTTCACCCAAACTACGTGGACTTTGATCTCTGTCTTAAAAGTAGAGTACGTAGGAATCATTTATAAGGTTCAATCCCATATTTCATTAATATTTTCAATCCCATATGATGTTAAAACTATATCTTTTTTAATCGAACTACATGGGTTCTGATTCCTTTATTTTTAATAAGGATATGTTGGAAGCCCATCTAAAGGTACGATCCCAACTCTAAAATAATCCCTATCTTTCTGAATGACAATAAACTTCAAGTGCCACACTGAGTCGCTTTAAAACCAGTATGGTCATCATAATTACCAAGATATTTCTATATAATGTATTGAAGGATACCATTGACTAAGAATACCTAAATCATATAGATGATTCTCTATTGATGAAGTACCTCAAACATATATAAAAGACTCTCTAAATTCCCTACATATCAATCATTTATTTGAAGATCTAAAGGGAAAACTCATTTTCATGCTTGGTAAGTTAATAAGGATTCGTGAACATAACTTAAATCTATAAGAGAGTCCCTAAGTAGACAATAATTCCACCCAAAAAGGTGTGATGAGTCTGACCTCCCATCCTCTTGTCTAATGAAAATTCTCAAGCCTCATCAGTACATAACTAATGTGCGTCTAAATTTAGAATGTAGGTCCAAAATGATATAGAATCATTGGATGTTTATAGTTCTACGAATAAACCCGTTAGAAACCAATTGGGAAGTTTGAACCTTAAACAAACAAGGTTATCCCCATTTCTAGAAGAAACACCGACCATGACCAAGGTTCTGACTCTCACACTGCTAGAGTCTCGTACTGGTAAAAGATACACACTTAGAAACATAGCCAAGAAGGCATCCAATTGGAATAATCAATCGACATTAGGGACAAGTTCTCACCCACATTCTTGAAACTGGACCACCTCCAAGATAGGCTAGTAGGAGCCGCTCTCCATAGGTCTTTCTTGGTTTGGATGGACCTGGGTCTGCGCGCACTAGGGTCTGGACCGATTCTCTTAGAAAATGATTTAATCCAGTCTGAGAAGGAAATGTCTTGCTTATGGAAAGTGTCGATGTCCATTGAATGTTTTTCATGGGAAATGAGACTCTTATCTAGAGGAGGAGTCATTTCCTCATTATCCCAGCTAGATGGAGGAGGTATAAACTTGTCATACATATCCCTGGCAATGGGGACCTCCGAAATCAGTCAAACATCCCAGAGTCTAATGCTGAC
Source organism: Viscum album (assembly GCA_963277665.1). Classification (NCBI taxonomy): domain Eukaryota; kingdom Viridiplantae; phylum Streptophyta; class Magnoliopsida; order Santalales; family Viscaceae; genus Viscum; species Viscum album. The sequence continues at coordinate 530,412,699 of OY728128.1, forward strand.
CTCTGCATGGACTAAATGAAAGGTATTAGTATCTGGACACCATCAACTCAGAAGATGAAAACTGAGGGCACCAGATCAATGAGCATATTCATGAGATACCCCAAAACCTCATATAATCCATGGTCTTTACTTAACCAGAAATTCTGTATAGCTCTGATGAACCTAGAAAGGCCATCCCCAATACAAACCAAACGAACCTCTAGAGAAATGACCCTACATTGATAACCAGTCATGTTGTTCATTTTTTGTGGCCCTTTATTCAATGATATGATAGAAATGGGTTGTTTCATATGGCTTTCATCATGCACCCTCCATAGATTTAGGGCCATAGTTAAATAAGGACAGGGAATAAGTATCCTACTATATGAAACTTTCTTTTGATGAAATAAGGGACTTAGGAATAGTGCATTAAAATATTCAAGTAATAGTTTCATCATCCTGACATGGTTTCAAAATCACTATATCAAACAGTAGACCAAATCCTTAAATGGCTAGCCTTTTTGAAATTAGATACTCCCTATGACTCGTAGTAAGGCGATTCTCTAATGATTTATGTGTTGGGGTGACAAGAATCATGTAGTGATTAGAGTTTTCCATATTATTATGATTTTCATTAGTATATGAAGGGGATGGGTGATAGAACTAGTGAAAAAAACATCTTCAACAATAGTCTATGGAAGATTCGTCTCTTTTATAAATAAAAATTCAATACAAATGTATAGTCCAATAAAATCTTTGGGAAAATGGCCAAAAATTGGAAAAGGATTAAAAGGGATCACATATAAAAGTGGAAAACATATTGAACCTCATAAATGGTGCGAGGGAGACATTCCCCATGAACTGATAGTTTTTGGAATGCCCCAAGTAGTGTAGGCGGTCGAACAAAACACTTCGTGGATTGGGGAGCCACACACTAATCCTTTCTATGCGGTTATAAAAAGCTTATAGTATAACGATTTAAAGTTAATTTTGAAAATAAAATGTCTGGTTTACAAATTTAGAAAGTTATTTTGTAGATGAGTATGACTATGAATGGATTTATATTCATGGAATGCATTGCCCGGTTCACAGACAAAGGATTTCACATAGTTTCTTTGGCATGCAGAAGAAAGGAGAATTGAGAGAAATTGGAAGAGAGTATTTTGCTGAGAATTCTGGTAAAAGAAAAATTATTTGGCCCCCCTATATATAGGAATGCCCCCCCTATGGGTCCACCTTTCTACCAAAAAATAGTTCAGTACAGGGCCAGTTTCTGCATTATAATAGCCTCATCTTCATCCTATTCGAAACCCATTCCTATTATGTGAATTTGTATGGTCCTAGACATTGGGGAAAGAGAATTTAAACACTTCCCTAATTTTGGAAAAGGAAAAAAAACAAATTGGATTAAGGATATAGGTAAAATTGTTGAACAAAACAAATTTAGAAAAGTACCCAGAGTGGTCTGTGTATTGAATCTCGGGAACAGGTTGTAGAAGGAATTGCCCACTAACTGAGTTGTATGAAAAATGGAGGTGGATAATTCCACCTCTATGTATGATAGTATCCTCAAACCATGCCATTGGTGAAATGGAGGTGGATAATTCCATATTTTCATACGGTATTCTCCATGAACCATGTTTTCAGTGAAATCGAGGTGGAGAATTCCACCCCACATATCGTCACTACAAACCGTGTTGCGGGATGAATTGAGGCAAATAATTCCACCCCACATACCATCCTCAAAAACAATGTTGTTAAAGAAATTGAGGTTTATAAACTCACCACGGTATACCATCCCCATGAACTAAACAGTTTCCAAATGATGAAAAACTAGTAGCACATTGAGAATAAGACTATGTCATTCACTGGATTGAGGTGGTGATCTTCACCACCGCAAACTATGACCCCACATGCTTCTTTTGACAAAGTCAGATGTAGGACGATTGATCTCCCAATGGGATTCCATAGAAAGTGTTAATATATCCATAGATCATGCTTCCCGACACTCTATAAAGGGACCTCGAGGGGAGATAAGAAATAGAACAAACATTAACGGATTGGATGGACTTATGAGAAGGATTTATGAAGAGGACAATCGATGAGGTGAAAACCTTTTGCAATGAATTCCCACAATTACAAACCCACCACATAACATAAAAATAGGGATACCAAATCATAATTAGAAGACTGTGAACCTAATTGGTGAACCAAAAACCATATCCTGGTGGTGGATGAACTTCCTACAAACCGAAGGATAAATTCCCCTTCTTTACTATGGAGTCCCACGAAGCACAAGGTTACACAGGTGAAACCCCATGCTACATAGAAACTCTATATTCTGAAGGAAAATGGCATCATTTAGCTTCAAGCTATGTGGTTGGAAACTGGTCCCGCATAGAAAAAAACTACGCAGACCGCATAAAAGTCTTCATACCATCATGGTACAAGAATTATCCTTCTACCCATGTAGCAACACGCTACAAGAGGAGGTCCCCATCACACTTGAAGAAATAGTACACAGAATGGGGTAACCTCGAATATTCCACTCTCCAACTTTTATCATCTTCTACCTTTTACGCCACATCATCCACAACCCATTCATGAACCTGTCCAATGGAACTAGGATGAACCATCTTCAGAAGCCCCCAGACCCATATGATAAAGACACAAGGTGTATCAGTTCTCCCTTTTGAGTTTAATATCCCATGGTAAGTGGGGATATGTGGTTAATCCCCACAATGGTTGGATACATTAGGATGTCCTTAGGTTTACATTCCGATCGTATCATGGGGACCGACCATGGTACACTCACATGTACCTCCCCATTGAAGGGATCATGGATAATCACTTGATTTTCCAATAAATGAGGGAAAATGGAAAGTCAAATAGATCATTCCTACTTTTAACATTGACAATGATCGATGATTATTACTTTTCCTAGAACTCATTTTAGGGATCTCCTCCTAAAGTAAGTCCCTAACCATTCCACGAGGGGTGGCTCTCTTTCTCATCTTAGGCTCTACCCGACACACATTCGGATAAATCATAGGATATGGGTATCCCTAATATCAGCATATGAGAGGAAATTGGAACATTCAAATCCCCCTATCTCTTGGGTCTCTCATACAATCTATTAGAAGATGATGAGGGATGTGCGATCTTCAGATCCACAACCTCCTCTTCTTTCTCACACTGAGCATGACTCATGTGATCTTAGAGGTTGGTGGTGATCATGACATCCGAATAACCCCAAGAACATGAATCCTAGTAGGTTTAAGCCCCAAACAAACCTATAAATTACCTTGAGTCAATATCCTCTTCATGGTTCCAAAACATGGGAATCCTCTTAGGTTTAAGCTCCAAATTGAATGAACTATGAGAACTCTAATTCTTACTCTGATCAAGATTTATAGGATGCTTTCCTGATGTCCCATCTCAAGGGACATTATCCTTAGATGTTATTACTAACACAATTACCTCATGAATTATAGGGAATCCGTTTTAGGATTTAGACATACCATATTTCTCACAAATGGGCATCTCCCAAGTGAAATCCTCAATCATGCCCCCCACAAATGGGCCTCCAATAAGGTGCAATTCCCAACTCAAACTGAACTATGTGGGTTCTGATTCCTCTCATGAAGATACATATGAATTCAATTTTATGGGTTGTGTCCCAGTAGTTAAATAACATTCATTACCCCATGGATGATGATAAACTCCAGAAAGCCTCATCACATGGATTAAACTGTCATTTTCTCATTAATTCCTGATCCATGTATGTCCATGAAAAATATTTCAACCCAGGGGTAATCTGTGGAAACATGCTTGGGAAAGAAACAAGGATTCATGAACATACAAATATTGATTAAATCTATTAGAGTCCCAAAATAGTAAATAATCCCCCCCCAAAGGGTGTCATGAGCCCGACCTTCCATCCTCTCGACCAATAGAGTCCTTAAGTGTCATTGTCCAAATCTTCCAAGGAGGGCCTACCTTGGGAAAGAAAGTCCATGAATCATGGATAAAAGGGATTTTGGGTGTTTCTCACTCCATGAATAAACCTATTAGAGACCATTTGAGGAAATCATATCCAAAATGGTCTAATTGTAATGAAATTTCACCCCTTTCAATCATTCAACGAGACCATTCATCTATGGAACCTCTTTCACAACAGAAAAAGGACACACTTCCCAATCCCCATGGGACCACCTTCTCACACCACCTATGTGTAAAGATGGTATGTCCTGAATTGGGTCAAAAAATAGGTTATTGTTATATAATTTAGTGAATGATACTAATATAATAATATATCATATTTACTCTTTATATTCATTTATATTATTCATTCTTTAATGAAGATCATGTTGAATGAATCACATCGCATCGTGGTGACGGTAGGCCATACGTACACACAAGCGATGATATCATTCCCATAATTGTGAAATGGGATGATATATATTTTTTTAAATAGTAAATATCATGTTATACTAATCATATAAAGTTATTATTTCTATTATTATACCTATTCAAGTAAATTTGTGGTGAAAACTGATTACACCACGAGGTGGAGATGGTAAGTTGCACATACGAACGCGTAGTGACTTAATTTTTCATAGGGGGGATAAAAGGTCAAATATATTTGTTTCATAATAATAATAATAAAATCTCATCATATAAGTGATACTGGAGTTATTACTTAATAATGTAAATAAATCATGAAAAGAAAGTAGGATAAGAATAAGTTTGAATGAATCTGTAGAGGAGATTACCCCTCCTTTAACAAGCTCCCTTTAGATTTCCTCTTAAAGGAAATAGAGTTGGACATTCGAGAAAACCAGAACCTCTATAATATAACTAGGGATGTTTATAACTAAAATGGGTAGGATATAGCCATGATTTAAAGCTCAATGTGATGTGAAGTTTTGAGAGAGTATGTAGCCTTTTATAATTGAGGTGAGGGTCACTTTTTGAATCTCTAAATATATTAATTTATAATAAAATAAAACCCCTCCATAAAACTGAAAACATTAATATTTTATAATATTAAATTATATAAGGTTGTAATATCACGAACCCATAAATTCTAGATGATTTATGTTGCCAATTTAAACATTATCATTTTAATGAACCCTTAGTTATTCTATTTTAATTTCAACTAAGGAAACAATTGTTTCAACACTAAATGTGTGTAATTGTTTATAATATTTTGTCAATATTACATAAAATGAATCATTTAGAATATTTTACACTTTATAATAATTATTTTATAATTTTAAAAATATTTTATGATTTTTAAACAACTTAATAAAACATTATTTTGACAAAATATTAATAGTGTCAATTTTAAAACTATTCATTTCCTAAATTCTTAAAAATATCAAGATAATATGTTAACCTATAAAAAAATATTTTATTATATCATTAAGGTCTCATGGTAATCTATAAAATTAGTTGGATATATTACTTATCCCAAATTATATTTATTTTGACAGTTTTAATAACATTAATTTGATATTTCCATTAATAAATTAATTACTAAATCAGTTTTGTGTAATTATTTAATATACTTATTTATTTGTTAACAATTAAAAATAAAATAATATAAATAATATAATTATTTTATATTTTAGTGGAATATTTATAGTTGAATATATCTTATGGAAAATCCTATATTAAAAGTGTTATATTTCATTAAACATGAATGTGGCAACTTTCGCAAGACTTTAAATAAAATATTATATGTGTCATAATCATTTTTATATGGTTAAAAATTTTCAATAAGTCAAACCTAGGATTATTATGGTCTATATAAATGAAACCAATAATATTCGGTCAAGTGATTTTGTATTTATTGGTTATTATCATTTTAATAATTATTATTCTATTTATTTTTCATCATTTAAATAATTTATGCGTCATCACTATATAATCCTTTAAGGTAATTATAAATTTGATAAAAATTGAAAATAAATTAACATGATAAAGAAAAAAAAATTATCTTTAAAATTAGCATTTATAGTCAATACTAACTTCTATATTACATTATATTAAAATTTTTATATTTATTAAAATTTGAGTAAGACATATTTAACTATTCTTTAAATACAATATATTAAATGTAATAATATAATAAAAGGGTCTTCAAAAAGATATAATTTAAACATAAGGATGATAAGGTTCTAAACAAACACATACAATGATATTAGGGAAACTGTTATGGTAATTTTATAATATGATTTTACCCTTAATTACATGATTTAACTTTTTACCGTATTAATAAAAAATTACTGAAGTTACAATTCATAATGGCCAGAAATACAAGAAAGTTATTTACATAATTTGGACCTACTCATTCCAAATATGAAATCTATTTTTTAAAATTCAAAACAAATAATTTTTAGAAATTAATTTAAAATTATTCCTATTGTCAGAATGAGATAACGAGTTTTAAAAGTTAAAAATAGATTGAAATGTTTTAACGTCAAAATTAAATATATAATTAATGAAAATATCATAAATTATATTAAAATATAAAAATATAATATATTTATATTTTAAAACTATTAAATAATATAATTTAACCATATAATTTATTTCGATGAAAAAAGTTTTTTTCAATTAAAATATATTATATATTTACAATTAATAAATACTTGAAACTCATTAAAAAATATCAAAAATTCATATAAAGTGAATTTTTATATCCCACTTCCAAATAATAAGTTTATTTTTTAAAATATAATATAAAAATTTGTTAAAAACTTGATCTAAAATGGGTGCACTATAAAATGGCGGTAAAGCTGCATTTTGGAAAAAATACCTCTTCTATCTGAGAAAATGAATTTTTTAATATATCATGAATGGAAAACATATAGGATGAATTTTAAACATTATATTGAATCTATTAGATCTATATTTCTATAATATAATACATAAAGGGTGATTTTATTATTTTATAATCTCACATATTTGTATTTAAATTTTTGTTTTCATAAAAAATTCATTTTTCTTTAAAAATGGTTTTATTTTAATTTATAATCAATTTATCACAAAATAAATTATATATACATGTGAAAATAATTTTTTCATAATCTAGTTAATATGCTTAATACCAACCATTATAATGTCTTGGTTATAAGGTCACATAATAATATACTTAGTCTTGCATGAAATGAATTTTATCAAAAGAACATGAACTTGTATATAAAAGATGCCAAGAATTGTGTTGCGTATACCACAAGTTATGACCCGGTTTTGTATAGAGATATCTTATCTTGGGGTAGTGTATAACACAATACATTAATGAAATTAAAATAAATATCTCATCAAAATATCAGGGTGTTACATTCTACCTCCCTTAAAATGCATTTCTCCCTCGAAATTCATCTGGGTTATAAAAGGATTAATACATAAAAGTTTCTATCATAGATGCCCACATCGTCAAAAAAAGACTACAACTTTTTTCCAAAAATGAGTAGTTGTAAAATAACAGTTACCCAAAGAAAATCCTAACTTGATCTCTACGTAGGAGAACATAGGTGATCATTTGGTTATGACGAGAAAAAATAAATAATCATAGAGATTGGTAAAAGATCACTAATCACAAGAAAGTTGGTAACCCATAGAAAGTAAAAAATCCCAAAATAATAAACTAAAAAAGAATGATAGAGGTCATTAATATCATCAAAAACTATTATAATAAGACACCCTTTTACATGACAATCTCTTTTCCTAATTTGGAATAATTTTCTTAAGAATATATACTTACTTTATTTTAGTTCAATCTCACCATTAGTTATGCCTTGAGAAATTTCCACATCATTTCTTATTCAAATAAATGAAGTTGAGTTTTTAATTCTTGAAGTTTTTTTTGATCATTCAATCCATTAGTATAGTTATAGGTCATTCCATCTGTCTTTATCACTAAAAAAACATTATCACAAGTTATGAAATATTCATAAGTCCATCAATGTTTGGATAATAATTTATTCTTACAAATTTTATCTGATATTTAACTTAATATTTCCATAAATTGATAACCTTCAAATCATTATAAAATCTAAAAAACCAAAACATTAGAAATAGGTTCAATAAATCTACTTAACATTTATCCCCCATATACCAGGTCATCTGACATTAGTGTTTTCTGTATAGATACATCAGTTTAACTATAAATTATTGGGGATCCATTGAGGAAATATTTAAAACACCTATTGTGAAGTACTTAGATATCTTGAATACTATACATTGGGAAACATTAAGGGCCCCCCAATATATCTTCAATTCATTGAACCTAAATCCAGACATGAAATCCATCTATCAGAAACACAATATCAACATATCTAAAGACATCATATTTTATATATCAGGTAAATTATTGGAGAAATATACTCCTATTACATGAATATTACAACTCCATCTTCAATGTGAAATCATTTATCTTTGGTTTATTCCTACCTTACTCAATAATTTTATAAATTATTTATAGTGAATCATAACTCATCTTCTACATTTAGTAATTGAAACTCAGTCAACTAAAATGTTTCATAAAATTCATTCATTGGATCTTTAAATTATTCCACCCTAATTCTAATTCCACATTTCACCATTATTTATCCTATAATCAATTAGAAACATTAGTGTGGTTTGATACAAAATATTATTGGAAAATCTATAATATAATAGCTTATTCATTCACCAAATTCAGTGACATATTCAATGTATTACTCAAGTAACATCTTATAGAATTAGTAGAAAAATAAAATCCTGCATCGAGATTTTAATTTTGGATTTAAATGAAATAATGTAAAAAGGATTTTAATGTTGGTTTTTTTTTTAAAAACCTGGGTTAATTTTGTTTTAAAAATCATCTTTTAAAATATAAAAATTAAATATAGACAATAAACATCAGTTTTTAGAATATCGATGTTTAATGTATTTTTATAATAGTTTAATAATAGGTTTACTAAAAACAAATGTTTAAATTATGTTTTTTATTTTTGGTTATGAGTAAATATACTTGAATAGTCAAGGTGAAGATTTTAATAATGCATGGATACTAATTTTTTTGTTTTTAAAATCAAATTCTTGTGAATTTTTTCTACCTGCTTATGAATTATTTGCACGATTGATAACTTTTTGTTCTCTCCAATAAATACATCAACATGGTAATTATTTTCATTTTTTCATGAACTATTTATTTCTATCTCTTATTAATAATTGATCTACTCTAAATTCATATTTTGATCAATTTGAGGTCATAATATCTCCATGTTGTATTTATCTAGTAATTTTTTGGATGATATATATTTATTATATTTTTTTTAGAGAAGACCCTTTTAAAATTAATTAAGCTTCAATATTATATTTTCAAGACATATCCTCATTATATTTTCATCACCATACAAATGAATAAGAAGAAATAATGTCAAATGTTTGAGTAAATGAGTGAATTCATGAAGAATAATGAAAAATATAAACTCTAATTTTTTCATTTCGATTTTGAAATGTTATGAAGGTAATTTTTTTGGAAATAATTGTTATTATATTTATATTAATATTTTATTTTAAAAATTTCTTTTACATTTCACGTTGATAGTCATTATTACTAACATGGAAAGTTTGATTCTCTGTTAGTTATCTATATAACTGACATTAAAATATACATTCTACATTACATGTACATATGGCTTATATAGAACATATTCTTAAACTTTGTTTTGGTGTTTTTACAAGGATATTTCATGTCAGTTTTATATTACCAATGTGGAATGGTCATTTTAACATCGATGCTAACAATGTTAGTTAAAAAACAATGTCAAAATACAAAAAAAACCAATTTCAAAATTCTTTTTTTGACTAGTTTGACAATGATAATTAGTTTCCTTTGTGATTTTATTATTCTATCCCTTATGAAAATCTAGCTTCATTCTCTCATGCCACAAATTTCGACCCTATTTTCATATATGAATGTTAATCCTTAATATATCACTAGTTACTTGGGACTTCTTTATCAACAAGATTAAGATTCTATTTTCTAAAGGAATTGATCAATTCACTAGTATGATATATTTCCATTTCCAAACTGTCAATGCTTGCAATCTTCAACCTTTAAATTACATTCTCTCTTGATGAAACATTTAGTTGATTGAGGAGATTGCCTAAACAAATTTAGACTATATGTTGAGGTTCAACATTAGGTTTATTTCCTTTATCAAATTTCCTATTCTACAATTTGAAATTTTCTCTTTACAGTTGATTGAAATTTTTACTAGACTCCATTGGAAAAATATTCATGGATTGTCATAGGACATAAAACAAATATTTCAGTGTTAATAGAATAAAAAATAATTATAAAAATTTTAATTAATGAAATTTTCACTTTCTTAAATATTTAATTAAAAAAACTAAATAATTAGGAAATGGAATTTAATTAAAATTAAATTAAGTAATATATTAAATTTATTTAAATCCATAACTAAATTTTAATTAAAATTAAATAGAGGCACATAATTTACAAATCAGTGTGTAAAAACAAATTTTCCAAATAAAAAAATTCTGAAAGATAAAATATTTTCCAAAAATATAATGATTAAAATATCAACATGGAAAATGAAATAAATAATCCATCGACTTGGGATTAAAAAAATCAATTGAGTAGTATTTTTTATGATAATTCCCTAAAACCATAAAAATGTTTGTTACAAAATCAAATGATAATTCATGAAATAATGAATTGAGAAATAATAATCTCAACAAATCTAGATTTTCACAAGATATTGGAGGAAGTACACCATTAATAAAGAATGATAATATTATAAAAAATCCTCATTTATAATACGTTTTTTCATTACTTACTCTATTAGTTCCAAAACAATTATGAGGAAAAGTGTATTAAAAATAGGTCATATCATAGCTTCTTCTAACTACTGATCAAGGAATCATCACATAGAAAACCTATCAATAATAAACCAGTTAGTTAAAGATGAAATTAATTTTTTTAATGATTTATTAACTAGGAAGGATTGATCCCATTATTGAATTTGTAAGGACTGAATTCCATTTTTTTGGGATGTATTTACCTTAAAAATATGTGTTCAATAATAAATATAATATATACTAATACTTTATGGATTTACATCCTTGATATGATTGACTGAAAACATTGTTTGATTTGAAAGGTTTAATAATAAATTGTAGGAGGAGCTGAGATGGATTAATGGTATGAGGTTCTATTCACAATATTGATGATTAAATGAGGTTCTCAGTGTTATTCAAATGGTTTTATGGGGTTCATGAAGTGAAGATATTGGAAAACAATTCCAAATGTGATGTTATTCACTATCAATGAATCTTTTAGGTGTTAATAATAGCCGAGTATTATGGTACTCATTTTAATGAAATGTTAATTAAATTAATAAATGAAGATGATTGGTTCTTGAATAATTCTTATATTGATGACATAATTTATAATACAATTAAAGAATAAATTAGTACATCACCACCTGACTTAAGAGATTAAAATGTAATTATTTGAAATGATGATGGTATATTATTATTTAATGTTTAGTGAATTAATTAATATTGAATTTTATATATTTATTATTATTTGATATTAAGAACATAATAGTGATAGTTAGGATTCCAAGGGATGGTAGATGTAGATGAGTCTGTGGATATTTAATTTCCCTTAGTGTAGTTTTGAGCTATATATATTATGTAAACTTTGTTATTTTTTATTCTACCCCTACTATTTTGGAAGGAAAAACAATAACAAGAGGTTCTTTGGATGTATCCCCAACTGTCGAGGATGGAGATGATATAGAAGGATAACTATGTCCTCTCTCCAGCTCTATATTTAGTTGTACTAGTATATATGGGTATTAACGGTGTTAATTTTTCATATATGTGTGATGCGAGATGTAGTGAATTATGTTTATCTCATATACATGTAATTTGTATGTAGTTTCCATAGGATTAATATAGGTTTTGTATGAATACATTGTGAGGTATTGAGGTATAGTACATGAAAGATGTACTATAGTAGCTTTCAGAAATAATCTTGGTTACTATACGGAGGATTTGGATATGATGATGTGATGCATGATGTGAATGGTGTGATATTGTGGCCCAATTTTTTGAAGTAGGATTATTTATGGATGATATGATGGCTTAGGAAATGCAATATCTTGGTGTGATAATGAAGAAAATGGTGATGTGGTTATGGAGTACCCATATATATATATATAAATTTCATCAATATTACAGTAACACTTATATGAAATATTTTGTGAGAGAGCCCTAATGAGGATGATAAAAGAATTTATTACCTATATAGGTGATGATTTGGTTTCATTTTTTATCAATGGGATTTAGTGTACTTATTTCACATTTTCCATGAGTTTTTTCTGTGAGGATACAACCAAGTGTACATTTTTTTGCACACTATACATATATAATATTTTTGGTTATCATGATATGGTTATTGATCAAGCTAAAGATTACTATTTCGAGGAGTTATCAAGGAGATAGTTGAACTTTATAACCACTAATGAATATTTATTAGTTTTTCATTTCAATTTCATTTATATCCTATTATGTATGGAATCACTCGATGTATTGGGTGTTATTTTTTATTTATAATATTAAATAGTTTTTGAATATTAGTTCTCATTATTAAAATTATCAATATTTATGAGGGTAATACCATCCATATGTGTGATTATATAACCTTAATTCTAGTAGTTAACCCATGTACTATAAAAGGACGCATTTGGGGGGTCATTTTCTATATTACTTTATTGTCTGCCCGTGAGAGGTAACTTTAGAGGGAGGGGGTCATGACATGTGGAGATTGAGTTGTGTGTCTATAGAGGTGAACTAGGTGGGGATCATTATTGGTGTTTTTATAGAGGATTAAAGTTTAATAGTCAATTAGTGTACTTTATGTTTTAAATGTACGGAAAATATTTTTTTTCTCAATTATAATACTATATTCATCTTGTACTACAAAATGATTATAAATTTTTTGGATCTTAAATGATGTTATATCATATTTGTGATTATTCATTTTCATTTTAATTTTTCAAAAAAAATTAATTCTATTAGTTTCATGTGAATTAATATATATTTTTTATTATATGAATTATGAGGTAATGCCTCCAAATTTTTTATAGACCCTTTGGATGCTTGTAGGAAACTGTTGGGAGGAACCCTCAGAATTACCACCATCCTAGGTGGGGTCTTTGTATGGTCATTTTATTTCAAATTGATATCTGAGAATGCATTTCTTCCGGAAACATTTAAATGAATAAAAAAACTATGGTTTTAGTTATAAGAACTATTGGAAAAATTCCATATGAATTTGAGAGTAGTCTGTTAAGATAGGGAATCAAACCTTAAGGTGCAGTGGTTATGGAATTCCAAAATAATAACTCTAATTTTTTGATGAATTAATTTAGTACATAGAGAATTGTTTTCATGGAATGGAAATTTTGGTATATTCAGATATATTGATTAGCCGTTGAAAGATGTGCATAATGTTTTATGATATAAGAGATATTTAATGATATAATGGTTAGTAAATTCCAAGTTTCCATTCTATAGAAACTCTCGATAATATATTTAGAAATGTTCATTAATGTAAAATTTTATCTAACAATTACCATCCTATAAAATTTATCATCTAACAATAAAAAGGTTTACAATAATCAGATATTAATGACTCGATTTGGATACCCAAACTATCCATAGAGAAAACTATCAAAGCCCAAATCAAGTTACGTAATATTCCTGATATGGAAAAAAATATCAAGGTTCTAGGGTTATCATTTTGTAATGATTTACCCTCATTTATTATCTTAAAAAGTAAATACCTAATTCTGTAAATTGGTTTTGGCATTCTACAGTTATTTGTAAAACTATTTCAAAATTATAAATCATGTATGTGAAGGATTAACTATTGTTAAAGTGATATAATATAAATAAATACCTTTATATGATTGTATAAAAAAATATAAATTAAATAAAAAATGATAAATGTGGAAATATATATGTCATAATGACGAATCTAAATACTAAAATAATATCAAGTTGAAATAAGATGCATGTATACTATTACTAATATTGAATATTTTTCTCCACTCCTTAATATAAAATACAAGGAAACATACATACCAAAATAGTCCATGAAAAAAATAACATCTTTCATAGATGTATTCCAGAAATGCAATATATGAAATTTCATAATAATTGAGATGTATATAATGGGTATGAGTGTAAAACCTTATAGGCTACCACCAGCAGTGACCCAAAAAAATTATATATATTAGTTCTTTCATGAATTGATATTATTTGTGATAAGAAAAATACAAAATGTAGTAAAATAGTCAACATGATTTTTTATAATTAATATACATAAATAACCACCATACTCAATTAATCACTATGATAAGTGTGTCCAAACATATTAATATTTCTTTTGACCATAGCTCAAAATTATAATTGGTACAATATACCTTTGGTAAAAAAAATAGGGTAGAGGTACATTGTTATATATCATCTTACAAGAGGGAAAAAGATCCTAGGAAGGGGTTATATCTCAAGATAAGTGGGAGAATATGATAGCATGATCTTGATTTTTATTTGATATTATATCATTTTAATATATGGACCAATGAATGTAATAATAACCCCTCTATCTTGATGTATGTATTCTACATATTTATCCACTACCTCTAACCTCAGGGTCTTATCCATCAATATGGTGAATCCAATAATAATATATAACCATGAAAATGACTCCAAATTTCCTGAATAGATAACCAATATATATGCAACATGTTTAACAATAAACACATTCAACATATGAATTTCCATTTTTATCATAGGGAAAATGTATACAATTTATTAAGAATGAATCTAGTCCCCTAAAAAAATAATAGGATAAACTTTATAAATAACTCATTCTTAGTAATAAAAATGAATATTATACATGATATATATATATCAGAAATAGTGAAACATAACAGAGTCTTCTAAAGTAAATAAAAACATGGCTTCATAAAATATATGTCTTTTATAGGGATAAATATAATTTAAATATAAATACATTTTCTTATTTACCATTTATAAATTTTTTAAATAACTATCTCTAAAATAATTATCCATTTCAATATATATATTAGATTTCATATGTCATTAATCACATAATACATTTATCTACCAAATTTATAGGAATTTCAATCTCTAGAGAAGTCATCACTTTATGCTCTCAATATATGTATCCAATTCTGTTTATTTGGGTATAATCAATCCCAAATAACCTTATCAATGATTATAATACTATACAATCTCAACATTTAAAAACCCATGGTAAGCCCCTCACCTGATAACTACTATGAAATATTTCTCTATATAATTTTTGTTTCATAAGAAAACTTTTATGGGTTGAATTGAGAACCCCAAAACTATATATTTTCAAAAAATCACCTTATAAAAAGACATCAATTATAAATTCAATAAAAAAAATGACAGAAATGTTAGGAGCCTTAGAATCTAGTACCAAAGTGGCATACCCAATGTCCCATTATGTCAACAATAACATGATGCTTCAAAACTCACATTGTTAATTGATATACCCATATGTTTATCAACTCCCCATCACCATCCAATTTATTATAATTATCAACTCACTTCTAGGGATATAGAAAATCATCATCTATGAGACCATTTTTATCAGAAGTTCAACAGAAAACACCCAAAATAGATGTATAAAAAATGAATATTAACCAAACACTTCAATGAATTAACTCTAAAACAATCATGATAAAAATCCAATATAATATTTTAGATGAAAACAAATCCAAAAAAAAATATATGGTTATAATAAAAAAATACCAAAATCAATATAGAATATGTGTTCATAACCAAAAGCAGAATCTAACCACCACTAAGTGAAGATCAACAATCCTAAAATATATCCCCAACATTTGATTTTCATAATTATTATTAACATCACCCCATGTCAAAGAGTTGACATGTAACATATATATAAAATGCGTTAAGCTAATTATATCACATATTTAATGAATATATCACATAAAAAATAAAAAAATAAAAAGTTATTCAATACTCTCAATTGATTACCAAAAATATGAAACTACACATCACATTATACTGTAAAGACCCAAAAATTCAATGTAAGTTTTTTTATATATGTAAATTTTATGAGTTCACAAAAATTGACGGTGCGTGATTCCGAGGCCCAGTGTGTCCAAAATGAATTTCTGAACTTTTTTTTCGGGTACGTTAAGTAAACACGTGAGCGATTTTTTTAAATTTTGAATCGGTGCATAGAATTGAAATTCGAGGACACTATTTAACTCGTAGAGTCGGTGTTTTCTTAAGGAGACCTTCACTTTTACCGCAGTTGGTCGAGGGTGAAAGTTAGTTTACGTGTTTTTCATGGAAATTAAAATAAAATAAAGAATAACTTTTATTTTATTTTTTATTGAATCCTCTCTACATGGGTTATGGAGGTGGGAACCGCCCGAACTAAAACCCACACCCAAATTGAATTCTAGTGGTGGGGACCACCAAACCCTCTTTAATGGTAGAAAACCTTTCAAATCCCCATTTAATTAATTGAGGCAACTAAAATTAATTAAACGTGTCAACATTTAATTGAGCAAACTAAAATTAATTAAATGTGTCAACATTTAATTGTACCAATATAAATGAATTTGTTAAACTTATTTTAAATTATATTGGCCCCTCTTTACCACTGTGATGGTTGGGTTGGCAAAGGAGAAGGGGAGAACTTGGGATAATTGTGGAGGATCATTCTCTCCAACGAAGAACACCTACCAACGAAGGTCATTCTCTAATGAAGATCACACCATCTACAATGAGGGACATCTTCAATGACGACAAACCGACATCTGTCATTCCCTCCTCACTGATGTCAACAAACCTTTGAGGTAGGGTGTTATTTCAATTAAGCACCGCTAATTTTCTTTCATGTTGAATGTCTTCCCATGAGTTGCTTACAACCGCTCTAACGCATAGGGTACGGGCCAAACAAACATGGCCCGACCTCTGCACAAAATCTTTGTGATTCTTGATGTGTTCTTAACAATGGAGGAGGACGGCGATAGAAAATGGTGGGGCACGGGAATGGTGGCCGACACCACGGCCGACCGCGCCGCCGGAGAAGGGTTGCGGCCCATCGGCTACGGCGGAGCAAGGGCGATAGCCGGTGGAGGTCGACCACATGAAGGGGACAATGGTGCATGTCCATGACACCCCGCGAGCAAGAGCTGTGGCCTTGTGCCACAACAGTGAAGGGAGAGTGGCTGGCCGCCAGTGAAGAAACGACACGCGACCGCGCCTCACGGAGGAGGGGGCAAGACATCCAGCCCGATGCGGTGGGCCGCTGCACGGTGGGCTGCTGCACCACGGTTCGCCGCACTATGGGCCTCCACACTGTGGGCTACCGCACCATGGACCAGGTCGGACCCAGCGGGCTGGGTCGGACCCAGGGATAGACCTGGGTTGACCCAAGCTAGGTCGGGCCGGGTCGAACTGGACCTAGTCTAACTTCAACCCATTTTCTCTCTTTTAGCCATATCTTGAGCTTCTAGCAATCATTTGACGAACCATCTAGGGTGCCAAAAACCTTGGATCGATACAGTCCTTTGGGTATAACCCACTTGAGTTTTGGATTATGTTGGGGTACGGCCAGGTTGGATCGAACACGAATCCAACCGGGACCTCGGGGCAAAAAGGTCAATAACGTACAGACCGAGCGTCCTATTGATGCACCGTCAGTTGTGTTGAGACCCCTTTTAAATGGAAATCCTTTGGGATACTTCTTCGCGGGACTTCGTGGAAGTTGTAGTATCTTCCTGTGTCTTGAAGAGCAGACCCTCTTAGAATCAAGTGAGCTTAGTGCGGGAACCCAGTAGATGGCAGTAACGTGAAGAAAGATCATTGACCCTAAGTGGGTCAGCATTTATTGATCCTGTGTGGGTCAGCACCTATCATATCATGTGTGGGTTAGCACTCAATGATACTTTGTGGGTCAGCACATACCGATCATGTGTGGGTCAGATCCTGTGTGGGTTAGCGGGGGTTATTACCTATCGATCCTCTGTGTGTCAGCAATAATGCTACTTAACAAAATAATATGATTTATCTTATGACTAATCATATATACTTTTGTACATAATTTATACCTGGTGTCAGTTGATTCCATACCATTTTGGTAATATGGTGTGTGGCGTACCTTTGTTGTACTTACCTTCGTGGTGATACCTTTGTGGTAACCTTCTGTGTGGCGTACCATTGTGGTACTTACCTACGTGGTGATACCTTTGTGGTATTATTCTCTGTGGCGTACCTTTGTTGTAATTACCTTTGTGGTGATACCTTTGTGGTATTCTTATGTGTGGCATTACATTTTTGGTACTTACCTTTGTGGTGTTACCTTCATGGTATTCCTACCTTTGTGGAACAATTGAGCTTTGGGATTTTGAGTTGGACCTTGTGTTTCCTCCTGAATGAGATGGGTATACATGATAACTTAGGTATATGTATGGGCATATAACTAACTAGGGTTGATAGTTGTTTTCATGCTTTTTGGTTTATCCTTTGAGAATTTTGAATGACCTTTGTGGGTTTCAGGGTCCAAACTGAGTATCTTTATACTCACCCCTGCACGAGCTATGCCCACACCTTATTGTGTTTGGTGCAGACGATGGATAGTGCTAATTGAGGACAAGGGTACCAGGACTGGAGGTAGTTCAGAGGTGGATCTTATATGAGGATTACCACAAAGACCACCGTTTAAGAACTGTACCTACCCTTTAGGTAGGATCCTTTGCAGATCTTCACATGATCCATTTCAGTTTACATGTACATTCCAGTTTTCTTGTACTATCCAGTTTTTCTTGTATTCTGGCCCCTTTGAATTATTGTACACAATTCATTTTACTATATGGTTTACTTGTGTTCGTATCTTGCTGTGTTCTTGGATGTGTGTGATTTCAGGATATAAAGAAAATTCTTTCTTGGTATTAGGGAATACACCTTTCGGTGCTAGTCGCAAGCCCCTGGCCTATGTAAGGCGGTCTTGGGGTAGTCATGGCATGTGTAATGTCCCGAACCGGAAGCCACTAAACCGGTGCTCCGAGCCGGTTCGTCACAAAGCCTGAAGCACACCTCCCCGTACACCAGAGGCTACTGACTAGCAGTGAGGGCATAGGGTGTGATAGTGGGGAGACTATTCCCTCATACCAGAGTAAGAAACCGGCCTAAATAACTAAGTATCATACCCAACGGAATGTAAATAGAGTGCGGAAGCAATAAACAACTGAAATAGAACACGTTGTAATAGTAAAATGTTGTAAAAGCCCGAACATCTTTGCAATAAAATACAACACTAGTCTACCACTGGACCGACCATACAAATACAAGTACAAAAGAAACTGAATGTAAAAGTACAGGGCTCTGCTACTAACTCTGAGCCAAACCACATACCCGATCTCCAGACATTTTTGAACTGCAGAAGCCCGATTAGTAGAACCACTCGAGCACCTCCGCTCGGTCATGCAACACTGGGCCTCAGCCCTATCCACCATGAAACCTGTGCTCAAACTAAAAAGTAGACAGAAGGTATACACGTCCACCGAGGTGCACGTGCAGGGGTGAGAAATAATCTCAGTAGGGCACCCCAACAATCAACCTACAACTGTGCTGCTAAAAGTGTATGCAAAAAACAAAGTGCTAAGCCTAGCTGGAGCACAACAAAAGGAAGTAAACCAAATGTGAAACCATAGTTGTATTCAGGGCATGTAATCCCTGTCAACTGGGCAAGTGCCACCATGGATGTCCATATCTATATACGTACACATGTATAGTCCCATACCTATACACATATACATAAATATGAATATTCATGATGAAGTGATTCAAATAACAAGAAACAACATCAGCAAATGATCCTCAGAACCATAAGCCCGGTCTCTTGGTAATCCTATTCAAGGGCATTGAGTTGGACGTAGTGCCACCCAAGCCGTATATCAAATAAGTCGATCTATGGGTCCATAATCCCATCGACATGTACCTGCTTTGACCTATGCCAGAGATATGCCTCTGAACAATCTAAACAAAGACAAGCTATTCTCTAGTTCAACCAACCAACCAAACACAAGAAAGAATATAACACAAAAGGTAAACCTCTTGTACGTACTCACAGCCAACCCCTCTGGTCTTATCCAAGAAGTACCAACAACCGTATGGGCAGTGCACTCAACCTAACCCCTCGGGTTTGGTCATACGAAAATTATAAGACTCTCTGGGGAACCACACTCGGTCCATTCCCCTCATAGTCAAGGGTAGTCAGGGACTCTCTGAGGAAGATCACACGTTTTAACCCTCTTAGCCCCAAGGTCTATAGACTTTTTGAGGAAGCTATCTCGGTCAATTCCTCCTATAGCCTCAAGTATACCACAGACTCTCTGAGGAAGCTTACTCAGTCAATTCCTCCTCTAGCCTGAGAAGGTTCTTAAAGAGATTCAGACATGGTAAGACTCTCTGAGGAAGCTCACTCTGTCTACCCTCCTATAGTCTATAATATCCAAGACTCACTGGGAGCTCACTCAGTCCATCCCCTGTAGCCTATAATGTCTAAGACTCTCTGGGAAGCTCACTCGGTCTATCCCTTATAGTCTATGGCACCAGGTTCTCTCATCCCCGCGCTTGTCAGTGCATAATAATTCTATAAGTCCAAAGTACACCTGTAGGGCTACTTGGCTAACCAGTCTACAGAATTAGACATGTCAATAAAAACATTCCATCCTATGGTCATAAGGCATGGAAATAGGTATAACAGCCAAAGGCTAACAAGAACCAAAGGTCGTAAGCATAACAATTCATGGGAAACACATCCAAGCACAACAATGATCCTCAAACATGATCAAATTATCTATACACAATCATAAAAGCAAGGTAGGAAGACAACCATCAAGAAGGACATCTCGCGTTAGGCTTATCGGCCACCAACTAGAGAGCACCTCTGGTAAACAATACAACATCAGCAACCCAGTCAGATATAAAAAAACAATGAGGGTGGCCCGAACGCCCAACCCAACAATACATAAAAAATCCGAAAGGGATCACCAGTTTGGCATGAGTTCTAGGTGAAAACCGATCAAAATCTCTACCCAAACCTGACATAACAACTCTGGGTCATTCAAACAACAAGCACCCACTGGGTCCCTGAACTCCAACACTAAGAAAGCATCATACTTGGAATTCTCTAGGTAAACACAAGTGAAGGCATCCTACACAGGATCCATAGAAAAGAGTAAGGAAGTAATACTAAATGGGATCCTCAAAGGAATTACAACATAGGCATTTCATAACATGGTTCCTATCAATGTAATAACAATAGAGGGATCCTACAAGGGACTCCCTAGGTCAGCACACAAGCAAAGGCATCCCTCAGGGGATCCTTAGAAGTACCTAGTCTCAAAGCCTCATAGGCCAGAAAGGAATGTCTCAAAAGGGTAACTTTATATAAATCATGGGTTATGAGAGATATCTCATAGATCATATCCCATTAAAGGTCTCAACTAAGTTGTTCCGAACACCCAACCTATCATCCACACAATGTCTCACTCTCAGGAGACAACTGAACTCGATAAGTGGAGGAAGAACCCCTACATCTATATAGAAACCCAAAACACCACCTTTATATGACCTCTATAAGTCAAATGGATTCCATCATTGCGATCTACGTGAAAAAACGCTCAGAAAATTCTACTCACACGCCAAAATCTGACTTCCAGATCCCAAGATATCTCAAAATTACTAAACTGAAGCAGTACATGGCCAGAGTACATGGCCAGAGCACAATGGGCCTGCCTGTGTAATAGTACACGGCGTGTACTTTGCTATACATGGAGTGTAATTTATTTTAAATAGAATTTAATGTTCTAAAAAAGTTATTTTGTGTCTGTTTTCACTCGAACACATGCCCATGTACCACTACACGGTGTGTACTTAAAGTACACGGCGTGTAGTCCTTAAAAACCACTATTTCCGTGTTCTACTCCACACAGCCAGCCACACGGCCACCCACTACATGGTGTGTACTCAAAGTACATGGCATGTAATTAAGAAAACTTCATCTTCCCCAAATTAAAAGAACACATGGCATGTACCCCTAGAATACACGCTGTGTATTCTGGGTTTTCTGACAGGAAAACCCTGAAAACACCCAAAACACCCGTTTCCCCCCCGAAACATTAGATCTGCCCTTAAGAGGCCACAAGAAAGAAATATAAGGCATAAAAGACTTAAAAAACATGTTTAATGGGGATTTATGGAAAAAACATAAACGGACCTACCTTCGGTCAGAAACCGCTGAAGCTTCGGTTGATTTCGCGGCTCCCGGTTGCCGCACGTCGACTCAGCGCGTCGAGAGATTTGAATCGGTACCCTTCTTGGCTTCCAACTCTCCCTATTCCCCAAAATCCATATCTCTCATAGGTCATGTCCAAAGGGGGAGTGGCATAGGACACATGCGCAAGTAGGAGGAGGAATGAAGAGAGAAGAAAAGAAAAGGAAATAAGAAAAGAAAAGGAAGAAAAAGGGGCCCGGACCGGCCCTGGCGCCCGACATGAGTTTATGCCTTCGCTAGGCTAAAATCACCATTCTAGAGTCAACAGTGCAAAAGAAAACTCAATCTGACACTCCGTTTAAAAGTTATTTCCAAATTATCCTACGTGAATAATTTAATATTTAATTTAATAATATTAAATATTAAATATTCCCCAAAAATGCGAACTGCTCAGATTTCCTCCAAACTCATATCCTGGTGTAAAATCCCTATTTCGGGACCAACAGAGCTGTCAAAAAAATTATATGGGATCATCTAGTAGGGGAAAATGACCGTTTTACCCCTCACGACCATCTAACAGCAAAATTCAAATTTCTGCTGAAAACGACTGTCCAGAGAAACACGGGTTCTTACAAACTCCCCACCATAAACCTTCTCGTCCCCGAGAAGCCCAGTGAAGGAATCAAAAACCATGCTCATAACCCAAGCATCGGCACAACAAAGCTATCTAGACTGTCCAATGACCTGCGTTATAGCATTAACCTCCACCGTCTACACAGAAGACATTCGACTACGACCAAACTGGTACTCCCCACCATAGGAACACCGATGTAGTCATCTTAAAAGAAAACTCTGAGCTCAAAATCCCACTGGAAAACACTGAAGTTTAACCTAAACAAGAAAAACCACCCTCAAAGTCCAATGGTTCACTCCCCAACATATGTCTTTCCTTACACTGCTTCAAGATCCCAACCCAAAAAGGTTCCATTCACAACAGGGATGAACATTAGGATAGAAAAAGGAGCTCGATGTAGGGTAGAATCTCTCTCAGCATACTCATGACGAATCAAGATAGCGCATGATCGTCTCTTACTGGAGTACACTAAGATTTCACCGAAGGCGTGTCCATCTCCATCTGAGCCACACTAACATCCTACCAAAACCCAACCAGGATTCAAGCATGGTCAACCGTTTCACGGTAACTTGAAATTTCACAAAGTCACCTCTATAACAGAAACATCAAAAAAACTGGTCGACAAGGCCAGGCACTCGAACATGCCTACTCGTCGAAACCAGTAGTGAATACAAACACCGCCAAAAGGCATTGGAAAATTCTGACCAACCTTCTCACCCAGGTTTCCCTAAAACGGAACATACATTGATGGATAAGGGTTCGAGTCAAAACCCAGGGTCTCTAGGTCTTCCACCTAGCCCTATAAAAAGAGCATCACAACTGGGTCACAAGGTCTTACAACCTAGCCCAAAAGATCCAAAACCTCTCAGAAGATGGTAAAGATTACAATGAACAAAGGAAATTCGAAATCAGAACACAACCTACAAGGTCCCTGATCCTCTCTGAGAATCTTCAGAAGGAACGACTGCTTAGAGGTCACAACAAAACAGAAGAGAAAAGCTGATCTAACACCCATTGGGTATCTGTATACAGAAATACCACAAGGAGGTCTAGTTCACAAGAAAATACTTGGTATTTATTGATATCCTTCTCAACAATCTGACTAGATAACCACAGACCCGAGAAACAACACCCAATAAGGGGTTATACAAAAAGGCATCACGTTCCACATAGACCAACTAGGGTCACTGTACCACATGTGAAAAAGGACTGATTCATCAGCCCCATCAAAAATGCCTTAATGTAGATCCACGTAACCTGCCATCAGATTACAAAGTATGTGTAAGAAGACCCAAAAGTCAGAGTCGTCAGTAAAAAAAACACACTAGCAGGCCTATATGCTGTGAATCCTATGTGCCTAGTATGTGCATGAGATGCCTCTTGCCTTTTCCAGCCAATAGTCAAAATCTATCCCTAGAATCTTACCAATGGCCAAGATCCAAGGATCCATAGTAAATCAAAAAACCAAAAAACATGTGAGTCACTCAAGGAGAAAATCATATACAACCATAACATCACAAAATCAGAACAACAATCCCAAACCCTGGAAACCAGGACTTCTTACCAGAACAAGTGTTCGTGATGCACCAGCTCGATATCCATCAATGGTTCTGACACATTCCTAATACCCATGTTTACCATATCCCAAATAGTAAAGACCAAGAAGGAAAACTCCTCTGATACCACTTTGTAACGTCCCGACCTAGAAGCCACTAAACCGGTGCTCCGAGATGGTTCTCCACAAGGCCTCAAGTGTGCCTCCCCGTATTCCAGAGGCTTTTGACTAGAAGCAAGGGCCTAGGGTGTCATAGTGGGAACACTATTCCCTTATACCAGAGTAAGAAACTAGTGGAAATAACTAAGTTTCAGACACAACGTAAAGTAAATAGAGTGTGGAAGCAGTAAACAATTGAAATAAAACAATATGTAATTGTAAAATGTGGTAAAAGCCAGAACATCTATGCAATACAATACAAAACTGGTCACCCACTGGGCCGACCATACAAATACAAGTACAAAAGAAACTGAAAGTAAAGGTACAAGGCTCTGCAACAAACTCTGAGCCAACCCACGTACCCGATCTCCAGACACTGTTGAACTGCAGTAGCCCGATCAGTAGAACCACCCGAGCAGCTCCACTCGGTCATGAAACACTAGGCCTCAGCCCTATCCTCCATGCAACCTGTGCTCAACTTAAAAAGCAGATAGAGGGTCTACACGTACACTGAGGTGCACATCCATGGGTGAGATATAATCTCAGTAGGGCACCCTGACAAGAAACCTAAAACTGTGCTGCTAAAAGTGTATGCCATAACAAAGTGCTCAGCCTAGCTGGAGCATAATAAAAGGAAGTAAACCAAACGTGAAACCATAGTTTTACTCAAGGCATGTAATCCCTATCAACTGGTAAAGTCACACCATGGATGTCCATATCTATATACGTACACATGTATAGTCCCATACCTATACACATATACACAAATATGAATATTCATGATGAAGTGATTCAAATAACAAGAAACAACATCAGCAAACGATCCTCGGAACCATAAGCTTGGTCTCTTGGAAATCCTATTCAAGGGCATTGAGCTGGGCATAGTTCCACCCAAGCAGTATATCAAATAAGTCGATCTCAGGGTCCATAATACCATCGACATGTACCTGCTTCGGCCAACGCCGGAGATATTCCTTTGAACAATCGAAACAAAGGCAAGATATTATCTAGTTCAACCAACCAACCAAACACCAGAAATAAGATAACACAAAAGGTAACCCTCTAGGAAGTACTCACAACCAACCCCTCTAGTCCTATCTGAGAAGTACCAGCAACCCTCTAGGTAGTGCACTCAGCCTAACCCCTCTGGTTTGGTCATACGAAAATTATAAGACACTCCAGGGAAGCACACTCTGTCAATTCCCCCTCATAGTCAAGAGTAGTCAGGGATTCTCTGAGGAAGATCACGTGGTCTAACCCTTTTATCCCCAAGGTCTGGAGACTCTCTGAGGAATCTATCTCAGTCAATTACTCCTATAGCCTCAGGTATACCACAGGCTCTCCGAGGAAGCTCACTCGGCCTATTCCTCCTCTAGCCTGGGAAGGTTCTTAAAGATATTCCAACAAGGTAAGACTCTCTGAGGAAGCTCACTCAGTCTACCCTCCTGTAGCCTATAATATCCAAGACTCTTTGGGAGCTCACTCGGTCTATCCCCTATAGTCTATAATGTCTAAGACTCTCTGGGAAGTTCACTCGGTCTATCCCTTATAGTCTATGGCACCAGATTCTCTCAGCCCCCGCTAGTCAGTGCATAATAATTCTATAAGGCCAAAGTAAACCTATAGGGATACATGGCTAAACAGTCTACAGAAACAGGCATGTCAAGAAAAACATTCCATCCTACGGTCAAAAGGCATGGAAACAGGTATAATGGCCAAAAGCTAACAGGACCCAAATGTCGTAAACAGAACAAGGCATGGGAAACACATCCAAGCACAACAATAATACTAAAACATAATCAAATTACCTCTACAGAAGCATAAAAGAAATGCAGGAAGACAACAATCAAGATGGATGTTTCATGTCAGGCTCACCAGCCACCAACCAGAGAGCACCTATGGTAAACACTACAGCATCAACAACCAGGTTAGATAAAAAAACAATGAGGGTGGCTCGAACGCCCAACCCAAAAATACATCCAAAAGAGAAAGGGGTCACCAGTTTGGCACGAGTTCTAGGTGACACTCGATGACCATCTGTACCCAAACATGACATAACAACTTTGGGTCGTTCAAACAACAAGCACCCACTGGGTCCCTCAAGTCCAACACTAAGGAAGCATCATACTTGGAATTCTCCAGGTAAACATGAGTGAAAGCATCCTACACGGGATCTGTAGAAAATATTGAGGGAGGAATACTACACAGGATCCTCCAAGGAAGGAGAACATAGCCATTCCATAACATGGTTCCTATCAAAGGAAGAACAAGAGAGAGATCCTACAAGGGACTCCCTAGGTCAACACACAAGCAAAGGCATCCCTCGGGGGATCCTTAGAAGTACCTGGTCTCAATGCCTCATAGGCCAAAAAGGAATGTCTCACATGGGTAACATTATATAAATCATGGGTTACAAGAGATATATCATAGATCATATCCCATTAAATGTCTCAACTAAGTTGGTCTGAACACCCAATATATCATCCAGACAATGTCTCACTCTCAGGTGTCTACGGAACTCGATAAGTGGGGGAAGAACCCCTCAATTTATATAGAAACCCAAAACCCCCTTTATATGACCTTTATAAGTCAAAAGGATTACAACATTGCGATCTACGTGGAAAAATGATCCGAAACAACTACTCACACACCCAAATCTGACTTCCAGAGCCCAAGATATCTCAAAATTACTAAACAGAACCAGTATATGGCCAGAGTACATGGCCAGAGCACAATGGGCCTACCTGTGTAATAGTACATGGCATGTAATTTACTGTACATGGTGTTTGCTATTCTAAAAAATTTACACCGTGTCCATTTTCACCGGAACACATGCCCATGTACCACTACACGACGTGTACTTAAAGTACACGACGTGTAGTCCTTAAAAACCACTATTTCTATGTTCTACTCCACACGGCCAGCCACACGGCCACCCACTACATGACGTGTACTCAAAGTAAACAGCGTTTACTTAATAAAAATGTATCTTCCCAAAACGGAAAGAACACATGGTGTGTACCCCTGGAATACAAGCTGTGTATTCTGGGTTTTTCGACTAGAAAACCCTGAAAACACCCAAAACACCCGTTTTCACCCCCGAAACATTAGATCGGGCCTCAAGAGGCCAAAAACAAGAAATATAAGGATTAAAAGACATAAAACAACATTTTTAACTAGTATTTATGGAAAAAACATAAATGACCCTACCTTCGGGTGGAAACCACCGAAGCTTCGTTTGATTTCGTGGCTCCCGGTTGCCACACGCCGACTCAGCGCGTCGAGAGCTTCGAATCGGTACCCTTCTTGGCTTCCAACTCTCCCTATTCCCGAAACTACATATCTCCCATAGGTCACGAAAAAAGAGGGAGTAGCATAGGAGATGTGCGCAAGGAGGAGGAGGAATGAAGAGAGAAGAAAAGAAAAGGAAAGAAGAAAAGAAAAAGAAGAAAAAGGGGCCTGGGCCAGCCCCGACGCCTGACATGAGTTTATGCCTTCCCTAGGCTAAACTACCCATTCTGGAGTCAAAGGTACAGAAGAAAAATCAATCCGAAACTCCTTTTAAAAGTTATTTCCAAACTAACCTATGCAAATAATTTAATATTTAATTTAATAATATTAAATATTTATTATTTTGCCAAAATTTTAACTGCTCAGATTTCCTTCAAACTTCTGTCCTAGGGTAAAATCCCTATTTTGGGACCAACGGAGCTGTTAGAAAAATTATCTGAGATAATATGGTAGGGGAAAATGACCGTTTTACCCCTCACGAACATCCAACAACAAAAATTCAAATTTCTTCTCAAAACGACTGTCCGGAGAAACACAGGTTCTTCCAGTATGGGCCCTGGGGGATGAGTTGTGACAATAAAATCAGAGGAGTCAGTTCTACCATATAACATTGAACTCTAATCTTTTTAATAGAAATAGTGTCAAGTATAGTGAGTGTGGTTATCAGTTTAGGGAATCTAGTGTTTGTTCGGCGACCGACATATCCAAACACCATGACCCTGACTTCTATTTTCTAAATAATTTCATGAAAACACTAACTGTGTGTGTGTTTGAAAAAGTTTTCTTTGATCTTTTTGAGTCAGCACACTAGGTATAAATTATTGATCGTGGCACACCTATTTCTTTTCAGGATTCCTCTACACAGAAAGCTAGCAAGGGTTCTGGGTATAGTACATGATGATAACCCACCAAGGGACGAGGCCTTGGTGCTGGACCCCTCTTTCAGTAGAGGCACCAGGGAAGGCACCAACAGTAGCATTACCCATTGGGCCACCGATGCCAACAGTCCCAGTAGTTGAGGGTGCATGTCGCTTGAGCATGTTTCACGAGTTACAGCACCAGAGGCCACCCAGGTTCAGGGGAGAGACAGACCCACAGGCGGATAAGGATTAGCTAGAGGACATGGTTAGAGTCTTTCAACTGGGAGGGACACCAACTTATCTCATGGTGATCCTTGATTCCAGTCTTTTACAGGTAGCTGAGGCCTACAATGATGGAACTCTGGAGATTATACGAGGTACGATCTGTGTCTACTCCACCTTAGCTATACTACTTATAGACACAAGTGTAAGTCATTCTTTAATTCCACTTCCCTCGTTCAGATCTTGGAGATTCGGATGGAGCCATTGGCTCGATCCATAGAGAAAGAGAATCCTTCGATAGAGGATTCGACGATTACACATGGGTGCCGGCAGTGTGAGCTTACACTATGAGGTGAGAGCTTCAGCTGGGATCTCATAGTAGTGGCGTCGAGGCCTTATGACGTCATCATGCTTATGGACTGGTTATCTATAGTCCATGCTCATATTGACTGTATTAGGCACAATGTGTGATGTGTCTACACGAATGGTACTAGGTTTACCTTCACAAGTGAGAGGGGAGCTTTTGAAGCACTGGATGAACTTACTCGGAGGAGGGTGGAGCTGATCACTGATCATTTGGCTAGCCTTACCCTCGAAGTGGTTGATGTGGAGAGTCTGAGTTCTCCTGTAGTGGTGGACCAGTACACAGATGTCTTCCCTGATGATGTTTCGGGTCTACCTCTAGGAAGAGAGGTGGACTTTTACATTGACTTGTACCCTGGGATGACAACGATATCTACACCAGCGTATTATATGCCTCCCATGGAGCTTCGTGAGCCATGGGTAAAACTAGAGGACCTGTAGAGGAAGTGGTTCATCCGGCCCAGTGTTTCTCTTTGGGTAGCTCTGATTTTGTTCTCCAAAAAGACGGATGGGTTCTTAAGACTTTGTGTTGACTATCGATGCCAGAAACAGGAGACCGTTAAGAACAATTACCCACTCTCAAGGATTAATGACCTCTTTGATCAGCTGAAGGGAGAATAGTGGTTCTCGAAGATAGACCTCATATCAGACTATCACCAGCTCAGAGTACGAGAAGAGGATGTACAGAAGACAACTTTCAGATGTCGGTATAGCCATTATGATTTTTTGGTCAATCCTTTTGGCGTAACCAATTCCCCATAAGTGTTCATGGGAATCATGAATACGATCTTTCATCCATACCTTGATCGCTTTTAGTATTATTCATCAATGAAATTCTGATCTACTCGGCTATCGAGGAGGAGAATGCCTATCATTTGCAAATAGTTTTGGACACACTCCAAGAGAACCAGCTTTATGGTATGCTCCAAAAGTACCAGTTCTATATATGAGAGGTTCACTTCCTAGTACATGTCTTCTCAGATGATAGAGTTGTGGTGGATCTAATGATGATTGATGTGGTACTTGCTTTGGATCGACCCAGGAGTGTGATGGAGGTATGGAGTTTCATAGGTTTTGTCAGATACTACCGGAGGTTTGTGCCAGATTTTTCCATATTTGTAGCACCTTTATCAGCATTGAAGAAGAAGGGGAAACCCTTCATGTTTTCAGAGAGATGCTAACAGAGTTTTCAAGAGTTGAGGCCGAGACTGACTAGTTCCCTCATCTCGAGACTCTCAGAGGAGGGCGTTGGGTATGTAGTCTACTACGACGCTTCAGAGATCGATCTCAGATGTTTCCTGATGCATGAGAGAGCAGTTATCACGTATGGTTTTCGACAGCTGAGAAAACATGAGCAGAACTATTCTACCCTTGTCTTGGAGTTAGTAGCAGTGGTCTTTGCCTTGAAGATGTGGAGACATTACTTGATGGGCTAACGTTTTACAGTCTACTCTAATCACAAGAGTCTCAAGAATATCTTCACACAGAAGGACCTGAACCTGAGGCAACGACATTGTATTGAGTTTCTCCAAAAATATGACTTCGAGATAGTCTATACTCCTAGGAAGGGGAACATTGTAGTAGATGCACTCTACAAGAGATCTGGTATACAGCTGCTAGGTGGGTGATGGAGCAGCTAGTTGCTTTGTAGATATCCTTTGTGGATCTTGATGGAGCAGCTTTTTTTTAGTCTCTTAAAGTCACTCCCTCATTTCTTCAGCGAGTCAGGGAGGCGTAGCATCAGGACACAGACTATGAGGCTCGAAATGCTCAGATATCCATAGGACAAGCACCTGATGGACTTTCTGAGGTGGGGAGAACGTCATCCTTCTTAGAGGACGTACCATGGTACCAGTGTCTCTTTAGGAGGAAGTGTTAATGGAGTAACACACATCCCCTCTATAAGTACATCCAGGAGTAGTGAAGATGTACCAGGACCTCAGACGATTGCATTGGTGGCTGGGAATAAAGAAAGTAGTAGCATAGTTTGTCTCTCGGTGACTCACTTTTCAGCAAGTGAAGACGGAGCATCAAGTACCAGCAGGCTTGGTTCAGCCTTTAAAGGACATTGATAGGAAGTGGGAAGGGATATCCATGGAATTTTTTACCGGACTTCCACGTACGTCCATGGGTCACGATTCTATCTGGGTGATTGTTGACTGACTCACCAAGTCGTCCCACTTCCTACTAATCAGGAGCATGGTTCCGTAGAGAGCTTGGGATGCCTCTGTGTGCAGAAGATTGTGGAGCTACATGGAGTAACCTCAACTATTGTCTCTGATCGTGATTCAAATTTCACTTCCTAGATATGGAAGGGGATGTAGAAGGCTTTCAGTATGCAACTTCATTTGAGCAATGCCTTCCATCCTCAGACAAATGGCCAGACTGAGCAGACCATTCTGACCCTCGAGGACATGATGCGTGCTTGCGTCCTCGACTTCGGTTGCAGCTGGGTTGATCACTTTCCACTGGTGTAGTTTGCATACAACAAAAGCTATCACTCCACAATTGGGATGAATCCATTTGAGGCATTGTATGGGAGACCTTGCAGATTTCCTTTGTGCTAGACTGACCCAGGAGAGTCAGCACTCATGGGACTAGAGATGGTATGGTCTACCACAGAGAAGGTGTAGATCATCTAATATCGGATGAATACTGCATAGAGTAGGAAGAAGTCTTATGACGATGGGATACATAGACCTCTGGAGTTCAAGGAGGGTGACAACATCTTTCTACGGGTCTCACCCTGACGAGGTTTGCGGAGATTTGGCTGTGGTGGAAAGTTGCCTCCGAGGTTGATCATACATTTTTATGTTCTCAGCAGAGTTGGTGAGGTAGCTTACCGCTTAGCCTTTCCACCTTAGTTGCACTGGGTGCACGACATCTTCCACGTGTCCCAGCTGAGGAGATACATGCACGACCCTTCACACATCATTGATTGAGGAGAGCTAGACATCAACGCCTGAGGCGAGGTTTTTGGAGGTTCCAGTGATCGATAGAGTGGGTCCTTCATGGGAGGTCTATACCTCCGGTGCATGTTCGTTGGTAGCACGAGAAGCTCCAAGAGAGCACATGGGAGCAGGAGGTTCCGATTTGTGCTCAGTACCCCCAGTTGTTTTCCAAGTTTTTGTGATGTGGATTTCGGGGACGCAAATCCCTGAGGTTGGGAGAATATAAAGAACATGGAATTCCATGTACTATTTCTATATATATGTGAATTTTACGAGTCCATGAAAATTGACAGCACATGATTCAGAGGCCTAGTGTGCCCAGAATGAATTTCTGAAATTTTTTTCTGGTACCTTCAGTAAACGTGCGAGAAGGTTTTTATACCTTCTCCGAATTGAAATTTTAGGACACCATTGAAATCACAGCACCGGTATTTACTTAAGGTGACCTTCACTTCGACCGTAGTTGGTTGAGTGTGAATTTTAGTATATGTGTTTTTCTTGGAAATAAAAATAAAATAAAAATATAACTTTTATTTTATTTTTTATTGAAACCACTCAACATGGGTTTTGGAGGTGGGGAACACCCAAACTAAAAACCCCCCAAATAGAATTCTAGTGGCGGGGACCACCTGAAACCTCTTTAATGGGAGAAAACCTTTCAACTCCCCATTTAATTAATTAGGCCAACTATAATTAATTAAATGTTTCAACATTTAATTGAGCCAACTAAATTTAATTAAACATGTCAACATTTAATTGTTCAAAAATAAACTAATCTGTTAATCTTATTTTAATTTATATTGGAACCTCTTTACCTTTGATAGGGCTGGGTTGGAAATGGATAAGGGGAGAACTTGGGATAATTATGGGGGATCATTCTCTCCAATGAAGAACACCTCACAATGAAGGTCATTCTCCATTGGAGAACATGCCATCTCCCACGAGGGATGTCTTCAACGACGACGAAACGATATCCATCCTTCCCTCCTCACCGATGTCAATAAACCTTTGAGGTAGAAGTATGATTTAGATTAATCATCATTAATTTTATTTCACATTTAATCTCCTCCCAGGAGTGGTTTGCTACTGCTCTAACGCAGAGGGTATGGGGAAAATGAACATGGACATACCTCTCTGCAAAATCGTTGTGATTTTTGATGTGTTTTTTCATGACGGACGAGGACGGAGACCGACAATGGTGGGGAACGAAAATGGAAGCCGACACCACGACCGACTGCAACGAAGGAGGCGGCGTGAACGTGCTTCCAGAGTAGGGACGCGACCCTTCGTCCACGGTAGAGCAATGGCGGCGGCCGGTGGAGGCCGACCACACAAAGGGGATGGTGGTGTGCGTCCATGCCGCCCGGTGAAAAAGACTGGGGGTACTGAGCACAACCTGCGATCACGCCACACAAAGGAGGGGCACGAAGGCACGACGTGCAACCATGCCACACAAAGGAGGGGGGCTGGCCATCTGGCCAGCCGTGATGGGCCGCCGCACCACGGGCCGCCGCACTGCGGGCCACCGCACTGCAGGCCTAGCGTTCCGCCACACCATAGGCCCAGCAAGCCACGCCAGTAGGCTGGGACGGACCCAGCGAGCTGGGTCAGATCCAGGTCCAGACCTAGGTTGGGCTGACTAGGTCGGACCGGGCCCAGACCAACTTCGACCCATTTTTTCTCTTTCGGCTATATCTTGAGCTTTAGACGTCCATTTGGCGAACCGTCTGGGGATCTGGAAACCTTGTATTGAGATGGTCCTTTGGGTATACACCACTTGAATTTTGGATAATGTTGGGGGTATAGCCAGGTTGGATCGAACACGAATAAAACTGGTCCCTCGGTACAAAAAGGCCAATAACTTACAGACTGACCATCCGATTTACGCACTGTCTATTGAATTGAGAAACCTTTTACATGGTGGTCCTTTGGGATACTTTGTCATGGGAATTCTTTTTAGTTGGATTATCGACCTGTGGCTTGAGGTGTAGACCCTCACGGAATCAAGCAAGCTTAGTGCGTGAACCCAGTAGCTGGCTGTAACGTGAAGAACGATCATCAACACTATGTGGGTCAGCATCTATCGATCATGTGTGGGTCATCACTTTGAGATCCTATGTGGGTCAGTGCACACCGATCTTGTGTTGGTTAGATCCCATGTGGGTCAGTGGGGGTTATTACCTATCAATCCTATGTGGGTAAACAGTAGTGCTACTTAACAAAATAAGATGATTTAGCTTAGAACTAATCAACTATACATCTGTACTTAAGTTATACTTGACGTGAGCTGAGTTCTTACCTTTGTAGTAATCTACTGTGTGGCGTCCCTTTGTGGTACTTACCTTTGTAGTGATAACTTTGTGGTAACCTTCTATGTGGCATACCTTTGTGGTACTTACCTTCATGGTCATACCTTAGTGGTATTCTTTGGTGTGGCGTACCTTTGTTGTACATACCTTCGTAGTGATACCTTTGTGGTATTCTTCTATGTGGAGTTACCTTTGTGGTACTTACCTTTGTTGTGTTACCTTCGGGGTATTACTTCCTTTGTGGAACAGTTGAGCTTTGGGCTTTTTAGTTGGACCTTGTGTTTCCTCATGAATGAGATAAGTATACATGATATCTTAGGTATATGTATGGGCATATACCTAAGTAGGGTTGGAATTTGTTTTAATTTTTTTGTTTATCCTTTGTAGATTTTGAGAGACCATCGAGGGTATCATGGTCCATACTGAGTATCTTTATACTCACCCCTGGACGGGCTATTCCCACACCTTCTTGTGTTTTGTACAGATAACGGATGACACTGACTGAGGATGAGGGTACCAGGACTGAAGGTTGCTCAGAGTTGGACCTTAGCTGAGGCATACCGTAGAGATGACTATTCGAGATCTATAACTACCCTTCAGGTAAGATCCTTGGTGGGTGTTCACAGGAACCATTTTAGTTTACTTGAACTTTCCAGTTTTCTTGTACATTCCATTTGGGGTTGTATTTTGGCCCCTTTAACTCACCGTACACGTTCCTTTTTACTATACAATTTACATGTGTTCGTATCTTGTTGTGTGCTTGGTTGTGTGTGATTATAGGATATAAAGGAAATGCCTTCCCGGTATAAGGGAATACACCTTTTGGTGCTAGTTGCCAGACCCAGGCCTATGGATGGCGTTCTTAGGGAAGTCAAGGCACGGGCCCCAGGGGATGGGTCGTGACAATACAATCATAAATTCTTTAAAACTCGATGAATAAAATGATTTCTTTTTACCATCATCATATAAATAAAATATATACCTAAGATCATGAAGTATTCAAATAATTCTAAATGTAATGATGTTGTAAATGATGAATTTTGGGGGATCTTCACATGATCATGGGAGTACAAGAAACCTATAAAAGTTCATGTTCTATTATTGAAATGGAATCAAGAAAAATGAAGAACATGAAATATAAAATATAATACCTATAATGGTGTGATATATATCTCAATTAATATCATAATCATTTTATTTATTTATAAAACCATATTAATTAAAAATTACTCTATACACCATGGGTGGTCGACCAATTACTAAACTCTAAGCACACTATGAGTGGGCTCACTAACTACAAAGGTGTGATTCCAAATTCAAAAAAATGATAAGTAGAGAACTAGGATAATGATATATTCAACTAGAAAATATCATAATCATACACACCTAATAGAAGGGTCTCTTCCCTTTTAATAAGATTTCATTTTTTAATAAAGGGAGATGGGCATCAAATTCAATTGTAGAGTGAAATCCAAGTTCTACACATAATTCTAACCCATCATGATCCCATAATTATGATAATATTTCGAATGATTATGAGTTTCCATAAATGAATCATTCCATTGAACAATAAACTATGTTAATGGTGAAAAATTTCTTGTTTCTAGAGAGTTTATTTTAAGTATTTGGCAGGTCCTCTGTGGTTCAAGGAATTTTAAATCTTCAAAATAATAAATTTAGAATATTTTTAATAGGAGAATGATCAGGCCACACTGTTTGGAGAAAACATAAAATGGATGTGAAAAAATTATATAATTATGACAATTACATTTGGAATTGTTAGTGTATGGTGGTATGAACATTACGATGTCTTTTAGATTACCGTGTGGGGTTCTAGGTTGTGTCTTTTTAGGGTTTCATTATTTAGAAAACCTTTCATCCAAACAATGTTGCCTACCTAGATTCATTTAAATTTAAAATTTAACTATTTATTAAAATAGATAAATATCTATATTGGTCACCCATTCCTCTCACATATGTTTTAATAGACCAGTATCCCATGGAGAGATCCCCCACCTTCCACCTGATCCATTGTTATGGATTTTGATCATTATTTCAAACATATTCCTCCTTGGTAAGCGACCATAAATCCATTATTAAATTTAATTCACCACTTTTTATTAATTTTATTCCTCTATATAAATCCAATGTGGAATTTTCGATTATTTTATAGTTGTAAGTCGACCCTATGAAAAGAATTTTTTCATATAGTGGTTGTAGAAGGAATTTCTTATCTTAATTGTGCATTCTCCATTGAACACAATGCATTAGATTTAGTTTCTATTTGAATGATGTATATGTTTCTATTTATTTTATTTATATTACATTAAATGATATTATAAATTGTTTTAATATTATTATTTAGTAATTTTATTCCAATGTAGTCATCCCCTGAGAGATAAAATAGGATTTCCAAATTATTTTAACTGTTGGAAAGAAATAGGTTCCAGAAAATGTTTTTAAAAAAATGTTTAAGTGAATTTGAAAATAATTTTAATTTCATAAATGTTGTTATTAGTGACATATTTTGTGGTTTAAATGGTTTATATACATAAAATTATTTCCAAAACAAAATATTTGAGGTGTTCAATGTGATTTAAATCAAATGTTTTATTTAAAATGGGCATGTTACCTATGAGTGCGATGTATTGAAACTGATTTAAGGATTTGAAAGGTATATAAGGTTTCTTTAAATTATGTTTAAGAGAAAAAATTAGTTTCAAGGCATGTTTATTTGAAATTATCATCAAGGGTTTTGATGGGATTTTAAATAGTGGTAGTTTTCATATAATTCAATGCCTATTTTGAAAACCCCCCTTGTAAGGTTTTGAAAATTGGGTATTCATGAATTTTTTCAAACAATCCTTGAACCCAGTATAATAATTCCATTTAATGGAAATTATTTCATCTATTTAGTGATCATGTGATGATATAAGTTGTTATTTCATTGGAAGGTGTTGATGGTGTGGTGCTGTTTATTTATAGTTATTTTAAGTGATAGATGTATTTATCACGAAGTTGTTTTCTTTATTAAAATAATAACTTGATGTCATAGAAATATATAGAATATAGTATGTGAATTTTATGGGTGGATTCACTTGTGTAGAGTGTGTTTTATTGGGTTTAATGAGACAACAATATGTTTTATATTGTCCTAGAATTATTTGTAAGGGAAAAGGGATTTCTTTTGAGATCCTTGATCATGGTGGATCATGGTTAGTTTTTTATAACTATCGTGACAAGATAGGTTCCATAGTTTCATCCTAGTTTCCTAATATCTAGTTCATTATTTTATTACAAGATTCATAGGGAGTTTTTTTTGATTCTAGTATCCTATTTATGATCATTATGTGGTTTTAGTTATTTTTATTTCTCGTAATCCAATTTTATTACATTATTACATGACACATTTTTGGTTGTTTTTTAATTTTATATTTTCATTGATCTCATGCTTACTTACATTGATTTATTTAAATTATGAGTTTTGTTTTTGTAACTTTGAAAAAATATTTTAAAACTTTTATTGAAACATTTTAATATTTGAAAATGAATTTGTGTTTAATTTTCAAAGTGACTTTGAAATAATTTGATGATAAAATAGAAGGAAATAGTTAAATTTTTGAAACTCAATGTATTAGTTATTTAAAAATGGTTTTAGTAATCTATATTAGGTTTAATTTTATATTGATATTTAGAGTTATTTTTATAAAACTATTTTTTAATGAGATAATTTCAATCATTTTTTAATGATTCCTTTGAATTATGTGTTTTAAAAATGTTTTTAAACTGGAATTTTAAAGGCAGAATAGTAAAGGAGGATTCTATAAGGAAAAATTATTTTCATTGCATTTTTTTAATTTAATAGAAATAATAAATATCATTTTAAATAATGTTTTGAGTGTTAATAGATTAATTTTTAATGATTTATCAATATATATATTTTTAGATATTTAATGTTTCATGGATAAAGTGTAATAAAAAGCGATTTTCTAGATTTAATTGGTAATAACCTACATGGATGCATAACTTAGGCTTGTATTTTTATGGTCTTTGTCCTCTTCATATTAATTCAAATCCCTAGGTATTTTGAGGTAGAAGTTGGGTTTAGGATGGTATTTTCGAGTCATGAAGAAGTTCAGTTGAGAGGTGTGAGAATTATGTTGGTTTTTAGTATTGTATTATACACATTAGTCTATTATGTTTTATGATATTTCTATATTTATATATACTTCTATATTAAAATAATTTTTGATTCAATTTTATATTTTTCCTTATATGTACCTATATCTTACCTCATGTTTGTTTAGTTTATTTGTTTTTATTCTGATACTTAATTCTATTGTTTCATGAGAGATAAATAGTTCCCAAGGTGTGTTTAATGATACCCAAGGACATGTTTAAATCTCATAAAGATTGGGAAATCAACTTTAGAAAGTGGAATTTAAGGTTTTCTTCCAATTCAAGGGGAATATCAAGGATTTTATTTAAAATTTTTATTAGAGCCCAACTTCTAAATGGGTCTATGGTTATGAAAGTGTTCTTTTTTTATATAGGAAGTTTCCAGTTTTCTGATATGGATATCAACACTACATAGGTTGGTCAAAAAATATTTTCTTGTCAACCTTTTCCATTTAGATAATTATGTTTCTATAGTTAGTTTGGAATTTTTCCTTTGATTATGTCTTACCATCAAATTTCATTGTCGGATTTTTCGATATTTATGGAGGTGGTTTGTTGATCATCATCGAAACACATGAGTTTCAAGGGTTTTTTTATTCTCTTATGATGGAGAATGAAAAGGGTTATCAATGCATGAGTTCTGAATTTAGTGCCTAAAAAATTGTATAGTGACCATGAACTTGATTCTATATATGTTAAAGTGACCATTTCATTTTCATAATGTGGTTGGAAAACCTCTATCCAATACTAGAACATTTTGACATACAATTTTTTTTTCTATTTATGAATTTTGGTTATTCAGTTTCCAGACATTAGAAATGGGAATGGAATTGAGAGGGTCTTTTGATATGTTGGTAATGTTTGATTTGATTTTTTGAGGTATTATGTTTCATAATTTCTAATTTATTTTGATGATACATTGGATTTATGTGTGGTAAAAATTATTTTGATGAGAAAGGTCCTTTTTTAGAAATAAGGTATCTGTGATGTTTGTAAGATGATGTTTGGTTATATAATGTGTTTTATGTCATTATAAAATTTGGAAATAATTTTTTTTAACAAGAAATAATTTATTTACATTATTTTTAAAAATGTTTATAATTTTATTCAAAATAATTTAAACTTCCTTGTAGTTTAAATTTAATTATGGCGGGTTTTAGAGTGTTAATTTTGAAAGGAGTTTTAGTTTTAAACATGATAATTTTTTAAGGCTACTTGATTTTAAATTTATGTGATCGTATTATCTCCATTTTTTTGATTAGGATATAATTTTAAATTAATATAGTGGTTTCAAAGTTATTTCTTTTATATAATAGTGAAATGAGTTTTCTCAGATTTTAAAAATTAATAATGATATTGTAAAAGGTCGTATTCTTATTTTATGTGAATCCAATTTTTTCCCCAATTCCTGATTTTGGATTTAGTTTTTGATTTTAACTATGGTGGGTATTTTAAAGATATATGATTAAAAAAATTCAAAATGGAAACACATTCAAATTAATCCTTATTTTTATTTATATAAGTTTTTTTAAAATTGGTTTCCTATTTTGTGGTTTTATGAATGGGATTAGCCACATGTTTTTTTTGGGACACATCATGAAGGGGGTATATGATATTAAAAGGGGTTTTTTTGGTTGTTTCTGCATTATATGATAAATAATGTGATTTAAGAGACATAAATGAGATGATTTTGGGTCACATGATATTTATTTTATTTCTCCTAGAAATATCTCGTAGAAAGGTAGAGTTATTTCATTTGGGATTATTTCCTATCTTTTATTTTTAAAACTACCCAGTCTTCAAATAGTGTGGAATGTGTTGTCTTATCCATTGAGTTTTATGTATTTGGATTATCCAAGGTATTTTCAATTTTTGTTTGTTTTGTTACAATAAATTTTGACTGTTTTAGTCCCGATTTACATTGTCTCATGGTTGGAGTAATGATTGGGTTGGTTTTTATAAAGACTCATATTTGAGATCCATTGTGGGTTGATTATTATTTTTTGGATTTTTTTGGATATATATTGGAGATGTTTAAGATTAATGCGGTGTTCATCATTGGATTTTACCTTCAGGTTTTTGGTTGTGTCTATTTTGTATGTAAACATATTTTAAAAGTTATGTTTGGCGAGATTAGAGTATTTGAAGAATGATGAAATATATTTCAGGTGTGTTCCTTGGATGCATGCTTGGATTAAATTTATGAGCGATGTTTGTTTTGGTGAATGAACATGCCTCATTTATCCGTGGTTTCCCTAGTTTCTTTTACATGTTTTAGACCATGGATTGAGTTTTCATTGTTTAATTTCAACATAAGGAAACCTATGGTATGAGCATTGGTAATTAGGAGTGTTGTTTATTTCCTCTTTTTCCAAGGGAGCATCAAGGTTTATTATATTTATCAAGATCTCAATTGGATTTTGTTTCATGAGATTTAAGCTATGCTACCGTCATATGAAATTAATTTTACCTGGAATACAGCCGCATCATTCCCTCATGAAGCAGGTTTCTAGTTTTTATGTTCCCTGGTTTTGGAATTCAATGGAATTAGTATACCTTTTTTTTGTACCTGTGGATATTTCATAGAATTTTTTATTCTTGAGGTTTTAATCGGGTTTCTTATGGATTTTTATGGATGTAATGATTCAATATAAAATAGTTTGTTGATGTTTAATAGTTATAGATTAATTCTATGTGGTGTTGGTACCAATTCTAGGTATCTAATTTCCAAGTGATCAAGCTAGTTGGTCATAGATTCGGCCTTTCATAGGGATGGATAATATTTTTTGAGTATTATTTTGGTTTTGTAATGAATTATATTATTCAATGAGTATTCCATTCCTTGGAGATGTTCTTGTGATTTTTATTCGGAGTTCATAGAATTATTTTTCTATTATCCAATACTTTAATCTAATTTTTTTTGGAGAATAAAGTTTAATGGGTGATATAATTAAGACACTCAATAGGTTCTTTGAGTGTTTTTTATATTAATTTATATTTTTGAGAATTGTCTAAAGATTCATAAATTATTAGGCTCTAAAATTGAAAATTTTAGAGGGTTTCCATTGGTTCATGGTTAATCCACCTAGATAGTGGAAACCATGCGGTGCCTATATGAGATTTGCACAATATTGAAATTGGAATTTGGCATAGTAGGAACATAGCCATTAAATCCATGATGTGTCTTAAGGATATCCATGTGGGGTGACTGGATATGACATGTGAGGGGTGGAAAGTTTTTTCATGGTTTGGACCCAATACAAACAAACTATGATACCTTCCCAAATTCAATTAATATAGAAATTATACATTTACTCGAAAAATATTTAGTCATATTATCTTCTATTAATTATCCCTCTCATTTAGGTGGACTATTAATTCATGGAGAGCTCCCTCCCCTTATATTTCTCATTTATTATAATTTTCAAACATGGTATCATCAGATTCATCGTTGACAAGTACCTCTAATCCTCTACCTCTCTTTTATCTATCATTTACCATTGAATAATTACCTTACATAAACCATAGGGTTAATATTGGTTTATTTTAGTTTTGGTAGCTGACCTATTTAGGGGGATTTGTTCGTGTTGGGGTTATAAAGGAAATTTTATGTCATTGTTTAGAATTATATATATAAGGTGATGCATTGATGTTAGTTTTTATTTGAATGAGATTTGTGTTTTAATGAAATTGAATTATATTCCTTTACATGAGTACATTTATTATTTTAAAATGATTATCTATTAATTTTATGGTTATATACATGTCCTTTGAGTGATAGAAATTGTTTTGTAAATGATTTTTACCCCCGTAATAGAACATATTATATGATAAGTGTTTGTATAAAAGAAAATGTGGATTTTTAAATCATGAGAATTTCCTTTAAGTGGTTCTTAAATATGGGTTTGGCTTTTTAAATTTATCTTATACATCCAACTTATTTTTAAAAAAGTTTTTGAATAGTTCAAATTATTTATAATTATTTTATTTAAAAAGGGTTTGAATAGTTCAAAGTATCTAAGGTGTTGTTTTTTGTAAGGGAATTGTATATAAGGCGATTACTAGTTATAATTCTTTGAATTGATATAAGTATTGATCATAAACCCATTATATTATGTCAATGAAATCCAAGGAATATATTAGGTGACATATCTGTGTGTAATCCCTAATGTAGAGTGTAATTTCTAGGTTAAGGATCCAGTTTGACCTAGACAGATAAAGGATGTTTTTTGTACTTCCTGAACATTTTGGAAGGGGATAAATATTTCCTTGGAGATAAATGATAATAATTGATACATGATAATTCTATAGGACTACCATAACATGACATGTTATGTATTTTATACCCAAGTTCCTAATTTCTAGTCCATGTACTTATTAATGGAGTTATATAGAGTTTCATGTGATATCGTGACCCTAATTTGTATAATTATATTGGGTTCTTTATTTTTTTTATATTTATCCTCTTTTTGTTAATGATTTCATGCCACAATTTACTTGGTTATTTTATCTTCCCTTATCAGTGATCACATGTTCAATGACATTTATTCTGTTCCATTTCTGGCATTGTTCTGGTGCTTTTCCAAAATGATTTTGTAATAGGTATGAAATATGTGAATCTTAAAGAAAAATTATTTTTAAAAGGTAATTTTGAATTAATTGGAATGAGAAAGGAATGAAATGGTTTTTTTTAAATTCCAATGTGAGTGTTTTTAAAATTATGTTTTAGGACATCATTCCTAGTTTTCTTATAAATTAGTTTTGGAAAACAATTCAGAATTGGTAGAACAAACATTAGGTTTGAAGGTGTATTAGAAA
Source organism: Viscum album (assembly GCA_963277665.1). NCBI lineage: Eukaryota > Viridiplantae > Streptophyta > Magnoliopsida > Santalales > Viscaceae > Viscum > Viscum album. Next base: position 530,456,430 of record OY728128.1, read on the forward strand.
AGATTTTTTTTGAGAATGTGTTAACAATGGTATTTTAATAGTGGCTTAATATAAGGGGATTCAGCAATGGAAAAATATTTTCAAAGTGATTTTTTTCATCTAATGGAAATGATGAAATGAATCTTTAATAAACCTTGACTTGTTATTAGTTTCCTATTTTATGGTTTTTGAATATATATATATATATATGAAGTATTTTAAGTTAGTATTGATGAAAATTAATATAAATGCAATTTTGTAGAATTGGTAGGTGGTGAATTATAGGGATATATAGATCATTCCTAAATTTTTCTGTCCAAAGTCTTCTTCAATATGATTATTTTCAGTAGGTATTTCGATGGATATATTAGGACTTGGGTGGAGGCTGTGAGTAATGCGGAGGGTTTGTGGAGTGGTATGGTGAATTATTTTGGCTTTAAGAACTATATTGGAAACTTTGGTATGTTGTTTTTTATTATTTGGATCTTTTTTTATATGTATCTATTCTATAATCATTTTTTATTGATTTTATATTTTACATTGTATACAAATACATCCTATCTAAATTTCAGTTTTTTTATATAATTTTATTTGGGATAAATCATTCTTAATGTGTGTTATGTGATGCTCAACCACTTATTGCTGGACCATAGGCATCAGGAATGTTCTTTGAGATAGATGCATGTTGAGAAAAGTGTTTGTTCAAGTGGTTTCCCTTCCCAGTTCACTATCGAAATCAATAACAATGTCATGGTAGAAGACATGAAGCTATATTATAATCCCATTATAATCTAAGATAGAGGAATCCCAATCCTTAAATTTTATCTAGATTTAATAATTTGTAATTTTTATCACATGAATATTGTTGGGTATAAATCAGATTATATCATTAAATATGATACGTCCAATTTAGTTAATTTCCAAAAAAATACCACGCATGCATTAAAATAAAATATGTGCTTTACTCAAAACATTACAACTCATTGTGAACCAATTTGAACTCTTTTAAATAATATTTATCAAAAATTAATGCACTTGGGAAAAATTCATTTTTCAAAATCTATTCATTTTTATAAGGCCATACTATGTGAACAAATATGCCTTTATATAAATGGATAGAATACTGAATCCTAATTTCATTTTCAAGAAAAGATAAGCCTCTTGAAAGACATCATTGTTTCTCATGCTAAAACTGAGTCTTCTATAATCTCAAGAAAACATACTCATATATACATATTAACATGTGAACCACAAGAAATATCATATAAACTGTATATATACTTTTTAAATAAATTATTCCTTGAAACCAAGTGACCATTATAAATGGTATATTAAAACTTAGTATATTCCATCTTATCCATCCATGGTTCAAAAAAAGGCAAACCAATATGAGTGAATATAATAAATTCTATTCATACAAGTAGTTAAGAAATTCACATATCACTTATCTAAGAATTTCCATGTATTTCAACAGTATAATTTAGTTACATGATCATATTTAATTACACATCATATGAGTGAAAAAATCATATCATCGTTGATCTTAAATGAATTACATTATAAAACAATATACCATGACACTAATTGATTAGATAATCCACAATGCATGTGTAAGAATGATAAAAAATTGTGAAGGTTCTCACACTAATTATCATTTTAACATAATGTATGAAAACTATACATAAGATCTTTCATAACCTATCATATATAAAAAAATTTAAATTATCCTTATGATTACTTCAATTTCAATTTTCCTTCTAAAATTACTCAAATATCTAGGTAATTCAAACCAAATATATATGGGATCACCTAAAAAAACTCTCCCACACAAATATTTAGTGATTAATATTTTTCGAGCAAGCTATTTTTAATAATGGTAATAATTAAGAATCAAATTCCATATGTTACACTCCCTCAGCATATTTAAACACCGGAACTCCAGGACATTAAATGCAACAATATTAGTAACATCTATTATATATATTGAAATAATTTTATGTTCATAATTATCATTATGATAAACCTTCCCATGAAGCTATTTCATTAAAATATTTTATTAAATATTGAGAAAATTCTTATTATTCTTCTACCAAAATTCACTTTTATTTTTTAGAAAAAAATTTAGATCAATTTTTATTTTGACATGAATTATATTTTATTTGTAAAATTTTAAATTTATGTAGTCTAAATATTTAATGGATCATACTTTAAATGTTGGTATTAATCCAATATTGAAGAATTTTTATTACATAACATATTAAAAACCACTCCACGACCATATAGATTTAGTTTATTTAGAAACTAAGAAACATAAAAAACTAGTGCATAAACCATCTACATTGTCTCCCACTTATTTATTCAAAACTAAACTCCTTTTTGAAATATCTTACATAATATAATTCTTCATGACCTGGGAAAAAACACATGAAAGGGTGAGATCAAATGCACAGTAAGGGTAAACAAGGTAAATATCAACTACAATATAACATTTGAAAATCTTATCCTGCATATAAAAGTTCTAAATATCTTGTCACATGATAAATCATAAAAGAACAATGTAATACCAATATTTATAATATAAGACATGAAACTTAATGTAATAAATACATAAGCATATAAAATCATTTCATATTAGTAAAGGCTCATTTCCAAGACCATCATTGCGAAGAAAGTCCATTATTGAACCGAGTTCACTCTTCGTTCTAGCCTTGAATTATTGAACCAGATTTACTTTTCATTCTAGTCATGTCTATCACAAGAGATATATATCTTTATCCAATTAATTAGAGGGAGATATAAGTCCTACCCATCTCAAAATTAAACCATTTTTATGTGTTCCACAAAAACATAAAAACATTCACCATAGCAAAACCCATGAAATAAAATGGGTTTCTTAAGTATCATTCCTTCTTAATTGATATAAAACAAATGGATTTACTAAATAAAAATACATAAGAAATAAAATAAAATCATAGTAATAATAGGGATAAAATTATCACCCTATTTAAAGAGTGTCATCTTAGATGAAAAATAATTTTTATAAAATACTTGAAATTAAATCTTGAGAAAAATATCCTTTCTTATTCTACAACATTTTCCTCCCTCAAAATGACAAAAACGTTTAGATGAAATAATTTTATGTGAAAATAACCTATAATATTTTATGGGAAGCTTCAAGGAAATAAGGCGTTATGAATTATTAAAAATCCATTCAGGCCATAAAAGTTAAAAAAACATTCTCCTCATACATTTTCAGAAAAGTCAAAAAGTACCTCAAATCAAATAACGACAACAAATTCCATTCATACCATTTAATAAAAATCTACCAATGGGTAAAATTAACTTCAAATAATGGTATAATAATATAAATAATATTTCATAATTTGGGAACATGGATGTGGGTGATAAATATACCCTAGTAAATACTTATTTATAAACAATCTTAGATAAAAATGAGATTGAAAAATTATACCTTACCTTAGGTCTGATATTCATCCTATGCATATGATACTATTGTATAATGATTTATATAATGTTATTGACTTATTAAAAAAACATAATTATTTTTATGATATCATATATGATCATATTATCATCTGTCTTTTAGTAACATTTCATTGTCACTCGTTATTCGGATATTAACTAGATTATGTTCTTATGCAAGAATTGTCGTATAAGTTCATTTTCCACTTACTAGGTTATAGTGAAATAATTAACAGAATTATATTAGAAGAATATATATAATATTAATTTATTAAATTAATTTATAAAATCATGGTTTAATTAAGATCATTTAGAATGAATCACATCACATCCTGGAGATGGTGGGCCGTACGTACGGACACACAATGATTTTTTTTTTCATATGATGGATATAAGGTGTAATATGGTTGTTTAATATTTAAAATAACATATTAGTATATGACTGATACTAATTTTATTAATATTTAATTAAAAAAACTACTTATAGGGAATTATAAGAAAAAAAGAAGTTTTAAAGGTTCACTAGAAGAGATTACCTCTTCCTCGACATTCTTTATCTAAATCTCTTCTAAGAGAACAAGAGATGGTAATTTAAGATTACTAGATCCTCTAAAATAAAAATAGGGAATTTTATAAGGAAAAAGGGTTGGTTATGAATGAGCTTGAAGGATCAAAATGATGTGAATAAGTGAAGGAGGAGGAGCCCTTTTATAATTGAAGTGAGGGGCAATTTTGGAAACTCCATAAATAATAATTTATAATAAAAAAAACCTACCCAAAAACCTCAAAAATTTACAAATATAAAATATGAAATGTGATAGGATTTCAATATCTTCAAAAAATAAAATTGTGACTTGTTATTTTTTAAATCTAAACCATATCAGTTTAATTGGAACTTAGTTAATATATTTAATTTTAATTGTGGAAATAACATTATAAATATTTAATGGTTATAAATAGGTAATTATATGGTTTTTATTGACTATAAATGGATATTTTATGAAATTTTAAAGCTTATAATTACTACTTTGTAATTTATAATTTTTTAGGATTTTAAAATAATTTTATAAAATATTATTTTCATAAAATATCAATAGTGTCAATTTTTACACTATTCAATTATTTGACTATAAATAAAATCCACGTAGAAGATAAATTCAGAAATAACTATTTATTACACCCCTAACATGTCATAATATCTTATGAATTTTTTTTACAACATTAATTAGTTCATATGATATTTCGTTTCATATTTTTTAAACCATTTGTTTGATATTTCTATTAATAAAATAATTTCTGCATCACTATTTTGTCATTATCAACGATAATTATTTAATCTCTAAAATTTATAAATAAATTTTTATGATATAGGTAATTATTTTATATTTCTATAAACTATACATAGTCGATATTACATAATATTTATTTATATATTAAAATTAATAAACTTATATAAAATGAGATTGTGAAATTTTGTCACATTCATTAGTCTTTATTATATTCATGTCATAATCATAGGTAAGTATCCATTAAGTTATTACATTTATAACTTTAGAAAATAAGGTACTAATTGAGTCATCTGGTAGTATTTTTATAGTTGTTACGGTAATTTTATAATATTATGTTTACCTCTAATTACCTGATTTGCATTTAATTATGTTAAAATAAATAATTACCAAAGTTACTATTCATAATCCCCAATAATAGAAGCAGCCTATTAACATAATTTGAACCTAATAATTACAAATTTGTAATCAATTTTTTAAAATTAAAAATACCTAATTTTCAGTAATTAATTTATAATTAATCTCGTTGTTGAAATGAGAAAATGGGTTTTAATGTTTAAAATATTGCAAAAGAATGAAATGTTTTTACATCTGAATTTAATGTAAAATTAATTCCAATGACCTAAAGTATATTAAATAGTTAAAATATATTATATTTATGATTTTAAACCATTAAATAATATACCTTAACCATATAAATTATTTCAATGAAAAAAGTTATTTTCAATCAAAGTTTAGCATATTTTTACTTTTCATCAAAACACGAATGTTATCAGGAAAATATCAGAAACACATCCAAAGTAAATTTTTATATCCCAATTAAAATTAAAATGTTTATGTTGTCATATAAAACTAATTAATGTGTAAAAATAATAATTTAATAAGGTTTCTCTATTCAAAGGTGTGAAATTAATTTTTTTAAAAAACAAGTTTTTATACATCAAATAGTGTTTTATTCAAAGAATATGACTATAATATCCATGAGATGAATATCAAATCTATTTTATTAAGTATATAACTCATATATATCACATTAATTTAATTAAAAAAATTAATTAACTCAAAAATAAAAATATCGATTTGATTTATATTTTTTATAAAGAATTGACAACGAAAGAATTATCAATGAATTTTCATAAGCTAGTTATAATTATTCCCTCTAACATAATGAATAGGATATAATTCTAATTTTATAATAAGGGAATCTCATGGTTTTTTTAAACTCACAATTAAGTGAATAGAATCTACTTAAGAATAAAAATTATTTATGGAAAATATTTCATAAAAATATATGGGTGTTACATTCTACCCCCTAAAACTGAATTTCACCATCTAAATTCATCACTTGGGAAAAAACAGATGAGGATAACTCTTTATCATCATATCATCAAGTTCTCATGTAGCTTACTTAAATTGTTCTTTCCTCCATAAAACATTAACCATGTGAGTGGTCTTGTTTCTTAGAACCTTTTTTTCTACAATACAACATCTCTATCTATTGTTCTTCATAAGAAAGATCTTACTCCAGTGGAATGAATTATGATCTTTTTACATGTGAAGGATCAGTATTATACTTTCTCAAGGGAGATTAATAGAATATATCATGAACTTGAGAGTGATTCAATAGAACTCAAATCGGTAAGCTACCTTCCCAACACGATCAAGAATTTTAAAAGGACCAATATACCTAGGGCTTAACTTTCCATTCTTTCAAAATCTCATTACTCTCATACAAGGAGATATTCGTAAAAAAACCTTATCAACTACTTATAACTATTGGTATTTTCTTTGATTTTCATCATAAATTTTTGGTCAAGTCTGAAATGATCTTATGTGTTGTGGAATAGATCTGTCATTTTTTGCCAGTTCATCAATAAGATCAAGTCCTAATAACTTCATTTCCCCAACATCATCCTAGCATGTTGAAGTTCTATACATTTTTTCATAGAGGGCTTCATATGTAGCCATATGAATACTATATTGAAAGCTATTATTGTATAAAAGGTCCACCAATGGTAGTTATTGATCCAAAATATCATCAAAATACATAGAGAAACCTCTCAACATGTATTCGAGAGTTTGAATGGTCCTCCCAGACAGACCGTCTGTCTGGGGAAGATAAGTAGTGATGAAACTTAACTCTGTATATAGAGCATGATGATGACTTCTACAGAACATTGTGGTAAACATAAGATCTAGATCAGATATAATGAAAACTGGTACTGTATGAAATATTACAACTTCCTTTACATATATCCTAGAAAGCTGATCAAGAGACAAATCCTCACTAATAGAAAGGAAGTGTGCAGACTTCATAAGGTGATCAACTATAACCCATATAGCATCATGGCCTTTAGGATGTTTTGAGATTTCTAACAACAAATTCTATTGTTATGTTTTCCCCTTTCTATTCCAGTATGGTTAATGGTTGTTACATCCCCTTAGGCTTCTATCTCTCAGCCTTAACATATTGACAAACCAAGCATCGAGAGCCATATTTGATGACATATATTTTCATCCAATCCCACTAGAAGTACTATTTCAGGTCCTTGTACATATTTTTTCTCCCAGTGTGAATAGAGAATAAAGAACTAGGAGCCAAATCTAATATCTCCTTATTTAATTTTGGTATGGGAGGAATACACACCCTATTATTGAACTTTATTATTCCATCATAATCAGTATTGAATTCATGAAAAATTCTCAACTTCATTTTTAGATCTACATCTTTTATACTCTCTTATTTAATCTTCACATGTATTTATAGTTGAACATCTAATCTATAAAGATAATATTTCTTCCCTTTTATTAATATTTTTAGATCCATCCTTTGAAAATCTATAAATATTGGATCTTTTTTGATCCTCATCATAGAAAATCTAGCACCTTATTTTTGACATAGAGCATTTTCCAAATTGTTCACTTTCTAAGTGTGGTAATGTATTATGTTTTCATAATATTTATTCAAATAAAACCTTTTTTTGGTGCATATTAAACTCATTTTGGGTGAAAATATACTTTAAACTTTTATGATCATTATAAATATCAAAACATTAACCATAATGATAATGCCTTCATATCTTTCACGTAAATATTACCAAATATAACACCAAATCTTGATTTGGGTAATTTTTCCCATGAATTTTCTACTACCGTGAGGCATAAGATATCACCATATCATTATTCATGAGAAAAAATCCCATCCCTTTCTTGGATGCATCACTGTAGATCACAAACCATTCTCCACTAGAAGGAAGTGTGAGCACAGGTGCACTGACTAACCTTCTTTTTAGCAGTTTGAAATTCTCTTCACATTCCTCCATCCAAACGATATTAACTCCTTTTTGAGTCAATTTGATGAGTGCGTTAGTCAGTCGTGAAAAATCATTCATCAAATGTAGATAATATACAGCCAAACCAAGAAAACTTCAAATCTCAATTAAGGTTTTTGGTCTCATCCATATTTTAATAACCACTATTTTTGCTGGATTCATAGATATCCCCTCTCTTGAGATTATGTGACGCAAAAATTAACCTTTTTGAAGCTAAAATTCACACATCGTAAATTTGTCACAAATATTCCCCTTTATTAGTGTCTTCAGTATAATACTTAGGTGATCTTCATGTTTTTCCTTTCACTTTAAATAGACAATAATATTATCTATAAAGACTAGAAAAAACTGATCAATATAGTTTCTAAAGAATATATTATTTCGATTAATGAATATAGCTAGGTTATTAGTAAATCAAAAATCCATCACTATAAATTCATAGGTTCATACCTTATACAAAATGAAATATTTGGTATATTCTCCTTTTTGAACCTTAATTGATGATATCCTAAACGAATATCAATCATAGAAAAGTATTGATATCTACATAGTTGGTCTAATAAGTCATCAATGTGGGTAAGAGGATATTTTTTATTGATAGTGATCTTGTTAGGTTCTCGATAATCAATGTAAACATTCATTAATCCATATTTATTTTTAAAAAATAGAACATGTTCTCCCCAAGGTGACACACTAGGGCGTATAAATTCCTTATCAAGATTCTCTTGAAGTTTCTTCTTCAATTTCTGCAACTCAATTGGGTCCATTCTATAAGGTGTATTTGAAATTGGCATAACGACCGGTATGAGTTCTATTGAGAACTAAAATTCATGATTTAGTGGAAGACATTTCAATTCATCTAGGAATATATCATCAAACTCCTGTAAAATGGTATTATTGATCATTATGAGTTTCTCCCCAACCATTTGAGATATATAAACTTCATTTATAGGAATCAAGACCTATAAGATGGAAACAATTTCTAATGGAAGGTTATGTTCATATTTTCTTCAGTATATGATCACATATTAACCGGGAATATGAAATGTGACTCCCCTTACTTGGAAATTGATATGATATCCATATAGAGAAATCCAATTCAGGCCAATAATCACATCAAATTCCACTATAGGAAGGATCAAAAGATTTGAATGAAGCACTTTCCCACAAACTTCAACTGGAGAGGAATTATAAACTTTTGATGCAATTTTTGAGATATTAAGAGTTGTCACAACTATATCAATATCTAATTGTTGAATTAATACAGTGATACCATTAGGAAATTCTTTAGAAATAAAAGATTGGGTGGATCTAGAATCAAATAAAACAATAGCTAATTTAGAGTGGATGGTATGTGTACCATTCATCAATTCATTATCATACTCCACATCACCTATAGTGATTTCATGTGAAATTCCCTTGTCTTTATCCTTAATAGTATATCATTAGATTAGGTAATTGGTTGGGATAATTCCTTATTTCCCTGCACTTGTAACATTGAAGTGTAGGAGGTGAATTCGGTGTAACATTTTCTTTGTTTGCATTTTTAGAAATTTTTCCATCACTATATCATAAAACTACACGATGACATTCTTTTCCATACTTAAAAAATTTAATAGTCCCTTTAAGAAAATTAACTCCATGTTTTTTTCCACACTTTGAGAATAAGGGAAAACTCATATTTTTTTTAGTTTGGTCTTTGGAATTTCTATTGAATTACATTTTCCCCTTATTATCAAACCTATATGACTGATGGGTTACTCTAATATCAATCTCAACCTTGAGAGCACGTCGAACAATTTACACGTAGCTATTGAAGTCCCTTATGGAAAATGCCCTTCAAAGACTTAGTTTTAAGACACTAAATAATCGATTGATTTTACCCTTAGGTTAGATAATAATTCCTGAATCCTGCCATTGAAGTATTGTAAAATTTTATTTGTAGGTTCCAATGGATTCATCATTTGTTTTCTTAAGTACAAGGAACTCATTATCCATCTTTGTTTAACTAATACGATGAATGTACTAATTGAAAAATAAGTTATTGAACTCGTCCCATTCCATAGACTCAATCTCAACTATTTTACTAGTATTCTTGATAAGATTACACCATTTATATGATTCACCTTTCAGACAATATACTGTTAAGACGAAATAATAATGTTCAACACATTATAGAACTGAAAATATAATTTTAGTGTCACTATTCCATTGTTCAGACACCAATAGATCAGAAGACCCCCTGAATGATGGTGGATGCTGCCTCATGTGGGATTCAAAAGAATGTTTCTCTATTATTTGGTTGTTTGGAAGGATTAGATGATTCATACGCAATGAATGTTGTGTGAAAATGGATAAACGATTTTTTCATTCCAGCTCCCATAACATTTGGTTTCTTAGGGGGAAATCATTACATTGCCCATTGCATTCAGCATTCACATGGTTCTTTCGGGTTCTAGACATTGAATAAAACCAAGAAGAATACTGTGAGAAATACTAATAAAAATTGGAAACCCACATAATTCAAGAATAAAATTTCAATTTAGGAACCTTTAGGTTTTATCCTAAGTTATTCATGAACATCATTAAAACACTAGGAGAGGATTGTAACCTATATTTAGACCTATCCATAGTTTTATTACTAAGGTTTTCTCATCTTAGTTTCCAATGGTTAACTATACCTTTTCTCTGATACCAACATTTAGATACCATACTTTATATGTAGTCATTACTTCAACATAGAATAATATTTATTACATAACATAACAAAAACTACACCAGAATCGTATAGGTTTATTGTCTTTAGATACTGGGAAACATAAACCACTAGTTCATAAAAAATCTATTTTGTCTCTTTATTTCTTCAAAACTAGACCCCTTTTTGACAAATATTACTTAATACCATTCTTCATGACCTAAGGAAAAACATATTAATGGGTGAGATAAAATGACCAGTAAGGTTAAACAAGGAAATATCTATAAGAACATAACATTTTAAAATATTATCCTGCATATAAAAGGATGGAAAATCATGTCTTGGGTTAAATCATAAATTTGAAATTTAATCCCAATAGTCATAACATAAGACATGAAATTTTGTGTAATACACACATAAGCATAGATAAAAATCTCATATTACTCAAGTCTCTTTTCCAAGACCATCATATCAGATAAAGTCCATCACTAAAATGAGTTCACTCCTCATTCGATCCCTATATTAATGAACCTAATTTACTTTCCATTCTTGTGATATCTATCTCATGAGATATAATCTTTACCCAATGAATTGGAGGGAGATATAGGTCCCACCCATCTCATTATGAAAATATTCTCATGTGTGCCACAAAAACATAAAAAATTCACCATAGTGTAACCCATGAAATAAAATGGGTTTCTTAAACTTAATTACATCATAAAATTAATTAAATCATAATAATAATTGGGATATAAATTCAACCCTATTTAAAAATTGTCATCTTAGATGGAAAATAATTTTGAGAAAACACTTGAAATTAATTCTTAAAGATAATTTACTTTCTTCTTCTTCAATGTTTTCGTTCCTCAAATTGCCACACAATTTTAGAAGAAATAATTTTAGGTGAATATAACCAGGTAAGATTATAGGGGAAGCTTCAATGAAATAAATCCTTATGATAGTGTAAAAATCAGTTCATGCTATTAAAGTAAATTAACATTCTCCTCATACTTTTTTTGGAAAATTCAAAAATTACATCAAATAGAATAATGAAAAAAGATTCCTTTCATCACATTTCATAAAAATTTAGAAAAGGGTAAAATTAACTTCAAAAAATGGTAGAAGAATATAGATAATATTAAATAATTTGGAAATATGGATGTGGATGATAAATAAACCCTAGTAAATACTTACCTATAAACAATACGGATAAAAATGAGATTGAAAAAAATTATCCCTTACCTTAGGTCTAATATCTTTAGTATGTATCCAAAACTCATATATAATTATTTAAATAATGTTATTGAATTATTATAGAATCATGTATTTTATTATGATATCATATATGATAATATTATCATCCATTTGTTAGTAACATTTAATTGTCACATGTTATTTGGATATTAATTGCATTATGTTCATATACAAGATTGTTTGGATAAGTTCATGTTATAATTCATAGTATATAGATAAATAATTTATATAATGATAATAGTATAATATATACCTTATTTAATCATGGTTTAATGAAGATCTTGTAGAATGAATCACATGGAATCCTAGAGATGGTGGGTCATACATACACAGGCACAATGATTTCATTTTTCATAGGATGGATATAAGGTGGAATATGGTTGTTTCAAATTTATAATAATATATTATTATATGAGTGACACTTATGTTATAACTTAATAATGAAACAAATAATGAAGAGGAAGTAGAAGAATAAATAAGTTTGATTGAATTGGTAAAAGAGATTACCACTTCCTCGACGTGCTTCCTCTAAATCTCTTCTTAGAGCACTACAGTTAGTTTTTTAAGATGACCAAAAACTATATAATTAAAATATGGAATTTGAGAAGGAAAAAGGGTAGGAGATATCTGATCTTGAAGTCATAAAATTAAGCGAAGAGGTGAGGGATGGGGATCCATTTTATAATTGAGGTGAGGGGCACTTTTAGAAACTCCATAAATAATAATATATAATAAAATCATACCCTATGAAAAGACCTAAAAACATCCCAATATTAAAGACGAGATGATATAAGGTTTTAATATCATCAACCAATAAATTCTGGACAAGTTATTTTTTCAATCTAAACAATATCTTTTTTATAGGCACTTAGTTATTCTATTTAATTTTAATTAAGTTAATAACATTATAAATATTAATGGCTACAAATATTTAATTATATGATGTTAATTGACCATAAATGTATGTTTTATGAAATTTTAAATCCTATAATTATAATTTTTTAATTTTTAAATATATTTTTTAATTTTTAAATAATTCAATAAAATGTTATTTTTACAAAATATTAATAGTGTCAATTTTGATACAATTCATTTATTTGATTTTAAATAAAATACAAAAAGAAGATAAATTCAAACAAAAATAATTAATAAAATAATAGAATATCTAATTCCCATATAAAATTAGTTTATAAATTAATTAGTTCATATGGTATTTCTTTTAATATTTTTAAGACCATTTTTTATACTTCTATTAATAAAATAATGTCTACATCACTATTGTGTCATCGTTAATGATAAATATTTAATATCTAAAAATTATAAAAAAAATTATATGATGTATGTCATTATTTTATCCTTCCAGAAACATTCTATAGCCAATATTATCTCTTAGTTATCTATATATTAAAAATAATATACTTATATAAAATGACATTGTTACAGTTTTTCACAATTATTTGTTTTTATTATATTCATGTCATAATCAAAGGTAAGTGGCCATTATGTTATTCCATTTATAACTATAGATGATACTGATATTCTTTATTCATCCAATAGTATTTTTCAGTTGTTAAGGTAATTTTATAATTTTATTTTTACCTTTAATTACAGGATTTAACATTAATTATGGTAAAAAAATAATTACCAAAGGTACTATTCATAGTTCCAAAAAATAAAAGTATCCTATTAACATAATTTTGAAATAATGATTCCAAATAAGGAATAAATTTTTCAAAATTAAAAATATATAAGTTGTAGTAATTAATTTAATATTAATCCCGTTGTTGAAATAAGAAAACATGTTTTAAAAGTTAAAATATTACAAAAGATTGAAATGTTTTTACATCTGAATTTAATGTAAAATTAATTCCAATGACCTAAATTATATAAAATAGTAAATATATATTATATTTATATTTCTAAAAAATTATGTAATATAATTTTACCATACAAATTATTTCAATGAAAAAATTTATTTTCAATAAAAATTTATCGTATTTTTACTTTTCATCAAAACATGAAAGTTATCTAGGAAAACATCAGAAACTCGTCCAAAGTAAATTTTTATATCCCAATTCAAAATAAAATGTTTATGTTGTTATATAGAACTTATTAATGTGTCGAAATCATAATTTAAAAGGGGTTCTTCATTCAATGGTGTAAAATTAAACATATAAAAAATTAGGTTTTTTTACATCGAATAGGGTTTTATTCATATCCTAGGACTAAAATATCCATTGGATGAATATAAAAACTATTTTATTAAGTATATAACACATATATATCACATTAATTTCATTAACAAAATTAATTCACTCAAAAATAAAAATATCAAACTGATTTATATTTTTTATAAATAATTAATAGCCAAAGAATTATCAATGCATTTTCATAATTTAGATATAATTATTCAATATATCCTATAAACTAAAATAAAATGGGAATTTTTGTAACACCCTGAGCTTCCACTTTACGTTTCTCTTTAAATAATATAATTGCATGCGATGCACGCAATATCATGTTCAAGCGCATGATGACCTATCAAACTAGCCGTTTAAAAAGTGGTCATGAATAGCAATAACCACATTTTGAATTTTATATATATCCCAAATAATTTTAACGTTTATATTTTGTGTTTCTTAGACATAATATGAGGAAAAATTAATTTTTTTTAGATAAAAGAAGAATTATTCAAAAATTGAAGTTTTACCGCCTTTTAATGGAGAACCATTTTTAAATACAATATTTGACACTTTTATATATTCAATTTGAAAAAAATAAACTTCTTATTTAGAACTGGGACATAAAAATTTAGTTTCGATAAATTTTTGGTGTTTTTCTGATAACTTTCATATTTGGGTGAATAATGAAAAATAATAAATATTAATTGAAAGCAATTTTTTAATCAAAATAATTTATAGTGTTAAATTATACATTTAAATGGGTTTGAAAAATAATTAGATTATATTTTTACCATTTAATCCATGTTTGGTCATTGGAATTAATTTCACTTTGAAATTATACATAAACAAGTGTCAATCTTTTGATAGTTATTGTTTCTTAAAAACACGCTTTTTTACAATGGGAATTAATTTTTATATAATTAATGAATCCTCTATGTTTTGGATTTGGTAAAATAGACATAATTTTCTAATTCAAAATATCAAATATATCTTATTCTTAATTTTTGATATTTTTCTGAAAAACATCAATTTTTGATGAATAGTAAAACCACTTAGTAGTACTTAAAAACTGACTTTTTTCATTTAAATGTAATTTTACCACTTATGTGAATTTAATTTTGAAAATCCGAGTTATATGATTGTTATTAATAAGTAAAGTGTGGTTCAATAAGATGAAAATAATTTTTGGTGAATAGTAACTTTTGACTTTTATTTACCTCTGTTAAAGGAAAATATTGTAATTCAAGGTAAAAAGAACATTATAATAATACAAAATTACCATAACACTTTTCCTAACCTTATTGAATGAGTCATTGCCGACCATAGGCATCGTTGGGTCAATTTTATGACCCCATGGAGCCACTTATGAGTGATAATTACACTTTATTTTAATTAACAAAAAGTAAAGACAAAAATGACATTAACACATATCTTTTAGTATATCAATTTTTACATTAGGTTATATAAGTCATCATTTTGACTATAAATTTTCATTGGAAATCTAAAAATATTTCCTATATTGTGGTTTTTTTATATTTTTTAGACATCAAATAAATTAAATTATTTTTGACACAATAATGATGCAGTATTCACCTCATTAATAAATGATTTAAATAAATATGATTATTAATATTAAAAAAATATCTAAAATTTGTCCAATTTTTACTGGATGATTTTATTTCTAACATGAGTAATTTTATCTTAGACTTTAATGAGTTTTTGTTCTTTTTAAAATGAAGATAAGTTTATAATAAAATAACATTTTCTAACTTTCTTAAAGAGCCCCTCTACTCCCTTATAAAAGGACATCACTTCTAACCCATTCCTCACACCTCTCAAGCCCTGATATCATCCAAACCCTACCCAAATAAGATCTCAATATTCCTTTATTCAACCTAGAAGCCTTACCTTAGATATAATTCCCTTCATGAAGTCCTTTTGGTTCAAACCAAATGGAGTTACCCAAATTAAAGGTAATGGTTTCTCTTAACTTCTTTTCTTTATTTTAATTATCCAACCCCTAAACTCTTTTAATTCATTTATTTTAAAACAAAACCAGTATATTCAATATACTAGGATGTTTGTATGATAAGGATTTAAACTACACTTACAAACACCTCCATCTAATGGGTAATTAACACATTGATTCCGTGGATGGAAAACTAACGCCTTACGAAACTATGATTGTTCAATTATCTCCTAGCGCCTCTCATGATGGTAATTAAGATGGAACTATATTTATATATGATATATATTATGTTTATTTTATCTTTATGCTTATGTATTTTCCATTTATGTGATACCTTTATGGTTTCCATTATGGGTAATCACGATAATTTAATTTGAGGAAATGTAGACTACCGCCCCCTAAAAGTGATATGACTCGTTAATGCCTTAGGTGGGATATATAATGGATGGAGTTAATTATATTATATATGATATTATACTGGAATTATAATATACCTTTGTATAATTATGTTTTAATTCCTTTAAAATACAAAATATAAATGAAAGTAGCGTTCATGCATACATACAACTTACCATCTCTATGAATAGTGCATTTAATTTCTTGTCTCCAAATGTTATGTATTGTTATAAATATATATATATATACTAGATATATAAGATATATATGATATCTAAATCATAAATATAATTCCAGATATAAATTAATTTTGACTACATGGACAACATGTAATTATAAGAATTTTACTTTTGACTTAAGTACCAAATATCAACAAAACGATCGTTCTTAATATAATTGATTTTGTAATGATTATAACGTACTAATAAGTCATATAAAATGAATAATAAATTTGAAAAAGGTTCTGAAACAAGTTGAAATTTACTTTATTTTATAATTTGGTAGATTAATGAACGAACGGGTCAAGTCGGACATGAGGTAATGGTTAATTTCACAATCTCTTTATTATCTGAGGTTGTTTTTACGTAAGTATCTACTAAGACCACTTTATCATCCAAATAAATGATTCTTAAAAGTGTATTTCAAAACATTTTTTCTATTTAATATAATATGGGTTAAAGTCATTTATACATTTGTTTTACTTTTTGTAAAATGGTTTGAAAGGAATTTTTCAATCATTTTCCAAACAAGGTACTTTATAAACATTTTGACAAAATTAACGTAAGAATTTTTTTTAAATTATACGGCGGGTGCATCTATTTTCCATCATTATAACATCATGAAAGCTTCCATTAAAATCCTATAAGAATATTTCAAAAATAAATATTTTCTTTTATAATTATGTTACTTTTAAATGATTTCAATATATAAAGAGATATTTCTCTCAAGTAGTTTTGATTTCATCTATGTCAACATCCATTGATGGGTTTTACAGTTGTTTGAAAGTTGATTTGTTATAATACAATCTTTCATATTGTATTGAATGATTTATGATATGTTTGAATATGGATGTGTTTTTTTATACCATTCATGGTTTATGGTTAATGTATTGATATTTTGTATGCTAGTTTTAATACTAATGTTTATGTTATGTTTCAAATTTTTAATATGAGGAATTTATTGGACTTAGTAAGTGATGGGTGGAGACCACTATAACTCCTCGATGCATCAGTAGTTCTAATGATACAATTAGACATGGAACTGGGTGAGGCCTTTCCCAATTTGATATATGGTTTTTTTCGAGGCCTAAATCATTTTTAGACGTCTTGGCTGAGGCCTTGAAAAAATATTTAAAAATGTCCGACATTATACATTCCCTCATTATGAAAATAATATTGATGGTTCATGTGGTTATTAGAATTTTAGAATACCCATGACTATTTTTTATGGCATTATTTACTCAGCTCATATTTCTTCCATAAGTGTTCATGTTTACTATTTGTAAAGGTATGTGGTTTCAATTATTTACCATGACTAATGTTGATGTTATCTTCCGTTGTATTTCTTACCCTTACATAGCGTTTGATCTCACCCCTTTCGTATGTTTCATTTTCCTAGGATTTGAAGAAGTTAGTTATGAGTGACTTGCAGGCATAATCTTGGAGGCATGGATGTTTCTAATGGAATAAATTAGTGTTTTATTTCTTTTCAAGTTTTAATGTGGAACTTATGAATGTATCTTGTTTCCAAGTCTACTAAACTAATCGTTCTTTTGGCATTTGATCCCTTGTGATCATTCCAAAATTATATAATAATGAACCAAATCAGGGTAACTAGGGTCGGGTCATTATTGTTGGTATGAGAGGAAGTTTAGTACAATCCATGGAAATTAGACTTAGATAAACTTGGATTAGAGAATATTACCCTAATATAGACTTTGGGGATTAGTATAGAATAACTTCCAAGAATTTTTGTAATGTAGTTATTTTGTGTATTTTTTGAGAAATACAACCCTGTCTGGATATGAGAAAGTAGAGATGGCTCTAGAACAGATGTAACTAGGAGTGAAAACTATGATAAGGATTTTCGGGCTTGACCCAAGGTATCCTGGTACATGACAACAGGCCTTTCTATACTCTTGGTTACGACACTCCCATGGGATATGCTTATGATATTTCAAATTTTATTTACAAACCATTATAAAGTATTTATGATTATATACATCCTCAAAGAAATTTTTTTTTATGATTTTTCATTATATCCATAAACTGTTCAATTTATAGTAAGTGTTTTACATGTTTGGAATTATGTATTTCGATTCATAAACTAATCTAGTGTATGCCATTGTTTAGAAATAGAACCTAGTGGAAGGAATGAAAACTGTATCAATGCACGTAATCCATGTAGGGATTTCCCTCCTACTCAAGATAATTATAGTGGGGTGGGGGATGCAACTAGTGCTAATCTGCTTGTCGCCATATTGGGACAACTCACTCAGGTTATGAATAAAAACCTTACCCGTATGGAGCACCCTGATCCCCAACGCGGAGGATCAATGCTATACTGATTAATGAGGCAAAAACTAAGAACATTCAATGGGAATAAAAATAAACTTTTAGTTGAGCAATGGATAAGTTCCTTAGAGAAAATATTTCATGCTTTGGGGAGTAGAGAATGGGAAAAAGTTGTCATTGCAGTTTATCACCCCACGGTAGATGCAGATCAATGATGGTAATTAATTCAAAACACAAAGGAGGATGAAGAAGTATCGTGTATGGAATGGAGGGAGTTTAAAGATATTTTATTAGAAAAATACTTTCCTCATGACCATTGAGCGGATATGGAAAGGCAATTTATGAGTTTGAGGCAAAAAGAGGATGAGAATGTCGCAAAGTATGAAGATAACTTTACAAGGTTAGAAAGGCATGCTGAAAATTATATATGTACCCTAAGGAGTAATATTTATCAATTCCTTGATGGGTTAAAACCATTTCTCCATCGACCATTAGTCTCACAATCCTTCTCATCGTATGAAGATACTGTTTCATGTGCAATCAAGACAGAAAAGGAATTCACTAAGTCGTATGAATTTAAAGAAAATCAATAGAAGAAGAGATCTGTTGAACACTCTGGGAAAGTAAATAATGAAACAATGAAGAAGGGAAGAGTTGAGTTTCTACCCTGTGATAATTGTGGAAGGAAGCACCACGACGCCTGTCTAAATGGAAAAATATTATGTGAAAAATGTGGATAGAAAGGCCATCATGCTGGTGGATGTAAGGGAAAGAAAGAGGCTGCCAATGTTGAATGCTACAATTGTACAGAAATGGATCATTACTCAAATTAATGTTCTAAGTGCCATGGAAACTTAACTCATAAAAGGCCAAGGGAGTAAGACCATGCTTATGTTGTTACTATAATTGAAGTGGAATAATTAATGTATTTGTGTTTTTGGATTCAAGAATTATTTTATGGTTATAAGAAGAATGTGATATATGTATAAGGATTGCACTGCAGTACTTTTTTTTCATTTAGGTTTTAATATGATGAGGATAATCATATTTTCAGTATGTGACAATAATAGAAACTTTATGTTGTTTAGGGAATCTAATGTTACAATTGATTTTGGAATTTAGATACCTTTTAGAGAGAATTTGGATAAAAGTATTTTAGATAGCTATAAAGGGTGTAATAGATTATGTTGAACCTTGAATAATAGTTCTTAAGATTATTTTGGGAATATTATAATACTATACTTCTAGAAAAAGGACAACCTGCGGGTCAGGAGATAACCATTCGCATCGGACAAAGCAGCAGGAATCGAACCCATAACCATAGTGTGACAAGGCTTTATGACCTACCACTTGCCTACAGGAAGTCCCTGGTAATTATAAATTAGTTTTCTTCATGGTATATGTTTGGAACCTTATATTATTAGGATAACTATAATATTTTTTAGTTCAATTATCTTTTTTAGTGAAAGATAAGTTTGTGGTAGAAATTAGTTAAATGATGAAACTCTACTTGTTAAGTATATCATTTGAGGGACATTATTTGGAAACTACTATGTTCTATATTTTCTATAATCCATATAATGTTTTTACAATGAAACTAGATGAAAAAAGACTAGGAAGTGTCAAATTTTTTTAATACAAGGATTTATGGTCATAAATCAAATATAGAATATTTTATCTGGTAAGCTGTAACAACCCGAACATTCAGGAATAAAAGTCCATTTATTTTATTTAATTAAATATATTATGTATATAGAAAACACATGCACTTTTTTAGTGGGTTTAATGAACCATTATGTTTGATTATTATTGATAACATAATGGTTGAATAGTAATCACATGGCTAGTATAAATATAGGGTTTTAAGCAATCATTTAGACACAGAAAAAGGAAGTGACGGCCTCGGCCAGTAGTATAATTCCCTTTGAAACCAATTTATCATATCTTGTTAGGGAGATAACATTTCTAGGAATTTCTTTAAACTAAGACCATGCTAAGATCCAACAACTTAAGCATGAGAAAAACCATTTAGGGGAGAAGTTCAAGCTAATCGATATCACGACTCAAACCATGTTCACTAAGCGACCCCAAGAAAGCCCCACCATCGCACACCGTACTATTAGGGAATATGTTGGTGTAATAAAGGGATATGAAATGAGACCCAATAATTATGATTATGTGAATTATTTTTGTATTTAATAAATAATATACCTTCATTTTATTATTTTTACTTTGAAAATTGTTTTTGAAGCAAAAATAATATTTTTAGTTAATATTTAATTTCAATTAAGAAATTTATTTTGATTAATTAATGGATTATTTAACTAAATAATGATTCAATAAAAAAGTATTACTAAATTAATTTTTATTAAATATAAATGAGTGTATATTTATTATGAATACAATTGTAATTTTTATTAATGTTTGAAAACCGTTTTTCGTCAAAATCAATGAATTTTCAATAAATATCAGTTTTTATTTTAAAAGTGAAAATTAAAATATGAAGAAAATTATTTAGATAAAATGAATATTATTTTTTTAATTAGGAAGTCAAAATTATCCAACAGTGATTTTATCATAATTTTCTGAGGCAATCGAATTTTTGGGTAAAAATTAAATACTCTATAAATATATAATGTGTTTTATGACATCATAATGACCCAATAGTGATGTAAAAATACTATAAAAGGGTTATTCTATAGAGACCAAAATCTTTACGTACATGGAAATTACATTACTTTTGTGGAATACTTAATACATAACGAAAGCAGACACACAACGACCGTGATAGTTTAGTGACTTTGGAAACTCAGAAAATAATATTCTAATCGTGGTGAAAGGTCTTCAACATCTCCCATAAAGATCATCCCCTTTTGTTTTCTTACCTAAAACATTTCTTTAAATCCTAGGGAAAAGAAAACATATAATGGGTGAGATCAAATGCTTGGTAGGGGTAAGCATAGAGAACATAAAACAATCCATAAACATTTGAATGAAAAAGCTTGAACATAAAATCTAAACATCAAAATATTGAGAAAAGACATAAATCCTGGAAGTACGTAAGAAATATATCCTAAAGGAACATAAATCTTGATAAAATTTCTGGGGAATAAATCATGTAATTGTGGAAACCATTCAGTACTTGTTATGATTTCCATAGTAGCCAAGACATTGCTTCCAAGACCATCTTAGTGGACAAAGTCCTTTCTGAATCGAGTTCACTCCCCGTTCCAGTCCTGTAACACTGAACCGAATTAACTTACCGTTGTAGACATGTCTATCTCATGAGATATAAATCTTTACCCAATGCATTGGAGGGAGATATAGGTCCCACCAATCTCATAATTAAATCATTGTAACTTGTGACACAAAATAAACTTAAAACAATCATCATAACCCAAAGAATAAAATGGGTTTCATAAACATCATCCCAACATTACATAATCAATATAAAGCAAATGGATATTTCATCATAAGAAAATAAAAACCATGTAAATAATAGAAACATTATACTTGAAACATACACATATGAAATAATGTCATCTTAGATGGAAAATGGTTTTGATAAATCACTTGAAATGAATTCTTGAGGAAAATACACTTTCTTCTTTAAAATCAATTTTCTTTTCACAAAATGCCATGCAATTTTAAAAGAAATGGAATTTATTGAAAATAGTTATGAAATCATGTAGAGTAAGATTCATGAAAATAAGGCGTTATAAAAATTAAAAAACCATTCATGCCGTATAAGTTAAAAATAACATTCTTCTCATACTTTTTTCAGAAAAGTCAAAAAGTACCTTATATAGTAACCAAAGGAAAGATTCCATTCGTACAATGTGGTATAAAGTCAATAAAGGCTAAAAATGAATTTAAACATTCATGTAAGAATATTAAACATTTTATGAAAACATTTTTAGAAAACATGGTCATGGATGATAAACGTAACCCCAGTAAATACTTACGTATAAGCAATCTCGGATAAACAATGAGATTGAAAATTTATCTCTTACCTTATGTCCGATATGACTCGTATGTATCCGAACCTATTGTATAATGATTTAAATAATTTTATTGACTTATTATAGAATCATATTCATTGTTATGATATCATATATAGTTACTTATGACTTTATATTACCCGTTCTTTTTTAAATTCGATGTAAAAGCACCTATTTGGGTAAAATAATTTCATTTATTGTAAGTGTTTCGACTTTTTGTTCGTGATATTATTACTTATATCCAGATTTAATTAATTACAGAATTTAAAACATGATTTATATAAAATATATATTCACCATATACATATATATATATGATAGATCGATAAATGGAATGAAATACACCGTTCATGGATACGGTAGGCCGTACGTATGCATGAACGCTGTTTTCGTTTCCTTATTGAATTGAATGGAATTAAGCAGATGAAATAAATATATATATACATAAATACAGTATCATTTTTATGTCATATATTTTATTATTATTCATTATATATACTTTATAATCATTATTGAATGGTTAATCATAGAAAATGAATCTCATCACGTTCGTGGAGACGGTAGTCCGTACGTACACACAAGCGATGATATCATTCCAATAATCATGGAATTATATTGAAGTTTATGTATAATATTACAGAATCAGTATCACTTTAAAATAAACATATATTTTTATTTATTTACACCATTATACCCATCCATGTAAGGTGGTTGTGGAAAAACTGATTACACCACGACATGGAGGCAGTATTCCGTACGTACGCACGCGCGGTGATTTCGTTTTTCGTAGGATGGATAGAAGGTGAAATAGGGTTGTTTCATATTTATAATAACATATCACTATATAATTAATACTGATGTTATTACTTTATAATTATTCAACTAAATAAGAAAAAGTATAATAAGATAGAAACTTGAAAGAATCGGAAGAAGAGATTACCTCTTCTTCGACGCACCTCCTTTAAGCTTCCTCTTAAGGAAGTAGAGTTAGCCTTTTGAGAAGACCAGTACCTCCAAAATATTTCTACGTAATTGGAGAAGAGAAATGGGCAGGGTTTGGCCAGGCTTCAATGCTCAAAAGGGTGTGAAGAAAAGAGGGAAGGGGTGCCCTTTTTATAAGGGAGGAGAGGGGCACTATTCGAAAAACATAAAATATTATTTTATAATAATGTCATATTCGGTTTATAATAGCTTCAAATTGATTTATATCAAAGATAAAGTGGGGATGGGACGAAATACTCTCAACAAATAGATTTTATACAAGTTTAGGATACAATTTTAACCTTATCATTTAGATTTAACTCTATGTTAAATAATTTAACGTTTACCATGTCTTCTTGTTTTCTTACACTACATGGTTAATAAACTTACTATAACAATCCAAAGAACCCCCAAGTTGTTAATTATTAATATATATATCCTTATATAAGTCATGTGGCCAATCCTTATATTTTTAGGAATAAAATAACAATTAATAATATAATATTGGTTTTAAAAACTATTTTATGTGAATTTTGACACTATTTTGTAATTGATTTTTGTGAAACTCATAACAGAATAATTAGTTCGAAAAAAGTTAATTAAATCAATAATAACATGTCATGTTAACCTATAAAATTATTTTAATCAATAAAAAGTATCAACTTACATTTTTTGGGTATTTATAATATCAATTATTTTAATATTTCATTATTTAGGTAATTATTGCATCACCATTGTATCATAAATAACATAAATTATTTAATGTCTAAAAATTATAAATAAAATACCATTAGGTAGGAAATAGTTTTATCTTTCTAATTAATATTTATACTAGAATTTATCTTATGTATAAACCTATATTAAAAATGAATTAGTTATTAAACTTTGATCTTAACTATTTTAACCCTTCTTTAAATAAATTAATAATAAATGTCCTAATCAAATCCAAGTGGACCTAAATGGTCATATTTTATTCCTAAGGTTGTTTTTGGTCGAATTAAACTTATCAAATAGAGTTAGGACATGTTTTAGGGTAATAATAATATCATTTTACTCTTAATTACCCTATTTACTTTTAACCATGGTAAATAAAAGTAAAAAGTTACTATTCACAAAAAATTATTTTCATCTCATTGAACCACATTTTAGTCCTTCATGTTAACCGTGTCTCTAAAATTTTCGAAATTCCACTCACAGAAGTGGTAAAATTAAGTTTTATGTGAATTTCGAAATTCTCCTAGGAGGTGGGTAAAAGACGGTGAAAAGTTCAATTAAATTTTTATATATCTAAAATTATTGTAAAATGAGTCCAATGAATTAAATTGAACTTATATAGGTATTATGTATCAATTTTGACCTAAAATAAATTTAAATAAAATAAATAATTATTTAAATAAAAAGTTGGTTTTTAAATAGTAACCTAGTGTTTTCACTATTCATCAAAAATTGAAAGTTTTTAGGAAAATACAAAAAATTCACCCTAGGATAATTTCGATATTCTGAATCCAAAAATGAAGTCCATTTCAAAAGATAAATGTAATAAAATTTTAAAAAGTGGGTATTACTATTCATAACGGCTAGTTTATATAACTTATCGTTGTTTGGTGAAACTCGGTATTGCGTACAACACATGCTATCGTGGAAGGTCGTGATTGTTTGTAATGCAAGCCAAGTGAGGGATGCGTGTAGTGCAATCTAATTTTGGTGAAGTGTACAACATAAGAGATCAATAAAATTAAAAAGAATATTTTTCATAAAATCTCGGGGTGTTACATTCTACCATCCTTAAAATGAATTTCACCCTCGAAATTCATCGGGGTTATAAATGGTTTACTACTCGAAAGTTTCTTTAATAGAAATCCACATTGTAAAAAGAAATACCAAAACCAATCTTTAAAAACTAAATTATGAAACATAATAGTTACCCAAATTAACTAATCACTGGGTTTCCACATAGAAGAACATAGGTGAAAATATAGATATAGAAGAGACATCTAAACATCATGTTCTGGTGGAGAGTGGTAGAGAATAGGGCTATGAAAAATCAAACAATCACAAAGCCATAGATTTGTGATGATCTAAGGTACCATATCATTCATTGGATATAAGGGCACTAGGACAATATTTTTGGTTTTCAAGATCGTTTCCCTAAAGTTGAAGAAATTGGAATTAGAAGAAATACTTTCTTGATTTTGGTACAGTCACACCATTGGTCATTCCTTGGACAATTTCCCCTTCATCTAATAAATAAATTTAGTTTAATTTGTAATTTTTGAAGTTTTATCATATCATGTGATAGAATGATGGTTCATTCCATCTGTCTCAAACAAAAGGTTAGAAAAAGTTATCAAAAATACATAAGTCCATCTATTGTGAGATTAATCATATATGGTTCCTAAAATGGACTTATACTTCATATATCATACTACTTAATATAATAAAACTGGTTTCTACTAAACAGGGAATTCCTATAGGCCAGTGGTAGGCGATAAAGGCATGTCGCACTTCATTTGTGGGTTCAATTCCCACAGCCTTGTCTGACGCGATGGGTTGTCTCCCGTCCTGAAGGTTATCTTTTTTCTAAAACTACATTATTATAACATTCCATAAATAATATTGAAAAACAATTCTAGCCTTAAACAATTCTATCTGATGTCCAACTTAATCCATTCCAACCTTTAATCTTATCAAAAATACTTTTGTCCAATCTCATAGTGTAAAGAAAATGATTACTTGAGGGGTCACATAACAAGTACGTGAATACAATCATTTATCCCCCATATATCATACTCTATATCTTGTTGGTCACATTCCAAACATTCGAAGGCCTTAATCATGTATTCTCTTGAAAAATGAATACCCATTGAACCTTAGTGAAAACATGAATACAGTTAAAAGTTAACACTTTCCACATACCAAAATCCCCAAAATTCTATATACTCAAACCATGATATCACTTAGTCCTTTTATAAATCATGAGCTCATGAATACTATCAAATAATTTATTTTCACCGTATCCCTTCATTATGCACATATCAACTGCTTTCCAAAATATTTGAATTACTTTTCACGGTAACCGGTACCATATTCTTATAGAAAACCACAATGGACCAGTACACAGATATTTCAATATTCCACAATACAATAAATGATATTCCATGATTCTATTTTGAAATCCCATTACATAAAAACTTAATCATTACACAACATCATTGTCATACTCAACATCACAAATAGTGATTTCATGTGACTTCCCTTTATCCTTTTCCTTAAGAGGTTTCTCACGTTGATCATCATTAACCCTTGGATTAAGGAATTGATTAGCATAATCCCCCATTTACTTGCACTTGAAGCATTGAAGTGTTGGTGGTGCGTTCTTTATAGTCATTTCTTTATTCACATAATTATTATCCCTTTTTCCATTAATTTTACACTCATCTGCTCGATGACCTTATTTTACACACTTAAAACATATTCTAGTCCCTTTAAGACAATCTCCACCATGCATCTTTCCACACTTTGAGCATAAAGAAACATTCATCTTCTTTTCACCATTATTCTGAGATTTCTCCTTGAACTCCATCTTTCTTTTCTTGTCAAAACCTTGAGATGGATATGTTACAAAAACATCCAGTTCTACCTTGATAGTACAACACACAATTTCTTCATAGCTACTGAAGTCTCTTATAACTAATTCCCTTCGATGACTTGGTTTTAAGCCACTGAAAAATCAACCAACCTTACTTTCAGGTTGGATGATAAAGCCAGATGCATACCTTGCAAGTCTTGTAAAATTCACTTCTTATATACCAACAGATTCATCATCCTTCTTCTTAAGCTCAAGAAACTCCTTTTCCATCTTTGTTCGAAGAATACGAGGGAAGTACTTATTGAAAAACAAGTTCTTGAACTCGTCCCATTCCATGGATTCAATTTCATCTTGCGGCCTTGTATTCTTAATTAGAGTCCACCACTAGTCTTCTTCACCTTCTAAACGTTAAACAGCTAAAATGACTTTTTCATGTTCTAAACAACGAAGTATACAAAATATCCTTCCAATGGTACTGATCCATTGTTCAGAAATAAGTGGATTAGAAGTCCCATTGAAAGATGGTGGACGTTGCCTCAGGAAGGACTCGATAGAATATTGTTCCCTTCTCTGATAATTTGGAAATCCAGAATGATTCATAGCTTGTGTAAGTATAGAAATAAGATTTTTCACTCCATCTGCCATGACATTTGGTTGCTTGGGAGGACAATCATTGCATTTTCCATTACATTGATCAACATGGTTCTTTCAGGTTACAACCATTATCTAAAACCCAAAAAGAACAGTGTGAGAGGAAGAAATCATGCTAGGAAAACAACATAATAAATGGGGAGCACCTTCAATATCTAACATCTTAGGTTTAATTATAATATCGTTACCATAATTCTAGGAATATAACCTATACCTATACTTAACCTTAGAGACATCCCTAGACATACCTTTGAAATATCTATAGGGATCTCACTAAAGTTTTCACATCCTAGTTTCCAAAGGTTAACTAAACATTTCCTGTGATACCAACTATAGAGACCCAAATCTTGATGTACATGGACATTACATTACTTTTTTGGAATACTTAATACATAACGAAAACAGACACACAAGGACTGTAATAGTTTAGTCTCTTTGGAAACTCGGAAAATAATCTTCTAATCGTGGTGAAAGATCTTCAACATCTACCACATAGATCCTCCCCTTTTGTTTTCTTACCTAAATCCTTTGTTTAAATCATGGGGAAAATAAAACATATAAAGGGTGAGCTCAAATTCTCAGTAAGGGTAAGAATAGAGAACATAAAACAATCCATAAACATTTGAATGAAAATGTTTGAACATAAAATCTAAACATTAAAATCTTGAGCATAGACATAAATCTTGGAAGTATGTAAGGCATATATCATAAAGGAACATCAATCATGATAAAATATCATGGGAATAAATCATGTAATTGTGGAAACCAATGAACACTTGTTACGATTTCCAGAGTATCCAAGGCATTGCTTCCAAGACCATCTTAGTGGACAATGTCCCTTTCCGAATCAAGTTCACTCCTCGTTCCAGTCCTGTATCACTGAACCAGATTAACTTACCATTCCATCCATGTCTATCTAATGAGATATAAATCTTTACCCAATTCATTAGAGGTAGATATAGGTCCCACCCATATCATAATGAAATCATTCTTGTGCCACAAAATAAACTTAAAACATTCATCATAACCCAAAGAATAAAATGGGTTTCATAAACATCATCCTATCATCACATAATCAATATAAAACAAATGGATATTTCAACATAAGAAAATTGAAACCATGTAAATCATAGATACATTATACTTAAAACATACACATATGAAATAATGTCATCTTAGATTAAAAATGGTTTTGATAAAGCACTTGAAATGAATTCTTGATGAAAATATCCCTTCTTCTTCAAAATCAATTTTCTTTTCACAAATAGCCATGCAATTTTAAAATAAAAGTTTTTTTGTTGAAAATAGTTATGAAATCATGTAGAGTAAGCTTCATGAATATAAGGCGTTATAAAACCTTAAAAATCTGTTCATGCCGTATAAGTTAAAAATAACATTCTTCTCGTACTTTTGTCAGAAAAGTAAAAAAGTACCTTATATGGTAACCAAAGGAAAGATTCCATTCATACAATGTGGTAAAAAGACAATAAAGGGTAAAAATGACTTTAAAAATTCATGGAAGAATAGTAAACATTTTATGAAAACATTTTTAGAAAATATGGGCGTGGATGACAAACGTAACACTAGTAAATACTTACGTATAAGTAATCTCAGATAAAAAATGAGATTGAAAATTTATCCCTTACCTTCTGTCTGATATGCCTCGTATATATCTGAACCTCCTTTATAATGATTTAAATAATGTTATTGACTTATTAAAGAATCATATTCATTGTCATGATATCATATATAGTTTACTTATGACTTTATATTACTCATTCTTTTGTAAATTCGATGTAAAAGCAGCGATTTGGGTAAAATAGTTTCATTTATTGTACGTGTTTCGACATGTTGTTCTTGATATTATTACTTATATCCTGATTTACATAATTCCATAATGTAAAACATGATTTATATATAATATATATTCACCATATACATATATATATATATGATAGATTGATAAATGGAATGAAATACACCATTCATAGAGACAGTAGGTCGTACGTACGCATGAACGCTGTTTTCGTTTCCTTATTGAATTGAATGGAATTAAGTAGATGAAATAAATATATATATAAAGAAATCCAGTATCATTATTATTTCATATATTTCATTATTATTCATTATATATACTTTATAATCAATCTTGAATGGTTAATCATGGAAAATGAATCTCATCGCGTTCGTAGAGACGGTAGTCCGTACGTATGCACGAGCGATGATATCATTACCATGATCGTGGAATTGTATTGAAGTTAATGTATAATATTACATAATAAATATCACTTTTCAATAACAATATATAGTTTTTTATTTACACCATTATACCCATCCATGTAAGGTGGTGGTGGAAAAACTGATTACACCACGGCCTAGAGACGGTATTCCGTACACACGCACGTGCGGTGATTTCGTTTTCCGTAGGATGGATAGAATGTGAAATAGAGTTGTTTCATATTTATAATAACATATAAGTATATAATTAATACTTCTGTTATTATTTTATAATTATTCAACTAAAGAAGAAGAATTAGAAGAAGAAAGAAATTTGAAAGAATCGGAAGAAGAGATTACCTCTTCTTCGACGCACCTCCTTTAAGAATCCTCTTAAGGAAGTATAATTTGTTTTTGAGAGGACCAGAACCTCCAGAATTTTTCTAGGGAAGTGTATAAGAGAAATGGGAAGGGGTTTTCCGAGCTTCAATGCTCAAAAGGGTGTGATGAGAAGAGTGAAGGGGTGCCCTTTTTATAAGGGAGGAGAGAGGCACCTTTGGAAAAACTTAAAATATTATTTTATAATAAAGTCATATTCGGTTTATAGTAGCTCCAAATTGATTTATTTAGAATATAATATGTGGATCGGTTGAAATCATCTCAACCAATATTTTTTAGGCAATTTTAGGTTACAATTTTATACTTATCATTTAGATTTAACTCTAAGTTAAATAATTTATCTTTTACCGTGTCTTCTTGTTTTCTTACAATTTATGGTTAATAAACTTACTATAACAAGACAAAAGAACCCCAAGTGGTTCATTATTAATATATATATATATCCTTATCTAATTCATTTGGCCGAACCTTATATTTTTAGGAATAAAATAAAAATTAACAATATAATATTTTTTTTAAAAACTATTTTATGTCAGTTTTTACACTATTTGATAAATGATTTTTTTGAAAATCATAACAACATGATTAGTTCGAAAAATTTTAATTAAATAAATAATAACATGTTATATTAACCTATAAAATTAGTTTAATTCATAAAAAGTCTCAAATTACATTTTTTCGGTATTTATAATATCAATTATTTTAATATTTCATTATTTAGGTAATTACTGCATCACCATTGTGTCATAAATAACTTAAATTATTTAATGTCTAAAAATTATAAATAAATTT
This sequence comes from Viscum album, assembly GCA_963277665.1. Classification (NCBI taxonomy): domain Eukaryota; kingdom Viridiplantae; phylum Streptophyta; class Magnoliopsida; order Santalales; family Viscaceae; genus Viscum; species Viscum album. Next base: position 530,488,150 of record OY728128.1, read on the forward strand.
CCATTAGGTAGGAAATATTTTTATCTTTCTAATGAATATTTATAGTTGAATTTATCTTATGGATAACCCTATATTAAAAATGAATCAGTTATTAAACTTTGATTTTAACTATTTTAACCCTTCTTTAAATAAATTAATAATAAATGTACTAATCTAATCCAAGTGGACCTAAATGGTCATATTTTATTCCTAAGGTTGTTTTTGGTCGAATTACACTTATACAATAGAATTAGGACATGTTTTAGGGTAATAGTAATATCATTTTTACCCTTAATTACCCTATTTACTTTTAATCGTGATAAATAAAAGAAAAAAAAATACTATTCAACAAAAATTATTTTCATCTCATTGAATCAAATTTTAGTCCTTGATATCAACTGTATCTCTTAGAATTTCGAAATTCCACTCACAGAAGTGGTAAAATTATGTTTTATGTGAATTTCCAAATTCTCCTAGGAGGTGGGTAAAAGACGGTGAAAAGTTCAATAAAATTTTTGTATATCTAAAATTATTATAAAATGAGTCCAATGAATTAAATTGAACTTATATAGGTTTTATGTATCAATTTTTACCTAAAATAAATTTAAATAAAATTAATAATTATTTAAATAAAAATTTGATTTTTAAATAGTAACCTAGTGTTTTCACTATTCATCAAAAATTGAAAGTTTTCAGAAAAATACCAAAAATTCACCCTAGGCTAATTTCGATATTCCGAATCCAAAAATGAAGTCCATTTCGAAAGATAAAATTTAAAAAAATTTAAAAAGTGGGTATTACTATTCATAACGGTTAGTTTATATAACATATCGTTGTTTAGTGAAACTCGGTATTGCGTACAACACACGCTATCGTGGAAGGTCGTGATTGTGTGTAATGCCAGCCAAGTCAGGGATGCATGTAGTGCAAGCTCCTTTTGGTGTATAGTACAACACAAGACATCAATAAAATTAAAAAGAATATTTTTCATAAAATCTTGGGGTGTTACATATTCTGCCAATATATGATTTAATTTAAAATTATGTGATTTTATATTTGTTTGATTAATATTACGATTCCTTAGTGGACCCTACAAAACTTATAAAATATTTTAACATTTTAAAATGATTTCCTTAAGAGTGTGACTCACCTCCCCATATGCAAGCCTAATATTATAATAAGTAAGGAAATTTTCCATATAAAATAATGTTTTCCTCTCCCCTTTGGAAAAACCATGGGAAAAAACTATGAGATGTTTTGTGGTTTTGAATATGTGATTATTTAGATTCCAAAACCTTTGTTTGTGAAATAATAAAGAATTCCCCTATCATTTCCTATATAAACCCACACAAACTCCCACTTATCATCACTCAAAATCCTTTTAGGACACACCTGATCTTCCATCCCCTCTATAGAATCCTCCCAAGATGCCCAATCACTCAATAATTTTCTCTTTAAGTTCTTACAGTCACACACTCAAGTAAGGGATTTCTTCCTTTCTCATTTATGTCTATGTTTCTTTATGTTGATATACCCTATTATTTTCATTTAAAAAATTTGGGGTTTAATTTATAATCTACAAATTACTTCCATTATTATGTTAGAATGATTAGATACCTATTTCTCTCTCATTAATCCCTCCCATGTACACCTGTTACCATGTTGAAATTTCAAATGAGTTATTTCATTTCTCCTCTTTCTTTAAGTTTCTTTTTTATGTCACACCTTTTATTTCCAAATTCTATGTGTTTGGAAAAGTTTAAATTTGACCTGTTAATTTACATTTCATGTACATTTTATAAGAGAAACCCTTATCTATCGTCAACCATTTTTATGAATTTTTATGTCACTCCATTAGGTTGCAGAAAATGCACCATAATTTCCCATGCGAAAATCGTCATGTAGTGAATACAATGCCGATTTCACTATCAAGGGTATTCACAATTATGCACATATATTTATTGATTATATAATTTCATGTATTTATTCCACATTCCTTTATCTTGGAATAAATGATGTTGTTGAATGATTCCAAGTTATATGACCCATGTGGCAAATTTATGCATGAAATGATATATTTATAAAGGGTGTGCCCTGATAGCACTCCAATGTAATGGGTAGTGTTTAATATTATGATATGCCATGGAAAATGAGGATTTACTAATGATAATTCATGTTCAATGAGGGTTTAATCATGATATTTAAAGTGAAATGAGGGTTTACTCATTATAATCCATGTGCAATGAGCCATGACTCATGTTAATATCATGTTGTAGGTTGTTGAAACATTTCCATGTTATGATAACAATTCTATATCACACCATTATGTTCATGTTTCCCCTGTCCTCCATTGATATTCCTATTTTCATACAGGTATTGTATTCTTTATGTTATGATTTGTTTACTCCATTACATGGCATTATAGCTCACCCTTTTCTTATGTATGACATCAAGTTATCCCATACAATTATAAGTATGAATGAATGTTTTGGTCTTTTAAAATAAGTTTTCAATAAAGATGTCGTATTTTATGTTTTAAGTTGTTATGTGATGTTCCTAATTTCCCAAGACACTAGACATCTCGATGATTTTACTTTTCTTGTTTGAAATTTTATGTAATAAATAATGTTTAAATATGTATTTAAGAGCATATTTTTTATATAATAGTATACCAAAATCCAAAAAAAACCTATTTATTGGTTATTCATAGGTAACTTAGGGATATTATTTATATAATCACACTGAAGAATGTGTGATTGTATCAATAATTGGTATTTTACTTGAGAAATATTTTATCTATAATATATTCTATGAATGTAATGTTAAAAATTTGAATATTGAAAAGAAATAAATATGTATTATTCCTAAGATGAATTATAATCTGATTCAATTTATAGTTGTTGAAGTAAAACCAAATCTGGTTATACAAGAACATTAACGTTCTTGATAGATTCATAAAATACAAAGAGATATCAATTACCATTGGAAAATAAATATGGTATATTTTTTTTTAAATTATGAACCTACTACCTATAAAAAGAATATTAAGTGTCTTGATTCTAGGAAAATTCTAGAATCCATGAAATATGAGATAAATTATCTGTACACTAGCCAATGAAAAACTTTTCTGCTACACCTAAACGGATGATACCCATAACATAAACGTGGGTATTTTAAATAAAAACTATTCATATATGGTTGAGTTTTATATATTAAGAAACTTTTGTGGAAAAAATTTATAATAAAATTTATGGTACTGGATATATAGATAACTTCTTTACCAATAGTGAAAATAAATCCAATTTTCGTATTGCTTCCTATAAAAACTCATTATGCTTATGAGATATTTCAGATGGATGTTAAAACCTATTTTTTGTGGTAATTGTTTCATTGAAATGTTTATCAAAATACTCAATGGTTAAAATTTTAAAAATGGTTTTATTAATGGGTAAATGCTTTAATGGTATATTAATTAATTCAAAAGATCTTATTTGGGATGGAAAATTTTATTTGGCGATGAAGTGAAAGAGTTTTGTTTCATTAAAAATGAAGGGGATTCTTGAATTTATAACTGGGTTTATGATATTTTTGTAGTATATATGGTGTTTTTTGTAGATTAAAACAACCCCATGGAATTGATTTCCTAACATTAATATATTTTATATATAACAATCCTTTTGAATTTTCCATAGGATCTATCTGGTATACCATGATGTACACTTAAATTTTGGCCTTCAATATTTTTAACATTAAAAACTATATACCAATCCAATAACATTATGAATAATAAAATTCTATATATTACATACTTAATTAATTATAATTATCTTATAATATGTTTGTTTCCATTAAAAATGGGAATGTTATCAATGTAAATGGTTATATGAATTCTAGATTCTAAAACAATAAAGATGACTGGATATCTCAATCTAGTTTAGTGTTTCACCTCTGTAGTGGAGCTACAAATTTTAAGAGTTCTAATATATCCACTATAGAGTATTCTAAAATAGGGGAAACATATATTTATATATAATTTATTGTGATAAAATTAAATTAGAAGAAGATGTTCATTACTAAAATAAGGGTGTATCCTAGTATTAAGGGAGAAATTTTAATTTTTAAGGATAAAGAAGATATATTTTTGAGCACAAACAAATATAGGAATTATGAATATAATAAATTAATACTTCAAAAATATAATCCCATTTAGGAAATAATTTATTATTATGTTATAAATAACTACAAGGTTCCTATAGAGTATATTGTAGTGAAAAATTTAAAATATATTAGGAAAAAACCTGATTATCAGGGAATGTATACATATATATTACAAATGATATACTTTATGTAATGTTTTTTATCAATGTAAAAGTATCATGGATTTATAATAATGGTAGTCTATTTTTTCATTCATTAATTTTTGAAACATTTATTATTAGTTGAGTGGAATGATAAAATTGCAAAAAAAGTTATACATTAACTTATAAATAGTTGATAGGAATCAAGTGTTATTATGGGTTGTGATTATTTATTATCAATAATAAGAGGATAATATTGTAAATGATATATATTGGACTTATAAAAAAAATGTGGATACATGTTAATGGTATTTAACTATATAACTATAGCATATGGAATTTTATATGATCATTTTTATATATAGGGTCATTATTTATATCAATTATCATTACCTAAGGTTGAAATAATAAATATAATGTGATCCTTGATACTTTTATAACTTATATGGTCCAGGTTGTTAAGATAATTATGTAGTAATATGGTATGTTTTTCATCACATAAGTATTTTAGTATTACCTAGAATAGATTTATCCTCATATATAATATGTTTGGAGTCTATTCACTTGATTAGATTAGTCCAAGTAAATTCATATTTATACTATGTTGAATTATATGTTATGTGGTCAAATACCTTGAAAAATGAATTTTTTTTGTGTTCATTTTTGAAATTTTATTTATTTTCGATAATTGGGTTTGTATGAGATATGTTATACAAAATTTACATGATCAAAATTTAGTGGCAACATAATATATTAGAAAATGTTATTATATAGTCATGGATATCATTCCTAGAGAGACATGTTGTCATAGAAATGTTCTTATAGAGATATGAGTGAGTTTGATCATGATCATAATAGTCCAATTTAGAGCATGGGTGTAAATTATATTTTATAAAAGATGTATATTTTCTAAAACTATGGATTATTGAATTAAATATTATTATCAATGCTACAATGTATTTTAGGTTCCCACATTATATCATGGAATAAGAACTATTTTAGTATTCCATGTTTCTTTAAATCATATTAAAACAAATATTAAAATCATATCCAATAGTGTATGGATGTATTGACAAACTGTATTGAATTTTTCATAATTTTTATTAGGGATTTTTGAAAGTGGGAAATTGTTTTAATTTAATTACAAAATTATACAACATAACATAGGGAAGTTCACCGCATAATAGATTGTATTTGATCTTGGTTCATCAAACATGTTACCATATATATTAGGATCGATAAGAGACACGATTTGATGAATTTTTCTATGATGGTTGTCATTATCAGTTGAATTATTTACATATCTTGTGATGATATTTAGATAGATTATTTATTCACAATGGATTTTATTAATCATCTAGTTAATTCGGTTCATGTTCAATATGTTATGACAATTAATCCAAAAGGGATGAAATTTTAAAATATTCAGAACACCATGACTCTATATAGAGCCTTAATTAAATTATAATGGCCAATTGGTTTTACTTCATGAACACTATTTGATTAAATTTATGATAATTCACAAAAAAAAATTTCTTTTAATTCAATTTTCATATTTTTTCATCAAGTAAGAGGAAATAATATACTATTTTCAGATAATGGGTCATAGTAAAGTGATCATTGATTATAGTTGTTGGTGGACACCAGATGAGCGGGGGTTCAATAAAATTCTATGGATAGAACATCCTCAAACTCACAAATAGTTTTGGATTGGTATACATATATATTTTTAATATTGTTATGTTTTTTATTGTATAATATTGATAACTTTTATTGTATATCTTCTCAAGGGGTTGTTTGTTTTTACCTCATCTTATTAAAATCATGACGGCCCCAAGAACCCTTTATTATAGTGGTATATTAAGTAATTAGAGATTAAATCAACTTAAGTAACAATTGGAGTAATTTGATCATAATTGTGTTATATTATGATTTCATGTAGACATATCCAAACACCCAAAAACCATTCCCTACATTTTCCTTTGGTATTATGGTATAGATCACTAATATAATATTTACCAATTAATACATATATTTGGTGGATTTGGAAATGTTATGTTATATTTTATTTATTTCTTGGGCCTCTATTGTAACAAATTTTATAATACTAGAAATGAATATCTAGATATTATTTATATTTTACCATTTATGGATGGGGAATTGATATAAGTAAATATAATAAGTATTCAGAGTACATTTTATTTTTATTTCATTATGAAAAGGTAATCCTCAGTATTCCCATCATTGTAAGATAATGATTAGTAAAATGGGAGGGTTGGTATTCTTTATCAATATGTAATTTGGAATAATATTTATTACCAAGTCATGTATCATTGGGAAAAATTAAAATGTGGAAGAAATAACATTATAATTATATTTTTTAATTCAAATATTTTTTTAAAATAATTCATTGACTAATGGGATCCAAAAATGAACTATATAAATTATAAATGTTGTTAACTGTGACATCAGTGTGGGAATTACATCTATTCAGTGATATATACCCGTTAATAGAATTATCATCCCCTTTATTAGGGGTTTAATTGAATTTATATTCATCATTGGAAAAATATTTTTTAAATATTTTTATTTATATCCCAATATATCTATACACAATGAAACTAATTGTGGATATTGATAGTGATTACTAGTATTTCAGATCGATTTTAGTGCCCTTCATATTTCATTATCAAGAATATTAAACCCATATTAGATGTTTTCATGAATGTTTTGATGAAATCATATATCACTCAAATTGATGATTTTTATTTTTATATTAAAAGGTGTAGAGTGTGAGTTACTGTAATGAATCTATATAGTGATATTAAACAAAATATAAATGAAAATTGTTAAGTGAAATTTTTTAACACCCCATGCTTCTACGATACGCTTCTCTATCCATAATGCAATAACATGCATTTTACTCAAGTTTGAGATTCCAACACACCGCAACCAATCAAAGTAGTCATTATGAACAGTAATACCCAATTTTTGAATAATATAAATTCTATATTTCTACATGGACTTCATTTTTTGGATTCAGAATATCAAAATTAGCCTAAGTTGAATTTTTTGTATTTTTCTAAGAACATCCAATTTTTGATGAATAATGAAAGATACTTAAAAACAACTTTTTTTAATAAAAATAATTTATAGTTATAAATTATAATATTGAGTGGTTTTAAAGTATAAAGAGAATATAATTTTACCATTTTATCCAATGGTGGTCATTATAATTAATTTCACTTTGAAATTGGACATAAACAATTGTCAATCTTTTGATAGATATTGTTTTTTTAAAACACGCTATTTATCGGTAAAGCGGGAATTAACTATATAATTTATTAATGAAACTTATATCTTTTGAATTTGGTAAAATAGACATAATTTTTGAATTTGGAAGATCAAATATATCATATGGTGAATTTTTTGGTATTTTTCTGAAAATGTTCATTTTTAATGAATAGTGAAAAATGTTGTATTTTAATTCAAAACTGCATTTTCATCCAATTTATTTATATAGTTAGATTTTAATTTTAATTGGTCTTAAATTATAATTGAATTATGCTTTTATCACTTAATACAATTTTGTTCATTGGAAGTAATTCCACTTTTCAATTGGATTTAAAAACAAGTCAATCTTTTGATAGATTTTACTTCTTAAAAACATGTCTTTGGTTTTGACAACCGTAGTTATTTTTAAATTAATTACTGAAATTTCTATGTTAATAATTTGGTAAAATTGATTCCATATTTGGAATCAAAAGGTCCAAATTATGTAATTATGATTCTTTTGTTTTTGGACATTATGAATAGTAATGACGACAACTTATTTTTAATTATCATGATTAATTAGTAATCAGGTAGTTAAGGGTAATGAAATAATATCATAATAATATTAAATGAACAAAAAATGTGTAATAATGCTATTTTTTGTTTCATGGACGAGCATGGGATGCGTTGTTCCAACTTAGGGACCCCATGAAATCACTTTTGTGTGATAGTTACATTTTATCATTTAATTTTTTAAAGAAAGGAAAATACAACAAAAGTATGTAACACCTAAGTAAAAAAAATTTAATTTTGTCTACATAAATGATCTCTTAGACTATAAATAGTAATTGGAAATATAAAAAGATTTCCTACATCATGGTATTTTTTTTATAATTTTTAGACATTAAATAAATAAATTTATTTATGACACCATGATGATGCAGTGATTACCTCATTAATGAACTATTTAAATAAAATTAAATGATAAGGTAAAATATAAGACATAAACTTCTCTAAATCCTATTGTATGGGTTTATTTAGAACCCTTATCACCTTATCCTATAACTATATCATTTTGGGACCTTTAAAATCCTAAAAGCATTTCATAATAAAGTAACATTTTAATCTTTCCAAAAGACCCCCTCCTCTCCTCTTATAAAAGCCCCCACCTCTACCACCTTATTCACACCATCAAAGCCATTTTTCTCGGCTAAAATCCACCCAAATAACCTCTCAAATTTTCTCCATTAATACTAGAAGCCTTAAATTAGGCATAAAGCTCTTCAAGAAACCCATTTGGTTCAAACCAAGGGGAGTTACCCGATTTAAAGGTAATTTCTTATCTTATGTTCTTTTGTTTCATTTTGCATCTCCAACCCACTAAACTCTTTCTATTCATTTATTTTGTAACAAAAATAGTATATTAAATATACTATGATTTTTTATGAGAATTATTTTATTTACACTTACACACACCTCCGTGTAATGCTTAATGAATAAATTGTTTCTGTGAGTGGCGAATTACTGCCTCACGAAATGATGATTGTTCAAAATTCTTTTAACACATTTCATGGTGTACATTAAGATGTCACTATATTTATATATGGTATATATTATGTTTATTATTTCCTTATGCTTCTGTATTTTTCATTTATGTCCTACCTTTATGGTTTCCACAATGGGTAAACGTGATAATTTCATTTTAGGAAGTGCGGACTACCGCCCCCTCAAAGTGATTTGAATTGTTAATGCCTTATGTGGGAAGTATAATGGATTGATATAATTATGTTATATATTATATTATACTTTAATTATAATATACCTATGTATAAATATGTTTTCATTCCATTAAAGTATGAAATAGAAATGAAAGTAGCGTTCATGCATACGTACGGTTTACCGTCTCCATGAACGGTGCATTTCATTTCTTATCTCCAAATGTTATGTACTATTATAAGTGAATATATATAATGGATATATATGATATATATTACATCCAAATGATGAATATCATTCTGTAATTATAATATATATATCTCTCATTTAGTTTTAATTCCATTAATATGACAAAGAAATGAAAGTAGCATTCATGCGTACGTACGGCCTACCGTCTCCATGAACAGTGCATTTCAATTTTTATCTCCAAATGTTATGTAATAGTATAACATGAATATATAATGCATATATATATGATATTTAAATAATTAATACTATTCTGGAGATGATGTACTTATAACTACATGGACAATTCTTTTCAAACAAGTTCATTTTTGACTCAAGTACCAAGGATCAACAAAATGACTGTTATTAAATTAAATGATTACATAATGTTCACAACAATGTAATAAGTGAAGTAAAAGGAATAATGAACTTGAAAAAGGTTTTTAATAAAATATAAATTAACAATAGTTTATTATTCAGGAGATTAAAGAATGATCGCGTCAAGTCAGACATGAGGTAAGGGTTAATTCTACAACCTCTTCATTATTCAAGGTTGTTAATATGTAATTATCTACTAGGACCTCTCTATCATCCACATCCATGTTCCTTAAAAATGTATTTCAAAAACTCTTACTATTTTATAGAATATGGGTCTGTAAGGGTTGGTGTCCTCATAACCAACTGTTTTGTACTTTGATTACATGAATGTTCACTTATTATATATTGTTCATTGTTCTGCATGACTATAATATAATAATGTCCTAGAATATTTGTTGCATTAATAAGGTCATAGAAGATCCCCGCTGTGATGAGAACCTTCAAATGCTATAACAATATTCTTAAATAATGTTCTGCGGTTGGATTATATACTATGATAGGACACATAGTATACAGACCGTGTTGTGAAGTACTCGTAAGAAGATGAGACTCTCTCTTATGGAGTTCGCACTTGGTAATCTCCAAGATGAGAGATTATGAGAACAGAACCGCCAATATAAATTCTTCATGTCTTGGTGTCATCAGACATTTCTATCTATGAGTGTGTGTAATGGTCCTTATACTGGAATATTATCATTAACTCATGTCATGACTCGCGCACTTAGATTTACTGACGAAAACCCTCATGCAGACAGTTGGCGGGAAGTAGGGTACGTTGGGTGCGTCACGAGTGATATGTTGTTAATAGACTAGTCGAGGAAGGATTTGTACCTTACATTTATGGAAGTTGATATCTCGGCCCTTTGATTGAAATAGAACTGTCGCATTAAATTCCATGGCCATGGTGTGAATGACGAGTTTATTTCAGTTAGTCAAAGAATGACAGATCAAGAATATAGGTTTATGACACTGCCATGAAACCTGTATGATGAGATATCGAGACAAAGGGATTAAATTACACAGTAAGAATTCGTATGAGGTGATACGTCAATGCAGCGTCAACTTCTTTCTCTTGGGTGCCTTGACCCGTTGCTAGACAGTAATCTTGGACTTTAGGCAATCCCGCCTATTGCCAATAAGAAAGAGGCCTAGAGGGTCACACACTAAGTGTATCCAAGTATCTCAAGTTGAATAAAGATTATTCCTGTACGTGGTTTAATAATTATTCAAGGAAGCCTAAGTTGTTTTAAATGATGGAGGAAAAATAAAATAAAACAAGTACACACCGTGTATTATTAAATGTACACGCCGTGTAGTTTTATTTTGGAAAGGAAATGAATAAATGAAAACAAGATATACATGTCGTGTACATTTAATGTATACGCCGTGTAGTTTTAAATGAAAAACAAGTACACGCCGTGTATTTATTATTACACATCGTGTAGTTTTTCCTGTCAGGATTTTGAAGATGTAATATTATTTTAAATGATATTTATTATAATCAGCAGGGGAGCATGTCAAGGAATTATTTATTCAACATGGGGGTTTTAAATAAGAGTCAATGAAATAAATAAAATGCGTAACGTGTTTATTTATTGTCATAACTCTATAACCCCACACACCCGATTATAAATATCCTCACAACCCCAACTCTTTTCCAACACACAAGAGAATCATTGTGCTTAACATCTCAGGAGAATTCATTCAAGGCCGAAAGAACCTCTTCCTCCAAGAACACTCTCAAGACTGAGAGATATCCTCTTCCATCGGATCAAGACGATCTAAGGAGGAAAACGAAAGCAAAGTCTTCTCCAGGCTAGCACTCAGATAATCCTTTGGCGACGTCCAGAGATACGAGGTACATGTGTGGATCACCGCTAGAGGGAGCCTACACTTGGCTTCTGCAATGCAACGACGGATCACATCGACAACGTGATCAATAACATCAACGAATAAAGAAAACCCAAAAGGTATTTCTTTATAATTAATTAAATTAATTATAATCAACCTGTAACGATCCTTGTTTGTGGTTCCAGGTCAAACCATCTCATTTTTCTCTTTCTGTGATTCGATCTGTGTAGACTGACGTTTATCGTCGTATTGATCCCGGATTGATCATTTCTAATGACAAAAATCCAACTGGGCATATCCACTCACGTGCTTCTGCTGCGCCCGAAACCTTCAAATGGTATCAGAGCGAGGTTACAATGTTGATTATAGTTATTTAATTTTCATTGATAATTTACACATTTATATTTGATTCAATTTGAAATATATTGTTCAATTAATCTGAATAAATGAGATCTATTCTTCCTCCGTTTCTCGATTCATATCACAGAAATGAGTTTTTAATTTTAATTTTGATAAAAATAAGAACGAGGAATTCATCCAGAGTAGTCGCTCTTTCTGTTTGTACAACACGGGATTACACGGCGTGTAATTAAAACTACACGCCGTGTACTTAGGTTCAACGAACCGACACTAGTCTTCCAAACCACGCTGTGTGAATTGATTATGCCTAAGTTTTAATCACGCCGTGTTGACCAGAATTGAACGGTGCATGGAAACCGGAATACACGGTGTGTATGTTGGAGAAACACGCCATGTAGTCCATTCCGGCCCAGGTGAAACCGTGTACAAAGATATGCCGTGTACCGCGTACACGGGATCGCCAGGCCAGTTACCGCGTAACAAGGAAGTACACGCCGTGTATGATTCATCTACACACCGTGTACTCCAAAATTTCCAAAGTACAGAAAACACACCAAAGCCCCGGCATGTACTTTGGATAAAGGGTGAAAAGAAAAATACATGCCGTGTAATTATAAACTACACTCCGTGTACTTTCCAGAAACGGAATTTCACCAGGTTTCCTCTAATGTACAAAGACTCGTACAAGGAATATGGATGATAAGAATCTCAAGGAAATTCAGAAAGGAATTTAAGATGAAGAATTGATTAATTATAAGATCGTACCTAATTGAATTCGAGCGCGTCTTATCTTAAATAAAAGAACGATTAAACGAATTTGAATTCTAAATATGCATAACTGTCGTTCCATATTATGGATGATCATGAGATAGAACAAAGACCATTTGTATGTGTATGGTTTCATTTAAATTTATTTAATTTAAATTTGTTGTCCTGTGAGCCTTCTTCCAATAAAATGTAGGGCCTGCGTGCCCATGGTTTCTTTAAATGTAAACCCATGTAATGGAGGATCTCCGAAGCCAGAGGAGATGGGTCAAATCCCGAAGCTGAGGTGAAACCGATGCAAGAAGATACAAAGGTGGATAGGTGGCAGCTGCAAAACATGAACCAACAGGTTCAAGGTGTTTTCCCTAGGTCAGGGTTATCTTATCAAAACCTCTAGATAAGGTAACCAATAGAAGCTCATTATCATGCCATCTTATTTTATTTCTGTCTGATTTCATGGTTTATTTATTATGTATGTGTTTTCGCGATCACATAATTAATAAAATGATCAAGCATGCAAAGATGGAATAAAATAAAAACCGGACTATGTGTAAACATTATCAGAACATGGTTAATCACTTAAGAAAGTATCAATTAATATTAAAAAACATGTGATAATGTGAAACTATGCATAAAGGAATAAAATCCATCAATACCATATTAAGTCAGACCAAGCCTTCCATTACCTGATTAAGGGAAAGACTCAATAAAACTATGTGTTTGACCAACCCTTGTTGGGACACTTACTTTTATAAAGGAAGCCCTTATGAAAGGTTTCAGGTTGAATTAACCATATTAGATAAAGAGAAGTAGCCCTTGATAGACTTGGTGTAATATTGGAGGCAAGAGTTGAGGAAATCCAAGTCAGGATTCCAGGATTGGGGAGTCCACTCAACAGATCAAGGAACTGTAAGCTCACAGTTGGAAAAGACCTGCCTACCTAAATACCTTCAAATAGATTAACCAACCCTTCTTGGGGTTATGCGAAGGGAAATATGGATCCTTGCCACTAGAATGTCAAAGCAACTGTACATTTCGAGTTCAATGGTGAGGGCCATTGGGACTTGATAAAATAGTGGGAGAATTAATTAATTTATTATTTCTCATAAAATGTAATCAAAAAAGGTATTGATAAATCTGCTCTTTTAATTTGTAGAATCGAAATGAAAAACTTGTCAACCACATTTTCTCTGTGATCAATACTGGATAAAGAAAATATCCTCACCGGAAATAAATTTTCAGGAATGGTTTAGGCACCTTCGGGTTATCCTATGCCATGAATGAAAGTTTTACGTGCTGGAGTCCTCACTTCCGGATTCTCCTACCCCAGGGGCGAGTGATGAAGATTTCCTGGTCTATGATCAACATTTGAATGACTCTCTTGACGTTCAATGTTTTATGCTATCATCGATGTCTAGTGAGCTCATGTAGTCTCATGAATACATGGATGCCTCTAGCGTGCTCGAGCACCTCCGTGGTCTATACCAGGAGAGAGCAAGACATGAAAGGTTTGAGATCTCCAAGGCTCTATTTCAGAGCAAGCTTGGAGAGGGTGCCCCAGCCGGGCCTCATGTAGTCATGCTCATTGGCTACATTGAGCGCTTGGAGGTTCTAGGGTTTAAACTCCCCGAAGAACTAGGTATCGATCTCATTCTTACATCACTCCCCCAGAGCTTCTCAAACTTTGTTGTGAACTTCAATATGAACAACATCGAGAAGTCTCTGTCTGATCTTCTCATCCTCATTCGCCAAGTGGACACTAACATAAAGCATGAAAAGCCTTCTTTCCTCATGGTGAATAAAAGGAAAGGGAAGGCGAAGAGATTTAAGCCCAAATCATCTTCAAGGCCTTCCAAGAAAAGGAAGATCAAAGGGGAGGCAAATGAAAAAGATGTTGTTTGTTTTTCATGTGGCAAGAAGGGCCACTGGAAGAAAAACTGCACCCAGCCAAGGAAGCAAGGGGAAGCATCAGGTGCGTTTGTTATCGAATGCAATCTTTCTATTTCTAATAATTGGGTATTAGATACTGCATGTGGTGCTCACATATGTATCCAAATACAGGAACCAAGTAGATTCATGAAGATTGATCGAGGGGAGGTAGATCTACGAGTAGCCAACAGAGCTAGACATACTGTTGTAGCTGTCGGGGAATACTACCTCACATTGCATACGGGGATGGTCTTGGTTTTGAAAGGATGTTATTATGTGCCCTCTATAACCAAAAACATTATTTCCGTATCCAGATTAGATACTGATGGATTCATCTTCAAGTTTGGAAGTGTATGTTGATATTTTTATAAAGATAACATTTGTTTTGGTAGGGCACATTTATATAACGGCCTTTATGTGTTAGAATACACAAATCAAGTAATGGAAATCAATAACAAAGTTAATTCACATGAAAAATACCACACCCAACTTTGGCATCACCAGCTAGGTCATGTCAATGAGAAACGTTTGACAAAATTACATCAAGATGGGTATTTAAATTCTTTCGAACAAAAAACACTTGGTGTATGTCATGCGTGTCTACAAGGAAAAATGTCCAAAGCCCCATTTAGTGGGAAAGGTGAAAGATCTAAATAGATTCTAGAATTAGTTCACACAGATGTGTCTGGACCATTTCCAGTTGAATCAAGGGGTGGGTTCTCGTACATCATAACCATTACTGATGATTTTAGTAGATATGGATATATCTAATTAATTAGGTATAAGTTAAATTCTTTTGATCGGTTCAAAGAATACAAGAATGAAGTTGAGAACCATCTTGGTAAGAAGATTAAGAAACTCCGCTCAGACAGAGGAGGAGAATATCTTAATCAGGACTTCATTGATTTCTTACGGGAGTTTGGGATTCTATATCAACTCACTCCTCCTTACACACCGCAGTGGAATGGTGTAAGTGAAAGGAGGAACTGCACCCTGTTGGACATGGTGAGATCAATTATGAGTCATGCGAGTCTTCCATTATCCTTTTGGGGATATGCATTACAAACAGCAACACACATACTAAACCAAGTACCAACTAAATCGATAAATGGTATTCCATATGAGTTATGAAGTGGATGCAAATCCATGTTATCGAATTTACATGTGTGGGGTAGAGAAGCATTTGTTAAGGTATCTTCAGGTAAAAAACTCGCACCCTGAGGCACAAAGTGTATCTTTATAGGATATGCTAAGGAAACAAGGGGATATTACCAATACAACCCCTCAAAAAAAGGTTACAGTGGCAAGACACACCATATTACTTGAAAGGGAGCACATATCCAAAAGAGATAGTGGGAGCGAGATAGACTTCGATAAAGTCGAGGCTCAAGATACACATGAGTTGGTACAAGAACAGATTCCACAAAGCCCCATGGAAGAACAATCTGTTCCAGAGACACAAGAACTGCGTAGGAGCACGAGAGAGGTGAGAGAACCAGAACGATATGGTTTTCTTGTCACCGAGGATGGTGACTCATTATTGGTTGACAATGATGATCCTCTTACCTACAAGGAAGCAGTTGAAGGTACAGACGTTTCCAAGTGGCAAGAAGCCATGAATTATGAAATGGATTCCATGTACCAAAACCAAGTCTGGATTTTGGTAGATCATCCACTTGATGTAAATCCTATTGGTAATAAATGGGTATTCAAGAAGAAACTGGACATGGAGGGGAAAGTCAGCACCTACAAGGCACGACTGGTTGCAAAAGGTTTTAGACAGCGTCAAGGAAATGACTATGATGAAAGCTTTTCACCGGTTGCGATGCTGAAATCCATCAGAATCCTATTGGCCATTGCTGCTTACCATGACTATTAAATTTGGAAAATGGATGTCAAAACAGAATTCCATAATGGGAACCTCCAGGAAGATGTCTACATGACACAACCTGAAGGGTTTGTGACTCCAAAGGATGCCAACAAGGTATGCAAGTTGCAAAAATCCATTTATGGATGAAAGAAAGAATCAAGATCATGGAACATTCATTTTTATGAATCTATAACGGAATTTGGCTTTGTTAAGAACGAATGTGAGCCTTGTGTCTACAAGAGGTTTAGTGGGAGTACAGTCATTTTCCTAATAGTATATGTTGATGACATATTAATAATTGGAAACGAAGTACCTGTCTTACAGTCAGTTAAGGCATGGTTGCATAAATGCTTCTCCATGAAAGACTTGGACGAGGTAGCATATATTCTTTGGATCAATATCCATCGTGATAGATCCAAGAGAATGTTGGGCCTGAGTCAAAGTACATACATTGACAATATACTAAAGAGATTCAGTATGGAATAGTCCAAGAGGGGATTATTCCCAGTGTCACATGGCATTCATCTTTCCAAGAAAATGTGTCCTCAGACACATGAGGAAAGAAATATAATGTCAAGGATACCTTACACATCCACGATTGGGTCAGTCATGTATGCTATGCTATGTACGAGGCTAGATGTTGCTTACGCATTAAGTGCGGTAGGCATATATCAAGCTGATCCAGGAGACTGCCATTGGATGGCAGTCAAGACTATCCTTAAGTATCTGAGGCGTACTAAGGATACATTCCTGGTTTATGGAGGAGATGAGTAACTAGTCATCAGAGGACTTGTAGATGCTAGTTTCTAGACTGATCAAGATGACATGAAGTCGCAGACTGGATACATCTTCAGTTTGAATGGAGGTGCAGTGAGCTGGAAGAGCTCAAAGAAAAGTGTGGTGGAAGATTCTACAGCAGAGTCTGAGTATATCGCAGCTTCTAAGGAAGCTATAGAAGTAGTATGGAAGTGAAGCTTTGTCTAAGAGCTGGATGTAGTACCGAGCATTAAAGATCCTATCACACAATATTTTGATAATACTGCAGCGGTGGCACTTGAAAAAGAGCCAAGGTCACATTAGCGGACAAAGCACATACTTCAGAAGTATCATCTCTTGATGGATTTTTCTCAGAGAGGTGAAGTTGTAGTGAGAAGTATTTCCACGGAAGACAACGTAGCAGACCCATTGACTAAAGCCTTGACTTAGTAGAAACATGATCATCATGTGAGGTCTAGCGGACTAAAAGTTCTAGGCAGTCGGCTCTAGTCCAAGTGGGAGTTTGTAAGGGTTGGTGTCCTCAGAACCAACTGTTTTGTACTTTGATTACATGAATGTTCACTTATTATATATTGTTCATTGTTCTGCATGACTGTAATATAATAATGTCCTGGAATATTTGTTGCATTAATAAGGTCATAGCAGATCCCCGCTGTGATGAGAACCCTATAAAGCTATAAAAATATTCTTAAATAAAGTTCTGAGGATGGATGACATACTATGATAGGACACATAGTATACATACCATCATGTGTGAGTACTCGTAAGAAGACGAGGCTCTCTCTCATGGAGTTCACACTTGGTAATCTCCAAGATGGGAGATTATGAGAACAGACCCACCAATAGTAATTCTGCATGTCTTGGTGTCATCGGACATTGATATCTACGAGCGTGTGTAATGGTCCTTAGACTAGAAGATTATCCTTAACTCATGTCATGACTCGCACACTTAGATTTACTGACGAAAACCATCACGCAGACAGTTAGCGGGAAGTAAGGTACGTTGGTTGTGTCACGAGTGACATGTTGTTAATAGACAAGTCAAGGAGGATTTGTCCCTTCCATTTATGGAAGTTAATATCTCGGCCCTTTGATTGAAATAGAACTTCCACATTAAATTCCATGTCCATGGTGTGAACAACGAGTTTATTTTACGTATTCAAAGAACGACGAATCAAGCATATAGGTTTATGACACTACCATGAAACCTGCTTAATGAGATATCGAGACAAAGGGATTATGTAACATCCCAAGTAAATAAAGAATAAATAATTTTCATATATTTTCAAATTAAATATTAATTTTACTTTAATGGGGTTTCTGTGTTCGATAACATACCTGATACGCAACAAAGAGTTTCTTTGAAATCTTACATTGTACACTAGTAATAAAATAATATTATTTTAAATGGTAGTTAACACGTAGTCGTTGTATTGGCGGGAATGAATATAAATAACTTAAATATGATTATATATGTTTTCTAAAATGTTTTTATATTTACCCAATAAAAGATAAATGCTAAAAATAAGAAAAGAATTCAATTTTAGGCAAAGATACTCTAATATTCACTAAAGGTCCACTTATCCCCTTTTCATGAAGAACATTATTTAAATATAGTTTTGGTCACTATTATAATTTATATTGGACCAAATAAAACTCTCCTTTATAATTGGGACATCAAAATTTACTTTTTGTAGATTTTTTGTATTTTTCCGATAATATTCATTTTTTAATGAATAATGAAAAATGTTGTATTTTAATTCAAAACATCTTTTTAATCTAATTTATTTATATTATTAAGTTATCTTTTGAATTGTTTTTAAAGTTAAATTAGAATATATTTTTACCATTAAATCCTATAGTGGTCGTTGGAATTAATTTCACTTTGAAATCGGACTTAAACTAGTGTCAATCTTTTGATACTTATTGTTTCATAAAAACACGCTATTTGCTCTGACAGCAAGAATTAATTATTAAATTAGTTAATGAAACTTATATGTTTTGAATTTTGTAAAGTAGACTTCATTTTTGAATTCGGAATATCAAATATATCTTAGGGTAAATTTTTGGTATTTTTCAGAAAAACTTCAATTTTTGATGAATAGTGAAACCACTAAGTGGTACTTAAAAAAACTGATCTTTCCTTTAAATGAAATTTTACCACCTTTGTGTTTTGAATATCAAAAATCCTACATAAATTTTTGTCATTAAGAAGTAAAATGTGGTTCAATGGGATTAAAATAATTTTTTTGGTGAATAGTAACTTTTATGTTTTTAATCGCGATTAGAGGTAATTAGTGTGGTTTAAGGTAAAAATAATGTTTTAATATTATGAAATGACCTAGAAACATGTCCTAAACTAATTGGATGTGTCATGTCCGACCAAGACAATCCATGGGTCAACTTTCGGACCCCATGGATCCACTTTGGTTGGAAAATGACATTAATGCCTTTTTATTTAAAGTTAAAATTAAAATGTCACAAACGTGTGTTGTTTTACTAAAACACTTTTTACATGGGTTTATACAAGTCAGATTTTTGAATATAAATATTAATTAGAAATCTAAAAAGTTTTCCTAAATCATGATAGTTTTTTTTATATTTTTTAGACATTAAATAAATTAAATTATTTTTGACACCATGATGATGCAGCGATTACCACATTATTTAATGATTTAAATAAAATCAAAATATAATGTAAAATCTAAGAACTAAACATGTAAAAAACCTATTGGATGGGTATATTTTGAACCCTTATCACCCTATCCTAGAATTATATCAATGTGGGACCTTTTAAATCCGAAACTCATTTTAAAATAAAGTAACATTTCTTTACTTTCCAAGAGTGCCCCTCCTCTCCTCTTATAAAAGGCCCCCACCTCTACCTCCTTACCCACACTTCCAAAGCCTTTGGATCGGCCATCCCCTGCCCATTTTGTATCTCCACATCCCTTTATTACTCCTTGAAGCCTCACTTTGTGCCGAAGCCTTCCCAAGGAATCTTTTGAGCTCAAATCAAAAAGAGTTACCCGTTTCAAAGGTAGTGTTTTGTCTTGTGTTCTTTTGTATTATTTTGCTTCTCCAACCCCCTAAACTCTTTTTATTCATTTATTTTGTAACAAAACCAGTATCCTAAATATAATAGGATGTTGTTATAATATGTATTCGAGCTACACTTGCACACACCTTCATCTAATGGTTAAAGAACATACTGTTTCTGTGGATGACGAATTTCTGCCTCTCGAAACGATGATTGTTCAACACTGATATAACACCTTCAAAGGTGTCCATTAATATGTCACTATATTTATATATGATATATAATATGTTTATGTTTTCCTTAAGCTTCTGTAATTTTCATTTATGTCATACCTTTATTGCTTCCATTATGGGTAGACGCGATATCTTCATTTTTGGAAGTGCGGACTACCGCCCCTGAAAGTGATTTGATTCGTTAATACCATATGTGGGACGTATAAAGGATGGATTTAACGTTATTATATATGATGTTATACTGGAATTATAATATACCTTTATATAATTATTATTTCATTCCACTAATGTATGAGATAGAAATGAAAGTAGCGTTCATGCATACGTACGGCTTACCGTCTCCATGAACGGTGCATTTCATTTTTTATCCACAAATGTAATGTACTATTATAAGTACATATACATAATGGATATATATGATGTATGTTACATACAAATTATTAATATAATCCTGTAATTAAAATATACATATCTCTCATTTAGTTTTAATTCCATTAATATGACATATAAATGAAAGTAGCGTTCATGCGTACGTACGGCTTACCGTCTCCATGAACGGTGCATTTCATTTCTTACCTCTAAATAATTATGTAATATTATAAATACATGTATATGCTGGATATATATGATATATATGATATCCAAATCATGAATATCATTCTGGATATAATGAATATTTGACCACACGAACAACATTTAATTGTAAGAAGTCCACTTTCGACTTAAGAACCAAATATCAAAAAAACAAAAATTATTAACATTAATGATTACATAATGTTTATAACATGGAAATAAGTGATATAAAAGGAATAATGAACTTGAAAAAGGTTCTTAAGAAAGTAGAAATTAACCTAAGTTTATTATTAAGGACGTTAAAGCACGATCGAGTCAAGTCGGACCCGAGGTAAGGGACTTCGTCTCAATCTCCTTTCATTGAGGCATATTTCGTTTGATACACAACTTTCTTTTATACGGTGTATAAACCCCTTTGAATTTTACTTTTATAAAAAAGGAATCTTTTTCTACGATGCGATTTACTAAACGAAAAATGGAATGTTTCTTTTAACGTACGCGGTGACAACGACCCTTTTTCCACCGCCGCAAGTATTATTTGGTCTTTGGCTTCCTCAACAAGCCATAATGTTTTTTTAAAATTAAATAAATACCATATACTATTTTATGTATTTTGGTATTGAAAAGGGTTTTTTTATAATGGATTTTTTATGTAAATATATTTAAGTGATATATTGTGATCAAAGTGTGGAAGTGTTTTATTTTCATTATATTTGTTTTATGTCTTATGATTTTATAATGGTACTTGGACATTTGACGGGTGGTTATGTGATAAACCATATGAAGGGTGGTGTCGTGAATACTAGGATGGGTGGTTACGTTATAACCTCCAATGCATTGGGTATGGAAGTCGGCCGTATGGCTATTCCATTAAGTGATATGTGTGGAAGTCGACCGTATGGTTATTCCATTTAAGTATGTTTATGTCCCAAGTTACCTTTTTATGTTATGTGATCTTTATATGGGTTTTATGGTAATCTTTGGGTTACAAACGTGTAAGTAATGATATTTTATTCATTGAAGAGTTTTTATTACTTCATAAAGGTGAAAAGTATTACATTGATAAAGTATACATGGTTTACTTGTTGTTTTGAAAAACTAACAGTTTTCATTCATTGTGTATCCCTTACTGAGCTTTTTATGCTGACCCCAAGTATTTTTGAAATGTTTTTCACTGGACATAATGTGGAATAGGGTCAAGGATGGGATCACGGGAAAGTCATGCTATCTAAAACATGGAACTAGACATTTTTCCTTTTAAGAGTTTTTATTTTATGGAAACTTAGTAGAAGTTTCTACTTTGTAATCTTTTGAGATGTAATAGTTATGTCCTAATTCTCCAAAACTCTAAACAGTGAAAATATCCTCAATGTGAATTATTCATTTAATTCAATATTAAGTAAGGTTTAAGGTCGGGGGCTTATAGTTGGTATCAGTGGTCGGTTTAGATAACTTTAGGAGTTAGAACATTGTTAAATTATAAATTAATTTATGGTATGACTGAAATGATATAGCATTTAAATATTACCATGTTGCTTCAGCTAAGATATTTCTGTGTTTAGAATGGTTTTCCACAGAGGAAACAAGGCAGCTATGTTGGGACGACATCAGGAGGAAGACAACCTTCCAAATCAGCAACCTGAGATGGCCAGAATTGGAACTGAACAGTTTGTTGCAGTGATGGCACAATTGACTCAGGCTATAAATGGTGGTGGTATCCATGCACGAGATCAGCCAGATCTACCGCAGAGGAACATGTCAGTGGTGGAACATTTCATGAGGAAACATACCCCATCATTAAGAGGATCATCTGACCCTGTGCTAGCTGAAGGGTGGATTAAAGTGTTGGAGAAGATTTTTTGATGTCATGGGGTGTTCAGAACATCAAAAGGTTAGTCTTACTATTTACTGTTTTGTAGGAGAAGCTGATTAGTGGTGGTCGATGGTAAAAAATATCAGGGATAGTGATGAGATTGATGATCTTCACTGGGACAAATTCAAAGGTATGTTTCTTGAGAAATATTTTCCTAAGGTGGTTCGTCTTAGGATGGAAAAACAATTCCTAGAATTGAGGCGTGAGGATGACTCAGTGGCTTCTTATGAAGCAAAGTTCACTCGATTGGAAAGGTATGCTCCAAACTTCATACGAGATCTTGATAGTAAAATAAACCATTTTACTCAGGGTTAAAGCCAATGTATCGAAGGGCTTTAGCTTCTTGTGAGTTCAAAAGTTATGAAAAGCTTGTTTGATGTGTGGAGAAGGTGGAAAGGGAGTTTGCCGATGATCAGGTGTTCTTTGAAAAACAACAGAATAAGAGGTCCAGTTGGAAGGCAAAGTGGAAGAATTCATCAAAGAAGCAAGGAGGTAAGAAAACCAAATATCCATCATGTGAGAAGTGTGGTAAAATGCATCATGGAGAATATTTATCCAAGTCTGGTAAGTGATTTCGGTGTGGTAAGTCTGGTCATATTTCTCGTAACTGTAAAAAAGATGATCAAGCAGGCAATGAAAAGCCAGCGGTAAGATGTTTTAAGTGTAATGAAGTGGGTCATTATGCAAATTAGTGTCTAACGAAGAACTCAACTGGGGAAAAGAATCCGGACTACAAGCAGAAAGGGGTGGTGAAATCCTTTGCAACTACTTCAGCATATGTTGGGCCATCGAATGATGTAGTATCAGGTACATTGTGTGTTTGTTTAGATTATGCACATGTATTGTTTGATTCAGGTGCTACACATTATTTCATTTCTAAGAAGTTTTCTAGTAAATTGGAAATTCCATCTCAATATATGAATCCTGAACTTATGGTAAAAACACCCGGAGGGAACGATGAGACAAAAAGGAATTATAAGAATCTTCCTATCCTTGTGTGTGGAAAGAATCTACCAGAAAACCTTATTGTTTTTTCTCTAGTAGAGTTTGATGTTATTTTGGGCATGGATTGGCTTTCTGTTTATCATGCAAATATTGACTGCAGCGCTAAAATGGTTTCTTTTCAGAAAGATTTTTAGTTTGTGTACAAGAATGAACCCTTGATTTTGATAACATATTAGGAAGTTGAGAAACTAGTAAAAGATGGAAATGAGTGTTACCTTTCACATATTGTTGAAAATAAAGGAACTGTTCATTTTAATGATGTGCCAGTGGTAAATGAGTATCTTGATGTTTTTCCTGATGAGTTTCCTTGTATTATTCATGATTGGGAAGTTGAATTTACTGTTGAATTAGTTCCTGATTCTAAGCCAATTTCAAAACCCCCTTATCGAATGGCTAATGTTGAACTTTTAGAGTTAAAGAAACAATTGCAGGAGTTATTAGATAAATGTTTCATTTGACCTAGCACATCACCATGGGGTGCTCCTGTATTGTTTGTTAAAAAGAAATATGGTTCAATGAGACTTTTCATTGATTATAGAGCCTTGAATAATATTACTGTTAAAAACAAGTATTCTTTGCCTCATATCGATGATTTGTTTGATCAGCTCTAGGGAGCTCAGTATTTTTCGAATATTGACTTGAGGTCGGGGTACCATCAGTTGAAAGTAAAAGAAGCAGATGTTCCGAAGACTGTGTTCCGTACTAGATATGGCCATTATGAATTTGTAGTTATGAATTTTGGGTTAACCAATGCACCTGTTGTATTCATGGACCTTATGAATAGAATGTTCCATGAGTTCTTGGATAAGTTTGTGGTTGTTTTCATCGATGATATTTTGGTGTTTTCTAAAAGTAAAGAGGAGCATGAAAGTCATTTAAGGGTTATCTTGAAAACCTTAAAAGAAAACAAAATGTATGGAAAATTTAGCAAGTGTGAGTTTTGGTTACAACAAATTTCTTTCCTTGGTCACATTGTTCAAAATATGGCATAACTGTTGATCCTGCTAAAACAAAAGTTGTTTAAGAATAGACAAGACCCACAAATGTAACCGAGATCCGTAGTTTTCTTAGATTGGAAGGTTACTACCGAAGGATTGTTGAAAATTTTTCATGGTTATCTAGTCCAATGACTAAGCTTACTCGGAAGGGTGTTAAGTTTATCTGGACAAAAGAATGTGATGATTGTTTTCAGGATTTGAAAAGAACATTGGTGAATGCTCCAGTTTTGGAACTTCCTTCCTGGAATGGTGAGTTTTTTATCTACAGTGATGCTTCATTGAAAGGAAATGGTTGCATTCTAATGCAGAATGATCAGGTTATTTCTTATGCTTCACATAAATTGAAAACTCATGAGGTAAATTACCGTACACATGATTTGGAATTAGCTGCTGTTGTTTTCGCTTTAAAAATTTGGAGGCATCATTTGTATGGAGTAAAGTGTGAAATATATACGGATCACAAAAGTGTAAAGTATATATTCACTTAGAAATAATTGAACTTGAGACAGAGGATATGGCTGGAATTAATCAAGGATTATGATTGTACAATTCATTACCATCCAAGAAAAGAAAATAAAGTGGCTGATGCTTTGAGACGAAAAAGTAATGCTTCATTAACAATGTTGCGTTTGGAACGTGATCCTTTGGTTATGGATTTGATGAGATATGGAATGGAAGTTGTCTGTGCAGTATGTCCTTCTGTTTTGTTCCAGGTATGAGTGAAATCTTCTCTATTAGACATAATTAAGCAAGCACAGAAGAAAGACAACGAGTTGCAGGAAAAGGTAGAGCTGCTTCAGAAAGGTAAGCTGCCTGAATTTAACATTGATAATGATTGTGTTTTGAGGTTTGGGAAGAGATTATGTGTGCCTGGTGATTCACAGTTTAAGAATGAGTTGTTATGTGAGGCTCATAGTTCCCCGTTTTCAGTTCATCCTGGCAGTAATAAGATGTACAGAGATCTGTGGGAGTATTACTGGTGGGAAGGAATGAAAAGATATATTGCTGATTTTACTGTGAAGTGTTTGACTTGTTAGCAGGTTAAAGCAGAGCGGCAGTTTTATTAAAGGTATGCTTCATCCTTTACTAGTTCCAGAGTGGAAATGGGAAAATATACCCATGGACTTTGTTGTGGGATTACCGAAGACATCTCGAGGTAATAATGAAATCTGGGTTATTGTTGATCGCTTGAAAAAATATGCTCATTTCCTTACTATACGAGATACTTTTTCCCTAGATCATCTTTCCCGTTTGTATCTTAAATATATAGTCAGGTTACATGGATTTCCCCTCTCCATTGTGTCTGATCGTGATCCCAGGTTTACTTCTAACTTTTGGAAGGGCCTTTAGAAGTCGTTGGGTACTAAATTAAATTTTAGTACAACATTTCATCCACAATCAGATGGGCAGTCAGAACGAACAATTCAGACATTGGAGGATATGCTACGTGCTTGTTCGATGGATTATCAGGGAATTTGGTACCAACATCTTTCTTTGGTTGAGTTTTTTTTTATAATAACCGTTTTCATTCTAGTATACAGATGGCACCATTTGAGGCATTATTTGGGAAGCGGTGCCAAACTCCAGCTTTTTGGGATGAAGTGGGTGAAAGGAAGCTGACGGGACCATAATTGGTAGAAGAGATGGAAGAAAAAGTTCAGTTGAATCAGAAACAAATGAGAACAGCTCAGCGCAGGCAGAAGAGTTATGCAGAGAACCGGAGGAAGGATCTATCTTTCGAGGTAGGTGATCATGTTTTTCTCAAATTTTCACCATGGAAAAGTGTGATGCGATTTGGTAAGAAAGGAAAGATGAGTCCCAGGTTCATTGGACCATATGAAATTCTGGAGAGAGTTGGATCAGTTGCATACCAAGTGGATTTACATCCGAGTTTATCTCAGGTACACAATGTTTTTCATGTCTTGATGTTGAGAAAGTAAATTCCAGATTCATCTCATGTTTTGAGCCTAGAGGTAGTTCAGTTGGAAGAGAATATCTCTTATGAAGAACAACCAGTCCAGATTCTTGACCTAAGAGAGCAAGTGTTGAAAAATAAGGTAATTCACCAGGTAAAGGTTTTATGGAAAAACCATATGGTTGAATAGGCAACACGAGAATCTGAAAATGCAATGAGGGATAAATACCCCCACTTATTTTGATAAGTGAATAAAATTGAGAGGAAGAAATTCCCAAAAGGGGGGAAGGATGTAACATCCCAAGTAAATAAAGAATAAATCATTTTCATATATTTGTGAATTAAATATTAATTTTACTTTAAAGAGGTTTCTATGTTCGTTAGCATACCCGATACGCAACAAAGAGTTTCTTTGAAATCTTACGTTGCACACTAGTAATAAAATAATATTATTTTAAATGGTAGTTAACACGTAGCCATTGCATTAGCGGGAATGAATATAAATAACTAAAATATGATTATATATGTTTTTTTAAATGTTTTTATATTTACCCAATAAAAGATAAAGGCTTAAAATAAGAAAATAATTCAATTTTAGGCATAGATACTCTAATATTCACTAAAGGCCCACTTATCGCCTTTTCATAGATAAAATTTTTTAAATATAGTTTTGGTCACTCTTATACTTTCTATTGGACCAAATAAAACTCTACTTTAGAATCGGGACATCAAAATTTTCTTTGTGTAGATTTTTGGTATTTTTCCGATAAAGTTCATTTTTTTAATGAA
The DNA here is from genome assembly GCA_963277665.1 of Viscum album. NCBI lineage: Eukaryota > Viridiplantae > Streptophyta > Magnoliopsida > Santalales > Viscaceae > Viscum > Viscum album. The sequence goes on from OY728128.1 coordinate 530,515,997, forward strand.
TAGTGAAAAATGTAGTATTTTAATTCAAAACCACTTTTTAATATAATTTATTTATATGATAAAATTATCTTTTGAATTGGTTTTAAAGTAAAATTAGAATACATTTTTACCATTAAATCCAATAGTGGTCGTTGGAATTAATTTCACTTTGAAATCAGACTTAAACTAGTGTCAATCTTTTGATACTTATTGTTTCATAAAAACACAATATTTGCTCTGACAGTAGGAATTAATTATTAAATTAATTAATTCAACTTAAATGTTTTTAATTTTTTAAAATAGAAATCAATTTTGAATTCGGAATATCAAATATATCTTAGGGTGAATTTTTGGTATTTTTCTGAAAAACATCAATTTTTGATGAATAGTGAAGCCACTATGTGGTACTTAAAAAAACTAATCTTTCGTTTAAATGAAATTTTACCACCTTTGTGTTTTGAATTTCAAAAATATGACATACGTGGTTGTCATTAAGAAGTAAAATGTGGTTCAATGGGATTAAAAGAATTTTTTGGTGAATAGTAACTTTTATGTTTTTAATCGCGATTAGAGGTAATTAGTGTGGTTTAAGGTAAAAATAATGTTTTAATATTATGAAATGACCTAGACCCATGTCCTACCCTCATTGGATGTGTCATGGCCGACCAGGAAAATCCATGGGTCAACTTTGGGACCCCATGGAGCCACTTTGGTAGGAAACTGACATTAATACCTTTTTATTTAAAGTTAAAATTAAAATGTCACAAACATGTGTTGTTTTACTAAAACAATTTTTACATGGGGTTATACAAGTTAGAGTTTTGACTATAACTATTAATTATAAATCTTAAAAGTTTTCCTACATCATGATATTTTTTTTTATAATTTTTATACATTAAATAAATTAAATTATTTATGACACCATGATGATGCAGCGATTACCTCATTTTTTAACGATTTAAATAAAATGAAAATATAATGTAAACTCTAAGAAATAAACTTGTCAAAAACCTATTGGATGGGTATATTTCCAACCCCTATCACCTTATCCTAGAATTATATCAATGTGGGACTTTTTAAATCCGAAACTCATTTTAAAATAAAGTAACATTTCTTTACTTTCCAAGAGTGCCCCTCCTCTCCTCTTAAAAAATGACCCCACCTCTACCTCCTTAACCACACTTCCAAAGTCATTGGATCGGCCAAACCCTACCCATTTTGTCTCTCCACATCCCTCTTTTACTCCTTGAAGCCTCAATTTGGTCAGAAGTATTCCCAAGGAAGCCTTTTAGCTCAAATCAAAAAGAGTTACCCGTTTAAAGGTAGTGTTTTCTCTTGTGTTCTTTTGTTTTATTTTGCTTCTCCAACCCCCTAAACTCTTTTTTATTTATTTTGTAACAGAATCAGTATCCTAAATATACTAGGATGTTTTTATAAGAAGTATTAGAGCTACACTTGCACACACCTTCATCTAATGGTTAAAGAACACACTATTTCTGTGGATGGCGAATTTCTGCCTCTCGAAACGATGATTGTTCAACACTCATATAACACCTTCAAAGGTTGCCATTAAGATGTCACTATATTTATATATGATATATAATATGTTTATGTTTTCCTTAATCTTCTGTATTTTTCATTTATGGCATACCTTTATGGCATCCATTATGGGTATATGCGGTATCTTCATTTTAGGAAGTGCGGACTACCGCCCCCTCAAAGTGATTTGATTCGTTAATGCCATATGTGGGACGTATAAAGGATGGATTTAAAGTTATTATATATGATGTTATACTGGAATTATAATATACCTTTATATAATTATTATTTCATTCCATTAATGTATGAAATAGAAATGAAAGTAGCGTTCATGCGTACGTACGGCTTACCGTCTCCATGAATGGTGCATTTCATTTCTTATCCCCAAATGTAATGTACTATTATAAGTACATATACATAATGGATATATATGATGTATGTTGCATCTAAATTTTTAATATAATTCTGGAATTAATATATACATATCTCTCTTTTAGTTTTAATTCCATTAATATGACATAGAAATGAATGTAGCGTTCATGCGTACGTACGACTTACCATCTCCATGAACGGTGCATTTCATTTATTACCTATAAATAATTATGTAATATTATAAATAAATGTATATGATGGATATATATGATATATATGATATCGAAATCATGAATATCATTCTGGATATAATGAATATTTGACCACACAAACAACTTGTAATTGTAATAAGTCCACTTTCGACTTAAGAACCAAATATCGACAAAACAAACATTATTAACATAAATGATTACATAATATTTATAAAATGGAAAGAAGTGATATAAAAGGAATAATGAACTTGAAAAAGGTTCCTAATAATGTATAAATTAACTCAAGTTTATTATTCAGGACATTAAAGAATGATCGAGTCAAGTCGGACCCGAGGTAAGGGACTTCGTCTCAATCTCCATTCATTGAGGCATACTTCGTTTTATACACAACTTTCTTTTATACGGTGTATAAACCCCTTTGACTTTTACTTTTATACAAAAGGAATATTTTTCTATGAATCGTTTTAGTAAATGACAAAAATGAATGTTTGTTTTAATGTACGCGGTGACAACGACCCTTTTTCCGCCACCGTGAGTGTTATTTAGTCTTTGGATTCCTCAACAAGCCGTAATGTTTTTTTAAAATTAAATAAATACCATATACTGTTTTATGTATTTTGGTATTGAAAAGGGTTTTTTATAATGGATTTGTTATTTCAATATATTTAAGTGATATATTATGATCAAAGTGTGGAAATTTTTTCTTTCCATTATATTTGTTTTATGTCTTATGATTTTATAATGGTACTTGGACATTTGACGGGTGGTTACGTGATAAAACATATGACTTTTGGTGCCATGAATACCAGGATGAGTGGTTATGTTATAAACTCCAATTCATTGGGTATGGAAGTCGGCCGTATGGCTATTCAATTAAGTGATATGTGTGGAAGTCGACCGTATGGTTATTCCATTTAAGTATGTTTATGTCCCAAGTTACCTTTATATGTTATGTGATCTTTATATGGGTTTTATGGTAATATTTGTGTTACAAAAGGGTAAGTAATGATCTTTTATTCATTGAATAGTTTTTAATACTTCATAAAGGTGAGAATTATTACTTTGATAAAGTATACATGGTTTACTTGTTGTTTTGAAAAACTAACAGTTTTCATTCATTGTGTATCTCTTACTGAGCTTTTTATGCTGACCCCAAGTTTTTTTGAAATTTATTTCATAGGAATTAATGTGGAATAGGGTCAAGGATGGGATCAAGGGAAAGTCATACTATCTAAAACATGGAACTAGTCATGTTTCTTTTTAAGAGTTTTAATTTTATTTAAGCTTAGTAGAAGTTTCTACTTTGTAATCTTTTGAGATGTAATAGTCATGTCCTAATTCTCTAAAACTCTAAATCGTGAAAAGATCCTCAATGTGAATTATTCATTTAATTAAATATTAATTAAGGTTTAAGGTCGGGGCCTTATAGATTAAATTACACAGTAAGCATTCGTATGAGGTGATACGTCAATGTGGCATCAACTTCTTTCTCTTGGGTGTGTTGACCCGTTGCTAGACAGTAATCTTGGACTTTAGGCAAGCCCACCTAATGCCAATGAGAAAGAGGCCTAGAGGGTCACACACTATGTTTATCCAAGTATCTCAAGTTGAATAAAGATTATTCCCGTATGTAGTTTAATAATTATTCAAGGAAGCCTAAGTTGTTTTAAATGATGGAGGAAAAATAAAATAAAACAAGTACACGCCGTGTATTATTAAATGTACATGCTATGTAGTTTTATTTTGGAAAGGAAATGAATAAATGAAAACAAGATATACACGCCGTGTACATTTAATGTACACACCATGTAGTTTTCCTTGAAAAAAAAGTACACGCCGTGTATTTATTATTACACGCCGTGTAGTTTTTCCAGTCGGGATTTTGAGGATAAAATATTGTTTTAAATGATATTTATTATAATCAGTGTGGGTGCATGTCAAGGAATTATTTATTCAACATGGGGGTTTTAAATAAGAGTCAATGAAATAAATAAAATGCATAACATGTTTATATATTGTCATAACTCTATAACCCCACACACCTGATTATAAATATCCTCACAACCCCAACTCTTTTCCAACACACAAGAGAATCGTTGTGCACAACATCTCTAGAGAATTATTTCAAGGCCGAAAGAACCTATTCCTCCAAGAACGCTCACAATACCGAGAGAGATCCTCTTCCATCGGATTAAGACGATCTAAGGAGAATAACACAAGCAATGGCTTCTCCACGCTAGCACCTGAAGATTCCTTTAGAAACGTCCATAGATACGAGGTACACGTATGGGTCACCGCTAGAGGGAGTCTACAATTGGTTTCTTCGACGCAACGACGGATCACATTGACAACATGATCAAGAACATCAACGAAGAAATAACACCCAAAAGTTATTTATTTATAATTAATTAAATTAATTATAAACAACCTGTAATGATCCTTGTTTGTGGTTCCGGGACAAACCATCTTCTCTATCTCTTTCTGTGATTTGATCCATGGAGACTGGCATTTATCGTCGTATTGATCCCGGATTGATCATTGCTAATGACAAAAAGACAAGTGGGCACAACCACCCATGCACTTCCGCTTCCCCCAGAACCTTCAGGGTTAAAGTCATTCATACACTTGTTTGATTTTTTATAAGAAGTTTATAAAGGAATCTTTCCGTCGTTTTCTAAACAAGGTCCTATTTAAACTTTTCGACAGAATTAAGGTAATAATGTCTTTTTTAACTTATATGGTGGGTGCAGCTATTTTCGGTCATTATAAAATCGTCGAAGCTTCCCTTAGAAGCGTATAAAAATATTTTCAAAGTAAATGTTTTCTATTATAATTATGTGACTTTTAAATGATTTCAAAAGAGGAGATATTTATCTCAAATAGTTTTGATTTCATATATGTCAACATCCTTTGATGGATTTTATGCTTATTTGTTGTTGATTCATTATGATACAAAACTTCCATATTTTATTGAAGGTTTTGTGATATGTTTGACTGTGGATGTTTTATTTTTATAACATTCATGGTTTATGGAGAAATTATTGACATTTCGTATGCTAGTTTTAATATGAATGTTTTTGTTATGTTTGAACCTATTCATATGAGGAATGTATTAGACTTAATAAGTGTCGTGTGGAGCCCACTATAGATCCTAGATGCATCGGTAGGTCTAATGAGACAAACTAGTGTCTTGGCATAAGGCCTTGACAATATATTATTTTTAGTCTTGGCACAAGGCCTTGAATATGTGGTAATGATAGTCTGGCATTATGCATTCCATCATTTTGAAAGTGGTTATTGATATTGCAAGTTATTATTCGACTAGTAGAATATCCATGTGAATATGTAAATGACATTATATCATTTTATCTTTTCCATATTATACTGGAGTTCATGTTTAAAAGGCTTTTGTTTTAGATATAAGTTTCCTTAAATGTTTATGTTTATTTATGAAAGTTTCCTCTATATTGTAATCTTTACTGAGCATCTGAGCTCACCCCCATTCAATGTTTTAATTTTCCCCAGGTGGTGAAGAAGTATTTTATGAATGAACTGCAGGGATAGTATGAGGGGATATGAAGACAATATGTTGATGTAGTTTTTTTTCACTTTATGAAGTAATGTAAGACTTATGAATATATCTAGTGATTCCAAGGATACTAAACTAATCAGTCTTTCAAGACTTGATCTTTTTTGATCATTCCATTATTATGTAATAATGCACCGACTCTGGGTAACTGGGGTCATAGCGTTACAGTTGGTATCATAGGAAGTTTAGTACTAACCTTGGAAGCTTGATTTATGTAAACTCTGATTAGAGCACATAGACCTAAGATTGTTTTTGAGGATTAGTATAGAATAACATCCTAGAATTTTGGTAAAGTATAGATTTTGTGTATTTTATGAGCAATACATCCCAGTCTGGATACGAGCAGGTAGAGGCGGCTCTGGCACAGATGTACCTAGGAGTGAAAACTCCGGCAAGGAGTTTCAGGCTTGACCCGGGGTATCCTGGTACATGACAATGGGCCTTGCGGCACTCTTGGTTACGACACTTCTGGGGGATATGATTAGGATAATTCAAGATTTATTTACAAACCATTATGAAGGGTTTATGAGTATATAATTTCTCAAAGAAAACATTTTTATGATTATGGATTACATCCATAAACTGTTCAATTTATGTTAAGTGTTTTTCAAGTTTATTACTATGTATTTCGACTCATAAACTAATCTAGTTTATGAAATTATTTAGAAATGGATCATAGTGGAAGGAATGCAAATAGTATCAATGCATGCAATCCATGTAGGGATTTCCCTCCTGCTCAAGATAATTATAGTGGAGCTGGTGATAAAACTTGTGCTGATTAGCTTATCACCATACTGGGCCAACTCACTCATGTTATGAATAATAACCTTACTCATATAGAGCACCTTGATTCGCAACATGGAGGATTAATGTTATAATGATTCATGAGGAAACAACCACCAACATTTAATGGGGGTAAAACTAAATGAGTAGCTGAGCAATGGATAAATTCCCTAGAGAAAATATTTCAGGCTTTAGGGAGTAGTGAAAGGGAAAACGTTGTCATGGCAGTTTACCGCCTCACTGAAGATGCTGATCAATGGTGGTAATTGATTAAAAATACAAAGGAAGATGAAGAAGTATGAATTATGGAATGTAGAGAGTTTAAAGATATTTTCTTATAAAAATACTTTCCTCATGACCATCGAACAGATATGAAAAGACAATTCCTGAGTCTGAGGAAAAAGGAGGACGAGAATGTTGCACAGTATGAGTTTAACTTTACAATGTTAGGAAGGCATGCTACAGATTATATACATAACACATGAAGTAATATTGATCATTTCGTTGATAGGTTAAAACCATTTATCTGTCGAGAATTGGTCTCACAATCCTTCTCATTGTACGAAGACATTATCTCATGTGCTATTAAGACGGAAAAAGAATTATCTAAGTCTTACGACTTTAAAGTAAAGCAAGAGAAGAAGATAACAGTGGAGAAAGAGATAGATAAAGGGAAAAATGGAAACAAGGATTTTCCATTATGTGATAACTGTGGTAAGAAACACCCCAGTACTTACCTAAAAGGAATGAGAGTTTGTTATAAATATGGAGAAAAAGGTCACCAGACTCGTGATTGCAAGGGAAAGAAAGAGGCTGTTAATGTTGAATGCTACAATTGTAGAGAAATGGGGTATTATGAAATTGAATTCCCTAAGCACCAAGGAAACTTATCTCAGAAAAGGCCAAGGGAGCAAGGCCAAACTTATGCTATTACTACAGATGAAGTGGAATAATTATTGTATTTGTGTTTTTGGACTCAATAATTATATTATGGTTATAAGAATAATGTGATATATATAAGGATTGTATTACAGTACATGTGGTTTACGTTAAGGTTTTAATTTGATGAAGGTAATCATATTTTCAGTATGTGACAATAACAGAAAATTTACTTTGTTTGGGGAATCTGATGTTACAATTGATTTGGGAATTTAGAGACCTTTTAGACAGAGTCTGGATAGAGGTATTTTGGATAACTATAAAGGTTGGAATGGATTAATTTGAAATTTGGATAGAATTTTTTAAGTTTAAAACATTTTTGAAGATTATTTTTGGAATATTATTAGGAAAAGGACAACCTACAGGTTGGGGTATAACCCATCGCGTTGGACAAAGCTGCTGGAATCGAACCCAGAACCATAGTTCGACATGCCTTTCTTACCAACCACTAGCCTGTAGGAAGTCCCTGGTTATTAAAAAATAGTTTTCCTAATCTAAATGGTATGTGTTAATATTTGGATCCTTTTACGATTAGGATAAATATAATATTTTTGAGTTCTATTATCTTTTTGAGTGAGAGATGGGTTTGTGGTAAAAATTTATTAAAGAATAAATGTCTACATTACATGTATGTATATTTCCTTACGTTCTTAGTAAATATCATAAATAAATTCATCAACTTTATGAAAGTAAACTTAAAACAAAAACGTTGTCGGTTAACTTTTCTTAATGGGGAATAAATGACCATTTAACCAATCACATGTTTGTGATTTTCTTGTAGTTAACTTTATCCTAATCCTGTTTTCTACAACTCTCCATCAGACCTTAATGGTTTTTTCTCCTCCATGTCCATGTTTTCATATAATCTTAGTATGGGCTATCTCGGGTGACCTTTGTACTTCTCTTTCTTTATTTTAAAGTTATATTTTTATTAATCGTATTTCCGATATGAATTTTACAAAATGGTATTTTCTATTTTCAACCTTTTATTTTTGATGAACATTTTCAAATTTTGAGGATGAAATCTATTGAAGGAGGGGAGAATGTAACACCCCAATATTCCACGATACGCTTCTCTTTCAATAATGCAATAGCTTGAATTGTACGAAAGTTCGAGATTCTAACACACTGAGACCAATCAAAGAAGCCATTATGAATAGTAATACCCACTTTTTGAATTAAATAAATTATATATTTCAAAATGGACTTCATTTTTTGGATTCGGAATATCGAAATTAGCCTAATTTGAATTTTTGGTATTTTTCTGAGAACATCCAATTTTAGATGAATAGTGAAAGATACTTAAAAAAATTTTTAATCAAAATAATTTATAGTGATAAATTATAATATTGAGTGGTTTTAAAGTATAATTAGAATATAATTTTACCATTTTATCCAATGGTGGTCATTAGAATTAATTTCACTTTGAAATTGGACATAAAAAATTGTCAATCTTTTGATAGATATTGTTTCTTAAAAACACGCTATTTGTTTTTACAACGAGAATTAACTATATAGTTTCTTAATGAAACTTATATGTTTTGAATTTGGTAAAATAGACATAATTTTTGAATTTGGAATATAAAATATAGCATAGGGTGAATTTTTGGCATTTTTCTAGTAATGTTGATTTTTTAATGAATAGTCAAAAATGTTGTATTTTAATTCAAAACTGCCTTTTCATCCAATTTATTTATATAGTTAGATTTTCATTTTAATTGGTTTTAATTTATAATTTAATTATTTTTTTATCACTTAATACAATTTTGTTCATTGGAAGTAATTTCACTTTGAAAACGAGAGTTATTTTTAAATTAATTACTGAAATTTTTGTGTTTAGAATTTGGTAAAATGGATTCCATATTTGGAGTCAGAAGGTCCAAATTATTTAATTAAGATTCTTTTGTTTTTGGACATTATGAATAGTAACAACGACAATTATCTTTAATTATCATGATTAATTAGTAATCGGGTAGTTAAGGGTAATTAAATAATATCATAATAAAATAAAATGTCCCCAAAATGTGTTCTAATGCTATTGGTTTTGTCTTGGCCAACCATGGTATGCCTTTTTCCAACTTAGGGACCCGATGGAATCACTTTTGTGTGATAGTGACATTTTATCATTTTATTTTTTAAAGAAAGGAAAATATAACAAAAGTATGTAACACCTACTTAAAATAATTTTAATTTTGACTAAATAAATGATATCTTAGACTATAAATAGTAATTGGAAATATAAAAATATTTCCTACATCATGGTATTTTTTTATAATTTTTAGACATTAAATAAATAAATTTATTAATGACACCATGTGATGCAGTGATTACCTCATTAATGAACGATTTAAATAAAATGAAAAGATAAGGAAAAATATAATACTTAAACTTGTATAAAGCCTATTTTATGGGTGTATTTAGAACCCTTATCACCTTATCCTCTAAATATATCATTGTGGGACCTTTAAAATCTGAATAGCATTTCATAATAAAGTAACAGTTCAATCTTTCCAAAAGATCCCCTCCTCTCCTCTTATAAAAGGCCCCCACCTCTACCACCTTATTCACACCTTAAAAGCCATTTTTATAGGAAAAAATCTGCCCAAATACCCTCTCAACTCTCTTCCCTTTATCATAGAAGCATTACCATAGGCAGAAATCTCTTCAAGAAACCCTTTTGGTTCAAACCAAGGGGAGTTACCCGATTTAAAGGTAATTTATTCTCTTATGTTCTTTTGTTTTATTTTGCTTCTCCAACCCACTAAAATATTTCTATTCCTTTATTTTGTAACAACAAAAGTATCTTCAACATACGAGGATGTTTTTATGAGAATTATTTTATTTACACTTACACACACCTCCGTCTAATGGTTAAATAACATATTGTTTCTCTGAGTGGCCAATTACTACCTCACGAAACGATGATTGTTCAAACTTCTTTTAACACCTTTAATGGTGGCCATTAAGATGTCACTATATTTATAAATGGTATATATTCTGTTTATGTTTTCCTTATGCTTCTGTATTTTTCATTTATGGCATACCATTATGGTTTCCACTATGGGTAAACGCGATAATTTCATTTTAGGAAGTGCGGACTACCGCCCCCTCAATGTGATTTGAATCGTTAATGCCTTATGTGGGACGTATAAAGGATTGAGATAATTATGTAATATATTTTATTATACTGTAATTATAATATACCTATGTATCATTATGTTTTCATTCCATTAAAGTATGAAATAGAAATAAAAGTAGCGTTCATGCGTACGTACGACTTACCGTCTCCATGAACGGTGCATTTCATTTCTTATCTCCAAATGTTATGTACTATTATAAGTGAATATATATAATAGATATATATGATAAATATTACATATAAATGATGAGTATCATTCTGGAATTATAATATATATATATATCTTTCATTTAGTTTTAATTCCATTAATATGAAAAATAAATGCAAGTAGCGTTCATGTGTACGTACGACCTACAGTCTCCATGAATGGTCCATTTAATTTTTTATCTCCAAATGTTATGAAATAGTATAAAATGAATATATACTGGATATATATGATATTTAAATCATTAATACTATTCTATAGATGATGTAATTATAACTACATGGACAATTCTTTTCAAACAAGTTCATTTTTTTCTCAAGTTCCAAGGATCAACAAAATGACCGTTATTAAATTAAATGATTACATAATGTTCACAATATGGTAATAAGTGATGTAAAATGAATAATTAATCTGAAAAATGTTCTTAAGAAAATATAAATTAACTATAGTTTATTATTCCAGAGATTAAAGAATGATCGAGTCAAGTCGGACACGAGGTAAGGGTTAATTCTACAACCTCTTCTTTATTCAAGGTTGTTTATATGTAATTATCTACAAGGACCTCTTTATCATCCACATCAATGTTTCTTAAAAATGTCCTTCAAAACATTCTTACTATTTTACATAATATGGGTTAAAGACATTTATACCCTTTCTTGACTTTTTATAAGATGTTTATAAAGTAATCTTTCCGTCGTTTTCTAAACAGGGTCCTTTTTAACCTTTTCGACAGAATTAAGGTAAGAATATCTTTTTTAACTTATACAATAGGTGCGGCTATTTTCCATCGTTATAAATTTATCCAAGCTTCCCTTACAAGATTATAAGAATATTTTCAAAGTAAATGTTTTATTTTATAATTATGTGACTTTTAAATGATTTCAAAAGAGTAGATATTTCTCCCAAATAGTTTTGATTTTATCTATGTGAACATCCTTTGATGGATTTTAGGATTATTTGAAGTTGATTCATTTTGATACAAAACATCCTTTTTTTATTGATGGTTTTTTGATATGTTTTACTATGGATGTGTTATTTTTATACTATTCATGGTTTATGGAGAAATTATTGACATTTCGTATTCTAGTTTTAATATGAATGTTTATGTTTTTTTTAAACCTATTCATATGAGGAATGCATTGGACTTAATAAGTGATGGGTGGAGCCCGCTATATCTCATCGATGCATCAGTAGGTCTCATGAGAAAAACTAGTTTCTTGGCATAAGGCCTTGAAAAAATGTTATTTGTAGTCTTGGAACAAGGCCTCGACTATGTCGTTATGATAGTATGTCATTATGCATTCCATCATTATGAAAGTGGCTATTGATAATGCTTGTGATTATTCGACTAGTAGAATATCCATGTGAATAAGTAAATATAATTATTTCATTTTAACTTTTCCATATTTTTCTGAAGTTCAAGTTTAAAATGATTTTGTTTTAGTTATACATTGCCTTAAATGTTTATGTTTATTTATGAAAGTTTCCGCTATATTGTCATCCTTACTGAGCATCTGATCTCACCCCTTTCAATGTTTTAATTTTTCCCAGGATGTGAAGAAGTATTTTATGAATGACCTGCATGGATAGTATGAGGGGATTTGAATACAATATTTTGTTGTATTTTTTTTCACTTTATGATGTAATGTAAGACTTATGAATATATCTATTGTTACCAAGGCTACGAAACTAATCGTACTTTCGAGACCTGATCTTGTGTGATCATGAAATTATTATGTAATAATGCACCAACTTTGGGTTACTCAAGTCGGGGCGTTACAATTTTACACTTTTTGTTGGTTGTACACAAAGAGTTTGTGTGGTTATGATGATTTTTTTTCAAATTTATTTAGAGTGTGTATATAAAGTGAATTTGTGTGGAATGATTTTTATTTTTTTTGTTATTCAGAAAATATTTATTAATGAGATTAAAATAATATTATAATAAAACCCATAAACATTTTGCGATGGAAGAGATATGATGTGGTGATGTGCTGATGGAAAATAGTTTTATATCATTTCAAAATTTTAGGTAACTATCATTTTGATTATTTATCAATTATTATTATTTTTTAATATTTGAAATTCCACATGGGTTGTATCAGATGTCTACATATATATGAGTTCATGTCTTCCATGGAGTTTTAACAATGATAATTTCATATTTTCAGCACTAAATTCATCACATTTTTGTGGAAATAGTTCTTGAGATTTCAAAATATAGTTTTAATATTCATGTAAAATACTCAAGTGGATTACATATATTTTTTTTTGTAGGATACTAATGTTATCACTAATATATAAAAACATTTTTGTTATATTTCACATGGATCTAGGATATCCTATTGGTCCATTGATAATCTGAGGGAATGAATAATGATCGGATAATGCGAACTCTATCACGTTTAATCCAACAAATTTGAGGGATATTATCGATAATGAGATGTAATTTTAGTGTCTATTTTTTCCAAGTGAATGTGTTTGTGAAAAGGTTAGTTTTTAAGTTAAATTCGCATAAAATATCTTGTCTTCTATTCTAAACCCATAGATATATTTTTTAATTTATGAATTCAATTTAAAATCAAGTAAATCATATTAATTAATATTATAAAAAGTTAATTTGGAGGCATTAGAGAGTGTATAATTTTTTACTGATGAGTTAGTGATATTGCTGTATGTTTTTTAGTTTTGTAGATAAGATCATGCCATAATTTATACCATCTTATTGTAAGATTTAATTGTAAGATTAAAATGTTTTTAAACCAAAAAACATCCTTCCATGATGACATGTTTAATTATATAATTTTTTTCTTGAACCTAAAGATGAATTTTTTATCCATATTGAAATTCCAATCTAACAAATGTTTGTAAGATGAGATTTAGTTTGGTCAAACTATTTATGTGAGTAACTACATTTCATATTAATAGAGTATTTGTTCGTATGGTATATTGGGACTTCTCATAATTCATATTTCAATGAAATTTAATACTCTAAAATAAAATTTGTATACATTAATATTCTAATGATAAAGGAAATGCTGAAAGGCCCCTATTTGTCCAAAAATTGATTTTGTGGGTATTCATAGATAACCTAATGGTTTACATCATAAATAATATAATTGAATCCAATGGTAATGGTTTCACTACAATTTATATAGTATTGTACTTATTTATGTCCATGTATATAATTTGTTTTATTGGATAATATAATTCAATTAGTGAGTCATGATCGTATACAAATATAGTATTAAAGTCCCTAAATAATATCCAAGGGTGACAATAAGGTTTATTTTGATCATATCCATCAAAATTAAGTGGGAGACATTAATTTTATTTTTTTATGGAATTAAAATTTTAAATTAATATTTCTATTAAATGATGAACACTTATTTAATGGTATAAAAAATTAGAAAATAATAAGAGTAAATCAAATAATTAAAACAATGCTAATATTGTATTTTAATATAAAAAGTGGGAAAAAAACACTGTTTCTTACTATAAAAAATAAAATTTATGATGGTTTTGGGAATTGTGGTGGAGGAAATATAATTGAAGTTTAATATAGTTGAAGAATTATAATTTTTATCATATTAAATTTTAATTTTTTACAGGGATAATATTACAAAATTATTGATGACACATTGTGTGTTATGAGAACTAGGTTAAACTTTAATTATTTAATCCATATTTTTAAGATTAGTGGATCATGTTATCATGGGTTTATTAAAACCCTATTAAAGATATATCAATTTATGTTAAATCATTATTCATTTTATATTTGTATAAGTTAAATGGTTTAAATAATTTTTAATAGCTTGTAGTCATTCACATAAACAATAGATTTTGGTTCTTCCTAGGTAAAAAACCTAAAGAAAAAATGAATAACTAATTAAATGACTCTTATTAAATTCATGAATTTATTTAATTTTTTCAAATTTAGAATTGTAATTATTTTATATTTTAATGAACGTAAATTTAATGATTTGTATTTTTTCAAATAAATCCCTTTAATTTTGAATTTGAGTTAATTATGAATTTTTGTGTTTTTCATGGAACATAATTACAAAATAGACAAGAAAAGAATTTTTTCATCATAAGAATAAATACTAGATATAAAATTATATAATTCTTCCAAAACTATTATAAAATGGATTGGATGTTCTTGATATGATAACAAATAGGTTGTTCGATAGTAATAAAAATACACTGATATAAATGATTGATAAAAAAATGGTAATGATGTAAAAACTCATAGTGAAAATATTTTATCACATTCAGAGAAGGAATTAATGTAATTAATATATATATTATTATATAAATTTCTATTTTTAGGACATTAGAGAACATATAAGATTGAAATGTTATGCAGGAAGATCCAAAAAATATATTTGGTGTAAGGTCCCGACATTATGTAGAGGTACACACTTGTTTAATATTTGGTTAATATTATTTTGTTTTGTTTAATGAAGTGGTTATTGGGTTTATGGGATGTTTCAACTGTTACCTGAGGGTTTAGTACACGAATGGAGATGAAAAGAGGCAAAAAATTGTGCAACGCACTGTTGGAAAATGGTTAGTACTAATCATGCACTTTGCTAGAGAAACCATGCATCCATACCTCCTCTTGGATAGACATTTCATCCTGATCACCAATCGGTTTTTCAAACCCTGAAGGTGCTCCCTAGAGACCTTGTTTCTTGGAACCTATTTAATATATGGAGTAACATTGTTTTTCAGAGTTTAGGAAACCATACGGCCAAACATTTTGGCCAACAGAAGTGGTGATTTCCAATTTTTCCCTCTCAGGATGAAATAATTATCTGCCAAGTTCCTCCCTTATTCCTCCAAAAATAGATTGATATATAAACTAAACTCACTAAGACTTCCATGTTATTATTATACATTGATCAGTAGGCCTTTGGAGTGTCTTTGGGTGAGAATCGAAGCTCCGAGTATATCTACACCTCAATTTCCATCCATTTTCTGGAAGAGGGTTGGTGTGTTGTTTTATCTCCTTCTAAAGGAGTAAACCCTTTTTTAGGGTTTTCAATATTATACTAATTGAGGAATATTTATTATAATCAGAAGTTTATTTTTGATGATATTTTTTATACGATCATGAGGTAGGTGGTCAGAAAGCCTTTTTTCCAAAGTCTTGATGTGATACATGTGTACCTGGGGCTACCCATGGGGTACGCCAAACCCTTGAGAATGGTGAAATGAATTAGTAAATATTGAGTTCTGGAAATTATTTTTATTAATGGTTATGAATTGGTATTTAGCTAATTGGCATGGTTAAGAGGATGAATGTAATGCTAATATGCTTTCAGTGTGAATGGCCTTGGTGGATTTTGAAAATGGTTAAAATGACATGTGATGGATTTTGATCCACATATGGTTTTAATTGATGGGAAATGATTCCATGAAAGTGGGTAATGTTTTAGAAGAAGGTTTTTATCTCAAAATGATTTTAAATGGGGTTTTATTTTTATATTAAAAATTATTATTGAAATTTTGGGTGGTCCACTTGTTGTGAAAATACTTAATGGTTTATTTTAAAATGGTTTAAAATGGAAATGAAATCCTTGGGAGCTGGTTTAGTTTTTCAAAGTGGAATACTCATGTTTTAAAGGGTGGATTAAAGAATATTTTAAATGATTAATTTTAAATATGTGTTATAATGGATCATGAAACAGAGTTGATGTTAATTGTTGTATAATTTTTAATATGTAATAATGGGGAATTTGGTATTTTGTGAATGTGTTAAGCAGGTTATGAGAAGTAAATGGTATATGTGTTTAATGAGTTATGGTTTGTAAATGGTATATGTGTTAAATGGTTAAATAATATTTTGAATTTTTCTTATTGGTAATATGTATGAGTTGGGTATTGGACTAAGGATCTACTCCCTTGGGTCAGACTAGACAGATGCTTTAGGCCCCACTAATGTATTGACTGAGTTAGGTTGTTAGGTTGAGGATCTATGCTCATATCTTAAATACTATGGATTCCCAATATTAGGGAACATAGATTTATTCTCTTGTATCACCTACATTTTCATGTTTAGTCTATTTTACTAAGGCTCTATGTTATTAACGTTGGCATGATTTGGATTGTCGGACTGAGGCTCTACACACCCAAGCATATTTACAAGGCGTAATCATTAAACCAAGGCTCTAAGGTAACTTTATGCATGGTTTTTTAGGTAATTACCCATTGTGATGAAAATTATGTAACCCCTTATGCAATGGATTTCATATTTGGTGAGACTAGAGTTAGTTCAATTAGTTGGTTCACCCATGAAAACAAAAATGATAAAATAGTTATTGATAATGTTTTAATTGTGTTATAAATTTCTTTATTAGCTAGATTATTTAACATTATTTATATATATATAGTAATCAGTAGATTAGTTATTTCTTTATACATCGCTTGCGGTGTCCTACTATGTTTTACACACACCCTACTTGGGCTGCTGTGGAACCTGGACACCCAAGAAGATGCTACATATTTTCTTTTATAGTTTATGGACTATGGAATGATGATTTGTTTATGCATGGTCTCTTTTGTTGGATAATGGGAGGTTAAGGGTCAATTGGGACATAAATATATTTTTGGGATATTTTATGGTTTGAGGTATTAGAAATTTTATCTATATGACCACATGACATGTAGTGTTATCATCATTTTGTTATAGTATGTGTTACTGGGTTACATATTAGTTCTTGTTAGATTATATCGATTAATATTTCAGGTTGGTTATTTTTTATATTTATGTTACTTCTACTGTGGATTTACTCTAATTAGTGATTATAGTCCCATAATGTTGTTCTTAGACCCATGCCACTAGTCGGTAGCCTATGACATACACAGAGGTATGCTTGAGGTCATGTGGAAACATGACTCATGGAACTAGATATAATGGATTCTAGGATGGGGATATTATAATGTGGTATTATAGTGGGTGTATTTTTTATTACTATTTAGGAAGGGTAAATTTTAGACTATGTTCTTTTTCAGGCCTTGGTAATGATCTTACACATGGGTTCCTACATCCCCACATATGGGGGGAAACCCATATAAAAGGGGTGGGAATTGATGTTCTATTTTTTATCTATAGGCTTCATTTGGAAAGATAGAGTGTGTGATTTCATGCTTCATAAGAGGCAAATAAAATTGATCGGTCTTCTGTATGTTGTTTACGATTGATAGTTCTTTGGGACTCACATGTTAATAGATTAAATTCATTTTATGATTTAATATTATTGATATTTCCTTGAAATGGTCATTGATTATTTTTTTGAAATATAAATTTCAATAATGCTTTTAATTTTTAAATTTTGGGTTAATAAAGATATTTTTGATTGTTTAAATAATTGGGTTTTTTAAAATGGATTTTTTTAATTAGAACCCATTGGTTATAAATGTTTATGTTTAATTATTAATGGAAATGGTAAATTATGGAACATATAGAGACATTGGGAATTGGTAACTATATTTTTGTGATCAGACACTATGTATGTGTGATTGGGGATATAAGAGTTCCCTAGTTTGTAAACTTGGTTGTGGGTCATGAGACTTCATGGGGTTTAATGTATGATAATATAAATATATTCCATTTCTACCCTCTATAGGTATATGGCCTTGGATTATTATATATTTTTGGTAATGTGTGTGTGGTAACCCTTGTGGGATGTAACTGTGAAAGTCATGTTTTGGACCCCAGAGTTGGTGTTTTTCTTATAGTTTTTTGGGTGTATATGGGTATCCTTGGTGTTAATACCAGATTATATGTTCTCTAGGGTGTGTTAGACATAGTTTGTTTTGGATTGGGGGATGGAGTTAAATCTGTGAGCATCGAGTTGTTTGAGGTTTTATGTGTATGGATTATAGAGATACCTGATGGCCTTTTATAAATGTGACTCCAGTTTGGGGATTTGTTAACATTTGAATATTTAGGTGACCTATGAGAGAGGTCAGTTGGGGTTTCTAGTTCTTTTAGGTGTGTATTGAATAGGGAAACATTTTGGACTCTAGTAGTGGAACATAATGTGTGTTTCCTTCCGTGGGTTTAGCCTATAGGGATAAGTTAAATGTTTAATGGGTTTCGAGATGTCAATCAAGTTGTGGATATGATTCAAAAATATTAGAAAATTGAGGGTAACCTCAGAAGAGGTTATCCTAGTGCTATAGTTTCCAAGGAAGTTAAAGCATGGGTCCTTACATCCGAGGTATAATCAACACATAGTTGGTGCCATAATGTTTTTTGGGTAAAATTTCATCGTTATACCTTTTTATATTTTATAGAGAGTCACATGAGTGCATGTAGTTGGTTGCAAGTTTGGTTTCAAAAGGCTGAAGCATTTAGGCTTCTGACTCATTTGTTTTTCTGAAGATAAATGGTGGCCTTCATGTTTATTTTGGGTAGAGAAGACATGGGTGAATAAATCATTGATGAATTATTTTGTTATGGAGTTGACACTTGGGATGAGAGTGGTCACATAGTAGGTCTTTTTTGTAAAAATAGTTTGGTTTTTGGGTGAGATGTTGAGAATTCCTTGAGGTTTATGAGGATGAAAGGAGAGGAGGAATGGTCAGATGAGTAAGTAGGTGTTTGGGGAATGATTTGATGATATAATACTCATTTGATCTTGAGCCATCTTCAGTTTTTGGTTATAGAAAATTATAATTCCTTTAGGGTTTTGATGAGGTCCAGATGTGGGAATATATTGGGAAGTAATAATTCTATTGGGGATGGGATAATAGGTTGCTCAGGATAAGCCCATATCTTTATTATATGTGATCATAGTCAGAATAGCATGTTATTGATGGTACAATTTTGTGGTTGATCGGTGCGATGGATTGTTTTTTTTCAGTTGTGAATCACCATGTTCATGTTGGGAGAACCTAAGTGGAGTGATAACATTGGTACCAATAGAAATTTTCGAACACGACCAGTTTGTAGAGTTCATGAAGTGGTGGTGATTTTTTTTAGGCTATTCCACTATAGTTTTGGTGGTTGGGTGTTAATGAGATTTTGGAAATAAGGAAATCATAAGAATATTTATATGTTAAAGTGTTCCAGTAGTTGGACGTAAAATTAGTTGTGGATATTTTGTGGTGGTGTCTCTTGATAGATTCTTAAAATACCTAAATTTTTTGACAATCATGGACAATTTCTTGATATCAACTAGGTTATGCTAATAGATATCTTGATCTATTCATAACTACCTAAAAGTGATTAAGGTTGACCTGAGGCCACATAGAGGTTTTTCTGATGTAGAGGTATGTGTGGATTAGCATGGTTAGAAGAACATTATTGAAATTTTAAAGGTGGGGACTTTTGGATAGAAAAAATGTTGATGAATTTAATGAGTTCCATTCTTTGAATTCGAGAACAAGTAGTGGGTGATTTTTTTTTGTGTTAGTGGATGTCAGACGTCAACCTCAATGTTTTTGGGTTCATCTTGTGATCAATGTATGATCCATGGTGGTTAAAATTACTATATGAAAGTGGTGGAACTAATACTCCTAAGGCGGGGAGTAGTATTTCAGTCATGGATGTGTGTCTGAGGACAAGGATTGGATGTAGTATAATTGTTATTCCAATATGAACCATTTTTGAAACATGTTTGTATTCATTAGGGAAGCATCAATGGGTCTTGGATTTAGTGGTTGAACTAGCTAAGCATTTTATTTGGGATCTGGGTGGTTTTAAAATAAATACAATATTCCTATGTTAGAGTCATTTATTGTGATGATAATCCATGAAAACGATTAATGGAAATGAAGGTTTGGTGTTTGAACCCCATCGTAGGTTTGTCATGGAATCATGTGGGTGTTTTTGGGTTAAATTGTAATTCCTTTAAGGGTGAAGGAAGCATGGTCATGTGATAATGAAACATGCCAAAAGTTATGATAGGTGTTCCAGGATTCATTTTCTAGGGAAAAATTGACTCGATAAGAAAAAGTAGTGGATGTGGTGAGTTCTAAACCACCTTTGCTGTATTTATTTAATGTTAAGTATGTTAAGAGAATTGATTTTTTTTTGGAGAACATATTTGTCCTCATTTTATGCGAGGATGAAATAGGTTATTGTCTTTAAAATGTTGATGGGTGTTGATGAGTACGATGATGTCCTGGAGAGTAATGGGTTGATGATGTAGATTTATCAAAATTCGGGGAATGATTCAAGTAGGTTCATCAGATAATGATGGACTAACTTACATTAAAAGGATCCACAGGTAGTTCAAAAGGGTTACATGTCAATAATATAAGATGATTGTTTTGGAAGAAACTAGTCGGGTGGTCCAACATGGTATGGTAAGTGGAGTGGGTGTGTTTGTATATGACATCTCTAGTTTGATGTTCTAATTTCTATTAAGCATCAGAAATAAAGGTGTACTTGAGTGAGGTCATATTGTTATTATCCTATAAATGTATTGTGTATTAATGTTCACTATGGGTGGTTTTGAAGGAAAGGCTAGATGCTAATGTTGGGTGCATTTCTAATGGATTTTCTATGTTGTGAGTTGGGAAAAACATCATGTAATTTGTGAAAGTTAAGTTGAGTTTATATTTGTCTTTTTTTTCAATGGTGGATGTTCCCAAAACTGGTAGAGGGAGGTGGTAAGCAAAATTTTATGGGAGGGAGATCAATAGTGGGAAATTGGTTGATTGATAATGTGAGAAGTGGTACGGATTGGGTGGGCTTAGGTGAGGGCCATCGTAGTATTTCATTTTGGTGATGATCATTTGATCATGTTTCGACCAGATAAGTACCAAGAGGTAATGGTTGTTCTTGAGGTTTTCTTCAGATGTTTGGATATAGAGTGAGGCTATAAGAAATTTACTTTTGGATCGATGTAATTTAGGAAATGTGGTTGGAATATACATGTTCTTTTGTTGATTCCAATCTTGGTTCACCATTATAATTTTTGTTAAAAAGGAGATATGGTGCAAGGTGATTTGGGATATATGGAGAGGATCAGACCAAAGGTATTCTGATTGTCTCTCATAGGGTACTGTTGTGTTTTTTATAATTCTCTTGTGTGATGGTTTAGTTATGTTACATGGACCTTTATATTCTTTTTTATGTTGGTAATGATGTGTTTGAGGTGGATGCGTCCTTGTAGGGGCATCAAAATTGTTATTATAGATCTTGATGGGGGAAATTTCATCAGCGATATGACTGGTTCTTTGGTCTATGTTAGGTGATGGAGTGAACTTGTTTAGGAAAAAACCAAGGATATTGATGTTTTTATATGGGATTTGGGGACTGATCTTATAGTATTGAAGGATCTGTAATACATTTATGTGCGACTTGAGGATGAGCCATTATATGGTGAGGAGGTTGTAAGATCTTTACCTTATGTGGAGGCACATATTTGTTTAAATTTTGGTTAAAATTCATTTTGTGGATAATAAAGTGGGTTTTGGGTGTATGGGAAGTATCAGGTGGTGTCTCTAGGGTTTGGGACATGAAAGGAGAAGGAAAGTGGCCAAATAGTGTGCAATGCAAGGTTGTCATACAGTTTGTAGTAATCATACGACTGACCTAGGAAACAATGCAGCCAGAAATCCTCTCAGATAGAGGATAGAAAATAGGAACCACACGGTTTTACAAATAATGTGAGTGATCTCAAGAGACCATGTGGCTTGGAACCTCTTAGAGAGTGGTAGACACACGGTTGGTGCATGGTTTGGCCAACCATGTGACCAAACTGTGTGTCCCTTAAAAAGTGTGGATTTCTGATTTTTCCCTCTAAGGATTAAAGGATTCTACCTCAAAGTTATCCCTATTCTTCCTCTACACACATGGGTAATGAACCAAACCCTCATAGAGTTCCATGAGAGGATTATTATTCGATTATTTACGAGTTTGGTGTACCTTTGGTGTGGATCAAAGCTCATGGAATGTATTCAACTCTCACATTCCTTACATTTTATGAAATATGAATGCTGTGTTGTTTACTCTCATTATAAATCTAAAACCCTTGTTTTTTAGGGTGTTCTTTGAATTATTGGTTGAGGCATTTTTAGTTCGAATCTTGGTTTTCTTTTGGAGGAGCAGTTGTATACAAGAAAGTTATTGGTGGTATTAGATATTTTACCCATAGTCTTGATGTGATACTGGTGTATGTAGTTATGAAAATTCATTGTGATATTGTGTTTTAATGTTTTTGGGAATAGGAAGTAATTTCAGCCTTATGTTGAGGTGAAGGACCTCCCACAGACCACTTTGGATCCATTATGAAGTGAGACCAAACCTAGGGCTACCCATGGGGTACAAAAGACACTTCATAATGGTGAAATGGATTGGTAATTTTTCAGTTAGTGAAATTATAGGAAATAATAGGTATGTTTGGGTATTTAGTTAATGGGTATGTTTATAAGGATGAATGAAATGTCCATATTCTTGCATTGTAAATGGACTAGGTGGATTTTGAATATTTTTTAAATTATGTGTTTTTTATTTTGATCCGGTGATAGTTTTAAAGGAATAGAAATTATGCTTTGAAAGAGGGAAACATTTTAAAAGGAGGTGTTCAACTCAAAATTATTTAAAATGTGGTTTTCTTATGTTATTGGAAATTATGATTGGAATTGGGGGTTCTTTTATTGTAAAATAATTGAGGATTGTTTGGAAATGGGCTGAGATGGAAATGAAATACATGGGGTAAGGTTTATTTTTTCATAGATGAATAATTGTGTTTTAAAGGGTGGATTCAAGATTATTTTTAATGATTAATTTGGAATTTGAGTTATCATGGATTGTTAAATGAAATTGGTGTTAACTTTTTATCTAGTTGTTAGTATGAAATAAGGGGGTGTTTGGTATAATGTGAATTATTTGTGTAGGTTATGTCCTATAAATGGAATATGTGTTAAATGTGTTATTGTTTATAAATGGTAAATGTTTAAAATTTTTAATGAAGCATGTGAACATGTCTTAGTGTCCATTTTTATGAGCGGGGTATTGGAATGAGGCTCCACTCCCATGGGCCATGCTTGAACGATTCTTGAGGCCCCACTGATGTATTGATTGATTTCAGATTTGGAACAGAGGATATATAATCCAAACATAGGGATCGAGGATTCCCAATTTTAATAAAACTAGACATATGATTTTTGACCACCGATGTTTCAATGGTTAAGATATCAGAATAAGGATATATTCCCCTATTTTTTCATGATTTTGGATGTGGGACTAAGGCTATATTTTACCAATCATATGGACATGGAATGATCATTGGATCATGGCTCGGAGGTAACATGATACATGGTTTGTTTAGTGAATACCCCTTGTGATTAAAAGTATATAACCCCTTATGAAACAACATAGGTTTCATATGTGTCCTGAGATTGTTTATATAGTGTGTTGGACATTGATAACATAATAGATATAATATTTATTGATAATTTATTGAATGAGATATATATTTATTTGTTACATTATTTTATTATTTCACTTCAATTATCTGTATACACTATTTTATAGATTGTTCACTACTTAAGATACTGTTGGTGGTGGACTACTTAGTTGTACTCACACCCTCTTCAAGCCACCATTTCACATGGGCACCAAATAATATGCTAAATGTTTTCTCGTATATGTTCAAGACTTTGAAATGATGATTTGTTCATGCATGGGATGTTTATTTGGAGCACGGGAGGTCGTCACAAAGTTGATATTCATGTATTTTTTTGAAAAAAATTATTGTTTGGGTATTATAAATTTTATCTATATTTCTATATGACATGTATTATATCCATTGTATTTTTATAGAATGTGTTAATTTTTATTTATTATTTGTTTTTGTCCATTTATTATTCATATTGGTTATTTTTTCAATTGATATTAATTTTATTATGTATTTAATCAAATAATTTGGTATAGTCTACCCATTTTCTCTTTAGAAACGTGCAACTATTCGGTATCCTTTGGAGGATAGAGAGGAATATTTAAGGTCATGTGGCGTCCTAACTCAGGGCACCAAATATAGTGGCTACCAGGACAGGGATATATTTTTTGGACTGTGAAGAAGAATAAATTTGAATTCTTGATGATGTATCTTCATGTGATTTCATTATATGATTCAATAAAGTTGTAATCAGCATTATAGGATTTTGTTATACCCCTAAATATTCCCTAGTAGTAAAAATTAAATTATAATGCATACCTATCAAATTAAATAGAAAATTTTTATCACATAAAGTCCATGAATCTATCAAAGTTCCACTAAACGATTTGCATACCATAATGATCAATTATGAAATGAAGAAAATTTAATACTTAGAAACTAATAGTAATGGTGATAAATAAATTTCCATTAATTATTTGAATCAAGAGAAGAGATCGGTTGGTTTTGTTAAAGAATAAGTGGGAACTAATGAAGATTAAAATGTTTAAATGAAATTTTATAAGAATATTTAATTTATTTTAATAGGCATGAGGGGAGGTAAAGGAAAGTATCCAAGAATAATTGTGTTGAAGTGTTCCAAACATAGATCTACTGGCATGTTTACAAAAAATGTTTTTAAATATGATGAATATGAATATAAAAAAGATGAGTATGAGAGACCAAGAAGTTCCTCAAAAAATATATCATTATAATTAAATAAGAAAATGTTTTCTTCAATGTTTATGAGTCATTTTTAATTTAAACCAAAGAAGAGAAATTTTTTATCTATGTTTAAACATGTTGTCACCAGTGTGAATAAATAGTATCTTGTAACATATGTTGAAGTTGATAAAAGTATCTTATTGTAACGATGTATGAGGGAAAAATATATAGTTATGATATCCATGTTGATGGATTCAAGTAAGAAATGCATGTAGATTTCATGCACAAGATGGAACATAAGGAATTTATTTGAATGGTTTTTAAATAAAAAAAGGAGATTGAGAATTTATTTAATGTTTTCCAATTGTAACATTTAAATAAACCCTTACATAAATAATGTAGTTAAAATGGTTAAAATAAATTAATAATCTAAAAAAGTTTCTCACTAGATGAAAGATGTAAAAAGTTTTCGTGGAAGATAATTAGAAAAACAATATAATGATCATGATGTTTTTTAAAAAAACATGAAAACCTAGAATCCATTGAATATACTAAAATACATATTTTAGAATATTTGTAAATTAGTTATAGAATTTTCAAGGATGAAGATTATGGAAAATATTTAATATAAAAAAATGATGATTTAGTGTATCCCAAAATACCTAATAAAAATTAGTTTAATATGTCATTAAGGAATGATTGAAAAGTCTGATTCATAAAATCATGAGGATAAATTAAAATTTTAAATAAGGAAATTCAAAGAAATCATTAAATTGTATGACTGATATATTATAAGAGAAAATTTATTCAAATATTGAGTGAAAAGGCCACAAAAAAATATTATAATAAAGAAGAGGGATTCAAGAGTCTACCATAATTTTCATTTTAAAATAAGAGAAAAATATAAACATAATGATATTGAAAAAAAGATAACATGGATTAGAAAAAATATAGATTGGAAAGAATGTACACATTTTATCGTTAATAATTGTATTTTGGAGGTTTATTGGAATTTATAAAGATGATATTGGATAAATTAATAGTAAAACTATAAAACTAGAATATAAGGATATATGTATTTATGATAATTTCTACCCACTCAAAGAATTCATATAAATAAATAACCCCATAATTCTATACTGATGGTTGAAATGACGTTTGAATAATTTGAAGATGTTAGTAAGAAGGTTTTTCTAGCTTGGTTACATTGATGAAGAATTTAATAATACATTTTTGACCATTTGATAAAATATTGCAACACTCAAAAGTGTCAAAAGTGTAAATATAAAGGAATAGGGAAGTAATCAATTATTTAAGTGGAACTAATTACAACACAAAATAAACATCCAAGGAATAGGGACAGTGAATATTTATCTCATACGATAGGAGTTTTAACGATCTTACGGATTTCTTAAAGTTCAAGTATTATTGGACATGGGAAATAATGGGTTAATAAAGATAAGTGGTGTTGGTTAAGTGGAAATTATAGTGGACAAGATGATGTTAAGAACACCCTATTTTTAGATGGTTTGAAAGAAAAACAATTTTTTTAAAAAAAATTATGAATTAAGGAAACAAATAAGTTTTTTGAATGGATAAATTCTTGGTGAAAATATATAATGAAAAATGTGTATAGAAATTTTGAATGAAAAAATGCTTAATTTTGTGTGTGTTAGTGATGTTGTAATTTAATACTACCTGATATTGAAACATGAAAATAAATAATTACATTAATGACATCACTAACATGGTCAAAATAAAATAATAAATATTACATAGGGTAATAATGCTATGGATGTGTATTTGTTCAATATAGAATGAAAATTTATATTTAATAAATTATAAGTGAGGAATAATATTAAATATTCACTCAAGAATATACAGATTTAAACACCATAGCCAAAAGAAATCATGCATTCATATGTTAGTGAGTTGATGATGTGTAAATCAATAAATAGATATAATTTTTTTAAATATTATTAGTAAAAAAACTCATATCATTTAAATTATGTTTATGATTAAAAAATAATGGTCACTAATTATGTTTTATTGCCTTAAAATAAGTAAAGAAAATGATTTTTTTATCTCCTTGTAGAACTTTTGGAAGAACAACCTTGATGAAATAATAATTAGTAACTTTTAAGAATATCATAAAAAATGAAAAATATTCAACATGAATTTTAGGAAATATATAATTCAAAAAATTGTGTTTATAAATATAAGAAACATACTCTAATTGAAATGTGTTTTATTATTTGGTTATGCATAACACTTCATGTTTATTTTGGGGAAATTCTATTTAGTCAAGGATTTTGTTAGAATATAATTATTGTATCATCCAAATTCAAATATATAACCATATGAAATTTATGAAATAAATAATCTCAAAGAAGAAATAATTAATGTTATTTAGAGCCCCATGGATTATCAAGGTTAATGAAAAAAGTGGTAATGTTAATGAAAATATGAGTTGATGATATATTTCCAAATTTTCCTATGAATACAATTTGATATTATTACTTCAATAATGAAATAGTGAATATTATAGATTGTTTTTATAAAAAAATTGTTGAATTATCAAAATATAATGTTAATAATTGAGAATAAAATTATAGAAGTGATGGCGTTGAAGCAATATTTATTGAGATAAAAGAAGATTTTTTAAAAAAGTTGATATTCTGATGATGTGTAAGTTGAAAATGATGAGTTATCTATAACTTCTGAAGGAGAACAATATTCATTAACTTAAAAAATGGTAAAATTTTAGGTGTATTTCGAGAATATAATTGGATATAAAATGAAATAGACTTAAAATTAGGATAACATTTATGATTGAGACACAAACCTCATTTTTTTCTCAGGATGAGACAAGAGATGTTATATAAGCTTTGGGGCATCCAGAGTAGATTGATGGTATTAATGAAGAGTTTGATTTGATTCAGAAAAATGAAACAGTCTATTTAAAACCCAATAAAAATAATATTAAATACAGTTTCTTGGGTGCTCTATATAAAGTTGAATGAAAACGTATTGATAATTAGAAACAAGGAAAAACATGAGTGGAAGTGATACTTATAATTTAATGGAATTGATTTCAATGTGACGTTTTAAATATTTTATAGGTTTTAATGGATTGTATTTTTTTATTATAAGTGAAAAATAATGATGTAAAATCATTCAAATGGAGTTATAGTGAGTGTCCCTCACTAAAAAGATAGAAGAGTATGTGTACATTTTTATCTGTATTTTATTTTGTTAAAAAAGACTGACCGATGAGTATTATCACTCATACTCTCAATATATTTATAATTATTACTATATAAAAAATATAGGATAAACTAGATCATTCCATAGGAGGTAATATTTACTAAAAATACCATAATATTTATAATTAAATTAAGAATAGAAATGGTAATGAGGGGCACAGTATAGGTAGTTTTGTTTATTGACTTCTGTACAAAAAAATAAAGTAACAGGAGAATAATTTCATTTACAAAACCTATATGATAAGACATAATCCATCTAATATTCCCATTAATTGTTCATTAAAAATAATTCCTTATGTTAAATTCTATTTAATTATGATCTCTTAATCATTTAATACCCTAGAAGCTATTAAAATTTACCAAAATAATACAATGAATCAAAATGAAAAATTGAGACCTCTAGTCATAGTACCTTACATTAATTATTTCCCCAAAGAAAAATTTGGATTCATGGTTAGTTAATGAAACATATATACCCTGTAAAAGAAAATAATTTTAATTTTACAATTATATTTGAAAAGTAATATTCTATACTATGTTAAAATGATTTAAAAATTAATGCTTCACTCTCACATTTCACCCATGAATGACCTTATGGAGTAAGTTCTTATCGATTATGTCCCATAGAAATACTAAATAAATTTATTGATAATTTTTTATTAATTTTTTTGATTTATTGGATTCAAAAATAATAATATAATAATTTATTGGAATTTAGATTAACTACGTACAAGAAATACTCTTTTGAGAGTGGAGTTTTTGTCTTTGAGATGTTTACAATAATAAATGAATGATAGGGTGAAACACATTATAATATAAAATGATTAATTCAATAAAAATTAAAATAATAATACATTTTTGTAGAATAATAATGAAATTTTATAAAATATATAGAGAGATTACAAGAATATAATAAATTCAAAAATAATAATAAGAATAGTTTGAGAGAATTATTTAAAGTTATCCTTGACACATTTACACCTTCTAAATGGTAAATTAGGATAAAAGTAACTAATATATTAGGGAAATACTTAATTTATTCACAAAAAACCATGTCCATGTGAGAGAATAAAAAATAAATATACCCGATTTGGGATAATGTTTGAAATGTTTTCTAAGGAACATGTAGTATTGTACCTCTAAAAGTTTTTTCTCCTTAATGCCATATTTCAAAAAATATCCTATATATACTTACTCAACTACGAGTTAAATAAAATACTAAAAATATAGTTTTTAACTCATAAAAAGTTTTATATCATTATATGGATGGACAAATTGTTTATGGAACAAATGTTAAGGTGAAGTGATGTCCATTTGGTTGAATCAAGTTGAGAATTGACTTCATATCAACATTGGGAAAATAGAACATAGGATACAATTATAATATTCCTAATTAGAAATATACCATAATTAGCTTATAATTTTTCTATATTATTTCATGAAAAAAGTCCCAAGATAGAAAATGTTATGATAAACATACTGGAGTGAACATAAAAAAATCATTATCTTATAATTTACAAATCCAATTTATAAAGTAAAAATAAAAATTAAATCATTAAATAAATTATAATGTAGTGAATTTAAATAAACTATTATCATAAAAATATTTAACAAAAGGGGGTTTATCCACTCTCCACAACAACTATTTTTAACTCCTAATAAAAGTTTCAGGTCTTTTTATCCAAAAAATAATGCATGTTGAAATTTCTCAATCCATTATAATAATTATAGAAAATGATGGCTATTAATATGCTTCCAACCTCTATAAATTTTATTTTATTTGTATCATAAATTATTAAAAAATAAAATCTTGTAATTATAATTAATATAATTATGTTAAAACATGTAATGGGTCAATCATTCCACAAATTTTACACATGTGTGTGTGTTCCAAACAGTTCATACGTTTCTCTCTACCTCATGCCATATAATAAAGGAAATTAAAACTTCTCTACTTGATTTATTTCCTCTAATACCATTCAACATGTTTTGTAATGAAATTTCAAAATTAATTCAGTTTATCATTCATGAAGTAAAACATTAAACTCTAGACCCATATATCAACATATATTTTATAATTTATCACTCCCCTCGGTCATTTTTTTATGTTTTGGTATTTTCAGTTTTCGAGGGAGTAAAATAGTCATATATCAAGTATGCATAGATTGGTCCATCTGGTATGGTAATGAAATTGATCGGAAGTGGAATTAATGTATATAAAAACTATACCTATAATCAGAAAAAATTAACATGATTATACCTTCAATGGGATAATAAATACTCATATGTATTATTGTTTGTGATGTTGTTTGGAGAAATTAAATGAAAAAATTCCCATAATAGTTCCACATTGAATGGTGTCAAATTATCATAGTATTCATAAGGCACCAATAGTCATCTATTTAAAAAAAATACATTTTATCTAAAACAAACAAAAAATTCTTAAAAATTCCAAAACATAGAATGATACCAATACTATTTGAAAATAAATCATTAATTTAAAAAAGTTTGTGGAATTAATGGGAATGTGATATGATTATTTTTCATCATTTTTTTGAATATTGATAAATATATATATTTTTTAAAAAACTTCCATAATAAAAAAAACATGAAATATTCTAAATAATATGAAAAAATGTCATCGACTTCCCCAGATGTAAACATTACATTATCATAATTGTGGCCCAATGAAATGTTAAAGACACATTATATACAAAATTCATATTATAAACGATAAAATACATTTTATTAGGTGAGGTTCACTGAGATGTTTTTGAGTGATGAAGGGGTCATGTTGTGTGATGAAATAAACTATGTGTGTATAGAATCCATCGAAGTGCATTTTTAACAAAAATCCTATTTAAGATGAACCCTGATTTTCTTGCATCCTATATGACTTCCAAAATAGTATAAGGGAAAATTATGAGATAAAATATAGTGGAATAACCATAGAGAATTTAACACTCTAGGAATCCATTTTAGTTATTAACTATTGATAAATAATTCATCTCCCACAATTGTTTTGTATTAGTGGACCAGAGAAGATACATGATACCTGGGTGAATAAGGTATCCCTAAATTCATTCAAAAAAATACCAATATTATTTTAATCTCTAAAACCTATAATAATTAATATTATAAAATTGTTTAAGAAAAATGGATATTTCTAGTTAAAGAATAAACATAAAATTATATGGATTGAAATATATAAAGTAATATCAGTATATGGGTTTTTATAAGATTGGCCTCCATTTTTTGAAACCCAGTCCATGCGCTGATCCGGATGTCTTAGTCACACCTTCTATAATATAAATAACATCATTGATTTATATGTGGTTTGTTAAGTTATTATGCTTAATACATCTGGAAAATAAGACATAGGTTACAGTTTTCACTTTATTATACAATTAGGGATTTTCTACTATTTGAGTTCATTATTTTGGCATTACACTACTTCTCTTTGGATAAAATCCTCCTTTCAAAATAGATCCCCTAGGGTTTATAAATTTCACAACATCTAAAAAAGCTAATCCCCTTCCTCTATCACAAATCCTTATACATCCCTCATATATTTATGAAATAATTATTCAATTATGTCTATATTCATAGTGAACAAACTCTCGGTTCTTATTAAAAATATTTTTGTTGGTCATCCTCATCTCAAAAATCAAGAAATGTGGTAAAAAAGTTTCATTATATAATATATCTGTCCATATAACCATATACGAATTTCTTTATGAGAAATAGAACATAAAATATTACACATAATGTATATTGTAAATTTAAAATATTCAAATTCATTCCTAGTGATTGAATATTAACACATGTATATTCTTATATAATATATTTTGTTCATTATAAGTCTGAATAATGACCCAATATTTTGATACATAGATATTACATCTTTTTTTGATGAACATTCATTACATTAAACAAACCTCACATGAGGATCATAAATGAATAGTTCATTTGGAAACATGGAAAAATAATAATAGATTCATAAGAGTTCTATATCACAACCCACTAAGTTTCTCAAAACATGTACCCGTCTTATACCTATCAAATGTGACACCTATCATCAAAACCTGGGGAAAAAACATAATAAAGGGTGAGTTAATATTCCTAGTAAGGGGAAAAAAGTTATATATGTATACATAACGAGACTATAAGGGTATAAAAACATGAGCAGAACATATGAAAACCATATCCTTCATATCAAATATAAAAATATTGAGTCATGGTATAATGATTAGTTATTCATATGAGATGAATCATATAGAAATTGAAGAACATTGTCTATGATAGAATTACATTAACATTAGACATGGAATTTTGGTATACACATAATTATATAAAATCATTTCCACAGTATCCAAGGCTCATTTTAAAGGCTACAATAGTTGAATGGGTTCATTACCCATACCATTATAATAGTCAAGGTTCACTCCCAAGACTATTATAGTGGAAAAATGCCCTTTTTAAACTAGGTTCACTCCCCATTTTAGTCTTATTTATCTCATGATATTTCAATATTTACCAAATTCATTGGATGTAGATATAGTTTCCACCAATAATATAATTAAAATTATACTTATTTATGCTACAAGAACATAAAAAATTCATCATATTAGAACCCATGATAAATAATGAGCTTTTTAAAACATTCCTAACATAAAAAACCATGAAAATAAATACATTTGATGTAAAATTTAAACATAGAATAACTTATGGAAAAGAAAAGGTTTCATAATTTTTTTGAATAATAAATATAGAACATATAGGGAAAGAATAAAGATTGTATAATGGGATCATATTACTAGTAAATCCTATGTTAAATCAAAGGATTTCATCATAAAGGAATATTATTTTGAAAGATATATTGGAACATTTCTTGAGGAAAATATATTTTTGACATAGAAAAAAACCTTTTAAATAATAAAACATTTTAAAAATCCTATTATTTAGAATTTTTTTTTGAAAACTATAATGAAATATTTAAAAATCATTTAAAAATTAAATGAGGAAAAATTCCTTTAAATTTTGAAGAATTTTTTTAAAACATAAAACGTTTTTGAAATCCATTTCACTGATATAACAATTGAATCTTATAATTTAAGATTTAAAAAATCAGGTGGTCATGATAGTGGAAAATTCTGTTCATGTAGTGCATGTCAAAAAAATATTCCTTTCACATTTGTAGTATGAAAAAATAATCCCTTGTTGGAAAAAAACATGATGATTACTTTTAAAACATTTTGTGAAAATTAAAAAATTGGTAAAAATTTATTAAATAAAAATTTTAGAGAATGTTGAGCATTTTTGAATTTTTTTTGAAAGCATGGATTTAAAAGAATAAGGGGGTTTGACCAAAGAGTGGAATAATGATTATTTTTTTAAAAAAAATTATTTTTGTTAGTTTAATCATTTAAGAGAGGAAAATTAAAGGAAAACATGTATTATCTAAAAATAACTAGAGGATAAGAAAATACATGAGTTTCTTGTGAGATAGATCATACTATTTAATTATTGTATTTATAGTCATAAACATTCATATTAAAACATGATATGGTAATATAAAACCCTTACAACTTTGATAAACCTAAATCATAAGACCCATGAAAGAATTATATTAGAAGAAACTTATAAAATCAGGATAATAAAATAATTATTAATATTACTTGTCAAATTAAATTTATATACACCTCATAAAATAACATATGTTCATAACATCACTTATGACTCAAATATGTTAAATTGAGACAAAATCCTTTCCCTTACGTGTTGAATTCCATTATCCATGTTAAAAAACCTGTATAAAAAATATAATTTATTATATATATATATATATATCAAAATGAAATAATAATATTTATCATATCATATATTATTTACTTATGGAATTTTATAACACATTTATCAACACTTATTTTTTATAATCACGTTTTAGGTAATAACTACATTATTTTGTTTTGTATGTTTTGGTTTGGTATTTTTGATACTTTTAATTTGAGAAAGGTTACATCAAATAAATAATGTGTTCAATTATATAAATATTGTATATATTTATTATATATGTATTTATATTAATCCATTATGGTTATATAAGGAAAATTAGTTACAACGTTCATGGAGATGGTAAGTCGTATGCACGCATAAAAGCTATTTCTATTTTATCCAGGGAAAAAGAGAAAAGAAGGTAAAAAATATATCATTACTGTATAATTATTATTTCATATATATCACATGTTTTTATTAAATTTATCCTTTATTACATTCTAATTAAAGTGTTTGTGAAAAATGAATCCCATCACTTCACATGGAAGAAGTCCTCTTTACCCACGGATGGCGTTATCATTTATTCAATGGATATTAATGTAAGAAATTATTTTTTATATTTATTTTAAATAATGAATAATATTTAAATAATATTATAAATCTAGATAAAATCAATCCTGATTACCTTCAATGTAATGTTTATGTTAAAAACTAATCTCATCGCTTCAGGAGGTAATCGTCCACCGTTCACAGGGGAGACATTATCTTATTCTCTAAGGATGGGAAAGTAAGAAGGAATTTGTGACATTATAATTAAACAAGTATAATTATATCCTAAATTTCATATATGAAAATTATATACATAATTATATCCATACATAAGAATTAGTAATGGAAGATAAATTATGTCAGTTTATAAGGCGGTAGTCTGCCGTACACATGATCAACTGGTTCGTTCCCTATCTGAGGGAGGAGGAGAAGGTTGTAGGTTATTCACATAACATAAGATCATATAAGTATATTAAATATATATATGTTATTATATAATAATTTTTAATAATAATTTAATTATGTGGAAGGTGAAATTGAATAACACACTTAGTTAAGCACATTACCTTTTCTAGGGACAGCTTCAGTAGGTTCACACCAAAAACATTTCTAGGATGAATTTATGATAAAAAAATTACTATAGGATGAGGGTGGTTAGTTAATTATGTCCTTTTGGGTGGTATTGGACATTAAAATGTGTTTTTTAAGTTTGAATAGGAGAAGATATTGGGTGTCTTTTTAGGAGTGGGGGAGAGGACACACGTAGATTTTTTAAATATAATTAATCAAACCCATGTTTTCACCTGAGAAAGGAGAAAAATATGTTATTATAGAATATTATAGGTTTTGAGGTCAAAATTAATCTATTAAATTGATTTAATATAAACTTTTGTGTCATTTTACCTTATATCAATATTATTTAATCCCTAGTAAATCTGTTTTAACCTTAACTGTGATAATTACTTTTTATTATTTTCACTATACATATTGGTAAAAAAAATTTGTTTAAATTAATATATAGTATTAATTTTACTTATTAAATATTTGGAATCCAAATTTTCAAATTAAATTCATATAGTTATATGAATATAATTTAAAATTAATCTCACAGAGGTGATGAAAAATGGGTTTTCAAAGAGAAATGTTTCAAAAGTTTTAAAAACATTTATATCAAAGCTGAATATAAATTTTTTTAATGAACGATATTGATTAATTTATAATATTTTTGAAGTAATTTATCTTTTTATACCATTTAAAAATATTACTATATGAATTATTTTAACTCGGAGGTTGTTTTCAATAAAAACTAGAATATTTCAATTTTCTTCAAAAAATAATTTCTTTTGAAAAAACCAAAAAATTCATTCTAAGATATTTCTGAAATGAATATTCCAAAAAATTATTTTAGTTTTTTCATATAAAATTTTTACTAGTTTCAAAAATTAAATTTTTTATTTTTACACAAAAAGTAATAAATTTAGTTCTTAAGAAAATATTTTTTTGAAACATATAATGAATTAAACAAAAATTATGTAATTATTTATCATTGTGTTGTATTTATATAATAATTATATAATTAATTTTTTAAATCTTTTTAATCCAATTCATACCACTAATTTTAATGGCTAGGTAATAATGACCATGTTAAATAGTAATATAAATAATATATTGTGGTTTGTTAGAACTTGGTATTACACGTAGTGGAAGTTATTAATGAAACTAAATTTATTCAAAAAAAAATTCATAAACTCCTAGGGTGTTATATTATACAAAATTTAAAATAAAATTTATCCTTGAAATTATAGCTATTTGGTATAAAAAATAACGATATGTCTACCTATTTACACCCCCTTGTTCCCACATAAATTTTTGGAACTAGTGGTTTTTCCAAAAAAAATTAACCAGGTTATTGATTTTTATTAATAGAACATTATTTTAAAAATCTATAAACTCCACTTGTTTCTCCTCATTAGAGAAACATAACTCAATGGGAGGACCTTTGAGGTTAGTACATGTGGTTGTTCCAGTTTTTACATCCTAAGAAGATATACATGGAAGACATTAAGGACTTGTGAAAGTTTTGGTGGAAGTGCCAATGGTTAGGCTTCCACCCTGATATGATCAATAATTTCAAAGGGACCAATATAACTCAGGAATAGTATTCCATTCTTTCTACATCTCATTACCGTATTGTAGGGATAATCTCTTAGAAAAACATTATCACTAACATTGAATTATAGACCACATCGATGATTAACATCATCACTTTACTATCAACTTTATTCTACCCTTATTTGTTGTCAAATTTAAATAACCTTATTTGCCATTTTTTCATCCACTTCAAATTACAATATATTTCCTTCCCCAACTTTATTGTAGAATGTGAGATCTCTATATGTTTTTAAATTGAGTATTTTATATGGACCCATCTTAATACTCATGTGAAAGCTATTTGTATGAAAACTAATATAGAGGAAGGTGTATACCAAAAAAATTTAAATCCATAGAATAATATACCAATATGACCTCTAGGGTTTCAATTTTTTTCAAAGACTGATTATCTGTTGGAAGATGATATAAATTGGTGAATCTCAACTATGTATCAAGATCTTGATCAAAAAATTTCTAGAACTTTTATAACCGCAGATACTAATCAGACATAATTAAATGAGGTAATCCATGAAAACTTACCACTTAATTAATTTATATCCTAGAAAGTTGATCCAAATAGAAATATTAATTGATAGTGATGAAGTGTGATGTATTTTTAAGGTGACTTACTAGAACCCATATAATATTCCCCCTTTATATGTTTTGGTTATTTTAATTAAAAAATGCATGGTTATTTTTTCCCATTTCAATTCATCTATGGGTGATGTATGTAATATCCACTTATAATTTTCACCCTCATCCTTAATATGCTGACGTACCAAACATTGAGATACAAAAAATGTGACATGTCTCTTTATTCTGTCCCAATAGAAAAACATTTTCAAATATCTATAAAACTTTTATACTTATCGGATGAATAGAGAATGAAGAATTATGATTCTCCTCTATTAAATCCTTCATTAAATATGTTATTGGTGGATCACATACATGGTTCATGAACCTTATCATTCCATCACAATCAAGGTTAAACTCAAGAAGTTTCTCACCATCTTCTATATCTATATATCATCATCTTAGGCCACATTAATCATCACATGGATTTATGGTCAAAAATTCATTTGATATATATTAGATTTCACTAATTCCTTTATGATTTACAAATCCATAATTTAAAAATCCAAATAAATTGGTTCTTTTGTGACCCTCATCATGGATAAGTTAGCATGATCCTTTTAAAACAATGCATCATCCGACTTGTTAACTTTACCATGATGGTATGGTATTGAGAATTTTTAGTCATTAACCAGCTCTAACTATCTCATGTGGAGCCTTTTCAACTCATTATATGTGAATATATACTTTAATCATTTGTAATTAGCATATATATCACACTTTTCCACATAATGACAGTGCCTCCATGTTATTAATTAAAAAATTACATCAGCTAAATCCAAATAATGAGTTGGAAATATTTTACCAAGAACCTTAAACATTCATGAGGAATATTCTATGACCATTTAATTATTCTAAATAACTCATCCCAATACCTACATAGATACATAACAAAATTTTATAAACCATTCTTCACTATAGAGTAATTTAGGAACATATGCACTAACAAATATTCTCTTTATTTACTTGAAATTTCATTCTCATTGTTGTATCTAAAGGAACTTGGATCCCTTCCAAGCAAACTTGTTGAGTTTATTAGATAGTCATGTGGAATTATCAAGAAACCATCAATAAGATTTAGCTAAGCCAAGAAAACTTCGGATATCAGTCACTATGATTTGTATGGTCCAACATTAAATTTACTCTATATTTTATAGATCCACTTATATTATCTTTCTTGATATTATGTGACCCCAAAATAAAACCTTTTCTTGGAAAAACTCATAATATGTAAATTTTTCATACATCTTATCCATCCTGATGGTCTTATGAAGAATTATCAACTGATATTCTTACTCATCCTTTCTCTTTGAACTAATAAGATTTCTTTTATAAATGCTACCAAAAACTAATCAAGGTAATATATAAGGACTCTATTCATTAAATTCATGAAGGTATATATAGAATTTTTAAGACCAAATTGAATCACTATATACTCATAGTGTTCATACCTTGTATGGAATGTTTTCTTAGTTATATCCATATTCTTGACCCCCAATTGATATATCCAAAAAGAAGGACAATCAAATAAAAGAATGGATCTCCATTGAGTGTATCAAAAAATTCATCAATATGGGGTAGATGATACTTATTCATCATTGTGATATTGTTCAACTCTATAAAATCAATTTAATTTCACATAGATCCTTCATTATTTTAGTCAAATAGAATGGGTACACACCTATGTGATAAACCTGAAAAAATGAATCATTTGTTAAGATTCTACTCGAGTTTCTTCTTAAATTATGGTAACTCAAATAGGTCTATTATATATGGAGTATTTGAAATAGGTGTGGTACCATGTATGTATTCTTTTGAAAACTCAGCTTCAATATTTGGTGGGAAATTATTAAATTATTTTAGAAATATATCTCTATACTCCCACAAAATTGGAATATCATCAATATTGAGTTTATCCCCAACCATATGAGATAAACTATAGTTTTTAATAGTAATCAAAACCCATAATTATATGTGATATCCACCATAAGATCATATTTATCACCGCAATGATATATGATCATAGGTTGGTTTAGAATATCAACCATGGATTCCCTTACTTAATAAATGATGTGGGATTTAAATAGAGAAATCCAATCCATTCCTAATATATGATCAAATTCAACCAAAAGAAGATTTAATTTTTGTAAGAATTACATTCTCAAAAATATCAATAAGAGAGTGATCACATACTTTAGATGAGATCATCATACCATAAGGTATTTTCAATTCTAATTAAATATCTAAAAATATCAGTGGAGTCTTGATACCCTTAAAAAATTATTTAGATATAAAATAATGGGTAGATCCAATGTTTATTAAGACATTAGTTTTTCTACAGTGGATGATAAGTGTACTTTTGACCACATAGTTATCAACCCCCCTCAAAAATAGTGGCCACACAAGATTTACCATTATCCAACAACTTAAGTGGTTTACAACATGTATCATCATCACTAATCATTAGATTTGGTAACTATTTAGAATAGATCCTATACTCCTTTAATTTGAAACACCAGAGTGTGGGTGGGGAATTATGTAGATATTTCTCTATATTTTCATCATTAGTTTACTTTTCCGCATTTTATCCACATTTGATTTCCTGAAGACTATAAATTCTTCACATAAATAATTTTCTAGTCCCCTTAATATAGTTTACTCTATGTTACATGCAAAACATCATGCATGAAGGAACGATCATCTACTTCTATCCATGTTTCTTAGTGTTCTCATTGAAATCCATATTCCTTTTATTATCAAAACCATATGATTGATGTGTAAATACAACCTCTATATCCATAGTGAGATAAAATAAAATGATTTCTTCATAGATACAGATTTAACTTATGACTAACTCACTTCATAGACTTGGTTTTATTGCTCAGAAGAATAAATAAACCTTAATTTCAAGATGGATGAAAATTCTAAAAGTGTATCTCTCATCTCTTGTAAAATTTTCCTCATAGATACCAATATATTCATCATCCTTCTACTTCAGCTCAAGGAATTCATTATCCATTTTGTACAATGAAAAAAAGTAAAATACTTATTAAAAAATATTTTATTAAACTCATCCCATTCCATGGAGTAAATTTTTTATTTATTAATTTTATTCTTGATTAGAGTCAACCACAAATATACTTCACCTTCCAAATGATATATTTACATGATGCATTTTTTAACTTGTAATCACTAGGGAATAGAAGATACATTTTTAGTGGTTCTGATCCATTTCTAATAAACAATAAGTTCAGTGAAACCTGAAAATGATGGTGGATGTTTCCTCATGAAGGACTCAACATAATATTGTATGCTTATTTTTTAATTTTAATATTCTTCTTGATGGATATCCTAAGAATGTTGTGTGATAATAAAAATGATATTTTTCATTCCATATCCCATTATAATAGGTTACTCAATTGGAAAATAATTTCATTTTCTGTTAAACTCAACAATGACATGATTCCTTTCAGTTTTAGCAATACTCTAAAACCAAAAATCATAGTGTGAGAAATAATCATTGTTGAAAAAACATAGTTGTGAAAAATTATTTATAGGATGTCTATAATAAAAAACATCTTATTTTAAATCTAGGACACCTATGGTTTAACCTAGTTTTCTCATGGTCATAATATATTAAAATAATTTATGATAGTTCATAATGAAAATATAAATTATCCAAATCATATCCCTCCATAGTGTCAAACTGGGTGTATGGTAAGTCCCATTTTCATGTACCATGTAATACTCGAATCAAGACCAAAATGGATTTTCAATGTTTTTACTTATAGGTATGTCTATTCTAGAATTACATCAACTTACAGTGTCTTGATAGGGATGTATTTCTAGGTAAATAACATAATATATTCATTGCACATGAGCTTCATCCCTGTTATTGAGGACTCTCTAAGTGCATCATAGAGACCCAGGTTCAAAACTAGGAAGAGGAATAATTACGATACTGTACCATTAATATAGATGTACTGTATGGGTACTATAGCAGTATTATGTGGGTACTATAGAAGGTACTATAGTAGGTACTGTTTGGAACTGTGGCAACCACAACTATTCAACTTGGGTCACCGGTTTGGGCTTGGAGTCTTTAAGGCCTTCGAGCCACCCAAGCCTTCGGGAAAGCAAGGATTTTGGGCAACCTTTAAGGCCTTCAATCCACCTCAAGGACATCAGGCCACATGATCTGTGTACTTTCCCCAGACAGACCCTACAAAAAATGAGCAACCCCAGAGGAGGATTAGAAGAATGTTCCCTCACCTGAGCAGAAACAACGGATTTGGATGAATGAGAGGGTATGAATATTCCATCAGGACCAGGTTGTGCCTGCATAAGAAGCTTTTCTAGACTTCCATGTGAAGGTGGATAGCTACCATTATTATGTAGATGTTGGGGAGGGGTATTTCCTTGTAGTTATAGTCTGGTTGAATTCCCTATGACCTTCAGGTCATGTAATGTCTCTTAATCCTATGATCCATG
This sequence comes from Viscum album, assembly GCA_963277665.1. Lineage (NCBI taxonomy): Eukaryota > Viridiplantae > Streptophyta > Magnoliopsida > Santalales > Viscaceae > Viscum > Viscum album. Next base: position 530,558,186 of record OY728128.1, read on the forward strand.
TAGTATCTAAGTCTACGGGCCTTATAGGGGTTCCCCCTCATCACTTGAAAGGGGGTTATAAATAATCAATAAAAATAAATGCCTTAGGGCCTTTTGGGAAACATAATATCTTCCTTACCATATCTTTATGATATTAACCTATACAAAGGCTTATCCTTTGGGTTATCTCTAATGTTTTCTCATCCTAGTTTCCAATTTTTAACTAAACATATCCTCTGATACCAAAAATAAGACCCTATATTTTCATACATAGATAATACATTTTTTTGATGAATATTCATTAAATTGAATACAAACATGTCTAAATATTGTAAAGGTATAGTGCCTTTGGAATCTTGGATACATAAAAACTAATTCATAAGAGTTCTATTAAATCTCCCACATAGTTCATCATTACTATAAACCTTTATAGACATGTCATAAATGATACCAATCATCATAATTTATGGAAAAGAAACATAATAATGAGTGAGGTTAGATGATAAATAAGGGATAATAATGGAAATGCCAAAACATAATGTGAGAATACGGGTATAAAATATGGTCATAACATATGAAAATCATATATTTCATGTCAAATATATAATTCTTGAGTCTTGGAACAAATATTTGCAGTTAATAAGAAATTAATCATAAGGTAATAAATTAATATAACCCATGAGAGCCTAATATTGACATACATAACTGAATTTTGGCATACACATAATCATAATAAATCATTTCCATTTTATTCATGGTTCATTTAAAAGGATATTATAGTGGAATGGGTTCATTCACCAAACCATCATAAAAGTCAAGGATCACTCCCATGCCTATCATAGTGGACAATGCCCCTTACTGAACTAGGTTCACTCGCTATTCCAGTTCTGCTTATATCATGATATTTCATTCATTACCCAATGCATTAGAGGGATATATATGTCCCACCAATCATATAATTAAAATCATAAATACTTTTCCACAAGATGAAAAAACATTCATCTTTTCATAACACATGAATTAGAATAGAATTTATAAAACATTCAACATATTAGTACTAAAGAAAATAAATGGGTTTTCATGAAACATTTCTTCATAGCATTAAACCATGGAAAAGATACAAGTTTAATAAAAGTTTTTTATAATAAATATAAACCAATTAAGAAATAATAAATATAGTACTATTGGATAAAATCTCTACAAAATACATAGTATCCCAGATGGATTACATCATTGATTTAAAATAATTTTTAGAGATCACATGGAACATTTCTTCAAGAAGTATCCTTTAAAATTTTAAAAAAACATTTAAAACATAAAAAAGTTCAATTTTTTTCTCTTTTAAACACACATTGAATGATTATAAAATAAGCATTCAATATCATTTAAAACATTTCATGATGGAAACATCCTATCTAATTTTGAAATAACAAATTCAAAAGAAAAATAATTTTTAAAATCCATTTATTTAAAAATATACATTTAACTTTATAAAGGATGTTATAAAACATTAGGTTGTAATGAAAAAAAATTCCATTCCTATTGTACATGTTAGTAAAATACTCTATTAATATTTTGGGTAAAAGCTAAATGGGATTTTTTTTGGAAATCATAACAAGGATTCTTATTAAATTTTTTATTCTAAAAAATAAAAATTGGGTAAAAACATCATTAATAAATAATTTAGAAAACATTAAAATAATTCTGAATTTTTTTTTGAAAACATTTATATGGAAGACAAAGGGTTCTTGACTAATGAGAAAAATACTGATGATTTTCACAAATACCATATTTTGGTATATTTAATCCATTAATAGAGAAAATTGAATGAAAAAATTTATTTTCCATAAATAAATAGGGAATAAGAAAATAAAATAGTATCTTGAGATATATATTATATGATTTCATCATTGGAATCATAATAATAAACAATCCTAATAAATTATGAGATTGAAACATAAAACGCTCACCACTTTTGTAACCTTGAATCCTAAGACCTAGGAAATAATAACATTAAATGAAACTTATCTAATCATTAAAAAATATATCCACGATATTAATGTAAAATGGTATGTATAAACACCTAATAAAATAATATAGGTTCAACACACAATATATGTCTCAAAGAAGACAAATTGAGATAAAAATCCCTTTCCATAAGTCTCAAATTCTATTATAAACATTTGAAAATCCAATATTAAAAATATAATATTATTATACATCTATTATAGAACCATACTCATAAGTATCTTACCATATATGATTTACCCCTAAATGTTTATTATCTGATTATCAATAAATCATTGGTAAAATCATGTTTTAGGTTACAATTACTTCATTTTTCTTATATATTTTGGTTTGATATTTTTGATCTTTTTACATTGATCATGGGTAAAAAATATTCTAAATTATTTAAATGATATAAATTTCATATATGTTCATTTATATGTATATAGAGTAATGAATTAATGTTTGATATAGAAAATATTTTATACCATTCATGGATATGGTAAGCCATACATACACATGGATTTGATTTCCATATTCTCGATAGAAAGAAAGAAAGAAAGGTAAATAATATATCACCATTAATGAGAAATTATTATCTCATATATATCAAATATTTTCAATAAATTTATCATTTATTATGTTCCATGAAATGTGTTAGTTAATAATTAATCGCATTGCTTCATGGGCCGGTAGTCCGCCGTACACACGAACAACATTATAATTTATTTAATGGAAGGAAAGGTAATAAATTATAAAATATATTTATTTTATTGAATGATGATTATTTAATTAATATCATATATCACCATTAATGAGAAATTATTATCTCATATATATCACATATTTTCAAAAAATTTATCCTTTATTATGTTCCATGAAATGTTTTAGTTAAAAATTAATCACATTGCTTCAGGGGCCGGTAGTCCTTCGTACACACGAACAACAGTATAATTAATTTAATAGAAGGAAAGGTAATAAATTATAAAATATATTTATTTTATTGAATGATTATTATTTAATTAATGTCATATATCAAAATAAAATTAATCCTTTTTACCTTTCATGTAATGTTTAACAGAAAAATGAACCACATCACTTCACGAGAAGACAGTCCTCTGTACACGAGATCGACGTTATCTTATTCCCTAAGGAATGAAAATCAAGAAGTTATATGTGATATTATAATATAAGAAGTATAATTATAAAATATAAATCATATTTAATCTTTATATACATCATTTTATCTATCTAAAATAATTGGTGATGGAAAACAAATTAAAACGGTTCATGAGACTCTAGTCTAATGTACAGATGATCAATGATTTCATTTCCCATTTTGAGGTAGGAGGAGATGGTTGTAGTTCATGAACATAACAGAAAAACATATCAGTATATTTAAATTAATTGGGTAATTATATCATCATGGTTTAACAATATTTTAAGGAGGTTGAAGGATAAATAACATAACATGATCAACTAAGGATGTCACCATTTATTCAGATAACTTCTTTAGGTTTGTACAAAAAGACTTAAAATTATGGATTTATAATCAATACAAGTATTCTAGGATGAGGTGAGGTAATCAATGAAGTTAATTGGGTTAGTCGTGGTTGATCTAATGGTTTTTTTATGTGTGAATAGAATAGGAAATAGGGTGGCCTTTTATATGTGGGGGAGAGGAAACACATGGAATATTTAAAAATAATAAAGTTTACCCATGTATTATAATTGATAAAAGGATAAAAAATGAGTTATTATTGAAACTCAATGGATATAAAGTTTAAATATGTCCATAAAATAGTGTTTTAAAATGATTCAATCTCATTTTACTGATTATCTTCTTTTAACCCCATGATAAACTCGTTTTAACCTTAATCTCGATGAATAATTTTCACTATTTTCACTATTAATCATTGTAAAAAATTTAGTTGAAATTATTATATAATTTTAATTAAATAGATTCAATATATGGAGGCCATTGTTTAAAATATAATTCATATAAGTGGAATAATTTAATTTAAAATTAATCCCATATATGCGATAAGAAGAATTTTCTCAAAGGGGAATGTTTAAAATTTTTAAAAAGTTTTATATAAAAATTATAAGTGAAATTTATTACAATGACCTATATTGGATTAATTATAATATTATTGAACCAATTATGCTTTTAAAAAATTTTAAGTAAAAATAAATCCTTATAAATTCTTTAAATGAACACATTTTTTAATTAAAACCATTGTTTTTGTCTATTAATCGAAAAAATTAACATTCTAGAAAAAACCAAAATAATTCACCATTAGATTAATTTTAAATTTTAATTCAAAATTTGAATTTAATTAATAAATATACTTTCCAAAAATTCTCAAAAAATACTTATATTATTTTTCCACAAAAAAATTAAATTAATTTTTGATGAAAGAGAATTTTCAAAACATATAAATACTTTGAGAAAATTATATTCTCTTTTATAAATATGATTTATTTAAATAAAAACATTATATTAAATATTTAAAATGTGTTCATTGCAATTTATATCATGAATTTTAATGGTTAGGTCACGATTTTCAGGTTAAATAAAAGTATAAATAGCATATTTCAGTTCATTAGAACATGGAGTTGTATGTAGCACGGGCTATCAAAGAGATTAAATTTATTCAAAAAACTATTTCATAAAATCTCATGGAGTTAATGTCTTCTTCTTATCTTCTTTACAATATTCTTCAACACATAATGTAGTAGGGACTTGTTTGTGAACCATAATTCTCATTATATTTTCATTAACACCAAGTTTGTGTTCAACTTTGTCATAGGTTAGACAATATTTTTATTTTTATAGAGAGATTAATTCCATATTGGCACACTCAACATTTTAACTATTTATTTACAATGAAATGTAGTTGAAAAATTTCATTTATACTTCCTTAAAGTAGATCATGTGGTAATTTTATACCGTGATAGAACAAACATGGTCAAAAAAACCATACACCCAACCCATCCATCACATGGTCAGGTGAAGCAAGAAAACCAAATATTTCTTGATTATAAAAAAAATATGAGTACTAATTAGAAAAAAAATAAAAAACCATATCTATGTAATCCAATTCAAATTGTCTAAAATTGAAGGTTTGAATAAATAACGAGCAACGAGTCTCCATATGACCAATAGTGACATCCAAAATAACCAAAACTGAAGGAATATACCAAAGGAGAAGCTAACATGATACAAGATCCCCTTACCTTTACATTTATCCTGAAATAAAAAATCTGAACCTTCCCAAAGGAAAAAGCTGTGTGTGACAAAAAATCACAGTATTATACCACCATAGATTACATATAAGGTCTAATAACAAGAATAAAAAAAATCATATTTTTTAAAATAGGAACAGTTTTACAAAGTATTTTCATACATCCAAAATATATTTGTAAATCATTTCACCTTGGTTTTTCCTAAAATCCTTTGATATTATTAAATATAGAAATGTTACAAGTAGAAGTGATAAATAAGGAAAGTGTATACATGCATCAGAATGTATGTAAGTAATTACAGATCCATGAAATAAAATAATGCAATTTCGTGTGATACAACTATATATAAAATCATGTGAGAAAAAATACTTGATAAAAACAATCATGCGATAAATAAACATAAATAGGAAATCACCTCATATTGGTCCCTAGATAATTCAAATACATATTAAACTCTAAAGAGCATAAACAGTTACATTGTTGGATCTAACCAATATAATATCTTGCAATAGTATGTATATATCCCAAATTTCACATTAGAGTGGCACCACACACAATAATGATACCCATGACAATTTCATGACACAGCTAAGGATCCCAATCTACCAATTTTGAAGATACATCTCAATACCATGCTCAAAATTTTATAATTTTTTTCAAATCCAATCCAATATACATTTGTGTTTGAAAACCCATATATAAAAAAAAAGAAACCTCTTTTCAAAGAGAAAAATATTTTTAGAAATATTTTACATTCCATGAAATTTATTGAAACCCTATAATGCTTATATTGAATTAAAATCAAAAAAAAATTCTCTAGAATTATAATAAATTCAAAAAATTAACCCATTGTATAGAAACACCTTCCAAAAAAATAGTATGATCCTGGAAACCTTCATTAATGGTGATTGGGAGCTGTGAGATTGGCTGTCGAAAGACAAGGAACAACATGAAACTATAAAGGATGGAAAAAAATATTATCTGTTCAGGAATCTGAAACCAATTATAGACAACATGATAGCCATGAATGAAGAATAGAAGAACCATAAGGAATGCTCACCTAGAGAGGCACACCACAACAACCATAACATTCAATCTCAAAATGAAGAGATAATGAAGGGATGAAATCACCCAAAATCACCTAGAGTGTGCTCTAGGTTGGAGATGGAGTCTTCACAGTTGAATTAAATGAAAATCAAACATAAAGTTCCCTAAAAACAAAATCTCCGGATATTTACACTACATGTAATCCATTTACACATCTTGTGTTCGACAAAGGATGGAATCACTACAAACATGTCACCATTTCATATAAACCCAATTTTTTCATTACATTATGGGAACCCAATAGATGGAGTTTAAAAATTTCATACCGAGAACCTATTTCATCGTATCAGTACAGTGACCATTACATGACATGTAATCCATTTACATGGTCTATAATCGCCCTATAGACAAAAGTCTTCCCCGTTTGCAGTATAAAGTACCAAATAACACTTGAAATTTTCCAGAAATGGGGAGAACCCCTCAAATCCATTAAAATATTTCTACTCAGACTCCATTTATTCAAATGAACATACATTCATGAACTTTTGGACAATTTACCATTAATAGGATCTACATGTCTGAGAATCCCACAAATAACCCCAATTATGGACGATAAACATAGAGAAAGCAAGGGAGTACCTAAGAAGAAAAATATGGTGTTACAATATCCCCACCATAATTTCTTCTTTACCCCTTAAATCCCTCAAAATAATATAATCACAAAAAGTTAAGGTCATTGCTAGCTTATAAACAATTCCCTCTCCCACATCTTATGGCTATCCTATTTTCACAACCTCATTAACCAGATTAGGGGTCATTTTACCTTGAAATAATTTCTATAAATGATCCATAATTTGAATTATATTTACAACCAAGATGTTTTCATTCCCAATATCAATATAATACCAACAAATCAGATGGGAAGGATTCAGTACATAGCTCCTTAACTGAAAAACATGAAACAAATCTTGGATAAAAGTGAATGGAGTTGGAAAGTCCAACCAATTGGGCCCCTTTCATAGTCATCCAATAATATCAAATTAGTACACAAACCTTGGGGATAACATACATTTCCTACCAAATCTATGATATCCCAAGAAATGTGAAACTATAAAAAAACATAATCACCATCCACAAAATGAGGTGTCCGATTATGATCTTCCACCTATGATATTTCATGACTCTATTCAATGATAAATATCCTCCATATCAACTACACTAACTCTACAGTCTCCTAAAAGAGACTCGACCCAACAATGGATCTCTCTACCAACTCTTCTTAAACCATGGTAGATCTACATGTCCTTTCATAAAAATCCTTTAGGGGCACCTTATTAATCACATCCTATTAGATTTTTTTAAATCTTAACTAGAGACAAATTATTTTTCCATGATCCTCCAAAATCTAGTACGCAAGAACAAAGAATATCCTCAATAACCTAGACAGTCCTCTATATCTGACCATTCATCAATGGATGATAAGTCACAATCAATGTAACATGGGAACCCATCACCTCCATCAAGAAATTACAATACTAGGATTTGAACATCAAGTCTCCTTTAGATACAACTATAAAGGGAAAACTATGATGTCTCACAACATACCAAACATAAATGGCCCAAAGTTGTTCAACCTTCATCTTTTCCTTGATATAAAGTAAATGAGTTATTTTTTTAGTCAATAAATTATCACCAAAATCATGTCCTTCCAACCTGGGGTCCTTTTTAAACAAATGATGACTTCCATGGAAATAACATCCCAATTATATACTAGAATGGGTAAGTGATGTAAGAAAATGCAGAGGTCTACGGTGTTTCGCCTTAATTCTTTAATAAGTAATACATTATGTCAAAAAATCCGCAATCGACCTCATTATCCCTGACCACTAATACTGACATATGAAGTGATGATATATCTTGGTAGCATAAGGATAAACTGACCAACATGACTAGTGTCCACTGTCTATCAACTCCAACACAAGGGAAAACAGAATTACTAACCTACCATGGGAGGGAAAATAACAACTGGGAGACTGAGACAACTCACCCAAGTTCTTCCCACCATAAAATAATTTTATAAAGAATTAGAACTTAGTTTCTATCACATAATCCTGAAAAAATGAATCTTATAAAGAAGAGTCTCATTTCATCAAAACCAAGAAAAAAATTCCACAAAACTCTTCTACTCCATGTCTTATCTCAGCAAACAAACTCTCCAAACACCACTCCTATAATTATTAAATCATGGATTATTTTGTAAATTTTATAATAAATGCATTGGATACCACATTAAAATTCCCATGGGTGTATGAAATATCAAAATCAAGAGTCCGAAGATAATTCACCCAGTGAATCTATCATACGTTCATATCTCCCTTAGAAAAAATACATTTCAGGCTCTTATGATCAGAATACTCTATAACCCACTCCCCAGAGAGATAGTATAGCCACATTTTGAGTGTATTGATAACCAAAACTGACTCGGGATCATGGTTAGAGTTTTTATTATCATGAGGGAATAACTAGAATGATCCATAGGCTACAAACTACTTCCAATTAACCAAGACACATCCCAAGCCCATTCGGGTGGTAATATATAAAACATTATAACATGAATCTAGTTTTGGAAGAATCAAAACTGGAGCTAAATTCTACCATAAATCCAACATCACAAAATATATCGAAAACGTGTTGTTCCACTCAAAATTCACACCCTATGGGTGAAATCACTCATAGATTATTCTATATTGGGAAAATCGTGATCAAATCATTTGTAATAACAAGAAAAACCCAACAATTATCAGCTCTCAAAAAAATTTCTGGGATTCTCCAAGTATATAATAACATGTATATTTTTAGGATCCACTGAGGATCCCCTATTAGATTTAACCCCCCCCCCCAAATTTCCCTTTCTAGATCCAAAAACCACATTTAGAGATCTTACTATATAAATGATGCTACATCAATGATTGAATAATAATAAAAACTAGTCTCTACGATGCTCTTTTATCTTCAAGTACATAGAAATATCATCAAAAAATTTTATAAAAAATATTCCAAAAACTGATTAAAAATCTTTTTATCATAGCCACAAACACTACAAGAGTGTTAGTTAGACCAAATGGAATAACCAGAAACTCAAAATTCCCAAATTAGATCATATTCCATTATACTATAAAAATCATCAAGAAACACATTAGGGTACACAAACACCATAATGGGTAGTCAACCACATAAAAATCTGTCAATTTCATTATGAAATTTATCATTCAAATAGCATGTGATTACCCCAGTATAAGGAACAATATGACCCGCCCTTCCCGATCTAGAGTTCCACTCACCTGAAAGACATGAGTGACCCAATCATTTGGTAATAACTTTGCCTAATGGTGAAAAAATATGTCTATACCTCAAAAATGATTATCCAGGCCATTCCAATAATCAATTAAAATATTTCAAAATAGAGAAGTAGAAGTCCCACAACAAAATTTGTTGGCTATATTAGCCTAAAATAAAGATTTAGTTACACCAATATCAAACAAAGATTGCACCATAGAAGATGAAATAAATTCAATACCTCTAATTGTAGCCAAACCTACTTCAGATTCCTCTAGTGCATACTGAAATTCATAAAGAAATATGGTCACATCTCGTCCTTGAACTTTTAAAGACATGTTCCCATCCCCCTTAGCCCGAGGATATGTTAAACTACCCTTGGATAGATAAAAAACCATCAAACCATTAGTGGATGTGGATCTCACCTCACTACCCTAGGATTTCCAATCAAAAAATCATTTCAAATTCCCATATATTCTAGAAATATTAAAATTATTTGGATCCTCTTCAGAATTATTTTTGTTTTGACCAGTCCACCAACATTAATAGAAAACAATATGCTTCGGTCCTGATGAATCCCACAAAACTGGTTCGAAAAAAACCAGCTACCTTTTCACTTCCTTTTCTGGCTAGAAGATACACACTAGTTACCAACATTACTAAATAAAACTCCCCCAAAACACATGATCCCAATTATGTCTTCATCATCCAAATATTCTTTTAAAACGACCTCAAAAAGGCTAAAAATCATTATAATCAACATCGACATAATATTAATTCTCATTCAAAATTTAATCCTCTAATAATTTAGTTATTCATTAGAGACATGCTCTAGTTCCAGATGAACCCAATCAGAAAAATAGTTGGAATAATCCAATGTGGTATGCTCCCCGTACTCTTTGGTAAGATACTCCTAGGTATATATGATTAAATATTTTCATGAATGAAAAGTAGTTAAGGTTCTTATTCAACTTATATTTCACAATAATGTCCCACCAAATCCTTTCCGGTCTCTCAATCATGTACATGGAGAAACCTAACTTATAGTCTTTAGAAGACTTCATGTTTTCCTTTGTTACCAAAAAATATGGGTGCATATTTCTTAGTAATGTCATATCAATGATCCACCACACATCATGAGTTTCTAAAACCCAATTGACCATTATTATAAATAATGTGAATCAAAACTTCTACCAAAGAAGGATCCATTGGAGAATTTTCAGGCAAAACCTATCTCGCAGCTCCCTCTCTTAAATTTGGAGGATATCTTCTTGGTGGCATTTTCTACTAAAAAAATACAATGAACAATTAGGTCATGATAACTCTCCAAAGTATTAGGAGAAAATCTTTAATTCAAACCAATTCTAAAAAAATATGAATTAAAAGAAATTAGTAATTTGATCAACAAAAGAAATTTTCAAAATATAGGTTAATTTAAATATACATACCATATATACTATTATAATAAACCCAAAACCCATTCCTCAAACCTAGTAAGAGTCCCTGAACAATAATTATAAACCAGATTATATCATGAATGTGAGATAGAAAAAACCCTTTTCCATATATACTATTCAAATTCTGGAATTCCTAACTACAACCTACCCTAGACGCATAACAAGACTTAGGAAGTGTTAACACACTTCAATATAATCCTTCCCTCTAATACCAAATTGTAACTGACAAACTAGGATCAACAAAACTATACACTCTATCAATACTACAAAGTCTATATAGGATCTAATATCATGAATCAAACTGTTCTATATTTTTAAAAAAAATATTTTTACAATGAATTTTCATACAACCCAAATCCATTTGTAAATCATTTTCCATTTTGTTTTCCTAAAATATTGTCATATTATCAAAACCAAAAATGTGAAAAGTAGAATTGATAATTCTTGAAATCATATCAATGTTTCATAAGGTAAGAAAATAAACACCCTTCCATGAAATACCACCTTACAATTTCCTGTGATAAAACCACATATAAAATCATATAATAAAAAATCCATGATTAATACTATAATGTGATAACTAACAAAAAATAAAAAACACCATGTAATAGGCTATAACCTAAGGTAATATATTATAAACACTAAATATACAAAAAATGGATTAATGTTTAATCCATCCAATATGAAGTCCCACATCTTCCCATTGATATCCTGAAGGATACCTTCTAGTGGTGCCACACACACTAAAGAACTTGTCTTTATTTCCCAATGCACCAAAGGTTTCCAATGTTTACATTTCCAAAATACATCTAAAAACCACACTCTCAATTTCATAAATCATTTTAAATCCATGAAAAACCTTTTTTGTTCTTTAAAACCCATCTCCAAATAAAAAAACTATTTTCAAAGAAAAACCTACATTTTAAAAATGTTTCCTTTCCATGAAAACCATTAAAACCACATATCACATCAATTTAATGAAAAAACCAATGGAATTTATTAATAATGACATTTAATTCATCAAATTAACCCATTTTATAGAAACACATAACTAAATGTTTTATAAAACTAGCTACCTTTGAAAACACTGATTGGAAACAATGAGATCATATTCAAAAGAAAATACATGAAAATAATTGGAATAGGATTGACAAAAAACACTATATAAAATTTAATATGAAACATAAACAATGAAAATTCAATAAAAATGTCCAAAGAAAAGAATAACTAGAACTATCTCTTACACGAAGATCCCGCCCCCATGCAAAAACCATGATGGTCGATCGCCAACCAAAGCAATTCGAAATGGAGGTAATCACCCAAAATATCGTAGTGTTATTTGGGGTTGGGAGAGGGAGGATTCATGATTGAATGAAATGAAACTAAATCATACGATAGTCTAAAAACCAAATATCCTAATGTTTACATGATGTTTAATCTATTTACATATAATGTATTCCATGAATGTTAAAATCAATAAAAATGCACCACCCTTTTATTAAAACCTGATTTTTTCCATTACATGACGTGAATCAAGTACATAGATTGTAAAAATTTCACATCTAGAACCTGATTTATATCATCTTTTCGGAAACCATTACATGGGGGGTATTCCCTTTACCTGGTGTATAATTACCTAGAAGATAATAAACATCCTAGTTTATTGTATAAAAACACCTAAATACCTAGAACCTTCCCCAAATGTTGGGAGAGCCCCTTAAATTCATTAATTTTTTTTACCTTAATTCCAATAATTAAAATAAACATAATTCCATGTAATTTAAGTAATTTTCCTCAAAATGGTTCTCCATCCCTGAGAATCCAACAAACATGCCCAAATAATAATGATAAAGAAATCATAAACAAGGGAGTACATGGAAAGAAAAATGGGGTGTTTCATATACACATTCCTCACACATTTTATAAGGGTAAAATTCATATTCGCATACATTCAATTTTATTAAGAGACATGTGAGAGAGAACCTATTTCCCAATATCATTTATATCAATTCTATAGGGAATCACACTGTTTTTTTCACATGATCACACCAACTGAATGTCTCTAGTTTGTTTTGAAATGTACATTTCTCATTTTTCATTCTCATTTCCGACCTTTTTTGAAGACATCATTGATATTTTTAGTAGCAGGTTTGGGGAATTATATTCTAAAATTACTCTATCAAAAATCATAACATAGAACATAAACAATGACTATATAAAAATAAAAGGGATTTGTACTTGTAGTTTTACTCTATAGATTGGATCTTTAGAGGATATGAAAATATAGTTTATTCAATATTTCTTGGATATTTTTTGGACATTTCAAAGCACTCATATTATCATTTTTTATCATAAATAATTATGAAAGTTTTTAAATTTAAATTACTGAAGTGTAACATTTGAATTGACTATTTTTTATATGTGTTATTCATGAAAAAATAACAATTTTATATCATCTTAAAAAATCATCTAAATATTTACATCTGGTTTGCTTCTCATATATATTTGAAACATAAATTATTATTTTTTATTCATAATTTAATTTTTGAAATTTTGATCATTGAAACACATCTATGGTATCATTTTATTTAACAAAAATATATTACTAAATTTATACATTTACACAACTTTTAAATTGATGAATTACTTCATTTTTTGATCTTATTCTCCTTTACATGATGATCCGTTTATCATAATTTTCAACCTTAAATTACACTCCCTTTTAAGACATTATATTGTATTGAGTAATGAATAATATCTTAATCATTATCCCATATAACAGACATTGTATAATTTTCATTATTTAAAACATTGGTTTTTTTACTTAGTACAATCATCCAAATTTTTAAAAATAATGAATCTTATAGCATATGGAGAAGAATAATTATATTTCCCCATTTTAGATCAATACTCATACTATCTATCCCTATTCCATACATGTTTTCATTTATATGCACACCTCAGTTATATCTTACTAGTTTCCCCTTTATATATTGTTTTAATATCCCTTGATACTTCTTGAAAACATATATGTTGGATATTATATTCTTCCTATTTATACAAGACTCCAGTCATGACCACGGATTATCTCTTATATGTTTCTATTTCATAAGAATATACATGTATTTTTTGAAGTCATCCATTAGTATGGTGACCAATTGTAGGTTCACGTGATGTATTATTTGATTCTATTATCATATTCAATAACTTATTCTATATGAAATTTTATATAATATGAATTTAGTATTAATTTCATAGAATTTATATCACATAAGATGGATTCTTATCATAAAAATCCCAGATGACTTATTAAATAATTTATTGATATGACACATAGATATTTTTATACCTCTGTAAAGGAATGTTAGACTTCTTAAAATTAGGTAAGGGAATCATCAAAGAAACTCTAGACCATATCAACCTATGTTAAACACAATATAACTACTTCAAATAAGAGTGGGAATTATTAAATAATTCCAAACTCCTTTTGAAAATTTTAAGGGTGTTTATAAAATGTGAATAATCATCATTAAGTACATCCATAATCCATAAAAACTCTATATTTTAAGTACAATTCTTAAAATGAAAACCATCCACCAATGTTAGTTCTGCACTAAATATGGTAGCCTTAATCCTCTATGACTTATAGATGGTTTCTCTATAACATTTTTTATCTTGTTTTAAAAATTTCATCCAATTAAAAGATTTTTTATATATTTTTTAAAAATGTTGAAAACACATGTTTTGAAGATAAATCCATTTTTTCACATCTATTAAAAAATCTAAATAAAATACTTCTCATACTTTCATAAATTACATTTACTTATTGATAAACCCAAAAATTATTTTTTATGGGCATTAAACTATACATCCATCTAGGTAATATAAAAATATTCTCTTTTATCCGCATCCAATTGTATGCATGTATATATTGATATTATATGGATTTATATATACTCCATCACCCAAAATATTTCATTTTAATAATTATTTTAACAATAAAAGCAATTGTATTTGATATAAAATACAAGTTTCATGAATATGGATTTTCAATCTCCCCCATTAACTTTCTTTTTTAATTCAATATTTTCAATGAAATTAATTTAACACTTGTGACCAAAATGGATTATAATTGAATAGGGATTAGCTTAGTAACCTTTATTAGAATCCTTTGTGTATATGATAGTTTTCTCATCTCTGACCAACTCTTCTAATTTTATAAAACCTACTTCTCCCATTTTATTCTACCATATTTATTGTGGTTAGTTGAATCCATGTGGGAATGGTGAAATGGAATTTTCTCATTGTAATGTTTGATTAACATAAGAACTATAAGTTTACTTGTGATAACATGGTATAGTGAAAATAAAGGTTAAATTATAAAAAAATGTTGTATATAAAATATTGACAATGTGATACCAAAATTAAAATTATTTACATAGGGTTTGACAAAAGTGATTTTCAATAATTTTTTAAACAAAAAGTAACATAAAATAGCTCATAAAATAATTTCAAGTGAATTTATGTTCTGCCATTTTTGTTATATAGTCACTTACACATGAAAAAAACATCCAACGTGAATGAAAATAGTAATGGTATTTTGAAAATAATAACTCATCCTTTAATTTCATCATTGTTTTCTAGAATTACAGATTTATATGAAATAAATAAATCATTGGAATCTTGGTGGTCAAATATATATATCCCTCAATTGAATCTCTCAATACATCACCATGGTAGTTTAAAAGTCATGTATGTTACTAGTTGATATGTATGATATTAATGGTGTGCTGAATTTTGATTTTTATAATCCATGATGGATGAGTCTCTTTAGCTATATATACATCAAAACCTTCAACACCCCCCATCTATTCACCTTTTAACATTATTATCATATCCTTATTTTCATATTTATTTATAACTCGAATAGATTTATTTACTTCATAAATCAAGTAACACTCATTAATTTAATGCTTCTCCATTTTCATTTCCATTTCCAATTTGTATGACCATATTTTCAAGCTCTTTTTTAACTATGGTAAACATTAATTGGTTATGTAGACTCCTTATATACAATATAATTCTATGTAATTGAATTTATCGGTGTAATACCATTATTATTAGTTTAATAATGAAGGAAAATAAATAATTTGAAATTAAAATTTCCTTATTTATTACACATTAAAAAAAACAATTTATAGATTTTTTGTTATCATTCTTTCAAACCATGTCATGAAATTTAAATTCTTTATTTGGATTGTTAATCACAATTCCAATCATGTTATATTTTTCTTTTATTTACTCAGTTATTACTTCCATGTTCTATACATAATACATTAATTTATGGCTATATTGAAATGGTTCAAGATGTGGACCTTCCTACTATAAATACGATATAATTACTTATTGGTTTGACATTCATCTCGTTTTTATTAATCAACATCATTGAAGTGGTTGATTCAACTCCCATTTTTTCAATTTATCCAAAATTATAATTAATTTATTTTATCACATAATTTATAAAATATTAATGATTTCTCTATCCATTAGTATGGGGGTTCTATTTTTCTAGTATATGCCACTATTATTTGTATCAATATCCAACATTGTTTCAATAGTCACAATGTTTTTTCATATGGACTAATTTTTCTTTATCATTATTGCATTCTTGTTTGAAATAGTTATGTATAATGTTTTACCTTTTCAATATAAAAGAGACCTTTAATAGTTTCAAAATACTGATATTTTATTCATGCAATCGATGGAATGATTTTTAACCTCTAAAAACATCAAAAAATGCCCTTCAAATCTCTTCCTATTTTAATTTTGAAGCCTTCAAGGAAATTTTCAATGTTTTTTAATTTTATGGAAACCCTACTATTTGGTATTAATTTATAGATATTCTCTTCCCATTAATTATTTTATTCACAATTCATGATGTTATGAATTTATTATAATTTTTTTTCATTCCAAATTATAAGGATTTTGAATTTTTTTCCTATCTATATATTTCACATTGATCATTTATAAAAAATTATTTGTATTGTGGGATACCATTTTTACTATTATTTAGGTGTATTAATATTCAGTGGATTTGAAAATATATTTCACACATTTTTTTCTTCTTAAATTAAATAATCTTTTCTTAGGTTTATGTGGAATCATTATTTCATAGAACAGATTGTAATGACCTATATTAGATGTTGTTTAGATTTTTTAATTTATTATTCAAATATGGTCATATCATTTGAGAATTTATTTATGTCCATCGTTATTTTTCACCCATTATTCATAATTTATCCTTTTATTTTTCATTTAATCCTCAGGCATTTCATTTTCATTTTTAATCAAGTATCCATGATCATTCACTCCATTTCAATGGATTTATAATTAAGCTATTTTAGCATCTACTGGATCTTTATAAAGAATTTAAAATTCATGGATCATGTAATTAATAGTTTTTTGAATTAAAAAAGTATCATATAATGATCATTGAAATTATTCATCATTCATAAAACATTTTTCACTATAATTTATAACTCATTTCTCCTTAGGTTCAACCATATTCAGTAGAGCCTTGCATCTACACAATGTTTTGTCTAATACTACATTATTGCATTAGTTTCCTTTTCTAACTAAGAATATTTATCATATAAGAACATTATATATAAAAATATTAATGAAAATACGATAATAAGATCCTTTCTTAAGTAATCATATATTTTAAAATAAAAATATCTATATGATTCCCTGAAATCATCTTCATCATAACATGATCTTTTATCATAATTTTCACGACCCATCCTCGGGGCCCGTGCCGTGACAACCCCAAGACCGCCTTCCATAGGCCAGGGGCTGGCGACTAGCACCAAGGCGTAAATCCTGAAAAAAAGGGGAAGGCATTTCCTTTGAAAAGTAAACAAGCACCACAGAGTAAGCAAGAGGAAAAGTAAACACTAAGTAAAAACTGTACAAGCTGTGCTGAAAGTAAAAGGGGCCGGAAATACAAGCCCAACTGTAAAGTACAACTGAAAGGAAAAACAACAACTGAAAAGAAAAGCCGTAGCATCAAGCCGTCGTCTGGAAGTCCCACCTGAAGGGTGGGTACAGATACCCTCCACAGCTCCTCGGTCCAGCCGTCCACTCCGAGTGCGTCCCGCCCAGTGGTCCACCTACAGGTACCGTCCTGCTCTGCACGCCTCCACCACGATCAGCACTGTCCGTCGTCTGCAACCAACACAACGAAGTGCGGGCACAGCCCGTGTAGGGGTGTGTATAAGCTACTCAGTAGGGACCCCAAGACCCCCGAAGGTCTCCCAAAATCCACAAAGGATAATCCAAAAAGGAAAGATACAATCATGAAGTAATAACCGACACTGCTTAGGTATATGCCCATACATATACCTAAGTCATAAATTCCCGTTCGGCTCCAACGTCCGAGCCCAAGCACAACCCAGTCCACATAGGAAAGAAAAAACGTATACCCACACAGGATAGCACAACACAATCCACAAATGAGAGTAAACAGTAATCCACAAAGGATAGCTCAACACAATCCTCAAAGGAGAGTAAACAGTAAATCCACACAGGATAGCTCAACACAATCCACAAAGGAGAGTAACACAGAAGATTCAGCTCACACAGGTTCGATCATGAAGTGGAACCCAAAGCTATTGGGAAACTCCTTCTCCATAAAGTGCAGTGGTTATACCGCTACAACCAAGCGCTTCCCTCTTACCTTGGACTGTTGTAGTTCTCCATCTATCGGGTACTGTGGGTCTGCTGCTACCACCAAGCGCTCCCTCGTGCCGTTAAAACAAAGCGCACCTCCATCGTGGGTCTGCCGCTACAACCAAGCGCTCCCCTGTGCCGCTACAACCAAGTGCACCTATGCCATGGGTCTGCCACTACAACCAAGCGCTCCCATGTGCCGCTACAACCAAGTGAACCTCTGTCGTGGGTCTGCCGCTACAACCAAGCGCTCCCCTGTGCCGCTAAAACCAAGCACACCTCTGTCGTGGGTCTGCCGCTACAACCAAGCGCTCCCCTATGCTGCTACAACCAAGAGCACCTCTGTCGTGGGTCTGCCGCTACAACCAAGCGCTCCCCTGTGCTGCTAAAACCAAGCGCACCTCTTTCTTGGGTCTGCCGCTACAACCAAGCGCTCCCCTGTGCCGCTAAAACCAAGCGCACCTCTGTCGGGCTACCCGTAACACACCGAGTCGTTCGATCAGTAGTCGTCAAGTCTCAACCGGCTCTAGGGTTTCCGCACACAGCATGCTGGTTTCGGGTGGGTCCACTCCACGAGCTAAGAGGTCGATGCATCAACTGACATGTAGTCCGGAGTTGATGTATCCCAAGATGTACTGTAGTGGTCACTGCCGAAAACACTGAGGATTCCTGTACGGTTTTCATCATCCTCGTAGTCGAACCCATTGAGGATCTCCGTACAGTCATCGTCGCGGTCCACTGAGGATCTCTGCACAGTCGTCGCTGTCGAAGTAGCAGTCGCAGCCAGCTCTAGGGTTCCCGCACACAACAAGCTCGTTCGGGAGGGTCCGCTCCATGAGCCGAGAGGATGATACGTCAACTGACTTAAAGTCTAGATTTGATGTATCCAAAAGTTCCGCATCGTCAACAGGAACTCAACGTCGCAGACAGCGCGTCAATCGGACGCCATGTCTGAGAGTTATTGGCTTTTTTCGTCCCAGGGGCCCGGTTGGTTTTTAAGGCAAAACCAACCCGACCGTACTCCACCTGAATCCAAACCTCGGACGGAGTATGCCAAAAGACCCATCTCACTTAGAGGAATCCACCAAAGCTAACGGAACATCAATCGAACGTCCGTAGCTCAAGATATGAGCGTTTCCGCTCTGAGGGCCCGGTCGGTTTTGTGTACGAACCAACCCTACCGAACCCAAAGTATTCCAAAACCTTGAGTGCGATATACCGAAATGACCGCCTCGATCCAAGGATCGCGTTTCCGCTGACGGTGCGTCGTTTGGAGGCTTGTAGCTCAAGTTACGGGCATTTGACCGAAAATTGTCCGAAGACGGGGGGTCCGGGCCCGGGCCGACCCGGCCCGACCCCCCCTGGGTCGGCCGAACCGGGTCGACCTCACCCGGTCCGACCCGGTCGGACCGGCCAGGCGCGGTTCGGCCGAGCGGTCGAGCGGCCGTGCGCCGCGGGGCGCGGCCCCCGCGGTCTGGAGATGCCGCGGCCCCCCGCGTGGGGCCGCGCTGGATCAAAGGACGCGACTTTGCCGCGTCCGAGTGCGCCGGACCCGCGCGGCCGCAGCGGCCCTGTCCGGCGGCGCGCCGCCGCCCCCAGCAGCCGGCACCGCCAGCGGCTTCCGCGGGCCACCGAAGTCACTCCGGTGGTCCGATTCTGTTCCCGTCTCCACCGCTGCTCCTCCCGGGACTCCCTCTTCACTGCGGAATCAACAAATTTCCGTTGCAGCATGTTCCGTCGTCGCCCGTCAAATCCTCACAACAATGAAGGATGGCGGAGGGTTGTCGGGCCGTGTTCATTTGTCCCGCACCCTCCGCGTTAGAGATAAACAACGGGAGAAAAAATCCAGCACATGAAACAACAATTTTAATTAACTAAAATTGTTCATGAGAAATCTGGTTCTTTAATTTAAGGAAATGTTCACGGGAAAAAGGGCATTCCAAAATATAATCCCTACCTCGACAAGTCGTCGCGCGTGAGCGTTCTTCGCGAAATTGCTCGTCGCGAAAGGAGGGGTTCATCGTGTCGTAGAAGGCGTCGCGTCATCGCGGAAGGGCGTCATGTCGTCGCGGAATCCGGCGTTGCGTCGACGAACTTAATGGACCAAGAGAAAACAGATTTAATTGTAAAGAATTAAACTCGTGTTTTGCTAAAAACCACAAAGGAGATTAAAAAGAAACCCGAGATCTCTTACCTCAAGTAGTTGGTGATCGGAGATTGGGGCGGGGAAGAACATCTCGGATGATGCATCGTCAAACTCCGAGGGTGATAGCGTTCTTCGTGTTCTTCGTTTTCTTCACGTTCTTCGCGTTCTTCGCGTTCTTCATGAAGGAGGTTGAAGGCTCAAGAACTCTGTCAAAACCTCTCAACGTGTAATCCTCCAAATGTTGTGTTGGTCTTATTTTATTATTACTCCAACAAACGAAAAGAGGTAAGTAACGACCCATTAATTCGTAGAATTAATTCAACGAAAGAAGCTTCCCATTTAATTCACGAAATAAACCGCCCAATCAAATGGTGCGTTAAGAATTTAAGAAAACGCGTCAGTTGACTTTCATAATGACGTGTTTTCGCGGGTGCGTTACTTAGCGGAAAAGAAACGGCGGGGCTCGTGCGGGCCCCACCTCACAAATATACTACCAAGAGGGTAGGATATTTTTGGATAGTACCCTATCTGTTTCAACTCAGTTTAAGTGGATTTCAAGTGGCTTCAAGTGGCTTAAGTGAAATAAAATAAAGTTTGTCGTATAATTATTTTATTTCTTAACTTTAAGCCCGAAAAATTAAAAAACCACACCCGAGCAAACACAACTCCGGAAGAGGTGTTTCTAAGCAAATATCAGCGCTGCGATTTTATCGGTGCCCTCAGAATTCAATTCTGGGCACTGGTTCAAAAGTTAGAAAAACCCGCTCGTCCATTCACTGAACGTACCCGAGCCAAACTTCGAAAAATGATTCCGGGCACACCGGGCCTCGGAATCAGGTGTCGTCAGAAACTGCGTTCGTTTAAAATTTCAAAGAAAATTAAGAAAAAAAATTTCCTTGACATTTCCGGGTCTTTACATTACTCCCACCACAGGGCTTTACGTCCCTGTAAAGCTTCAACACAAACTAGGGATACAAAGGCGATAGAGCTAGGCAGTAAGCCACATCGCCAATCCTGCTGAGGACCTAGAAGGGTCCGATGAAGCATGGAGACAACTTGTCACCTCGGCCAAATCTCCGTAATCCACATCGAGGTGAGACCCGCATGAAGACGTGGTCGCCATCCTCAAACTCCAGTGGCCTCCGCCTCCTGAATGACCTGGACCTTATCTATCGTGGCCTAGACCACCTCTGGTCCACAAGAGCTGCTATGATTTCTTCCTTGCCGATAAGAGAATTCCGGTCTCATCCCCTGGATGAACCACGTTCTTTGACTAATACAGTCAATCCCGACATGGATGATACTAACCCATACCAAGGATGACGTCGTAAGGCCTCGACGCTACTACCAAGAGATCCAACCATTACTCTCGCCTCCAAGGGTTGAGTCACACTGTTGGCATTAGTGTGTGGTAACTGGGTCTCCTCCAGTAGGTATCTCTCAAGTGAGGGTCAAGTCAACAGTCTAAACCGGAACCTCTTAGTAACAACACAAGAGAGGACAGGGAAGTAAATGCCCCAAGAAAAGGTGTCTTTTATTACTGCAGCTCAAGTACAAAGACACAAAGCATCTAAAAACATACACCCACAAAACTAGAAGCAATATGAACAATAGTCTCCAGGTCTGGAGCTAGTCCCGCTCCTGTCCATCTGCTCCCAGAGCTCCATGATCGTAGGCCTCAGCTGCCTGAAGCTGAGCTCTCCCATGTCCTCTTGTCCCCTGCGGTCGTGGTGGACCTCCTGGTGGTGGTGGTAGCAACACCCCGAAGCGTCGTCCACCTCCAGATGCACGACTAGCTCCCTTGCCATGGCCGCCTACTCCTTGCGGCATGCCCTGATCGAACCTCTGCATCTGCCTGGGGGGGCCTTCGTCCATCTGTTGGTCATCCGTATGGCGGGTCGGACAGTCACGAGCCATGTGACCAATCCCGCTGCAGGAGTAACACTGCCCTCTCATGGAAAGTCGTTGCCCACCCCGAGTGCCTCACACAAATGATCCAGAGTCATGCTGTCGACCACCTGTAGGTCTAGTCTTCTTGGACCCCTGCGTAATCTATCTACTACCTGCTGCAGAAGACTCTGCCGCATGCCGGCAAGTGGTGGGTCCTGCTGCTGGAGACTGCTCAGCAAGGAAACTCTCCACTAAGAGGGCTCGCTCCAACACCCCTGCCTGAGTCAGAATGTTGAGGGAGATCATCGAAGCCCTGATCTCGTGCCTCAGTCCCTGCTCGATGGTTCAGGCCCGGAAGAACGGGTCCCATACCATATCTGTGGAGTAGCGCGAGAGATCAGTAAATCTCACTGAGTACTGGGCCACTGTCATGCTGCCCTGCCGCAGATGTAGTAGCTCCTGGATGCGCACCGCTCGGAGGGTGGCTGGGACGAACTCGGAGCGGAAGATGCTCTCAAAGTCTGTCCAGAGAAGAGATTTCTCGTCGTGCACCTGGAGCATCAAGATCCACCATCTGCCTGCTGCCGCGTGCAGGAGGCTCACTACGATGATCACCATGAGGTCTGCTGGTGTCCTCACTAGCCTGAAAACTCGAACGACCGCCTCCATCCAGTCCTCGGCTGCCTGGGGGTCCGTCTCCCCACGAAACATGGGCGGTCGCTGGCGCTGGAACTCATGCAGTGCACTAAGGCGACGTGCATTGTCAGTGGCTGGGGCTGGTAGCATCGTCGGCTCGGCGGGTATAGGTACCGCCGGTGCCTTAGCTGTCAAAGGGCCCTGTACCGAGTCCTCAATGATCGGTGGGCTCTCGCCATGCACATCGATCCGAACCCTAGCTGGCTGCCGTCGTGGGGCCATCCTGAAAAGGAAACAAGTGCACCACGGTCATAACAGTATACCTGGTGAACTGACATAAAGTAATCACAAAGAAAACTTGAAACACAGATGCAATCAATGTTTTGTGCATTAAGTCGGAAATCAGAAGTTAGGGTCCTGGTGTACGGATACGTCGGCCTCCACACCAACACTGGACTCCCTGGACTGATAACCACACCCAATACGCTAGACACTATTGCTTCACATAGAAGAAGGATCAGAGTCTGCGGTAGAACTGACCACCTCTGATACCAATTTGTCACGACCCGTCCTCGGGGCCCGTGCCGTGACTACCCCAAGCCCGCCTTCCATAGGCCAGGGGCTGGCGACTAGCACCATGTTGTAAATCCCGAAAAAAGGGGAAGGCATTGCCTTTGAAAAGTAAACAAGCACCACAGAGTAAGCAAGCGGAAAAGTAAACACTAAGTAAAAACTGTATAAGCTGTGCTGAAAGTAAAAGGGGCCGGAAATACAAGCCCAACTGTAAAGTACAACTGAAAGGAAAAACAGTAACTGAAAAGAAAAGCCGCAGCGTCGAGCCGTCCTCTGGAAGTCCCACCTGAAGGGTGGGTATAGATAGCCTCCACAGCTCCTCGATCCAGCCGTCCGCTCCGAGTGCGTCCCGCCCAGTGGTCCACCTCCAGGTACCGTCCTGCTCCGCACGCCTCCACCACGATCATCGTTGTCCGTCGTCTGCAACCAACACAACGAAGTGCGGGCATATCCCATGCAGGGGTGAGTATAAGCTACTCAGTAGGGACCCCGAGACCCCCGAAGGTCTCCCAAAATCCACAAAGGATAATCCACAAAGGAAACATACAATCACGAAGTAACAACCGACACTGCTTAGGAATATGCCCATACATATACCTAAGTCATCAATTCCCGTTCGGCTCCAACGTCCGAGCCCAAGCACAACCCAGTCCACACAGGAATGCAAAAATGTATACCCACATTGGATAGCACAACACAATACACAAAGGAGAGTAAACAGTAATCCACATAGGATATCTCAACACAATCCACAAAGGAGAGTAAACAGTAAATCCACACAGGATAGCTCAATACAATCCACAAAGGAGAGTAACACAGAAGATTCAGCTGACACAGGTTCGATCATGAAGTGGAACCCAAAGCTATTGGGAAACTCCCTCTCCATCAAGTGCAGTGGTTATGCCGCTACAACCAAGCGCTTCCCTCTTACCTTGGACTGTTGTAGTTCTCCATCTATCGGGTGCTGTGGGTCTTCTGCTACCACCAAACACTCCCCCGTGCCATTACAACCAAGCGCACCTCCGTCGTGGGTCTACCTCTTCAACCAAGCGCTCCCCTGTGCCGCTACAACCAAGCGCACCTCTGCCATGGGTCTGCCACTACAACCAAGCGCTCCCATGTGCCGCTACAACCAAGCGCACCTCTGCCGTGGGTCTGCCGCTACAACCAAGCGCTCCCCTGTGCCGCTACAACCAAGCGCACCTCTGTCGTGGGTCTGCCTCTACAACCAAGTGCTCCCCTGTGCCGCTACAACCAAGCGCACCTCTGTCGTGGGTATGCCGCTACAACCAAGTGCTCCCCTGTGCCGCTACATCCAAGCGCACCTCTGTCGTGGGTCTGCCGCTACAACCAAGCGCTCCACTGTGCCACTACAACCAAGCGCACCTCTGTCAGGCTATCCATAACACAACGAGTCGTTCGATCAGTAGTCGTCAAGTCTCAACTGGCTCTAGGGTTTCCGCACACAACATGCTCGTTTCTGGAGGGTCCACTCCATGAGCTAAGAGGTCGATGCATCAACTGACATGTAGTTCGGAGTTGATGTATCCCAAGATGTACCGTAGTGGTCACTGCCGAAAACACGGAGGATTCCCGTACGGTTTTCATTATCGTCGCAGTCGAACCCACTGAGGATCTCCATACAGTCATCGTCGCAGTCCACTGAGGATCTCTGCACAGTCATCGCTGTCGAAGTAGCAGTCGCAGCCAGCTCTAGGGTTCCCGCACACAGCAAGCTCGTTCGTGAGGGTCCGCTCCATGAGCCGAGAGGCTGATACATCAACTAACTTAAAGTCCAGAGTTGGTGTATCCAAAAGTTCCGCATCGTCAACAGGAACTCAACGTCGCAGACGGCGCGTCAACCGGACGCCGGGTCTGAGAGTTATTGGATTTTTCGTCCCAGGGGCCCGGTTGGTTTTTAAGGCAAAACCAACCCGACCGTACTCCACCTGCATCCAAACCTCGGGTAGAGTATTTCAAAAGATCCTTCTCACTTAGAGGAATCCACCAAAGCTGACGGCATGTCAATCAGACGTACGTAGCTCAAGATATGAGCGTTTCCGCTCCGAGGGCCCGGTCGGTTTCGTGTACGAACCAACCCGGCCGAACCCAAAGTATTCCGAAACCTTGAGTGCGATATACCAAAACGACCGTCTCGATCCAAGGATCGCGTTGATACTGACGGCGCATCGATTGGAGGCCCGTAGCTCAAGTTACTGGCATTTGACCAAAAATGGTCTGAAGACGGGGGGTCCCGGCCCGGGCCGACCCGGCCTGACCCCCCCCCCCCCCTGGGTCGGCCGAACTGGGTCGACCCGACCTCGTCCAACCCGGTCCGGTCCTGCCAAGGCACGGCCCGGCCAGTCGGACCGGCCTGGCTCGGTTCGGCCAAGTGGCCGAACGGCCGTGCGCCGCGGGGCGCTGCCCCCGCGGTCTGGAGGTGTCGCGGCCCCCCGCGTGGGGCCGCGTTAGATCAAAGGATGTGGGTTTGCCGCGTCCGAGTGTGCCGGACCCGCGCGGCCGCAGGCGCCGCCGCCGCGGCTTCAGCCGCGGCGGCGCTGTTCGGCGGTGCGCTGGTGCGCCGCCGCCCCCGGCTGCCGGTGCCGCGTCGCCGGCGGCCCGCTCCACCGGCGGCTTCCGCGGGCCACCGGAGTCGCTCCGGTGGTTCGATTCTGTTCCCGTCTGCGCCGCTGCTCCTCCCGGGACTCTCTCTTCACTGCGGAATCAACAAATTTCTATTGCGGCACGTTCCGTCGTCACCCGTCAAATCCGCACAACAACGAATGACGACGGAGGGTTGTCAGGCCGTGTTCGTTTGGCCCACACCCTCCGCGTTAGAGATAAACAACGGGAGAAATAATCCAGCACATGAAACAAGAATTTTAATTAACTAAAATTGTTCATGAGAAATCCGGTTCTTTAATTTAAGGAAATGTTCACCGGAAAAGGGAATTCCAAAACATAATCCCTACCTCGACAAGTCGTCGCGCGTGAGCGTTCATCGCGGAATTGCTCGTCGCGGAAGGAGGGGTTCATCGTGTCGCGGAAGGCGTCGCGTCATCGCGGAAGGGCGTCATGTTGTCGCGGAATCCGGCGTTGCGTCGATGAACTCAACGGACCAAGAGACAACAGATTTAATTGTAAAGAATTAAACCCGTGTTTTGTTAAAAACCACAAAGGAGATTAAAAAGAAACCCGAGATCTCTTACCTCAAGCAGTTGGTGATCGGAGATCGGGGCGGGGAAGAACGTCTCGGATGAAGCATCATCAAACTCCGAGGGTGACAGTATTCTTCGCGTTCTTCACGTTCTTCGCGTTATTCATGAAGGAGGATGAAGGCTCCAGAACTCTGTCAAAACCTCTCAACGTGTAATCCTCCAAATGTTGTGTTGGTCTTATTTTATCATTACGCCAACAAACGAAAAGAGGTAAGTAACGACCCATTAATTCTTAGAATTAATTCATCGAAAGAAACTACCCATTTAATTCACGAAATAAACTGCCCAATTAAATAGTGCGTTAAGAATTTAAGAAAACGCGTCAGTTGACTTTCATAATGACGGGTTTTCGCGGGTGCGTTACTTAGCGGAAAAGAAACGACGGGGCTCGTGCGGGCCCCACCTCACAAATATCCTACCAAGAGGGTAGGATATTTTTGGATAGTACCCTATCCGTTTCAACTCAGTTTAAGTGGCTTTCAAGTGGCTTCAAGTGGCTTAAGTGAAATAAAATAAAGTTTGTCGTACAATTAATTTATTTCTTAACTTTAACCCGGAAAAATTAAAAAACCACACCCGAGAAAACGCAACTCCGGAAGAGGCGTTTCTAAGCAAATATCGGCGCTACGATTTCATCGGTGCCCTCAGAATTTGATTCTGGGCACCGGTTCAAAAGTTAGAAAAACCCGCTCGTCCGTTCATTGAACGTACCCGAGCCAAACTTTGAAAAATGATACCGGGCACACCGGGCCTCGGAATCAGGTACCGTCAGAAACTGCGTTCTTGTAAAATTCCAAAGAAAATTAAGAAAAAAAATTTCCTTGAAATTTTCGGGTCTTTACAATAATATAAAAAAATTTGTAAAATTTTATCAATAATATTACCACTCTAAAAACCATCTCTAAGGATCTTCTAAACCATCTTGACCCTATATTATAATGTTTTAGTTAAAAACATCCAATACAAAAGTAACTAATTTGAAAAAATATTCAACTATTATAGTGTCTTAAATGTCAAATATACAGATATTTTTTTAGGTTAAAACAAACAATACATTAATATATATCCAATTAGAGGGAATATAGTCTCAGATACCAATTGTTATTCTTAGTGGGCTAGTGTATAAACCTTAGATTTGAGTTAATCAAATGTCACTAAATACATTTTACAAATTTCAAATTGTTTTTTTAAAAAAGAACTTATTTTGTATTTGAAACTATTATTCTATTTATGAAAATTGGATCATTATTTTTTAGTATTGTAAATACCCCTATATTCAATATAGTTCAGATATTGAATTTAGTATTGGTGTTTTTAAATGGTTTGACCCTGATGTGGGAAACCCACTTCATACTTTGATTAGGATAACTAAGTCACAAATTTTACCCTAAAAATATCATCACAAACTTACCTATTTAGTTGAAAAGGATTATACAAAAACAATGACAAAATATTATGTAGGTCAGTGTGTTTACAACATTAAAAAATTGAACACTTTACCCTATCATGGGTTATTTTTGTAGGTTTGAATCCAATGGTCATCACATTATTTTTTCATGTTGACATAGATGCGAAATTCATTCCATTTTCAAAGAATAAAAAAAAGATCCACAATGTCATTACCAAAGTCTTCAACTTCCTTCATGTCTTCCTGAAAGAATAATGAAACCTTATCTCTATTTTATATGAACAACATATTAGTTATTATTTTGAAATTTTTTACTTTCCACTCTTAATTCAAAAATCAATGATTATGATAGCCACACTATATTCACTAATAAATATCCTCATCAAGAAAACTTACAAGACCTTCCCAACAAATTTATTTTTTACTTTGGATAATATAGGAGTTATAATGGTGAATTGTAAAATCCAAATTAAGAAATGAATAATAGATATTTTTATCTCTGTCTATTTATTAATTAGATAGTGTTTTAGTGGCCTAAAATGAGAATAAATCCAATCTTAAGCAAGGAATACACTAATATTTTTAAAAGATTGTCTGACTGCCTTTTGATGGCAAACCATTTTTAAATCAAACTTTTGACAATTTTATAAGATCTATTTGTCAAAATAGACTTATTATTTATTATTGAGACATTGAAATTTACATTGGATAATTTTATTGGTATTTTTCTGACAATGTTCATTTTTTAATGAATAGTGAAAAATACTGCATTTTACATCAAAACTGCTTTTTCATATAATTTAATTATATGGTTAGATTATCTTTTTAATTAGTTTTAAAGTGTAAATAGAATATATTTTAACCATTTAATCCAATAGTGGTCATTGTAATTAATTTCACTTTGAAATTGGACTTAAACTAGTGTCAAACTTTTGATACTTATTGTTTCATAAAAACACGTTATTTGCTCTGACAGTGGGAATTAATTATTAAATTAATTAATGTAACTTATATATTTTGAATTTTGTAAAATAGACATAATTTTTGAATTTGGAATATCAAATATAGCTTAGGGTAAAGTTTTGGTATTTTTCTGAAAAACTTCAATTTTTGATGAATAGTGAAACCACTAACTTGTACTTAAAAAACTGATTTTTAGTTTTAATGAAATTTTACCACCTCTGTGTTTTGAATTTCAAAAATCCTACATACATGGTTTTCATTAAGAAGTAAATTGTGGTTCAATGGGATTAAAATATTTTTTTGGTGAATAGTAACTTTTAAGTTTATTAATCGCGATTAGAGGTAATTAGTGTAGTTTAAGGTAAAAATAATGTTTTAATAATATGAAATGAACTTGACACATGTCCTACACTTATTTTATGTGTCATTTCAGACCAATAAAATCCATGGGTCAACTTGGAGACCCCATGGAGCCACATTGGATGGAAAATGACATTAATATCTTTTTATTTAATGTTAATGTAAAAATGTCACAAACATGAGTTGGTTAACTAAAACAATTTTTAAATGGGGTTATACAAGTCATATTTTTGACTATAAATGGTAATTGGAAAGATAAAAAGATTTCCTACATCATAGTATTTTTTGTATATTTTTTAGACATTAAATACATTAAATTATTTATAACACCATGATGATGTAGCGATTACCTCATTATTTAACGATTTAAATAAAATGAAAAGATAATGTAAAATATAAGACCTAAACATGTCAAAAACCTATTGGATGAGTATATTTAGAACTATTATCACCATATCCTCAAAATAAATCAATGTGGGACCTTTAAAATCCTAAATTCATTTGAAAATAAAGTAACCTTTTATACTTTTCAAAGAGTTCCCCTCCTCTCCTCTTATAAAAGGCCCCCACCTCTACCACATTACCCACACTTCCAAAGCCATTGGCTCGTCCAAAACCTGATACGTTTGTCTATCCACATCCCTCTCTTACTCCTATAAGCCTCAATTTGGGCATAAGGCTTCCCAAGGAAGCCTTTGAGCTCAAATAAAAAAGAGTTACCCGATTTAAAGGTAGTGTCTTCTCTTGTGTTCTTATGTTTTATTTTTCTTCTCCAACCCCCTAAAATATTTTTATTTATTTAGTTTGTAACAATACCAGTATATTACATATACTAGTATGTTTTTATATGATGTATTAGAGCTACACTTACACACACCTACATCTAATGGTTAAAGAACTTACTGTTTCTATGGATGGCGAATTTCTGCCTCACGAAACGATGATTGTTCAATATTCTTCTAACACCTTCAAAGGTGGCAATTAAGATGACACTATATTTATATAAGATATATAATATTTTTATGTTTTACTTAAGCTTCTGTATTTTTCATTTATGGAATACCTTTATGGTTTCCATTATGGGTAAACGCGATATCTTTATTTTAGGAAGTGCAGACTACCGCCCCCTCAAAGTGATTTGATTCGTTAATTCCATATGTGGGACGTATAAAGGATTTAATTAATGATATTATATATTATATTATAATGGAATTATAATATACCTTTATATCATTATTATTCCATTCTATAAAATATGAAATAGAAATGAAAGTAGAGTTCATGCGTACGTACGACTTACCGTCTCCATGAACGATGCATTTCATTTCTTAGCTCTAAATGTTATGTAATATTATAAATGCATGTATATACTGGATATATATGATATATATGATATCTAAATCATGAGTATAACTCTGGATATAATTTATACATGAACAACTTGTAATTATAAAGAGTTTATTTTTGACTCAAGTACCAATGATCGTTAAAATGACCGTTATTAACTTAAATAATTACATAGTGTTCATGACATGGTAATAAGTGATATAAACGGAATAATGAACTTGAAAAAGGTTCTTAAGCAAGTATAAATTAACTAAAGTTTATTATTCAGGAGGTTAAAGAATGATCGAGTCAAGTCGGACCCGAGGCAAGGGAACTTCTTAACCCAATTTCTATTCTTTGGGTTAATCTCCTATTTCAAATTATGTCATGATATTATTATGTCCTATCCTGTATTTGTACTTTATTTATGTGTACTTATAGTGAAAACACATAATAGATTTATTTTATTTAAAAAAATGATATTTGTATGGGACTTCGTCTCAATCTCCTTTCATTGAGGCATATTTTGTTTTATACACAACCTTCTTTTATACGGTGTATAAACCCCTTTGACTTTTACGTTTATCTAAAATGAATATTTTTTTATACGAAGTGTTTTACTAAATGAAAAAAGGGAATGTTTTTGTCATACGTATGTGGCGACAACGACTTCTCCACCACCGTGACCATTATTTGAGTTTCGGCTTCCTCTACAAGCCATACCTTTTTTAAAAGGAAAATAAATACCATGTTTTACTTTTCTTTTATTTTGTTATGGGAAATGGTTTTCCTAATGTTATTATATCAATGTTTTGTATTGATATCTTGTGATTTAAAGGTTGAAATGTTATGTTTCCTTTATACATGTTTTATGTTATACGATTATGTTATGGTTCTTGGGCATTATTATGAAGACGGGTGGTTCCGTTATAAACTAAGTGCGGGTGAGCCCGATATAGCTCTCCAATGCATTGGGTAACACGAAGGAGTTAAATGCTAAAGTTTATCCGAAGAGATGTAGGGAATATACTGTGATGGGTATTCCAAATGTAACCAAGAGGGTTACTCCCTATGTAAGAATGTTATGAATGCCTCAAGTTACCTTTACGTCTTATGATTTCTATGATTTATTAATGATTTGATGAGGTATGTTAAAGTGCCTATGTTTTATGGGTAAAGTATGATTTCATTCTTATGTATATATGAACTCATGTTTCCTTTCCATATTTTTATAACCCTTACTGAGCTTTTTATGCTCATCCCAAGTTTTGGAAATGATTTTCATAGGTCAAGGGAATGGTACTTGATGTGATGATAGTGTCAAGGAAGTGTCAAGAAAGAATCCATGTTTTATTTTAAATATGTTTCCATTGAATGGAAAAATGAATACTATCTTTTATGTAACAACTTTGTTCAAATGTGGAATGTAATGAAAGTTTTATTATCTAATTCTATAAAACTCTAAACCTGAAAAGATCCTCAATGTGTAATCTTGTAATAACTCAAGATTAAGTAAGGTTTAAGTCTGGGGCCTCATATGAATGACTGATTTTTGGAAATTTATAGGGTCACCTTGGAATAAAGGTAGGTTTGGTTATGACAATGTAGAGATTTTTTTATAATTCTATTCTAGATCCATAATATAATTTTTTGTTTTATATATTGTGAAATTTGAGTTATTAATATAGTTCTTAGGTCTCCATGAGGAGTGAAATTTCTAAGTGTTTGTTTTGGAGGGTGTATTATTTGGAATTTTTTCTAGTGAGAAATTGGGAATAGATGTATGCTAGAGTAAAGAGGGTAACATTTTATATATATTGAGTAATTTTCCATGGGGAAAAGGGACCTCCCAACCTAAATAGTGATTGTTTTGGTAGCCTAGATTTAACTATATGTCAAACATCATGATGATTAAGAGGAAATGTTGTTTAGGGACACACCACACTGTGGATTTATTTATTATGATATTGAATAACATAGATTTTTTTTGTAAACCATGGTGAGGACTATAATGGAATTTTGTGAAGATAAAACTTTATCATCTAGGTTATGGAGTAGGGAATGGTTCCTGTCAAATCCTTAAATGTGGGTTTTAAAATAGGAAATATATTAATAGGGTAATCTTTTAAAAATTTCTAGAAATGTATAAATAATTTTACAAGAGACTCCACAATGTAGTTGGAGGTCACCACACATTATAGGGGGCTAATTAGGATTAATTAATTAATTGAGGTTCTAGAATAATTTTTCCAATATTTATTCTCCCCCTTTAGACAACAATTGAATCTATAACCTCTTTTTTCTCTAGAAACACTAATATTGAGTTATAGAACCACATAGATCATTGAAATCAAACTAATATACATAACCATAGTCTATTGAATTATTCTCCTCTAATTTTAAATTTATTTTAATTTATGTGGATTTTTATTATGTGGTTTCATTGTTTATAATTGAGTTTTGCGTGTGTATGTATTGTGGTTTATCTCCATACTAGGTTACATCAAAACTGCTTTTTCATCTAATTTAATTATATGGTTAGATTATATTTTTAATTGGTTTTAAAGTGTAAATAAAATATATTTTTACCATTTAATCCAATAGTGGTCGTTGGAATTAATTTCACTGTGAAATTGGACTTAAACTAGTGTTAATCTTTTGATACTAATTGTTTCATAAAAACACGCTATTTGCTCTAACAATGGGAATTAATTATTAAATTAATTAATGTAAATTATATGTTTTGAATTTTGTAAAATAGACATCATTTTTGAATTTTTAATATCAAATATAGCTTAGGGTGATGTTTTGGTATTTTTCTGAAAAACTTCAATTTTTGATGAATAGTTAAACCACTAAGTGGTACTTAAAAAACTGATTTTTAGTTTAAATGAAATTTTAAAACATCTATGTTTTGAATTTCAAAAATACGACATACATGGTTGTCATTAAGAATTAAAATGTGGTTCAATGGGATTAAAATAATTTTTTGGTGAATAGTAACTTTTAAGTTTATTAATCGCGATTAGAGGTAATTTCTGTATTTTAAGGTAAAAATAATGTTTTAATAATATGAAATGAACTTGAAACATGTCCTACCCTTATTGGATGTGTCCTGGACGACCAATACAATCCATGAGTCAACTTGGGGACCCCATGGAGCCACTTTGGAAGGAAAATGACATTAATATCTTTTTATTTAATGTTAAAGTAAAAATGTCGCAAACATTAGTTGTATTACTAAAACAATTTTTAAATGGGGTTATAAAAGTCCTATTTTTGACTATAAATATTATTTGGAAAGCTAAAACGATTTCATACATCATAGTATTTTTTTTAAAATTTTTAGACATTAAATAAATTAAATTATTTATGACACCATGATGGTGTAGCGATTACCTCATTATTTAAGGATTTAAATAAAATGAAAAGATAATGTAAAATATAAGACCTAAACATGTCAAGAACCTATTGTATGAGTATATTTAGAACTATTATCACCTTATCCTCAAAATACATCAATTTGGGACCTTTAAAATCCGAAACTCATTTGAAAATAAAGTATCCTTTTATACCTTTCCAAGAGTGCCCCTCCTCTCCTCATATAAAAGGCCCCCACCTCTACCACCTTACCCACACTTCCAAAGCCTTTGGATCGGACAACCCCTGATAATTTTGTATCTACACATCCCTCTCTTACTCCTAGAATCCTCACTTTGGGCAGATGTCTTCCCAAGGAAGCCTTTGAGCTCAAATCAAAAAGAGTTACCCGATTTAAAGGTAGTGTCTTCTCTTGTGTTCTTATGTTTTATTTTTCTTCTCCAACCCCCTAAACTCTTTTTATTAATTTCTTTTGTAACAAAAACAGTATCTTACATATACTAGGATGTTGTTATAAGAATTATTAGAGCTACACTTACACACACCTACATCTAATGTTTAAAGAACATACTGTTTCCGTGGATGGAGAATTTCTGCCTCACGAAACGATGATTGTTCAATATTCTTTTAACACCTTCAAAAGTGGCCATTAATATGACACTATATTTATATATGATATATAATATGTTTATGTTTTACTTAAGCTTCTGTATTTTTCATTTATGGCATACCTTTATGGTTTCCATTATGGGTAAACGCGATATCTTTATTTTAGGAAGTGTGGACTACCGCCCCCTCAAAGTGATTTGATTCGTTAATGCCATATGTGGGACGTATAAAGGATGTAATTAATGATATTATATATGATATTATACTGGAATTATAATATACCTTTATATCATTATGATTCCATTACATAAAATACGAAATAGAAATGAAAGTAGCGTTCATGCGTACGTACGGCTTACCGTCTCCATGAACGATGCATTTCATTTTTTACCTCTAAATGTTATGTAATATTATAAATGCAGGTATATACTGTATATATATGATATATATGATATCTACATCATGTGTATAAATCTGGATATAATGGATACATTAACAACTTGTAATTATAAAGAGTTTATTTTTGACTCAAGTACCAATGATCGTTAAAATGACCGTTATTAACTTAAATAATTACATAGTGTTCATGACATTGTAATAAGTGATATAAAATGAATAATGACCTTGAACAAGGGTCATAAACAATTATAAATGAACTCAAGTTTATTATTCAGGAGGTTAAAGAACGATCAAGTCATGTCGGACCCGTGGAAAGGGAACTTCTT
This sequence comes from Viscum album, assembly GCA_963277665.1. Lineage (NCBI taxonomy): Eukaryota > Viridiplantae > Streptophyta > Magnoliopsida > Santalales > Viscaceae > Viscum > Viscum album. Next base: position 530,594,227 of record OY728128.1, read on the forward strand.
AACCCAATTTCTATTGTTTGGGTTAATCTCCTATTTCAAATAATGTCATGATATTATAATGTCATATCTTGTATTTGTACATTATTTATGTGTACATATAGTGAATACACATAATAGATTTATTTTATTTAAAAAATTGATATTTGTATGGGACTTCGTCTCAATCTCCTTTCATTGAGGCATATTTTGTTTTATACACAACCTTTTTTATACGGTGTATAAACCCCTTTAAATTTAAAGTTTATCCAAATGGAATCTTTTTTTATATGAAGCATTTTACTAAATGACAAATGGGAATGTTTTTTTTGTACGTATGCGGCGACAACGACTTCTCTGCCGCCGTGACCGTTATTTGAGTTTCGGTTTCCCCTACAAGCCATACCTTTTTTTAAAAGAAAAATAAATACCATGTTTTACTTTTCTTTTTTTTTATTGAAAATGGTTTTCATAATGTTTTTATTTCAATGTGTGGTATTGATATCTTGTGATTGAAAGGTGGAAATGTTATGTTTCCTTTATGCATGTTTTATGTGATATGATTATGTTATGGTTCTTGGGCATTATTATGAAGATGGGTGGTTCCGTGATAAACTAAGGGCGGGTGAGCCCAATATAGCTCTTCAATGCATTGGGTAACACAAAGGAGTTAAACGTTAAGGTTTCTCCAAAGAGATTTAGGGAATATACTGTGATGAGTATTCCAAACGTAACCAAGAGTGTTACTCCCTATGTAAGAATGTTATGAATGCCTCAAGTTACCTTTATGTCTTATGATTTCTATGATTTATTCATGATTTGATGAGGTATTTTAAAGTGCCTATGTTTTATGGGTAAAGTATGATTTCATTCTTATGTATATATGAACTCATGTTTCCTTTCCATATTTTTATAACCCTTACTGATCTTTTTATGCTCATCCCCAGTTTTTGAAATGATTTTCACAGGTCAATGGAAAGGTATATGGTGTGATGATAGTGTCCAAGAAGTGTTAAGAAAGAATCCATGTTTTATTTAAAATATGTTTCCATTGATGGGAAAAAGGAATACTATCTTTTATGTAACCACTTTGTTCAAATTTGGAATGTAATGCAAGTTTTATGATCTAATTCTCTAAAACTCTAAACCTAAAAAGATTCTCAATGTTTAATCTTGTAATAACTCAAGATTAAGTAAGGATTAAGGGTGGGTCCTTATAGTTGGTATCAGATGTCGGTTTAGATTACTTTAGGAGTTATAATTCTATTAAATGATTATCCAAAAATATTTATATATGGTCAAATTGAAATGATATATAATTTGAAGATTACCATGTTGATTCAACTAAGACATGTTTTTCAGAATGGTTTTCCCCAGAGGAAACAGGGAAGCAGTGCTAGGAAGGCATACAGAAGGAAATAACCATCCGAATCAGCATCCTGAGATGGTCGGAATTGGAACTGAACAGTTTGTTGCAGTAGTGGTGCAGTTCACTCAAGCGATAAATGGTGGTTGTATCCATGCACGAGATCAGCCAGATCAACCGTAGAGGAACATGTCAGTGGTGGAACATTTCATGAGGCAACATCCCCCATCATTCAGAGGATCATCTAACCCTGTGCTAGCTGATGGGTGGATTAATGAACTGGAGATGATTTTCGATGTCATGGGGTTTTCATACAATCAAAAGGTTAGTCTTGCTATTTACCATTTGGAGGGTGAAGCAGATCAGTGGTGGTCGATGGTTCAAAATATCAGGGACATTGATGAGATTGATGCTCTAGACTGGGATGAATTCAAAGGTAAGTTTCTTGAGAAGTATTTTCCTATGGCTGTTCGACTTAGGATGGAAAAAAAATTCCTAGAATTGAGGCAAGAGGAAGAATCAGTGGCTGCATATGATGAAAGGTTCACCCGATGGGCAAGGTATGCTCCAAATTTTATCCGAGACCTTGATCGTAAAATCAAACATTTTTACTCTGGATTAAAGCCAAAATATCGAAGGGCTTTAGTTTCTCATGAGTTCAAAAGTTTTGAAAATCTTTTTCGATGTGCTGAGAAGGTGGAAATGGAGTTTTCCGATGATCAAGTGTTATATAACAACCAACAGAAGAAGAGACTGAGGTAGCAGGAGAAAGGGAGGAATTCTTCAAAAAGTTCTGATGGTAAGAAAACTATGTTTTCAGTTTGTGATAAATGTGTGAAAAGGCATGTTGGGGAATGTCTTCTGAATTCTGGAAAGTGCTACCGATGTGGTAAGATGGGACATAATGCTCGTGATTTCACTGAAAAAGATCAAGGTGATGGTAAGTCCAAATTTGATTTGTAGTTAGTGAAATGTTTGAGATGAGTCACTATGCAAACGAGTGTCCGACAAAGAGCTCGAGTGATGGGAAGTAGTTAGACTACAAGCAGAAAGGGGTGGTGGAATCCTTTGCAACCTCTTCAGCAGATGTCAGGCCATCAAATGAAGTTGTATCAGGTACTTTGTTTGTTTTTTCAGATTATGCCAGTGTGTTGTTTGATTCGGGGTCTACACATTCTTTCATCTCTAAAACCTTTTCTAGTAAAATGGGAATACCATATCAAGAAATGACTCTTGAACTTGTGGTAAAAACACCTGGGGGAAATGTTGAGGCAAATTTTTTTTTATAAGAATCTTCCTATCCTTATCCATGGAAAGAACCTACTTCCAAACCTAATTGTTTTACCTCTAGTAGAGTTTGATGTTATCCTGGGTATAGATTTGCTCTCTATTTACCATTCTATGATTGACTGTAGATCTAAAGAAGTTTCTTTTCAGAAAGACTTTTGGTTTGTGTACAATAATGAATTCTTACTATTGATAACTTATCAAGAGGCCGAGAAACTTGTAAAAGATGGAAATGAATGTTACCTTGCAAATATCGTTGAAAACAAGGGAACTGTTTAGATTAATGATGTGCCAGTGGTAAATGAGTATCCTGATGTTTTGCCTGATGAGTTTCCTGGAATAATACTAGATCGGGAAGTTGAATTTACTATTTACTTATTTCCTGATGCTAAGCCAATTTCAAAACCCCCTTATCGAATGGCTCAAATTGAACTTTTAGAGTTGAAGGAGAAATTGCAAGATTTATTAGAGAAAGGTTTCATTCGACCTAGCACATCACCATGGGGTTCTCCTGTTTTATTTGTTAAAAATAAATATGGTTCAATGAAACTTTTCATTGATTATAGATCCTTGAATAACATCACTGTTAAGAACAAATATCATTTGCCTCATATCGATGATTTGTTTGCTCAGCTTCAGGGAGATCAATATTTTTCAAAGATTGACCTAAGATTGGGGTACCATCAGTTGAAGTTAAAAGAAGTAGATATTCCGAAGACCGCGTTTAGAACAAGATATGGCCATTATGAATTTGTAGTAATGCCTTTTGGGATAACCAATGCACTTTCTGTATTCATGGACTTAATGAATAGAATTTTCCATGAGTTCTTGGATAAGTTTGTAGTTGTTTTCATTGATGATATTTTGGTGTTTTCTAAAAGTAAAGTGGAGAATGAAAGACATTTAAGGGTTATTTTGCAAACCTTAAATGAAAATAAATTGTATGGGAAATTCAGAAAGTGTGAGTTTTGGTTACAACAAATTTTTTTCCTTGGTTACATTGTTTCTAAAGATGGGATAATTGTTGATCCTGCAAAAAAAAGGTTGTTGAAGAATGTCCAAGACCCACAAATGTTACTGAGATTCGTAGTTTCCTGGGTTTGGCAGGCTATTACTGAAGGTTTGTTATAAATTTTTCCCGGTTATCTAGTCCAACGACTAAGCTAACTCGGAAGGGTGTTAAGTTTATCTGGACAAAAGAATGTGATAATTGTTTTCAGAAGTTGAAAAGAAGATTGGTGAATGCTCCAGTTTTGGCACTACCTTAAAGGAATGGGAAGTTTGTTATCTACAGTGATGCTTCACTGAAAGGACTTGGTTGTGTCCAAATGTAGAATGATCAGGTAATATCTTATGCTTCACGATAGTTGAAAACTCATGAAGTAAATTACCCTACACATGACTTGGAATTAGCTGCTGTTGTTTTTGCTTTAAAAATTTGGAGGCATCATTTGTATGGAGTAAAGTGTGAAATATATACCGATCACAAAAGCATAAAGTATATATTCACTCAGAAAGAATTGAACATGAGACCGAGGATATGGCTAGAATTAATCAAGGATTATAAATTTACAATTCATTACCATCCGGGAAAACCAAATAAAGTGGTTGATTCTTTGAGTCGAAAAAGTAATGCTTCATTCACAATGTTGCATTTGGAACATGATCCATTTGTTAAGGATTTGATGAACTTTGGAATTGAAGTTGTTGGTGCAGGAAGTTCTTCTGTTTTGTTTCAGGTATCGATGAGATCATCTCTATCAGACAGAATTAAGCAAGCACAGAAGAAGGACAATGAGTTGCAGAAAAAGGTAGAGCTGGTTCAGAAGGGTAAGTTGCCTGAATTCAACATTGATAATGATTGTGTTTTGAGATTTGGTAAGAGATTGTGTGTGCCTTGTGATTCACAGTTGAAGAGAGAGTTGTTATGTGAAACTCATAGTTCTCCGTTTTCTATTCATCCTGGTAGTACTAAGATGTACAGAGATCTGCAGGAGTATTACTGGTGGGACGGAATGAAAAGAGATATTGCTGATTTTACTGTGAAGTGTTTGACATGTCAATGGGTTAAAGTAGAGCGGCAGTTACCGAAAGGGATGCTTTAGCCTTTACCAGTGCCAGAGTGAAAATTGGAAAATATATCCATGGACTTCGTTGTGGGATTTCCAAAGACACCTCGAGGTAATAATGCAATCTGGGTTATTGTTGATCCTTTGACTAAATCTTCTCATTTCTTTGCTATACGAGTTACTTTTTCCCTAGATCAACTTTCCCATTTGTATCTTAAAGAGATAGTCAGGTTACATGGAGTTCCTCTCTCCATTGTATTTGACCGTGATACCAGGTTTACTTATAACTTTTGGAAAGGCCTTCAGAAGTCGTTGGGTACTGAATTAAATTTTATTACAGCTTTTCATCCTCAATCAGATGGGCAGTCAGAATGAACAATTCAGACTTTGGAAGATATGCTATGTGCTTGTTCGATGGATTATCAGGTAAGTTGGGACCAACATCTTTCTTTGGATGAGTTTTTATATAATAACAGTTTTCATTCCAGTATACAGATGACACCATTTGAGGTGTTATATGGGAAGCAGTGTCGAACTCTAGCTTTCTAGGATGAAGTGGGTGAAAGGAAGCTGATGGGACCAGAATTGGTAGAAGATATGGCAGAAAAAGTTCAGCTGATACAGAAACACATGAGAATAGCTCAGAGCAGGCAGAAAAGTTATGCGGACAATAGGAGGAAGGATCTCTCTTTTGAGGTAGGTGATCATGTTTTTCTCAAAGTATCACCATTGAAAAGTGTGATGCGATTTGGTAAGAAAGGAAAGCTGAATCCAAGGTTCATTAGACCATATGAAATTCTGGAGAGAGTTGCATCAGTTGCTTACCGAGTGTCTTTACCACCGATTTTATCTTAGGTACACAATGTTTTTAATGTTTCAATGTTAAGTAAGTACATGCCAGATCCATCTCATGTTTTATGTCGAGAGGTAGTTCAGCTGGAAGAGAACCTATCTTATAAGGAACAACTGGTGCAGATTCTTGACCACAGGGAGCAAGTGTTACGGAATAAGGTGATTCCTTAGGTAAAGGTTTTGTGGGAAAGCCACATGATTTTAGAGGCAACATGGGAATCAGAAAATACAATGAGGGATAAATACCCCCACTTATTCGATAAGTAAATAAATTGCGGGGACACAATTTTCTGAAGGGGGGAAGGATGTAACATCACAAGTAAGTAATGAATAATATATATTTTTATCTATGTCTATTTATGAATTAGATAGTGTTTTAGAGGCTTAAAATGAGAATAAATCCAATCTTAAGCAAGGAATACACTAATATTTTTAAAAGATTGTTTTACTGCCTTTTGATGGAAAACCATTTTTAAATCAACTTTTTGACAATTATATATGCTCTATTTGTAAAAATAAACTTATTAATTGTGATTGGGACATTGAAATTTACATTGGATAATTTTTTTGGTATTTTTCTGACAATGTTCATTTTTTAATGAATAGTGAAAAATACTGCATTTTACATCAAACCTGCTTTTTCATCTAACGTAATTATTTGGTTAGATTATCTTTTTAATTAGTTTTAAAGTGTAAATAGAATATATTTTTACCATTTAATCCAATAGTTTTCATTGGAATTAATTTTACTTTGAAATTGGACTTAAACTAGTGTCAAACTTTTGATACTTATTGTTTCATAAAAACACGCTATTTGCTCTAACAGTGGGAATTAATTATTAAATTAATTAATGTAACTTATATGTTTTGAATTTTGTAAAATAGACATAATTTTTGAATTTGGAATATCAAATATAGCTTAGGGTAAAGTTTTGGTATTTTTTTGAAAAACTTCAATTTTTGATGAATAGTGAAACCACTAACTTGTACTTAAAAAACTGATTTTTAGTTTTAATGAAATTTTACCACCTCTATGTTTTGAATTTCAAAAATCCGACATACATGGTTTTCATTAAGAAGTAAATTGTGGTTCAATGGGATTAAAATAACTCTTTGGTGAATAGTAACTTTTAAGTTTATTAATCGCGATTAGAGGTAATTAGTGTAGTTTAAGGTAAAAATAATGTTTTAATAATATTAAATGAACTTGAAACATGTCCTAAACTTATTTTATGTGTCAGGGCAGACCAATAAAATCCATGGGTCAACTTGGGGACCCCATGTAGCCACTTTGGATGGAAAATGACATTAATATCTTTTTATTTAATGTTAATGTAAAAATGTCACAAACATGAGTTGGTTTACTAAAACAATTTTTAAATGGGGTTATACAAGTCATATTTTTGACTATAAATATTAATTGGAAAGATAAAAATATTTCCTACATCATATTATTTTTTGTATATTTTTTAGACATTAAATAAATTAAATTATTTATGACACCATGATGATGTAGCGATTACCTCATTATTTAATGATTTAAATAAAATGAAAAGATAATGTAAAATCTAAGACCTAAACATGTCAAAAACCTATTGGATGAGTATATTTAGAACTCTTATCACCATATCCTCAAAATAAATCAATGTGGGACCTTTAAAATCTGAAACACATTTGAAAATAATGTAATCTTTTATACTTTTCCAAGAGTTCCCCTCCTCTCCTCTTATAAAAGGCCCCCACCTCTACCACCTTACCCACACTTCCAAAGCCATTGTCTCATCCAAACCCTGATCATTTTGTCTATCCAAATCCCTATCTTACTCCTAGAAGCCTTAATTTGGGATGAAGGCTTCCCAAGGAAGCCTTTGATCTCAAATCAAAAAGAGTTACCCGATTTAAAGATAGTGTCTTCTCTTGTGTTCTTATGTTTTATTTTGCTTCTCCAACCCCCTAAAATCTTTTTATTAATTTATTTTGTAACAATACCAGTATATTAAATATACTAGGATGTTTTTATATGATGTATTAGAGCTACACTTATGCACACCTACATCTAATGGTTAAAGAACATATTGTTTCCATGGATGATGAATTTGTGCCTCACGAAACGATGATTGTTCAATATTCTTCTAACACCTTCAAAGGTGGCAATTAATATGACACTATATTTATATAAGATATATAATATGTTTATGTTTTACTTAAGCTTATGTATTTTTCATTTATGGCATACCTTTATGGTTTCCATTATGGGTAAACGCGATATCTTTATTTTAGGAAGTGCGGACTACCGCCCTCTCAAAGTGATTTGATCCATTAATGCCATATGTGGGATGTATAAATGATTTAATTAATGATATTATATATTATATTATACTGGAATTATAATATACCTTTATCTAATTATTATTCCATTCCATAAAATATAAAATATAAATGAATGTAGCGTTCATGCGTACGTACGACTTACCGTCTCCATGAACGATGCATTTCACTTCTTAGCTCTAAATGTTATGTAATATTATAAATGCATGTATATACTGGATATATATGATATATATGATATATAAATCATTAGTATAACTCTGGATATAATTTATACATGAACAACTTGTAATTATAAAGAGTTTATGTTTGACTCAAGTACCAATGATCGTTAAAATGACCGTTATTAACATAAATAATTACATAGTGTTCATGACATGGTAATAAGTGATATAAAGGGAATAATGAACTTGAAAAAGGTTCTTAAGCAAGTAGAAATTAACTCAAGTTTATTATTCAGGAGGTTAAATAATGATCAAGTCAAGTCGGACCCGAGGCAAGGGAACTTCTTAACCCAATTTCTATTCTTTGGGTTAATCTCCTATTTCAAATTATGTCATGATATTATTATGTCCTATCTTGTATTTGTACTTTTTTTATGTTTAATTATAGTGAATACACATAATAGATTTATTTTATTTAAAAAAATCATATTTGTATGGGACTTCGTCTCAATCTCTTTTCATTGAGGCAAATTTTTTTTATACACAACCTTCTTTTATACGGTGTATAAACCCCTTTGACTTTTACGTTTATCCAAAAGGAATATTTTTTTATACGAAGTATTTTACTAAATGACAAAAGGGAATGTTTTTTTCGTACGTATGCGGCGACAACGACTTCTCCACCGCCGTGACCGTTATTTGAGTTTCGGCTTCCTCTACAAGCCATACCTTTTTTTTAAAAGAAAAATAAATACCATGTTTTACTTTTCTTTTATTTTGTTATGGAAAATGGTTTTCATAATGTTTTTATATAAATGTGTTGTATTGATATCTTGTTATTTAAAGGTGGAAATTTTATGTTTCCTTTATACATGTTTTATGTTATACGATTATGTTATGGTTCTTGGGCATTATTATGAAGACGGGTGGTTCCGTGATAAACTAAGTGCGGGTGAGCCCGATATAGCTCTCCAATACATTGGGTAACACGAAGGAGTTAAACGCTAAAGTTTATCCGAAGAGATGTAGGGAATATACTATGATGGGTATTCCAAATGTAACCAAGAGGGTTACTCCCTATGTAAGAATGTTATGAATACCTCAAGTTACCTTTACGTCTTATGATTTCTATGATTTATTAATGATTTGATGAGGTATGTTAAAGTGCTTATGTTTTATGGGTAAAGTATGATTTCATTCTTATGTATATATGAACTCATGTTTCCTTTCCATATTTTTATAACCCTTACTGAGCTTTTTATGCTCATCCCATGTTTTGGAAATGATTTTCATAGGTCAAGGGAAAGGCACATGATGTGATGATAGTGTCAAGGAAGTGTCAAGAAAGAATCCATGTTTTATTTAAATATGTTTCCATTGAATGGAAAAATGAATACTATCTTTTATGTAACAACTTTGTTCAAATGTGGAATGTAATGTAAGGTTTATGATCTAATTCTCTAAAACACTAATCCTGAGAAGATCCTCAATGTGTAATCTTGTAATAACTCAAGATTAAGTAAGGTTTAAGGCTGGGGACTTATATGAATGACTGGTTTTTGGAAATTTATAGTGTCATTATGGAATAAAGGTAGGTTTGGTTATGAAAATGTAGAGATTTTTTTATAATTCTATGCTAGATCCCAAATATATTTTTTTGTTTTATATATTGTGAAATTTGAGTTATTAATATACTTCTTAGGTCTCCATGAGGAGTGAAATTTCTGGATGTTCGTTTTGGAGGGTGTATTATTTGGAATTTTTTCTAGTGGGAAATTGGGAAAAGATGTATGCTAGAGTAAATAGGGTAACATTTTATATATATTGAGGAATTTTCCACGGGGAAAAGGGACCTCCCAACCTAAATAGTGATTGTTTTGGTAGCCTAGAGTTAACTATATGTCAAACTTCATGATTATTAAGAGGGAATGTTGTTTAGGGACACACAACACTGTGGATTTATTTATTGTGATATTGAATAACATAGATTTTTTTTGTAAACCATGGTGAGGACTATAATGGAATTTTGTGAAGATAAAACTTTATCATCTAAGTTATGGAGTAGGGAATGGTTCCTGTCAAATCCTTAAATGTGGGTTTTAAAATAGGCAATATATTAATAGGGTAATCTTTTACAAATTTCTAGAAATGTATAAATAATTTTACAAGAGACTCCACAATGTAGTGGGAGGTCACCACACATTATAGGGGGCTAATTAGGATTAATTAATTAATTGAGGTTCTAGAATAATTTTTTCAATATTTATTCTCCCCTTTATACAACAATTGAATCTATAACCTCTTTTTTCTCTAGAAACACTAATATTGAGTTATAAAACCACATAGATCATTGGAATCAAACTAATATACAGAACCATAGTCTATTGTATTCTTCTCCTCTGATTTTAAATTTATTTTAATTTATGTGGATTTTTATTATGTGGTTTCATTGTATAGAATTGAGTTTTGCGTGTGTATGTATTGTGGTTTATCTCCATAGTAGGTTACATTGAGTTTTGTAGTGTTTTACCCTTAGTTTTAACATTATTTTGAAATCATTTATTGAATGCATCATGTTGCTATAGGGTATTCAATAACTATACCATTATTTTTCTATAATTAGAATAAAATTATTTTTTCATATTATGTAAGTATTATGGATAGACCAAATAAAGGTAATTACCAAAAAAATTAAAATTTAATCGAAGGGTGTAAATGAGACATGTTTATCTTCTTTCATGACATTTCACTCACAAATAGTGCTAGTAAGATTTTCTTAAAGAAAATCATCATTGTATTTGATCCATGTGGGTTACTATTGTGAATTTATTTAGTTTCATCATTTTGTAAAAATAAAATATCATAAACATGAAAATTGACCAATACCATGGAAAAATGGAATTGATATGTAATTATGTGTGAAAATAGATGAATAAGATTTTACATAAGAATATTTTTTTTTGTATTTTTGTAAATCTTATTTTTGAAAATATGTTTGAATTACTTTTGCAGGTTTGTTAGTTTTGATTCTGAAGTGTGTGTTGTGGAAACTTCCATGGGTGTCATAGTGGGACTTGGTTGAGGATCTTAACGTTGTATTAAGGAAGTGGCTACCTTTCCCTTCTTTGAAATATGGGATGTATGGGTTCTTATGGAGGATAACTTGGTTAGTTGTAGTTGGATTTTTTGGATGTTCCCCAATGGTGTTAATTTTACTTAGTGATGAGGAACATTACACTAGGATAGAAGTAATTTCATATCCTAGTGGATAAAAAAAGATAGATAAGGTTTATAAGAATGATTAATTATTGGAGATAATGTGGGTATTTTTTAGAAATATTTTATCATTAAATATTTACTTTAATGGATTAATGAATGTAATTGGTTCGTAAAGTAAACATATTGAAATGGAATATAGGTATGATGAAATATAAACTTTATGGGTTTGATGAGGTATGTGGTGTTGGTTATGGTGTTGTCATTAGAAATTATGGTAGTGTGAGAATGCTGTAACATCATGATGCATGTGAGATATGGATGTTGATTTTGGGGTTCACCCTCTTTATATTGGATTGTATGTTGCGATATATATACTTTTATTTTCCTTTTGAAATTTATATTATCCCCACACTGGTTAGATACCATTATAGACACAAAACATGATTTGGGTTTTGAGTGTTTTTCCATAACATTCTGGTGAGAGCAGGAACATATATATAACTAATCCCTCTTCCCCACACTCTGTTACAAGAGTAGAAAAGGGTGTGATGGGTCTAGGTAGGTATGATAAAACTACTATAGACTGTGATATACTATTGGAAATTTTGGGGTTTAAGTATTATGATCGATGCATGATGAACTGGAAGACCTTGTAGGGAAAGGATGAGGTTATACATGATGTACTAGAAGATCCATTAAGATATTTATGGAATGTGATTAAGTGAAACTGATGTGAGGATATATGCTAGGGTTCATGCTTTTTTGGATGTTGTAATATGGGCGATGCCATTCATATTCAAGATACTCCTATTGTACTAGATATGGGATTACGAGGATGATATTGTTCTGGCATTAGGTATGGATTATGGTATTGGAAATAGAGTATTGAGGCATGAATCTGAAAGTTATTGGAAGTAAGGAACATTTAATATTGGGGAATCATAATGATAAAATGAGATTTTTTGGGATTCAATTTTATTGTTTTCTTTGTAACTATTTTTTCATTCATGGATATAATATTTAGTGAGGGAAATAAGGTGTGGCTGGGTGGTCGTCACCTAATAGGATATCATTGATTTGACTTTCTAAACAATGATTCATTAGTATTCCCTTTTCATGTTATCATGAGATATCTAAAGTATGATACTATTGGGTATAAATGTTATCCCAATACCTATATATGTAATTTTTATGGGATTCCATGGAGTGTTTGGTGATTAAGCTAAATATTAATAACATGGATCATTTGATTGGTTATATAGTTTCTACATAAAACTATATTGTTATTTTATATTGGGTTTTTTAATTTTTATAACATATTCATACATTGTGTGATTATTATAGATCTTGTATTATTTATATAATGGTGTTGATTATATGTTTTTTTTCTATATTATAGTGTTTTATGAAGATAATGAATCCCATTTGTAATTTTTATACACTTTGTGCTAGTAACAATCATAGGGCATTTCTAGAAAGGGTCCATGAGGGTCATTATTGTCTTCAATGAAGTCCCATCAGGGGTTTTTATAGGGTCAGGTCAAGATTTTAAATTCACATAAGTTATTTTTAAGAAATCACTCATAGAAAATCAGATATATTTTATGTAGTTAATGTCACAAATTCAAATTCCTAACATAAAATAAAACACTAAACTTGATTATGTCCCTTATTTCAATAAGAGGATCCTTATAGTTCTGCTTCATCTCTTCTTATCAAACTACAAATAAAATGTAGTAGTGACTAGTATGTGAACCAACCATATCTTACACAATCATTATATCCTTCCTTCAACTGCCAGATCATATTGTGCTTTAGTAAAAGTTTAACAATGACTTTTATTTCCAAAATGGATAATTTTACACTTAGAATTCTTATCTCTACCACTCATATTTTTTGTCTTAAATAGTGTATTTTATTATGTATAGCTCTTCTAATCTTGTGACACGTGCATATTATTCAAATACACTCACACCATAAAAATTATAAGGGTAATTTTATTATTCCCATAAATGGAAGTATCATAGGAGGTCCTTTCTAGAAAACATTTCTCCACATGGTCCTCCATATCATGTTTCAAGAGAAACATGTGGTTTCTTCCACATGAACTCACCAATTTCATGGCTCTAGTTTGATTAAAAAGATTTATCTCCTTATGCTTCTCATTTTTAATCTCAACTGAATATTCCTTCATGGTTTTCTACAAAAAGTTATGGTTATGCTATTTTCAATATACCCCCTATAAATCCACACTGGGAACCCCTAAAATTGATTAAAAAAATACAGATCAGTGGTATTTGTGGCTTGGAACCTCATATTTCATTATAAGAGGTTCTAAAAATTCAATGGAGTCCATCATGAAAGTATATTACATGAAAAAACAACCAAACATATCTTCTTATGTCTTTTATTGAATCACAATGTCATTTCTAATGTTTATATCACTGAAGTAAAACAATTGAATTGAATAAATTTTTTCTGTATTATTCTTGGAAATAAAATAAATTAATTTAAAATCATATACTCATCTAAACATATATCTTCTACTCAATAGACATGAAGATCGACATCCACAATTATTTGGAATTGAATGAAAATTTTATTTCAGGTATTTGGATAATTGAAATTCAACTAGGGAAACATATAATTTTATTTATTATATTATATAAATTATTTATTAATAATGTATTTACATTAAATAATTTATTATTTCATTGATTTTATTCTCCAAAGAATGATGATATATTTATCATAAAATACATGTTTTATTTACACACCATTTAGGATTATATAAAGTTTATATCACTGAAGAACAAATTAAGAATAATACAATGTAATTTCCACATCATAATTATTAATTATGGAAACTATTGTTTTTCACTTAAAATAATTTTAATTTTTTAAAATCGAATGTATATTTTGGTATCTATATATGAGTCATACATAGATCACTCGTATAGAGCTCCTTAATAATATGTTAGGATCCATTTTCATACATGATTTCATTAATTTAAGCATAATTTTTGTATCATAGGAGTTTTTATTTCATATGATATTCTAGTATCACACAAGATTTATTTCACATGAATTTTTTACATCTTATGCATTTATATTTCATAATATATTATAAAATCAATTGTGATTTTCTGAACAAGAATTAACTATATCTTATCCATGTTTTATTCATAGGATGTAACTAGTGTCATACGATAACAATTTTTTATATGATAACATATCATATATGTGTTGGATATATTCCATGATTTTTATATGATATAATGTCACCCAAATCATATAAAAATGATATATCCTACAATTTCAAGCCACTTATGTGGGATTTCATTCATATGGGATGGATAAATATCACACAAAATACCCCAATCTTCTAAAATTTTCATATAATATTAATTATAGAAAATTTCAATCCCCGGTATAGGAATTTGAATGTACATAAACTTAGTTCATTGGTTTATAAAAGAAACTCTACACCATATCATTATCCAAAAACCACCTCATAGCTAATTCAAATAAATGTGGTGATTATTAAAATAATTTCAAACACTTATATAGAATTTCCAATGTTCTTTAATGTATGTGAATATTTTTTATTTTCTAGTTTTCTATACCCCATGGAATCTATGATTTAATACTCATTATGATATTAAAAAAAATTTTGCAAGTGTAGTTCTTAACTAAATTCAAAAGACTTCAAATTCACTTACAAAATGTTGGTTTATCCATAAACCAGGCTAGAATATTCCAACCATTGAACTTATTTAACCCTTTCTAATAAATATTATAAAGTATTTCATTGACAAGTGGAGTGAAAACATTGATTTTCATTTAATTCATAGAATCTAATATAGATAAGACTTCTCACACTTTATCACCTGTGTTTAACTGAATGATCAAATTTAGAATCATCATAACATTAAGGGATTCATAGAATCTATCTGACTAGGTATTTTAAGAATATTTTCTTTCATCTTTACATAATGATATAGGAACTTATCTTCATGTTATATGGGTAAATAGTTACTCCATCACCAATCACATTAAATATTTATAATATGTTGACATGTACAATAATTATAGTAGAAAAAAAATTACATAAACACATATAGAACTTAAAAATCTCCCTTTATGGATCATTCCATCATGGGATGCTTTGGATCATTCACTATGGATCATAGAGTTATCATATGATAACAATAAAATCTCCTCATGTTCTTGAAGTATCATCTTCCTTTAATCTTCACCTTGGAAAAAATATATGTTTCATTTTTTATATTTCAAAATTCTTGATACATAACCTCTATGAGAAGATGACATGATTTTTCAAAATTGACCATATAGGGGGAAAATGATGATGGGAGTTTCAAAATCCATATTACAATCCCTGAGAAAATTATCCAAGAAATTTCTCCATTCCTTTCTATTCAGTTTTAGAATTTTTCTAAATATATGATTTAACTCTGGATATGAAACTCTAGTGACACTATTTATTGGGGGTGGTATAGTGTCGATTGTTTTTGTATTAACCCATTTTTTGATGGAGGGAATCCAAATTTCATTTTCAAAAGGGTGAATCTTGGTCACCAATAATAGACTTTGGCACACCAAACATGAAAAATATTTACACCTTGAAAGAATCTACATCCAAATAAAAATCATCACTCCTATTGGATCGGCCTTAACCATTTTCTAGCATAATCAATAATAAATAAGATGATTAAGAAACTGAAAAATCTAGGAACACAACTAAAAAATAGGCTTTTAACAATGCTAAAAAAGGCATAGATAAAGGGTACCTTTTAACAATGCTAAAATAAAGCACTGATAAATGTCTCCAATAAAATGCAATAATTAAACAAAAAGAAATGTAAAATGATTAAACTGAGTTTTTTAATTTATTTAATAAAATAATTGTTGATAAAAATGAATAAATTTAATATAGAAAATTTATAAACAATAAATACTAATAAACTATTTATATTAAATATACAGATATAAAAAAATGAATAAAAATAATTAATTAAAAAAATAAAAAAAAATGATTAAATTAAGAAAAATATTAATCATTTTATTAATTAAATTATTATTGTTAAAAATGAATAAATCTAATATATATATATATATTATAAGTATTAATAAATAACATATATTGAATATAGATATATAAAATGAATAAATTGTAATGACTAAAAAAATTAAAAACAATAAATTGTAAAAATGAGACCAAACAATTAAAAATAAATAAATTAAAAAATTATTATAAAATTTAGAAATGAAAATGTTATTAATAAAAATTAACAAGTTCAATATATATATATATATATTAATAATAAATATTGGTAAATAATATATTATATATATATAAGAAATGAATAAAACGTAATAATTAAAAATATATTAATACCTTATTCGTTTTTTATGGTTTTTATACATAATTATTAAATAATATATTTAATTTAAAAATTTATTCATATAAAATTATATAAATATATACTGTTAAATATTATATTCTGAAATATGATTTATATAATACAAAATATTTTTTCATTACATTAAATAATTCAGATATTTAGTGAAGAATGATTTATAATTAAAAATTAATAATAATTAGGAATACTTACTTATTATATCGAGTAATGAACATAATTGAATGCCATTTTATTTTTCTTTTTAACATATATCAAAATGAGTGTTACATTGATTTGACACACACACACATATATATATAACTAATTCATTTTTATATATAATTCACACACACAAATATTTACACAGCTAATGAAATATTATATTAAAACACATACACCTAATATTTGTATAATTTATTCCAATTTTTTGTATTCATTTTAGAATTTAATTATATCATGATAAATTTAATATATTATGTATTTAATCAGTAACTTTTATATTTTATTTTTAATATTATTATAGTTAGGTATTCGTTCATTTTTGATATTTTTTATTTTTTTTATTTTTTTCGGAATTTAAAAATTTTCTATTATTTAGTTATAAAATATTATTTATTAAGTTTTAATATTTTAAATACATATTAATAATTATTTAAAAATATATGTATATCTGTTTTTAAAAAAATTAAATTAAATTAATAAAACTTATCCTTTCTTTCAATATTTTTAAAGTGTACTCATTTTTAATTATTTAATTTCACTCAATTTTAAAATGCATGCATTTATGATTATATTTTCATTAATAATGTTCAAAATATATTTGTTAATTAATATTAATAAATAAATATATTTTTAGAGGTTATAGTTACACTATTCGAATTTTTTATATTTATAATTATAAATAAATAAAAATAGTTTTTAAATAAATATATATATATAATTTTCAATAAAAAATTATATATAATGAAATAATTATGAAATTATAATAAAATTATTTAAATAATCAATATATTTACTATAAGTATACTTATA
The DNA here is from genome assembly GCA_963277665.1 of Viscum album. Taxonomy (NCBI): domain Eukaryota; kingdom Viridiplantae; phylum Streptophyta; class Magnoliopsida; order Santalales; family Viscaceae; genus Viscum; species Viscum album. The sequence continues at coordinate 530,611,943 of OY728128.1, forward strand.
TTTATATCTATATTATATATATCAATATATAATTATATAAATATATCTATATAATATTACAAATATACATAATGATATAAATAAATAGATATACAAATATATTTTTTCAAAGTATTCATATAATTATAAATAAATAATTCTGAATTTAAATAATTATAAAATTATAACAGATGTATAGATAAATAATGAATATATTTAATATATTTATATTTATATTTATGTTAATAAATTATATATATATATAATTATATATTATAATTAAATATTTATTAATATATTTACATATATAATTATAAATGTGTATTGACTATATTTATAAAATTTTATATTTATAATTATAATTAAAAAATATAATTTTTTAAAAAGTATTAAAGTAATTACAAATAAATAATTATATATTTATATAATTATTAAATTATAATAAATAAATATATAATTATATAAATATATTAGTCATTTTATTTATAATTATAATTATAAATCATTTATCAGTGCTAATGTTTTATCATTGATAAATATTCCTTTTTTCAATGCTTATTAATTTTGCACTGATAAATGGGATCTTTATTAAAGCATTTTTGGAAGCGTTGATAAAAGTGTCCTGATCTATTTATATAACCCTAACCATGATTTTAGAGACCCAAATCATGACGTACATGGACATTACATTACTTTTGCGGAATACTTAATACATAATGAAAACAGACACACCAGGACTGTAATAGTTTAGTGTCTTTGGAAACATTGAAAAATAATCTTCTAATCGTGGTGAAAGATCTTCAACATCTCCCATAAATATCTTCCCCTTTTTATTTTCTTACCTATATCTTTTCTTTATATCATGGGGAAAAGAAAACATAAAAGTGGTGAGCTCAAATTCCCAGTAAGGGTAAACATAGAGAACATAAAACAATCCATAAACATTTGAATGCAAAAACTTGAACATAAAATCTAAACTTCAAAATCATGAGCAAAGACATGAATCTTGGAAGTACGTAAGGAATATATCATAAGGAAGCATCAATCATGATAAAATATCATGGGAATAAAACATGTAATTTTGGAAAACCATTAATCACATGTTATGATTTCCATAGTATCCAAGGCATTGCTACCAAGACCATCTTAGTGGACAAAGTCCCTTTCCGAATCGAGTTCAATCCTCGTTTCAGTCCGGAAACACTGAACCAGATTAACTTACCAATCCAGCCATGTCTATCTCATGAGATATAAATCATTACCCAATAAATTGGAGGGAGATATAGGTCCCACCCATCACATAGTGAAATCATTCTTACTTTTTCCACAACATAAACATAAATCATTCATCATAACCCAAAGAATAAATTGGGTTTCATAGACATCATTCCATCATCACATAATCCATATAAATGAAATGGATATCATTTTATAATAAGAAAAGTGAAACCATGTCAATCATAGAGACATTATACTTGAAACATACACAATTTAAATATTTTCATCTTAGTTGAAAAATGGTTTTGATAAAACACTTGAAATGAATTCTTGTGGAAAATATTCTTTCATCTTCAAAATCATTTTCATTTCCCAAAATGTCATGCAATTTTAAAAGAAAAGGATTTTGTTGAAAATAGTCATGAAATATTTTTGAGGAAGCTTCATGAAAATAAGGCTTTATAAAACCATTAAAATCTGTTCACTCCGTATAAGTTAAAAATAACATTCTCCTCGTACTTTTGTCGGAAAAGTCAAAAAGTACTTTATATAGTAACCAAAGGAAAGATTCCATCCATACAATGTGGTAAAAAGTCAATAAAGGGTAAAAATGACTTTAAAAATTCATGTAATAATAGTAAACATTTTATGAAAACATTTTTAGAAAACATGGTCAGGGATGATAAACGTAACCCCAGTAAATACTTACGTATAAGCAATCTCAGATAAAAAAATGAGATTGAAAATTTATCCCTTACCTTATGTATGATATGCTTCATATGTATTTGAACGTCATGTATAATGATTTAAATAATTTCATTGACTTATTATAGAATCATATTCATTGTTATGATATCATATATGGTTCACTTATGACATTATATTTACAGTTCTTTTGTAAATTCCCTATTAAAGAGCGTTTTGGGTTAAATCATTTCATTTATCTTATGTGTTTCGACTTGTCGTTCATGATATTATTACTTATATCCTGATTTAAATAATTCTAGAATGTAAAACATGATTTATATATAATATATATTCATCATAAACACATATATTATAGATCGATAAAAGGAATGAAATACACCGTTTATGGAGACGGTAGGCCGTACATACGCATGAATGCAGTTTTCGTTTCCTTATTGAATTGAATGGAATTATATATATGAAATACATATATATATATATACATAAATCCAATATCATTATTATGTAATATATTTCATGATTACTTATTATATATACTTTATAATCATTCTTGAATTGTTAACAAGGAAAATGAATCTCATCGCGTCGTGGAGACGGTAATTCGTACATACACACGAGCGATGATATCGTTCCCATGGAATTGTATTAGAGTGTAGGTATACTATTTTATAATCAGTATCACTTTACAAAAATCATATATAGTCATTATTTACACCATTATACCCATCCAAGTTAGGTGGTGGTGGAAAATAGATTACACCACGACGTGGAGACGGTATTCTGTACGTACGCACACGCGATGATTTCATTTTCCGTAGGATGGATAGATGGTGAAATAGGGTTGTTTCATAATTATAATAACATATCAGTATATGAGTGATACTGATGTTATTACTTCGTAATTAAACAACTAAATAAGAAGAAGTATAAGAAGAAATAAAGTTGAAAGAATCGGTAACAGATATTACCTCTTCTTTCGACACGCCTTTTTGAAACCTCCTCTTAGGGCACTAAGATTGGTCTTTGAAGAAGACCAGAACCTCTAGGATGTTTCTAGGGAAGTGTAGAAGAGAATTTGGCTGGGGTTGGCCGATCATGAAGGCTCAAAGTGGTGTGAGGAAGAGAGGGAGGAGGTGCCCTTTTATAAGGGAGGAGAGGGGCACCTTTGGAATAACTAAAAATATTATTTTATTAAAAAGTCATATTCAGTTTTTAATAGCTCCAAATTGAGTTATTTCGAAGATAAGGTGGGGATGGGTCGAAATCATCTCATACAATAGAATTTATACAAGTTTAGGTTTATATTTTAACCTTATCATTTAGATTTAAATTTAAGATAAATAATATTTCTTTTACCATGTCTTCTTGTTTTCTTACACTATAAGGTTAATAAACTTACTATAACAAGACAAAAGAACCCCAAGTTGTTTATAATTAAAATATATGACCTTATATAAGTCATTTGGCCGAACCTTAGTTTTTTAGGAATAAAATAACAATTAGTAATATATCATTTTTTTAAAAACTATTTTATGTCAATTTTGACACTATTTGGTAATTGATATTTTTGAAAATCCTAACAGAATGATTAGTTAGAAAAAATTTAACTAAATCAATAATAACATGTCATATTAACCTATAAAATTATTTTAATTCATAAAAAGTCTCAAATTACATTTATTTTGGTATTTATAACATCAATTATGTCAATATTTCATTAATAAGATAATTACTGCATCATCATTGTGTCATAAATAAATTAAATTATTTAATGTCTAAAAATTACAAATAAAATATCATTACGTAGGATAGACTTTTATATTTATAATTAATATTTATTATTTAATTTATCTTATGTAAAACTCTATAAACAAAATAATTTAGTTATTAAACTTTGATTTTAACTATTTTAACCCTTCTTTAAATAAATTAATAATAAACATCCTAATCTAATCCAAGTGGTCCTAAATGGTCATATTTTATACCTAAGGTTGTTTTTTGTCGAATTAAACTTATCCAATAGAATTAAGACATGTTTTAGTGTAATAATAATATCATTTTTACCCTTAATTACTCTATTTACTTTTAACTATGGTAAAAAAAAGTAAAAAGTTACTATTCACCAAAAATTGTTTTCATCTCATTGAACCACATTTTACTTACTGAAATCAACCGTATTCCTCAGATTTTTGAAATTCCATTCACAAAATCGGTAAAATTATGTTTTATGTACATTTTCAAATTCTCCTAGGAGGTGGGTAAAAGATGGTCAAAAGTTCAATAAAATTTTTATATATCTAAAATTATTATAAAATGACTCCAATGAATTACATTGAACATATATAGGTATTATGTATCAATTTTGACCTAAAATAAATTTAAATAAAACAAATAATTATTTAAATAAAAAGTCAGTTTTTAAATAATAACCCAGTGTTATCACTATTCATCAAAAATTGAATGTTTTGAGAAAAATACCAAAATTTCACCCTAGGCTTATATCGATATTATGAATCCAAAAATGAAGTCCATTTTCAAAAATAAAATTTATTAAATTTCAAAAAGTGGGTATTACTATTCATAACGGCTAGTTTTAATAATATTTTAATAGTATATCGTTGTTTAGTGAAACTCGGTATTGCGTGCAACACACGCTATCGTGGAAGGTCGCACTTGCGTGTAATGCAAGACAAGTTAGGGATGCGTGTTGTGCAAGATCCTTTTGGTGTAGCGTACAACACAAGACATTAATGAAATTAAAAATAATATTTTTCATAAAATCTTGGGTGTTACATTCTACCCCCCTTAAAATGAATTTCACCCTCGAAATTCGTCGGGGTTATAAATGGTTTACTAATAGAAACCCACATCATAAAAAGGAATACCAAAACCAATCTTTAAAAACTAAAGTATGAAACGTAACAGTTACCCAAATTATTTAATCACTGGGTTTCCACATTGGAGAACATAGGTGAAAATATGGTTATGGAAGAGAAATCTAACCATCATGTTCTGATGGAGAGTGGTAGAGATCTTGGCTAGGAAAAATCCAAAAATCACCAACCCATAGATTTGTGACTATCTACGGTACCATCTGATTCATCGGATATAAGTTCACTAGGACAACTTTTTTGGTTTTCAAGATCATTTCCCTAAAGTTGAAGAAATTGGAATCAGAAGAAATACTTTCTTGATTTTGGTACAGTCTCACCATTGGTCATTATTTGGACAATTGCCACTTCATCTCTTAAAGAAATGTAGTTGAATTTGTCATTCGTGAAGTGTTAGCAGATCATGTGATAGAATGATGGGTTATTCCATCTGTCTTAAACAAAAGGTTAGAAAAAGTTATCAAAAATACCTAAGTCCATCTATAGTGAGATTAATTATATACGGTTCCTAAAATGGACTTATAATTCATATATCATACTTCTTAATATAATAAAACTGGTTTCTACTAAACCGGGACTTCTTGTAGGCCAGTGGTAGGCGATAAAGGTCTGTCGCACTTCAGTTGTGGGTTCGAATCCCGCAACCATGTCCGACGCGATGGGTTGTCGTCCGTCCTGCAGGTTATCCATTTTCTAAAACAATACTATTATAGTAAAAAGCTCCAGCCTTAAACAATACTATCTGATGTCCCACATAATCCATTCCAATATTTAGGCTTATCCAAAATACTTCTTTCCAAACTCATAGTATAAAAGGAATGATTACTAAAAAAGTCATATAACAAGCACGTGAATAACATCATTGATCTCTCATATATCATACGATATATCTTGTTGGTCACATTCCAAACATTTGAAGGCCTTAATCATGTATTATCTTGAAAAATGAATACCCATTGAACCTTAGTGAAAACATGAATGCAGTTAAAATTTAACACTTTCCACATACCAAAATCCTCAAAATTCTATATACTCAAACCATGATATCACTTAGTCCTTATATCAATCATGAGCTCATGAATACTATCAAACAATTCATTTTCTCCTTATCCCATCATTATGCGCATAACATCTGCTTTCCAAAATATTTGAATCGATTTTCATGGTTACCGGTACCATAAAATTATTGAAAACCACAATAGACTAATACAAAAATATTCTAATACACCATAAAAGTACCTCAACAACATTATTCTTGAATAACAATACATAAACACTTCAATCCATCCTCTTCAATGATTGTCCTGGAATAGTCCTTCCTTGATTTAGAAGTAACTTTTTAGGTCAGGGTATTGAGTTGGGTAATGCCCATGTTCTCCACAAATAATACATTGAACTCCATAATAGTGTGTCACTCTATGACCCTTTTCTCCACACAGATAACATCCGTCCCTCCATTTGAGGTATTCCTCAAGGTTCTTCTTCCCTTCTTTATAAATCTCAATCTTCTTTTCTTTATGATCCTCAACATGCGAAAATGCCTAAAAGTCTCTCTTCCTCTTATTTGATGAATTAGGCATACCACTAAATTTCACCTTGTTCATCATATATCGCGATGACTGATTCGGCATAACCACAATAACTGTCTCTCTAGGCATTACACAATTTTGTTGCTCATAGTCACCAATTTTTCCATTGGATTTAATGTTAACCGAATTCCTTCTGGTTCCCTCCATTGACTAAATCACAAAAAGAATTCTGTGAGAGGCAAAAATCAAACAGGTAAAATAATATAATCAAGGGGGGGGGGTACCTTCGACATCTAAAATCTTAGGTTTAATTGTAATATCATTAACGTAATTCTTGGACTATAACCTATACTTATACTTAACCTTAGTGATATCCCTAGACATACCTTATAAATATCTCTAGGGATCTCACTATAGTTTTCGTATCTTAGTTTCCAAAGGTTGACTAATCCTTTCCTCTGATACCAACTATAGAGACCCAAAGATTGACGTACATGGACATTACATTACTTTTGTGGAATATATAATACATAATGAAAAAAGATACACAAGGACCGTAATAGTTTAGTATCTTTGGAAACTCCGAAAAATAATCTTCAAATCATGGTGAAAGATCTTCAACATCTCCCATAAAGATCTTCCCCTTTTTGTTTTCTTACCTAAAACTTTTCTTTATATCTTGGGTAAAAGAAAACATAAAATGGGTGAGCTAAAATTCCCAATAAGGGTAAACATAGAGAACATAAAACAGTCCATAAACATTTGAATGCAAAAACTTGAACATAAATTCTAAACATCAAAATATTGAGCAAATACATGAATCTTTGAATAACGTAAGGCATATATCATAAGGTAACATCAATCATGATAAAATAGCATGGGAATAAAACATGTAATTTTGGAAAACCATTATGCACATTTTATAATTTCCATAGTAGCCAAGGAATTGCTGCCAAGACCATCTTAGTGGACAAAGTCCCCTTCTAAATCGAGTTCACTCCTTGTTTTAGTCCTATAACACTGAACCAGATTAACTTACCATTCCAGCCATGTCTATCTCAGGAGATATAAATCTTTTCCCATTGCATTGGAAGGGGATATAGGTCCCACCCATTTCATAATGAAATCATTCTTACTTGTTCCACAACATAAACATAAATCATTCATCATAACCCAGAAAATAAAATGGGTTTCATAAACATCATTCCATCATCACATAATCCATATAAAATAAATGGATATCATTTCATAATAAGAAAAGTGAAACCCTATAAATCATAGAGACATTATACTTGAAACATAAACATATGATCTCATTTCATCTTAGTTGAAAAATTGTTTTGATAAAACACTAGAAATGAATTCCTGAGGAAAATATCCTCTCATCTTCAAAATCATTTTCTTTTCAAAAAGTCATGCAATTTTAAAAGAAAAGGATTTTGTTGAAAATAGTCAAGAAATATTTTGGATGAAGCTTCATGAGAATAAGACTTTATAAAACCATAAAAATCCATTCACGCCGTATAAGTTAAAAATAACATTCTCCTCGTACTTTTGTCAGAAAAGTCAAAAAGTACCTTATATGGTAACCAAAGGAAAGATTCCATCCATACAATGTGGTAAAAAGTCAATAAAAGGTAAAAATGACTTTAAAAATTCATGGAATAATAGTAATTATTTTATGAAAGCATTTTTATAAAACATGGTCATGGATGATAAACATAACCCCAGTAAATACTTATGTATAAGCAATCTCGGATAAAAAAAATGAGATTGAAAATTTATCCCTTACCTTATGTCCGATATGAATCGTATGTATCCGAATCTCCTGTATAATGATTTAAATAATATCATTGACTTATTACAAAATCATATTCATTGTTATGATATCATATATGGTTCACTTATGACTTTATATTACCCGTTCTTTTGTAAATTCCATATTAAAGAGCATTTTGGGTAAAATCGTTTCATTTATCGTATGTGTTTCGACTTTTCATTCTTGATATTATTACTTATGTCTTGATTTAAATAATTCCAGAATGTAAAATATGATTTATATATATTATATATTCATCATATACATATATATTATAGATCTATAAACGAAATGATATACACCATTCATGGAGACGGTAGGTTGTACGTACGCATGAACGCTGTTTTCGTTCCTTATTGAATTGAATGGAATTAAGTATATGACATACATATATATATAAATAAATCCATTAGCATTATTATGTAATATATTTCATTATTACTTATTATATATACTTTATAGTCATTTTTGAATTGTTAACATGGAAAATGAATCTCATCGCGTCGTGGAGACGGTAATCCGTACGTACGCACGAGCGATGATATCGTTCCCATGGAATTGTATTGGAGTGTATGTATACTATTTCAGAATCAATATAAATTTACAATAATCATATATAGTCATTATTTATTCCATTTTACCCATCCAAGTAAGGTGGTGGTGGAAAATAGATTACACCACGGCGTGGAGACGGTATTTCGTACGTACGCACGCGCAGTGATTTCGTTTTCCGTAGGATGGACAGATGGGGAAATAGGGTTGTTTAATTATTATAATAACATATAATTATATGAGTGATATTGATGTTATTAATTAATAATTAAACAACTAAATAAGAATAAGTATAAGAAGAAATAAAGTTGAATGAATCGGTAATGGATGTTACCTCTTCTTTCGACACGCCTTTTTGAAACCTCCACTTAGGGCACTAAGATTGGGTTTGAAGAAGACCATAAAATCTATGATGTTTCTAGGAAAGTGTAGAAGATAATTTTTCAGGGGTTGGCCGAGTTTGAAGGCTCAAGGTGGTGTGAGGAAGAGAGGGAGGAGGTGCCCTTTTATAAGGGAGGAGAGGGGCACCTTTGGAATAACAAAATATATTATTTTATTATAAAGTCATATTCAGTTTTTAATAGCTCCAAATTGAGTTATTTCTAAGCTAAGGTGGGGATGGGTCGAAATACTCTCATTAAATATAATTTATACATGTTTAGGTTTCTATTTTAACCTTATCATTTAGATTTACTTTAAGTTAAATATTTTTTCTTTTACCGTATCTTCTTGTTTTCTTACACTATAAGGTCAATAAACTTACTATAACAAGCCAAACGAACCTCAAGTTGTTTATTATTAACATATATAACATTATATAATTAATTTGGCCTGTCCTTAGATTTTTAGGAATAAAATAAAAATTAATAATATAATATTTGTTTTAAAAACTATTTTAGGTCAATTTTGACACTATTTGTTAATTGATTTTTTTGAAAATTCTAACAGAATTATTACTTCAAGAAAAGTTAACTAAATCAATACTATCATGTCATATTAACCTATAAAATTAGTGTAATTCATAAAAAGTCTCAAATTACATTTATTTGGGTGTTTATAATAGCAATTATGTCAATATTTCATTAATAAGATAATTACTGTATCATCATTGTGTCATAAATAAATTAAATTATTTAATGTCTAAAAATTGCAAATAAAATATCATTATGTAGGAAATAATTTTATATTTCTAATGAATATTTATAGTCAAATTTATCTTATGTATAACTCTATAAAAATGATTTAGTTATTAAAATTTGATTTTAACTATTTTAACCCTTCTTTAAATAAATTAATAATAAATGTCCTAATCTAATCCAAGTGGGCCTAAATTGTCACATTTTATTCCTAAGGTTGTTTTTGGTTTAATTAAACTTATCAAATAGAATTAGGACATGTGTTAGGGTAATAATAATATCACTTTTATCCTTAATTACCCTATTTACTTTTAACCGTGGTAAAAAAAGTAAAAAGTTACTATTCACCAAAAATTATTTTAATCTCATTGAACCACATTTTACTTACTGACATCAACCGTGTCTCTTGGATTTTTGAAATTCCATTTACAAAAGCGGTAAAATTACGTTTTATGTAAATTTGCAAATTCTCCTAGGAGGTGGGTGAAAGACGGTCAAAAGTTCAATAAAAATTTTATATATCTAAAATTATTATAAAATGACTCCAATGAATCACATTAAACTTATATAGGTATTATGTATCAATTTTGACCTAAATTAAATTTACATAAAATAAATATTATTTTAAATAAAAAGTCGGTTTTTAAATAGTAACCCAGAGTTTTCACTATTCATCAAAAATTTAAAGTTTTCCGAAAAATACCAAAATTTGACCCTCGGCTAATTTCGATATTCTGAATCCAAAAATGAAGTCCATTTTCAAAAATAAAATTTATAAAATTTTAAAATGTGGGTATTACTATTCATAACGGCTAGTTTTAATAATATTTTAATAGCATATCATTGTTTAGCGAAACTCGGTATTGCGTACAGAACACGCTATCGTGGAAGGTCGTGCTTGCGTATAATGCAAGCCAAGTCATGGATGCGTGTTGTGCAAGATCCTTTTGGTGTAGCGTACAACACAAGCCTATAATGAAATTAAAATGAATATTTTTCATAAAATCTTGGGGTGTTACAATGATAGTATCGATCACGATATCAGAATATTTCCACGAATGCCACCTCCGGCCGGTGATCCTCCTCATCAAATTATAACTCGAATCAAGGATCAAATCAAAACTCAAACAAATCCAATGCTTGAATCTGAGGGTGGAACTAATCAAGGATCAAATGAATCCATGCTCAAATGAATCCAAAATTTTGTGATATTTCTATTATCTCTCAGATGAATCAAACCATGAATACATGGTATGTTATTTTCTCCCCCTCCTTACACATTAATTTATTGCTTGGTGGTATTGTTTTGCATTTTTTTGTTCATTGTCTCATTCTATTTATTGCCTTTTTTCCACTGTGGTTCTATCACTCCATTCCCTTTTTCATTAATCCTTCAACATTTTGTTGATGTAGGTTTTCCAACACTGATGAAATACTTACGTAGGTCTATTTATTATTTAGCTATTACATAATTTTTTTCATATTCTTGGGTGTTTGAAATTTGTTTCTCAAAAATTAAAATAGTTTTTTAGGATTAAAAAGATTTAAATATTAATGTTTCTCAATGATTTTAGGTGATTATAATTGACTTTCAATTGGATTCTTATAGATTTGGCCTTGTGTTTTACATACATTCAAAGGATAAATTTTATTTTTAGACAATAACATATTTAGGATTATTTTCATATTCAAATTTAGAGTTTTAAAATTATTTTAGGTTGTTTGAGAAATATATTTTGTCAACTCATGAGTTCATCACATTGATTAATTTGGGTTTCATTGTTTGAGAATTTTTCTTATGTTTTATTTTGTTCGTGTGATTTTTATTTATATACAATGTTATGGAATCTTCTTTTAATGTTTTATGCTTATAAACATATTTATTGGTCTGATGTGTACCGTGGCTAGTACTAGTGACCATTACACCACACAACACTTGCGTAATAGCCAAATGAGGATGGCGCGTTGTGGCCTGCACTATGTTGTTCCATTGTGTGGTGTGGGATTTCACCCGCTATTATGTATAATTAATTTTTTGGGTTTTATTTTCACATGTTTTAACCATAAAACCCTAAAATTATTAAAACACATTATTAAAACCCTTTTTTTCAGGAAAGATACACCCCTCCTCCCCATATTTTTTGTGACATATTGATCCAACGCAAAAATTGTGCACAACTAGTTACCCTTCCACCTTGTCGACATCGATGTCATGAAATAACTATAACGATTTAATATTTAAATGACATAAGATTATTAACAATACATTTTTCCAAAAAAACACTAAAATTTACATATATTATTAATTTATTTTTTATATTTTCTATTATTAATGATAATTTTTTTATCTAGCTTATTATTTGTCATTATTATTATGTTCTTATATGGAATTTACGTTCCATAGGTTAATATTACCATTTGTCAGGTCCCGCGCAATGCACTTTTTTACATAGGTCTCACATCACTGTTGTGTGCCATGCACCACAAATAAGTATGGTATTGATATATATATATATTAGACTCACACATGTATTCACTAGAAAATAATTGACTGTTTTTATTGAGAGATGTTTAGATATGTATGTGTGTAATTTCACAAGCTTATAACAATTAAAGAGATTTTTTAGGAAGCATCATGATTATATTTTCTTAAAATAATAAAGACATATTATCCATATGTATTTCAAACTATATATCTTGGTAATGGATAAGTGGATTACTTAGTTTATAAAAAAGATAGTTTTGTAATAAGATTTTCACCCATATGAGGTTATGATCTCAGGTTATAATGGTAATGCTGAACTATGTAAACTCACACCATTTAAACCCATGATTTAAAACTAAATTTAGGTTTACTAAAACTAATCAAGTTATTAGAACGTAAATATATACCAAATATTAATTTCATTTCATGAATAAATGTCTCGGACATGTGAATATTCAAGATACTTCATCAAACTAAAGTTAGGTATCGTTACCCAAACATATGATATCTACATTCCAATATGATATTAAAATTATTTAGAGATTATAAAATCACTAAGCATGAACTTATATAAATTAATGAATGTAAATAATTAATAAACACAAGGCCAAACATTAAGTTCATAGAATAAATAATTTTAAAACAAGTAAACATCTTTAATAGAATTTAGATAATAAACCAAGCATAAATATATAATTTTAACAACACGCGTGATGTGATTTCTATATCACCACACCCAATCTCATTAATGAACATTATTTAGTCCTCTTCAAGAAAAATTTTCATTGAAAATGCTTAGTTTCAACCATCAGCACACTATATCATCACTCTTTCTCAATTCATAAAAAACCAAAATCATCCCATGGTATCCTAAATACCCACAAGAATGTACAAACATAAAACATTATTTAAATTCATGGTTAGAGCCTTTCCAAATAAAAACCAAACATGATTTTTTGTCTCTTCCTCGGTATTAGAGGCCATCCAATTCAACTCAAACTCAGATAAATTCAAATTAAATATAAGCCTGATATCACACAAAAACTTTGTCTAACACTTCATGACCTTTTATAAATTAGTTTTCTATGTCAAGAATATATGTAAAACCTTCTTGATGTAGTTTCAAGAAAATTTTTTATGGAATGTGTAATATTGAATTTGTGCCTTTTTCATGTTGTATCAAATGAAATAGATTTTTGATTAATGAATAGTCCCATGATTGAATTTTGGTATAATCCCATGGAACTTTGGTTTTTTGGTGGGTAGTCCTAGACAATCATATTATCATTTAAAATTTTAATTTACTACTATATTTTTAATTTTTTATTATTCTTGTAGTTTTATAAAATGTTTAATTATCATGATTTTCGATATATTGGGTGGTGTCCAACATAGCATTTTTATGTTAATGCTTATTTTAAATTTTAGTTTTTAAAAACCTAACATGGTTTTTAATGTAAAATATGTGTTTGAAATGAAGAAATGAGGTTTTCTCTTAAAATGAACTAAAATGGTTTCAGTATTTTGAAACTCATGAGGAAATTTAAATGTATACCTATAAGGTTTTAAAAATTTCAATATGTCCATATTTCTAGGGAAATATATTTAAACATTTAGTTTATTATTAATGGTTTTTGAATATGATTTAAATTTTTTTCACTTGATGATAACATATTTTATAGAAAATGGGGTTCGTATCCCCTTATGTGTTTTAAAAAAAATGGGTTATCTTCTTTTATAATAAAAAAAGGATTTCATATAGGGTTATAGAAATTCAAAAATAATCCTTTTGAATTTTGAAAGTGGTTTTGAGATGAGATTTGAAATTTTAAAATAAAATGTGGTGATTTAAATCTTTTTTAGGGGAAAACTGTCTTCCTCATCAGCTCCATCTTATGAATAGTTATTATTTCATTTTTTTTCTTAAGACTAATCCCCCATCTATTCTCTACATGCAGAACAGTTTCATGAACTACTCTAGGAAGGAGTCATGCCTTACCAGTACATGTGATCGTTTTTGATGAATTCAGACGATAACACCAACTATAGTGGATAAATTAATTTAAAAAATTCAATTACCCATTTACTTAAAAGCCTATAGAAATTATTTGAAAAAACAAAATTTTGGGTTCCCATATTAGATTTATTGAAAACATACACCATTTATAATGAATATATTATACGTGTTCATTTATTTACAGTACAAAATAAATATTTTATGAAAGAAATAGTATTAATATGAGTCAAAAATTGGTTTCAAACTAATCATTTAGGAAAAGATTATGAAGATGGAGTTAAGGAATTCATCATGTTTCCAAATGAGCATGCATACAACACTTCTCATATCCATTTTCCATGATTAAATTGTTGTTATTCATGAAAAAATATTTGATAAGAGTTGAAATAATATTCTATTTGTTGAAACCAATAGATGAGAGACATAATTGTTGTACTAAACATAGGGATTAAGTGAGAAAAAACACATATTTAGATGATACTACAATTTTTGTTTCATTTGAAATAAATAATAATGTAAATGATAATGAATATTGCTTGGAAAAAATGAAAATGGAAATTTAATATGAACTTCATGATTTTATAAGTTTGCTTGTGATGTTAAAGAGCCATACTGGATCCCATTGTATAATAGTTGAAAAATTGAGAAACATTGTCCGCTAAATCAATGTTATATAATTTTAAAGGCGGAAGAGGATGGAGAGACACCAGATTTAAAAATTCATATGGTCTAATGAATGATTTTCTATTATAATAAAATTAACTTCCATGTCTAACATGTGATTATAAAATAATGCTATGTTCACAGAGAATGGTCTATAAAAAATACATTATTATTCAAATTATTCCATATTGCTTTTCTTTGACCATGTACCAATCATGAAATTCTCTAAGTGTGGAATATATTGAAATGAAAAATGAATCAAGTCATTTAAATGATGTATGGTACATTCCTATCATTCCACTATTTATAAGACCATATAGATATTAGGAAACTAAAAGACAATTGAAATCTAATATAGATACATGAATTTGAGATGCGAACCTATGTCATATCGTAGATTGTCTTCAATGAATTTTTTTTACGAGTATCCTAAATTTTTAAATATTCTGAGAAACATTAACCTTGTGTTATCTATAGTTGGAATAAATCCCTTTGCTAAATAAATTTTTACACATAGTACCCTACTCATCATGTTGGTAAATTATAACTTACCTCCATGGTTATGCATGAAGCACAAAAATGTTATGTTGTCTCTTCTTTTATTTAGGACCAAAAAAACCAAATAATTATATTTATATCTATTTGGATCCATTTATTGATGATATGAAATTGATTTGGGATACATTTTCTATAATGTATGATGCACATAGACGTGGAGAATTCATATAACTCATTCTCATTTAGATCATTCCCCATTGCTCATCAATTTGGAGATGAGGTAAGGTGGTGGAGGAGACTTTAATTAATATAATAATTGGAATTGATATGTTGATTACAATTTGGTGGTTTGTGACTCCTGGAACATGATGATTGATGGCTCTCTTTGGTTGGGATTTGATAATAAACAAAGGATACAAAGAAAGGATCACAGATATTGGTCCAAATCCCTTTTGTCTATTCATCACCACATAAAGACCATAAAAAATAAGACTTAGCATACTGAGGGAATCTTGAAAGAGTAATGGGATTATGGAACTTTTTATTCACTTTAACTCAAGAAAGACCACTACAATGAAATTCTGCTTGAATTTGAAAGAGGTCTCTGTGAAAGAGAAAGGATTACATGGCTCAAAGATGGAGATCACAACACAAGTTTTTTCCCTTCATTCTTGAAATAGAAACAATGAGGTAAAAACATAAATATTTGGATGGAGGATGGTTCTTTTAACATTTTCTCGGATGAGATCAAGGGTATAACTATTTAATAATTTCAATTATTGTTGTTTAATTCTAATTCATGCAGGCTGAATGGATCCCTTTGTTGTCAAAATGATATTTTCTCTGCAATTTCTTATGTGGTTCCACAACATGTCAATGAATTATTAGAATCTATCCTAAGAGAGAAAGAGAATAGTATCTTAGTTACTTACCTTAAATAGGATAGTGCACCAAGTCTTGTTTCCTTCCCATGTTCTTTATATATATGCTATTGGGATTTCATCAAGGATGACTTGACTTAAGAAATTCCAGAATACTTTCATAGTGGACCCATACCTCAGGTTGTCTATGCCTCTACAACGGTTCTTATTCCCATGGTAAAAGATATGTGTTCCTTCACACAATATAGGCTTATTAGTATGTGAAAATTTACTTATAAATTATATTACTCTCTCCTCAATAAAATTCTTTTGTTATATATTGACAACTGTATTTACAAGGAAAAACATGTATTTAAAAAATCTTGATCAATCCAAGGTTCCATTGCGATTTCCCATGATATTATTGCAAAAAACAATAGGAAGGTGGTGGTATATAATAGGATTATCAAGATGGATATGGATAAGTATTATGATTTCATTGAATGGGGTTTTATCTTTCGCATGTTTCACTACGTAGGGTTGTCTGTTTAGGATGTTGAAATACATTATAGATTCTTCTGTTCTCCATGGTTTACCATTGTATTCATGGGTATCCAATGTGAGTTTCTTAAATCTATTTGAGTGCTTAGGTATGGGATCATCTATCCCCTAGTGTGTTAATTCCTGTTCAATATTCTCTCAATAGTCTCCTTGGATCCTATGTGAAACATGGATTTATTCACCCTTTTTAATACATTCCTCACTTCATTAGACCTACCCATCATCTTTTTTTGTATAACTTGGTCTTTTTTCTTAATGGAAATATCTCTATTGTTAGAGGGTTGACGGGTATAATGGAGGAGTATTCTAAATGCAGTGATCAAATCAGAAAAGTGGAAAGAAATATTTTTATTTCTCAGCCTCATGTCTAGATAGACAAAGAAAAATAATTGATGGTATTCTTGGAATTTGGATGAAGGAATTTCCCATTGAATACCTGGGTACACCCATCACTCCCAAAAATATCTGACTAAATATTTTGAAGGTGTGATTGACCAGATTTCCATTCAAATTATAAATTGGAATAATCTCTCTGTCTCTCTTCTGGTGGGAGGATAACCTTTTTCAACTGTGTTCTTTCCTCTATCCCGATGCACATCCATTCAGTTCCCAATGTTCCCAAGAGAGTTTTTAAATATATTTATAACATTATTTCCTTCTTACTATTGGATTCCCATTGGGAATTTATGTTTTAGTAGGCCTAATGGTATAGAGTTTCCAAACTAGTTGAACATGGGGGAATTAACATGAGGAATTTGGAGGATATTTTTAATTTTTTATAGGTAAAACTGGATTTGGATGTAATTGAAGGGGTCTCTCTCTGGATAAATTTTGTTTCCGGTAAATATGGAAGCATCATAAATAATAATCCTCGGGGTCACTCCTCCACTCACTAGACATCCTTCTATGGTCATGTCCTAGTCATGACTCAACATTATCATTTAATTATTGGTCATGGAGATATCAATTTTTGGAACTACAACTAGGTCAGGAAAATTATTGGTTTCCCTAGTTGTCCCATGCCTGATTTATCTTTAAAGAAAGAATTTGACCATCCTAATTTTATCCATGCAATTCTAAACCCAGATCAGATGAAAATTTTTGATGTCATAAAGATAGAGAATGTGCAAGATGAGGGTTTTTTCATAGGAAATGAATCAGGTAAATTTTCAGCCAAGTCCTATCATCATTGGTTGTCTTCCAAGAAAGCCAGTGACCCTTGGGGGAAATTCTTTTGTGAAAATGTATTCCCTCAAAATACATTTTCCTTGTCTCATGGGATTGGAACCTTGAGTTTCCAACTAATACATCATGGATGGGTAATGAAATCCGCCTAGCCTTTAGGTGCACTTGTTGTGTATCCCATAATGCGGAATCTGGTTCTCACTTGTTCTATCATAGTGTCTGGGAGGTGAACGTTTGGATGAATCCATGAATCTTATTGCATTTTTCAAGCCGAGTGGAATATTTTTATGATCTGATTCATAATTGGTTTTATGGTATGGGAGAAAACATTAATGAATAAATGAAACACTCAATTCTTCTGATAGTGGGTTTTTGGGGGTATTTGGGATGTGTGGAACATGAATCCTTACAATGGTCAACATCTCTCCGATGAGGCTTTGGTGGTGGAGGACTTCTACCTGGTGACTGAGTTTTCATCTCTCATCAAGAGCTTGGATGAACCACCAACAATGAGGTTTTTTCTTTCCCCATGGTGGAGTGGCTCATATTACCAGTGTTTTATAGTTAGGTCACTATGTTAAGTGGATCTCCCCTACACATGGTCTAAAATTAAATTTGGATGGATATTGATTTAAGACACACATGTGTTAGGGTGGTGTGGTTCTTCACATTTTTGGATCAATTATCTTTGCTTACAGTGCTTGTTTTGGGGATGGTGACTTAATTGGGCTTGAAGAAAGTATAATTATTCATGGGCTAGAATGATTCCACTCCATGATCATTCAATTAGTAGTGGTAGGGACAGATTCTATGATTATTTGGATTTCTTTGAATTGGATTTCATCCACTCCCTAGTATATCATTTATACTTTCCACAAATTCCAAGACTTCATGGATAATGGTAATAAATTCCTTCACATGTGGGGTAAGGTAAATCCTGTGGCGAAATTCCTGGCATCAAAAAATTATCAAGAGGTACCACATATCAAATTTTCTTCCTCTAATTCATTACCTTATAATAGTTTGGATATTGTAACTGGGTATTCTCTTGGTCTTCACTTTTTCAGGCCCCCATGATCAATCCTCTGTTTTTTTCATTGTTCTTCGTTATTATTTTTTTACTATTAATAAATTTTTTTTTGTTAAAAGTTTTTGAAAGGACTTATGAAATCAGGTTTTAAGAAGAGATCGATTTTCTTTGAATTACTGTATTAGAAATGTTTTTATGTTAAACATTTTCATGATTTCTTGCATATAAGAAAAAATAAATTTCATAATGTTATTTTAATGTATCTAAATGTTCTTGAAAAAGAAAAGATGGTATAAAGGATATGTAGTAAATTATTTATATGGTGATAAGGGAAGTGTTGGAACTAGTGAGGGTTAAAGGGAATACATTTTTTTTCTCCAATAGCTTAGACATTATACAGATAGAAAAAATTGAAGTTTTTTATTTTCATTAATGGTGTAGAAGTTCAGAAGGGGTATTTATTAAAATTAAAAAAAAATATTTTCAGTAATGAATTTTTTGTTATAGGGACTAAAATAACATGACTGTAATTTTTTTATGTTATATTTGATGGTTGTTTCTTTCAATTGCATTCACCCTAAAAATTAATGACATACAATAACCAGAATATTTTTTATTTTATCAGCCATATATACTAAATATATAGAACCAGGGATGTTTCCACTTATGAATATGTATCTTCATTAATATTATGTGAATTTAGGATGTTCTCACCACAACTATTCATTGATATAATGGTCCTTATGACGGTTCAATTGGTTTGGGAGGTTAAACTATCTTTTCAATTCCAATAAAGATGGATATACCCCACTAAATGGTATATTATTATTTTGAATGGATATATCAAGAATAGATGTTTTCCATAAGGTTTTACTTAAGAATAATGTATTTTTCAAGAAGCTATTAAATTGTTTAATGATTACCTATAAGATGTTGACAACATCAGTCTACATAAGTCTCATCACAACAAATGCCTTTTGAGAAAAGGGATTTCTAGAAGAGATGTTATTTAAATAACTAACATGGAGTGGGAGAAAGTTAACCTATACAATATACATAACATTGAATATATTGATCAATAAATTGAATCCCATAAAGAAATTCTGGGAGATTTCCATCCCACAAGGGATGAAGTATTGATATAAAATAACAATAATAAATAGTTTACATACTGGTTCTAGGATCAAATTTATAAGGAGTTATCTAAAATTATGAATTCAATTTCAAAATAACATAGATGGAAAACTAGGGGACCAAGTGAAAATTTTATATCCTAAATTGTTTTTATAATAAATGGTCATACATTCCAAACAAAACAACACAATGACTTCAGTATACATTAAAAAATATGATTTGTGCTTGGGGTGGAAGTGATGCACATATCTGGTTTCAAATATAAAAATTAAATTTAAGTGAATATGCCATACATTTTCCATAACAAACAAATATATGAGTTGGTTTATACAATAATTTATGTACTGATTTTCTATTATAAATGGGTTGAAAATAAGAGTGGAGTAAATTTGATAAAATTGGCTACATGAAGGTGAATTTTAGCATGGACGGGGAAGAAGTAAATCTATTCATAATAGAACCAAAAAGTGTGCAATTATTATATGTCAAATATCCAAAAAATAATAATTGGGAAATTTTACTGTTGGGGACTGAAAACTAGAGGTTCAGATTAAAATTCAACCAAGGACATCCTTTTCAGTTAGAAATCACACTCAGTTCATGCGGGACCCAATGTAAGCAATGCCTTGTACATTATAAAGGACCAAAAGAGAGGATTTTGATTATTAATAGAGGACCCTATTCCCTTATAACATAAAAAATAAAGTGAGTTAAATGATATGTTTAAGTGTTTCATAGTATAATATGATTTTCCACAATTTATTATTAGTTCTATACTAGTTTAAGATAATATAAATTAAATCCTTGACTACTCATGTTGAAAATCAATGTCTTATCCATGTGATGATGTTACCAATACCATGGAATAATAAAATAATTATCATGAAAATGAAGAATTATTAAGGGATCAAAAGCACGTTGATTAAGGAAAACCATGATGATGCATCATCATAGTTTTGAATAAAATTATCAATGTAAGATATAGGGGTATAAAATTTGAGGATGGATGGATCAATATGACCAACCTGTTAACTCCAACAAGTATATTTTCAATAGTTATGTTTTGTTCATAATGATGATGAATCTGTCGATTGATATAGATTTATAGTGAAATGCCTAAAATATAATGAAGGAAACCCTTTGGGAAGATATTAAGGTAATGTTACGATATACTTTATATATTTTATAGGAAAATTACATAATGAAAGGTTTTTTTATTCCATACAATGTTCCTTTAGTTTAGAATATTTCTATAATAAATATGTCTTAATGACCACTAGAAAAGTCCATAGAGGTTTCCAAACTCTTCTAACCAAGTTACATATTAGGTAAGATTGGGGTAAAGTAAATCCTCACCCACCAACTAGTTATGCACACATTTTAAAAAAAGGAAACATGGAATGCTTTCATCACTCTTAATAATGATAAATCATTTAAGGTACATTGTAGTTGATCATATATTATTTGAAGTTCCTTATTGTATCGAATTTCATTAAAAAATTACAATATTAAAAAGAAAAAGGGTATTGAAAATAAAGAATGTGGATTAAAAACAATGTACCCCTATTAAAGCATGGATGAGGTATGCATATCTAAAGACGAAATTGGTATGTATTTTAAATCAAAAATAAAATTATTATGTGGTTTTAATCAATATATATTCCTTTGTTTCTATAATTATTGATGAATCAAAATCTAAATCCACTTCCATCCCACGTCATGTGATGTGGAAGGAGGCACGCTTAAACAAGGAGGGTAAACTAGTTGTGGAAAACACAATAGAGATATTTGAAACATGTATATGTATGACATAATATTTATTTATTAAGATTTATATTAGTATTACAGGAAAATATCTATTTATGTACATATTTTTTTCATTCAATTTAGACACAATAATTTGCAGTGACCATAGTAGAAAAAATTCTACCATCAGTAGAATTGAAGAGGCCAAAACAATATTATCATGTTAGAGGACTGGTTTTTGGAGTGTCTTCTTGAGCCTAAATAGAGAATAAAAAACCACAAGAAGATTCATCTTTATTGATGAATGAATTTCATATAAAATTAGATGTTTTGCAAGATATTATTGTCTGGTCTAGTTTGGAAGACCAATCTATAAGAAAGGATACATGTTTACCAGGGGTGGAACAAATATCCACACATGGAAAACCAAATGACCCCACTAGCATTGAGGCTATTTATTACACTGAACTAAATAAATTACCTAAGGTAATCAATTTTTTAGTAATCCCTTTTCTAAATATGAATCAATATATTTCATATAACATTGTATTACAAAAATTCAGCAGGTTAAAGTTGTATGTGATTTTGATCTATCAACACCCACACATCACCTTTTTGTGAAGGGTAAGTTTATAGTATCCAAGGAGATATGACATATATTAATCAACCTGAAAAATATAACATGGGTGTTGGGATTGATGTTTCTCTAGAGCCAACCACTGAGTTCCCAACTCCACTTGATTATCTAGATATTACAACGGTCAATGATGTTATTGAAACATTCATAGAATGTTAGTATAATCTTATAAAGATACATGTGGTATGTATTTAACTGATTTTTTTCCTATATAAATCCCTTAACATTTGATGAAAACATCTGATATTAGGTATAGTACTAGTACTCACCCATGTGTTCGCATGGAAAAACGGTTCAATACTTATTTTCATGAAGACAAAACCACTTTTTAAACTTAATAAATATCATGAATATTGAATATATTGAAATGAAAAATAGTTATAATTAATATTGGTATACAATTGGACAAAATATAGATACATCTATATGATAGTAGATAACATTTTGGATAAATAAATTTTAAAGCATCTAAGAAAATATATAAGTAATGAAAAACTATTTTTAGGATTGAGAATTGAAATACATGAATAAAAGGAACAATTAAATGGGAATTTTAAATTCAAAATATACAACATATGTATTAATTTTTGTATTTTTTGAACTGTATAAATCATTGAAATTAAGGTGAAGTTGTAGATTTCACCCAGAAATAACGTCACACTATACAAATATTCTTCTTCAAATGATTGGAACAGATTTTTTTTCATATAAAAAAATGTTTAAAATAAGAATACCTGAATTTGTAGTATAAAAAAATGAATGTTAAAATAAAAGAAATAATTAGAAAGAAAAAAAGTTAATTTCAAAAATATATTCACCATGATATTCAGGTAAATTTTATGTTTTAATCTTTGAAAATAGAAGTTGGTTTTTTTACACATTAATCTATGATGGAATGGTTTATGATATAATTGAATAGACTTGTGTTTCACCCCAAAACCTACTTTATGTAATCATTTAATAACATGAAATAATACTTAAACATGAAAATTTAAACATCATCTTCATTTAAATAGTTCTTCCTCAGGTAATGAAGCAAACAAGTCTCTTACATGTTACAAAGACACATTAGAATACAAACCCGGAAAATATCCATTATAGAGAAATTAAATTACAGTTGTAAATTCATGTTTTGATGAATATGTAATAGATTGTACGTATTTTCATAAAATAAAAAGATATGTAAATTTAAAAAGAATTAATATTAAAAAGAAAAGTTAAATCTGCATATATGATGGCATATTTTCTGCATGCTAAAGTTGTATCTCAAGGCATGTTGATATGCTCTATGAAAATCGAAATGGAGAAACTTATTTAGGGAAGAAGAAGGGGGTCAAAACCAAAAATGTATTATATTTGATTGAAAAAATCATATAGATATAACTATAAAATTCCTTCCCCAAATGATTAAACAACTGAAAATTGAGTTATATAACACTAATAAAGGCTACTCGTTTTGGAAAGTAGAGTATCACACCAACTGAAAAATGAATAACATTTTATCAAAAAACATAACTTTAAACATCACGTTTCGCAGTAGGAGAATCAAAATTAACAACACATGGAGATGAAACTTCATTGATAAACTATAGAGGATATTAACTGGTTCAAAAATAAATAACATCATTAATAGATAAGGAATGATATGATTGAAAATTTCATGTTATAATATATGAAAATGGAACATATGATTTTTAGAGAATAATTCAGAAAATGATACATTCTGAAACCTATACTAAATAAATTTCATGAAATTAATTAGAATATATTTCTTTCTTGTAAATCCTCTTTAATATCATGGCATCATGCATCAACCTCCCATTTATTCAGATATTTGATGAGCTCCTTTAAAATTTCATATTTTAGAACCACCATATACATGTAGTTCCATTAGTCAACCATACTAATGTTGACATCAAATTAATTATATAAAGGTAACACACCTGATGAAGGGGTAATTAAAACATAATTTGAATACTCTAATAAGATAAGAACATTTTCTAAGAATAGAATTCAATCAAAAAAAGGTTAACACTATAAAACAATCAACATTATATATATTAAAAAAATTTATCTTCATTTAAAAATTAGAAAGCTAATATTATATTTATAAAAAGATAATTTAGTAGATATATTCTCTATTATATATCCATATAAATATATTATAGAATAGTACATGAGAGGTTTTCATTTTTTCCTATCATTTCTTTTTATTGTTTGATCAATCAGATGTTGTTGACCGTGTAACTGATTGTCTGGAACTGTTAAAAAATAATTAGATATTGAATTTTTATTAGTTATAAATGTATTAGATTACTCTAGTAAATTTATATGGAACCTACCATTAATATACATAAGTGATAATGGCATGTTTGAGACTCTCTGTGTGATTCCATTTGTAGATAGTGGTTTACTTATTAGAATACAATATATTTTTGTTGATGTAATTAAACAATTTCTAATATATGTTGAAACTATTATTGTGGAATTTTTAATGAATATAACTACTGAGTGAATAATAATAAGTAGATAAACTTAAAGTGACTACAATAGAGAACTCAAAATGTTTTTTTCATTCCTTCATTAATAGTCACATTTGAGACCTTCCATCTCTAGAGTTTAATGGGCTATGCATATTTATATTGGTTTTCTTTCTATTAAATTATCAAGGTATGCAAGGAAACCATATTATGGAATGTTTATAGTAAAATGAATGTAAAAAAAATTGATAATTCAAATACAAAATTGGATTAAATTGAAATTGTACAGTTTTATACTATCAATAATGACAAAAAAATAAATTCTAGATCCAAGAAACACTAAATGATATGTATTGAATAAAATACAATTGGAATACCCATGTGATAAAATCTAATGTGGTGTAATATAAAGCTATCAATTATTCTATTGAATCTAAATTAGTTCACAATTATCAGCAAAGTCTCTGTATTGGATATACAGTAGTAGATTTATGGGTAGTTTAATGAGACAGTGATTCAGGAATGATGGATTTAATTGATAACTGTACACGAATAATGGATTATTATGTAGACTACATTAATGTTGGAAGACTTACCCATTGTAATAATTTGGAACGAACAGTCTAGCGTGATATCATAGAACTATAGATGTCCCCGAGAAGTAAAAGATAACTTTTAAACTGATGTGTCCTAAGGAGGTCCTTGAAGCTAGATATAGCAGATACTAATATGTATTGAATAAATAAATGTATAAGTGAAATTAATAAGAATGATGAAACTATCGATGCTTGATCCACTGATAATGTTGACCTCAATGGAGTTGAAACTGATAGAAGGAGTATGCTGGAGTTTGTAGTATTGGGTGAGCATGTGGAATAATAAGGGGAGACGAGGGATTTTGGGGGTGGGTTTGCGGTATGCTAATAGCTAGGGTTATTACAATCATTGAATGGAGATAATAGAGGCAACCAATTTTCTGAGTAATACCACAATATAAAGTGTGTGTTAGGGGAGGGAAGGGATTAAGACAAGTACAAAAACACAAATACCTCTGCGAAGATTGGGAGTTTTAGATTGAGGTTGAAAGAAATGCATAGTGTAGGATGAAGGAAATTGGGTGTGGAGGAAGAAATAAATTTTAAGGAATGAGATCTAGAGGAATGTGATAAGAAGGATGAATGAAATTAGGAGTCATAGATGAAGTTGTGCATTAGGTGAAGGAGAAATGAATGAAAAGATGAATTTGTAACCATAGGAATCTTGGTAGAACATGAGTGGGAATGAAATTTGATGGGTGCAGGGATGAAAGAAATTGCGTTGTTGTGAGACATGTAAGTCTGAGTGGTTGACAAATGTTTTTAGAGGTACTCATGTTGAGTATATATAATAGATTATTGGTAGATACATAAATTTTTAACAAAGAAATAGTGGAAGATATTTATTGAATAAAATAAGATAAACATACATATGTTGTATTATATGATGTGGTGTAAAAAAATATGGAAGTTATAGATTTGGAAGTAGTTATGTAAATAATCTGATTGTAGATCAAAGTTATTGTTTGAGTCACAGTAGTGAAAATATAGTAGCAGCTGTCTAGAAACTAAAATGAGATAGTTAGTGATTAAGATAACAATATTTTTAAAACTATCACATAGCAGGTGATTTAAAAGTAGACAACATAAATGCTGGAAGAGATACTTATTACAATAATATTGAACAAATTGGTGAGTATGAATGTCATTAATTGTGGATGTGCTGGCGAGGAAGATGATCCCTTCTCAAGTACAATGGGTTACACAGGACCTGAAAGCTAGAATCTGAAGAGACAGTTGCATCTGTATGGAAACTAAAATGATTTGGGTATTTAAATTAAAGGACACACTAACTGAATAATGAGATGATTCATGAAGAATAATTGAATACAAAATACTAGCCTTGAGGCATGGAGATCACCCAATACAAATGGGTTTTTTTAATGAGAAAATATAATAACCCAACATATCATTGAAATAACTTGTGACCTATTTCATTATTTCACCATATAAAAAATATTTACCATAGAAACATGTAATTTCTTTATAAATGACTATTATAGTACCACTCACAATTATGAACCTAGAAATACAATTACTTGTAGCTCATTTCATCACTGGACATTAAAATAAACAGTTACCATTCAAACATGTAATTGAAATAATATGAATAATTATGGGATTTTAAAGTATACAGAAATAGGAAATGTAAAAATAATAGGTAGAAATAAAGAAAAAAAAATAAAATTTTCAGTTATTGGAAAAAAGAAAACAAGTCTGATCCATAAAAATGTATGTATAAAACCAAAATAATTACAAAAATACAATTTCAAATAATATATATGTACTCTACATAATGTAATACACGTTTTTTGTTAAAAATAAATTTAGAAAATTGATATGAAAACAATGTAAACACTTAGCATGTTTTAATACTATACATGTCACTAACACAAAACAGGACAATGGAAGCGCTGCCCTTTATCAGCCCTAAACAGAAAGCACTGATAAAGGGGCATGCCTTTATCAGCGCTATCTAAAAGCACTGATAAAGGTAATGCTTTATTAGTGCTAAAAAAGAACTGATAAAGGAATGTTTTATCAGTGATTTTATTTTAGCGATGATAAAACATACATTTATCAGTTCTTTTAATGAGCGCTGGTAAAGGTTCCATCGGTTTTTATTTAATAACCCTAAATGGCCATCCTCGCTCTCATGCGGTCAAGATTTTGTGGAAGCCGAACCAGGCCCCTCGTCTACCGGGACCTCGTCCTCCTCCTCCTCGTCCTTCCTCCTCCTCGTCCTCCTCGTCCTCTGCCACCGCCACCGCCTCCGCCCCCGCCCCCCACGACCACAACCACCGCGGCCTCTGCCACCACCGCCGCTGCCTCCGCTGCCACCGCTGCGACCGCTGCCGCCTCTGCTGCCGCCGCCGCCTCTGCCGCCGCTACCACCTCTGCCTCTGGTGCTGCCTCCGCCGACGCCGCTACCATTATTGAAATTCAATTTCAGGTAATTTTTTTTTTCTACCTCTTGATTTGAAAGCGTGAAATCCTGACATGAGGTGTTATTGCAAGAGTCAATGGATGATATAGTTGATAACAGTTTTGGATTCATGGTTCATTACATATTATATAATTATGGAGGATCACTAGAGGCCTGTGTTGTTGTTTTAGCAATTAAACATTCCAGTATAGAAGTGGGATTATATTTTCCTTAATTTTTTATTGGTTTTACAAAAACTCCTTGCAAGAAGGTTGTTATTTGGGTGGTTGTTGATCAACTCCAAAAATATGTGCACTTCCTTCATATTAATGAGGCGATGAAAGTGGAACAACTCACGGACTTATATGTTTTAGATTTTTTGAGACTTCATGAGGTTCCCTCTATAATTGTTTCAGAAATCGATCTGAGGTTGAAATCTATGTTTTGGAAATCATTATAGGTTTCACTAGTTTTCCATGGTAAATTATTAACACATTATCATCTATAGATGGATATATGTACAGAGGGAATTCAATGTTCTAGAGTTTACTCTCCAGAATCATGCACAAGATTTCATTGGATATTGGGAATAAATTTTTCTTTTGTTGATTTACACTATAACAATTTTTATCAGGATGTGATAATGAAGGATCCCTACATTTCTTTGTATTGGAATCCATATAGATATCCCTAGTACTAGGAAGAGTTGGGAGAGTGGTCCATTGTTTGTTTGAGTGTTGTTCAAGAGATGAATGGGATGGTGCAGTTGATCTGGAAGAATGTAATCATTACACAGAGTTATAATAAATTCAGTACGAACCATTGGAATCAACTTATGGTGTTTTAGGTTAGTGATTAGCTGTTTATTGTAGTTTCACATCACATGGGACATCAGCGGCTAGGTTATCAATGTTTGTTTTCACCGAGTAATGGGATAAACATAGTGATTTTGGGTCATTAGGGAGTATTTATTATTGGTTTCAGTTACCATCTAGTTTTATATCTATCCAAGATGTGTTTAATATTTTCCATTTGAGTATGTTCTGTCAGTTTTTATTTAATAACCCTAACATGCCATCCTCGCTTGCACACGGTCAAGCTCTCGCGGAAGCTGAACCAGGCCCCTCGCCGCGTGACCTCATCCTCCTCCTCCTCCTCCTCCTCCTCATCCTCCTCCTTCCTCATCCTTCCTCCTCCTCGTCCTCCTCATCCTCCCCCTTCTCCGCCGCCGCCGCCACCTCCACCCCCACTCCCACTACCGCGACCGCCACTGCCTCTACTGCCTCCACCCTCGTTGCTGCAACCGTCGCCGCCTCCACCGCTGCCGCCGCCTCCGCCTCTGCCTCTGCCGCCACCTCCACCCTTTCTGCCACGACAACTGCTGCCTTGTCCTCATCCTCCTCGTTCTCTCAAGGTGGGATGTGAGTTCCATTGCTGGTATTCCCTTGGTATATTATTTATATATTGTGTGTGTGAGGAACAAATAATGAATATAGATGTGAGATAGGAATGATACCATATCTTGAGCCTAATTCCAATAAGGATTTTCATAATAGATAGTGTGGTCTTAATGTGATTATGATTATGTCTAGGGATGTGATTCATAATTAGCGATGAGTGTCGAGGATGATCCATGTTGGTCAACCTGTTTTAGAAATTGTTTATCTTCATCCGTGCCTTGTACTTGCACCCATGAATTTGAAAGTGAGTATGCGTACACGATAGTTCACATTCTTGGAGATGAGTTTCTGGAAGAGTATAAGAGACATGTAGCAATGAAGATCATTAGAGTGTTGGAGAAAATGTGGTTGCTACAAAAAATGTGGCAATCGTCTTGTGCAACGCGGCCTAAGTTACAATGTGGCAATCAGCTTGTGAAATGCGGCCTAAGTACAATACCTTCAAGTTGTAACTTAGGCCGTGTTGCACAAGCCGATTGCCACATTTTTGTACAACCACATTTTCTCCAACACTCTAATGATCTTCATTGCTTCATGTATCTTTAACTCTTCTATAAACTCTTCTCTAAGAAGGTCAACTATCATGTACGCATACTCACCTTCAAATTCATGGGTTCAAGTACAAGGCATGGATGAAGATAAAAAATTTCCCAAACAAGTTGACCAATATAAGTATTTAATGGTACCTTTATGCTTTGTAGCATGTTTTTTTCTAATTTATATATTTGTATATGTGACAGACATACTAGGTGATATGTTTTGTATTATGGGTTTATCAGGAGGCTGTATGATTTACTGTTTCCACATTTCATTTTAAATAGCATGTTATAATAATATATTTACTGTACCTTAATGGCTCAAATAGTCAGGCATATTGTAGATGTTTCTAGAATGTTGTAAGATTCTTCTTCCCCAATGGTAGTACATTTTTAGGATGTTTTCATTGATGAGGTATAAAATTTACTTCTTAATAATGATATAAACTTTATAATCAAGTTAGTTTTGGGAGAAAATTCAGTTTTTATCACAATTTCTAAAATAACACCAAAAGAGCATTAGTTGTTTGAATTACAATTTGATTATATATAATATAATGGTTTTATATGGCATAGTACTTTACCATGAGGATTTATAGTTCCCTAAAATAGACTGCTGATTGGTATTTATTCTTTTGTTGGACTATTGGAGATTGAACCTGATGAAAGTCATGAACATGTATCCTCATCCACGCATTTATAGCCACATTGATCATCTATGAGGTTCTATGATCTTCTTCAAGATATATTTGACATTAGGATACCATTAGATGAGTTGGACATCTAGGGACCTACCATGGACTGATTTTAGGATTAGTTATGGCATGTATGATTTTTTAGTGATGATTTTTGGTTTAACTAATGCATTGGTTGTATTAAGGGACTTGATGAATAAGATATTTCATCCTTTTCTGGATCAGTTTTAGTAGTTTTTTTTCAATTAAATATTAGTGTACTCCCAACCCATAGTTGATCTTGACTAACATCTTATCTTCACCTTGAGTACATTGAGATAGCATCATATTTATTATTGTTTTCTCCTGTTACTCATTGGTTTCCTCTTGTTCGCATGTCATGTATTTTCTAACGCATCATTCAGTCTTTGTAAGACTAATTTGGAATAAATTTGATATATGCCAGATTAAATCAGGTATCTTATGCATACATAATGTTCACCCTACTGGACACACCATGTATATGGATTTCACATGTGTTTAAAGGCATTTGTACCATGATTTGTTTTTATAAAACCCAAACAATACTACCTAATTAATTAAAACATAATATTAGGCAAGTTCTCGAGATCAAACCCATAAAGGCAATGAATATGAATAAAGAATGTATGAATTCCAATCAGTTGACAAAAGACTATGAAGATGGAGTGAAAGAGTTTATCAAGTTTGCAGATGATCATGCGTGTGACCCTTCTCAAATCCTTTGTCCGTGTTTACACTGTTGTTATTCAAGAAAAATTAGTCCAGAGGAGTTGGAAGAACACCTGATCTGTCACGGAATAGATCAAAGCTATACATGTTGGAATAAACACGGGGAAAAAGACAATGTAGGTAGTGACTCAGAGAACATGACATTTTATAGATCATCTGATATGATTAGAAGCATGAACAGTAAAGATGATCATATGGAGGGTGTGATTACAGATGTGAATGATGATGAAGATCGTATTGAGGAAATGAAAAGGACAGTTGAAGATGAACTTCGTGATTGCCCAAAATTGTTTGAGAAGTTAAAGATTTGTGAAAAAACGCCATTGTATGCTGGTTGCACTAAATATATAGCATTGTCAGCCGTATTGAAGCTGTATAATTTGAAAGAAGGAAACGGGTGGAGTGACGCCAGTTTTACGGAACTACTTGCTCTCCTAAATGACATGATCCCAGAAGATAATGAACTCCCAAGCCGAACATATGATGCCAAACGAATGCTACGATCGATGGGTATGATCTCTAAAAGAATACATGCTTGACCGAATGACTGTATATTGTTTCTCAAGGACCAAAAATCACTTAATGAATGCCCAAAGTGTGGTGATTCCCGATACAAGAAAGATGATTCTAGTCCTACGAAAGTTGTATGGTACTTTCCAATCATTCCTAGGTTTAGACGCCTATATGGAAGTGAGGAGACTGCATGACAATTGACATGGGATGCAGATACAAGAATTAAAGATGGGAAACTAAGTCACCCTACAGACTCTCCTTAGTGGAAGAGAATTGATCACGAGTATCCTGAATTTGGGAACGAGCCGAGAAACCTTCGTCTGGCATTATCTACAGGTGGGGTGAATCCTTTTGGTTTTCAAAGCAGCAGTCACAGTACAGGGACGGTTATGTTGGTAAATTATAATTTACCACCATGGTTATGCATGAAATGAAAATACATCATATTATCAATGCTTATATTAGGACCAAAACAACTGAGTAATGATATTGATGTTTCATTGGCCCCATTGATCGAGGATTTGAAAATATTGTGGGATTCTGGTGTTACGATGTATGATGCTTACAAAAATGAACAGTTCACTTTGAAAGCCATGTTGTACGGAAAGATAAATTACTTTCATGCTTATGGAAATTTGTCAGGATATAGCATTAAAGGAACTCAAGGGTATCCCGTTTGCGAACATGGTACACAGTCAATTAGGTTGAAACATTCATCAAAAACCGTGTTTCTAGGACATCACAGATTTCTACCCCAATGACATAAGTACCGATCTTGGACGACATCATTCGATAGAAGTTCATAGGAACATACAACACCATCTCCATTAACAGTTGATCAATTGTTTGATAAAGTGAAAGATTTGGACACTACTTTTGGTAAACTATTTTCGAAAAAACTTACGAAAACTGGTTGGAAAAAGGGATCAGTTTTTTTTAATTACCATACTGGAATTGTCTATATGTAAGACATTTTCTCGATGTTATGCTTGTTGAAAAAAATGTATGTGATAGTGTCATCGACACGTTGGTAAATGCACCCAGCAAAACAAAGGATGGAATTAAGGCTAGATTGGACATGGTTGAGATGGGAATACGAGAAGAGTTGGCACCAGTGAAGGGTGAAAAATGAACATTTCTTCCTCCTGTTTCTTACACTCTTTCCAGGAAGGAGAGATATCAGTTTTGTAACTTCTTGAATAATGTAAAGGTTCCATAGGGGTATTCATCAAATATCAAGAACATCGTGTCAATGGGAGATTTAAAATTAAAGGGTCTGAAATCACATGACTTCTATGTTTTGATGCAAGATCTAATTCTTATAGCTTTACGTTGCATTTTTTCCAAGAATTTCTACCATATATTAACGGAGCTCTGTTTCTTCTTAAAAGATGTATACAAAAAGTTATAGATGCGGCAAAATTTCAAATTATGGAAAGAGAAATTTCCGTCATATTATGTGAATTGGAAATGTTCTTCCCGCCGACATTTTTCGATATGATGGTTCATTTGATGGTTCATTTGGTGAGAGAGATTCAACTATGTGGTACTGTACATTATAAATGGATGTACCCCATTGAACGATATATGAAGATTTTTAAAGGGTATGTCAAAAAACGAAGCTGGCCAGAGGGTTGTATTGCGGAGCAATATATTGTTGAGGAAGCTATTGAATTTTATACCGAATACCTGTCTGGTGTGGAAATCATTGGCCTACCAAAATCTCGTCACACTGAGTGGCTTGAGGGTGAAAGAACTTCTAGAAGAGAGGTTGTCACAATCAATATTACATATCGGGAGCAGGCCCACATTTTCGTTTTTCATAACAGTTTTGACGTTGACCCATATGTTCAAACCCACAAAGAAATTCTTAGGCATTTTAATCCTTCTAGGGATAAAAATGGATATCACATACAAATAATTGACAGTTTATAGGATGGTTTTGAGACCATATTTTTAAGCAGTTAGATGAAAATCCAGAGTCTATTTCAGAACGTCTTCGATGGTTGGCCGGTGGAGCAAGTGTGTATGTATTATGTTGCAATTCTTATGCAGATAATGATAATAAATTCTATACTAATGAACATGATGAAGTCATTACCATGTAGAATAGTGGGGTTACACTTGTGGATGAGGTGATGCATGTTTCCGGTGCTAAGGACAATAATCCAATTTATGCGAATATGTCATACATTGGCATCATCAAAAGAATATGGGAGTTGGATTATATGAAATTCAAAGTGCCGATTTTTCAATGCAAGTGGGTTGATAACAGGAGTGATGCTAATATAGATGAATTAGGATTCATGAAAGTTGATTTCAGTAAGGAAGGGGAGATAGAAGAACCATTTATAATGGCATCACATACACTACAAGTATTTTATGTTCCAGACCCCGGAAACCGAAATTGGTCAATTGTTCAGTTATCGACCAAAACAACTGAAGGGTCAGATGAAAGTTCAACGGAGGTTGACCCTTTTATAGGGACTTCAGAATCATTTCACAGCGGTCCAAATGTAGACGATGTTTTTTATGTCAGAGGAGACCATAATGAAGGAATTTACATAGTCGATAGAGGAGTCAAATCACTTCAGCCTTTAAAGAAAAAAAATAGAGTACAATAATCAGGTTATTTGTTTATTGTAACATACATTGTGTTACGTTATGTTATTATATGTTCGCTACTATTTTTATGTAATCTAAATTATATATTAAACCACTTCTGCAGATAATGACTTCTGCACCTGCTGATGCGCCCAATCCTGAGGCACAAAAGGTCTCTCAACCAGCAACTTGTGGTCCCACTACAGAGCAACAACAGGTTTCTCAACCAGATGCTGGTGGTCCCAGTGCAGAGCAACAACAGGTTTCTCAACCTATTGTTGCTGGTCCCAGTGTTGAGGTAAAACAGGTTTCTCAACCTGTTGCTGCTGATCCCATTGCCGATGCTAGCGCTCCGGGGGAAGATATTGATGCTACTTCTGAGGCAATGGTAGGAAATAAAACCCTGAAAGCGCAAAAAAAAAACAAGAGCATCGTAGTTTGACAGTGTTGGCCAAAATCCTTAAGGCAAAAGCAAAAGGCATCAAATTTGAGGTGGGATGGAATAAGCGAGGCCAACATGTTAACCCCAACAGAGCCATCATTAGTAGCTACATTGGAATTGTCACTCGACAACGCGTGCCGATTAATGTACAATCGTGGCACCATGTTGTCACCAGGCTGAAGACACTAATGTGGGAAGAGATTACGGTAACATTATGATGTCATTTTTTAATTTATTAAAATAAAATTAAATACCAAAACATTGACTTACTCATCCTCATCCATTGCAGAGTGCATTTATAGTAGATGTCTCGCACAAGGAATATGTATTATGATTTGCAGGAAGGATTCATATAGGTTTCCACACAATTTTAACAAAATATCATCTTAAAGATGTAGAAGGAAAAATCAAGCCGCACCTACCTCCTCTTCACGCACACTTGATATCCCAAGGAGCATGGGATGCATTTAGCAACCATCGTGGGGAGAATACATTTCAGGTACATTGTGTGGGGTAGTACGTTGTTTGATGTTTTCTTGTATTCATCACTCTGATTGACAGTTTTTTATTTATGAAGCAGCTACTGAGTGCTGAAAATATAAAATGCGCAACAGAACCAGCGTACCCTTACCCTAAAGCAAGGATGGGGTACACTGAACTTGAGAAAAAATTGGTACGTCTTTTAAATCTACCATACTACTAGTATGTGACATAAAACAACACCACAACCATGTTTCACTGTTTATATGCAGATTGATGAATCGAAATCAAAATCCATCTCCATCCCACGCCATGTGCTATGGAAGGAGGCTCGTGTAATTATAGAGGGGATATTGATAGATGAAAACACACAAAATGTGTGGGAAACAAGTGTAAGTATGACATAATATAAATTTGAGTTTCTTTAAATCACTATTACATTACAATAACAACTTATTTTTCTATATTTTCTAACTGAAATTATCACAAGAATCAACAAAAACCGCACCAGATGCAGACATACTTTCAGCAGCCTTGAAGCAGCCAGAAAAGTATGGCCGCGTCAGAGGTGTGGGTTTTGGGGTGACACCCCGAACATATTATCAAAAACAAAAACAAGAGGCAGATCAAACTGAAAAAATAGAAAAGATGCAAGAACCATTATCTATTTTTCAAGAAGAATTACAATACCAGAGAGAGATGATAGAAAAATTGATGGGGGAGAGGTAAAGTGAAGAAACAACTCAACAACAACCCATGCGTGGCGATCTCGCCCCACCCCCACCAGCTTTGAGGCGAGCCATTCCCCTAAAAAACTTTACTTAGATGAGGTTATCAATGTTTTAATAATTGTTTCTGTGAAATGTGATTTACATAGACACTCATACCTTTCCTGTACTAATAATCCATAGGCTGAAAATGACTGTGATTTATATTTATCAACTCCCACCTATCACCTTTTAGATAGGGCTACAATGTTCAATAAGCAAAACGACATGATACACAATAGACAGCTTCCAAAAGATCATCTTAGAGTGTCAATTAATGTATCTAATGAGCCGAGTGCCGAGCTACCTGTTCCAAATAAAATGAAAACATTCATACGGTTGAACAAGATATTGGAACATTCTTCGCATGGCCAACAGTTCTTGTAAAAAAACATGTCAACAATAAGGTATTCATTTCTAATTTATTTTTCAAGCTGGACCTTTAACATTTAATGATAAAAGGTCTGAACCGATGACTGTTATTACAGAATGACAAAGACTATGGGGTGAAACGAAATATCAACTCAAAACTATCTCAAGGATCAACCAACTGATTGAAACGGTCTATTGAGAGCACCTTCACCCCACCCGTTCTATATCCACAGTTAATATCATTGCAGGCTCATGTGGATACAAAGTTGAAAGACCGCAGTACTCACATAGTTTTTTTCGAAAAAGATATGCATGGAGAGGAGATATCAGATTTCATTAGTGCTGAAAATGTAAATGAACTCCTCAAGTATGAATGGCTAGGTGCCTCAGTTGTAAATGTATACATGAGGTAAGTTTTCATGATTTGATTTTACAAAAGCTGATATACTCTGATAATTTTGACTAAATACATTTTATATTTGTCGCATACGTATATATGAAAAACAATTTAAGGGATTTCGCCATCAACAAAAAATTCGACACGTTAGTCCTCGCACCACATCTTCAAAAGACGAAATAGATTCTGTTAAAGAGGTTGCAATAATGTCATCCCTGCTCAAATCGTTTGAAAACAAGATTACGGATGACAGACTCTTTTTAATACCAATGATGCAGTGGTAAAACTCTACAATTTAATCATATCAACTATATTTTCATTTATTTCATTACTTATTCCTTTCTGGATTTTAGGGATCATTTGATACTGATTGCAGTCAATTTGGATACTCCAAAGATTTATTTTTTGGATTCAACACATGGATATCCAACAAACCGACCACGCATGATGGAGTTTGTTAATTTGTAATAACTAGATACAACATTTTAAAACTAAACATCTAGTTATATAATTTATGTTATCTTTTAATGAGGATTCTGTTATGATAGGGTTGTGCATCAATATCGTCTAATGCATGGAATGAATCCAGGGCATAAAGATGAGCATGCCTACAAGATCTACAACTGGAAATGTATCCGAGTATATATAATAACATTTCACTACCCAAAAACATATCAAAATAAATTACTTATTGTTGTCGATGTTTCTGTAGTGTCCAAAACAAACAAACGGAAAGGACTGTGGTTATTGTGTTTGTAAATTTATGAAAGAGATCATATTTCATCAACAAACTAGCATCCCTGATGAGGTATTTTCGAAAATAATTACGAGTTCATTTAAAATATTTATTAATCCTTTGTGTATTTATATTTTTTCAGTACTACCATGACTATTGAAAAAACTCATATTCAGAAGATGATATACATGTGTTTAGAAATGAATGGGAAACATACCTGATGGAATATTGTACACAAATAGGATTAAGGTGAATTCCTACCACTTATGTTATCTATATATGATCATTGATTATCCTCCAACCTTCTTTGGTTAATGTAGAATTCTTTGATGTATTGAAATCTTAATTTATTACTCAATGTTTTCTATCCCTGGATTCATATTATTGATCTTTGAACCAATCAATATTAATATAAGGCATGATGGTGTGCAGTGCGTATGGGGTGAACAACGAAGCAACAGAGGATCAACAAAATCCATTCTCTGTATCTTGTTTGTTTGAACTTGTATTTGAGCACATGTGTTGTTGTTTGACTTGCACAATTATTTCTAGGTAGATTCATGAGATAATCGGTATCGTTGAGGTATTTTTTGGAACCAAAATATGTGTCCCAGGATAATTCAAGTAAGGGAAAGGCTGGTTGAGATGAAATACAAGCTCAAACGACCAGTACATCATCAAAAGAATCAACCATGTGATGCACCATCATGTAGAATCTGGTCCTTGTGATGTTTTGAGGTGTTTATTGAAGGTATGGGGAGTCTGATAAGCCTCATGGCCACCATAAATAATGTTTACAGATATCTCCACATGTTTTTTGTGCCTCGTACCTCTTTATAAGGATCACACCATTCACATGGTCCATCTTAGCACGTATGTCCCATTCATCCAATTGATACTCATGGAAGAACCTAAGAATCTGAGAATGCATATACCCCACAAAACCCATACTCATCCAACCAAGAGTATTCCTAGTGTGAAGGGAAGCTAACCATGTGTAATAGCCACAACATAACTCTTTTAAATATATGGGTTTTGATCCTTGTATTCTATATAGGGTACGTAGGAAGCCTCCATGAGGTTAAATCCCAACCAATTGTAAACCATGGTGACCCCCTCACTGGGGTACACCTTTGCTTATATTCCCTCTTGTATTTCCCTTAGTGGCATCTGAATAAGTCTTCAAAATGAGAAACCTTACCTTTATGGGATGCAGCACACTTGGGTCAGACCTCATTGGGCGTTTTGATCCATCTATCGGGTAAACATTCCAGGTGCTCCCTCCTATAGATGTACCTACCTGATCCACCTTTATAAGTGTTTTGATCCACCCAGGTCTTACATCTCAGTAAGACATTTAATCATTACCCTCTATCCTTGTGGGATGTTAAACTCATGGAATACCACAAGTTAAACATGGGTTTCCATTAATATATTCAATATTAATGTTTAATCAGTCCATATTAAGGTATTGTGGAGGTGTGGTTTTATGTTTCCCTACAGATTTCGGAAGATTACATGCTTTATGTAGGTGATTCCATGATTTTACATTATATGATGATTTTATTATGCTGTATTTTCTTTCTAAGTGTACTATATGAAATGTTTGTGTGGTTAAAAATGTGTTATAAAAGGAATTTGGGGTGTGTATAGACTTGAAAGTTATTTTTAAAATGAATGCAGTTGTATTTCTTGTGGATTTTCATGCTTAAGTCCTTTAAATGTGTTTGAAGTAATGAGAAAGTTGTGTGATGGGTGTTTTCAGATGGATTTAATGTGTGTGAATTTTAAAGAGGGTTTTCTTATGAGATGTAGAGAGTCTATATATGTGTATTTACATTGAATTAAAGTACATGAGAATGTGTTGATATATATGGTGTGTATAATGTAAATTGAGCACAATTTCCATACAAGGTATTTTATTTATAATGTGCAGGGGACAGGGTGAGAGGGAAAGGGTGGTTTTCTGGGGGAGGCGGAAGGGGGAAAAGTGGTAGGGGGAAGGGGTAGGGGGTGTGCTGGTTTCTTTTGAAATATGTAGGGGGTGGGAAGGGGGGTGTGCAATGGGCATGGGGGAAGTGCAGTGGGCAGGGGTGTGCTGGGGAAGGGGGCAGGGGGTGTTCAGGGGGCAGGGAGTGTGCAGGGGTAGGGGCTGTGCTCGAGGGTGGGCAGTGTGTAGGGGGTGTACTGGGGAAGGGGGAGGGGTGCTTCTTTTTTATTGAATGGGGGGACATATATCCATGGTATTAAACTGTGGCTATAGGTATATAGCCAAGGTTTAATGTCCTTGCAAAAGGCCCATCATTGGTATCCAATAGAGGAGGATAATAGGGTTGAAGATATTTCACCACTCTTTTAATGTAATTGATAATATTTGATTTATCTATTCCCCCTCGAATCATTAAATAGCCCTTGTTCTACTAAACATTGGTACATTTGATTATTATAGATGATTAGCCCTAACCATGCACCAATTTTGTTAATTAGTTATTTTATGTTTTGTTCCTAACTAGTATAATTCATTTTAGAAACCCCATTATTTATTTCATTATTTTATTACTAACATAATATT
The DNA here is from genome assembly GCA_963277665.1 of Viscum album. Taxonomy (NCBI): domain Eukaryota; kingdom Viridiplantae; phylum Streptophyta; class Magnoliopsida; order Santalales; family Viscaceae; genus Viscum; species Viscum album. The sequence continues at coordinate 530,652,416 of OY728128.1, forward strand.
TGTTTTATTATGTAGGTGAAATATTTTTCCTCAGTTCGAATGCTTTTTTCAGAAACCGCCGCCATGGACAACAAATTATTTAGAGCGGATGGATGCAAAAAGGATGGAACGTCATTTTTTTAACTGTTTGTTGGAAAAATGTAATTGTGACCAAATTAAACATTGTTTTAAATGTATATAGAAGTGTGTTGTTTTGTATTCATGATTTCATGTAAATTTATGTATCATTTTTTTTCTTCTTTGCATTGTGTGTGGGTGTTGTGTGTGTTGTGTGCAGGTTTTGTTTGGACTCTGTGCAGGTGCTGTAATGTGTGCAGGTGCTTGGTAGGTTCTGTGGAGGTTCTGGTTTTGGATAGGATCTTTGGCCTTTATCAGCGCTAGTTAAGCACTGATAAAGGGATAATATATCAGCGCTATTTTGAGCGCTGATAAAGGTAGTTTTTATTAGCGCTCAAATTAGCGCTGATATATTATACATTTATCAGTGCTGAAAATAGCACCGATAAATACTACATTTATCAGCACTTGCTTAGCGCTGATAAAGGGGATCCCCCTTTATCTTCACTGAGATTAATAGCGCTTTTTTAGCGCTGTTAAAGTCCATTTTTAGCGCTATTATATTCCATATTTGTAGTAGTGTGTATTAACTGGTGAGTGTGAATTCCTCCCTTGACAAGTGCAATGGGTCGCGCAGGTCTTTGAAGCTATAATATGTAGAGACAATTGGGTATTGTAGGTTGAAATGCTTGTTTGAAAGTAATAAGAATGTTACCATTACGGTAAGTGGACCTGACACTAATATCTACAAAAACTAATATTCAAATGATGTTAGGATACTCCTAGAGTTTGTAGAACAGATTGTGCATGGGAAATTATTGTTGTTGTTTAGGGTTTTCAGAATCAGATTCTGGTATTGTAGTAGGTAGGGATACATGGAGAAGATTTTGAGTATACCTAAATAGTGAGAAATAGGTAGTTACAGTCAGAGATAAACCTTAAAATAGTTGATGAAAACCATGAATGGTAGATGGAGGAACATTGTAAGTAAACTGGGAGTGGTAACCTATAGAGTAGTGGAAGAAAAATGGGAGTCATAAGCATTAGAGGCATGATTACATAGTAGAGGTTTGTTTGTGGATTGAGAGAAGGGAATGAGAGGAAGAATAGATACTGATGGAGGCGTTGAGGTCTAGAAGTTGAAGATAAATGTCGTGGAGAAGGAGGAATAAGTGGAGATGTATCCCTAAGATCTTTGAGGGGTGTGAGCGTGAATGGGAATTGAGGGAGTGACTAAGAGGTAGGGCGCATTGGAATGAGAGATGTGGGTGATTGTAGATGAGACATATAAGGATAGAGGTACCTAGGATTAGTATGTATATTAGATTACCTATAGACAAATCTATGGGGAAACTGAAGGTTGAATGAGGAAAATCTAGTGAATCGTCCATGAAAATCAAAGGACCTTCTGAGAGTACCATCTCCCTACCAGTTCATTGTCAAAAAATTTTATTGTTAAAACATTATGAAGAGTCCGAATTTAAGGATAAAAATATGTATTACATTCCATTTTATGATTAAATATTCGGAAATTTCTATACAAATGCAATTGGTCATGAGATTATACATGAGATTGTCATGTTTTAATAGTTGAGAGTCTCAGTTGTGAATAAATACTTAAGGCATCTTTTCATAATACATTTTCCCAAATAATAATATAATATGTTCATTAAAGTTAACAACTATTCATATTTTCTACTTTTGATTATAATACTAATATATAATGGGAAAACTGTTTGAAGCATGATTTGGATTCACTTATCCATGAGTCATTTCTGAGAAAGAAACTTCATAGCATAATGAAGAAATTGATAATAATAAAGGTGATATAAACAATGTGTTTGAGAAAAAAATAGAAGAATTTTTTTGATACCTACAATGCAGGGGTAAAGCTCAATAATCTAATCACACAGAATATAATTTTATTTTTCCATTACATATATGATTATGTTATTTTAGAATTCATTGGATTCTAATCACATAAAATCTAGATACCCTGAATATTTATTTCTTAGATCCAATGAATGGATATCCAAAACACAAACCACACATGATGTGTATTACTCTATTTTAAAACACTATAATTTTTTTTTATTAACATACATAGAATTATATGTTTCAATATTTGTTTTAACTTGAATTTTGTAATGATAGGGAATTCTTGCAATACAGGATAATTAATAGAATAAAATCAATGATTTGATATAAAAAACCAATGGATTACTTCAAAATGATATATATTAATGTATATATATAAATATTTAACTATCAAAAAATATTTAAAAACATTTTACTTATTTTGGTCGATTTTTATGTAGTGTTTGGAGAAAAATAATGGAAAAAAATGTTGTTGTTATGTGTGAACATTTTTGAGTGAGATCATAAACCATGAAAATACCCATATCCATGGAGATGTGATTTCCAAAGGTAATTTAAATTTAATTGAAAATATTTCTTAATATTTTTCGATATATTTTCTATGTACTACCAAACATTCCAACAACCTTAAAACTGAAAAGAAAAAGTTTGTTTATTTAGAGATGTGTGGGTAGCATATATGCTGTTGGAATATTCGTCAAAAAAAATATTGGTGATTATATATTATGTTTATGATCTATTATAGTCTATGACCAAAAAAATATATTTTGGGATTGAATAATTATTATGAAAATTCTTATTTATTATTTTTGATCTATTTCTAATGAAGAAGTATAATGGAGGAAATAAATCTGTTTAGAAGAACTGGAATGTAAATGAAAAAATTTTTGGGTTAGGATAGAGGAAGAGGTAGAGGCTTAGGTGGAGGATAATGTATAGGTTGCTGAATAGGTAGAGGTGATGGTGGAGTTATTTGTGGAGACAAATTCAGTGACTAAGTTAGAGGAGGAGGAATAAGCGGAGTCTGAGGTGTATGATGTGATGAAGTTCTATCCTACAAATAATTAAATTGTGGGAAATGGAATAAAATGGTTTTAACATCAAGGTTCTATTTGATTTTTTTGGAAAGGTGTGTACAAAAATTGTCATTTAATATAATATCCATTATAAAATATTTCAGGTTTATTTATTGAAAAAAATGATTTTTACCACTTGTTTAAGTAATTTTGTACCGAAAGATAAATGTAATAAAAAAAATAATGCAGCATTACAACAATAAGAAATTTTAAACGTTGAAATATACCAATTTTATAGGAACCATTCATGAATAAAGTAGTGGAGAGAAAAGTCACATAGGATTCATACAGAACTAATCCAATCATCAAGCATGTATATAATCCAACTCAAATGATTGAATAAATATGATTGTAATCAACCAAAAAATATATTAGGTGTATAAGGGAGGAAAAATAGTACTGAGAACCTGAAATGGTCTGATGAAGCATGAAGATAACTTGCCTCCCCAGCCAAATCTCCGTATTCCATGTCGAGGTGAGACCCTTATGAAAATGTGGTAGCCATCCTAGAACACTAGTGGTCTCCTCCTCCTGTCAGTATAAGACTTCTATCGGCTCTGAGCTGTCCTCATTCGCTCTTGGATGACCTGAACCTTCTCTGTCGTGGCCTGGACCATCTCTGGTCCCACAAGTGCTGACTCCCCAGGGTCTGTCCAGCACAGAGGTGATCTTGAAGGTCGGCCGTACAATTCCTCGTATGGTGCCATCCCGATGGTGGAGTGGTAACTGTTGTTGTACGCAAACTCTACCAAAGGTAGGTGATCCTCCCAGCTGCGACCGAAGTCGAGGACACATGAACAGAGCATGTCCTCAAGAGTCTAAATGGTCCTCTCCATCTGACCATCTGTCTGAGGGTGAAAGCTGGTGCTCAGGCGTAGCTGCGTCCCGAATTCCTCCTACAACCTCTTCCAAAGCCAGGAAGTAAAGCAAGCATCTCGATCAGAGACGATAGATGATGGCACACCATGGAGCTGTACGATCTCCTGAATGTAGAGGCGTCCCAAGCTCTCCACTGAGCCCTTTTCTCTGATGGGTTAAAAGTGGGCCGACTTGGTGAGTCAGTCGACAATCAACCAAATGGAGTCTTGACTTTTGGAAGTACGTGGAAGTCCAGCCACGAAATCCATAGATATCTCTTCCCACTTCGACTTCGGGACCTCCAAGGGCAGTACCAAGCCTGCTGGTCCCTGGTGCTCCGCCTTCACCTACTGGTAGGTGAGGCATCGAGAAACAAACTCTGCCACATCCTTCTTCATACCTGGATACCAGTGCTGTCATCTAAGATCCTCATACATCTTCACTACTAATGGATGTACCGCTAAAGGGGAAGTGTGAAACTCTCTCAGCGCCTCCTTTTGTAAAGAAGCTGGTACCATAGTACATCCATTAAAAAGGATGACGTGCTCTCCTCCTACAGAAAATCCATCAGGTTCCTGTCCTATGGAAATCTATGCACGCCGCGTCTTACAGTCAATGTCCCCACGCTGTGCCTCTCTGACCCGCTGAAGAAGTAGAGGAGTGACTGTGAGTGACTGAAGAAAGGTTGTCCCATCTCTATCCACGAAGGATATTTGTAAAGAGGCTAACTACTCTATCGCCTGTCCAAGTAGGTGAATGACCATCCTCCTACTGAGATCATCGGCTACTACATTCCCCTTTCCAGGAGTATAGACTATCTCAAAGTCATAGTCCTGGAGGAACTCAACGCATCATACATGTCTCAGGTTCAGGTCCTTCTGCGATAAGATGTACCCGAGACTCTGGTGGTCAGAGTAGACTGTAAAGCACTCGCCCATCAAATAGTGCCACCACATCTTTAGAGCGAAGACCACTACTGCTAACTCCAGGTCATGGGTAGTATAGTTCTGCTCATGATGCCTCAACTGTCGTGATCCATAGGTGATCACTGCCTGCTCCTGCATCAGGACACACCCGAGTCTGGTCACTGATGCATCATAGTAGACTACGTACCCTACTCCCTCCTCCGGTAGACTCTAGATGGGTTCACTGTTCAATCTCTTTCTCAGCTCCTGGAAGCTCTACTGACATCTATCTGACCACACAAAGGGTTTTTCCTTCTTCATCAAAGATGATAGTGGTGCTGCAACTCTGGAGAATTCTGGCACAAATCCTTGATAGTACCCAGCCAGACCCAGGAAATTCGGCACCTCCGTCACGCTCCTGGGTGGCTCCCAAGCTAGCACTGCCTCGATCTTCACCAGATCCACTGCAACTCCCGCCTCAGAGATGACGTTCCCCAAGAAGTGTACCTCCTGAATCAAGAACTAACACTTCGGGAGCTTACCATAAAGCTGTTGCTCTCATAGTGTGTCTAGTACAACCCGCAAGTGGTCGGCGTGCTCCTCCTCAGTTGTTGAGTAAATCAATATGTCATCGATGAATACTATGACAAATAGATCGAGGTAAGGCTGTAATATCCTGTTCATGAGACTCATGAAGACTGCTGGAGCATTGGTTATGCTGAAAGGCATAACCAAGAACTCATAGTGGCCATACCGACACCTGAAGGCCGTCTTCTGCACATCCTTGTCTCAAACTCTGAGCTGATCATAGCCTGACCTGAGGTCTATCTTCGAGAACCAGCGTGATCCCTTGAGCTGATCGAAGAGATCGTAAATCCTCCGAAGCAGATAATCTTTCTTCACGGTCACCTGATTTAGGCGACGATAATAGACACACAGTCGCAAGCTCCTGTCCGCCTTCTTGGAAAACAAAATCGGTGAAGCCCAGGGTGAAACACTAGGTCAAATGAATCACTTTCCCTGCAAGTTCTCCAGCTATAACCGTAGCTCTCGAAGCTCAGTGGGTGCCATCTGATATGCTGGAGTAGATATCGGGGCTGTCTCGGGGTATAGGTCAATGTAGAATTCTACCTCTCTACGAGGAGGTAGTCCGGGATCATCATCAGGGAAAACTTCTGCATCCTGATCCCCCACAACAGGAAAACTCGGACTCCACACGTCAACTGGTCCTAGGATGAGGCTATCCAACTGATGAGTGATCGGTTGTCCTCTCCTCTGTGTGAGTCCATCATGCACTGTAAAGGCTCCCTTCTCACCGGTGAAGGTGAACCTACTCCCATCTGTGCCGACACACCACACCTTGCGCCTAATACAGTTGATATGAACATAGACTGTAAATAACAAATCCATGCCCAAGATGACGTCGTAAGGCCTCGACGCCGCTACAAGAAGATCCCAGCCGAAGTTCTTGCCTCCTAGAGTAATCTCACACTTTCGGAACCAGTGTGTAATCATCGAGTCTGCTCCCGTAGAAGTCTCTATCCGTAAGGATTGAGCCAACGGATCTGTCGGAATCTCCGAGCTCCGAACAAGGGCAGAGGCAATAAAAGAATGACTTGCAGTTGTGGCTATAAGAACTGCTGCAAGGGTGGAGTAGACACAGATATTACCTCGAATCATCTCTGGTGTGCCGTGGTTGTTGGCCTCCACTGCCTAAAGCTGAGCCAGCCTCTATCCGACAGCTCCCTCTGGTCGGGGTGGACCTTTTAGTGGTGGTGGTGGTAGAGCCTCAAAATTTCATCCACCAATTGCCGCTCATCCAGCTCCTCTGCCTCATCCGCCAGCTCCCTACGGACTGCCACAGTCAAACCTATACCTCTACCTGGGTGGTCCCTCAACCGTCTGCTGCTCCTTTGCATGGCGGGTCGGGCAGTCACAAGCCATGTGGCCTTGCCCGCTGCATGCATAACACTGTCTGCTGCTCGGAAGGCTGGCTCTATGGAGAGTTCCCCGCACCCCTGAGCCAGTATCCTAAGGTCATCCGCCTGATGGTCTGGTCCGCAAGGACCCCATGTGAAATCCGTTGACTACCAGCTACAGAAGACTCCGCTATGTGTCTCCCTACGGCAGGTCTCACTGCTGGTGTAGGCTCAACAAGAAAGCTCTCTACAAGAATGACTCGCTCTAGTACTCCTTACAGTGTTGGAATGCTGAGGGAGATCATCAATGACCCTATCTCATGCCTCATTCCCTGCTCGAAGGTCCATACCTGGAAGAATGGGTCCCGTACCATGTCCGTGGAGTAGCGCGAGAGGTCGGTAAATCTCGCCGAGTACTGGGCTACTATCATGCTGCACTGCCGCAGCTGTAGTAGTTCTTGAATGCGCACCGCACGGAGGGTGGCTGGAATGAACTCCAAGAGGAAGTGGCTCTAGAAGTTCGTCCAAAGAAGAGATGCATATTCGTGCACCTGGAGCATCAAGCTCCACCATATACCTGCTTCTGCATGCAGGAGACTCGTCTTAAGGATCACCACGAGGTCAGCTGGTGTCCCTACTAATATGAAAACTCGAACAACAGCCTCCATCCAATCCTCGGCTGCATGAGGGTCTGTCTCCCCATGGAACCTGGACAGTCTTTGGCGTTGAAACTCATGCAGTGCACTCAGGCAATGTGTACTCTCAACTACTGGGGCTGGTGGCATCAGTGGCTCAGCGGGTAGAGGTATCGTCGATGCCTCTGCTGTAATGGGGCCCCGCACCGAGGCCTCGTCGCTTGGTGGGCTACCGTCTTGCACAAAGCTCAGAACCCTAGCTAGCTACCATCGTGGGGCCATCCTGAAATGAGACAGGTGTACCGTGGTTAATACAGAATACCTGGTGAGCTGACACAATGTAATAAAAAAGAACACTTTTGAACCACACATGCAATCAATGTTTTCGTGCATTGAGTCAGAAATACGAAGTCAGGGTCCTGGTGTGTGGATACGTCGGCCGCCGCACAAACATTGGACTCCCTGAACTAATAACCACACTCAATGCCCTAAACACTATTGCTTCACATAGAAGAAAATATCAGAGTCCTGAGTTCTGCGGTAGAACCGACTCCTCTGATACCAATTTTTCATGACCCATCCTCGGGGCCCGTGCTGTGACTACCCCAAGCCCTCCATCCATAGGCCAGGGGCTGGTGACTAGCAACAAAGGCGTAAATTCCGATAAAAAGGGAAGGCATTGCCTTTATAAGTAAACAATCAACACAAAGTAAGCAAGCTGATGTAAACACTAAGTAAAATGAGTACAAAAGTAAGTGCCGGAATGTAAATGGGCCAGAATACAAACCCTATGAAAGTAAAGTACAACTGAAAAGAAAGTACAGCAGAAGAAAGGTAAAGTAGCAACTCTGAGCCGTCCTCTGGTAATCCCACCTAATGGGTAGGTACAGATAGTCTCCTCAGCTCATCAGCTCTACCCATCCGCTCCGTGTATGTCCCGTCTAGTGATCCACCTCTAGGTATCGTCCAACTCCACGAGCCTCCACCTCGATCAGCACTGTCCGTCGTCTGCACCCAACACAACACAGTGCGGGAATAGCCCATGCAGGGGTGAGTATACGATACTCAGTAGGGACCCTGAGACCTCCAAAGGTCTCCCAGAATCCACGAAGGATAAAACAAAATGGAAAGATACAATAACGAAGTATCAACCAACTCTACTTAGGTATATTCCCACACATATACATAAGTCATCAATTCCAGCTCAGCTCCACCACATGAGCCCATGTTCAACCCAGTCCACACAGGAAAGTTCAACCCAGTCCACACAGGAATGCACAACCAAATCTACACAAGAATAAAGTCAATCATATCGAAGATAATTATTGAAAGTCAAGACTCATATCACATAGGTATACACACCGTAAGGTAATAGAGATGATCAGATGTAGCCACTGATTCATCTAAACTGTCGGACCCACATAGGATACCAGACCAGCTAAGCTATCAGACCCACAAAGTATACAAGACCAGCTACTCTGCCAGACCCACATAGGATACAAGTACAGAGTCAAATACTGCCGGACCCACATAGGATACAAGAATATTAGTCATCACTGTCGAACCCATGGGGGATTCCGGTACGGTTTTTGTCGCTGCTGAACCCACAGAGTATCCAAGTACAGTCGTCATCGTCATCGCAGTCACAACCAGCTCTAGGGTTCCCGAACACAACATGCTCGATTCTAGGAGGGTCCGCTCCACGAGCCAAGGGGGTCGATACATCAACTGTCACGAAGTCCAGAGTTGATGTATCACAAAGTTCCGTCTCTTCAGAAGCAACTAAACGCGACAGACGACGCGTCAATCAGACGCCCGTTCTGAGAGTTATTGGCTTTTTCGTCCCAGGGGCCCAGTTGGTTTTAAGAAGAAACCAACCCGACCGTACTCCAGCTATATCCAAACCTCGAGCAGAGTAATCCAAAAGAACCGTCTCACTAAGAGGAAACCAACAAATTCCACGGCACATCAATCGGACGTCCGAAACACAAGCTATAAGCATTTCTATTCTGAGGGCCCGGTTGGTTCCATTTTCGAACCAACCCAGACGTACTCAAATTTCTCCGAAACCTCGAGTGTAATTTACCGAAACTAGAATCTCGATCAATGGATCCCAACACAACTGACGGTACATTGATCGGAGGTCTGTAGCCAAAGTTAAAGGCGTTTGAACGGAACTGTCCCAAAAATAGGTGGTTTGGCCCCGGCCCGACCTGGCCCAATACCCCTTGGGTGGCCCGAACTGGGTCCGGGTCTGGCCCAGCTGGTGTGGCCTGGCCCTGCCGGCGCGGCCCGCCCTGGCGTGGGGGTCCGGCCCAGCGTGGGCGGCACGGTTCGGCGCGGGTGGTTCGGCCCGTTGCGGGCGGCCCGGCCCGCGTGGCCGGCGGCTCGACCTTCGACAGAGCGGGATGCGGGGGGGGGGGGGGGGGCTTCCCCCCTTGATTAAGAAATGGTGTCCCCTCTTGGGGGGCATACCCTTGCCACCTACCGGGGATTACGACCCCTGGACTTCTGGAAAACGGCAGGCCGTCATGGCCGGTCGGAGTGCCGACACAGGACCTACTGGTCCCGACTCCTGGAGCGCCAGCATCCGGTGGAGTCCGGCCACCCTCCTCTGCACCGCCGCGGCCTAATGGTGCGTCTCCTGTCCGACCGGCATGGCGTGACAGCGCTGCACCCCTCTGCCACAGCCCGTCCCGGTCACGACCCTCCATGGTACTCCGGCACGGCGCGACGGCGCCACGCCCCTGCATTGTGGCCCGCCCTTGGCCGCGAATTCCTTCGGCTTCACCGGCGCAGCGCGATGGCGCCACGCACCTTTATCACGGCCAGCTCGGGCCGCGGTTCCCTCTTTCCCGCGCGGTGTCGTTGCACCGCACTGCCTCCGTTCCAAACCACGATGGTGATCAACATAAAAAGGGGAGGAGGGTCGGCCGAGTGTGTGCAGTCTGAACCCCTCCCGTTATATTGATAATAGGCGTCTAAAAGAAAAGAATGAAGAACGTCAATATAAAACTAGAAAGATGAAACAACCCCTACCTCAATGAAGTTCTAGGAATCTAGCATTGCGGAATACGACGTCATGGGTGAGGCTCTGTATACGTCGACGAAGAACGTCTATGGAAGAAGCGGCGTCCCGCTTTCTTTGATGCGGAGGAAAGATGGAAGGTGTCACGGCGTTCTTCGCTTTCTTCGATGAGGAAGATGAAGTTCTTCAAAGTAAATAATTCTCCCTCTCTCAATTCTCCACAAAACACATCAACCCAAAATAAAATACGGCATTGCATTATTTTATTTACACAAGCCAAAATTTTTAAAATTTCAAAAGTTGAATTCACCTAATTAATTAAACTTATGTTGTAAAATTAATTAGGTGTTTAGTTGGCATGCATTAATGTGGAAGAGTTACTTAACTCATGTGGGGGGGGGGTGTTAGGGAAATAGAAGGAGTGGGGCTCGTGTGGGACCCACCTCACTAATATCCTATCAAGAGGAGTTAGAATTTTAGTGGGTCCCACCCGAACTCCCACACATGGGGTTTAACCACTTATAAGTGAAATAAAATTTGTAACACAATTTTATTTCTCTTTATACTTAATCGACATTTTTTTAAACAACTATTCCCGAGTAAACGCAACTCCAATAAAGGTCTTATTAAGCAATTAACGGTGCTGCAGTTTCATCAGTGCCCTCAGATTTTGATTTCGAGCACCAGTTCAAAAGTTAGAAATACCCACTCGTTTGTTCACTGAATGTACCCGAGATAATCTTCTGAAATTGATTCCGAGTACACTGGGCCTTGGAATCAGGTTCTGTCAGAAAATGTGTACTTGTAAAATCCCAAAGAATTTAAGAAAAACATTTCCTTGAAATTTATGGGTCTTTACATCACATTCCAATATAAGATGAATTAGGTGGATAAGTCCAAGATGTTGTTCGAATTTCATGGAATCTTAAGGGATAGGGGAAACTCATTGAAATGCAAAATAACTGGAGAGAAAATAGATAGGGGAATATTCTTTGTATATAGTAATCTCTTCTAAGGATCCATAAGAACCCCATCCTATATATAAATATTGTATGAACTCTCATCCAAATATCCCCTTACATTATCGAAAATTATTTTAGACGGTGCAGGATAGGGCATGAAGTTGAAATGATAATGTTGTGTCAACATGCCAATAACCTCATAAGGACCTAGTGGCATCACCCAGACCCTTGGATCATTCAACATCCGAGAATAGATCAATTCATCAAGGACTCCGTTAGTGATATGATATTTGTAACACCTAAAATGCTCTCCTATCTATCCAAATGAGAATTGGAAGGGTCCTCCAATCTAGTTAGGGATGTTTCCTTACCTAATATGAATGTGGAATTAATAAAGGCTTCCAAGAGTCATCATTACTAGATTAATAAGGCACCACTATCCCAATCAGACTACCATCACCAATATGATTACTTGAATTCCCAATAATGTGTTCCCATGTAAGAAAATCCATCCATTCAAAAACATGGTTATAAACCCATCCAGCAGAAGGATTGGGAATACCTCTAGTCTCAGTCATTGGCCCCATGTGGTATAATCCCTATCTTCAAGGATGGCCCAATAAAATCTTTTTCTATCGTGAAACTATTAAGAAGTGCATCGATGAGGGTGTATAACTGTTGGTCAAGACCTGTTGTGGTAGAGAAATATATTAATAAAATCCTTAAAAGAAACAAGTGACTATAGGTTCAAATCCTTCCTTAACATATCCTTAAAAATTGTGAGAACATCCCTTTCCAGTATCAAATCTCATGATGTGTCATCTCAAACATTTTTAACTGGAAGATTTTCTTCACACATCTCCCAAAGAAGAGGTATTCCACCCAATCAATAAAAATCCCTAACATGAATCCCTACTTTTCCATGGGATAAAAGGAAAGAATTAGTTCTAGGAATCCAATGGATAATTAGCTCATTAGGTTTTTATTGATGATACATGATGAAATGAGAATTCCATACTACCTCATAAAGATAGATAACAAGTAACTGGTTAGAGAATTATGATCATCTCTTCCTAACCTGAAAAGTTCAAGAACATTCATCAGAGAAGTTACCTCTAGGTCATAATTCCCACTTAGATATCCAACCACTTTTAGAGATTTCAAATAGGAGATGATTGTGCCCAAATAAATTTGATCAATAGGTTGGTGGAAAATATTAAAAACTTCTTGATCTCAATGGGAGTTAGACAACATGTAGGATAACCCATGGAGGAGTGGTATAAAAAATTGAGTGTCTTTATAAATAATTGTTTGAATAAAATCAAGGGGATTTGACAGTCCGTAAGATGAATGATTATAACCACGTGGAGGAGTGTAAACATTATCCAGTATATGGAATCCATTCAAATAAATTCAGTGTAATAGGGGATATATCTTAAGTTTATGAGGTATAATCCCCTTAAAATCCTTGTAACACATCATAATGAGGGTTGAAATTTGATTCCCAGTAATCATATTACTATGAATGGTTATGTTGGAAGATCTCTATGAACTGGAATTCATCTATATGAACACAAGAAACACATATATTTTATTATCAATAATTCTTATATCACCATCAAATGAAATTAAAATCACAGTATAACCTTAAAATCAGAACATTGATGAAATGATATTGTATAAAATACCTGTGTGGATTGGAAGCGAGGATGAGGGCGTTGTGGTGACAGGTCGTCAGAGAGGATGGCACTGCGGTGAGAGAGGTCTCCGGGGAGGAGGGTGCCGCTGTTAGAGAGGTTGTCGGGAGGAGGGCGCCATGGTGAGAGAGTTCATCAGAGAGGAGGGAACCGTGGTGAGGATATGACATGGAGGAGAGGTCGGGAAGGAGAAGTCATTGGGGAGGAGGGCGCTGCAGTGAGGAGAAAATGTCGGGGAGGAGAAGTCATCGGGAGAGTAGGGCACCACGGTCAGGCGAGGTCAGGGAGGAGGGTGACACGAGTAGGCATGGTCGGGGAGGAGAACTCATCGATAGGAGAAGAAGCTGGGAGGAGAAGAAGTCAGAGGAGCGTGAGAGTCACAAATCGGGGGACCTCTATACTAAATAGGAAAACACACAGTATTTCCACGATTATTAAATTTAACTATATAAATTAGGAAGATATAGCCATGGACCAATGAAAACGTGACTATAGGTCCATGACTATAGCTTTACTTTTTAGTAGTGGGATTTTAATCAGGCTCAGTAGTCAGTGCTTTTCTAGCATGGATAAATCCAATTTTAGCACAGTAAAAGGCATGTTTTAGAGTAGTCAAATAACCCCTAAAATGAATTGACCATACATTAAAAATTTAATAGGATAACATGGGATTTTAATTAATCAAATGTCTCTAAGAAATGTTTATAGAGTGGAGGAAACAAGGGTATGATTTAAAAAAAAGGGAAAAATAGTATAAGTTACTTAAATATAATTTAGATTCTAAGGATTTTTTGTTTATTCCTTGAGGCGCAAAGATCCCTAAATAATAAATATTATGAAAAAAATTCAAAACATACTCCGAATTATGAATTTTAACACATATCCATATGGCTTAGTCACTATAAATGTTCCAAATATAGGGATCCTCTAACACATAAATTATATACCCAATCATGAATTTTTCAAGTTGGTATTTCATTATTTGTGTTACATTTCAAATAAGTCCATGTATTTTTCTAAATATGTTTAACAAGGATATGTAATACAGAATACATTGAGATTATCCGTGGTAAAATATTCTTGATGTGGTACCTAGTTAGGGGTATGATGCTCTAATATACCATTGAACTTTCTCATGTTGTTAGCCACCATATTTTATGTACACTTATTTTCCAATATCATAATATTAAATCCCTAAAAAATGACAATCTAATGAATTATTTTAGCATTTAATATGAACAATTAAAGAGGAATAAAAAAGAGATAATTTTTTTTAAAACAAATACTTTATATTCCAATAAATAAGGATTCCAAATAAATCCTTCTCCAATGTTTTTTTGGTTTTCTTGGGCTCTATATAACATCCTCAAAGAATAATAAATCACATCGGACCCCCTTAAACTCTATGGCATAATACTAATCTAATTGTAATATTTTAAGCTTCTAAATTTGTTTGAAATGGGAGGTCCACCATTCGAAATATGTGATCCGTGGTGTCATAAGTCATTTCATCATATCTTCATAAGAAACCCTAAAAGAATATAAAAAAACTAAATACCTTTTATGTAATATCTAAAAGGGTTGGGGAATATTAAAAATATATTTAATGAAAAATAAATAAAAATATGTATATCCAAGTAATGATGCAAAATCATTCACTCATCTGAAATATGGGAATCATGAAATAATTTGTACCATATATATATATATCAATCTCTATGAATTTTTCTTAAATAAAGATGTCTTATAAAAATTCCATTCTCTATAATGAAATGTAATTTTTTAAAAATAAAAACCTTATTTTTCTAAATGAAACTATTTAAGAAATTACTCAAACTCAAGTGACAGTCATCAAATGAGAAATCTTGTGTACTTAAATCATCTATAAGTACCTCAATTGAAGACTCAATTAATTTATAAAAATTACCTTATATCATATCTAGATGATATTGAGGGAATTATAATTTCCTAATGCAATATTGTGATAATATAATGTGTCTAGATGGTATGTAAACATTATATTATTCTGATCATTCAGATCAATAGGAACACCAAAATAACAAGATAAACCACTTACGATATAATACTGTTTCTTACTAACATTCCAATCAAGAATATTATTATAAAGAATCGACCTTATTACATTACATAATATTGAATTTTAGTCAAGAACTCATTGTCTTTCACAATGATGATCTTTTAATGTTGAGGGCTTTTGATATTTGGTACATATATAAATACCAAAAATTCCACTTCAATACAGTCTGGATAACACAAAAACAGTGTCAATTTCTTCAAAAATATAAAACATTTCAAAAAAACCTTATTTCTTTAACAAATCATCATAAAAATTTACTTGGATTCCATCTTTTTCTGACACATCCTTATAACCGATGAAAATATTTTAAAAACAACAAATTAGAAAAAAAATCTTGGTGAAGGATATAGAAATAAGGAATGAAAAACATGAAAAAGGAAGAGAATTCTTACACCTGGTCTCTTCTCCTTGAGATCCTCTTTAGGGCATTTGGTTTTGGGTTTTTATTGAGAACAGTAGGTCTTGGGCATGGGGAAGTGCCTTAATGAGAGAATTTGGTAGAACAATGACAATGTTCAAGGCTTGAGAGGTGTGAGAGGTAGAGGGGTATGAGGGTAGTATTTATAGTGGAGGATAGGTGGGATTTAACATTAATTTAATCATTATTATAATAATTTTTATCATGACTATGAATATTCTGGATTAATTTGACCCAAAAAAGTAATATTTTTAAGTGAGGACACCTTAAGTGCATCCAAGCGACCCGGGATCAAATCCAGGTGGATGAATAATTTCCTGAGCACTGTAGCAGGGATAACAATAGGTACTGTTTGGAACTGTAGTAGCTGGGACTATTCCCCCATTTGAGCCTTTGGGCCACTAATTTGGTCCCCGAGTCCTTTAAGGCATTCAGGCCACCTCGGTCTTTGGGTTATTAAGGCCTCTGGGCCACCATAAGTCATTCAGACCACCTTTAGTGCAGATGAAAACCAGACAACCTATGAGGAATAAGCTTGAGAATAGGGATGATCAAGGAGCTTTCACCATTGAAGAAGCTAGAAAGATTACAAAAATGAGAGGGTATGACACCTACCATCGGGAAAATCATATACATGCATGGGAATGCTTAGAAAAATAGCTATGAAAAGGGGGAGAGCTAATTTCATGATGAAGATGTTGTGGAGGAGCAGTTCTAAGTAGTTTGTCTTGGTTGCATGTAATGTTTGAAGCCTTCAGGCATTGAATTTATCTAAGGCCTATGGGACATGTAATTAATTCTTTTATGGGCCATGTAAGGGTTCCAAATAATCCATTGAAAGGTGGATTATAAAAAAAATGAAGGCCTTCGGGCTATTGGCGAAATATCATATTTTACTATTCCTCAAAACTTAAAGAATTTGAGAAAAATCCCAAAAAATTTACCCTAACCATTTTTCTTAGTGTATAATTCATAAATGAACTCAATTTTCTAAAAAAAATAATCTAAATATTATTAATATAAATTTTAAATTAAATCATAATTTAATCAAAATAATAATTTTAAATATATAACTCATTTTAACACCTTTATAAATTAATCAACATCTCATTGTCTACTAAACATTAGAAAATAAAATAATAATATGATTAACTATTACTAAGGGTAATATTACAATTCATATTACTATTCATAATGGTATGTTAGTATTTCCCAAAAACAAGTTCGTTCTGTCAGACTCCAAATAACTTATTGATCACAAATTTAAAGGACTATTTTTTTAAATTAAAAACATTGAATAGAAAACATTATGTTAATGGATAGTTATAACTATATACATAAAACAATGTTTTATGAGTTTCAATTTTTTTAAAACCTTGGGGTGTTAAAATATCCCCACATTCTAGAAATTATGTCGTCCAAGTCCTATTTACTTATTAATCAAGTGTGGGTACCTTTCCCTCATAGAATTTTCATATTCCCATGGTTCTTCATCAACCATGTGGTTTCTCCACAAAACCATTACCTGGTGGATACCCTTATTCTGCAATACATGTTCTGTTCGATCAAGAATCTGAACTAGTTTCTCTTCATAAGAAATGTTCTCTTCCAGGTGAACTACTTCTTGGCGCAAGAAATGAGATAAATCTAGCACATACATTCACAACATAGAAATATGAAAAACATTATGTACTAGAGATAAACTTGGAGGTAATGATACTCAGTAGGTGACTTGTCCAACATTCTCTAAGATTTCATAATGTACAATGAATCGTGGACTTATCTTTCCTTTCTTACCAAAATTCTTACCACTTTTAAATGGCGAGATTATATAAAATAAATAATCCCATAACTCCAAATGAAAGTATTTCCTCCTATTTTCAGCATAACTTTTCTACGTACTCTGATTAGTCCTCATGTGTTGATAGATCATCCTCATTTTCTCATCCACATCCTCTAGTAATTCTGGTCCCATTATGTTTCTTTCCCCGACATCATCCCAAAAATTTGATGTTTGACACCCCTTCCTATAAAATTCCTCAAAAGGTTCCATCTGTATACTGGAATGAAAAATGTTATTATTAGAAAAGTCGCCTAATGAAAGATTCCAATCACAAATTCCTTGGTAGTCCATTGAAAAAGAATTAATAATATCTTCCAAATTTTGAATCATTTGTTCTGACTACCCATCCGATAGAGGATGAAAAGGTGTAGAAAAATTTAATTCCGTTCCCAATGACTTCTGAAGGTTGTTCCAAAAATTAGAAGTGAACTCGGGATCCTGGTTAGATATAAATGAAAGTGGAACTCCATGTAACCTGAAAATATCATTGAAGTACAATCGAGAAAGAATATTCAAAGACATTATATCTCAAATAGAATGAAAATGTATATATTTAGTCCACCCATCAACTATAATCTAACTTTCATTATTACCTAGAGAAGAATTTGGTAGTCCCACAATGCATTCCATTAATATATTATACCATTTCCACTCTAGAACTGGAAAAGGATGAAGTATCCCCTTTAGTAACTGCCACTCTAATTTAACCTGTTGACATTTTAAACATTTAATGGTAAAGTAAAAAATATCTATCGTTATTCCATCCCACGAGTAACAATATCGAATGTCTTTATACATCACAGTAATTACAGTATGAAATGAAAATGGAGAACTATGAGCTTCCCACAAAAAATATTTCTTTTACTATGAATCACAAGGAACACACAATAATTTTCTAAATCTCAAAACATAATATTTATCAAGGTTAAATTATAGAAACATACACATTTTAACCAATTATACATTTTTTGGTATCTCACGATCTTCCTTATGCATTTTATTAATTCTGTCTTATAACGATGAATGCACTGAATCCTGAAACCCAACAGATGTATTTCATGCACCAACAACATCTCATCCAGAATTCATCAAATAATTATTCAAGGGATTGTGTTCCATATGTAAAATGGTTAATGATGCCTGATTTTTTTGACTCAAGGAATCCATCACTTTATTTGCTTTTATGGGATGTTAATTGATCTTGAAATCATAATCCTTTATTAGATCATGTCATCTTCTCTGACTCATGTTTAATTACTTCTAAGTTAGTATATACATAATAATTTTTTGGTGAGTATTTATTTGACTTTAGGACCCATATAAATGAAGCCTCTAATTTTCAAATAAAAAACTAGATCTTCCAAATCCAAATCATTTGTGGGATAATTTAACTCATGAGGTTTATGTTTTCTTGAAACATAAGAAATTACATGATCATTCTTCATAGAAACACAACCAAGTACCTTCACTGAAACAACACTACAGATGACAAAATCACCATTTTGGGAAGGAAAAACCAAAACTGGAGCATTCACCATTCTATTCTCCAATTCCTGTTAAAACATCACATTATTCTTGTCCAAACAAATTTAACTCCTTTTCATGTTAACATTGTTAGTGGTCTAGATAATAGTGAATTTTTTTTTAAAAACCCATTAGTAATAACCTGTATATCCAAGAAAACTATGAATCAAATTACCATTTTAAGGTCTCGACCATTCATCAACCACTTTTTTATAGGATCTACTGTTATTACATACATA
Organism: Viscum album; assembly: GCA_963277665.1. Taxonomy (NCBI): domain Eukaryota; kingdom Viridiplantae; phylum Streptophyta; class Magnoliopsida; order Santalales; family Viscaceae; genus Viscum; species Viscum album. The sequence continues at coordinate 530,671,553 of OY728128.1, forward strand.
TTTACAATGTGACCAGGAAAAGAAATATGTTGCAACCAAAAATCACACCTTTTGAATTTTCATATAGTTTCTCTTTCTTTAAGGATTTAAAATCAACCCTTATATGTTTTTCAGTATTATCTTTACTCAAATAAAATACTACAATGCCATCAATAAACCCAACCAAAAACTTATACAATAACTCATTAAATATTCTAATAATAAGATCCATGAATACGAAATATAAATCGAAAAGTGGATGTGTATTAGAAAACCCAAAATTTGTTTTAATAAACACAAAAAATAAATGGAATGGTGGGATAAAATAGGGGAATTTATTGACTTTTTTACGACCAAAAGGAAGGAACAAAAAAACAATTAATTAAAAAAACTATGTGATTAATATTATGAATATAATCTTACACATTATTATTCATTCATCATTAAAACTATGGTTTAAATTAATTTGATTTTAAAATTTATTTATTCCAACCCCCAAACCCTATGTAAGTTTCCACAAACAGAAAGGTATGGTGAAATGAATCCTTTTTTATCTTCCAAACATAAAATCAAGAAACACTTATTTTACTGTGGACCTAAAGAGAAATTCGAGTATATAGGGGACTAATGTATCATTTCTACCCATGAAGTGATAATTTAATATTTTTTGTATTATATATTAACCTTATAAGACTATCCCATAATGATTATATTTGGCTATTAAACATTATATATAATGAATGATACAATACCAACATCATGTTTTACCTTCTTATCTATAGTGATTCATCAAAATTTAAAATCAATTAATTTATCAATTTTTTTAATTAAAATGTTTTTATGGATTGAAAAATAAAAACTTAAGAGAGAATAAATTATATCAACTATAAATTAGAACCATTCTATCATTATTTGAGTAATCATAATGGCGATTATTTTATTAGGAAAATTATTGAATGGATAATAAATATATCCAATAATCTATTTCATTCAAATTGATGGAATTAAATTAAAAATATTTTAATATAAGTGAAATGAAATTTTACAATGGTGAAATTGATATTAAAAGAAAAAAATCATGGAAATTACAAGTATAAGAAGAGGGTGAGAGGATACATAGAATATATATTTGAAAAAGTCCTTCATTCTAACAAATGTTTAGAGTGGTGTAAATTAATCACTCTATTTACACACACCCTTCAAAATAAACAAATAATAGTACCCATATAAGAAGAAACCAATAAATATAGAGCGTGAGGGATAGGGTTAGTAATGTCAAAAAGTATTCTTGTGTTACCTTTTTGAGTGAATTCCCACATGAATGAGCTATCTTTACTATAAAACGGGATGTTATATATTGAAACAATTAATATATAAAAATATTTCATCCCATTAAAATAATAATATATTTTTTGTATAAAATTGTTGCGTGAATTCAATTTTATAAAAATTAATTCATAAACACGTTTCTCCTTTAAAAAAGAATTATATGAGGCAACCCTGATTGGAACACTCAGTTACAGTGCTAAAAAACATGCATTTAAAAACTAACAAATCTTCCAATGGAAATTTGTTAATCTAAAGGATAAAAATTTGACAATATTTTTACATATCACAATAATCTCACACAAATCTGGGAACCTTTGGGTTTAGTGTCATACATGGCTTCTTACATATAAAATAAATTTATAATAATTTTTTATATTACTCCATTATTAAACAATACTTGTATAACTTATAGATTTTACATCGGTTTAATTCATCTTAATAATACAAGGAGTGGGAACACAAGGAAGGGGTGATATCATATGGTCAGTAAAGTTAAAAAAAGTTACAAAAATCATAGATAAGAAGTTTCCATAAGATGAACATATATGTACAATGATGATACATGAGAAAGGTATATCCGAAAAATGAATTTAACTTATAACATTGAATATGGGACAAAACAACAAAAAGGTTTGTAATATCTTATAAAAGATTCATGAAAAAAGAATCTAACAAAGCATATAAATAGAAACAACATAGAATATTAGAATAACCTGAAAAAACATAGATATACGGAACAACTATATGATTTGGAAAACATTGTGAAGAAAGTGATTATTAATTCACCTATGTGAACAAATTCATTATTCCCATATCATACTATGTGAGAAAACTCATTATTCCCACACATAAGTGATCAAAATCATTATTTCCACTCTTTACTATCTCACGAGATATAAACATAAACAATTTATTTAGAGGGTGATATACGACCCCACACATTATCATCTATATATTTGTTCCCCATAATAGATCAATCTTCATCATATCCAACCCATGGAATGAATTTTTTTTCATATACCATTGAAATGGAATCATATAATGAAATTATTAATAACTCCATCAATAATCATAACATGGTATAACCATGGAAAATAAATGGATATATAAATATATTCAATAAAATTCATGGTAAATACCCTTCAATTAGGATAATAAAACATAAGGTATTTAGAAAATATAGATAATTAGTATAGAGTTAAGTCAATAATTTACACAAACAATAGATGTAAGGAATATCAGTGAATATTAATTAATCAAATTGGTGTAAAACATGGTATTCGTAATTGGATTATTTCAAAGAAATATTACTCTTATAAAAATTTGAAGATAGAGAAAGTCTAAGGTAGTGATGGATCATTTCAATGGTACAAATTAAAATTTTATAATATACCTAGAGAAAAAGGGATGAATGTATCAATTGAAAAATATCTTTAATCAAGAATAAGTTATATCATTAGATAATAAATTAAATGAAAAAAACATTTCAATATTTTTAAAAAATATTAATTTGGAAATATAAAATACCCTTTCTTTTTTTAAATAATTTTAAAATAAATATTTTATAAAAATATTGGAAAATAATTTACCTTAAAACCATTAAAAAATAGATATATTTTTTAATATAAAATAAAAAAATTCCTGAAAATATCTATTCAAATAAAAATAGTTGAAAAAATATTTTCTAAGAGAATTTTAACATATTCATAACAAGATAAAGCTACATATTATGAATGTGGGACTAAAGACAAAAAAAATTATTTTTAAATGTTGGAAATTTTTTTTAATAATTTGAAAAGCCTATGTTTAGAATCCTACATAATAAGAAAATGTATTATATTTTACTATCAAAAAGGGTTAAATATAACTATTATGATCATATAAAATTACCAAAATTAGATTTTCGAAAAGGGGAAGAAAACATTGATCAGAAATAAAATATTATCATGGTGGAAAATATCTAATAGAATGGGTTGGATTTATTCTTTCTAACATGAAAATTTGTATGATATGAAATTTTATTGAGGATGATGATATAAATGTAAAGAAGTAACTTCCATATCTTCAAATAAAAAATTCTAAATATTAACGAAATCGTATGGATAAAAATGTCTTAAAAGATCATAACCAAGTAGATATTTTATGAATCTTGCAGAAAAAAAGTGAGTCGAAATAACTATTTACTCCCAAGAAAATTTTAAATCAAAACCCCTTGAATAGTATTTAAATAACATTAAGTCAAGATAATTAATGATATGAAATAAAAAATATGTAGTATATAAAATAAATATTATTAAATTGGTCTATAATAAGAACCTTGTTTCAAAAAATAGAAATTAAGAACATGAAATCCCATCGAAGAAACTAAATGTTTGAGGAAAATTCATTTGATAACATGGTTAAAATGAAAAATTGTATGAAATGAAAAATAAGGATGATAAAGAAAAGGAATTTTTTTATAATAAATAATATTTGGATCAATAGAGTTTAATAAAAAAATTTGTAACTGAGTGGAAAAAATTGAGATAATATAATCCTCTACCATTTTTAAAATTTTTTATTATAAACTCCATACGGGAAATCAAATGGAATTAAACATTTAATATCATGAAATATAAGATATTAATGATATAATAAATTAATGGAGAATTATATAAACCATTCTATTTATAATAGAGTGTATTATAATAATATATCTGAAGGGGTGAAATTTTAGAAAGGAAACCCAAATGTTGTTTCCCTACTTAGTTGAATGCACTCTTCAGTCCTATATAAAAAAATAAATATCATAATATACTACTTTTGAACCTTATTTATATATATAACCATTTACCAACATCATTTATTCTTATTCTGTACAAATATATTTTTTAGTTATTATTTATTTTTAATGTCAAGTGTCAGTAATGGAAATATTTTCAAACTACTTTAATAATAACAATTTCCTTATTAATTCATATCTCAATGTTCATAAATCCAATATCATAAAATGTAAATTAATTTATTCTTTATTATCATTTAAAATCTTATAATTCCATTATTTGGGAATTTTGGTTATGACCCTTAATGATGAAATCAGTAATAATGATGTTTTGAAGATTTTTAATGAAGATACACTGGTATCTTAATTAATGAGTTCAATATAAACTTTATGACTCCAAAAAATTCATTTTTTTGTTGATAAATTTCCACTTTTAACATTTTTGTGTAAATTTTACCAAAAATAAAAACCAAAACAAATTTCCAACATACATGAAATATTCATATCCCTCAAGAAAAGAAACATGATCCCACACTAATTTTGAAAATTATATTAGAATTACAATACCACTTAAAAAATGGTGAATAGATATCCATGAGGGTGTAGGGACCCTACTCTCTACCCCAAACAGGTCCATCATCCACAATTATAGGTTATCATAGACATTTGTTGTCGTGAAACCACTAAAAACACATTGAATTAATATAGAATGTAAAACCATTATAATATTAAATCTTCATCATCCTCATGAAATAATCAATTAACAAATCCATCAAACTATTTAATCATAAATAGATAAGAAACCAAAATGAAAAAAAATACAAGATTCAAAAACATTGTCCTATGTCAAACAGAATTAATCCACTACCAGAGAACCACAATCATCATAAAAACTAGAATCGTTTCTCCTATAGAAACTCTACCCCATAACTCATAAATCCAACCCATGTTGACATAAAATCGTTAAGCATTTTATTCACCCAAACATAGAAATTAGAACTTAACCATGAATATGTCATGAAAAATGATCACAAGAAAAGGAGTCAATGAAGTAAACTAGAGTGAAATAAAATCCATCCCTACCATAATCACCACACAAAACATTAATAATTATCCTTTATCATTGAATAAAAATTTGTTTTTTTATGGAGAGTAAGATAGTAATGGGTGAGGAGGAGATCTAACCAGAATGATCAGTGTCGATTGATTTGAGATTCATATAAAAGGATCTTAATAGAAGAATGATGAAAATGATCAATATCACCGTCGCAGTCACAAAACAATTTAAGCACCATGTTTCTAGACCACTATTAGGGACTAAGAATCTAGGACCTATATAAAGATTAGATGTGAGATTGAGTGATGACTATAAATGGGATGAAAATCATAGTCTAAATGGTGAGATAATTCCACAAACTCAAAATTAACATGAGTAAACATGATAAGGGGAGCATAAAAATAACCATGTAATGTGGGGGGGATAAATTTCGAGGATGAAAAACTAGAGGGATCCATCACTACCAAAAAATAGTGGAGAAATACTGATTTGGGACATGGGATACACAAGAGAGTAAATGAACTAAGGGAAAACAGTTGGAGACACCTATTAATTATTTAATTATTCATAACATATATTACTAATATTTATTTTCTAATATTAATCATTGATATTAGTTTTAGGAATTATTCTAATAGGTAGACTTAATAACCAAAACTATAGTATACAATAATTAAAGAATTATTATAATTATTAGAGGGGTTTATTGTTAAAGAATATATTATTAAAATATAATATGGTTGTTATTTAGAGAACATATAAGGGGAATATCTAATTTTAATATAGAAAAATTAATATAATGGAAAGTTGATGATAAATTAAATTTGTTACTTTGTGGAGGTGGTAGTTTTCACAAAGCACAACTAATGTTTTTGTTTATCAATAAATGAGAGTAGAAGAATGTGGATTATAAATTTCTACCTCATAACAAAAATTTAACTATATATTCAACATTAATTCATTAATTTCATCCATATTTTCATACAGTATTGGAGATTATGAAAAATGGAATTCATCCCTTTAAGGAGGTAGTAGTATACACAAATAATGAACCATATTCTCATTTTTTAATAAAATATTGGTATGGTTATAAATATTAATAAACATATAATATAAAAATCATGTATACAACTAATATTGATAACTATATATAGGATTTACAAAATTATGTCTGGGAATGTATGAAAAAAAAATATCACTTTGTAAAAAAGCTGTACTCACATTCAGTTCTTGGGAATTCCCTTAAAAATATCATTTAAAATAGAGGTATTAATAAAATATCTTTATAACAAAGGATCATGTAAATTAAATGGATTTTTGGGGAAATAAGGGGAGTGTTTCTTGAAGTAAGAAAATTTTTTATGGTGGTCTTGAAGGGGTAGTGAGAGGCCCCTTTACAAGTGTTAAGAAAGAAATTTTGGTACATATTTTGACTTTATATAAAAATAGAACATGATTATATTTTCAAGAGGAATCCATAGTGTAAAATAATGGAGTGGTAGAATATATAATTTAGACTATTCCACAACCATTATTTTTCTCACTTGTTTGAATGTCTATTAGTTTTTAAAACGTTACTATTACATTTTTTAATTTTACCTTGATAACTAATTTTTACCTAAGTAGTTTACTTATATTGAAATAAAATAAGATTTTTCTTTTTTTAAGAAATAGAAATTAAAATTATGAAAAATATTTTATATGATAAAATTTATATGTGTAATAAAATTAAATTTCATCATTATATAATGTAATATACAGAAACCCACTCTAGAAAAAGTTTATTTTTATATTTAAAAATTATCTATTGGAAAATAATTATATATTTATTTATTTTAATATTATAAATTGTTTTATTTTTAAAAATAAAATAAAATTTGTATTTGATGAAATCGAAAAAATAATTATACCAACAAAATTCAAATAAAAGTAATGTAAAAAAATATATATTTTATTTAAAATTATTACTTATTTATGAAAAGTATAAACATAAATTTTATTAAATTATAATAGTAATTTTTAATATATTGTTTCAATAGTTAAATACATCATTGATCATGATGATTTTTTATAAAATTTATATCATAATTAATTCTTGATATAGTTATAAATGCAATAGTTTTGGTAAAAACGACATTTTACACTATTCCCCAAAAATTAATTATATTATATAAATAAGAAAAATTAATTTTAGGTCTGTATTGAAATTAATAATATTTAAAATGAAATTAATTTTTTAAAAATAAAATTATAATATTTTTAAATTTATCATATTAGTGAAAATACTATATATAAGGGAAATTTATTTTATTAAAAAATAAAATTTCAAAAATTATGCATTCTTAATCAATTTTTTTTTAAATTTCTAATTGATTAAAATTTTCTTTTTTAATTTAGGTTTCATTATTATTAAATGTTTATAATAATATTCCTTTAATATATTGAGCCTAATTTTGGTTTGATGTTTCTAGTTAATCATGCTATCAAACATGGTATTAATTTAAAAAAATATATTCCAAAATAATTGGGAGTTACATTCTCACCTAAATGAATTGGATCCCCAAAACAGTTATTATCACATACCAATTGAAATTTATAAGTGAATCTAGCAGATAAACGCAAATAATTGTACAATTTTTAAATATATAGAAACCTTGTAAACTCTGAAACATATTATTCATAGATTTTCCCCAATATTTAGTTACTATCTAACCATTTGAGCCAATATATTATTGTTATTTAGTATCATAACCCCAATATATAATTTATTCTTAAGGCTGTACATAATCATCATTTAATTGATATAATATCATTGGTTTATATAAAATTAAATCACTATATTCAAAATAATTCACCTCTTATTGATAGATAAAATCCAATAAATTTTTCTAAAGGAAGGTAAATATGATTTATCTAGAGAAGCATCCTATAAACATTAAAATGGGATTAAATAATCATAAACTCATAAATTTTTTATTTATAATCAAATATCTAGTTATCAATGTGTTGATTTTATGTCCTTAGCAATAATTATTTGTAAAATAGAGTGGGTTTGACAAAATACAATCAAAATACTCATAGTTCTTGAGTTGATGGTTAGTGTTCCTCACTCCACATCTGTTTTAGAACTCACTTCCATTGCCCTAGTTTTATAGTATTTCTCCTTTACTCATTTAATTTTTTATTAATAATGTATGTTATCATTGTTATTTTTGGGAAAAAGATCCCTCAAGGTAACATTGCATCATTTTTTGGTTTGATGGGTTTTGTTAAAAAAGAAGGTTTCCATGGATAATTATAGAGTTCTAGATATGTTGTTGAAAATCCATTTGGATAAAGAACCATGACAAAGGAATGGATGATCTGGAGGCGGTACAAAAAGAGCAGTACATGGTGGTGCCATTTTCCAGTGTTTTCCAAATTTTTGGGATCCAATATTTGGAGTTTGGTGAGAATCGGGAAAATGGGATTTCCATGAAGATCTAATTTAAATATGGAAAAGGAAAGAGTTTCGCGAAGATAGGCTTCATGGATTGGGTTTCGCGAAGACCAGAAAAATGTTTACGGTGATGCTTCGTGATTATGTCAAGCTTCGTGAACGGCAGAGTTGAAGAGCATTGTATTGTCAAAGGGAATTGCGCATAGGAACTTCGTGGTGTGTCAGTGGAGCTTCACAGTGAAGGCGCAAATTAAATGACAGAACACTCCATGATTACGACGAGCTCTGCGATCATAAAATTGTCGTGGTTCTTCGTGATTTTGAGAGAATTTTGACTGGAACTTCAGAGCTTCACCATTCAAGATGACGTGGCTTTGACTTCGTGCGGAAGGTTTGAGGGTCAGTGGAATCGCCTATAAATAGATCTTAACCCCCTCAGGAGAAGCAGAGAGTTTTTTAGAGAAAATATTTTTCTCTAAGTTTACGAAGGTGGTTCATGAAGGCAGTGTGCTTCGTGAAAGAAGAGGTTCACGATGGATAATCTAGCTCAGCGAAAGTCATGTGCTCTGTGTTGGCTCAGTGAGCATCGCGAGGGAAGTCTCTCTAGGATGACTTGAGCTATACGATGAACTAATCATTGCGATGACTTGATCTTCGCAAGGGGGCTTTGCGAGAATTCGTCGCAAAAAGGAAGAAGAATCGTGAATACTTGTTTGAGCTTTGCAAAATTGGAAGCCTCATGAAGTAGGGTTCTTTGTGAAGGTTGTTCCAAAGGAATTTCCCAGTGTTCAGGGGCAATGGGGTATTCATCAGTGGATGAAATTTGGACTTCAATAAAGCATCTACATAATGTGGATAATGCATTCATTAGTGGTAATGAATAGACCTACAGTTCTTTAAACTATGAGTGGATCCTTTCCTTGTGCAGTTGGCAAAAGAAGAGGAAAAAGGTTATCCTTGCTACCGACAGTGAGCCAGAGAGAGAGAGAAATAGGGAGTGACCCATGGGAAAGCAGTGAGCTGACTCAAAACATTGTAAAGGTAGTGAGCCTAAGAATATAAGTGATCTTGGCCAAACATTATTGGCAGTGAGCTGTAGTGGATTTTTACAGTAGCACATCGCCATTGTATGCTCCTTGGATGTATCCCAATGAGGGTGAACCAAGTAAAAATCTTTGTGTATCCCTGGTTTCTTCCCTGTATTACATCCAAAGCATCACCATCAGATAAGGATAAAAAAATTGATCAATATAAACTTACAAGGGAAAAAAGTGACCCAAATAATAAAGAGGTCATTATCTAGTGGGGAAGGAAGAATTTTGAAAATGAATATGCATACCATGATTCAACCCCCCTCTCAGGGTATCTAGGCCCTAATTAGTCCTAACATTTATCCATTGTATTATAAAATTGACTTGGATAATGCACAAATTTTTCATACATTAGAGTTCGAACTATCCAAGGGACCTTAGGATGAGAATTATTTCCCCCCATTGTAATAAATGAACTCATCAATTTTCATCTATAATTTCTCTCTCAATTTCCTCCTAGACCAACAATAAAAAATATTTCAGTTATTTTGAGATAGTCCCATTTGGGTATCTTCCATTTGTTTAGACATATAGATAAATAAATCTTCTTTAATTTCTTATCTTTGTAATCTAATCATCGATCAGATTTTATTATTCAATTTTTTGGTATGTTTGGAAACTCAACTATATTCACTTATTTAATCATAATTCATAGTCACTGGTTTGAAATAATCATATGGATTCTAAATAAAAATAATATCTTAATAGGTTTCTTTTTTGGAAAATATATGAATCATCTACAAAATCAATTTCAAACATGATTACATTTGGATCCATCCATTATTAAAACCAAAAGGGTTTTAACATGAGTGATGGAAAATGGACATCATAATATAATTATCATAAATGATCCTATGAATACTCATCCACAAATTATATTACTCTTGGATAAAATCAAACAATATTTTATTTAATCCTAAATCACCCATGATTCAATATAGGTTTTTATTGGAAGGATTATCTCATTTTTATTATAAAAATTCCTTATCCTAATAAATCCTTAGTAATGTTTTTTATATATATTGTTATTTATAAAATAATATACCTAGAGAGAGGAAATGAGGTATACCGATAGGACTATTTTTCATGCACCATGTGATGATTACGTTAACTATCAACATAGCCTTTTAAAATATATTTACCCTTTGAAAATAAACATTAGATCATGAATTAACTTTTAGTATCCATATTGGAATTTTAATTTAATTTAAAACACATAATATCTATATTAAAATTTTTAATGATGTTATCTTTTACTTATACTTATCCCTTATATTTAACCCTAGGGTAACAATGTTCTCCTATAATAATACAAAATAAGTAAACAAATAAATTTAACTAACCAAACACTCAATTGATATAAACTAAAGAACAAAAAACATGTAATCATTGATAAAAATCTATAAAAACATAATTTAATAAATTATCATTATTAGAAACTAATATAATCCATGATAAAATTTCAAAAATTTAATTTTTTTATTAAATCACATAAGTCAAAAACATTTTAATTTAGTTTCATTGGGGATGAGTTTCAAATGAAAATTATTTTACAATTATTTTGAACATTTATCCATAATAAAACCATAATAGACTCACATATATATTTAAAAAAGTTTAACCTCATATTCATAACACGTGGAATGGAAACATAGGAAAGGGGTTTGATCAGATTCTCAGTATGGGTAAACATAAGTGGTAAAAATTAAATATCATAAGTTTGAATAATATAGGAATAATGGTATAATCTTGATAGATAAGAATTTTATTCCAAAAATTGAAAAGATATAATATTATTGAATAAGGCATAGAGAAACAATAAATGTGTTGAATTTATTAGAATATAGTTATAAATAAGGATTATAACATATCTTGAAAACGAAAACAACACAAAATGGTACAATAAAATTAGATTTTTTTGATATGGAACAACCATAAGAAAATTAAAACCATTTAATAAAAAATTTATTACCATGCTTATGTGAAAATAATCATTATTTTCAAGATCAAATATGTGATGAATTCAATTATTCCCGCACGTATGTAAACAATATAATTTTATCCATGCATATATTTCTCATTAGATATAAGTATAAACTAATTATCTGGAGGGTTTTTCAGAACCCCACCTATCTACATCCTTACATATGATTACCAAAAAAATGTAATCATTATATATTGAACCCATCGAATGAGATAGGGTTTCATATCCCTTTTAATGTTAATCATATAATGAAAATATTCATAATTTCTTCAAAAATTATAGGATGATGTAACCATTGAAATTAAATGGGTATCCAAAGATATAAGTAACTTTCTAGGTAAATACCATTCAATTAAGATAGTAGATCATGTAGAATTACACAATACATATAATGTGTATATGGTTTTTTAAATTATTTACCCAATATATAGCTTTATAAAATCTAGTTAACCATACTTTAATATAATATATGGAAAATTTGGTTTTCACAATGGAATAATTTTATAAAAAATTAGTATTATAAAACATAAATTACTAGGATAGAAAAATGCATTGATATAACATTTTTTTTAATATGAAATAAAATTTCATAAGGCACCCAAAGGAACAAGATGGATGTTTTCATTTGATAATTATCTTTTATAAATCATAAGATATATTTAAGGATAATTAATTAGATGAAAAAATATTTTTAAGAGGTTTATAAAAATTAATTTTTATATAAGAAAATAATTTTTTGTTTTGAAATATTGTTTAATAAAATATTTTTTTAAACCATGATGAAAATAATTTCATTTTAAAGCCAAAAAATAAAAGAGATAATGATATATATAAAATTAAAAATGAGTTAGGAATATTTTTACCATATAAATCATTTAATATATATTTTGGTAATTAATTTTAACATATTCAAAAACTAGAAAAAGTTTTCCATCATATTAAAAAGTCATTATCAAAACATGTAAGTGAAAACATTAGAAAAAAATTTCTTTTTAAAAATAAATGTCACGACCCATCCCCCGGGGCCCATGCTGAGATTACCCCAAGCCCGCCTTCCATAGTCCAGGGGCTTGCAATTAGCACCAAAGGTGTAATTCTCTAAGCTGGGAAGGTATTGACTTTATAACTGTAAACAGACAGAACAAAGCACACAGCTTAATACAAAACACTAAGTAAAACTGAATAACAATTCAGTGTTGAAAAGTAAAGGGTCCGGAAATACAAGCCCAATGGTAACATACTTGTACAACTGAAAAGGAAAAAAATAACTGAAAGGTGAAAAGAAGCTCTTGGATCATCCACCACGGATCCTACCTGAAGGGTAGGTACAAAATACCACCCACAACACTCCACATCCGTCTGTCTCCTCCATGTACCATCATGTCGTGTGGTCCACATTCGGGTACCATCCAGTCCTTGTACGCTTAGCCTCGGTTAGCGTTGTCTGTCATTTGCATCCAACACAATGAGGTGCAGGCATAGACCATGCAGGGGTGAGTATTACGCTACTCAGTAGGGACCCCGAGACCCTCAAGGTCTCACAAAATCCAATAAGGATAAACCACAAGGTATGAAATCAATAGATAACCCCACATAAGTGTATTCCCATACATATACCTAAGTTATCAAGTAACCCATATCAATCATGAGGTAAACACAAAATTTACTGACTGAGATCAAACAGGTATACAACTTTTGTAGAGAGATAGAGATGATCATATGTAGCCACTAAATCATTTATTATGTCGATCCCACATAGGATCCTGGAATGGAATTCAAAACTGTCGAACCCACACAAGATCCAGGAACAGAGAACATAGTTGTTGAACCCACATAGGATTCAGGAATAGTCGTCAGTACTTTCGATCCCACACAAGATTCCGGAACAGTCGTCAGTGCTGTCAGACCCACACGGGATCCAGGAACAATCATCAATGCACAACCAACCACAGGGTTCCGCACAAAGCATTCTTGATTCTGGGAGGGTCCGTTCCTCAAGCCATGTGTCGGTACATCAACTTCCTCGATGTCTGAATTTGATTTATCCAAAAGATCTATCATTCCAAAAGAAACCCAACGCGACAGATAGTGCGTCAATCGGTCGCCCGATCAGAGAGTTATTGGCATTTCCGTTCCGAGGGCCCGGTTGGAATTACGTTTTAATCCAACTCAGTTGTACCTCAAATGTGTCCAAACCTTGAGTGGGGTACACCAAAAGAACCGTCTTCCTCCAACGTTTCTGTAGCTGTAGACGGTTCGTCTATCGGGCGCCCGTAGCTCATGTTATGGGCAAAAGAGTGGAAAAAGGTCGAACAGGTTCGAGTCAGGTCCGGCCCTGTCGAACCGACCTGGCTAGACCCCGATCACGATTGGGGTCTGACCCAGCCCATAGTGGTGGCCCGACCCCTACTTGGTTTATCCCGATGGCCTGCGTGGCTGGCGACCCGCGTGGTCCACCCTAGCCGCGTCCAGGGGGCAGCCATTCCCCCTGGGAATCCCGAACAACTATATCATTCTGGTGGGAGAAAAACCGCCGCCACATGGCGCAGATCCTTGACACGCAGGACCCAGCAGTGGGTCCCGCTCTTCCTGGATGGAAGAGTATCCAGCGGACTCCCGCACCGCGCAGATGCGTTGCACCTCCTTCGGTAACCTGGCGGCTCGGGCCGCCAAACTTCCTCATGTCCATCCTTGCACCGGCTGCCACTGCATCATTACGTCCCCCTTATGCTCCAATGCGCGGCGCGGTTGCGGCTCACCTTCTTCGGCAACCCGGCTGCTCAGGCCGCCAGTTTCCTTTACAGAGGAGCATGTGCCGGCCACGTCTGCATCGTCACGGCCTGTCAGCCATAAGTTACTCCTCCAGCGGAAAGGTTGCGCCTCCGCCATCCATGCGGTGAAGATTGTTGTTCCATCGGTCAGCGAACTTTCCGCCGGTCACCAGATGAGTTTCGGTGGACCGATTCTCGTTTTGGAAGTTTTCGCACACTCCTCGAGACATCGCGTACGATCCACAACCATTGTTTATGAGTAACTCTCATCCTGGACTCATTCCACGTTTAGAATCATATTCTACAAAGAAAGAAGAGGGGTCGTGCCGTGTTTGGTCAGCCCACGCCCTCTGCGTTAGGGTGATATCAAGAGGCTTCGAAGTCTAATCCTCAACAGAAAATGAAGAACGTGCAACAATTAACCAACCTTGAACCCCTACCTTTGTTCGTCGGTTGTTGATGAAGTCGCGGAAAAGCGGACGTTGATTCATTGACGTTGCGTAAGAAGATGAAGAAGTCAAGGACGACATCGTCAGCGTTCTTCAAGGATGACACTTCCTCCCTTGTTCCAGATGAAGATCAATGAAGAAGATGTCTGTCATTGGAAGATGAAGAGTTGTTCATGCTTCGATGGTCATTCTTCGTTGGATAGAAATAGTTTCTCCAAGTTCTCTCCTCTTCCCAAACTCTACCAAAAAGACAAATGCCAACCAAAATAATATATTATGACATCCTATTAAATTGTTGGCATAAAATTCAAATGGTTTAAATTAATTAATTGAATGTGTTGGCTCAATTAATTAACTTGGAGGATAAATCACATTAAGTGTTAGGGGATTCGAAGAGGCTCCCCTACACTTCATGGATGTTTGAGAGTTTCTCCATTAATGGGGTGTTTCAAGGGGGTTTAAATCCTGGGTGGTCCCCACCACAATAAACATTAAGAGGAGGTTAGGTTCAGGAATACCCCACCACCATAACCTATCATGGGAGGTTAAGGTGTGGTGGTCCCCACCTCCAACTTCCACATGGTGGATATAAAAAATAAAATAAATTAAGGCATGCACTTACATTTTTTTTATTCTCACATAAAACCCAAAAACTAACTTTTATTCTCGACCAGCATCCGTCTAGGTGAAAGTATTATTAAGAGAATACCAACGCTGCAAGTTCAGAGGTGCCATAGGATTGCAATTCTGATCACCAGATCAAAAGTTATAAAATTCTGCTCATACCTTTAATGAACATACCCGAAAAAAACTTCAAAAATTGATTCTGATCAGACCAGGCCTCAGAATCACCCGCCGTCAGTTTTTGCGAACTCGTAAAATTCCCATGTATTTAAGAAAAAAACATTCAATGGAAATTCCAGGTCTTTAAATTCTCCCCACCTCAGGGATTTACGTCCCCATAAGCTACAACTCAAACTAAGGGAACAAATGGGGTACTGAGAAGGCATCTAATCCTCCCGCTCCCATGTGCTCTCCTGGAGGTTCCCGTGCTGCCAACAAACGCGCACCAGAGGTATCAACTGTCCACGAAGGACCCACTCCTGTCGATTATGAATCTCCACTGGAACCTCCATAAAATTCACCTCATCATCGACATCCAACTCCACTTGGTCGATGATGTGAGTAGGGTCATGAACTTATCTCCTCAGCTGGGATACGTGGAAGATGTCATGCACCCGGTGCAACTGAGGTGGAAGAGCTAAGTGGTATTCTACCTCGACAACTCTGCTAAGGACCTAAAAATGTCTGATGAAATGGAAAGATAACTTGCCGCCTCGGCCAAATCTATGTAATCCTCTTCGAGGTGAGACCTGTTAAAAGACATGGTCTCCAAACATGAACTCTAGAGGTCTCTGTCTCCAGTCAGCATATGAATTCTGTCTTCTCTGTGAAATCTTCATCCACTCCTGGATGATCTGCACCTTC
Source organism: Viscum album (assembly GCA_963277665.1). Taxonomy (NCBI): domain Eukaryota; kingdom Viridiplantae; phylum Streptophyta; class Magnoliopsida; order Santalales; family Viscaceae; genus Viscum; species Viscum album. Next base: position 530,687,901 of record OY728128.1, read on the forward strand.
TTTGTGGTAGCTCGTATCATCTCTGGTCCCACTAGTGCTGACTCCCCTAGGTCTGTCCAGCATAGTGGTGATATGCATGGTCAGCCATACAAGGCCTGAAAAGGTGTCATCCCGATGGTGGAGTGATAGATGTTGTGGTAGGAAAACTCCACCAAAGGTAAGTGATCCTCCCAGCTATGACTGAAGTTGAGGACACAATCACACAAAATGTCCTCGAGGGTATCAATGGTCCGCTCACTCTGACCATCTGTCTGAGGATGGAAGGTGGTGCTCAAATGAATTTGTGTCCTGAAAGCCTCTTACAACCCCTTCCAGAGCCAGGAAGTAAATCGTGCATCACGATCAAAGACAATAGAAGAAGATACTCCATGTAGACACACAATCTTGTACACATAGAGGCATCCAAATCTCTCTACTAAACCCTTCTCTGTGATCGATTGGAAGTGGGCCGACTTGGTGAGTCGGTCAATGATCACCAAAATCGAGTCGTGACCCCTGGATGTACGTGGAATTCCTTTCACAAAGTCTATTGATATCCCATCCCACTTCCACTCTGGAACCTCTAAAGGCTGAACCAAGCCTGCTAGTACCTGGTGCTCCACCTTCACTTGCTGAAAATTGAGGAATATAAAGACAAACTCCGCTACTGCCTTTATCATACCTGGAAACTAGTGTTGTCATCGATGGTCTTGGTACATCTTCACCACTCCTAGATGTACCGCTAAGGGGGAAGTGCATAACTACCTCAATACTTCTTCCTGAAGTGCAACTGGTACCATGGTACGTCCTCTAAAGAGGATGATGTGCTCCCTACCTTCAAAAAATTCATCAGCTGCATGCCCTGTGGATATCTAAGCACGTCGTGTCTCGTAGTCCTCGTCCCCATGCTATGCCTCCCTGACTCAGTGAAGAATTGGGGGAGTGACTATAAGAGATTGAAGGAAATCTTCTCCATATCTATCCACAAAGGATATCTGCAAAGTGGCCAGATGCTCCGTCGCCTCACCAAGAAGTTGTATACCAAATCTCTTGCTGGGTTAATTTGCTACAACGTTCCCCTTTCGATGATTATAGACTATCTCAAAGTCATAGTCCTAGATGAACTCAAGCCATCACCACTATCATAGGTTCAGTTTCTTCTGAGAGAAGATATACATGAGACTCTGGTGATCAGAGTACATGGTAAAACATTCAGCCATCAGATAGTGTCGCCAAATCTTAAAGGCAAAGACCACTACTGCTAACCCCAGGTCATGGGTGGTGTAGTTTCTCTCATACTATCACAACTGACGAGAACCATAAGCAATCACTACTCTCTCTTGCATTAGTACACACCCGAGTCCGGTCCCGGATGCGTCGTAGTAGACTACATACACTATGCCCTCCTCTAGAAGCCTTAAGATGGGGGCACTAGTCAGCCTATGTCTCATCTCATGAAAGCTCTGCTCGCATCTCTCCGACCACACAAAGGGTTTCCCATTCTTCCACAAGGCTGATAGTGGTGCTGCAACTCTGGAGAAGTCTGGTATGAACCTCCAGTAGTAACCAACCTAACCCAGGAAACTCCGTACCTCTGTCACACTCTTGGGTGGCTCCCAAGCAATTACCGGCTCAATCTTTGCTGGATCCAATCCAAATCCAACCTCTGAGATGACATGTCTCAAAAAGTGAATCTCTCTGATCCAAAACATGCACTTAGAGAGCTTTTCATATAGATGGTTCTCTCGGAGTGTGTCCAGTACTACCCGCAACTGGTAGGCATGCTCCTCCTCAGTAGTCAAGTACATATGAATATCGTCGATGAAGACTACGACAAAGCGATTGAGGTATGGCCGGAAGATCTTGTTCATGAGTCCCATGGACACTGCTGGAGCATTGGTTATGCCGAATGGAATAACCAAGAACTTGTAGTGGCCATAACGACATCTAAAGGCCCTCTTCTGCACATCCTAATCTCAAACTCTGAGCTGGTGATAGCCAGATATGAGGTCTATCTTCGAGAACCAACGTGCTCCCTTAAGTATATTAAAGAGGTCATCAATCCTCGGGAGTGGGTACTTGTTCTTCATGGTCACCTGGTTTAGGCGACTATAGTAGACACAAAGCCTCAAGATTCCATCCGCCTTCTTGGTGAACGGAATTGGGAATGCCCAAGGAGAAACACTAGTCCAGATGAATCCCTTCCCCTAAAAGTCCTCTAGTTGTACCCCCAGCTCGTGATGCTCCGCAAGAACCATCCAATACGTTGGTGTAGATATTGGCATCGTCTCGGGGTACATGCCAATGTAGAAGTCCACCTCTCTGTGAGGAGGTAGTCTAGGAAAATCTTCAATGAAAGAATCCACCTACTGGTCCACCACTACAGGATATCTCAGACTCTCCACATCAACTGCTCCGAGGGTAAGGCAGGCCAACTGATGAGTGATCGGCTGCACCCTCCTCCGAGTAAGTTCATCCTATGCTGCAACGACTCCCTTCTCACTGGTGAAGGTAAACCTGGTCTCATCCATGTAGACACACCGCACTTTTCACCTAATACAGTCGATCTGAGCATGGACTTTAGATAACCAGTCCATACCCAAGTTGACATCGTTAGGCCTCGATGCCGCTACTAGGAGATCACAACCGAAGCTCTCGCCTCCTAGAGTAAGGTCACACTGCCAAAACTAGTGTGTAATCGTCAAATCTACTCCCATAGGAATCTCTTTCCATAAGGATCGAGCCAACGGCTCTGTCGGAATCTCCGAGCTCTGAATGAGGGCAGTGGAAATGAAAGAGTGACTGGAACCTGTGTCTACAAGAATTGCATCTAAGGTGGAGTAGACATAGACCGTAACATGAATAATATCTAGAGTGTTGGGATCATAAGCCTTAGCTTCCTGGAGCTGAGATCTCGCCTGTCCACCAACTCCCTATGGTCAGGGTGGACCTCTAGGTGGTGGTGGTGGTAACACCACAAAACGTTTCCCACTGCCAGCTGCACAACCATCTCCTCTTTCACATCCACCTACGCCATGCGGATCGCCTCGATCGAACCTTTTCCTCTGCCTGGTAGGTCCCTCAACTGTCCTCTTGATCATCCGAATGGAAGGTTAGACAATCACGAGCCATGTTACCCTGCCCGCCGCATGTGAAACACTACATGTTCCTTGAATGAATGGATCTGTATCATGTGCATCGCACAACCCAACCCATGTACTGAGGTCATCCACTGGATGGTCTGGCCCACATGGACCTCTGCGACATCTGTATGCTTCTTACTGCAGAAGACTCCTCTACGTGACACCCAGTGGTGGGTCTCACTGCTAGTGACTGCTCAGAAAGGAAAATATCCACTGAGAGGGCTCACTCCAACACCCCCTCTTATGTCGGAATGCGGAGGGAGATCATCGAAGCCCTGATCTCTTGTCTGAGCCCCTGCTTGAAGGCATTGGCCCTCAAGAATGGGTCCCACACCATATCTGTGGAGTAGTGCGAGAGTTCAGTGAACCCCACTGAGTACTTAGCTACTGTCATGCTACCCTGATGTAGATGTAGTAGATCCTATACTTGTATCACATGTAGGGTGGCTAGGACAATCTCCTCATGAAACAGGCGCTCGAAGTCTTCCTAGAGAAGTGTCGCCTCGTTATACACCTGGTGCATCAGGCTCCACCATCTTTATGCTATTTCCTGAAGGAGACTCATGTTAATGATCAACATAAGGTCTGCTGGTGTCCCTAATAGTCTAAAAACTCTCACCACAGCCTCCAACCAATCCTCAGCTACATGCGGGTCCGTCTCTCTTATGTACCTAGGCGACCTATAGCACTGGAACTCGTGCAACCCGCTCAGGCGGAATGCACTCTCTGCTACTAGGGTCGGTGGCATCGGTGGCTCAACGGGTAGTGGTACCAATGGAGCCTCTTCTATAATAGGACCCAGTACCAAGGCCTCATCGCTCGGTGGGCTACCATCTCATATGAAGCCTAAAACCCTAGCTGGCTATCTGCGGAGGGAAATCCAAAAAAGAAACAGGTGTAGCATGATCAATAAGTTATACCTGGAGAGATGACTCAAATAGATCACTAAGAAAACTCTTGAACCACACACGCAATTAGTGTTTTCTTGCACTAAGTCAGAAATCAGAAGTCAGGGTCCTGTTGTATGGATACTTCAGTCGCCACACCAACACTGGACTCCCTAAACTGAGAACCACATTCAGTACCCTTAACACTATAGATTCATAGAAAAGAAAGATCAGATCCCCATGTTTTGCGGTAGAACAGACTCCTCTGATACCAATTTGTCATGACCCATCCCCCGGGGCCCATGTCGAGACTACCCCATGCCCACCTTCCATAGTCTAGGGGCTGGTGACTAGTACCAAAGGCATAATTACCTAAACTGGGAAGGCATTGCCTTTATAACTATAAACACACACAACATAACACACTGATGAATACAAAACACTATGTAAAAATGAATAACAAGTGAGTGTTGAAAAGTAAAGGGGCCAGAAATACAAGCCCAACCATAAAGTAAATGTACAACAGAAAAGGAAAAAAATATATGAAAGGTGAAATGAAGTTCCTGGATCATCCACCATGGATCCTACCTGAATGGTAGGTACAGATAGACCCCACAACAATCCACGTCTGTCCGTCTCCTCCGTGTACCGTCACGCTGTGTGGTCCAACTTCGGGTACTATCCAGTCCTCGTACACTCAGCCTCAGTCAGCGCAATCGGTTGTCTGAATCAGACATAACATGGTGCGGGCATATCCCATGCAGGGGTGAGTATAACAATACTCAGTAGGGACCCCAAGACCCTCAAGGTCTCACAAAATCCAACAAGGACAAACCATAAGGTATGAAATCAACAGCTAACCACCCTTAGGTATATGCCCATACATATACCTAAGTTATCAAGTAACCCATATCAATCATGAGGTAAACACAAATTTTAATTACTCATCTCACACAGGTATACAACTTTTGTTGAGAAATAGAGATGATCAGATATAGCCACTGAATCATTTGTTCTGTAGAACCCACAAAGGATCTAGGAATAGAATTTAGAACTATCGAACCCACAGAGGATCCAAGAATAGTAAACGGAGCTGTGGAAGCGACACAGGATCCAAGTACAGTCGTCAGTTATGTCAAACCCACACAGGATCCATGAATAGTCATTAGTGATGTCGGACCCACACAGAATCTCGGGACAGTCATGAGTGCAAAACCAGCCACAGGGTTCCGCAGAATGTATGCCTGATTTCGGTAGTTTCCGCTCCAAAATCCAAGTTTCAGTACATCAACTTCCATTAAGTCCCAAGTTTATTTATCTAAAAGATCATTCTTGCCAAAAGAAATCCAACGCGATAGACGGTGCGTCGATCCGATGCCCGGTCTGAGAGTTATTGGCATTTCTGTTCCAGGGGCCCGGTTGGAATTTCGTTAGAATCCAACCCGGCCGTACCCCAACTGTGTACAAACCTTGAGTTGGGTATAGCAAAATAACCTTCTTCCTCCAAGTTTTCCATTATAACATATGGTTCGTCGATTGGGCGCTCGTAGCTGATGTTACGGGAAAAAGAGTGGAAATAGGTCAAATGGGTCCAGGTCTGGTCCGGGCCTGGCAGACCGACCCGGCCCGACCCAGATCCGGAATGGGGTCCGACCGGGTCTTCGATGGTGGCCCGACCCACACTGGGCGGCCCGACCCATGCTGGGTCCGGCCCGGCGGCCCACGGGGTCCACCCTAGCCACGTCCAGGGGGGAAGCCGTGCCCCTGGGAAACCCGAACGACTATGTTGTTCGGGTGGGAGACACACTGATGCCACGTGGAGCCGGTCTACGTCACACGGGACCCAGCGGTGGGTCCCACTCCTCATGGCTGGTCGAGCGGCCAACCGACCTCCCACGTAGCACAGATGCGTCGCGCCTCCTCTGGTGACCCAGCGGCTCGGGCCACTTGACTTCCTCGCGGCCGACCTTGCACCAGCCGCTAATGCATCACCGCAGCCAGGGGCCACGACCCCCTTGTGCTCCACTGGGCAGCGCAGTTGCACTGTGCCTAATCAGGTGACCCGGTGGCTTGGGCCACCGATTTCTTTCATGGTCTGGTTTGTGCCGCCCACCGCTGCACTACCGCGGCCTATCGGCTGGGGGTTACTCCTTCGGAGGCGCAGTTGTGCCGTCGCCGTCCATGCAGAGATGATTGTCATTCCATCCATCAGAGGACTTTCCGTAGGTCACTGAATGAGTTCCAGTGGCCCGATTCTCATTCTGTAAGTGGTCGTGCCTTCTTAGGATGTCGCCTTCGATCTGCAACCATTGTTGATGAGTAACGCTCATCCCAGACTCATGATGCATTTAGAGTCATATTCCATAAAGAAGGCAGAGGGGTCGGACTGTGTTTGTTCGGCCCGCGCCCTCCGCGTTTGGGTGATATCAAGAGACTTTGAATTCTAATCCTCAACAAAAAATGAAGAACATGAAACAATTTACCAAGAATGAACCCCAACCTTTTTTCGTTGATTGTTAATGAAGTCACAGAAAAGAGGATGTCGATTCGTTGATATCGGGTAAGAAGATGAAGAAGTCAAGGATGGTGTCATCATCATTTTTCAAAGACGGGAATTCCTACCTTGGTTTAGTTGAAGATAAAAGAATAATATGTCTTTCATTGGTTGATGATGAGTTCTTCGTGCTTCAGTGGTCATTCTTTGTTGGTGAGAAATAATTTCTCCAAGTTCTCTCCTCTTCCCAAGCTCTACAAAAAAGACAAATTCCAATTAAAATAATAGATTATGACATCCTATTAAAATGTTGGCATAAAATTAAAATGGTTTAAATTATTTAATTGAATGTTTTGGTGAAATTAATTAACTAGGAGGATAAATCACATTAAGTGTTTGGGGAGTTGAAGCGGCTTCCCTACACTTAATGAAAGCTTTAGAGTGTCTCCATTATTGGGGTGTTTCAAGGGGGTTTAAATCCCATGTGGTACCCACCATAATAAACATGAAGAGGAGGTTAGGTTCGGGTGGTCCCACAACCATAACCTCTCATGGGAGGTTAAGGTGTGGTAGTCCCCACATTCAACTTCCACATGGTAGATATAAAAAGTAAAATAAATTAAGACATGCACTTAAAATAGTTTTATTATTCCCATGTAAGACCCAAACACTAACATTCATTCTAGACCAACTGCCATCGAGGTGAATGTATTCTTAAGGGAATACTGTAATTTCGAGTTCAATGGTGCCCTCATATTTCAATTCCGAGCATCGGTTCAAAATTTATAAAATCCCGCTCGTTCGTTTACCAAATGTACCTGAAAAAAACTTCCGAACTCGATTCTCGGCACACTGGGCCTTGGAATCACGCGCCGTCAGTTTTCCCAGACTCCAAAAATTCCCATGTATTTAGGAAAAAAATTTCCACTAAGATTCCTGGTCTTTAAAATAAGATTTAATAAAATATTTTTTAAAAGATATAATTTTTTCAAATGAAATTTTGGGTGGGAGAGAGTTAAATTGATTTCAAAAGAATGGAATACATTTCATAATAATATGATTTACTTGTTCGGATTCCCACATCATAAAAAATATTATTATGTTTTTTAAAATGATTGAAGGATATTTTTAGGATCACATAAAATAATCCATATAAGTGTTCCTAGAATGTGATGATAAATTTAACAAGGAAAATATGAACATAGAGGAAAAGATCTATTAGAATGAATGAGATTTATTCTATCCAATATGAATCGTTTATTTGAGAATTTATTTCACTTATTAATATGATATCAATAAAAATTAATTATTTTCTAATATAAAAAGAGAAAAATTCACCGATAAATTGAACCATAAGGATAAAATTGGTTTTGAATATTATGAACATGTAGACAATTTTAAACTCAAGGATAAATAATTTTAGTCATGAAACCTATTTTGACTTAAATTGTTTAAAAATCCATGACCTTTTAATGATGTTTGGAAACCATTAATAAATGATAATAAATCATATTATATTACAGTATTTAGTATATGAACCCTTTAAATGTAAATTGGAGTATATTAAGAAGTATTTCTCAATAAATTGATATTATGGAAAAAACCCCTATGATGTGACAAAATCCTTGAGGAAAGAATATTTTTATAATTTTATTATAAGGAATAATTATAAAACCCCATAAAATAATGATAAAATACAAAAAAAATTATTCATTTGGTATAACACAAAAAACATGGAACAATAGAGATCAATCAAAATGATTGAAAATCATTAGAATAAAATTGATACTGCACAAACCCTTATAGATTTTACAATATTTTTGTCTAATCCACATGACATAAATAAAATATAATTTAAAATTTAAAATCATGAAATATAAATGAATCAAAATTCAGAATTTGAAATTATTATTATATACACAATTTTAATAAAAACATGGTGTTTAGTAATAAATCTAAATCAAGGGGTGAAAAGTGACACAAGAAACCATTACCTTGATTCCTTGCATAGTTAAATGCATTATAAGATCATGTATATCAATCATAAATATATTAATATACTCATTAAATAATTTATTTATATCTATAACATTTTAAATTCTTATTTTATAATTATTATTTACAATGATATTAGTTATAAATTTTCTTTTTTCAATATCGGATGTAGGTAATCATAATCATTTCAAAATACATTTTTAATTGAAGTTATGTTCTTCATTCATCACTGAAATTGCATCACTTAAAGGCCATAAATGGTATTATAATTGATTATTTATAATTATTTATAATTTTATAATTTCATTTTATGGCCGTTTTTTCGATCGGTAAAGATAAAATTGGCGATAATAATGATTTGGTGGTTTTAATGGAGGGACGTTGTTATATCAATTAATGAGTTCAATTTTAACATTACAAGTCAAAAAATACATTATTTATTTATTAATTTTATCATATGTTTTTTAGTTATTTTCACATATTAATCCCTGATATTTTTTATTTCATTGTAGAAGTAGTTAGATAGTTCAACCCAAACCTAAACATATCATAATCAATAGAATATTATGATTATAAAAGAAATTTTAATAATATAATTATTAAAAAATAATTTTATTATAAATTTTTTTAATGTGATTAATCATATATTTAGATATTTTAATAGTAATTAAGTAATCTTGATTAAAAATGAGACATATTACTTGGTTGAGATAGTAATTCAAACAACACATAATCAATATTTTTATTTCTAATCAAATGAGATATAATGAAGGTGTATTATATTTTCAATTTTTATAATAATAATTATGTTACATATATTTCATTTATTAGATAATTTAATCCCTAAAATGCGTTATTATAGGTAGTGGTAAAAAATAGAAATCATCACATCGTGGATGTGTTAGTCGATGAAACACACAAATGACAGTTCTATTTTTCTTAAAAGAATAGGGGAAAGTATATTAACAATTATGAACATATAATAATGATATTAATGATAAATAATTATTGGTTTAAATATATATGAATTATTATGTTAGGTTTTTGAAATTAAAAAATAAATTTAATTATTCTTGGAAAGAATGGATTACTCACATTGTCGACATGGGTTTTCCCATGGAATACTCTTTGGTAATTGAGATATTAAGACCATATTTTGTGACCATAATCCCATGTAAATAGTATACTATTTTTGCAGAATAAATAAGGGTAGTGTTTTTAAAGGAAAATAATTTTTTCGAGGTCTTGATGGTGTGGTCATAAACCCCTTTTAAAAGTTGTGAGATTAATATTTTTGTAAATATCTGAACTCACTATAATGATAGAACATCTTTTACATGTCTAGAAAAGTCCAAAAGGGATGATAATTGGGTGGGTCGTGGGATAGGTTCTATAATGCCCCCATATATTTATTTTGAAACATGTTTATATGTATGTTATAGTTAATATGTATTCTTTTTTCTTTTTTAGATTTAACTTGGAAAGTAATGTTTACCAATGTAATATTAATTAAATTTATAAAAATTATATAATACTAATTAAATTATTTATGAATAATAATTCTAAATATGAACTCTATTATATATGAGAAAATATACATGTGTATGAAATATTAATTTTAATATTATCACATGTAACACATAAATACATTTATTTAGAGAAAATTTATTTTTCATGTTTTAATTTTATATATAGGAAATAATTATTAAAATGTTTTTTTTGATATAGATTCACTTATTATAAATAAAAGAAAATTTTAATGTTCTTAAAAGATTTTAATATATAATTTATCCAAAGATAATATATTATTAAAATGAAATGACCAAGAATACTTGTTTTATTGGAAAATATTACATAATATAATAAAACATTAAACACAGGGTTTATAAATTCTTAATAATAATTCTAAATTCAATTTTTAACTCTAAAAATACCTCAATGATCATGAATATTGTTTTTTTTTTGTTTTTAAGTTTTACATCTTGATATAATCATAAACTCTAATTCTTTAGTGAAAACTGTATTTTTAACTATTCACCTAAAAATAAATTATTTTAGAAGAATAAAAAGGAATCATTGTAGAATTATTTTGATTTGGTGTATTCAAAAATAAATTCAATTTAAAAATTAAAAATTATATAATTTATAAATTTATCTTTTAGATGAAATATAATATATTAAGAAAAACAATTTATTGAAAAATTCCTTTTTAAAACATTATGTGTTCTTGATCCTATTTTTCACGAATTTATAATTAATTAAAACATTTTTATTCACTATCTATTTTTTTATTCATATATTTTCTTAGTATTATCCATCTAATATTCCATGGATCATTTTATTTCAGTTCATCTTATAGAGAAAAATATCAACTCCAGTATTATGTTTTGAAAATATTTTCTAAAATCTTAGGGTGTTACAATCCAATTTGAATTGTAAAAATTAAAAACAAATCCAAATTTGTGTGGAATTTTCCATAAAATGTAAAATCAAATTTTTTTATAAAAAATGTATTGATAAAATACAATAGTTAATATAATGGGATTTATGTCTAATGTATGTTCTAAGGTAATTGTATTTTATGATTGATTCAAACTTTAAGAAGATAAAATCCATGATGGGAATAGTTAACAATAACCTGTATATAAATGATCAAAAGTAGTAATCTGGTGCACATTTAATGGTTGGAGTATAGTTAAGAATAATTGTGCCCTATGGCCAAGGATACTACGTGACCCATTAGATAGAGGAAGGAGCATAACCACTACATGGTTTGTCAAAATATCTCAGTGGATATGAAAAACAAAGTTGCCAGACCTCCTATTGTATTAAGGGTGCTATATGGTCTATGAAATTTTTTTGCCAACTCTGTGGAAAAACTATTTTATTATTTAGAAATGTGGATGTTACCATTTTTTCCACACAGTCCAATATTTTTCTTACAAGGTTTTCCTCCAACATCCCCCTCAAGAATGAATACTTATGAACCAGGAGCTCTCCCCTCTTCAAGGCATCATTCACCTTTAATTCAAAATTATTTAAACCACTATTTTTTGAGAATCAAATATTTTGGTGAGTCTACCGCATCACTTCAATATATTTCTTGGATAACCATGGTGGAATGATTTAATTCATCCTGAATACCAAAATATTTATATTTTCTATAGATTATTATATTTGGAATTGAGGGTTGTTTGAGCATGAACCATGGGTCTATGTTTAAGTGGGAGGTTGTATATTAACATGAGGTTTGTGGTCTACAAATTATACATCATAGTCATAATGTTTATACATGTGTGTGGTTTTAATTTTTTTCCATTGTACCAAAAATTTTAGTCTATGGTAGGAAATGATAGATTTGATGTTTAAATGATGTGTTAGACCCATCATGATCCCCGTTGGATCCATTGAGAATAACTGGACAATATATATGGTCACCCATGCAGTGTTCCACTCCCATGAACATGTGAATGGAATTTTTAAATGACAATTTTATTGGTTTATTAGATGGAATCAACTGAAAATGTGTTTATAATGTTAACATGGGATAAGGGGTTGTTTTTATTTACTTAAATAAGTTAATTGAGTTATGTCTTATAAATGGGTAAATGTGATAAATGGTTAAAGGGAGAATATCCTTTTTATAAATTTTTAATGTATGTTTAATGGTTATGGATATGAATAAATTGTAATATGGGCATTATTATTAATTAATTAAACATATTGAAAGAAATGATACATGGGATCGTTTATAAAATGAAAAGGCTCACCATTTTTGTTTTTGGGAGATAAAAAGTTCATTGATACTGACGTTCTAAATTGAGACTATTAGTTGGTGGGATGTTGGACTGATGTTATTCTCCTTTAGTTGGGACATAATGATACACTAGGCACCCGATGCATCGTAGTATCAATGTATAAACTGATTCTATTTAATCAAAGGGTATATACATGGTGTTCCATCTCATTTTTGGGATGGTCAAACATCACATTCTAAATATCAGTTGGATAATTAGATTGATGCTCTTTATATGCTGACTTGTGACCCCTATGACATTTTGTTGGTATGACTATCACAAACATAATCGGGCTTGATGTTTCATGACCCGTCCCCCGGGGCCCGTGCCACGAGTACCCAAAGCCCTCCTTCCACAGGCCAGTGGCTGGTGACTAGCACCAAAGGAGTAAATCCCTAAAACTGGGAAGGCATTTCCTTAATAATCTGTAAACACACACAAAAAGAGTAAAAACTAGAAGAAAAAACTAAGTAAAAACATTATAAAAATGGAGTTCTGTAATGTAAAGGGGCCAGAAATACAAGCCCAACTGTAAAGTACAAGGAAACTGAAAAACAATTACAACTGAAGAAAGGTAAAAGGCTGATGGGTTGTCCACTAGGAAGTCCCACCTGAAGGGTAGGTAAAGAAGGACTCCACAATACTCCACGTCTGTCCGTCTCCTCCGTATACCGTCACATTCTGGTGTCCACCTCCGCGTTCCGTCCAATCCTGTCCACTCAGCCTTGGTCAGCACTGTCCATTGTCTGCAACCAACACAAAGTGGTGCAAGCAAAGCCCGTACATGGGTGAGTATAACGATACTCATTAGGGACCCCGAGACCCTTAGGGTCTCACAAAATCTAACAAGGATAAACCAAAAAGTATGAAATCAACAGATAACCCCACTTAGGTATATGCCCATACATATATCTATGTTATCAAATAATCCATCTCAATCATGAGGAAACACAAGAGTTACTGACTTAGCTCACACATGTATACAAATTTTGTATAGAGAAAGAGATGATCAGATAAAGCCACTGAATCATCAGAGCTGTCGGACCAACACATGATCCAGAACCAGAAATTTTGTTGGACCAACACATGATCCAGAAACAAAAGTCAGAACTATCGGACCAACACATGATCCAGGAACAGTCGTTAGTGCACAACCAAACATACGGTTTCCACAATGTATTCTTGATTCTGGGAGGGTCCTCTCCTCAAGCCATGTGTCAACATGTCATGTTCCACCAAGTCCCATGAAGAAGTATCTCAAAGTTCTGTCTCATCATAGGGGCCTCAACGTAACATACGACGCGTCAATCAGATGCTCGGTTTGTAAGTTATTAGCTTTTTAGTCTCTGGGGCCCGTTTGGATTCGTGTACGATCCAACCTAACCATATCTCAAAATTACCCCGAACTCCAGTGGGGTATAATCAAAGGGACTGTTGTGCTCCAAGAAACCCAACCCCTGTAACAGTTTGTCAAATGGTCATCTACTGCCAAAGATACGACCAAAGGAAGTAACATGGTCAGTAATGGGCCTGGGCCTGATCCGACCTAGTCTGACTGACTCGGCCCAACCCAGACTGGGCTGACCTGGTCTGGGTCGACCCAGCCTGCTAGGCGGGTCAGCCCGCTAGGTTCGGCCCGGTTCATTGGTCCCGGCCTAGTGGACGGCAGGGGCAGTTCGGCACGAAGGTCTCCGCGTAGGCGGCCCATCCCGGAGGTCCGAGCAGGTTCTGCTAGCACCACGTGGGGTGCGGATAGGTCGGCTCTGCCTGGAAAGCCAAGATGCTTTAACTAGTGACGCTACGAAGGATGTCACATGCTGATTCAGGTGGCTGGCGTGGCTGGACCAGTTCGGTCGGGAGCCAGGGCATGGGCAGGCCGGCATGGTGCCATTCAGGGAGCGGGCAGGCCGACGGGGCAGGCGGGCAGCGCACAGGCAGGCTGTGCGGTGTCGAGCAGGGCGTGGGTAGGGCGCGCAGTGTCGGTCAGGGGGAGATCATTCCGGAGGGGAACGTGGGCAGGCTGGTGGGGAACGCAGATAGCGTGCGTGTAGGCCGGCAGGGCGCCAGGTAGCGCGCGAGAAGGAATGCTAGGTGCCGAGGGCGGCTGGGCAGGCCGGTTTGGCAGGGCTCGGGCCGACAATGTTCAACCGGGAAAACCGGTGCACTGCTGGGGCGGCACGGTTCACTGAGGCTGCGATTATCACAAATTTTTTTGTTGGTGCCTTCATCTCCTCGTTTCTGCTTCGTCGCCATGCCAAAAGAAACATCATTAAGAGATCGGCCAAGGGAGTCGGGCCATGTCAGTTTGGCCCACACCCTCCACGTTTAGGGATGATAACAATTGATTCAACTAATAGGAAGGAATTTGAACAATAATTTTTTACAATACACCACATCGATTAATTTTTAAATGAAAATGAGAAGAAGGAATTGAATAATACTCATAGTAAACCCCCTACCTTTTATCGTTGCTCGACAATGAAGTCACGGGAAGATGACGATGATGTCGTCGTTCGTCACGTCTGCCACGCACTTCCAATCCAAGCCCGTGCATTGGTTCATTGAAAATGATGAGGAGGGAAGATCGGTCGAATATGTCCCACATTGAAGGGGGTTCCGAGGAAGAAATTTGAGGAAGATCGTTCTTCGATTTCGAAGGTATTCTTCATTGGGAGCCTTCTCCCAACATTTCTCCCAAGTTCTACCTTTATCTCCACTCCACCCAAAAATTAAATCATATCCAAATAATAGATTAGGATCTATTATGTTTGTTGGAGTAAATTCAAATTGATTGATTTAATTAAATTATTTGACTCATTTAATTAATGGGGTGGAGTTGGCATAACAATTCAAATTGGAGATTTAAATTAAGTGGCTCCGCCTAATTAATGCTTGAGAGGTGGCACAAATTAAATTAAAGGGGAGTTGGATCCCTTAAGGTGGAGAAGGTTAATGGGTTTCTCCCCATTTAATGGGGATTTGAGGAGGTTTTACCCTCATCCATTAATAGGGGTTAAGCCTCGTGTAGTCCCCACGTCATAACCTCTCACGAGAGGTTAAGGTGTGGTGGTCCCACCTCCAACTCCCATGTGGAGGTTTTAACCACCCAACCTACACATGGAGGTTAAAAATAAAATAACGTGAGATTACTTTATTTTATTACTTCACACGAAAACCCAAAAAATAACTTTTATCCTCAACTCACTGTCGTCGAAGTGAAAGTCTTCTTATGAAAATACCTACATTGCTAGTTCAATAGTTCTCTAAAATTTAAATTACGAGCACCGATTCAAAAGATATAAAAACCCTATCATACGTTTAATGAACATACCTGAAAAAAACTTCAAAAATTGATTCCGGGCACTTCTGGCCTCAGAATCAAGCACCGTCAGTTTTCGTAGACTCGTAAAATCCCCATGTATTTTGAAAAAAACTTTCTACAGAATTTTCGGGTCTCTACATTCTCCCCACCTCAGGGATTTATTTCCCTGTAATCTACAACTCGATCTATGGGAACAAATGGGGGTACTGAGTACAGTTCTGAGCCTCCCGCTCCCAAGTGCTCTCCTAGAGGTTCGCATGCTACCAATGAACGCGCACCAAAGGTATCGACCATCCACATAGGTCCCACTCCTATTGATCTACAATCTCCACTGGAACCTCTGCGAAAGTCACCACATAATCGATGTCCAGCACTCCATGGACGATGATGTGAGAAGATTCGTTCACTTATCCCCTCATCTAGGATACGTGGAAGACGTTGTGCACCCGGTGAAACTGAGGTGGAAGATCCAAGTGGTAAGCCACCTCGCCAACTCTGCTGAGGACCTAAAAAGGTTTGATTAATCTCGGAGATAAATTTACACCTCGGCCAAATATCCGTTGACCTCTTCGGGGTGAGACCTGTAGAAAGACATGGTCGCTATCCTTTAACTCCAAAGGTCTCAGTCTCCTCTTGGCATACAAATTTTGCCTGCTCTGTGTAGTATTCATCCACTTATGGATGATCTGCACCTTCTCTGTGGTAGCTCGCACCATCTCTATTCCCACCAATGTTGACTCCCCAAGGTCTGTCCAGCTCAAGGGTGATTTGCATGGTCACCTATACAATGCCTCAAAAGGTGCCATCCCTATGGTGGAGTGATAGTTGTTGTTGTAGGAAAACTCCACCAAGGGTAATTGATCCTTCTATCTATGATCGAAGCTGAGGACACAAGCACATAACATGTCCTTGAGGGTCTGAATGGTTCTCTCAGTTTGGCCATCATTCTGAGGATGGAAGGTGGTGATCAGACATAGCTGCGTCCTGAAAGCCTCCTACAACCCCTTCCATATCTGGGAAGTAAATCGTGCGTCGCGTTCGATGACAATGGAAGAATCCACTCGATATAGACACACAATCTCCTACACATAGAGACGTCCCAATATCTCTACTGAACCCTGCACTCTAATTGGTAGGAAGTGGGCTGACTTGGTGAGTCGGTCGACGATCAATGAAATCATGTCATGACCCCTGGATGTACGTGGAAGACCCGTCACAAAGTCCATGGATATCCCATCCCACTTACACTCTAGAACCTCTAAAGACTGAACCAAGCATGCTGGTACCTAGTGTTATACCTTAACTTGCTGAAAAGTGAGGCATTGAGAGACAAAATCTACTACTACCTTCTTCATAACTAGACTACAGTACTGTCCTCAAAGTTCCCGGTACATCTTCGCCACTCATGGATGTAATTCTAGAGGGGAAGTGTTGAACTCCCTCAACACTTCCTCCTGAAGTGAAACTGGAACCATATTACATCCTCTGAAAAGGATGACGTGCTCCCCACCTTCAGAAAATCCATCAGGTGCTTGCCCTGTGGATATCTGATCATGTTGTGTATCGCAGTCAACATCCCCATGTTGTGCTTCCCTGACTCGCGGAAGGAGTGGGGGAGTGATCGTAAGAGACTGTAGAATGTCTTCTCCGTCTCTATCCACAAAGGATATATACAAAGCGGCTAGCTGCTCCATAGCCTCTCCTAGAGACTGTCTACCAGAACTCCTGCTGAGTGAGTCTGCAATAACATTCCCCTTCCCAGGAGTATAGACTATATCGAAATAGTAGTCCAGGAGGAACTCAAGCCATCAATGTTTTCTCAGATTCAGGTCCTTCTGAGAGAAGATACACCTGAGACTCTTATGATCAGATTAC
Organism: Viscum album; assembly: GCA_963277665.1. NCBI lineage: Eukaryota > Viridiplantae > Streptophyta > Magnoliopsida > Santalales > Viscaceae > Viscum > Viscum album. The sequence goes on from OY728128.1 coordinate 530,705,393, forward strand.
ATGGTAAAACCCTCACCCATCAGATAGGTTTTCCACATCTACAAGGTGAAGACCACTGCTACTAACTCCAGGTCATGGGTAGCCTAGTTCTGCTCATTTTGTATTTTCTAACGAGAACCATAAGCGATCACTACTCAATCCTGCATCATGACACACTGTAGTCTGGTCCCTGATGCGTCGCAGTAGACTACGTACCCTACACCTTCCTCTGGAAGCCTCAAGATGGGGGGCACTAGTTAGCCTATGCCTCAGCTTCTGAAGCTATGTTGGCATATCTCCGACCACATGAAGGGTTTTCCCTTCTTTTTCAAGGCAGATAGTGGTGCTGCAACTCTGTAGAATTCTTGTACGAACCTCAAATAGCAACCATCCAAACCCAGGAAACTCCATACCTCTGTCACATACCTGGGTGGATCCCTCGAAAGTACCACCTCGATCTTCACTGGATCCACTCCAACCCTAGCCTCTGAGAAGACATGTCCCAAAAATTTATCCTTTCGGATCCAAAACTGACACTTATAGATATTTCCATAAAGATGGTGCTCTCGGAGTGTGTCTAGTACTACCCACAAATGATAGGCATGCTCCTCCTTACTATTCAAGTAGATCATAATGTCATCGATGAAGACTATGATAAAGGGATCGAGGTATGTCTAGAAGATCATGTTCATGAGTACCATGAACACTATTAGAGTGTTGGTTATGCCGAAGGGCATAACCAAGAACTCATAGTGGCCGTACTGACACCTGATGTTCGTCTTCTGGACATCCTCATCTCGAACTCTGAGCTGGTGATAGCCTGGTCTGGGGTCTATCTTCGAGAACCATCATTCTCCCTTCAACTGATCAAAGAGATCGTCAATCCTCGGGAGTGGGTACTTGTTCTTCACGGTCACCAGATTCAGGTAACGGTAGTCAACACAAAGCCTCAAGATCTTGTCCTCCTTCTTGGCGAACAGAATCGGGGCTGCCCAGGGAGAAACACTGAGCCAGATGAATCCCTTCCACTATAAGTCCTTTAGTTGTACCCTCAGATCGTGAAGCCTAGCGGGAGCCATCCGATATGATTGTGTAGATACCAGTGTCATCCCAGGGTATAGGTCAATGTAAAAATCTACCTCTATATGACGAGTTAGTCCTGAAACATTGTCAGGGAAAACATCTACATACTGGTCCACCACTACAGGATATCTCAGACTCTCTACATCAACTGCTTCGAGGGTAAGGCAGTCCAACTGATGTGTGATCGGCTACACCCTCCTCCGAGTAAGTCCGTCCTATGCTGAAAAGGCTCCCTTCCCCTCGGTGAAGGTGATCCTGGTCCTATCCATGATGACACACCACACTTTGTGCCTAATACAATTGATCTGAGCATGGATTATAGATAAAAAGTCCATTCCCAAGATTACGTCGTAAGGCTTCGACACTGCTACAAGGAGATACCAACTGAAGCTCTTTCCACCTAGAGGAAACTCACATTTCCAGCATCAGTGCGTAATCAATGAGTCTTCTCCCATAGGAGTCTCTAGCCATATGGATCGATCCAACGACTCCGTCGGAATCTCTGAGCTCCGAACGACGGTAGTGGAAATGAAAGAGTGACTGTCACCTATATCTATAAGAACTGTAGCTAAGGTGGAGTATACATATATCATACCTCAAATCATCTCCGGATCTCCATGGTTGTATGCCTAAGTTTCCTAGAGATAAGCTCTCCCCTTTCCACCTGCTCCCTGCGGTCAGGGTGGACCTCCTGGTGGTGGTGGCAGTAACACCTCGAAATGTCTCCCACCACCAGATACACGACCATATCTTCTACCACGTCCATCTTGATCGAACCACTGCCTCTACCTGGGAGGTCATTCAACAATCTACTAATCATCAGTACGACGGGTCCGATAGTCACAAGCCATGTGTCCATGACCATCGCTATACTAACATTGCCTGCTCCTGGCATGACAGGATCTGTCTCGTGTGCCCCACACAACTCAACCTGTGTTCTGAGGACATCCTCTAGATGATCTGGTCCCCTTGGACCTCTATGACATCAGTCTAATACTTTCTGCAAAAGACTCCACTGCATGTCAATTAGTGGTGGGTCTCACTGCTAGTGATTGCTCTGCAAGGAAACTCCCCACTAGGATGGCTCTCTATAACACCCCTGCCTGCGTTGGGGTGCTGAGAGAGATCATCGAAGCCATGATCTCTCGCCTGATCCCCTGATCGAAGGTTTGGGCCCTGAAGAATCTGTCCCACACCATATCTGTGGAGTAAAGTGAGGGGTTGGTGAACCTCGCGGAGTACTATGCCAGCGTCATGCTACCCTGTTGTAGATGCATTAGCTCCTCTATCCACTCCGCACATAGGGTTTCTGGGAAAAACTCCGCCCGAAAAAGGCTCTCAAAGTTTTCCTAGATTAGTGTCGCTATTTCATGCACCTGGAGCATTAGGCTCCACCATTTTCCTGCTGATTTCTCAAGGAGAATTGCAGAAAGGATCACCATGAAGTCGGTTGGTGTCCCTTCTAGTCTAAAGACTCTCACAACAGCCTCAAGCCAATCCTCAGTTTCATGCAGGTCCATCTCGCCCCTGAACCTAGGCGGCCTCTGGCGTTGGAACTCTTGCAACGCGCTCAGGAGGGGTGCACTCTCTGCTATTGGGGCTGGAGGCATCGGTGGCTCAATAGGTAGTGGTACCACTGGTGCCTCTGCTGGAAAAGCGCCATGCACCGAGGCCTCATCATTCGGTGGGCTACTCATATGCACAACTCTCGGAACCGTGGTTGTCTATCTGCATGGAGGAATCCTCAAAAGAAACATTTGCGCTATAGTCAATAAGTTATACCTGGTGAGCTAACTCAAGATATCACAAAGAATAACTCTTGAAAACACACACACAGCCTGTGTTTTCATGCACTTAGTCGGAAATCAGAATTCGGGGTAATGGTGTATGGATACATCGGCCCCGCACCAACACTGGACTCATTGAATTGAAAACCACACTCATTAAACTTAACACTATTGCTTCACATAAATGAAAGATCAGAGTCTTGAGTTCTGCGGTAGAACAGACTCCTCTAATTCCAATTTTTCATGACCCATCCCCCAGGACCGGTGCAGTGACTACCCCAAGCCTACCTTCCATAGGCCAGGGGTTGGCGACTAGCATCAAAGGAGTAAATCCCTAAAACTAGGAAAACATTTCCTTAATAATCAGTAAAAACACTCAAATAGAGTACAAAATGGAAGCAAACATTAAGTAAAAACTATATACAAAGGGAGTGTTGTAATGTAAAGGGGCCGGAAATACAAGCCCAACTGCAAAGTACAAGGAAACTGAAAAAAAATACAACTGAAGAAAGGTAAACAACTACTAGATCGTCCACTAGGAATTCCCACTTGATGGTAGGTACAGAAGGCCTCCACAACACTCCACGTCTGTCCATCTCCTCGGAGTACCGTCACGACGTATGTTCCACCTCCAAGTACCGTCCAGTCCTGTCCACTAATCCTCGGTCACCACTATCCGTCGTTTGAAAACAACACAAAAAGATACGGGAAAAACCCATGCAGGGGTGAGTATAACGATAGTCAGTACGGACCCTAAGACTCTTAAGGTCTCTCAAAATCCAACAGGGATAAACCAAAAAGTTTGAAATCAACATATAACCCCACTTAGGTGTATTCCCATACATATACCTAAGTTATCATGTAATCCATCTCAATTATGAGGAAACACAAGAGTTACTGACTCATCTCACATAGGTATACAACTTATGTAGATATAAAGAGATGATCACATATAGCCACTGAATGATTAGAACTATCGGACCAACACATGATCTAGGACCAGCTATTCTATTGGACCAAAAAATGATCCAGGAACATATGTCAGAACTGTCAGACCAACACATGATCTAGGAACAGTCGTCAGAGCTATCTGACCAACACATGATCTAGGACTGTGTATTCTTTCAGACCAACACATGATCTCGGAACAGAAGTCAGAACTGTCAGACTAACACATGATCCCGGAATAGTCGTCAGTGCACTACCAGCCCCTGGGTTTCCACAGAGCACGCCTGATTCTGGAAGGGTCTTCTCCTCAATCCAAGTTCTGACATGTCAACTACCACCAAGGCCCATTAATAAGTATCTCAAAGGTCTATCTTGTCATAGGGGTCTCAACGCAACATGAAGAACGTCAATCAGAATCCCAGTCTGTGAGTTATTAGCTTATTAGTCCTTGGGGACCGGTTGGATTTGCGTATGATCCAACTTGACCATATCTCAACATTAACCTGAAATCCAAGGGGGTATACTCAAAAGGACCATCATGCTCCAAGAAAACTAGTACTGGTGACAGTTCGAAAAACTGTCATCCAGTGCCAATGATAAAACCAAAGGAAGTAAGAGGGTCGGTAATGGGCCTGGGCCCGATCTGACCCAGTCAGACCGAATCGACCCAACCCAGACTGGGCCGACCCAGTCTCGGTCGACTCGGTCAGACCCGCTGGGTCCGACCCATCCCGCTAAGCGGGTCAACCCCCAATGTTCGGCCCGGTTCGCTGGGCCCGACCCAACAGACTGTAGGGGCGGTTCGGCACGAAGGTCGCTGCGTAGGGGGCTCAGCCCAGAGGTCGGGGCCAGTTCGACCAGCACCACATGGGGCGCAGCTTGGGCTGCTCATCCAAGAAAGATGAGCTGGTTCGGCCAGTGATGCCGTGAAGGACGTCGCTGGCCGGTTCGGGTGGTCGGTGTGGCTCGACCGGTTCAGCCGGGAGCCGGGGTGCGGGAAGGCTGGTGGGGCACGCGGGCACTGCGCGGGCAAGCCGCTGGGTGTCAGGTAGGGCATATGTAGGCCACGAGGCACCGTTCAAGGGGAATTTAGAACGATAGGGCACACAGGCAGTGCGTGGGTAGGCAGCAGGGTGCGCGAGCAGCACGTGGGCATGCCGGCGGTGTGCGTGGGTAGGTCAGCGGGACTCGCGGGGAGGCCGGTGGGGGCGCCGGGAAGCACACGGGTAGGCCATGGGTAGGCAGGGCGCTGGCCAGGGGTGGCCGGGTAGGCCAGTTCGGCGCGGCGCGGTCCTGCGCGGGCTGGCGGTTTTCGGCTGGGAACACCGGTGCACTGCGGGGACGACACAGTTCACGAAGGACACGAGTAGCATGAACTTTGTCACTGGAGCCTTCATCGCCTCGTTTCCACTTCATTTCCATGATGAAAAAAACTTCTGAAAGAGAACGACGGAGGGATTTGGGCCATGTTAGTTTGACCCGCACCCTCTGCATTTAGGGATGATAACAATTGGTTAAACAAAGAGGAAGAAAGTTGAACAAAAATTGTTTAAAATACATCAAATCGATTCCTTTTTAAACGAAAATGAGAAGGAAAGGAATAATACTCAATGTAAAATCCCGACATTTGATCATTCCTCGACAATGAAGTCGCGGGAAGATGTCGATGTTGTCATCATTCGTCACATCTGACTTGAATTTCCAATCCATGCTCGTGTGTCGGTTTGTTGAAGATGATGAGGAGGGAAGATCAGTTGAAGATGTCCCATATCGAAGGGGGTTCTGTGGAAGAAAGTCGAGGAAGATCATTCTTTGTTTTCAAATGTGTTATACATTGGGAGCCTTCTCCCAATATTTCTCCCAAGATCCTCCTTTCTCTCTACTCCACCCAAAAATGTAATCATAGCCGAATAATATATTAGGATATAATATGTTTGTTGCCAAAAATTCAATTTGAGTGATTTAATTAAATGAGTTGACACATTTAATTAATGGGGTGGAGTTGGAATAATAATTCAAATTAGAGATTTAAATTTTCTGGCTCCACCTAATTAATGCTTGAGAGGTGGCAAAAATTAGATTAAAGTGGAGTTGGCTCCATTAAGGTGGATACGTTCATGGGTTTTCTCCCCATTTAATGGGGAGTTGAGAAGGTTTTACCCACCTCCATTAATTGGGGGTTATGCCTCGTGTGGTCCCCATGTCATAACCTATCATGGGAGGTTATGCTTGGCTGGGCCCCACCACCATAACCTCTCAAGGGAGGTTAAGGTGTGGTGGTCCCACCTCTACCTCCCATGTGGAGGTTTTAACCACCCAACCTCCACATGGCGGTTAAAAATAAAATAAAGTGAGCTTAATTTATTTTATTACTTCACACGAAAACCCAAAAACTTACTTTTATCCTCGACTCACTACCATCAAAGTTAAAGTCTTCTTAAGTGAATATCAACAATGCATGTTCAACGATGCTCTCAGATTTCAATTACAAGAACCAATTCAAAAGTTATAAAAACCCACTCGTATGTTTACTGAACATACCCGAAAAAAACTTCAGAAATTGATTCCGGGCACACCGGGCCTCAGAATCAAGTGCCGTTAGTTTTCATAGACTTGTAAAATTACCATGTATTTAAGGAAAAATATTTCCACTGAATTTCTGGGTATTTACATGATTGGTATGGATATCAGCTAGAACTAATGGTAATGTGGTCAATTTAAATAATTTTAAATATTTAAACCTTGTTTATCTACTACTTATCAATAGTTTTCTATAATCTGGCACCCACTATTATTAGAATTGATGTTTTTGTAGAAACCATCATTTTCATCATAATGAGTTGGACTTAAACCATGATTTGATCACTATTGAGTACCCAAAAAGACTTCAAGGTTACTGGTTTGGATTAGGGAAAATTCCCTATGTTCGGTGGTTTATGTAAGATCCCAACCTTTAATGCAGTTACGTACTTGTTTAAATTTTGGTTAAACATGTTTTGTTTTGGATAATGAAGTTGTTATTAGGATTATTACATGTTTCAAGGGTATCCTGGGGTTCGGGGCTCGAATGGAAAAGAAGGGGGCCAAATAGTGCATAGCACATGGTTATTACTAACTATTTGACATTCTAAAGAAGTAGTGCAGCCAAAGATCCTCTCAAACAGTGGTTGGGACATGGTCACTACATGGTTTAACAAACTCTATGAGTGCTCCCAAGAGTCTTTGTGACCCTTAAAAAGTGATAATTTCCCATGTTTCCCACATGGTCTAAAATGATTTTTCACTGATGTATGCTCTAATTAAACCCCCTTATAGCTAGGGTGATGAACCAACATCCCCCTTATCCTCCATGGGTGATTCTCCTATGATTCATAGGCATTTGGAATACTATTTAGTGCAATTAAAATATCTAGGTAAGTATTTGACTCACATTCCTTAAATTTCTTAGAAGAGGTTTGGTGTGTTGATTCCTCCCATTCCATATAACTAAATCTATATTTGTCTAGGGTGATCTTAGTCTCAACAGTTGAGGGAGATTTAGTTCAAATCAAGGTTTATTTTTGGAAGAGGATTTACCTCCAAGCATGTGGTAGGTGGTATTAATTCATTTTTCCCATAACATTTACGTTAAATATTTGTATGTGGTTGTACCAATATAAAAATTAATTTTTTTCATTATATAAGGAAAGTTCATTGGTTCTTAATGTGATGTTTGAAAATCATTAAGAACCGCATTGGGTCCATCAACGATTTCTGATAGGATTTAGGGATACCAATAGGGTATACCAAAACCTTAGAAAGGGTGAGTTGAATGGTAAACCTTGAGATAGTGTAATTCAGAAAATGAAAAAGTTATTATGTATTAATTATTTTAAGTGTATGGATAAAAATGGAGTTATTGAAATGTTCATGTGCTTATTTTCTAAAATTCCTAAGGGGCTTTGAAATGGTTTGAATTATTTTTTGGGATTTTATCCAGTTATAGTTTTAAAATTAATAATAGAATAGTTTGAATGTGGGAAAAGATTTAAATGGAGTATTTGGGCTCAAGGAGACATAAAAATTGTTTTTCATTATATATTTCAAATGTTGTTTTGAAATAAGGATATGGATCCGATTTTTGTGAAAATATCTTAATGATTATTTGAAATAGTTGGAAATGGAAATGAAATCATTGGGTCATGGTTTAGTTTTTCAAAGAGTAATACCAATTTTTTAAAGGGTTGTTTTTAAGATCATTTTAAATGAGTATTTTTATTTGTGTGTTATCATGGATTGGGAAATAAAAAATTGATGTTACTAGTTTTTTAGTTGTTAATATAGCATAGGGGGTATTTTATATAATGGTATGTTGTGTTTAATGAGTTATGGTTGTGAAAGGAAATATTGGTTCAAATGAGATAAAGCATATAAATGGTAAATATGTTGAATGTTTAAATAATCATTTTCACAAGGCTTGGTGGTATGTGGTGTATTGGACTTGAGGTTCTAGACCATGGGTCTGGTTAGAGTGAGGATTTAAAACCCACCACTATAAATCTTGGGATAGAGAGTCGGACAGTGTCTCAATTCCCCTAATTAATTCATGGGATATGAATACCTGGACGAAGTCTACAAGGTAAGTGTTAAGTATTGTTAGAGTTATGATGTCGAGAAGAGGCTCTATGATCCTAACTAATTGACCGAGGCTACATTTTTTGGTTGGTCCGGACTAATTATCTAGTCCCCACAATGTATTTTTTGTTTTGGATTTCGTAATGAGGCTATATACTTCCCAAACACAAGGAATTTCCATGGTTTGGGATGTTAGAGAGAGAGAGAGAGAGAGAGGCTATTTTCTTCCCAAACATATAGACGTGGATTGATTGCTTGTAACGCCCCGAGCCCAATTACCCGGAGTCAGTGCATTATTACATAACATTGGCATGATCACAAAAGATCAAGTCTCGAAAGACCAATTAGTTTAGTAGCCTTGGAAACAATATATATATTCATAAAGTTTACATTACATCATAAAATGAAAACTACAACGACATAGTCTCCCTAATCTACACACTTATCCCCTCATACTATCCTTGTAGGTCATTCATAATTTACTTCTTCACATCCTGGGAAAAATAAAACATATAAAAGGGGTTAGCTAAAATGCCCAGTAAGGATAAAAATATAGCAGAAACATTCATAAATAAGAATAAACATTTAAGGCAATGTATATCTAAATAAAAAGCCTTTTAAACTTGAACTTCAACATAGTATGGAAAAAATAAAATGAAATAATGCCATTTACTTATTCACATGGATATTCTACTAATCGAATAATCACATGCAATGTCAATAACCACTTTCATAATGATGGAATGCATAATGCCAGACTATCATAACCACATAGCCAAGGCCTCGTGCCAAGACTACAAATAAGATTTTGTCAAGGCCTTGTGCCAAGACACTAGTTTGTCTCATGAGACCTACTGATGCATCGAGGAGCTATAGCGGGCTCCACCCGTCACTTACAAAGTCCAATGCATTCCTCATATGAAAAGTTTTAAACATAACATAAACATTCGTATTAAAACTAGCATACTAAATGTCAATACTTTATCCACAAACCATGAATTGTATAAAAATAGCACATCCACAGTCAAACATAACTCATTCAATACAATATGAAATATTGTATTGTATCATATTAACCTTAATCGATAATGATGAAGGATATTGACGTAGATGAAAATAATCATCAAAACAATTAGAATGAAATGTCTCCCTTTTTCTAGAAATCATTTAAAAGTCACACTATTTATCAAGAAGCCATTTAAAAATAGATTTTGAATCAAAGTTTCCCATACCACTTTGAAACTTTTAAAAGGAGTTTTAATTTTAAAACTTCAATGTCCATATAAATAAATCCTTAAAACCATTTTTAAAACATGGACATTAATGAGAAAGATTTATAAGAACAAATCTTTAAAACATTTAAAAATGATATTTTAGTTAGAGTTTATAACCAAAAGAGAGTCACATGAATACAAATAATGGAGGTAATAAAAAATTTGTAATATCATCAGAATAAAGGGATTCATGATATACTATGTCAAAGTACATTATATACACCACAAAAAAGTGATTTGGTGTATAACAATAGAGAAGTCTCAATGGAATGTAAATTGAGATGAAATCTCTCATAAAGGCCATATCCTTAGGTTAAGGATAAATCAACGACATAATTATGTGTCACAAATATAAATACACTAAATATGATTGGATATTTAGTGTAAAACTATCAAAGGACATTCACACATATTCTTGTAAAAACAACACCAATGAATTGGATGTTTATCTCAATAAATCGAGATTGGGTAAAAATTACTCTTATCAAGTTCATACCGATGACTTGAGAATTTATCAATGGAGTGATTATGTGTATAAAAAGTATATACACAGAAATAGGAGTGGAAATTATTACATAATCAAATGAATAGTGATTCCACACATAATCTTGGAGTAAAATAATCAATGAAGTATGCCTAAATCCGAATGAGTGGAAATTGAAATTTCAAATTCCCTTATTGATTTGGTAACATAAAAAACATACACCCATGAAAGAAGGATCATACAATGATGATTTAAATATACATGAATTAATGTATATTTCACAGTGAATACAAATATGGGCAGTACACACACCACATGTAATAAATTAGTGGTAAACAATCGAATTCTCACGGAATTAAAAGTGAGATAAGAAACCCCTTACCTTGTAATTTTCCTTGGTTGGGGGTAGGTTAACCTCCTGTATAATGGTGAAATAATTTTTATTAAATTATAAAATAATCATATACATTAATATGATATCATATATGATCTTTTAACATTAATTTGTTAATAATATCTTAATATTATTGTCGTTTCGGGTGTTAACTTACTCATTTTCTTTTATATGTTTTGTTATGTAATCCATGTTAGTTATGGATAGGTTGTATATTAATCATAACCAGAATGATATTAAGTCCTTAAAAATTATTATTAATCTTTAAATGAGAATTAGACTTGAATGGATACGATATAGAATGAATCTCATAGCGTTCGTGGAGAAGGTAGTTCGTACATACACACGAGTGACAATATCATTCTTTTGATGTTAAAATAATATATAATTGGATGGTATATCATATATACAGAATAATTATCATGTTATATTTATTATTTACATGAATTACACATCATTATTATACCTATCCAAATAATAACTTATTGAATGACAATTACACCACGACGTGGGGACGGTAAGCCGTACGTACGCACGTATGGTGACATGCCATCCAAAGGATGGATAGAATACTGAATATGGTTGTTCCATATTTATAATAACATCACAGTATATATAAGATACTGGAGTTATTATTTTATAATAGAAATAAAAAATAAAGAAGAAGTTGAAGAAGAAAGGAACTTGAAAGAGGGTGGTGAAAACATTACCTCTTCTCCGAGTTCTTCCTTTTGATTTGATCAAAAGGGCTCATTAGGTTGTCTTTCTGATCAAACTAAGGCCTCTAGGTTGTATTGAGGGAAGTTTAGAGAGTATTTGTGCAGGGTTTGGCTGATCCAAAAGTCTTTGAATGTGTGAATTAGTGAGAATGGGGAGTGCCCTTTTATAAGAGGGGTGAGGGGCACCTTTGGAAAAGCAAAAAATATTATTTTATAATAAATTAATATTTGGTTTCTAATGGATACAAAGTAGATTATTTAAAGGTTAAGGTGGGGATGGGTCGAAAACCACACAAAAAATAGAATTTAGACAGGTTTGGGTTATTATATTAACCTTATCCTTAAGTATTAACTCTTAGTTAATTGGTTTCACTTTTACAATGTCTCTTTGTATTTTTATATTATATGGATAATAAACTTACTATATACATCCAAGAGACCCACAAGTGGTCCCTTAATGATACAAATATCATTAAATAAGTCTCTTGGCCGAACATAAAATTTTTAGGAATTGAATATAAATTAATAATATAATATTTGTTTTAAAAACTACTTTATGTCAATTTTGACACTATTGGGTATTTTGTTTTTGATAAATTCATAAAAACATTATTACTTAGAACAAAATTTATATAATCAATCCTAATATGTAATATTAACCTATAAAATTAGTGGAATTCATAAAAAGTCTCAAATTACATTTATTTATATATTTATAATATCAATTATTTTAATATTTCATTAATTAGGTAATTACTGCATCACCATTGTATCATAAATAAATTAAATTATTTAATGTCTAAAAATTATAAATAAATTACCATTATGTAGTAAATCTTTTTATCTTTCTAATGAATATTTACAATCGAATTTATCTTATGTATAACCCTATATTAAAATTGTTTTAGTAAATAAACATTGATTTTAACTCTTTTAACTCTTCTTTGAATTAAATAATAATAAATGTCCTAATCTAATACAAGTGGACCTAAATGATAATATTTTACTCCTATGGTTGTTTTTGGTCGAGATACACTTGTCCAATAGAATTAGGACATGTGTTAGGGCAATATTAATATCATTTTTACCCATAATTACCCTATTTAATTTTAACCGTGGTAAATAAAAGTAAAAAGTTACTATTCACCAAAAATTATTTTCATCTCATTGAACCACATTTTACTTCTTGATATTAACCCTGTCTCTCGGATTTTTGAAATTCCACTCACAGAAGCGGTAAAATTAAGTTTTATGAAAAAATCAGTTTTTTAACTACCACTTAGTGGTTTCACTATTCATCAAAAAATGAAAGTTTCTAGAAAAATACCAAAAATTAGGCCTAAGAGATATTTGATATTATGAATTCAAAAATGCTGTCTATTTTACCAAATTAAAAACATATCAGTTGCATTAATTAATTTAAAAATTAATTCCCGTCGTCAAAACAAATAGCGTGTTTTTAAGAGATAATAACTATCAAAAGATTGACACTTGGTTATGTCTGGTTTAAATGGGAAATTACATCCAATGATCAACATTGTATTAAATGGTAAAAATATATTCTAAATATACTTTTAAACCACTGAAATTAATAATTTATCACTATTAATTATTTCGATTAAAAAAGTTATTTTTAATTAAAATGTAGTAATTTTCACTATTCATCAAAATATGAAAGTTATCCGAAAAGTACCAAAATTTCACCCTCATCTAATTTCGATATTACAAATCCAAAAATAAAGTCCATTTTGAATGATAGAATTTATAATATTTCAAAAATTAGGTATTACTATAACAGCTATTTTGATTGGTTATGGTGTGTTAGAATCTCGAAGTTGCGTACAATGCACGCCATTGCATTATTCAAAGGGAAACGTATTGTGGAAGCTTGGGGTGTTACTTTGTCCCCTATATCAATAAATTGCATCCTCACAGTTTTTAAAATTGGTCTTGGGAATGTAATGGAAAGTCCCTCATCAGAAAAAGAGTCAATAAAACTATCACTTTAAAAGAAATGAAGAGAGGTATAAAGGTCACCCAAGATAACCCATACTAGGATTCCATGTAGGAAAACATGGATATGGACGATAAACTAAGTGTTATGTTCTTATGGAGGGGGATAGAAAACATGAGCAGGAGAATGTTAACAATCAGAAAATCACAATCTTGTGTTGGGACAAACGATCCTTAGTCTCCCAGTAGGAAAAGTAAAAAGAAAACATTTTTTGTTTTAAGTTACATTACATAAGGACGAGGAATTCATTTATGATATTGACTAAGAACATAAAGAGATATACTTACTTTTTAAGTAGAGTTTCATTCTTTAATAAATTTTTACCACTAACTCATTTTTTTGAACAATGCGTATTCAAGAAGACTTGGTCACAATGGAAGAGCTAGAATAAAATTCTATAGAAATACATGATCCACGTAGGATAAACTATATATTTACATTGTATTTAGAGATTAATCAAAACCAAAACCATTAGTATATGATCTGATGATCCCCCAAATGGATATTCCATTAGAGAAAAAAACTAATCTTAATTTCTAAAATTAAACCATCAATACCCCGAAGTTAAATAAATACCATTCAAGAATCAATTGTCCTTAAAATCCTTCAATATAATCCAAACCAATATTGAAACCCAAAACGTATAAGAATGTAGTCTTAAATGTTAAATTGTATCTCCAAATGACATTAATTACTCTTAATGTCACATACTTAAAAGTAATTAACCTAAACATTTCCATAAATAACCCAAATCACTATAAATCCACAATAAAAACATAGATAAAAATCCACCATTACTCCTCAAATGAAATTACATACTATTCTATTTTCCTTGGGCATATAGTGTTCAAAACAAAGCGAAGAACTTCCAAAATAACATTTATCACCTAATCACCAAATCATTTTACTATACTAAGGGTATTCATTTGATAAGACATAAGATCCCAAATCAAATTATTATTGATCAATAAAATCATTTAACTAAAAATAATAGTCACACTAACCAGGAACTTCACGTAGTCTAGTGGTAAGCAATAAATCCCAATTTCACTTTGGTTGTGGGTTCGATATCCACAGCTTTGTCCGACGCGACGGTTTGTCACACGGTCTGCATGTTGTCCTTTTTCAAAAACGATATTTTATAACATTACCAAAATGAGATAAATTCCTCAAAATAACCATAACATAATTTAACCACAAATCTTATCTCATACCTTGCATTTTCATCCCAAATTATAATAACTTATAATTTCCTCAAACCCAACGATCATATAAAACCAAATGGTTATTTATAACTATATCCATAAGAGAAAAGATATTTCTTCCTCAAATATCATTCTCACATGGAAAACTGCAGGGTTAAAAATACAATAGAAAATTATTCCAAAGAAAACCCATCAACTAAGAGCACTAATACATTTTAAACATTTCTCCAACCATTTATTTCCTCATAGATACTTCTTTGAACAAGAAAATATCCTATAGAATAGGGTATTCACTCGGGTAATGGTAAGGTCCCCTACATTTATGGAAAATGATTGTAAATGGATTCTTAGGACCATTTTTATCTTCTTCCATAGTACTATTCATTTTTCTTCGGCAATTCTTCACATTATGTCCTTCCTTCCCGCACGTAAAGCATTTCTTTGTCCAATTGAGACACATTCCTGGGTGTCTCCTTCCACATTTCTTGCATGATGGAAATTGAGGATTCCCTTCTCCGTGGTCTCCACTGCTGGAGCTCTTATCATTCATCACCTTTCTCTTATTTGTTGTGTCTGTGAATTGGTTAATATATATTTTGATGATCATATTTTTGGAAAATTTATTTGGAATAAAGATGATATCTGTTACGCCTATCAACAATCCATTTTGTTGCTTATTGCCACCACCGTTCCCACCTTGTACATCATTCTCAAAGTCACTATGACTTCCTTGGAATCCATCCATTGACTAAACCTAGAAAGCATTGTGTGAGTAAAATTAGTCATAAAATCATTTAGAGAATATTATGTCACCATTTTCTTAATTTGAAACACATTAGGATTCACCAAGGTCATTTACTCGCATCATATATATATAATACTTCAAATCGGTTTGTAAAGAAAATGTAAATTATCCTAATCATATCCCCTGGGAGTGTCGTAACCAAGAGTGCATCAAGGCCCGTTGTCGTGCACCAGTTCCCATTCGATTCTAGCTCAAAGCGGTGTTTTCGGGTTTTACTCCTAGGTACATCTGTGCCAGAGCCGCCTCTACCTGCTCGTATGCAGACAGGGATGTATTTCTCGGAAAACTCACAAAATCTCTACAATACCAAAATTCTAGGAAGTTCTTCTATACTAATACTCAAAGTTCATCTTAGGTATACGTGCTCTAATAAGAGTTTATCTGAATCTAGCTTCCATGGTTTGTACTAAACTTCCTCTGATACCAACTATAATGCCCCGACCCCAATTACCCAGAGTCAGTGCATTATTACATAACATTGGCATGATCACAAAAGATTAAGTCTCGAAAGACCGATTAGTTTAGTATCCTTGGAAACACTAGATATATTCATAAAGTTTACATTACATTATAAAATGAAAACTAAAACAACATAGTCTCCATAGTCTACACTCTTATCCCCTCATACTATCCTTGTAGGTCATTCATAATTTACTTCTTCACATCCTGAGAAAAATAAAACATCGAAAAGGGGTGAGCTCAAATTCCCAGTAAGGATAACAATACAGCGAAAACATTCATAAATAAGAATAAACATTTAAGAAAATGTATATCTAAAACAAAAGCCTTTTAAACTTGAACTTCAACATAGTATGGAAAAAATAAAATGAAATAATTCCATTTACTTATTCACATGGATATTCTACTAATCGAATAATCACATGCAATATCAATAACAACTTTCATAATTATGGAATGCATAATGCCAAACTATCATAACCACATAGCCAAGGCCTCATTCCAAGACTACAAATATGATTTTGTCAAGGCCTTGTGCCAACACACTAGTTTGTCTCATGAGACCTACCGATGAATCGAGGAGCTGTAGCGGGCTCCACTCGCCACTTACTAAGTCCAATGCATTCCTCATATGAAAAGTTTTAAACATAACATAAACATTCATATTAAAACTACCATACGAAATGTCAATACTTTATCCACAAACCATGAATGGTATAAAAATAGCACATCCACAGTCGAACATAAATCATTCAATACAATAGGAAGGATTGTATTGTTTCATATTAACCACAATCGAGAATGATGAAGGATATTGACATAGATGAAAATAATCATGAAAACAATTAGAATGAAATGTCTCCCTTTTTATTGAAATCATTTAAAAGTCACACTATTTGTCAAGAATCCATTTAAAAACAGATTTTTGAATCAAAGTGTCCCATACCACTTTGAAACTTTTAAAAGGAGTTTTAATTTTAAAACTTTAATGTCCATATAAATAAATCCTTAAAACCATTTTTAAAACATGGACATTAATGAAGAACATTTAGAAGAATAAGTCTTTAAAACATTTAAAAATGGTATTTTAGTTAGAGTTTATAACCAAATGAGAGACACTTGAATAAAAATAATGGAGGTAATCAAAACTTTTTAATATCATGAGAATAAATGGATTCATGATATACTATGTCAAAGTACATTATATACACCGCATAAAAGTGATTTGGTGTATAATAACAAAGAAGCCTCAATAGAATGTAAATTGAGATGAAATCTCTCATAAAGGCCGTATCCTTAGGTTATGGATAAATCAACGACATAATTATGTGTGACAAATATAAATACACTAAATATTATTGGATATTTAGTGTAAAACTATCAAATGACATTCACACATATTCTTGTAAAAACAACACCAATGAATTGGATGTTTATCTCAACAAATCGAGATTGAGTAAAAATTACTCTTATCAAGTTCGTACCGATGACTTGGGAATTTATCAATAGAGTGATTATGTGTATAAAAATTATATCCACAGAACGGGGAGTGGAAATTATGAAATAATCAAATGAATAGTGATTCTACACATAATCTTGGAGTAAAATAATCAATGAAGTATGTGTATAGCCGAATGAGTGGAAATTGAACTTCCAAATTCCCTTATTGATTTGGTAACATAAAAAAAATACACCCATGAAAGAAGGATCATACAATGACGATGTAAATATACATGAATTAATGTATATTACACAATGAATACAAACATGGGCAGTACACACACCACATGTAATAAATTAGTGGTGAACAATGGAATTCTCACAGAATTAAAAGTGAGATAAGAAACACCTTACCTTGTACTTTTCCTTGTTTGGGGGTAGGTTAACCTCCTGTATAATGGTGAAATAATTTTTATTAAATTATAAAAGAATAATATACATTAATATGATATCATATATGATCTTTTAACACTGCTTTGTTAATAATATCTTAATATTATTGTCGTTTCGGGTGTTAACTTACTCATTTTCTTTTATATGTTTTGTTATGTAAGCCGTGTTTGTTATGGATAGGATGTATCTTATTCATAACAATAATTATATTAAGTCCTTAAACATTATTATTAATCTTTAAATGAGAGTTAAGCTTGAATGAATACGAAGGAGTATGAATCTTATCACGTTCGTGGAGACGGTAGTCCGTACATACGCACGAGCGACAATATCATTCTTTCGATGTTAAAATAATATATAATTGGATGGTATATAGTATAGACAGAATAATTATCATGTTATATTTATTATTTACATGAATTACACATCATTATTATACCCATCCAAATAATAATTTATTGAATGACAATTACACCACGACGTGGAGACGATAAGCTGTACGTATGCACGTATGGTGACATGCCATTCAAAGGATGGATTGAATACTGAATATGGTAGTACCATATTTATAACAACATAAAAATATATAGAAGATATTGGAGTTATTATTTTAGAATAGAAATAACAAGGAAAGAAGAAGTTGATGAAGAAAGGAACTTGAAAGAGGGTGGTGAAAACATTACCTCTTCTTCGGGTTCTTCCTTTTGATTTGATCAAAAGAGCTCATTAGGTTGTCTTTCTGATCAAAATAATGCCTCTATGTTGTAGTGAGGGAATTTTATAGAGTATTTGGGCAGGGTTTGACCAAGCCAAAAGGCCTTGAATGTGTGAATTAGTGAGAAGGGGTGTTCCCTTTTATAAGATGGGTTAGGGGAACCTTTGGAAAAGCTAAAAATATTATTTTATAATAAATTCATAATTGGTTTCTAATGGCTCAAAAGTGGATTATATAAAGGTTAAGGTGTGGATGGGTCTAAAACCACTCAAAAAATATAATTTAGACAGGTTTGGGATATTATATTAACCTTATCTTTAAGTATTAACTCTTAGTTATTTGGTTTCACTTTTACAATGTCTCTTTGGATTTTTATATTATATGGTTAATAAACTTACTATATACATTCAAGAGACCCCCATGTGGTCCATTAATGATACACCTATCATGAAATAAGTCTTTTGGCCGAACCTTAGATTTTTAGGAATTTAATATAAACTAATAATATAATATTTGTTTTAAAAACTCCTTTATGACAATTTTGACACTATTGGGTATTTCGTTTTTGATAAATTAATAATATCATTATTACATCGAAAAAAATTTATATAATCAATCATAATATTTCATATTAACCTATAAAATTAGTGGAATTCATAAAAAGTCTCAAATTACATTTATGTTTATATTTATAATATCAATTATGTTAATATTTCATTAATTAGGTAATTACTGCATCACCGTTGTATCATATTTAAATTAAATTATTTAATGTTTTAAAATTATAAATAAAATACCATTATGTAGGAAATATTTTTATATTTCTAATGAATATTTATAATCGAATTTATCTTATGTATAACCCTATATTAAAAGTGTTTTAATAAATAGACATTGATTTTAACTCTTTTAACTCTTCTTTGAATTAAATAATAATAAATGTCCTAATCTAATAAAAGTGGTCCTAAATGATAATATTTTACTCCTAAGGTTGTTTTTGTTCGAGATAAACTTGTCCAATAGAATTAAGACATGTGTTAGGGTAATATTAATATCATTTTTTCCCTTAATTGCCCTATTTACTTTTAACCGTGGTAAATAAAAGTAAAAAGTTACTATTCACCAAAAATTATTTTCATCTCATTGAACCAAATTTTACTCCTTGATATTAACAGTGTCTCTCGGATTTTTGATATTCCACTCACAGAAGCGGTAAAATTAAGTTTTATGAAAAAATCAGTTTTTTAACTACCACTTAGGGGTTTCACTATTCATCAAAAAATGAAAGATACCAGAAAAATACCAAAAATTAGGCCTAAGCTATATTTGATATTATGAATTCAAAAATGATTTCTATTTTACCAAATTCAAAACATATCAGTTGCATTAATTAATTTAAAAATTAATTGTCGTCGTCAAAACAAATAGCGTGTTTTTAAGAGATAATAACTATCAAAAGATTGACACGTGTTTATGTCTAGTTTAAATGTGAAATTACATCCAATGACCAAAATTGTATTAAATGGTAAAAATATAATCTAAATAAACTTTAAAACCACTCAAATTAATAATTTATTACTATTAATTATTTCGATTAAAAAAGTTGTTTTTAATTAAAATTTAGTAATTTTCACTATTCATCAAAATATGAAAGTTTTCCGAAATGTACCAAAATTTCTTCCTAAGAAAATTTCGATATTACAAATCCAAAAATGAAGTCCATTTCGAAAGAATAAATTTAAAAAATTTCAAAAATTAGGTATTACTATAACGGCTAGTTTGATTGGTTGTGGTGTGTTAGAATCTCGAAGTTGCGTACAATGCACGTCATTTCATTATTCAAAGGGAAATGTACAGTGGAAGCTTGGGGTGTTACATTGCTGGAATGAGGGTCTAGAGTATATTATTGTTTTGTTTTTATTAGTGAGTTCCCCTTGTGATTAGAAGTATATTACCCCTAGGTTGTGTCTTTATATCATGGTTTTACTAGAGATATTCTAATTATTTGTTTTACCATATATAATTTTAAAGATATATTTTTTGATTAATATTTAGTAAAATATGAGATATATTTCGTTGGTTTCCTAGTTTACTTATTTAACTTTTATCATCGACATACACTATTGGAAAAAATGGTTATTTCATTAGACATCGTTATTGGTGGCCTACAGAGTTGTACTCACACCCTGCTCAGGACATCCTGGCATGCGGGTACCTGAGTAGATGATACTTTTTTCTCCTAAAACATAGAGTAGGGACTTGGGGTTTGGTTTGTGCATGGGAATATTTTTTGGATCATGGGAGTTCAGAAATGGTTTGGGGTTCGTGTATGTGTCCAATATTTTTTGGTAGTTTGGGTTTTTGATTTTATTTGTTTTAATTTTTTACTTTTAGTGTATCCATCGCATGTATATAGTATGTACTACACGGTTACATTTTTTATTTTTCTGTATGTGGTCCACTTATGGTTCCGACTGGGTTTTCTATATGTTGATATTATTTCAACTGTGGTATTATTCTGATAAGTGGTTATAGTCTCCCCAACTTATCTTTATAGACCTACACTACTAGTTAAAACACTCTAGAATATGGGAAGATGTGAATAAGGTTCTACAATGACCCAACTTGGGGAACTTTTTCACCGGGTACTAGGAATATGATGTTAAAAAGTAGTAACAAAGTAGTGTCTTTTTTCTTAATGTTTGGGTCATGGATGACAAGATACTAAGATCTTGTTGGGACTTAGTAATGAGCTTGTGCTAAGGTGCCTATATCCTCCTATATGAGGGAAAACCTAGGTTTCATTGGGTAGGAATTGATGTTTTGTTTTTTTCTCTTATGGTTGGTTGATACTTCCTCCTTGGGTGGTGCACTTGGATGTGATACTATTCATTTATGAGGTTTTTCTCTTGTCCATGTATGGAAAGAGAGGGTGTGTGAGTTCATACATCTTTATTGGATCATTGGAGTGATAAGTCATCTATATGATTTTTTCTATTGATAATTCGTTGGGATGGAAATTTTAACACTGTGATTTATTACAGTGGTTTAAGATTGTTCATCTCTCTTGGAAATGGGAGTTAATTATTATTATTTTGATAAATGAATTTGAATAAAGCTTTCATTTTTTAAATTATGTGTTATTAATTTTTTTAATGCCAATATGCATGGTTTTTGAAATGAAATAATTTGAAAATTGAATCCATGGGTTTTATATGGTAACTTTAAATTAATAAGGGAAATTGGAAAATGATTGATGTTTTTGGGAAACCAGTGTTGGGTATCCCTTTTGTTGGTATTTGACCCTATGTATGGGAGGTTTTGGCAGTGGGAGTGCCCTAGTCTTGAGATCCTGGGTTATGGGATGTGAGACTATAATGGATTTTGTTATGCTGGATAATGGAATGTTTCATGTGGTGTATTTTTAGGTTGTTACATTGAATTTTTTAAATGAAATATGATAATGGGTATGTGGAAACTCTTGTGGGTTGAGAACTTTTGAGTGTTTTTTGGACCATAGAGTGGGTGTTTGGATCAGTGTTCTGATGTATGTGTGTGGGTTTCATTAGTGTTTGAACACAAGTAAATGGGTTTTTTATGTGTCATAAGTCATGTTATTTGAATGATGATAAGATATCCTCCCATTACCAGCAAGTTGTTTGTGGTTTTATGTCTATCTATTAGAGGTAGGGCCAATGGATTTCTTAGGTGTGACTCTAGTTTCTGGATTTGGTTCCTTTTGATATACAAGGGTGACCCATGAGAAGAATCTGTTGGGTTTTGATTGTATTTATGTGCATGAGGCACATGTTGAAGCGTTGATATTTTATATTTGCATTCATAGATTTATCTCTAGTATTGGTTTGGCCTATAAGTCTAACTGAAAAATCAATGATTTTGGAGATGTGAATCAAGTTGTGGCTATCAGTCAACAATCTGTTGAGAATTGTTGGTATCCTTGGGGGGGGGGGGTTATCCCAGTGTTGTGGGTTCCTTCGAATAAGAAGAATGTGTGGTTGATTCAGAGTTTTGATCAATTCACTATGGGATCCTTCAAAATTTATGTAAAAGTTAACATTTATGCCTTATTATATCTTCAGGGAAGAACTTTAGTTATTACATTTGGTTTTAAAGGAATTTGTGAAGTGCTTGATCATTCAAAGATCTAACCATGTGGTTTTAATGGTGTTTGATGTGGAAATTAATCTTGATTTGGGGAAGACAATAAAATTTCAACCAAAGCACTGATGGACACTTTTGTTATGGAGGTGACACCCAGGGTGAGTGTGGTTCTGTGGTTGGTCTTGGATGTATGAATGGTTTGGTTATTGGATGAGTTGTTGAGAAATCAATGAGTCTGACGAGGCTGATAAAGGGGGGTCCCTTTATCAGCGCTCAAAAAAGCACTGATAAAGGCACCCCTTAATCAGCACTTGTTTAGTAGTGCTGATAAAGGGCCCCCCATTATCAGCGCTTTATTAGTAGCGCTGATAAAGGGTCGGCTTCAAAAAAAAATTTAAAAATATATTAATATATTAATATATAAATATAGTTATATAGTTATATAAATATAATATATAATTTTTAAATATATTTTAGATAAGTATAATTGTACATTTACACTTATTATACTTAATATATAAGATATTTAGTGAAAACGACTTCTTAAAAAATTAAAAAAATATTTTTAACTAATATTTTGATAATAATTATTGAGTAATAGTCATTTAATAACAATTTGAGGACTAAAAAAATTAAAAAAATTAAAAAAAGATCCAAAATATGTCGAAAACGCAACTCAAACTTCAAACGGCCATAACATTTAATCCGGGTGTCCGTTTGAGCTCTACCACATATCAAATCAAAGCCTGCGATGAGATCTACGTCTTTGTGACCTGGGGGACCCCAATCAAGCGTTTTTAGAGGCCAAAAGAGGCCTAGAAGGCCTCCAAAACTGAGTTTTTTGTCGGGGTACCCAGATTTTTTAACATTTTGTGGATTTTCAAACTCGTTTAAGGTGGTATTATTGGATTTTCTTGGTGGGGACTGAATTTATTTCAAGGTATTACATTCATATTGATATTATTTATTTGAAATTTCATCCTTTTTTATAATGAACTACTATTTATAATCAAATATATAACTATATGTACATATTTTTTATATATTCGCACCTAAAAATTAAATTTTTTAAATAAATAATTAAACATATTTACATATAAAATATATTAGCTTTATCTAAATAATAACTAATATCCAGTTTATTTGAAATACCAATATATGAATATTTATATACCTATATATTAATCTAACAATATATATATATTAATCTAACTATATATATATTAATCTAATAACTATATATATATTAATATAACTACATATATATATATTAGTATTACTATAAATATATATATTAATATCACTATAAATATATATATTAATATCACCATAAATATATATATTAATATCACTATATATATATTAATATAACTATATAAATATATATTCATATAACTATATATATGTTAATATAACTATATATAAGTTAATATAACTATATATATGTTAATATAACTATATATATGTTAATATAACTATATATATATATTAATATAAATATATATTACTATACGAATAAATATAACTAAATATATATATATATATATATATATATAGATATATATTAATACCACTATATATATATTAATATTAATATATATATTATAATATAACAATATAACTATATATTATAATATAACTATATATATATTAATATAAATATATATTACTATATGAATAAATATAACTAAATATATAAATATATATATAGAGATATCATGAATTGGAAAGCAATTCAAAATAGAGTAGTGGTAAGGGCTTAAGCGCACAGGGGGGAGGTCTCGAGTTCAAATCCTGGTGGAGGAAGGGGTGCGCACGCATGGGGAATATTGGAGCAAGCACTGTTAAAGGGTGGAGGTGGGTGCGTGGGGTGCGTGGGGTGTTGTATAGGGGTCGAAAAGCGCTGTAAAATGGGGGATACAAGTGCTATAAAAGCCCACCCCGATTGGCAGTATTTTTTAATTTTTTTAATTTTTTTTAAATGTTTTTAAATGTTTTTAATTTTTTTAACTTTTATCAGCGCTGATATAGGACCCCTTTATCAGCGCTAAAAAATGAGCTGATAAAGGGGTACTTTTATCAGTGCTTTTTTTAGCGCTGATAAAGGGGTCCTTTGTAACGACCCAAAATTTCATTAATGGAAAATCCCTCTTGATCCAGTTAAATGTTTTTTTATGTTTTTATATGATGTCAACTTCTTTAGTTTAACGTTAAGATTTGTGACCGTTACTTTTATAGCCGTTGAACAGTGATCATCTGGGTAGTTTAAATATAAGGCTTTAACGAACCAATTTTCTACTCAGACAAAGGAAGCGATGGCCTCATCCAGTAGAATTGCCCCTTACGAAGCCCATTTGTCGGAGCTCGGTAAAGAGGTGGCGTCTTTGGGCTTTGCCCTTGACCAAGCCCAATCTGAGCTTCATCAAGTCAAGCTCGAACGTGATCGTCTACGGGAAAAATGGAAGTTGATAGAGATTACCACTCGAGCGATGTTATCCGAGCAGCCCCAAGAGTCTGTCACCATCGCGCACCTTACCCTTAGGTCTTATGCGGCTATTTTAAGGGGTTATGTAACAAATAAGTAGAACCATGTTCATGTACATTATTTTTTTTATATATAATAATGAATATAATTTCTAGTCATTTTTGATACTTTGTAATTAGTTTTTAAAGTACAAATGGTGTTTTTAGTTATTATTTAATTAAGAATTATATTTTATTAAATTAAAGGATTTTTGAATTAAATAATATTTTAATAAAATATTATTATTAATATTAAATTAATTAAATATAAATGATCTTATAATTTTATGAATGCAATTAAAATTTTTATTAAGGTTTGAAAGCCATTTCTGTCAAAACCCGTGAATTTTTTTATAAATGTCGGTTTTTATTTTAAAAGTGAAAATTCACATATTTAGAATATTATTTAGATAAAATAAGTATTATTTTTGGAATCAGGACGTCGAAATTATCCAACGGTGAATTTTTCATAATTTTCTGAGACAGTCAAATTTTTAGGTAAAAATTAAATACCATTTAAATATATAATGTGTTTTATGACATCATAATGACCCAATGGTGATGTAATAAAATACCATAATCCTTAGTTTCGGCCAATATATGTTTTATCATTAAAATAATGAGGTTTTGGGTTTGTTTGAATCACTTTTCAAAGCATTAATGGAGCCCTCAAGACTTATTCAACACTTAGCCTTTTTAAATTAATTTCCATGGGAGTGTGACTCACCTCCACATAAGCAACCCTAATTTTTTAATAAGTTCGGACCTTGGCCTTATAAAATATTATTTTCCTCTCTCCTTTTCCAGAAACCATGGGCAAATACCATGGGATGGTTTGTGGTTTGGATTATTTTAATATAAGGGGTCCCAAACCTAAATAATAAAGAATTCTCTCACCTTTCCTATATAAACCCACCCAAGCTCCCACTTCCTCCTCACTCAAAGCCCTTGAAGTTCGTCCAACCTCTGCCCTACTCTCTCTAGAATCCTCTCAAGGTGCCCCAAGCTCCCAAGAAGCCTCTCACAAGCCTCTCTCTAGCCTTTGGAAGCACACTTCCAAGTAAGGGTTTTTCTTCCTTTCTCATTTTTGTCAATTTTCTTTAAGTTGTATTGCCTTTTTAATTTCAATTATGAATGTTGGGGTATGGTTTAGCACCTCCCCCATACTGCCCTCTTATTGTTTGAATGATGGGAGACCCCTTTCTCTCTCATTAAATGCCTCCCATGTACACCCGTTACTATGCCGAAATTCCGAAAGGAGCTTCTCTCTCTTCTTTTATATTCAAGCAATACTTTTGTATCATGAATCTAAATTCCATTTCTATTGTTGGGACATGTATATATATGATCTCCTTACTGTCCATTACATGTAAATATGATGAGGAACCCCTTTCTCTCTCATTAAATGCCTCCCATGTACACCCGTTACTATGCCGAAATTCCGAAAGGAGCTTCTCTCTCTTCTTTTATATTCAAGCAATACTTTTGTATCATGAATCTAAATTCCATTTCTATTGTTGGGACATGTATATATATGATCTCCTTACTGTCCATTACATGTAAATATGATGAGGAACCCCTTTCTCTCTCATCAACCTTTTTATGAATTCTTATGTCACGCCGTTACGCCGCCGAAATCGCACCGATTTTCTAAGCCAATGTCTTTGTGTAGTGAATACCATGCCCATTTCTCCATCAAGGGTATTCACCTTTATGCACATTTACTTATTGATTGTAAAGCTTCATGTATGAATTCCACATTCCTTTATCGTGGAATAAATGATTATGTTTTATGAATCCATGTTTTATGATCCATGTGGCACACTTATGCATGAAATGAAATGTTTAAGAAGGGTGCGCCCTAATAGCGCTCCAATGCATTGGGTAAGGTATAGTATCATGATACGTCATGTGCAATGAGTGTTGACTCATGCTAATTCAAGTGCAACGAGGGTTTACTCGTGCTTCAAGTGCAATGAGGGTTTACTCATGCTCCATGTGCAATGAGCCTTGGCTCATGCTAATTCAATGTTAAGTGTTGTTGCCACATTTCCATGTTATGATTATCATGCTTTATCATGCCTTTATGTTCATGTCTCTCTCTTATGCTCTATTGATATTCCTATTGCCTAACATGTATTGTACTCCTCATGTTATTCATTATGTACTCCCTTACTGGGCTTTATAGCTCACCCTTTTCTTATGCATGTCCTCAGGTTATCCCATGCAATGCTAAGTACGAAGGAATGTAGTGGTCATGTAAAGGAAGTTTTCAATAAGGATGTTGTATTTCAAGTTTAAAGTTTTTATGTAATGATCCTAAGCCCCAAAGACACTAAACCTCTCGATCTTCTTTGTTGTATCAAGTGAAGTTTTATGTAATAAAGCATGTTTAATTTGTAATAAAAAGCAGGGTTGTCATAGTTGGTATCAGAGGATAGGTTTAGTTATTTTTGGGATTCGGAAACCCTAGTAAAGCCTTAGATACAAGACTAATCATAATAAAAACATCCCTAAGTTTTGGTAAATACTAAGTAAGTGGTTTATCAAACAAATACATCCCTGTCTGGATACGAGCAGGTAGAGGCGGCTCTGGCACAGATGTATCCTAGGGGTAAAACCCGAAAACACCGCTTTGAGCTAGACTCGAACGGGAACTGGTGCACGACAACGGGCCTTGCTGCACTCTTGGTTATGACACTCCCGGGGGATATGTTTTGATAAATTCGCAATCTTAGTATGAACCCTTATTAAGGGAAAAATTCCCCTAAGAATATATGTTAGAAGGAAGATCATGAAAAGCCTGGATTGAATCCTATAGACTCATGAGTTAAAGAGATTAAAGTTTATTTATAAGTCATCAACTTTTGTCTTTGGATTACCCTTTATGTGTTACCCCTAACTTTCCTTTTATTCCAGCCAATGGCCGGTAATAGGAGAACTCGGGCTAACAACCGTTGTGAAGATCAGTGTGAGGATTGTACTAATGAGATGCCCAATCCGATGGGAGCGGGAATCGCGAACTTTGTCACGCTTCTCTCTCAGCTAACTCAAGTTTTGAATAGAAACACTGGTCAAGAGGAACGTTCAACCCCCCCTAAGAAAGAACAAGTCGCTATTGAAAGCTTCATGAGACAAAGGCCTCCTACTTTTAGTGGATCATCTGATCCCACGATCGCTGAACAATGGATCAACTCCATTGAGAAGATATTCTCCATCCTCCAATGCTCTGAAAAAGAGAAGGTTCTCCTGGCGGCTTATCGTATGGAGGGTGAAGCTGATCAATGGTGGACGTTGATCAAAAATACGAAGCCTGAGGAGGAGATCGAGGCTTTGGAATGGAAGGTATTCCGGAAGATGTTTTTCGATAAATATTTTCCACGCACCCTCCGTCTTAAGATGGAAAGGGACTTCTTTTCCCTCAAGCAGAAAGATGAGGAATCTGTGGGAGCGTACGAGGCAAACTTCACAAGGCTTGCACGATACGCTTCCGGCTTTGTCGTTACCCCCGAATGCAAGGTTGACCGCTTCTTTGGTGGGCTGAAGCCTAGCTTGCGGAAAGCATTAGCGATCCGTGACTTTGACAGCTATGAGGAGATTGTCCGATGTGCCCTTAAGGTTGAAATGGAGATCGGAGAATCACAGGGGTATCATGGGGACAAGAAGCGGAAGGTGGACTTCAATGCTGGTGGTCCGATGGATAAATCCAACGGCGCTAAGAAATTCCAGCACCCCACTTGCCAAAAGTGTGGAAAGAAGCACCCTGGGAATTGCCTTAGGGGGACAAGAAAATGCTTCAAGTGTGGAAGAGAAGGGCACCTAGCTATTAACTGTCAGCAAGAAGGACCCGCGGCTGCGACGGAGGGGCGGAACGCTCCGTTCGAACCTCAACGCATTGTTCAATGCTTCAAATGCAAAGAACCGGGTCATTTTGCGAATCAGTGCCCTAATCCAAGGGTTATCGGAGGCAATCAACAACCTCCGAGACAGCAAGGAAGAGCTTTTGCCATCACTTCTGCCGAAGTGAACCCCGACAACGAAGTGGTGACAGGTACGCTAGTTATTCATTCAAGAATAGTGAACGTACTTTTTGATTCAGGTTCTATGCATTCTTTTATATCTAAAAGGTTTAGTAGAACAATCCCTGCACCACCACAAATCATGGAAGTAAAGATGTCGGTGAGTACGGCAAATGGGGCAATCATTGCATCCCATGAGTATAAGTCCTCCCCTGTTATATTATGTGGATTGAATTTCCCGGCGAACCTCGTCATACTTCCTTTGGTGGAATTTGATGCAATTCTTGGCATGGATTGGCTTTCCTTATATAGAGCCAACATAAATTGTCGGGAGAGGGAAATCACACTCCATATGGAGAATCGACCCCCGATTCTTTACAAGTGTCAGGAGGAAGATGAATCTCCTTTAGCTCCATCATCTCAAGCATGGATATTACTGCCTTATGAGCACGCATATCTGGCTCAGATGATTGAGTCCAAGGAAGAAACCACCCTTGAAGTAATGCCTATTGTGAGGGAATTCGCTGAAGTATTTCCCGAGGAACTTCCTGGTCTTCCTCCAAGAAGAGATGTTGAGTTCTCAATTGAACTTATACCTGGGGCGCTACCAATATCCAAGACTCCATATAGAATGGCTGTTGTTGAGCTTGAAGAGCTGAAGAAACAACTACAGGAGAATCTGGATAAAGGGTTTATACGCCCAAGTGCATCACCATGGGGTGCACCAGTCCTCTTCGTCAAGAAGAAGGATGGGTCAATGCGGCTTTGCATCGATTATCGTGAACTTAACAAAATCACGATAAAGAACAAGTATCCTCTCCCAAGAATCGATGACTTGTTTGATCAGCTGCGTGGAGCACAATACTTCTCCAAGGTCGACTTGCGGTCGGGATATTATCAAGTAAGGGTGAAGAAGGAAGATATCCCCAAGACTGCTTTTCGTACAAGGTACGGGCACTATGAATTCATAGTAATGCCTTTTGGACTCACCAATGCTCCAGCAATATTCATGGACTTGATGAATAGAGTCTTTAGAGATTACCTAGATAAATTTGTGGTAGTCTTTATAGATGATATTCTAATATACTCCAAAACCAAGGAGGACCATGAGGAGCATTTAAGAACTGTACTGGAGACTTTGCGCAAGGAGAAGCTCTATGCCAAGTACAGCAAGTGTGAGTTCTGGTTGAAGGAGGTCTCATTCTTGGGCCATATCATCACAAGCAATGGGATATCTGTGGACCCCTCCAAAACAGATGCAATTGAGGGATGGCCGAGGCCAACATCGGTAACTGATATCCGTAGCTTCTTGGGGTTAGCTGGATATTATCGACGATTTGTGAGAAACTTCTCACGATTGTCCAACCCTCTTACCAAGCTAATTCGAAAGGGAGTAAAGTTTGCTTGGAGTGATGAATGCGAAGAAAGCTTCAAGGAGTTGAAAAGGAGGCTTATCACTGCACCTGTGCTCACTTTACCCACAAGTGGGGAGCTTTTTGTGGTATTCAGTGATGCTTCGAAGAAGGGCTTAGGATGTGTGCTGATGCAGAATGATAAAGTGATATCCTATGCCTCAAGACAGTTGAAAATCCATGAGCGAAACTATCCAACGCATGATCTGGAGTTGGCGGCGGTGATCTTTGCCTTGAAAATATGGCGGCATTATCTCTATGGGGAGAAATGTGAGATATATACTGACCACAAGAGTCTTAAATATATATTCACACAGAAAGAGCTTAATATGCGCCAGAGAAGATGGATAGAGCTCATAAAGGATTATGACTGTTCAATACATTACCACCCTGGGAAGGCGAACAAGGTGGCGGATGCCCTAAGTAGAAAGGATCCAACAATTCTATCAATGATGAGAATTGAGAAGGATCCAATCTTCTTAGACTTGATGAAGATGGACGTGGGAATCATAAAGAAGGGAACACCATCAATCCTTTCACAAATGATTGCTTAACCATCTCTTTTGGAAAGGTTAAAGGATGCTCAAAGGGATGATGCGAGAATCCAAGAAAAAGTGGAAGCTATCAAAAAGGGAAAATCCTCAGAGTTTAATGTTAATGAAGAAGGTATTGTGCGGTTTGGGAAAAGACTATGTGTCCCATCATGTTCGGAGCTGAAGAAGGAACTTTTGGATGATGCACATAGTTCAAATTTCTCTATTCACCCAGGGAGCACAAAGATGTATCGAGATCTCCGAGAAAACTTTTTGTGGGATAATATGAAGAAGGAGATCGCCGAATATACATCAAAGTGCCTGGTGTGTCAGCAAGTGAAGGCAGAGAGGCAGAAGTCTAAGGGGATGATGCAACCATTGCCCATACCAGAATGGAAATGGGAGAACATCACCATGGACTTCGTCACTGGACTTCCAAGGACATCCAAAAGCAACAATGCAATCTGGGTTATTGTGGATCGTCTTACAAAGACTGCACACTTCATTGCTATTCGAGAGGATTTTTCTTTGGATCAACTGGCACGGATATATATCAGGGAAGTGGTACGGTTGCATGGAGTACCACTATCTATTGTGTCGGACCGAGATCCAAGATTTACCTCTAAGTTTTGGAAGAGTCTTCAACATGCTCTGAATACTGAACTGAACTTCAGTACGGCCTATCATCCTCAAACTGATGGCCAATCCGAGCGGACTATCCAAACACTTGAGGATATGTTGAGAGCGTGCTTAATGGACTTTAAAGGAGGATGGGATCAACATCTTCCCCTAGTTGAGTTCTCTTATAATAATAGTTTCCACTCGAGCATCCAAATGGCACCATATGAAGCCCTGTATGGGAAAAGGTGTAGAACACCGGCATGTTGGGATGAGGTCGGTGAACGTAAGCTGCTTGGACCAGAAATGGTCGAAGAAATGGTGGAGAAGGTGAAAACCATTCAGCAGCATATCAAGGCAGCCCAAAGTCGACAGAAGAGTTATGCAGATAATCGTCGACGAGACCTTGAGTTTAAAGTCGGAGACATGGTGTTTTTACGCATATCTCCGTGGAAGAAGGTCATGAGGTTTGGAAAGAAAGGGAAGTTAAGTCCAAGGTACATTGGCCCATTCGAAATTCTTGATCGTGTTGGGGCTGTGGCCTATCGACTAGCACTTCCACCTACTATGGCCAAGGTGCATGATGTCTTCCATGTATCCCTCTTAAGGAAGTACATACCAGACCCTTCACATGTACTCTCTTCCGAGGTGGTACAATTAGAAGACG
Organism: Viscum album; assembly: GCA_963277665.1. NCBI lineage: Eukaryota > Viridiplantae > Streptophyta > Magnoliopsida > Santalales > Viscaceae > Viscum > Viscum album. The sequence goes on from OY728128.1 coordinate 530,737,660, forward strand.
ATCTTTCTTATGAGGAGCAACCAGTGAAGATCTTAGATCGTAGAGAAAAAGTTCTACGAAATAAGACAATGCCCCTCGTCAAGGTGTTGTGGAGAAACCACAAGTTTGAAGAAGCAACTTGGGAGTCGGAGGATATGATGAAGCTAAGTTACCCACATTTGTTTTAGTGTGGGAAAAGGAAAATTTCGAGGGAGAAATTTCTTAAGGGGGGAATGTTGTAACGACCCAAAATTTCATTAATGGAAAATCCCTCTTGATCCAGTTAAATGTTTCTTTATGTTTTTATATGATGTCAACTTCTTTAGTTTAACGTTAAGATTTGTGACCGTTACTTTTATAGCCGTTGAACAGTGATCATCTGGGTAGTTTAAATATAAGGCTTTAACGAACCAATTTTCTACTCAGACAAAGGAAGCGATGGCCTCATCCAGTAGAATTGCCCCTTACGAAGCCCATTTGTCGGAGCTCGGTAAAGAGGTGGCGTCTTTGGGCTTTGCCCTTGACCAAGCCCAAGCTGAGCTTCATCAAGTCAAGCTCGAACGTGATCGTCTACGGGAAAAATGGAAGTTGATAGAGATTACCACTCGAGCGATGTTATCCGAGCAGCCCCAAGAGTCTGTCACCATCGCGCACCTTACCCTTAGGTCTTATGCGGCTATTTTAAGGGGTTATGTAACAAATAAGTAGAACCATGTTCATGTACATTATTTTTTTTATATATAATAATGAATATAATTTCTAGTCATTTTTGATACTTTGTAATTAGTTTTTAAAGTACAAATGGTGTTTTTAGTTATTATTTAATTAAGAATTATATTTTATTAAATTAAAGGATTTTTGAATTAAATAATATTTTAATAAAATATTATTATTAATATTAAATTAATTAAATATAAATGATCTTATAATTTTATGAATGCAATTAAAATTTTTATTAAGGTTTGAAAGCCATTTCTGTCAAAACCCGTGAATTTTTTTATAAATGTCGGTTTTTATTTTAAAAGTGAAAATTCACATATTTAGAAAATTATTTAGATAAAATAAGTATTATTTTTGGAATCAGGACGTCGAAATTATCCAACGGTGAATTTTTCATAATTTTCTGAGACAGTCAAATTTTTGGGTAAAAATTAAATACCATTTAAATATATAATGTGTTTTATGACATCATAATGACCCAATGGTGATGTAATAAAATACCATAATCCTTAGTTTCGGCCAATATATGTTTTATCATTAAAATAATGAGGTTTTGGGTTTGTTTGACTCACTTTTCAAAGCATTAATGGAGCCCTCAAGACTTATTCAACACTTTGCCTTTTTAAATTAATTTCCATGGGAGTGTGACTCACCTCCACATAAGCAACCCTAATTTTTTAATAAGTTCGGACCTTGGCCTTATAAAATATTATTTTCCTCTCTCCTTTTCCAGAAACCATGGGCAAATACCATGGGATGGTTTTTGGTTTGGATTATTTTAATATAAGGGGTCCCAAACCTAAATAATAAAGAATTCTCTCACCTTTCCTATATAAACCCACCCAAGCTCCCACTTCCTCCTCACTCAAAGCCCTTGAAGTTCGTCCAGCCTCTGCCCTACTCTCTCTATAATCCTATCAAGGTGCCCCAAGCTCCCAAGAAGCCTCTCACAAGCCTCTCTCTAGCCTTTGGAAGCACACTTCCAAGTAAGGGTTTTTCTTCCTTTCTCATTTTTGTCAATTTTCTTTAAGTTGTATTGCCTTTTTAATTTCAATTATGAATGTTGGGGTATGGTTTCGCACCTCCCCCATACTGACCTCTTATTGTTTGAATGATGGGAGACCCCTTTCTCTCTCATTAAATGCCTCCCATGTACACCCGTTACTATGCCGAAATTCCGAAAGGAGCTTCTCTCTCTTCTTTTATATTCAAGCAATACTTTTGTATCATGAATCTAAATTCCATTTCTATTGTTGGGACATGTATATATATGATCTCCTTACTGTCCATTACATGTAAATATGATGAGGAACCCCTTTCTCTCTCATTAAATGCCTCCCATGTACACCCGTTACTATGCCGAAATTCCGAAAGGAGCTTCTCTCTCTTCTTTTATATTCAAGCAATACTTTTGTATCATGAATCTAAATTCCATTTCTATTGTTGGGACATGTATATATATGATCTCCTTACTGTCCATTACATGTAAATATGATGAGGAACCCCTTTCTCTCTCATCAACCTTTTTATGAATTCTTATGTCACGCCGTTACGCCGCCGAAATCGCACCGATTTTCTAAGCCAATGTCTTTGTGTAGTGAATACCATGCCCATTTCTCCATCAAGGGTATTCACCTTTATGCACATTTACTTATTGATTGTAAAGCTTCATGTATGAATTCCACATTCCTTTATCGTGGAATAAATGATTATGTTTTATGAATCCATGTTTTATGATCCATGTGGCACACTTATGCATGAAATGAAATGTTTAAGAAGGGTGCGCCCTGATAGCGCTCCAATGCATTGGGTAAGGTATAGTATCATGATACGTCATTTGCAATGAGTGTTGACTCATGCTAATTCAAGTGAAACGAGGGTTTACTCGTGCTTCAAGTGCAATGAGGGTTTACTCATGCTCCATGTGCAATGAGCCTTGGCTCATGCTAATTCAATGTTAAGTGTTGTTGCCACATTTCCATGTTATGATTATCATGCTTTATCATGCCTTTATGTTCATGTCTCTCTCTTATGCTCTATTGATATTCCTATTGCCTAACATGTATTGTACTCCTCATGTTATTCATTATGTACTCCCTTACTGGGCTTTATAGCTCACCCTTTTCTTATGCATGTCCTCAGGTTATCCCATGCAATGCTAAGTACGAAGGAATGTAGTGGTCATGTAAAGGAAGTTTTCAATAAGGATGTTGTATTTCAAGTTTAAAGTTTTTATGTAATGATCCTAAGCCCCAAAGACACTAAACCTCTCGATCTTCATTGTTGTATCAAGTGAAGTTTTATGTAATAAAGCATGTTTAATTTGTAATAAAAAGCAGGGTTGTCATATCCTTTATCAGCGCTTTTCGGAGCGCTGATAAAGGGGACCCCCCCCCTTTATCTACGCTAGCTTTATTAGTGCATTTCTAGCACTGATAAAGGTCATTTTTAGCGCTGATAAAATCCGTGTTTGTAGTAGTGGCTGGTGATGTATGAATCATTTGATCTGTAGTCGAGTTCAGTGTGTGGTCATAGGAAGGTGCGAGGCCTCAAGGTTTCTGTTGAGGTCCAGATGTGGGAACATTCTAGGAAGGCATGCTATCGTTGGGGATGAGTAGTAAGGTCGATCTGGATAAACCTCATTCATTTTTCTATGTGATCACATTGGTAATTATAGGTTATATGTGAGACATTTGGGTAGTGGATCTGGGTGGTGGTCATTGTGTTTTTGTGTAAGTCGCTATGTTCATGCTGAAAGAACTCGAGTGGGGAAAATAAAATGGTGCCATAGGGAATGTTGGGTAATAACAACATGACCTAGGTTTGTGAGGCTGTGATGAGTTTTTCTATGGAATTCCATTCATGTTGTCGTGATTGATTGTTGATGAGACATTGTTGGGAAGGGAATCCTGATACTTTCAACATGTTAAGGTGTCCCCATGGTGTGAGGTCATGGTAGTGATGGATATTTTTTGGTGGTATTTATAGAAAAATTCTTTGAATACTTTTAGATTGTGGTAATCATGATCAATATATTAACATCTTCCATAGTATTATAAGAGATATATGACATTAAGACTAGTTACCTAATGATTTTTGGATGATAATGGAGCATGTTTGAGGATACCCTCCTAAATTTCTATGTTTGTGGGAGCTATATGGTGGGATTTTACACAGTCGACCAGTTACGAGATAAGTTGACGGGATAGAGTAGATATCGATGAATCACATGGGTTTCAATCTCAGAAACATTTAACAAGTAGTGGGTGATGTTTTTTCTATTCTAGTAGATGCTATATGACCATTTCTAGGTTTTAGGGTTTAGCTTATGATGGATATATGATCCACGGTGGTTGAAATTTCTTGAGGAATGTAGTGACAATAACACTCTTATGGTGGGAAGCATTATATTAGTCATGGATGTGTGGATAATACTCTATAGAATATGTGGTGGCATCGAAGTTCTGAAGATAAACTTATGGGGGAAATTTTTAGGTTCCATTTAGTTGTCTAGGTGTGCCTTTGATGTGGTGGTTGATCGATACTAGCATTAGCTTTAGGATCAGGGTGGTTCATAGGGAAATTCAAGAAGACATTCTTAAGGTCATTGAAGGGAGATATTTCCCATGATAATTCCTGATAGAAATGGCGGTTTGGTGTTGGAACATCATTAGAAGTCATACATTGAATCAGTTATGTGTTTTCGGTGACATGGTAATGTATTTATGTGTGAAAACAGTTTGGGTCATCTAAAGTAGTGACATGCCAATAGTGAAGCTGATTATGTTTAAATAATGTAAGTGTGTTTCTTTGAAGGTCTAAGACATATTTATTTGATGTATGGGAATAATATTTGTTTGGATTTTGAATTTTTATGGGTTCCATGGAGCATGATGATGGCTTTGGGAGTAGTAGATACCCTTATGGTAAAGTTTCACCAAAAGTCAGGTAATGAATCTGGTAGGTCTATCGGATGATTGTGGTATTCATTATGTGAAAATGAGTGGTAATTTTTGGCCATATTAGGTTTAATGTTTTAGTGGAATATGTGTCTCATAAATGAAGATGAAGATGAGAGTGGTCATGTTTTTCTTAGTCTGTAAAGGAAAAAAGTGAGCATATCTGTTCGGGGGGGGGGGGGGGTTTCAACAGTAAGGCTCGTATTAGGTTTATGGTTGAGTTCTCATGGATGTTTGGGTGTGGTGAGTTAGGAAAAATTTCTTGTATGTTGTGAAAGTTGAGTTGATTATTCTATTATTCCATTCATTGGTTGAGGTTCCAACGAAAAAAATATGGTGTTGGTGAACTAAGGCATATAGTGAGAATCAACACAGCAGGTAAATGGATGGTTGATAGCATGATTAGTATTTCATATTGAATTGTATCATTTAAGATCCATCTTGGGGTTTTAGAATTGTTAGAAGGCATTGTCTTGGGTTTTGACTGGTTTAGAACCTTGAGATGATGGTTATTCTTGGGTTGGGTTCGGAATGTTTGGAGGTTGAATGTGGCTGTTGGCCTTGAGTTGTAGATCAATGTAGGTTAGGGGATTGTTACTGGAAAACAATAAATTACTTCAAATGATTATGGGATTAGGTCACCATTATAACCATGAAATAATATGGTTCATGTGACTCTATGTGATTTAGGCCATGAGTTGTGGATAGGATTAGACTGATGGTTATCTGACTGGATCTACAAGGGTAGTGTATTGCCTTTTCAGACGAATTGTTTATATGTTAGTTCATTGATGTTACCCAGACATTCTTATTATATATTATTCTAGTAATGCTGATTTATAATTTATCCATTCCTTGAGGACAATCGAGTTCATGATTATTGACCACGGTGGAAAATTCATTGGGTATGACTATTTATTTAGTTCGAGTGTGGTGATGTCATTTCCACATGTAGGAGGAAACATAGGAGATTATGGTTGATTGGTGGGCTTGTGGTCAGACATTTTTATATTTAAGGATCATTAATTATTGGTGTTTTATCTCTAGGATTATCCATTATAAGGTGGGAATGTTGAAAGATATTGACCATTTGTGAAGGTATGTCATCATTTAAATTCTGGTTAAAAATATTTTTTTGGATAATGAAGTAGTTCTATGGTGTATGGTTATTTTTGGGAGGTGTCCAGGGGGTTCGTGACACCAAAGGAAAAAGAACGAGGCCAAATGGTATGAAGTGAATGATTTTCCAACAGTTAGTACTAACAAGGTACTAGGCTAGGGAATCTATGTGACTAGAAATCCTCTCAAATATTTACTTGATATAGTAACCACACTAATTTCCAAACCATGTGGGTTCTTCTAATAGATTTTACAAATTGGATTCTCATGGAAGGAGGGATCCACACAATTGGCTCAAGGTATGGCCAACCATGCCCCTAAACTGTGCAACCCTTAAAAAGTGAGAATTTCCCATTTTCCACCTCCTTACTAAATGTTTATTTCCCAATTTTTCTTACCATTCTCCCCCCTAATATAATGGTGATAAACCAACAGCCCCCTCCTCCTCAATGGTCGATTCCACATTGATTATTAGATGTTTGGTGGGCCATTTAGTTCGAATTAAAGATATGGGTAATTATTAAAATTCATTTACGTAAAGTTTCTGGAAGAGGATTAGTGTGTGTTTTCCTCTCCAAAATAATCTATAAATATTTTTCTCAAGGGTTTTATTCATCTTAGTGGTTGAGGGTATTTTCCTTTGAATCAAAGTTTGTTTTGGGGAGAGAAATTATATCTGATCATGAGGTAGGTGGTATTAAATCTTCTTCCAACAGTAGTAAGGTTTAATATGTGTATGTAGCTATGCCAATGTAAAACATTCTGAATTTTTGTTTATTTGGATAAGGAAAATGATTTGGGACATAATGTTACATGCATAACCCCTTTACGAACCCCATTGGGTCCATAAAAATTTGAGATAGGATTTAAGGATAGCCAAAGCGTATGCTAAACCCATGAAAATGTGATTTTGATGGTATTTTTTGAGATAAAGAAATTATGAAAATCAATATGTTATGATGGTTAAATAAATACTTGTGTATGGTTAATAGGGTTAATAGAAATGGATGTGATATAGTTTTGTGAAAAGGCTAAGGGGGTCTGAAAACCTTTGAATGAATTGTATTGGATTTGATGGAGCTATAGTTTTAAAAATATTATCATGATGTTTTTAATGTTTCCAATGTATTAAAAAGAGGAATTATCCACAAGGTAAATTAGAAATTGGTTTTCTTTATATTTTTAAAATGATGAATTAAAATGAGGGAGTGGTTTCTATTTATGTGGAAATGAATTAATTAATATTTGAATTGGATAGGAAATGGGAATGAAATGCTTATGGAATGGTTTAATTTTTCCAAGAGGAAGAACCATGTTATAAAGTGGTGGCTCAAAGATGATTTTCAATGAGTATTTTGATTTATGTAACTTAATGGATTGTGAAAAGAAATGACATTAGTTATTGACTAGTTGTTAATATAAAATAAGGGGTGTTTGGTATAATGGTAGATTGTGTTTACTAAGTTATAGTTTATAGATAGAATATGTTTTGAAATAAGATAATGTATGAAAATGGAAAACATATTTAATGTTTAAAGAAGAATATGTACATGGCTTGGTTGTATATGGGGTATTACAGATGAGGTTATATGCCCACTGGACAAGTTATACTGAGGCTCCAAACCCCACCTCTACAATTCCTGGTTTAGGGAGCTAGAATCAGGCTCTATGCACTTAATCAATGCATGGGATATGAATAACTATACTATAGATATAAGTAATTTTTTATTTATTTTTATATATAGGATGTCAGAATGAGGCTCTATTTTCCTTACATATGGGAATTTGATACTTTTTTATGTGGGTATGGAATAATGATCTAGGAAAAGATATGTATTTTTTTTTGTTTTAGAAGTTGGAAGGAGGATACATGCTTCCAATATGATTGATCATGGTTTGGTTAGGGATGTTAGACTAAGGTTCTATGATTCACAAACATATTGAAGTGGCTTGATTATTAGAATGAAGATTCAGAGTATGTCAATGTTTTGGTTTGATGTCTGCGTAAACCTTGTGATTAATGTTTTGTAACCGTTATGTTGTGGATTTGGGTCATGGTGTGACTAGACCTAGTCTAGTTTGTTGGTTTACCCTATTAAACATAAAGGGTTACTTGGTCGTTTAATAAATGGTAAAATGTGAGATATATTTCTTTTTTACTAGTTTATTTATGGAACATCAATCGTCATGATACACAATTATATAGACTATTTATTGATTTAGACACAATTAGGGGTGGACTACTGAGTTGTCATCACACAATGATTTGGAATCCATGGAACATGTACACCTTATAATATGCTACTTGTTTTAGGGTATAGGTTTAGGACAAGGAGCCAGTGTTTAGTTTGTTCATGGGTTGATCTATGGGAGCTTGGAAGGTTAGGATCAGGTTGGGGAATGTGATAATGTTTAGAATCTTTTAGTTGTTTTGGCTTTGGATTTTATTTTCATGACCATTTTTCTTGTACTATATCCATTATATTTCTACATCATGTTCTACTTGGTAACTTTTTTGCTTTTGATGTTTGTGGTCAATTTACAGTTCTAATGGGGGTTTATATCTATTTACATTTTTTTTCATGGTATTACTTTGATAAAAAGGTATAGTATCCCCAACGTATCTATATAGACCCATGGTGCTGTTTGGGAGCCTCTGGATTACGAGGAGGTGTTCATGAGGTTATGTAATGACCCAACTCTAGGCATCGGTTTAGTGGATACCAGTATAGGGATGTTACAGTTTATATAGGATTTAGGATGGAGAATGTATGAGGTTACTAAACCTGATATTGGGACCCATTTTGGGGATTTTGAAAATAAATATTTGTATATAACAAATGAGACTAATATGACATAGATTTCTTATTTGTATGATTTTTGGAATATAGTATCTTTGGGGAGTAGAATTTTTGATGCATTGTTGTTGATTACTATTACATGATCAATATTTTGTTTTCCATTTTTTTATTAGTATGGTTAAGATGATATAGTCTCTAAATGTAACTTTTTAGACCCTTTATTATAGTGAAATGACATTGGAATATGAGGAGACATTCTTGAGGTCATGTTGTGCACCGTCTTAAGGAAACAAGTTTAGTCGCAGCTATTCCAGGATATTGAAAAGTGGTATAATAGGGGGTTTCTATTTTCTATTTTCATTTTGTTTGGGAATTTTATACATGATATTTAAACATGTGGGGCCCCATAAATAATATTTTTCAGGCAATTGGATAACCCCATGGGTGGGGGAAAACCCAAGTTTCTAGGGTACGATTTTTATTCTTGAAGTTTTCAGTCATAGTTTATTGCAATTTCACCTTGAGTGATGCTATTTTTTATATTGTTATTGTTTTTTGAAATTATATACATGGACCAACATAGATCAAAGATTTTATATTCATTCTCTATTGTGGAACTCACGATTTTTTTGGAATTGATGATTTTAAGAACAAATAGAAAATAGGCTAATGGTGGGTTTTTTTTTAAATGATCATTATTTACTACTTTTCTTATAGTTTTAAGACAATTAGTTCCAATGAAGATTTGAAACTACTTTTAACTGTGAAGTGAAAAATTAAAATGCTCAAAAATATTGAAAAAATGAGAAATATCTAAGTTTTATGAAAGTGGTAGTGTTATAAAATGTTTATAATGAAATTATTCTAATTATATACATTTGGTTTTCTAGATTTTAGTTTTATCCCATGACAGGGGTGGTTAAGGGTGGAGAAATTGATGTGATAATATCAGTTGGGATATTGTGTGATGAGTGGTATTCTAATGGATAGTAAAGATCCCTCTTTTATTTAAACTATGGAAATTATATGTTATTTGTTCGAAGGTATGTTTTTTCTATTATATAGATATTCCACCATGATAAATTTACCATTTGGGTGACAAGAGGGAATCAGTGAGAATGATCATCCAATACTTTCATAAGAACCGTCATTGGTCCGAGGTGATTGGGGGAAGTGTAGTCGTGTTAGAAAATTGGTTGTTTTATGAATTTTATAGAGAGGGACCCAGGCCATATAACACCAAGTATGTTTGATCTGGACAAATACTTTCTACAACAACACCCTCTGGAATTTTCAAGAGTGGGTGGACCCTTGGTTTGGATTGATCTTATCTATATGATTCTTGATCATTTAGAGACTCCTCCTAAGAGGAGAGTCATGTTGGAAAATTTCATGTCATGACGTATAAAAATGTGATTGTGGGATATTTTGGCTTGTAATGTGCAGTAAGAGGGAATGGAATGGAATGAGTTCTAGGATAAGTTCCTAAAGCACTTTTACCTCAAAATCATGGTGAAAAGGAATGATATAGAGTATACATGCTTGACCCAGGGAAACATGTAAGTGATGGATTATGCTGATCTCTTCGCTGACCTATAATAGTTTTCTCTAATATTGATAGGAGATAATTCAGCCTTGACTAGAATTTTTTTAGGATGGAATTTGATGTTAGATCATCTCTGAGATAAATATCATTCATTTTATGAGGATTTTCAAGGTAGTGTACTAGGCTCTCATTTAGAAGGGGATACTAAAGGTAGATTCTAGTTTTGGGTAGATAGGTGTAGTTGGGTGATATGTTGGTATATCCTATGATAGTAAAAAGAACCATTATGAGAACATTCACTAGAGTGGTAGTTGATAAAGTATCCAAGGGAGGGTATCAGTCTCACATGGCAAGGACCAAGTGCTCTGTTATATTTATTGAATACCCAAACATGTACATTATTATTTTCCGTGACCACCATTTTAATTCCATTATTTTGGGATTTTGATTCATGTATAATGCTTCTCTTGTAATACTTAGGAGATGGGTGGTTATGGAGGACCCAGACCACAATAGAGCACTAGAAGGGGATAAAAAACCTAGTATCAGTTAGGTTATTGAAGATACATTAACTATACTAGTTGGGGTGGTGGATATGATAAATTAATATATCATCTTCCTTATCATAAGGGAAGTGAAACCCAAGGGGATCGGGAAGGTGGAAAATGTTGAAGGAAAATTATGTTTCACACAATTTAGCGTGCACCCGTTGGTGGAAAGGCTAGAATGTCGACTATTTAAGCTATAATTTTTATTTCTTCCATGATTTCAAGGGAATTATTGATATAAAATCCTAATATTATTCTATGTTTTAAGGGTATATAGGTTTTTATGGTATGAATTTGGTGTCTATTTTTAGGGTAATGTTTATTGATATTCCATTAAGGGTGAAATTGGAGGGAATTCATCAATGTATGGGTGTTCCCTCATTTTTAGTTGGTATCATATAATTTGGGTCTTATAAATGATTTATATGATAGTTTTTCACCTAATATTTAGGATAGAATGGATGGTTTCATACCAATATCATATTAAATGTGACCATATGATATTTTTTTCTTGTCTCTGAAGGGTGAAACTTATGTCCATTATGGAGAATGGAATATCTAAGAATGATATTAAAAGAAAATTCATTAGAAATTGTGAAAACTCACAACTATTTTGTAAATTATTATGCATGATGACTGGGGATAGGATAATGAGGTATTACCTGATGTAGTGAATTGGTTTTATGATGTGTTTCTTGATGAGTTATTAGGGTTTCCACCCAAGAGAGTGGTTGACTTAACAATCAATATATTTCATGGAGTCATGATAGTTTCCATTATGTCATGTATGATGAAAATATAAGAGAATTTATATATCATTAATTAGTTGGAGGAGATAGGAAATAAAGTGTTTCACCATCTATGCATGTCTACTTGGGAATCACCGGTCTTATTTGTAATGAAGGATCTTGGAATGGCGATTTTTTGTGTGGATTGTCTTATGTCAAATCTGGAAATGATTAAGAACTAATATCCAATACTTTATATTGATGATATTTTTTTCCTATATGAGATTTGAATACATGTTCTCTATGATTTATTTGAGATAATGTTTGGATTATTTAAGGTATAGACCTTCAAACATACAAAAATCTTCATTCAGAAGATGGTTTGGCTTGAGTTCACCGTGATGTCTTTTATGCTTATGAACACAAAAACATTGTTTTTTGATTTGAAAAACATATATTATACCAATATCCAGATATTTTTGTAGTTGTACCTGTGGATGAAATATTTTTGTACTCCCTGACTCACGATGCTCATTCCCATAATCTTGGAATCATCTTGAGTATACAGAGTGAACATCAGTTATATACCAAAATATCTAAATGTTATTTCTATATCAAGAAGGTGCATTTATTATTTCACATTATCCAAGATGAAGGTGTTTCATTAGACCTAGAGATGGTTCAAGAAGTGGTTTCTTAGGAGAAACCAAAGAAAATTTTTATACTCTATGATTTTTGGTGTTTTAAGTTATTATTGAATGCTTATCAAATACTTTTCTTACATAGAAGGGTTACTCGTTGTACTGATCCTAAAGGTTATAAGGAATGAGTGGTCTAAATCATATTATAATTCTTTCCATGAGTTGAAGTGGAATTTGAATAGAGTTTTAATTCTAATTTTACATGATTCGGGTATGGTGTAAAACATGTTTTGGGATGCATATGGGAATACAAATATTGTACACAAAATCACATATTAGCTAGAGTAGTTTATTCCATGATTTTTTGGTGACTTTATCTTTTAGTAGCGAGGATTTTTATTTATACCGGTTATAAAATCCTTTCATACATCATTTAGTAGCATGATTTGAATCTTATCCAACAAATATTATTTTAGTACATATATACTTTTGAAATTGGGATAAATTTTATGTTGGGAAAGGGAAATAGTGTTGCAGATAGGTTGAGCCAGAATACAGAGTCTCTGACAGTTTTAGAGTCTAGTTCAACGTAAAAGATAATGGCTCTATTTGTTAAAATTTATATTGGTGTATAGGTGGATAATGATATGATGACACTCATGTGCTTCATTTTTGAGCTATACCTTGTAAAAAAAATTAGGATGAGCTAGTAAGAGGATTCACAATTTCTATATTTGAGAGATATATTTGATGGTGGGATCCACCTTCATATTAGAATAACAATAAGGGAAATATTCTTTATGTTCGTGGTAGGGTTTTTTCCAACTTTTATGATGAAATAGATGATGTGTGAGTTTCGTAATTCGATATAGGAGGTTCACCCTGGTTTCACCCAAACGTATCATCATTTTTATAGACTATATTGGATTCCATGAATGAAAAATTAGATTACAGGTTTCATGACACGATGCTACAACTTTCAACTGGTGAAATACAAGCATCAATTACCTAATAGACTATTATAACCATATACTATTCTATAATGTTAGTGGTACAATGTTACCAGGGATATTTTGTTAGGTAATAAAGGATTAAACTAAACAATTATGAGATTTGGGTTATTTTTTATTTTTTGAATAAGTTAGAACACTTCTTATGACAACCCTGCTTTTTAATGCAACTTAAGCATGCTTTATTACATAAAACTTCACTTGATACAACAAAGAAGATCGAGAGGTTTAGTGTCTTTGGGGATTAGGATCATTACATAAAAACTTTAAACTTGAAATACAACATCTTTATTGAAAACATCCTTTACATGACCATTATATTTTTTCGTACTTAGCATTGCATGGGATAACCTAAGGACATGCATAAGAAAAGGGTGAGCTATAAAGCCCAGTAAGGGAGTACACAATGAATAACATGAGGAGTACAATACATGTTAGGCAATAGGAACATCAATAGATCATTAGAGTAACATGAACATAAAGGCATGATAAATCATGATAACCATAACATGGAAATGTGGCAACAACACTTAACATTGAATTAGCATGAGCCAAGGCTCATTGCACATCGAGCATGAGTAAACCCTCATTGCACTTGAAGCACGAGTAAACCCTCGTTGAACTTGAATTAGCATGAGTCAACACTCATTTCACATGACGTATCATGATACTATACTTTACCCAATGCATTGGAGCGCTATAAAGGGCGCACCCTTCTTAAACATTTCATTTCATGCATAACTGTGCCACATGGATCATAAAATATGGATTCATAAAACAAAATCATTTATTCCACGATAAAGGGATGTGGAATTCATATATGAAACTTTATAATCAATAAGTAAATGTGCATATAGGTGAATACCCTTGATGGAGAAATGGGCATGGTATTCACTACACAATGATATTGGCTTAGAAAATCAGTGTGATTTCAGCAGCGTAACAGCGTGACATAAGAATTCATAAAAAAGGATGATGAGAGATAAAGGGGTTCCTCATCATATTTACATGTAATGCACAGTAAGGAGGTCATATATATACATGTCCCAACAATTGAAAAGGAATTTAGATTCATGATACAAAAGTATTGCTTGAATATAAAAGAGGAGAAAAAAGGTTTCTTTCGGAATTTCGTCATAGTAACGGGTGTACATGGGAGGCATTTAATGAGAGAGAAAGGGGACTCCCATCATTCAAACAATATGAGGGTAGTATGGGAGAGGTTCAAAACCATACCCCAACATTCATAATTGAAATTAAAAGGGAAACACAAGTTAAAGAAAATTGACAAAAATGAGAAAGGAAGAAAAAACCCTTACTTGGAAGTGTGCTTCCAAAGGCTAGAGAGAGGCTTGTGAGAGGCTTCTTGGGAGCTTGGGGAAGCTTGGGAGGATTCTAGAGAGAGTAGGGAAGAGTTTGGACGAAATACAAGGGATTTTAGTGAGGAGGAAGTGGGAGCTTGGGTGGGTTTATATAGGAAAGGTGAGAGAATTCTTTATTATTTAGCTTTGGGACCCCTTATATTAAAATAATCCAAACCACAAACCATCCCATGGTATTTTCCCATGGTTTCTGGAAAAGGAAAGAGGAAAAAAATATTTTACAAGGCCAAGGTCCGAACTTATTAAAAAAATTAGGGTTGCTTATGTGGAGGTGAGTCACACTCCCATGGAAATTAATTTAAAAAGGCAAAGTGTTGAATAAGTCTTGAGGGCTCCATTAATGCTTTGAAAAGTAAGTCAAACAAACCCAAAACCTCATTATTTTAATGATAAAACACATATTGGCCGAACATAAGGATTATGTTATTTTATTACATCACCATTGGGTCATTGTGATGTCATAAAACACATTATATATTTAAATGGTATTTAATTTTTACCCAAAAATATGACTGTCTCAGAAAATTATGAAAAATTCACCATTGGATAATTTCGACATCCTGATTCCAAAAATAATATTTATTTTATCTAAATAATTTTCTAAATATGTGAATTTTCAATTTTTAAATAAAAACCGACATTTATAAAAAAATTCACGGGTTTTGACAGAAATGGCTTTCAAACCTTAATAAAAATTTTAATTGCCTTCATAAAATTATAAGATCATTTATACTTAATAAAAAATTAATTTAATATTAATAATAATATTTTAATAAAATATTATTTAATTCAAAAATCCTTTAATTTAATAAAATATAATTCTTAATTAAATAATAACTAAAAACACCATTTGTACTTTAAAAACTACTTACAATGTATCAAAAATGACTAGAAATTATATTCATTATTATATACAAAAATAATGTACATGAACATGGTGCTACTTATTTGTTACATAACCCCTTAAAATAACCACATAAGACCTAAGGGTAAGGTGCGCGATGGTGACAGACTCTTGGGGTGGCTCGGATAACATCGCTCGAGTGGTAATTTTAATCAACTTCCACTTTTCCCGTAGACGATCACATTCGTGCTTGACTTGATGAAGCTCCGCTTGGGATTGGTCAAGGGAAAATCCCAAAGATGCCACCTCTTTTCCGAGCTTTGACAAATGGGCTTCGTAAGGGGAAATTCTACTGGATGAGGCCATCACTTCCTTTGTCTGAGTAGAAATGGGTTCGTTAAAGCCTTATATTTATACTACTCAGATAATCACTGCTCGACAGCTAAAAAGTAACGGTCACAAATCTTAACGTAAAACTAAAGAAGTTGACATATTATAAAAACATTTTTCATAAAGAAATATTTAACTGGATCAAGAGGGATTTTCCATTAATGAAACTTTGGGTCGTTACAACATTCCCCCCTTAAGAAATTTCGCCCTCGAAATTTTCCTTTTCCCACACTGAAACAAATGTGGGTAACTCAGCTTCATCATATCCTCTGACTCCCAAGTTGCTTCTTCAAACTT
Organism: Viscum album; assembly: GCA_963277665.1. Taxonomy (NCBI): domain Eukaryota; kingdom Viridiplantae; phylum Streptophyta; class Magnoliopsida; order Santalales; family Viscaceae; genus Viscum; species Viscum album. The sequence goes on from OY728128.1 coordinate 530,753,624, forward strand.
GTGGTTTCTCCACAACACCTTGACGAGGGGCATTGTCTTATTTCGTAGAACTTTTTCTCTACGATCTAAGATCTTCACTGGTTGCTCCTCATAAGAAAGATCATCTTCCAATTGTACCACCTCAGAAGAGAGTACATGTGAAGGGTCTGGTATGTACTTCCTCAAGAGGGATACATGAAAGACATCATGCACCTTGGCCATAGTAGGTGGAAGTACTAGTCGATAGGCCACAGCCCCAACACGATCAAGAATCTCGAAGGGGCCGATGTACCTTGGACTTAACTTCCCTTTCTTTCCAAACCTCATGACCTTCTTCCACGAAGATATGCGTGAAAACACCATGTCTCTGACTTTAAACTCAAGGTCTCGTCGATGATTATCTGCATAACTCTTCTGTCAACTTTGGGCTTCCTTGATATACTGCTGAATGGTTTTCACCTTCTCCACCATTTCTTCGACCATTTCTGGTCCAAGCAGCTTACGTTCACCGACCTCATCCCAACATGCCGGTGTTCTACACCTTTTCCCATACGGGGCTTCATATGGTGCCATTTGGATGCTCGAGTGGAAACTATTATTATAAGAGAACTCAACAAGAAGAAGATGTTGATCCCATCCTACTTTAAAGTCCATTGAGAATGCTCTCAACATATCCTCAAGTGTTTGGATAGTCTGCTCGGATTGGCCATCAGTTTGAGGATGATAGGCCGTACTGAAGTTCAGTTCAGTATTTAGAGCTTGTTGAAGACTCTTCCAAAACATAGAGGTAAATCTTGGATCTCGGTCAGAAACAATAGATAGTGGTACTCCATGCAACCGTACCACATCCCTGATATATATCCATGCCAGTTGATCCAAAGAGAAATCCTCTCGAATAGCAATGAAGTGTGCTGTCTTTGTAAGACGATCCACAACAACCCAGATTGCATTGTTGCCTTTGGATGTCCTTGGAAGTCTGGTGACAAAGTCTATGGTGATGTCCTCCCATTTCCATTCTGGTATGGGCAATGGTTGCATCATCCCCTTAGACTTCTGCCTCTATGCCTTCACTTGCTGACACACCAGGCACTTTGATGTATATTCAGCGATCTCCTTCTTCATATTATCCCACCAAAAGTTTTCTCGGTGATCTCGATACATCTTTGTGCTCCCTGGGTGAATAGAGAAATTTGAACTATGTGCATCATCCAAAAGTTCCTTCTCCAGCTCCGAACTTTATGGAACACATAGTCTTTTCCCAAACCGCACAATTCCTTCTTCATTAACATTAAACTCTGAGGATTTTCCCTTTTTGATAGCTTCCACTTTTTCATGGATTCCTGCATCATCCTTTTGAGCATCCTTTATCCTTTCCAAAAGAGATGTTTGAGCAATAATTTGTGAAAGGATTGATGATTTTCCCTTATTTATGATTCCCACATCCATCTTCATTAAGTCTAAGAAGATTGGATCCTTTTCAATTCTCATCATTGATAGAATCGCTGGATCATTTCTACATAGGGCATCTGCCACGTTGTTCGCCTTCCCAGGGTGGTAATGTATTGAACAGTCATAATCCTTGATGAGCTCTATCCATCTTCTCTGGCACATATTAAGCTCTTTCTATGTGAATATATATTTAAGACTCTTGTGGTCAGTATATATCTCACATTTCTCTCCATAGAGATAATGCCGCCATATTTTCAAGGCAAAGATCACCGCCGCCAACTCCAGATCATGCGTTGGATAGTTTCGCTCATGTATTTTCAACTGCCTTGAGGCATAGGATATCACTTTATCATTCTACATCAGCACACATCCTAAGCACTTCCTCGAAGCATCACTGAATACCACAAAAATCTCCCCACTTGTGGGTAAAGTGAGCACGGGTGCAGTGATAAGCCTCCTTTTCAACTCCTTGAAGCATTCTTCACATTCATCACTCCAAGAAAACATTACTCCCTTTAGAGTTAGTTTGGTAAGAGGGTTGGACAATCGTGAGAAATTTCTCACAAATCGTTTATAATATCCAGCTAACCCCAAGAAGCTACGGATAACAGTTACCGATGTTGGCCTTGGCCATCCCTCAATTGCATCTGTTTTGGAGGCGTCCACAGATATCCCATTGCTTGTGATGATATGGCCCAATAATGAGACCTCCTTCAACCAGAACTCACACTTTCTGTACTTGGCATAGAGCTTCTCCTTGCGCAAAGTCTCCAGTACAGTTCTTAAATGCTCCTCATGGTCCTCCTTGGTTTTGGAGTATATTAGAATATCATCTATAAAGACTACCAAAAATTTGTCTAGGTAATCTATAAAGACTCTATTTATAATGTACATGAATATTTCTGGATCATTGGTGAGTCCGAAAGTCATTACTATGAATTCATAGTGCCCGTACCTTGTACGAAAAGAAGTCTTGGGGATATCTTCCTTCTTCACCCTTACTTGATAATATCCTGACCGCAAGTCTACCTTGGAGAAGTATTGTGCTCCACACAGCGGATCAAACAAGTCATCGATTCTTGGGAGAGGATACTTGTTCTTTATCATGATTTTGTTAAGTTCACGATAATCGATGCAAAGCCGCATTGACCCATCCTTCTTCTTTACGAAGAGGACTGGTGCACCCCATGGTGATGCACATGGGCGTATAAACCCTTTATCCAGATTCTCTTATAGTTGTTTCTTAATCTCATCAAGCTCAACAACAGCCATTCTATATGGAGTCTTGGATATTGGTAGTGCCCCAGGTATAAGTTCAATTGAGAACTCAACATCTCTTCTTGGAGGAAGACCAGGAAGTTCCTCGGGAAATACTTCAGCGAATTCCCTCACAATAGCCATTTATTCAAGGGTGGTTTCTTCCTTGGACTCAATCATCTGAGCCAGATATGCATGCTCATAAGGCAGTAATATCCATGCTTGAGATGATGGAGCTAAAGGAGATTCATCTTCCTCCTGACACTTGTAAAGAATCATGGGTCGATTCTCCATATAGAGTGTGGTTTCCCTCTCCCGACAATTTATGTTGGCTCTATATAAGGAAAGCCAATCCATGCCAAGAATTCCATCAAATTCCTTCAGAGGGAGTATGATGAGGATCGCCGGGAAATTCAATCCATAGATTATAACAGGGGAGGACTTATACTCATGGTATGCAATGATTGCCCCATTTTCCGTACTCACCAACATCTTTACTTCCCTGATTTGTTGTGGTGCAGGGATTGTTCTACTAAACTTTTGAGATATAAAAGAATACGCAGAACCTGAATCAAAAAGTACATTCTCTATTCTTGAATGAATAACTAGTGTACCTGTCACCACTTCGTTTTTGGGGTTCACTTCGGTAGAAGTGATGGAAAAAGTTCTTCCTTGCTGTCTTGGAGGTTGCTGGTTGCCTTCGATAACCCTTGGATTAGGGCACTGATTTGCAAAATGACCCGGTTCTTTAGATTTGTAGCATTGAACAACACGTTGAGGTTCGAACGGAGTGTTCCTCTCCTCTGTCGTAGCCGCGGGTCCTTCTTGCTGATAGTTCATAGCTAGGTGCCCTTCTCTTCCACACTTGAAGCATTTTCTTGTCCCCCTAAGGCAATTTATAGGGTGCTTCTTTCCACACTTTTGGAAAGTGGGGTGCTGGAATTTCTTAGCGCCGTTGGATTTATCCATCGGACCACCAACATTGAAGTCCACCTTACACTTCTTGTCCCCATGATACCCCTGTGATTCTCCGATCACTATTTCAACCTTGAGGGCACATCGGACAATTTCCTCATAGTTGTCGAAGTCACGGGTCGCTAATACTTTCCGCAAGCTTGGCTTCAGCCCACCAAAGAAGCGATCAACCTTGAATACGGGGGTAACGACAAATCTGGAAGCGTATCGTGCAAGCCTTGTGATGTTTGCCTCATACGCTCCCACAGATTCTTCATCTTTCTGTTTGAGGGAAAGGAAGTCCCTTTCCATCTTAAGACGGAGGGTGCGTGGAAAATATTTATCGAAAAACATCTTCTGGAATTCCTCCAATTCCAAAGCCTCGATCTCCTCCTCAGGCTTTGTATTTTTTATCAATGTCCACCATTGATCAGCTTCACCCTCCATACGATAAGACGCCAGGAGAACCTTCTCTTTTTCAGAGCATTGGAGGATGGAGAATATCTTTTCAATGGAGTTGATCCATTGTTCAGCGATCGTGGGATCAGATAATCCACTAAAAGTAGGAGGCCTTTGTCTCATGAAGCTTTCAATAGTGACTTGTTCTTTATTAGGGGGGGTTGAACGTTCCTCTTGACCAGTGTTTCTATTCAAAACTTGAGTTAGCTGAGAGAGAAGCGTGGCAAAGTTCGCGATTCCCGCTCCCATTGGATTGGGCATCTCATAAGTATAATCATCACACTGATCTTCACACCGGTTGTTATCCCGAGTTCTCCTATTATCGACCATTGGCTGGAATAAAAGGAATGTTAGGGGTAACACATAAAGGGTAATCCAAAGACAAAAGTTGATGACTTATAAATAAACTTTAATCTCTTTAACTCATGAGTCTATAGGATTCAATCCAGGCTTTTCATGATCTTCCTTCTAACATATATTATTAGAGGAATTTTTCCCTTAATAAGGGTTCATACTAAGATTGTGAATTTATCAAAACATATCCCCCGGGATTGTCGTAACCAAGAGTGCAGCAAGGCCCGTTGTCGTGCACCAGTTCCCATTCGAGTCTATCTGAAAGCGGTGTTTTAGGGTTTTACCCCTAGGATACATCTGTGCCAGAGCCGCCTCTACCTGCTCGTATCCAGACAGGGATGTATTTGTTTGATAAACCACTTACTTAGTATTTACCAAAACTTAGGGATGTTTTTATTATGCTTAGTCTTGTATCTAAGGCTTTACTAGGGTTTCATAATCCAAAAAATAACTATACCTATCCTTCGATACCAACTATGACAACCCTACTTTTTAATACAACTTAAGAATGCTTTATTACATAAAACATCACTTGATACAACAAAGAAGATTGAGAGGTTTAGTGTCTTTGGGAATTAGGATCATTACATAAAAACTTTAAACTTGAAATAAAACATCTCTATTGAAAAGTTCATTTACATGACCACTACATTCCTTCGTACTTAGCATTGCATGGGATAACCTGAGGACATGCATAAGAAAAGGGTGAGCTATAAAGCCCAGTAAGGGAGTAAAAAATGAATAACATGAGGAGTACACTACATGTTAGGCAATAGGAACATAAATAGAGCACTAGAGTAACATGAAAATAAAGGCATGATAAATCATGATAACCATAACATGGAAATGTGGCAACAACACTTTACATTGAATTAGCATGAGCCAAGGCTCATTGCACATGGAGCATGAGTAAACCCACATTGCACTTGAAGAATGAGTAAACCCTCATTGCACTTGAATTAGCATGAGTCATCACTCATTGCACATGCCGTATCATGATACTATACTTTACCCAATGCATTGGAGCGCTATAAAGGGCGCACCCTTCTTAAACATTTAATTTCATGCATAAGTGTGCCACATGGATCATAAAACATGGATTCGTAAAACATAATAATTTATTCCACGATAAAGGGATGTCGAATTCATACATGAAACTTTATAATCAATAAGTAAATGTGCATAAAGGTTAATACCCTTGATGGAGAAATGGGCATGGTATTCACTACACAAGGATATTGGCTTAGAAAATCGGTGTGATTTTGGCAGCGTAACAGCGTGACATAAGAATTCATAAAAAAGGTTGATGAGAGAGAAAGGGGTTCCTAATAATATTTAAATGTAATGGAAATTAAGGAGGTCATATAGATACGTGTCCCAACAATTGAAAAGTAATTTAGATTCATGATACAAAATTATTGCTTGAATATAAAAGAGGAGAAAGAGGTTTCTTTTGGAATTTTGGCATAGTAATGGGTGTACATGGGAGGAATTTAATGAGAGATAAAGGGGTCCCCCTTCATTCAAACAATAAGAGGGAAGTATGGGAGAGGTTAGAAACCATACCCCAACATTCATAATTGAAATTAAAAGGGCAATACAACTTAAAGAAAATTGACAAAAATGAGAAAGGAAGAAAAAACCCTTACTTGGAAGTGTACTTCCAAAGGCTAGAGAGAGGCTTGTGAGAGGATTCTTGGGAGCTTGGGGAACCATGGGAGGATTCTAGAGAGAGTAGGGAAGAGGTTGGAAGAACTACAAGGGATTTTAGTGAGGAGGAAGTGGGAGCTTGGGTGGGTTTATATAGGAAAGGTGAGAGAATTCTTTATTATTTAGGTTTGGGACCCCGTATATTAAAATAATCCAAACCACAAACCATCCCATGGTATTTTCCAATGGTTTCTAGAAAAGGAAAGAGGAAAACAATATTTTACAAGGCCAAGGTCCGAACTTATTAAAAAAATTAGGGTTGCTTATGTGGAGTTGAGTCACACTCGCATGGAAATTAATTTAAAAAGGAAAAGTGTTTAAAAAGTCTTGAGGGCTCCATTAATGCTTTGAAAAGTAAGTCAAACAAACCCAAAACCTCATTATTTTAATTATAAAACACATATTGGCCGAACACAAGGATTATGTTATTTTATTACATCACCATTGGGTCATTATGATGTCATAAAACACATTATATATTTAAATGGTATTTAATTTTTACCCAAAAATTTGACTGTCTCAGAAAATTATGAAAAATTCACCGTTGGATAATTTCGACATCCTGATTCCAAAAATAATATTTATTTTATCTAAATAATTCTCTAAATATGTTAATTTTCACTTTTAAAATAAAAACCTACATTTATAAAAAAAATTCACGGGTTTTGACAGAAATGGCTTTCAAACCTTAATAAAAATTTTAATTGCATTCATAAAATTATAAGATCATTTATACATAATAAAAAATTAATTTAATATTAATAATAATATTTTATTAAAATATTATTTAATTCAAAAATCCTTTAATTTAATAAAATATAATTCTTAATTAAATAATAACTAAAAACACCATTTTTACTTTAAAAACTAATTACAATGTATCAAAAATGACTAGAAATTATATTCATTTTTATATAAAAAATAATGTACATGAACATGGTGCTACTTATTTGTTACATTACCCCTTAAAATAGCCCCATAAGACCTAAGGGTATGGTGCGCGATGGTGACAGAATCTTGGGGCGGCTCGGATAACATCGCTCGAGTGGTAATTTCAATCAACTTCCACTTTTCCCGTAGAAGATCACGTTCGAGCTTGACTTGATGAAGCTCAGCTTGGGCTTGGTCAAGGGAAAAGCCCAAAGACGACACCTCTTTTCCGAGCTCTGACAAATGGGATTCGTAAGGGCAATTCTACTGGATGAGGCCATCGCTTCCTTTGTCTGAGTAGAAATGGGTTCGTTAAAGCCTTATATTTATACTACTCAGATGATCACTGCTCAACGGCTAAAAAGTAACAGTCACAAATCTTAACGTAAAACTAAAGAAGTTGACATCTTATAAAAACATTTTTCATAAAGAAACATTTAACTCGATCAAGAGGGATTTTACATTAATGAAACTTTTGGTCGTTACACTTCTTGCTGGTAAAAGGGGCTTTTACCATTGAACAGTTTTATGACATGTATGATTGGTAGATGGTGAATTTACATGGGGTACCCTAGAGTATTATTTCATATCTTGATCAATATTTTACATCACAATTCTATAATTTTTTCTTGAAGTCTCTTGAAAATTATTTTTTCTGACTACAAATTTTGTCCCACAGACATATAACCAATCAGATGGCACAATCTTGGAATTAGAGGACATGTTTGAGGCATGTGTCCTAGAATTTGGCTGTTAGTTCTAGAAACACTAAGAGACTATTTATTTCAACTATAAAAATAGTTATTTAGAGACAATCCATATGAAACCATTTGAGGAACTCAATGGTATTCCATGTCTCTCACCCTTGTGTTTGATGGATGTGGGTAAATTAGAGTAGTTCGGAATGAATCTCACGAAAGAGACATTTGAGAAAGTTAAGTTGATTTTAATGCATATGGATATTTTCTATAGTATAAATAATTCGTTTTATGATCATTTTTTTTGTCTTTTTGAGTTTATAATGGGTTAAAATTTTATCTATTTAGGTTTAACTGATATTGGATCATCGTTAGATTCTGAAAGAAGTGAAGTTGGGGCCTTGGTATGTAGGAAAATTTGAGATTGTTGAGAGGATCAGACTTGTGGCATACCAATTGGATTTTAAACCATGTTATTATGGTATGAATAATATTTTTCATGTGTCACAATAATGAAAATATCATATAGACCCATCTCATATGTCTGTTGTCGAGACTTAGGGTGACAAGTCCTTTGAGGAGTATCATGTTTGTATATTGAATCATAGTGAGGATGTTTTGTGGGGTATGATTGTGACTTTAGTCCAAGTGTTATATAAGAGTGGTTGGGTTTTACTGGAAATTCAGGAGAGGGAGGTGGATATGTGATCCCAATAGATTGATCTATTTACAATAGAAGAGTTATGATTCTTATGAGTACAACTTGATAACAAGTTATTATATGGAGGGGGTGGTTATAATATGCCGACCATCATACATTGTACATGAGATTTAAATTTTCAATTGAATCAATTTTTTTGGTTACTAATTTTTTTGAGATGATATGAGGAGATTTGGGGGGTGTTCTGGGGTGTTCGAGACATTAAAAGGTTAGAAAAGTGGTCATCCAGGGCTTGGTTCACAATTGGTGGATGGTTAGGGATTACAATGTGCTTTTAAATAGGAGACCACATGGATTGACCCCATTATACAAAGTTATATTCAAAAACCCCACACGAGTAGTCAAACCGTGTGAGTGTCATTGGAAAACCATGTGTCCGAGCACACTCTTGGATAGAGGATACCACACGGTTTGGGTATGGATTTTCCAACCATGCGGCTAAGACATGATTATCAATAAATTTATGAATTTACCATTTGTCCCATAAACCCTTAAATGTTATTTCTATTTTTCCTCCCATTATCCCCTAAATCTTTATGTGATTTGAACTAGGATCTATCCCCTCTTAAAATGACCATTCTCATATGATTCATAGTCATTTAAAGAAATTTTGGTTGCGAATCGATGCTTCAGGTTACTCTACCATTCTTGTTTCACGAATTTTGTTTGAGAAATGAGGTTTAATTGAGTAAAATTATTAAAATAAAAAACATGAAATCATTGATAAAAAGAAAATGTGATCCCATTCTGTTTTTTTGATAAAAATTTCATTGATTATATCCTTTTAAAATGTGAATAATGGTTAGTGGGATATTGAAAATATGTTCCACTCATGAGAGAGGGCCATACTGATGCTCTAAAAACTCTTATGAATCGTAGATTATATAATGGGAATGATCCTAACAACCCCAAGGGTATGGAAATAGAATTCTCTATCATGTTTTGAATAGTTGGATATGGAATTCTAAATCCAAGTTGGATACATGGACTGATGCTCTTTGTAAATTGGCATCTGACCCCTATAAAATATGGTCCAGATGATTAGCATGGGATGAAGCATGTTTTATTGGTATAGATATCCCATGGAACTATGAAAAAATGATTTATATTTATATAATGTTGAATAATGAATCTTGGTTGATCTAATGCTTATATATAGTTTATTGCACTCTTAATTCTACTATTATTAGACTAGATATTATTATAAAAACCATTGGCTGTGGCCTATAAATTTGTACTCACACCCATATTGAGCCTCCATTGGGTAATCGAGTAGACATCATGGTCATATTTTAGGAAAAGGGAAAATGACATATGTTATAATATTGATATGAGATTTCGGATTGACCATGGATGAGGGAACCAAACTTGATAGGAGGCCTCATTTTGGGGTTTTTTGTTGTCTTTTATTTTGGGTTTCTTATAATAGTTGAAGTTTCTATGATATAGAATTCTTATTTTCAGGATTGCAAAATGTTATCCATTTTGGGAAATTTATTTTGTGATGTATAGTTGTGGATTAGTGTTGTTTTGTTATTAATTATTTTTTTCAATATTTACTTTGGTAAAAAATTAAAGTCTACATAAAAATCTCTTTAGAACATCACTTATAATCGGTTATCATTAGATTATTGGTATCCATTCTTGAGGTCATGTGGTACAATATCTTAGGGAACTAGTTTAGGGGAACCCGAGATGGTATGTTACATGTTATATTTAATTATAGGTGATTACATGACGTATCAAATGAATTATATATATCTATAGATTCAAGTGTGGATATTATTATGCCATTGGATAACATTAGTAAAATATTGTAATGATTATTTTAATTCATTAAAGGGTAGATGATATTGTAATAACAATGGGTAAAAGACTGATCATAGTTAGATGAATTACCTTGTCTGACATTTATTAAGGAAGAATGTATATTAGTTTAGTATTTTTGGGTAAGAAACATGGATTTTATATTTCTACCTACTATTAATTTGTTTTATTTTTTTGGTTGAAAATCATTCAACTTGTATATAGTGTGATATAAAATTTTGAAAAATATGCTTCTGTAGTAATTATTCACCACATACAAACATAGATGCAATTATCCTTTTCATTTATATTTCATACATAAACCCAAAATGCATGAAAAATGGTTCCCCATATTCCATGTATCCTCTCATTTTCTAAAAATATATTGGGAAATATAATATGTATAATATAAAAAATATATCTAAGAGGTGAATTTTCGAAGAAAAACCTTACAATAATTAGAAAATTGGATCCAAAATCCCATGAGAATATTAACATGAATTCATAAATTTAATAAAAATAAATTTAATAGAATCAAGATATAAATATTAAATGGGATTATAATTTCAACATACAATAGAAAACATGGTACATAACATAAACATTTCTCAGTGGAAATAAATTGAGATAGAAAACCATACCTTTATCCATATTCCTTCACCACATGTGATTAACATCCTGAATAATCATGATACGAATATTAGATACCTTCTGTGAAATAATATTATTCTGTATATAATTTAACGCTGACCACCTATTATCAAATGTAATTTTTTATATATTTTTCATTACAATGTTAGTTCATTTTGGTTATTTAGTAATCTTTAGTTACTCAATATGTATGTTAAACAAGGTAGAATGAATTATAAAATAGATTCATAATATCCATAATCCTAATAGTTTTATGGAATTATTTTATATATATAAAATATACTTTTAAATCTGACCAAGATTGGTGGTGATGAAAAATGAAGCGTATTTCTTTTAGACGAGATAGATCAACTGTAAACATTATTATTGATTCCTTTTATCAATGAATAACTATGATATAAAGTAGATGATAATTTAAAAATTTTATAACATTATTTATTTTATAGGTTTCATATATATCCATCCATTACATCCTTTTTATCATCCATGAATGGTGATTTTGAAAAATGGGCAATTTCATTTTGTGGAGGCTGTAGTCTTTACAACACAGTTTTGCCACTTTTATTCTTCCGATAGGATATTGAAGGGTAAATAATTTTTTTTCCTTAAATATAACAACTTATTTTAATAAAAATTTTACCAATTCATCAAATTAGTATCTTTTAAAGTTATTTATAAGAGTGTAATTAATAATAAAAACTTATTAGGGAGCTAATATATATGTGGGAGACTTGATATTTCATTAGAAAACCTCACATATTTGAAGTATATGTGCTAATATATTGTGACAAGGGTATTAAGGAAGATATAATTAAATATATTATATTATATTTTGTATTATTATCAATTCATATAAAAAATTGAGCTGTAACTTTGGTACGGTTTTAGTGACCCCCTTTTGTAAGAGAGGAAAAGGAATCATTTGGAAACACCTTTTATATTTTCATAAATCAATGAAACTATTCCAAGGTAAATGGATCCAAAGGATCATAATAATAGAATGTGGTGTGTATTTTGATATAAAAAGACTCATCCAATTATTTCCACACAAGCTGTATAAAATTTTATGGTGTTTCACCATTGCGTTTTTATATTTTATGTTATTACTTTTACATTAGGATGGTAGTTTTTAACTAAGTGATTTTATGTTTTAATTAATATATAAAACAACCCATATATAAAAATTTATTTGTAAAAGAATATAATTTGACCTCTATTTAATTAAATTAAATATAGAAATATTTTTAAATTATCTTTTATTTTAAAAAAGTGAAAGTGTATAAAAATTACTGTATCCGAAAAAAATTTTACAATATTGATTATGATTTTTTTAAATATTTATTTAAAAAATAAATTTAACAGAATATTTTTATTCATATGTTTTTTACATAAAATTAGGTCGATTATTTTAATGATTTATTTTTAATTTATTCAAAATAAATTCATTGATTCTAAGAAAACAACAATATTAAAATAATTGTTTCACGATTATCATGATAATTTTCATTAATCCTAATAATCTAAATTTTATACCAAAAAATGAAAAATTAAAGATTTAATAATATTTATATTATTATTTCAAAAATAATATGTATTTTATCATATTAATTTTCTATGTATATGGAAACTAATCTTAATGTTAGCATATGTAACCTATAAAAACCCATTTTTTAGAGATGTTTGTTTTTTAGAAAAATGTTTTGCAATAGGGGAAAAATATCATTGTTATTGAATCTAGTGGTATTTAAAAAATATTATTTCTTAAATATCATATATTTTAATGTGAAATAAATTTATAACCTAATTTTCCCCATGATATAATTTAATTAAAAAAGGAGATGAAAAATCATTTTAATAAAACATTACTCGATTTTATAAAATTCTTTTTATTGGTTTGATAAATAGAAATTTAATTTTTAAGTTATTAATTATAATTTATAAATATATTTTTTTATTTCAGAAAGGTTTTGAAAACAAATATGTTTTTTAAAATTTATGATATTAGAAAAATGGTTACTTTTTTACTAATCATTTAAAAATCGAATATTTTCGAAAAATTTAAAAAAAAATATTTCACTATATATTTTTTACGGAATTGAAGATTTATTTTTACTTTATAAAATTTAAATTATAATGTTTATATTTTTTAATGAAAATAAATACTGAAATGAAAACAATTTTTATTAAATGTAGCCTTTTTCAATATTGGCTCATATTAATTAATTTCCTTCTAAAGGTAATATTTTTTAATTTTTTAACAAACATTTTTTATTGAATATTTATTAATAATTTATTATTATTATGATATATTTTAATTATTTAGGGTGTAGTGTGTTGAAAGGTTATATAACATACTACATTATTAAATGGTAATCATATATTATGACATCAGGGTGTCCCATTTTCTCTATATAAAAAAAATTCATATCCTCACAATTTAAATTATCACTTACTAATAGAATGAGTCAGGTATATGTAAAAGACATATATAAAAAATTAAATGTATTCAAATAAATTTTCAACATTATATATTTTTTATGACTAGGAAACACATTTATTTACATAATGTGAACCAAAATCTTAGTTACTCTATTTACTCATTTTCAACACAAAAAACAAGATCTAGTTCATTAAGGAAATTTCCTTGGGTTCTTCTTCTCAACATTTTTACATGAATGAGATTGAATAATATTTTATTAATATTACTTTTCACCAAATTTTATATTAGATTCCATACTTCTTTTTATGTTTGAGTTCAGGGTTGAAAATATATACAGGTTGTTAATCATAACGCTTGATAGTTGGTTTGACATAATTACAAGATATCTCACATCCACCCTTATCCTATTAGGACCTTATTATAGACCATTTTTTCATTTTTTAAGATATCGATTGCTAAATGGGTTCCATCATGATTTATATATTACTAAAAGAAAAATAGTTAATAGGATTAGCTTTTATCGTAAATAAAAATATGATATTTTAACTTCATGATGTATCAATTTTTATCACCGTTGTGTTAGCCCTTAGTTCTTCCAATTAAACATGTATCCGACTCAATTCAACCTAAATCACCCTAAGATTCAAATATTTCGTTATTTTTTCAATATAGGATTATTTGAGTTGTTTTATTTGATAATAATTATTCTAACAATTAAAATAGAGACCATAAATTACTATAAAATTTTTAATGTTATTGGAAAAAAAATTGAAATATATTCTCTCAAAATCCATCTCGTCTGTCATAAATTTTTTTTTCTGAACAATCATGTGACAATGTATTTATATAACCAAATAATATACTCTAAAAAACATTACATTCCCTATATATATTTTAAAATCCAAGACATTGAGCTATGATGAGATCATATATTCCCCAGAAAATTTACTCTATCATTAAACATATAATGGTTTGAATGGTTAGTTCAAACAATAGTCATTGTATATCATAATCGCAAATTACATTTTTTGAAATTAATCATATACCAACACTTATTTCCCAACGGGTTGAAAAAACCATTGGGATAAATAACCTATTCCAACAGTTCTATTTAACCATTGGTATTGATAATTTTATTGAGTTTTTCTCAATGGTTTAACAAAACCATTGGAAAAGATAAAATTTACAAACGTTTTTCATTAACCAATGGTAAAAAAACCCAATTTCAGGAAAGTTTTGTTCTATTTTGGGATCCCTCTTAATTTTTCATCCCTCACTTGCATGATCCCTCCTTGACCTCCACCTCCCGGTGATCTCCACCCCTCCCCGACATTGACCTCCTCAACCTCCCAGACTTCACCTCCACCTCCCGGCCCCTGCCCCTCTCAACTCCCTCTACTCCAGAGATGTTCCCCCTTCCCATCATGACTTCCACTATGATGAAAACGTCCCCCTACCCTCTCATCTCCTGGAGACATTTCACCCTCCCCTCTCGGCTACATATCTTGGCGACATCCCCCTCCCCTATCAGCTCTGTATCCTCCTCCGACATCCCCACCCTTTTTCTAGTCGCACGCAAGACCCCCAACGGCCAAACACCCTTCATGAAATACCCATCTCTAGGCTCCCTCTCCTCTCTTAATTTATCCCAAATTTATTGAGGGTTATTGAATGGTATGTCCAGGAAAGCATAACCATTCATATTAATCATACATTCTCTAGAGTTTTGGGTAGTATCCAACTCCTAGTGTGGTGAATTTTTGTGCATGTTCTGATTTTTTTTGAAAATAGATTCTTCTAGAAATGTAGGGTTAGATTCATAGGTTTTAACCAATTCATTCTAAAAATTAATTAAATAAAAAGTTCATGATTTTTTAGAAACCATATATTATCCTCTATAGATACCTATTAGACCTGAAATAGTGTTGGATTGTTTTTTTAATCATGATATATATGTGATGAGGTTGTATTTCCATTAATATGTGCAACGATTTGGGTTAATTGTAGGTGAGTGATGCTATATGATATTTTATGGCTTTCTGTGATGAGTTTCTTTCCGTTTTATTGATTGGTTCTTAAAACATTGGTTGGGGATGTATATATTATTTAATTGGAATTGGTAATGTAAAATGTTTGTCTTGAATTTCCATGTTGGTTATCTGGATGGTGTTCTCTATCAAAAGTGGGTATTCCTCTGTTGAATATGAGTGTATTTTCCAATTTAATAATGTATTTATTATACTTACCATGAAATACACATTTACCACAACACAGATGCACTGAAAAAAATCATATATAGACGCTACACACCATATGACACCCATGGGAGACACTCCTTGACATCTACTGGTAGTTAAGATGACATTAAATTAGGAACTGATGTTGAATGGAACTCAGGCCTTACGAAATTACCATTATGGGTAGAAAAGATACCAACACATTTATTCTTAGTATAGTATAATGAAATTGTGTACAAACTCATAAACAAGTAGACCATTTGGTTTATGGACTAGTGGCCTCCCAGGTCCAAAAGCAGGATCAACTAACAAACATTGATTATGGTCCCTATGAGGTTCTTTCCATAGTGAAGAGGGTTATATGAACAATCTTCAACTCAACTAATGTAGTGGTGATTCATATTCATTTTCAATGTGTACTAGTCTGGTGTTTAAAACAATGTGCTATAGAAACAACATAATGAATAATGATGAAATTATTTAATGAAACTATTTCCCCCTTGCTCGAAGGAACATGATTTGACCAATGTGTCATTGTGGTTCTGATATATTAGGCATTTACATGTATAGTCCTAGGATACAAGTTTGTTTTTGATTAGTTTTTATTTTATTTTCTTTATCTCATTGGCCACTTAGGTCTCTTACTAATTTCTACAGGTGGAGAGTAGTGATGTTATCCTAACTAGTTGACATAGATAAATTGTATACTATAACACCACAAGGTGTGAGTGTGAGGAAAAATTGAAAGCTAGATTATCCTTGGGGTCTTCCATGGGAGGGAATTGTTTTTCTATAACATTGTGTGGGAAAACTTCAAGAGTATGTTGGAGTCCATAAATATCCCCATGTGTTTCCATGAGATAGCATAAATAACACAAAGTGTCTCCAAGTGTCTCTATACACCTTATAATATTCTCATGGGTTGGCCACTCACCCAATCCTATCAAACATATCATAGTCTATCCTCTCAGTCCCAAATTCTAAAATCATCTATTGAGGATTATCCCATGCCTCATTGCACATCTCATCATCCAACTAGTCAGAAAGGATTATTCCCCTCATGATTGTCCTGGCCACAAAAGCACGCTGTGTTGAACCCATCTACATTCTTATCTCATCCACATGGGAATCCTCTAGGGTCCCTCAGACATGTCCTAGTCGCTACTCACTAACCCAATCCTTATCCCACACACTATAGTCTTCTCTCAACAAGTCAACCATTCCTTAATTATATTCTCAATAATCCGGTCAAGAACCTCATAGAAATCTGGTATTATAACCCAACCCCACTAACCAGGTTCCATCCTAAGATAAATCACACCAAGCCTCTTGGAATTATAATGCCAATCTATATGACAAAACCCAATACCCACACTATGATATCATAATTTATCTCTTTATTTGAGTTCTTGATTGATTAAATGGAGTAAAACCTTTCATAATACATTTTATAGATTCAGAGAGATCATCCCACTCTAAGAACCCACCAAGATTCCAATGCATCCTCAAAAGTATTTCCTCATCAAATGCTATATGTAAAATTTCCACACCTATTACTATAAGGCACAATCCTCTTTGGAATATTTTCCTTGTTCTAGTACCTCATATGGTCCATACACATATCATCCAAATTATATGACATATGTTAGACCACTCATATCCCAATTTATGTCTTTTCCACATAGATACTCAGTGTTTTAGGGTCTATAGGGGCTCTTAATACTTTCTTTATAGACATGGAATTAAAATGTTTTTCTATGTTGATAATTCAAAATAATATAGGAATATCAACATCTTGGAATATTTCCCATGATTCCCAAGATAAAAGTGATTTCTTGAAGAAGAATAAGGTAATACATTCTATTATGTCTTAATTTATTTTTAAATAAATAACCACAGAACCATAAAATCCATTTCATGAGTGTTTTTTTTGAATTCTGTACATTGAATTGTATGCATGAGTGTTTTTTTATATTTTTCATTTTCTAGTATTGTATTCGTCCTTGTATATTGTCTGCATGAGTGTTTTTTTGTATTCATCATTATTTTGCAGGTTTATACAATCATTCTAGAGTGGATATAGTTTTATGTTGATTGTTGAAATTGAAATACTAGAATTGGATAGGGGAGGAAGTTGGAATTGCATAGGAGTGGAGGCCATTGTATACTGCTTGAAATAGAGGGGAGGCCCATGGGGAATTCTTGTTCTTATATGTTGGGAGGTGACAGGTATAGTCACAGGAGACAAGCATATTTTAGTTTAGTTTTTTTATTATCTTTATTTCATTGGCCAATTGGGTCTTTTACTACTTCTTATGGACATATGGTAGTTATATTATGTGAAGAGGGCTAGAAGGGGTTCATATTGTTTCATTCTACCAGGTTTGATCTGAGGTAAGATTTTATGGTTACTACTTGTCTCACACCATGTGTATTTGGAGATTTTAGTGTTTTTGACTCCATATTATGTTTTCAATAGGGTGTTAGATCATTCGGGTTGGTTTGGGTGGATTTGGTTCTCTGCTGCCAAATAAGGTATGTATTTATTGTTGTTGCTTGGTTTCTCAGTGGTTATGTAGCATCCTTTATATGTTTTAAGGTTTATAGTATCCATTATGTAGTTTGTTGATCTCTACTCACTGGTTTTGAGTTTTCAAGTCAATGGAGACTTGCCTGCGTGTGTATAGGTAAGTAAGTATATTTATGTAGGTTCCCCCGTTATGTGTGTAGTCAACCATGGTGGTGATTATGGACGTATGGGGCTAGGTTTGTACACGTATATATATATATATATATATATATATATTCATAAATATGTGAGGGGAGACTGTTTTATGCATATAAGGACATTTTCAAGGATCCCCTTAAACTTGCTCATGGCCATGCGGGTGTGTGTATAGGGGCTAGGTGTCCATTCATGTGTGTGAAAGTGTGTATACCCAGTGGGGGGGCATCAAATTTTAGTTAGAAATCTCCAAGAGAATAAGTGGATGGCTTGGTTCCACCTTGAGGTAGGGTCTCTGTCCCAACCTCTTTAATTCAGTAACGCTTTAAATTGCTATTATCTTATTTCTAAATTATTTCGAATTTCATATACTAAATAAGTGTTCTTTAATAAAATTTTTCTATTTGATAAATAAATTAATTGTTTTATAATAAAACCCCTCCAATAGAGGTGAGATGTCTGAAAAAACCCATAGTGATAGTTTCGTTGATCTAGTTTCATTACTTATTGCATTTGATTTCTGCTGAATGAGTTTTAAAATAAATGTTAAATATAATTAAATGAATTGGGTGATAAATCAATTCCATTATTTTATAATAAAACCCCTTCAATGGAGATCTTCTATATTCTAAAACAAATAGTGGTGATAGATATTTGTATCATGTTTGTTGTTGGTTTTGTGTATAGTTAGTGTTTGTTCTCTTGGAATAATATAAATTGACTTATCATACTCTTTTACCCTTAATGAAATTTCCTGAGTAGGTATATTCCTTTACCATGAAACATTTCTTTTAATCCTTTGAATATTATAAATGAAATTTCCATGTTTAGATGAAGTTAATGAATTTTTAAATGGGTTGTGTAGGGTCTATGATTATTTTACATTGTTTTGTTTCCCTTTAGATGTTCCAACTTAGTTCTGATCACTTCAACCTTCTATCAATCCTTTATAGCATATTACATAGTTTATTTTCTCAATTGTGTTTTTTGTGACCTTATCTTATGGATAAATCAATTTGGGGTGTCTGCCTGGCCTCCTAGCCTCCCCTTTGGTGTGATGTCCTAATGGCCCTAAATTCCCTTGAAATAAATGTTATATAAAAATCGATGAAATTATTTTGATTAAACTCATGTGAATTCCTTATCGAATTTCATATATAAGTTTGTTGTATAGCTTTTCTACTTGCCACCATATATTGCAGCTTCTCTCCATGGATTTTCTCCTAAAGAAAACAAGACTGAGTCACATCGGAAACAATTTAAGTCCAATCATGTGACTATGTTGTGTACAAT
The DNA here is from genome assembly GCA_963277665.1 of Viscum album. Lineage (NCBI taxonomy): Eukaryota > Viridiplantae > Streptophyta > Magnoliopsida > Santalales > Viscaceae > Viscum > Viscum album. The sequence goes on from OY728128.1 coordinate 530,773,287, forward strand.
ATCCCTGGCTATACACCTTGTAAAATTTTCAATTGATGAATCATCCACCGAGCATAAAAAGATTTCAAGAGTTGTTACATAAAAATTTGTCCATATTAATAAAACTATCATCCATTACTACCTTTAATAATTGGAATTTTATACATCATTTGAAATATACTCCCATAGAAATCTTTATTCAACGTCAGTAAGATATACATGACCTTTTTCATCCATTAAAACTAGCCTCAGTTCCAGTCCATTCTGGACCCAATAAAAATTTTAAGGTCCTTCCATTTATCTGATGATCATTTGATAATTTTTTCAGAGCTTTGGAATTCAGAAAAGTCTTCATCAACAACCTTTACAAGATAATAGACAATATAGACTTAGTTTATCTATATTACATCTTTATCATGTATTTGGTTGACTTCATTGATTACTTTACAAATGAGATAATAATAAATTCCCATTTTATAGACTATAGTGTATATTTTAATGTTTCTTCCCCAAACATAATGAAATATCCTTGAAACATGTATAATCATAACATATAAACATCATAATCTGCCATTTATGGAATTTGATACAAGAAAAATTCATCTGGATATGTTTAAAAAAAATAGATACTCTATAGAACCTATTAATGATTCCAACCAAAAAGATATTTTTTTGTACAATACCATTCCAGTGTTCTAGGATTGTCTCCTCAAACTATTGGAAATATCACCTAGAATATATTTCAAAACACCCATCAATACACAACCTCTCATATATTGGACCATAATGCGATCAACTACATTTTTCATAGATCATCTTGACAAATATTTTTGATGCTTCATAGATTTATGGTGTTAGGGACAAAACCTATATTTGCGTGCTAGTTTTTTTGTATAGTTTAATTAGTTTTACAATGGATCTTGTGAGATCACTTAACATGTACATGTTTTGATTCTACCACCAGTCTTCCATATACACATGATAACCATGCCCCTAACTCCATCTATGGTTGATATTATTTAACAACATATCACTGCCCTTGTGAATCATTATTCCAGATCCGGAAACCCTTCACACACTAAACCATAATTATGAATCCCATAACATGAGTCCCATTCTTTACGACCCATATTCCATTATTTATCCAATCCTTGAATCTTTCTTTCGATGAGCCAGGATCCTGAAACACTCCTACTTCTGTCCCTTGACCGGATAGAACCACCACTCCTACAACCATTAGTTTTCTATATCATATATATGCTCACATTCTAGGAATAGGGTGACTAGATCCCAATAGAAAATATTCCATGAATTTATATGGGTTAGAAAAAACTTGTTTTCATTGATATCTATCCCTATAACCTATATAATTTATAGAACCTCTAAAAAATGTATCTTCTAGGAAATGACCTTCTGGTCCTAGAAGATTATCCCCAACTCGAATTTACATGGATTAAACTGTACTACCAATGTGTCCTTATTGTAACATGTCTCATGTATTTTGACTCAAACCATCCAAATTTATTGTTGGGTAAGTTTTCATAGCCTTTAAGTATACAAAATATGTCACTTCTGGAAGACTCACCACCCAAAATAATGTATAAACTGTACAGGCGAAGTAACACTAGAGTCTTATAAGATCTGTATTTTCAACCATCAAACATCAAAATTGGCATAGGAATTGCATGTCTTAACTTAATAATCCTCATCTTGGATATCATTTGGATGACTCAAACAAGTTTCATGAGAAGAATTAAATTTCTTGTGGTAATGGTTATCATGAAACAAACCAATATGAAATTTCTTGAAATATTTTAATATAATCAGAGACATTACAAATAAAATCCTAAAAATCTATGATAATGATAAACAATATAAAAAATAATTTTTTAGGTCAGTGAACTCTCATGACATGCAATAAAATAATAAGCCAAATATGTCTTGTGCTGACTTGGTAAATGAGTCCCACCATTCTAATATTAGATATTTTAGAGATTCTTTTCACAATGGATCAGGAGATGAGTACATTGATAAAGAAACTGATGATATTTATGTAGATAAGGAGATCTATATAATAAAAAATATTTATTTTAGTATGGGGAGGAAATAGAAATTGAATTCCACCAAGGGTTGTGGAGGAAAATACAATCTTGAGGTATTCAGCTCCTTGAAATCAAAAATCGAAAGGGCCCCAACATCACCTAAATGGGGGAAATTAGAAAGCGTATTTCTTCTCTAGAAAATAGTATGGACAAAGAAGGTTAGTCTAATGATACTAAATATATTGAAATTTCTATTGGTGTTTTTATATAGAATATTGGATTACAAAAACTCAAGGGTTATCCTCTATCCCTATTTCTTATATGGAGGATTCAGAAAAAAAATTAGAGGGAAAACAACCAGAGTTTGTAATATTAAATTAATTTGTGCAACCTTTGGATAGTGGTAAAAAAATGATTGAAAAGTACCTATGGATTTAGTCATGGTATGGATTTTCATGTTGTTGATGCAACACTATTTCTATCAAAATTGTAATACTCAGATGTGAATTTCAAGAATGTTATTTTCAATAACATGTCTATAAGATTTTATCATCCAGTTTTTGGAAACAAGTATGTTGTTTTTACTTTTTAAAAAATTCATACTCCTATTGTATCAATTTTTTAGTAGGGAATTTGTTTAGCCTCAGAATCTAGTTAGATTAGGTACATTGATTCTACTACACCTCCCTTAGGCGAATTGGAGATAGGATGTTTTTATGGTACTCTTAGTGGGAAGATATCATAGGGGTATGAACCTAATTTTTAGGAGAAGAGGATATACCAACGGTTCTATAAACCATTGGTATACAAATAATTGCTGGACAACCCCCATATAATCCTACGGTTTCAAAAAATGTTGGTACACAAGGCTGCTAGACTGTATGAATAGTGGGTGATACGGTTCTTAAACCATTCGTATATATATACTATTTGTTTCAAGAACCATTGGTATACAAGGTTTTTGGTTAGTAGGTGCTACAATTTCAAGAGCCATTTGTATAGAAGGAGGTGATACGGTTATTGAACCATTGATATATATATATATATCAACGTTTTCAGTAAAACCATTTGAAAAAATTGGTTGTAGGGTTACTGTAACGCAAAACAACCCAATGTTTTACTAAACCATTGGGATATCCTATCCCAAAGGTTTAGGGGAAATCCCAAAGGTTTGGAACCATTGGGATAAGTGATATTTCTAGTTATTGAGATGATCTTCTCCAAAAATATCATAAATCAGTTTTGAATGCCAAGGATACCAATTAATATCTAAATTGTTAAAAATTAAACCGCCCTTTAATGTATCACTATCATTTTTATTTTAAACATAAGATTTAATTATAATTCAAACATGTTTTCCCAAGTAGTTGTCAACAAAAATAAACTTTTCATAATATGTTTTCAAGGATTTTAAAACATTTTATATATGTCAGAAATACCTTAATGGAAAACAATTAAAGAATAAACCTTTTATGTTTCCCATAATCAGAAAAAAATATAATATATAAGAATATCATGGATAAATATCCCTATCTAATAAAAATTGGTAAGTGTTCCCAGTAAATATAAATCTCACAACAATTGGTAAGACTAGAAAAATATCCTTTTCTATCATGAGAGGAATATAATAATATTCTAATCCATTTAAGAATTATCTTTTATTTAGTTATAATAAATATGGTTTACTAGATACACATATTTCTCATCTCCATCTCACTAACCCCATTTTAAGAAAAGAGTAAAAAAAATATTTATAATAAAATAAATAATATGAATATTAAAACATGAATAAAAATATTTTATCCCATATGAAACCTTTTTTTAACCCTTTATACTTTTAGATTAAATTATTAATCCCTTGATCAGTCCTTGGTCAAACATATACATTTTCCCTTAATCACCATAACCAAATTCGTTAACATAATTCATAAATCATAAATAGTAGTTCCAAAAGAGAATGTGATCAGGAATAGAATAACAATTTGGAATGTCCTTGGAGGAATTCCTTTTTTGGACCACTCATCTTACATCATATTAATGATTGATTCAATTCACAAACAACCCTTTTTGGGGTGAATACCCTTAGCTGCATCTATGCCATGGCCTCATCACCTTTCCAGTATATAGAAAATTATTTATTTGTAGGAAAAAACATTATCTATACACTTAACCAAAATATCCGGACGTTATCCAATACACATACTTATTTTTAATGTTTTTACTAAATTGTGTTTATCTTAATACTAAATAAATGTCCATTATTACATTTAAATTAAATCATTTAATTATCCCAATGCTTTATCTATATCATTGAAAATATGATCAACCATTACTTATTATTTCTTAAATTATCCTAAACAAAAAACTAATCTCTAAATATAAATGAAACCTTCAATTGATGTAAATTGTGAAACCCTAGACACACACTCCTAGATTGGTTTCTCAATGACACAAACATTACATAGTTTTTTATACCAACTTCAAAACTATTGATATGGCCACCCGTAATTAAAAAATAAATAATTATTACTTCATCAGATAAACATAAAAAGATATTTTTAGGTTTATATATTTGTAGAAGTAGGAGGAATCATAAAAAATTAATATTATGTTCAGTGTATTTAATCGACAATTTCTCCACTATAAATGAACCTATTAAATTTAGGAAAAAATTTCAACACGTCCCAAATATTATTTCATACATGTTTTCCATGTAGGCATCTCACATGTATTAATTTTCACCATAACATGGGGGAATAGAAAAAATAATAAGGTTTGATCTAAAATTATCATTAAGGGAAACATAGTTAAAACAATCATGGCGTAATATTTTGGTGGGAATCAGTAAACAACACCAAAACATATTAAACATGAAAATGAGATCATGGTATATCCATGAAAATAAATGATTGAGTGGATATAAATACTACTACTCTAAAATTAATGGAATACATAAGGTTAGATATAAAAAAACTACCATTAAGTTGTTTTTCATTGAAAAATACTTCTTCTTTGAGGCCGTATATATGTAATCCATCTGTCATGGCCTTATGACATGATGATATGGTATTTTGGGAAGAGGGATACACCAAAACCAATATGTTTGGTATCATGAGACCTGCCAATATATCAAGGATATATATAATTCTTTCCCCCACACATCACTTGATTATGTATAATTCATTTCGTATATGAATCGTCAAGACATTCCATTCCTTTCCATGAGGACCCTCTTATATAAAATTTCATGGATTTATTAAAAATGTAGAAATACAAAAAAAACATACAAGATCCACAAATTTTTCCTTTAAATAATCATAAATCATTCTAATAATTTTACCATTTTAATAAAATTTATAACTTTCTCAAAACCCACCTCGAAGAATAAGGTTGATGTTAAAAAAATTTATAGTCAACTATCCAATAATTATCCATATTGGAATTATAATATATGAAATTATAATATTATTTCACATGTTATTGGAGTAATATTATTTCCAAGAGAACATTATCCAAACGATATTATTTAAAATTTTATTTTCACACCTTATAAAAATATGCATATATAGTTAGTTCAATTTAATAATAATCATGATCATAATCAATTTAGATAATGATCATTGATGGTTTCAAAACCCAAAATATCTAGACATGAGAAATATTTGGAAAAGGGATTCTTTGGTAGGAATGTATATCTATAGAAAAAATTAGAGAATACCACTTAATACAATCAGAAGATAGTATATACCTAACTTATATAAAATTATTTTATTTAAATGATCATAACATAATGAATGAAAATTTAGTATCCAAAAAAACATATTAATCATAGAAAAGTAGAATAAATATACACATGTATAAGGGAACATGATTTGGATAGTAAATAAAATTAAATATTAGGAGAATCATGAAAATATATCAGTGGTTAGTGAATAAACCATTGAATGAAAACATTGTTCACAAAATGTATTATGTATTAATGAATCATATTTGGGACCTAAAAATCCATAAAATATGAGTGACATAATAATCAAAACACCATGAAAGATAAGGATTGTAATAGAAAATAAAAAATCACAACTAAAGAACAATTCATGAAATGACATCTCATAATTGTAGTATATACCCCACAAAAAATGAAAATAGGTGCTTAACCCCAAATATGTCTCAAATAGTGGAATTTGAGAAAAAAACCCTTACAACCATTGGAACATTAGAAAAAAAAATAAAATGATAATGTTATCATGAAATTCAAAATTCAATATCATGAAATATTAGAGAATAATTTAATAGATAATAAAATTGGGGGGAAAGTACATCTTCCAACCATGATTGAAAATGATGGCCAATGAAACATTTCTTGTGATGGTGATAGTTCACACATATAAATTCTTAATGCCTCCATTTCAAAAAGATGGATAGTGAAATAAGGTATCTGATAACTATAAATTACCTAACCAAATTTATATTATCTTCATAATATTTATTCATCCATTACATTCATTTTATTATCCATGAAGTGTAGTTTTGAAAAATGATGATGTCACATTGTCGAGGTAGTAGTACACGCAATGCACTAATGACTCTTTTGTTAATTATAGATGATGTATAAGTAAAAATAATTGTTATTACATTAATTTGAAAATATTTTAGTATATTAATGATGATTAAGTCATCAAATTATTATAGTGGTAAGGTATTTGGAAGACTAATATAATGAAGAAAAACGTTAGAAGGAGATAACACATATATTGTATACATGATATTTCCTTGGAAAACTCCACAAATTTAAATGGAATAGAAGGAATTATTATAATCATAGGGATAATAAATATTGAGTGATATATAATATAAGATATTTAAGAATATTTTCATGATGAATTTTAATGTGAGGTTCAGGTTTGAAAGGGTGCAAGTGAACCCCTATTGTAATATTGATAAAATGGGATTTTTGTATGAATATTTACATTTTAATAATTCTGTGACACCATTTGATTTTAAATGGATCCAATGATTAGAAATGATTGTGTTTGGGGTTTTTTTATGTTAATAATTACTCAAAAAATTATTTACAATATTGTATTATTTATGTTATAGGGTTTTTAATATTATGTTTTTTCATTTGAAACATTTACTTTTAAACTAAGTAACTAGTATTTAAATAACTGAATTTATATTTTATTAAAAATATAACACATACTATATAACCAAATTAATTTGAGATAAAATCAATTTTAACTATATTTAAAACAATTATATCATAAAATATTATAAAATTAACATTTTATTTGAATGAGATAATTTTTTGAAAACTATTTTATTTGAAAAAAATAAATTTTGACCGTTATATATTCTTAAACTTATTAATATTGATTAACAATTAAATTAGTTGTAATATATTAATTTATATATTTTTTAATTAAAATTATATTTATTATTTATTGTATTTGAATATAATTTTTTAAATATAACTTCCATGATATTAATATAAGAATTAGTTTAATATAATTGTTTCACTATTATCGTGATAATTATCATTAATCCTAATAATATAATTATTATACCTAAAAATTAATTTTTTTGAGTTATGAAAAATAAATAATTTTGTAAATTTTTTTAATATTTTTTCCATATTAAGTTTATTTATGTAGTAACATTTATCTTAATGTTAGTGTGTGTAACACAAAAAAAACATGTTTTTCATAAAAGTGTATTTTTATCAAAAATGTTTTGGAAAAGTAAAAAATTATCAATTTTATTAATTATAATGATATTAAAAAGATAATTATTGATCAAATTGATGTTATATGAAATTTAAATAAATCTATAGAAATTTTTTCCCAATTTTTATACCTAAATAAAAAGCCGATGAAAAATAATTTCCAAAATGTACTATGATTTTATTAAAATATATTCAATGGTTTCATTAATTGATATTTTATTTTTAAATTATTTATTTTAAAATAAAAATATATATTATATATATAATTTTTCAGATATATCCATGTCATATTAAAGTTATGATATTAACAAAATATGCAATTTTATACATTTACCTAAAATTTGATTATTTTAGAAAACTACCCAGAATATATCCTAATATATTTTTGTTATAAGGAATTAAAAAATGAATTTTAATTTATCCAATATAAAATATATATTTTTTAAATTTATCTATATAAAAGATAATATATAATATAAATAATTTTACTTTTATAGATGATAATTATTTTTAATATTGATTTAAATTTATTATTTACATTATAAAAGGAATAAATATTAACGGTTTACCACATTAGTGTCTATTATAGATTTTTTAATAATGTATTATTAAAAATATAGGTTTTTTTTATAATTTGTGTTTCATGTTACACAAGTCATATGATACATTGACTTACTAAATGTTAATCATATAACTAGATCTTTTATTTTTATTGTGTATGTTAAACCAATTTAGAAAAATGTTTGGACTAAACTACCTATGAAAAGTAAATGTATTGATACAAGGACTTGAAAACATGTTTTCCATTTCTGAAATTATAAATTCCATCTGTATGAGACTGGTATTAATGATATCCCTGTTTCAATTTATTTTCATTTATATAGAATATCACAATTTCATGTTAATTATGCATTAAAAATATAGACTAATTCCTTCCATAATGTAAATTCCATTTTTATCAAATTGTTACCTTATTTGCATGTTTCACTAATTGAGAATTCGGTATCAGAAATTTTTATGTTTCTATTTCCCAACTATGTAAAGAAAGTTATTACACGTGTCATTTCTATAAGTATAAAATCTGTGAAATTATTTATAAGAGATATTTATGATTAAATGTAGAATAAGTAGTTTCAAGTAAAGTGAATAAAATACTTCAGAGTATATTGAATATGAGCTTTATTAATCTATGATTTTTTTTAATTATCTAACACTCTAAACAAGAATAGAACCTAAAACTATATGTGACGTAGTAATTTTTTTTGATTTTTTAACTAATGATATTTATATTCAGTATTTTAAAACTAGTATCTAAAAAAGTATATAAAGTAGTACATATGAGAACAAGAACAAGGAGTTTGGTCCATGGGTCTCACATCCATGGTTCAATGTGTAAAACTATTGCCTATCCAAATTTATCATAGTGTTGATTATGGTGAGATATATTATTCTATTTGTCAAATTTAATGATGAATTTCACTATTGATAATATAAAATAACTAGGGTTATTATACTTGTGGATTTTTACTAGAGATTATTAAATTGTAGATGAGGTAACACAATAACATGTTTTATATATAATTATAAAATACAACACAAGAGTTTTTTTCTCTATGGTGATTTATATAATGTATTCATGTACCATTTCTAAGAATTTAATATTACTTATGTTACAACATAGTGGTGATCCACTGCCTTGATATCCTTTTATAAAGGACATAATGTCAATATGACATTTTTGGGTCATGATTGACCTTAAAAAAATAATGGAGCTAAATATAGTTATTTTCATTACATAGAAAATAGAGGAGTTTCTCAATAGTTGTAAAGGTGTTTGATGAACACGTTTAGGAATATATGTCATAGAAGGTTGTTTGAATCTCACATATGAATTTTGGTACACAATTCATGAAATCTACAAACAAAATGTGATGAGTCCTTCACATTATTCTTTTTGATTAGATATATTTCATCTTTATATATCATAAAGGAAATTTTATTCCGCATGTGTATTTTCATTGATTTTTTGTTCCATATATGGTTGATTGTATTTTGTAAATTTTTATTCACTAGTGAGAGATTAATTTTTTGATATTTTGTTCAATATTATATTATTACAATAGATATAGGATGGTAATCTTGGACTTGGTAACCAAAAAGTATCATATGTTTTATTTTTCAACATATAATGGCTATGATATTGTTCTATTAAAAAACTAACCTATAATACTCCTTGGGTGGATTTAAACTATGATTTTATATTATTATTATATATAGTTTTGATATTATGAATATAGTATCTTAGAGTTTTTATTTCATACCGCTAGGTTCGTCAAACTAGGTTATTTTATATACACCTTCATTGGAACTTTTTTGGGTTTCATAGTCATAGGTTTGTAGAGATTTTTAAATTTATAAGAGTATACATATTTAAGGATCTATAATTTTTGGTTTATATATCCTTTCAAAATTTTTATATATTAATGAAAAATACACAGTGGGGTAATTTTTGAAACCTCAATATATAACTAAAAAAAGGAAACTCCATAGGGAAGAACTTGTAACACAACAACCAATACCATGCCCTTTCATGAGTCTACGAAGTATGTTGGAAACTTATAGAAAAGTTTTTTAGAAATCATGATAATGATATATGAAATCTATAATGTCACAAAATATGAAACTCATAAATGAACATTGGTTATTGAGAGTGTAAGGAGCTCACCATAAATAGTATATATTCTAGAGAATTTACTCAAGAATTAACTTTCTTATATTACTAAAGATCATTTTGGTTTACAAGATTATGGATTTTGGTCACATCTCTTAAAATAAAACACACACAAACACAAACATACACACACACACAAACAAACACCCACACACAGAAATATATATATATATATATATATATATATATTTATATTTATATATATTAAAATTTTAAACTAATAATATGTATCCATTTTTTTAATAATATAAAATTGTTAAAATAAAACATGATTTCTTTTTTTTAAATCATTCAGACTTTATGCTTGACTTCTTGATTTCCCTTAACTATCATTAAACCTGCTAGTAAAATTTATAAATTTTTTGATGATCACAAAAAGCTTGGTAATATACATAAGAGAGATAAATCATTTATTTTACTAAAAAACATGAAAAAATTGAATACAATTTTCTTAAAAACATAATTTTTTATAAAAAAAAGTGAATCATAATTCCTTTAAAAATATCATTATCTTATCTATTGAAATAAAATTATTTCCAATAAGGATAATTAGTAAGAATAGAAATATCATATATATTCCTTGATAAATAATCATCTTAATACCATTAAAATACCATAAAACTATAATAACCATATAACAAACATCCAATATAATTTTTCATAGAAAAAACTAAGTACCCAATGCATTTATGTATTACCAGGGCACACCAATAATATAAGTTATAATAGGATCACCTATAGCTATTTATTAACAATCACTATATATGTTACATCAGTCTCACCCATGAGCTATAATGGGGCTCAACCCTTCATAAACAGTATACAAGGACCATGTCATGAATAAAAATATTGAAAATATACATTAAATCCTTCTTAAAAACATTTCAAATATGAAATTACCATTTCATCTTAAAAAGACATTTTCAATACCAAAATTCCAAAAAAAGGAACATATTGTATTTGTTTGAAGAAAATATGAAATATTATTGATGAATTAAAACTTAAAATAACATTTCTGATGGTGGGAAAATTATTTTTTACCATATAAATTATAATATATAATTCCTTAGGTATTTTTATATGTAAAGACAAACCTCCCATAAAAATATTCTTTTTAAAAACATTGAATGACAATCAAAAGAGACATAAAATGACCTTTATAAATAATTTATTTATTTATAAAAACATGAAAAAATATCTTTTAAAAATTTATTTATACTTGAAAAATAATGTTTTAATTGAATCATAGGATATTATTTTTAAATGAATGTTCCTTACCTTGAGCCAGACTAATAACATACATTCTTTATCTTCCCCTTCTTTATTAAATATATTTTGATTAACACCATAATCACTATAAGGATGTCTTAATCCCTAATACAAGACCTCTATAAATACGGTTGCAATATAACGAAGGCTTTTGGGTTTTTATTACTTAACCAATTGGGTTTTGAATTGTGAATAAATGAAAATAAGAGATTCCATTTTATAAGAGGGGAGGGATACATTTGGAATTTCCCACAATATTAAATTAATATAAATTAATTTTCCAGAAAAAAATTGATCTATATTGTCAAGGATGGATTACAATTCTAATATATAATAAAAATTATATCTATTTTGATCAAATTTTTATCTTTATAGTTTTATTTTTACCCCATGTGAATCTGTTTAACAAATATCATGAAAATAAATATTTTTAATATTTTAGGGTCAAAATAGTTATAGTAAATTGATATATGTCACATAAATAGATTAGGGGTTATATTTTCAACCATATAATGATAACTTGGATAAATATATTATTTTTATGAATTTTGAATCATTTAATTAAATAATATTTTTTATCATATATTAGTAATGTCAATATATAGAACTATTCATTATGTTAATCCTAACAAGATCCTAAAATGAAATAAAATTGAACCCAAAAATGTTAATAAATCTCTATGAATTCATGTTAATAAATAAAATTCTTGGATGACATTAATTATCTAAAATTTTATTACTTTTCAAATGTCTATGTTCGTTTATGCGATTTTTCCATTAATTGAGTAAATACTACATAATCATTGAGTAAATATTTTTTATAATTATTTATTCTATAAAAATATACAAAACTTACCCTGATGATGATAATAATTTATCATTAGAAATAACATTTTTAACTGAACATATCCTATTATTGTACTTATGAAAAATTTATTATAGTTATTAAACAAGATATTTGGACATTTTTTACTTTTCTTTACATAAAATATGATAAAGGTTATAATATCATCCCAATAGAAACAGAAATACATATACACAAATTATTTAGTACTATGTATAAAATGGAATCATCCAATATAAGTATTTTTGTTTTAGGGATGTTTTTTACTCTGTATTATTTTATTTTTTTCTTTAATTAATAAATTTATCTTTAACCATGGCAAAACAATATTATGGTTTCAATTTATATTGACCAAAAATAAAAGTGTCCTATTTACCAAATTTGTAGTCATTAATTCCAAATACATAATCCATTTTTTTAAATTTTAAAATAATTGGGAACCTTTAATTTTAAATAAAACTGGAATAAATGAACAAAAAAGAGTTTTCAGAAAAATTTCATTTTTAAAAATAAAAAAATTATATTAAATTCAAGTATACATTTATTTTAAAAAATCATAATTGGATAATTTCAACTAAAAAGGAACAAATTAAATTTGAAAAATAATATATGATATAATTTTATTTTAAAAATACTTGAAAATAAAATATAATTTTCAATAAAAATATGTATTTTTCACTATTCATTAAATAAATCATATTTTCAGAAAATTCTCAAAAAATAATACTAATATAATTATAAAGTTATAAATTAAAAAATGAATATTTTTTTTTAAAATTAAACTTCCATAATTTTGTAATCAGGATTTTAAATAAAACTAAATATTTCATGAAAGCTTATTTTTATAAGAAATAATAGTTTTTCTTTTAAACTGAAAAATTACTTAATATAGTTAGAATTAATATAAATATATAATATATAACAAAATAATATCCACATGAGATTAATTTTATTTATTCTAATATTACATGGTTTGTTTTTTTCTTACCCCTTTTGGAAATTGTTCCCTCATAATTTTATTAACTTATTAAACTAGTTGGGATTCATTTCTCTAATATCATTTTATGTCACCCACATTGCTTCTTCAATAATATGGTTTTTACACAAAACCTTAAACTGATGAATTTAATTTCAATGCAGTTTATTATTTAAATGGTTAAGAATCTGAATAATCTTTTCCTAAACAGAACTGTTCTCTTCCAATTGAACTAAATTTGGCCTAAAAAAATGATATGGATATAGAATATACTATATTTAAATCATAACTTGAGAAAAATTATGTACCCATGAGAAACTTGGAGGAAATGATACTCAGTATGAAAGTGATCGACTTTTCTCTAGAATTTCATATGTTGTAATGAATTGAGGACTTAAATTCCCCATTTTAAAAAAATACAAAACACTTTTTCGTGGAGATACTTTATGAAAATCACAATAACCTACCTCTAGAGAAAGATCTTTCCTCAGGTTAACCACATAAATTTACTACAAACAATTTTCCATCCTCATATGTTGCTAAATTATATTCACCTTCACAATCATTCCCTTCATGAATTATGGTCACATTGACTTCCATTCCACTACTTAAACCCAAAATGCATTATTTTGACACTACTTTCCATAAAATGATTCAAAACACACAATCAATATACTATAATGAAACTATTATTATAAGAAAACTTTACTAAAGATTCATGTTAATCCAATCATCCATTTTAATCCATTTAAGAAGATTGTATCATATATTCTAAGGTCAAAATTTCATTATTCAATTTTTACATTAGATTGATGATTAAAGGTTGTAATTACAAAGTACATTAAAAAAATTGAAGCGAAACTAGTATCAAGCTGAAACATAATGGAGAGAGGATGTCCATGTGACCTAAATATATCCTTATGATATTATTGATAAATTTTACCCATGTATATAGTATCTCGAATGGGAATTTAATGTATTGATTTATTTAATAAATAAAAAATAACCAAAATTTTATTATTACCCTGAGATATCATTGGAAATCCCACTTTTAAATCCATGGATATATTTTCCCATTTCTACTATCGTACAGAAAAACACTATAGAAAACCCATTGGTTATTGTCATTACACTCTAACCTATTGAAAATTAAATCAATTCACAGAAACTTAAAAAATATAACAACTCATTCCATCCCACCAGTAATACCTCTGAAGGCCTCTCTATATCATAGTCCTACCAAGATCAATGAAAACTGGCAAACAATGGGATTCACTCAAAAATTCTCTCTTTAATTGGGAATAAAAATTCACACATAATCAATTTTAAATATGAAAACTTATTTTTCAACTATAAATTTATGAAAAATAACCTTCTTAAATTTTTTAACCTATCTTGTAAACCACTATGTTCCTTTTGTGCTAAATTAATTTTATATTTCAAAGTCAACTACATTGAATAATAAAACAAAATATAGTATTCTCCAACATCCACCACTTCTATTACATAATAAATAAAATTATTAACAAAAAAGTCATGTTTTAGATGTAATAATGTTATTGTGGAAATAATTTTATGACCCAAATTAGAAGTTACTTTGTTTTCTATTCTAGTATGATAATGAATCCTGTAGTAATAATCCTTAATCAATTACAAATAACTTCTATGTCTCATATTAAACTCTTTATTAGTATATATTAACATAAAACAATTATGATCATTATATATTTCACACATGGAACCATATAATTGTTGCCTATAAAATTTTAATTGAAAAAACCATAATAGATAATTCAAGATCATGTGTAGGATAATTTAACTCATGAGGTTTTTGTATCTGTAATGGATAAACAATTACCTTATCATCCTGAATCCAAACAGAACTGATTCCCTTCAAAGAACCATCATTGTAAAAATAAAATTCACCATCTGTATAGGGAAATTAAAAAATAAGAGCATTCACAAGTATTATTTTTTAGTTCTTGAAAATAATAATCACCTTATTATGTCTTTATGACTTTAAATCATTTTCAAGGGAACTATGTATATGGGAAAGATAACTGAGAAATTGTTTCAACAAACCATTGGTAGTAAGCTATTAAGTCATGAAATCTATGAATATATTTGACATTGGTAGTTCTTGGATGATTTTTTAACAAAATTAGTTTTTAGGGTCAATAGTTAAGCCCTATTTAAAGAAAACATGTCCATGGAAATAAATTTGTCACAACTAAAATTCACATATACTAAAATTTCAATATAATTTCATTAATTTCGAGGTTTTTAAATAGTTTTATGGTGTCTGTAATAATCCTCTTTACTTTTATAATACACCAATATATCATTAATTAAGTAAAAAACATTATCCAAATATTTCTAGAAGTCTCTATTCATAAGATCCATAACTATATATGGTGAAATAGAATGCCCAAAGGGAATAACTATAAACTCATAGTGACCATATCTTGTAAATAATGATGAATTCATAATATTTACCCCTTCACCTTCAACTAATGGTACCCCAACCTAAAAATTAATATTCAAAAAATACATCACCCCTTATAACTAATCAAAAAAATAATTTATATGAGGAAAAGGATAATTATTATTAAAAGTGATATTATCCAAACATATATATTAAAGGGGAAGCCTCATAGAATTGTATTATTTTTTTTCCAAAAATATATGTAACCCTATGTTTAAGTACATGGAATATTCTAATCATTATTTGGAAACTCATACTATTTATTTTTTAGTTTCAAAATTTTAACATGAGCTATTAGATAAGGGAGTTTTGATATTTTTTTAGTATTAGTTTCTAAGTCAGTAGTAACCTCAACCTATTGATCATAAATAAAACCTAATAAATCATCTGAAAAACATCCTCATATTCATTCACTACTCAAAAATCACTAATTTTTACAGTTTTAGCCATTTAAAAAATACGTGGTATGTGACTTTCTCTTCAATATCTAATGAACTTGTCACTTTATAATAGGTTTTCAAAGGTATGAATTCATTGAAAAAAATTATTATCTCTACAATATATCATTTAATGATAAATTCAAATTAAATCCTTACCCAAAATAATATCAAACACTACCATGATATTTTCAAGATTATAATTTCAAGGAAGTCCATTATACTGATAAAAATAGGAATATTACTATAAATCATGGTTTCTTTCATATTTAAACCTTGAGTTTTCACTAATATATACTATCAAACATTCATGATTTGATATTCCTGGTATTCATTAACATTTCATAAATATTAATGAATATGAATATCCATATTCAAAAAAAGTATTGGTATAATTTGAAGAAATTAGTAACATACAGATCACCACATCACTAGATACACCAAAAACAACATTAGAAGTGGAAAATGATTTCCCCAACATTTCTGATTTCAATACTGATTATTTACATTGAAAGTAACTAACATCATACACATATGTTCATAATGACCCAAACAATTTCAAGTAAAACATATCCTCAATAGATTTATATCAGTTACCATATTTTTGGATTATTAAGGACACTTTTATTTATAGTCATGAGATCTATGAACAAATATTAAACACCAGTAATTCTATCTTGAATTTACTAGAAATCCCCCAGGAATAATTTGAAAAACTTATCACTGGGAAATAACTTAATTTTCTTACCCATAGAATTATTTTAAAGATTCTTCTATATCTTATTCCATCTAAGACCATTTCTATTATTGTTTTCAAGGAACACATGATCATTAATGAACACAATTTACACCTTTTTAGAACATTATAGAAGATTATCATATCTTCTGAAATCACTAAAAAGTATTTACCTTTGATATATAGGTTTTAACATAATGTAAAAATGATAAAACAAACTATCAATTTCCTATATAAAATATGGTACATACCTAGCCATTGTTATTATATTTTCTTCTAGCATAACTACAGAATATTCAAACTTTTAACTGAATTCATTGAATAGTTTCTCTGTCCCGATAAACAAAACCTTAAAGAAATTTTTTTCAATGAATAAATTCACAAATTTATACCATTCCATGAAATAAATCGTATATAACTCTTTGGTATTATTTACCAAAGGCCATTGTCGATTTGCTTCATCTTCAAAATGATAAATCTAAAGGGTTAACTTTTGATGTTCTAAATACCCCACAAATTAGAATATTTTCTTTAGGGAGTTGATCTATCATTATGGTACCATTGGGTTGAAATAACCATTTAATAATTAAGGGTATTGACACATAAAATGGTCTATTGTCATCATGTTTCTCTATAACATATTATTCTTCTCTTTGGCAAGAAATCCACGACCATTTATAGATTGTTTCAACCTAACCATCATAGAAAAAAAAACTATTCAGTTCTAATTCAGACCATTCTGGGATGCTGATTTGGTATGATATCATCCACTTAGATCCTTTCTACATCAAATTCGTTGTTTCCACTATAGAAATTTTTTTCGAACAAATATAGTTTTTTCCCGGAAATATGGTAATCTTAAAATGCTATAACATTTTCACTTAACCATTATGTATGATATTTTAATGTTAATCCTTTATCATTACATTTAACCATAATGTTATGTAAATGATTATTTTATACCAAAATTAAGTAACATATCTTAAATAGTATATATTATAGTGACTTTAAACAATAATTCACTTTATTCCCTTAACAATGTTCTTTTAGGTTTAGTTTTTTAGAGATTTAAGTAAAAATTCTTATATAAAAGACCCATATATATATAAGTAATCCACTTCTATTTGATATCCATTATTTTTAAAATATAAATATTTTAAAATAAAATAGGATTACTATTCAAGAATAATATGCATGAAATTCTATACAATTCTTTCATTCATATACCCATCCTAAAACCAGGTGGAAAAATATAAAAATGTGGGATAAGAACAAAAATATTAGTAAGAATCAAAAAAAGTAGAAATATTCTATTATAGTGAATGACATGAAAAATAATGAACAATTTTATTAAAAAACACACCTTTTTATCTAAAAAGTGTGTAATTTATCATTTAAAAGTATCATTATCATACCTTTTGAAATCATACAATTTCCATGAAAACTAATTATTAATCATAGAAAAGTAATGTAGGTTTCATGGAACTTCCCCATATTAAAACAAATAAAATTGAAATAATAATATGGTCGAATTCTAATATAATTATCTAGATAATATAATCATTACCCAATATATTAGAGCACCAACTTGGGGTATACATTATATAAACAATAATGGAATCAACTAGTGATATCTTTGAGCAGCCATCATATAATATATATTGGTCTTTCCAATGAGATTTAATCAGGATCAACCCTTACTAAGAAATTTCTAAAGGTGATAAAATTAATAAAAATCATGAAAAACTATTTTAAACCCATATGAAAAACAATTTGGATATCAAAATACCCTTTGTTCTTAAAGATCATTTTTTAATACCAAAATACACAATAAAAGAGAAAGATAGTTTATATTTGAAGTAAACATGAATGATTTTTAGGGATCCCAATGTTCGAATAACAATTACAATGGAGGGAGAAGTCATTGTTTCCATATATGTTAAAATAGAACAATAATTTTTATCTTCTTGTATATAAATTCAAACCTTTGATAAAAATATTCCTCTTGAAACCCTAGGACTAGAAATCAAAATAGTCAAAAATGTTCTTTATAAATCATTAAGTCAATTTAAAATCATCAATAATTTTTCAAAAATCTAATATTTTCATGAAAAAGATAGTACAATGGGAATCATTAAAAAAGTATTTTTTCTAAATAATGTCCCTTACCTTGAGTTTGACATATCATGTATGTTATTTACCTTGTTCATATTTGGAAAATCTACATTTATTAACACCTCAATTAAAATTTTCTTAGTATTCCACCTTAACAAAGACTACTAGAATAGGAATAGAGATTCTTAGATAGTATTTGGGTAGGGATTAACCAAACCAAATGTGTTTTCATGTGTGAAAAAATGAGAATAAGATATTCTATTTTATAAGAGAGAAGGGGGGAACTCTTGGAATATCCCAAAATATTAAATTAATATAAATTTATTTTCTATTTCAAATAGATCCAAACATATATATTTTAAATATAATATGCTTATAGATTTAATTAATCCCATCAAATAAAAATTTAAAAAGATTCATTAAATTTTTCCTCTAATAAATTTATTTTATCCACAGGTTAATTCCTTTTACACATACCAAAACACCACTAATTATTAATTTTTAAAGGTAAATATAGTTATTATTGATAGGAAACAAACTATAAATTGAAAATGGTTGATATTATCAACTATATCATTATAATTTGGATGAATCGTATATTTTTTAGAATTTTTATATCATTTAATAAGATATTATTTGTTATAAAATATCATTAATGTCTATTTAAGAAATATTAATTAAATTTAATTTAATAAAATCAAGGAAATAAGTAAATGTTAAAAAATAAATAAATAAAAATACATGAAAATCATTTCATGTTTATCTAGAAATGATATAGAATATATTATTATCTTAAAAAATATATATTTTAATATTTTTAATATCATTTATCATATTTTTCCATTAATTGAATAATTATTAAACCAGTTTTTTATATTTTCTAAGTAATTATTTGTGACGAACTGACCTGGGTTACCCATAAACCATGCACTTGACCCGTTATGTCACATACCCGAACGTTGTTTGTGATCTACACAGGATGCTGACAAGCACCTGGGCATCAAACAAAATAGTAGAGGGAATGATTTCACTATGCTTGAGCAACCACATGGAATAAATATATAAATAAATAAATATACCATGGATGACTAGTGAATATATATTCCATAACTATAATGAAATATCCAAAAACAACAAAAAACTAGCCAAAAACTCTAAGACATGTCCAACAATAAAGGACTAAAACCCCATAGATAATCCAAATGATGGTATGGATGAACTCCCCCCATCTCAAAACCAACTACCCAACTAGCTGACACGAACCCCTCAGCATCACAAATATGCCTTTCCATTACCTGGACTAGAAGACAAACCATGGTCTATGAACAATTGAATAGGTGAACAAGGTGTGATCTAATAGGCTCCACATGATCCAAACTAGGTGTTCTATAAAAACTATCTGTATAAAAAATCATATCTTCTCATTTTAAATAAAAACATAGAATGATAAGTAGTGAGGACGTTTTATTGAATACAGGGTAAACATTTCATTTTTTCTAAAATTCTAAAATGAAGTAGGTATAACAATTTAAATGAACATTTTCCATATAATTTTTCACAAGCACAAAAATTAATATCAAGGAAAAATCAAAATACCAGGTAATACAGAGTAGAAGAACATGTGTCACAACACCAAGGAATACTACAGGTCCAGACCGTAGACTACTCATACCACTATAATCGAGTGAACAGATCTGATCAATGAACATAGGACTTGGAAGCATAGGAATACCCCATATGTAAACCCAAAAAAAATTCAATAACTGTCATCTAGAACAATGGGCCTATAAAACAGTGGAAATAACCACGAAAACCTCCATGTTAGTCACAAAAAAATGGATGATGGACCCAAGATAAACCATCTACATAAGTACCTCAGGTCACCCATGTTCACTTTTTCATAAATCATTTCAGTTCTTTGTAAACCATTTAAAAACATTTTTGAAATTTCAATTTCAATAATTGAAATACCAATTTTCTCTCCATTTATCAATAACTAGGGGAAACCATTTTTCGATAAAAACCCTTTTCAACACACACAAAACAACAATGAAAATTTCAACATACAAAAAATTTTATAAAAAAAAATAGTTTGGTTCACCAACGAAGGCAAGAGATGGAACCACCTACACCAATTCTTGGGACACACATGACAACAATGGAATCCAAAATCAATGATACCCAACCCTTCAATTGAGGCCCTAGAATCAAATCCTCTCATATTACTATTTTTCCAAATCTAATCATAAGAGGTTGGAAGAAGAGAGGAAACCCACATACCTCGAGGATGATCGCTTGACACACCACAACCAATGAAGGAAAGGTCCTTCATAATGAGATCTCATAAAGGACCAAGGCACATGAGCCTTAGCACGGTTTTTGGGGACTCCTAAGTGAATCCAGGTGACTTAGGATCAAATCCTAGAAGAGGCATAATTTCAGAGTATTGTAGCAGTACAGTAGCAGGTACTGTAGCGAGGACTGTGTTGTACTGTAGCAGGGACTGTAGTAGGCACTATTTGACACTATAGCAGCAGGGAATTTTCCCCCTTTTGGGCCTTCGGGCCACCAATTTTGTCCCCGTGTCCTTTAATGCCTTCGGACCACCCATGCCCTTGGGATAGTAAGGCCTTCAGGCCACCTCAAGGCATTCGAGCCACCATAAGTACAGATGCAAACCAGTCATCCTAAAAGGAACAAGATCTATAAGGAGGATGAGCAATGACATTTAACCACAACAAAAGCTACACGAATTGTAAGAATGAGAGGGGATGGAACCTGCCATCGAGACAAGCCTATACATGCAGGGGACAGCCTAGCCGAATAGCCATGCGAAGGTGGAGAGCAGATTTCTGATGAAGATGTTGGGGAGGAGTAGTTCAAAGTAGTTATTCTAGGTTGTATGTAATGTTTGAAGCCTACATGCAATTAATTCCTCTAAGCCCTATCGTCCGGGTAAAACTTATGCCTATGAGCCTTATAAGGGATCCACCTCAACCCTTGAAAGGTTGATTCAGAAAAAATCAATAAAAACGAAGTCCTTCGAGCCATTGGATGGATAGAGGCTCAAGAGGAGAAAAAGAAGAAACATCCAAATTAGATCAATAAATCTCGTACCGTAAAGCAAGGGCACTACTATGATCACTTGAAACAAAGACATGGAAATATAATTTACTCGAAGAGATTAAACTTAACCACAACAGAGATTAGGATCTGAAAAGACCGATCTAGGATGAAATGAACCTTTGAAAATCACCTAAAACATTCTTGGGTTGAGACTAATGAAAATTTGGAGAAAGGACCAATCCAAAATTGTCAAACGTGTGATTTAATACTGGGTGTGGGCCGAGTCATGACGTGTAACCCAGGGCCACGTCGTGAGGTCGACACTGGATAATGATGTCAAAAAACCCATCAACACAGCTTATAAACTCTCCTTTTTTCAAGACATTTCATGTAAGCCCTAGTCAGGATATGAAAATCTTCATGGAGTGATCTCAACTTTCATGACTTGTACCAAGAAACCATTACACGATATGTATCAGGGTTACACGGTGTGTAACTTCTCTACAATGCCCATAAAATCTAGAAAACCACCTATAAAGACATTAAACCAAAAGGAAACTTAGAGGGAGAGAAAAAAAATACCCAAAAAACATAACGAGATGTTATAAGCTCCCCACTATAAATAATTCCCATCTCTAGGAATTCATGTGGAAGATGTAATCCCCAGAAAAAGATGAGTCCACCGCTCCCACATCAATGATTCACATTCCCAAGTCTCATGAGAATTTTGTCCTTGTTTCAATAGAACTTTGACCAATAGAATCAACTTCCCACATAAAACAATCACTAGAGAGTTAATGATCTCAACCAACTTATCTATAATAGTAAAATTTGGATCTAACTTAATTTATTACCTACTATAAATGTGAGCAGGATCAGGGTGATACTTTCAGAGCTAAGATATGAAGGAAACATCATAAATACCTATAAACTAAATTAGAAATTCTAACCAATAAGAAACTTTTCTGAGTCATTCAGTGATTTCAAATGGTCCAACATATCTTGGAGACAACATTACCTATTTTCTAGGTTGACGGTGACCCAACTGAGGGGAAACATTCAAGAAGACCCAATTAGCTAAAAAAGACTCCAAAGGACGACGCCACAAATCTACAAATGAATTTTGTTAACTATGGGTTGTAACCAAACATTATCGCATATTCTAAATCTTTGTGGACATTTCAAGAACCAAACTTGGCCCAACTAGATACACTTCACCCTCCACTTCTCAACAAAGTGGTTATCTGCACGAGTGACCATACAACACCTCAAAGGGGGCATTCTAATATATGAATGACAACTGTTGTTATAAGAAAACCCAAAAATTATCAGATGGACATCCAATGATCCTCTAATATTTGAGGCACAAATACAAATCATCTCTTCTAGGAAATGAATTAAACGCTCTGTATGATCATCTATTTATGGATGGTAAGTTCTTCTCAACTTGATTAGAGTTATCATTGCCTCTTGAATACTTTTCCAGAAACGTGAGGTAAAACTAGGATCTCTAACTGAGATAATAATGAAAGGTCTCCCATGTAACATCACAATCTCCAACGCATACATCTTGCCCAGCTCTTCAACATTAGTGGTATCCTTGATTGGATTTAAATGATTAGACTTCGTCAACTGATCAAAAAACAAATAGACATAATTCTTCCCTTTGGTATATTTGTGGTCATCCAACAAAAAAATCCATGGATACCTCATCCCATTTCCAAAACAGCATCAGAAGAGGATAAAGAAAAGTAGAGGGTTTCAAGTTCTATACCTTTACCCATTTGTAGGTTTAATGATGAGACACAAATTATATGATGTCATGATTCATACACAACCACCAAAATCTTCTTCTCATGTCTTAATACAATTTCATAGTACCTGAATGTGATTCCCAAGAAGATTTGTGACAATCAAACAGGGCTAAACACCCCATTGATTTTGGGAAGAATTTCTTTTTCCCAAAGTGAAGCATACCATATAAAGTAAGAGACCAACCTGAAATAGTGTCCCCACCATAAAGTCTTTCTCGGGTATTCTAAAACTCATCATCATTCTACTAAATTTGTAATATGGACTCTAAGAAAGATGATGATGAATGAACAAATTCTAGAACTAATCCTGAAACATCCTACCAAGCATCTAGGTGAATGTAAGTGAAAATAACCATAAGGTTCCACTCCTCCTTTGATCACAAGATAGGTTGTGATGGTCCTTTCCTACTAATAACATCTACAACATCATTTCCCTTTCCTGGGGTGTAGGCGATATCATAGTCCAATGTTTGAAGGTATTCTTACCATAATCTCTATCTAAGATTCAAGAATTTCTTAGAAATTAAATATCTTAGACTCTTTTAATCAGAGAAAACTGTAAAATTTTCCCCAAAAATATAGCGCCACAAACACATATCCACACTCACGACTAATAGAATATCTAAATCACGAGTTGGGTAATTCTTCTCTTACGGTCGAAGCTGAGAAGATCTATAAGCTACCATGTGGTATCCTACATAAGCATTAATCCCAAACCAGCACCCAAAGTAGCATAAAACACCATGTATCCCCTATCAAGCTCAGGTAAGATCCGAATAAGATCCATTGTTAGAATCATTTTTGGTTCTTCCAAATAATTATAAGACTTTTTACCCAAGTTGAATTTCATCACTTTCATCATAATTGTAGTCAAAGGATATGCCATCTTAGAGAATTCCTTTAAAAACCTTTGGTAGTATCCAATGATTCCAAGGAAGATTTATATCTCAAATGAATTTTGTGGTACCTTCCAAGACATTTGAGCCTTCATTTTCTCAGGATCAATTGACAATCCATGTTCGTAAATCTAGTTCCCTAGGACATCACTACTTTAATACAAAAACTCTATTTTGAAAAGTATCCATCAAAATGGGGACTTCTCTAAATTTACGAAACCAAACTGAGATGTTTCTTGTGCTCACTCTCATAATTTGAATAAACTAGAATATCATCCACAAACTCTACAACAAAATTGTTAAGATATTAATGGAATATCCAAATCGTCAAGGCCATAAAAACTATAGGAGTGTTATTCAGAACAAAAGACAACACATGATATTTTTAATGCCCAAACCTTATTTGGAAATAATTCTTTGTTATATAATTCTCCTAAAGTCCGAGCTGATGAAAACTCGACTGAAGATAAATTTATGAAAACCACTTTTCTCCTTTTAACTGGTCAAATAGATCATCCACACGAGGCAAATGATATTTGTTCTTAACTATCACCAGGTTCAACTTTTGATATTACTCATATAAACCAAGTGAACCATCTGCTTTCATATTGAAGAGCACTGGGGACTTCCAAATAGAAATACTAGGGAGAACGAAACCCTTTTCCAACACTTCATACAACTGAATCATTTTCACTTTTAGGTGTACTAGTTCTATAAGATAACAAGGCATCGATATCAGAAACATACCTAAAACCAGGTCAAATGTAAACTCAAACTATATCTCTATAAGAAGACCGAAGAATTCATCTTTAAAAACATCCCGAAGTCCAGAAAAACAACAAGAAGATCAACAAAAGAAGAGACAACATCAGGATAAAACACAAAAATAGAAAAAAGAACTCTTGATTTTTGGGCGAGAAGGTCTTGTATGAACGGACCTAAGGTCCCAATCCCCCATAAAACAAATGATATCCCTCAATAGTAGAAAGAAAAAATTCTGACAATGGTCATAATCTACCTAATCTTAATGAGTTATCAGATAATCAATATCAATTATGACATCAGATAGATCCAAATCAAGAATGAGAGGATCCTCGACAAACTTTATATTAGATACTGTCTGTTAACAAGAAGGAAACCTAAACTGTAGCTCTTTCCTATTACCAAGGGGAGTTCTTAAATTAATTTTAAATGACACAAGTTTTCTTGGATGTTTATGAACATAAAAAAATGTGTAGATATAAATCAGTGGGAGGTACCTGTATCAAATAAAGAAATTTCTACTAAATATGCGATAAAGATAGTACCTCTTAGTATTGTCATAACTTCCTTAACTTCTATTAGACACTCATCTACTACATGAAAATGATTTACTCATAAGGATTGTGGCTAGAGCCCAATTTTATTTAAGGCTTTAGACTCCACTATAGTAGGATTTAGAGAGAACGAAACCATACCCTAACGAGGTGTAGTAATATCATGATAGAAGAGATATAGATGACCAACACATCAATATCTATTTCACATATTTGAAAGCATAGGATATGAACATATGGAATTTACTCCCTTTCCGTAATGAATGAAATTTAGAGGCACACCTCAAGAAGCAATAGATAGTGTAGAGGAGGCTCGCTGTTGAAACCCATATCCACCACTTCAAAATGATCTTTCCACTTTATATTCTTCCCATGAGGGGCACTGATGCATCCACCCAATATAAGAGAAGACGTGGAAAATCTAAAAATCTCTTCCATATTAATTTCTTCCATCATAGCTCAATTTACCATCTCCACATAGGTAGAATTTTGTATCATAAACACCTTCAATTTGATATCCGATCGAAAATATTCTAGGTACTTCTACACCTTCATATTGTCATTATTTACCATATTTGGGGAAAATTGTACAAGTTCAAAAAATCTATTTTTGTACACTGAAACTGAATTCTCTTACTGCTGTATTGATAATAAATCTTAATACATTGCCGGCATCAGTGAATGTGGAAAAAATTGCCGATAGAACAGGGTTATGAAACCCTTATAATCCAAGTCTACGTGCCAATAAAATTGACCCAATGAATCCCACTATCTCATTCGAGATCCCTCATGTTTAAACACTAGACACTTCACCCTGATATTATCACGTGTCTTTAAGAAGTCAATGATTCGATCAAAAATTTATAACCAATCTTACACCTCATGAGGTTTATTATTCCCCTTAAAAGATGGTGTATTCTCATGAAAGAACTGTTGTAATTGATCATTATCTCCACCAAATTCGGGTTGTACGCCAACCACTATGTTCTGAACTCATTGAAAATCCTGATCGATGACAAAAAATTCCTATATGATGTTCTTGATGAGGTTTTAATGAATATGTGTGTTCCCTTAAGGATAATCAACTGCACCCTCATGAGGAACTCATGGAAGAGAACTTAGAGACAGGAAAAAACTTAACCGATCAATGTAAGAGGATGCCACCTTATTTCTAAACAAAAAATTAATTATATATATTGATGATGAAGATAAATCACTTAGATCTCAATGGAATTGTAATAAATGAACATAGTCTATGTTTAACTCTATATTAAAAATACTACAATTACTAAAAACAATGTAGTGAATTTTTTTTGACATTTATTTAAATAAAATATATTAAAGTGTATAATCACATCCAAATGAAAAAAGTCTATATAACTACTCTTGTATGATATTGGATAAAATAGAGTCATCAAATTAAATTAAATTCAGTGTTATTTTTATTTTTTAATACTTTCCATTTTATATTTTAACATTAATTACCTGATTTACCCTTTACTATGGTTACAAAAATTAATGAGGTTTGAACTCATATAGACAAAAAATAAAAGTGAAATATTTAAAAAATTTGTACCAAATGTTTCTAAATATGATTTTTTCAAAATTAGAAACATATATGTGGCATAATTTAATTTGAATTTTATACAGAAAAATGAAACAAAGAACATTTTTTTGGAGAAATGTCAATTTTAAATATTAAATTTTTTTATTCAAAATTAAAGTGTAAAATCCATTTTAAAACCCATAATTTGAAAATATTAATAAAAAATAAAAAATTTAATTTAAATCAAAATCCAACATATAATTTATCATTATATATACTATAAAAGATTGTACAATATTCAATAAAATTAATATTTCCACTATTCATTAAAATTAGACATCCTCAAAAAATGATAAAAGATTAATCAGAAGACAATTTTGATATGATGAATTAAAAATTGATTATAATTTTCTAAGATTAATATCCTATAATTTTGAAACATTGTTTTTAAATAAAACTAAATTATTCACAGAAATCAAATTTTTTAGAAATAATTATTTATCATTTTTTGCTATAAATCACATATTATTATTATAATGAATAGAAATCTATAATATTTAACTAATTAATATTTATAAGACATGAAAATTATTTAATGTTACATTAATTAATTATTTTCAATAAGTAAAACTCTATCTATTCATATCTAAAAGATAATCATTCAAATGGGAAAAAATCTATTTTGGGACTTTCTCCATCAAGGCCTCATAAAGGCTGCCAAGTAGAAATATTTTCTATGCCTCCTAAGGAAAGACACAATTATGACCATTTTTCTAATAAATTTATACATACTCCTTCTTAAAAAAATAAATATATTGAATTAAAAAATTTATAATAAATGATTTTAATATTTTTCAGGAAATAATAGGGGAGGAGCTACCCATTTAACTTGAAAACCTAAGGTGGATCTATTTACATAATCCTTTTAACATGTTATATTTGTGAGGGAATGTCTACCACTATCGATTGACCAAAATATTTTGACTTTAATCCTCTATCATACTCTGTGGGTTAGTATTCTATAATCATAGGAGTAACTATCATAACCATATATCTAGTTTCCACCAGTATGGATAAATTATTGTATTCATTTTGAAATATAATAGATTTATCCTTGGCCCCTGAAAGGCCCCCTAGGACAAATTTTTTAAATTAGAAAATCATATCAATCATAGATTCATTACATCATATTTTTTCCCTAAATGATATAGATGTTTTCTTACACATATTTTCTCTCTCTTATGTTAGTAGTAGCAAGCCGACTATCATTAGAGAAAATATTTATATTTGTAGCTATGCATGTCATATATTCCTTATTCTTCTTGTTCTTTGATCTACCTATTTTCCATATCTCATTTTATTTCCCTATTTGATCCCTTTTTGGAATATAAAACCAATTCAACATGAATATTTCCTATAGATGTAGCATCATAGTAACAAGACCCATATTAGTATGAAAATTCACAAATAAACTAAATACCAAGGGTTCAAGAAGGTTTTTTTGTAATTTCTTATTAGGAGGATCTGATTAAGAGTTGTCCCATCAAAAAATCGATTATAATAGGGATCTCAAGACATAAATGTTCAATTAAAATGGACTCATCATAAGCTATAAGAATTTTTTTAGACATAAGGCTTTGTAATAGTTCTTGAACTCACCTTTATTATAGAAGAATAATCTCCTTATACAACACCATTCATTATAAAGAACTGTGGAACTATCCAAACATGGTTTATGAGACTAGAATATGAATCTTTTATCTGATTAGTGATTTAATAATCATTTCCACTATATTGAGAAACCTCATCTACTTTGTCTCAATTATCACCAAGAGAATCACTTTCTTTAGATCTCCAAAAAAAATTATGCTACGCTTTCCCTTCATAATAGAAAAATAGTTTTCTCTTCTAGATCTACACATAATATATTATCAAAACATAAAATATCTTAATTTTAAAATACATAATATTTCAATGATGGGTTTAGTGATATTAATATAAATGCATATTTCTCTAATAAGTTTTTTATTTAGAATACATTTACAAATATCAAGTCATATAAACTACACCAAACCATTACCTAGAAGCTGAAACATGGATTGGTTTTAAAATTACAGTAAGGAATTTAAAAATAAGACAAAAAATTATGATATCATAGTTTCATTTACTATGAAATATCATTTGGATAACAAAAAAACATAATCTATGTTGATAGAAATATTCTGATACACAACACTAGTCCAAGAGAGAAAAATATTTTTATGAAGTTTAGATGAGCCTATGTCGTGATTTTGAAATACTAACCATCACATGATCATTATAGGTGAATAACCAACTCATAAAATATGATCTCATAGTAGTTGAAGGTTTGTTAATTTGTTAAAAATGTTAATTGGAGTTTGGAATTCATGGATGAAAATTTTAAGATATTAAAAAAATTATTCCCTATATTCCATTAGTTATTTAATTTTTGAATACCTCTTATGTTTTCTATATACACTAATTGTACTAGTTATCACCCACTACCATATTAGATATAAGATAAAGGTTATGCAGTGATTTATTTCATTAAACTATGTGTGGTAATGTTGTGTCATAATTAATTTCATGTATTCCCCTTGGGTGAGGTGTAAAATGGTATAAATTTTATGAATCTATTTATAAGGTATTAAATTCATTATTAATATTAAATTTCTTACATTAGTGGCTTTATTCATAACCTATGAATCGAATTTTGGTATAGATTATTCACAAATAAACAATTGATAAGTTACAAATATTCCATGAAAACACAAGTAAAATTATTTTTTATATTTCTAATACTTAATTCTATTATATCTATTTTTTTAAAATATTTCATTGTGTTATTATTATTTTATAAATAATAAATTCAATATTATAATCATATATTTCAAAGTTATACCACCTGTTCATATAACAACTATGCTTAATAATGACATAAATAATTCCCTAAATGGGAATATAAATGGTTTAACAACATTTTATTTTTCCTATATATTACTTCTCTAAAATCAATTTATCAAAATCACTATTCTTATTTCTATATTTTCCACTTAATATATTTTTGAATTCTATTAATCCAGTGTTATTTGTGAAGAAAACTACAATTATTCATACACTTCTAATTCTTATCATTATTTTTCATTATTTTATACTTCCCAATACATTTTTTTATTTTAATTATAGTATTCCTTTAATATTAATACAAATTTTATAAAAAATAAAATGAATTTATAGTTCTTATTAGTTATATTTTATTTTAAAATAAAAATATTTTTTTTTCATAGTATTGTTAATACGATTTTGAATTTTATGGTTTTCATGATTATGTTTGTTTTTTGAATATTTAATGTAATAATTCTTGTTAGTAATTTTATTTGTTATTTTAGTAGATATAAATTTTATTATTTTCTATTTTTTTTGTAAAGGTGAGGTAAATTCATTTAATGGATCAATTATAATATCCAATTAATGTATAATAAAATCCCATGGAATTCTAAAAGTGGTTTCTAAAGAGGAAATGAGTGCCAAAAAGGTTATAATTTGACATAGAACAATGATCTGTCGATTTTTTATGTTTTCTAGTGTTTAATTCAATAAATTATTTAAATTATTTTTGATTAATTTTTGTTTAATTAATTTTTAATTTCATATTATTTTTTGGGAAGTATAACATGACGTGGATGATGAATAATTAAATGTCTGTAATTTTTATTGATTTTTTATTATTGAATATTTTTAAATTCTATCAATATTTATAATATTAATATTTTTAATTAATATGGTTTAAATAATTAGAAATTGAAATAGAACAAAAATAATATTTATGATGAAAAATATTATATCTATTGGGTTTATTACATTTCACATTTATGGTTCATGTTTTATTAAATTATAACTTTCTTTAGTTTTAAATTAATGATCATAGTAAATTAATTTAATATTTTTTCTTCATTCCATGTGAATATTTTTTTTGGATAAAACATTAAATGGACATATCATGATTTATTTATATAGGGAAATTATGATCCCTTAATGAATATAAATTGATATGATCTATATCATTTTCAATATATTAATACACACTCTCCTTCATATTACTTAATAATAGAATTATAATTTATTTTATTTTTCCATAATTTATTTAGTAACCTAAATAGTTAAAATATATATATTGTTTTTGGGCCCACCCTTAACCACTTTGACCCAAACTCTAACTATTATTATTTAAAATGTATGTAAATTTATATTTAAATTACATTTTAAACATTAACTAAATTTAAAAATGTGTTGTTGGTTTAGGAAAAAAATGATGTCTACATTATTCAAGGGAACGTATTATCTAATTATTATGATTTAATTAATTTTATCTATTTATGACAATTAATATTTTTTACTTTACTAATTAAATTATGAATTAATTTAATTATTTTTGAAATAAAGAATTCTTTCTTATAATAATGGAAGATGTTTATTTATATGATTGATATAAATTATTGAAATTAATTCATTTTTAATTATTTATATATTTATTATTTTATAAATAAATTTTATTTATAATTAAGTTTTTTTGAATTAAACATTTTTTTTGAAATTATCTTCTTTGGTAAATAAATAGTAATAAAATTTATAGAATCTCAAAAAAAATTAATATTTAACCACCTGATACATGTGAGGTTTGTTTACTTGGAAAATAATGATATATAATTTTTTTTAAAACCAAGGATCATATTATTTTTTTTATCTCATGAATTCTTATTTATATTTTCTATTTAATATATAAGATCCTAGTGATAGTGAATGCATTATAACAATTAAAAATAAATTTTATAGTTATGGTTAGGAATTTTACTTAAGATATAAATTTTATTCCCTCACAAATTTCGAAGATATCAATATGTTTAATGAAAAATTCAATATCTTATAATATAAAATAAATAGTATTTTATTTTATTATAATTTATTTAATCTTAAACACGAATATAGAATAGTGTTTCAATTATTAAAAAATAAAAATGGGTTTTTTAATTATATAAGTCCATTATTTTTATAATTTAAATGTCATAATTTTAATTAATTTTACATCGTTAATATATATATAGGATCCAATTCAAGAACTATGATATTTATGTTTTAAAAAACCACTAAATCAATCAAAAAATAAATAAGTTACAATCAATGTCTAATGATGTGACAAACAAGAGAACTTACTAAGATAAAATTGTAAGAATTAACAGATAACATCCTGCCAAATAAAACCTACATAGATATTATAGAGATCCAATCATGGAATTATTTTAATCATTTAATAGTGTATATAATGTTATCTTATAAATACAAATTCTATTGATGGATGCTTTAATTCATTCCAAATGTGGTGGATATGGGGAATATATCAAGTTATGAAAAATGTTCTCTATTTAATGGAAAATTACTAAATATGTTAGTGACTATGACATCAAAAATAAACATATAGTTACTGTGAACATAATTAACTATGAAGACTTGTTAACCTTAATACTTCTAACACAGAAAATATATTTATTTTTTACACATAATAATTACTAATATCCAAATTAATGGAATTTAATACTGTGATAGAGATTCATGATTTATCAATCAAATTATATAAAATCATCATTAAATTTAATAAAATATTTCTATATAGGACAAAAATTTATAAGATAAAGAATATTATTTAATAATATCCATTTTATTGGTTTAACATGATAATATAAATCACTATATATGTCTATTTCTCTTATCATTCATTTTATTATTTTTCATAAGTATTGTTTAATAAGTTCTTTTGATTGAGCCTCAGAAGTTATTATAACTATGTAAACCATTTATAGGTTTTGGATCAAAAATGTGATATAAAATACACTCTGATAATTAGAGTTACCTTTTGCTATTTTCACCATGTGGAGTGAATTATGTGATTTCTTTAATCAAAACCACCTGATTTATTTTTTTTAAATATATTTTATATATGTTTACTTTTTTTATGAAAAGTGTTTACTTTATCGAAATAATATTTTTGGAATGATTTTAATGATAATGACACATAAGAAATAATTTTTATCATGAATATTTTTATTTTTAAAATATTTTATTTAATTTCATATAATCTATATTATTGTTTTATAGATATTTGAATAAGTCATATAATAATTTAAATTTTTTTATATAGTATAATAAAATATTGTTCAATACATTGTTTAATTATATCAAAGAAACCATATCACATAACAACTTCATTGGTTATTTCCTTGTAAAAAACTAAAAATTATAAAAACCAAAATATATTTTTCCATTAAATTTATTAATTACACAAAAAAATAATTCCATATGGAAAAGAAATATCCTCACATCAATTTATCAAAATATTCATTGTTCAAAATCTAGATGAAAACTCGCATAGAGAGTGTATGGTTTTATATATATGGTAACATTAATGATATGTAAGAAAATAAAATGGTTTCAAGAAGGAACTAGTGTTATTTAATAAGGATTACATATGATCATTACTATAAGAAAATATAATTTATTATTTGGGACACAAGAAAGGATTATTACAATAGTGTTTTTGTTATTTATTTTTCTTTTAAAATATGATGTGAAATTTTTATTTACCATGAGGGAACAAAAAATAAAAAATAATTTGTTTAGGAACACTTATAATAATATATATAATACATATAAAATGATTTCCAAAGAGTTTATATATATTTTTTTAGATTTAATGATACTAAAAATACAATGATATATCTTAGGTAAATCATTACTTAGTAGAAATATATTTTATGGACAATTAAAATATTTTCCAAGAAGATGAAATTTACATCCATAAAAAATATAATAATATATTATTATTAATATGATAAAAATTAATGTGATGGTTAATAAGCTGAGGATGTATGGGTAAGAAAGATATTTATGTAATATGGATAAAGGTGAATGAAGGGATCATTTAATATTATTATAGTCCATTATAAAAGGGAAACTATTTTAAAGTATGTTGTGGTATGAAGGAAAATTGTAGTGAGAAAATAACTCAGTTAGATTAGAGATGTTATAATTTTTATAGATTCAGAATAATATTTGAAATATTATCCCATTTAAAGAGAAAATCTGACAAAAAAGGTTATTATGAGAATTATAGAGGCCCAAGATATGTAGTATTTTATAAATATAAGAGAAAGGATATACTTAATTATACTCCACTAAATGTTGAAATATAAAATGAATTATAAAGATGATAAATATAGCTAAATTAAAAAAATGAAACTAATTTATGTACCTATGAAGATAGATATAGTGTCTCAAATCATAATGTGTTTAAAAATCTAAATGAGAAACAAAATCATGGATTTATGACCCATATAATTGATGTTCCCTTAAATGAAAAACCATATAATTGTGATTTTCATAATGATTATATTATTTCAAATAATGTGTTAGTAGTGTATCATGGAAATATTAAAAAAATCGAAGGTTATAGAGATGAAAATGATGAAAAATAATTATAATAACTCTAAATAAATTATTTTTATATATATAAATATGTATACGACAATAAAATATAATTGAAAATAGATTCCTTATGGAAAATTCCAACATAGAACCATATACTATTACATCAATTAATTTTTATATGCAAGATGATAAAATTAGTCCATATAATGAGTATGAAAATAAATATTATTTTTATTTAATTTAATGTTAAATTGGTTATAATAATTTAGAATGTCAAAAAATAGACATGTTCTAATAGGAAAGGATAAGGATACACGAAATGATTTTTTTTAAAATTATATTTAAAAAATAAAAATATTATTAAAATATCTAAAATTCACATACTCCAAAAAATATATTGATAAATTCATTGATTGAATATATTCAATAAATAATTTTCTATATTGGTAGAGAAAACAAAATATAAAAAATAAATTAGGTTAAAAATAGGACAATCACATATAAATTTATAGAAAATATTTAACGTGGAGTACCAATTCCCACAATAATAATATATGTATATCTCTGGGGTACAATACCTGTGGGATTATATGATATGTATGAAATTGGTATCTAAAAACAATCTATCACATTTATGGAATTAATAGGAAATTATTTGCAGGGATCTTTGGTTTTTTTTATAATAGTCTTATGTCGAAAATATATGTTCCCAAGGAAGTTTT
Source organism: Viscum album (assembly GCA_963277665.1). Classification (NCBI taxonomy): domain Eukaryota; kingdom Viridiplantae; phylum Streptophyta; class Magnoliopsida; order Santalales; family Viscaceae; genus Viscum; species Viscum album. Next base: position 530,809,483 of record OY728128.1, read on the forward strand.
TATAGTTATTTTTGTCCCATAAAAACGTGGTTCAAAATTTGATATTTATATAAATAATATTAGGCTTATTATTCAAAGGTAAGTAGTCGATTTTATAGCTTTAATTAGTTGATTTTCATGTCAAATTAATAATTATTATTTAGTATTTAAAATATTAGACATGATGGATGGTGAACATTTATTTTTTTAGAAAATAATAAATAAAAAACCATTAGTTTTGTTCAAGATTATATTAATGACTTTTTTGTTATTTCTAATGCTTTATTTTATGGTGGATTGAATTAGATTCTTTTTATCATTATCCAACCCTACAACATTGGATATAATAAGATATTTCAGTATTCTTAATGTAATATTTATATCTCTAAACGTGATGTAGATTATATTAATGTTAAAAAAAATAAAATTTATAGTAAATTTAAAGTCATAGATTATTTTTCATGTTTCTGATTTAAGTGATATTATTGGATAGTTTTCATTTTGGATGACGAGACATGATCACACTAATGTTAACACACAAAAATAGTTAACTACATTTATATTATTTAGGAAACCTATATACCTATTTTTTTTTAAAATAATTATATTTCTAACTAATAAAAAATGAGATTATGACATTTTATATGAATTAAAATAAATAAATGGGTTTCTACCTCTCAGAAATTAGTGTTAAGACATATATATATATATATTTATAGACCCTAGAGAGTGTATAGGTTATTTTTAATGCATAATTCATTTATCATTAATGATGACTACACATAAAATACATGTTATTATATTTTTGCTTAAAAGTAAAAAGTATGAAGCTATTTAGATAAATGTTTAAAGACATTGGAGGAAATTAGTGGACTTACTCTACATACATTGATATGTAATCTGGGAAAATTTTTAAAAATTATGTATCTGCAAATATATACACATATAATGGTTATAATCATAGTTTTTTATCCTCTAAAATATCTAAAAATATGGAGTTATTGAATGCTGAAAAGAAATAATCCAAGATACTACCAAGAGCATCTTCATTGAGTGAATGTTAACTATTTATTATTTGGTTTGGTCTTCAAGTATTTTTTCTATGAAATGAATATATATTTGATAAGAAATATTTTAAAAGAAACAAATTATGCATTATACAATTGCAAAGGACCCATGGTGTGTCACATTAGTTCCTTTCATTGAAATTTTGATATTCACTATAATTAAGGAAACATAGATAAATATTCACTGAACCGTGATAAAGTTATTTTACAAGGTTTTTCTACCTTCAGTTATATTATAATGTTTTTTATAAAATAAACATAGTTGTGGAAGACTATATTTAAATGAAATTTTCTCATGTAAATAAACATGAAATCAAAAATTCGATTTCTGAACATGTGAATTCATATGAAAATTGAATACCAATTATAACTTTTATTCCAATTAATATATTACTAATCTATTTTAAAAATATTTATTTAGTAAACCACAATAATAAGTATTTTATGATGGAACCATGGATTTAAATATATATTTTATTAAAAAAAGATCTACGTCCATCAAAAACTATCTTTTTGATATTTTAATAAATTATATTGTTTATGGAACTTGAATTACAATTTTCTTATAATACCCATATAAAAATAGAATATAATTTTTAAAATATAAAAACATTAATGGATGTTTAATGTTTTTGAAAATAGAACTATATACATGAAATATGAGATAAAACATTAAGGGAAAAAATTTAAAATTCAATAGGAATTGTTGGTACCACTATAATGAGGGAATGAATACATTGTTCTACTTTTATAAGTTATTCCTTAGAAGTAAACCTTCATGAAATATTGTGATATAATCAAGTGAAATTTACATCTCAACCTAACCTTATTGAAAAAAATAAAAAATAAGAAACTCACACTTTTTTACAAGGGTTTTCCCAATGTGGTTACAAACTACTTGATGTGATCATGATGAGTCCATGTTAGGGATTTTCCCATATGGTAGAGTCATTTTTACAATTTTTCCTGAGGAGGCACCATCATATAATCAATGCCTAAATTGATATAAATAAATCCATTGGTAACCATTTTTATTGGTTTTATATCCACATCACCAATATAATTATTTTTCTCTTTTCTTATACATATATTGAAATCCTAGTTTAGTCGAAGATTTAATTATTACAAACAAATGAATAGAAAAAGTCTTTTTTCCTATAGTCTTCTTCGATTATAATTTTTATCATTCAATATATAAATAAAAGAAATTAAATCAGAATATGTTGAAAATTATATGATCACAAAACTAAGATATTAATTGTTAAATCCAAATTTGTTGGCATTACTCACATGCTCTATAATATCAGTGTTCTACATCCCAATTTTGATTCCCCTAGGAATGAGGGAAAATAGATTTCTCATCCAACCAAGGGTATTATGAATAAAAATTTCATCATTTTAGTTATTCAATAATTTTTTAGATCACATAAATACACTACTAAATTGGGAATTTCTAAACAATTTTGAATTAATTAATTTGATAAATCATATTCCATCTATGATTGTAGAAAATCCCAACATAGAATTTTTCTACGTAATCTTACATAGAATCCCTCATTCAATTTCTGTTGTGGTACAATCCAATAAAGAGATCATCTCAATTTTCAGAAATACCCAATAACACATATATGTTAATTAAATTAAAATTCCCAGTAATTTCTTCATTTTTGTTCAATTATATAATTTTATAAAAATTTTATTTGAATATAAAAGTATGACAATGTTGTGATATCTTCTTCTAGTCTTCAAACAACTACCCATAAATCTTAGAATAATCATCATTGTTTGGTTTATTAGTTAAATAACTACACAACATCATCCAAGATTAAATTATAAATTGCTTTCCAAAAACTGTACATTATCAAATTTTTTAACTATATTCTTCTACATAAAGGTTATGTTTAAATTTTTACTCATCTACAAAGAAAATATTTCTATTAAATAACACATTTATGACCTCCCCTTATCAAAATTTCAATTCAAAAACACTTCCATAAGATTAAATAACTCTTATTAATTAGATATTTATACTTATGTGCAATTTTGAGAGTCCTGTGATGTATTTTTTGAGCCACTAATGTATATTACAAGAGAATCATAATTTAAAATATCTATATCTGAGATCCTGTGAAACATAATGTTACCCCAATTTAATGAATATATTTTTTGCACATCTAATAATCCTGAAATTTTAATCATACATTTCATTTTTTACATTAATTTTAATTTTACCTTGTTATAGTCTCCCAAGATAGAACCTTTAAAAATTCATGGATAAAATAATTTGAGCTAATATTATTCTTATATGATATTTTCATGATTATTATTTATTTTAAGGATATCCATCATTATTCAAATTTATATCAAATGGAACAAAGAGTAATATTACAAGAGTTGGATACAATGCCATCTGATCTTTCACTACTACCAATATTCGAATTAATATTATAAAAGAAGAATTCAAATCAATGCAAATAGTAAGAAACCAAATTTAATCATACAAAAAATATATAATTTCATTTTATTATTGTACAAATACTAAAAAATAATAAAACATATTCTAGAAATCATTAATTAACTCATGCCACTCAAACAAAGTAAATAAACAACAAACCTTCTTAAAAACATTGTTAATAACCTTCAAATGATTCTTACTCCAGGATAAAAATAGATACACCATTATTAATAAATTCAAATGGGTCATTTAATATCCTCATTTTTATTTTTTCTAGATGATAATAACTGACACCGAGAGTCTTCAAACCATATACTTCTTGAAAGAGAAACATCTAGATAACACAATACTATAAAAAGTATTTCATTGAATTATAAAACGTAGTGATAAGAAATATTTGTCCATGTAGATTATATGCTCTTCCCCACAGTCCATGCACTAATAAAACACTTCTCCCCCTTATTAGTAATATATATTACCTATGAATCAAAAAATATAAGTAGATTTCTATTTATCAGTATATTATAACATTTTTTCTTGCACTTCTACACACCTTTCATAATAAAATATATTGATTATGGCAATGTTTCCAAAATATCCTTAATTGATAGGGGAATGATGAACTTAACATTTCATAAAAAACTCAGAAAACCTCTCTCTTATAATTTATTTTTTAATCACATAAAAAATATAATGCTTTGTGTAAATTGATGGAAAATAAATGTTGAAAATAATGACTAGTGGTGGTTAATAGTCATTCAAACATTTAGAGAACAAATGAATCAAAGCCTATTAATTAAATAAACATTACTGAGTACCGAGTAAAATATGTCTAGTATAGTAGAAATAAAATAGATGAATACAACAATTTTATTATGGTTCATATCTCTAAGATCCTAGTCCACTAATTATACATTTCTACTCCTTGAGAATATATATACCCCCTATGATACTCACTTTTAATGGTGTCGGAACCTATTATTGACTATGTCTTTTTCAACTACTTGAAGGCATAACCTAGAAATCTTATAGGAGAATGTAAGCTGGTATATGATGTAAATTTTTCCCAGGAGTCACAACCTAGATCTTCTTTCTTAATATTAGAATATCCAAAAAGGAAGGATGAATCTTCAATTGGAAAATATTTAACCATTAATCAAAAATTCCAATAAGATAAAGAAAATATAATACGAAGAAAAACTAATAAAATTAATCCCAATATAAATAACTTATGATAAGGATGATGAAGTTGAATAATATCGATCACAACAGTTGCATAGAATTGAGAATATGAAAATTATTCATGAAATCATCAAAGAAATATTGATCATAGAGGTTCTTGATCAAAATTACATCGAAAAAGTGTATAACTAGAATGTTTTTATGTTCTTCTCCAATTAACTATATATGTGTATTTTAGCCACTTGAAGATGATCCAATCGACTGATCTTGCTTCATTAACTCAAATATATTCTAGGAGTTTCAAGAAATCTAATAACTACATACCATGATTTAGCACATAAAAAATATGTAATTTTACCATTACATTTTCTTTGAAATACCATACTAATAAAAAAAGATTAGTGAATTGTTTTATATAATAAAAATTTACAAAAAAATAGAATGTATTACGAATAATATTCTAGTTTACTAAAATATTTGATAATTCATAAAATAGAGCATCATGTACTGAATGTTCTGTAAAATACTCAATGAGTATGTGTGTATAGAATACGATCAATAATATTTTACTTAATGTGAAAATAAATTTAAAAAAATGATAAAAAACAATTTGGATAATTTTTTAAATTATAGTAACTAAAATAAATAAATTTATAAAACAATTTGAGCAAATGGTAGATAGATATAACCGGCGGGAACACGGTGTTCCAACCAATAACACGAAATCGTCATATTGATCCCCCATTTACATACAAGTATAATACTACCATATTTAGTGATCTATTATTGAAGAAGAACCAAAACTGATGAAGATACCCCATGTGATGGATGCTAGCAGAACTACCATCGATAGTTTGTGCAGGCTTCTGAAATAATATTTTCCTTTGAACATGGATCTACCATTTTTGAAGAAATTCACTTCTCATTTTGCTAGAATATATATTGTTGATAGTTTTGAAGTAGAAGCTACCCTCCCATTGAATAATAGGTGCTACCATTTTGGGACGATAATTCTATGAAGAAAATTGAATATTCACGGATTGTAATGATAAACCTTTGATGGATCCTGGCGAAGCAGTTATCCAATATTATCTATTGTTATTGAAGAGATACAATATTAAGAGATATTATATAATGGACACATTTTAACACCATAATATGTAGAATCTATCATTAAAAGGAGTGTAACTTTCAACCATTTTTTCTATAATTAGAGTAAAAACTAGAGCATTCACCAAACAGAGCATCCATTTGGCATTCCCACCGTTGTAACGAATATGGAAATAGGATCTAGAGCTCCTAGATGTATGAAAACCAAAACATTCAGGAATTGTTTTTGTCTCATAGACTAGAGATCTTGGTTTTAAAGTCACCATGGAGGGTTAAGATTTTATCAAATGAGTTTTGAACATAACCACTAGTGAGTAGTTCATTTAAATGATGTTAATGGAAGAAGAAGGACACTAATTTTGATTGGATTGCGGTTGAAATCTGATATAATAGTGCTAATTATATCTATATATTTTTTTATCAGATTAATTGTTAACAAAAAATTCAATGTCCCACATAATAAACTAGTTTTCTTGACACTCTTTTATATAAAAATTAATGTCGCAACACAATCCTATAGGCACTATTCAAATTTTCTCCTCCACTCCTAGGGGATTATAAATGGCCTACATAAAACCTCCTCTGTTCCATAAATATTGGATCTTAAATGGGGTTGACCATTGATCTCTTATGTGGTTAATGGGATAACCCTTTAAGAGAGTCCTGGTTGGAAGTATTTTTATTACAGAAAATCATTAAGGGAAAAAATAAATTTCTGAAATATAATTATAAACATAGAAAAAAATATAAAAAAAAAGATTTGAAAAAATTAATGAATGATTATTAATTTTTAAAGAAGTTAATTATAATTATTCTTGTGGAAATATTAATTTATAAAAACTAAACTTTTAATGTGTCAATAAAAATTTTCAAACTCTAACAATATCCAACTTTTGGTAAATTACTAAAAAAAATTTTAATAAAAATTTAAAATTTAAAATATAATATCTTATTTTTGAAATTTACCAGAATATACATTAAATTAAATATGATTTTTAATTTTAAAAATTATAATTTAAATTAAATCAATAGAGTAGAACTATGTAAAGAAAATTAAAATTATGTTACAATATAATTGTAAATAGAATATAAAACAGAGATCAATTTTTTAAAAAAATCTATTATTTTAAGAAAAAATGTTATGTTTTTAGAATACCCACTTAAAACATAATTTTTACAAATTTGATATAATATATTTTTTAGTTAATATTTCAACTAATTATTTCTCAGTAGGAAAAAATTCTAAGAAAATATCACATTTATTTACATGATCTATAAAAAAATGTTGTATAAAACATATGTGGTTTGTCCTAGAGTGATGTAGAGGGATTTTATAAATTATAATATAACTGTAATTATAATAAAAGATATGATTTTTTTTTCAAAAAAAAATTTTAAAAAAATTATTTTTTGATTAATAGACAATGTTTTTGAACAACACCATGAAGTAGTGACATATTCAGCCTCAGATGCAGAAAATCCTAGTGAAAGTTGATACTTATCACTCATTGAAATTAATATTTTACCCAGAAAATGAGACATCCCTATTATGATTTTATGGTAGATCCTATATCCTCCAATGTGAGAATCAATATTATATAATAAATCAAAACAATTCTATTTTAAAAAAACAAACCAGTGATTATAGTTCCCTTAACATATATCATTACTCTTTTAACAGTTTTAGTGTGAATTCTCTTGGGGTTTGAATGAAATTGAGTACACAAATAGATTGAGAACAATATTCATACTCTATATACTATAGGATACAATTAATAACCTATCATGAATCTATATATTTTTTTCTGATGAAATTTTATGAATGGTGGGAATAAAATGGTTCAACGGGAGATGGAATGTTTATCCCATTTTACTAGTGATATGGGTGGAATAACTGAATTTATTCACATTGAGTTTACCATTTATATATTTCTAGAAACTACCACTAGTTTTGACATCCAAAACTACATAAGGACCTCATTTCCAAAGGTATGAATTCCATTGTGGTTTCAAAAATAACAAAGCTTAGGAACTCGTATTGGTTGATATGATGGGAGGTTGGGATCACCAGACCCTTTTAAGGGGAATAACCACCTACTATGGGACTCATTTATAGATTTTTCAATATGTTTTTGAAACTCTTACTAATATCGATACATGACTGGATACCCTAAAAAAGATCAGGTATTGTAGCCTTTAATGTGTAGGGGGTATATCAACGTGTCCATTTGTATGCATCTAATTTTCTTCATCATTTTACCATTAAGGTGTTGTTTCTAATATTTTGATTCTATATAAGAAGGCACTATTGAGATTACATCCATATCAAGAGGTTATTAATATTTACAGGATGAGACTGAACCTTCACGAGGAATCATATGAATCCCATTTATGAAGGTAATAAATACCGATATAGTTCATTTAATCCATTAATTTTAACATCTTGTAGAATGGACACAAATGAGAGGGAGTATTGGAATTGGGTATTGAGAATGGGCCTTTGGAATGAATCCTATATATCATGTCTATGATATGAATTAGAGTTATAATAGTTCAATCCCACCCTCAAGACAATACCCAAGGTGTATGCCCTTATATAGGGGTATCTATATCATGCCAAATATTGGGGATTAGACACTAAGGTATCCCTAGATTGGAGAGATTCTTGATGTGAATAATATTATCATTTAAAATACCTAATCCCACATGATCCTAGCACTGTGTGAGAAATAAATAATACAAATTGACCAATTTAGTTGAATCTGGATGAGGGATTTATGCACTGGGTAGGCCCTCATGGGTTTTTATATGGCACTCAATATTTAGGAAGTATTATAACACATCTTTCTTATGAGTGAAACATGTACAGGTCCCTCAGAAATTAAAGGAAGAATATGACCATTGGAGGATGGAGCCGACCGTTGGAGCTTCACCTAAAAATAGGAGCTCATTTGAACATGCTCATAACTTTTGGACTTTTGGAGTTTTGGTGCTCAGAACTTCTTGAAGTGATTTCTAGAGAGAGAGAGAGGCTCTTATCAACACTCATGCTTCAAGAAAAAAGGTTGTACGGTTTGTTCAAACTTTACCTTCTACAAATTTGCTCCGTGAGACTCTGATTTTTGATGTGTACAATCGAGGGCTTTCGAGGATAGGAAGATAGAGGTTCCAACACCTTGAAGTTGAGGGCTTCCTTGGAGAGGAAGATAGAGGTACTGACTACCTGATCAATGAGGGCTTGTGGGGATAGCAAGATAGACTCTGATCTTCATATCGAGGGATTACCCTGGTGTGGGTAAGAATGGATTTCTTGAAAGTATAAATCAAGGGACCTTTTTCCAAGGTTGTTTGATACCCTTCTCATTGGGTTAAAAGACTTATTACTTGTTACTTGTTTTATTACAAGTTTTTTCCTTCGAATTATGTATTGTTGAAGAAAGTAAACTTTCTTATACTTCCTCATCTTTTTACTCTAATATAGTTAGATTCTATATGCTCTAAGGTAGAATCTTAATCTTTGTAACTTTTGTTAAGTTTCATTTTCAGAATTACTTTTCTGGAATTTAGAAATTGATTATAACTTATAGAGGTCTTGTGAATTATCTTGTTTGTCCATGTTAAATATAACCATCCTAAAAATATACTATGGTAATTTTTTAATGGTATAATTCCCCCCCCCCCTTGTATCTGAGAATCTCATTCTTATTTTGATCCAACGTTTGGTATTATAGAGTACATCATACTCAGTCACATACCATCCTAAAAATTGGTATAAGAGAAGGTGAACTAATACCTTGTACCAATCTAACAATTGGTATAACAAGATTTGGTTCAATATGAATTTCTATAATGATTAGATACAGAAGAGAATTCTCGGAATTGAATGTTTAGATTCACACTTCCAGATTCATATTTTTCGGAATCTGTTTTTTCGGACTCATAGTTCAGATTCACTTTTTCATAGAGATACTTTTATTCTATATTTTCTTTCTTAGAATATTTTCCTTGTTTAGAAACATTTTATACTAACATGTTTTTGTGGAAACATTTTTATTTAAGATGGAAGGAATCAATGTTGGTTCCGTATACAATCTTAATCCAACCAGACCACCAATCATTGATGGTAATGATTACAAATATTGGAGAGATCGCATGAAGACTTTCATTATCAACACTGGGGTTGAAAGTTTTTTTATGCTTACTGGTGGATACAAAATTCCTGATAAAGAAGTAAGTTCCTTTAAAAATGAATAAAAGCATAAATATCAACTCAACTATAAGGTACACAATAATTTACTTTTTTCAATGATTAGAAATATATATAGCCAAATTTCTTCTTGTGAAGTAGAAAATTCTATATGGAAGAAAGTATAGGTTACTCACTTTGGAACATCAAAAGTAATTGAGATAAGAAGAGACTTTCTTAGAGCCGAATATCATGGTTTCAGTTTTTTTATGGTGAACCCACATGCAAATTACAACAAAGATTCATGACAATAATGAATAGTTAACAATCAATGGGTGAAAAAGGATTAGATGATGAAGCCCTTATTGACAAGATCATCGAAATCATGTCAAATGAGTGGGAATCTAAAAGGACTGGAATTGATGAGAATAGAAAGGTTATTCAGATTACCCTTGATGAGCTATTTAGAACTCTTCTTCATCATGAGACTAGAATGAAGAGAGATGCTAATATTGTGAAGAAGAAGAATGGAAATGGTAGTTTAGCTTTTACAACTAATTCCAATCATATGAAAGCCAAGACTCCTGAGAGAGTTACCAAATCCAGATCTAATAAAGTTGTTATCCATACTGAATCTAGTGGAAGTGAGTCCTTAGAAAATAAATTAGCAAATATTGCTCGAAGGATGAACAAGATAGCTGGATAGAGGATCTTTCAATCTAAAAACAATAAGATGGAAACGAAATACAAGAAAGATTCTGAAGATACATGATATAAATGTAAGAGAGTTGGACATATAAGACCTGATTACCCTATGCTCAAGAGAAAAGAAAGAAAGTAAAGGAATTCTGAAAAAAACATAAAAAGGCATTTCATTTCCAAAGATAAGAAAGTGTTGAAGTCCAATGACACATGGAGTGCTAGTGGTGGAGACTCCTCAGATAAATCATCATATTATGAATATTCTAGATATAAGAATCTTGGTCTTATAGCCGGGCTACCTATTGACAATCATTGCTTGATGGATAAGGCACAAAATGCTGAATCAATGACCAATGTTTCTTTAAATGCTAATGATAGAAAATATTATAACTCATCAGATGAAGAATACTCTTCTGATAAAGATAATACTTTACCTTTCTATGAAGAAGTATCTAGGTTTTCCAAACTTCTTGAAAATGAGAATTAAAAACTCATGAAAAAAACATGATAAGAAAAATTCTAGGAATATTATTCTTACTAAGGAAATATGAGATCTTTCTAATGATAATGATAAGAAAAGTATTGATTTTGAAGGTATTTCAAAAAATCTTGAGGATGTAATTTATGAGAAGAGTAAACTTTCTAAAGATCTAGAAAATGTAATTTCTAAGAAAAATGTTTTCGAGCCTAGCCCTATCCCAAAATCATATGTTTCTTAAGACAAGAAACTTGTTATAAAACTCAAATCTGAAATATTTTCTTTGAGGAAGTGTTTGTCAAACATTACCCTAGGTAAGGAAAATTTTGATAAAATGTATTAAAAAATTCGACCTCGAAGGAATACTTCTGGTTTTGGTTATATAAGTTCTAAACCGGTTTTTAGTAACAACTACTTTGTTCCTAAAAGTTCCTCAATCTGCACAAAGTGTCAATGTGGTGGTCACTAGGGAAAGAATCATTCCCTAAATAAAACAAAATCTTTATGATTTCATAAGGCTTATTTTTCTAAGAAGATGGGGGTACCAAAAATTTTACTTTCTGAGATTTCCAGATCCAAGAAAGCCTGGATTCCGAAAACCTAACATTTTCTTATTTTCAAGAAAATAGGGAAAGTACCAACAACAATACATCGTACATGGATAGTGGATGTTCCCGGAATATGACTGGTAACAAAAACTATTTTGAAAAGATTTTCAAAACGAAAGGAAGAAAAGTAACTTTTAGAGATAATGCTCAGGGATAAATTATTGGAATAGGTAACATCGTTCTTCTTAGAAAAATGTTAATTTGAAATGTTTTATTTGTTAAGGGTCTTAAGAACAACCTCATCAGCATATGTCAATTATGTGATGAAAGCTACCTTGTGAATTTTAGGAATGATAAGTGCCCAGTACACAATTCCAAGGAAGAGTTTATTCTTTCTGCCCATAGGCAAGAGAATGTCTGCACACTAAAATTAGAAGACCTTAGGATCCAATACTTACCTTGCCTTAGTGAAATGGAAGATCATTCTTGGTTATGGAATAGAAGTTTAAGACCCTGTAACCTTAGGAACTTATGTAATCTTTCTAAGAAAGTTTTTTTAAGGATATACCAGAGCATAGATTTGATTATTAAAAAGTCGGTGAACCATGTCAATATGGAAAGCAACACAAATCATGTTTTAAATCAGTTAGTGAATAGGGATCTTTTTGGTCCAACACAAACTTAAAGCATTGGGGGAAAGTACTATGTATTTGTTTTGGTTGAGGATTTCACTAGATTTACGTGGGTCTATTTTCTAGCAAAGAAGTCTGAAGAATTTTATTATTTCAAAAGTTTTAGAGCCCAATTCAAAAATGAGGAAAATATTCCATTGAAAACTATTCATAGTGATCATAGAAGAGAATTTTGAAATTCTGATTTTGAGAAAAAAATAGTAGAAAAGTTATTACTCACAACTTCTCATCACCTAGAACACGTCAACAAAATGGTTTTGTTAAAAGAAGAAATATAATTCTTCAAGAGATAACTAGAACCATGTTGAGTGAGAATTCTGTAGCTAATCATTGTTGGGCGGAAGCTGTAAGTACTTCTTGTTACACTATAAAACATGTTTTAATTAGACATTTTCTTAATAAAACTTCTTATGAGTTATGGAATGGTAAAAAAACAAGACTTTCCTATTTTAAGGTTTCTTATGCAAGGTATTCATTCATAATACTAACGATAACTTACACAAATTCACACCAAAATCCGATGAAGGAATTTTTAGCCTACTCCACAACTTCTATGGCTTATAGAGTTTTTAACAAAAACACTTGTACTGTTGAAGAGACAGTATGTGTCAAATTTGATGAAACTGATCCTTTTGTTTTCAAAAAATCCCAACCTATATCTTCGAATGTGTTTTCAAAAACTGATTATCAACCTTTGATAGAAAATCCTTCTGTGAAGGAAAATTTTAAAGAAGATACTTCTGAAACATTTACCCCAGAAGATTTCCTACGCTATGTTGATGAAAAAGTTTTACAAAACCCAAACCAGTCATTTCTTATGAATCATCCAAATGATAGTATCATTGGTGATGTAAATCAACCTATAAGGACCATAAGTACCTTAATAAATGAAGTAGAGCATCTAGCATTCCTTTCCCAATTTGAACCAAAAAGCACTGATGAAGCTTTAGGTGATGATGATTGTATTAAATCCATGCAAGATAAACTAAATTAATTCGAAAGGAATAAATTATGGACCTTGGTTGAAAGACCTAAGGAAACATCGGTTGTTGGAGTAAAATGGGTCTTCAGAAATAAGTGTGATGGAAATGGAATCATCGTAAGAAATAAAGCTATAATGGTTGATAAAGGATATGATCAACAAAAAGGAATAGACTATGAAGAAACCTATGATCTAGTAGCTAGACTTGAATCTATTTGTATTTTACTTGCGTTTACATCCTTCTTCAATTTCATGCTTTTTCAAATGGATGTAAAATGTGCTTTCCTTAATGGTTATGTTGAAGAGGATGTTTTTTTGAACAACCTCCTGGATTTTAAGATACAAAACATCCTAATCATGTTTTTAGACTTACCAAATCTTTGTATGGCCTTAAACAAGACCCTCGAGCTTGGTATGATAGACATACAAGATTTTTTCTTCAAAGTAACTATGTTAAGGGAAATTCAGATCCAAATATTTTCATAACTAAAGATAAGATAAATGTTTTTATTGTTAAAATTTATGTTGATGACATTATATTTAGTTCAAATCAGCAATATTTATTTGATTCCTTTACGGATCTAATGAAATATGAGTTTGAAATGAGTTTGATGGGTGAGTTAACATTTTTCCTTGGTTTCCAAATTTCCCAAAAACCAGAAGTAACCTACATATCCCAACATAATTATATTAAAGATATTCTTAAAGAGTATGGATATGACAACACTAATAGTATATGTACTCCTATTGGTACCTCAAACACACCTGATCTTGATGAAGCTGGGAAACAAGTAGATCAAACATCTTTTAGAGGTATGATATGAAGCTTACTATACTTGATAGCCATTCGTCCAGACTCAATGTTTTCAGTTTGATTATGTGCAAGATATCAATCCAATCCTAAGGAATATCATTTAAAGGCAGTGAAAATAATTTTCCCTACTTAAAGGGAACCACGGATCTAAGACTATTTTATACTTCTAGAAATGATTTTTTTTGAAGAGTTTTTCATATGCTGACCTTGGTGGATGTAAAATGGATAAAAAGAGTACATCTGGAACCTGTCAATTCTTAGGATATTCATTAGTTTCTTGTTCTTGTAATAAGTACCACTCAGTAGCACTCTCCACTACTAAAGCTGAATATGTAGCAGCTGGAAGTTGTTGTGCTCAAGTGTTGTGGATGCAACACACACTCACAAACTATGGCTTGAGTTTTACTAAGACTCAAATTTTGTGTGATAACACAAGTGCCATTTCTCTTAGTAAAAACTCCTCACATCACTCTTGTGCAAACCACATAGATATTATGCGTCACTTTCTTAGGCATCACATACTAAAAGGAGATATCATTCTTCAATTCATCAGAACACAAGATCAACTTACTGACATTTTCACAAAATCATTACACTCCAATATATTTGAATACATTAAAAAAAAGTTAGGAATGATAACCATAAGGTAATATTACTTATATAAATTTCTGTTAAACCATTATCCTTATAGTAATAATATCCTTTTCATTGTGGGAGTACACATCTTTTTGAAGTTTTTCAAATTTTTGTAATGGAAATTTTTGTACTGAGAATTTTCCCAAAGGAAATTTTCATAAAGGAAATTATCGTACTGAAAATTTTCATAATGGAAATTTTTGTAATGGACAATTTCTTAATCGCAATTTTCGTAATGGAAATTTTCCTAATAGAAATTTTTGTAATGAAAATTTTTGTAATGAAAATGTTCGTAAGTAGAATTTTTGTAATTGGAATTTTTGTTCTCATAATATTCATAATGGAGTTTTGGTACTCAATGTTTTTCCACTAAAATATTTTTTTATCTTAAGTTTTTCTTAGTATGTTTTTCATAGTGAGTTTTTCATAGTCAATTTTTCTTCAAGTAGAATATCACCTATTACGAATAAACATCCTAGCCAATCCTAAAGGTATGAATTTTTTTATTATGTTTTCGTAATCGTATTTAGTTGCTCGTAGTTTCATTTTATTTTAAAATTTCTCGGATTATTTTCTTCTTAAATCCGATTTTTTTTCTTAAAACCTCAAATGATCGGATTCAAGATTTCCTTACGGGCATGTTTTCAATTGTCAGATCAGATCAGAGAGTTTTTCAACCATCAGATTGTTTTTGGAAGTTGAAAGGTCACCACCATCACCTATATAATGGGGACCCCTAATGCTGTCTCACATCGATTTCCAAGCTCTCGCGTCTCGATGTTCTACCAATGTTCTTAAAGCCCATTCTGAATATCTTAGAGTTACTCGAATCCGAATGTCTGTAAAATCCACATCACAGTAAATGTCTACCACGAAGCTAATCTCAAAATGGAAATTATACAGGGAAAGGTTGGTCCATCTGAACTTTTTCAAGTATGATTATATCATCACTAAGAATATAAAGTTAAATAGTTGAGAAGATGTATGCATATCTAAGGTAGGTGATCAAGACATGGTGTATTTGGAATTTCTCATAGATTTCTATGAATTAGATTGCTTCTTCGAAGAAGAGTGTAGAGGAAAGAAGATTGAAGAGTTATAGAAAGACCTACAAACTTACTCACACCAAGGATGCACGCTTGGTGGGGCTGGCATATGAAAGGCAAGATGTTTTTGGTCACACAAACTCCCTTATGTTATGGGTAGTTTTGTTAAGGTGAAGGCCTTACAATGTCTTGGACTTGATGATGTCAAGACAACCAAAACTTCTCACCTATCTTATAATAACTGAATCCTTCAGCTATTGCTACAAGGTCTTTTAGTACCATGAAAAGGTGAAAAAGATACCCTCATGAAAAGTGATATATATTTCTTAGACTTCCTGGTAAATTTAAGGAAAATAAATTTGATGAGGCATGTACTTGTTATAATCAAGCACGTCAAGGATGGGAATATAAGAGCCCAAATTATCATATTTCCTGCCTTACTTTCAAATATGATAGTTCGGTGTCTTGATTCATTTAAGATATCATGAACATCCATGTCTCAGAATTTAAAACTTATTCTTTTCAGTGATGACACCCTGAAAAGGTTGAATATGGCCTATTCTAAGGAGACAAAAGAATTATACGATCTTCCTGAGGGTGAGTCAGAAGCCAATCTGGAAATTGTTGGGAAGGCTGAACCCTCTAAGAAGGCCAGTAAAAAAAGAAATCTTAATGAAGTGGAAGAAATAGAAAGAACCCAACAAAGCTAAGGAAACTCAATCCGAACCTCCCAAACCAAATAAACAGAAGGTGTATCTAGATGAATTAGTTGCAAAATGGAGGGAAAATAAGGAAATGAGGAAATAAGTGGAACCTCAGTTCGGATTAGACCTTGCTGAAGCCATGTCTTTAACAGAGAAGACTACTGGAAATCTAGAAAAGATAGAAAAGTAGAAGAAGATGAAGAAGAAGTTGTTTGAGGATAAAGTTGTACAATCTATTCTAAAAGCCACAGAAGTAGCTTCCAAAAATATTCCAGTACCAGAAACATTCCTAGTCGAGTCTTTACCCGAAACTATGGGGAATAATTTCTTCACTCTGAAAAAATCTAAAGAGAAATAATTTGTTGAAAGAGTAGAAGAAGAAGAGGGAGTAGAAGAAGAAGAAGAAGTAGAAGAAGAAGATAGTGGTGATTTAGATGATCTGATTAAACAAGTTGAATATTATCAAGAAAAGGAAAATCCATTAGAAAAATTACCACTCTGATCATCTGAGGCTGATTCCTCAAAGCTTGTCACTCCGGGAAAGGAAGAAGAGAATGATGGTAGGAAATATGAAGACATAGAAGAAGAGAAAGTGAATGAAATATCTGAGGAAGAAAGATTTGAAAAGAACTTCTTTGTGGAAGGAAAAGAGAAGGAAAAACCTGATGAAGACAAGATAGTTCAACTATCTGAAATTAATGAAGAATCTATTAATGAGGAAGCCATTCTGAAAGTTGATAAGGGTAAGCAAGTTCTTATGGAAACCCCAACAAATG
The DNA here is from genome assembly GCA_963277665.1 of Viscum album. Classification (NCBI taxonomy): domain Eukaryota; kingdom Viridiplantae; phylum Streptophyta; class Magnoliopsida; order Santalales; family Viscaceae; genus Viscum; species Viscum album. The sequence goes on from OY728128.1 coordinate 530,826,840, forward strand.
ATATCATAAGAAAGAAGGATTTTGGTGGCTCTTCAAAAAAAATCTTGTGGAAATTGAAGAAGAACATTCACCAAGAAAGATGTCGAATTCAGAGTCATCAGCATTGGGACATGATTTTGTTGTTGAGTCTCTGAAGAAATTGGTGGTTATAATTTCGATATTTCCTAAAATAGACTCCAGATTCCAGATGCTTTAGCACATCATAAATCAAAAGTTAGAATCTGTATCCATGGTGATGGATAAATGTGTGAATATTGAGGCTAAACATAAAAATTTTCTTATCAATTATGAGGTCCACAAGAAATCTTGCAAAAAAATGACTTTATGGTCAATGAAAATCGATGAGGATTTGAAAGATCTTGATACCTTTAGGAATGATGTAAAAGAATCTTTTGATACTGAGGATTCCAAGATGATGAATCTTCAAGAAAATATGACCCTTTAGATGAATACTCCGAATCAACAAGTGAAAGATATGAATGGGAAGATTAACTCTGTTGCCAAAAACTAGAAGGGGGAAAGATATCTCCGGATTGAGATCAAAGAGAAGCTTGTAAAGAAGGATGAATTTCTAAAGATTCAAGAAGAGGCCATGAAGGCTCAGGTAGAGGTCCTGAAATATCAATAAAAAAGGATCACAGCCTTGGAGAAGCAAGGTGAGGAGGACCACAAAGACCTAATGAAGCTGAAAATCCTTCTGAATAAGCTAATCCCCAAGGAAAAAGAATACAAATATACCAATCTGATCTTTTGTTGTATTTTTCATTGTAAAAATCCTTTCAATCTTAATAAAAACTTTGGTTGTTTGTATTTTTTGTATGTATTACTAATGTTTCAGGTACTTTATTGTTTTTCCATTCTCTCAAATTCTTTTTGAAAATCATAAAGGGGCAGAAGGAAAAATAACTCAAAAGGGAGAAGGAAAAATCTAAAAGAGGGAAGCAAAATTTCTAAGTATAAGAAGATCTATCCATAAGTAAGGGGGAGTGATCATTACGAAGACATCCATATTCATAATGGAAATCCCATTATGAAAATCTATAATACAATCCTTATAGATTCAATGCCTAAGGGAGAGTTAGTCGTATTCACCATTGATCATAAACAAAGGGAGATAATCTTTAATTACAAGTATAGAAATTTACTCTAAGTCATTACATTATTTTTCATAAGGATGTTTGTTCTTTCCAAAAAGGGGGAGATTGTTGAGTCAATAAGGTTTTCCTTATGACTTTTTATGTTCCTTCATTCATGGGGGAGACCGATAAGTCATCAAGGTTTCCATATGACTTTACCATTCCTCTTATTTTGAAAATCACAAACACCTTTTCTTTAAGGATATTTTCATTTTACCCCTGTTTTACTTCCATAAGGAGAATTTTCTTCCCAAAGGAAATTTACCCCTACCTTGTTTTCATTGTTCATATCAATATTTTTCTTAAGTGTAAAAATAGGATTCATATCTAAATCCTCAGAATCATATAATACCTAGACATGAGTCATTCTATTTTAGGATCCATATTCTAGATACGAACTCTAATAAAGTTCAACTCCGAATTCTGGATACAAACTCTAATGAAGTTCAACTCCGAATTCTGGATACGAAATCTCATGAAGTTCCACTCCGAATTCTGGATACAAACTCTAATGACATTCTACTCTGATCATTAGATACAAACTCTCATGAAGATCCACTCTGAATTCTGGATACGAACATTCATGAAGTTCCACTCCCAATTTTGGATACAAACTCTAATGTAGTTCAAATACGAACTCTGGATACAAACTTTCATGAAGTTCTAATCCAAATTCTGGATACAAACTCTCATGAAGTTCCACTCCGAATTATGGATATGAACTCTCATTAAGTTCCACTCCGAATTCTGATTACGAACTTCTCTATGTTATGACTCCGAGTTCTCTAAATTCAGACTCTGAACTCTGATGAGATTTGACTCCTAATTCTCATGAACTTTGACTCAGAACTTCGTAAGTTCTGGTTCCAAATCCTAGTGAAATCAGACTCCAAATTTCCATGAAATTCAGACTCCAGTTTTCTACAGAATTCATGTTCTGAATTCCTACAAAACAGAATCTGAATATTCTTGTGTGTATAGATTCCTAACTTTAACCTTTTCCATTCCAAACTTTAACCTTTTCCATTCAGAACTTTCATTTTCTACTCCATTCTGAATATCAGTTTAGTTATTCTTACATTTTTTCTATTACAAAACGATAACCGTTGTTTGAGTGACACGTGTACAGGCCCCGTCAAAATTCAAGGAAGAATATGACCATTGGATGAGGGAGCCGACTGTCGGAGCTTCACCTATAAATAAAATCTCATTTGAATATGCTCATAACTTTTGGACTTTCGTTATTTTGGTGCTCAGAACTTCCTGAAGTGATTTCTAGAGAGAGAGAGGATCTTATCAACTCTCAAGCTTTCTGTAGAATGTTTGAACGACTTGTTCAATATTTTCCTTGTGCAGATTTGCTTCGTGTGACTCTGATTTTTGCTGTGTACAATCGAGGGCTTCCGAGGATAGGAAGACAGAGGTTACAACACCATGAAGTCGAAGGCTTCCAAGCTGAGGAAGACAGAGGTGTTGACTACCGGATAGTTGAGGGATTGTGAGGATAGAAAAACAGAATCTGATCTTCATATCGAAGGATTACCCTAGTGTGGGTAAGACAGACTTTCTAGAAAGTATAAATCAAGGGACCTTTATTCAAGCTTGTTGGATACCCTTCTCTTTGGGTAAAAAGACTTATTACTTGTTACTTGTTTTGTCACAAGTTTTTTCGACTTTATTTTGTATTGTTGAGGAAAGTAAACTTTCTTATACTTTCTCATCTTTGTACTCTGATATAGTTAGATTCTATACGCTTTAAGGTAGAATCTTAATCATTGTAATGTTTTTTAAGTATCATTTTCAGAATTACTTTTCCAGAATTTAGCAAGTGATTAGAACATATAGAGGCCTTTTGAATTATCTTGTTTAACTTTGTTAAACATAACCATCCTAAAATTTTAATAAGGGAATTTTTAAAAGGTAAAAATCACCACCCCTCTTGTATCTGAGAATACCATTGTTATTTCGATCCTACGTTTGGTATTATAGAGTATATCATACTCAGTCACATACCATCATAACAGATCCCACATCAATTATCAAGGAAGGGAAGTCACTTTGGATATTTTGAACCCTATTATGATCATCCACATATTACATTCAGTGTATGGGTATTAAATCCCATTAAAAGGGTTTTTTTATCTCAAATGGTTAGGGAGAATATTTACATCGATGATATGAATATTATTCAGGATATTGTGGATGACATTAAAAAAGATGTTCCTAGTAATCCACTAAAACATGAAGTTGATTTATTGATAGAAATTTTACTATTTCCACACTAATTTTGATGAATCCATATTGAATGGCCTCGATTAAGATTTAGGTATTGAAGAAGTAACTCTAAGAAAACCTTGATAAGGGATTCATTTCACCATGTCTATCACCTTGGAATGCACCTTTTCTTTGGGGAAAATTATTGACTGATCAATGTGACTCATCATTGATTATTGGGAGTTGAACAAGATATCCATCCAGACCAATTATCCTATTCCCTATGTGGATGACATGTTTGATCAACTATGTGGAACTCAATACTTTTCCATGATTGAACATTGTTCTAGATATCATCAGTTTAGGGTCAAAGAAGATGATATAACCAAGTCGGTATTCTGTACAAGGTATAGTCACTATAAATATATTGTGATTCATTTTGGTCAAAATAATGCCTTTTCTATCATTATCGATTTAACGAATAGAGTCTTTAGAGATTACCTGGATATTTTTGTGGTAGTATTTATAGATGATATTATTATCTATTAAAAGATCATGGAGGAATTTGAATATCACTTGAGAATTGTATTGTGGACCCTGCGGATGGTGAAGCTATATGAAAAATTTACAAAGTGTAAATTTTGGATGAAAAAGGTTTCATTTTTTGGTCACATAATCTCAAGAGATGGTATAATAGTAGATCCATCAAAGACAGAGGCTATTGAATGATAGCCTAGACGAACAATAGTGAGTGAGTTATATAGATTCTTTTGTTTAGTTGGATATTATGGATGAATGTTGGATTATTTATCATGTCTATCTAATCATGTGATAATGTTAACTCATAAATGTGCCGTGTTTCATAGGATGGATGAATGTGAGGAAAATATCAAGGAACCTAATTTAAGGTCGGTCTGTGAACCTATTAACTCTCAAATCCATATATATTTTTTATTTTATGATAACATATTTAATGTATAAGTGTGAAACATTAAAAAGATCAAACCCTATTAAACATTAAAGATATTTAAAACCATCACAACCCACCGACATCAAAATCTAGAAACAAACATGACATCAAGACAATATTACCCAACTTATGATTTGCAGTTAGAAACAATAATTTTTAAATTAAATATATGGAGGAATTATTTTTAATGAAAAAAGTGTGATATATATACTAATCAGAAAATTCTAAATTATATATAAACATAGAAGTATCTGAACATGCACCGGAGAGGATGGTTAGAGTTGATAAAGGATTGTGATTGTTCAATACATTACCACCTTGGGAAAGTGTTCAAGGTGGTTGATGCATTGTGTTGGAAGGATAATGCTAGATTATCCATGATGAGGATCACAAAAGATCCAATATTTTTAGATTTTTAAAGAATGGATCTATATATCATGAAGGAAGGGTAAAATATTATCTTTCTCAATTGAATGTTCAAACCTATATCCAATTAAATATTAATGTTGTGTAGAAGGAAGAAGAAGTGATGTAAAATAATGTCATAAATGTTCCTGAGTTTAACCTCGATCCGGATTAAATGGGAACGTTTATGAACCGTGTATATGTTCCTTCCATAATAAATTTTAAGAAGGGACTTTTAGAGGACGATCATTGTTCTTCATTCATTATTCATCTTGTAAGTATGATGATGTATAGGGAATGTAAATAATACTTATGGTGGGATTTCATAAAAAGAGACATCATGGAGTTTGTTTCTAAGTGTTTGGTGTGCCATAATGTTTTGGTTGAAAGAAAAAAGTCTAAAGGGGTTTTTCATACATTAAACATACTAGAATGTAAATGGGAGAACATCAATATGGATTTTTTAATTAGAATAATGAAAACATTAAAAGGGTTTCATTCTATATGGGTGGTAAATGATAGCTTTACTAAGTCATAACACTTCATTGATATAAGTGAAGATTCCTAAATGGGTCATCTTTCTAGGATATATATTAAAGAAGTGGTAAGGTTATATGGAGTACCACATTAGATTGTGTCAGATTGGGATATGAGGTTTACAAAAAAGTTCTGGTAATGTCATCAGCAAGAAATAGAAACATAATTGTGTTTCATCACTGCTTATAATTAATAGAAAGTTTGTCAATTTGAAAGAATAATTCCAACCCTATAGGATATTTTGAGATCATGTACATTAGATTTAAAATGTGATTGGGATCAAAAACTTCCTATAGTTGAGTTTTCTTACAAAAATAGCTTTCACTCAAGTATTCATGTTGAAATGTATGATGCCCTCTAAGGTAAGAAATGTAGAGCTCCAATGTGTTTGGATGAGGTTGGATTAAGAATGCTATTGGGAGTTGAGATCAATGAATAAATGGGAAACACTGTTATAACCATTCAATAAAAAATAATGGTAGCTCGTTGTTGAAAGAAAAGTTATGCAGATAACCACTGGAAGGATCTATAATTTGAATTTCATGAAAATGTGTTTCCATGAATCTCACCCTGGAAGAAAGTTATGATATTTAAGATGAAAGGGAAGCTAAGCCCTAGGTATATTGGTTCCATTGAGATTCTTGATTGTATCAGGATAGTAGCATATAATTAATAACTTCCTCTAAATATCAGTCAATTCCATGATTAATTCCATGTATCTCTCCTAAGGAAGATCATACCTTACTCTTTACATGTATTTATCTCAGTCATCACACCATTATAGAAATATCTTTCTCACAAGGAACAATGTGTTGAAATTATAGACCAATCAGAGAATTTTCTACGAAAAAACCCTTACCTGGTTAATGTTTTTGGAGAAATAATTATTTAGAGGATGCTACGTGGGAATGTGAGGATATGATGAAAAATAATTATCCTCATTTTTTTAGCTGAGTGACAACTTTCGGGTGTGAAATTTATTATAAGGGGGTAGAATAAAACACCCTGAGTTTTTAGGGACCTTTTTTTAATAAATTTAAATTTCATTTATATTTTTCAATTAACTAAGTCAAAAATTCCTTTCACTCAGAACTGACTTGTAATATGTTACATGCAACACTGAATTGGCATACAATACATGCAATACTGAGTTGGTGTATGATATATGCAATGTTGAGTTTCTATAAAAAATATTTTTTATTTATTATTTAAATGAGATAATTATAACATAGCCATTAAAAATATTTATGTGAATAGTAATAAATACTTCTCAAATATATTTTATAATTTTTTAATATAAATAAAACAAATTGACAATAAAATATTGGATTTTGGGTAAATTCCACCTATGTTTAAAAACACCATTTTCTCAAATGAACAACATTAAATGCCCTTATTTAAAAAATATTAAAACTAATTTTAGACACTCTTAGATATTTAAATTGAAAAATAAACTTCATTTTTGGATTTATAATTTCAAAATTCTCTTGGTGGGAATTTTGGTGACTTTTCTAACAAACATCAATTTTGGATGAATAGTAAAAAAATACCAGATTGAAATTCAAAACTATCATTTAATTTAATTCATTTATAAGTTAAAATTATATTTCAAAATGTTTTAATAGATTAAGGAGATATTTTTTGACAATTAATCCAATTTTGATCATTGGAACCAATTTCACATTGAAATTGGATATAAAAACATAGCAATCTTTTGATCATTTTTACTTTGAAACCCCGCATTGCCTACCCAACCAAGGGATTAATTTTAATTATATTCCTTCCGTTTATGTGATTATAATTTAGAAAAATGGATTCAATATTTTTAATCATCATAATTAATAATTTATAATATGGTTAACATTGTTTTTGACCAAAAATATTTGTGAAAGTGATTAAAAATAATTACATCAGTTATGAGAAAAATTTGGTTAATAATGTAATAAACCATATAAATAAGACCCAAAACGACATAGAGACTTGTGATAAACCCCTTTTCTATCCATGATTCGTCCATCAATCTTCCATACAAGAGTTATTTTTAGTTTGATATTAAATTTTTAGGTAAAAATGTATGCACACCTAACTTATTTTAAAAAATGCCTAGTGTGTCATTTCCCTTCCCTATAAAGAACACCAACTCTACCCACTTTGTCACACATATGAAGCTTATTGGATTGCCAAATCATTGATAAAATAATCTCCTAACTTACCTACCTTCTTTTAAGAATCATTCCCTTTGGAGGAAGGATACACGAGGAAGAATATTTCTACAAACCAAACGGAGTTAACCGATTAAGATGTAACGTAATCTCTCAAGATCTTTTCCTATATTTTACTTAACCACCCTCCACTATATTTATTAAATTATTTTACGAATAAACTAGTATCCTAAATATTATAGGATTCTGTTTTGATAATTTTTATACCTACACTTATATACACCTCAATTGAATGGATATCAAACTTATTTTTTACGTGTATGATGAACTACCACCTCACAAAATAATGATTGTTCAATCCTCTTTTACCGCATCTTATGAAAGAAATTAAGATGGAAAATATGTTTCAATATGTCATATATGATACTTATTATTTATTTAATTTTATTTATTCCTTTCACGACACACATAATTTTGCATTCCCTTTGGTTTAAAGAAGATAATTTCATTTGAGAGAGTGTGGATTGTTGCCTTCTCAAATCGATGTGATTCATTCTCACTCATATTAAACTGTATTAAATATGAGTTTTGTAATATTATATGATATATAGATAACATTATATTTATAAATTATTTTTATTATATTAATTTTTAATTTTATTTCATTTTCTTTCCTTTATTTCTATATGAAATTTAAAAGGGAAACATCCTTCATGTTTATGTACGACTTATAATAACCCAGAACAATTTATTATATTTAATACCTTTTTATTCTACGGATTTTTATAATATAAATATAATAGATATTAATGAAATTTATATCATGATTCACATTATGGAATCAGTATATAAGTATAAGGGCCAATTGCATAACAAATTAAGACACATGCGAAGAACAAAGAGAATATTACCCAAAGTGAAACCTTGACGTAGGATTGTAAACAAGCAGGTAATATATGCTCATAATCATACCATATATGGTATTATGTATAATAATATTCTAATATAAAATATCTATAATAAACTTATATTTATTGTATAGTAAGGTTTTATGAGTATGTAGAGATTCAAGACATAATGTATGGGTATTTCATCCGACTTTTTAGTCCCGACAGACACATGCTATGTTCGCTACTCTTTCTTTTTGTGTGGTATATGTACAGACCAGGATTTTATTATATGTATCTTATAAATATATTTATGGCTATGAAAATATCCATTTTATGAACATTAATTCATGGGTTTTACGATTTAAAAGTTTCCAAATCAGTAAAAATGTTTTGTCACAATTTTCCTTCTTTCATGATCATGTTTTTTATGCACCTAAACTCTTTTTCAAGGGGGTTATTAATCCATTTTACATGCCATATAATCATTAAAATTAAATTCAAGATATTTTATTCTTAATGTAATATATTTTTCTTATATGGATCGTATGATCCCATGTTACCATTTATAAGATTATATTGAGACAATCTCATCACTGTTCGACATTATTTACATTGCTGACTCCATTGATGAAATATTTTGATCCATATATGTTGAATAATAATGAGTTTCCATCCCCTATGTTTATTAAATATATCATCATTTTTTATTACCACTTTTTCCACACTTTGATACTTATGATAAAATTTTTATGTAAAATCTGACAATCTCTCCCTCTTTTCGGTCAGAATTCTATTATGTTGAAAAAACCCAATTTCCCAAAAGAAATTCATAAATGTTTTCAAAATATACTTGATGATCATTTTTAAGGGAAAAATAATTTAAAAATAATTTATTTTTTAATCCATTGTCAATGAAAGAGTTTTCTAATGTTTTTATGAAATAAAAATAATTTTATTAGAAAGAAGAAAGGATGTTTCCCTAAAGAATTTTTTTTAAATGACCTTTTAAAATTATTTCCTATATATAATAACATCCATTGGTGTTACTAATGCATTTATGGTGAAGTTAGTCAATTTTTACATTAATATTATTTCTTTTAATAGATTATGTTTTCATGGATTGATTTTTATGAAACTAATTTCTCTTTTACAAGTTATATTCTTTTAAAACCTACTTATATTCACAGGTTTTTTTTGATGAAATTATTATGAAACCAGTCTCTTTCCACAATTTATGATATCATTTCGTGTTTATAATACCCATTTCATTTCAATTTTTATGATATTAATATTTATGACCTTGTGGTAAATGTATGAATTATTTCATTATGTGATTTGTGGTACTTATATATCCTTAAAATGCATTCGGTAATGATTTATATCTCATGAGATGGAATAAGATGGTCATGGGAATGAAACATGAAATCTAAGATGGCGAGGAGAGTGAACCGCAACTACCAAAATGGTGTGAGGAGTAAACTCATTCTCTATATATTTCCATGGGAGAGAACACGGACTACCAAGATGTTTTGGGGAGTGAACATATACATCCAAGATGGTCTTTGAAATGATGCTTTGGCTACTGTGGAAATCATATTTTATGCTTTTTTGTCTTCTACAATTCCATGTTTTATTCCTATTTTATGATTTTATGGATTAATTTCTTTATTTAATTATGATTAAGTTCTTATGGACTACCAATATTTATTCTATGATATATATTATGATCTTTTATATAAAGGGTATGATATTTTATTTTCATGATCCCATTCTTATAACATTATGCTCATGTTTATGCTTACATGTTGTCCTTGTTTACCCTTTTTGAGGATCTGATCTCACCCCTTTTTATGTTTCATTTACCTTGTTTATGATGATATGTATTATGTTCGAGGTTTACGAGAAGGGTTGTTGTCACTAAGAACCTAGTGGGAGAAGATGTATTTAATTTATATACCAGTGTTTATTTTTTCAGGTTTTCAAAGGCACTTGACCCATTAGGTTCTTTGGGAGTCTAATTTTATATTTTTTAAGTATTTCAAAAAAGATATTTAGTGTTTATTTTTTAAAAAGTGAGATTCACTATAGATATCATCATAGAAAATTTATAGTTATCCATTATAATCTAGAATAGTAAATTCTTAGTGAGAACCCTAAGGATATGTCCAGAAATAAGTCTATAGATAAGGGAATGTATAAACAATTTCATAGAATTGTGTAGAAGTATAGTATGAGTGGTTTTGAAGAAATACATCCCTATACTGATACTACTAGGGTATGTGGATTTTAAATAGATAAACCTAGGGGTAAAAACATTGAAATGATTTTCCATGCCTAACTCGGGGTAATTCGTTGAGGATAATTGGCCTTAATACACACCTGGTTAGACACTGTTGGGGGGTTAGCATTAGAAATTCAAAAAATCTTCATGAACCATTGTGAAGGATTTAAATATAAATTGTAAATGGATAAGATAAGATAATACTAAGGTATTATATATTATGGAAGGTGGAATAATTTAGTGATCCTATATGTGATTTTTCTTGATTATTTGGTGTAACACCCCAGGTAAATAAAGAATATGACATTTTCATATTTATCCATATTTGTGAATAAAATATTAATATGACTTTAAAGGGGACGTTATGCTCGATGTCGTACCCAACACGCAACAACGAGTTTCTTGGGAATCTTACGTTGCACTCTAATAATAAAATAATATTATTTTAAATGGTAGTTAACATGTAGCCGTTGTATTGGCGGGAATGGATAGAAATAACTAAAATATGATTATATATGTTTTTAAATGTTTTTACATTTATCCAATAAAATATAAAGGCATAAAATACGAAAATAATTCAATTTTAGGCGTATATGTCCTAGTTTTCACTAAAGGTTCACTTATCGCCTTTTGATGGAGAACCGTCATTAAATATAGTTTTGTTCACTCTTATACATCCTTTTGGACCAAATAAAACTCTTCTTAAGAATTGGGACATCAAAATTTACTTTGTGTAAATTTTTGGTATCTTTTTGATAAAGTTCATTTTTTAATGAATAGTATAAAATGTTGTATTTTAATTCAAAACCTCTTTTTAATCTAATTTATTTATATGATTAGATTATCTTTTGAATTGGATTTACAGTGAACATAGAATATATTTTTACCATTAAATCCAATAGTGGCCATTGGAATTAATTTCACTTTGAAAACAGACTTAAACTACTGTCAATCTTTTGATACTTATTGTTTCATAAAAACGCGCTATTTGCTCTGACAGCGGGAATTAATTATTAAATTAATTTATGTGACTTATATGTTTTTAATTTTGTAAAATAGACTTCATTTTTGAATTCGGAATATCAAATATAGCTTAGGGTGAATTTTTGGGATTTTTCTGAAAAACATCAATTTTTATGAATAGTGAAACCACTAAGTGGTACTTATAAAAACTAATTTTTCCGTATAAATGAAATTTTGCCATCTTTGTGTTTTCAATTTCAAAAATGAATCATACATGGTTGTCATTAAGAAGTAAAATGTGGTTCAATGGGATAAGAATAATTTTTTGGTGAATAGTAACTTATTAAGTTTTTAATCACGATTAGAGGTAATTAGTGTAGTTTAAGGTAAAAATAATGTTTTAATAATATGAAATGAACTTGAAACATGTCCTAACCTCATTGGATGTGTCAGTTCCGACCATGACAACACATGGGTCAACTTGGGGACCCCATGAAGCCACTTTGGTTGGAAAATGACATTAATATCTTTTTATTTAAAGTTAAAGTAAAAATGAGACAAACATGAAATGTTTTACTAGAAAAAAATTTACATGGGGTTATACAAATCATATTTTTGACTATAAATATTCATTGGAAATCTAAAACGATATCCGACATTATAGTATTTTTTTTATAATTTTTAGACATTAAATAAATTAAATTATTTATGACATCATGATGATGCAACGATGACCTCATAATTTAACGATTTAAATAAAATGGAAAGATAATGTAATATCTAAGACCTACACATGTCCAAAACCTATTTGATGAGTGGATTTAGAACCCTTATCACCTTATACTCTAAACACATCAATGTGGGACCTCTTAAATCCGAATACCATTTTAAAATAAAGTGACTTTTCTTTACCTTCTAAGAGTGCCCCTCCTCTCCTCTTATAAAAGGCCCCCACCTATACCTCCTTTCCCACACTCCCAAAGCCTTTGGCTCGGCCAGCCTCTACCTATTTTGTCTCTCCACTTCCCTCTCTTACTCTTTGAAGCCTCACTTTGGGCAGAAGTCTTCCCAAGGAAGACTTTGAGCTCAAACCAAAGGGAGTTACCCGATTTTAAGGTAATGACTTCACTTGAGTCCTTTTGTTTTATTTTGCTTCTCCAACCCCCTAAACTCTTTTTATTAATTTATTTTATAACAACTCCAGTATCATAAATATACTAGGATGTTGTTATAAGAAGGATTCGAGCTACACTTTCACACACCTACATCTAATGGTTAAAGAACATACTGTTTCTCTGGATGGCGAATTTCTGCCTCCCGAAACGATGATTGTTCAACATTCTTCTAACATCTTCAAAGGTGGCCATTAAGATGACACTATATTTATATATGATATATAATATGTTTATGTTTTCCTTAAGCTTATGTATTTTTCATTTTGGGCATACCTTTATGGTTTCCATTATGGGTAAACGCGATATCTTCATTTAAGGAAGTGCGGACTACCGCCCCCTCAAAGTGATTTGATTCGTTAATACCATATGTGGTACGTATAAAGGATATATTTAATGATATTATTTATGATACCATACTGGAATTAAAATACTATTATGTATCATTATGTTTTAATTTCATTTAGAAATGGAAGTAGCGTTCATGCGTACGTACGGCTTACCGTCTCCATGAACGATACATTTCATTTCTTATCTCAAAATGGTATGAAATATTATAAGTACATATATATAATGGATATATATGTAATATATTACATCAAAATTATGGAAATCATTCTGGAATTATAACATATATATATCTCTCTCATTTTGTTTTAATTCCATTAATATGACAAAAAATGAAAGTAGTGTTCATGCGTACGTACGGCCTACCGTCTCCATGAACGGTGATTTTCATTTTTTATCTCCAAATGATATGGAATAGTATGAAATTAATATTTACTGGATATATATGATATTTTAATCATTAATTCTATTCTGGAAATTATTTACTTATAACTACATGGGCAATCTTTTTTCAAACAAATTCATTTTTGACTCATGTACCAAACATCGGCAAAAACGTCTGATATGAACTAACATTATTAAACAATTATTATAACATTATAATATGTGATATGAACTGAATAATAATATCTAAAGGAGGTACTTAGGAAATTATTAATTGACCAATTTTTATTATTCAGAAATATAAAGAAACGAACAAGACAAGTTGGACTTGAGGTAAGGGATCCTACTCCAATCTTTCTTTTTAAGTACACTCTTTTAAGTCATTCCTTTTAAAGTTCATCTTTATTTTTATTGGGATGTTCTTTTATATTAATCTTACTGTAATTTTTATGTTCATGTGATGAGAGACCCTATTCTCTCTCATCAATCCATTTTGGAAGTTTTGAGTGGCGCCGTTAGGCTGCCGAATTTTCGTAAGAGATCTAACCTCTCTCTTTCTTTTTAAGTACTCTCCTTTATGTCACTTCTTTTAAGCTCCTCTTTGTTATTTTGGGGGATGTTCTTTTATATTCCTCTTTATATAAACGTTATTTCAATATGATGAGATACCCTATTTGATCTCATCAATCCGTTTTTTTATGTTTTATGTGACGCCGTTAGGCTGCCGAGTTTTCGTAAGGGATTTTTCATCTCACTTTTATTCCCATGAGATTTATGCTACATTTGCCACAATTTCCTTTGAGTGGTGTATGTACTGCACATTATTTTACTCATTGTGTAATATAATTTCTTTTATGAGTATTTACATCAATGTTGTATTGTCCTTCTTTCACGAGGTGTATGTTTCGAAAGATACCCATGTCGGTAAGGGAACCTTTCACCCTCCTCTTTTTAAAATACTTCTTTTGTTGGGACTTTTAATTTACACGTTTTTATGTTGGGATATGTTCTCATATATCCATATTGATGTAAATTTTATGTCCAAGTGATGAGATACCATTTTTTTATCTCTCTTCAACTCATTTTGATGTGACGTCGTTACGCTGTCAAGGGAACTTCTTAACCCAATTTCGATTTCTTTGGGTTCAACATGTAGTTATTGAATATGTCATCCTTTGAATATGTTTGAATGAACTTTGATTATTTTACACTTAATATCCACTTTTATTTGGTGTATTCATTTGTCACACATAATTATATAATTGATTTATCCTTAAACCAAGGATACAGTCTTTGTATTGGACTTCGTCTCAATCTCCTTTTCATTGAGGCATATTTTGTTTTATACACAACCTTCTTTTATACAGTGTATAAACCCCTTTGAATTTTATGTTTATTCAAAAGGAATCTTTTTTATACGAAGTGTTTACTAAAGTACAAAAGGGAATGTTTTTGTCATACGTATGCGGCGACAACGACTTCTCCGCCGCCGTGACCATTATTTGAGTTTCAGCTTCCTCTAAAAGCCATACCTTTTTTTTAAAAGAAAAATAAATACCATGTTTTACTTTTCTTTTATTTTGGTATTGAAAATGGTTTTCATAATGTTTTTATATCAATGTGTTGTATTGATATCTTGAGATTGAAAGGTGGAAATTTTATGTTTCCTTTATGCTTGTTTTATGTGATACGATTATGTTGAGGTTCTTGGGCATTATTATGAAGACGGGTGGTTCCGTGATAAACTAGGGGCGGGTGAGCCCGATATAGCTCTCCAATGCATTGGGTAATGTGAAGGAGTGAAAAGTTAAGGTTTCTCCGAAGAGATTTAGGGAATATACTTTGATGGGTATTCCAAACGTAACCAAGAGGGTTACTCCCTACGTAAGAATGTTATGAATGCCTCAAGTTACCTTTATGTCTTATGATTTCTATGATTTATTCATGGTTTGATGAGGTATGTTAAAGTGCCTATGTTTTATGGGTAATGTATGATTTCATTCTTATGTATATATGAACTCATGTTTCCTTTCCATATTTTTATAACCCTTACTGAGCTTTTTATGCTCATCCCATGTTTTTGAAATATTTTTCACAGGTCAAGGGAAAGGTATAAGATGTGATGATAGTTTCATGGATGTGTCAAGAAAGAATCCTTGTTTTATTTTCAATATGTTTCCATTTATGGGAAGAATGAATACTGTCTTTTATGTAACCACTTTGTTTAAATGTGGAATGTAATGCATGTTTCATGATCTAATTCTCTAAAACTCTAATCCTGAAAAGATCCCCAATGTGTAATCTTGTAATAACTCACGATTAAGTAAGGTTTAAGGCTGGAGCCCTATAGTTGGTATCAAAGGTTGGTTAAGATAACTTTAGAGGTTAGGGTATTCTTTAAGTATAAGTGGAATTACCATAATGGTTAGGATTTTAGAAAGAGTCCTAGTTTTAGATAAAGTGAATGAGTAAGTATATCTTAGTGTTTAACTTCCTCATTAGTACATGATGGTTTTTTTGATATACTCACACTGACCTTTTTGGTTTTAGTAAATGGCTGGATCTAGCAGGCACCAAAGTAACAGTGGATGTGAAGGAAACTGTAATAGTTTTTTGAGCAAGCAACTGAATGCTATGGGGGCTGCAATGAGAACTCTTGTGATTATCCTCAACCAACTATCTGGAGTCATGATTGACCACCTAAACATTGGTGATTTCTCTAAGGCATCATATATGCGAGAAACAAATCCCTACGGAAGTACAGGTAATAATCCTAAAGGTAAGTGTGTTCAAAAACCTATTTGTAAGAGATGTGGAAAGAAACACCTAGGAAAATGTTTCAAAGGGACAGAAATATGCTATAGATGTGGAAATGAAGGTCATAAAGCAAGAACCGGCCATGGAAAAAGAAAGTATCCAGTTGACTCAAGGAAAGGGAAGGAAGTTCTTTCTGAGGGATCAATTGAATGTTTTAAATGTGGTGTACATGGTCATTATGAAAATACATGTCCTATGAAGAAGTTTCGTGAATGGGGTCACCAAGAGAATACAAATGTTCGTTTACCAATACCTAATGCCATTCCGATTGAGGATGAAGAAACTGACAATGACCAATCAATGGTAGGTATTATTTAATGACTATTTTTTTCCTATTTTGGAATCTTAGGATATGATTCATGATTTTTTTTGTAGGAAAGAGGTATTCCGGAATAAGTTAGAAAGGAATGGTTAATGGATCATGAAGAATGTTGAATGAGTAAGATGTCAACATATAAGGGCTTAAGAGTTATGGTGACATTCTTAAGAGTATTAAGTATCTTTTGATGATGGGGTTACATTAGAAGACTTTTTATATTATGTGTAACACTGATGTTTAATATAGGCAAATTTTATTCAAGGAATAGTTATCTTTTCTTTTGTGGACATAGTTATAAAGAACCATTTTGGTTTATATGATCCTTACTTTTGAGGTAATTATGGGTTACTATATGTTATGATTGAAGTGAAAGGCATGAGATAAAATTGAGGTTAAATTATGTTATGGTTATTTTTGATGATTTTATCCCTATTTGGGGAATGATTTGAGAATTATGTAGTTTTGGAAAAATGACAACATGCAGACCGTGTGACAACCCGTCGCGTCGGACAAAGCTGCGGGAATCGAACCCACAACCAAAGTGTGACTAGTATTTATCACCTACCACTGGACTACGTGAAGTCCCTGGTTAGTTTTATTGATTCTTTTTAGTTAGATGATTTTATGAATTAAGATTAAGTTTATTTTGGGTTATCTATGTAAATTTATTAACCCATCATGGAGGATATGTGATTAGGCTAATTACTTTTCAATACGAGACTTTAGGAGCAACTGATGTTGTTTGGATATAAATGTTGCGATTTAACTTGGAAGACTATGTGACTAAAACCTTCAAATATTTGGGTTTCAATATTATTTTAGTTTACTTTGAAGGATTTTATGGACAAATTGTTTATCGAATGGTCCTCGTTGAACTATGGGTTTGTTGGAAAAATTTTGGAGATTAAGAATAGATTTTATTTTTATAAAGGGTCATCCTTTTCTGGATTTTCTAATCTTGTACTAACCTCTTTTGGTTTTGGTTTTGGTTAAAGTCTAAAGACATGGGATGTATATAGTTCTCTTTTGTGGATTAGGTGATTCTCTAGAAGTTGATTATAGTACTCTTAATGCGAACAAGTCTCCCTAAATACTCGTCTTTTGGAAAAAAAATATGAGTTTGATTAAGGAATATAGAAAAAGTTGAAAGTAAACATGATAAGTGATTATGTTTCCTTATGAATAAATTCCTCAATAAAAAGTAACATAAATAAAAAATGTTGTCTATTAACTTTTCCTACTGGGGAATCGAATACCATTTAACCCATCACAAGTTTGTGATTTTCTTATGGTTAGCTTTCTCCTAGACATGTTTACTATCACTCTCCATCAGAACATGACCCTTTGTTTTCTCCTCCATATCCATATTTTCATACTTGGAATCCTAGTATGGTTTAACTCGTGTGACATTTGTACTTCTCTCCCATTCTTTTAAAGTGATTGTTTTACCAACTCTTGTTCCGATGTGGGACTTTCAAGGATGTTTCCAAGCTCAATTTTAAAAATTGCGAGGACGCAATTTCCCAAAAGGGGGGAAGGATGTAACACCCCAGGTAAATAAAGAATATTACATTTTCATATTTATCCATATTTGTGAATAAAATATTAATAGGACTTTAAAGGGGACGTTATGATCGATGGCGTACCCAACACGCAACAACGAGTTTCTTGGGAAACTTACGTTGCACTCTAATAATAAAATAATATTATTTTAAATGGTAGTTAACATGTAGCCGTTTTATTGGTGGGAATGGATATAAATAACTAAAATTTGATTATATATGTTTTTAAATGTTTTTAAAATTATCCAATAAATTATAAAGGCATAAAATACAGAAATAATTCAATTTTAGGCGTATATGCCCTAGTTTTCACTAAAGGTTCACTTATCTCCTTTTGATGGAGAACCGTCATTAAATATAGTTTTTTTCACTCTTATACATCCTTTTGGACCAAATAAAACTCTTCTTAAGAATTGGGACATCAAAATTTACTTAGTGTAAAATTTTTGTATCTTTCTGATAAAGTTCATTTTTTAATGAATAGTGTAGAATGTTGTATTTTAATTCAAAACCTTTTTTTAATATAATTTATTTATATGATTAGATTATCTTTTGAATTGGGTTTAAAGTGAAATTAGAATATATTTTTACCATTAAATCCAATAGTGTTCGTTGGAATTAATTTTACTTTGAAAACAGACTTAAACTAGTGTCAATCTTTTGATACTTATTGTATCATAAAAACACGCTATTTGCTATGACATCGGGAATTAATTATTAAATTAATTAATGTGAATTATATGTTTTGAATTTTGTAAAATAGACTTCATTTTTGAATTCGGAATATCAAATATAGATTAGGGTGAATTTTTGGAATTTTTCTGAAAAACTTCAATTTTGATGAATAGTGAAACCACTAAGTCGTAGTTATAAAAACTGATTTTTCCGTTTAAATGAAATTTTGCCATCTTGGGGTTTTGAATTTCAAAAATCCGACATACATGGTTGTCATTAAGAAGTAAAATGTGGTTCAATGGGATAAAAATAATTTTTTGGTGAATAGTAACTTATTAAGTTTTTAATCGCGATTAGAGGTAATTAGTGTAGTTTAAGGTAAAAATAATGTTTTAATAATATGAAATGAACATGAAACATGTCCTAATCTCATTTGATGTGTCATGGCCGACCAATAGAACCCATGGGTCAACTTGGGGACCCCATAAAGCCAATTTGGTTGGAAAATGACATTAATATCTTTTTATTTAAAGTTAAAGTAAAAATGAGACAAACATGAAATGTTTTACTAAAACAATTTTTACATGGGGTTATACAAATCCGATTTTTTACTATAAATATTCATTGGAAAGATAAAATTATTTCCTACATTATAGGATATTTTTTATAATTTTTAGACTTTAAATAAATAAAATTATTTATGACATCATGATGATGCAAAGATGACCTCATTATTTAACGATTTATATAAAATGGAATGATAATCTAATATATAAGACCTACACATTTAAAAAACCTATTTTATGAGTGGATTTAGAACCCTTATAACCTTATCCTCGAAACACATCAATGTGGGACCTCTTAAATCCGAATACCATTTTAAAATAAAGTGACTTTTCTTTACATTCCAAGAGTGCCCCTCCTCTCCTCTTATAAAAGGCTCCCACCTCTACCTCCCTACCCACACTACCAAATCCTTTGGTTCGGCCAAACTCTTCCCATTTTGTCTCTACAATTACCTCTCTTACTCCTTGAAGACTCAATTTGGGCAGAAGTCTTCCCAAGGAAGCCTTTGAGCTCAAACCAAAGGGAGTTACCCGATTTTAAGGTAATGTCTTCACTTGAGTCCTTTTGTTTTATTTTGCTTCTCCAACCCCTAAACTCTTTTTATTCATTTCTTTTGTAACAACTCCAGTATTATAAATATACTAGGATGTTTTTATAAGAAGTATTCGAGCTACACTTTCACACACCTACATATAATAGTTAAAGAACATACTGTTTTTGTGGATGGCGAATTTCTGCCTCCCGAAACGATGATTGTTCAACATTCTTCTAACACCTTCAAAGGTGTCCATTAAGATGACACTATATTTATATATGATATATAATATGTTTATGTTTTCCTTAAGATTATGTATTTTTCATTTTGGGCATACCTTTATGGTTTCCATTATGGGTAAACGCGATATCTTCATTTAAGGAAGTGCGGACTATCGCCCCCTCAAAGTGATTTGATTCGTTAATACCATATGTGGTACGTATAAAGGATATATTTAATAATATTATATATGATACCATACTGGAATTAAAATACTATTATGTATCATTATGTTTTAATTCCATTTAGAAATTGATGTAGCGTTCATGCGTACGTACGGGTTACCGTCTCCATGAACGGTACATTTCATTTCTTATCTCAAAATGTTATGTAATATTATAAGTACATATATATAATGGATATATATGTAATATATTAAATCAAAATTATGGATATAATTCTGGAATTATAAAATATATATATATATATATCTAATTTTGTTTTAATTCCATTAATATGACAAAAAATGAAAGTAGCGTTCATGCGTAAGTACGGCCTACCGTCTCCATGAACGATGCCTTTCGTTTTTTATCTCCAAATGATATGGAATAGTATGAAATGAATATTTACTGGATATATATGATATTTTAATCATTAATATTATTCTGGAAATTATTTACTTATAACTACATGGGCAATTTTTTTTCAAACAAGTTCATTTTTGACTCATGTACCAAACATCGGCAAAAACGTCTGATATGAACTAACATTATTAAACAATTATTATAACATTATAATATGTGAAATGAACTGAATAATAATCTATAAAGTAGTTACTTAGGAAATTATTAATTGACCAAAGTTTATTATTCAGGAATATAAAGAAATGAACAAGACAAGTTGGACTTGAGGTAAGGGATCCTATTCCACTCTTTCTTTTTAACTACACTCTTTTAAGTCATTCCTTTTAAAGCTCATATTTATTGTTATTGGGATGTTCTTTTATATTAATCTTACTGTAATTTTTATGTTCATGTGATGAGAGACCCTATTCTCTCTCATAAATCCATTTTGGATGTTTTGAGTGGCGCCGTTAGGCTGCAGAATTTTCGTAAGAGATCTAACCTCTCTCTTTCTTTTTAAGTACTCTACTTTATGTCACTTCTTTTAAGATCCTCTTTGTTATGTTGGGGGATGTTCTTTTATATTACTCTTTCTATAAACTTTATGTTAATATGATGAGATACCCTATTTGATCTTATCAATTCCTTTTTGTATGTTTTATGTGGCACCGTTAGGCTGCCGCGGTTTCGTAAGGGATTTTTCATCTCACATTTATTCCCGTGAGATTTATGCTACATTTGCCACAATTTCCTTTGAGTGGTGTATGTACTGTCTATTATTTTACTCATTGTCTAATATACTTTCTTTTATGGGTATTTAAATCAGTGTTGTATTGCCCTTCATTCACGAGGTGTATGTTTCGAAAGATACCCATGTCGGTAAGGGAACCTTTCACCCTCCTCTTTTTAAAAGACTTATTTTCTTGGGTTTTTTAATTTACATATTGTTATGTTGGGATATGTTCTCATATATCCTTATTGATGTACATTTTATGTCCAAGTGATGAGATACCATTTTTTTTATCTCTCATCAACTCATTTTGATGTGACGCCGTTAGGCTGTCAAGGGAACTTCTTAACCCAATTTCGATTTCTTTGGGTTCAACATGTAGTTATTGAATATGTCATCCTTTGAATATGTGTGAATGACCTTTGATTATTTTACACTTAATATCCACTTATATTTGGTGTATTCGTTTGTCACATATAATTATGTAATTGATTTATCCTTAAACCAAGGATACCATCTTTTTATGGGACTTCGTCTCAATCTCCTTTCATTGAGGCATATTTTGTTTTATACACAACCTTCTTTTATACGGTGTATAAACCCCTTTGACTTTTATTTTTATTCAAAAGGAATCTTTTTTATACGAAGTGTTTACTAAACAAAAAAAGGGAATGTTTTTGTCGTACGTATGCGGCGACAATGACTTCTCCACCGTTGTGACCATTATTTGAGTTTCAGCTTCCTCTACAAGCCATACCTTTTTTTTAAAATAAAAATAAATACCATGTTTTACTTTTCTTATATTTTGGTATTGAAAATTGTTTTCATGATGTTTTTATATCAATGAGTTGTATTGATATCTTGAGATTGAAAGGTGGAAATGTTATGTTTCCTTTATGCATGTTTTATGTGATACGATTATGTTGAGGTTCTTGGGCATTATTATGAATATGGGTGGTTCCATGATAAACTAGGGGCAGGTGAGCCCGATATATCTCTCCAATGCATTGGGTAACACTAAGGAGTGAAACGTTAAGGTTTCTCCAAAGAGATTTAGGGAATATACTGTGATGGGTATTCCAAACGTAACCAAAAGGGTTACTCCCTATGTAAGAATGTTTGAATGCCACAAGTTACCTTTATGTCTTATGATTTCTATGATTTATTCATGGTTTGATGAGGTATGTTAAAGTGCCTATGTTATATGGGTAAAGTATGATTTCATTCTTATGTATATATGAACTCATGTTTCCTTTCCATATTTTTATAACCCTTACTGAGCTTTTTATGCTCATCCCATGTTTTTGAAATGTTTTTCATAGGTCAAGGGAAAGGTATAAGATGTGATGATAGTGTCAAGGATGTGTCAAGAAAGAATCCATGTTTTATTTTCAATATGTTTCCGTTGATGGGAAGAATGAATACTGTCTTTTATGTAACCACTTTGTTTAAATGTGGAATGTAATGCAAGTTTCATGATCTAATTCTCTAAAACTCTAAACCTGAAAAGATCCTCAATGTGTAATCTTGTAATAACTCAAGATTAAGTAAGGTTTAAGGATAGGGCCTTATATTTGGTTCCTCATTATGATAAATATTTTTTACTTTATTCTTTTGGTTTTAGTCAATGGTAGGAACCTGAAGGAATTGTGTTAATGTTGATTGTGATGGACAATGAAAAAACTTCCCTCCAATGCAACTGAATTATAAGGGATCCATAATGAAAAACCACATTATAATGCTCAAAAAATCTTTCTCAATAAATGAATCATGGTGTACGACCAAATGATAAATGGAGGTAAATATTCAATCGAGTCTTTCGTGAGAAAACATCCACCATTTTTCTGAGGGTATTATGATCCACTTATTTCTAAAAAATGGATCAGTACTAATGTATATATATTCTCTATTATTCATTTTTTGGATCATGAGAAATTCATTTTGGCTATTTATCTATTAGACGTTTAATAAGATTAGTGGTGGAAGCTAATCAATAATTTATAGTAGAATGATGAGTTTGAATCCATGAATTTGACCAAGATCAAGAACGTATTTTTGTGTAAGATAATTCCTAAAATTATTCATACTTAGAGAAATAGTTACATGAGTTGATGATAAGTAATGATTAATATATTGGTACCTAGAAGGCTAATTTCATGAGATATTATTGATGTAGATCCATCAGAGAAAGAGGTAATTGAATACTGGCATAGACCAACCTCGATGACTGACATCCATAGAATTCTTGGTTTAACTGGATATTATCGATGGTTTACGGATAATTTTTCATGATTATATATTCCTCTAACCAATTATCTCGGAATGGTGTTATGTCCCTCTATTTAGATAACTCTGAGGAATATTTCAAGGAACTAAAGAGATGGTTGGTCAGTCAACATGTGATAGTATTACCATATAATGGAGAAGGGTATGAAATGTATAGAGATACATCCATTAAGTTATTGGGATGTATTCTTATGGAACTTATGCCTCATGGATGTTGATGATTCCTGAGAAAACATACCGAACTCATTATTTGGAGTTAGATGTTGTACTTTTTACTTTAATGATATGGATGAATTATCTTTATCGATAATAGTCTACCATATATACTGATAATAAAAGTCTAAAGTATATATTCACACAGAAGAAGTTTAAAATGTTCCAGAGAATATGGTTAGAGTTGATAATGGATTTGGACTCATCAATACATTCCCTCCATCCAAGTAAGGAAAAGAAGGAAGATGAAGTGATACAAAAAAAGTAAGAAATGATTCAGAGTATAACCTTGAACATAATGTAATGTTATGATTTATGAACCATTTATGGGTTCCTTCCATACCAGATTTGAAGAAATATTAGTTATAGGAAGCTCATGGTTCTTCATTCTCTATAAATCATTGATGTATGAAGATTTTTTTTGTCTTGAATGAATTCTACTGGTTGGATGGAATGAAGAGAGATATCATGGATTATTTATATTGGTGTTTGGTATGATATAAATTTATGTCCAAAAAGAATTCTAAAGTGATATTACTTCCATTATCCATATGGGAATGGAAATTGGAGTACGTCACTATGTATTTTTTCATTGGACAACTCAAAGCCTAAAAATGTTTTAATTCTATAAGGGTGGTAGTTTATTTTCTTACTAATTTTAAAATCATAATTTATATCATAGAATATATCTCATTAGATAATAATTCCAAGATATTGATTTAGGAAGTGGTAAGGTTGTATAGAGTACAATGTTAATTTCTTTTAGCTCGGGATCTGAGGTTTACCTCAACATTTTGGTTAATTATTCAGCATGGACTTGATACCAAATTGAGTTTCAACACTGATTATAATCCCTAAATAGATGGTTACTATAAAAGAACAATAAAAACCCTAGAGGATATGTTTTGATCTTGTCCTTTAGATTTCAAAGGTGGTTGGGATAAAAACCTTTATCTAGTTTATTTTTTTTACAATAATATATTTCCCTCAATAATTCAGATGGAACCATATGATTCCCTCTATGAGAAGAAATGTATAGATCTAACATGTTGGTATAATGTTAGATAAATAAATATATTAGGACCCGAGATCTCTGCGGAAATAGTCAGGATTGATAGGACAATTCAGAAGCATATCATGGATGCACGAAGTGGGTAGAAAAGTTATGATGATAATAATCAGTCTGATCTATAATTTGATGTTAGGGAAAATGTGTTTTTAAGAATCTCACCCTAGAATAATTTTTTGATATTCAATAAGAAACGGAAACTAAAACCTAGTTATATTGGCCCCTTTGGGATTCATGATTATATCTGGATAGTAACCTATCTCTTGGAACGTCATCCAAATATCACCCATGTTAATGATGGGTTCCATGTATTTTTTCTAAGGATTTACATAAAAAACCGTACACATGTACTAAAATTAGTGGTCATATCATTGGAGAATGATCTTTCTTACAAGGAACAACCTATTAAAATTTTGGACCGGTCAAAAAAAATTTTATGAATGGAGACCACCCATCTGGTCAAGGGTTTGTGGAGAAATAACCAATTAGAGGAAGTGATTCTGAAACTTGAATATATGATGATGAATAATTATCCTTTTTTTACACAAGTGATTAATTTCGAGGGAACAATTCTTTTTAATGGGGGTAGAGTGTAACACCCTGATTTTTATGTTCCTTTTTTAATATATTACATTTTAATTTATATCTTGAAATTAAATAAGTTAAAAATTATTTTCCCATGGAACTATATTTTTTTACATTACATAAATCACCGACATTTCATATGATGCATGAAACAATGAGTTGGCGTATGTTACATGTAACACAAAGTTTATACAAAACATATATATTTTATAATTAATTAAATGATATAAATATAACCTAGCCATTAAACATAGTTATATGAATAATAAAAACTAATTTTGAAAAATATTTTATAATTTTTTATATAAATAAAACATATTCATAATAAGAGATATGACTATTGGTAATGTTTTCCAATGTTTAAAAATACTGATTTCTTGAATGAAACACTTGTAATATCCTTCTGTGAAAAATAATAAAATTAATTTTAGACACATTTTGAAATGGAATTTGATAAAATAGACTTCATTTTTATTAATAATTATGAAAATACTTATGGGTATTTTTTGTGTTTTTCTGGAAAACATCATTTTTTTGATGAATAGTGAAAAATACCGGATTTTAATTCCATATTTCTTTTTAATTTAATTTATTTATAATGCTAAAATATATCTTAAAATTATTTAAAAGTTTAATTAGATTATATTTTTGACAAGTAATCCAATTTTTTATTGTATGTAATTTTACATTGATATTGGATATACAAACATAGAGAACATTTGATCATGTTTACATCGAAAACCGCATTGTTGACCCTACCGTAGGATTAATTTTAAATTTATATATGACCATTATTAGATTTGAATTTGTTAAAATGGATTCCATATTTTCAATAAGAATAATTTATAATGTCTTATAAGGTGAACATATTTTTTTACCAAAAATATTAGTTATGTTGATTAAAATTAATTACATTAGTTAAGAGAGAAATTAGGTTAATAAAGTACTAAACCGTAAATATAAGACCCAAAACGAACTAGAAACCAGTCCAAAACCCATTTGATGTCCATTTTTAGGACATTAAACTTCAATTATTGAGTTTGGTTGTGTTTTTATGTTTTTTTAGGTAAAAAAGTTGGTACCCTTAACTTGTTTTAAAAAATTCCATGTGTATCCCTTCCCTTCCCTATAAAAGGATACCGCATCCACCCCCATCCTCACGAATCTAAATCCCCTTAGATCTCTTTAAACATATTAAAATATGATATTAACTTTCCTCAATTCATCATAGAATCCTTTCCTTGGGTAGAAAGAAATTGAAGGAATCCTTTTGGTAGAAACCAAGTGGAGATACCCAATTAAGAGGGAACATCTTCTCTCAAGATACATCCTTTATTTTCCTTCTCCACCCATACACTATTTTTTCAATTATTATATGAAAATATCATTACAATAAATATACTGGTATTTTTTTATTCTATTGGTTATACCTATACTTACTCACACATCCTTTTAGTGGATATCAAACATAATTTTTACATGTATGGTGAAATTCCTCCTCACTAAACGACAATTGTTCAATTCTCCTTTACCACCTCTCACGGTGGAAATTATGAAGGATGGTATATTTATGTTTTTAATATATTTTCTTTATTGTTTATTTAGGCTTATTTAGTACTTTTACATCACACAAATGTTTTACTTTCTTATTTGTGTAATTATGATACTTTGGTTTGAGGATGTGTGGACTACAACACCCTCAATGCAATGAGATTCGTTCACAGACTATATGGAATGTATTAAGAATGGGTTTAGTGAAATTATATGATATATATATATAATTATGATTATTATTTAATTATTTTATATTCATATAAACTTTAATGTCGTTTTCTTTCCTTTTATTCAATATAATAATTAAAACAGAAACAATGTTAATGCGCACATATGACTAATCGTCTTTAAGAACGGTGTAAACTGTTTCAAACATCCTTATGATATATATTGTTGTAAAATAACTATACTAGATATTAATGATATTTATATTATTTATTAAATTATAGAATAAATATATAAGTATAAAGACCAATATTTTTATAAATTAAGACACATATGATGAACAAAGAGAATATTGCACGAAGTGAAACCATAACAAAGGGTTGTTAACAAATGGATAATATCAGGTCATAATAAAAACATATGTGATATTATATATAATAGTAATTTTATGTAAACTATTTATAATAAAATTATATTTATTATACAAGAATCTTTCATGAGTATTAATAGAGTCAAGTCACAAGGTAATGGTATTTCATATCAGTTTTTTTTCTCGTGGGAAACATGCTAGGTTTGCCACTCTTTCCTTCGGTGTGGTGTATGTAATTACCATGATTTAATTATATTTATATTATAAATAAATTTATGGTTATTAACATATTCATTTTATTAACTATCATTCATGGGGTTTGCGTTTCCATTGTTACTAAATCAGTTAAAATGTTTTGTCTCAATTTTCCTTCTTTGAGACTCATGTTTTTTATGCACCTAAACTATTTTTAAAGGTGTATATACTTCCATTTTACATGTAATAACACAAATCTCCTTATTTTAATTATATATTTATATTAATGTAATTTATGTTTAATTCATGGAGATTATTATCACAAGTTACCATGTTATAAGATTTTATTGTGACAATCTCACCACTTTTCAAGATTGTTTACATTTATTCTTCCTTTGATGAAATATTTTGATCCATATCTCTTGAATACTCATTAATTACAATATAATATGTTTATTCATGATATCCTCATGTGATAGTAATATATTTTCCACTCTTTCATACTTAATATAATATTTTTTAACAAAAATCCTGTCATCTACCTCTTTTTGGCCAGAATTATTTATGTTCCAAAAACCATGTTTTTTAAAATGTTTTCAAAATATATCGGAAGTAAATTCTCAATGAAAAAGGATTTAAAAAATGTTTTATAGTTCTCAAATATTAAATTATATGTTTTCCAAACCACTTTCAATGAAATAATTTTTCAAATGGTTTTATGTCATAAAAATCATCTTTAAAGGAAAAATGACACTCTCCACATGAAATATTTTTAAAAGACCTTTCAAGATTATTTCACATATAAGATAATTTCCATTAGTTTTACTCATGTTTTTATGGTGAAATTTTTTATTTTCTCCATTAATATTATTTTTCTAAATGGATTATGTCTTGATGGAATTATTTTTAGGAAAATCATTTCTCTTTCACTGGTTATATACATTTGGAAGGCTCTTCATTCCATGGGTTATATTTATGTTGAAATTATTATTAAATAAGTCTCTTTAAAAAATTTATGATATGATTATATGTTTATATTACCCATTTAATTTCATGGGTTATGATCTGACTATTTATGATCCCTTGGAACTTGTAAGAATGAGTTCACTATGATATGGGTGGGACCAATATCTCCCTACAATGAATTGTGTAAAGATTTACAGCTCATGAGGTAGAATAATATGGTCTAGGGAATGATCCTTAACTATTAAGATGGCCATGGGTTTGAACCATGACTACCAATATGGTATTAGGAGTGATCTCATGCTACTAAGATGATCGTGGGAGTGAATAATTACTACCAATATGGAATGTGGAGTGAACATATACAACTAATATGATCATGGTAGAAATTACTTGGATACTATGGAATTAATAATATATGATTTTGTGTCTGTAAAAATTCCCTGTTTTATTACTATGATATGATTTCGTTGATTGTGATCTTTATTTAATTATGATTCATGTCTTATCGACTGCCATTATTTATGCCCTGATTCTTGTTATGATCTTTGATATTAAGGGTATGATCTTATATTTCATGATCCCAATTTCATACCCTTATGATCATTATTATACTTAAATGTATCCCTTTTTTACCCTTACTGATCATCTATGCTCACCCATATTTATGTTTCCTTCAGAAAAGTTAATTATTATTTGTTTTAGGTTTGATGTGTCTACAAAGGGTGCTAGTCTGGAAGAACTTAGTAGGAGATTATGTAGCTCATTTATGTACCATTGTTTATTTTTCAATGTTTCCTTAGGCTCTAGTCAAATTACAACCAATGGTCATCCTTTTTATAATGATTCAGTATTCTGAAAATTTATCAAATTTTTGTTTTTTTAAAAGTGAGGTTCTCTATAACACATCCACCATTTCCCAATAATTTTTTTTGTATAGAGGTCAGAACTTCTAAAAAATTATTTCCCCCATTGTACATCCCTTTGATAAAGAGATCAAAATATTATATAATAATTTGGACACTAATGATTCACATCCTGATTATCTTTCTACGTTAACAACATTTACTAGATCAGAATCATTAAAATTAATCACCTTTTTTGATGGAACACATTCTGAAAATAAGTACATTCTCCACTCCCCTATAAAAATATTATTTTTTCTTTTGAGTATAATTCTTTTCATAAATATCTATAGTGAAGAGAAAATTAAGAAAAATAAATTACTATAAAATATATTTAATAAAATTGTAGTTAAATTCAGAAATTACCTATTGTGAGATGATGGCCTTTTAATGATTTATGATCTCCCTCTTATCTTTGAAAACAATATATCCACAATCAATGCCATTATCTTTCTATGTACACTTCACAAAAATATACAAAAATAAGAAAATTTTATTGAAATATTTTGATTGTTAAATATTTCTATATATATCCAAATTTTGTTCTAGGTGTTGTAATTCAAAGGCTTTAACTCTTAAAATGCTGACTTCATTCAATGATTCAGACTATATTTAGTGATCACCCTATCATACAAATATTCTTGTTATAACAAATACTAAAACATATAATTGGATGTTTATTTAAAAATCTTTGATTTTAGAGTATTATATATTCACAATATACATCATGTGTGGTGGCTTGATTGGATATCCATGCATTGGATCCGACAAAATAAATATTTGGGGAATCAACATTTACAGTGATCAACATCCACCTCTACCTAAAACAAAAAAAACAAATAACTAATGAAAAATTTAAAAATAAATTTTATGTGATCAGGGTTTAGTGTTTTACCTCTACACTGTAGGAATAAAAAAAGCCTTTCGTCTGATGTTTTTTGATCACACACTACATGTAACTCCTTATTTATTTTTATCAATTTCATTATTTTCCAAAGTATTTTTTGGTGTATGAACGATATAAGGATTAATGAATCCAAATTGTACTTCACATGATTATCCCTTTATATAATAGTAATACAAACTGTTACGGAAACTAGTAATTATTATTAATTTTATTAATCATATTATCTCACTATTTAGATAGACATATACTGAAAATGTACATTATTAATGTATTCACAACTATGTCACCCATTCATTCATTCTTGAGAACCTCATTTATTGTCTCAAGACCAGTTACTTCCATTATAGAAGATCAATATATTCCTTTTTCATATGGAATGTAAGATATATTTTGAGCTTTAAATTTGGTCTATTCATGAATATGTAATGATAAAAAAGAATTCTCTGGAACAAGGGAGAAAAGATACTATCGAAGTTTCCTTTTAATTTCTTTTTCTATTCACTAGATTTTATTTATCCAAATATTCCTTTACCAACCTATTTATCCATCTATGATACCATAACTCACTTCAGAACTTTTATCATCAACAATTATAGGGTTTATATGAAAAAATTTATTAAATGCATACCTTATGTATCTTTATAAGATCAGACTCCCTTTCTATGAAAGTTCCAATAGCATCATTGAACATTGTAATATCGGGATCATCAAGTTGAACATGAAACTTAGTAGTCAGCTCATGAGATACCCAAATCCCCACTGTCATATGATCTTTTGGGAGGACAAAATGGTGTTTTTGGTCTCTTGAGATATTATACATTGAATGCATTGTAACAATGTGGTGATTGGGTGTTGATAGATATAAATAACATATAACTATAACCATCCAAATTTTAGTAATATAACGTTATCAGATGTTTTTTATTCACATTTATGAGAAAGAGTAAGAAAAAAATTAATTACCTCGGTTAATGTATTATTTTGGGGGGAATGAGTAGCATCAAATATAGGGGGACCATTTTGTTCATGTGAAGATATTTTCCCCACCACTAATTTTCATTGATCTTTTCCCATACATTTATCATCCAAACTAGACCGAATGATAATATCATATTATGAGCCTATTTTTTTTGCAATCATCTCTCAATATTATATGTATCCTCAAGTGGTTTTATCTTTTCAAAATATTTTCAAGGAGATACTTGAAAACCTTACCCTCTAATGCAATAATATTTTTATAGTTGTTTCAAAGCTACTAAAAGTATCTTCTTTTCCGGTATGGTCACAACTGATTCTTGTGTATAATCTATATAAAATATAATATAACTTAATAATATAATTTTAGGTAATACTATTATATGTCATATATAATTAAAATTATTTCATACATACAAATGGTTTCCATTATTTTGTTTTCATAATATATTTTACCCTCTATAATCACACAAACATCCTTCGATATCAAATGACATGGGATGGGTGGGGCTTTAGATTTTGATTTATCAATATGCATAAAAAATAAATATATGTTTTTTATATCATATAAATAAAAATTTATTGTGGAAGTTAATTATATAAAGAAAATTATCTAATTAATCATACCATATCCATCCATTGTTATATGAATACATTAGTTTTGATGTGCATTATTTATTTTTATCACTCTTTTTCAGTCTCATAAAATAAAAGTTTTGAATAAAGTAGGGAAAAAATAATTTAAAATATTATATTATTGATTAAATTAACTTAAAATGGATTCTCATTACATTGATTGAAGATATAACTCTAGGATTCCTGAATTATAATGTGTACATAACTAACTGGTGGGTGGGGATTTACATTCCCCATAGCATCCCTAAGATGTAACTTTGTAAGAAGATTCCAGAAACCCCAATGGGATTTTCTAGCATCAATTGATTCATGTTTCTTATAGAAATATTATATAATAAATGAACTCCAAAAGGAATAATGATAATTAAATCAATGGTTCATTATATAGTTTTTTGGTAAAATTGTGGATGTATTTCATAACATTTCCATTGTAGTTTTTCAAAGGATTTCCATTATTACAGGTAGGATGTGCTTCCATGATTCAATGTTAATTGGTACATTCATCCTGGATGTGACCCCAAGAAAACTAATGAATATTGAATTTTTTGGGTCAATAGGTTTGCCATATTGATTCCAACCAACCTCAAATTTTACACCCTTACATCTTTCCTTGATAATTTTATTAAGCACTATGATGCTGCATTGTTTATTCCATCAACATATTGATGATCCATTAATAATTCGTCACTTCCATCATCAAAAATCTAATTTAACTCAGGATTGGTTAGTTCATCATGTTTTGAATACATTATTTTCATGCTTATTCAAATATATGATTTATCTTAAATAACAACACCCTAATAACAAAGAAAGTATTGGTAAGGAACCCATGCATTCCATATTGAAAACATTATGAACACTTTAACTCCATCATCGTAAAAATTTGTCAACACATTAGGGTGAATCCATTTTAGAGGAAATGGGTAATTAAAATTTAGAAAAGAATTAACCACAATGGAAGGTGTTATCCTATAAATTCATCCAATGGTGAAAGTAATAGAAAATTTTCATCTTCATCTACCAAATAATTATTGTTTCATATTGTTGGTCGATACTCATCCTAAATCTATTTTGGAAATCCATATATGTTGTTTTAACTACTCTAACCAAAATACTTCACATACCAGCTACTGGTGATCATTTTGGATTACTGCTTCTCAATGAAGTTCAGACAATATAGAAGAGATGGGGGATAAGTCTCAAGAAAAAAAATGAAATAATAACTATTATGGAGATAAATCATGAGTGGTTGAAAATAATACCCATAAAACATTTCAAATTACTACATATTAATTAAAAATTTGAAATCTCATTTCAAAATGAATAAAGGTCCCTAAAACTACCATGATAAAATCAACGCATCCCCACCGAGCTGCACCGACTCAAATCTATGTTACTAGTATTTTTCCCTCACATGTATCTCAATTATAAGATCCCAATATCCACTGAGGAACATATGTAGTATGTGAGTATATAAATAAACAAGTAAATACTATCAGGGACCGAAAAATATTGAACGCATATACATTAGTACATGTTCAAATTAGTAATACTCAAAACAAAAAATGTAAGTAAACTCATTATTTACTGAAAAAAATAACATAATAATAAAAATTACTACTTTCATTTCATACTAGTGAATTATACTAATCACACCATAAGTTTATACCATGGTTTTTCCCTAACATTCAAATAATTTCACTTATAATAGTTTATACCATGTTTGTTCAATGAAATAATTCTGGATTTTCTTAATATATAAAATTGGATATTCACTAATCCCTTAAATTTTATAAATCACTAATTTCTCCCAAAACATAGTTTAAATTATAAATTTTATTATCCTTTTCAGAAATCTTGTTCAAAGTAATTGGAATATTTGGGGAAAAATAAATCATAATAAAATGTATTCATATTTCTTTTTCTCCAAAGATGCCAATTGCTGTGAATAATTTATTAAAACATTCGAAAAAAGGAAACATGAAGAATTCAAAAGTAGGATCAGAGAGATACTATCATTATTGGTGGAATATCTACAAGATTTATATTGTCACCAATTTAATATTATCAAGGTTTTAAGGGATTATAATCATAAGGTGTCTTTGGAATTTTTTTCATAAAAAATGTACAACATGAATATTTTAAAGAGTTCAAAACTTTTAGTATAATTATCATCCATGTATGTATAACTATAGTGTTCAAATAATATCCAATGTGATTACACCCACATTAAAATTAATTTTTGATGAATTTTTTTCAATAGTATTCTTGTGATTTTGATAAAATATTCAAATCAAGATTCCAAATAAATAATTTATTATTTTTTGATTAATTGTTCTGTGTCATTTTAGGTTTCCTACAAGATTATTAAATTGGGAGGAAAAAAGGATAAAGGAGATTAAGAATGGGTTGGGATATATTGTATTAAAACCCACGGTAGGAGATGTGATGGAGATTAATAAATACAATCTGAGCGAGATGTATGTCATGAAGGGAATTTGGATCCTCAATGATGGGTGGAAGGATTGTTTGAAAGATGGAGTCCAGTCCACCATCAAGATATGGAATGAAATCAAGCATCTGAGGACAGATTAAAAAACTGTAGTGAAGATAAGTTGTACTAGAGTTTTTATGCGTTATATCTATGTCCAATATAGTTTCAATTTCCATGCAAGTCGTATAAAAATTTGGACTTTTGTGAATGATGTGTATTCTATTGTAAATGTATTCTACCAAAAATAAATCCTTATATACAGAACCTTATTAGTGAAACTTGTGTTGCTTTTTATGAATAAAAATGATTATTAATTATTAATCCATAATCACAATTAAAGAAAAATATCATGAAACACATCATTGTGTCTCATGTTGTAAAGGTTCCATTACCTCCAAAAAAAATTAATTCATTTTCCATCACAAAATACCACCTACCACAATGTAATCCCAGGAAACTTTTTTCCATTTAACTGGCTTTTATTTATCAATTTATTTATGATAAAAATCACAATAATCATAAATATTATATAATAGTGTTTAACATCACTAAATTTTCTAATATTTATCACATTTTTAGTTTAAAAATATTAATAATTCTTGAATGTTGTATATCATCATATTATTATTCAATAGTATATTCAGGATGTCAAATTTTATTGAGATTTATATTGAAATTCTCTATGAACAAAAAAAATAATCAAATGAAAGAAAATATAAGGAACCACTTTAAAATTTGATCATTTTATAACATAAGAACAACCAAAATTTTTTAATTCTACTAAATCAAATATGTGACACTAATCAACCAATATTAATTTAGAGAAAATTTGAACCTATCATTCTATGAAATTTTATGAATTTGATTTTCTCAATAGATACACATATATTTATAATTTATCATATTGTATTCAAATTTATATTCTTCTTTACATGCCTGCCAAACAATGGAAAAAAGATTCAAATAATAACAATCCACTCTATGTAAAACGTAATAAGAAATAATATAATTGAAACATCCAGAGAATCACTATATGTTGCAACAATGGATGGAGATGCAGCTCACAGTGGTCTCGTATGATACTAGAAGGAGTTTATAGAATATGGGTGGTGTTGTGTAGGTATAGGTAAGAAATAGGGAGAGAGAGAAAGATATATAGAGAGTGAAACATATATATAGAGAGAGATGATATTTCCCGTTCGTCATGATTAAGAAAAAAACAAAAACACAAATTGAAAAACTCAAAAAATCAAACAACGAGTGGAAAAGTAGAAGATAACATACAATGGATTCTTTCCATTATTCATATGAGAGAATATAGAATAACTGTGTCGATAGTAGGGGTGTTTTTTATAGACCTTCAGAATGATGACTGAATGATCTATGGTTAGGGTCCTTTAAAATAGATCATGGATAATTTTATCGGTGCTTTCAAAAAAGCACTGATAAAGTGCCATATTATCAATGCTAAACAGACTAGCACTAATAAAAGGAATCTTTATCATTTCTATAAAAGAACTGATAAAATGAATCTTTATCATCTGTAAAACATTTTTGCTGATGATGGATTATAATTATAATTATAAAAAAATTTGATGTTTTCTATATTTATTTATTTGTTTATTATATTTTTTCAATTATTTAAATATGTAATTAATTATTTAAAATTACATTAATGATTTTTGTAAAAATTGTATTTTTTATTTATAATTATAAATATATTTATCTTTTAAATATAGTACATATATATTTATAAATATATTTATAATTATTTATTTAAAATTAATTGTTCATAATTATTTATTTATAAATAATTATATATAATAATTTCGTAATAATAATTTAGTCATAATTATTTATATATAGTTATTAATTTATAATTATTGATTTATAATTATAAATATATTTATATCATTATATATATTTATATATATATATTTAATAAATAAATATAAATAGAAATATAGTACAAATATTCATTATGTGAGTATATTTATTTAAATTTTATAATTATGAATATATTTAAATCATTATATATTATTATAAAATTATATATACATATATTTATTCATAATTTAAATATATTTATTATTATCATATAATTATTTAAATATATAATTATTCATTTATAAATATATGAATAATAATATTTTTAAATAATAATTTTTACACATTTATATTTTTATTTATTTATATTTATATCCTCTAAGGTGTATCTCAGTCGTTACTACCCATCTAGGTCTCGAAAAGTTATTGAGTTAATTTCACATTGAGTACGTCCCTATATTTTATGTTGCCTGATTTTCATTGATATGTATCCCCTTTCCCAAAATAAACTTAGGCCTCCACCATAGCTTATATATATATATAAGTTGTTATATATATATATTATAAATACCAATAAAAATATAGTATATTCATTAATTAAATTTTTGTTCTTAATATTATAATTATTTAATTATGAATAATTTTTTGTTTATCAGTATCTAAATACTTTTTTTAATGGTAATATTTATTTATATTTAATAATTATAAATTTATAAATTTATAAATTTATAAATATATTAAATATTCATTTATAAATATATTTTTTATAGGTATTTATTTATAAATATATATTTAACATTATTAATGAATATATATTATTAAAGATGAATACATATTAAAAATACCGAAACATTTTAAATAAAAATATTTCAATAAATATTAGAAAATGATTCAATTAAATGAGAGAATACATTTTTTTAAAATAATAAAAGATTTATAAATAATTCCAACGTAATATTTCGGACGTTCCAATCCATTACATGGTGGGAAACCTGGAATTTGAGGTATCTACGGGAGTTTGAGATGTTTTGGGATAGGTGAGATGTTTTAACAGTGGGTATTATTCAATATTTTTTCAAAATACCATGTAGTAACATTTTTTCCCTAGTGCCTCATCCCAATAGTGCCTCATCCCAATAGTGACTTGCACTAGAAGTGCCTCACTAGTGGTATCTCATTCTACCAGTGCCTCACTGGCACAGTCTCACCCTAGCGTTGGCTCATTGGGGGTCGCTCGCTGGCAGTGAATCACTGGATATTTCTCATCCGACGGTGCCTCACTGACTATGCCCCATTTGGTGGTGCCATGTCTAGTGGTTCATAGTGGTTGCTCCCTCGTCTATTGGTGCCTCCCTGGCGGTGCCTCTTCTGGCGGTGTCTCACTGGTGGTGCCTCGGGATATGTGTTTCCAGTTCGTTCGGTTTTCCGGTTTGAAGCCTTTATTTTATTTAAAATGGATTGAATTCCAAATTTAAAAGGTTTTGAGATGAATTTAAATAAAATAAATTATATCATTAATTCCATAAGAGTATCAACGATTTGAAAGGGTCAAAATGAGTGTCCTTTTCCAGATATTCCTTTAATGGAAAATCATAATTGTATTTAATCTCGTGACTCAGATCAAATATTCCTAAATCTAAGATATCATTTCCCCTTGTTCATTACTTTTGTCATTCTCTAGATACCACACTCCCTGAATCCTTCATCCCATAGGATTCTATAATCCTTTTATAGTTGGTATTTTTCACTAGAGGGTTACCTTTTGTATGCAGTCCCCTATTTTTTGGACCAACCAACATGTGTCGATCATTCTTCTTCTATCTTGGATTTCCTTCATATTTCATTATTGTGAATCATGAATCATGGGTCTATAGAATTTTCTCTTATTAATATAGTTGATTGCATATTAATTAAGATAATCCAATTGATTTAAGAATTTTTATATAGGGGAAGGGGAAAGTGATGCATGACAATGCTTTGTGATTGATATTGTAAATATTGTGATTTGTTTGAGCTAACTACCCACTGAAAATTGTGGTCATTGGGGGTCCTTGTTTGTGTAGGATATGGTTTGTGGAATTCATATTGTTTTAGCTCAGTTTAATTAATATAGAAATTGATTAAATATGTAAAATTGGATAACTAATGGATTCCCCCAAATCATATAGTTTCTATGATAACCCTCTAAATTAAAAATTAGATGTCAATAATGGATTCCTTATTAAATCTAAAAATATGTTTTCTATGGTACGTTTGGTGATGTGGTTATATAGTGGGGTTGTGAGTTGTATGGGGTGATTATACAGTAGGGCTATGAAACAGTTTGTGCTGTAATGTCTTGCTAGATGTGGTTGTGAGTTAGGGGTTGGTTATGTCAATATTATGAACTGGGTGGATGAGTATGAAGAAGGATAATAGTGTTTTCATGGTTAACTGTTGAGAGTCTTTAAATTGATAACATGAATAAAGATTCACCCCATATCTAGAATACATGGTATGATGTGTCATTATTGTGATGTGTGTTAATTTACCTTGGATCATTACTTCCTAAATGACTATTACTTTGTTTTTGGTTATGTTTCGTGCATGATACTTGTTTGGGTAGTGATGGAATGGATAAAAAATTATTTAATAAAGTGTTTAATGGATTGGTTTGGTTTAATTAATTGAAAGGAAGTGTCTAAATGAAATTGGTTGGAAATGTGAAATGGGATTTGTGAATTATAGTGTGGTGTTGTGAATTTTTAGGTATTAACAAAGGTGAATGTGTTGTGAGTTAGTTTATTTGTTTTTCAGCCCATAGTTTGGTATGGAATGTTTGGTGAAATATATAAATTTTTGTATTCTTGTTATTTATATATGAAACCCACCAATGTTGACCACTATGTGTTGAACACTAGCATCACCATGTGGGGGCTTCTTTTCTCAACATTCATTGAGGATTATGGATGCCTAAGTACATGATCTTTTCAGATATCTCTTAAAGGATAGGTAGGTATGGAACATGTTCTGATAGAAAAAGGTATGTTAGTACATTAGACTGTGTTTATGATAGACCAAGAGTTTGTGCGGAAGGCGGCTTGTGTGCTAGGTGTCATCAGGTGATATGTGATAGCCCAGGTGTCCGCGGGCAGTGTGGTCTGTTTACCAAGTTTCTTATAGATGGGTTGTTATTTTCATTCCCATGTGTCATCAGGATGAGATGGGATATGACATGTTTTGATGCACATGTGTTTGTTGGGAGATATGTTATGAGTCTCGTGTGTGTGGAAGGGATGTGTTGTGAGGCCGAGGTGTGTGAGGGAAGGATGGGATGTGGTATGTAGGAGGGATTGGAGGGACCAGATGTATGATGTTGGGAAATAGTAGCATACAAATTTGTAAGTGGTGTAGGGTATCCTATTATCGATGTGATTGACATTATATTATATAAATTGACATGAAGTGCATGGTGAGTTTTCCTTGGTGAGGATGAGTTTGGTTATTATCTGTATTTAGGTGTTGTTTGTATCTTCTATTTTCTCAAAAGGGAATTAGTTTTCTTCTTTCACATGTTAACAAGAGTCTTTGGTTTTCCTAATGAGTATAATTTTATTCTCACCCAAAATATATAAAATTATATTCAAGTTTAATGGTGTATTATGTGGACCACACTTGGCATTACTATCTAATGTCTTGGTATAAGTTTGTTTTTGCTGCTTTAGCTTTACTTTTGTATATTTTCATTGGGGAATTTATTGTTTTTGTATCTGTTATATTTATACATTTAATGTGGGATTGTTATTGGGTTTCCATATATATATTTTTCATGGAGTTTTTTTGTATGATTCATCTTATCTCTTAATCCTATTTTCTTATAAAGGGTAATGCCTCCCATATTTTGAGATTTATACACCCTTGGTGCTTGTCACAAAACCAGGGCCTAATGGAGGTGGGACTCATGGGTCATTATCTCCAATTCATTATTTCCAACACAAGAGGGGTATCCATAGAGGGAGGGGGTCAGTATTGGGTGGTATCATAGATGATGTATGAGAGATAGGGTAGAGTTTTGAGTTATGCATAAAGAATATTTCATGGGGTGGTACGAAAAACATTCTATTTGACCATGCTCCATGACATATGCTAGTGATACGAGCTAGGATACGATATTTTAGGGCCTCCTTTGATCAAGTGTAGAAACTCTAAGCTTATTAAATGTCCAAGTGATATGGACCTACTTGTATGATAAAGACCAAGAAAGTTTACACGAATCAGACTGACTTCTGTTCTTATTTCAATTGAGTTGTTTTTGGAAAATTTAAAATGGGAAATAAAAATAAAATGAATTAAAATAAATATTAATGAAACATTCGTACAAAATGGATTATGAAATCCTTGTTTTCCATTTAGATATGGATTTTGGTAATCATATTTTTGTTGCTCAGGCATTTGAGGATCATCATGATGGTCTAGTTAATCACTATAGGGTTAATCCAGTTGAGGTAGATGATCTATGGAAGATTATTCTAGCCATTTCTAGTGGCAATATTTGGGAAAGCAAAAGGGTGTCATTTTAGACATAGTGACATAGAGATGTCTGGAAGATATGGAGATCTCTTTCAGTTTGATATGAGACATGATGTAGTAGTGGGTCTCTTTGTTAGTCAGTCAGTTTCAAGGTGCTACATGTCAGTGGTGGAAAATGTATCATGGAGAGAGAAAGGAGGATATCATTTTGTGCGTTGAATTACAGAAGGAGTTATGTGAAGAGTTAATTTCATAGAAAATAATGGTTGAGATGAGGCAAGAGTTATTAACCTTTCAATAGTGGAGTCTTTCGGTGAGGGTGCTAGGAATCAAGTCCATGGACCTTATGCATTTTTTTCCTAGAATTTTTTCTAGATGAGGAGTCTCATGTGATAGATCCTTAAGAAGCACATTTTTCTTCTATCTAGTATGTCTTTACTCATTTTATGTTTCCTATTTATTTAGAGGTATAGAAGAAGGTATAGGTGATCAAGAGAATGTAATTAAAAGGATTCATGCCACAGTAGGTCATCCGACAATGTTCATTGAGGTGAAGAGTTTTTATTGGTAGAACTAAGATTCTAGAACCATAAAGGTTTCAACTAGATTGGATCTGACCTTTGTATGTTCCTTTCAATAATTTTAGTTCTAGTGGTTTTCATATTTTTCCTGGGAGATATTCACCAACATGTTTTGGTTTTTGGGTTTTTGATCATTTCTGGAGGCAGTCTCTAGTAGTTCTCCGATAATAGTATAGTGGATATGGGCGTATTTAGTGCCATTCCTAGTATCAGTTTCCAGTGAGACTATTTTCATAAAAGGGGAAACATTCCCCCACTCAGTCGAGGGTATATGGGGCAGGTAGAGTCCGAACATAGCATGTTCCTCATGTTCAGGTATTGTGACTCAAGCACGACCATGGATGTGGCTGCCTTCAAAAGGTATTGGGGTTGGGTGTGGTCCATTGCACACAGTGAAGAAAGTGGTTATAGTAGGGTCATAGATCATCAGAGGTGTTATATGCTTCTTTAGTACCCTTGTTTGTGAATTGTTTTGATTCATGAGATTCACACTCCTTTTTGGATCTCAATCCTTCATATTCTCTGGGACTACACATAGAGAGGATTCATGTTACCCTAGTGTTGAGTGTGCTAGTCAGAGGCTAGAATGGCTTGTTTAATGTGTTCCAGGGTTGTACACTAATTATGGGACCACTTCACTCCCAAGACGAACTTTTCATGCTACATATGAAGCCATACAAACTCTTCCTCAGAATTGACTTGTTATATTCTGTACATGATGTAATCAAATTCTTATGGGGGAGAGTTGTATTTTCGTATGTGGATGGAAAATATATGGTATTAATTGGAGAGAAATTTTTTTAGTGAGGATGTTAGTGTGTGAATCCCCTTCTTTTATTTTTGGCTAAGTTGTTAGTGGAATATTAGGACACTGAGATGGTAGAGATTTCCATGTTCATTGGTGAGTTCCTAAATGTTTTCTCTAAGGAGGATGTGACACTACCCCCTCGATGTGATGCCATGTATTGGATAGAATTTTTTCCTGTTACTTTTCCAATTTCGATGGATCATTAATGGATGTAACTTTCAATGTTATGGGAGTTGATTATTCAGATAGATGATCTTATGCATAAGGGTTTTATCTATCCCAATATTTCATCATGGGATGTTCCATTATTGTCCAAAACGTTGGTGGATAGTGGTATGAGGTTGTGTATAGACTACAATAAGTTGAATCTAGTTAATGCCAACAATATAAACCCTCTTCCAAGAATACAAGTTCTTTTGGACTAGATAAGAGGGGAAAGATAGTTTTCTAATATCGATCTGTGGTCTAGATATCACTATTTGAGGGTGAAAGTGGGTGATACCCAAAACACTACATTCAGATACAGGTATGGGAACTTCAAGTTTGTATTCATGCCATTTCGTCTTATAAATGAACAATACTTGTTGTTAAGGCTAGTTAACTCCTTGTTCCATGAGTTCTTGGACAGTTTCATTGTTATAGTCATCGATGATATCTTAATATACATGGAGTTGGAGGAGGATCACACTGAGCATCTAAAAAAATTCTTTCATATTCCTTAATGCCGCCATATCTATGGAATGTTATCTAAGATTAATTTCTAGATAAAAGATATTCATTTTCATAGGAACGTGGTGTCTTAAAAGGGTGTGCTTGTAGGAACAACAATGGTTGATGATTTGTTTTCGGAATCACCCAAGAACGTGGTAAAGGTTCGCAGTTTCTTATGTCTCCAAGGCTATTATAAGAGTCTTATACCTGATTTCTCTTGAGTTTCAACCCCAATGTCCTCTTTGACTATGATAGACCATGTTTTTTTGTGGAGGTATTAGATAAAATTAGAATTCGTTTACCTAAAAAAGAATTTTCTAGTGCTCTAGTGCTTCAGTTTCCTGGGGAAATGGTAATATTAATGGTGGATTATGATGAATACATTCTAGGTTTGGATGCATTCTGATTCAGTAGTGAGTGGTGATATCTTATGGTTCTAGGTAGCTACATTAAATTGAGTGTAACTATGCCTCCCATTAATGAAGCTATTAGAAGTTTTGTTTTTGATGAATTCGTAGTTCCATTACCACATTGGGGAGAGTTTTTCGGCCTTAAATGTTCACTAGATCCAGAGGTATATCGTTTATTAGTGTGATTTGAACTTGTGGTAGTGAAGGTGGATAAAGTTCTTCAGTATTATGATTTTTTTGATTAACTAAACCTCTGTAAAGTAGAATATTATGTCTAAAAAATTGAGAATAAATTCACTAAAGGATGTTTTTTGGGGAATCTAATGATGCTTGAAGAGCGATAGAGGAGTTCACAAACCATTACATTTATTACATGGTATATGGAGATAGAGAATTTTTATTTTAGATAATGGTAAAATATTATCTGATGTAGTAGGTGGAGGAGTCTCAGTGGGGAGACTCAGAGTTAGAGGTGATACATTATCGTGATGGCCATGGGGAGGGTTAGGAAGGATTATCGTAATATGGTATAAACTATACGTTGTTTTAGGGGAATATGTTTGTTATGGTGATGATGTGTTATATACTAATTCATGAGTATCATATATCACATTTTTAGTACACCAAAGAGTTTCCAAGATGTATTGTGGATTGAGGATGCAGTTTTGGTGGCGAAGGATGAAATGGGAAATGTAAGAGTTTGTGATGAAATGCATGATTTTAAAAAAGATAAAGGCTTAACATCTTGTTCTTGGGGGTTATTTTCAGCCTTTGGATGTTCATGATAGGAAATGGTATGACATATCTATGGATTTCAACAAACTCTTACCCATAACATAGGGAGGTTGTGATGTTATTTGGGTAATGGTGGATAGGCTGATGAAATTGGTTCAATTCTTAGAGATCAAGGATTCATGACAACTACATGATTTAGATATGAGGTATGTGGTTGATGTTGTGAGGTTTTATGGAGTTTCGGGTTAGTCACCACTTGTTCATGACATTTTCCCTTAGATTTGAGAATTATAGATTTTTACAAGGGAGTATGATTTTCTGAGGTTCGTTAGACTCTTTGAGGTGTTGATACGAGTAAGCGAGGTAGTGTATCAGTTGGTATTACCACTCTAGTTAGAGAGGATCCATAATATCTTTCACATATCTATACTTTGTTAGTATCTTTATGATGAATCCAATGTCATTTTATAGGGAGAGTTTGATAATGTGGTTGATGTGACATTTTAGGAGAGGCCAGCAGAGATCCAGGAT
Organism: Viscum album; assembly: GCA_963277665.1. NCBI lineage: Eukaryota > Viridiplantae > Streptophyta > Magnoliopsida > Santalales > Viscaceae > Viscum > Viscum album. The sequence goes on from OY728128.1 coordinate 530,871,778, forward strand.
CTTCCATAGAATGTGATTCAAAGACGGAACATTCCATTGGTTCATGTGTTGTGGAGGCATGGTGTCCAAGAGGAGAGTACATGGAAGAGAGAGACGTAGATTTGTGTCAAGTACCTAGTGGTGTTTTTTGTTTTCTCATGTTTTTTTCATTGTGATGTGATTTTTGGACCATGTTGATTATCAGATGAGTTTTTTATCTTGTTTTGTGATGTTTATGGGGTGATGTGTGATAAATTCATGAGATATGGAAAGGTGAGTACCTGATTACTACTCAATATGCATTAGTTTTGATGTCATTAAACCTATGTGGGTGAGTTAGTGCCACTAAGTGTGGAGAGTATCTTGACATAGAGGAAAAATTACCCGATTAGTGAGTTTAGAGGGTGTTTTTTGTTTAGGTTTGGAAAAGGGTTTTTTGGTTTTTTTGGTTGATGTGTCAACAAACAAGATGATAAGTCCTAATTAGTAGATGTATGGGGAGGTCTTATAGGATGTAGAGGTTTATAAACCAGCTTTAAAACAATAAGTGGTGGTTTATAATTAAACATTGGCGTGTTAAGTTGATTGATGTGTTTTACATGTGATGGGATCCCTAAGTGGTATCTCAAGGGATGATAGTTCAGACCCTTACTCTCTTTACTCTCAGGGGGATTTTGTATTCATGAGGATGAAACTATTTTTAGTGTTATATTATGTAATTCCCTGAAGCTTCCATTCCATTAAATGGTGTGAAATATGAATTTTGAGGTGTTCTCGAGAATTTAGGGTGTTTTGGGATAGGTGAGCTATTCCAATAGTGGTTAATTTTCAATAGTTTTCAAAATTACTAGTTTTCTATGACTTCAAGTAGTTCCTCATCCCAAAAATATATCATCTAAATATTTCTCTCAATTGATGTTCTTATTTGGTGGTGTCCCACCCTAGAAGATTCTTTCTAGTTGTTTCTCACCCTAGCGGTGAGTTATTGGAGGTGTCTCACCATAGTGGTGGTTTACTGGCACTGGATTACAAGCAGTCACATGTCTAGTGGTGCCTTGCTTGGTGGTTCCTTTCTAGTGATTCCACATCTAGTGGTGACCCATTTGGTGGTGGATCATTCGAGCTGCCTTATCTAGTGGCTCCTCCTCTTGTGGTTCACTGTCAGGTGGTGTCTCCCTAGCGGTGACTAATGAGTAGTGTTTTTAGTTCATCTAGTTCTTCCCTTTTCATGTTTTCATTTAAATAAAATGGGTCTATGTGCAATTTAAAAAGGCTTTCACACCAATTAAAAGGAAATTAAATATATATTTAATTCTAAAAGATTATAGAGGCTTTGAAATATTCAAAATTCCTGTTCTTGGTTAGATCCACCGTTAATGTCAAACCAAAACAATATCAAATCTCACGACTTAGATAATATATTCATAAAATTGAGATATATTTCCACTTTTTCATTCCATATTAATTTTTTTTTTGGATTCTAGACACCCAAAATCCTTCCTCCCATAGGTTTAGAGTAACCTATTGTATTTGGTGTTTCTCCCCAAATGATAACATGTTGTACTCACACCCTAATTGTTGGTGCAACTAGGAAGTGTCGATCATTCATCTTCTAGGTAGGATTTCTTTCATCTTTCTAAATTTTCTATCATTAGGGATGGGTATATATATGTTTTCCCTTGTGAATAATGTTGATTCTGGATTAATTGCGATAATCTAATTATTTTAAAAATTAGAATATACGGGATAGGGAATGTGACACATGATATTGTAGTGTGATTGATATTGTTAATATTTTGATTTTTATGGGCTATCTACCCATTTAAAATCATGTTCATTGGGGGTCCTTTTTGGTGAACTATATGGTTTTTGAAATTCCTATTGTTTGATTTCGTTTGAATTCTTAAAGAAATTAGTTAACTATATATATTCAGCTAATAAATGGATACCCCCCTGATTATACAGTTTCTATGATAACCCCTAAATCAAAAAATGAAATTCAATATGGGATGAATTATTAAATAAAAATTTATGTTTTCAATTGTTATGCATGAAGATGTGGTTGTGCAGTGGGACTGTGATGGGAATGGTGTAATTATGTAGATGGGCTACGAAAAAGGTTGTGTTGTAATGTGTTTCTGGATGTAGTTGTGAGTTGGGAGATAAAACTATTAATATGATGAAATATGAGGATGAGTTTGAAGAAGGATAATAGTGTTTTTTTGGGAAATAGCTAAGAGTAGTTTCATTTATTACATATAGAAATCATTACATCATATTTAGAGAATGTTGTATTATGTGTCATTAATGTGAAGTGTATTAATTTACAAGGGCTCTTAACCTCTTATATAACTTTTACTATGTTTCATGTTTTGTGTTGGGCCTGATAGTTTCCCGAGTAGTAACGAAATTGAAAGAAAATTATTGAATATGGTTTGGAATGGATTTATTTTGTTTGATTAACATAATGGAATTTGTTAAAAGAAATTGACTGGAAATGTGAAATGGGACCTTTGTCATGTTGTGTGGTGTTGTGCATTTAGTAGTAGCTGCAAAGGTGAAAATTTTGTGAGTTGGTGTGTTTGATTATGAACCCATAGGTTTTGATGGTGTGTTTGGTACTATATATATATTTGTATATTCTTTTTATTTCAATAAGAACTTGACTAATGTTGAGATCTATGTGTGGAACACCAATATTATCATGCGATGGATGTTTTTTCCAATATCCGATGAAGAGTAAGGATGGTTGGGTACGTTATATTTTTCAATCTATCTTCATTATGAGGCTAGAACAACATAGGTTGTGATGGACTGAGATTTTTAGTGCTTTAAATGGTGGTTATGATAGCCTAGGTTTTTGTGGGTAAGGAGTTTTTTGGCCAGGTGTGTTTGGGCGAGATGTGATAACCCAAGAATTTTCGGACGAGGTGATTTGTTTCCCAAGTGTCTTTTGGATGAGTTGTGATGTGATTTCCCAAGTGTCTTTGGGATGAGATGTGATATGTTGCATTGTGAGTCCCAGGTGTGTGTAGGAGATATGTTTTATGAGTCCTAGGTGTGAGTAGACATGATGTGCTGTGAGGATTAGGTGTGCGCAGGAATGATGTGATGTGGTATACAGAAGTGATGGGAATGCCAAAAAAATATGAGGTTGGGATAAAGCGTTATACTAGGGGAAAAGTGTCATGGGGTACCCTATCATTGATTTTATTTACAGGATATTATATTACATGTCTTGAGAAACTTGGTGAAGTGCCTTGGTGAGGATGGGTTTGTTTAGAATACCTGTGTAGGTGCTATTTTGTTATGATGATTTCTCATAGGGGCATTAATATGCTTCTTTCACATGCACATGATAAAATTTGGTTTTCCTATTGGGTAAACATTTATTATTACCCTATGCATATAAAACAGTTTTCAGGATTCGAGGATGCTTATAGGGACCGTGTTGGACATTACTAGCTCGGGCCTTGGGACAATTTTTGTGCCGCTACATTATCTTTACATTGGGCTATTTACATTAGAGACAATTTTTTTGTATTAGTTCTATTTATACAAGCATTGGGCGGGGGGTTGCTATAATAGTATATGTATGTCTTGGATTTGTTATGGATGATTCATCTTATTTCCTGGTCATTTTTTCTAATAAGGGTTAATGCCTCCAATATTGTGCTATTTGTACACCCTTGGTGGTTGTCGTAAACTCATGGCCTACTGGAGGAAGGACTTAGGGGTCATTATCTCCCTTTATTCATTGTCATCCCAGGAGGGGTATCCATGTTGGAGGGGTCTTGAAAACCTAAATATAATAATATTAAAATTAAATAAACTAAACTGACTAACAAAAAAATCTAATATATTAAATGTATCTGGTTATAAAAAAATTCTAAAATATACCAAAATTTTAATTAATTACATAAATATTAGTAGTATGTGTTTCTATATAATATTTCGTTAATTACATAAATATTTTTCCATGTTCATTGTATATAAAAATTCATTAATTACGTATATGAATGTGAAATAAATTTAAAACACTATTGATATATGTTAAATTGAAAATTCTAGTAACATTAAAAAATGAACAAGAAATGAATATGTTTTTAATTAGTATATTTTATTAATTTTTTAAATATTTATAATTAATATAAATTTAACAAAAAAAGTGCAGGACCCAACCAAAGACAAATATCAAAATTATTAAATAAAAAATTTAAAAGATCAAGTGATATAAGGAAGTTTACAAATACATGAGTGAATCACACCCGACAAGTCATAATCCACCAACTTGGTAGAAGAATAAGGTACTGTAAAAGACCACATGTTACTCATACTTGGGACCGCCTTCTTTGGCAATGCATCTGCAGCCGAGTTGGCTTCTTGGTATGCATGCGAAACAAACAGGTTGAGATGCTCCACCAGGTTCATGCACTATATCCAATGTGGAAAAATATTCCATGGAACATCCCTCGTTACACAATTTAAGGCCCACACCAAAATTTCAGAATTAGATTATAGCCATATATAATACCAATTATACTAGACAACATAATTAACAACATGAATGATGGACCGTAATTCAGAGTCATAAGTGAGACCTATCATAATAAAATGATAAAAATATCCTTTGACAAACCCACGATGGGGGTCGAAAACACCACCCCAACCTGATGGATCTGGCAGAATTAATGCAACAACATCAACATTGATTTTGATCTAAATATTAATAGGTTAAATCCAACAGACATATTTGACTATAAGGGGCTATTTGGTTCTTTCCATAATTCCCAACAATCTCAAAATTTTCATATCAATAAAGGTGCTATGCATCTCCCCTTTTTTGAATCATCGATATAGAAAAAATGTATTTTTAAATAACATTGAATAAATTATATATTTAAGGTGCTATATTAATAAAATATATTTCATATTAAACATTCTAAATAGTAGGAAAAAGTGAGTCCACTACAACCTGAAGTAGGTTGAAAACCAACTCACATAGGCTAAAATATCTAATATGGTGTAGGTGTTGTTCCTCCAGCATATAGGTTAAAAGTGAATCCAAAGTAGATCGTCAACACGCCCCTATATGTTTCAGGAGAATTTGTATTCAATAAAAAGATGTTGCACATTTTCCACATTTTTCATGCATAAGTGACAAGATGAGACTAAACATTTCCCAACCCTTTGTAATTGATCTTGCGTAGGTAACATGTTCTTCTATATCCTCTAAAGAAGAAGATATCTAGAGGGTTGAAGAAATTTTATCTTGAATTTTACAAGCCACATTACTCAAAAAATTGACTTTTGTGATGGGTTCCCGTCACAAATGGATTTATGAAACGGGGTCCCGACACAAATGACCCGTTGTGGAAAATAACATCACAAAAATTATTTTTTCGACGGTCTATTGCAAAAAGATATTATTTTTGACTGGTAGTAGCACCGTTGCAAGAAAATCAACAAATTCTGAAGAAACTCTATTGCAATAGGTCAAAATCACGTCACAAATAGTATCTCGTTTTTTCCTTTTTGCGATGGGCCCCTTGCAAATAGTTAAAAATAATAAAAAAAGAATAAATTAAATAATATTAGTGATAATATAATATTAATATAATTAAATCATTATATTAATATTAACATATTATAATTATTTATAAATTAATAATATAAATATAATAAAATAATAATATAAATATAATATAAATATATATAAAATAATAATATTTCTATTAAAGAAACAAAATTAATTATAAAAAACTAAAAAATATAATATTAATACTATAAATATTAATGAAATAATAATATTAATATTAGTAAGATAATAAAAACCTGAGTATTCAAAAAAAATATTAATTAATAAAATAATTAATATAATAAAAATCTGTAATATTCAATATAATATAATTTTTTTTAAAACATTAAATTATTGATATTACAAAAAAATTTATTCAAATGTTTCATTATAAAATAAAAATAGATCCTTGAGAGGGAGGTCCATCTAGAGGAGCTGGAGGACATGGTATAGGGAACTCCATCCCTAAACTATGAGTCAGCCGTTGTTTGTACTCTATTTTCTCCTACTCTAGCTGCAGCTTCCATCGATGCATCTCATCCTGCATCTCCTACTGGTGATGTCGTATGAACTCTTCCAGCTACTACTACTACCACTGATGCATCTCCTCCCAATCCCAACTTATAGTCCTTATGAGCCCACTCTATGCTCATAGATTCTCCTCATATTGTACATGAGATGATAATGACTCTCCACGTGCTCCTCTTGAGCTGGGTTCCAATATCATAGAGGTCCCATAAAACCCCAAGGGAGGCCTGGTCACACTGCTCTTCATGCTTGTGCAAACGAAAATTGATATCTATACATCAAAGCATAATTTTCATAGTGATTTCAATCAGTGAAGTTCCAAAGAGATGAGACATCGTCCAATGTTTCTCTTTTTTTCCGACAGCTTGCCTCCTTACAAATTTCTCTTACATAAATGAGTATCCAAACCCTTCTCTGACAAACATCAGAGCATATTCTCCATACTGATTTTAGTAGGAGAAAGTAGTAAGGAGATGAAGAGTCTATTAAAAGGAATACCGCCAATCTGCTAGAAATTAGGCCAGGTAATCAATGAAATCAAATTTATTCAAATTTATTACTTAGAAATCCTAATTATTATTAATTTATCTTAATTGTTACTAATTTCAACTAGTTATTACTAATTGTTATTAATTGTTAATAATTGTAACTAATAAATCCTAATCAATCATAATCAATCATAATTAATTCTAATTAATTCAAAATAATCCTAATTATCCATAATTAGTTTTAATTATTACTAATTAATCATGTTTATTAATAATTAATCCAAATTATTAGTAATTAAACCTAACTATGACTAATCAATCATAACTATTACCAATTAATCTTAATAATTACCAATTAATCCTAATTAATCTAAATTATTTCAATTTAATCCAAATTATTACTAATTAATCCAAATTATTACTAATTAATACAAATTATTACTAATTAATACAAATTATTACTAATTAATCCTAATTATTGATAACTAATCCTAATTATTATTAATTAATCCAAAATATTACTGATTATTAATAATTATTATTAATTAATCCTAATTATCCAAATTATTACTAATTATTACAATTTTTACTCATTATTACAATTTTTACTCATTATTTCTAATTATTACAATTTATTACTTAATATTGATAATTATTACTAATTGATACTAATTATTTCTAATTAATCCTAATTATTACTAATTGAACCTAATTATTGACAATTATTACTAATTATTACCAATTATATCTAATTTTTACAAATTATTTGTAATTATAACTAATTATTATTAATTATTACTATTAATTACATATTAATACTAATTATTACAAATTATAACAAATTATTACAAATTATTACAAATTATTACTAGTTATTACAATTTATTACTAATTGTTACCATTTATTTCTAATTATTACCATTTCTTAATAATTATTACCATGGTTTTCTAATTATAACATTTTATTACTAATTACTACAAATTATTACAGTTTATTACTAATTATTACTAATTATTAGTAATTATTATAAATTACTACAGTTTATTACTAATTATTTCAGTTTGTTACAAATTATTATAGTTTATTAATAATTATTACATTTTATTACTAATTGTTACATTTTATTACTAATTACTATTATTGGATTCTAATTATAAAAATTATTATTATTTATTTCAATTTATTACTATTTATTACTAATTACTACCATTTATTACTAATTATTAGTATTTAGGACAAATTATTGCTAATTATTACTAATTATTAGAAATTATCACAATATATTAGTAATTATTAACATTTATTACTTATTATTTCCATTTTTTAGTATTTATTACCCTTTATTACTAATCATTAATTATTATTCTAATTATTAAAAATAATTTCTAATTATTACAAATTATTACAAATTATTTCAAATTATTATGAATTATTACAAATTATTACTTATTATTATAATTTATTTCTAATTATTAAAATTTATTATCATTTATGATAATTTATTACAATTTATTACTAATTATTTCCATTTGTTACTAATTATTTATAATTATTACAAATTATTACAAATTAATATTATTTTTTTCAATTTATTAGGATTTGGGACAAATTATTACTAATTATTACTAATTTTTAATAATTATTATAAATTATTTCAATTTATTACCGTTTATTACAATTTATTACCATTTAGTTCAATTTATTACCATTTATTACAATTTATAACAATTTATTACCATTAATTACGAATTATTCTATATTATTACTAAATATAGTTTATTACTAATTATTACAAATTATTACTAATTATTAATAATTATTACTAATTATTACAATTTATTATTAAGTACTACAAATTATTACTAATTATTATAATTTATTAAAAATTATTAAAAAAAATTACTAATTATTATCAGTTATTACCATTTGTTACTGATTATTACTAATTATTATGGTTTAATACTAATTATTATAATTTATTACTAATTATTTCAATTTTTTAGTAATTATACAAATTTATTACTAATTGTTACGATTTATTACTAATTATTAAAATTTATTACTAATTATTAATTTTTTTACTAATTATTACAATTTATTACTATTTATTTAGAGTTTTTACTTATTAATCTTCATTATTTCAAAAAAACTAATTATTAATAATTAATCAGTTTTAATTATAAATATTTCTAATTATTCGTAAATATTTCTAATTACTACAAATTGTTTCTAATTATAAAAAATTGTTACTAATTATTTATAATTAACACATAGAGATAATTATTCACCAAAATAAATACTGAAAATCAAATATCTAATTCTAATTGAATTTAATTTCATTTAACTAACAAAAATTATAAACATTTTAAAATAAAATAAATAACTATAGAAGAAAATAGATAAGTAAATTGAAACTAATACTTTTGGAGTATAAAATCCATGGATCATGCTCCAATTTAAAAGTTTAATCTATAAAAAATTTTAAAAGAACGGTTTCCAAAGAGGTAGAGAGAGAAGTCAAGAAAGATGTAGAAAGAGAGGAAAAACAGAAGGGGGTATATATAGGTTAGATTATTTGCGACGAGTTTATTTGTGACGGTATGCCCGTCGAAAGTAGTAACATTTTTTTTGATGGGTCCCATCGCAATTGCCCACCACCCGCATTAATTACTGTTAGTTAAAAAAAGAATTAATGATGGATCCCATCGCAAATGTCTCTTTTCCAAAAAACTAGCTATTACGGGATATTTTTTCTAATCATAGTTAGTAAAAACTGTCCTCAGACATTTGTGATGGGAATAAGAAACACGTCACAAATGCTCTCCTCGCGCTTTTGCGCACAATACCGCCAAACCTTTTGAGACATGTGCTTACATACCTGTCATAAAAACTTATTATTTGTGATAGGCCCATTGTCCGGTGATGAATAACCCCTTCTGACGACTAATTTGCGACGACACCCGGACCTGTTGGAAATAATTCGTCACAATTTTCTATTTTTCCTATAATTCCACGATGGTTGGGGAGTAGAATCACTAGACTGCATCGAGTAAAATTCTTTCATATTGAAATTTCAATGCCTAATATGTGTCCAAAAGAATGTATGCATATGCATAATAGAATAATTTTGAATTTCCAGCCTAGTATGAGGAGACATAAAATAGTTTGAAGTGTTAATCAATGTGAGGAGATCTGAAAAATTCATCATTTCCATATCTTCTAGAATATAAAAAACATCAATAAGAGGACTTCTTATCCAAGAAGTAGCCCAAAAAATAAGGCTGGAGTACTCAGCCACCATCTATAGAGTGTTCTGTATTATGTAGTTGATGTCATGCTTAATAGATGGCCAGATAAAAGATGCAAGGTAATGACTGTTACCATTTAAGAGTCTCAGCATAATCCTGTTTGAGATAAAATCAAATAACAGATCATTAGAACTTATATGATTCCATGTGTAATTTCCAATAATATGGTCATTAAATATCTTTAGATCTTTAATTCCATGTTCTTCTATTTCAAGAGTCTTGACACACTCTTTCCACGTAACATCGAACAACTTCCTTTCATATACAGAGCAAGCCCGTATGAAATTTCTTATAAAACATTGAAATTAATTAAGAAGTAATCTAGGCCATCTGTATAAAGAGAATGAATAAGAAAATATTGATGTAATCATCAAATTAAAAATACACATTCTTTTAACTTGATATACTGATTTCACATTCTAGAAAGTTAGTTGATTAATAATCCCAAAGCTGATACTGACAATATGATGCCTCTTCACCATTCCCCTGAGTAATGGGACACCATGATAATAAAAAGGAAGAGATCCCTTCCTCATTCAAATACTTTGAATAATTTTATTTTGTCTTCCCATAGAAATCCACTCACCAAAAAAAATAAAATATTTTTTCCAGTTGATGTCCTGGCCTAAAACATCCTTATAATGTGCAAAGAGAGCTTTAATCATCGAAACAGTGGTTTAAGATGCATTACCAAAGAGGAGAATGTCATCAGCATATAAGAAATGTGTGAAAATAATATAATATATATCATCTTTAATTCACTTTATAGAAGAAATGTTGTGTTAGATCATTAATGAATCGTCTCATACAATCCTCAATGTTAGCAAAAAAAGAGACATAAAAGGCGATCATTATGTATCACACCTCCTGTGCACTAAAAGAAACACCTGTGTGATCTATTAATAAGGATTTATAATCCCTAATAAGTAAGAATATTATTAAAAATATTTATAAAGGACTCTAAAAAAATACATCCTGAGGAACATAACAAGGAGACACCATTACAAGGTATCAAAAGCATTGGAGATATCAATTTTGAGTTCAAAATTACCTTCCTTCTCTTTCATTCTCATAAAGTTGACAATCCCAGAAGTTGTGATTAAAGAGTTATGAATATTCTTACCCTTGAAAAAACCATATTGGTTTGAGGTAATGTGATCTTTGATATCACTACTCATCCAATTCATAAGAATTTTTCTGATAATCTTTGGGATTGTATTCCCAATAGAAACCAACTTGAAATCCTTAATGTCAATAAAAACCAATTTATTTGGAATCAAGGCAATGAAATGTGAGTTTATTCCATAAGTCATAGAGGAATTAATGATAAAATTTATCACTATATTGACCACATCATCTTGAAATACATTCCAATAAAACATGATGAATATATTTTTAAATTAATCTGTACTAGCTTCTCTATCCATATTAAGAGAAAAGAGTGCCACATTGATTTCCTCCCTCAAAGGGGTTGGAATTAGCTCTTGATTTTGATGATCTTCAATACGTAATGGTATATTGTTAATAATTTTGGATGTGTTGTTTATACCGGAATCAAAACGTAATATTTGGAAAATCCACAAAACTACTTTGGAAATACCATCCTCAAAAGTTTGCATACACACATCAATGCACATTACAATAGTCCCCCTCATTATATTTTCTCTATGAAACTGTTGAAAAAACATCATGTTTCTATCATCCTATTTCATCCATTTTAAATTAATATTATATCATTCCATCATTTACTTTTTATTCAAGAGCTCATCAAGTGTGGAATGAGCTTTCAATTACTCTCTAGATGGAGAGATCTAAGGCTAACTTCTAATCTAGCAATGAGAGAGAAGATTTCAACATCCCTAATTTGAGAATCATTATTGTAAATTGATCTCCTACTCCAATTTTTTATTAGTCATTCTATAACCTTCAATTTCTCAAAAAAGACATGCAATGAGATTCCGGTAGTAATAGATTTACATGCCTTAACAATGATATCCTAATATCTAGGAGTTACAAGCCATCCATTTTTAAATTGAAATGCATAGGTCATTGACCATGTGATTAGATTAGATATTTCGACAATGATGGGACTGTTATATGAGTCATTTTCGGTAGTGTGATACACGAGACACCATCAATCCCACTTCAATCAATCATTTCAACAAAATAACTCTCATTATTATTAGCATGTCTCCCATTGAAGGTGTACTTTTTCCATGTTAATTTACCTCCAATAAGAGAGACCTCAGTAAGACTACATTTTACAATACAAAATGAGAACTCCTTTTCTACAATTTTTCTAAAACAAGATCCAATAATTTCTTAAGTGTTCAACATAGTATTGAATTCCCCAATGACCATCTTTTTATAATCCATGTCATCAATGATAAGTCCAATGTACCTCCATAGATCCCTTCTTCTAATGTAATATATATAAGCATAAATACAGGAAAAAGAGAGTTTACTATTAAGGGTATTAAAAGAATCTGAGAAGCACTGAGCTTTCTTACTGCACATTAAAATTTGTATTCAATCATGCTTACGAATCCAAATATAATCCAAGTTAGAGTCATGTAAATTTTGAGCAATAAATTTATATAAAAAATATGTCTACTTGAATTCCATCTACCTCTCAAACAATATTTTTGTTTTATATATTCCAATGAGAATGGGATTATAGGATATGATGTAATGTCTAATGGATTTGGATGTTATGGAATTTTTTACCCCTCAAAAATTCCAATAGAGAATTTTCATTATTGAGGGGATTTTCCTCTTATTAGAGGCCCATATTTTCTGGTCTCACCCAGCTAAGATTTCTTTTTTCTACCTCTCCCCTTATTATTTCCTTTTATTTTGCCTTTATCCTGTATTGAATCATCTATAGTTTCCATCCCATCTTTGAGTCGATCCATAAAATAGTTTGTTCCCTCTATTTAGGCATTATCCTGTGCTAATTCTATATCTTTTTTCCCAACATTGTCCTGATCCATATTTATATCACATTCAATTATTTGACTATTTCATTTTATTAATTTTACACATCTAAATATTTATTATAAGCTATTTAATAATTTTTATAAATTAAATATATGTATGTTCAATTTAATTCTTTTTATCAATAGTTAAAAAATTATTAAAATTGTTAATAATTTTTAATTTTTTATTGGTTTAATTATTTAATTTTATTTTGGACCTTTATCAATGCTAAAAAAACTGATAATTTCCACCCATTATTAGTGAATAAAATAATGCGTTGATAGAGGGTTTCCTTTTTCAAAAAAAATAATGGGGTGATAAAGTGTACCCTTTATCAGTGCAACATAAAAGTGACGACAAATGTTACCATTTAGTAGTTCTAAAAAGTGCTTATAAATTCAACATTTTATCATCTCGAATAAAAGTTAACCTTTTTCATTGACCTTTTTAGTGCTGATAATGGTGACATATATCGATTCTTTTTTCCATCATGGATAAACCCATCGCTATTAGTTGTCTATTTTATAATATTTGAGGTTTATTTTTGATTTTGAGAGATATTATATCTACCCTCCCTTCATTATATTACATTTACAACATTTTAATGATTAAAATTATAAATAAATAACAAAATAAAAATACAAAGGTTTAGTATCTTGGGAAAACTAGGACCATACATAACATTTACAATAATAAAACATAAACATTAATCTAATTCATTCTTCTCCAGCTTCTAATTGTCCATTGAAATGTCCTTAGTGCAGTTAGTCACCTAGAAATATACATCAAAAGGTGTAATCTCAATGCCCATTATGATGATAGATAAGGAAAATATAACATGAGGTGATCAGAATAATAAAATTAACAACAAAATCATGAGTGTAATCATTAGATAAAGGCATGGTTTGTGGCAATACATAAAAATGAAACATCACGTATTGTTGGTAAACTACCACACATAGTTGTGAACAAAGATAGAATAATGTTCCCACATCATTTTACTTCAACTAATTATAATCATTACTTTACCCAATTCATTGGATTGGTATATATTTTAGGCCTCACCCATCACATTATAACATTTACATTGTGCTATATAATTTCGATGCACCTGTCACATTATAATGTTAACATTATCATGCAATTCACTTTGAAAATATATAAATATTGTTCATAAATAACCCATTGTATATAATTAGATTAATTTCATAAATCATACATTCATATGAATTGGGTTCCCAAATTAAATAGGGAATAACATACATGAATCAAGAACCATAAACCATGAGTGAGAAGTAAAAGGTGTCTTTTTGAAAGAATAGTTATTTTAGAAAACATTTTGTTTGAAATTTACTCCTTGGGAAAATATTAACATCCTAAAAAAGGTACGATAATGATGAATAAACTATTTTTAAGGAATAACCAGACTGAAAATAGAGTGAAAAGGGAAAACGTAATGAAATAATGTTGGGATCAAGAATTCACCACAACTTCTATCCGAACCCTATCCTCACTTTAATATCTCGTATAATGACATTATATTAAATATTTTGTTATTATAAAACCTTTTATACAATAATATGGTTCCTTATGGTTTCATTTTGTTCTTTTAGGGGCCTTTTTATGAGTTACAGAGTTTAAATTCATTGTTCATGAGTGTTCTTTTTCATAGATTTCTTGAATGGTTAACTTGGTCACATGAATGAGAGTTCATGTAGAACATGGGTAAACATCCAGAAATGATGTTATATGTTATCAATGATATTAAATGATTTTAAAATATCTTTTAATGAATTATTTTTATAGGTTGTGGATGAATCATATGTTAAAACTTAATGATGATCGATTTAGGTTTATTTGGGAGGTTTTTGGATCACAATAAATATGTTCTGTTTTATAAATTAGTAATATGTAAAAATGTTTTTTCTAGAACATAAAAGGGGTAAAAAAATACATATTATAATACTTTTTCAACCATTTAATGGTTTTTTGAGATCCTTGAAGTATTTGAACAAAAATGGATGTGCAACACCCCTGATGTAGGTAAATTAACACATCATAGGCAATGATTGCATTTTTTATAAACAAAGAGAGAGAGGGGGGATTATAATGAATAATATTCCATTAACTAGACATAATACCATTATTTCAATCGTAATGGTTTTATAATGACTTTTAGATTAGAGAATTTGAGGATAATAGAAGAAAAGAAATGAAATTTGAAAAGAAAATTTAAAGAAAAGAGAGAGAGATAAATTAACTCTTAAAAACTACTCTAGAGATCCTCCTTAAGGAACCTAGTCTTGTCCTTTTGATGATACTAATACCTCATGGACGTGGGGGGGGGGGTTTGTGAAGTTGTTTGGGAATAATTTAGAGAAGCCTTGATTATTGAGAGTTGTGAGGAAATGAGGTTGTGAGGGGTAGAATTTATTGTGGAGGAGAGGAGGGTTTTTCAAAATATTTTAATCATTAATTTATCATATTCCCATATTATAATAAATAGTTATAATTAAATGTCCAATAATAGTAATAAGTGAATGTGAGTTCTAGATTTCGGTGGTTACATCTCCCATTATGTCAAGAATAGTGGATTTAAATTACAATGTATTTATACAGTAAATTAATCTATTTTATTATTCACAGAAATTTCTGTATTTTAGAAAAGTATAAAAAATTAACCCTAACCATTTTTCAAACTGTAGAATTCAAAATAAAACTCCAATTTTCAAAAATAATTTTCTAAATATGATTAATTTAATTTATAATTAAAATCATATTTTACTAGAAAAAAATAAAATTTTAAAATTTAGAACTACTTTTCTAACAATTTGAAAAAAATATGGTATCGTAAAATTATCATATATAATTTTGCATATAAACACTATTTCATAAAATAATTTCATGAAAATAAATTTTCATTTATGTTATTAAATTTATCACTAAATATTCATGACATACAAAAATACCAACACTAGAATGTAATGATATCGTATTGTCACTTATAAAATGGTAAACTAAATTTATACCTATCATTGGTAGAGTTCCTATTCAATTGGATGATTTACTATTTAGAAGGGTCATATTACTATTCAAAAAGGTCTATTAATATTCATAAGAGTATGTTACTATTAATAGAAAATTTATGTTTATCCTATCGAACTCCAAATATATTACTGGTCATAACCGTGTATGTGGGATATTCATAATTCAAATCACAAAAGTGGGAAATTTATGTTAAAAGGTAACATATTAGTTCATTTAAGAACAATTTGTAATTGAGTTTCCAAATTAGATTTTATGTTATTATGACATTACTATAATAAGGGAGAAATTACATTGATAAATTTTAGGTGGTTAAATTCTTCCCCCCTTTTGAGCTTTCACCCATGAAATTTCATTTTACATAAATATTTGAGGGTACTTATCCTTCATCACATCCTCTGGTTCTCAGGTTTCTTCTTCATACATATGGTTCTTCAACAACACATTGACATGGTGGGATTTCTTGTTGCATAGAACCTTATTTCCCTGGCCTAGAATTTTTACTCGATGCTCCTCATAAGAGAGATCATCTTTGAGATGTACCACCTATGAGTTTTTTACATGTGAGGGTTCTGGTATGTACTTACACCAAAGTGATATATGAAACAAATCATAAACATGGGCCACATTTAATGGAAGTGAAAGCCGATAGGCTACAGCTACTATGCTGTCAAGGATCTCAAATGGGATAATGTTCCATGGGATTATCTTCCCTTTCATTCCAAACTGTATGACACTATTCAATGGTAATATTTGAAGGAAGACTTTATCTCTAATGTAGAACTCCAAGTCCCTTCATCGGTTGCTAGAATAGATCTTTTTCCTACATTGAGAAGATTTGATATATTTTTGGATGGCTTGAACCTTCTCAGCCATATCTTGTACAAGATTAGGTCTATGTAGCATTCATTCAAAAAATTCAACCCATAGGTTTTATTTCTACATTATATTCCATAAAGAGATTCATATGGATCCATATGTATACTCGTGTGGAAGATATTGTTTTATAAGAACTCAACAAATGGGATATTCAAATCCTATCCACCTTTGAATTATAAAGAGAAGTCTCTCAGACTTTCTTCAAACATATAAGTATTCATGTCAGATTGACCAATATTTTGGGGGTGATAGGCCACGACGAAATTTTTTTAGTACTCAATAAATGTTAGAAACTGCTCCATAATTTAGATGTGAACCTTGGATCATGATTAAGGAAAATAAAGAGTGAAATCTCATATAGTATCACCACTTCCATCAAATATATCTTTTTCAAGTAGATTATATGGGAGATATTTCCAAATAGTGATAAATTGTGAAGTCTTGGTGAGTCGGTCCACAATAAACCATATCACATTATTTATTTTGGATGTGTTCGAGAGATACGTGATAATTTCCATAGTGACTTTCTCCCATTTCCAAATGGGTATAGGCAATGGTTTCATAATCCCTTAGGACATTTGTCACTTTGATTTCACTTGATAACATATCAAGCACATTTATATGTACTCCTCAATCACCTTATTTGTGTTTTCCCACCAGATGTGTTCTCAGAGATCTCGATACATCTTAGAGCCACTAGGAAGGATAAAGAATATTAAGCGGTGTGTTTTTTCCAGTAGTTCTTTCTTTATCTCGGGTGATGAAGGAACACAAAGCCTCATTTCAAACCGAATCACACAATCATCATTAAAATAGAACTATGGCAGGTTCCCCTCTTATACTTTATTCACCTTTGTTTTTAGCTCTATATCATCTCTTTATGTGTCTATACACTTCTCATTGATAGTTATTTTGGAAATCATTTAGGAATGGTAGGATGTATTCCTTGCTATTGTTATTTCCAAATCCATCCTTTGCATTTCCATGAAAAAGTGTTCTTTCTCAGTCCACATCGTGAATAGAGTGGAAAGTTCTTTTCTTCTAAGATCATCATCTACCCTTTTCACCTTTACCGAATGATAGTGAATAGAGTAGTCATAGTATTTGATTATCTCTAAACATCTCTTTTGACTCATGTTGAGCTCCTTTTTTTAAATATATACTTTAGAATCTTGGGATCAGTAGATATGTCGCACTTCTCACTATAGAGGTAGTGCCGCTATATTTTCAAGGAAAAAATCATAGCTACTAGCTCCAGATCAGGTGTTGGGTGGTTCTTCTCATGGAAATTCCTCTTTATTAAGGTGTAGGCTATCACATTATCATTTAGTATGAGTATACATCCCATACCCTTCTTCAAAAAATCACTATATATCAAAAACATTATCAACTTTTTGTAATGTGAGTACAGGTGCATTGATCCACCTTATCTTTAGCTCCTGGAAGCTTTCCTTAATTTCTTCCATCTTGACATTCTTTACCCATTTTGTTGTTAACATAGTTAGCAGTCTTGAAAATCATGAGACATTACTCAAAAAATTCCAGTAGTACCCAGCTAATCCATGAAAATTATAGATTTATGTGACCCTATAGTGTCTGGGCCATTCCTCAAACACCTTTTTTTAAGGGTCCATAGAAATTACCTCACTTGTGATCACATGTCCCAAGAACTTGATTTTCTTCATCCAAAATTCACACTTGTTTAGCATGGAATACAACTTCTCATTTCTCAATATCACCAACAAAAGTAATATATATTCATCATTTTCCTCATTTTCCCTTGGATTAAATGATAATTCCATCAATAAACACTACCAAAAAATTTATTTAGGTAATGTCTAAAGACACTATTCCTAAAATGCATGAATATTGTAGAGGCATTTGTTTGTCTGAAGGGAATCACCAAAAAATCATTGTTCCCATACATAGTATGGAATGAAATCATCTTAATATCTTCATTATTCACATTTATATGATGATATTTAAAATGAAGATCCACATTCTATAATTATCTTGCTCCTCTTAACTGATTGAACAAGTGATCAAACCTTGAAAGAAGATACGTGTTATTTATGGTGTTCTTGTTGAGTTCCCAATAATCAATAGACAACCACATTATTCCATCCATTATCTTTTCAAAGAGCACTGGTGCACCCCATAGTACAAAACTTGGGCATATGAACCCTTTATCAAAATTCACTTATAGCTGCCTCATTAACTCATATAGTTCGATAAGATCCATCTTATAGGGACAATTTGAGTTGGAGAAGCTCTGGGTATGAATTCTATGGAGAACACTAGCTCACGATTTGTGGAATTTCTGAGTAACTATTTGGAAAATACGTCAGCATATTCCCTCAAGATGGGAATTTCTACTAGGTTGGTACTTTCCTTTAACCCAACCATTTGAGCGTGGTATGCCTCTTCATAAGGAATCAACACCCACACCATTCAAGGATTCTCTAATGGAGATTCATGATCTTACCTTAATTTGTAGAGGATCATGTGATGGTTTAAAATATGAAAAGATATTTCCTTTCCTCAAGAGTTGATATGTGATATATATATTGAGAGCTATTATATTCCCATTATATTATTGAATTTCACCTAAAGGAAGTATCATGAGATTATCTAGAATAATCATCCTAGATATGAAAACAGGAGAAGATTCCAACACTTGGGGTGTAATGATTTCACCACTTTGTGTTTTTATGGATATTTATACTCATTGGTTATGGGTATATGATTCTATAGTACTTGAAAATTTTCAAGATATAAAGGAATGTGTAGAAAAAGAATCATATAAAACTTTTTCCATTCTTGAGTGAATAGAATGTGTACCTTGTATGACATAATTCTGTTTCTCAACATTCATAGTAGTGATGACATAATCCTTCCATTGATCCTTTGGCTTTGGTTGATGATGACACTGATTACCCTTGAGGGATCTAGGTTTTATGCACTGGCTTTCATAGTGCCCTTTCTCCCTACAGTTGTAGCATTGGACCACAGGTGGTTCTCTTTTATCCACAACCTCATTATCCTACACTCTCATGTATTTTTGACACTCATGGGCTTGGTGGCCTTCTCTCCCACATTTGCAGCATTCTCCCATCCCTTTGAGGAAATTCCCATGATGTTTCTTCCAAAATTTTGGACATATGATTTGTTGAATTTTCTTTCCACATTTCTCATTAGATCCTCTGCCATGAAACTCTTTCTTCTATTTCTTATAACCGTAACAATGAGTACATTATCCAAAAAATATATCCACTTCAATGGAACATAGAATGAATTATTCATAACTCCTGATGTACTGTATTTATAGATCTTATTGATGGTGTGGTTTTAATCCACTAAATAATCTATCATTTTTTCTATCATTGTTGATTACAAATCCAAAAGCGTACCTTGAAAACCTTATGAAATTCACTTCATAGGTTGTGAAAAATCTCCCATCCTTTTTCTTTATATCAATGAATTCTATCCCCATATTCTTATGAAGAGTTTGTGGGAAATACTTGTTACGAAATATAATCTCAAAGTATTCCCACTTCATCTCTTCAATTTCTTTTATCGGATTGGTGTTCTTAATAAAATACCATCATAGGTCGTCCTCTCTAGCGAGATGATAAATGACCATAGTCACCTTCTCCGTCTCTGAATAGGGAAGCATAAAAAACATATTTTTCCAATGATTTGACCCATTTTTTTGAACTAGGAGATTATAAGATATAATAAATGTCAGTGATCATTGCAGCATAAAACATTTTGAAGCCAATTTCTCCCTCTTAGGTGAAGGAGGACATTCCTCATTATTTAGGTTATTATACATTACTTGAGAGAACTGGGTAAGCATCTCCATGATATTTTTAAGTCCACCTCCCAAAGCATTGGGTATGTCATTCAATAAATGGTTGAATTGTCCCTCACATGGGTTGTTGTCTTGGTTTCTCTTAGTTCCCACCAATTTCTAAAATATATATGTTTAGAATAAAACATAAGTCAACAAGTCATGATTAGATATGTTATTAGTTTGTGAAGGTGACACTAAAATCATAATTTATGGGATCCCTATGTTTACCATAGCTTCTTGAGTGCTTACATGTACTTAGTCTCATACTAGTGGTTTTCATTATGCCTCTCCAATCTTTATTCCCAAATTAACTAAATTTTTCCAGTGATACCAACTATCTTGAATATACCCTTCTTACAATACTTTTTAATCATTTTAATAATAAAAATAATAATGAAATTATAGAAATAAGATCCAATGGTTTAGTTTCTTTGGAAAACTAGGAAAATATATTACATTTACAAAAAAAGAAACATAAACATTTATTTAATTCATCAGTTCCAGCTTCTTATTGTTCATTGAAATTTCTTTAGTATACATAGTCACCGGGGGATATACCTCAAAAGGGGTGAGATAAAATCTTAGTAAGATGATATATAATAATAATATAACATGAGGTGATCATTATCATAACATCATTATCAATATCACGAGAGGATTCATTAGATAATGGCATTGATTGTGGGAATGCATAAATATGAAACATCATATATTAGTGGTCAACTACCACACATAGTTTTGAAAAATGCTAGAGTAATGTTCACGAATCATTTGATTTTAAAATTTAAATTCATCACTTTACCCAATTAATTTGAGCTCTATATAATTTGAGACACACTCGTCACATCATAACATTTACATTGCTCTATTTAATTGAGGGTGAACCTATCACATCATAAGGTTAACATTATCTTGCATGAAATATAGAACATATGACAATATTGGTCATAAATAAACCATGGAAAATAATTGTTTTAATTACAAAAATCATATATTCATAATGTTTGGGTTCCGAAATGAAAGGGGGAATAACTGAATTGAAACAAGAACCTTTAACCTAGAGTGAGAAGTAAAAGGTATATTTTTGAAAGAAGAGTTATTATAGAAATCATTATGTTAGACATAAACTCTAGTGGAAAACATGGATATACAGGAAAAGGTAATATAATTATGAATAAATTATTTTTCAGGTATAAACATATAGAAAATGGAGTGAAAGAGGTAAAACCCTAAAGAAGAAAGTTGTGTTTGAGAATTCCCCTTACCTATTGTCCGAACGCTTTATTTACTTTAATGTTTGGTATAATGAAATTATATTAATTAACTAGAAATTACATAACCCTAAGAAAGAATGTTGTGTTTGAGAATTCCCATTACCTATTGTCCGAACGATTTATTTACTTTAATGTTTGGTTCATTATGGTTTCATTTAGTTCATTTATGGTCCTTTTTCTGAGTTATAGTGTTTAAATTTGGTGTTCGAGAGTGTTATTTTTAATAGTTTTCATGAACGTTTCAATTGTACACATGAATGAGAGTTTCTGTAGAACATAGATAATCCTAAAAAACTGTTATTACACGGTATTAATGATCTTATAAGAGTTTAAAATATCTTTTAATGAATTATTTTATACACCATGTGGATGAATCATTAGTTAAAATTTAATGATGATCATTTTAGGTTAATTTGGGTGGTTTTTGGATCACAATGGACATGTTTTTTTATCATTTAGTATTATGTAAAAAAATCTAGAACAAAAAAGGGGTGAAAAATAAATATTAAATTATTATTTCATCTTTTTAATGGTTTTATTGATAGCCTTTATGGAGTTTAATGAAATGGAAGCGCAACGCCCATGATTTAGATAAATTAACACATCACGGGAAACAATTTAATTTTTTATAGAAAAATAGAGGTAAAGGGAGAATTATTATGAATAATCTTCCATTAATATGATAGAATAATAGTATATCAATCATACTAGTATTGTCATGAAATTTGTAAATGAGAAGTTGAGGATAAGAGAAGGAAATAAATGAAATTTGAATGGAAATTGAATGAAAAGAGAGAGATAAATTACGTCTTGAATCTTCCTCTTGAGATCCTTAATAAGGAACCTAGGATTTATCTTTGTATGAGACCAATATATCCTAAACGTGGGGGAGGGTATAAGGAAGATATTTGGGATGAATTTAGACCAGTCTTGAAGCTTGAGATATATGAGGAAATGAGGTTGTGAGGGGTGGTATTTATTATGGAGGGGAGGAGGTTTTTCATAACTTTTTAATAATTAGTTTGTTATTTTTTCATAAGATAAACAATAGTGATCATTACATGAACAAAAATAGTAATAAGTGCATGTGAGTTCAATATTTGTTTTAATAAATCACTCATGATGTCAAGAATAGGGGATTTAAATTATAATGTGTTGATACTCTATATTAATGTATTTTACTATTCCCCAAAAATTCAAGTATTTCATAGAAATCTCAAAACATAATCATAACCATTTTTTGAAATGTAAAATTTAATAATGAACTCTATTTTATGAAATAATTTTCTAAATATTATTAATTTAATTTTTAATTGAAATAATAATATACCTGAAAAATACAAATTTTAAAATTAAAAACAGCTTTTTACCACTTTTTAAAATTTATTAAAATCTTATAAAATTATCATAAATTATAAGACATATAAATATCATCTTTTGAATACATTTCATGAAAGTAAATTTTCTTCTATGTTATTAAATTAATCATTAAATTTTCATGACTTACAAAAATATAAGCACTATAATGTAATTATATCATAATGTCACTTATAGAATGGATAATCTTTATTTATACTATCATTGGTAATGTTCCTATTAACATAAGTGATTTAATATTAATATGGGTCATATTACTATTCATAAAGGTATGTTAATATTCAAAAAAAATTATATTTTCCCTATCGTACTCTAATCATGTAACTGATTGCAACATTATTTGTCGGATTTTCAAAATTCAAATCATGGAAGTGACAAATTTATGTTTAAATGTCACATAGTAGATCATTTAATCATGATGTGGAAATGTGTTTCCTAATGTGATTTTATGTGATTATTACATTACTACAATAAAGGTAAAATTTCTTTAATAAAAGTATTTTTCATTATAGATACACTAACGAAAAAAATTTAATTCTCAAAGAAAATATTCTTCTTGTTTTATGTTTTAAAATGTAGTGTGAATTTTTTACCAAGTGTAAGACACTATTCATTAATTTGGGATGCAATTCCTTTTTTTATTATTCCAATGTAAAAGATTATCCTACAGGCCTATGCTACTGGATTTGGTTTATTCAAATAATATTCACATATTTATTTTATAATTCTTCTCTGATGAATTCAATTATAATTTCAATCTTCATTTATTAGGAATGGTCGATAAGTTTTTATGATAGATTTTTGATCTCTTCTTACATAAAAAATAATCAGTGGATTATAAAATTGTACTTTAAGATCATCCAAGTAAATTTTCACCAAAATATTTTGACTGAAATAATTTGTTATAGGTACATATACACCCTTTAATATT
This sequence comes from Viscum album, assembly GCA_963277665.1. Lineage (NCBI taxonomy): Eukaryota > Viridiplantae > Streptophyta > Magnoliopsida > Santalales > Viscaceae > Viscum > Viscum album. Next base: position 530,896,001 of record OY728128.1, read on the forward strand.
CTTAAAGTTCATTGAAATATTCTTATTACTATACATGCTTACACTACTTCCACTGAAAATAAATGTTTCACTTTTTTTTTGGATTTTATATCAATAAAATAACCAGAATATATATATATATATATATATATATATCTGTGTGGGAATGTGTGTGTTTTTTTAACCAACAAATATATATTTAATTTATTTCTATTCATTGGGCCATAGTTCACCTATCCATTGACATGTTTGAGTACTCATTTTATTAAAATCATTTGAAACTCTTATGGATATCTTTTATATATTTGAAAATATACTCACAATATATACTATGTTAGGTCATGATGTTGTATAATTAATAATACTTCAAAGGATTATCCTAAAGTCTTTCAGATTAATATTCCAAATACCTTCAAATTTTCTCAATATCCATGAAACGTCTTCAGGGACATTTCACGAATCATTCACACCATATTTCTATATCAATTATTTATCATACCTTTATGTGAATATGAATGCATATTCATATTTTTGAAATTTTAAATCCAAATGTATAGCTAATTTTACCCATCATTGAAACATCACAATGTATATTAAATTATTTTGGGACCACATCATAGTAATTTTAATGCACCAAAAAACTAATGTAAGAACCTGATATTTGATAGCATGCCTGACACGCGACACCATGTGTCACAACCCATTCTCGGGGCCCGTGTCGTGACTACCCCAAGCCCGCCTTCCATAGGCCAGGGGCTGGCGACTCACACCAATGCGTAATTCTCGTTAAAAAGGGAAGTCATTTCCTTTGTAAAGTAAACAGACACCACCGAGCAGGCAAGCAGAAGTAAACACTAAGTAATAACTAGGTACAACAGTAAGTGCCGAAAAGTATGTGGGCAAGTATACATACCCAAACTGTAAGTAAAGTACAACTGGAAAGGGAAAATAGCAACTGAAAGTAAAGCCGCATCCTCGATCCGTCCACTGGAATTCCCACCTAAAGGGTGGGTACAGATAGCCTCCACAACTCATCGGGTTCAGCCCTCAGCTCCGAGTATGCCCCGCCCGGTGATCCACCTCCGGGTACCGACCTGCTTCTTGTGCCTCAACCACGATCAGCGCTGTCTGTCGTCTGCAACCAACACAACGTAGTGCGGGCATAACCAATGTAGGGTTGAGTATGAGCTACTCAGTAGGGACCCTGAGACCCCCGTAGGTCTCCCAGAATCCACAAAGGATAATCCACAAAGGAAAGATACAATCACGAAGTAACATCCGACTCTACTTAGGTATATTCCCATACATATACCTAAGTCATCAATTCTCGTTCGGCTCCAAAATCCGAGCTTAAGTACAACCCATTCCACACAGGAAAACACAACCCAAACCACACAGGAAATCAAAACGTAATCCACATAGGATATCAAGTCAAACTTATCAAAGATAAGGATTGAAAGTCAATATTCAACTCACACAGGTATAATTCTTCGTAAGACGATAGAGATGATCACATATTTCCACTGATTCATTTAATCCGTCGGACCCACACAGGATCGATAGGTACTAACCCCAGAAATGACCCACAAAGGATCGTTAGGTAACTAACCCCCGCAATGACCCACACAGGATCGAACCCACACAGGATCTCTAGGCGTTGGCCCACACAAGACTGTTGAGCACTGACCCACATAGGATCTGACCCACACATGATCGGTAGCACTGATCCACATAGGATCGCTGAGTGTTGTAGTCTTCACCGTTGAATCCACGAAGGATTTCTGTACAGTCGTCATCGTCGTCGCAGTCGAAGCCACCTCTAGGGTTCCCGCATACAGCAAGCTCGTTCGGGAGGGTCCTCTCCACGAGTCGAAGGGCTGGTACCTCAACTGACACAAAGTCCGGAGTTGATGTTTCCAAAAGTTCCTTATCGTCAACAGGAACTCAACATCACAGACGGCGCGTCAATCGGACGCCCGGTCTGAGAGTTATTGGCCTTTTCGTCCTAGGGGCCCGGTTGGTTTTTAAGTCAAAACCAACCTGACCATAATCCAACTACATCAATCCTAGAGTAGAGTAAGACAAAAGATCTATCTTACTTAGAGGAATCCAACAAAGTCGACAACACATCAATCAGACATCCGGAGCTCAGGTTATAAGTGTTTCCGCTCTGAGGGCCCGGTTTGTTTCGTGTACGAACCAACCCGGCTGAACCCAAAGTCCTCCAAAACCTTGAGTGCGCTATACCGAAACGACCGTCTTTATCCAAGGATCATATCGCAGCTCACGGTGTGTCAATAGGAGGTCCACAGCCCATGTTATGGGCAAATGACTGATAGAGGTCTGGAAGTGGGGGTTTCAGGCCCGGACCGACCAGGCCCGAGACCACCTGGGTCGACCCGACCCGGGTCCGGGTCAGGCCCTCTTTAGCGAGGCCTGGCCCGGCTGGAACGGCCCGGCCCGGTCTCCAGGTGGCTCGACCATTTTTTCCGAGCGGATGGGGGGGGGGCACTGCCCCCCTATGTGTAACCGTGACCCCCGTGATGGGGGGCCGCTCAAGCTGGCCAGCCGGGGGTCGTAACCCCTGGCTCTTCCCCTGTCCGGTCGGCCCTCTCCGACCGGCCGACTGTTGCCGCCACGGGACCGGAAAGGGCCGGTCCCCCTCCTCTGATGTCGATGGCCCGGAACCGGCCGCCGGTTCCCCTGCTCTGCCACGGCTTAAGCCGCGGCCTTGGACCGTCCAGCGCGGCGCGACGGCTCCGCGCCCGTCTACCGCAGCCTCGTTCCGGCCGCGGTGTCTTCGAGGTTCCTTCGAGGTTCTTTGGCATGTTGCGATGGCACCACGGATTAGTTTGTTTCCAACGGCGTGGCGTGACGGCACCGCAGTTCTCCTCCCTTCCTTTAACATTTCCCGCACGGTGCTTCGGCACCGCGCCACCTTACACGAGCTGCAACCAAAATCAACCAACAAGGGGGGAGGAGGGTCGCCCGTGTTTGTGCAGTCTGAACTCCTCCCATTATTTTGATAGTAGGCGGTTCAAAATGGAATGAAGAATGTGAAGGATGTAATCTCGAACAAACAAATAAAATAAACCCCTACCTCGTCGAATTCAAGAGCTACGGGTACAGTTGGAGGACTTACAGGGCAAGGGATTCATCTGACCCAGTGTTTCAGCATGGACTTCCCCGATATTGTTCGCCAAGAAGGCGGACGAGAGCTTGCGACATTGTGTCGACTATCGTCGCCTGAACTAGGTGACTGTGAGGAACACATATCCGCTACCAAGGGTTGATGACCTCTTTGATCAGATCAAGGGTGAACGGTGGTTCTCGAAGATAGGCCTCAGGTCAGGATATCACCAGCTCAGAGTTCGGGACGAGGACGTGCAGAAAATGGCCTTCAGGTGTCGGTATGGCCACTATGAGTTCTTGGTTATGCCATTCAGCATAACCAATGCTCCAGCAGTGTTCATGGCCCTCATGAACAGGTTCTTTCAGCCATACCTCGATCGATTTGTCGTGGTCTTCATCGATGACATTTTGATATACTCGACCACTGAGGAGGAGCACGCCTACCACATGCGGGTTGTACTAGACACATTCCAAAGGCACCGTTGAATTCGCAGCACCAGCTTTATGGAAAGCTCTCGAAGTTTCAGTTCTGGATACGTGAGGTCCACTTCTTAGTACACGTCATCTCTAAGGTGGGAGTTGCGGTGGATCCTGCGAAGATCGAGCCAGTGCTAGATTGGGAGCCACCCAGGAGTGTGACGGAGGTGTGGAGTTTCTTGGGACTATCTGGGTACTACCGGAGATTTGAGCCAGACCTCTACAGAGTTGCGGCACCACTCTCAGCATTGAAGAAGAAGGGGAAACTCTTTGTGTGGTCAGACAGATGCCAGCAGAGCTTCCAGGAGCTGAGACAGAGATTGACCAGCGCACCTATCTTGAGGCTACCGGAGGAGGGAGTTGGATACGTAGTTTACTGTGATGCATCAGGGACCAGACTCGGATGTGTCATGATGCAGGAGCGGGCCGTGATCGCCTATGGATCACGTCAGTTGAGGAAACATGATCAGAAATACGCTACCCATGACTCAGAGTTACCAGTAGTGGTCCTCGCTCTGAAGATGTGGTGACACTATCTGATGGGCGAGCGCTTTACAGTCTATTCTGACCACCAGAGTCTCAGGTACATCTTCTCGTAGAAGGACCTGAACCTGAGACATTGGCGATGGCTCGAGTTCCTCCAGGACTATGACTTTGAGATAGTCCATACTCCTGGAATGGGGAATGTAGTAGCCGATGCACTCAGCAGGAGGACAGGCATTCATCTACTTGGGGAGGCGACAGAGCAGCTAGCCGCTTTGTAGATTTACTTCGTGGATACAGATGGAGTAGCCTTTCTTCTGTCACTCACAGTCACTCCTCCACTACTGTAGTGGGTAAGAGAGGCACAACGTGTGGACACCGACTGTGAGATGTGGCGTGCGCAGATATCCTCAGGACAGACACTTGATGGATTCTCTATGGGACGGGAGCATGATATCCTTTTCAGAGGACGTACCTTGGTACTAGTTGCTTTACGAGAGGAGGTGCTGAGAGAGTTTCACACTTCCCATTTGGCGGTACATCTTGGAGTGGAGAAGATGTACCAGGATCTCAAACGACAGCACTGGTGGCCGGGCATGAAGAAGGTTGTGGTAGAGTTCGTTTCTCGATGCCTCACCTGCCAGTAGGTGAAGGCAGAGCACCAGGTACCAGCAGGCTTGGTGCATCCCTTGGAGGTCCCGGAGTGGATGTGGGACGTGATATATATGGACTTCGTGACTGGACTTCCACGCACATCTAGAGGTCACGACTCCATTTGGGTGATTGTCGACCGACTCACGAAGTCGGATCACTTCTTACCCATCAGAGAGCAGGGTCCAGAGGAGAGCTTGGGACGTCTATACATTCAGGAGATTGTGCGGCTTCATGGTGTGACATCATCTATCATCTCCAATAGAGATGCTTGCTTTGCTTCCCGGCATTGGAAGGGGTTGTAGGAGGCGTTCGGGACGTAGCTACGTCTGAGCAATGCCTTTCACCCTCAGATCGATGGTCAGACAGAGAAGACCATTCATACTCTCGAGGACATGCTCCGCACATGTGTCCTCGACTTTGGTCACAGCTGGGAGGACCACCTACCATTGGTGGAGTTCACGTACAATAATAGTTACCACTCCACCATCGGGATGGCACCATACGAGGCCTTGTACGGACGACCTTACAGATCTCCTCTATGCTGGACAGACCCTGGGGAGCCATCACTTGTGGGACTGGAGATGGTCCAGGCCATGACAAAGATGGTATAGATCATCTAGGAGAGGATGAGGAAATCTCAGAGCCGACAGAAGTCTTATGCTTACAAGAGGTGTATGCTACTAGAGTTCGAGGATGGCGACCACGTCTTCTTGCGGGTCTCACTTCGACGTGGATTACAGAGATTTAGCCGAGGCGGCAAGTTGTCTCCACGCTTCATCGGACCATTCCAGGTCCTCAGAAGCATTGGTGAGGTGGCTTATCGCCTGGCTCTACCACCTAAGTTTCACCGGGTGCACAACGTCTTCCACGTATCCCAGCTGAGGAGATACGTGCACGACCCGACGCATATCATTGACCATGGAGTGCTAGACGTTGATGATGGGGTGACTTTTGCGGAGGTCCTAGGGGAGATTGAGGATTGACAAGAACGAGTCCTACTTGGATGGTCGATTCCTCTAGTGCGCATCAGAGGATAGCACGGGAACCTCCAGGAGAGCACATGGGAGCGGGAGGCTGAGATGCGTGCACAATACCCACATTTGTCCCCCTAGTTTATTATGTATCTTTACGAGGACATAATGCCTGTAAATGGGATTAATGTAAAGACACATAAAATTCAAGTGAAATTTTTTATTAAATTTCTTTGGGATTTTACAAGAACGTGGTTTCTGACGACACTTGATTCTGAGGCCCGGTGTGCCCGGAATTTCTATCCGAAGTTTTTCTCGGGTACATTCAGTGAACGAACGAGCTGGTTTTCCTAACTTTTGAACCGGTGGTCGGAATCGAATTCTGAGGGCACCGATGAATTCGCATCACCGTGCTTATCTTAGGAACACCTTTTCTGGAGTTTCATTTTCATGAGAGAAGTTGTTAAAAATTGTGGAAGTTAAAATAAAAATTGAACTTCAATTTTTATTATTACTTTGTAATTAAAACCTTTGGGTGGAAGTTGGGTAACCACCCAACTTCCCATGAGAGGTTATGAGGGTGGTGGGGCACACACGAAACCCACCCCTTCATATTCCCTAACTCCTTCAACTCACCATTAAATTTTATAACTTATGTTAATTAATTAGGTGAGTTTAATTTGAGAGGGTTAATGCAACTTTTGAATTTCAACTTAAGTCATGTTACAAAAATAAGGGAAGTTCTTATTTTATTTTGGTTAGAACTTGTTGCATTGGGAGGATTTGGGAGAAAAAGGAAAATCTCTTGAAGTTCATCCTCCTCGACGAAGAACGCGAAGAACACGAAGAACGTTGGATCCTCAGAGATCGACGACGCGACGCCGACGAATAATTTCTCTGCGACGCGACTCTCTCCTTCCACGACATCTTATTTCGCGACAGTTATTTCCACAATGAACCATCACTCAATGAATTTGACGAGGTAGGGGTTTATTTTATTTGATTGTTCGTGATTACTTCTATCACATTATTCCTTATATTTTGAACTGCCTGTTATCGCAATAACGGGAGGAGGTCGGACCACACAAACACGGCTGACCCTCTTACCCCCTTGATGGTTGATTTTGGTTGCGGCTCATGTAAGGCGGCGTGATGCCGAAGCACTGCGCGGGAAATGTTAAACGAAGGGCAGAGAAGCGCGGCGCCATCGTGCCACACCGTTGGAAACAAACTAATCTGTGGCTTTGTCGCACCGCGCCAAAGAACTTCAAAGGAACCTCAAAGGAACCTCGAAGACACCGCGGCTGGAGCGGTGCCGCGATGGAGGGGTGCGACGCCGGTCGGTCCAAGGCCATGACTTAATCCATGGCCGAGCAGGGGAACCGACGGCCGGTTCCGAGCCATCGGCGTCGGAGCAGGGGGACCGGCCCGTGCCGGTCCCGTGGCGGCAACAACCCGCCGGCCGGAGTGGGCCGGCCAGACAGGGGAAGAGCCGGGGGTTACGACCCCCGGCTGGCCAGCTTGAGCGCCCCCCCCCCACCCTTCATGGGGGTCGCGGTTACACACATGGGGGTAGCCACCCCCCCATCCGCTCGGCCGAAACGACCAAGCCACCTGGCGACCAGGCCGTGCCAGCGCGCTGGGCCGGGCCGCGCCAGCCAGATCGGCCCGCGCTGAAGCGGGCCGGACTCGGGTCGGGTCACCCCAGTTCGGGCCGACCCAGGGGGTCTCGGGACGGGTCGGTCAGGGCCCGAAACCCCCACTTCCAGATCTCTTTCGTTATTTTTCCTATAACTTGGGATGCGGACCTCTGATAGACACAATGTCAACTGCGATGTGATCCTTGGATCGAGACGGTCGTTTCGGTATATCGCACTCAATGTTTCGGTGGACATTGGGTTCGACCGGGTTGGTTCGTACACGAAACCAACCAGGCCCTCGGAGCGGAAACGCTTATAACATGAGGTATGGACATCCGATTGACATGTCGTCAACATTGTTGGATTCCTCTAAGTGAGACGGGCCTTTTGGATTACTCCGATCAAGGTTTGGACGTAGTTGGAGTACGGTTGGGTTGGTTTTGACTTAAAAACCAACCGGGCCCCTGGGACGAAAAAGCCAATAACTCTCAGACCGGGCGTCCGATTGACGCATCATCTGTGGCGTTGAGTTCCTGTTGATGATATGGAAATTTTGGATAAATAAAATCTGAACTATGTGTCAGTTGATGTATCAGCCCTTCGGCTCGTGGAGCGGACCCTCCCGAACGAGCTTGCTGTGTGCGGGAACCCTAGATCTGGCTGCGACTGCGACGCCGATGACAACTGTACAGAAATCCTCCGTGGATTCGACAGCGACGACTACAGCACTCAGCGATCCTATGTGGATCTGTGCTACCGATCCTGTGTGGGTCAGATCCTATGTGGGTCAGCGCTCAGCGGTCCTGTGTGGGCCATCTCCTACAGATACTGTGTGGGTCTGATCTTGTGTGGGTCATTGCGGGGGTTAGTTACCTAACGATCCTTTGTGGGTCATTGCGGGGGTCAGTACCTATCGACCCTGTGTGGGTCATACGGCTTAGATGAATCGGTGGCAATATCTGATCATCTCTATCGTCTTACGAAGAAGTATTCCTGTGTGAGCTGAATCTTGACTTTCAATCCTTATCTTCGATAAGTTTGACTTGATATCCTTTGTGGATTACGTTTTTCTTTACTGTGTGGTTTGGGTTGTGTTTTACTATATGGACTGGGTTGTACTTGAGCTCAGATGTTGGAGACGAACGAGAATCGATGACTTAGGTATATGTATGGGCATATACCTAAGTAGAGTCGGATGTTACTTCATGATTGTATCTTTCCTTTTTGGATTATCCTTTGTGGATTCTGGGAGACCTACGGGGGTCTCGGGTTCCCTACTGAGTAGCTTATACTCACCCCTACACGGGCTATGCCCGCACTACATTGTGTTGGTTGGAGACGACAGACAACGCTGATCGTGGTTGAGGCACGAGAAGCAGGTCGGTACCCGGAGGTGGATCATTGGGCGGGGTGTACTCGGAGTGGACTGCTGGACCCGAGGAGCTGTGGAGGCTATCTGTACCCACCCTTCAGGAGGGACTTCTAGTGGACGGCTCGAGGCTGCGGCTTTACTTTCAGTTGTTGTTTTCCCTTTCCAATTGTACTTTACTTTCAGTTTGGGTTTGTATACTGGCCCACATACTTTTCCACACATACTGTTGTACCCAGTTATTACTTAGTGTTTACTTGTGCTTGCTTGCTCCGTTGTGTTTGTTTACTTTACAAAGGCAATGCCTTCCCTTTTTACCGGGAATTACGCCTTGGTGCTAGTCGTCATCCCCTGGCCTATGGAAGGCGGGATTGGGGTAGTCACGGCACGGGCCCCGAGAACAGGTCGTGACACTATGTGTGTATGGTAATATAATATCTAGATACTTTATAATATATTTATTATTTAAAAAATATTCTAAATATTTTAATTAATTCCACATGGAGTTAGTGTGTGTTATATGTAAGATTGAACTTCATCTATAGCGTGTGTAACACACAAGATCTCCCTTCTTTGACAGCTTGTGTTACACCCAAGACAGAGTTTTATCAAACAATAAAAAACTTTTAAAACACAATGAGTTATAAACTAGATTTAGAATTAGTAATTATGATAAATAATAAATAAATTTTAAAATTTATGGTTCATAAAATTATATAATGAATTAATTAAATAAAAATTTATTTGAAATGAATATAAGAATAAATTGAATATAAAGTGAATATTTTTATAGAAAACTATTTTTATGCTCAAAAATATGTTTAATATAATAGATTAAATTAATTAAAATTATCGAGTGATATTAATTTAATATATATATTTTATATTTAGTCAAATATTTTTGATATTAACCCATTAGATCTTATAGACAATATATAAGAACAAACTCTATTTGACATATAAAAACCTATATTTTTTAAAGACAATTTTATGACATTTTAAGGGAAAATAAATTTATAATCCGAATTTTTACACATTAAATGATTTAATATTCCAAAATAAACTAAAAATATAAAATATAATATTAATAATTATTTTAATGTTAATTTTTGATTTTCCTAGAAACATATCGTTTTTTAATAAATACATAAAAATATATAATTTTAGTTCAAAACAACGTTTTCATCTAATTTATTTATAATGTTAAATTATAAATTTAATTGGATTTAAAGTTTAGTTAAATAATATTTTTATAGTTTAATACAATTTATATCATTGGAATCAATTTCACATTGAATTTGACTAAACAATATAGAAATATTTTTAATATTTTTAATTTAAAACCCCACATTGTCGTCCCACCTAATGAATGAATTTTAAATTCATTTCTACCAGTTATATAGATTGAAATTATGAAAAATGGATTAAATATTTTGAAATAATAATATTTTATAATGTATAATAACACCAATTTTTTTTGACCAATAATATTTGAGAATGTAATTAAAATTAATTACAATTATTTTTGGTAAAGTAAAGAATAATAAATTACTAAAACACTAACATATGAGCCCAACTGAATTTTACCATTATAAAAAACACATGAGATTCCCATAATTCGTCCATATACCTTACAGTTTTGAGTTTGGTTAATTTTCCATGACATTTTTAGTTGAAAACGTGGGTTCAACTTACTTGTTTTCAAAATACAATGTGAGTCCTTTTCCTTCACTATAAAAGGCCACCACTCCTCCAGCTTCCACACACCTCTCAAGCAACTGTTTCTTGAACTAACTCTTCCCAAATTGCTCCTAATCATCACTACCCTAATCCTAGAATAATCCCTTTGGCAAGAAAGTAATTTGATGAAACCTTTTTCTATAAACCAAAATAAGTTACCCTATTAAGAGGAAATATTTTCTCTCAAACTGTCTAGTTTTAATTCAATTCTACAATCACTAAAAACTTTTTATAATATGATTCTATAACAATACCAGTATCCTCAATATACTAGTATGTTTTTTTTCATAATGGGTTGACCTAAAAATATACAAAATTCCATCTAATTGGTAACAACCATACTATTTCTTTGTTCGAAGAACTATTCCCTATGAGATGACAATTTTTTATTTTTCCATTACCACCTATCATGATGGAATTTATGATGGAAACTCATTTTATATGTGTTATATAAGATATTTATTATTTATTTATTCTTTTTTAATTCTTTTATAACACATCACTTTGTACATTCCATTTTTTGTAAAAATGATAGAATTGTTTCTGGAAGTTTGGACTACCACCCCCTCAATGTGATGTGATTCATTCCCAGTATACATAGAACATATAAAGTAGGGTTATAAATAAAAATATGATACAAACAGAACATATATATTACATCATTCACATAATTGACTATATGTATATATATATATATATCATTTTTATATTATCCTTTCAGACACTAAAAAGTGATAGTGTTATTCGGGGACTTATGGACTTCAACCTTGTTGACACGTTGTTATTCCTTTTGAATCACAGTAATTTTCTATATAAGTATATATGATTAAATAAAATTATATTTATGATATATTGATCATTCTAGAAAGATAGGGTGTTACTTACCTTATTTCCATAACGGTCTTTAAAAAATGGGAAAGTTACTCATTTGTATGTATGACCTACCATACACATGATTGTAATGTTGATTCATTTTTCTTAACCCCATGTAATGATTGTTTTTTAAATGTATAGTTGATGTATAAATATGATAATTATTTCATGATTATGATTCTTGAGGTGTTATATAATGACACGTTAGACCATAGTTGTTACACCAAAGTAGTTTTGATACATAAAATGAATTTAGTGCAAAAATCTGACGTGAAATTAATTATTTATATATTTATATACAAATAAAGTAAAATGAGAAATAAAAGTAACAAGAAACGTGAAAAAGGTTATCAATAAATTATAATATTAATATAATTTTATTATATTTGAATTTAAAGGATATTCCCCAAAAAAGAAACTTTAGGTAAGGGATTTCCTCTCAATTTTCATTCTATTAAGAATTATTTGTTGTTAGACACCCAATTTATTTTATATGGGGTATATACTACCAATTTATAAGATATATCACGAATCTACATATTATCATGACATTATAACATTCATTTAAATTTTATTCCCTCAAGAGGTTTATGATTTCAAATGTTTCATAGTGGTATGAGACACTTTGGAATGTTTAATAATTATTCTCCTAAATAATAACATTAATGATATTTGAATCGCATTTGCATTTGATGAATTTATATGACATTTCTTCAATAAAACCTTTAATTTTACTCTTATATGATTATTAATGACCATTTTTATGTATTAATAAAAAATTTCAACTCTTTGGTACTCAGAATGTTTTAAATTGTTTTTCAAAAACCCCATATTGATTTCAATATTTAGTCGAAGAAACGGTTTTCAAAAAAAAACCATGATTTATTACAAAAAATTCAAAAAAATTTGGAAAATTATATAGTAATTAAAGTTTCATCCTTTTTTTCTTTTACCAATGATTTCAAGTGAATACTCTTATCTATTTACAAACTAGTCCTTGGAAATCCTTTTTCCATGAAAGAGTATGTTTCTTTTACCTTATACAAAAAAGTACAAATTTAGTAACCATAATTTCTTTAAAGATTTATTTTAATGTTTAAGAGGTTAATTTTTAAGGAAAATTAATTAAAATGGGATAATCAAATAATAGGTTTTTCTTAGGGGTTTTCATAATAAAAGTATATTTACCTCAAGAATGATTTTAAATGATCATTTTATTGTATTTCTATTCATCATCATCAATAACAACACTTTAATTTTTCTCAACTTAGAATTTTTGTGTTGATATCATCCTCATTCTTCCTATGAATAGTTAATTATTGATTTTACCTTGGATAATATTCACATTCACATCTTTGAATAATTTTTCCCCTTGAAATATTGAATCTCTTATGATCATGGAACATAAAATTTCCCCTAATTATACATTTTATTTATTAGGGATATTACTATTCTGTAAACCATATTGCACTTCACATACGGTGTCCAATTTGATAGTTATTTGATTTTATTGGAAATATTGATTATTCAATATTTTTTATTCAATAAATATATTTTTAAGGCATATTATATTTTGTGATTATTCGATATCAGGAATGATTTTGATTGGAAATGACGGATGGAGCCCAAACATTATATTGTTCATTTATGCATTGATAGGTTCTTATGAGAAAAATTAGCTTCCCAAATTAAATGTGTTTTACCCATAGTTTTAAACCATCTTGTGAATGGTCTTCATGGTATAGGTTTTCATGAGGCTTTTACATGACATATATTAATAATGAATTACACTTATTTATTTTTAGTTATTATTCATCAATGAGATTTTTCGTTGACATATCTATAGGCACATATCGGTTCAGTTCATTGATTAAATGACATGTATTTTACTTTATTACATTAGAATATTGATTTTTTCCTTATATACTTGTTTTAGTGACATGTATTTCTAGTTATTACCTTTCCATATTATTTACACACTTCCATTCAATTTATTGATTACATGGAATGTGTGTCAAATTATTTACCTTTCCATATTGAATAATCTTATTGATTCATTATTTCTTATACAATATTCTTCCCTTACTGAACATTTTAGCTCACCCTTATTATTTTTCTATCCCCCGGTATCCAAGAAGCGTATTTTGAAATATATAAATGGATTTACATGATGGATGGAATTTATCATCAAGGATTTTTATTTATGAGAAAATTATGTTGTAAGTTGGTCATTCTATTGTAATAAAAGACTCCTGAACATATCTGGTTACCAATTAGAAAATAATCTCATTCCATATAGATTTAATTCGACGTAATCATGCGAATGTAATAGTAGCAGACATCAGATTTGTTAAATACATGTGGAAATCATTCTGATAGAGATATACGTAGGATAAATAACTTTGACAAGTTGTTCTAAGCTAGAATCGGGGTAACATGGTACATGAAAATTGTCTGTACTGTGTACTTTGTTTGACACTCCAGGGGCATATGCTTAGGATAATTCAACTTTTCTTTAAAAACCATTATTATGAATTTGGATACATAATAGGTAACCTTGGACAAACCTAAGGTGTTTTAGATTGAAAATAGTGTGTCATGATTTAGAAATACTAGAAATGATATTATGGAAAAACCTTAAACCAAGGAAGGAACTATGGTGAAATTAATGGTTGATGTTTTTATATATCAGGGTTGTATTGAGAACCTTGGTTAAAATAATATTTCAAGGAATCCCATCATATTTATGTTAGAAATTAAATAATTTTTTTTAAAAAGTAAAACCTATAAGCTGGGTTACACTCAATAAAATTAATAAAGGCCATGGGTAATTAATCCATGAATGAAGGAAGATAAGTGCTTCACACCAATAACTAACATACACAATGTCCTGGATAGTTTTTTATTGTTTTTAGTAAAATAATTTGAAAAATAATATTAATAATGAAATAGTATTATCACTTTTGAAGATTAGACAATAATATGTTAACCATATTGGTTTAAGAATATAGTTAAAGATAAATAGTCAGATATGTCACTCTTTTTTAGGCCAAAATATCCTCTAAAAGTATCTTTTTGTGCTTCATCTATAAAAAAGTAATTATTGGTAATTAATTTTTTGTAGTAAAGGAATGAATTTGAATTTTATTAAAGAAAAAAAAATCATAGGATTGGTTTTATGAAATTGAAACCTATTAGGTATGCATATTTCCTTCTGTACTTATGTATTTCAATAATTACTTACCATTATGGTAACTACTTAGAAAAAAATGGTGTCCCAATACCTTAATTTTTTTTTGAATTGATGGTCTTATAAACCATAATTTATTTATGGATTTGAGACCCTCTAAATTATATTGATCATTAACTTGTTTTTGATTGATGAACTCATCCACTATCTATAAATATTTATGCATTTCCACCATGTATGTATCTCTAATTTGAAATAATGTTCTTATACATAGAGACCTAGTTTCATGGTATTTTATGTGGCCTTTCTACCTCCCATTACCTATTTTATAGAGGATTAATTATTAACCCTTCTCATGTGGTGTAATTTAAAAAACTTGAATTTTCAAATGATATATCGACATATTAAAGTTAAAATTGGGAGGAATCAATTTAAATAATAAGGGGAGAATTGGATTCCCCCGAAAATCTGAAGTAAGAACCTGGTATTTGATAGAGTGTATGACAAGTGACATCAAGTGCATAATGTAATACAATATCTAAAAAATATACAATATATTTAAAATTTAAAATAGATTTTATATATTTCAATGCATGAAACACCGAGTGATCATTCATTAAATTCAAGTGTGAGCATCCTCGATTTCTTATGTCACATGAAATAGTGACCTTCAGTGATAGATTATGTTACACACAAGATAGAGTTTTATCAAACAATCATATATTATTAAAATACAATGAGATATAAACTAGGTGTTAAATTAGTATTTATGAATAGTAATAAATAAATTATTATTGTTATGGTGTTTTAAAATATATATTGAAAAAATTGGTTATAAATTAAATATAAATTAATATAAGAAACAATTGAATATAATGTATTTTTTTATAGAAAACTATTTTTATGATGAAAATGTTGTTTTAAACTAATAGATTAAATTAGGTAAAAATAGTTAGTGATATTAATAATATATATATATATAAATTATATTTTATCAAATATTTTTTGTATTTAGCCATTATGTTTGATAGAAAAAGTTTTTGAACAAAATTCTTTTTTACAAATAAAAAACTATATCTTTTTAAAGAAAATGTTTCTGCCTTTAAATAGTGAACTCATTTTAAATCCTAATTTTGAAACATTAATTGATTTAATATGTCAAAATAAACTTTTTATTTGAAATATAAACATTACAATTATGTTACGTATTTTTTTTATATTTTTTGAAGCATATCATTTTTAATGAATAAATTGAAATTCGGAATTTTAGTTCATAAAAAATTTTTCATATAAGATATTTTTATTGATAAATTATAATTTAATTGGGTTTAAAGTTTAATTATATATTTTTTTTTAAAATTAATACAATTAATTTAATTAAAATAAATTTAACTTTTAAAATTGATTATAGAAACATGTAAAACATTTAGTCATTTTTACATTAAAAACCTTCATAATCATTATCCCTACGATATGAATTTAAAATTAATTTGTTCCACTTATTTGATTGAAATTTGAAAAAATGGATTCTATATTTTTAATCAGAATAATTTATATTGTATACTAATTCCAAATTTCTTTTTTACAAAATTTATTAGTGAAGGTAATTAAAATTAATTATAATTGTAAAGATAAAATTAATATTAAGAAAGGACTAAACCATTATCTTAGGGGCCCAAATGTCATATAAACTAGTAAAAATACCATTAGATGGCCGTAATTTGAAAATTCACATTCCATTATTGAGTTTTTTTTGTTTGGGAAGACATTTTTGGGGTAAAATCATGGGTACAACTATCTTGTTTTCAAAATACATAGTGGGTCATTTTCATCCTCTATAAAAGGCCACTACTCCCCCACTTCCTCACACATATCAAGTAACTTTGTCTTGAAGAATATATGGTCAAATAGATAATAAAAATCCCTCCTCTAGTATGAGAAGGAATCCCCTTAGGAATAAAGATATCAAAAGATTCCTTTTTTTGTATAAACCAAAAAAAGTTAACTGATTTAGAGGTAACCTCTTCTATCAAGCTCTCTAGTTTTATCTTCATTCTTCAAACCATCAACCCATCTTATTATATGATTGTATAAAAACAAGTGTACTCAATATATTATTATTTTTTAATGCTAAGGGTTATACCTATGCTTACACCAAATTCCATTTAATGGGTAATAATCATACTTTTACTATGTACGGAGAACTACTACCTCACGAAACAAAGATTTTCCATTTTTCAATACAAACTCTTATGGTATTCATTATGATAGAAAATATATTTATATTTGTTTTATAAGATATTTATTATTTCATTTTTATTATTTAATTATTTTATAACACCAATATTTATACATTATATTTTATGTAAAAATGAAAACATCATTTGTTGAACTGTGGACTACCGCCTCCTCAACATGATACAATTTATTTTACATCCCATGAATTATATATATAAGTATATATGATTAAATAACATGGTATTTATGATATAATTATCATTATGAAAAGATATGTGTTTACTTACCTTATTTCCATAATCATCATTGAAAAATTGGAACGTTACTCATGATTACGTACAACCTACCATCTCCATGATTGTGACACTGATTCTATTTTTATAACTGCATGCCAATATTGTTTTTAAAATTTTAATTGAGAAATAAATATTACTATTATATCATGATTATTATTCTAATAATTTTAACTAATGACCCCATTGACTATAGTTGACCTAACAATGTATTATTGGATCTGAAACTGAATTTGGTCAAAATAATCAACATAAACTTAATTTTTGTAGTTGTTATATAAAAAATAATAAAATGTGAAATAAATATAATGATACATATGAAAAAGGTTCTCAATAAAGTATAAAACGAAAATAATTTTATTATATAGTATTTTAAAGGGCGTTATCCTGAAAGGAAACTCATGGAAATTGATTTTGTCTCAATTTATGATCTATTTAGACTAATTTATTATTATTTTAAACCTATTTTATATTATATGGATTATATGATACCATTTTACATGATATGTCATGAATATATTTACTATAATGATATTATAAATTTTATTTAAATTTTATTCCTTCATTTGGTTTATGATTTAAGATGTTTCAAAGTTGTCCTGGACACTTTGGAATGTTTAATGATTATTTTACTGAATAATAAATTTAAGGATATTTGAATGGTATTTCCATTTTTGTAAATTATATGAAAACTTTAAAATAAAAAAATAATTTTAATCACTTATGGATATTCCGGACCATTTTCAATGTGAAGACCAGGAAATTTCAAAGAATTTTTTTTCTTAATGTTTTTGGAATTTTACGACTCCGCAGTTTCTGACGGTGCCTGATTCCGAGTCCTAGTTAGCCCAGAATCAATTTCTGAAGTTTTTTTCAGGTACGTTCAGCAAACATATGTGTGGGTTTTTATAACTTTTGAACGAGTGCTTGGAATGGAAATCTGAGGGCACCGTTGAACTTGCAGTGCCGGTTTTTTGTTTAGAAGGCTTTCACCATGACGATATATGACTAGGTATGAGAGTTGATTTTTTTTTTGTTTCACGTGGATTAATAAAATAAAATAAGTAACAACTTATTTTATTTGAACTCACGCCATGTTAATGTTTGTTAGAAGCTCCACATGGGGCTAAACCCCCCATTTTTTGGGGATGGAGTGGAAACCACACAGCCCTCTCATTAAATGTTGTGTGTCAAAATAAAATTAATGCTATCAATTAATTTTAAGTGACAACATAAAATTAATTTCTGTCAATTAATTTTTTGTGTCAACGTGAAATTAAATGATGTGTGTCAACATAAAATTAATTGCTGCCAATTAATTTTATGCACCAATGATTTTAATTCGCTTGACCCCCTTTTTATTTTTTAACCGCATCGTTTGAATTTTGTAAGGTTCCTAATAAATGAACCGTCATAAATTCTATGATGGTTACATACCTCTCCCCCTCTCCTATACATAGGGAGCTTGGGAGGAGGTTTTGGGACGGCTTCACCAAGCGACAAGGCGCTGGTAAAGTGACGTGACCCCCAACACATGGAGGATTATGCTTCCTCCGACGAAGAATGTGAAGATGCCGATGACGAAAAATTCTTCCTCAACATCTTCCCCGGAACCCCCCTCATACATGGTATCTCTTCGACGACCCTTCTTCCTTCCTCTTCGCCATCAATAGACCTATGCATGACCTCGGAAGTGGAAGCGTACGGCAAACGACGACAACATCGCCTTCCCCCGTGATGAACCAATTCCCATCGATTAAAAAGGTAGGGGTGAGGTTTAAGATGTTTAACTCAATCATTTCTTGTAAAATCAACTTATTGAGCTGCTTGCTATCATTCTAAAATGGAGGGTTTGGGCTGAATGAACATGGCCCGACCCCTCTGCAACCTTTAAGGTTTTGGAACCTTGGATCGACGGTGACGTAATAGTGGCATGGCAATGTGGCAACGGCAACGAAGACGACGAATAGAGGTCATGCTTCCCGCGACCTCCATGAACCCAGTTGCCAGTCGAGCGACGTCTGACCTGCCTACCCACGCGCTGCCCGGCGTGCTCCCCTGCTGAAACCGTGGCCAGCTCGGCCCGCCGAAACCCTTCCCGTGCACCCCGCGCACTGCCAGCATGCCGTGCGCCTGCCGGGTGGCCTCTCGATGTCTAGGCCTCCTGTCTGGCGCCCCCAGGTGCCCTCCCGACCCCTGCCCGATGCCCTAGCCACCTGTCTGTAGCCCCCCCGGCACCCAGGTCTCCTTCCTTACACCCCCTGAGGCCCATGCCACCTGCTCAGAACCCTGGCCGCCTACCAAGCACCCCCAGGTGCCTAGGCCACCTACCCAGCACCCTGCACGGTGCACCCCGATCCCTTCCCGGTACACCTGCGGCCTGCCCGCGCCCTGCGCGGCCTGTCGTTGGCCTATCGGGTCGAGTCGTCCGAGCCGTTCCCCTCACGGTGCCGGTCGGACCTCCCGCTGGCCTTCAGGCCGAGTCTCCCACGTGGAGAATTTGGCCTGAATTTTCCACGCAGTCCGTTGGGCCAGGCCCAGCAAACTGGGCCAAACTTAGCAGCATTAACCACCCAACGGCCTGGGTCGACTCAGACTGGGTCAACCCAGACTGGGTTTGGCCGAGTCGGTCCGACCGGGTCAGACCGGACCTGGGCCCACTTTTGACCCTTTGCTTACTTTTGCCATATCTTTGGCGTGGGATGTCCATTTGATGAACCATTAGAGGCTTCAGTAATCTCTTTGAAAAACGATCCCTTTGAAAATACTCCAAGGGAGTTTAGCGTATAGTTGAGATATGGTCGGGTTGGTTCGTACATGAAACCAACCGGGCCCCTAGGACTAAAAGGTTAATAACTCATAGACCGGGCGTCCGATTGACGTGACGTCTGTTGCATTGAGACCCCTATGATGTGGTGACCTTCGAGATACTTATTCATGGGACATCATGACACTTGTAGTATCGGATTGTAGCTCATGGAGCGGACCCACCTAGAGATGAGCGAGCAGACTACGGATACCTAGTTGTTGGCTGAGACATGATGGCTGCTTGTCTGATTTGTTTTGGAGTGACATGACTAGCCTAGTGGGAAGTGCTATTGTGTGAGGTGGCAGAACCATGGCAGAGGAGCGCTACTCTGTGAGGCATCAGAACCATTGTACTCGACAAGAGGAGTACCTCTATAGGCTATTAGGGGGAGCGCTACTGTGTGAGGTGGTAGACCCATGGCGGGGAGCGCTGTTGTGTGAGGTGGTAGACCCACGGTAATCGTCAGGATGAGTACCTCTGCTGTCTAAGGTTAGTGATTAGCAACTCGAAGTCAGGAAATTCCCACTGTACTCTACAGAGGGGGTGTTTTCTAGCAGCCATGGTTTCGATAATGAAAATCCTGGTTTGAGCTGAGTCAATGACCTCTGTGTTTTTCTTCATTATTGAGATGAGTAATTTGACATCTTAGGTATATGTATGGTCATATACCTATGTAATGGTTATCCATTGATTTTTTCCTTTTTGGTTTATTCTTGTTGGATTTTGTGAGACCTTGAGGGTCTCGGGGTCCCTACTGAGTATCGTTATACTCACCCCTACACGGGAGTTGCTCGTACCACGTTGTGTTGGATGTAGACAAAGAACAATGTTGACAGAGGCCGAGAGCAAGGAAAAACTATACAGTACCCAGAGGTGGACTACTTGGGGAGACGGTACACGGAGGAACCAATAGACGTGGAGTGCAGGGGTGGACATCTGTACCTACCCTTCATGTAGGAATCCTGGATGACGAAGCTTGGGAAGCTTCTACATTTCAGCTAGTTGTACTTGTTTTTCCGTTGTACTTTCCTACTGGGCTTGTATTTTGGCCTCCTTTACTTTCAATACACTTGTTATACAGTTTCTTCTACATAGTTTTTTCTTCCACTTGCACTCTGGTTTTGTGATTTTATTTTTTATAATGGCAATGCCTTACCAGTTTTAGGGTATTACACCTTTGGTGCTAGTCACTAGCACATGGCCTATAGAAGGTGGGCTTGGCATAGTCACGATGTGGGCCCTGGGGGACGGGTAGTGAAAAATTGGTATTGGAGGACGTCGGTTCTACCGCATAACTTCAGATTCTGATATTTTCTTTTTTGTGAAGAAATAGTGTTAAGGGTACTAAGTGTGGTTTTTAGTTTAGGGAGTCTAGTGTTGGTGCGGGCTGCCGAAATATCCATACAATAGGACCCTGACTTCTGATTTCCATCTCAGTGCATGAAAACACTGATTGTGTGTGTGTTTTACAAATTTTTTCTTTAAGTCAGCTCAAACCAGGTCAGCTCACCAGGTAGAGTCTTTTGACCGTGTCTTATATATTTTCTTTCAGGATTCCTCCCCATGGATGACCAGCTAGATCCCTGAGAGTTGTACGTACTGACAGCCCGCCGAGAGACAAGGCCTTAGTATAGGGCCCTCTTCCAGTTGAGGCACCAACGGTACTACTCCCTGTTGGGCCACCGATGCCACTGTCCCCAAAAACAGACGATGCACACCGCTTGAGCACGTTGCATGAGTTCCAGCGCCAGAGGCCACCCAGGTTCCTTGGAGAGAAGGAACTACATGTGGATTAGAATTTGCTGGAGGCTATGGTGAGAGTCTTGAGGCTAGTAAGAACACCAGCGGACTTCATAGTGATCCTTGCTGCCAGCCTCCTGCAGGCAGTAGAGGCAGATGGTAGAGCCTAATACTTCAGGTCCATGATGAGGCAACGCCACTATGGGCAGGATTTGAGGGCATGTTCTGAGCGGAGTTTGTACCAGCCACTCTTTGAGCAGTGTAGATACAGGAGCTACTACATCTACAACTGGGTAGCATGACAGTGGCACATTACTCATTTTGGTTCACCGACCTCTCGCGGTACTCCCCAGATATGGTACCAGACCCTTTCTTTAGGGAATAGACCTTTGAGTAGGGACTCAAGTGAGAGATCAGAGCTTCATTTATCTCTCACATCATTATGACACAGACGGGGTTGTTGGATTGAGCCCTCCTAGTGAAGAGTTTCTTTGCTGAGCAGTCTCCAACAGTGAGACCCACCACTAGCTGACATGTAGTGGAGTCTTATGTAGCTAGCAGTAGACATATGATGTAGAGGTCCAAGAGGACCAGAACTAAAGGTGGTCGACTGAACGACTCAGGATCAGTAGTGAGGGGCACCCAGAGTGGAGACAGAGCCCGACTTTTTAGGTAGTGTTACTCATGTGGCGGCCAGGGTCACATGGCTCATGGTTGTCCGACCAGCTGCACAGACAATTACTAGTCAGTTGAGGGACCTCCTAGGCAGAGGCAGAGGTTCGATCGAGGCGGTCTGAAGGGTGGAGGTGGACATGGTAGAGGATTTTTCCATGCAGCTGGCAGTGGACGATGTTATGAGTTGTTTCCACCACCACCACTAAGAGGTCCACCCCGACCACATCGAGTGGATGGATAGGGTAGAGCACAACATCAGGCAGCTGAGGCCTATGATCTCGGTTCTTCGGAAGATATTCGAGGTACGATCTGTGTCTAACCCACCATAGCTAGAGTTCTAATAGACACAGGTTCTAGTCACTCTTTCATTTCCACTTCCCTTGTTCGGAGCTTAGAGATTTCAAAGGAGCCGTTTGTTCGATTCATAAGGCTAGAGACTCCTACGGGAGCTGATTCGGTGATCACGCACTGGTGCCGGCAGTGCGGGCTTACTCTAGGAGGCGAGAGCTTCAGCTGGGATCTTATAGTAGCAGCATCGAGGCCTTAGGACATCATCTTGGGTATAGACAGGTTATCTATAGTCCATGCTCAGATTGACAGTATCAGGCACAAAGTGCGGTGTGTCCGCAAGGATGGGACCATGTTTACCTTCATCGGAGAGAAGGGAACCATTGCAGCATAGGACGGACTCACTTAGAGGAGGATACAACCGATCACTCATCAGTTAGCTTGCCTTACCCTCGGAGCAGTAGATGTGGAGAGTCCGACTTACCCAGTAGTGGTGGACCAGTACATGAATGTTTTCCCTAAAAATGTTCTAGGACTCCCTCCTCATAGAGAGGTGGACATCTACATTGACTTGTACCGCGAGACAACACCGATATCTACTCCCGCATATCAGATGGCTCCCGCTGAGCATCAAGAGCTGGGGGTACAGCTGGAGGTCTTGCAGGAGAAGGGATTTATCCGACCCAGTGTTTCACCATGGGTATCTCTGATTTTGTTTGCCAAGAAGTCGAATGGGTTCTTGCGACTCTTTGTCAACTACAATCACCTGAATTAGGTGACCGTGAAGAACAAGTACCCACTCCCAAGGATAGACGACCTCGTTGATAAGCTCAAGTGAGCATGATGGTTCATGAAGATAGACCTCAGATCAGGCTATCACCAGCTCAGAGTTAGATATGAGGATGTGTAGAAGATGTATTTCAGGTGTCGGTACGACCACTATGAGTTCTTGGATATGCCCTTCGGTGTAACCAATGCTCCAACAGTGTTCATGAGTCTCATTAATAGTTTCTACCTGCCATACCTGGATCTATTTGTCGTAGTCTTCATCGAAGACATACTGATTTACCTGACTACTGAGGAGGAGCATGCGTATGATTTGTGGGTGGTACTGGATACACTCTGAGAGAACCATCTTTATGGTAAACTCTCAAAGTGACAGTTTTGGATTCAAGAGGTTAACTTCTTAGGACACGTAATCTAGGAGGCTGGAGTTGCAGTGGATCCAGCGAAGACTGAGGAAGTACTTTCTTGAGAGCCACCAAGGAGTGTGATGGAGGTACGGAGATTCCTGGGATTGGATGGGTACTATCGGAGATTGTTTCTAGACCTCTCCAGAGTTGCAGCGCCACTATCAGTCTTGATGAAGAAGGGGAAACCCTTCATGTGGTCAGAGAGGTGCCATCAGAGATTTCAAGAGCTCAGGAGGAGTCTAACTAGCACCCCCATCTTGAAGCTTCCAGAGGAAGGCATAGGGTATATAGTCTACTATGACACATTAGGGTCTAGACTCGGGTGTGTCTTGATGCAGGAGCGAGCTATGATCATGTATGGTTCTTGGAAGTTGAGACATCATGAGAAAAACTATGCTACCCATGACCTGGAGTTAGCAGTAGTGGTCATAGACTTGAAGATGTGGCGGTACTATCTTATGGTCGAACGTTTTACTATGTGCTCTGATCACAAGAGTCTCAGGTACATCTTATCTTAGAAGGACATGAACCAGAGATAGTGGCGGTGGCTTGAGTTCCTCCAGGACTATGACTTCGAGATAGTCTATAATCCTAGGAAGGGGAACATAGTAGCAGATGCGCTCAGTAGGAGATCAGGCATTCAACTGTTAGGTTAGGCGATGGAGCAGTTGGTCACGTTGTAGATATCTTTTGGGGATAGGGATGGAGCAGGCTATCTACAGTCTCTTACAGTCATGCCCCTACTTCTTCAGCGAGCCAGGTAGGCGCAACTTGGGGATGCTGACTGTGAGACGCGACGTGCTCAGATATCCACAGGGCATGCACATGATGAATTTTCTTAAGATGGAGATCTTGTCGTCCTCTTCAGAGGGTGTACCATGGTACCAGTTTCAATACAAGTGGAGGTGTTGAGGGAGTTCAATGCTTCCCCTCTAGCGGCACATCCTGGAGTGGAAAAGATGTATTCGGACCATTGACGACAGCAATGGTGTCTAGGTATGAAGAAGGCTATAGAAGTGTTTGTCTCACATTGCCTCACTTGTCAGCAAGTGAAGGCAGAGCACCAGGTACCATCAGGCTTGGTTCATCCCTTTGAGGTCCCGGAGTGGAAGTGGGATGAGATATCCATATACTTTTTGATGGGTCTTCCACGTACATCCAGGGGTCACAACTCGATATGGGTGATCATGGACCGACTCACCAAGTCAGCCCACTTCCTACCGATTAGAGACCAGTGCTCAGTTGAGAGCTTGTGACGCCTCTATTTGCAGAAGATAGTGCGTTTACATGGATTAATTTCTTCTATTGTCTCCGACTATGATTCATGCTATACTTTCCAGCTATGGAAGGGGTTGCAGGAAGCTTTTGGGACATAGCTTCGCTTGATCACCTCCTTCCATCCTTAGACTGAAGGTCAGACCGAGAGGACCATCCAGACCCTCGAGGACATGCTCCGTACATGTGTCCTTGACTTTGGTCACAGTTGGGAGGATCACTTACCCTTGGCGGAGTTTGCATACAACAATAGCTACCACTCCACCATCGGGATGGCCCCTTACAAGGCCTCGTACGACCAACCTTGCAGATCGCCACTATATTGGAAAGACCTAGGGGAGTTAGCACTAGTGGGACCAGAGATGATACGAGCTACCATGGAGAAGGTACAGATCATTCATGAGTGAATGAAGACTACACAAAGCAGACAGAAGTCCTATGATGATATGGGAAAAAGACCACTAGAGTTTGAGTATGGCGACCACGTCTTCCTACGGGTCTCACCTCGACGAGGACTGCAGAGATTTGGCCGAGGTGGCATGTTATCTCTGCATTTCATTGGGCTGTTCCAGGTCCTCAACAGAGTAGGTGAGGTGGATTACTTCTAGGCCCTTCTACCTCATTTTCATTGGGTGCACAGAGTCTTCCACGTATCTCAGCTGAGGAGATAAGTGCACAACCCATCCCACATCATTGACCACGTGGAGCTGGACATAGATGAAGGGGATACTTTCATGGGGGTCCTAGTGGAGATTGAGGATCGATAGGAGCAGGTCCTATGTGGAAGGTTGATTCCTCTGGTGCACGTTCGCTGGCAGCACGAGAACCTCCAGGAGAGCACATGGAAGCGAGAGGCTCAAATGTGTACTCAGTACCCCTTTTTGTTTCCCTAGTGTGAGTTGTAGCTTTACAGGGATGTAAATCCTTGAGGTAGGGGTAATGTAAAGACCTAGAAATTTCAAGGAATATTTTTTTCTTAAATTATTTAGATTTTTACAAGTCTGTAGTTTCTGACGGCACCTGATTCTGAGGCCCGGTGTGCCCAGAATCAATTTCTGAAATTTTGTTCGGGTACGTTTAGTTTACGTATGTGGGGGTTTTTATAACTTTTGAACGGGTGCTCGGAATGGAAATATGAGGGCACCGTTGAACACGCAGTGCTAGTTTTCTCTTAAGAAGGCTTTCACCTCAATGATAGATGTTCGGGTATGAGATTTGGTTTTTGGGTTTCACGTGGATTAATAAAATAAAATAAGTAAAAAATTATTTTATTTGAACTCACACCATGTGGTAATGTTTGTTAAAAGATCCACATGTGGCTTAACCCCCACTTTTATGGTGAGGGAGAGGAAACCTCACAACCCTCTCATTAAATACTGTGTGTCAATATAAAATTAAAGATATCAATTAATTTTATGTGACAACATAAAATTAATTTATGTCAATTATTTTTATGTTTCAACCTGAAATTAAATGTTGTGTGTCAACATAAAATTAAATCTATCAATTAATATTATGTGTCAACATAAAATTAATTGCTGCCAATTAATTTTATGTGCCAACGCTTTTAATTCGCTTGACCCCCCCCCCCTTTTAATTTTTTAACCACATCATTGGAATTTAGGAAGGCTCCTAATAAATTAACCGTCATAAATTCCAAAATGGTTATATACCTCCCCCCCTCTCTTATATATTGGGAGCTTGGTAGGAGGTTTTGGGACGGCTTCACCAAGCGATGAAGTGCTGGTAAAGTGATGCAATGCCCAAAACTTGGAGGATTATGCTTCCTCCGATGAAGAATGTAAAGATGCCGGTGATGAAAAATTCTTCCTTAGCTTCTTCCTCGGAACCCCCTTCTGACATGGGATCTCTTCAATGACCCTTATTCCTTCCTCTTCGCCGTCAATGGACCGATGCACGACCTCGAAAGTGGAATCATACGAAAAATGAAAAAAACATCATCTTCCCCCGTGATGAACCAATGCCCATTGATTAAAAAGGTAAAGGTGTGTTTTAAGTTATTTAACGCTTCATCATTTCCTGTTAAATCAACATATTGTGCCACTTTCTATCATTCTAACGTGGAGGGTTCGGGCCGCATGATCATGGCCCCGACCCCTTCGCAACCGTTATGGTTTCAGAACCTTGGATCGACGACAATGTAATAGTGGTATGGAAATGTGGAGATGTCTACGATGATGAAGAATAGAGTTCACGCTTCCCACGACCTCCGCGAACCCTACCGCCTGTCGGGTGGCGCCCGACCCGCCTACCCGCGCGCTACCCGACGTGTGCCCCATCCAAAATCGCGGCCAGCCCTGCCCGCATGCCCAACGTGCTGCTGGCAAGCCCCATGCCTACCCGGAGCCCATGCCTCCGGATCGGCACCCCCTGGTGCCCAGGATGCCTGCCCGGCCCCTGCCCGTCACCCCGACCGCTTGCTCGGCGCCCCCCGGTTCTTAGGCCACCAGCTCGGCGCCTGTCAGCACCCTCCCCGGTGCGCCCCGCATCATTCCTGGTCCACCCGTGGTCTGCCCGCACCCCGCATGTCCCGCCATTGGCCTCTTTGGCTGAGCCGTCCGAGACGCGCCCCTCACAGCGCCGGCCGGACCTGCCACTGGCCTTCGGGCCAAGTCGCCCATGTGGAGACTTCAGCCCGAATTGTCCACGCAGTCTGCTGGGCCGGGCCAAGAGGACTAGACCAAACCTAGCGGGATGAACCGCCCAATGGGCCGGGTCAACCTAGACTGAGTAGGGTTGAGTCGGTCCGACCGGGTCGGACCGGACCCAGGCCCACTTTTGACCCTTTTCTTACATTGGCAATATCTTTGGCACCAAACGTCCATTTGACGAATAGTCCCCGGTGCTGGTAATCTATTTTAGAAACGATCCCTTTTCAAAATACCCCATGGGAGTTCGGGGTATAGTTGAGATATGGTCGGGTTGGTTCGTACACAAATCCAACCGGGCCATAGGGCTAAAAGGCTAATAACTCACAGACATGGCGTTCTATTGAAGCACCTTATGTTGCGTTGAGACCCCTATGACGTGGCAGACCTTCGAGATAATTCTTTGGGGGACTTCGTGTCACTTGGAGTACCAGCTTGCAGATCGTCGATTGGACCCTCCCGGATATGAGGGAGCAGACTACGGAGACCTAGTAGCTAGCTGAGACATGATTACTGCTTGTCCAATTCGTTTTAGAGTGACTTGACTAGCCTAGTGGGGAGCACTACTGTGTGAGGCGACAGACCCCTGGTAGAGGAGAACTACTGTGTGAGGCGGAAGACCCTAGGTACTCAACTGGAGGAGTACCCTTGTAGGCTATTTGGAGGATCCCTACTGTGTGAGGTGGCAGACCAATGGTGGGGAGTGCTACTATGTGAGACGGTAGAACCGCGGTACTCGACATGAAGAGTACCTCAGAAGTCTAAGGTTAGTGAGTATCACCTCGGAGTCGCGACATGCCCACTGTACTCGACAAAGGATGAGTTCTCCAACATCCATGGTTTCGATAATGAAAATCCTGGTTTGAGCTGAGTCAATGACCTTTGGGTTTTTCCTCATGATTGAGATGGGTTATTTGACAACTTAGGTATATGTATTGGCATATACATAAGTAATGGTTATCCGTTGATTTTATTCTTTGTGGATTATTCTTGTTGGATTTTATGGGACCTTGAGGGTCTCAGGGTCCCTATTGAGGATCGTTAGACTCACCCCTGCACGGGCTTTGGCCACACCACATTGTGATGGATGCAGACAACAGACAGTTTTGACGGAGTCTGAGAGTGAGCCAAGACTGGACGGTACCCAGAGGTGGACTACTCGGCGAGATGGTACATGGAGCAGAACGATAGACGTGGAGTGCTGAGGTGGAAATTTGTACCTACCCTTCAATTAGAAATCTCGGACGAAGACCCTGGAGCTACTTATACATTTCAGCTATTTGTACTTGGTTTTCTGGTGTACTTGTTTTTCTGTTGTACTTGTTTTTCTGTTGTACATTCCTACTGCGCTTGTATTCTGGCCCCCTTTACATTCAGTACAGTTTTTATAAAGTTTCTTCTACTTAGTTTTTTCTTCTGGTTTTACTCTGGTAGTGTGAGTTTACATTTTATAAAGGCAATGCCTTCCCAGTTTTAGGGGATTACGCCTTCGGTGCTAGTCGCTAGCCCCAGGCCTATGGAAGGCGGGCTTGGGGTAGTCACGATGCGTGCCCTGGGGGACGAGTCGTGACATTCAAGTATTATTAACATTTTCCACTCTTTAGAACTCAAAAAATTTAAGAAAATGTTTTTTTATAAAACCCAAATTTATTTCTATCTTTAGTTGGATAGATTTTTTCTAATAAAAACCTCATTTTATTGAAATGTTATCAATATTGTTTTTAAAACGATGTTGTAAATTCATTTTTACCCATTTTTCTCCTACCATTTTTTTAAACAAAATCTTCTTGTCACTTTCCTGATATGGAATTGTTCAAAATATTTTACAATGAAAAATTAATGGTCTTTTACCTAGTATGGAAATAAAAAATTTAATATAAATCATTTCTTTGAATCATTGTTCACTGTTTTAAAATAATAAATTATAACAAATTTTTTTTCAAAAGTTATTTTCAATGAAAATATTTTTTGAATGTTTTCTCATAATAAGAATATTTTCCTCAATAATGGTTTTAAAATATCATTTTATCGTATTTCTTTTCATCATAGAAATAAACCATTTATTTTCACTCTATTGGGTATTGTTGTATAGATACAATCCTTTTTCTTCTTCTCGATTGTTTATTATCGATTGGTCAAAGGATAATATTCAGATTCACTTCCATGAATCATTTTTATTCCCCTTGAAATATTTTATCTCCAGTGATCATTGAAGATTCAATTTCCCAACAATTATCTATTTCATTTATCATAGAAATTAATATTTCTGAAACCGTATACCATTCGAAATTTGGTGTCTACTTTTAAAATTATTTGGTTATTTTGGGGAATTTTTATAATTATTTATTCTTTATTCAATACAAATATTTTATAAGCAAATAATTTATTTTTAATATTTTATATGAGGAATTATTTGGACTAGGACTGATGATTGGAGCCCATACTTTATATATCACTTCATTGCATTTATAGGTTATCAGGAGACAAATAAGTTGCCCCAATTAAATGGGTTTCTATAAGTCTCTTTAAAACATCATTTTAAAGGTCATGATGGTATTGATTTTTATGTGCCTTATAAATGAAATACATTAAGAAAGAAATACCCTCATTTAGTTACAATTATTATTCATTGAAGATATTTTTCATTGACATATCTATGGATACTTTTCATTTTAGTTCATAGATTGAATGGAATGTGTTTTAGTTTCATAACCTTCTGTACATAATTTTCCTTATCTAGTTATTTGAATTACATATATTTTTTGTTTTTAACATTACAAATTGTTTACACACTTCCATTAATTTTATTAATTACATGCAATATGTGTTTAGTTATTTACTTTCCCATATAGACTGATCTCATTGATTCATTATTGCTTCCACTATATTTTTCCCTTACTAAGTGTTTTAGCTCAACCTTTTCATATTTCATTCACCAAGATTCCAAGATTGGTACTTTGGATGATATGTGGGTATTTACCTGATATATTAGAGTTACCATTGAGGTTATTTATTTTGGAAAATTTTATGTTGAAATTAGTATATTATTTTATAATAAAAGACATATGTATGTATCTGGTTACCAATAATACTATACTCTCATTACGTAGAGATTTAATTCCTTGTAATCATGTCAATGTAATAGTTGGAGACATGGGATTTGGGATATATGGGATCATTTCTTTATGGTAATTCCCATGTCACTTGAAAATATTTTGTTATGAATATAAATATTTAATGTTAGATTTTTTGTGGAAATCAATTTAACTTACATATTTCTATAAAATATCCCAATTGTATACAAAATTTCTCTCAAACATCATTCCAATATAGAATATTACTCTCTAGGGTCCAATTATATCCCATATAATTTATTCATCTACTGAAATAACATACATCAATCATAGTCATAAGTGATTCCTTCTAGTTATTCATTAAAAGTCATTATTAAAGGGATGCAGTCTACATTTTGGAATCCAAAACCATCAGATAAACCCTGTAGGGTCTCTGATGTACCACTATACAAAGTATTATAAATGATACATATCTGTAATATTTGGAAAGACTCCCTTAAATTACAATCATTTATATATGAGAATAGACATTTTCAACTAAAAGTTGTTTGATTTTTGACATTATAATGTTTTCCTTTAGTTTTTTGAATACACAAATAGTACCTATAAACATTATAAATTCTTGAAAATGAATAAGGTATCATGTGTTATTATTTTATATCTAATTAAAATATTTATTCATTTCACGTTTATAATATATATATTCATCAAATCTTACTAAAATGTTTTCCTAAATCATTGAAATATGGGATATAGATTATCATGTTTCCACTTCATTCTTTTCTTCACTAAATCCTCTTACCTAAATTGGACCATATTGAATTCTAATTATATTTTATACATCAAATTTTTTCATTAATCTCTATAGTTTTGACTAATTATTTATAGAAGAACCACCCTGAACACTTTTTTGTTTAGTATCCAGATAATTGGAAATAGGTTATTTTTTAGAATCCTCATCATTCTAAATATAGGGAATAACCAGTATGTCCAATACAACATTTTTATTTTTTTTCATACTACCATATCTGGTATATTTTCCATGATCTTGACAAAAATAAAATAAATCAATTTATGTTTACTCTTATTCATACAACTATTGAATATTCCACATGAAAAGTATCCCATGTGGATCCTTTGATAATATTTTTCTTCAATGTTTGCAATATATTCATTTTAAATCACCGTGAAATAAGGACTACCAATAACATTTCTGTGTTTCACAACTGAATGTATTTAATTAAAAATTTCAAATGATGTCTTGTTTAACATAGGTCATAGTAGGAATATTTTTTTTATATTTAGAACTATGCATAATGATACCCTTCAGATTATTTTCTTGATTTTATGTATAGAAATCATTATTCTCACAATCACAACTAATATGTAGTAATTTCTCCATACCAAACCATTCTGTAGGGGAGTATGGAGTACAATGTATTGTATCATGATTCAATGTTCCACAAGATATATTTTATAAGAATTATAAATATATTTTCATCCATTAGTAGATATTATAATTTTGAACTAGACCCCATATTATTTATTCCCTATATTTTTAAAATTGTAAAAATATCTACTACACTATAGTTATCTTTTAAGATCAAAAAATTATTTTTCTAGGTGAAAAATAAATGGCGGTTGAGAAGACTTCTACATAGGATATGATGAAGCCATCAAAAACAAATGCTTCTTATGACAATGAAATAGAGGATAGTGCGGGTTCTGATAAAACTGATTCTGAGACACTACTAGAAAGGCTTCAAGTTCTTGCGAACAGGGAAAGTTCTAGCAGAGGGAGACCAAGAGGTCGGGGAAGAGGACGTGAAAGAACGGAGCTGATTGCTCTTAAAGAAGAAAAACAAAGGCTAACTGAGCGTCTGCTGAAAAAGGTTAAGAATTAGTCCTTGTTTTGGGGTTCTCTTTATTTCTTATACTCTTTCCTTACTTTCTTCTTTCTCTTTCTTTTAATAAAGGATGCCTTTCCTTTTTCTAAAAAAAGGATTCAAAAAGATAAACTCTCTCCCCTCTCTCTACCTAAGATAAATTTGTCAAAAAAAATTCTATGAGATTTTACTCAAATTTATTTTTCCAGGATTATAATATTTTATAAAACCAAAATAATTTACAACATATTTATTAGAGAATTTATTTAATTCCTTCAATTGATAGAAATGCATGCAACACCAGGTTTAAATGAAACAAGACACTCTATTAAAATATTATTTAAACATTCCTTTATAACCTAGCCATAAAATTAGATAGTATGAATTTACTATATAATTTATGAAAATTATTTATTATAAGCATTTAAATTTTTTACCTATTGATTAAAAATATAAATAAGAAACATATGGGGGAAAAATAAATGTTTTCAGAATATGCATATTTTTCAATAAAAGGCATTTTAATTTCCCTTTGGAAAAATGATTTGAAATTAAATTTTAACACTTTAAGAAAATTTATTTGAGAAAATAATATTAATTTAAAAAATATTAAGATCAAAATTTTATTACGTTGAATTTTTTTAATTTTCCTGAAATGTTTCATTTTTGATGAATAATGAAGAATAAATAATTTTAATTGACAACTACCTTTTTGTTAAAATATTTTATAATAGAAAATTATATTTATAATTATATTAAAAGTAAAATTTGTGCAAAATTATATCATGCTAAAAAAATTGGTAATTGAAATATTTTCATTTTAATTATAAATATAAACACATAGTAATATTTTAATCATTTTTTAATTGAAAATCCACCATCCTTTCGCATATGTGAATATAATATTAATTTAAAATTTTCATTTTTTTGTATGTAATTTGGAGAAACAAATTCCACATTTAAAATCATAATAATTTAAGTTATATAAAATGTTCGACTAAATTATTAACCTAAATGAATAGTGAAAATAATAGTAATTAATAATCTTAGTTAAGGTAAAAATTCATTTACCGGGGGTTAAAATAAGAAGTTAAGTGTTGAAAACGACATATGAACTTGTAAAAGTAGTTTTTATAGACATATTTCCAGCACATATTTCCCAATATCTAATATATGGTTATTTAGAATCTTTTTTTCATGTGAATGACATTATCATTTGACATTATTTTGGGAAATTTTAAAGATATTTCCCTGGATACCCCCTCCCCCCACTAATAAAAGGTCACTCCCCACTCAATTATTCACATATCCCAAGACAATTATCACAAAAAACACGTCCAATGTCTCTACATAACATCCTTATTCACATTATATATCTTATTCTCCTCACAAAAGTCCATCCTAAGGGTCCTTCAAAGGATATCCAAAGGAGGTTTCTCTTAGAGAAGGTAATTATCTTATCAAATTTCTTTCATATTCTTTATTATTTTCCCCTATAAATTATTTTTAAAAACAAAAAAATATAATAAAACAATTTATAACATATACTAATATGTTATTAAATTAATGTAATTATATATATCCTTATATGATTCCATAAAATAGGAACAAAATAATCTATCGTATGTACGACGGACTGTCACCTCACGAACCGATGTAACTCGTTTCTCATCAACATCTCTCATGATTGGATATAATGATGTTATTATATTTTATATATATTATATATGATATTATTTAAATGTTTATAATTATAATATCACATATAATTTCTTACACTACATTTCATTTAAAATATGATAGCGTCGTTGGTGAGTATGAAGAACTACCACATCACGAAGAGATTTGAATCATTTTTTACATATTCATTACATGGAATGTAATAAGGATAAAACTGATGATTATATTTTATATATAAGAGATTATATTGATTCTATAAAGTTAATATATCAACCAATTTCTTAACCCTTAACCAATTAGAGAATAATATCACCGCTCGTGCATAGGTATGACGTACTGTCTCCATGAAGTGATGTGATTCATTTTCTATGTCCAATATTTAATAGTTTTTATAATACTATATATAAATTCTAAATATCATATTTATACAGTTATTATCACTCTTTAGAGGATTTATTCAAATCATATGTATAATACATAGAACTTTATTTTCAAAAAACACTTGAGAAAACTAGGAAATTAACCCCCAGAAATTGAAAATAATGTTGTATTATTGAAAAAAATGTGGTAAAATATTATAATAGGAGAAAATATTTTATTAAAGAAATGATTTTGGATTTTTTATAATTTATTAAAATTCTTAAAATAATTATATGGGTGGTAAAATAATTTTCAAATAAAGGAACATGTGAGGTTAGGTGATTCTTAACTAAATTTCAATTTGTTGGGTTAAAGTTCTACTTCAATGATTATGTCATGAATATAGTATGAAACTAATGAAATTTTAATATTTTATTTACTATTTACATCTATTTTATTTGAATTTAAATTTGATACACATAATCAATTTTGTTTATAATCCCCACATTACAGATATGATCCTTATAAAGGAGTTCATCTAAATTTCCCTTAATTGATGCATATTTTATTATAGTTAACCTAATTTCTTATATTTTGTAAACATTATTTCTCTTATACATGTAATATAGTGATTAATAACAATTCATTGTATTTTATGTTTCTATTATTTCATTCATTATAATTTGACATTAATTATACCATGTGGTAATAATATCATAACTCAATTTATTTTCAGTGAATTATATTACTTCTTCATTTTGTAATGATATTATAAGACTATGTGTATAATGAATTTTTATTATATTATATTTTATTCTCACTAATATTATGTATATTTATATTTGATACTCATAATCAATAAATTTAATAATTCTCACATAAACATTATGATCATTTTATGGATTTCATTTCAATTCCCATTTTATTTTCTAAATTTGTTTAATATGCACCTGCCCAATTTTATATGGTGTATATAGAACCCCTTTGATGTATTTAATATGAATAAGTATTAATTAATTATTTTTAATGGTTAAATTCATGGTTAACATATTCTTGTATGAGGAATATTAGTATATCATAACCCGTATCACATTTTACATATGGTGTTTACAATGAAAGTTATTTGATTAACTGATGACATGTTAATTAATTTGCATACTTTACCCATTTTGGATATTTAATTATATTTAATATTGATTCATGAATTAAATTGATTAATCAATATATTAAAAAATTATTTGTACTTACAGTTATGAGTCATGACTATAAATATATAACCTATCGATGCATCTCTAGTTCTTATGAGAAAAATCCATAGGCTAAATTAAATAGGGTTTTACATGTAGTTTTAAACCATCATATAAAAGGTCTTGATGTTTGAGGTATAATTTTATTGATATGTGATATCAAATAGATAATCATATCATTTATTAAGAAAAAAATTATTATTTTCCATGACATTTTCACAATGATATTATCTCTTTATTCGTATTATTTTCAAATTAATTGATTAAATGGAATTGTTTTTATCTTATTTATATTTCCATATTGATTGTGATTTACCATTCACTGATAGAAAATTTATATAAATGTAATGTGTATTTATTTATTTTCCATTTTGTGTTTATTATTTCTATTGATTATTGATAGCTTCCACTATACATGAACCTTACTGAGCATTCGAGATCTTCATTTTTTGTTTCCTTTTTACAAGAT
Source organism: Viscum album (assembly GCA_963277665.1). Taxonomy (NCBI): domain Eukaryota; kingdom Viridiplantae; phylum Streptophyta; class Magnoliopsida; order Santalales; family Viscaceae; genus Viscum; species Viscum album. The sequence goes on from OY728128.1 coordinate 530,932,405, forward strand.
ATAATGAAAAATTATAGGAATGAGTTTTCAAGGATTAAATAAATTTTATGATTTGTGTTTTATTTTCTATTAACAATGTATAATGGGTATCATATATATATTTTTTTCACAAATAATGTTAAACTAATCTTTCAATCAGGATTTAGACCTCTATAACTAAGCAATGCAATAATGTATGATACTAGCTCTAGGATACACAGGTTGGTGTCCTTATAGATTTTATTAGAGAAATTTTAGTAGAATAATTAGGAACTAGATTAATGAATTCATAGATTATGGAACATTAACCCGTGATATACATTGGGGATAAGTATAGAAGAACATCCCAATGTTTTGTTAAGGGAGAGTTTATGTGGGGTTTTCCCATAAATATATCCCTTTAGGGATACTAAAATTGGATGTGGTTATGGAATATATGTACCTAGAAGTATTAAATTGGAAAAGGGAATAATGGTTTGACCCCATTTCCACCTAGTGCATGATAATAGGCCTTAATATGCAATTTTTTTAACAATTCATAAAATTTAATTAAATTAAAGTGTTACATCATATTTATAATTATAAATTATCATGTAAAATTATTAACTTTATTTTCTAATACATAGTATGTAATTGTGTTGAAAAGGGTCCTGGAAGTAAGAATTATAACAATACTTATAACCCATGTATATATTTCTTTAACGAGGACTTGAATATAGCAAGAATTAGTACTTATAAAATTGTGGTTATTTTAGGGTAGCTTAATAAGGTTTTAATGAATGACCTTGCATAGATAGAGAAACATATTACTTAGGTAAATTATTCTATGTCAGACTACTTTTTGAGAAAAAATCACCCATCATTATGGGGGAAAACTATTCCAAATGAATATGAGAAATGGATTATGTCTTGAGATATGATAATTATGGCCTTGAGATGTAGTTAAAAGTAAATGTGTCCACTTGTAGTGGATTTTATCAAATGTGATGTTAATAAATGGTGTTTCATTATCCTAAAATCTTTGGAGGAAGAAGAAATATAACTAATAAAATGAAATACTTTTAAGGAGACAATAATTGAAAAATAATTCCATCAAGAGAAACAAACTGCAATGAATATGAAGATCCTTTGATTTATGTAAATGGAAAAAATAAGGTGTTCTATATTTTTATTGTTCCTGTAAAAGGTTATCTATGTATTGTAATTTTTAAATATGCATTTTAGAGTTAAAAATTAATCATTTAATTATAGGATTAATCCAAGTATCCAAATGATGCTCTTATCTCAATCATTTTTCTTCATGTGATGAAATATTTTAATCTTCCAAGAATAAAAAGAAATATTTAACAAGATATTAAATTTTAATGGGAAATAAAGATAAGAACAGTTCATCTAATCACCTTGAAAAAGGGAATTCATCGATGAAGAAGTGAACAAAGAAATTTCAACCTTGTGAGAACTATGGGAAGAAACTACCTTGGATATACCAAAATTGAATGGTATTATGTTATAAACATTGGGATAAAGGATATATGTCCCATTAATTAAAGTGGAAGATAAAAATAAATGATTTGATGTGATTCAGTTGTAAAGTAGTGGGATATTCTTCATATGAATGTCCCATGAATCAATGGAATCCATTGTAGAAGTTGAATAAGGGAGAAGTCCAAGATTATGTGGTCTCTACAACTGAGGTGGAATAACCAAAAGATATGGTAGAAGTTACCATAAACGTACCTTTAAATTTATATAATGATTTATTTGATTCTAGATCTTGAAAATATTTTTTTTCATTTCCATTTTTACAAAAAAATTGGTAATTTCCAATTTAATTTTAGATGGTCATGACAGTTAAAGCTTCTAGGGGATGTATCACAATAGTAATGATGTGTCATGAAGTACCGATTATGAAACATATATGTATTTTATTTTATGATCTTATTTTCATACACTAGGGTAAAAAGTAATTTCCATATATGTTATTTATTACTTTTGGATGTTTGTTTTTAACAGAATTATATAAAAGAGACTTTAAAAATTAATGCTTTAAAATCTGTTTTAAAAACCTCACATCTAAAAAAAATTAAAAAAAGTTGGAGGTAATTTCAGTATCATTTTTAAAAATGAAGATTCCTAAACTGAGATATGGATGTCTTCTGCACCGATTTATACATAAAATGAAACCAAAAGTCTTCCCTTGATGGTATTCAACATTAGTTTCATAAACACATGAATCGAATGATAGGACACATGGGTTTTCAGATTTTTTTTGATAAAATTGATGCTGAATGTCTGGACTCAGCGCTTTTTAGTTTCAGTTTTTATATAAACTAACAGTGAAAGTTGGGCTCTATCAATCTTCGACATCTGCTTAAAAAAACCCCCAATGTAAAATGGAAAAAATAAATATTTTCGCATCAGTTTTAGTAAAACTGGAAATAAAAAATTTGAAAAACTTAATAATGTAATGTTGTTGGTTTCAAAACATTTCATTTGACTAGTCATGGAGGTAAAATGGACTGGCGGATCAACATTTATGGTCATCATAATTACTACCACTTTAGGTTTAGATAGAAACACCCTTCCTATAAAAAAGATAAACATGAACTAAAAATTTAAAAAACCAAATGAAAAAAAAAATTAAATCCTTAACCTAATTTCAATTATTTAATTGCTTTATGTGGAATCGATTTATTTTTTTCTATAAATTATCTTCTTTTTATGGGTGAACTCATGTTGTTTAGAAAATGGTAATCAATAAATAATTTTTCACCCCTGTTGTTGAATCTTAAGTGGATGTTTCATCGTTGTACCTTGATTTGAAGAATTATTAATCATTATAAGATAAAATATCAATATTTTTAGCAATTAGGAAAACAATAATATTGGAATTAAAGGATATGGATAAATACCACGTACAAATCATTATTTGAAGAAGTTTTGAAAATTTTATTGGATAAAATAGAATAAAATTTTTGAATGAAATAGAATGGGGATTTATATATTGAAAATGAAAATAATTATTGTGTTTATGTATTAAAATTTAGGTGGGATTTTGAAAATTGAAATGTGTGTTTTCAATAAGTTGAAATACCAAATCTGTGTATTTGAAATTTTTCTTTTAATGTCGGGTAAATATATAACTGAAGTTAAAATCCTTCCCATGTTGGGGATTTAACATCAATTTTTTATATAAAAATGTTATAAGATCAAAAAAATAATTTTCACAAAACAAATGTGGTTAAATATAAAAACTACATTTAACATTGGTGAAAAAAACCGTTGAAAAAAATCCTCATAAATTCCTTTTCACATATATTTTTTGAAAAAATTATGTCTAAAGTGGTTTTAACATATTTTTCTACAAAATGTTGATGTAATAAATAAACTCTATGTGGTATTTAATTTCAAAATATTTATTTTGAATACTCATAGTGCTCAAACTATATTACGGATTAAATGTTATGGTCATTGGTTGTTGGACCTCTCTTAGATAATTCCACCATCTGATGACCATAACATTTATTCCTTAAGTCCATTTGACCTCAATGGGTAATAAAAATGAATATATTGAAAGGAAATAAAACATCTAACCCATTTTTTATATCAATTTTTATTAATAAAAAAATGTTAAAACCACTTTTATTATTGGTATTTATAGAAAACAGATTATAAATTTCATATAATGTTCAACTTATGAGGTATATAACATTTGATAGATAAGTCTGTTTTAGCTACATGATTAAAAAAATCCATGATTAGGAATGATATAAATCATGTTAAATTTTTTTACATTGTTCTTCTTAAAAAATGGTGTTAAAAGAGACATTTAAATTTAGTTATTGAAAAAACCAATGTTAAAACTCTTTATATGTTCAAATTCGGATGTCCATGACTTTTGATCCGTAAGCCCATTTTAGCTCCATGTGCATCAAAAATGAATATTATAAAATTATAAAGATTTGGTTAAAAAAATTTTTTCAATTTTTTAAAAAATTAATGTCAAAAGTAACTTATAATGTTGGTTCCTAAAAAAACTGACGTTAAAATTATTCCATTGTGAATTTTAATGTCTTTTAAAAAAACAGATGACAAAACTGGCATTTTAACATAAGATACAAAATAACCAATATTAAAAATTCATTATGTAAGACATTTAATTTCGGTCTCTATGAACTGAGGTTAAAATGGAGATGTTATTCCAATTCTCTACTAGTGATACCATTGGATGACATAAATATAATCCCTAATATTGACTAGATTTCAAAATGTAATGATTTTTTTGAATAATAAATAAATTATGATTTGGGGGAAAAGGTAAAATTCATTATCTTTAGAGAGACGAATTCATAATTTGTGTTATATTAATATCCACATATTGTAGCTTCAATGAATGATATTCTTGGGGATGTAGAGCCAAAAAAATCATTAGATGTATAAGGAAATTTTCAAATCAAGGTTTTACCTATTACATAGGAATACATTGATATATTTCATAATGAATTACCTGGAAATATCTTATAACATGGGATTGAGTTTTCCATTTATTTAATCCTTGATTTAATACCAATATAAAGCACTACCTACATAATGGCCACTGAGGAATTCATAGAGTTGAAAAAACATCTCTAGGATCTTGGTGATATCAGATTTATGAACCCTAGTATTTTTTTATGGGGATACCCTATTCCCTTCATTAAGAACAATGATGGATCCATGGGACAGTACATTGATTATATGAGAATAAGTGATTTTATTCTATATAATATATACCATATGACTCACATTGATGACTACTTCAATAAAAACAAAAAAGCCTAATATTTTTCATTTAATTACCATATTTCAAGGAATAATCAATTCTATTGATGAATAAAGACTTTCCATAGAAAATATCTCGAATGAGGTATGTACATTACATGTTTATAGTAATTCTATTTTTATTGACATATGGAAGCTCCATTTTAATGGATCTAGTAAACATAGTATTCAAGGAATAACTTGATTATTTTTTATATTCAATGATGATATTTTGGTGAATTATTAAATCTATGAGGACCATGAGAGTCACTTGAAAATCATTCTTCAGAATATTATAAGGAATGTGTTACATGTGAAATATATTAAGTATGATTTTTAGATTCAATATGTTACATTTGTGGTCATATAGTCTCAAAGGATGAAATATCAATTGATCATGGAAATTCAAAGGGGGTCATTTAATGACCTATCCCAATGAACATAATTGTGGTACATATATTCATTGGTTTTGTAGGTTACTATTGGGGATTCATTCATAATTTATCCTGATTGGATAACCTATTAACCATGATTACATGTAAATTCATTATATTTTCATGGAAAATGGAATCTCAATAAAGTTTTGATAATGTAAAGTGGTTGTTATGAAATGATAAAATTTTTCAGTCTACAATTTGGAAATTATGGGTTTGTCATATATAATTATTTATCAATGAAGGGACTTGGTTATGTCCTTATGAAAAATGATAATGTAATTTTATATGAATCATGGAAATTTAAGGCTCATGAATAGAACTATCTAAACCATGACCTTGAGTTGCAAACTAGAATCCTTACCTTCAAGACATGAATAAATTATCTACATGGAGAAATATGTTATATATATATAGAAAAGAAAATCCCAAATTGTATATTTTCATGTAAGGAGAACAACATGACACAATGTTGATGGATTGTGGTAGTTATATATTATTATTTATTAATACACTACGACCTAGAGACTGAAAATAAGGTAGTTAAAACATTGAGTAGAAAATATTAGGATGTCATCACCTAAATGAGGATTGAAATGGATCCTATGTTAATGGATATATTAAATAAGGACATATAAATTATTAATTAATGGTAAAAATCAATTATTTTTTTAAATTATTGTGACAACACTTTATTATAAAAAATTTACAATATGATAATGAGAAATTTCAGAATAAAATTAAATATATGAATGATAATAAATTATAAAAACTCATTTGAAAATATTGTTTTTTGAAATTTAGAATGTGATTTTGTATTCCATATATACCTGAGACAAAAAGGGAAAGTTTGGATGATTGTCATTGATAAAATTTCTTTATACACACTAGAAGCACAAAGATGTATAAGTAATTGAGGGAATAGTATTGGAGGGATTACTATATATAGGAAATTGATGATTAGGAGTCAATATATTTGGTTTTTAAACATATAAATTTTTTGATACAACATCATAGAGGAGTTATGAAAGAACTTATATTCTTATGTGTAAATGGGATGACATTATTATAGATTTGTTAAGAGTAATGGAAAAGACTCCTTGAATGAATGATGCAATAAGGGTTATCTTGGTCGTCCAAACCTAATCTATTAATTTCCTCCCAATAAGATAATATTAAGATATTGATAACCTTGGAAGGAACTATATTAATTATTTATCAAGGCTTAATGGCGCACCACTTTTAATTTTTTTTGGCTGAGATTCCATTCTCAAATCGAAAATCTGGAGGATTTCATGGGATGGATCTTGATACTAAACTTCATCTAAGAACTACCTTCTATTTTTAAACCAATATAAATTCAAAAAGGACTATTCATACAATATATGTTGTTTTTAGGTCTTGATCACTTGACATTCATTTTATGTGGGATCATTATTTACCTTTGGTGGAGTTTTCCTACAACAATAATTTCCATTCAAGTATCCAAATGTCGTCGTATGAGGAATTTTATAGAAATATTTTCCATTATCAAACATTCTTGGAAGAAGTTGGTGAAAGGGATATTATAGGCCCAAAACATGTTATAGATACAACAAAAAAGTGAAATACTATTTAGGATCAAATTAAAGAAACTCAATGTAGGAAAAAGAGTTATGTTGGTGAAAGGAGGAATTATTTTGTAATTCAATGTGGGGGATCATGTTTTCTTGAAAATATCTCCATGGAAGGGTGTTATAAGGGTCATTAAGAAAGTTAAAATGAGACCAAAATATATCACACCATTTGAAATAATTTAAATAATTGGTGTTGTTTCTTAACATTGGTAAATTATACCAAATCTCTCAAAATTACAAGACATGTTTCATATATCATTTTTAATGAATTACTTTCCAAAACCAATAAATGTTTTCACCTTTGACATAATATAATTTTAATCCTAAGAATATTACTAGAAAACATACATATTATTGATACATGTGAAAAAATATTGAGGAATCATATGACACATTAAGAAAATATACTTTAGAGAAATCACATAAAGGAAGAAGAAATATGGGAACAAGAGGACGCTACGATGAAACAATTCCCTCATATGTTTAAAAGGTAATATCAATGGAATTTAGAGTGTGTAATTTTTTTAACAGGGAATAATTTAGCACCCCTCAAATTTAAAATATATAATATTTTGGATGAATTTATGTTCATTGATATATTACAGAGCACACAGCACTGGGTTTAGACAGAACACAATGCTATATTATAATATTATTTAAACACAACCATAATAACCTATAAATTAAATTACTGGGTATTAATAGGTGTAACTAAATTATAATAATTATATATTTTATACTAGAAAACTTTTTATAAATTGAATAAATATAAAAATAATAATCATTTAGAGGAAAAATAAATGGTTTCTGAAAAACCTTTTTTAAGGACTGTTAATCACTATTTGAAAACATGATTTAAACTAAATATTCAAAAAATAAAAAAAATTCAAAAAATAAAAACCATTTTATAAAATCTTAATATCAAAATTACCTTAGAGTGATTTTTTTGGACTTTTTTTTGAAAATGTTAATTTTCTATGAATAATGAAAAATACAAAATTTTAATTAAAATATACCTTTTAATTTAAATAAATTATAATGAAAAAATATATTTTCAATTTGATATAAAGTAACATTATATCAAATTTATATAAATTATTCCAATTTATTTTATTGTAATATTTTTCATATAGAATTATATATGAAATAATTTTACGCTTTTGACCATTTTATTTTTGAAAACCCATCATCTCAATGCATCTAGGAGATCAATTTTAAATTATAATTTTTTAGGTATCCATATGGAATTTATGAAAATGAATTAAATATTTGGAATCAAAATAATTTATATTATCTATTAAGATCAAATGAAATTATGACTAAAATGAAAAGTCAAAATAGTAGACATTAATTAACACAGTTAAGGTAAAAAAGTGATTACTGAAGGGTTCAACATTGATGATAAGGGTTAAAATATACTATTTTTTCTAAAAATGTTATTCGGTAGTTATATTTCGACCTTTTCCATCCAAATTTTAGTCTATCAACACATTTATGTTTTTTTATTTTAATTACATTATAATTTATGATTCTATTGGGAAATTTCAAGTAATTTCCATGGAAGTCCCATTTACCCACTTATAAAAAAGCCACACCCTCCCCTCACTTATTCACAAAACTGTATCAACATATAATTAAATCAATGAAATTTTACCTTATTATAGTTATGTCATATAATATAAATAACAAATAAATTCATAGACCAAACTATACAAAATTTATAAATGAATAATGAATGAAATAAGTTTTATTTATATAAATTAAGGAACCTTAACCAATGTAATAGTAATATAACCATTAAATAGTAATATGAAATTTATGAATAGTTTACTAGCCAAAAAAATAGTAACCACACCCATGAAAGAATAAAAAAATTATCCACTATTTAAAATAAAATATGATGCAATTATATCATCGTATAAGTAATTGAATGTTTTAATAATGTTAACTTAAGTCTTGGTATTTTTATTATGTTTTGTTTTAATATTTTCTAAATAATGTTGTGATTTAAAAGAAAATTTATTTTCATAAAATATATCCATAAATTAATATTTTCTTCTTTTTATGATTATAATATAATCTTATGACACCTTATAAAATATTTAATTACCTCATAAAATCTGTTATTATTTTAAAATCAATATTTTCCTATCAAATTATGATTCTAATTAATGATTAAATGTATAAAATTTAGAAAATTGTTTTCATAAAATAGACTTAATTTTTTATTTCTACTTTTATAAAATTGGTTATGGTGAATTTTTGGTCTTTTTCTAAAATATTTGAAATTTTGGTGAATAGTAAAATATGATAATTTACAACGTTTAACAAATACATGATTTATTGAGTCATAGATGTTTTTTTACTTATATATGTTGATAATATGAAGATATAATTCATTATTAAATTTATTTAGTGATAAGGTTCCATATTTTCTTATCATTGATTCAAAATAACAAAAAAAATGAATAAAATAATCAAAACGCATGCCTCTCCACCACTATAACTACCGCCACTTCTACCCACACCACAAAAACTGTAAATTTTATCCAACTTCTGAAAAATACTCTCACAATCCTCTCCCACAATTTTGAAGAGTCTTTTTTCTTAAAAAAATACCAAACCCAATTCACATAAGGAGGTTCTTAAGGAGTAGGATTCAAGAGGTAAAATCCTCTTTCATTTATTTTAATTTATTTTTAGTTTTGTTTCATTAATTATTCTATATTCACCTCCACATATACATGTTACATGATTAATATAATAAAATTTATACACTATAATATTCTTGAGTTAATTTAACTACACATTATCATTTCTCTTCCACTACCTTTTTGTTCTAAAAATGAAAACATAGTCCCTAGTGTGTTAGTTTATCGCATTCAAGGATGATGTGTTTTCAGTTTCCATTACCTCCATCAATATTGGCCATATAAAGATTTATGGTTAAAAATATTATAATTTATTTATTAAATATTTTGTTAATATTTTGGAACCAGTATATAAAAAGAATAATAATTAGCAAAACAAAACAAGTTCATGATTATTGAAACCAAAGTAATGTAATCGGTTATCATTAACATTTTATCTAATGAATATTAACACATATAGAGAAAATGATATATAATACCATATAATAATAAATAATTTAATTAACAACATAAAATTTTAATTTTATAAAACTATTATCATTTTACAAGATCTTCCGTACATGTATTCAAGTGAACCGATCATGAAAACAAAGAGAATAAATTCTCCTTGAACGAAGAAATTGTATTTTATAACTTATCAAAAAGTCCATAAATTAACATAATAAAATTATAATAAAACATTAAGATATTAAATAGGTTATTAATTATATTATTTGGGAATCTAATTTCTTTATCCAAAACATTAAGATCAAGTGCATAATAGTTTTGGACATATGGTAATGGATTCTTTCTAAAACTCCATTTTTCCTTCATATTACATTTTATCTCTATTTACACAAAAAATTATTCTTTATTTAAATTTATATCTACTATATTATTTTTATATGTTTCAAAATAATTAAACTATATCATATCATCTTTATTTGATTGGAAAATACATTTTTTATGGTTCTTTTCTCAATTCCTCCCAATAGGATAGCCCAATTAAAAGGATATTCTATATTTCTTACCTTTTCTCATTCTCACTCCATTATCCTTTTGTAAGCAACCATTATTTTTATAAATACACACATTTTACCATGAAAAATATAATTTTTCATTTCTGGGTTATACAAAAATTTAACCCATTTTTAAATGATCATTAACATTCTCCATTAAACCGCACTAGAGTGACTCCTTTATAATGGTTCATAAATATGTTTTTAGAAGTTTTCACTTTAGTTAGACATAATGAATGATGAAATATATCTTTTTAACCACATGAATGTTCATGTATGTTATAAATACATTCTTTCATAGACACCATCATGATATAAACTTTAGTTATTTTATATGATATGATTATGATACCCATTTATCTTCATGTGTATGACTTATGTTTATATATGATTCTTCACGTGGAACACTTATTCATGAACATTCTTTGATGGATACAACCATATGTCACTTCAATGCATTGGGATATGCTTTTTCTCAAGATATGTCTTGTGAAATGGTCATGGTGATTATCCTTAAATCATGATTCTCCATGTTCAATGGTATTGGTTGTCAGCCTTGGCTCATGATCCTCCTTGTTCAATGGTCTTGGTGGTTAGCCTTAACTAATGATCATACAAGTGAAATGGTCTTTGATTTTATCATACACACAATCTTATATCATGTTCCATTCTATTTCCATATTTCTATGATTCAATGATTAAATTATCAAATGTTTCTATATATTATTATTCAATATGTTTATTCTTATTCTATGAATTATCTTGTCATTATATTATTCTTTATAACCTGTGTGCTCTTATTTATTCATATTATTACTCCCTTATCAGTTTTTTAGCTCATCCCACTGTTCCTGTATTCACCAGGTTATCCTATACAGATGTAAGGGATCAAATGAATTTATGATCTCATTATGTTGACTAAATAAAAGATGTTTTTATTTTTAGCTCTTTATTTCAATATTTATATAACTTATATTCCAAATAAACTAGAATTTATGACCCTTAGTTTGTATTTGATGTCTAGTTATACTTAAAATCAAGTAATAAAATGTTCAAAATGCTAGAGTCATTATAGTTGGTATGGGAGGAGGTCTAGTTATTTTTCAAGATTCAGAAAAGTGCACTTTATTATAAACCATAAGGATAATTCCTTCATCGTGGATAACCTATATTAAAACATAGGTAATCAAAAGAAATAATATACTATTTATTAGAAAAATTATCCATTTTTTATTTCCAAATTTAGTTTTTTACATTTATATTAAATAATTATTAAATCCCCTCTTAATTGTACGCCATTTTTATTAATTAATGGATGGATTTAGGAGAACACATCCTAATGATTTATGTGATAGTAAATGTAACAATTTTACTAATGAAATTCCAAATTTGAGGGGAATGACAAGAAAATACTTATGATTGTAGTTTCTCAAATAGATAAATTTATGAATAATAGCATGAATCATGTTGAACACACTCCCCCAAAGATAGAGAAATTTTTGGTCAAATCCGTCATATGGAAAAGGCCTCTAGCATATGATGGATATTCGGATCCTGTCCTCAAAGAATGTTGTATCAAATCCATTAGAAAGATATTCTATGGCATCTATGTCTTAAAATAAGGGAATGTTGTGATGGATTTATATCATTTTGATGGGGAAGATGATCAGAGGTTGATACTGATAATGAAAAAAATGTCCATGGATGACATTAATTACATGGATTGAGAGAAAAATTTTTAACATATTTTTCAATAAATATTTTCACAAAACCCACTATTGGAAGATAAAAATATAGTTCTTCTCACTAAAGAAGAAGGAATAAGTAACACTCCTTGATTTTAAAAAATAAATGAAAAGCATGAATTGTTTTTAAGTAGATATTTATAACTTGCCTTTAAACATAATTTTTATACTTTTATGTTTTGATTATCAAAAAACTGTCATCAACAATTGGGTTTAGTATGTTATTTGGAATATAATTGTAACACCACAAAAAATGAAGAATAAGATATATTTATACTTATTAATATTTTTAAATTAAATATTAATTTTACTTTAAAATTTTTGCTATGTTTGATGGCGTATCCGATACGCAATAACAGGTTTCTTTGGAATCTTACATTGCACACTAATAATATAATATTATTATTTTAAATGGTAGTTAACTCCTAGCCGTTTTATTGGTGGTAATGAATGAAACAACCTATAATATGATTATACATGATTTTTAAATGTATTTACATTATCCAATAAAAATTTAGAGGCTTAAAATGTGAATGAATCAAATTTTAAGCATAATTTACATTAAAAGGCCGATTTATCTCCTTTTAATGGCGAACCCTTTTTAAATCTAGTTTTTGTCACTTTAATAAATTCTATATGACCAAATAAAATCCTTCTTTATAATGGGGACATCAAAATTTATTGTGTGTAAATTTTTTTATTTTTTTCCGATAAAGTGCATTTTTTAATGAATAGTGAAAATATTGTATTTTAATTCAAAACTATGTTTTAATATAATTTATTTATATGGTTAGATTATCTATTTAATTGGTTTAAAAGTTTAATTAGAATATATTTTTACCATTTAATATAATTTTGGTCATTGTAATTAATTTACATTGAAATTAGACATAAACAAGTATCAATCTTTTGATTGTTATTGTTTCTTAAAAACACGCTATTTGTTTTAACAACATGAATTAATTTTTAAATTAATTAATTCCAATTCTATGTTTTGAATTTGGAAAAATAGAAATCAATTTTGATTTTGGAATATCAAATAATTATTCGGCTGAAATTTTGGTATTTTTCTGAAAAACATCAATTTTTGATGAATAATGACCCAACTTAGTGGTAGTTAAAAAACTTACTTTTTCATTTAAATAAAATTTTACCACTTCTGTGAATTGGATTTCAAAAATCCGACATACATGGTTGTTATCAAGAAGTAAAATTAAGTTCATTAAGATGAACATAATATTTGATGAATATTAACCTTTGACTTTTATTTAACGCAGTTAAAGGTAAATAAGGTAATTCAAGGTAAAAAGAATATTATAATAATTCATAATTACCTTAACACCTGTCCAAACATTATTGGTTGAGTAATTTACGACCATTAGTATCTTGGGTCGATTTTGGGACCCCATTGAGCCACTTGTAAGTGAAAATGACAATTTAGATTAATTAATTTAATGTGAAGACAAAATTTACATTAACAAAAATCTTTTAGTAATTAATTTTTATATGGTGTTATATAAGTCCTATTTTAAACTAGGAATATTATTTGGAAATATAAAAATATTACCTATATCATGGTATTTGTTTTATAATTTTTAGACATAAAATAAATTAAATTATTTATGACACAATAATGATGCAGCATTTATCTCATTAATAAATGATTTAAATAAATTAGATTATAATGATTAAAATATTCTCCAAAACATTTCCAATTATGATTGTATGATTTTATATCTACCATTAATCCTCTTATATTCTACAATAATTATTTTTGGACCCTTAGTAACCGAATACCATTATATAATAAAATAATACTTTCACACTTTCCTAAAGAGACCCTCCTCACCCTTATAAAAGGAGACCACTTCTATCCAATTAATCACAGCTATCAATCCATTTATCTCATCCAAAATCTTCCCAATTAATCTCTAAACATCTATCTCCTCCTCTTATATGCATTAACATAAGCATAAGGCACTTCAATAAGTCCTTTGGTTCAAACCAATGGGAGTTACCCAAATTAAAGGTAACAATTTCTCTTAAATTGTTTTCTTTTATTTTACTTCTCCAACCCCTAAAATATTTTTATTTCTTTTCTGTCGTAGCCAGAACAGTATCCTAAATATAATAGGATGTTGTTAAGAGAAGGATTATAACTAAACTTACACACACCTCCATCTAATGGATGAAGAACGTAATGTTTCTGTGGATGGTAAACTAAGGCCTCACGAAACGATGATTGTTCAATTACATATTAAAGCCTCTCATGGTGGAAATTATGATGGAACTATATTTATATATGATATATATTATGTTTATGATTTCATTATGCTTCTGTACTTCCCATTTATATCATGCCTTTATGGTTTCCACAGTTGGTAAACACGATAATCTCATTTGAGGAAGTGCGGACTACCGCCTCGTAAAAGTGAGGTGACTCGTTAATGCCTTATTTGGGGTGTATAAAGGATAGTTTTAATGATATTACATATGATATTATACAGGAATTATAATATAACTATGTATCATTAGGTTTTATTTCCATTAAAATAATAAATAGAAATGAATGTAGGGTTCATGTGTACGTACGGCTTACCGTCTCCATGAACAGTGCATTTCATTTCTTACCTATAAATGTTATGTACTATTATGAAAACGTGTATATAGTGGATATAGATGATATATATGATATCCAAATCATGAATATAGTTTTGTATATAATGAAGCTTTTGACCACATGGACAAATAGTAAATATAAGTTGTTCATTTTTACTCAAGTACCAAATATCGACAAAATGAACGTTATTAACTTAAATGATTGCAAAATATTTATTACATGATAATAAGTGATATGAAAGGAATAATAAACTTAAAAAAGGAGCTTAATAAAATAGAAATTAACTTTAGTTTATTATTCAGGAGATTAAAGAATGATCGATTCAAGTCAGACGCAAGGTAAGGGACTTCATCTCAATCTCTTTACATTGAGGCATTTTTAGTTTTAAACACGACATTATTTTATACTGTGTATAAACCCCTTT
The DNA here is from genome assembly GCA_963277665.1 of Viscum album. Taxonomy (NCBI): domain Eukaryota; kingdom Viridiplantae; phylum Streptophyta; class Magnoliopsida; order Santalales; family Viscaceae; genus Viscum; species Viscum album. The sequence goes on from OY728128.1 coordinate 530,947,672, forward strand.
GAATTTTCATTTTATTAAAAGGGAACATTTTTATACGAAGTGTTTAACTAAATGATGAAAAGGAATTTTTTTTAACGTAAGCGGTGATAACGACCTTTCCGCCGCCGTGAGTATTATTTGATCTTTGGCTTCCTTAACAAGCCAGAATGTTTTTTAAAAGGAAAATTAAATACCATATACTCTTTTCACATAATTTGGTATTGAAAATGATTTTGAGAATGGATTTAATATTTCAATATATTGAAATGATATTTTATTATTGCAATGTGGAAATTTTATCTTTCTTTTATGCTTATGTTATGTGTTATGATCATATTATGGTTCTTGGGAATTATTTACGTATACGGGTGGTTCCGTGAAAAACCTAGGGTGGGCGAGGCCAAGATAGCTCTCCAATGCATTGGGTAACATGATGGAGGTAAATGTGAATGTTTCTCTTAAGATATTTATGAAATATACTGTGATGGGTATTCTGAAGTAACTCCCTATGTAGCTGTGATAGTTACAATGTTAGTATAATTTGGATGCCACAAGTTACCTTTATGATTAATGATTTATATGTGTCTTTCATAAATCTTATGATTTCAGGAGGTAAGTAAAAGAGTTCATGTTTTGTATGTATTTATGAAAAAAAATTAATTCTTTGTTTTATAACCCTTACTGAGATTTTTATGCTCATCCCAAGTTTTGAAATGTTTTCACTGGACTTATAGATGAATAAGGCCAATGATGGGATCATGAAAAAGTCAGGCTATCTAAAACATGGAACTAGACATGAATCTTTTTTTAAGAGTTTTTATTTTATGAAAAAAATGGAAACAATGTAGATATGTCAACCTTGTAATCTTTTGAGATGTAATAGTTATGTCCTAAATCTCTAAAACTCTAAACCTGAAAATATCCTCAATGTGAATTATTCATTTAATTCAATTTTATTTAATGTTTATGGTTGGGTCCTTATAGATGGTATCAGAGGTCGGTTTAGATAACATTAGGTGTTAGGGTATTGTTAAATAAATTTCCATAATGTAATTTATGATAATATTAAAATCATATTGCATTTACATATTACCATGTTGTTTCTCCTAATATATTTCTGTGTTGAGAATGGTTTTTCATAGAGGAAATAGGGCATTTGTGATGAGAAGTCATACAGAGGGAAATGACCTTCCAAATCAACATTATGATATGGTCACAATCAGAATTGAACAGTTTAATGTAGTGATGGATTAGTTCATTTAGGTGACCAACGGTGGTTGTGTTTATTGGTGATATTTTGGTTTATTTCAAAAGTAAGGAGGAACAAGAAATTAATTTAAGGTTTGTCTTGAAAACCTTAAAAGAAAAGAATCTTTATGGGAAATTTCTGCAAGTGTGAGTTTTGGTTAAAAAAAATTCATTCCTTGGTCACATTGTTTCAAAAAATGGCACAAATGTTGATCCTGTTAAAACGAAGGTTGTTGAAGAATGGCCAAAACCCAAAAATATATCCAGGATCCATAGATTTCCTGGTTTGGAAGGTTATTACCGGAGGTTTATCAAATTTTTTTTACGGTTATCTAGTCCATTGACTAATTTAACTTGAAAAGGTGTTCAGTTCATTTGGACAAAAGAATTTGATGATTGTTTTTTGGAATTGAAAAGAAGATTGGTGAATGCTCTAGTTTTGGCACTTCCATCCTGAAATGGTGAGTTTTTTATCTACAGTGATGCTTCATTGATAAGATTGGGTTGTGTCCTAATGCAGAAAGATCAGGTAATTGCTTATGCTTCACGTCAATTGAAACCTCATGAGTTAAATTACCCTACACATGATTTGGAATTAGCTACTGTTGTTTTTAACATAAAACTTTGGAGGCATCATTTGTATGGAGAGAAGTGTGAAATATAAACAGATCATAAAAGTTTTAAGTATATATTCACTCAGAAATAATTGAACATGAGATAGAGGATATGGTTAGAATTAATCAAGGATTATCATTGCACTATCCATTACCATCTGGGAAAATCAAATAAAGTGGATGATGCTTTGAGTCGACAAAGTAATGTCTCATTAGCCATGCAATGTTTGGAAGGAGATCCTTTGGTTTTTGATTTGATGAAATTTGTCATAGAAGTTGTTGTTGCAGGAAATTATTCTGTTTTGTTTTAGGTGTCAGTGAAATCATCTCTATTAGATAGAATTATGCAAGCGCAGAAAGAAGACAGTGAGTTGCAGAAAAAGGTAGAGTTGGTTCAGAAGGGTAAGTTTCTTGAATTTAATGTTGATAATGACCGTGTTTTGAGATTTTGGAGGAGATTATGTGTACCTTGTGATTCATAGTTGAAGAATGAGTTGTTATGTGAAGCTCATAGTTCTCCGTTTTCAGTTCATCCTGGTAGTACTAAGATGTACAAAGATCTTCGGGAGTATTACTGGTGGGATAGAATGAAAGAGATATTGCTGATTTTAATTTGATGTTTTTGACTTTTCAGTAGGTTAAAGAAGAGTGGACTTTAGCGAAAGGAATGCTTCAGCCTCTACCGGTGCCAGAGTGGAAATGGGAAAAATATATCCATGGACTTCATTGTGGGATTACCAAAGACATCTCGAGGTAATAATGCAATCTGGGTTATAGTTGATAGATTGACTAAATTAGCTCATTTCCTTCTTATTCGAGATACTTTGTCTTTAGATCAACTTGTACTATTTTATGTTAAAGAGATAGTCAGGTTTCATGGAGTTCCCATCTCTATTGTATATGATCATGATCACAGGTTCTCTTCTAACTTTTGGAAAGGCCTTCAGAAGTTATTGTGTACTGAATTAAATTTTAGTACATCATTTCATCCTCAATCTGATGGGTAGTAAGAACGAACAATTCAGACCTTGGAGGATATATTACATGCTTACTCGATGGATTATCTGGGAAGTTGGGACCAACATCTTTCTTCAGTTGAATTTTCTTATAATAACAGTTTTCATTTCAGTATACAGATGGTTCCATTTGAGGCATTATATGGAAAGCGTTGTCAAACTCTAGATTTTTGGGATGAAGTAGGTGAATGGAAGCAAATGGAACCATAATTGGAAGAAGATATGGCAGAGAAAGTTTAGTTAATTCAGAAGCACATGAGAACAGCTCAGAGCAGATAGAAAAGTTATGCCGATAACCGGAGGAAGGATCTTTCCTTTGAGGTAGGTGATCATGTCTTTCTCAAATTTTCTCCATGGAAAAGTGTTATTCCTTTTGGTACAAAGGGAAATTTGAGTCCAAGGATCATTGGACCTTTTGAAATTCTAGAGAAAGTGGGATCAGTTTCCTATAGACTGGCTTTACCTCCAATTTTATCCCAGGTACACAATTTTTTTCACGTTTCAATGTTGAGAGAGTATATTCCAGATCCATATCATGTTTTGAGCCCAGAGGTAGTTCAGTTGGAAGAGAATCTCTCTTTTGAAGAACAACCTATTCAGATTCTTGACCATAGAGAGCAGGTGTTGCAGAATAAGGAAATTTACCAGGTTATGGTTTTGTGGAAAAATCATATGGATGGAGAGGCAATGTGGGAATTTGAAAATGCTATGAGGGATAAATACCCCCACTTATATTGATAAGTGAATAAAAATCATGAGGATGCAATTTCCAAAGGGGGTGAAGGATGAAACATCCCAAGTAAATGAAGATTAAGATATTTTTTTACTTATTAATATTTTTGAATTAAATATTCATTTTACTTTAAAAGGGTTTCTATGTTCGATGGAATACCTGATACACAATAATGAGTTTCGTTGGAATCTTACGTTGCACACTAATAATATAATATTATTATTTTAAATGGTAGTTAAATCCTAGACGTTGTATTGGCGGGAATGAATGAAACTAACTGCAATATGATTATACATGATTGTTAAATTTATTTACATTATCCAATAAAAATTTAGAGGCGTAAAATGTGAATGAATCTAATTTTAATCATAATTTAAATTAAAAGGCCGATTTATCACCTTTTAATGGTGAACTATTTTTAAATCTAGTTTTGGCCACATTAATACATTATATATGACCAAATAAAATCCTTTTTTAGAATGGGGACATCAAACTTTACTTTGTGTAAATTTTTGAAATTATTCAGATAAAGTTCGTTTTTAATGAATAGTGAAAATATTGTATTTTAATACAAAAATATGTTTAATAAAATTAATTTATATGGTTATATTATCTTTTTAATTTGTTTTAAAGTGTAATTAGAATATATTTTTAACATTTAATCCAATGTTGGTCATTGGAATTAATTTCACTTTGAAATTGGACATACACAAGTATCTATCTTTTGATAGTTATTGTTTCTTAAAAACATGCTATTTGTTTTAATAACGGGAATTAATTTATAAATTAATTAATTCCACTTCTATGTTTTTAATTTCTCAAAATAGACAACAATTTTTAATTTGGAATAACAAATAAATCTTAAGCTGAGTTTTTGGTATTTTTCTGAACAACTTTTATTTTTGATGAATAGTGACACCACTTAGTGGTAGTTAAAAACCCGACTTTTTCATTTAAATGAAATTTTACCACTTCTGTGAATTGAATTTCAAAAATCTGACATACATGGTTGTTATCAATATGTAAAATTTGGTTCATTAAGATGAATTTTTTTTGTGAATAACAACTTTTGACTTTTATTTACCGCGGTTAAAGGTAAATAAAGTAATTCAAGGTAAAAAAAATATTATAATAATTAAAATTACCTTAGAACTTGTCCAAACATTATTGGTTGAGTCATTTATGACCATGGGCATATTTGGGTCGATTTTGGGATCCCATTTAGCTACTTGGGAGTGACAATGGCAATTTAGATTAATTTATTTAATGCGAAGACAAAAATGACATTAACAAAAATCTTTTTGTAATTAATTTTTATATGGTGTTATATAAGTCCTATTTTAATCTATAAATATTCTTTGGAAATATAAACATATTTCCTATATCTTGGTATTTGTTTTATAATTTTTATACATCAAATAAATTAAATTATTTATGACACAATAATTATGCAGTATTTCTCTCATTAATAAATGATTTAAATAAATAAGATTATAATGATTAAAATATTATCCAAAACATGTCCAATTCTGATTGGATGATTTTATTTCTACCATGACACATATTTTATTCTACTATAATTATTTTTGGACATTTAGAAACCTAATTTCATTATATAATAAAAGAGTTGTTTCACTCGTTCCTAAAGAGCCCCTCCCCCCCCCTTATAAAAGGAGAACACTTCTAACCAATTCCTCACACCTTTCAAGCAATTTGGATCGTCCCAAATCTGACCAATTAATCTCTCAACATCCCTCTCCACCACTTAGACGACTTAACTTAGGCAAAAGTCACTTCAAGAAGTCCATTGGTTCAAACCAAAGGGAGTTACCCAAATTAAAGGTAGCAGTTTCTCTTAAATTGTTTTCTTTTATTTTACTTTTCCAACCCCTAAAATATTTTTATTTCTTTTATTTTGAAACAAAAAAAGTATAATAAACATAAAAGGAAGTTTTTATGAGAGTTATTAGAACTAAATTTACACACACCTCCAACTAATGGATGAAAAACATAATGTTTTTGTGGATGGAAAACTAATGCCTCACGAAACGATGATTGTTTAATTACATATTAACGCCTCTCATGGTGGTCATTATGATGGAATTATATTTATTTATGATATATATTATGTTTATGATTTCCTTATTCTTCTATACTTCCCATTTATATCATTACATTATGGTTTCCATAGTGGGTAAATACGAAAATCTCATTTGAGGAACTGCAGACTACCACCCCCTTAAAGTGATGTTACTCGTTAATGCCTTATGTGGGATGTATAAAGGATGGTGTTAATGATATTATATATGATATTATACTGGAATTATAATATAACAATGTATAATTAATTTTTATTTCCATTAATATAAGAAATATAAATGAAAGTAGCGTTCTTGCGTACGTACGGCTTACCGTCTCCATGAAAGGTGCATTTCAATTCTTACCTCTAAATGTTATGTAATATTATAAAAACATGTATATACTAGATATATATGATATATATGATATCCAAATAATTAATATCATTCTGTATATAATTAACCTTTGACCACATGGGCAACATTTAAATATAAGTTGTTCATTTTTACTCAAGTACCAAATATCGACAAAATGAACATTATTAACTTAAATGATAGAATAATGTTTATAACATGGTAATAAGTGATATAAAAGGAATAATAAACATGAAAAAGGTTCTTAAGAAATTATAAATTAACATTAGTTTATTATTCAGGAGATTAAATAACGATTGAGTCATGTAGGACGTGAGGTAAGGGACTTCATCTCAATCTCCTTTCATTGAGGCATTTTTAGTTTTATACACAACTTTATTTTATACGGTGTATAAACCCTTTGACTTTTCATTTTATTCAAAGGGAATATTTTTATATAAAGCATTTTACTAAACGAAATAAAGGAATGTTTTTTTAACATAAGCGGTGACAACAACCTTTCCGACACCATGAGTATTATTTGATCTTTGGCTTTCTTAACAAGCTGGAATGTTTTTTAAAAGGAAAAATAAATATCATATACTCTTTTTACGTATTTTTGTATTGAAAATGATTTTGGGAATGGATTTATTATTTCAATATCTTGAAATGATATTTTATTATTGCAATGTGGAAATTTTATCTTTCCATTATTCTTATGTTATGTGTTATGATCATGTTATGGTTCTTGGGAATTATTTACGTATACTGGTGGTTCCGTGATAAACCTAGGGCGGGTGAGCCTAAGATAGCTCTCGAATGAATTGGGTAACGTGACAGAGGTAAACGTGAATGTTTCTCCTATGAGATTTAAAGAATATACTATGATGGGTATTCCAAATTAACTCCCTATGTTGTTGTGATAGTTATAATGTAAGTACGATATGGATGCCACAAGTTACCTTTATGATTAATGATTTCTATATGTCTTTCATAAATCTTATGATTTCACGAGGTAAGTAAAATAGTTCATGTTTTGTATGTATTTACGAAAAAATGTTTTCATTCTTTGATTTATAACCCTTACTGAGCTTTTTATGCCCATCCCAAGTTTTGAAATGTTTTCACTGGACTTAAAGATGAATAAGGTCATGGATGAGATCAAGGAAAAGTCATGCTATCTAAAACATGGAACTAGACAAGACTCTTTTTTTACGAGTTTTTATTTTATGAAAAAATGGAAACTATGTAGATATATCTACCTTGTAATCTTTTGAGATGTAATAGTTATGTCCTAATTCTCTAAAACTCTAAACCTAAAAAGATCCTTAATATGAATTATTCATTTAATTCAATATTATGTAATGTTTAAGGCTGGGTCCTTATACTAATGAAACGAACTATATTTTTGGTTAATATTAACATACCATTTTGAGTAGTAATATGAATAGTAATATGAACCTGATGAATAGTAACTTTTATTATTATTTAATTTTCTTTAGGCTTTAATATAATGACATCTTGGTTAATTTTTTAACGTGATATAAAAGCAGTTATTGAATAAAAAATGTTAATTTTTGAATTAAGAATTATTTTATTTAAATTTAAAATAATAATATTTTAAAATTTAATTTTGAAAAACTGAGTTTAATTTTTAATTATACTTGTCAAAAAATTGTTAGGGTGAATTTTTGGGATTTTTATGAAATGATTGTATTTTCGATGAATAGTGAAATACGGTAAAATACCATATATTTAAATTAGAAGAAAAATACGCTATTTATGACATCATAAGTGAGTTAAGGCCACTTGGTTTGAACTAACATGCCATTATTACTTTTTGGGGTCACATGAATTATGATATTTCATATTTTGAGAAAAACTATTATAACAATGATTTAATTAATGTAAAACACCTCCACTCATCCACTATAAATACCACCCTCATTACCATCTTCCTCCAACACATCTCAAGTCTTGTAAATTTCCTAATTTCTACCAAATTCTCTCCAAAATCCCCTTCCCCACGTCCAGGACCCTCTAGTCTCATCCAAAGGCCAAAATAAAAGGCCTAAAGGAGGATCGTTGGGAGAAGAGATCAAGAGGTAAGAAATCCTCTTCCTTTTTGTGTGTTTTCCATTCCATTCCTTTTATTTTAGAGTCCCTTACCCTCATCTTATTAAAGAGGTAGGAAAGATCCATAAATATTTTATATTCTTGGTGTTCTCTTATTCATGGAAAACTCTTCATCATTATTATTCTCCTCTCCCACTTCTACAAGGAATATAAATATTGTCCGTGATGTGTTGAATTACCAACATCGTAGACAATGTGATTTCGGTCTTCTTTAATTCTTTCACGTCTGGTCATGAAACATTTATTATAGTTGAAAACTGTTATAATATATGTATTATGTCTCATACATGGTTCTAGAATTATTTTTTACAAATGGATTGAATTCATAAAACAAAATGAGGTCATTATTATCAAAGAACCATTAAAATTATCTAAACGAACATCATTAATGTTTTAATATATAAATAATCCTCATTTCGGAATTCAAAATGATAAGTGGTATGCTTTATGGTTCATGAAATGTTTAACTACCATTCCATTCCAATTATGTCATTTCACTCCCAATCAAGAAGAATACCCACCATGAACAGATCATGCAAACCATGAAAAGAACGCACCCGACACAATGTAAATAACAAAATATTACTAATAAATGTGTCGAATGATCTTGTAAAATGTTTAAATAATGTTTTATAAACATTAATATGTTTCCTTAATATATTAATTACACTATTTTAAAAATTATAAAGGAGGTTTAAACACATTTGATGTAATAAGAACCCGATGTAAGGGAATTCTTAACTTGATTTCCATTCTTTGGGCTGACCATATTCTATATTTATTATGTGGTAATATGATTTTTGGTGTGATGATTTTTTGTTTATATTATGTTTCACTATGTGTATTTACATATTATACAATTATTCATCCCATTATATTAATTCTCACTCCATTTATACTTTATGGGACTTTCCTTTAAATATCCTTCTAAAACAATCATTAATAAATATCAAAAGGATTATTTTTTTATGTGTATGACATGAGCGGTTTATCCTGATTTAAAGATACATTATTAACATGATATGTTCCTTTTAAATTATCGATGTTGGGATGGGGCCATTACATTGCATGACATGTTCGGTTGATCCCATTATAGCTCAAGATATGATGGGTGAGACCCATTATAGCTCTCCAATGCATTGGGTACTTTGAAGATGGAGGTTGAACAAATGTGTATTCTATCTGTAGGGGTGAATGTATGAGTGATATGGTAAATATGACCCAAGGAAATTATATCATGTTTCTATTCATATGTCTTTTTTGTTTTATGGGTTTTATTGCATTTTATGTTATCACATGACAACACTTTCTTTCTTTATATCCCTTATTGATTTTTATACACATCCAATGTTTTTTAAAATGTTTTTCACTAGAAATAAGGATGGGTATGATAAAAAGGTGAGTCATGATGATTGTTATGGATTGTGGTTAATGAAACCTTGTTTTAATTTTTAATGTTTTATATTTGGAAAAAATTGATATTGTTTTAGTATTATCCTCTTGTAAGAATGTGTTATGTCATGTATGTAAGATATCCTAATTCATTAAAACTCTAAACTCAAATAGATCCTCAATGTGTAATATTATATATTCTTGACTAAAATATAATATTAAGTACATTTTTAAGGCTGAGACCTTATTTATGATGACGCATAAGAAGGAAACATTAAATTACATGCATGATATACCTCCTATGTTGTCATGAACACTAAAATCAAGCAGCATATATTATTTGGTGGACGAGAGTTAAGGATATGAAAATAATTGGTGATTCATGAATTTTATAGCTTTGATGAGATTTCATGTTGTTCCCTAAAGTGTGGAATGGATATTAGATAATCATTGTGATATCATGGGACCAATGATGAAAAAGTAAAAATGGAGTTTGATATGGGAGGATTAGCTGATAAATCATATGATGGAAAGAATCCAAGCATCCCACGTGTCAAAATTTTGGGTAGAAGCATCATGGGAGCTATTTAAATGGATATAGGAAATTCTTCAAATGTGGAATAATGGGGCATGTAGCTAATAAATACTAATTGGATATGAAGAATATCACTAATGAGTAAGATAAAAGGATGGTTCAGATCAACTCTCAGCCTATATTATATTGTTCCAACTATTGGTAAAATAGGAATTATGTGAACCACTAGCCTAATCCATGGGTTGTTGGGTGTAATCAACAACAAAATCCTCCATTGTTTCATGGAAGGGAATATGCTATCACTATTTCAATGGTAGAACCAAAAATGATGTGGTGACTGGTATGCTAGTTATTTATTCAAGAATAACGAGCTTACTATTTGATTTTGGTTCTATTCATTCATTAATATATTGTTAGTTTAGTATAACTATTCAAAAAACACCATAGAATATGGTGGTTGAGATATATATGAGAATAAAAAATGATGAAATTATTGAATCTGAATTATATAACTCTTCCTCGGTTAAAGTACGTGGACCGAACTTCCCATAAAATCATGTATTACTTCTTTTGGTGGTGGTTTATTCTATATAAGTCACAGATTAACTGTCATTATACAATTCCACATTGAATATCATGAAAGGGATATCACTCTTCACATCCCGATGTATCTTCCAATTCTATAAAAGTGTAAGGTGGTGGATGAATCTCTCTCAGAGTCATTATCTCAATTGTAGATATTTTTTCCTTATGTGAAATCATATCTAGATCCAATGATTAAGACAAAGGATAATATCATTGTCGAAGACATTCCCATTGCGAGGGACTACACTGTTGTGTTACTTGAAAAGTATCACGATATTCTACCTAACTAAGAAGTTGAGTTCTCAATTTAACTTATTCCTAGATATCTACCTATATCAAAGACACATTATAAAATAGACACCTTTGTGGTGGACGAACTAAAGAAACTTATTTAGACTAAACTGGACATGGGTTTCATATGTACGAGTTCTTCACATTGGGGCGCATTGGTCATCATCATAAAAAAAGTATTGATCAATGCAACTGTACATATATTATTGAGGGATCATAAAAATTAGGATAAATAAAAAGTATCCCCTGCCATGGATATATGTCTTGTTTGATCTATAACACGAGACACAATATTTCTCTAAGGTGGACCTTTGACCCAGATGTCACCAATTAATGGTATGGAAGGAAGATATTCCAAGGAATTCATTTCAAATGAGTTATGGACATTATGAGTTCATAGTGATGTCCTTAGGACTCACTAATGCTCTAGAAATTTTCATGGATTTAATGAATCGATTCTTTGGAGATTACCTTGATAAAATTGTTGTAGTTTTTATTGATTATATTATGATATACTCCATAGGAAAAGAGGAGCATGATGATCATTTGTATATTGTGCTTAAGAATTTTTAATGAGAGATAAATTATGAGAAGTATAGTAAATGTGAGTTCTGGATGGAGGAAGTATCATTATTGGGGTATATTACCATGTGAAGAGGAGTATCTATAGACCTTTCCCAGATAAAGGCAACTAAAGAGCTGTCCACGTAAATATCTATAACCATGATACATAGTTTCCGTGTTCTATATGGGCACTATCGATGATTTTTGAAGACCATGTCATGAACTTGAAACCAAATTTACTCGCAAAATTGAAAGGGTGTGATGTTTTTCTAGACCAATTGATGCAAAGTTCACTTTAAAGTGTTGAAAAAATTATTATCACTACACCAGTACTCACAGTACCAACATGTAGAGAACTCTTTATGGTTTACAGAAATGATTCCTATAAGGGATTAAGATGTGTACTGATGAAAAATGGAAGTGTGATAGCCTATGAAACAAGGAATTTGAAAATTCATGAGTAAAAAATATCCTAATACAGGATCTGGAGTTTTCACCTATGATCATTATGATGAAAATACTAAGGCATTATCTATATAGGGGGAAGTGTTTGAAATATAATAATCTAAAAATCTTCAAATATATATTCACACAAGATGACCATAAAATTAATTACCGAAGATGGTTAGAGATAATCAAGGATTACTGAAAATCAATATAATACCATTGTAGTAAGTGAAATTAGGTGGAATATTATCTATGTAGAAAGGATGCAACATATGTATCGATGATGATAATAGAGAAGTATTGAATATTATGAGACCTATAAAGGATGGACAAGGGGATAATTAAGGAAGGAACATCATCAATCCATTATAAAATAATTTATCAACCATAAATTATGATGAATATATTGGATTCTCAATGAAATGATATGGAAATTTTTAAAAGTGTGGAATCTATCAAAAATTTTAAATCCTCAAAGTTAAAAAAAGTTGAAGATGAAGTTGTAAGATTTAGGTCAGGGTTATTTGTACCATCTAGTACAGAGATAAAGAAAGATCTTATGAATGATACACATATCTCAACCTTCTCTATTCACCTAGGGAGTATAATGATGTATCAAGATATCTGCGAGTAGTATTGGTGGTAACATATGAATAAAGAGATCGCTAAATATACGTCAAAGTGATTGGTATATCTAGAAGTGAGGGCTAGAATCAAAATTCAAAGGGGATGATGAATATATTACCTATACTAAGATAAAAAAGAGAATAAATCATCATTGTATTTTTCACTAGACATCCAAAGAGATCCAGATGAAATAATGGTATATGGGTAATTGTGGATCATCTTACAAATATATCCCACATTATCAAAATACGAGAGGAATTATCACTAGACCTAATTTCATGGATATACATTAGAGAAGTGGTAAGGTTTCACGGAGTAACACAATCAATTATATGTGAGAAAATTACGATATTTTAATCTATATTATAGAAAAGTCTCCAAAATTAACTAAACATTGATCTGTACTTGAGTACGACTTACCATCCTCAAACTAATTGCATAAATTTGAAGAATATTCATACATCAGAAGACAAGTTCAGATCATGTTCTATGAACATTAAAAGAGGATGTGAAAAACATACACCAATGGCCGAGTTCTATTATAAAAATAGTTTCTAGTCCAGAAAATGAATGGATCTATATTAAACACTTTATTGGAAAATATATAAAACACCTACATGCATTGTTAAAGTTGATGTCTGTAAGTAAATTGAACATAAAATGGTTGAAGAAATGGTGGAAAATGTGAAAAACATTCAACATCACATAAATGAATCTCTAAGTAGATAGAATATAAATAAATATAATCATTTAAGAGACCTTGAGTTTATGGTTGGATATGTGGTATTCCTCTATATATCTCTTTGGAATAGGATTATGAGATTTGGGAAGAAAGGAAATACAAGTCCTACGTACATCATCCCCTTTGAGATTCTTGATCATTTTAGAGTTGTGGTATATCAAAAAGCACTTCCAAAAACAACGGATCATGTATACAATGTATTAAACTTATATTTATTGAGGTGTTATATAACGAATTCTGAAAAAATTAAAGAATTTAGAGGTGGTACCGTTGGAAAATGACATCTCTTATGAGGAGAAGCCAGTGGGAATCATCGATTGTAGAGATAAATTTATACACAAAAATACCACTCACATTGTCAATGTACTACATAAGAACCATAAGTATGGATAGTCCACATGAGAACTAAAGGAATAAATGAATGAGAATTATCCTCACAAGTTTTCCCTGTAGTTTGTAAATTGAAATTTTGGGGGAAAATTTCATTAGGGTGTATGAATGTAATGACCCTGAATTATATCAATGAATATTTCCCCTAATATAACTTTGTCACATAGTATAAATCACATAAAATTACTTATATAACTCATTAAATTTTTTTCCAAAGAAAAATGAATGAAATTGAATTTAATGAAATTATGGAACCCAAACAAAGTGAATAGTAACATGACATTTGGAATTGTAATATGACCCTTATGAATTGTATAATGGCCAAATAAAATAGTTAAATCACTAATCAATGTATTAATAATATTTATCCATCTTATAAATGAATATATGATATAACTATATCATAGTATAGGTAATTGTATTAAAAAAATGATAAATTAAGTGTTGATATTTTTATAAAACATAATTTTTCTTCCTATTTTATAATTAATGTAATCATTTAAAAGAAATTTTATTTTCTTAAAATATTTTAATAAATCAATATTATGTCGGTTTATTATAATATTTTACATTTATGAGTCCATATGTAATTTTTTATAATGTCATATATTCAGTTATAATTTTAAAATCAAAATTTTTCAAAAAATTGACAATTTTAATTAAATATTAAATTTATCATACTTAAAAAAAATATTCATAAAAAAGTGTAAATTTTTTTAATTCTACCTGTTAAAAAATAGTTATGGTGATTTTTTTGGATTTTTTAAATATAGTTGATTTTTTGGGGAATAGTGAAATACGATAAATTGCAGTATTTAATAAATACATGATTTATCGAGCCATAGATGTTGTTTCGATGATGTAGAACACAATATAGAAATTAAATTAATTAATTAATATATATAGTGATGAGGTTTATAAAATTCATTCTCTTGGACCAAAATAATGAACAAATTTAAAAAATAATTCAAATGCAACCCACTCCACACCTACAAATAACACAACTCACCAACCCTTCTTCTCAAACATAGAATTAATTGAATATTTTAAATATTATACCCAATAATATCGCAATACCCCTCCCCCCCACATATAGTGACATTTGGTATCAATAAAATTCAAAACTCAATTCCCCTGAGGAGGTTCTCAAGGAAAAAAATTCAAAAGGAAAATTCCTCTTTCGTTTCATTTAATTTTATTTTAGTATATTTTATTTTCTTATTCTCTGATCACATACCATTGTCCCAGTGAAAAGATAAAAATAGTGAATTTTATATACATTAAGGTTGTTATGTTAATGGAATATCCCATCATCATTTCTCTCCCCCTCAACTTTTGTTCTAAACATGAAAACATTATCAGTGATGTGTTAATTTTTCTCATTCAAGAATGACGAGTTTTCAATTTCTATTACGACCTTAAATTATTTTTATAAATCCATTTTATGGTCAAAAAATTAATTATATTTTATTTAATTTTACATAACTAGGTCATATACAAAATACTAATTAATAAAACAAATTTAGTTCTTAATGTTCAATAAACACCAAAATAATCAAAATAGTTATCATTAAAATTTTATCTAACGAATCATCCACACATATAAAATAAATTGACATATAATACCATTAAATATTATTTAAGTTCATTAATGACATATAATTTCAATTATTTATAACTATTATCACTTTAAATTATCTTCCATAAATGTATACCAGTAAACTAATCATGAAAACCAAGGAAAAGAATGCTCTTGGAACGTAAAATTGTATCTTAAAACATATCAAAAAGACATTAATGAATTTTATATAGTTATAATAAATCCTAAAAAATTTAAATAGGTTATAAATTAAATTATTAATTAATATAATTTTATTATCTACGATATTAATATCTATAGAATAAAATTTTTGAAAATTAGGTAAGGGATTATTTCTAAACCTCTATTTACCTATATGATTACATTTTCCTTCTATTTAATCCAACAAAATTCTTCTTTATTTTTATGTAATTTTTATAAATTCAGTTTATATGTTCAAAGATCATTTATCATGTTCTAATAATCCGTTTTTCATTGGAAAATACATGTTTCAAAATGTTATATTATCAATTCCTCCCGATATGCAATCCCGATTAAAGGGAACTTCCTATTTTCTTAATAAACTTTAATTTCACTCCATAATATTTTTTTAAAACACCGTTATTTTTATAAAAAATAATTTTTCATGAAAAAAATATTGGTTAATTTTTTATTTTATCTTAACAATTATATCTTTTCAATTTTAACTAATCATAAAATTTTCCCACAAACTGCACTAAAGTGGCTCATTTATAATGTTTCTTAAACCAGGGTTTTATAGTTTATTTGGGCTTAATGTATCATTATATATCTATATTTACCTATATGAATGTCCATTTTTTTATCCAATTCATTATTTAATAGACACCATCATGATATATGCTTTGGTTATGCCATAAGATTAGATTGTTATACCCATTTCGTTCCATGGATAACTCTTATTTTTATGTTTGATTCCTTATGTGGCACACATATTCAGGAACCTGTTATAATGGTTACACTAATATATCACTATAATGATTTGGGTAATTTTTAGTTTCATGAGATGTTATGGTCAAAAGTCTTCGTGGTTATCCTTGGATAATACTCTTTTATGTGAAACAATATTGGTGGTCTGCCTTGACTCGTGATTATCTATGATAAATTGTCTTAGTGTTTAGCCTTGACTCTTTCTCCTCCATGTGAAATGGTCTTGGTGGTTTGACATGACTCATGTTTATGTCATTTTGTAAGATATTTTATTTTTTATGTGATTCCATGATTAAATTATGAAATGTTCTATATGTTAATCTTACATGGGTTTTTTCAATTTATAGCCCTTTTTATATCGTCACGATATTCCCTATAACCAGCATGATAGGATTTATACATATTCTTATTCCCTTACTCATCCTTCTTTCTTATCCCTTTGTTTATGTATTCCCTAGGCTATCCTACGTAGATGTATTGGATCAAAGGATCACAAGATCTCACTATGATGATTAAATAAAAAATGACTTTTTTGTTCCACGTTTTCACATTTTTGTACTTAATCTTATTAATACACTTGAATTTATGATCCTTGGTTTTTATTGGAAGGCATCTTATGCTTAAAATAATGTAATAATATATGAAAAGGCTAGGGTACATATATATCCCATACCTTTTTTCTTGACCAAACCCTAAGAAATTCCCTCCCCATCATCATTAGTCACATTATATACCTTCTATTCCAACCTAATTTCCATACTTAATGTCCCTGATAGAACATACAAAAGACATTTTCTATTACAGATGGTAAAGGTATTAATAAAGCGCTTTCATTTTCAT
Source organism: Viscum album (assembly GCA_963277665.1). Lineage (NCBI taxonomy): Eukaryota > Viridiplantae > Streptophyta > Magnoliopsida > Santalales > Viscaceae > Viscum > Viscum album. Next base: position 530,964,791 of record OY728128.1, read on the forward strand.
TATTCATTTGAAACATTAAAATTTGTATTAATCGATCCCATATTATAAATCTGATATCTAACATTTACTTTTATGATATTATGTTTATTTCATAATATTTATCCTTCTGAATAACAATGAAATGGGAAAATAAATTGTCAATTGTGAGTGTGGAAAACTACCACCTGTAAAACAGTTGTAACATGTTTTCCATAAAAAACACTTACAGTTAGATATAATTATTTAATTAATTTTTATATATATTATTTATTATATAATTATGATCATGGAATCATAATATCACATATACATTCTTACTTACCATTCCATCTAAAATACGACAATGTCGCTTGTGTGAACGACACACTACCGCCTCAAAAAGTGCTGTGAATCGTTTTTGAACTAAAATTTACATGTAAAAAATTAAGGATAGTGTTAATGAATATATGTGATATATTTGATATGATATTTATTTTTTTAATCTAAAATATCTATCACTTTCTTACCTTTTCACCCATTAAAGTAATGATATCTTTGGTCGTGCATAAATATAACTAACCATCTCTATAAAGCAATGAGATTCATTTTCCATGCCCAACCTTTATGTGTTATTATAATAATGTATCCACATATTAAATAGGCCATTTATAATTTTTTTTCATTATTTTGATGATTTATTTACATATTTTTTACAGGAATTGGATCTTTTATTACCAAATAGGCCATAGAAAACCATGAAATGAACTATAGAAATAATGAAAGTAATAAAATATTATTAAAAAATGGGGTAAAATGTTATAGTAGGATCATTTATGATATTATAGGTATGATTTTGGTTGCTTTTTAAGTAATAACACTCTTAAAACAATTATATATGGGCTTAAATTGTATTTAACTAGTGGAATCCTTGATATAAGAGATTTCTAAACTAAATTTCATTTCATTGGGTTGATATTCTACGTGAATGATTTTTCCCTGATAAAATTATGTGTGTAATTAAATTTTACTATTTTATTTGATTTTAAAACTTTTCTTATGTGTATTGACATTGGAAACACATAATAAATCAACTGATTAATCCCCACTTCTATGATATAATCTTTGTAAGTGACTTCGTCTCAATTCCCCTTCATTAAGCCATATTTTATTACAGTGCACCTAATTTCTTATATTAGATGTATATTATTACCATATTACATGTAATATAATGATTATTTAATAATTCATTGAATTTTATGTATCTATTATTTTATCCAAGGGGATTTTTTATGAAATTTACCAAGTGGTAAAGAATTTTATTTCTATATTTATTTTCATATGGTTATATTACTTATTCATTTTCCTTAGATATTATAATATTATGTGTATAACTTATTTTGATTATATTATATCTTATTATAAATATCTTATGTGTATTTTCATTTGATACACAAAATCAATTCATTTACTAATTCTCACTTTAACATTACATTCATTTTATGATATTTCGTCTTAATTCCCATTTCCTTTAGTCATTTTTGTTAATTTCACCTATTTAATTTTATATGGTATATACAATTCAACATTGATGTATTTAACATGAATAAATATTTACTCATAAAATTCCTAATTTCCAATTCGAGGTTATATATATTTTTGTATGATGGACATGATTATTTACTAAACTGCATACCATATTAACATGTGGTGTTTACTTAGAATGTGATTTGATCAATTGAATAAATATTGATAAATCGTTGTCCTATACAAAATATATATATTTGTAGTTAAGGTATATTAATTTTAGAATTAAATTGATTTTTCGATATATGATGACTTATTTGGACATTCAGTGATAGGTGGGGACATGAATTTGTTTTGAATTATTTACCTTGTCATATTGATTATAATTTTATTATCGTGATAGGAACCCTATTTAAATTTCATGTGTGTTCAGTTATTTAAATTTCCATATTGATTATTCTTATTGATTAATGGTATCTTCATATGTACTTTTCCCTTAATGATCATTTGATATCCCAATTATTTTAGTTTTCTTACCCCATTTTATGTAGAATAATTCTTTAAATATGTGTTCAAGGATTAAATACATTTTATTTTTTCTTTAAGTATATATAATTTTCTATTCCTAATTTAAAATGGGTATCATGTATGTATTGGGTTCCCCAAAATAGATAAACTGTTCCTTTCATCAGGGTTAGTCCTTTTATATCTATTATAATGTAATAATGTAAGACACCAGCTCCGAGATACTTGGGGCAGGTTCATTATATATTTTCTATGATATAACATAATTTCATCCTAATCACTCAAATTTCATAAATTATCAAGATCATAAATTTAGACAATATTATCTCTTATTCCTTTTTTCATGATTGATAATCCTTCCATCATTTATGTAATTGAGAAAAAGAGATTATTTTATGAATATAACATCACTTTCATCATCATAGAGATTTCTCACAAATAATAAATTATTTTTTATCCCAAAAATTGATACAAATTTAGATTTTAGATTTTGGGCTTTAATCACATTAGGAACAACTCATCTAATTTTTAATTATCTATCATTTACAGATATCACTTCCCCATGATCATAATTTTCAATATTCTTATATATATTTTAACCACTCACATGAGGGGAATAATCACTTTCAAAATTTAATGTTTTATATTTATTACATTATTTTAATAAAACTATATTAATGAAGGACTATTCAATTGTTTTCATTTTATGAATTTCATTTCCTTTCTTTATAAAGGGATACAATAAAGGGTTAATATTCCTAAACTCCTAAAAATAATAACTGTATTAATCACATCTATTTAAAATTTCATCCATGTTGGGGAAAATATTCCTTATTGATTGGCCTAATGGATTTTTTTTGGAATAACAGTTTCCTTCTATGAATATAATCTAATATTTTTAGTGTTTCTTCCACATGAATGGTGAATTTTCTTATTAACTCAAATATTTTTTTATATATGAATAGATTTTTTCCCAAACACTCCATGGAAACAAAAATAAAAACTGTATCTTGTACTTATATATTAACATTAACTATGTATAGAATGTTTTTGTTGCTGATATACGTATACCATTATTTTTTTCCATAGGAAAATAGACATATATTGGATATTATTCTCTTTCTTTGACACAAGTAAGATTTTATCATCATATATATTATACTAATCATGAAAATAAAACTTATTAACACTTTAAGTATTGTAATAAAATTATTTTATTTTCATATCATTATGAGATGTTTTGATATGCCTTTTTTATTCACACACCCAACAACTTGTGATGATTTTCATTAACATTTATAATAGTGATTATGTATTTTATTATGATGTCTAAAACATTTTTATCTAAAATACACCTTGATTATGACTTTCTTATCTATTTTACTATCATAAAATGATTTTAATGAATATTTTAAAAAAATTATATTTCCCATCAAAATTTAGTGTTAATTTATTTTAATTCATCATTATACTTTAATTCTATTATAAGAAACAATTATTTTCCTCGTTTTCTTCTTACTATATGATTTTTTTGAAAGGTGATGATACTATATATGATATGTTTTATTTTCAATACAATATTCATATTTTCATTCATCATATGCATAATATATGTTTCATCACCATCTTCATCAACACATCTTGATTTTTTTTATTATCACGTTGCATGATCAATTATGTTCATGAATTTATCAACTCCACCTTCTAATTATATCTTATATTAAGTGGAGTAACAATTTTGTTAATTTCTAATCAAATATCATATTTTTCAATGATAAATCAGTTTATTATTTAGAGATTATTTTTTTCATACTCTGATCCCTTCTCCAATTTCCTTCATTGATATTTTCTTCATGTTCATCATATCCACTTTCCAATAGTAATCTAGTATTTCATAATAGATAAAAATATTGTTAAAATATATCACTATTATATTCTAGGATTATAAAAAAATTAATTTTTTTGGAACAATTTTATTATAGGATTCATTTATAATATATTGGATCTTCTTCATAATATTTTAAATAAACTATATATAAATATACACTCCATTTTAAAAAAAATAACTTCTCTTATTTATAATTGAATCTAATTTTTTTAATCTTTATAACTCATTCTAGGAAATTGATGTTCTACTCATATATATTAGATAACTAGACACACTGGATCTGTAGGTTTCATATCAAACCACTAAACTACCTTTTTTAGTTTCTCAATATAACATAATTTCTAATTTTTCAATTATAAAAAATTTATTTCTTAATAGATAATAGCTGAATAATGATGAATTAATTAAATTCAGAAAATAAAACATCATATAATAGTCTAGAAACATATGAAAATTGATTTTTTACTCAAAGAAAATTAGTAAACTACCGCAATTGATTGTTCATATTAGGAACTCCCCTATGAACCAAATCTTAATTTATATAAATACTATTATATATGTGTTTATTATATAAAAATACCTGATAATTTATCTTTCATTGATCACTTAAATGGTTTTTAAATATAATCAATTAAAAATTATAGAATAATTTAGTAGTGACATATTACATTGATGTTCCCAAAACATATATTTAATCACATATTAAACCATAGATTATGATTTTTGAATTGGAGAATAATATAAAATCATCTTTTATAACATCTATAAATATCATCCACAATTTTTTGATAATCACATATTTTTCAATGTATTGGTCCCTATATGACCCTTATGTTTCATGTGCTACTCAATTAAAATTATAAAATAACTGTTATATTACACTTTTAGCCCCTTCACATTCCCTAATTTTTAGTCACAAACTTTTTTACCATAAATTACTCTTAAATTTAAGATATTTTACCTTTTATTTGTTTTAATGATTCAAAATATTTCTTACATGAGCCTATAATGTATCCTACATTCACTCTATTATTTCCACATTATTCCTATATATGATCTTGTTTATGAATACATAACTACCATTTCCTAATGTTAATATTTCTTAACTATTATTCTATTGATTATAATATATCATAGTATTTTAAAAAACCATATTAATCCAATGTATATGTTTTGACCAAGATGGTTTGATAGCATTTCATTCAATAATTTTTTATATAGGATGTTAATTGGGGAATCAAGATGAAAATTTTATATCTATGACTGAAGTGAAATTATAAATTAAGATGATTATTTTATAATACTTAATGTACCAGTAAATATGAAGATATTATAGATTCTAAAAGATTTTGTGGCAATGATATTGATGTGAAGAAATAATTTTTCCAGACTTTTGTTATTAGGTAGATCGATTTTTTCAGAGGGATATATATAAATTATGAAATGAAATGTTCAAATATGAGGTTGTAATGTGTTTATTTTATAATGTATGAGTGGAAAATGTACATTTATTGATCTTAGAAGTTTTCTTGATTATTTATATAGTGACATGATGAAGGAAAGAGCTTCCAAAAAGGGATGTATGAAGTAAAGTAGATGAGATAGTGGATGACTAATTAAGTATCTAAAGAAATAAATCTTAAAGAGAACATCATAAAAATTAGTACCAAACTAAAAAATATAAATTGGTAAAAGACATGGAGAGATGTTTTTTCATTAAAAAAATAATTCCAAACAATCAAATATATATATACTGATTCTGTATGACTGAGGATTCCAATCCATGTTCAACCAAAAATTTTTATATCAGATATATAAGGGATTTTTTCATCATCTAGATAGTGTATGTTTAATGTGTTCTTGATTGAGTCCGTCAAAAAAAATATTTCTTACCAATATATATCAAATATAGTTACTTCCTGATTATAAACCGAATGTTGTTTTTAGGATCCTTAAAAATATTTTATAAAGTCCTTTAATGTGGCGATACAATGATATTATTTCAAATATCATAAATATATAATGATTTTAGAAATTAATTAAAAACATGAATTAATGAAGTTCATATAATTATTGACGACTTTGATTGTTTAGTGGCATAAAAGGTGGCCAATTGATGTTTGAGTTGAGAAGGAAATTTAATGTTTATCCCATGATTCCTCTTTAATTTATTGATGTTGTATGCCTATATAAATAGTTTTAAACATGTTTAAGAGTATTTTTTGATATAGAGTTTCAGTGATAATGTTGTTTGAGAGAGAGCACAATGTGCGGTGGAAACTAATATTCGACATGGTTTAATGAGAGGAAATGTGGATGGAGGATCTCCAGATATGACATTTTAGATGGATGGATCACCACCGCGAAAGGGATATATGAAAAAGGAACATCATATGTAGGTGAATGAGAATGAGGTTTAATGAGTAGAGTGTATCAAATTTAAGAAGAAGAAAAAGAGTACCAAATAGGTTTGTGTTGAGGATTGTTTTGGAATTGTGAGATGGAGTAATCTAGGACTTTCTATGGTTATAGGGATGTATCGAAACTAGAAGAGACAATAAAAAGTTATTTAAGTCTATGAATAAGTTGTACACTATAAAAATTAATCCTATATAAATATAATGGGAGAACATCTAAAATTAAATAGCATTCTATAGTGTAATATAAAATAATAATGAATAGCTTGAATATGGGAAAAATAATTTGTTGTTGAAGATGCATTCAGTTGAGGGTATAACCTGTTGGGATGTAAGGTGAGACAAGAAGGATAGAAGGGGGAAATAAAAAATTATGGTAGGAATGTTAGTTAAAGTGTTTTAGAACTTGATTAAACTAAGGAAATGATTACTAGGTTACAGATTCAGTTTCTCTATATGAAGTTTTAATATGGAAATATGTTAGTTTAGAATACCTATTGCGGTTGATAACTGACAAGGAAACAAGTAAGTATTTATATAAAGACTTCTAATTATTTTTATTTTAATCTATATTTATTCTATCTATCATCTTTTTTTAGGGTATTCACCATTTAAATTATGATTTACACATTTTGGTAATATATATTATAGTGACTAAGTGTTAAAGGAAGTTCTTAGAAGCATTATGGTATTGTGTAGAGACAATTAGTTCTATTTTATTTGGAAAAAAGGTGAGGTTGATGATTTGAATACAGTTAGATCTAATCATGAAAATAAATCTTGTAGGACCAAGTGGGTGCCACGTGTTTTATCAAACCACACACCCTATGGTGCATAGTTGTAAGAATTGGTAAAAGTGGGTTAAATATGATATACATGTTGTGTGAACATTCTATATAATGTTGTAGAAACCATTAAGGGGTTTGTTCCATGGGAAAATGATGGTGTAAGGTTGGCACACAGTTTGGCTAATTGGGAGGCCAAACCCTGGGCCCTTTAAAAATGGTTGACATTACCATTTTCCCAATCCTCCTTTTAGAACGAAACCTCACTTTTTTTCTCATTCGCAAAGTACCTCTCGATATATCACTAGAAGATTCTAACATCAATCTATAAGTTTTGATATCTAATTCATTTAATCTTATAATCTACCATTATTTATCTTATTGGTTTCAAATCAATACCTACTCAAATCCTCCTACTTATTTTATTTTTTTGACTCATCATATGGAATTATATTTCCATGTAAGATAATATTTATTATTATTAGGATATTTAACCAATTACATGATTTCATATATTATATACCGAGTTAAGTATTGATAATATTGGAAGATTCTTCTATCGATATAAGGAATTTGGTCTCATATAATTTCATAAATTATTAGTTTTTTATATTTTGTTGTTTTTGTTCCACATGACATATTTTCATAGTTATACACTTAAAATTTATGGGCAACTAAATTAATTGTTAAAGATTAATTAGAGAGGTGTTTTTGAGATCTTGATAAGCAGTTCATGGTTGATAATAACATCCCAAACCATCACTGTGGTGAGATGGACTAAATTCTATATTTTTTGTGTTTCCCTTGTGACTAAATCAGGAAGAAGGTTTGGTTTTCTTGGCATTGGGTGAAGAAATGTAATAAAGTGAGAAAAACAAATAATATATAGTTGAGGATTTAATACATTCCACTTATTCATATTACTTAGAAGTTCTATTTATTAAATTATGATACAAATTGAATAATGGAAAGAGTTTATCTCTATATCCTTGAATACAATTTTTCATGGATGTGAATACATAATGATTTTAATGAGTACTGGACATGAAATTCCTTTTTTTTTCTCAATGATTAGGAACATGAAATTCCTCATTGTTCACATCGATTTAATATACATTATGTTATATATAGTTAATGTGAGAAATAAACATGACATTCCATATTATATATTTGGTATCAATCGAAAGAATGCATCTTTTTTTAATAATTAGTAGACATGATTTTATATAGAGAATATCCCTACTTCATGGATATGATGTTCTAAATTAATTTTTATAACATTAATGGACAAGTGGGTTTACATTGACTATTCCAAATTAATTATCGTGGTGGCTATTTTGGTTTGTTAGAAAATAAATGTTTCTAGATATTCCTGTTTAGACTAAAGCATGTAGTGTAAGACATCTATCATGAGATGAAGATAGATATATGTGGTTCATTTATTTACTAATTTACATTTACTTTCACTTATACACTATTTAATGAATTTTCATAGGTCAATAGTAATATACATCATTGGTGATTTCCTACCACTTCTATCTCGCAACCTATTGAGGACACTGATTGGTACCAGGAAATATTTTAGGGATGCAAGTAGAAACAAGGAAAATTTTCTTGCAATGGATGTAAATTTTTTGATACTATAATGATGTTCAAGAGTATGGTAATGAGATTATTCTCACGATTTTATTAGAGATAAATTTTGATCTTTTTTTTTAAATTTTAATAGGATGTTGTTTATTCCAACTGTTCTATTTCCCCTTATATCCTGTACCATTTGGATGTTTGTATGAAATATTCTCTTCAAATAATTTAAATTCATCAATAGCTAACATTATAGGAAATCAGATGTTTAAGATAACCTAGATATTCCATTAGTATAAAATTACTATTTTACCCTAGCCGTTAAGTTAATGGGAATATATATAACTAACTTTTGAAAATGTATGGTTAAATCATTCACTACCAATTATTTATCAATTATATATTTTTATATTTTAATAAAAAAATAGTGCATTATTATTAGTAAATGAAAATAATGAAATATATATTTTATATACAAAATAAATTATTTTTTATATTCACCCAATAGATTCATTTTTCATATGGTATGAATAAACCATATTTGATATATAATAACTATATTTTTTAAAAGGAAAAATTTCTGCCTTGTAATGGTAAACCCCATTTAAATTAATATTTTAAATAATCAATTTTTTATATATGATAAAATAAACATATTTTTAGAATCCAGATATAATAATTTAATTTGGATGATATTTTAATATTTTTCTATTAACTATCAAATTTTTATGAATAGTAAATATACAGTACATTTTAATTGAAAGAAAAAATTTTCATTAAAAATAATTTATATGGATAACTTATAATTTTGAATTGTTTTAATGCAAAAATAGAATAAATTTTTTTCCTTAAATATAATTTATTTCATTATAATTACTTTTACAAAGAATTTATATGTAAAAACATTTCAATCTTTTGCAATGTTTGAACATTTAAAACTCATTCTCTCTTTCTAACAATGGTATTAATCTTAAATTAAAAAAAACCAAGTTATATGTTTTGAATTTTTTAAAAATTGATTCCATATTTGTAATCAATATGCCCAAATTAGGTAAATAACTTTATTTATTTTTAGGGCATTTGGAATAGTAACATTGGGGATTTTTATTAATATGGTAAAATCTAAAACCACGTAATTAATGATTAAAATACTATTATAAAATTATCCTAACACTTGGATTAATATAATTTAATAATTGTTTTTTAACCTATGTTATCCATTGGTATAAATTTTTTCCTTTTTAAGCCACCTGGATGAGAGTAGGAAATTTAGTTTATTTTTATATAATGAAAAGTTAAATATGTCTCACTCAAAATTTAATAACTGTGTCATTTTTTGTAAGGTTATATAAAAGATAAATTAAATTATAAATACTCATATTAAAGTGTAAATTATTTTATTTATTCGGGAATTTTTTTTATCAAATAAATATTTACCTTAATGAATTATACATTAATAAAGTAAATATTAATTAATTGACGAGAAATAAATAATTTTTTTTGAATTTTTTTTGCAATTAGCATAAAACGACCCAGATACCTAAAAAATCTTATTTTTTGGGTATATCCCGACCATGACCATCCAAGGGTGGGGTTAGTAATCATTTTGATCATTATAGAAGATATTTTGGCAGTTATATAATTTTATTTAATAAGATGTTAAAGTTGTCACATTCATAATATAATAAGAATTACATATTAAATGTTGAATTCTCTCCATGATAAATTTTTCAATAAATATAACTTTTAAATATCGTAGTTTTATCTTCAGAAATTTTTTTATTTATAATTTCAATTAAAAAATAATTATATTAAATAATTACAAAAAACTGATGTAATTATTATTTTATTATTAGATATAACAAATAAATGTTATTATAAATATTAAAATAAAAAAAATGGGATAATTAATTTTTCTAATAATTTTTTATATAAACATAAACAATTAGGAATATAATAATATAGTTGGTTCTATGTTAGCTTTTAAAATAAATTTTTTAAAAATCAATGAATTAAATAATGTCAAAATTGACACTATAGATTTTTTTATCAAAATAATGTTTTATTAAAATATTTAAAAATCATAAAACCTTTTTAAAAAATATATTCTAATTATTATATGGTTTTTAATTTCCTATGTTATTTATTTATTATGAAATTCAAATCATGTAAATAAACATTGAACCCTTTTAATATAGATATATTTGTTTACCTAGAAAAAACATAAATGGAATAATTAAATTTTAATTAAAATGATAAGGATTAAATTGATAGAACAATTTGACTAGAATTTATTGGATGATGAAAATAAAACCCTATATTTTATCAAATTTGAAATTGGGAATTTTTTGAGGTTTTTGGATGGGGTCTTATTTTTTATAAATTATTATTTTCTAAGATCCCAAAAATGCCCCTCACCTCAATTATAAAAGGGAACCTCCACCATCAACTATTTACTTAACTATTCTCTATAACGATCGTCCAAACCCTTACCATTTCCCTTCAAAACTCCACTAGTTATATTCTAGATGTTTTGGTCTTCTTCAAAGACAAACTCTAGTGTACTAGGATGAGATTTTCAGGAAGCGCATCGAAGAGGTAGTAATCTCCTCTACCAATTCATTAAAACTTCTTTCTTCTTCAACTTCAACATCATGGGTTTTTTCATTATTGAGTAATATCTAAAATAAAAATTAAATAATAATATTTTATTATGATTATGGAACAATAATATTCCACTTTCTATCCATCCTATGAAAATTGAAATCACAGCGTGTGCGTACATACGACTTACCATCTCCATGTCGTGGTGTAATATGTTATTAACTATCACCATACATGGATGGGTATAATAATCTAAATAATAACTATTTATTATTATTATAAAATTATATTTATTCTGAAATACTATACACAATACAATTAAATACCATTAAATAATTATGAGAGTGGTATCGTCACTCGTCTGTATGTATGACCTATTGTCTCCATGATGCAATGTGATTCATTGAAAATTCTATTTATTAAATAATTATTATATAAATTTATATAATGAATGAATAAGTTATATATAATGTTGTTATCATTTTTTAATTTTTTTAATTTCACCTAGGAAGAATAAACCAAAACATATTCGAAAAAAATACATAAGCAAAAGAAGTAGTTAATAAACAAACAAAAAGTAATAATGAAATGTTATTAACAAATGTACGATAATATGATCATATGTTATATCATAAAAATTACTAAGTTTCTAAAATATGTCAAACAGATTATTAAATTCAATATAAATTAGGATCAGATACATTAAAATGAAAGCAGACACAATGTAAGGGATAATTTGTAAATCTCATTATTATCCAAGATTGTCTATACAGAAGTATTTACTGGGATAAATTTATCATCCACATCCATGTTTCTTAAATATGTAATATGATTTCTATTCCTCTACATTTTCTTAATTTCAATTTTACCCATTGGTGATTTTCTATTATATTAAATGAAAGGATGTTTTTGTAATTATTTGATTTGAGGATCTTTTTGACTTTTCTGGAAATAGTATGAGGAGAATATTTTTTATCTTACATGGACTGAATATATTTTTATATTTCTATAAAGCCCAATTTATATGAATAATCATATACATGATTTCATTTTTATTTTCAAATAAATTAATTTATTATAAATATGTGAATCATTTTGAAAAAAGTGAATAATTTTAATGAAGAAAGGATATTTTCCACATGAATTAATTTGAAGTGTTAAATCAATATTTTTTCCATTTAAGATGAAATTATTTAATTTTTTTATTTTTCAAGTATAATATCCTTACTGTTCCTATAATTTTATTATGTTTATGATGGAATACTGTTTAGGGTATTCAGTTGTTTTACATGGATTATGTTATAGTAGAATTTTATTTAATGAAACCCATTTTATTCATTGGGTTTTGATGAATGATTTATGTAATTATGTCATGCATAAGAATGATTTCATTATTAGATGGGTGGTACCGATAGAACTCTCCAATACATTGGGTAATGATTTATATCTCATGAGATAGACATTTCTAGAATAGTAAATGATCTTGGTTCAGTAATATAGGGCAGGAACGAGGACTGTGATTGGTTTAGTAATGGACTTTTTCTGATATGATGGTCTTGGAAATGAGCCTTGACTAATATGAAATTATTTTCTATAAATATATGTTTTCCAAAAAGACATTATGTCTTATGTTATGTATTTTGGGTTTATGTTCATTTATTCATATGAATTTTCATGATTTATCACATGGCTTGATATCATGATATTTTATATGTATGATAATATTTTAAAATCTTATGTTCTTATGTATTATTATTATGATATAATTGATATCTCCATTGTATAACCTTAATAAGCATCTAATCTCACTCTTTCATATGTTAGTTTTTCTAATGTCATGAATAATGGTATTAAATATCATATGCTAAAAATTATTCTCATAATGAAGAAATATGTGGGCGATAATAAAGATTCATTATAAACTAATTAATCATGTTTCCCAGTTTATAATGAAAATATACCTATATGGTCTTATCATGTTATTGTTATATTTTGTAATGATTATTTTTTTAATAATGAAGTAATATAAATGTATGTAATGTACGTGTCATTATAGTTGGTATCAGAGGAAAGGACTAGTTAACCTTTAGAAACTACAATGAGAAAACATTAGTAAGAACCCAAAGGATTTTTCGAAGAATAGGTTACAATACTAGTGTCTTAGAAATTATCATTAATATCCTAGGATAAAACATAAATAATCTTAAATGGAAATATTATTCATCATTATTTGGTTTTCCCATTATGATTAGTGTTTCTCACACTATGATTCATAGTTTTGGTCGAGGGACAAAACCTAAAGGAACCACATTAATGCAGAATTCGATGGGATATGAAATGATTGTCTTCCTTAAAAAATAAATATTAGGGGAGATGGAATGAATAATCATGTACCTATGCTCATAGAACCTTCTGATACTATGAATCATGCATGACTTCCGAAACGAGCAAAGGAGGGAACTACATTCTGTGCAGTCCTCTATGAGGTAGCATCTACCTTTTTTCAGTGGGTCTTCTGATCCTTTGGTGTCAAAATAATAGATCAAAAAAACTGAAAAGATATTTTTTTGTTCTCCAATGTTAAGAATAAGATAAATCCATCTTAGTATTCTATCATTTGGAATATGAAGTTGATCAATGGTGGAACATTATTAAGAATACTAGGTAAGGGGATGATATTGAATCCATAAAATGGTATGAGTTCAAGAACATATTTTTCAGTATGAACATTCCTCAAATTCTTTTAACCAATATAGAGAAGAAGATCCCTGAACTTAATGAAAAGGAAGATGAATCTATCAGTACCTAAAAAACAAATTTTACAAGACTTGAATTGTATGATTCTATAATTATTATTCAACCTGAGAGTAAATTGATCAATTATTTAGTGGCATAAAACCATGTCTCTGAAGGGAATTATCCATAAGGGACTTGAATAGCTACGAAGATATTTTTTGGTGTGCTCTCAATGTTGAGATGGATATTAGAGTACCCCATCATACCTGTGGGGTTGAAAAGAAGAGAAATATGGAATTCAAGGGAATATCTAATGACGACATTAAAAAAAATGAGTTTTCCATTATACTCAATGTGTGGAAAGAAACTTGGAGGGAATTTTCTTAAAGTTATTAGTAAATGTTTTAATTGTGGGAGAGAAGGTCATCATTTTGTTGAATGTTTAAGTGATGGGAAAAGATATCTAATTATGAAAATATAGAAAAGGCTATATATATTACACCTCCTATAATTCAATGATACAAATGAATGTAAATGGGGAATTATTCCAATCAATTCCCTAATCCAAGGGTTATTGACCAGGATCGATGTCGATAAACTCTTAAGGATAAAAACAAAGTCAAGTAAAATGAAATCACTATCGGTGATGTGGAGTATGATATGAAAGTGGTGAAAGGTACACATAAAATCCACTATAACGTAGAAATTTTTTTAATGTATTCTAGATCCTGTCACTCTTTTATTTCTGAGGAATATTATAAGGGTATCACAGCATTACCTCAAAAATCAGAAGATGAGTTAGATATGAGAAATCCTAATGCCAGAACAGTTTCATCAAAATTTTATAATTCTTATGTGGTTGATGTTTATGGGAAAGTACTTTCTGTAAATCTTGTGATCCTTCTTATACTGGAATATGATGTGATTCTTGAAATGGATTAGATTTCTCTATATAGATATCCTCTCAATGGACAAGGAAGGGAAGTCAAATTTCATATTCCAGATCAATATATGATAATAAATCAATGCAATTGTGAATATAACCTTCCATTAGAATTTTATTTCATCATATAGTTCTATATCCCTATTAATAAAGGTTATCAATCTCAAATGGTTAGGGAGAATCTCTGAATTATGAATACAACCATTTTATGAGAGTTTGATGATATATTTCTAGAATAATTAAAATTTCTTCCACCAAATCATGAATTTTAGTTTTCAAAAGAAAACATACTGAGTGATATTCTTATTTCTAAGACACCTTATAGAATGCCCCTCAATTGAGTTTCATGAATTTAAGAAGCACATATAAGAGAATCATGACAAGGGATTCAAAGTCCCCAACACATCACCTTGGGGGGACCTATTCTTTTTTATAAGAAGAAATATGGGTTAATGAGACTCTACGTTGATTATTGAGAACTTAACAATATCCCTGTCAAGAACAAATATTATTTTCCCTGCATTGATGAATTATTCGACAAATTATGTGGAGCTCAATAATTTTCCATGTATGATCTTTATTCTAGATTTCATAAGTTAAGTGTCAAGAAGGATGTTATAAGAAAGATAACATTTAGTAAAGGTATAGAAACTATGAATTTGTAGTGATTCCTTTTGTTCATATTAATTCCCCCTCTATCTTCATGGGTCTAACAAATATACACTTTAGATACGATCTTTATCATTTTGTGGAAGGATTTATTGACAATATTCTCTATATTAAAAAATAATTATGAACAAGAATATCACATTAGAATTGTAATGATGACCTTGATAAAGGAGAAGTTTCTGTAAAAATTTCAAGTGTAATTTTTGGTTTTTTAAATTTTCATTTATGGTTCACATAATCACGAGAGATGGGATATCAGTGGATACAACAAAAACATATGTTATTGAATGTTATCCAAGGCAAACAAAAGAAACTAATATCCAATTTTTTCTTGTTTTGGGTGGATATTATCAATATTTTATGAATTTTTTTCAAAATTATCTAATCCTACCACTGAGTTGACTTGGAAAAAAAGTTATATTTTGGTGGATGGAGGAATGTGAAGAAAATTTCCAAAATCTAAAAAGAAGGTTAGCATGTGAACCTATGCTCATACATCCATGTAGTGTTAAAATGTTTGTGATATATAGTGATGCATAAAATAAGGGTATGAGTTGTGTTCACATTAAAAATTATATAATGATATCTTATGACTCAAAATAATTGAAAATCCATGAGAAAAATTACCGAAATCAGGATTTGGAGTTAGCTGTGGAAATCTTTACACTAAAGATATGGAAGAATTATTATTATTGGAAAAGGTGTGATATTTATACCGATTGAAGAAGATTAAAGTATATTTTCACACAAAAGGGTATGAATATGCATCGATGAAGATGGTTAGAGTAGATTAATGTTTACAAATTCTCAATACATTTCCACCTTGGGAAAGTGAACAAGGTGGCAGATTCTTTGTTTTGAAATGAGCATTCCAGCCTATCCATTATATTGATCACAAAATATCCAATATTTATAGATTTGAAAAGGATAGATCATGAAATTTCTAATGGGAGAAATATTATTTTTCCCAATTTACTGTTCAACCATCTCTACAAGTTAAGATTGAGGAGGTGAAGAAGGAAAATATTGAGCTACAAAAGAAGGTGAGAAATGTTCCTGAATTCCACCTTGATTTTGATGGAACAATAAGGACCAACAAATGGGTTGGTATTTCTCCCATACCAAAATTAAAGAAATAGATATTGGATGATTCCCATTTTTCTTCGTTATATATTCATCCTGGAATCACAAAGATGTAAAGGGACCTAAAACATTTTTTCTAGTGGGGTGGAATGAAATGAGATGTTTCTAAATATGTCTCTCTGTACATGGTTTGTCAGCATGTTACGGCTGAGAGATATAAGCCTAAGGGGATGTTACAACCATAACCCATACCAGAATAAAAATGGAAAAACATCACTGTAGACTTTATCATCAGACTTCCCAGAACATATAAAGGTCATAATTACTTAACATATATTGTTGATCATCTTACTAAGTTGACACACTTAATTTCTACTAGATAGGATTTCTATCATGAAGATATTTCCTTGATATATGTAATGAATGTTGTATGATTTAATGTAGCACCACATTCTATTATATCTTATTAGGATCTGAGGTTTACCTCATTGTTGAACAAAAGTATTTACTTAGGTCTCGATACAAAGTTATGTTTTATCACTTCTTATAATCCTTATATAGATGTCCAGTCTGACAGGACAATTTAAACTCCATAAAACAAGTTGAGATATTTCTCTATGGATTTCAAAGGCCGTTGGGATCAACCCCTACATTTTTCAAAATTTTCATACAATAATAGCTTTCACTCAAGTATTCATAATGATATTTATAAATTCACCTATTGAAATAATTTCAGAACACCAATTTTTTGGGTTGAAGTTGGGTAAATAAATCTACTAGGTCATAATCTAGTTGATGAAATTCTAGAAAAGGTCTAATCTATTCAATGACACAAAAGAGTACCTTAGAGTTGACAAAGAAGTTATTATGAGAATCGAAGAAAAGACAAATTTTTTGATGTGGGTGATAATTTGTTTCTATGAATATCTCCTTGGAAGTGTGTAATGAGATTTGGAAATAAGGGAAAGATGGGCCATAGGTATATTAGTCCTTTTAAAATTATGGATGATGTTGTGAAAGATTCATACCAATTAAAACTTCTATTGAATCTCTCTCAAGTTCAAGACAAGTTCCAGGAATCTCTCTAGAGAAAGTTTATACCTGATCCTTCACATGTACTAAAATCAAAAGTCATATAGCTTGAGAAATACTATTCTTATGAAGAACCACTAATAGAGATTCAGGATCGCAATGAATAATTTCAATGAAATAGGACCACTCGCTTGGTTAAAGTTTTGTGGAGGATCCATAAATTTGAGGAAGCATTTTGGGAACTTGAGGATATAATTATTGGGTTATATACTCATCTGTTTGTATCAAAGTGATGAATTTCAATGGAGAAATTCAGTTTTGGGGGGTTGAATGTAACACCTGAATGTTTTTATGAAATAGTTTCATTAAATAATTTAAATTATTGAATTTATTTTATTTCACACTATAAAGAGTTCAAGTGAACCAAATGACACTCTTCGTATAAAATAAAAAATTTAACCTATATGATAGGTTAGCATGAACAAATACAACAAACTTATTGTAATGTATTGTGAAGTTATTCACTACCAATTTTTTATCAATTATATATTAGAATTTTGGTGATAATGAATTGAGTGAATTAATATTATTAAATGAAATTAGTCAATTTTATATTTTATATTATTAAAAAAATATTTTTTATATTTTTCCAAAAGATATTTTTTGTCATAGGGTATAAAAAAACATATTTGATGTATAAAACCAATATTTTTGAAAGGGTAATTTTACTCCTTTTAATGTTGAACCAATTTTAAATTATAGATTTAAAAATTTAATAATTTCTATTTGACAACGTAAACATGTTATTTGAATAGTGACATAAAAATTTACATTGGATGATATTTTAATATTTATGCGATAACTTTCAATTTTTGATGAATAGTAAAATTATACTAATTTTAAAATAATAATAACTTTTCTTCTAGAAATAATTTATATGGTTAAATTATAAAATTTAATGGGATTAAATTATATTAATAATTTATTTTTATTATTCAATATAATGTTTGTCATTAGAATTAATTTTACATTGAATTTAAATGTAAAAATGTATCATTCTATTATTGTGTTCTTTCTTTTTAAACTAATTCTCTCTTTCTACAATGAGGTTAATTTTAAAATAATTACAAAAAATTGTATATTTTGAATTTTGAAAAATGGATTCCATATTTGTAATTAGTACGTAAAAATTATGTTAATAGATTTTTTTTATTTTAGGGATCTATAAATAGTAACTTTGATAATTTTTATTAATCAGGTAAAATGGTAAATACAAGGGGTTAGATCTACTTGGATAAACCCTTTTCTTGTTTTTTGGGGTCTAACCACTCGGAGGTGGCTGAGAAGTAGTTTGGAGAAGTTCAATTGAGTAAAATCTATAAAGAGAGGATTACACATCATGCAAAAAGATTACACGACGTGATATCCTGTTTCATGGGTAGTTTCATGGCCTAAAAAACATTGGAATCTAGAAAATAAAATTAAGCTTCGAGGTGACATGTTGTGGAGACCCGTCCCATTGGGGCCTGAGCCGCAACACCCCAAGACCACAAAGTTGAATAGTAAAAACTACTTAGAAGGGAAATGCATCCATACACTAAATACCCAGCCAACAGAGTACGACAGGAAAGTAAAGTACAATAATGTAAAACCCTGGGCCAAAAGTACAAGACCACCAAAAGAAAGTCTGTAACAAAGTCCGACCTATAAAGAATGGTCCTAGGACTGCAATCCGTAGCCGTAGGAACAAACCTCAGCCTTTCTGATCTCACTGAGCACCGTCCGGTCCTAGTCCACCATGAATCCTATCAAAGGCCAGCTCGTCTTTACAAGACATGACACGTGCGGGAAAAGCCCATTCAGGGTTGAGTATAACAATACCCAGTAGGATACCCTGAAACCACAAAGGAAATATAACAAGGTAAATACCACAAAGGAAAGATACAGTCAACTCCACATAGTATATGTATAAAGAACATATCACAAGAATATCCAGATATACCCATACATGATCGACTATCACCATACCACCACTAGGATCCAGCTCAAATATTCCACAAAGCACGTTACAAGGAAAAAACACTCCTAGTTATGAAGAGAGAGAAAAGAAGTACTCGTTCTAGGAGAACACACTCTACATGTACTTATGAACATGATGCCCAGATGAGGTTCACAACGAATAGTCATGGGGTGATTCCAATAACTCAGTCTGAACTAATCCACTAAGTAGAGGATCAGCACCCAGGTAAAGTTGGTCACATCGATACCAAGAACTCTACCTAGGGTACCTGGAAGTAATAGAGGATTCGGCTCCAAGTCTCACAGAGGGGATTCCACAAACACTATTCAGGAAGTCCTGCTGAAGGCATCATACTCATGTATGAAAGAAATAATACCAGAAACCTTCAGGAGAAAGACCAAATGGAAGAACCCTAAGGAAACTAGTACAAGTCTTAGAAGGAAAATGGCTCAAGACATGTAAAACAGGTCACACGACATGTCGTATGGTTACACGCCGTGTTCCTTGACTCCGAGTACTGCCTATGTAAACGTCCCGTGTCTTTATGTGTGTTGTATAATAAGTCACTACACGACATGTACTTGTATTACACGCTCTGTCTGAACACCTGGTCTTGCTCCATGTACGCAGGCCATGTGCCTGTACATGGCCTCTATCCGTGTTTCTGTGCCTGTGTACCAGTACACGGGGTGTCCCGTGTATCTGTCCTTGTCCGGAGATGGAAGGGCATACACGTTGTGTCCTTGGTCGTGTACCCAACCCGTGTCCGTGTACTCCTGGAGTAAATTCAAGGTGATCCCCGACGAACGCACGCCATGTAGCCAATACTACACTCCATGTAGTTGGGATATTTCTAGAAACGTCTCCTTCCTCCTCACACCTCGACCAGATTTCCGGATTCGCGATCTCTAGTTTGTTCATCCCGATGCTTCAGGTATTGGTTCGTCCCAACATAAAAACATCAAATCAGGTGATTTCAGTCATTTGATCGGGTCATAAACCTCCAATGATCCATCCGAAGAAAAACGCCCAAAAACTCATATCTCTCGATCCGCTCTGAATCGTCCGCTGAAACCATCATCGCAGCTCCGTACCATCATTCCAAGGTTGGATCTACAATCTCATATCGTTACACCACAGATCGAAGGCACAATCGATCATTGTAATTATCCCATGAATAATGCGTAGAATGCACATGAAGAATGCGAGAGTTTGGGGAAGAAAATCATAAAAAATCATGAGGGACGAACCTCGATCGATGTTCATGTCGATCATCATTCTTCATCATTATAAGATTAAATGACACCAAAATAAATTCACAAATCAAATCCCCAAAATCCCCGCAAAATCTCATCCCGCAAATATGATAGATCCGCAGGCTAATCTGTTCATGGATTAGTTTGCATTCATAAGAGGAATCAAGAATGGGGAAAGGAAAATCAAAATCAAACATACTACCTGGATCCGTGACGTTCGTTGGTGACGATTCGGTCGCCACGTCGTCATCACTGGCGAAACCTATCATGAACGTCGTCGCCGCATTGGGAGGTTTTCTCCAGAGCTTTTCCAGGGCCTCTAGGGGAAATTCAGGGTTATGATATTTGTAACCCTGATCCCCTATGAAATATTTATTTAAAAAGTTAAAATATTTCACTGCAGTAAGGATTTAATACAATATTATTATTAAAAAATTTAGTACAGTTACGTCCAAAAACTAGATTTCACCACCGACCTATGCCAGCCGATGTTAGGCCTCACCTAAGGTAAAATCACTTTTCTGAACGCAACGGTACCCTCATATTTTTGATCCGATCAATTGTTCAAGAGTTATTTCAATTATTCATGAAAACCATATGTGCATGTAATTTAATTATTTAATTAAATTCAAACATTTTTTCCGAGCTCACTGGGCCTCAGAACTGCACATCGTTACATCTTCTAGTCTCAAAATAATTCCCACATAATATTTAAATAAGACATGGAAAAATTCTAAGACATTACATCACAGCCACCTTAGCGCTTTTACGTCCCCGAAAATCCAAAACAACGACTACTCAAAAAGATGTGGGTACTGCACACGAATCTGAGCCTCCCTCTCCCACGTGATCTTCTAGAGATTCCCATGCTACCACCAAACACACAAAAAGGGAATAGCTCACCCATGAATGTTCTTCTCATGCTAATCCTCGATCTCCACTAGGTATTCAGCAAAGGTCGCTCTATCATCGATGTCCAGCTCGCCCCAGTCGATAACGTGCGATGAATCATGTACGTACCTCCACATCTGTGACACGTGGAAGACATTGTGTACCTGGTCAATCTGAGGAGGTAGAGCCAAGAGGTATGCCACCTCACCAACTCTACTCATAATCTGAAAAGGGATGATGAACCTTGAAGATAGCTTTTCGCCTTTGCAAATCTTTATAACCCCTGTCAAGGTGAGACCCAAAGGAACACATGGTCTCCCTACTCGAACTCCAAGGGCCTCCATATCCTGTTGGAATAAGACTTCTTCCAACTCTGTGCAGTCTTCATTCACTCTTGGATGAACAGAACCTTCTCTGTAGTAGCTCTCACCATCTATGGGCCCATGAGTGCTGACTCTCCGGGGTCAGTCCAGCTAAGTGGTTACCTGGATGGTCACCCATACAAAGCCTAGAATGGTGCCATAACAACAGTGGAATTATAACTGTTGTTATAAGAAAATTCCACCAGTGGTAGGTGATCCCCCTAGCTATGACTAAAGTCAAGTATGCAGGCTCATAGCATATCCTCCAGAACCTGGATGGTCTGCTCCGTCTGACCATCAGTCTGAGGATGAAATGATGTGATCATGTGTAACTGAGTCCCAAAAGCTTCCTGCAATCCCTTCCAAAACTGGGATGTGAAACGAGCATCATGATCGGAGAAGATTGTGGATAGAACTCCATGAAGTCAAACTATCTCCTTCACGTAGAGGCTTCCCAAGCTTTCTACTGAACTCTGCTTCTACATTGCTAAGATGTGGGCCGACTTGGTATGTCAATCAATGATCACCCAAATGGCATCGTGTCCCCTGGACGTACGTGGTAAACTCGTCATGAAGTCCATGGATATCCTATCCCACTACCACTCTGGAACCTCAAGGGGATATGTCAAACATGTTGGAACCTGGTGCTCAGCCTTTACTTTCTGACATGGCACCAAAAAACAAACTATGCAGCACTCTTCTTCATTCCTGGTCACCAAAACTGACATTGGAGGTCCTAGTACATCTTTTCCACATCCGAATGCACTGCTAAAGGAGACGTATGGAATTCCCTTAGAACCTCCTCTCACAACATAACTGGTACTACGGTGCTCCCTTTAAAAAGGACAACGTGCTCCCCACCTTTTGAATTTCTGTCGGCAGCATAACCTGCAGATATCTGAGGATGTAGAGTCTCACAGCTAGCATCCTCAAGTTGTGCTTCCCTGACTCGTTGTAAGAGTGGAGGGGTAACAACCATCGATTGTAGGTAAGTTACCTAATCTCTATCCACAAAGGATAACTATAAAGAGGACAATTTCCTCATCACCTCATCCAACAACTACAAACTGGATTTCCTACTAAGAGCATATGCCACAACGTTCCCCTTCCCAGGAGTATAAATGATCACAAAGTCATACTCCTGGAGGAACTCATGATAACACCTCTATCTCAAATTCAGATCCTTCTGAGAGAAGATATATATGAGACTCTTGTGATTAGCGTAGATGGTAAACCGCTCGCCCATCAGGTTGTGCCGCCACATCTTCAATTCAAAGACTACCGCTGAAAAATCAAGATCATGGGTCGCGTAGTTCTGCTCGTGTGGCCTCAACTGGCATGAGTCATTGGAAATCACTGATTTACTCTATATCAAGACACAACCATGACCAGTTCCTGATGCGTCACAGAACACAATGTACAAGACACCCTCCAACAGTAATATGAAGATCGGGGCACTCGTCAAAGTCTGTCTCAACAACTGAAAAGCATGCTGGCATCTCTCGGTCCATACGAAAGGTTTCCCCTTTGGGGTCAAATTTGTCATGGGTGCTGAAATACTAGAGAAATCAAGATTGAATCTCTGATAGTAGACTGCCATCCCAAAGAAACTCCACAAATCCATCTTGCTATGGGGTGGCTCCCATGCTAGCATTGCCTCTACCTTGGCCGGGTCCACTGCTACACCATCTACTGAGATAACGTTTCCCAAAATGTGGACCTCCTATATCCAGAATTGACACTTCGAGAGTTTTCTATACAACTAGTGCTCTGGAAGCGTGTCCAGAACCATCCTTAGGTGCCTCGCGTGCTCATCCTCGGACATAGAGTACATAGGGATATAATCGATGAAGACCACCATGAAACTATCAAGATAGGGCTGAAGGATCTGGTTCATGAGTCCCATGAACACTGGCGGGGCGTTTATCACGCAAAAGGGCATCACCATGTACTCACATCCACTGTAGAAACATCTGAATGATGTTTTCGGTATATCCTCATCCCATACTCGTAACTGGTGATAGCCTGATCGTAGATCAACCTTCTAGAACCATCGTGCCCATATTAACTGGTCGAAGAGGACATTGATCCTCGGTAGTGGATACTGGTTCTTCACAGTCACCTGATTCAAGCGCCGGTAATCCACACACAGTCTCAATCTCCCATCTACCTTCTTGGAAAACAACACTGGGGCCACCTAGGGAGAAACACTGAGTATCATGAAGTCCTTGTTCTATAAGTCTTCCAGCTGCACCTTCAGCTCACGAACCTCTATAGGATCCATCCGATATGTAGATATTGATATTGGAGTCGCCCCGGGTTGCAAATCAATGTTGAAATCTATCTCCTGATGGGGAGGTTGCCAGGGGAAATCCTCTGGAAAGATGCCCTCGAACTCAACCAGTTCGGCTAGAAACTAGAAACTCTTAACATATGTTGCGCCAGGGGCTAGGCTAGCCAACTGATGTGAAAGCAGTTGTACCTTTCTATGCATGAGTCCATCCTACGCTGCCTGAGTATCCTTTTCACCGACGAAGGAGAACCTCATCCCATCACTGCAGACACACTGTACCCTTCGCCTAAAACAGTAAATCTGGGCATGAACTGTGGATAGCCAATCCATACCAAGAATGAAATCATAAGGCCTCGATGCTACCACCAAGAGGATCCAACTGAAAGTCTCACCCCCAAGGGTAAGGTCACATTGTCTACAAAGGTGTGTGATCTTTGAATCTTCTCCAGTCGGTGTTTCTAAGCATAAGGGTCGAGTCAAGGGATCAATAGGAATCTCAAGGTCTCGAACAAGATAACCAGCCAGAAAAGAATGACTGGCACCTGTGTCTATCAGTATGGAAGTCAAAGTAGAAAATACACAGATTGTACCTCTAATCATTCCGAGAGTATCGGGGTCATAATCCTCTACTGCCTACAGCTCTCCCTACCATTGTCCACCAGCTCCCTGAGCCTGGGGTAGACCTCCTGGGGGTGTTGGTGGAAAAAGGTCAAAAAGACAACCACCTCTGGCTTCTCTCCTAGCTCCTCTACCACATCTACCACCTCGCGGATCTGTCTTCTCCACACATTTCCTCTGCCTCAGTGGTCCATCCACTACTCCTATGTTAGTAGTATGGTGGGTCAGACAAACTTGAGCGAGATATCCACTCCAGTCACATGAGTAACATCGCCTCTCTCGAGGCCGGCTAAATGCGTGCTGCAAACCCCATACAGCAGATCATCTATCCTAGGATCTCCTCTGAAATCATCTCCCACACCTGGGTCCCTGACGTCGAATCCCTGCTGCTGAGGTCTCTGCTCCAGTTCGCTCACTACTGACAACAGTCAGCTGTCTCTACTCTGCCAAGAAGCACTCGACCACTAAATCCCTCTTGAGCACCCCAGCATACATAGGAATGCTCATAGGGATCATGCTAGCTCAGATGTCTTTGCTCAAGCCCCGCCCAAAAGTCAGAGCTCTGAATTACTGGTCCCTGACAATATCCATCGAGTACCATGAGAGGTCAGTAAACCTCGATGAATATTCATCCACCATCATGTTTCCCTGCTGGAGCTGAAGAATCTCATATATAGGTACCACTATCAGGTTAACCAGTGAAAACTACTCCCTAAAGATATTCTCAAACTCTGACCACGCAAGAGACGCCTCGTCATTTCTCTAGATAACCAAACTCCACCATTGTCCTGCTGAGCCCTGCATATGGCTCGCTGTCAGGATCACCATCTGGTATGCTGGTGTCTTGATAAAACGGAAGACTCTGAACACTGCCTCAAGCCAGTCCTCTACTGCCTGAGGGTGAGGCTCGCCTCAAAACCCGAGGGGTCTTTGTCTCTGAAACTCGTGGAGTGTGCGCTTCCTGCACTGCTCCTCTACTGGTACAACAGGTAGTAGACATTTCTCTACAGGTGGTGGAATAACAAGCACACCACCCGAAGGTAAAAATGGGGGATTTTTTCCCTGTATCGAAGCTCCATCACTGAGGGGGTCATCCTCATGATCGAGCTGCTGGATCCTAGTGGGTGCGCGTCACAGAGGCACCCTATAAAGAAACAAGATGTATCTCAGTTAGTATGTATATCTGGAGAGCTGACTCAAGAAGGACATGGAAACCACAACCCATTCCTATATGATGCATGTAGCATTATTTTCCCCTGCAACTAGTGTTCTCATGTTCCAAGTCGAAAATCTTGTTATCAGAGTCCTGGTGTATTGATACGTCAACCACTCGCACCAACACTGGGGTCCCTGGCCTAAAATACGAACTCGAAACACATAACACTGTTTCCCCAAATCAACTCACAGACTCTCGGTCCTATGGTAGAACCGACCACCTTTGATACCACTACATCACGACCCGTCCCTGTGGGGCTTGAGCCGCAACTCCCCAAGCCCACAAATCTGAATAGTAAAAACTACTAAAAAAGGAAATGCATGCATACACTAAAAACCCAACCAATAGAGTACGACAGGAAATTAAAGTACAATATTGTAAAACCCTAGGACAAAAGTACAAGCCCACTAAAAGAAAGTCTTTAACAAAGTCCAAACTATAAAGAAAGGTACTGGGACTGCAATCCGTAGCCACTAGAACACACCTCGGCCTGCCTAATCTCAATGAGCATCGTCTAGTCCTGGTCCACCTAGAATCCTTTCAAAGGATCGATCGTCTGCACAAGACACAACACGTTCTGGAAAATCCCGTGTAGGGGTGAGTATAACAATACCCATTAGGACACCCTGAAACCACAAAGGAAATACAAAAAGGGAAATACCACAAAGGAAAGATACAATCAGCTCCACACAATATATTTATACAGATCATATAACAAGAATATCCAGATATACCCATACAGGATCGACTATCGCGATACCACCACTAGGATCCCGCTCGAAGATTCCACCAAGAACGTAACACGGATAACACACTCCTAGTTATGAAGTGAGAGATGCGAAGTACTCATTCCAGGAGAACACACTCCACAGGTACTTAAGAACACGATTCTCAGATGAGGATCACAACCAATAGCCATGGGGTGATTCCAACAACTCATTCTGAACTAATCCGCTAATTAGATGATCGACACCCAGGTAAAGTTGGTCACATCGATACCAAGAGCTCTCTACCTAGGGTACCAGGAAGGAATAGAGGATCTGGCTCCAAGTCTCAGAGAGTAGATTTCAAAAACACTATTCAGGAAGTCCTACTGAAGGGATAATACCCTGATATGTAGGAAATGATATTGTAAACCTTTAGGAGAAAGTCCAAGGGGATGAACCCTAAGGAAACTAGTCCAAGTCACAAAAGGAAACTTACTCAAGCCGTGTAAAACAGGTTACATGGCGTGTAGTATGGTTACATGTCATGTTCCTTGACTCCGAGTACTTCCCGTGTAAACGGACCTTGTCTTTAGGCGTGTCGTATAAAAAGTAACTACATGGCATGTAATTGGATTACAAGCCGTGTCCGAACACCTGGGCTCGCTCACTGTACGCAGGCCATGTGTCCGTACATGGTCTTTGTCCATGTCGACATGCCCGTGTACCAGTACACGCAGTGTCCTACGTATCTTGCCTTGTCTGGCCGGGGAAGGGAATACACGACGTGTCCTTGGTCATATACACAACCCATGTCAGTGTACTCCCAGAGTACACGCTAGGTTATCCCTGATGAACACACTCTGTGTAGCCCATACTACACACTGTGTAGTCGGGATTTTTCCAGAAACGTTGCTTTCCTCCTCGTGCTTCGGCTGGATTTCCAGATTCGCAATCTCTCTTCCGTTCATCCAAATGCTTCAGGTCTTGGTTCTTCCCAACATACAACCAAGGAATCAGGTCTTTTCAGTCCTTCGATCTGGTCATAAACATCCAACAATCCATCCGATGAAAAATTACCAAAAACTCATATCTATTGATCCACTCTGAATCGTCCGCTGAAACAGTCGTCGCTGTTCCATACCATCATTCCAATGTAGGATCTACAATCTCGGATTTTTACGCCACAAATCAAG
This sequence comes from Viscum album, assembly GCA_963277665.1. NCBI lineage: Eukaryota > Viridiplantae > Streptophyta > Magnoliopsida > Santalales > Viscaceae > Viscum > Viscum album. The sequence goes on from OY728128.1 coordinate 530,993,095, forward strand.
GCACAATCAATCATTGTTCTTATCCTGTGAAGAACGCATAGAATGAACACAAAGAACACGAGAGTTTGGGGAAGAAAAGCACAGAAAATCAAGAGGGACGAACCTTGATGGATGTTTGTGTCGATCTTGGTTTGTCGTCGTTACAAGATTAAACGAAACCAAAATAAATTCCCTAATCAAATCCCCAAAATCCCCGCAAAATCCCATCCCATAAATATGATCGATCTATAGGCTAATCTGTTCATGTATTAGTCTATTTTCATCGGAGGAATCAAGAACGGGGAATGGAAAATAAAAATCAAACATTCTACCTGGATCTGTGGAATTTGTTGGCAATGATTCAGTTGCTGCATCGTCATCGCCGGAGAAACCCGTCAAGAACACCGTAGCTACGTTGGGAGGTTTTCTCCAGAGCTTTTCTAGGGCCTCCAGGGGAAAATCAGGGTTATGATATTTGTACCCCTGATCCCCTACAAAATCATTATTTAAAAATATAAAAGATTTCATTGTAGTAAGGATTTAATAAAATATTTTTATTAAACATTTTATTAAAGTTACATCCAAAGAATAGATTTCACCACTGACCTACGTCGGCCGATGTTAGGCCTCTCCTAAGGTAAAATCGGTGTTCTGAATGCAACGGTGCCCTTGGATTTCTGATCTACGAACCCATTCAAAAGTTATTCCACTTTTTCAGGAAAACCATACTTGCACATAATTTAATTATTTAAATAAATTCAAACATTTTTTCTGGGCTCACTGGGCCTCATAACTTCACGTTGTTACATAACCTGGTTTCGAAAGAATTCCCACATAATATTAAAATAACACATGAAAAAATCAGATACATTACACATGTTTTTTGGCATAACTGAACCTCGAGGTATTACATTATGTGAAAGGGGATTACACATTGTGTAATAACCCAATGTAGTATGTTTCATGTGTTTACATTAAACACAGTTTTTTTAAAACCTATGGTTGCAGTGGCTCTCCATCGACTCAATGCTTCCCAACAACCCTCTCTTCAGTATTTTGGGGTTTCCATAATCACAGAATGATCCCTAGATACCGGCTATGATCCTTAGCGATCCTTCTTTGATATAAGCTGTGATCATCCTCAGTTAATGTGGTTTCTTTGACCCATTCCCACCCATTTATCCTTTCCATTGGAATGTGCATGATCTCCATGTTTGTAATGATTTTTTCTTGGTGGTTTGTTGGTGCGGTTGTGCCATGACGTCCTCTGGCGGATGCATTTATTTCAGGGGAGGTGATGGAGTTCTATTACTTTAATCCATTCTAGTAAGAAGAATGCCAATAACCTTTTGAGGTAGGTAATTTTATGGTTATATTTTTTTATGTGAAAGTATAGAGTTATCATGATTTAACCCCATAGATCACAACTATATTTTCCTAATAATTATATGATCTAGATTAAAGAAATTGGAATCAATCATGTAGAAATGTTGTTATTTTATACGATGATAATATTTTCCTCATGATATGATTTATAATGTGATATCTATCCCTTTCTTAGATATCATATTGTTCTAGATGAGAATTTGTAATTAAATTAATGTCGAAATTAATTGATAATTAATTTTCTAAAAGATAAATATATTGTTCAATTGATCATGTTGTTGTTGTTGTAATTTTATGACAATCAAATTGATGCTAGAGAGCATGATTAATTGAATTGGTTGATGAACCTGAACTATGTTGATGCTTGTTGATAAAATAGTTAAAGTCTTGAAAAATTAATTTTTTAATTATTTTGGTGATAGCTTTTGATAGCTTGTTTAAAAGGATACAATTAGATTGTACCTTTGAATAAAGAATCAGTCAATCCTAGATGAAATAAGAACAGGTTTTGTGAACACGTTAATGCCTTGTATAGATTGATATACCCACTTACTTGTAATTGTCGAGTGCATATGCACCAGAGCTATGACAGCTCATTGTGTGTGAAGGACGAATGCCATGATTTGACTCCAAGTTCCCATTTCTATGTTTTTTCATTCTACTTGTGATGTTCTTTTGATAAAAAATGTATGGTTGTGGGGGTAGGGAGGCTCGGATGTGACGTGAGCCTGGGGTGGCTGAGACTTGAGGCCTGTTATGGTATGTGGGAGTAGGGAGGCCTAGTGTTTTTGGAATAAGTTGATTCCTAGAGTGGAGAGATGAATTGGTTTATGTATGTGGGTGTCAAGGAGGTCACCGGGGATGGTTGAACTAGTTGAAACTGGGCTTACCCATTGATGTTAAAGTGGATTCTTTTGAAAATATTTATTTTTTTATCTTCTATACAATCCCTACATCTTGAGTCATATATTATTTATTACCCTCCTTCCAAAAGAGGCGAAGACATGCAGGGTATTCCACATGATTTCTGTGTTTTTCTTCATAAGGATTTATTTGTCTACACTCCATATATTGGCGGGAAAGTCTCAATGGGTAGCACATTAACTCTCCATGTTGATCACCTGGAATTTGGAAGCATGGAATAATTTTTTATAATTCTTGGGAATATGAAAAATGGGAATGTTTTTAAATAAATTAATATATGATGTTTAACCCATGGGGTTGGAACATGTAGGGATGTAGTGTTGATGTTATATTATAGAGGTTCTTTGAACTCGGTTTGGTTATGCTCAGAGGTCATGGAACTTAGATATGATGTTAATGGAATGTAATTTGTAAATGTATAATGGTTAATTAATAGTTAAAGAGTTAATTAAAGTAATGTGGAATTGATAAAAACGTATAAAGGAACATAATTTAACTCTTTTAATGGTTGTTTTCTTATAGAATATATAGTCATAATAATGGAAATTGGGCATCTGATAGAGGTCGAATGCAGATTATTCTATGAAAAAGTTGTTCCCATAGTATGGTTTTGAGAAATATTATATCGTATACTTTTTTGGTTTTGATATGATACCCCACCCTTTCAGTCATGGAAACTGACACGTTGAAGATTCTCATACATGGGGTGTTTTCTCCAAAAACTCTATAGGAGGATAGATAGATGACTACCCCCTTAGGCACCACTCTATTATCTTGGTAGATACTTCTCATAGTATTCATGAAAGTTAGATTAACCTATCTATGTGTGTAGAGGGTTGTAATGGATTGTGGTTATTCAAACATATTTATTCTGGATATAGATTCCTATGTACTACTATATGTGTAATGTGTATAGGATAGGATGGCTTGAGGATACTTACTCAGTGTATGATTTGTGATGAATTAAGGTATAATAAAAAATTTATGATACACGTTATATAGGTTGTGGTGTATCATTGAAACTACCTTGTTACTATTGATTATGTGGATGCAGTGGTGGTGTGTTTCTCAAGGTATAGCTTGTGGTGCTTCACCCATGTGTCTTCAGGAAAACCTTTTTGGAGAGAGATTCTTAGGACATGTAATTTTAGGGTAAAGTGGTAAAACAATGGGAAAGTGTTAGTGGGGTACCCTTGATATTTTTATTATATTATATACTCTTATATGAGATACTTGGTGATAGTAGCATGGATAGGTTGGGAACATATTATATTTGTTTAGGGGATGAGTTTGTTTCACATGTTGTACTCACTTCTTTTGCATGCATTCATTGCATTTGCACAAGAGGCACCATGGAGGATCCTACTGAGTATACTGTTATACTCACCCAATGTTATATAAAGTGTTATTCAGGTTAGTTTTCATTGGTTGTATATCAAACTAGTTACAACTAGCTTGTGTGTTGTAGGAGCTGTTTGGGGTTTGTGTTCGCTTTCGTACTTACTTTTCCTTTGGTACGTGTGCATTTCCACTTTCAGTGATAGTAGTTATGCATGAAATTACATATTTATACTTGATATTTATTTTTATATTTTATTCTAAGTAATAATTGGTTAGTTTATATCATATATTTCTCTTTCTCAAGTGTTATTTTAAAGGGCAATGCCTATGATCAGTGACTGTACTGTATCTTCAGCGCTAACCACCAACCCATGGCCTATTGGAGGAGGGACGTGGGGATCATAATCTCCCTTCTCAAATTTCCAGCCCTAGATGGGTACACATTGTTGGGAGGTTATATGAAGTAGTTGTATCCAAGGTATTGTTGAGTAATATGATGGGGTTATGAAGTAGGAAAAGGTGAGGTTTCAGGGGTTGGAAGGGTAATGATTTCATTCAAGTTCATCATTCACTATAAACAATGGATACTAGTTGAGACATATGTATTTAGGGTCCCCTATAATCTGATGCGTAGATCATTAAGATTACAATCCCTACTAAATAAGGGGATATGGGTAATAGGGTGGAGACCTTCAAAAGGATCATGCACCATCATTCTTTTCACCTATGTTTGAATGGGTATACGTTGAGATAGGTAGACTTAAAATGTACAATAGAAAAAAATTAATTAATTTATATTTATTCCATATTTTAGGTTTAGGAGCTCTAACTTTTTTTTCCTTTACTTGTATGGCTCCATGTCGACGTCCTCTTCATGTTTTTTAGGATTATTTTTAAAAAGTTGTGAAAAAATATCATTGTAATGTAGAGGTAAACAATGATGACACTTGGAGGAGAACACTCTAAGAATTTATGTGCTAGATTCTACAATAGTATGAGGGAACCATTTTAGAAGCATTAATGGAACACTGGTTGGATGAGGATATGATAGATTTTAGATTGATTCATGATCGAAAAGGGAACTAGGTATCATTGGTTGAGATGATACTACGTGGAGTAGTGAGGAAGTTGTGGTTGTTATTTATCGAATATCATGAAGAGTCATCAGTCTTAAGGGAGGATTCATGAGACCAGTTCGGAATTTGGATTCGTTCATTATCTAGGATGGTGGCCTATCACTAGAAGATAATTACCCTTAGATAGGGGATCTCTACTGTTCGAATGTTTGGAATACATATTGGGATCCTTTTGTGATATACTTCGGACCTGTTTCTAGATATGGAGTCTAGGGAAAATAATTTTTAGGGGGCTTTGCATCCATAGATCTAGTGCCGAGACACCCCGTTTATGCTGAATACATTTCTTGAGGTTTTGGTTAGGGGAGAGGTCATCAAGAAACTGTTAGGAAAAACTATATCATCATGAGTGGGGAGTAATCAATATTCTTCAAAAATAACAACTGTGGTCCTATTTTCCTGGATTTTAGTGAAGAAGAGTTTTAGTTCACCTAGGGGTAGGTCTCATCCCTTAGTATCTCAATTCTTTGGGGGAAGTAGCTCTCAGACGAATACCAAGAGAACAAGTGCTTGTTTTTTCATGTGGATTTTAAGGTCATCAACAATGAGAGTGATTAAAACTTCTGATTAGTAATCATTCATAAGTTGTTCCACTTCAACTTCCTCCATTGAGGTTGTTAATGTAGAGATAGTAGCAATAAGTTGAATCGATTTTGGATCAGTTGAGAACCGATCGGTAGGCAGAGGAAAACCCCAAGATGCTTCTCTTCCTTAGATAGAAGAGTAGCTTTGGGGGTGGCTGTTTTCAGGGTAAAGGAGCCTATGGAGAAGGTCATGTTCAGCTTCATGCATTACTGTTTCCAAAACAAGGTGATCCATACATCGATCGTGATACCTTTTGATTGTTTTCTAGTTGGGTTATTACCTTAATTGATTTGGGAGAGACACATTCATTCATATCTACTTCCCTTTTCCATGATTTAAGACTTGAGGTAGAGAGGATTACAATTCCCTTGGAATTTACTATGCTTGGTGTATGCTGAACTGACTTGTATGAAGTATGTAGAGATTGTGAGCTAGTGCTGGGGTATTATTGCTCTTTGGAAGATTTTCTATATTTATGGATACAACCATTTGATTTTATCCTTGGAATTGAGTGGTTATATTTGGTATAATATACTGTGGATTTCTTTATTGGAACTGTGGTGTTATTATATGCATATGGAGATCCAGCTATGTTTGTTGGTGAGAAAGACACTTAGATGGGTCAAAGGATTGTTATGTCCTTATCAGCATTGATGGAAGAACTGATGCTCAGTTCATCGATAGTTCAATGTTTGAAGTTTCCCATGGCTGTAGCACAGTACCCAGATATCTTTCTAGAAGAGGTTGTAGCATCACACCCTCAATGGGAGATTGAGTTTGGGATTGATCTATATCTAGGGGAATCTCTTATATCATTGTCTCTATATAGGAATTTACCTTTTGAGTTGTGGGACATGCAGATAATGATCGATGGTCTATTGCAGTGTGGTTTTCTTGGGAAATCCATTCCACCGTGGGGTGCACATGTTTTTTTCCTGAATAAGGCTGACAAAAAAATTTATTTGTGTATTGGTTATCTTATTTTATACTGAGTGACACTAAATAACGTCTATCCTCTTCCATAGAAAAATGATTTATTCAATGAACTGATGGGTGAAAGTAGGTTCATTGTGATTTATTTTTAGTCAGGAAACCATCAGATGCATGGGAAGGATGTTGATATCACAAAGAATACTTTATGTTGTTGTCATTATAATTATATGAACATTGTGATTCCGTTTGGTGTGAAAAATTCACCAACTGTGCATGAGGGGTTATTGAACACTGTGTTTCATGAGTTCCTAAATAAGTTTTTGGTGGTCTTCATTAATGAAATCCTTGTGTACTTTATGTCTGAGGAGGATCACACAGAGCATATGCATGATTTTTTTTGAGTTTTTTGTTGAAAACAACAATTTTGGAAGTTGATGACGTGCATTTTTTGGGCTCGAAAAGTCTTTTTCATGGTGCATGTTGTATCCCAGGATGGATTAGCTGTAGATCCATCGATGGAAGATGCAGATGGGTCTTGGGAATACCTCGATACAATGGTAGAGGTGTGATGTTTCCTTTGTAATTCATGTTATTATAGGAGTTTTGTAATGGATTTAATTCTATTTTTAACTCATATAACAACATTAACCAAAATGGATCATGAGTTCTTGTGGATTTATCCATGTTATGAATCTTTTGAGTAACTGAATGAGATTTTTTTCCACTAATTGGTTCTTTTTTATCCAGCATAAAGAGTTTAGTCTGAGTTTTTATATGATGGTTAACATATAGGGTTAGGTTATGTTTTGATGTCTCAGGGATTGGTGGTTTCTTATGGGTCTCAGATGATTCATCCCCATGAACATAACTATGCCCCCAAAAATCATGAGTTTCCTACAGTGGTGTTTCCTGGAAGTTGTTGAGAAATTTACTCACAAGTGATTGTTTAGTAGTATTCACCAATCATAAGACCCTGTGGTATGTTTTCTCCCAATGTCACTTGAAATTGAGACCTCTTCTATGGATAGAGTTCTTATAGTAACTAAAATTTTAAAGTTCTTAAAGGTTAGCAACGAGGAATGTTGTGGGGGATGCGTTGAGTAGGAATTCACATAGCGATGAAGTGAACAAATCGGGATATTTCTAGAGGGTTATGGAAGAAAAGTACACATTATATCGAGATATGAGAGATGTTATGGGAGGAGGATGTGTTTTTTCATATGATGGTGCATTCATATCTGGTGCAGTAAGTAGAAGAGTTCCATTTGGTGGATCTTAAGGTCAAGGTATGGAGAGACAGATTTTTTTTTGGTGAGGCCGTAGATGGTTGGTCTGATGATGAATAACACAAGGTGTTGTTATAGGGAAATATTTTTGTTACTTTGGTGTCTCATGAGATAGTTCCTAGAGAGTTCGACAGTTCACCATTAGCAGTACATCTTGATGTAATAAATCTATACCAAACATTTGGGAGTCAGTTTCTGTGGCTTGGGTAGAAGTGTGCTATTGGGGAGTTTGTCTCTCGATGTTTGGTCTGATTGAAGGTAAATGACAAAAACTATTTTCCTGGTGGTTTTCTCCATCCATTAAATTTTTTTAAATGGAACTCGAAGGAAATATTGATGGACATTATTACTAGAATACCTACTAATCAGAAAGGCTATGATGCCATATGGGTGGTAGTGAATCAGTTGAAGAAATCATCCCACATTATAGTAATCAAGGAGTCATGTTCAGTGGAGGTCTTGTCGAGGTATTATTTGGAGGTGGTGGTGAGACTCCATTGAGTTTTCCAGAAGTTCATTTCCGATCTATATCATTATTTTACCTCCAGGGTGTGGATATTTTTCTAAAATGTTTTTGGTTTTCAATGATGTCATAACACATACTTCAATTCATAGATGGACAGGAAGACAAAATGGACCATCCAGACTCCATAAAACATGTTTAATTCATGTATCAACGATTTTGGAGGTACGTGGATAGGGAACCTTCCATTGAAAGAGTTTACATTCAAAAATAATTTCATTCCACTATCGGTATAGTGCAGTTTGAATTCTTATATGGCCAAACAATCTGTTCTCTATTGTGCAAGGCTAGGGTTAGAGAGTAGTGGATTCTAATGCTATTACCAAATATAAATATGATAGAGGCGGTTTAGGTGATTCACGAGCAGATGAATGGAGTGTAGGATCGTCAGAAGTCCTATATTGATCATAGGAGGAGATCTCTAGTGTTTGACATTGAGGATCACATGTTTTTTAAGGTGACTCTTCATCGTGGGAAGATATATTTTGGGTGTGTGATTTTGATTTCTCCCTATATTTTTGGGAATTTAGAGGTGATCACACATTTGGGATCCATGGAATATTATATAGTGCTTCACCTGGAGAAGTGCTGGATACATGTATTTTTTTAATGTGTTATAGAAACGTAGTTATCTTCAAGAATACTATGAAATCATTTATTGGGGTGTGATAAATGTTTATGATGATGTGACCTTGGAAGAGATGCCTTTAGATATCTAGTATCCCCAGGAGAATTTGTTATGTGGGTGTTCTATACACATATTTCATGTATTGTGGAAGAAAAGTGTCATGGGGGGGAGTAATTGGCAAGGTGAGTTGAAGATACATTCTCAGCTCCCAAGATATTTTATGATTATCTATTCAATTGTAACATTGTTCCTTTGGTGTTTATAAACACTTTTAGCATTGCGATGACTTAATCTTGATTCTTTTTGTGTCTTTCCAACTTTTGAGAGGTATCTCACCGAGGAGCGTGTTTAAGATCTAGTTGGGGTAGCCATGTGGTTTCACATTATTCTTTTTTTGAAGAGTTTGAGCTTCTCTAGTGGAAAGAACCTTGAGAGGTATCTCATGGGTTGGCTGTTCGGATGACCCCTTTATGTTTCCACTAGGGGATAGTGTTGGATTCTCGAGGATGATAATTCTTTGATATGTATCTGATTTAAGGGCTTATATCCACATGGATCAACCCTTTTCCTATTTTCAAAGGTCGAATTGCTCAGAGGTTACTTAGAAGATGTTTAGAGAAGTTAGGTTAATGTAAAACTATAAAGAGGGTACTACACATTGAGTAACAAAATGAAATGTTTTCAAATATCTTTTCATTGGTTACTTTATAGTGTGAAAGAAGGGTTCATGGTGTGAAATACATCAAGGTCTGAAAAATAAAATAATGTGTTGAGGTAAAACATTTTTCCGTGGAACTCAACCATGAAACATTATACACCATGAAAGGGGATTAATTTTTGTGAAATTCTTCAACACAGTATGTTTAATATGATTATCTTCCAATTAGTTTCTATCAAAACATATAGATGTAGAGGATCTCCTTTGACCCCAGGTGACCCATTGAACCTTTTTTCATCATTTTAGGGATTCCTTTATCACGGTATGATCCCTAGCTCCCTCATTCAATCTGTAATGATCCTTATTCATTATAAGTTTATGAACTACCACCATTATTGATTTTTATAAGGTCTGTTCCATTCCATTCCACTTTACCATGTGATGGAAAATGATCTCCAGGTTTCAAATGGGGTTTTCATAGTGGTTGGTTGGTGAAGTTGTGTCTCTGCATGCTCAGGTGCATGTAGTTTTTGTGTTAGATGTGATCCTGGTCTATTTCATTGATACATTCTCGTTAGAAGAATGAAAATGAAATATTTAGGTAAGGTATTGAATGATTCGTTTTTAGGTGAAATAGTAGAGTTATCATATTTTATCCCCATAGATCGTAAAGAAATTGACCTAATAATTATATAATGCGAATTAAATAAAATTGTATCGATTGTGTATCGATGTTGTTGTTTAATACCATGATAATAGTTTTCATATGTATTTTCTATATAGTCATATATCTATTACTTTCTTAGTTAACATATTGTTATTGATGTAAATTGGTGAATAATATAAATCCATAATTAATTGATAATGAACTGGATAAAAGGTAATGAGGCATGTTTAATGAATTTGGATGATGTTGTTGTAATTTGATGATAATCAAATTGATGCAAGTGGGCATGTTTAATTTAATGAGATTATGAACCTGAAGCAAGTTTATTTTTGTTGATAAAAGTGTTAATGACATGCTGAATTAGTTGTCTAGTACATTTGGGGATTGGTTTTGATACCTCTTTAGTAGACTTCCTGTAGTGGGAACCTATGAATAGTTAATCTATTAATTCAAGATGGAAAAAGAAATGGTTGTTTGATATTGTTTATGCCTTTTAGGGCCTCATTTCCCCACTTTCTTGTAAAGGCTGAAAGCTTGTTCTTTGGAGTCGTGAGAGCTCATTGTATGTGAATGAAAAATGCCTTGTTTTGGTGATGAGATCTCATTTCTATGTTTGTTCATGCTAGTTGTGATGTTCTCTAGATACGAGACTTGTGGTTTTGGGTGTAGGGAGGTCTGGAAGTGATGTGAGATTGGGATAGCTAAGCTTGGAGGGATGTTGTGGCATGTCGAGGTAGGTAGGATCATTTAATATGGTATCATTTTATGCTTAGAGTGGCGAGATGCATTTTTTATGCACGTGAGTGTCAAGGAGGAAAGTAGGGTTGACAAAATGAGTTGATTTAGGGCCTACCCATTGATGTAAAATTGGTTTCTATTGAATTTTATGTTTTTTAATCTTATTTATATTCTCCATTACATGAGGGATATGGCCTATCTTACGTTCCATCCAAAAGAGGTGAAGGAACCTGAGGTATTCCATGATCTTTACATGTCCAGTATCTCAAATATGGATTTGAATATGCTCCATATATAGGTGGAAAAGTTTCAACGTGTATCCCATCTACTCACTATGTATATCCCATTTCATTTTGCTCAATAGAATTTTTTTTCTAGAATTCTTGGGAATATTAAAAATGGGAATATTGTTAAATATATGAAAAAATGTTGTTTAACTCAAGGACTTGGAGAATTTTGGGATGCATTATTGAGGGAATGTTTTTGAGGATCCATGGAATCATTTTGTGTTTTCCTCGATGGAAAATAACATGGTTGTGATGTTAATGGAATGTGATGTGGAAAGGGAAAATGGTAAATCAATGTTTGAGGAATTAATTAACATAAAGTTAAATTGATGAAAATGGATAATGTAACTTATTTTAGTTCTTTAAATGATTTTGTGCTTATAAAATATCTAGTCTTAATAGTGGAAACCATAATTTTGTGTGATGTTAGCTATAGATGAGTCTAATAAAATTTTATTCCCATAGAGTGGTTGTGAGATATATTATATCTTTATATTTTGTGTTTCAATACACTACTCCACCCTATTTTTTAGGGAAAATGACACCTCAATGATTCAAATCCTGGGGGGGGGGGTATTTTCCCTAATATTTCGATGGGAGGTTTGATGGATAACTACCTCCTTTGGCCCTGCCCTCTTATTTTGGTAGTTACATGAGTTGTAATGCACAACATTTAGCTTTATATATATGTGTGTAGAGGGATAAAATGTATTTTGGATATTCACACAAATATGTTCTAGATATATTTTCTTATGGACAACTATTGGTGTAATGTGTTTAGGTTGTAATGGATTGAGGATCCTTTCTTAGTGTATGGACCGTGATAGCTTGTGGTATAGTACCTGACAAATGATACACATTATACGAGATGTGGTGGCTCTGGGAAACTATCTGGTTACTTTTGGTTATATAGATGTGGTGGGGTTTTGTTTCATGAGGTGAGGGTTGTGGTACTTTTCCTATGTATCTATGGGATAGCATATTTTGAGAGACTTACTCATGACATGCGACGTCACGAAAAAGTGGAAAACAAATGGGGAAGTGGTAGCAGTGTACCCTTGGTATTTTTTATTATATTATATATACTTCTATGAGATACTTGGTGAGAGTATCCTTGGGGAGGATGGTAACATAGTATTCCTAGTTAGGGGAAGAGTTAGTTTTACGTGTAGTTCACGGTGACTTGTAATGCTTTCTTCACTTTTTCACGAGAGGATCCAGGGAGGATCCTACTAAGAATGTTGTTATACTCACCCTACATTATATAAGCTATTTTTAGGTCATTTAAAGATAGTCGGATATCAGGCTAGATACTACTATCATGTGAGTTTTAGGATCTATTTGGGATTTGTGGCAACTATCATCTTTACCTTTCCTTTGAAACATTCTATTTTCTACATTTAATTATAGTAGTTTTTCATGACATTACACATGTGTACTTGGTATTTTATTAATATTGTAGTGTGAGCATGATTTATGTGGTTTATTTCTTATACCTTTCAATCACATGTGTTCTCATAGAGGGTAATGCCTCACATCAGTGTGTTTATTATACCTCCGGTTCTAGTCGCCTACTCAGGGATGACTGGAGGTGGGATTTGGAGGTCATTATTAGTCTTCTCAAATTGCATGTCCAGGTAGAGTACACATTGTGTGGAGGGGGTTGTGGTAGTAAATTAGGTAATTGAGGGTAAGTCTAATATCATAAAATTACCCTAACACTTTTCTTAATATCATCATATGAGTCTGTTTTAGCCTAAATTATCCTTGGGTCGAAATGGTGTCCTTTTGAAGACACTTGGATGATAATAGGACATTTTATTTACATTTATTTCTAGAAATGTTAATTATGTCTCACTCAAATTTTAATTACTAATACAATTTTTATATAAGGATACATAAAAGATAAATTCAATTGTAAATACTTATTTTTAATATAAAATGTTTTTCATTATCATGGTAATCTATTTGATTTTTTTATGAAATAAATAATTACGTCAAAGGCTTATACCTTGATGATGTAAGAAATTAATTAATCGAAGAGAAATCAATAAAACAATTTTTATTTAAATTATAATAACTATAAAATGGCCTAAACACATGAAAAATAATATTGGTCTAGTATATCTCCACTATAACCATCCAAAGGTCGAGTTAATGACCATTCCTTTATTTATAGAAGAATTATGGAACATATATTATTTTATTCAATTTTATTTTAAAGTTGTCACATTCATAATTGAATAAGTAAATCTTTTAAAATGTTTGATTTTACAAAATATGAATTCTACTTCAAATATATTTCAAAAATATAGTATATTTAACTTCATCAAAGTATTCTATTACTTTCTATTAAACAAAAAAGTATAATAAATAATTACACAAAATTTATGTAGTAATTATTTTATTAGTAGAGATAACAAATAAATGTTTTTAAAAATATTATAATAAATATAATTTTGGGTAATTAATACATCTAAAAATATTTCTTGATGACCTTTACATCTAATGAATATATCAAAACTGTTTGTTTGAATTTAACTTGTTATCTTAATATTTTTTAAAAACCAAGAATTGAATAGTTCCAAAATTGACACTATTGATTTTTTATCAAAATAATGTCTTATTAAATTATATAAAAACAATAAAACATATTTTAAAATATATAATTATTATTATATGGTCTAAAATGTTCTAATTTATTTATTTATGGTGTAATTTACTTAAAATAAGTAAATATAACATCCTTTTAATATTGAAATATTTTTTACGCTAGTGAAAAATTAAATATAATAATTTAGTGTTAGTTAAAATGATAATGTTTAAATTTAGATGAAAAATTGTATAAAACATATTGGTTTATGATATAAAAACCCATCTCATCGTATATTCTAAATTGGGAAATTTTCAATGTTTTTGGATGGGGTTTGATATTATTATAAATTAATATTCTTGGATATCCCAGAACTGCCTCTCACCTAAATTAAAAAAGGGAACTTCCTCCCTCGCCTCTTGACTTCACTTTGATCCTTCAAGATCTATTATAAACTTATCTTTTCCATTATCAAATTCCGTACTTTCACTCTAAAGGTTATTGACTTCTTTAATGATCAACTCTAATTGTCTAAGAGGATATTTTGAGGAATCATGTCGATGATGAGGTAATATCCTCTATTGATTCATTCATACTTCATTCTTCATCAACTTCCCTTTAAAGTATTGTTTAATCATAAAGTAATAAATATAGTATAACTTATATACTGAGATATTATTATAATTATTTAACAACAATATTCCACTTTCTAACCATCCTACGAAAAATGTAATCACCACGTGTGTGTGCATATGACCTACCATCTCAATGTCATTGTGTAATTTGTTTTTCACCACCATATTAATTAGTTTTTTATAATTATGGAAAAAATTACTATATATGATTATATTAACTTTATATTGATTCTAAAATATTATATACCATTCAATTAAATACAATTCAACAATTATGGAAATGATATCATCGCTCTTGCGAATGTATGACCTACCATATCTATGATGTAATGCAACTCATTCTATATGATATTAATTAATGAATGATTATATAAATTTATATATTGAATAAATATGATATATATATATATATATATTAAATGTTAATATCTTTTTTTATGACATTAATATGACCTATTAAGGACAACCAGAACTTATTCGACCGATCATACATAAGAAAATTAGGTAGTTAATACATGAATAACAAGTATTAATGAAATATTATTAACAAATAGATGATAATATAATAATATATGATAACATAATAACTACTATGATTCTGAAATAATTCAATGAAATTAATTAAATCAATATGCATGTGGATTAGATAAATATAAAATAAATTAGACCTAAGGTAAAGGATAATTTTACAATCTCATTATTATCTGAGATAGTTTTCAAGAAAGTTTTTGCTGGGGTATATTTATCATCCACATCTATATTTCCTAAATATTTAATATTATTGATATCATTATAAAAAAAATTGATGTCAATTTTACCCAGTGGCTATTTTTTATTAAATAGTATGAAGGGAACTGCTTTTCATTATTCAATATTGGGTACTTTTGGACTTTTTGGGAAAAAATATGAGAATAATGTTTTTTTTTATTTTATACAATATGAAAATATTTTTACATTTTCATAACACATTATTTCCATGAATTTTCCTATACAAGATTTCATGTTTATTTTCAAATAAATTCTATTATTTTAAAATTTGGAAGAATTTAGAGAAATGAATACTTATTTGAAGTGGAAATTATAATTTCATTAAGAATTAATTTCATGTTTTATATCAAAATTATTTTCCATCTAAGATTGAATTTTTTTAGTAGGGATATTTTTCAAGTATAGTATCATTTTTTTCCTATTATTCGATTTTGTTTATGATAGATTGATATATATGAAATCCATTTGTTTTGTATGGATTATGTTATGGTGGAATGACATTTAAAGAAAACCATTTTATTCCTTGGGATATGATGAATGTTTTTTGTTATTGTGGATAATGTATTAATGATTACATTATGAGATGGGTGGGATATATGATTCCCTCCAAAAAATTGGGTAAAGATTTATACCTCATCAGATAGACATGGATGGAATGGGAAATGATCTTTGTTTTGTAATACAGGGTTGGAACAAGGAGTTTACACACTTTATTAATTCGATTTTATCCACTATTATAGTCATAGAAATGAGTTTTTACTAATATGAAATGATATTATATGATTATATTTATTAAATAATGTTTCATGGATTATGTTATGTCATTCCGGATTGTGTTCATTGATTCTTATGAATTTTTTTTATTTATCTCATGACATGATATCACAATAATTCATATGAAGTATAAGTCATTCAAATGGTATGTTCTTATGTATTATGATTATAATATTTTTGATATCGCTATTTTTTACGCATACTAATCATCTAAAATACACATTTCATATGTTTTTTCCCTAGGTCCTGAAGAAGGCTATTAAGTATGATATGTTAAAAAGGGGCCTTGTAATGAAAAAATAAGAGCGAGATCAGAAATATGTCTTAGGGACCAGTTGTTTATGATTCATAGTTTCTAAAGACACTATAAATATAGGGTCCTTTCATGTATTTTCTATGTTTTTAATGAATATTTTTCAATATTGAATTAACATCAATGTATGTAATGTTTGGGTCATTATAGATCCCCCATTATTCATATCATTTTGGATTGAGATAATCTTTTGTATAAGATTCATGATATTGTTCTATTTATTGTTGTGATACTCTCCTACTAATTTTTAACAATATGGATGTTATGCATCATCTATTTTATTATATTTCTTGTACTCTATTTCCTATTATTTACTGATCTTCTCTACTTAAATATAAGGGTATAATCTTCCCATCATCCCACTATAGAATTGTACTTCTAGTTGGAAACATTTGGTATACATGTATGGATTCTTGAGAAAATGAAGATAATTGGGTTCAGATATATATGAGTGGTCCAGGTCAGGTATTCTACACATTGTTCTTAATACACACGAGGTGATGTTATGAGATATATTTGAGTTGATCAAAATAGAAACAAGTTTTAGAGGTTGATTTTAGAATTAGTGTTTAAAATTGAAAAGCTATCATTGAATCACCTACTCCCCCACATAGTGATATCACATGGATCTCTGATTTTTGATTAGTACTACATCACATGTTTCCGATGAAATTTCATACTATCATGAAATGATAGAGAATACGAAATAAACGAAAAATGGGATTTTCTTTATTATTTCGATGGAAATATCTTATATGGAAGAATATAATGTTACCTTATATTTTATTTATAGAATTATAAGTGAGATATTCTCATATATTGTGATTTCCTCCAATTGATGATGTTTTTATGACATCTTCTAGTAAGTGAAATTAAAAATTTTATCGAAATATCAAAATTGAAATTTGACAGATCTCATAGATAAATTAATAAAAAGAATATGGGGTTTCCAACAACTAAAGAGATATGAAATTATTTGAGAGTTGTAATGAAAGAATCCATAATGTTTATCGATATGATATAAATATGGTGAACTATATTCTAAGATATCACAATTTTTGATGATGAATATATTAACGACTATATGTAAAGGGTAAATGAAATTATAAAAAAACATATATTAGAGTGATATATGGTAACATTATATTATTGTTAAAAAATAATTAAAAACTTTGATAATAAGTTTGATTCCATGTTTTCATCCCTAAACGTTTATGATGGTCTATATCAGGATGAAATTAAAATATTATCCAAGAATATGAAATGAGAAATGAATTAGTCCGAAAGAAGAAGGATGAGGATTAAATATCTTTTGAAACAATTTTAACATGGATTTTCAAAGATAATGAAATAGAATAATAATCAAATTATTCAAATGTTGAGGTGGATGAAGAGTTATTCAAGAAAATATATGAATGTTGATGCGAAGAAAGAATTAATATCCTATTATAATTCAAATAAAAAGAAGAAGAATACGAATTATATATTTAGATAAGACTCCTAGTTTGAATGTTACTTTTATGAAATATTGAGGTTCCTATTTATACCCATTATCGTTATTTATTTGATATAATAGTATAATAATTGAAGGTTTTGAATTAGAGTATATTGGTGAGTGATGTACCAATTTTGTATCACGAAGTGATATTCATCATTGAATATTAATAAAAACATGATAAATAATATTGTGATTTGTATTAGGGGTATAAATGTTGAAGATGATTTATGATAATAACAAATTCCTTGGTTATAATAAATTGATCTTCAAGATGGGATGCTAAATATTATGAACGATGAGATGCACAGGGAGGTTTGTTGTATACTTTAATTATAATGATTTTTCTGTTAAGATGGTTGTATGTTATCTCTAATAAATTGTACTCATATTACTCTTGTTATACTGATGTTGAGATTATATAGAGGAATAAATTACACAATGTTGGTATTATGGAAAACATCGATCACCTTGATTATAAAATCTTTTTTTCTACATTGGGTTCACCCCTGAAGACTTTGACCCATCAAATTAAATTCATTTTTTGGAGATACATGTTATACGATTCTTCTCTTGAGGAATGTTCTCATGATACTGATATGGAAGGAGAGAAGATTATTTGAACCTATGTATACCTTTGAAACTTATTATAAATAAGGGTTAGAAAAAACATTGGCGGATAAAGGAGGATAAAGAGTTTAGAACACATATTTATATTGAATATTTTTAAAGAAGATTCAAAGTACAATAAAAAACACGAAATGGGAGATATTTAATCCCAATATGATTTTATTTTATTTATTTTAACTATCTTAATTTTTTTGTAAAATAATTTACAAAGAGTGTAATGATTAAATTATTTTATCGATGTTTAGATAAATAATATAATGTCATATGATGCATTTATAATCATTAATGTTCTAAATTTTATGAGGTTATTTATGATTCTTTCTATGCTTTTGAAATATATATTATTGTAAAATCAAGATATTTCTTAATGTATGATATCATAAGGACCAAACATATGTAATCTGATTGAGTTGTATAATTTTTGAGTTAATTGTTTTAATAATGAAATTTTATTGAGTTATATTTTCAATGTTGTATTTACATTCATTCAATGATTGATCTTGGATTATAGCTTGATCAGACACAGAATGATTATATAAATGATAGTCTTTCCAAATATGGATGTATGAATTCTACCTGATGATGATAAAGGATGAACAGTAAAGCACAAATGGATAATTAATTGAATATATAATTAGGAGGATGAGTATAATATTGAGAGATACGAATTTTTTACTACATGTATAAGGATGTAATGAAGAATCCATTAGATAATGAAATGTTAATTATATCATATAGTGGTTTCCAGAAATAGTGGAATCCAATGTTATTTTATTGAAAATAAATTGGTTTTGTTAGTAAACTAGATAGATGAAGATTAAGGTGTATCAGATAGAGTCTTTTGGAGAAATTATTTCTTATGAATTAATAAAAAATTGTCAAATTCATGATTGTACACTACAAGAAGCATCAATGATATTATCACAGACATTGTAAAATAATTTAATGTGAAGATAATGATCTTATCAACAATTTAACATAAATATATATGATATTTATGAATTCTATGGATAATAAGTTTTATTTATGTTCATATTAATATCTTTAAATATGACCTTTTGGTGGATTTAAAGGATGCTAAATGTGGTTTGAGTGGATTGGGAAGTTCAAACTGTATCTTTTTATTCATAATTTATTTGTGGATGATGTTAGCCAATATAATTTTTTCCATGATTATAAGACATACTTATTTATATTGAGAGGATGTACCAATGATTTTTCTGATAGAGTATAGTTTGAGGTGCCATCCAAGATCATACATGGATGATGAAGAGGACATGTGGACATAAGATACCCAAATAATGATCCACGGTATAAAGAATATGAGATGGATGTAGTAAAATATATAGGAGCATGTCAGACAATGGCACATTAGATATAAGAGAATATGAACATGGTTCACCAAACGATATTAAATAGATAGTATAAATAAGACGAAGGGGTAACATTTGTACATTTGTTTGGGGGTATTTTTGGATTATATTAAGGATTTGTGAGCTTGAGTATAACCATTTTTTTATAAGATTAATAATATTTTTCAATACTATTATAATACTTAATGAGTTTTTTATGATATTGAATAAGTTTTAAACATGTGAAGGAAATCCAATATTCTTGTGGAGGAATAACATCTAAAGAAGAAGATACATCTTCACTGGATCAATAGAATTATTATAAGATATCATATATGGGATGTATAATTAGTTTCTAGAGAAGCATTTGACTTAGATTATAAGAAATCAATATAGGGGAGTAGATTATAATTAAAATAGTGATTATTGAAAACTATAAAAGAAGAGTTAATTATTGGGTTATAGATCGAATGTCAACTGGAGGAATGATTACTAGGGTGTAAAATGATTTAATAACTCTCCCATTGTATTCCTAAAAAAAGCTATTAAAGAATCTATCTTTGAGTGGATAAATAATGGGGAATGGAGTAGGTATTTCCATAGAAAATTGTAAATATTTTTTTATGATCCCACTTTATATTTACTAGATATGAGGTGTGGTTCAGAGTTATATATGATTGGATAAATATTCTGATATGTCCCAATGATTGAGTTTAGATGGGGAATTCACAAAATAAAAGGGATCATAGATTCACCACCTCCCTCTCAGGGATATCACACTGATCAGGACACATGAGTAACGTTAGTTTCACAAAAAAAAACCATTATGAACATTATATTAATATGACATGATTTAATATTATTTTTTATGTGGTAATTTCATGATTCATACATATCATATAGATACACTTGTTTATTCCTATGTAGCTCATGTAGAAGCATTATTAATTTAGAAAGGAAGGTTTCTTCTCCAGCTCCCCACAAATAGTTAATGAAATTAAAAATTAATATTATATAATAAATATTTAATTCTACATAATCAATGAAAATATAAATTTAATCATACATAACATGTAGAGTTTCATTATTTATATGTTGTTTTTTATTCATTCACACAACTATTCCGAGATTCCAAAAATCAATCTTCAATAAATGAAATCATATCAATCATGTACAATGAATCTCAAAAATATTATTAAAAACCTTCATATTATTTTTCCAAATTCATTTAAATATAGACAATATTCTGAAAAAATTAATAGGTTAAATAAAAAAATAACCTAATTAAGATACCCAAAGAGTACCTTACTATTAATAGTTTTTGGAAATTTAGAAACAATGTTTATAATCATAATGTTATGTTTAGAAACCAAGCTAATTTAGTTTCTCAAGGTTATAATAAATTGGAAGGTAGTAGGTTATAAATAAAAAATTTCAACAATGAGTAGAAATGAATCCATTTTTTCATAGAAAATTACGCAAAAACATTTCTAACTAAAAATTTATCATATTTACATCAGAAGATAATTTTGTAATGGTTTTATTTTTTCGGATTTCATTGTTTAATAACTGATTATTATTCAATGTATTAATTTTAAAAATGATGTTCTAATCTTATTAATTATTTAGATAATTTAAAACATGTTATTAGAACATGGTTTGGTACACTCAACACATTTCATATGAATAATAGTTTCTGAAATGATATTTTTGATCTTACTCTATTAATAAAAAATAATTTCTAATGGTACTTTAGTAACTCAAATATATTATGAATATATAATATTTTCTCTAAAAGTACCTATAATCAATATATTTTTAAAACATATACAAAATAAATTCTAAATGAGTTTTATGGAGGAGTCAAAATTTATTATTAGTTTCAAATTTTTTAATATAAACCATTAATTTTTTCAAATAAAATCAAAAATAGTAGTCATAAATTCGGAAATATTTTAGGATTATTAAAATAAAAATAGTACTATAAATATTATAATCTATAATCTATATTTTGATGAACATAAGAAACCAGTTAAATATATGTTACCTATAGGTATGATTGATATTCATTTGAACCGTAATGACATCTAATATAAGAAAATATTTATAGTTACTAAATCAAAATATTTAATAAACAACATAGGGATTCTTACTTATGTTTTATAATATGGTTTTTTAAATTCATTAATAATAATTTATAATTATTTTTATTTTATATTAATGTTAATTAATTTTAGTTTTTTTTATTTAGAAGCTGATTATAGTGGATATAAGTTATGAAAAAAATAACATAACATATATATTATATATTGGGTACGCAATTAGTATCATGTTATTGTAAAAAATATAATTCTATTTAATAAGGAAATTTTGTTTCTGAATACATTATTCCATCCAGTTATTTTAAAAATATTTTTAGGTGAAATAGATAATATGGGACAATATATTTAAATATGTATATGTTCAAATAAATTTATCTAATATAATTGATGTTACTATTTCACATATATTGTTCAACATTTAATCACTAGACATAACAATATAGGACATCACTTTTATATATACCATATAAATATTTGTTGTCATTCTTGGATATAGATATAATAAAATTAATCTTACTGTTATCATTATAAATCCATGGAATATAAGAAGGTTATATTATACTAAACATGAATTGGTAATCATAAAATATTTTTAATCTTTTAATAATTTATTTTATTTTGTATCAAATAGTCTTTATTTTTACATTTATCATAACTTAAATAATATATTTTTATAAATATATAAATAAATTTTTATTTTTATTTTTATTTATGATTATTTTAGTTTTTTTAATTTAAATATGAGTGTTCATGATGAATACTTTCTAATTAGACAACATATATATTAATTGATGTTATTATAATAGGATAATTGAAATATCCAAACATTTCTGAAAATATAATATAATTATATTAAATAAAACATAAGAACATTTTACACTAATGTGAATTTATTTTATTGATAGTTTAAGTAACAATGAAAAAAATAATCAACTATGAATATTTAAATTCAAACATATTTTATAATTCATTTCATTTCAATTCATTTTATTTACTATCTATAAACTATAAATTATTTAATGGAAACATATTTATAAAAAACATTGGGACCTAGAATATTTTAGTTTTTCAAATATCCTGGTAATAGTGAGAAACCACTCATGATCTTCTCTTGTATGTTATAGATGATCATATATAATAACTCAATATCAATTTTATTAATATTCTTCTTATATTTCCTATATTAAAAAAACTATACCCTTAACATCTCAGAGTGATTATCCAAAAAGAATCTATGAAATTAAAATTGATCTCCCAATACTCATATAGTGTAAAGAAGAATTACTTGAAATATATTGTAATTATCACAAAACGCCTCATTTAATTTCAATGTATCGGAAAATATTTATATATGCCTTGTAAAATAAAATTAGTTCATTTTTGGATGACGTATTGAAAAATTACATTATTGGTGGATATAATTTAATGATGAATATTAATGATTAGAAAATTCCCATGGGTTTCTGCACAAAATATTTTATTATCAATGAACTAATGAATATTTTAAGAGATACACTCACATGGAGTTAAGAAATCCCTTGTAAGTTTTGAATGGATACATAACCCAAAACATAATATCATTGAAGTGTTGGATGTGATAAACAATATTTTTTTGATAATACACTTTCACAATATATCTCTATAAAAATGGATTTTCAATTTTTAGACACTAAGACACTTTTTTATATTCCTTATGATCATGATATAATAAATAAATAATAGTTTTTCTAAGTATTAATATCCTTTTAGTGTGTTAAATAAATTCTAAATATGAAATTATTTGGTATCAATAGTTTTTCTATAATGTAATTTAATTAAATGGACTATACTATGATGGATGATAAAATGATTATTCAAACATTGGGAATTGAGTAAACTAATGATTTTGAAAAAAAACTCATAGTAAACTAAATCCCACTGAGAAAATGATCTCATAGAGTTGATGATATGTTATAAGAGTTTTTATCCAAAATTAAAATGCTAGAACATATTTCTAATATAAAGGTTTATAGTTTATTAATTGATTAAATGTTACAGATAAGGATATAATGGAGGTTAGGGAAGTATAAGATTTACATAAAGTGTTTATAGAATTTATATTTGATTTATTAAAACCTAAAGGAATAAAAAATGTGATGAATAAATAGATTTATATGAGGATTAAATGGAATATTACGTTGATAACACTCCCGTGGACTTGAAATTTAGTGAATTGTAGGGAATTATACTATATATTTATGTTCTCAATCAAGGGTCGGATTCATTATATTTACGAAATAGACGATTCACTAAATGAAGGGTGCAGGGACACTGGTAGCCATCCCTTCTATTTCTTCAAGATTGATGGTGGATTACTCTATAGTGTATATATAAAAAACAACATGTTTCTAATCATAAAGGTTTCAAAGTACCTCAATGATAAAAATTTCAATATATTATTAAATTTTATTGATGAATATTTTTATTACCTTTTCATGTTAACAAGGATTCTACTTTATTTGAAATTTAAATTATCATCACCATTGTTAATGGACTTATGTTTTATAATGTTTTGGTATTTCCCTTTATGAGTAAAACATAATTCTATGAGGTGGACATTGTTCCAAAGAATAAATTAATTTTTTTTTCATATAATATCATTTTTGGATATTTGAATTAAGAAGAAAATTATTTACTTGTGGTTAATAGACATGTAAACCACATTATGCATCTCGGTATGTCATTATAATTTCCTAATCTATAATCCAATAGTTATCAATCTAGAAGATGTTATAAAAATTAATCCACTAATGAGTATTATTTTTATATAAATGAAATATTATAGTATAAGAACTTTTGATCAAATTATTTTTTATAGAAGGAACCCAGATACCCTAATTGAAATAGTTAAATATTTCTTGATTGAACAAGAATTGATGGTTAGAAATTCCACTGTTCATGTCAAGAATACAACTTATCCATTCAATGGATCAAATAAAAAAATATTAGATAATTTTTATATTAGTTAGTTCAAAAAAGTGAAGGCTAATTAGATTAAATATAAAATATTTTTTTTATTTTAGATATCATAGCATAACTAAAAATGATTCATCCATTATTCTTAAAATTAATCTCACTCTATTCAACAATATTTTTTAATAATCATAATCCTAGATGGTTTCCATAAAGACATGAAGGATATTAATTTAACACTAATAAATTATTAATTTATTTTCAATCTTTTAGGTATATAATTTAGTGACTTCAATAATTATTTCCATACAATTAATCTTGATACATATTCATTTTGATAGGAAACTATATATGGGATTCTAAATAAATGTTTCATATGGATTCCATATACAAAAGAATATAAATTTATTACTTTTATTATGATTGAAATGTGGAATTATATTCCTATGGTGGTTGCTTCTCACATTAGTCTAGTTGTCTCATCCCTTTGCATTGCTTGTTCTTCAAAAAAAATCAATAAGATGGTTTGTAAAAGGGAATAATTAATTAGCACAAATATTTAATTAATAATCATAAGAAAACATATTTTTACCCCCTTCTTAGTTTGTATTTTTAAAGAAAATTAACATTTATTTTGAGAATTTTTTTAATTTCACTTAGTATTATATTTGAATTTTGAGAAACAATTTCATTAAAAATGATATGTAAAAGGGTTTTTAATTATATATTAATGGATACGAGAATATCCTTATTTAAATTATCTTATAAAAATAATTTTTATACAATTATTCTACATGTATTACATTGGGGAAGATATTTTCAACAAAATAATACATTGAAATGTTATTAGTTTATGTGAATGACAATTTATATACATCTTTATTTAACCCACATTATTATTTTGGTGAAATTTAGAAGCTGAAATGATTGAAATATTTTTTTTAGGTTCAATTTAGTGATCATAATTATACACTACCATTAAGAATTTATATTACTCTACAAATTGAAAAACTATTTTAATTTATATTCAACATCACACTACTAAAAAATAATGTTTTTTTGATAAAGATGAATGAGGGTCATAACAGTTCGAATGTAGGTATCATGTTAATGAATCAGCTATATGATTTAATTTTTTCTTTTAGTTTATAAAAATAACACATTTATGTGTTTTTAAATTTTTATTGGAAAATTAACTTATGCATTTACTAAAACACAACTTTATAAAATAATATATTAATTGTTTATCTCTTTGGTTATGTTCTTATTAAATGTTCATTATAATTTGATGATTTTTATCAGTTAATGAACTATAATTTAATTATTCATTTTATTTTCTCATCATATATTTAAATATTATTTGTTATTATCACAATTATAAAATGAATTATTTCATTTGTAACCATTAGGATTCAATTTTTACGATGGCTATATTTTTGATTTTCAAAAAGGATGAGTATTTTTTATGATATGGTGTTCATAGTAAATTAGTAATATAATCATTGTAGTAATTTTTTTGTTATAATATCATGTTTTTTGTTATAAAAGGTTGAATTTTATTATCATAGAGCACTCAATTTTATTATATTGATAATTAAAAATTAATTTTCCCAATGAAATTGACCTAGTTCATTTATGTAATGAATATATTTATATATAATTGGAGAATATTCATAAATGGTGAATGAATCATAAAAAAAAGTATATTCCATTGCATTGTTGAAAAATTTAACTGATTTTGAAAATAAAATGAAATTATTTTGAAGATGACCTAATATTTCTAGTAGAAATTAAATCATTATATTTTTTTCATTAGGGAATAAAAAATAACAGTGAGATTAAAGAGAACCTATCATGGATTTAGTTTACGATTTTTATAATGGATCTCATAAAAACATTAATGTACAATGACTATTAAGTTATGATAAATTTCCAATCAATATAAGTGATTACTAATAGCATTTCGTGTTATTATGGATATTTTCCATTCTTATCTAAGATGTTTAATGTGAAAATTAATGTAACTAAAAAATGAATATATGCTATAAAATCCCATGACATAGATTACTCACAAACCATACTATGACTTATATGTGATGGATATGTAATTTTTAAACTAAATTATAATTTTATAAAATATTAATGAAATTTAATGCTATAATATGAATATTTTATCATGGATCCTTATTAGGATAGTACATAAAATTTTTAATTAACAATTATTATATAAATCTATAAATTTTAAAATATTTATTTGAGATGGAAATAAAGTAGAGAATATTATTTCTTAAATAAAGTGGCTATTATAATCCCATTAGTATGAGAAAAATACACTAAATACTGCCTTATATTATTAATTTTTTTACAAGGAATATCCATTATTTTCATTAAATCAAATCAATTTCATGTTTCGAGTAGTCTCAAAATGGTACTACAACATTGATTCAACAATAAATCCCACAAATTATTCTAGAGATAGTACTGTGAATTATTTTAATATCAAATATTCATTTCATGATCTAATTACAACATACTCAATTAATCTGTAGCCACAATGTGGTTTCTCAACTAGATTTTTCACTTTATAACCATAAGAGAGCCACCTCATACATCCTAGGATTCTTCACTTATAGTGGGGATCTAGGATAGTACTATAGGGAGATTATACCACCATAAAATATAATTAATTAAATAAAAAATAAATCAGTGTACATCATCTATAATATTAATATAATGTGTCTGGAAGAAAATTTGAAAACAAGAATGACTTATCAAAATGTAATGTGAAAGCATAAAGTCATATGATCAGACAGTTATGCTAGGATATAAGTGATCACCCAAGGGGAGAATCAAATATATAAATTAAATAAATTAATATTTGGTAGGATGATCAGTGATATCAAGGAGTCATACTAAATCTATCTTTTGAGGTTTTCCAAGTTATCAAGATGAATGATCCATACATAGACCTCTTTGAAAAAAATCGAAAATACTGAATATTTACATAGGTACCCTAGTTCTATGGTTAGTTTAGTGTGGTGTTAGTATAACTTATTAGGGATTCAATAACATGGTCCCCAATAGATCCACAAATGTATTTTATCCACAAGTTATATACTATAAAAAATAATAAATAATTTGGATAAGTGTAAATACATATGTGTTATTGATCCTTGGATTGTAACATGATATATGAAATTTACTATTCCCACTTTGGCATGTTGTGTAGTTCCTATAATAATGTTTCCTCATTTATACTATGTTGAAGATACTACCCACCTAGGAAAATATATATATTGATATTATATAGTTTCATCTATACCCATTCGATGAATAAAGACATCCAAAAATTCAAGGTTGTATATGCCACATTCTAGGGAAGAAAGAAATGTAGAACCATAGGGGTTTATCTAAAACCTTTTGGGAAAGTAATACATATATAAACATATAGGAATATCCATATTTTGTTGTGTAAGGATGTCATATGAAAACATAACAGCATATCCTTTCCCTTAAGTGGATGAAAACCATCTAGAATCATTAGGTCATATCATCACCCTCCTGGGGAAGCAATTTATAGAGTAACATGCATGAGGGATAGATACACAGAGAAAAGATAATGAATCCACTATATCTATATACATCTTGGTGGGTTTGGAATCCAACCTAAATCCTATATTATAATGCTTCTTGATATGATAATCCATCTACCCAAAAATTTCCCACATAATATATTGTGTCCTTATATTTTCTTAAGAATTCATTTTTTTCCAAAATATGATCTTCATCGATTCAGGATATAAGGTGACACACACTATCATCATTACCTATTCTTTATAAACCTTTCATGGGGTCAACATCCAACTGTGGGAAACATGGGGGTCCCCAAGGTCTCATCATGTCCCAGTCACACCAATATTGTACTATCAATCATAAATTCGATTCTTAGGTTAAAATAGGTCACTCAAAGGGAATCACACACCTCATGAATCATAATAAACCTATCAACACCTCATTATCAAAATAATAAAAGATATTCTATAACCTCAATAAATAAATGTATTAAATCTCGAATCAATAACCAATTCATCACTACCAATATGATTCATGCATCAGTTGGTTACCCAACACATACATGAGAAATTTATTAAAAGAAACTCCAACTATAAAGTGATGACATGAGGTGTAATGTATTTTCACAAACTGGGAATCCGAAGATTATAAAATGTGATTCATAAAAGAAAAGAAAATTGTTTCATTATTAAAGGAAGTGATAATATAATGTATATTCTACTACATATGTTTTTGGTTGTGTTCAACATTTGATAACATTATCCCCACGAGAAGCCTTTATCCAAATATGCATTTATTAACCCATGGATGAAATCCATTATTCAAGTTATTTATAATAGATTCCTTGCACTTCTATTGTAGTTTCATCAATAGGTTGATTTTATAATGTATGGGTTCTTCCCTTCATCCAGCTTAATTACATTTGAAAGAAATCATGTCCTCATCAAGTTGTAGTGGGAAATGTAGGTGTTATAATTTAAGATTGACACTACATTAAATCATTAGAGTATCATAATGGGCCTATAAATACTGCAATAAAAGGGAACACAATAGTAAAAACAATGTGTGAGATGAAACACATTTGTTATATCACCATTTTATCTCCCACCTCCAGCACAAGGCCTCTTCCATGAACTATAGAATTAAAAACACAATATTATAAAAAACTTCCTTCACTTCAACCATGATAACACTATAAACCATCACATCACATTATATCACCATATTTATGACATAAAAAGTAATCAACATCATTTTCATTCATGTAAAATTATTGTCGAAAACAAAATCTATCATAAAATTAAGAAGAGATATATAAATATAATCAAAGAAACATCCCGTGAAAATAACTAAGAAGAAAATCCAATGATCCATTTCCATAAAAATATCCATGATGTGAGATAGGGATCATGGACTATAATTGAATAAATCAATTTATTCCCTCCAAGTATAACTATTCCCAATGGAGGTGTAAAAAATAAAAATTTGTGATTCTATCAAGTTCAAATTACACCTTATTAAAAATACACTCTATTCTACATAGATAATCATTTATATTTATCTTCTTATTATTATACCATACAAAGGACAAACTCACTTTTTCTACAATCTATATCCATATTTCCTCCTCATATCCCTCCTTTTCAACCGTGATTAAATTCATAGTCTTAATAGAATCCTCTGAATCCCCTTAATATGTGGAAAAGTAGGTATCATCATCATCAAATGTTGATGATGGATAATATATAACTTCTAGATGAGGAGTGATCATATATTTTTTCAATTAAATCCCCAAGGATCTAGTGACAACAATTCTCTCCAAATTAATGGAATCTATATGATTTTGAGTCTTTATATGAGGCAGAGTAATAAATCCATTCATGTAAAAAAATTCTTTTTAACTATTTTATAACATGAGTGTAGGTTTTCATCCTCAATTTGAAATACTAGATCAAGTGAATTTTGGATGTATTCACTAGACTTCAATTGATCCTCATGTGTTTCCTTTTGAATAAATGGTGTAACTTTTGAGGTATCAGAAGTGGGTTGAGGGTTATTAAGGTAATCCACAATGATGTAGATGAAAAAAATAGTGCATAGAGGATAATTTTTTTTATAATGAACAACCGCATCCTTATTGTTTGTGAGCCTCATTGGAGTCACCCAAGTGACCGCTTCAATGCATGGTTTAACATTATCCATTGGAATAGTCATTTAAAGAGGGTAGGTATGTATCAACTGGTCCAGAATTTCAATACTTGATTTGTCTATATGCATCCACCCATTCCAAAAATTATCCAACTAAGACCTACCCAAATACTCAAATCAAATGTGGCATGGACACCCACCCCATGCTCAGGACACTAGCCCCATAGATCCATGGCATCCCACTATTCCATTGTGTCTCACAAGGGCCAAACACCCCAGTTCATTACATACACATACTCAATGGAGTTATGTGAAACTATATAGGTTTTTATTGGAATCTTAATGCATTTAATTCACACCCATTTAATTCTATATAACACAAGGCTATCTATTAAAACCCTTTCCTAATCCATTAGTAGTTCAAGAATCAAGATTGTTAAAGAGGTAACACAAGGGAGTTGATTAGTTTATTCCCCAATATAAGTATTTTTTAAGTAATTAATATATATATATATAAAAGGTTAGTCAACCTAATTAGATCTACCTTATATTATAATTATATATAAAAAAATTCATAATCATAAAGGGTATTTTCATGGAACCATCTACCTTGTTCTTTGAGTTATTTCATTTAATTGCAGCCTAAAATTCCTCACCCGCGTTCATCCAAGACAAAAATTACATCACCCAAACAGATGAGTTACTAAATCACATAATCTTGTATGAAAAATAACAATAAAAATTTATAATTATTTTTAAAAAATTTTTTAAACAATTATAACTATTTAAAAAATCAATGCAACTAACCCTAATAACTAAAAACACACTTGGTGATATTTTCATATCAAAATCATGAAAAGTCACCAATAAAAATTTCTCAGTTCCCACCTAAAACCAATATAGGAAAATTCCCTAAATGTTACATCATTTAAATTTAAAAATTAATTTTATTTAACAAAAAATAAAATAAATACATATGGTGATATACATTTAATGAAATTGAATTTGAAAATATGAAATTATGATCAAAATAAATTACTTACCCACACTATGTGAAATTGCAAACATATTAGATTATTTTCCCCATTCTCAAATTGAATTCATCTATTAACTGTAGATTAATTTTCATAAAATAATTAATAAAATATTGTAAACAAGAAGAACAAGGGGGAATGGAAGAGATGATTTGACATTGGATTTCAACTGATATCTCAATCCATATTCACAACACAACCTAGAGGATCATTAGGGGAGAGATGGTCTGACCATTCTATGTTTTTGTGGGGGAGATGGTAGATGTGGTAGAGTGGTGTACTAAAATGTACAGATGAAAATAAAACATTATACTATTCTTAAAATCACATATGTTGGGAAACTACCATCTCTATACAAAATCCTATAGTCACTTTCCATTTTATATAGGTGAAAATCTTAACAACATAGCCCAAAACATAATGAAAATAATTATTTACCAACACATTTTATTAAGGGATAAACCCCAGGTTACTCTCATTTATTTTTGGAAATATAATCTATAATGATGAATCCACTCCCCTCTAATTGTTGTGGTCAAGTATCTCCCCCCCCAAGTATACATATATATCTATATCATGGTGAGATATTATGGATATTCTATCCTCAAAAAACCCAAAATGATTTACGAAATACCCTTCCCAACGTTTCTCCTATATGGTTTCACAAGAGTGGGGAAACATAAGCACCATGGTCATAAAAACATCTAGCTAGAACATATATCCCTGCCTATTTCACACCAAAACTTTCCCCAACAATTAATCCAACCAAAAGATTTATTCCTTAAACAAAAATAAATCCCCAAGGCCTTAGTAAATTCATAAATTTGAACATCATCAACATTTTTTCCAAATTTTTTAAGGGGATAAGCCCAATGAACGTCTCTCCCTACAAATCACTCTATGATGCTCATCTGATCACCTGAAATACCTCTTGAACCATGAAATACAACCAAAAAACCACCTAGATATTTTATAATATTGTAAATTGTATTTGAATCCAATTCCTAAATGAATACCTCTTTAAAGAATAAAATCCCAATTCACCAGCTAAATCTCCTCTCTTATTGATGTGGGTCTTTACATTAATATATTGATTAGTTTTTATTATATCATATATTTTTTATCACAATATGTTATAAATAACAGTTATTTAAGTCATTACTATATTTAATTATTTTAATTTGTTTCTATCATGATTAATTTAAATGTTTCCTATAATTGGAATATAGTAGTTATTAATACTATATAAAATCCCTTTCAATTTAAAAACTCTCCTCAAGGGTGAAAATTATTTTGTATTATTTGATAATTTTATTTGTGTTGTAATCCATGTGGGGGTGATTATTTTCTAAAATAATCCCAAATAATTTGTTAAGAAACATTATTTATTTTATTATATCTCTATTATAATAGACATTGAAAAGTATATATTGCATTTTGTTAACACATTTCTTTTTCATACATGTTTGTTATAAATTATAGAATTTATTTTTTCTAAACACATTTTTTATATAAAAAATATACATCATAATATAATTACTTATAAAAATATTTTAGTTTATTTTTGAGGAAATCTTATAAAATTTAAATTCATATTAAACTATATTCTAATATTTTACTGATAATTAATTTTTTTGAATTTTTTAGAAGACTATAAATAGTTATCTATCATAATAATCATTGTTAATTATGATATCATTTATAGATTATCGTATAGCATTTATGAATTTAAATTGCATATTTTTATATAAATTTTTCTAGAATAATCATCCTTTTGTGCGTACTTTCTGAAAAAAAACTATTTTTTATTTTTAAATAATTGGTGATCACGTTAACGTTCCTTAATTATTTTTTAATATCTTTTAATGATCACTCCTTTGATAGAAAATTATGACTCATATTGTAACATATAAACGGAACTATATGTTATATAGATTATGAAATTTATAATCTATTAATTGATAGGAATTTAAAGATACTAATTACTAATTAAAGGCTCAGATTTATAATCACATAAACCCAATTATAGAAACATCAATTAAATAAATTATCTTAAATAAATTATGGGTTGTTAATTTTATTATCTAGGTATGTAATTGTTACTACAAATCTAGTTGTTACATTTTTAGAAAATGAAATATAGTAGATACCTGGATTATGAATGAACATAATAATGATCAAATCCAATAAAATTAAATTTTGTAAGAGGAATTCAGTAATAAGAATAAGAAATAAGGTAATCTAGATGAATTAATCATGATCCTATTTTTCAGGGATTTTTTTAGAAAAGGTTATCAAGAATTTTCTTTAGAAAAATGATCCAACCCTTAAAAAAATATTTTTTCAAATAAATTATTGGATATTATATATTACAGTCATGATAAAATTCATCATAAATACCCATGGTTTGAAGTTATTTAATCTATATTAATTGGTAAAACATTTAGGTGTAAGAGATTTTTTAAAAATAAAATTTATATAGAAGATATTTCTCATAGATATGATGATACTAAAATTTAGGTAATAATATAATTCATTATTATAGCACCCCACTTTTTTAAATTTATTATAAATTATTTAAATAATATTTTTTAGATAAGATATTATTATTATATATTTTATTGTACAATTATTGGGACGAATAGTCAGCGCAGTGCTTAGTAAACCATGTGAGATTTCTATTTGATGTTATGTGCCCTCAGATTGTAGGTGGTTTGTGGATTTAAACTTGTCTAGGAAACAATGAATATCATCCATGAATATCTATTTTTTTCAAGAATTTTTTAATTATCAGGATCTAAATTATTGATACAGGTTATAATTGTCTTAGGAATTGTTCATAATTTTTTTTGGGTTTCAGTATGACCACATAATTAACTAATATTGTTTTAAATATTTTTCATATGTTTTCTTCTAAAACCATGTATCATATTGTTACATGTACATTTTTGTTCAATAACATGGTTTGATTAATATTATTTTCAATTCCACCTAGCATGAAATATATTTTTTGATATGAATAGTTGGGATACTATTTGGGGAACAAAAGGTTGTATTTGAAATTTAATTGAGTTTTCTAGAATTCGATTTGATATATTCATTTTAATGATATTATTATAATCATCATAATCAACATTATGTAAAAGTGGGAAATATCACTGCCTCTCCCTTATAATATTATAAACATATTAATAGTAGTGGATATTGCACTTTATCACCATCAAGACTCTTCTTCTCCATTTCCATCCAAGAAGAATGAATATATGATTTTTATGTGTTATCATATATGTCTTCCACTATTATCTTTATTTTTATATCCATTATAATATCTTATTCACTATCTTGGTCTAGGTTTTGTGTTATTTGGGATTATATCTGGATAATATGAATCTAATAAAAGTAAGGATCTCTCTATTATAGTGATTTTTATATCACTCCATGTGTCATATCTAAATGGTGAAGATTCCTTGTTCAAAAAATGTCTATAAAGTAACTGTTCTATCTTCCAGGGTTTCAACTAATTTTCAGATTGATATTTTTTACATTAATAAAATATTAGTAGTTACTCCATATGTATAAAATAGTAGTATTAAAGGAATAACACCCATTGGAATTTTTTAATGTGACTCTCAATTGTTGGAACCATTATATAGTATCTTGTATTGAACGAAAAAAATAATTTTTTGTTTTTTGAAATCTTATTCAAATATAAATGTATAGTTTTAAATTTCTCATGGGGATATTTTTTATTTGTGGTTTTCTGACTATGTAACCTTTCCACGGTTTTGGTGAAATATGTTTTTTTAATTTCATAATTACCTTTGTTTTATAAGATGCACATGATTTTTCTGAAGTGAATCCATTTATTTTGTTATTGATAAATACCAATTCAATTTGTTATAAAATAAATTTGTTCAACCATGATTTTTCTATTAGTTACATGTTAAGAATAAAAATTTTGTTGGGATATTTAGTTATTATAAAATCTCTAGGTAAAAATAATCATTATTAGTTTTTGTAATTGGTAATTAGGAAGGCCAATATGGAATAAAAAATTTAAATCCCATCTATTGGAAATGTTTTTATTATCATTAATAGGTATATTTGGGATAGATTTGGAAATTTAATTATTCCTCATGAAAATACTTTTGAATTTAAGGGGAAACTAGGAAATGTAATATTCTTGGATAATGGGTATTACCTATCCAAGTGGATGATGTAAATTTCTTTAATACATTGGCCTTTTTTTGTTCATTATAAGATGGGGCTTCTTAATTATCAATTTAATCCAATATAACATGGTCCCTTTATAAGGAATGATGATTCTCATATCAGAATAACATTAATTACATTAGATATATAGAAAAAAATTATGATTGGTTAATCATCATTAGAACCCATTGTTCTTTCCATACTGACATGGCGACACATTATATTGTTAATAATACATAACATGAATGAATTTCATTAAATAGACATTTTAATTTTTTACATTCATAATTGGTTTAAATATAATATAATATTTTTAATTTTTTTACAAAAAATGAAATGTTTAAAATCATATATCATGTTTTGAAGTAGTGGACTATTATTTATTTTATAATGGTTTGATATACATTAATTAGTGTAATCATGCATGGTATGTTATATCAAAATATATAGAAACCCCAAGGTCTATGTATATTGTGTCTTATTAATATTTTAAGTAGGTATATATCATTGTTGATGTATTCCAAAGGATTGGATCATTATTTCAATTATTAAGCAATGGTGGTGGTGGCATACATGATTTTTGTGTCTCTAAATTATCTAGTAGAGTGTCTCAATATTTTATAAATAGTATTGAGTCACTTGTATCAGTATTGAATATATTTATAAATACATTTTGAGATTTATTTTATTATTTATTTTTGAAAAAATATGGTATTATATTTATTTCATTATTTATTTATACATTTAACATTTTCTTTATCATAGAAAAATCAGTATCAATTATCAATATTGAATCAAATAGAAATTATTTACAGACCTTTGAGATCTGGAATGTACAGTATGCCTTTTGATGAACCAAATATGGTAATTTGTTAGTGTATAAAATGATGGTTTACTACAAAGGTTGTTAATATAATGTATCCCTTTTAGTAGAAGAAATGATTAAGTCTATAAAATTTTTCATATCGATATAATTTTTTTATATAATATATAATGTTAAATAGTTTTCAAAATATAAATCCTCAATCCAATAAATTAAAATTACGAGTATATGATGAAAAACATGGATTTTTAGGATCCAATATATATATACATATATATATATATATAATTTTAATAAGTTACGAAAGATAAATTATAGTAAAATTTAACATTTGAAACGTTTTAGCATTTTTTAATGATATATGGTGATTTTGTTTATAAAAATTAATAAATATGAAACATTGCTATAATAATTGGTTACGTGTGTGTAAGACTTGAATATATGAAGTTTCAATGTTTCAAGGACATAATTGTAACAGCAGATGACCATCTTCTTGATGGTGGTCTTTTATGTGGCTATAATAATCTATTGTATCCCTGGACCACACAATGGGAATCAGTTGGCAGGTATGTGCACTAAATCTGTAGTGGTAATATGCTAACTAGTTGCCCTCAAATGTTTTGTTTGTGATGTTATCTTGGGCTAGGTTGGTAAATGTGGATCAGTTAGTTTAATCCATGAAACCCAATTTTAACCCATTTCACAATCTTTTATAATCATAATTTGACCGTGAAAATAGAAGACGACTCCCTTTAAAATTCATGGATCTAAAGAATTTCACTAATTTCTGTTTCAAAATTATATTGATTAATTATAAATGAATTGGTATGTTCATTATGATTCCTTATATTATTTCCTCATATATTTGATTGGAAGAAAATTTCTGAATGGTTGGTACAATCTATCAATCCTAGAATTATTCCTTTCTAGTTTTTCAAATATTACGTGTCTTTTTATTCATTAGAAGAGAAAACATGTTCGGTTTCATGTGGATATCATGTTATATGAGGTATTTGATTTGTTATCCTATCCACCAATATTATTCTAATCAGAAAATGATTATAAGATATTGGTAACAAGGATCCTCTCACATAATTATGTGTTCTATTTCCATCAGGTGTTTGGAACCTATTATTATTTTTGGATAATCCAAAGAGTGAGGTTGGTGGTTCCACCACTAGTCTTATTCTTTTTCAAAGAATAATGAATTTTTTTATATTATATTTTTTAAATCATGATTTTGACAAAAAATTATCAGTTGGAAATTGTTTTATATATTCCAATAATAATTTCGAAATGTTATTAAATACAACACACATGGGAGCATTGGTTACCTATGATTGTGTTGTAGAATTGGGACAAGTCCTTAATCTTATAGGGGGTTTAATCAGGGGTGTTCATATACTCCATATCCTTGTTGGTCTAAGGGTTTTATTCTTTGATGCCATTCGCAATTAATTTATGTTGTGTTCATCTATTCCCTATGACCTATATTCTAGGAACTTGTTTTCTGTATATTATATCTTTATCTGATTACAGAGGTATAGGGGACAAAGTTATCCCAGAACTATGTTATCCAATTGATGATCCCTATTATTATTTTCCCTATTTGGTTTTTTTTATGGACATGATATTAAAAAATATGAATATTTTAATAGATAATTTATTTGAAAATGATCATTGACTGATGTAATATGGAATCTCTTTTTGAACTATGAAAATAAAAAATATTCTTAAAATTCTTTCTAAATAAATGTGAAAACTATTTTATCGTGCCATGGTTTTATTCATTGATCATACTAACATATTTAGACAAATACATGTTATACAATAAATTATTATCATATTATTGGGAATTATTTTCTCACACATTGACTGCTCCCTTAGGGGTGTATAGAACTTGTTTTTTGAAACATATAAATGGGAAATGAACTTAATTATGGTTGGGGGTTCATATCAATTGGGCATGGGTACCACGGGGTGAGAAAGTGGGTTGTTACCCAAGTATTACATGAAGAATTTGTTGGTCATTTGGGTAGAATTTGGTTCTGGTCTTGTACATGTACCTTTGTTTTGTCTTATTTCATTAGTTGTATTAATACCACTATTGGTTTATCGTTATATTATATTTACTTTCATTTAATCATTTAGTATATATATTCCATTCTATCTATCTTGAATTATGGAAAATAAATCTATTTGGATGTTGTTTAATGCGAGGGTGCTAGTGACTACCCAATGGGGATTTGGGATACCTTTTGATTTTTTGAAACATTCCTCAAATACTAATTTGATAGGTTTTATTGGTAGTTTCATGATAATTTGGTTTCAATGAATTATTTTCTTTAATTATATATCTTATGATGTTTGGTAGACCTGAGATAGTACTTTTGGAACTTAAGGGATATGCTGTAAGTGAGTGCATGTCCGCAAATCACTGTAACATGCTTTATGTTACCATAAGATGGTGTTTTTTGTGTATCATATGTTGTTTATTTATCTATATCATAGTTCCAATTTAACTTTTTTATGATTATAATGATATTGTTTCGATGTTAGATAATATCCTTATTTTTTGGTTACCTAGAATCATTACATCGATATTTCTTCCATGTATTTCCCTAATGGGTTAAGTGGGAATTGTCCCCAAGGGAATCCTTAAATTAACTAGAACCTCATTGATTCTATTATGCAGTCAGTATTCGAGTGGATTAGATTTTACTTCATTAATTGAACCTTGATAAAGTGGTACAACATGGTGGTGGAGGACACATGGATCTGGAACAATTGTTAATATAACTAAATAGCCAATAAATTTAAGGTTACAAATGAAAATTAGTAGGTGGAGGACTAGATATAAAATATTATTCAAGTATTTGATTTCACGAAGATAGCTTAGTGATAGAAATTTTTTCTTGATTGTTAGAAAAATAGGTGGTGGGACACTAAGGTTTATGAGAATCTCCCCATGTGTTTTATGTGGAAAAAATATAATAGTATTTCCTTCTATTATTTATACAAAAAATAATTAATTATGGTTCATTCAATGGGTTTACATCCTTTTTTAGTGGGGATATCTTTCAGTGAGAGCGTACACCTACCATTTTCTTGAGTTGGTTTATTTTTTTTCATTTTGAGGTGATGAATGATAAGTTGAAAAATTATTAATGTATGAAATTATTAAAACCATGTATAGAATTAATGATATATAATATGATTCTCACAACATATTATTAAATTGTTATTTATGATATAATGGAAGAGATAGTCTAGGTGGGAAAGTAATGATTGTTCTATTTTCCCCTTCCACCCAAGAGAAATTTTACTAGAAAACATGGGAAGAAGAGGTTGTGTCATGATAATCAAAGAGGTGGTGGTGGAAGAACAAAGATAAAAAATATTTATCCTCCATTAAGTGGGTATAGAAGTGTACTATTTACATGAAAATAGATTTTAATGATAGGTCCAATGTTAATTTCATTCCATGAAGATCCAAATAACTATAGTGCATGTGGTCTTTGGGGACACATAGAAATATTCTTCCAGGATATTTCTACTGCTATATATAGTTATGGATCATTATCTCCAAAGGAAACTGTTTCATTTTCATATGCTTCTAGGACATTAGGGATCAAACCAAATGATAAAATACTGACATTGTTTCATGAAGCACATTAGAAAAATATCAATTTTAATATGATTCTATATATAGTGAGACATACCCTTATTGTTACATCTTCTATTGAAAAATATTTATAAGATACAGGATCCTTGTAAAATTTTATATCATACTATTTTTTGATGATTTGAAACATCCAATGATGCTATTATATGTTAGTATGGTACTTTTTTGGTTCTTGATCAAGATCATTAAAATGTTTACATCATTGTGGATTGGTTGGTTTCTCAATTATATGAGATTAATTTTATCATTGTCAGGTTTTGTTCCTTGTTACCAATTAGAGTATCTGGGAATTTTAGGGAGAGAAAGAGCATGTCTCTTTTCATGGTGGAAATTCTTATAAAGAGTATTGGAATTTATTATATACTAATGATGTTAATCCAGATGATATATCTTCACATGACATTTTCCCCTTTTTTTTAGGGATTTTACTTTGGTAATTCTTATATGGATTCTCCTGAAATGAAAAAGAAGTCAAGTCTGAATTCACTATTGGCATAGTTCATAGTATAAATCCAATTTAAAAACAATATTATTTTATAGAGCCTTCTGAATTTATTGATATTAATATGAAGTTTTAATACATGTTAGATAATGGTTTTACCCATCCCTGTGATTCTCTGTGATCAGCCCTTATTCCAACTATGATGAAGGATTTTGTTTCCCATCATATATATATATATATATATTATCAGATGATGAATCTGGAAAGAGTATGGAATAAGTACACATTTACACATATGTATGTAATATTTGAACTGTTGTTGATGTAAAATTTGTTTTTTAAAATCAAAATTCAATTGGGTTATCATTAGCTCATTGTAAAGGATTCATATATCTCGAAGTCCACATTTAGTGGTATGTATGACCACTATTAATCTACCAAGATTATTTTTATTCTAAAAAACAATTTTAATGTTTTTTTATATTTTATGAAGCATATATATAACTAGTACCTTGGTACGTTTATTAGGAAATTCATGGATGATATCCCAAACTATTCAAGAACTGAAAGAGAATTTATACTATCAGAATTCAAATTTTTGAATTATGAGGACTCACTTATTTAATATGATGTTATCAATATTTATTTTTTATATTTGATAGGTGAAGTTATTAGGGTCGGTCCAATGATACTGTACCCAAGTGGTAAAGGCTCTTGCTTGGAATCCGAAATACCCATAATTGAATCTGGGAAGGGCCCCATGAAAGATTTATGATATACCAGTGATGCATGGATGAGGTAGGAA
Source organism: Viscum album (assembly GCA_963277665.1). Taxonomy (NCBI): domain Eukaryota; kingdom Viridiplantae; phylum Streptophyta; class Magnoliopsida; order Santalales; family Viscaceae; genus Viscum; species Viscum album. The sequence continues at coordinate 531,034,502 of OY728128.1, forward strand.
GTCGATGACAAAATAATTCTTAGACATGGGTGTATTACCAGTACATACTAATGTACTAGGGACTTTGGGCCATTAAAATCGTCCTAGTAACTGGGAATCTAGTCTATAGAACTAAGATCCACCCACATGGTAGAATGCCCTATATAAGGAATTTGGGACGTAGAAACCACCATCAGATCTCACCAGATTGGAATAATAAGAGTGTACAAAAACCTTCATCAGTACCAAGCATTATGAATATATGCATGGGGAAATTCTATCGGATAATCAATGTGATTTGGGTAGGAAGGCACCATCAATGAAGGAAATACAATGGAGGGGAATTTCTAGTGTCTTGGGGATTTCAGACCTCACTACATGTACTTGGAATTATTCCACTGAGCCTATGGGATATGTAAAGGTTACCTCTAATGAAGTTAAAAAGGGGATTACCTAAAAAATAAGTAAAAATCTATAATCCCTCAGTCTATTCTGAGAGATGTTATTAGGGCAGGTGATTTTTGAATATAGACTTTCAGTTGATTTTGGAGTGGGTGAAGTCTTTCATTTTATTGGAATAACCAAAATGTTTATTCAATATATAGAGCTTTATAGGCCAAGATAGGTATTATTAGTTTTCCATCAAATACATAGTGAATATTGAATCATTATTTACTACTCTTACCAAGAAAGGGGAGAAATTATAATGGGATTCTATGTATAAAGGCTCTTTTAATGATAATTAATTACACCAGGAATTATTTCAATTTCTAATAATTTCAAATCAAGTATAGGAAATGTAGTTTAATATGATGGTTCTAATGATGGTTTGTGATGAATTCTTATACAGGATGATCATGGGATGGTGTATGGTTATCATTATCTTCATCAGTATGAGATGAATTATCCCATGAATTAAGAAGAGCATGCCACAAGTATTCATACACTTAATTGGTTGTGACACAATATTATCAGGGCTAGGTTCAAAATCTAATTTTAAAATAAGATATAGAGCTTTATCTAATCTTATAAGAACATGAACCTTAATAAAAGGAGATAGTTCAAGTAAATTTTTAGAATTTGACTTCAATATCACTTTATCCCCTTAGAATTGGAATATTCTTGTTGATGCTCTTAGTTGGAAATTTATTTAATAGGCTATCATAGAATTGATATAAGAGATAAATTTAGTGGGAAATTTTTATTATCCAAATATATAGGAATAAGAGGATGATTTAGGTATTGTTCTTACCAATGATCTATTTTATTCCTCTCTCCTTGATTTGATTTTAATTTAAAAAAATGACGTGTTCAAATGAATTAGTGAATCCTTTTATAGTGGGGAGACTATTATTAACACGCCTATCACCTCATTAAAAATTTATTTCTTAAAGAATCATTTCATCATCCATTTATCTATCCAAAATTTAGTGATTCATAATGGTCATTGTTCATTATTTTCCATTAATCCTGGAACTATAAATATTTTTTATGGTTGTAAATGGTGTTTCTAGTGGATGGGTATGATAAAAAATATTCTAAATAATGTATATCATTGTTTCATCTACCAACAAATTATAGCAGAGAATCTGAAGACTTATGATTTTTCTCTACTTCTTCATGTTCCAAAATGAAAATGGGATGAGCTGTCTATGGACCACATTATCGGACTACCATGGAATCACTAATGAAAGAATGATATCTTGTTGTTGATTGATGAAATGACAACACATTACAATTTCATTAAAAGTAAGGACACCACCATGTTTAAATATAAGGGTAAAATTTATGTGTTGGAAATTATATGGTTTAACTGGGTTCCCAGATACATTTTAATTGATAGGGAACCCATGCTTACTTATTAACTTTGGAATGGTCTTTAAGGGGTTATGGATAGTTAGATCAAGTCGAGTACAACCTATCATCCACATACAGGTGGATAGATGTATCAAGATACTATGATTTAAGAGGATATAGTTTTTCCCTATGTCTGGAATTTTATTGGATCTTGGAATAACCATCTTGGACTAGTTGTGGTTTCTTATAACAACAGTTATGAGTTATGTATCCAAATGAATCAATTTTTGGATTGTTATGGTGTTTCATGTAGGATACCTCTTTATTTGTTATAGTTGGGTGAGACCTGTCTTGTGGTACTGAGTACTTAATTAGAGATATTGATGGGGAGTCACTGTATATAGTGATTCTTAGTTATATCTAAAATCTAGAAGAAATATTATGGACATAGTCAACCATACACATTTGGAGTTTTCTGTTAGTGATCAAATCTACTTGAATATTTTCCATTGGTTGGATCACAATTGGATAATGAGGAAAGTGATGTGGGAAATGAGATATATTAGAAAATTTAATATCAATGATCATATTTTGTTGTTATCTTATCTAATTTCGTTAACAGATTAGTTAATTGGTATTAATGATGATTTTTATAGATCAAATTAGTAATGTGTTATCCCAATCCATCATATGTTCTAAATTGGGTCGAATTTTAGTTTGTTCTAGATGAATCAATCAAGGATAACCCATTTAAGATCATTTACTCTTAGATGAAGAATATTCATAGAAGGTCTATTTTTTTGGTAAAAGTGTTATAGTGGAATGAATCAGATTATTATGAGATATGGGAATGTGAATCCTTGGTGAGGGAGTAGTGTCATCAACTTTTTTTAGATAATATGTATATCACATAAATTTTTAGACATATATGGTTTTATGGTAGGGAGAATTATCATATTATAGTCGAGTTACATACCTCTCTAATGTAATAAGAGACTATATTCCATTTTTGGTAGGGTGGAGGGGTTATTAGATGAGAATAAATGATGTTTTTAATTGTAATGGACATAATGGTTTTAAAAAGGGAAACTGGCTGTCTAGTTGGTTTGGTAGTGGCTAAAAATTCTTCCATATCCACTAGATATCTATAGTGGACACTAGCTCATAGGATACATCGACCTTAAATAGGAAATATAAAGACATTTTTTCATTTATTCCACCAAAACTATATTTTTTCTAAAAAATCACTCTTTTGTTATCCGCAGACTACTATGGATATTTTGGTGGATTCCCAATATCATTCAAGGATCCCCTAATCTTATCTGATTATCATTTTGTCCCCATATTGATCAACTTTCATTGAATTTTTATCTTGGATCTGATCTTTTATATTCATTCATAATCTCTTGGATTGTTAGTGAATATATTATTTTTTTGACAGATCTATCGAACATGTGTTGATACCTCTCTAGTATTTAATATATATATATTTTTATTTTATTTCTAGAGTTGGAATCTTATATATTTAGGTTGATATCTCTTGTTTTATGTGGTATGGGATTTCCTAATTTATATGTTGACATTATTCATATAGAAACTCAATTATAAAATGAGGGAATAATTTTTTAGGTATTCTGAAAACATTATTTTGTGTTAACATTCATTCTAGTGAATATACCCCCATTTTGTTTTTATGCAATCCAAAGTGTGAGGTTGGAGGTTCTATCACTAGTATTTCATTGGTGAATTGCATATGCCCAGGTTTTCTAAATTATTTTCAATGTAATGATTTCCATGATACTTATTCGTCCTATTATATGTTAATGAATGGAATATTATAAAAATATTTTTTTAGATTTTATGAGTTAAATGTATTATATTTTCAATAAACCATGAAATTATTTATAGAATTAGTTTTCAAAGAATTAATTTTGTGAAGAAGTATTTTTTATAAATTGTTTTATGAAATGATATAATATATTTGAAATGTTTTTTCATTTAATACATATTGGCGTCCTACATTCTAGTAAGGGGTTATAGTAATAGTAATTTTCCATTCCCTTTTATGGGTTTCAATCATATGGTGTTTCTATAATACCTTTTTATCTAATTTTAGTTAATTAATTCTATAACACTAATGGGGAATTGTCTATATGGTGTTCCAATGTTCCATAGGCCAAGTGATATAGTGAGATGTTTCATGCAAACTAATTCTTGATATGATTACTTATGTAAAATAGACATAGATATCCTAAACCTCTGTTATTATAGAGTGATATTTCAATAATGTTTCACTGTTTAGATTTTTTTATAACCTTAATTTTTAAAATGACTTTTAATTTGATAGAGAGTTTATTTGAAAATGATCATTTACTTGTGTTATATGGAATCCTCTTTATTAATGTGAAATGATGGAATGTTTTTAAAATTATATATATATAAATGTGAAAACAATTTTATCTTCCAAATTTTTATATATTGAGAGTTTTTTGATAACATTAAATAGATTTTAATTGGAATACATGTGGAGGGGGTCTTACTGGGCATGTTTTTACTTATACCCAACACACACCTATGGGGGTGTATAAAAATATTTATCTAATAAAGGAAAGTGAATGGTGCTACATTGAGGTTGAATGGTTTCACATTTCTGGGCATGGGTATCTTACATTTAGATGGTTGTCCTTTTTTCAATATACTACAAAGTGTTACCGTTGGTAGATTGATTTACCTTCAGTTTTGTTCTAGTATATATACATGGTCCTGTCTTATTTCAATAGTTTTATCTTTATTACTATTGGTTTATTGTTATTTAATATTTCCATTCATGTTATATTTATCTAAAATTATTCCATATTATTCTTTTTTAGGTTTGGAAAATTGTTGCATCATGTTTTTGTTGGAATCCTTAGTCTTTTTCAGAAGCCCATTGGGGTATGAAATGACCTTTTGGTACTGACATGGTCTATCTCGAAACAAAATATTAGGGGGTTTCCCATATGAGTCATGAGACATATGGGAATTAAACATCTGTGTTGGAATATTAACTAAAGAATGAAAAACTTTGAATACATGCACTTATATATTTTAATGGGATTAGTAATTTATTTTTTATTATATAGTCATCTTGATATCTCAAATTATTAGAGAGTTATTATTATATTTTAGTTAGATCATGGTTATAACAATTAGATAATTTTTTTCAATGTCCTTATTTACATTTCCATGAATTTATATATTTTATTTTATTATGATGTTGATAATGAGGCAATTGTAAATGGTGAAAGTGATTTTTTTCTATAGATGGAAAATATGATTATGGTCCATCAATTTATATTCATTTAAAAAATAGTGATGATTTCATCTAGAGGAGTTATTTTAAATCTACTGAATTAATTATTTTTAACATGACATGAATACATTAAAATATCAGATAATGAAGGGGGAATTTTTGGCCTTTAAATTAATTGGTATATGTCTTGATTTCCCAGAATTATGTATTTTTAATATATATTATTATAAAATTATAGTGAATTTAATATTCCGGGGAATAATTCCCATGTAAATCCAAAAAAATATCATATGAATATCATTTAATAAAAATATGATCAAGATAGAAAATGATAGAAAATAAACTGCATAATATTGGGAATATAAGAAATTCACTGAAATGTTGCTACAAATAAAAGACAACAAATTCATATGGGTTCACTAGGAATAATAAATTGTAAATTTTTATTTGGGAAAGTTGTAGATGTTTTTTAATATTTCATTAATATAATATTATGATGATTGTTTGAGAAATAATTTCTATTATACATTTTCTTTCTTATTGTTAATAAAAACAAGTTTTTTAATCATTTATTTTTTTATAAAAAATATAAACATGAATATTTCAAGATAACAACCCATTTGGAAAGAAAATATTTTGAGCTACACCTTCTTATGCATCAGAAAAATAAAGGTTGCACTGACATACTATAGTCGTTCTCAATAAGTGAACATATATGGATATATAACACACTAATAAGTAAAATATTATATATTATATATTCCTAATTATACTATAATGACCATATCAAATTTATCATTACTTATATATTTATTATTCTTCAAGTGGATAACAAAATATAATCATTTTTACTAGTGGCGATGATGAATCTAGTGGTGAAATAAGTCAATTAATCAATGAGAGTTGGTTGGATCACATATTATATAATTAATTAAATGTACTATTTATATGATGAAATATCTATTAACATTAATGAAAAAATAATCCTATAATGATTTTTGAAATAATTATTATATCTTAAAGAAATGAATATAATAATTTGAAATTGAGAAATAGGGTATTATTCAAGGTTCAACTCTTTAACGGTGAAACTACCCAATAGTATCTTTTGGTGTATTTGGGTTACATGATAGTAATATTTTGATCAAAAAAATTTATATGGGTATATATTTTCATTTCTATCCATTTACAAATTTTTACTTTCCAATTGATTCAATATTTTTGAACCTAATTATAATTTAACTAACATGATTTGATATAGAAGATACAAAAATATACGGTATAAAAAATTTAAGGATAGATATTATCCTTTTTGGATAATCACTGCCTTATAATCCTCAATATTCGAATATACTCATTTGAATTCATGTTTATTGTATTCTTATTATATCAGTGATTCCTTAAAATTTTAAAAACAACACACACTGGTATTTTCATTAAGTATTATCCCTAATTTATCACTACATTATAGAATCAACATCATATATTAGATATTTCAATCCAAAATAAACTAATTTTTTTATTTTTATAAATTCCTAATATCAGTTTTAGTGCATAAACAATCCAACAAAAAAGTCAATCATGGCCTCATATATGAGAGGTCATAAATGAATAAAATACCTTCGGCACTTTCAAAAGTTGGGGGAAATTTGAGTTGTATCAAAACCCACTACATTATGTGTGTAGGGGTTATTACATTATAAGGAGGTAATATTTAGAGGCCAAAGGACTGAATAGTTGTTTGAGAAACATAAAAAGGGGATCAAAACATCTGGTTAATTTTTAAGCTCTACAGTAAAATCACTCCACGAAATTACTTCTTTTAGATGTTGAGTGATGGTTATTTCAAGAATGATAATTGATTTAATTATTTTGAATATTGAATTTTATAAAAGACCATGGGGTCAAGGATATCTTTAATTATAATAAAAAATGAATTTATTGTATAATGATAAATTGTCGAACCCCTAATTTGTGTGTCAAATAAACAATGGTTGGATAACCAAGTTGAAATTGAATTAGTCAATAATAAAAGACCATAATGAGGAAAAAACAAGTTGGTTAAGTTATATCCCAATAATTAAATTTTATGTCAGGTAATGCTAAAAAAGGATTAATGTTTTTTACACTCATCAAACAAAGAAACACATTTATTAACTCTAATTATGACTTCATCAAAATTATCACGATCTATATCCAATTTTGAGAAATCTAAATTAAAAATCCGCTATTTTATTTGAATTTTAATTACTAACCATTTGTCATAATTAAATCTTAAATCCATTAATAAAGATTTAAAAATCATTAAAAATTGACAAGTTATCATAATTAATATATTTCCAATGAAATCTATTTTTTAAGGGTTAATTCTAAACAAGCACATTACCTACTACACTCTACTAAGTACCTAGTGTATCGTCTATATAAATATTTTTCTAATAAATCACCCAATTAAATCTTATTCAGTACTCACCAATAACCTATTGTTAATACATATTGAATTTATAAGAAAATATATCATTATCACGTACTCGGTATTAACCAAACTGGTAAGTTGTGCTTCCTGAAGTTTAAATTCTCAAATATATTATTTTCATTTATTATTAAAATATTTTGATAAGAATATTAGTCTATAAACTCATTGGACATTTATTTAATTCCCAATGATCCATTTTTGTAAAAAACAGTAAGCATGTACGGACCAATATATGTCAATGTACTTTTATATATTCCTTACTATAATAATTTTAAATATCATAAATGTTTTTCTATTTAAGACACTCTGAAATATGTTTATAAAACCATATATATTTTTATTGTTATATTTTTAGATAATCTATATTCATTATTATTGATGGATTTAAATACTAATATAATACATAATTATTTATCCTTGGTTTTGTACACATATGATTTATAAGATCTCTTGAGGATACCTATGAGAAAATTTTCATACATTGAAACAATTTATATTTTCATTACACTGGATAGGAATGGGATAATTTGGTATGTTTTAAAATATATATAATTATTTTTTCAATCGACATGTGACCTTCATTCTATATAAGAAAAAATATTCCATGGGCCCTCCATTGAGTGAGACTAATAAAGAAAATTTTCCATCCAATATAAATCAAAGTAAATATGAAATATATATATATATATTCTTTTAAGGAAATAATATTTTATATTTATTAGTTATTCAATGAATGGTCTAAAATTCTCAATTACATTCACATACATGTTGCCTTTGATAAAAGGAATATATTTAGTTAACACAATATTAAATTGATGTTTGAAAACACTAGATCAAATTTTTATATATGATTACTTAATTTGGGTTTATTATTATAAATAAATATTTATTAATTTTTTCAATATTATAATCATTCTGATCGGACACATATATGAAATTTAAAATTCATTTAAACTCAGATTTTTAAAATAATTATATCAGATATTTGTTGTAATAATTTCTATTTTTAATACTATTTATTCCACTTATTATGATATTTTATTTTCCTTGGTAATGAAATAATTATGATGAATGAATTCAAGATGAGGCATGATGAGAGCATGGAGATATACATTTTTTCTATGTATATTCCACTCTAAATTGTAGTATACTACATGATGTTATCTTAATAATGCATTGGAATTGATTGTGATTTATTATTTGGAAAAGTGATATTTATATTAATTTAAATATTATTAACACCACGCACCCATGAATTGTATTAAATGAAATAAGAATTAGATGTTGGGTACGTACTATTTTTTGTTAAATGAACCAACAAATTGCCATAAAACCATATAATAATATATCATTAGTTTTTTGTGAATTATTTCATTTATCATCGATTATTATATTGTTTAAGACTAGATAATCTTTTTAAATGATAAGAATCCTAGTCTTTTCTAGAATTTAATATGGAGGTTTCATAGGTATCATGATTTTTTAAAACTATTAATTGAATCTAGTAGTAGTGAATTGTGTCAAAGATAAATAAAAAGATTCAATTTAATATCCATGAATAAAAATTATTGGGGAATGATGAATGAAAATAATCATGATTTTAGAAGTCATCAATTTTATAATTTTTCACTTTTGAGATTAATTATCCAATTATATATCAATATCTAAGAACAAGTGAGTAAAAATCAATCACAAATCTAGATAAAGAAAATGATATATAAAATATAGAAGGATTTCTTCTCAAATTTGTTTGTTTAACTATTTTAGTAGGGGAGATAAACATAGATCCATCATAGAGTTATTTTGATATTTCTCAACACAAGATATTTGATACTAAACTATATCATTAGAACATCTTTTTCACATATTAATCTCATTTTCATCATGAATTCATGCTTATTTAGATACCAAATCTTTTAATAATTGACCAAATTAGAAATTTTCAACAATCAAACCATTAATATCCTGATGATTTTTCAAATTATCAATCAAAACATATTCTACCAGAAGTATAACAAAATAAAAAATTAGACACATTATTCTTAAAATAATTGAAATATAGTGTGATATTTTCATATTATACAAGTTTGAAAAATCCACCAAAACAATTTTAAATCTATATAAAGATAATTTGTGTTCTTTAAAAGATCAGTTTTAATATAAATAAATATACTGGATATTCTAAAATGATAAATCAGGTTACATTTTATTTTCAAAGTTGTACCAATAGTGTGTTTCATCGCCATCACGGAATCATCCTAAAATATTCCAACAAATTGAAAAATGAAATTAATAGAAGAAATATTATGGAAGTAGTAGAAATTACTAAGGAGTAAAACAATTTAATTTCTTACATATGATATCCCAAAATGTACTAAGACTACCTCATCCAGGATATATTAATTTCAGTATGATTTATTTTGTTACTTAACATACAAAATTAATTTACTATGAAGGTTTGAAAATTATTAAAAGTTATGTTTTTTAATATGTGACTTATGATTTCAAATATTTTCAAACCATCATAAAAATACCATATTGAGTTAAATTAATTTATTCCTCATCGTTCAAAACCAAAAATTTCATGAAATCCATCATTGGTGACCATTATAATCTAAAATGGGTGTAGATGAATAATAATGAATTATATATGGGTGAACATCATGAAAATTAATGGGGAAGAATCAAAGATTTCCTTGGAAGATTTTTGGGATCTTTCTTAGGTAAAGAGATTACAGGGTGGGTGAAAAATACCCTATAACTCATATTTTACATTGATTAATATGTTTTAAATTTTAATTTAGCACCTCATATATAATAAATCCTTAAATACTTCATGAATATAATTAACGCACAATTACACATTAATTACTTCATCTAATGATGTGAAATCTGGAAATTCATAGTTGTGTATGTGAAGTAGGTAACATCGCACATGGAATGAAATATCTTAAATCATATTAAATTTTATGTATATTTAATATTATGATATGTAAAAAATTAACAAATATAATATTTACTTTATGGAATATATTTTAGTGTATTTGTTTCACCATCAAAATTTATAAATCATGTATATTAATTTAAAAAAAGTAAGTAAATAATAATAAATCTACTTTGGATAAAACTATCATAATGTTAAAGCCTATATCTCAAAATATTTTGTATCATAAAAAATATCTATTATATAACCGTATGTGTTACCTGGTGGGACATTTTATCATATAATACAAAGATGAAATATTAATTCAGAACCATAATAAATGAGTAAAATTTATTAAATAATAATTTTTTAAAATCTACAAATTTATCATTTATAATATATATATAATTCATTTATATATTCTTATAAAAATGTTTTTAAACATTTAGTTATAATGTTTATATATACCAATGAAGTACCCCTTTCAATGACATTGAGCATAACCACAATTCATGAAAAATTTCAATCATCTATAAGCCACCTAATCCATTGTAATTTCAATAATAGATAAAGAATAATAAATATTAATACATCACAAGTCATCAGCAATGTAGTTTAATAAAATTCCTTGAAATCAATTATGAATTTATACCAATATAATCATTATATGATAATCAATGTCATATAATTCGTTCATATCATATAAGAATAAAAATATCATCTTGATTAGTATTACTAAAAACATGATTACAAACCGAGCCATCAACAACATGAAAACCTATATCTATAAGAAACACATCAATGCATGTACATTTTTAGGTAAGGTACTTTTTCATATGAATTAATAATGATTAATAGGAATTAAACATACACTATGTATATTAATGATGTTATGTATGTAATTACATATAATAAATAGAGAATATCTATTTTGGATTACATTCACTATGAATGAATCTGGTACAATATACTCAAATAGCATGTCCCTATATACTGGAGGATTCTATGTAGTGATAATAGTCAATGCTAGATGTGGGAAGACTATACGCTCTTGGTATAGATAGTTACTTATCAAATAATGAGAAAAATATTATAAATAGTCATGACCATATAATTCAATATAAAATGATTAATCATAACTACTTGTGATTAGTAAATAAATTAGAAATCCCATGTTATAAAAAAATGTGATATATAAATTTCATAAATGAATACATATTGGAAATTCAACAATTTTATTGTTCATGAATGTTCTAAAAAAACAAATAAGTTGAGAATATTTTATCAAAACTAGATCCATATAAATTATTATGTCCCTTGTATTGATTAAATATGAGATACAAAGTTAAGCATCTAGATATAGTTCATTTTCCCTAACCTATAACCCAATGAATATGTCTTCTTATGTACAATGATTTATATAAAGGGTTTGAGTGAAACATAGTTGGCCACCACCAATTTCGTGTAGATTGATATATAATATAAGATTTTTCTTGCAAAATGGGATATATATGTAGACGCCGGAAAAGTCCGTTGTTCCCAAACAAAGCTCCAGATGTGGAAAGCGAGATCATATTTGGAGTCGGAAGCACGTTTCGGAGGGCCCGGAGGACTTGCACAGAATTTTGGAGGCCCGCGTGCAAAGTTGATGAGCCGCGCACAAACCTCCCGGGATGCGCGCAAAGCGCTGGGCCGGCGCGCAATTTTGCGCGCCAGTGGCCCGCGCGACTCCCTTGCGCGCCGGGCCCGATTCCGCGCCCGCGAAGAGAATTTCACGCCCGCGAACTGGATTCCGCGCCCGGGGTTTCCTATAAATATAAGGCGACCCCCGACGTTTTGAAGGTTTCCAGAATTCGAAAGGTCTCTCGTGCGTGCAATCCAACTCCTTCCGCGCGCAATGCCGATCTTCAGGTAACCTCTTTTCTTTCGCGCAAGAAAGCCTTGGGGTTCGCCTTTGCGCGCAATCCCTTAGGCTCCTTTCCTTTGAATAAATATTCACCCAAAGGCATTCGCGCGCAAAAGAAGCCTCTTGCGCGCAATTGCCCCCGGGTGCGCACAATCCAACCCGATTGCGCGCACCCCCCATTTTCCAATGTGGCCATTCATTAAAGAATGAGTTGTTGCCCCCGTGCGCTATCTGAAGCCCGGTGTGCGCAATCTCTATCATTCGCGCGCAAAGTGCTGGCCCAATTGCGCGCCAGCCCGCCCATTTGCGCGCCGGCCCGCGGTATTGCGCGCAAAGCTCCTCTTTTGCGCGCAAGCCGCCAGGGTCGCCCCCTTTGACCCCCTGAGGGTACCCGCCTGCGTGGCGCCCGATGACCTTCATCCTGGGTACCCGCAACGTGCGTTGTCTTCCCGTGCGGCCCTCCAGGCCTGCGCGAAGTGACACGGACCCATTAGGCGGCAGCAACGTCCAACATGACGTTAAACTGTGCCACGTCCGCGCTGCAAGACATTAAACTGCCAGGCGTTTACGTCCCGCACGACGTTAAACTGCACCATCGTCTGCGCTGCAAGACGTTAAACTGCCAAGCACCATCGTCCTCAACACACGACGTTAAACTTTACTTCGTCCGGCAAGACGTTAAACCGTCCGCTTCGTCCTCAACACACGACGTTAAACTGTACTTCGTCTGGCAAGACGTTAAACCGTCCGCATCACCTGATCCCGTGTCTCGCACGCAGGATCCCCCCGGTCTGGATGTGGCCCCCACCCGCGCGTCTCTGCAGGGATGTCGGGATTGGAGTGGCCTTCGCCCACGGGGGTAGAGTGTTACAGACAGAACGAACTACGTGGACTTTGATCCCTGTCTTCTAAACAGGGTACGTAGGAAGCCTCTCCGAGGTTCAAGCCCACCACCTGGTCGTCCCGATCATATTTACGTCGGTTCGTCCATCAGTGGACCCCTCCCGGGTTCACACTTGCGTTGATTCACCTATGAATCCGCCTCTGTGGGGGACTGCACGTGTGTATCTCCATTGTGCTTCCCCACTGCCCTTTTTTCTATTTTTTCTTTTATCGTCCAGCATGACGTGAAACTGTGATTCACCCGGCCATTCCATCCCTACCTGTGCGAGGTGGTTCGGTTCGATCCTTCTCCAGGCAGCCTCGATCTCCTTGTGAGTCGGCTTGCCAACGTCCAGCATGACGTGAAACTGTGATCCACCCGGCCGTTCCATCCCCCTCTGTGCGAGGTGGTTCGGTTCAATCCTCCGCCCGGCGGCCTCGACCTCTTCGTGAGTCGGCTTGCCGACGTCCAGCATGACGTTAAACTGTATATCCGAACTACACTGACTTTGATCCGCGCTAACGCACGGTACGTAGGAAGCCCCTACGGGGTCCAAGCTCTTCACTCCATTATCCATCCTGATCCTTACCCGGGCCGCCACATCCCGGTGGGGTCATGCCATTTCATTCCACTCCACTTCATTCGGGAAGCCTCCCATGTGTTGGCCCCAGCGTCGGAGGTTCCCCGCAAGGGGTTCTGACATCTGATCCACTCCTCGTGTTGATCAGTCTGATGCCGTCCCCGCTGGATGTTAAACTCGCGGCATACCCCGTGTTAAACATGGGAAGCTGAGGAAAACCTCAGGTAACACAGTTCCCCGCGCCAAGCGCAGGATGCCTCAGGCCATCACGCCTTCGAGAAGCCCTATTAGGGACGGAAGGCAGACATGCAGAGGCGCAGTGTTAAGACACGCCCCCGACACCCAGAGCCACCCGGTCTCCTCACCGCAGGTTGCTGCCCCGACCAGACTCCTTGGAGCGTCTGGGCGGAAGCAGCGTAATTAACCGGTGTCCATGAAGATATGGCGTCGGGAACGAGATTCGCGAACATTCTTAAATCTATGAGGGAGACCCGGATTAGGCGACGAGTTCCGAGGAGACGTCCACGGAAGGAGGAGCCGACATCCCATCATCCCGGTTTCGATCAAGGAGCAGACGCCCCTGAATAAGGGACGAATGCTGCCCGCCCTTGTAAAGCGGGACTGCGGGACCACAAGCCGCGCGCCCATCCCCTCGGGTTGACGGGTGCACGCGCGAACGCGTCCTGGCGGAACAGCGTAACCCGACGCACATCCGCACCGAAACAGAAAAATGGTGAACCCGACGTGAATCTCTTCTCCTCAATACGAAGACCGATGGCTTTCAGAGGTGTTGGAAGACCAGCATGCTGCTCGACCGAGCATTCAGTTTTACCCGCCAGGGGCTGAGGAAGGGAACTCGGGCACTCCGTCTCGCGACGTCGAGGGCCTGGGTCCCCCCCACGGAAGGCGTCGTGGCACTAATGGTTGGTTGTCGATTCCTTTTCCTGTCAGTGTTAATGGGTTCTTCTCCCTGCTTTCAGAAATCAGGTCGCCCAATCCAGTGCCCGATCGCCACCCGCCCACTGGCGCATGGGTAGGGGAAAAACCGATGCGGCTACACCGCGCGGTCCCGCCCGTTCCACAGCCGTGCCAGCAGCCACAGCTGCGGGGCAACCACGCCCTCTCTCCCCCTCGGAGGTCATCCAAAGAAGGGTGATCAACAACTTGGTGCAGAGATATGAGGAAGAGGGAGTCATCCCCACCAGGGACATGGCTTGCCTAGACCTCGAGGGAGCTGCACCTCGCCACCAACGCCGCCCCCGAGGGCCGCGCAGGGAGGCACCGCTGCCTACCTCGACGTCCAACCGCTTCGGGAGTTTATCCCCGGAGCGCTCCGACAACTCCTTCCCCTATGCGGATGAGGTGGAAGAGGCCCGGGACCACCCTATCCGGGATTCACCCCAGGGATCCGCGATGAGGGCTCCTGTCAGGCCACGGCGACATCGCCGCCAAGCCTATCAAGTCGAGGAACGGGCCCTCCACCTGCCCGCGCCGCTCATCCCGACTCGTCTGTCCCGGCGCCAACGTCGGGCGCGAGCGGAAGAGGATGCCCACCTTGGGGCCCCAGCAACAGCGGCCGCGTTGGCTCAAGCCAATGCTGGCTCCAGTCACCAGGCCCCTGCGCATCCTGAGCAGGGGCACTTCTATGCCCGACCCGGATCGAGGCCCCGACCGCCCCAAAGGCAGGTTGGGTTGACTCTCCCGGTTGCTGGTACAGAAAATAGCCACCGCGGACCACCTCGCGGTAGCGCTATTCGCCAACAGGGCCTACTCCGTGTGGCCGATCCAAGAGGCATGGGTCATCCCACCTTCCGATCTCGGCCCGGAGGGCCGCCCGAAATCATCTCTTCCCGCGTCCCCTTTGATATCTGTCCAGGTGCTCCTCGCACCTTGGTTTCCAGTCCTCTTGGCCCCAGCACCAGTGCGGCCGGAGGACGCCAGGACAGAGGTCATCCCTGCCCCGAAGAACCACCCAGGGGCAGGAAGGCAAGGCGTCGACGCCGAGGGAGGAATGTTACGGAATTCCGGACAGAGATCCGACCGGTTCGCTTCTCTAATTCGGAGGCGGATTATGATTCGGCGACAGAGCCCTCCCCCCAATCCCACCTATCAAGGGCAGGGGTAGGAATGCGGCACGTCAGCCTCATACTTCCCGAGAGCGAGATCGATAAGATCCCCGCTTCTCTCCGAAGGTATATCCGGAGTAGCGAGGGCCTGGTAGACCCCCAAGGATCAAGCTTGCGGTTGGTCCCGGCCCCTCTGGAAGCGCCTTCCGCCTCGATCGGAGAAGCCGGAGACTTTTTCTGGGGACCGACGGTCGAACCACGATCTAGTGCACCCTCGGCGAGCACCGAAGCTACGGCAGGATGTTCGCTCGCCGGCCCGTCCTATCATGATGTGGTAGCTAGGGCACCGCCGCCCTCAGAGGGCGGCCCGGGATATGGAGGCCAATCGGCCTGCTCGCCATATTCACCGCCGGCCAGCCCGTCGACCCGGCGGCCCGCCTCGGCACCACTGCCGGTTCCCCGTCCGTTCCCAGCCATTGAAGAGGACCAAGGAGACCTGGGTCCCGAGTTTGAGTCGTGGAGCTTCTGGACCGTCCTTGCAGAGGGCCACTTCCCTGAGAAGTTTTGGCCAGTCGCAGGACCGGACTTTGATGCACCCGAATCGCTCACCCCGGATGAGTTCGAATGCTTCCGCCGAACTCTCCGGGAGACTCACTCCCGTCTTCACCGCCTACAAATGCCATACCCCGGAAGTCAAGTACACCTGGAGGATATTGGTGAGCAGTGCCGTCAAATTGACCTGGCCACGCTCCCCGCGGTTCGGCACCCCGGGTAATTTGGGCACCACGAGGCCCTCCAACAACGATGTGTTGAGTGTTTTCAAGTACTCTGCAAGGTTATCGAGGAAGCCACTCCCCACGTGTATATCCGTGGATGGGGGCAGTACGCTGCCCTACGCTTCAGTGCGATCCGCCGACAGCCCGATTCACTGGGCGGCCCTGAGGGTACATCCCCAGGGACGGAAACAGTCAATATGGCTGACCTGTCGAGGGAGGGGAACGGTTTGGAACTTCTCGATGGGGGCTCTCCCCCCGAAGACAAGTCGTTGTTGGATCCATCGGTGAGAGTTACTCGTCATCAGAGGAACCTCCTAGGACTCCCCGCACCCACTGAAGCACTGACGTTGAGCCGAAACGTCAGTAAAGGTAAAGAGTATGGCGAGGCTATAAAGCCCGCCGACCCATCTGCCTCCACGCAGTGGGCGGACGAGGATCCCGAGAAGGCTACGCTACGTCAACAGCTCGCCGAGCAGAAGAAGCTGGTTGACCAGCTCCTCGCTGAGCGCGCTGCAGAGCAGCGGCCTGACTACGGTGATCCTAGGCCAGGACAGCAGGGACAGGAACAACCACTCCTCGATGAGACTCTCCCGGGTAACCGTGATTATGCCGAGATCGCCGATAGGAGAGAGGCCATCGCCTATGGCAAGAGGGCGCGGTATGTTTCACCACACCCTCCCGAGCGGCGTGACTACCTGAGAGACCCCGCTCGGATTCCTCCCGCTGCCCCAAGAGCCGCTCCGCCCGCCATCCCACGAGCTGCCGAGTTTGACGACCCGGTCGACGACCCGATTGAAGGGCCATGCAATGCGATCGTGGTTAGAGATCCTCGCCAGGACTAGAACCCATGTCCGGACGATCCGATGGCGGCACTCATCGCCCGCTTAGAGGCCTTGGAGACTCGGCAAGTGGCAATCCCACCGGACGGCAAGCCATTCCCAGCATGGGTGGATGACATGCCGGCGCCTCCGGGATTCGGGAATCCCACTTTTGCCCCCTTCAATGGGACTGGAGATCCGCCACAACATTTGGCCCATTTCAACTCGAGGTGCGGGCCTATGCTGGGGACTCCGGCGCAGCAAGAGGCCGCTAAGCTTCGCTGCTTTGTCCAGACACTAGATGGGCCAGCATTTGTCTGGTACAGCCAGCTCCCCGTCGGTTCGATAACTAGCTGGGAGGACCTTCGTAGACAATTCCTCTACCAGTTCAGTTCCATGACCCGGAAGACGAGTATCGCAGACCTCTTCAAGTGCAAGCAGAGGCCTGATGAGCGAGTCGCGGACTTCGTCGCCCGATGGAAGGGTCTCACGTATTCCCTTGACATGCCATTGACTCAGGAGCAGTTGCTGACAATGTGCGTCGAGAACGTCAAGACCGAGCTG
This sequence comes from Viscum album, assembly GCA_963277665.1. Lineage (NCBI taxonomy): Eukaryota > Viridiplantae > Streptophyta > Magnoliopsida > Santalales > Viscaceae > Viscum > Viscum album. Next base: position 531,052,562 of record OY728128.1, read on the forward strand.
GTCCCTTCCTTGATCACTCAGAATTACCCCGGAGGGTTCAGGGACTTCTCAGACAAAGCTCAACGTCTTGAGGAAGCCCTGCAACAGGCTAGCCAGGCACACCCGCTGCCTCCTATGATTCCTGCAAGGAGAGCCAGCAGGGCTGAGCCCGCTGCTGTCGCCCAGATAGAGGCTCCCAGGCCGTTGGAGCTGCTGCCAGTGAGACCAGCTCCACAGCCTCACAGGAATCCGCCTCCACGGGCTCAGTTCCCGGCCCAGCAGCGGCAACCTCAGAACCGGTCGGCCCCTCCGCGTAATGTACCGCCGCAACCCAGGCGAGATAATCAGGGTCCACCTCCTCGACAGGCCCCTCTAGCCCCTCGTCAAGACCACGCTCCTAGGGACCCGCGATACCTCACCTACTCATTTCACGAGGATCAGGTCCCCGATTATTTCCGGAGCGCCCTGGAGCAGAGGATTGTGCGACTGCCTGAGTGTTGGAGGCCGGAGGAGGCACATCTCACGGATGACCCCTGCTACTGCCCCTACCATCGGGCCCTGGGGCACACCATCCAGCGGTGCTATGTGTTTAAGGATTGGCTCCAAGACCAGATTAACAACAATGTAATCAGGTTGGGCCCAGCTCCGGCACAAGTGGCGGGCGTGTTCGTGGGATCAGATGACGATAGCGGCAATGAGGACGAATGGCAGCTGGTCTCCGACCGCGGATCCCAGAAGTATAAAAACTGGATGGCCCGCCAGACGATCACTCGCGCCCATGGAATCATCCGTGCGCGCTTGAATCAGCCTGAGCCCCCAGAATCTGCGGGTGCTGCTTCAGCATCGTCGTCCCAGCCTGCCTCCTCCAAGAAGAGCAAACGGCAGCGGCGCAAGAAGGAAGAACGCGCCCCGCCAGTTCCGCCACTATCCCGCACTCTCGGTGATTTCATGCCCCCGGAGATGGGGATCCCTCCTCGGATCCGCCCAGTGGTGAATGATTCGTCCGATGACAGTATTGGGTACGCTTCGGTTAATACCGTCGAGCTGGTAAATCCCTTTTCGGTTCCCGACGTTGAAGAACACCAGGTGGACCTCCCTAGTGTCCCCGGTCGTCACCACCGTCGGAGGAGCCGCAACAACAGGAGTCGCCGGGGCACAGCAGTTGGTACCTCCAGCCAGGCCGTGCACGCCACTGAGACCAGGCAGCAGGCTCAAAACCGAGCTCAGCATGCGCAGCCCCCCCATCCGGGGGTGACGGATTCGCCTCCACCACTGTTTGTGGTATGGGATTAGGCAGAACCGCCTCAGCCGCGTCGCGATCAGCTCTGCCCTGCCACGAGTCCTTCCCGGCCTCCTGGCCCCAGTACGGTGACCATTTCCCGGGCTTCAACCAATGAATAGCGAGATGCGCCAAGCACCAGTCGGCCGCCGGCCCAACCGGCAAGGCCCGTCATGCTTCCAACCGCAGAGCAACCTCCTGCAACCAGGGGCTCGCGCTTGGCCAAAAAGTATGATGTCCTGAAGCACTTGGCCGACATCCCAGCGAGACTCTCCATCCTTGAGGCTCTGCGCATGTCATCTGAGATGCGCGAGGCACTCGCTGAAGCCCTGAAGAGCCCCCTCCAGTTTGAGACAGAGGTTGCGGCTGCAGAGGCCTTTCACGCCGAAACGATTGAGGACACCGAATGCCAGGCTGTTATCTCGTTTTCTGGTAAGGATGAAGACCCTCCTATACAGGGGCAAATTTGTCTGCTGTATGTTACCGGCCAGTTCAATGGCCTTGAAGTCCGGCGCTGTCTTGTCGACACGGGGTCCGGGATTAACCTGATTCCCACTCGGACGCTCCGGAGATTGGGGTTGTCTGAGGATGACTTGATCCCCTCCGACCTCAGGATCCAGGGGTACGACCGCACCGAGCAAACTCCGGTCGGCAAGATACGTTTGAAGACCCAGTTCGGTGACTTGGTTGCCAACACCGAATTCATGGTAGTCTCTCAAGACACTGCGTACAACGCATTGATGGGCAGGACATGGCTCCACCTTCATGCGGCGGTTCCCTCGTCATACCACCAATGCCTCAAATACTCCCTCAATGGTCGAGTGGGCGTGCTTCAAGGAGATGCCTCTCCTTTTGCCTCATGTGAAGCCCTCTATCTGGACGCGGACTATTACAAGAGCAAGGATAAGTAGATCCTGGCAGGTGAGGTCGAGCCTGTCGCTGTTGCATGTGATCCCTGGGCAAGTTTGGATGACGCTTATGTCCTCCCGATTCAACGGTTGGACGTAGCCATGGTCTCGACGGCTTGTGAGTCTCCTGATGAGATGACCGCGACCGCCCATGCCAGTACCAGCGGCCCAGCCGGATCTGGTAGCCCCAATGCAGTTGCCAACGCAGCCTCTCCCGTGGACGATCCCTCCCCGAGTGGAGAGGATGTGGAAGATGCACCCCCAGCCTTTGAGGAGGGCGTCTCCGCCACTGTCGATGAGTTAGTACAAGTGAACCTTGGAACCGAAGCAGATCTGAGACCCACATTGGTCAGTGCCGCCATGCCCTCTGAGGAGCGGCAGCAGTACGTGGACTTTCTCAGGCAGCACCGCGATGTGTTCGCTTGGGGCTACGACGAGATGCCGGGGCTAGATCCTCAGGTAGCCGTCCACCGCCTTGGTCTCCCGGCGAACCATCGCGGGTTCAAGCAGCCTCCCAGGAAGATGCACCCATTCCATGGTGCCATGGTTGAGGCCAAAGTTGACAAGCTTATCAAAGCCAACTTCGTGAGAGAAGTTCAGTACCCCAAATGGCTGGCCAACATTGTGCCGGTCAGGAAGAAGAACGGGCAGATCAGAGTCTGCATTGACTTCCGCGATCTCAACCGCCACTGTCCGAAGGATGATTTTCCCCTTCCAGTGACAGAGCTGTTGATTGACGCCACGGCAGGGTTCCAAGCCCTCTCCTTCATGGATGGATACTCCGGATACAACCAAATTCGGATGGCCCCTGAGGATGAGGAGTTCACTGCCTTCAGGGCCCCCCAAGGTACCTTCTGTTACCGGGTCATGCCTTTCGTCCTGAAGAATGTAGGTTCCACCTATCAACGGGCGATGCACCTCATATTCAAGCCAATCCTCGGCACACTGGTGGAATGCTACGTCGACGACTTGGTAGTCAAATCGCGCCAGCGTCAGGACCATCTCAAAGATCTTGAGAAAGTGTTCGGCTTCCTCCGGTCTCGCTGCCTGAAGATGAACCCGTTGAAGTGTGCCTTCGGGGTCACCTCCGGAAAGTTCCTTGGATTTGTGGTAAGATACCGGGGTATTGAGATCGACCCAGAGAAGATCAGGGCGATTAGCCAGATGCCTCCCCCAGGTAACATCCGGGAACTGCAAGGGTTCCAAGGCCACTTAGCCTATATACGCCGATTCATCGCGAATCTGGCCGGCAAGTGTAATCCCTTTTCTCGGCTCATGAAGAAAGGTTCCACCTATGTATGGGATAAAGAGTGTCAGACCGCTTTCTAGGAAATCAAGAAGTACCTGCTGCAACCTCCGGTTCTGATGCCGCCTGTATCCGGGAAGCCACCGGTCCTTTATGTGACCGCCCTGGAACGGTCCCTGGGTGCCCTTCTCGCCCAGAAGAACAACGAGGGAACAGAGAATAGCCTCTATTACCTCAGTCGCATGCTCCTCGATGCGGAATTCAGGTATTCCCCCATCGAGAAGAGCTGCCTGGCGCTCGTATTTTCCGTACAGAAATTACGACACTACTTGCAGCACCATGAGGTACAGTTGGTTTCTCGGGTAGACCCGTTGAAATATATCCTGAGCCGGCCTATGTTGACTGGCCGTCTAGCGCGGTGGGATGTGATTCTCCAGTAGTTAGACATCAGGTATGTGTCTCAGAAGGCCATCAAAGGGCAAGCATTGGCAGAATTTCTGGCTGCTCACCCAACCTCCGCGGATCAGCCGCTGGATCTAGGATTTCCTGATGAGGCCATTCTCTCGGTTGATCATGCCGGTCCATGCTGGTAGATGCACTTTGACGGTGCCTCCCGGAGCCCCACCGGTAGAAGACTTGATAATCCTAAGCTCAACATAGTAGGTTTGGGTATCGTCTTCATTACCCCGGAGCAAGCCGTGCTTCCATACTCTTTCCTATTGTCAGAGGGCTGTACCAACAATGAGGCGGAATACCATGCCCTCATCACCGGCCTCGAGTTAGCTCTCGAGATCGACGTGCCCCATCTGTGTGTGAAAGGGGACTCCGAGCTGGTTGTTAATCAGATCAATGGCAACTATGTGGTCAGGAAGCCGGAACTTGTGCCATTACTAGAGTGAACCCTCCTTCTGATGGCCCGGTTCCCTTCTCGGCCAGAGATTGTCCATATTCCCCGGTCGCAGAACGGTCGAGCAGATGCTTTGGCCAGCCTTGCTGCGTCACTTGCGGAGCCTGAACAGGATAACCTGACCGTCCGCGTGACGCGCCGCAGGCTCATCGCTCCCGTTATCCCGGAGGGAGATCGCGGCCCGTCGGTAAGTAATCTCACCGCGGTTGCCCCTGTGCCCGGAGCCCCGAGTACCCCAGATGTAGCAGTCGAACCAGCCCCTGATTGGAGGACGCCTTTGGTTGAGTACCTCCAACATGGCATTCTCCCGCCGGATCGGGCCGAGCGCGAGCGAGTTCGACGCCGCGCGTCGCAGTTTGTCCTCCAGAGCAGTCCCGGCCTGGAGCAGATCCTCTATAGACGCGGATTTGATGGTGTTCTCCTCTGTTGCCTTCAGGGAGTTGAGATCCTGCGAGTCATGCAAGAGGTTCATGCTGGTTCATGCGGCGCCCATCAGACTGGGCCGAAGCTGTCTCACCAGATTCGGAGGTTGGGATACTTCTGGCCCTCCATGATCCATGACTGCATCGAGTATGCCAGGAGGTGCCATGCGTGCCAGGTTCATGCGAACTTTGTGCATCGGCCGCCGGAGCCTCTCCATACCACCAGGTATTCTTGGCCCTTTGCAGTCTGGGGGATGGACGTTGTGGGACCTTACCCGCCGGCGACGGCTCGCCAGTGCCGGTTCATTCTGACCGCCACGGACTTCTTCTCCAAATGGGCAGAGGCGATTTCGCTCAGAGAGGTCAAATCCTGTTCGATCGCTGACTTCGTGACCTCCAACATCATTCATCGATTTGGAGTGCCTCACGCTATCCTCACGGATAACAGAGCCAATTTCCGAGCAGCCGAGTTAAAGACGTTGTACGCCAAATACAACATTCGCTCGAACCATACATCTCGCTATCATGCACAGGAGAATGGACAGATCGAGGCGTTTAACAAAACCCTCTCTAACATTCTGCAAAAAATGGTTGGTCAGAACAAGAAGAGTTGGCCGGACAAGCTCCCCAACGCCCTCTGGGCTTATCGGACGACGACTCGCAATTCCACCCAGATGACCCCTTATTCCCTGGTGTATGGAGCTGAGGCCGTCCTGCCCATCGAGATCCAGTTACCGTCCTTGCACACTACGGTCTACGACCAGCAAGCGCCGGACAGAGCTGCTGAAGCCCGTCTAGTCGAGTTGGAAGCACTGGATGAGAATAGACTTCGCGCCTTGCACAACTTGGAGAGGCATCAGAGCAGAATGGCTCGAGCTTTCAATAAGAAGGTTCGCCTCCGCTCCTTCCTGCGGGGTGACCTAGTGCTAGCCCTAAGAGCGCCAATGATCCCCGGCAGGAAGCCACCCAAGTTGGAGCCCAAGTGGGAGGGACCTCTTGTCGTCCACAAAGTTTATCCCAATGGCCCGTACTCCCTAGAGACTATGGATGGTGAGCGTGTCACTCCTCCCACCAAAGCTAGGTTCCTCAAGCAGTACTTCGTCTGAGTGTACTACGTCCTGCACGACGTTAAACTGCATACGTCTAAGCTGCACGACGTTAAACTGCCTAGCATATCGTCCGCGCTGCAAGACGTTAAACTGCCAAGTGTTTCGTCCAACATGACGTTAAACTGTACCTCGTCCAAGTTACAAGACGTTAAATTGTTTAGCATTCGTCCAACACGACGTTAAACTGTACTACGTCCGAGCTACAAGACGTTAAACTGTTCAGCATTCGTCCTGCATGACGTTAAACTGCCCCTTAAGAACTACGTGCGGCTTGATTCCCATCCTTATGGGATACGTAGGACCGCCTGAACATTCATGTTTCAGGCCCAGCCCCATCCTTCGGGAATTTCCATCCCATCTCGGGCCCTTGGCCCAGTTGCCCCCGGGTGTGCGGCGTATGGTGTGAGCGCGAGGCTATGCCCTCATTCACGTCGGTTTTCCCGTCACGCTGTACGCCCCCCCCCCCCCACGTTTGGGGATGCCTTCTGCTCCCCCCTTTTTTCTCTTTTCGTCCTGCATGACGTTAAACTGACCCTCAAGAACTACGTGCGGCTTGATTCCCATCCTTATGGGATACGTAGGACCGCCTGAACATTCATGTTTCAGGCCCAGCCCCATTTCCCGGGAATCTCTATCCCGCGTTGGGCCTCTGGCCCAAGTTCCCCTCCTTTTTGTGCGAGGCGTATCGCGTGAGCAGGGGATGATTTCCTCATTCACGTCGGTCTACTGGCCGCGCCGTACGCCTCCCCCGTGTGTGGGACTACCTCACACCTCTCGTCGTCCTGCATGACGTTAAACTACACCTCAAGAACTACGTGCGGCTTTATTCCCATCCTTATGGGATACGTAGGACCGCCTGAACATTCATGTTTCAGGCCCAGCCCCATTTCCCGGGAATCTCTATCCCGCGTTGGGCCTCTGGCCCAAGTTCCCCTCCTTTTTGTGCGAGGCGTATCGCGTGAGTAGGGGATTATGTCCTCATTCACGTCGGTCTACTGGCCGCGCCGTACGCCTCCCCCGTGTGTGGGACTACCTCACACCTCTCGTCGTCCTGCATGACGTTAAACTGCACTTCAAGAACTACGTGCGGCTTGATTCCCATCCTTATGGGATACGTAGGACCACCTGGACGCTTGTGTTTCAGGTCCAGCCCCGTCTCTTGGTTGATCACGGGGATCTACCGTCTTTTGGTTGCTCTCAGGGTGAGTCCTCCGACCCTTTCCGGTGATCTGTTAACATGTTTTGGGTACTTTGGTCTATGACCCGTAGTGTCGGATGCAATCCCGGCAAGTCCCGTGTTGCTTGTCGGGGCGCGCTCTTCCTCTTGTTCGAGCCTTCACTCAAAGGGATCCTCGTTAGCGGTTTGGGTACGATGCCTCAGTGCTCTCCTACCGCTCCGGGTCGATTTACCGGCGGGTCCTGGGCCGCAAATCGATATGAATCCTGCGATTGAGCGGTTGATGCTCATTTGCTTGCCTAGTTCTAGGCTGACGCGATCGGATGTTGTGTTGCGAATATGGTCAGCGACATCCTTGATCGCCATGTTGGCTCATTTAGGCTCCGAACATTGGTTGCGCGGTCCTCATCACACTCCGCCTTTGTGTGTTGTAGTGGAATCTCGACACTCTCTTCATACTGACCTTCAGTACACCTTTACACGTTAGACAGGCCAACCAGGATAATGGTGTCTGTCGAGGCTCCCACGATCTGAGCACCAAGGATATATGCTGATGTCCTCCCTAAGGGCCATGTATAGCTGGACCCTCGTCCCCATAAGGAGGAAGGAGTCGCCCGAACAATCGCGTTTTGGGCCTAGTATATCTGGAGGCTAGCATCTCTACCCCTCGAGTGATGGACGTACGCAGGCCCCTATCCCAGGATCCTTCTCCTGGAATCGTGCGTGACCGCAGGGTTGGGTATGTTCCCACCTCCGCTGAGTCCGCCATATCGCGATAAGCGGATTCCTCCATGGTCCGAACCACACAACCTTAAACTGTGCTGTCCGGTCCTACCACACGACCGTAAACTGTGATCGTCTTGGCCGCCCGACGAGAAACAGCACTACATCGTGATGTCCTCCTCAGGGGGCACTCACGTTGGGCGCTGGTTAATAACCACGCCATTCATCAATGCCTTTCATGGCTTGATTATTGTGGCGACGCCAGGGATTCCTTAATCACAGGCATGTCGCTGCACGAAAAACCATCCATCTCTAAGGACAAACAAGAAATATCAAATACCGCTTCTTCTGTGTGCGAGGGTCAGACCCGCACCCTTCCCCGCGCTGGTGCCCGATTGTGTTGCGCCGCGCCTCAAGAACTACGTGTGGCTTGATTCCGATCCTCATGGGATACGTAGGAACGCCCGGATGTTTGAAACTTCGGGTCCAGCCCCCCACCTCTTAACGATTCCCCCCTTCTCTGGGGAGTCCGCCGCCTTCAGGCCACCCTCAAGGCGTGTCCCTCGACCCCTTGCAGTGGTCCACTGGTGTCAAGAGTACTCTGGTTTATTTCCAGGAGGGTCAGGTTTAGCTTGGTCAGGTTCCTTCCATTTTCAGGCTTCGTGCTCCCTTTCATTCGGACCCATCGCCTACGCCCTGGGTGGAGCCCCCGTGAACGGTTTGGACACAATGCCTCAGTGCTCTCCCACCGACTCGGGCTGGTGCCGCCAATGGCCTCAGGCAGCGAATCGATATGAATCCTGCGATTGAGCGGCCGATGCTCGTTTGCTGCCTCATTCCATCAACGGTTAGTGCGATATTGATGCTGCTTTTCCGCCACGGTCGGCAGTACTCCCATATCGTCACACCGGTGCCCCCAGTCCTTGAGTGAATGGCCGCATGATTCACATCACTTTTTCCACCCCCCATTCTGACCAGGCAAAATCTCGACACTCTTGACACTATTCCCCAGTGCATCTTCGCATATCCAGGGGATTGGGCCACGATGCGGCGTACTTTGAGGTTCTTATGGTCCGAGCTCTAAGACCTTAAACTAAGATCTACTCCTATAGTCCGAGCTCTAAGACCTTAATCTAAGATCTACCCCTATGGTCCGAGCTCTAAGACCTTAAACTAAGATCTACCCCTATGGTCCGAGCTCTAAGACCTTAAACTAAGATCTACCCCTATGGTCCGAGCTCTACGACCCTAAACTAAGATCTCCCCAAACGGGGTTCTGCGTCCTGCATGACGTTAAACTGCACTCGCAGAACTACGTATGGCTTGATCTCCAGCCTGATGGAGTACGTAGGAACGCCCGGGCATTTCGACTCGGGTCCAGCCTCAGGGATCGCTAGGTCCCGCCCCTCCTCGTCGCCGGCCGTCTGGCCTGACTTCGGGTAGAGTGGTGCAGTAGTGATATTCTCCCCGATTCAGCTCGGGATTCCCCATCGCAATGATGGGAAGCGACGGTTTCCTCGTCAAAGAGGTTCTGTCTGAGAATTGGGGTGATTCACGGCCAGGTTAGTGCATCCGCCTAATACGCTTTCCCCACGGTGGCGCAATTTTGAGAGCGTTGGATTCTATCCGAAAAAATCATCACTTCGCCCCACGCTTCGCATGCCCTGTTGATCTGGATTTCCACTCTTGTGCCTGAAGGAACCCCCAAAGCATCATTGATGATGACATATGATCCGCCTCCTGCAATATGGATGATGACCTTCGGTCCGTCTATCGCAGTAGTATGGTTGATTGATCCATTGTCCTCTTGCCGTCTTGGGCATTTCCTGGAAGTCCAACCGTTGTGGATTTCTGAATTCGGGACACGCGATTCACCCTTTCTCATTTCCCTATGTTCGGATAAAATCTCAACGCCCCTAGCATTGTCCCGCTCGTGTGTCGGAACAAGTTGGGGGGATGATACATTGATTAGGCTTGAGGTCTCCTTTCCTAGGAATGACCTCCCTCTTTTCTCTAGAAATCCAGGCCCAATTGTGGACGCCTGAAGCTTGGTTAACGCTCCCGCAAGGCAATGAATTGTGGTCGAGCATGTTAAACCAAAAGATGCAGATAAATATGGTGATTCATACAAATGGATCGAAATATTGAGTAGCAGGAGCAAATGTTGTGGGGATGGCAAAAACAAAGCCCTTAGGGATTAGCGTGCTGGATAAGTATTTCTAACGCCGCTACCCTTTGGTTGGCGGCCTCCAGAGCTGCTTCTCGCTCTCTGCGTGCCCTCTCCTCGTCGGCAGTCACAGCACGCAGTTCGTCGATTCTGGCCTGTGCACGCTCCCGCTCGACTTGGAGTGTGACCATCTGTTGGCCCGCCTCCGTCAGCTGTACCTGGGCGTCGATCATTTGGGCCGATATTTGCTCCACAAGCTCAGTACACGCTGCGATGAAGGCCTCCTTCTCTGCCGCCTGCCCTTCGAGATGCCGGACTTCCTGCTCTGCCGCGAGGAGCGCCCGTGTGCTCTCCGACATGTCCCGACTTTGTGCGACGTCGGCACGCCGGCAGCTCTCGCGCATCTTTTCGGCCATGAAATCACGGACCGTCAGATGGAGGCGTTGAGCATCAGCTCCCCCGGCACACAAGAAGCGCAGCCAGGTTTGGAGTGATCCCATGCGCCCCAGCCACTCCGATGGGTCTCGCTTGAGGAAGCGCTGGATGCACTTCCACCCCCTTCGGCGCGTTATCCGGCTCTCCTCGACCGCCTCCGCATCCGAGTCGTCCATCTCCTCGGGGTCGGCAGGCCGGTAGGCAGGGAAGGCAGCCAGCAGGTCTGCTGCAGGGTCCGCCCCTGGGATGTCCTCATGGGGGATAGGTTCCCCAACATCTGGGCGACCTTCTTCCCTCTCCCCAGCGGCGTTGAAACCATCGTCAGCCCCCGACCTCTGTCCGATGTCAGCACCGCCGACGTCCGTAGCCCCTTGATCAGCAGTTGGTGGGGCCGTCTCGGTGTGGGAAGTCTGTTCCGGAGCAGGCGGCATGTCTGCCACTGGTCCACTCGTAGATGGCCCGGGTTCGGTAGCCCGACAGGCCTCCAGTCCTGAGATCACTGCGCAAGGCATGCCGTGGTTAGTCACGGATCGTCAACGGCAAGCACCAGCAGTAAAGTAAGGAGACTTACGGGAGTTCAGAGCGTCATCTTCCGCTATCCCAGCCGCCGCAGGAACAGTTGCAGCAGGGGACCCTTCCGCGCTTGTCAATTCGATAATGGGTGCCTGGCCCCCGCCTTGTCCTGCTGGCGCCTCTCCTACTCCCGCTGAGGACGCCTGACCAACATCTGTGTGCTCCTGAGAAAGATGGAGAAATGGGTTAGAAGCTGCATAAGAGAATGGATGAAGCAGGTTGAGTAGGGATAGAAGCGGACCTCGAGGAGCTCAGTGACATCAACTTTGTCAGAGCCAGCCACCTCGCCGCTCTCCCGCGGGCTCCCCTGATGGGATCTTCCCTCGGAGCCTTCATCCTCCCCCATCTCCTCCTCTTCCTCGGAGTCATTGCTACTGTCATCTTCCGCCGGCGGCATCTGTTCTGGAGTGGGCTCTAGACCAAGCATCACCTTCACCAGAAGGGATGGCTCCACACGCTGACCACGTTGGCGCGCGTACTCGTCCATGGCCGTCAGATACGCATACTGCCGGTTGAAGTCCACCCTGTCGGCAATATGGAGGCGCCCGACCTCTGGCAGATGGATTCCTTCTCTAAGTATCTTTCGCCAGATGGCGTCGGTCCCCAGTGACTGCCGCAGGGTCATCCAGGCCGACCACAGCGCCGGGAAGACTGCATCGTGGGAGGGTTCAAGCAGACGCCTTACCTGCTTCCCGGGCCGCTCCCCGACCACCGCATGTGCCCCCTCTCTGGGCGCTGAAGTCGTGGCGGCAGCTTGCGATGTGCCCGCCGCCGAATTCCCTGCCCGCGCCGGCTCCGCTGCTTGGCGCGCCTCCGTTCTCCCCCGTGTAACGGCGCCTCGCCTCCTTCCTTGACGCCCGGTCTCCGCACGGGTGACCTCGAGCCGCCGAACTGGCTTCCGTAAAAGCCCCTCGGGGTACGCGATGGCCCAGTGTTCGGCGTACTCGGTTGCCAAGCCTGTGTCGACCCCGGTAGGAGGGAGAGTGATGACATCGCCAGAGCCAAAGGCGACAAACATCAGCCACATCTGGCGAAGGACGCCGGGGTTCGTCTCCTCCCGGACAGCAGTGAATACCCTCTTCGACATCCGTTGAAGGCACCCAAACTGCCTGGCGAACCGGGTTGGCACGTAAGGCTCGCAGATCACCTTCCTGTTGATCCGAGCCACGAGCACCCCGCCCCGCATGTTCAGGAAGTATTCATGCTGCTCCAGCGGGCCCTGCCCATTGTCGATCATCTGGCCGACGGGAGTGGGGAACGAGCTGAAGTTGAAATTGGCATGATTTCCAATCCGAATCCTCACGCCCTCTTCACTTAGGGTCATCGGAGCGACCCCCGCAATGTTCAGCAGGGAGGGTCGCAGGCCGTTGCCCGGAGGAATGATGGCGTTCGGAAACGTGTACCCACCAAGGTGAGCAGCCACCCAGCCGTGGAAGAATTGGAAGGGCCCACAGATCCTTCGTGGCGACCCCCCTCGTGAGATGCGTCCCAGGATGGCGTACAGCTTAGCCAACACTGGGACCCCGAGGTTATATCTTTTGTTGGCGGCCATAGCGCATGCCATTGCCAGTGTCGCCGGGCGAACGCCCATTCTCACGTCCCGCACTGGCAGGAGCCACCCACTCAGAAAGGCGGCCAGGAACGCCGCGTACCGGACATTTGGGTCCCGGGCCTCGATGACGCGGTACCCCCATGAGCGGTAGTCGCCCGTCTCCAGGACCCGCCAGTACGCCCCGTTCCGGCTCCTCTGAGCCGCGGTCGGGCACCGCTTCCCCCTGCCTGGCATCTTGACCGCCGGGTCATGCTCCAAGAACTGGCCGAACCACTCCTTGTAGGCTATGTCCTTCTGGAAGTCCTTGATCCCGAGCCGCTGCGTAGCCAGGTCAAGCATATGCCAGGTCAGAATGGGAGTCCGTGACCTGTCTTCCCAGGTGTTCTTCGGAGGCAGGAACTCATCGTACTGGTAACCCTCCAGCGGGATACCTCCGATGCAGTGGATGTCCCAGAGACCGATGCCTACCTCCCCATGGTGAAGATGGAAGGTGTTGGTATCCGGGGACCAGCGGGAGAACAGCTCCGGCCCGAGCTCGGACTGCTGGTAGAAGTGGAACTGCGACGTCCACACCGCCTCAAACAGGCCGATGTACCGCAGCTCCTCTGCGAAGTGATCGCAAGTGTGGCGTACCCAGAACGCCCAGGCCCATTCACTGGTGAAATTGCCCCCAGACCGCAAGTCCCAGTCCTTCAGCCAGCCCTTGGTGTCGTCGGTGACACTCTGGCGATATATGCTCGAGTAGAGGGCTGGAGAATTCTCCGCAGTAGGCTCACCCCCGTCAATGGTTCGCATCCTCGGGTTCAGGACGTAGACATCTAAATGCCTGGTCTCCCTGGCAGGATGCCCATTGTTGGTGATGTTATAGCGGGGAAGCTCGTCCTCCCGAGTCACCCAGGTCCGTGGCGCATCAACCTCGAACCCTGGCACCAGAACCTCATCTAGGATGCCGAAGTTCCAGAGCGGCAGGTTGTCCGACAGTGGATATGTCTTCTGGGCCGGCGTCAGCAAGTCGAACAAGGATTGATTGTTCGAAACAATCTCCTTGGCTCCGTAGACCTCCTCGTTCGTCGCCATCTCAGCTCTGCGAGTGGCGGCATCCCCCTCATTTCCTTGATGCGCGGCCATCTCAGAAGCTTCGGGAGTCGTGCGGGTTAAGGGATGAAGCATGCGGAATCGGATGAGGCCGGTAGAGAAGTTTGAGAGTTGGCGCGCAATCCTAGTGGACGGCGCGCAATCGGGAAGCCCGTCGTGTAAAACCCCGGGTGTTCGCGCAAAAGCAGGCCGAATTCGGGACAGGTTTGCGCGACGAGCGGGCGAATTCCGCGCCGGAAAAGGCAATTTCGCGCACGAGAGCTTAGAGGCTTATCGCGCGGAAGGCCAGTGTACAGTGCGGGGGACCCAGGGCCCCTATTTATAGGCAAGGCCCGGGTCCGCGCTGCGCGGAAAGCGCTTTGCGCGACCGCGACAGCAAATTTCGCCCCCGACGCCCTTTTTTGCGCGCCACCGTCTCGCGCCACCCAGGACTTTGGCATTCCGGCGTCTCCCTCGGAACCCGATCGTTGCGACCTCTCGCCGATCAGATTCCGAGGGGGGGCTTTTGTAGACGCCGGAAAAGTCCGTTGTTCCCAAACAAAGCTCCGAATGCGGAAAGCGAGATCATATTTGGAGTCGGAAGCACGTTTCGGAGGGCCCGGAGGACTTGCGCGGAATTTTAGAGGCCCGCGTGCAAAGTTGATGAGCCGTGCGCAAACCTCCCGGGATGCGCGCAAAGCGCTGGGCCGGCGCGCAATTTTGCGCGCCAGTGGCCCGCGCGACTCCCTTGCGCGCCGGGCCCGATTCCGCGCCCGCGAAGAGAATTTCGCGCCCGCGAACTGGATTCCGCGCCCGGGGTTGCCTATAAATATAAGGCGACCCCCGACGTTTTGAAGGTTGCCAGAATTCGAAAGGTCTCTCGTGCGCGCAATCCAACTCCTTCCGCGTGCAATACCGATCTTCAGGTAACCTCTTTTCTTTCGCGCAAGAAAGCCTTGGGGTTCACCTTCGCGCGCAATCCCTTAGGCTCCTTTCCTTTGAATAAATATTCACCCAAAGGCATTCGTGCGCAAAAGAAGCCTCTTGCGCTCAATTGCCCCCGGGTGCGCGCAATCCAACCCGATTGCGCGCACCCCCCATTTTCCAAAGTGGCCATTCATTAAATAATGAGCCGTTGCCCCCGTGCGCTATCGGAAGCCCGGTGTGGGCAATCTATATCATTCGCGCGCAAAGTGCTGGCCCAATTGCGCGCCAGCCCGCCCATTTGCGCGCCGGCCCGCGGTATTGCGCGCAAAGCTCCTCTTTTGCACGCAAGCCGCCATGGTCGCCCCCTTTGACCCCCTGAGGGTACCCGCCTGCGTGGCGCCCGATGACCTTCATCTCGGGTGCCCGCAACGTGCGTTGTCTTCCCGTGCGGCCCTCCAGGCCTGCGCGAAGTGACACGGACCCATTAGGCGGCAGCAACGTCCAACATGACGTTAAACTGTGCCACGTCCGCGCTGCAAGACGTTAAACTGCCATGCGTTTACGTCCCGCACGACGTTAAACTGCACCATCGTCCGCACTGCAAGACGTTAAACTGCCAAGCACCTTCGTCCTCAACACACGACGTTAATCTGTACTTCATCCGGCAAGACGTTAAACCGTCTGCTTCATCCTCAACACACGACGTTAAACTGTACTTCGTCCTGTAGGACGTTAAACCGTCCGCATCACCTGATCTCGTGTCTCGCACGCAGGATCCCCCCGGTCTGGATGTGGCCCCCAACCGCGCGTCTCTGCAGGGATGTCGGGATTGGAGTGGCCTTCGCCCACGGGGGTAGAGTGTTACAGAAAGAACGAACTACGTGGACTTTGATCCCTGTCTTCTAAACAGGGTACGTAGGAAGCCTCTCTGAGGTTCAAGCCCACCACCTGGTCGTCCCGGCCGTATTTACGTCGGTTCGTCCATCAGTGGACCCCTCCCGGGTTCACACTTGCGTTGATTCACCTATGAATCCGCCTCTGTGGGGGACTGCACGTGTGTATCTCCATTGTGCTTCCCCACTGCCCTTTTTTCTATTTTTTCTTTTATCGTCCAGCATGACGTGAAACTGTGATTCACCCGGCCGTTCCATCCCCCCCTGTGCGAGGTGGTTCGGTTCGATCCTTCTCCAGGCAGCCTCGATCTCCTTGTGAGTCGGCTTGCCAACGTCCAGCATGACGTGAAACTGTGATCCACCCGGCCGTTCCATCCCCCTCTGTGTGAGGTGGTTCGGTTCAATCCTCCGCCCGGCGGCCTCGACCTCTTCGTGAGTCGGCTTGCCGACGTCCAGCATGACGTTAAACTGTATATCCGAACTACGCTGACTTTGATCCACGCTAACCCATGGTACGTAGGAAGCCCCTACGGGGTCCAAGATCTTCACTCCATTATCCATCCTGATCCTTACCCGGGGCGCCACATCCCGGTGGGGTCATGCCATTTCATTCCACTCCACTTCATTCGGGAAGCCGCCCATGTGCTGGCCCCAGCGTCGGAGGTTCCCCGCAAGGGGTTCTGACTTCTGATCCACTCCTCGTGTTGATCAGTCCGATGTCGTCCCCGCTGGACGTTAAACTCGCGGCATACCCCGTGTTAAACATGGGAAGCTGAGGAAAACCTCAGGTAACACAGTTCCCCGCGCCAAGCACAGGATGCCTCAGGACATCACGCCTTCGAGAAGCCCTATTAGGGACGGAAGGCAGACATGCAGAGGCGCAGTGTTAAGGCACGCCCCCGACACCCAGAGCCACCCGGTCTCCTCACCGCAGGTTGCTGCCCCGACCAGACTCCTTGGAGCGTCTGGGCGGAAGTAGCGTAATTAACCGGTGTCCATGAAGATATGGCGCCGGGAACGAGATTCGCGAACATTCTTAAATCTATGAGGGAGACCCGGATTAGGCGACGAGTTCCGAGGAGACGTCCACGGAAGGAGGAGCCGACATCCCATCATCCCGGTTTCGATCAAGGAGCAGACGCCCCTGAATAAGGGACGAATGCCGCCCGCCCTTGGAAAGCGGGACTGCGGGACCACAAGCCGCGCGCCCATTCCCTCGGGTTGACGGGTGCACGCGCGAACGCGTCCTGGCGGAAGAGCGTAACCCGACGCACATCCGCACCGAAACAATATATACATAGGAATGTTAAACAATGAATGTAGATAATAAATACATCTAAGACACATGACTGTTAAATATTCACCTTGTGTAGTGAATTTCTACTTCAGTCGATTACATGGTTTCATTAAATGTATCATATAAAACATAGAGATAATAGGGTAGTACATTGCTATTCCAATAAGGATAACAATATGGCCAAATTTGAAAATGTTCTTTGTCTAAAATGATAATAGCCCTCTTGTTTCTCAATCTTATCTTGATAAAATATAAGTAGAAAATGAATAACACTTATACTAAAAAAGATCACTAATCACATGAATTTGTAATCCAAGTCATATTATTGTAAATGAAATGGGAAGATAGACTATGCACAGAGGGATATAAACCAAATAGAATCGTAATTAGAACAAAAAATATGGGAGAAATAGTCCCAATCAATTTTTCTCACTCCATGGGAAACTATATTATTGAATATAAACATTAGAAAAAGTGGAGAGTTTTCCCCATTAAAAAAGTTATCACCCCATGGGTGTCTCATTCATTGTATGGTAGAATTATATAAAGTTTTGAACCTACCCATACTATAGATAATGATATATAATAATAGTGTGTATCATGAAATAGATACTCTTATCCCTTAGGTTTATTGATCCAATATTTTATGCTAAAATGGACATTTTGGAATGGTGTCCCCAAACCATTGTGATATCTACACAAAAAAATCATCAATTTGGTGCCCACCTTCTAGAAGAAAATGGGATAGGTGGCCAAAGTTTGTATTGGACATATTAGAACCTAGAACCTAGAAACATGGAGTAGGTAGTTATATAATGTTCTTGGTAGATAATATAGGAGTTCCTAAATGATTCATAAAATGAGTTGTTATGGATGGATAATATATATATATATATATTTAACATATAACATGAGAACATAAATGACATCATAAAAACTTCTGATGAACATTTTTATATCCACTAAAAAATCCTTGAAAATTATTCATCATTATCCTATTTATTTTATATATAATATAAAACATATAAAGGTGATTATAGAGGATTTTTATGGATTATAATCCAATGAAAGAAATCCTAAATATTGATTTGGAAGGAATAAAAAAACAACATGTATCCATAATCAACTGAAAATATATGAGAATTATATCTATAAAAATAACGGAAAAATTGATAATAATAATAATTGATCTCACATTAAGAAAATTAATAATTTTTTTAATCAAAACATGTTTTCAAGGCCTTATGAAAAAAAACTATACTGATTTAGGAAGAGGTTTACACAAAAACCAGTGGTATCATGTCCCATGAAATAGATCTATGAATAAAGGGGATATATTATTATGGGTTCCACCCATAATCAGAGTAAATCCAAGGAATTAGGTATAATATTCCACAAAACATTTAATACCATTCATTATGTAACCTCTAGAGGAATAAAAACCAAATTATCTATATAATGAAAAATGTGGGAATAATAATTTCCCAATCATTGGAGTAAAGTGAAAGTCTAGGAGAACACTCCTTAATTAACATAATATATGTGTAGTATCACAGATGTAATAATAAGAACCCTCATCAAATAAGTATAGTGGAAAAGGTATAATATGTGTATTGAGTAATCGAATGAAGATAAGAATTGGGTTCAATAGTTTTTATTTATAAAAGATCAATGAAATGATAGGAAAAATAATTCCTTATGATTCATAATGAGTATGTGAAATTTAAAAATCATATCCCTCATTAGTCTATAGAGAGGTATCTAGTCTGTATTGTAATAATGAGGAATCACAATGATTAATAATTCAATTCCCAAATATCTATTTTTGATTGTATTACCCCAAGGTGCATGTATCACACAAACATATCAATGTTCAAGTATCCAGATACAGATTTATTTTATAGGAATTTTAGAAAAATCCACCTTACCAAAATATATTATTTTTTTCAACTGTGTAATATATTTAGTTTTATAAGTGTAAAATCTTTAATGATCCCGACCCGTCTCAATGGGGCTCATTCCATGACTCATCAATTGTGCCTCCAATAGGCCAGGGGATGGAGACTAGTGAAAGGCCTTAGCCAAACTACAAGTAAACACATAGAAATATCAAATCCAATACAATACTAAAATGTAGAAACAAATGAACAGACATGAATGAATTCATCTAAATTCCACATCTGGAGTACGATAAGAATTTATGGAAAGGAAATAGGGAAAATTAAAATCCCACCAAAATGATTTTGAAAACAATTCCAACCAGAAAGTAAAAATAGGGAATAATATTATGATACTATAGGAGCACACCCTAGTATATCAAGTATCACTATGAAATATCTGTTCATGGTCTATCTAGGACTCTATCCAATGTTTGATCATCTACACAAGACACAACATTTGTAGGAATGTACCATCCAGTGGTGATGATGAAAATACCCAGTAAGAAACATGGAAACCCAAATGAATACAAAAAGGAATAGTAGTTAGATTTATATAGGTGTTTGTCTACAACGAATATGAAATGAATATCCATATATACAACAGAAAGTACACAATATGAAGTTATGTCAAAATGGAAATTCCGTCTTTGGATTCCTACTCGAAGGTTCCACATGGTCCTTATCTTAGGTCACACACTCTACAAGTCTAGTAGCACAGATAGTGTATGTCTGAGAGGTAGTTATCATTATTTCTCTCCATAATAAGTACATACTTATGGTTTGGAGAGATGATACACAAATGATAATAACTCCCAAGTCCCTTGGGTATACCAAAAAACAATTTGTTTAAACTACTATGTAGAGTATTAGAGCCCTCCTTTTATTGGTCTTAATGATACTAATAAATCCACCTAAGAAACAATGGTGAATAGAGGGTCTAACTTCGGCACATATGGGATAATTCCAACAACTTTATCTATGAAGTCCTACTAAATGGATCTCTATTCTATGTGTAGGAGGTTATTCCATACAAATAATCAATGGAAGGAAATGTGGAATTAACCACAATTGAACATTCTAAATACACAGATAAAAAGGGAATTAAGACATGATTTTAGGAATACATGATGTGTAGTAGGGTTATACGCCCTATCCCTTCATCCTCAGGTCATTCCCATGTAAATGACCTATGTTTGTGTCCATGTAAAAGTGCACAAATGTTTTTTACCATGTACATCTTCATGTGTACCAGTACATAGCTTATTCCATGTAAATTTTTCAGGGACTTTTTCTTGTGCGATTACATGTTATGCCCATGCCTATGTACTCAAACCTGTGTCTGTGTACCCTTTATGGTACATGATGATATCACAAAAGGGGACATCATGGCCTGTGATGAGGTCACATTATCTTCGATACTTATCTGCACTCTGAAACCCTATCCACTACAATGATGGGCCAGACCACTTCTAGCACTTCGATACATGCCATTTCGCGTAGAAATTTCCAAATTTGAAGATCTAGATTTCATGTTTTCATTTCCACACCACTATCCACTATTATAGATGCTCCCTTCTCTAAAACCAAGGTTTATTTTCATTTCAACCTGATAGTTATTGATAATTGGTGTTCAACCATTGAATCCTTTTAGATAACATATTTTTACATCAATCTTCATTGATGATGATGAAAAAAATTAGGTATTCAAAACCATTGGATCCACTGTCGTTTCAATCATTACACCAATGTCATGTTGTGATGATATTAGATCTATAATATCCTATTTTTATGCAAGGGAATGGGTAAAAAATTATCAATTTCCCAATTTATTTCAAACCACTTGACAAAAGATGAATGCCCACAATGAATGAAGATACTAAGGGAAAAAATAACAATTAAAAGTATGATTAATATACCTCAACCATTATTAGTGTCAACCATGATTCATTTTTATAGGAATGATTAATGAAGATATAGAAGTTAAATAAAAAATAAATTCAAAAAATTCATGAATAATGTTACCCATCCATTAAATTTCATGATCAGCCTATAAATTTGTTAGTTGATTGATCTGTGTTATTCATAGAAACCAAAATACGGAAGGAAACCCAAATGAAGAAAAATCCTAACTCGATTATGATCGATCAATAATGATTAATGGAGTGTTGTTGTGATCATTAGTGTGATAATATGAATTTTTCTCACACTGTTCTTCGATCTCCAATACGATCGACATTCACCAATGGAATCTCATTTAATGGTGCTCTAACGGTCCTCTGCATCTCAAGGTTTTAGTGGATAGTCCTAGGAATTCCCCATAAGAATTTATTTATTGAAGATTTAATGTTACTTCAGAAATGAAATGAAATAAAATAATTTAATTAATTATTGTATTCATTTTATGTCATGTAAGGAGTTGTTTAACAATGCCTTATGCCGAAAAAAATTATATCATTACCTAGTTAAAACCCCCATTCTGATCCCAATTTTCCCCACATATTTCTGATCCAGGCCCATTTTATATGTTATTAAACATTTTTATGAAAAATGTGTGCACATGATATTTAATATATTTAATATATAAGAATCAATTATTTCAGGATCACTGAGCCTTGGTATCACATTCCATATCAGCACTTGTTGTCAAAAATAGTCCACACAATATACAAAAATAAAAATAGAAATCCAGAGTCATTAATTTCTCTCCACCACAGGGTATAAGTCCCCAAAAGTAAAAACAAGGGAAACATAAAGAGTTGTGGGTATTGTGCACAAATCAAAAGCTCCAATGTGATCTCCCAGAAACTATTATGCTTCCTCTAAACATGAACTAAAGTAATTGTAAAACCATAAATGATCATCTCCTATGGATCATCAATAAACACTAGGTACTTATCAAAGGTAGATACAACATCTATGTTTAGCTCTCCCTAGTTGATAACATGAGATGGTCCATGAATGCACCTCCTCAATTGCGACATGTGGAAGATGAAATTTACCCAGTCTAATTTTGGAGGAAGAGATAAGTGGTATACCACCTCTAAAAAATCACACTTTATCTAGAATGATCCAATTAAACATTGAGATAACATGTCTACCCTACCAAGTCCCCATAATCCTAGTTGAGGTGAAATCTATAAGAACACATGATCTCCATCCATGGACTCCAAAGGCCATTGTACTCTATCTTCAAAAGGATTATATCCATTTTGTGCTATCTATATCCACTCCTAGATGATTATCACCATCACATTAGTTTCATGCACCAACTCTAAGCCCAATACACTATTGCAAAAATATGTTTGTCCATGGTTAGGGCTTTAACAGTGCTAGAAAAATGGTCCGATAAAGATCCTCTTTATCAGCACTATAAAAAGTGTTGATATAGTGGGGAGGGGTCTCTGATAGCACTTTTTTAGAATTGTTAAAGGGGTCTTAATAGTGATAAAAAATCAATGATAATGGACCCCCTTTATCATCATTTATTAAAAAGGGATGGAAAAGAGGGACAATATTAGCGCTTTCTAGAAGTGTTTATAAGGACCCCCCTATATCAGTGCTTTTTTAATATCACTATTAATGGGTATATTTAAATAAAATTATATTTCATTAAATATATATATATATTTATTAATAAAAAATACACTTATTTTGATATATATATATATATATTAAATATGTTTTAGATAAGACCAAATAAACATTCACACTTAATATATAAGTTATTTAGTTAAAATGGATTAAAAAATAATTAAAATATATATTTTTAATTAATAATTTGCTAATTAGTATATAGTAATAGTCATTTTATAACAATTTGAATGTAAAAAATCAAAACCATAATAAGCCATCAAAAATATGTTGAAAATTCAACTGAAACATCAAATGTTCATAACATTTGATTGAGGTGTCCATTTAGGATCCACACATTTTAAATTGAGCAATGCGATGAGCATTGTGTAATTTGGACCACGAGGAACCCAATTACTATTTTTTGTGTTGAAAGGTGTCCCTGAAGGCATTCAAGATTGAGTTTTTTGTCGGGGTATACTAATTTTTTAGCATTTAATGGATTATTAGCCTCATTTAAGTGGATATTATTGAATTTCATTTGTTGGGACAAAATTTATTTATTGGGATTAAATTCATATTGATATTATGATTTATAAATTTTATCATTTTTCACTATGTGGATTTATTAATAATTAAAAATATTTATATTTTATTATTTTAATTTATAATAAATATGTTCTATAAATATAGATATCAAAATATTTACCTAAAATATAATTTTAAATATACAATATATATATATTTATTATTATTTTATTTAAATTAAAATAGTATCCATTTTTTACCTTATAAAAATTCAAAAATATTTACACATAATTTTCATATATGCATATATGTGTATATTAATAAACAACACACACACATATATTCTTATTGATATATATATATATATATATATATATATATTTATTTATTATAATATATATAAATTGATATTAATATATAATATATTTAAATATTTATAATTGTGTATACATTTATATCCCACATTTCAAAATATATACAAATAGATAGTACAATCATTAAATATAAAACCAAACCTGAATTCCATAGTGGTTAGGAGATTTAATCGCATAACGGAGGACCATGGATTAAATCCTAGCAAGCGCAAGAATTTAGGTTAGCCATCTGGGACTGAGGACTGGAGATGTGGTGTGTGATGGAAGATGGGTAGTGGAAATCAATGAGAAATGGGGTTTTAAGAACTAAGAAATGATGGTCTCTCGGGTGCGTGAAAAGTAAAATATTTCCATGTATTTTAAAAGCGATTTTTAGCACTGTTAAATGTCAACCCTTAATAGGGATAAAAAAACTATTAAAGGGACCCATTAAAAGTGATAAAAATTTATGTTAAAGGGTTCTTTTGTTAGATAATTTTTTAGCACTATTAATGGGTGCCTTTAACATTGAATTTTTAGCACGTTTAAAAAACATTTAACATTTCTTACAATATAGTTCTTTTTATGCACTGATAAAACACCTTATATTTCATTGTTAAAGCCTTGATTTGTAGAATTGTAAGTATTGACTCTCATGGTACAGTCCAAAAAAGTGGTGACCTACATGTTTTCCCATACGAAGCCTTATAATATACTATACCAAGGGTGGAATTTTATCGATTATTATATAAAAACTCCACCAGTTATAGGTGAACCCCCGAACTATGGACAAAGTCCAAAAAAATCTCCCAACATGTCCTCCAAAACATGAATGAAAGGATTTGTCTGGACGTTATTTTGTATGTGAAATTCTATTCTCAAGCTTAACTGAGTCCCAAATGCTTTATATAATCCCCTTCATAACATATATGTGATGTGAACATCACAGATAGAGATGATTATTAATGAAACTCCATGGAGGCGAACTATCTTTTTCCCATAGAGGCATCCCAATCTATCTACTATAATCTGGCCTCAAATAGATATGAAGCGGCCTAACATGGAGATCCAGTCTATGATCACCTACAGAGAACCATGTACCCATGAAATATGTGGTAATCCCATCATGAGGTCCATGTATATCAGATCACACATCCACTCTGACATTTTCTAGGGATGTGCTAAACCCATTGGAACATGGTGCTCTACCTTCACTTACTGAGAAGTAAGGCATTGTGAGACAAAATATGGAACTCCATTATTCATCTATGGCCACCAAATCTAATGTCCATGGTCCTTGTACATATTTTACACACCTATATGTATCAAAAATGGAGGTATATGGATCTCTCTCTTAGAACCTCTCCCCTTAACATCACTGGGCCCATCATGCATCATTTGAAAAGAACGAAATGCTCCAAAACATCATAAAATCAATCAATACCTAGTATAGTGGATATATGAGCATGTAGGTTCTCATAGACAGCATCCAAAAGTTGTGTTTCCATTAATTTCTGTAAGAGATTAGGGTTGAAAACCAACAAATAGAATTAATATACTCCATCTCTATCCAGAAATTATAATAGTAACTAGGACAACTACTCTGAAACCTCATTTAGCATTTGAGAAAAATATCTCTCGCTGAGAACATCTACTACCATGTTACCCTTCCTAAGAGTATACAAATTTTTGATTCCATAATCCCATAAAAATATTAGGATTCACCTCTATCTGTGGTAAATATCTTTCTGATAGATGAAATAATTGATACAATTTTGATTCAAATAGATGGGAGATTGCGCGCCAATATAATTTTCCAAAAAATTAGTGAAATTAATACCACTAATAACTCAATATCATGGGTTATGTTGTATTTCTCATGTTGTCACAACTAAAATTAATCATAGGGAATCACTTCTGGGATATTTATCAGAAAACAACCAAGATGAGTTATTGATAAATCGAAGAAAACTAAATAATAAAATCCCCTCCTATGGAAATTTCAAGATTGGAGAGGTCGCCAATATCTCTCTCAACTGAAGAAAATATCACTAGCACCTATCCCTGCACACAAAAGCCTTCCTCTTTTAGGTTAATTCAATCATGGGTGCTGATATACTTGAGATATCAGATAACAATCTCCAATAATAGAATTTCAACCATCATAAGATCTTCACCTCAAATACACTCTTGTGTTCTTCCCAAGCTAACACTACCTTGTCCTTTCCCAAGTCCACTACCACTCCATCTATTGAGAAACTTTTTCCCATAAATTGGACATCCTAAATCCTGAATGGTACTTTGAGAGATTTTAGTAAAGTTAGGGATCTTGGAGTATGTCCAAAACCATCCTCATGTGTCTTAACTGATCCTCCTTGGATGTTGAGAACAAAAGGATATCATTTTATGAAGACTACAAAAAATGGTCTAAAAAAGGGATAATTATTTTTTCCATGAGTCCCATCAACACTACATAGTCATTTATCATGGAAAAGGTTATCAAAAAGTATGCATAGTGAGTGAATCTACATCTAAATTCCATAATAGGTATATCCTCTTCTTAAACACCCAAATTGTGATAACAATATCTGAGATAAAACTTTGTGAACCATCACGCCACGCTCAACTAATCAAAGAGTTAATCAGTGCTCGAAAGTGGATACTTATTCATCATAGTCACATGATTCATGCATCGATATTCTATATATAACCGCAATCTTCTACACTCCTTTGTGAAAAAATAAGAGTTGTGCATGGGGAAACACTAGGTATAAAAAATCCATTCCTCTAATATTACTCCAACTACACCATCATCTAATAATGATTTATGGGAGACATATGATATGATGACATTGATATCAATATCATCTCAGGGAGATGATCATTGCAAAAGTTGGTCTCTCGATAGGGAGGTAAACCTAGAACATTTATAGGGAATATTTCTTTATTCTCCACCACCAAAGAAAAAAATGAACTCATAAAATTCACTTCACCAAGGGTCATGCTAGCCAACTGGTAATAAATCGGTTGTATCCTCCATAGAATGAGTCCATCCAATGGTACCTAGGTTTCCCTTTCACCATCAGTGGTGAAAATAGTTCCTTCACTGTAGACACACCACATCATCCAAAAAAAATTCCAATTTGGGAATGAGCTGTAGATAACTAATCCATATATAATATTAAATCATAATTACTCATCACATAAAAAAGAGATCCTAATAGAAAATCTTTCCTCCAAGGGTTATGGTATACTATCAGTATAGGTGTGTGGTCACTCAGTCATCTCTAGTCGAAGTCTCCAAGTGTAGTGGTTATGAAAAAAGAATAATGAAAATATACATTTCATGTAAAATGAATGTTTCATGAAGGTAATGATTACAACCTATGCCAATTATTTTATCATATAAAGTGTAAAAGACACAGATCATACCAATTTTCAACATTTTGTCTTACGGGTTATAAGCCTCAACCTCTTCCATTTATCCATGCCCCTATTCTCCAACTCCCAGAGCATGGAATGGACTACTTGGGGGTGTTAGGGGTAAAAATTTAAAGAATATACAAAATCCTGAAGCTCTTATAGATACTCTACCATATCATCCACCCTTTAAATCATTCTAGTCTTGTCACTATCGCAACCTCAAAAGAACAAACATGTAGTCTCTTTCTACTGTATGGTGGTTTATACAATTTCTAACAATATGCCCCTAGCTGTCACATGAATAGAACCACCTCTCCCCAGTATGACTAGAACCATCCTTATAGCCATGGTCCGCAAACCCTTTTCCTCAGTCATCCTAAATAAATTTTTTCAGATATCTAGGACCCTACGACCAACATGTTTTCCCTACTTTCATAGTCTCACCTCCTACTTTACCACCAACAACAACCACATGCTTTGTATTCTCATCCAAGAAACTAAAAATCACCAATGATTTCTCTATCATCCTAGTATAGGTAAGAATTCATAAAGAGATGACATTGGATCAGGTGTCTCTATGAAGCCCTTGTCAAAATATTTTACCACTAATGAACTGGTCAGGAATAATATCCATTGAGTACCTGTGGAGGTTGGTAATACTTATGAATACTCAGCTCTAGTAATGTTTCTCTATTGTACTTGTTGAGGATCCAAGATACACACATCCTTCAACGTAGTGGGAGTGAACACCTCTCAAAAAATGTGCTCAAACAATAAAACAATATAGTCACATCAACGTAAGACTAGGTCACTTACCCCCACCACCATCCTATTGATCCATGAGGGATGATCACCTCTAAGACCAACATCTGATTAGATGGTGTCTGGAACAGATATAAACCTCATGTGGCCACCTTAATATAGTCATAAGTATCATCTGGGTTGGGCCTACCTTGTAACTAGAGGAGAATCTATAACTAAAAATCATAAAGTACGTCCTTCATATGCACCTCATTCACGGGTACTATGGGAACCATTTACCTTTCTATAGGTGGTTGTATAGTTTGTGCACCACCTAGTAGTTGCACCTCTATAATTGGCCTATGTATAAATTCATCATCTCTAAGAGGATTATCCTCATTATCCGGATTCTCAATCCAACATATAAAATGTTTCGAACCCTTAAAAAAGATGTATCAAGATCAATGAGTATTTGTAGATAATTGACACAAGAAGGAAATGGAAACCACAACACATTTTTATATGATGCATGTACCATTTTATTCCATACTATAATGATTTAATGTACTTAGTTGAATAGAATATGATAAGAGTCATAGTGTATGGATACTTTATCTGCCACACTAACACTGGAGTCCTTGGCCATAAAGTAGGACATGAAACACTTAACCCGGTCACCCTAAACCTAGCTCATTGTCTTTGATACTAAGGTAGATTAGAACACATTGGATACCATTATATCATGAACCATCCTAATAGGGACTGTTTAGTAACTCCACAAGCTAACCACCAATATGCACTGGGCTGGTGATGAGTGTCGAGTAGGAATATCACTAACATGGTTGGCCATAACCAAGTACAAGAAAAAATGGAAACATGTCTAATCCTATAAAATGTTGAAGTGTAAAAAATTTGAAAAACCATGCATGAATATGTCCCAATCCCACAACTGTATTATGAACGAAAATAAAAGAATGTAAACATTTCGAAATAAAAGACAACAAATAAAATTCTGAAAACAATTCCAATATAAAATGAATACTCGGGTAATGCTGTCAAGATACCATATGAACACACCTTAGTATGTCCAGTCTCATCAAGCACCATCTGGTCCTAGAATATCTTGGACTTTTTCAAAAGTTAGATCAATTTAATAAGACACGACATGTGTGGGAAAATCCCATTAATGGGTGAGTACAAAACATCCCGATAGGAAACCCCAAAAACAAAAAACCTTTAATAAAGGAATAACATCCATATCTACATTGGAATATGCATAAAACACATATATAAAGAATATATAGATATAATCCACATGAAAAATAGTCTAAAGGTTTGTTTCTACCATAATTCTAATCAAGGATTCCTACATGAAGGTTCCACATAGCACTCATATGAGATGATGAAATCCACGAGTCTGGTATCACTGATGACATCTATTTGAGAGGTAGTGCTCGTCGTGTCTCTCTTTATGAAGTACATATTGATGGACCAACGATATATTATACACTGATGATGATCATTCCCAAATCCATGCGGCATACCTACAACTCAGTATATATTAACTTGATATTTAAAGGATTCGTGACCACATATTTTCGGTCATGATTATACCAAAAAACAAAAAATAGGTCATGAAGATGGATAGATAATCTCACTCTGGTCCTCATGTCTGGATTCCAACAACTCTATCTAAGAAGTCTCGATGAAGGAAACACTATCTTTTGTATATGATGATCTTTTATAATAACGCACATGAAAAGGATCTTGGGAACACACCCTAAATATTTTTTCCATGATACATATTACTAGGGACTTATGTCATGATTGAAGTAGTGCATGATGTGTAGTATTTTGAAATGTTGTGTCCCTTTGATCTCAGGTACTGCCTATGTAAATAGACCATGAGGGTATCAGTGTGCAAGTACATGGTGTGATGATACCATTGAACATATTCCCATGTACCAGTACAAGGATTAGCCCATGTACATTTTTTCTTGTCCACGTCCATGTCAGAGTACACGACAAGCCTGTTCCTGTGTACTCCAGCTCGTGTCTTTGTACATTATGAGGTATATTCCGATCTCACGAAAGGGGACCACAACCCATCTGATATGGTCTCATTCCATTTGATACCTTATCCCCTTTTCAAAACACTAGAAACCACTTATAGGGGCCAATATGGATCATGGATTTGTGCTACACACACTATAGTGTGTAAATTTCTTGATTTCTAATCATGGATTCTGTGTTGTTGTTTCTGTGCCAAAGACCACTATCTTGTCCCCTCCCTTCATCTGAACTGAAGGATATTATTTTCTAAACAACATCTTTATCAAACACTTGTATTCTACCCTTTAATCTACTCATAAAATTTATTTAAATGTCGTTCTTGATTGGCCGTATTGTAACACAAAATAGTGTACCCAAAACTGTAAAATTTGTCGTCACTTCCATCATCACACCGTCGTCATGTTTTTCTGATCGTAGATCTACAATATCTGATAATTTCATAATGAAATTTGTGTGCAATGATCGATTTCCTAACTGATTTAGAATTGATAGAAAAATGACGAACAATCGTGATGAATGAAGAAATCGAAGGACAAAATAAGAATAAAAACGAAGAGGACCAGTCCTCGGTCGATCACTATGGGAAAAAATGGGTATATGTGACGGGTTAGAGTCCCATCGTAAATAATAAATATTTGCTATGGCGGGGGGGTGAGGATCCATCACAAAAGGTTTGGTGAGATATGCACGATAACCCGTGGGAAGGGTATTTGGGATGGGTAATGATCTATAATAATTATCAATAAATTGATAT
Organism: Viscum album; assembly: GCA_963277665.1. Classification (NCBI taxonomy): domain Eukaryota; kingdom Viridiplantae; phylum Streptophyta; class Magnoliopsida; order Santalales; family Viscaceae; genus Viscum; species Viscum album. Next base: position 531,082,612 of record OY728128.1, read on the forward strand.
ACTTACTAATAATTTGTAAAAATTACAAATAATTAGTAATAATTACAAATAAATAGTAATGAACAGTAATAATTATTAATAAATAGTAATAATTAGTAACAATTAGTAATAATTAAGAATAACTAGTAATAATTAGGATTATTTAGTAAAAATTTGGATTAATTAGTAATAATTACAATTAATTAGAAATAATTAGTATTAATTTGTAATAATTAAAATTTTTAGTAATAATTCTCATTAGTTAGTTATAATTAGGATTAATTAGTAATAAACTAGATTAAAGAGGAATAATCAAGTTTATTTTAGAATAATCTAGATCATTAGGAATAATCATGATTATTTACGAATAATTCAGATTAATTATGAATAATCAAGACTAATTAGGTATAATTAGTTTTAATTAAGATTAATTAAGAATAATTAGTAATAATTAAGATTAATGTGTAATAATTAGGATTAATTAGTAATAATTTTGATTAATTAGAAATACCTATAAATAATTAGAAAAAAATTATAAAAATTATAAATAATTTGTAATAATTATTATTAATTTCAAATAAATTGTAATAAATAATAATTAGTAGTAAAAATTAGTAATAATTGTTAATAATTAGTAATATAAATAATTAGTAATATTTAGTAATAATTATTAATAATTAGGATTAATTAGTAATAATTATTTACAATTAAATATAAATAGTAATAAATAGTAATAATTATAAAAACAATAGTAATAAATAGTTATAATTAGTTCTAATTAGTAATAATTAGTAATAATTCGGATTAATTTTCAATAATTATGATTAATTAGTAATACTTAGGATTAATATGTTAGATTTATGATTAATTCATAATAATTAAGATTAATTAGAAATAATTAGGAATAATTAGTAATTATTATGATTAATTAGTAAAAGTTCGTAATAATTAGTAATAATTAGTAATAATTAGTACTAAATTTTAATAATTAGAAATAATTAGAAACAGTTAGAAATAAATTGTAATAATGTATAATAATTAGTAATAATTAGACATAATTTGGACTAATTAGTTATAATTATGATTAACTAGGAATAATTAATATTAAATAGGAATAATTAGTAGTAATTAAAAATAGTTAGTAATAATTTAGATTAATTACGAGTAATTAGGATTAAATCATAATAATTAGGATTAATTAGTATAAATTAGGATTAATTAGTAATAATTATTAATAATTAGTAATAATTAGTACTATAGAGGTTTAATTTGGTTTAATTTGGATTAATTAGTATCATTAGTTTTAAATAGGACTAATTAGTAAGGATTAAAATTAACTAGTATTAATTAGTAATAATTAATTATAATTTGTAATAATTTGTAATAATTTGTTAAAATTAGTAAAAATTAGTAAAAATTAGTTATAATTAGTAATAATTAGTAATAATTGGTAATAATTAGTAATAATTAGTAATAATTAGTTATATTTAGTAATATTTAGTAATAAATAGTAATAAATTTGAATAAATTCGAGTATATCATGATAAAATAGCACAATTTTAAGCGTATTGGTGGGATCCCTTTTGGTCGACACCTCAGCTCCTTGGAACATTCTCCCACAGAAATCAATATGAAAAATATGCTCCAACGTAAGAAAAAGTAGATTTTTCATCGTGATTTCAATAAGATAAAGTTGGAAGGAGTTGAAACATTAGAAAAAAGAGGCTCTTTTGCCCGAAGACTCATCTCCATCGATCTTATCAGAAAAAAATCACTATGAAAAGTATCCTCCAACCTATGGATATCAATTTTTGTATGCAATAACATGAACAGAAACATGATGAGGCCTCCCTAATCTCAATCCCCATGTATATAATAATATATATTCATACGTCAGAATAGACTTTTTATAGTGATTTTAGTCAAAGAAAGTTGAAAGGGGATGAGTCATCGAATAAAAGAGCTACCCCCAATCTATTGAAAATTATGCCCCTAATAATTTACAATAATTAGTAAAAATACCTCTAATTACTAATAATTAGTGTTAATTAGTATGAATTTTTATAAATTATTGTAGATAAGTACAAAATCTCATAATTTTTTAAATATAACTATAATATAATTGAAATTATATTAAATATCTAGAAAATAGAATTTAATTGTCTTCTCTTTTTTTGGATAGTGTTTATCTTATATCTAATTATAAAAAATAACCAATTATTTAATATTTTCTAGAAAAATATGGAAAAATGTAGTCGACAACATTCATTATTAAATGATCGTGCTTGGATAAATCAGTGTAGAAATACAATTGGTTTTGGGTTAAATCTTGTATATGTTAAGGGTGATCAAGATTTCTTATCATTTACATCATCAGATAAAAAATTGTTTCAGAAGGGACAATTAAATTATTGTGTACAAAAGGTGTTCTGAGAACATATGAAACATTTGACAACATTGGAGGTCATTTATTGGGTTTTGGTCTTCAACAAGATTATGTTTTTGGGATGAAAATGGTAAATGTAGTTATAGAGGAGATTTAAATAATTTTGTTTTGGATCCATCATAGTTTCAAATTTTAGAACATGATTTTGTAACTTTGTTTTTTCAACAAACTAAATCTCCGAATGATATTGATTTTACTATAGAGTTGGAATTATCTCATTTATATGGTTTGTTGAGGACCAATGAGGATGCCTTTTTCCCTAGTTGTAGGATAAAAAAGTTTGAAGCAGTTGCTAAATTTATGGTTATTAAATCATATAATGGAATTTCAAACAATTTTTTGATCTGATATTATCATTGTTAAAAACACTAAATCCTGAATGAAATATGTTTCCTATAAATTTTTATGAGAGAAAGAGGCTAGTTAATAATCTTGGATTTAGTTATCAGAATATTCATGCATGTTCAAATGAATTCATCTTATATTATGGTGAAAATGATTCATTGGATAGTTGTCCTATATGTGGAAAATCAAGGTATAAATAAGCTTACATGGAGATGTAGGGATTTATTACTGTAAAACAACTAGGATATTTATCACTCACACTAATATTGAAACATTTATTTATGTCTTAGAATACATCAGCATTGATGTCATGGAACAAATCCAATACTTCAACCGATAAAATCATAAATTTTCCCTCTATTTGTGATTCATGGAAACATTTTGACAAGTGCATCTGTCATTTTCATTAGAATCCCAAAACATGCGATTGGTTCTCTCTAATGATGTTTTATGTCCATTTGGTTCTTACAGTTGTCAGTATTCATATTGGCATGTCTTTATAAATCTGTATAATTTACCTCCATGGATGTTGATGAAGGAGCCATATATCTTTTTAATATTATTAGCTCAAGGTCATCAAAAAAATATTGATAGTTATTTTAATCCATTTATTAATGAGTTAAACTCACTATAAAGTAATGGGGTCTGTACATATGATGTATCTACGAAACAAAACATCCTTCTTAATTTAGCATTGACGTGGGAAATTAGTGACTTCCCATCATTTGGAATGTTATTTGGCTAGGGTACACATGGTCCAAAATCATGTTTTTCTTTATGAGAGAAAACAATTCATTTATTCCCATAAATGGAAAAAATATTTTGTTCAATAGTTATCATAGATTCCTTCCAACGTATCATCATTTTTTAAGAAAAAAATATCATTTTAGAAAATGAACAATTGAAAAAGATGGCCATCCAACAATGATCTTAGGTACATAGTTAAAATAAATTTTCTTTTCATTTCCTTCCATCAACTCTGGACAAAAAATTAACCAACAAGAAATTTTATGGGTTTGGAAAAGTGAACAATTGTATAGAATAAAGCATTTTTTTGGGATTTTCCATATTGTCTGATTTATTGGTCTATCACTATAATAACCCTTCTTTTTAATATGAACATAAACCCGATTCATTACTTAAACATGATCAAAGTAAAACACTAAGGATTAGGAGGTATAGTGTCTTAGTAAATTAAGAAAATTACATAACAACAAAGAACATAAAACCCAATATATTTATTGAAAATATATTTTACATGACCACAACATTCCATCATACTAAGCATTTCACATGACAACCTGAGAACATTCAAAAGAAATGGGTGAGATATAAAGCCCCTTAATGTAGTAAATAAGGCATGACATGAATAATATTGTACATGTTTTGATATAGGCATATCAATGGAGCACAATGGAAACAAGAACATAAAGGCATGGTATAGCAAGACTATCATAACATGGAAATGTGGAAACAACATTTAATATGAATATTAACATGATCCAAGGATCATTGCACATGGATCATGAGTAAACCCTCATTGAACATGAATTAGCATGAGTAAACCCTCATTTCCCTTTATGTATCTTGATAATATTATTTACCCAATGCATTGGAGCGCTATCAGGGCACACACTTCTTAATCATTTCATTTCTTGCGTAAGTGGGCCACATGGTTTATACAATATGGAATCATTCGACATCACAATTAATTCAATGATAAAGGTATGTGGAATACATACATGAAACTATATAATCAATAAGTAAAGGTCTGTAAAGGTTAATACCCTTGATAAATAATTTTTCATGGTATTCACTCCACAATGACTTTTCCTTGGAAAATTTCAGTGCAATTTCAGCAGCTTAACGACGTGACATAAGAATTCATAAAAATGGTTGATGATAGAGGAATGGGTATCTCAACATTTGTACATGAAATGGAAATTATTATGGTAATATAGATAAATGTCCAAACATATTATATTTAATTTAGATGCATAATATGAAATAATTTCTTTAATGTAAATGAGGAGACAGAAAATCCCTTATGTATTTTCAGCATGGTAACAGGAATACATGGGAGGAATTAATGAGTGGGAATGTGGTCTATCATCATTCAAACATAAAGAGGGAATTATAGGGGATGTGAGAAATCATACCAAAATATTTTAAATTTTAAATAAATGGGCATAACAACAAAAATCAATTTGGACAAAAATGAGAAAAGAAGCAATTCCTTAATTGGAAGTGTGACCCCCAAGGCTTGGGAGAGTCATGAGAGAGGAATTTTGAGAGAATGAGGAACCTTGGGAGGATTATAGATAGAGGCAGTCATAGGCTGTTAGAGCTCTAATGGTTTTTAGTGAAGAGTATTGGGAGGTTGAGTGGGTTTATATAGGAAAAAAGAGGGAATTCAATATTATTTAGGTTTTGGACAGTACATATTAAACTAATAAAACCACAAACGAACCCATGAGTTTTGCCCTTTTTTTCCAAAGTAGAGTGGGAAACATTATTTAATAATAAAAATGGACGAAATAATAAAATATTAGGCTTTCTTATGTGGAGGTGAGTCACACTCTCAAGGAAATCATTTTAAAATCTTCAAATGTTTTATAAGCCTTGGAGGTTCCACTAAGGAATTGTAAAATAAATTAAACAAACATATAATCACATTATTTTAAAGGTAAAACATATATTTTATTAACATCACTATAATATTATTTTATTATATCAGTATTCTGTCCTTATGATATCAAGAAACATATTTTATATTTAAACCGTTTTAAATTTTTACCCAAAAATTTGACGCTCTAAATATTATGAAAAATTCACCATTGGATAATTTTAACATCCTAATTCCAAAAATAATATTCATTTTATCTAAATAAATTTCGAAATATGTGAATTTTTACTTTTAAAATAAAAAATATATATCGGAAATTCATGGGTTTTGAAAAAAATGGATCTCTAAACTAAAAAATTTACAATTGTATTAATAAAAATTATATAATCATTTATATTAAATAAAAATTAATTTAGGAAATAAACTTTTATTTAATTAAATATCCATTAATTCATCAAAATATATTTCTTAATTGAATATTAACTAAAAATACAATTTAATCTATAAAATCTATTAATAAAGTAAAAATAATAAAATGAATGTATACTCTATCAACTTCCACTTCTCCCATAGGTGGTTCTGTTCAAGCTTAACATGTTGATAATTGACTAGGTCTTGGTCATGATAGAAGCCTAGTGATGTCACCGTCTTTCTAAGCTCCGACAAATGGTCTCGTACAGTGAAATTCTACTAGATGAGGACATCACATCCTATGTCTATGCAAATTGGATTTGTTAATGCCATATATTTAAACTAATCATTTTATCACTATTCAATGACTATATTAGCAATGGTAACATTTCATAAAGGTATTTTAAACTGAAAATACACAAAACCATGGTAGTTTATGTGTTTTATATTATCATTTTACATAATAATACATTTTATTAGATCCAGATGAATTTTCATTAATAAATTTTTGGGTCGTTACAGTCTTCCCACCTATTGAAATTTCACCCTTGAAATTTTCTTTTCCCACACTAAAAACAATAAGGGGATCTCGGCTTCATCAATTCCTCCAATTCCCACATCATTTATTCATACTTGTGTTTAATCCACAACACCTTTATGGGGGAAATCGCATTATTTTGTAGTACATTTTATCTAAGATCTATGATCTTCACCAGCTTCTCTAAATAGGAGAGGTAATTATCAAATGGTACCACCTCTGGATTGATTACATGTGATGTGTTAGTTATGTACTTCGTCAAGAGTGAAACATAAAATACATTATGTAGTTGATGTAAGTGCGATGGGAGTTCTAGTTCATAGGCTACTGCTCCAATGTGATCAAAGATCTCAAAAGGGACGATCTATCATAGACTAAGCTTTCAATTCTTCCAGAATCTCTTAACTCTATTCCAAAGTGATATGCAGAGGAATACCATGTCTCCAACATCAAATTGTAGGTCTTCTCGACAATTATCAGCATAACTATTCTGTTCACTCTGGGAATCATTAATTTACTGCTATATGGTCTTAAAATTCTCTACTATTTCATATACCCTTTCGAGACCAAGGAGTTTTCGCTCGCCAAATTCATCCCAACTTTTTTTTGTTCTCCAATTATTCACATAAATGGCGTCATAAGGATCTATTTGGACTCTTGAGTGGAAAATATTTTTATAAGGGTACTCAACCAGAAGAACATTTTGATCCCATCCTCCTTTGAATTCTAGTGAACATGCTCTCAACTTGTCTCTAGTGTTTGGATAGTTTGCTCAGATTGGCCATTTGTTTGAGGATGATAAAAATTACTAATGTTAAGCTCATTATTAAATGAATTTTAAATACTCTTCATAAAATTAGAGTTTAATCTTGGATCTCGATCAGATATAATAGATATCATTAATCCATGCATCCTTACAAATTCTTTGATATATATCCATTCTAGTTGATCCAATGAGAAATCCACCCGAATTGCAATGAGTGTGTTGTCTTTGTAAGATGATCCACAACAACCCAGATAGCATTGTTTCCTTTGTATGTCTTTGTATGTCTATTTGTCAAAGTCCCTAGTGATGTTCTCCCATTTCCATGCATGTTTGGGTAATGGTTGAATCATCCCTTTATATTTTTGATTATCAGCCTTCACTTACAGACATGGCAGGCACATTGATGTATACTCAGCGATCTCCCTCTTCATGTTATCCTGCCAATAATTCTTTCCAAGATCTCAACACATCTATGTGTTTCCTAGGTGAATTTATAAATTTGATCTATGTGCATCATCCAAAAGTTCAATCATTAACTCTGGATTTTATGGAACACATAGTCTAGTCCCAAGTCCCACAATTCCTTCTTCATTAACATTGAACTATGAGGATTTCCCTTTAATGACAGTTTCAATTATATTATGAATTCCCACATCATCCTTTTTAGCATCCTTTATCCTTTTCCAAAGAAAATATTGAGAAATAATTTGTGAAAGGATTGATTATGTTCCCTTCATTATAATTTCTATAACCATCTTCATCAAATCTAATAAGATTTGATCCATTTCAATTCTATTTAATGATAGAATCACAAGGTTATTTGTACATAAAAAATCCACCACCTTGTTCGCTTTCCTAGGGTGGTAATGGATTGATCAGTCAAAGTCCTTAATTAGATCTATCCATAATTATTGGTGAATATTCAACTCTCTCTATGTGAATATATACTTGAGGCCTTTGTGATACATATATAATTCAAACAAATCCCCAAAGAGATAATGCCACAAAATTTTCAAAGCGAAGACTACTACAGTCAACTCCAGATCATGTGTTGAATTTTTTTCTCATGAATATTCAATATTATTGAATCATAGGTGATGAATTTGTCATTTTTCATCAACACACAACCCATTCCCTTCTTTGAAGCATTATTGAATGGCCAAAAAAGACTCCACTTGTGGATAATGTGAGAACATGTGCATTTATAAGCCACCTTTTCAACTCCTTGAATGTCTCTTCACATTCATCACCCCAACAAAACATGACACCCTTCCGAGTAATCTTGGTAAGAGTGGTTGAAAATTGTGTAAAATTTATCAAAATTCAGTGATAATATCCAACTAACCGAAGGAAGCTACGGATATACGTCATAGATGTTTTCCTCGACCATCCATCAATTGATACTATCTTTGTGGGATCCATAGATATCACCTTCATAGTTAGGATGTGAATCATTAATGAGAATTCCTTCAACCAAAACTCACACTTGTTGTAATTTTATTATATATTATCCTTCATAAGGTCTCTATTATAGTGATTATATGCTCATAATACTCTTCCTTGGTTTTGGAGTATATTAGAATATATATTTTTAAAGCCTACCAAAAACTTGTCGAGGTAATATATAAAAATTCAATTCATCATGTCCCTGATGGATGATGGAGCATTATTCAGTTAGAAAGGTATTACTTTGAATTCATAGTTCTTGTATCATTTATGAAAATTTGTCTTGGGGTTATCTTTCTTCTTCACCCTCACATGGTAATATCCCCACCATAAATCCACCATGGAGATGTATTGTGCTCCATGTAGGTGATCGAACAAGCCATCAATTCCTGGCAGAGGGTACTTGTTCTTAATCATAATTTTATTATGCTCATAATAATCAATGGAAAGGTTCATTGACCCATCCTTATTCATGACGAAGAGGACTGGTTCCCCCCATAGTGAATCACTTGGGCATATAAACCATTTATCAAGATTCTACTATAACTATTTTTTAATATCCTAAATCTACTAAAAAACTTGTCTATATAGATTCTAAGATATTGTAAATTCCACAAGTATAAGATCAATCATGAATTCAACATCTCTTCTAGGAGGAAGACTAGGAAATTTTTTAGGAAATACATTAGCAAATTTACACACAATAGGATTGTATTCAAGGATGGTTTCTTCCTTAGACTAATTCTTCTAAGCAAGATACATGTGATCATAGGGAAATAATATTCATTATTGATATGATGGTGCTAAAGATTATTCATCCTCATCCATTAACTTGTACAGAATTGGGGCTCGATTCGTGAAATGGAGAGTGATTTTCCAATTACAACAATTTATGATTGATATATATATAGAAACACAATCCATGAAACAAATTTCATAAAATTCCACCAAAGGAAGAATGATGGGGTTCTATAGGATGTTCAATCCACAAATTATAATAGGGGAGGAGTTATATTCATGAGATGCAATGTTTTCTGATCTCACAGACATCTTTACTTCAATGATTTTTGGTGGTCTTGGGATTTTCTTACCAATCTTACATGATATAAAATAATGTGTAGAACTATAATAAAAAGGTATGTTCGTTATTCCTGAAAGAATAACTAGTGTACCTATCACCAATTCAATGTCAGGATTCTCTTTGGCAGTAGTGATGGAAAAAGAACACCCTTGTTGACTAAATGGTTTTTAGTTGCCTCAAAAAACCCTTGGCATAGGGCAATGGATTTCAAACTGCCATGGTTTTTTGCAGTTGAAGAAATGAACACTGAATTGAGGGTCGAACGGAGTGGTCAATTCCTCTATTTTAGCATCGAGTTTTTCTTCCTCGTAGTTAATGGTAAGGTTCCCTTATCTTGTGAACCTAAAGAATTTCTTCGTCCCCTTCAGGATATTTCTAAGGTGCTTATTTCAACACCTTTTCCAAGTGAGGTATAGTAATTTCATTTCATGGTTAGATTTATCCATTGGACCAAAAAATTAAATTCCACCATCATCTTATTATACCCATGATACCCCTAGGATTCGTTGATTTATATTTCAACTTTGATGGAACATCAGACAATTTCCTCTTATCTATTGAAGTCACAGATCGCTAGGGATTTCTCAAGGCTTGGGTTTATCCCACTAAATAAGTGGTAAACCTTCCATTCATGGGTAATGATAAAGAAGGAGGAATATTTTTCTGGCCTTGTGATATTTTACTCAAATTCTCTGATAGATTCTTTATTTTTTTTCTTGTGGGAATAGAATCCCCTTTCCATCATAAGATAGCGGGTTTGTGGAAAATATTTATTGAAAAACATTTTTCAGAAATATATAAATTCCAATGATTTGATCTCTTCCCCAGGCTTTGTATTTTTTTTATCAATTTCCAGCATTAATTATCTTCACCCTCCATATGTTAGGAAGTTAGAATAACCTTCTCTTATTCAGAACATTGAATTATGGAATGATATTTTCAATGGAGTCGATCCATTGTTTGATGATTGAGGTATCAGATGATCCATTAATATTAGGATGCATTTGTCTCATCAAGCTATCGATTGTGGCATATAACTTATTTGGGGGGGGGGGGGGGTTGTATGTTTCTCTTAACCCATGTTTCTATTCAAAACATGAGTTAACTGAGAATGTATCATGACAAATTTGGGATTTCTAATACCATCGGATTGGGCATCCCATTAGAATAGAAATCACATTGATCTATGAATCTATTGTTAGCCCAAGTCCACATATTACCAGCCATTGGATTGAATAAAATAAATATTAGTATTAAAACATAAAGGGGAATCCAATGACAAATCAAGATAACATTTAACTTACATGTATTCCCTTAAGGTGTTGTTTATATGCTTTAGTCTATGTAATCCATAAACTACTTCCCAACATATATTATTAGGGGAATTTTTTTATTCCCATAAAAATGGTACATAATAAGCATATGAATTTACCAAACCATATCCCTCGGGGCGTTCAGGACCAAGAGTGCGGCGATGCCTATTATCGTGCACCAGTTCCCGTTCGAGTCTATGTCAAAGTGGCATTTTCAGGTTTTACCCCAAGATACATCTATGCCAGAGCCACCTCTACCTACTCATACCCAGACATGGATGTATTTTCTTGATAAACCACTTACACAATACTTGCAAAAATTTAGGGATGTCTTTATTATACTTAGGAATATCCCGAAGGCTTTAAATATGGTTTTCTAATCCTAATCCCAATAATAAGTAAACCTATCCTCTGATACCATCTATAAGAACCCTGTTATTTATTACAAACATAAACATGATTCATTACATTAACATGAAATTAAGACAACTATATAGATCAATACATCTACTGCCTTAGGAAATCAGTAATATTACATAACAAATTTGAACATAAAACCCAACATCTTTATTGAAATCTTATTTTACATGACCACTACATTCCTTCGTACTTAGAATTTCATTGGATAACATGAGGACATGCATAAAAAATCGTGAGCTATAAAGCCCGATAAGGGAGTAAAAAGTGAATAACATTAAGAATATAGTACATTTTTGGAAATAAGAATATCAATGGAGCACAAGAGAAACATGATCATAAAGTCATTCTATAATATAATTATCATAACATGGAAATGTGGCAACAACATTTAACATGATATTTGCATGAGCCAATGCTTATTTCACATAGAGCATGGGTAAACCCTCAATTCACTTGAATTAGCTTGAGTAAACCCTCGTTGAACATGATGTATCATGATACTAATATTTTCCTAGTGAATTGGAGAACTATCAGGGGAAACCCTTCTTAATCATTTCATTTAATGCATAAGTGTGCCACATGGATCATACAACATTGAATCAGTCAAAATAATAATTTATTCCATGATAAAAGAATTTGGAATAAATAAATGAAACTTTTTAATAAATAAATAAATTTGTGTAAAGGTGAATACCCTATATTGAGAAGTGTAAATGGTATTTACTACACAGTGACTATGGCTTGAAAAATCATGGTACAATTTCGGCAGCATAACAACGTGTCATAAGAATTCATAAAAATGGTTGATGAGAGAGAAAGGGGTATCTTAACATATTCACAAGAAATGGAATGTAAGGGGGTCATATAGATATATTTCCCAACATATTTAATATAATTTAGATGTATAATATAAAATTACTATTTGAATGTAAATGGGGAGAGATAAATCTGTTACCTAATTTCGGCCTGATAACGGTTGTAAACGGGAAAAATTAATGATAGGTAAATATGCCTTACATAATTAAAAAAATTAATGAGGGAAGTATAGGGGAGGTGTGAAATCATACACCAAAATTTTTAATTGAAAATAAATTTTCATAAAAACATAAATAATTTTTCACAAAAATGAGAAAGGATGAAATACCTTACTTGGATGTGTGATCCGAAAGGCTTGAGAGAGGCTTGAGAGAGGATTATAGAGAGCTTAGGGAACCTTGGTTGGATTTTATAGTGATATTATGGTAGAGGTCGGACTATATTTAAAGGTTTTTAGTGAATAGGATTGGGAGGTTGAGTGGGTTTATATAGGAAATTAGAGGGAATTATTTATTATTTACGTTTTGGACACTACACATTAAACTAATCAAAACAAAAAACCATCCCAGGGTTTTTGCCCATGGTTTTTTACAAAGGGGAGTGGAAAAAAATATTTTATAAGAGTAATGGAAGATATTATGAATATATTAGGCATGATTAAGTGGAGGAGAATCACACTCTTACGGAAATCTTTATAAAATGGTAAAATGTTTTATATGTCTTAGAGGGTCTACTAAGGATTTGTAAAATTAATAAAAAAAAACCTAAATTCACATTATTTTAAAGATAAAACAAATATTTCCAGAAAATACCATTTATATTTTTTTATTACATCACTATTGTGTCATTTTGATGTCATAAAACACATTACATATTTTAAAGGAATTAAATTTTTACCCAAAAATTCAATTATCTTAGAAAATTATGAAAAATTAACCTTAGGATAATTTTGATATCCTAATTCCAAAATTAGTATTCCATTTATCTAAATAATTTTCTAAATATGTGAATTTTTACATTTAAAATAAAAGCTTACATTTATCTAAAATTCATGGGTTTTGGAAAAAAAGAGCATTCAAACCATAATATATATTACAATTGTATTCAAAAAAATTATTTAACCATTTATATTTAATGAAAATTAATTTATTTATTAAAAAATTATTTAATTCAAAAATCCATTAATTCATTTAAAATATATTTCATAATTGAATATTACCTAAAAATACTAATTTTTCATTAAAAACTATTTACAAAGTAATAATAATAAAACAAACATATATTCATTAATCTATTAAAAAATAATGCACATAATAATAGTGATAGGGTCTTGTTATATATCCCCTTTTAACACCTATATAAGACCTAAGCATAAGGTTCACCATGGTGATAGACTCTTGGTAAGTATCAGATAACATCGCCTGGGTGGTAATCTCTAGCAACATTTACTTCTCTCGTAGCCGATTTCATTCAGGAATAACATATTGATATTCGGATTGGGCTTGGTCAAGAGCAAAGCCCAATGAACGCACCTCCTTTTTATCTCTCAAAATGGGATACATACGGAGCAATTCTACTAGATGAGTTCATCACTTCTTTTGTCTGAGTAAATTGGATTTGTTAAAGCTCTATATTTATACTAATCATATGATTACTATTCAACTGTTATCTTAGAAATGGTAAAATTTATTAATGGTATTTAAAAATACAAAAACATAAAACCAAGTGAATATGTTTTATATAACCATTTAACATAATCGTAAATTTAATTATATCAAGAGTAATTTTCATTAATAAAAGTTTTGGTCGTTACAGTCACATGTTTCATTTGATGTATATTGAAAATAAATCTTTTGATAATTTATTTCATACATTTTTGGATACACTAGGTAAAACCAAAGATTATGTAAAGGCATGATTTCTTATTGCCCAAATTTTCTTGTGACCGAAAGTTGAATTATTTGAAAATGTCAGATTACTAAATTTAATGAATCCAAAAGAAGTATATACACCATCTAATGAGAGTCACATAATATTTTATAGTGGATTCAGATTTGAGGCTTCTCGATGGTTATTCTTTAAATTTGGGTAGAATTTTTAGAAAAGGTCATATTATAAGATTGAAAAGTCATGACTGTCATTTATTAATGAAAAGACTTCTTCCAATTGGATTAAGAGGTTTGTTGAATATTATGATTTATGATGCGCTAATAGAAATGTCATATATTTTTCAAGAAATTTGTGCACTGACAATAGAGTATGATGCAGTAAAAAAACTCCAAGAAGATGTCGTTTTATTTTTATGTAAACATTAAAAAATATTTCTACAAGATTTTCTTGGGTCAATGGAACATTTGAAATTACATTTTCCTCATGAAACAAAATGTGGAGGTTGAGTATAGTTCTGATGGATGCACCCATTTCTGAAATGCATGCAAAAAAATTAATAAAAAAAATTTGTAACAAGGCTATTGTTGAAGGTGTAATTGCAGATGCTTTTTTTTTCAAGAGGAAATTTCTTTTTTTCTACTCCCATTACATTAAATCTAAATATCCCTCAAAACAAAACTACATTATTGATAATAAGGGAAATGTTAATGATGACATGAGAAATCAATTATTAGTTATTAATAATCCCAAACATGGCTTCGGTGGAGTTAAGAAACGATGTCTTTTAGATGATAAAAATCCCAGATCTAATACATATATTCTTCTTAATTGTGAAAAAATTACACAATTTGTATTGTGATGGCTTTAATCACTTATTCACTAATTTTCATCTTTTATTTTTTGTTTATATGATAATATTATCAAAAAATTGCTTTCCCCAATTTGCAGTATCATCTCTTGAAGAATGTAATCATTTTTTCCTATTTATTTAAAAAAATGGAGACATAAGTTATTTTTAATTTCGTATAAAAAATAATTTTAATAATTTTAATAGTGATAATTGTTTTAAAAAATTTATTGTATCTCAACAAGAATATAAAATTGATAATTGATTGTGTGTATTGGGTATTCGACCATCCAGAATGGTTAAATCATATAATGCATATGTGGCGAATGGTTTTCGATTTCATACAAAAGAATATAGGGAATACAAAAACAATGAATAGTTATTTTTTTTGAGAGGATCACATCATACAAAAACTGAAGTTGACTTTTAGAGCATACTGGATGAAATTAGTGAACTGTGTTATCTCAGATGAAATTACCTAACTATGATTACATTTCAGTGGTTGTATACATAGAGAGTCTTGCATGTTCATATAATCCATTATATTATTGATATTAAATATAAAAATTATTCTTATAATAAATGAACCATTTTTATTAGTTCATCAGGCATATCAAATTTACTATGAAACGTACTGTGCTAATTCAATAGAGTTGGGTTATTGTTAGAGAAAAATAAAAATTAAATCTTGAGGGAATAATTTTACTGAAATTGAACATGGTTTTTCTGATGTGTATGGAATTTCAATTTTTGAAGTAACTAATCCAAATCCATATTTTTCACTAAGAGACAGAAATATCATTGATGACACCTAACAGTTAAGGGGAGATGGTGACGATGATGTTATAAATGAATTTGAAATGAAATGAGATGATGAAACTGAAACTAATATGAAAATTGATGATGTTGAGGAAGAAGGTGAAAACATTGACATCAACAGATATGGAGATGAGGATGAAGGTGGACATTGACATGGTTAAATGCTGGTTATAATAAATTATTATATATATCTTTATATTATAGTAGTTTTCAACAATATTCTAACAATAATAATTTCATGTTTTATATGGATGAGGAGCTATAACATCTCTTAAAGTAGATTGTTCTTGCTTTAGATGAGAATGATGTAATGTCATCAGACCCTCAGAGTGCTGGTTGTTTTGGGAGCACTTTGAGGGGGGTGTGGTCTTTCCCGAATGATGATTAATGACCCTACCCCCGAGCGACATCCACGTCTTGAATTCAATCCAAATAGGCAGAGGTATTATTACCTATATATTTTAGTAAGTTTTCATTATTTTATTTATATTCTATTTGTTGGATTAATTTTTCTTTTTTCACAGATTTATGCACCTAGGTGTTTGAAAGGGGAACTCTATATTACAAAATTATTTTTCGGAAGCATGGGTTTCATGGGATTAGATTCCCATTGATGATAAGTAACACATGATTGAGCATTAGATGGTATGTAAATAAATAATATATTTTCCATGAAATTAATTTAATTAATAAATTGATATTATAAATTATTCACATGGTTTATGGTATCACATTGACATGATCACATGTGATGCTATCTGGAAGGCATGTTAGTGAGCTATGTGTCCGTGATGCAATTAGTTTTGGAAAAATTTGAAAGGGAAAGAAATTGAGTAATCAGGAGTGATAGAGTTTTATGAGAAATACCAGGTCCACTGAACTAATTATATTTCATCTTTGGTTTGGGATGGATTATATACACATTTTAAGAGAGGTCTGTTTCAGAGTAGATCATTTATAGGTCGGAAAAATCGGGGGAGATGGGTGGTGACACATCAATCCGGTAGTTGTACATTTAGTCCGCATGGGAAGCATATGGTAGGTATATTGTTATAAATATTGTATATAACTTTAAATATAAACGGTTTATTTTATATTCATATAGTCATTCACAAACCCGATATTAGGGAGTTTGACATTTATAGGAGTATGTATAATGATCCAGCCACTGGAGAGATTAGATGTGCTCGCAAGCATCAGATTGTGGTAAGTAAATTTTTTTGAGATTTATATTTATCTTCTAATAAAATTTAAAATATTATATTTTTATATTGAAATTGAAGGAGTTATATGGGGGCACAATGTCTCAGACACATAATAAGTGTTAGGCTGATACCGATCGTCAGACTATTGCTCACCAATTTGATATGGGAGTATGGATGCATGAGACTGAGTATGCCTTTGAAAAAGGCCAATTTTTTGGTATAATATCTCGATTGACCCATGGGAGTTATTATGGAACCGCTACAATGTCGATGTCTAGTTCTAGGGGAGATTACTAAGAGTCATCATCATCTAAAGTATAGTATCAAGAGCAGCTACGAGCTCAGAGTGACCTTATATGGAATATTCATAGGAAGTAGGAGTAGATGTGTTAGTGGAAGCATAAGTAGTAGGAAGAGTTCCTACGATAGAAGTAGAAACATTAATGGGAGATTAAGGAAGAGACGTGTCGATGGAAACATCTGTAGGGGCAGGTGAAAATGGGGAAAATGCAGCATCTAACTCGTAGTATAGTGATGTAGTTCCCTACATCATCTCCTCCTGCTCCTCTATATGACCCTCCCCTTTAGTGATATATTTTAATTTTATAATGAAACATTTGAATTTAATTTTTCTATAATATTAACTATTTAAAATTTCAAATAGTGTGTTTTTTATATTGTTGAAAATATTGTAGATTTTATTATCTATTTAACTTTTTTGATATATTTATTATATTATTAATTAATAGTTTTTTATATTTTTGTCAATACTGAGGTTTTTATTATACTACTAATATTAATATTATTATTTAATTAATAATATAAATATTATTATTATATCATTTCATTATTTTATAATTTGATTTATTTGAGTAATATAAATATTATTTCATTTATATAAATATTAAAAATATTGTTATTATTGACATTATTTCTTAAATAATTTTATTCTACAAAAATTAATATTATTATTTAATTTATTTTGATATAATATTTTTAATAATATAATATAATATAAAATTATTTATTTATTTTATTTTTTCCCATTATTTGTGATGGGCCAATCGCAAATACTAATTTGAACAGTCTTTTCCAAAATGGTTTATTAAAAAATCAGGAAAAATATTTGTAATGGGTGTTCAGCCTGTCACAATATCATTTTTAAAAACTCACCAAAAAATTTTATGATGGTACCACTACCTATCACAAATAACTACTTTTTGCAATGGACCATCTCAAAATAAAATATCTGCAATAATCGTTTCTGCAAAGGTCCATTTAGGACGAAAACCCATCGGAAATGTACCATCACAAATATCCCTTTTTCCAGTAGTGGATATTCTTGTCAACCTCAATTTGTTTACATTATAATGATGAATAAAGAGATAACAATTAAATCACAGTGAAATTATTCTAACTCATGTATATTATAATGCATGTTGTGATATAAATGATCCTCATATAATTTGGTTGGTTGATTTATCCTTATTTATCAATGAAACTAAAATGGGAATGGAAAATCAATTAAACCAACATCCTACACTGATTTTGATCGACCATGGGTTAATAAGAGAGCTACGATGTAAATATTGGTGAGATCCTCTAAATTTGTCTCACACCGGTCATCGATTATTGAATCGGTCCTTGTTTTAAAACAAAATATCCTTCGATGGATCTCAAACAATCCTCTAAATACAAATTTTTTATCTGCTAAACCTATTAATTTTCCGTAACCATTTAATTATAAAAATGGATTGTTTAATGTATCAATGAAATAAAATAAAATAAAATAATTAATTATTTTATTCATTTTTTTCCCGTGAATGATTTTCTACAAATTAACTATGCGGAAAATTGTTGTATTGCACCTAGGGTAAATACCATGTTCTGAACTCAATGATGTCCTTATATTTTAGATTCGGACACCATTTAAATATTATTCCACATTTTAAGGAAATCTACATGTAGGTGTTATTAAATATATTTAATATTTTTCAATAAATTATATTGGGCATGTTGACCCTCAAAATTGTACTCCGTATTAGTTTTTTTAAAAAAATATAACCCATACAATATACCAAAATAATACAAGGAAAATATGAGTCATTACGTTAATAATAAAAA
The DNA here is from genome assembly GCA_963277665.1 of Viscum album. Taxonomy (NCBI): domain Eukaryota; kingdom Viridiplantae; phylum Streptophyta; class Magnoliopsida; order Santalales; family Viscaceae; genus Viscum; species Viscum album. The sequence continues at coordinate 531,101,684 of OY728128.1, forward strand.
TATAATGCAGGAAAATATATATAGAATCATGAATCCACTAAAATTCATGAGTAAGATAGTAAAAAATCTTACATGGACATTTATAGATAAAATAAACTAGATTATGTTTTTAATATATCCTGAGTCCCAAATAAAGAAAATTTTGATGAAAAAACATGCTTATAGATTTGGAAGAAATTCAATAAAAACCACCTGAAATAAAATAAAAATAAATTATCTAAAAATACAGTAAATAAAATAAATTTCAGGGTATAACATCTAAAATAGGATATATATAAATATATATACATCTAACATAAGTTATTAGGTGCATAATAGAAAACATGTCTCGAAGAGGGGAATTTGAAATTCCAAAGCCTTATCTCTTATCATGAAATCCAGGACTGTACTCAAACTGCCTCAGAAAAAAAGCATTGATATCTTAATTAATAATTTTAGAACCATAGTCATATATATTTTAATTTAGAAACTTCATATATAGTCATTCACTATATAAATTATTTTCATTATTTTTAACTATCTTCACACATCTGGTGTTTATAGTTTGATCGTTCAAAATTGATTCATAATTGAGGAGTCCATGTTCATTATTCTCAAAATTTTCATCATTACCATGTAATTATTGAATTTTTAGATATGATGTAATAAATTTTTTTATGATTCAAATAATTTTCATTAGTGTATTTGTTATTATCCTAGTTTCTTGAATAGATATCAAGCATAGTTCAATGAGTCTTCGTGGCCAGAGTTTCTTTTTCTTAATTATTAAATTAATTAGTTATTTAATATATAAATATCCAAAAATTATTAATTATATAAAAAATTATATCATTTTATAGTATTAATTATTTTACCATATTCATTTATGATATCAATTTATAGTATTGTCCAGTAGCTTATTAAACCAAGCCAAAAATGAACATAACATGTTTTAATGAATGATTATGCGGTCTTTTAGCTGTAATATCATTATATAAAAATATTTATGGTTTTATTTATTAGTTATTATTATAATATATTAGAAATGGGATGAATGATATGAATAAGTAATTGATATTAAAATAGTGAAAATATGAATAAAAACAGTTTCCTTAGTATGATTGTTAAAGACTATTCATTTTCTGATAAATATGTTTTGTTTATATAATTAATTGTTTATACTATTTGACATACCATAAAATTATTATATACATTAACATAAAATTTATTTATTATAAACAATATGAATGTTTTAAAATAGTTTTGATAGTGTATAAAATAGAACATATCAATTCATAGAGGCTGCAATCCACACATCTTCATAAATATTAATTTCATTTTCTAGTGAATATAATATAGTAATAACACAGTATAATATATCATAATAAAAATAATAGTATATCTATATCACAATTTATTACTATGTTCGACAAATGGACAAAAAATTTTATTTGGTAAAGGAAAATGAAACCCATTTTTTTATAGTGGTGGTAGTATGAACCTACATATGAATCATGTTTTCATTTTATGTAAGTAATCAAGGAAATTTGGTTAATGATTATTCATTTTAAATAATAATATTCAGTAAATAAGCAGTAATTTATAAAATATTGGTTGAATAAAATTTTAACTGTATACATAATATTGAAAAGAGACAAGTTAGTTAAGCATTATTACTATAATTTAGCACTTTGAGATATCCTTAGAGGATCTATTGGAAATTGAGTCATATGTGTAAATCCTATACATAGAAGAAAAATATAGAAATATATGATTAAATTGCAATCAAGGTTTTCATTTTTATAGAGGATGTTGAAATTAGTTAGTGGTATTTAATGGGATTCTAGAGGCCTCTATTATAAGTGAAAAGAAACGAACTTTTTTAAATACCTATAGATTTTAATAATGGGATTTTACACATAAAGAATGTGCCAATAATAATGAGATATAATAGATTATTGAAGACATAATTTCATGAAATCATCTACTATTCAATTGAAAATATGTTTTGTTTTTTTTCAACTATTTCCCTTTTTATCTTCTCACATTACCATTTTAACTAATATCATGGTAAATTTTTTTATCCATTTTAATTTATTGTTTATGTATAAAAATAAAATTTTCATTTTTACATAATTCATGCATAATGATTTTTAATTTTGTTTCAATTTAATAATTTGAAATCTATAAATGGTATATAAGTTAATTTTTAATTTTTTTTGTGTTTAATGAATCAAATTGGTTTTCATGAAAAATAAGACCTTAAAAAATATGAAACGATTTTTAAAATTAAACAAAATATTTTAAAATAAATAATGTCACTTTTAAAATGTAAAATTTTCAAGAATAAAGGGTTTTGAGTTTTAATTTATTCTTATATCAATGTTCTGATATACAATTTATGCTTTTAATAAAAAAACATTTTTAATATTCACCTAAAAGATAATATTTTTTGAGATGTCAAAAAAATTCAAACTAAGAAAATGTATTTGTAAGGATTTTAAAAATTATTTTTATATTTTAAAAATAAATTTATAATATTTTGAAATTAAAAAAATAAATATACTCATGAATAATGGTACATTAGAGTTCACATTTTTTGACAGTATATGGTATGTTTTTTACCTATTATAGTAGAGTCATGAGTATTACTGGAAACGACCTTCGTATTTATCATTCCCTCATATTCAACAATTATAGTTTAAAAATAAATAATTATTAGAAAAAATATATATGTGGGAATAACATACATTCCCTTAAAACCACATGACAAACTAAAATAATTACTAAAACCATGGTATAAACAACTATATTACTACCGTTCATATGGTTGATGTGTATTCAAAAAATATATTAGTCATATTTGAAAAAAAAAGTATAAAAACGTGTCTCCAAATATAAATTTTTTTTATGTATCATGTAGAACTCGCCTAATCACACATATATATAACTTATAGAAGGAGAATGGAAACTTTTCTAGGATTAGTATAAAATAATTTATTGAAGAGACAAATCTCTTGGATTAGTGTCTAAACAATCCAAAAAATTAGTTTCTATTTGGTGGTAATCATTTTTTATTTTTTTTCAATAATTATCATATATAATTCAAATAATAGACATTACATATTATAATCATAATCATGTTTTATAAGGAGGTAATATGAGTAATCATTCATGAACATGTAATCTATTACACTCTGTCATCATCCTAGGAATAAAAAATGACAAAAAGGTAGTCCTAAATGGGTCCATTTTAAAATTTAATTCACTATAGTTCATTAATTTAAACAAAAATATTTGATGAATAATTAAATTTTATTTATAGGATCCATTATATCCATATATTCTCATACCCAATTCTTACACATTATGAAAAAACATAACAATTCTTTTAATTCAATAACATATTGTTAGAGAGAATATAAATCTGATATCCCCAGAAATATTCGTGAACCATTGGGAAATTTTATTTGTAACCTATTTGGAAATAGAGCAACCCCATTATGAAAAGTTTGATCACTATCACATAATCTGACACAGGACTGGTTATTCTTCATCTTTTATAGTTTAACCTAATTAGAACGTAAATTCATCCAAAGTAATGTAATTATTTTCTCAACAATTATAATTATTTTACATAATTAATCCACATTATATTCAATTAGAAATAATTAATTAATAACCTATTAGGCGGTTTTTCAAGGTCAATAAATTGAGATGCATTGGGTATATCATTCACAGGATATCCCTAGTACTACAACTGATCTATTTCACAATGTCTAATGTCAATAAATATATCAATTTTAATTAAATATTAGGGGAGAAAATTAGAAACAATCTGAATACCTCCCAAGAATTTACATGAATCATCATAAAATAAACCTTCTCTAACATACATTGTACATGTAGAACCAAATATCTATAATTATGTTAGGATCTGAATACAATATGGTGAAATATGTGTCAAAAACATAACCACAGATCACCAAAAATAAATGAAATATGTAGATTAGGAATAGATAAGTAGTAAATTAGATTAAATTAAAAAATATAATGATTAAATAAATTTATGGATACCATTGGACACTGGAGAGTAATTGTGATGTTTTGAGAAGATGTGGGTAACTATTATGTTTCCCTATTGAAAAAAGTTTAGGAAAAATGTGATCTGAAATTTTAGACCCCCAAAATATTGTTTCCCTTGTTAATATATTATTCTATGATTCATTATATAGAAAGGTAACATAATATAGAAATTATCAGTCCAATGTTGTGGTTTTTCTTCATAGATACCCACATTAGGTGCATGTCTCAACACAATCATGTATCATATTTCCTTGTAGAGCTACAAGGCTTGATGATCTAGCCAAATAAAACCTTTAACCATTCTTTGTTCCTCCTCTACATAAACAAAGACTTAAAAAAATGTAATACATAGTCTCAATAATTTAAAATGGGTCTCAAAATTTCAATTCTCCATTTTAATCAAATAAAAATATATAAAATAATTTAAAATCATTCTAACATTGTTTTTTCTATAGGTCTAACTAGAAAAAACGTTAAAGTGGGTATAAATGTACATTAATTATTCAATCTAACAAAAAATTCACAGTTTTATCTAATGAGTAAATAGTATATCTTTATACTATCCACCTCTCATTATAGTTTTAACAAATCAATATAACCCCAAAAACTCAATTATGATCATCTTTTATTAAAAATTTTGATATTTTTAATTATATGTATTTTTTTCATTCATCTATTATATAATAAATATTTTCCACCAAAATAAATTATTAAAAATAAATTTAGACAAATAATTAAAAAAATTATATATAAAATAATCTTACACTCACTCGCTCAAAATTAATTTTTTTTTCATATCAAACACATTTGAGGAAAGAAGTTAGAAACCAAGTTCAAGAAAAAAATTCATTATACCTCTTCCATAATATATGTATTACTACCAATACTTATCATTTTATAATTTTTTTATAAAGATAATAGTATAAATAAAGTATCTATGTTATTAGATTTTAAAAGAACTAAAAACTGGCATCAAAACTCTTAAAAATTCATTAATGAGAAAGAATAAATTTTTTTCTTTGCGGAAACTGATGTTTCCAAACATGATCTTTTATTTTTTTTATTTTTAAATTTGGGATGTATTAAACTTAAAATGTTTAGAAATACACATATTTTTTTTAATGAAAATATTGATCTAAAAACCTTCATTCAAGATAATATATGAAATATTTTACTAATAATCTACCATAAAATCCACCACATTATACTCCCTAGACCATTTCTATAAAACATATCACCTATAGTGGAAGACCAAAAAACAAATTGTGATGAAGTGTAATCATTTTTTGTTTATAATATATAATTAATGTATATTATAATAATATGATTCTTATTAAATGATAATATTATAAATACACACATAAGATCTCTTATGCATTTTATAATATTCTTAATAATGATATACTGATATTAGAAAAATTTGGCTGATAACAAATTTATAATTTAAAAAATTTAGAGAGATATATTTGAATACAAATCATGGTTTACATGATAATAATTATATAAAATTAATTAAGAATCTAAATTTATGGTCAGTTTCTATATTTTTATATAAAAATTTGGACTCTGTAAGACTCTCACCATGTTACATTGGAAAATTCCACTTGTTAGAGACCACCATACTCAATTTCCATAGCAGAGTATCGATATATTTACCATAATTTAATCCAAAAATTATCAATGATATATCTCTCTTGATTCTTATACATAGTTTTAAACATTCATATCCAACATAATTAACTGAAAATAATTTTTTCGAAAAAAGTATTTATTTACTATAAATTAGAGACATCATTTCCAATAATAATATTTTGTCCCCAAAAAATTATAAATATATGACAGTGTTTTAACTTATAGAATTTGAATAAAATATCTACCTCCAAAATATATGAAACAATACACATTTATTTTATCATAAAAATATATATTCTAAATTCAATTAGCATATTTCAATCCATAAATAGAATATTTTAATTCTTATACACATTTATCACAATATAAATTTAGAAAAACATTAAAATGTTTCATATAAATAAACATAAAAAAATTTCCATTATAATTTTTTTTGATATGTAAGATAAATTTTATATTCATATATATTTTAAATATTGAGAAAATTATTAGTGGAGTGTTTTATATATATATATCTATGTTTTTTTCTATATAAAAAATAAAATAAATATTTTTTTACCTTTCTCTACCAATAAAGGAATAGGTAAACAATATACCATTGTTGTCAGTTTTATTTTTGATAACCGTCATACAATTATGATTTTTAAGCCTTATAGTTGATAAACCATGATTTAATAATGAATTTTTAAATATAGAGACCTATTAAAATTCAATGTTCCCTAACCACTTATCAGAATCTGAACACTTTGTGGCCTTTATATATGTTTTATAATTATATTATATAAAAATAGTTTAGAATATTTATTTATATGAAATATATATCTCAAATTATTTTGATCCATAATACTATAAATAATATTTTTTTGATATAGATGAGTAAAACTTGTTAGCCCATATTCTTGGGAAATAGCTATGATTCTATCAAATTAATTAATTTTCATTATCATAGTTAGGGTTAATGATGAACCCTCAATTTCCATCAGAAATATTTTCATTACCATGAAATATGGTATTCTAATATAAGACCCTTTTGTTGACTATAAAAAAGGAGTAACAATTTCTTCAGGATAGGATAAAATTGAAATTTTAATATTTATTTTCAATTATATACGAATTATTGTGTGACATATAATTTTTTTAGCCACAGATTCTAAAAAATTGAAACTTGAAAATCTAAAATTATATTTCACATACTGTATCATTACAACTAACATAAATGGAATTTACTAATGTAGAAAACAAATAGTCTTAGGAGAATAACCGAAATATGACATTGAAAGGTAATGTTGACATATTACTCATTGAATAATGTATTAAAATAAATTATTCAACATTCATGATATAACCTTACATTGTGACATACATACAAACATATATCTATATATATATACATGGGATCTAGATATTAACATCATATTTTCCTATACCATCAATACAATTACAACACAACTATTCACAACATTGATTAGATGAATGTATTTTATGTTTTAAAAAAATAATTTTATATTTTTAAGTGAATAGATTGATTATTTAAAAATATTGAAACATTGGATTCATGAGATACACAAAACCACACTTCCTATGATCATTTAGAAATGTATTGATATATTTATATCTCCAACTAGTCAATTTATTCAATAAAAAATCATATATATGTGTGTGTGTGTGTGTGTGACGTTCCCCTTGGATTAAAAAGTTTATGCATTGTTTATGAACTATGTTAAGAATAATTTTATGGAGTTGAGCCATAAATATTCGTTAGTATGAAAATATTTTCTTGGAGGATTTTGAATGTACACTAGATGATTTATTTTACAATTAACAGATATTTTTAGTATAAAACTAGTTGAATATTATGAGTTTGTTGATGTCAATCTTGAAATGGATGTTGTAAGTCATAATGACTAAAACACTCTAGTGTTATTGAGATATTATGTTTTACCAGAGGGTGTTTTAAAAGTTAAATTAAATGAATCATTTGATGTAATTTAATATTAAAAATATCCCTCTAGAAGAATAAAAACATCTATTCAAGATGAGTTGAAAAGAAGATATGGGGATTAAATGTTGTGATGATTATAATTATATGATTCAAGGTGATTTTTGGAAAAGGGGTAAGTTTAAGGGATAAATAATAATTGATGCACATGATTTATGTAAGAGTTATTCAATGTACATAATCATATATAATATCAAAGTTATGATTAAGAATATTATAAAAACGAAAAATAATTTTTTTAAATATTTGGATTATAATTGAGAATAATATTCCAAGATACATCACATAAAAAATATGAATTCCCAATACTTAAGATGTTATTGACTTAGAAAATCAACATTTCAATATTCATGAGAGAAGAATCTGATTCAAAAATTTATTTATTGAATAATTTAAAACCATTAATGTTGGGTATTATAGAGGATTAAATAAATTAAACTATGATATATTTATAATTTATTGGAGTTTTTTAGTTGGAGACTTGTGTAGTGAATGAGTTTAAAATTAGAGCATGTGTGTTAATAATTTTATCAAATAAATATTGTACATATAAAGGGAGAATATAATTTAACTAAAATTATATAATGATACATATATGATTGATTTAAAATTCTTATCATGAGACTATACTATATTCACTAGAGGATATATTTGTTCAAATACAAGTATTATGACATTTGGAAGGATGGAAGATTCTCAATCAAAATATATATGTTGAGAATTTTATCTTCCAAGTATGGATGTTTTTGGGTACAAGATTTTTTCTATTTAGATGGATTATAGGAAAATACATGTTGAGTTAATAGTGTGAACAATATAATAATCTAACCATGAGACATTAATGTGGGATTTACTTTGGGGTTAAGGATGATTCTTTCCCAAACCATTCGAAATGGTAATTTATGGTAGTACAAAATTCACAACACATTCATGATGAGAACATAAAGTTGGGGGATTCCTCATTGGGGATGAAAAATATTTAAATATATATTCATTACATCAATGTTTAAATTATTTCTTAAAATATATATTTTTTTATTACATTACTTGATTGAGACTGTAACAATGACAAAAGGTTAAATTATAGTTAAAGTAATTTGTAAAAAAGAACCACTAATTCAACCCCCATCCTTCATATTATTTCACATATTATAGTGTTTCATAAGTGGTATTATATTATGAACCTTGTATATGATTTATTTATAAATTATATGGAACATAAATTATTAAATAACCACATTATCCCAAGCATTGATTGAGGAAACATTTATAATCAGAATAATTACATGATAAAATGTCCCTTATCTCTTGGGTTTGAAGCTATGGATGTTACTAAAATAGGTTTTCAAACTACAGAAAAAGATCCACCTATAAAATTTTAATACATTTTGTGAATGGAAACTAATGGTATGGCTTATAATGAAATTATCACGTCCTTCTTTGAATTATTTTACACTTCAGTGAGGGGCCATTAATTATCTAGGGAAACACATGACAAGAAAAAAGATATATTTGAATGTAATAAAAATATAAAGAAATATATTATTCAGTTTTTATGAAGTAATTTTGAGCATTTGATAATGAAAAATGAGGAATCAATATATTATAATTTCATTAGAGATACTGTTATCATTAATATTCCTAGTAGAATTAGAGAAAATCTAACATACTCAAATATTATAGAATAATGTTTAAGAAAATTCATAGAGTTATTTCACCCTGATGTCTTTGACTTGGTGGAAATAGATGTTATATATAAATATATGATTATCATAATATATCTATGTAATTTGAGATTAAAAAGGATAAAACATTTTTGAATAAGGCTTACGAATAATCAGATTTTCGATCCATGAAGAAAATGAAACTCAATTAGTCATAAGATGAAACTTATGACCTGTCAGAAGATGAAGAGGATATGTATATAGATCATAATATTATAATGATTCATTCATATAAAAAGATAAGTAATGTTAATCAAAAGTAGAATATAAATATATTATTGAAATTACTCACTCGAATCGATGATGGGATATTTTATATTAATTTCTAAATAATATAAATTAATAGGGTATGTAGATTATGATCCTATTGAAAATCATAAAACGATGTAGTGAAATAAAAAATTATGTTTTTAGACTTTTTTAGAAATCATATTTTGTTAATCAAGATGAATAAATTGTGTTTTTAGAGAAAATAATAAGAACATTACTCATTAGAATCCATATCATCCAATGAATAAAATTCTATAAAATTTTGAGAAATTCATGGTCCATGTGAAATTTGAGGAATGACCATGTGATAAAGAAGATGATGATGAATTTTAATTCTTTTAAGTCATGATATAATCATAAATGGAATCCTTCCTTGATTAAAATACTACAAGAAATATGGTTCTTCACTTTTTAAAAAATATATAATAAAATAAGTTTAAATGTGAAGAATATTTCATTAAAAAAGATAATGCATTCATTGATGAAATTAATAACCACAGATTTAAGATGGCTATGTAAGGAAAAAATCAATGGATAAAGTTGAGAGGGTGTATATGACACAAAGTGAACATGGAATGAAACAATCAATATTACATGATGTTTAATAAACATTAAATAAGATTAAATTTATTTCAACATTAATAAAATGTAAGATATTAGTCTTTACAGACCATATAAATGATGGACTAGAAAAATAGCTGAATGATATTCCTATTAAATATAAATGTAAATCAGTTAATGAGAATAATGTAGGAATGCAAAAAAAATTAGGGTAGAGTATTTATTGAGATGTTAAATTGAAGTAATATCATTAAATAAAGGATAGACACTTCATCCAAAATAAAGATCCTCCTTGCAAGTAGAATATGGAAATTTTACGATCATGACCCGTACCACTGGAATTCTACATAACCTCATGTGGACCTCCCCACTCACAAGAGGTTGATGACTAGCAGTGAGGGTCTAGAGTGAAACCATGGAGAGACTATAACCTATGTATTATTTCATAGGGTCTATTATAATGAATTAACCAAATAATAATCAATCAAAGTAAAATGAGGAAACTGAATAATGACATGCATATCAAGTATCTCCCAGTGTGGTAGGCCTATGTAGTGTGTAAAAAGTTGATAAATACAAAAAGTGTAAATAAAAAACATCGACATGGTATTCTAATGTTTTTCCTAGTCCTCTCCAACTCTATGATCCATTTTTCTGACATCAACCATAGGCCTCATGGCCTTCACTGGATCCCTCGTTAAATCTATATGCACATTGGAAACCCTGAGTGGGGTTTGAGTAAAAGAATCAACAGGAAACAACAATTCATTATTACCATAAGTACTCAAATATATATAAAAGTGTATATCATGACATAATTAAACCCTTAGTAAACATACAGGTGAAGATTCATCATGTGTTGTCCAAGACACCACAAACCCCCTCCCCACTTTCTTCGACTCATTGCAGGTATGAAAGTTGAGAACACATGATCCTCCATCAATCTCACATAACTCATCCCACCTTCTGGTGGTCATTACAAGAATTTTGTACATTCATTCAAGACTATCATTGGTCCACTTATCCTTTAAAACACCTAAAAACCATGTTTGTTGGAATCCATGACAAGAATCCACCTACAGGACACTATGCTTTCCCCTATACAGGGGTATCAATGTCCTCCTTTAAGGATGTTATGACTTCATCAGGATGGGTAACTGGCCACCAAACTATGAAACTCCTATCTCCAAGGCTCCATATGTATATTCTTGTATCCACCAACTGAACACTATGCTTTTTCCACTACAGTAGTTTCCATGCCCAAATTTATGGACGTTATATCCATGTTAGGTTAGGTAACCTCATACACACATCCTCAAGGCTTCACCTGAGTATCTTGGTACCAGTAACATTGTTCCATAAGATATGCCACACACAATCTAATCATAGCATGACAGGGAAAGATAATTCACACCAAGGTCAATGTCAGGTTAATCACACATAAACATGTAGGCCAATAGTTACTCACACACCTACATGCAATTCATCACAAGCATCAGTTAGTTGAGCACAAACATCACATCATGATGACATCATATATATATTTTGACCAAATTGGGATGGAACCCCCTAACTCAATATTCCAAAAAACAATTTTTCATTTTATTATTTCTAATGTGACACATCAAAGACTCATGTTTTCCACAAGTCAATGCTCAAGGTATGTCAAGGGTCCCTAAAACTAAAACATGTTATGTTATTACAAAAAGAAATAAAGTATCATATGAGATGATACATTCTCTCTCCAGGATAATTTAAATATTATCTATTAAAATAATACATGTGATAATATTTTAATTCTCCTACATAATTTTAAATTTTTTATTAAAAGATTATAGTTGATAATATTATATCTCTCTTGGATAATATTCAAATTATAATTTTATAATTTCAATAATTATCCTTTTAAAATATATGTAATTTTCCTATAATATTTTTGGTAAAATTATCATGTGAAAATTATCTTATAATAAAATTTTAATAATTTTTATAAATATATTCTAATAATTAATCCCTAAAAATTATCATTTTTATAATTATCTGATGTTAATTAGATAATATAATTATCCTATGATTATTTAGTGCAGTTATTATTTGATAATTCATTGAAATTATCGCTTGATAATTCTTCATTATTATAATTTGACAATTTGTGTAAAATGTTTCATCAATATTTTCATGCAATTAAACTTTGATAATTCTGTTCACTTATAATTCAATAATTATTAACAATTATATTTTGAAAAATTACCATTATTTTTTTTTCATAATATATATATATATATATATCATTTATAATTATTTTTTTGATAAATAATTTTGATAAATAATTTTCCACTGATAATATATTTGAATAAAATCTTATAAATTATCATATGAAAATTATAATTTTTAATAGTATAATTATCCATTTAATAATATTAATAACTATATTCTAATTATTATTTATTACAAATTATCATTTTATAATCTCCTAATGGTAAATTTATGTAATTATTTCGTGATAATTATTTACAATTTCCATTTGAAAAACACCTTGATAATTTTATTAAATAAAATTATCCCGTTATATAATTATCAATATATATATATATAAATATTCATAAATAAAATAGAATTTACCATTAGATAAATTTATATCATTATTAATTATTTTTCATTATTAATTACCCCTTTTCTTTTTTCATAAAATGCATAAAATAATAAAAAGAAAAGAGATAAATGAAAAGAAAATAATATTATTGTATAAAAAAGAAGGAACATAGAACACAATGTGGGGTATTTCATGCTCAGGAGTGGGTGGTTATTGGTGTAGATCTGTGAAAACCATCTAGAATCGATACACACATCACTGAAGAACATTCTTAGTCTTCCATGGTGTTATTTCTTGGAAGAAAATATACCCGGTGTATATAGGATATCAAAACATGTATACGTATAGTCCCCAATATTAATATTAGTTTTAATACTGTGATTTAACATAAAATTAAATGAAGATTTATTAATTTTACCCAATGAACCAATTATAATGATTTTCCTATCAAAAAAATTATTTCTTTGTTTTTTAAATGTGTTTTCATGCATATGTGGAAGATTGGACAGTGGAAGAATATGAGACCCTTTAAAAAACTAATTTCCAATTTATTAATTTAAATTCATATTTATCCTTATATTAATAAAATTATTTATTTAACATAAAAATTAAATTACAGAAATAACTATTATGTCAAAAAAATTATACACTACCTAGGGTAAATACCATGTTATGGGCCCAATGGTGGTATCAAATTTCCCATATGATCCACCATTTGAAAAATATTAATTATTTAATATTCAGAAAATTAATTAAAAATTAATTAAATAGAAATGGAATATTTTAGTGACCATATTATCCCAATGTCTGATACATACAAATGTTATACATGGACAGGGGTAAACACATCGTCTCAGCCCTCTAGGTGGTCTCGTATTTCCCAAATGGTGAACCCTTTTAACATTATTAAATTATTTTCAATAAAATTGTAATAATAATATTAAATAAATTATTTTTAGAAGTGAGGCATCCAAAATTCTGATGTTTACAAATGTTAAACCCCACAAAGGTTAAACATAGTGTCCCATACCTAACTGTACATTCATATTTCTCAAAAAAATTACAATTTTAGGGTTACTGAATTATTTTAAATAAATTTATCATGCATAATATAATATTTTTAATATTTTTATTTAAACTTCACAGAGGGTTTTTAGGCCTTATAATCTTACTATAAATCATTTTCTAACTCTGAAAATATTCTATTGAAGATTTAAATGTGTTAATTGGTCCATTTCTCTTATGCAAAGAGTGTAACCAATTTTAATTTATTTTTAAAGATAAATTATTTTCTTCTCCTAAGGAATTTATAATTTATCAAAAGGGGTATTTTATTATTAATGTAAAAATTAGGATATTACAAAAATCTTATATACCGATGAACCACCCTGATTTTTCTACAATTGGATCTTCTATCCTAAGAAAATGTGATGGTTTAGAGGATATTATTTATTCTATAAAAATTAATGGAATAAAGAATATATTTTTGGGAATTATATATCAATTACATGAAGAAATAATGAGTTAAGTGGGAGAAAATCTTGATGAGAAGAAAATTTCAGTCATAAGATTAATGTAAATATCTCAGAAAAAGTATAATTGGATGTTATGAACACTTTATCAAAGTAATAATTTTAATTTTTTCAAAAAAATTACATAATATATTATTATACTAGTCACTATACAGAATATTTCAAAAAAACTTTTCATTTATAGGATTCATAAACCAGAAGATAAAAATAAATGATAAAAATATTGAAGGAAAATCATTTCATGTTGATGTTTCACTAAAATATATCATGAATGTGAATTCATAAATTCTGGATAAATATTATCAGCTCCTATATCTAGTAATTTTAAATTTATGTGAAACATTTATGATCATAATAGAGGATCCATCACCCTTGGAAATTAATGTTCCTTAAAAATAAATAAATGTGGCACAATAATCGTACTTAGGTAAAAGTTAAATTACAAATATATAAATATGTTTATAAAATAATACATAACATATTATGTGTTTTTCATATGTGTGATGATGGAAGTAATGTTTATTTTTTAAGAAGATAATGTATCATATGATTCTTGATGAATAAAAAAACTATTTTTGAAGACATAAGAACCAAATGATGTCTTTTTCAGATTAGTATTTATAGTAACTCATGTTGTCTATGAGAGAAAGATGAATATTAATTATGGAATATAGGGCACAACCAACTTCATAAATTGAACATGGGAAAATCTCAGAGGTTGATGATTTGAATTATTTTGATCAATTAAAAATATAAATGACATCCATTTTTGAATCTTTTTATAAAGTAAAAAAGAGATAATAAATATATAAGTGGGATGGAATTAAATCATCTAGTCCTCTTGAAATTACAAATTTTGATGTATGTGGTCCAATGAAAAATAAGTCAACAAATGGTGACCTTTAATTTATCATATTTATTGATTAAACTAACCATATGAATAGATTGATTATTATGATGCACAAATTGAATGTTAGTGAAATGATTATGGTTTACAAAGGGAAAGGTGAAAAAAACTTATTGCAAATATCTAGAAGATGAAATGGAAATTTACAAGTATTATACATGATACAATTTCAAACAAAATCTATTAAAAAAATTAATTAATATGAGTATATTTCACTCTCTAATACATAGTAAATATGTGTTATATAGAAGAAATAAATTTAGACTTTAGTTGAAATGGGAAGGACCAAGATTATAAAGCATATGATATCTATTTAATTTTGGAGGGAAGCTATATTTATTGATGTACATGGTAAAAATATATGTTTTCTGTGACCAGAAGTAGATATTACTCCCATGATATAGTGTATAGTTAGAAAATAATTGTGAAGTATTTTAATATTCTTTTATGTCCTTGCCTAATGATGATAAAAAAAATCTAATCATATGAAATTCGATAAAATTAATAAAGAAGTGATTTTATTGATTTTCTATTTCAAAAGGACAATCTACATCCATTGAAACAAATGATTACACAGATTATTAGAAAAACCTGATGTTAATGTAATTTAATATATTTTCAATCCAAAGGTTGGAAAATTTGAATGTGATGGACTAATAATTGATTCGAGAGTATAATATTTAATGTGAATTAAAAGGGTGGATGTTATATTTCTACCATAAAAAATTATGTTCTGACGAATCTAGTGATGAAGAAGTTTCCAAAAAAAACCCAATGATCAAAACATTTCTAAAGAAAGTTGAATAATGTTTTATAATCAGAATTCATGAAGATTTAGTTCAGACAAGGTGGATGTTTAAAATGGTGAATAAAAACACTTATTTATCATGATGAACCTCATGTATAATTATATTGAGTTGAACCCAAGGAATTGACAAATTCCATTAAGGAGGAATCAGATTAACATGGGAAGAATGACACATAGAAAAGTTTCCATGAACTTATGGATATAATATCATCAAAACATAAAAAGATGTTTTGGAATAAGAATAATGAAAATGGATAAGTTTCAAAAATTAATATAGGGTTGGTTTTAATGGGTTAATTTTTCATGGAAGATTTTGATTATTTGGATATATTTTCCCATATTATAAGTATGGAGACCATATATATTTTTAAATTATTAATATACCTCATTAATATATGGTTTATCATATGGATGTAATGTAGAAATTATTGAATGTAGAATTTTAGAATAAGTTTGTATCGAAAAAAGAAGGATTTAATCTTAATGAGGATGATATTTATATTTATAAACTAATAAAATCCTTATACGGCTAAAATTACATCCCATATTCTTAGTACTATAACATTCATAGTATTGTACTGATATTGATGTTTTCTAAAAGAAATGTTGATAGTAACATAAATGAGAAAATTTATAGTTCTCGGTCCTTGATAATCATTTTTTGGGATAATGATATATCCTTTCATATTGAAATACATTAGGAAGATAATTATTTCTCATATAAAAATGAAATAGTATTGTAAAAGTCCTATAATGGGATGATAAATTTTTATATTAGCCTATAAGTTATCCAGAATATATTTTTTATCTACTATTTAATGGAAACATATGTCATAGAGATAATAATGAAACTTGACATGGATTATTTCATGGAAATTTATACTCATTCGGCTTTTGGTGAAAAGATAAAAAATGGTCATTAATGTAAATGTAAGAATTATGGAGACTTATAACACTTAACCAAAACCATACTCTTTTTAACTATATATCAAGTGGATTTTTTTGTGAATCAAATCATAGGTCAGCTATCATTTTCTTCTTGTGTAACAAAACTGAATGTCTAAAAAATGAATTTTTATGTTTATTAAAGATTATATAACATTGGATTTAAGCAT
The DNA here is from genome assembly GCA_963277665.1 of Viscum album. Classification (NCBI taxonomy): domain Eukaryota; kingdom Viridiplantae; phylum Streptophyta; class Magnoliopsida; order Santalales; family Viscaceae; genus Viscum; species Viscum album. Next base: position 531,118,890 of record OY728128.1, read on the forward strand.
AAAATAATTAATATATTTAACAAACATGGATTAATGGAAGAAAATATTGAATTTTATTTAAATGATTAAAAATCAATATATAGAGGAATAATATTTCTAAGGGAGAGTGGTTGTTTTTGGAATATAAAGAAAAACTCAATAACTTTAGAGAGATGGTATCCAAGTATACTTCACCCCCACCCCTTGAATGCACAAAATTATTTTGGATTAATGTTCATATAAAAGAATTGATTGTGATTATTTAAATTTCATTTTAAATTGTTGGTAGTAATCACATTTTAATAATTAATTAATTATATTGATTTATTAATATTTATCACAACATTTGTATATAATTTTTCTTTTTAGAATAGAGAAATCATAATCTAGAGACGTAAATATGTATCATATTTCAAAAAAAAGATTTTTTTTAATATTTTTGTTAAATCGATGAAAACGGATGGTCCTTGGAATTAGAATTGAAACATCTTGTTCAGCTGTCCCGTCTAACATAATAGTTATTATGGGATGTTATCCCACTATTGATTGGGTTATGTTTTCAAAAGGGGTAGTTTGGTGAAACTCGTTATGAAATAGATGAGTAAAAGTTTTTATGCCACATTATAAACTAGTGTTAGATTTTTTATAATATAGTGAGGGAAAAATTAATGTATGTGACGTGTTGGGGAGTAAATCAAAATAAAAGGCCAAAACTTCTTTTAATTGAGAAATGGAATTAAATAAAAAATATCTCACTATATAGAAATAATATGTTATGAAATCTCTCTTCAAGAAAGGTTGTGATATTATATGAGATAAAATTTTGTCAATGATGTAAATATTTTGGTTTGGAAAAAATACATTGGTGGATATTTAACATCTACATAGATTATAAAGGTGTACTATTTTTTGGTTACTATCATTAAAAGAGTAATTTTATTGGACTAGTAATGTTAGAGACTATCACAATCAATGTCTGGTGGATTTAAAAAGTTATCCTGATAATTAGAGATAAAATAAACTAATTATTTTAATATACCAGGAAATTCTGTCAGAGTAAAGCCTCTGACCTTTTATTAATGAAAAGAAAATTCCAACAAGAAAGTACACCAAAAAGAAAAGACAAGTACAGATCATCTTAGTTTGACCCATCACCATTCCCATGATAAATTTTATCCTCTGTAGTAGCCGATTCCCATTCTAAAATGTTGTAATGTCTCAAGATCATGGCATACTTCCTTCTAAGGTTTAACTTCTCCAAAGAGAGAAGCTCTTTAGAAAACATTGTAGCCCAGCCTTTCCCCCCAATAGAGGACCTAGTATTCATTGGCTTTGGCAGATAGGAATAATCCCTCCTCGTCCTTCTTCGTAGCGGTGCAGTCAACACTTCCGCATTTCCAGACACCTTGTTTTTTCCACCAGGGAAAACATCACTATAGGAAGTCCTAACCATGCCAAATTCATTTTCCTTGTCACTATAGAGACAATACCCCCATTCTCTAGGAAGGCGCACTACAGGGTAACCCTCCTCCACACCACGTTCCTTCTAAGATTGAATGTTTGAATCAAGCATATCAAGACACTTTGAATGACCTGCAAGCATGCAACCAACATTGGTCCCCTTATTCCCAAAGATATCACCATCAACAGCCTCCTGTGAAATGCTTCCAACCTCATTGACTGAAAAATCACCCTCAATATTAGAGACCTTCTCATTACTCATCTCTTGCAGACAATTTCCAGTGGAGTCAAATGCAGGAACATCCTCATTACCAGCCTCCTGCCCTTGCAAAGGTACAACATAACCACCTGGATCCACAATACCATTCCCCTCCAAACCTTTTTCACCCACAGACAGAACCCCATCACTGTCCAACAACATGTCGTCTATCACCAAACCAGCACAATAGTTGTTATGCTCAAGATCAGTCCCCTGCATCTAAGACTGGGGTTGCAACCCGGTTGGATATATCACCTGCACATCACTCCGATCAACAACCTGCTTCGCAGACCCATGATCAACATATGGATCTTTCACTGTAACCTCGTCCACAACACATTCATTGCTAATGACAGCATCCTGCAGGACAACACCCTACATCGTTCGACTAGAATTATTAGGATCCCTGTTCATATTCACCTGATCATCCTCCAAAGTTTCCAAATTCTCCTCATAAAGATCCGGATAGAAAGCACTACCTTCAACCAAAGACCTTGACTCAATTCCATGATCAACTTTCAGTCTATCAAACACATGTATTACAGTTGGGTTCAGAGGTGTCTGCGCTGCCTTCAACGAAATTGTAGGGCCCGACACATCATCAAGGTGAGCCTACCTCATCTCCCTCTCTACATGTCGAATAGATTGCGTTTCGACCAGATCACCTTCAGTGCATACATGGTCCAGTCGATTTCCTTTCCCAAGTGAAACACCAGTTTTATATACACAACAGCTTCCATAAGGCCACCCATCCCAACCACCTGAGTGAACCTCATAGCAGCACACACCCCACAACCATCCCCACTTTGTCCATCCATCCCTGGAGAGTGAGAATCCAGCCATCCTCTACGGAAAACAACCTCCAAATGCCCAAACCGTCTACACATCACCCATAACATCATCCATGACTCAAAAATAACCTCTTACATCCATCTAAACTCCTTCTCATCCATAATCCAGACACAACTCACCAGAGGTCACACAACGCCCACCTCAACACATATACGTGGAAAATCTTGATGAGACACAGATTCAGTCCGTTGATCAGAGCAATGAAATCATCTAATCATAATTTGAATTGCACATAGAATAAATGGATTTTGAAAAGAGAGGGGGATACCAGGAAGACTTACCCATGTAGAAATCGACGAAGGGTCACACTGCATAGGAAATTCAAAATCCCATCAGAAGAAATAAAAGGATGAATCGCCGCACCTTTTTAAGGCCATGGACAAAGCGATAATTAAATCCTCCTACGATCCAAACCGAACCATAATATGTCTTAGATCGAGTAACCCAATGACCAGATGCTCATGAAGTTCCCACGATTTTGTGATGACCTGGGAAAACACTTTCATCGAAGGTCTATGAGGATGGAAACGGGCCACCAGGGTTTGCTTACACAGATCTGCAGCACAGTTTATCTCCATCAGGAGCAGCGATAACTGAGGGGCCTCTCGGAAGAGAATATAAACTTTTGGGGTGATGGAGATTTTAGGAAAGGGAGGATAAGGGCCGAGGTAACATGGGTCTTCCTTCCCATTGTACAGCGAGGGAAAAACTCCCCCCTCCGATAGGGAGGGGGAAGAAGATCCCGACGGCATAGATCTAGGTCATCCGGAGGGGATGAGGTGAGGGAGAAGACGATTAGGTTCTTAGAATAATAACAATAATTATATCTAATATTAAAAATTAATGAATGATCTTGGAGGCATTGAGAATCTGAATTTTCCTAAAAGATATTATGTGATTTCAATGATTTGACGCATTTTTCAATTTAATGTTATAAAATTAACTCTAGAATAATACCATTTTTTTATTCAAGATGGTTTTATAGTAATATATGTATATCCTGAATTGATCTTATTGAATTAGGATTTTATAGGCAAATGTTCAAACAAAGTGTTAGGGGAACACTTTTAGACAACCTAAATCATAATATTGACGTCATAGTTGTTTGAACTATAAAAGTTTTCATTTGATTGAGTTGGAAAAATTAATTTGACAAAATAGAATAATAGAATAATGAACTCTATAGAAGTATGTTCACTATAAGATTCCATGATTCTACTTATAAACTCAATTAAGTCATTATCATTATGATAATTTTATGTTATATGATGAAACTATAATATTCACGAAGGAAGGTTCATATTTAAATCAATGATTTAAAAAAGAGTTGAAGACTTATAATACAACGTAGTGTATTTGATTATAAAAAACTCTCATATATTTAGTTGTCATTGATGATTGATGACTGATGAATTTCAGTGAATAAGGGGTTCAAATTAAAGATCTCATCTTCCAAACCTTTACAAGATGATGTTCTTATATATAATTACGAAACAAAATTCATGTAAATGATGTTGCTAACATATATAATTTTTAGTGGTGAATATTATTCTGAGAATTTTTTTTTAATAAATGATACACTGGATTGAAACAAGGCATTACATATTCAAGTAGGATGAGAGTTTCAATACTAGAAAATACATGTTCTAGAATTATATATTCTAATAAATTGTGTTTGGGAGTAATATTTTTTCTGGTTAAATGGATTAGAGGATAATCCATAAAATATTATTTATGTGAACTAGTATAATTATATTATCAGGAGAAATAAGTGTGGGATGTGATTTCAGGCAAACTATTATATTTCCTATCTAGTATTAGTAGGAATTGATTAAAGTGGGAAATATAAAATTCTGTCCTTTTTAGTGTTGTAAAGAGTTCGTTCCCTCATTTTTTGAACATTCTAAAAACCAATGTGAATTTAATTAATGATTAAATTTTTTTAGCTAAGGGATAATGTAATTTATTACATTATTTTATCCATTGTATATCAATTCTTAAATGATAACATAAAGAAAAATTGTAAAGTAAAAATTAAACACTAATTCTCATCCCTCCTCTATTAAATGTTTCACCAATTGTGGATATCCCATTATTATGCCCAATATATCATTATCCCTTCTGTATTTTCTTTTATAGGGGTATATTTTAATTTTAGTTATTAAAATGTACTATCAATTCTCAAATTATTCACATTAATAGAATTATAAAAATTATATCCATATGAAGTAGTATGATGTGTTTTGCATTTATATTTACAAGATAATATTACCACATGTATGTGATATGAGAAGCATTTATAGTGTTATTCTAATTTGAAATTTTCATAACTTAGTTATTTATATATATAATATGTATAATATTAACTATATCGAAAATAGAACAATATATTTAAGTCATGAGTAAACGAATTATTTTTTCTTCATTAAAAAAGTAAATATATTATTTTCCAATAAAAAATTATAATGGAAATTTATATTTTTTGATAATATATAGTTGACATTTTATAATTTTAAAATCTATAAACTTATTATATATTAATATTATATTCTCATCTCTAAAGAATAAACCATCAGAGTATATATTTCAAATAGATATACTCCTCCCTTAACCCACAACCTTCTCTATCTATATCATTATATATCATCAAATATATTTTAAGGATCTATAATTTCTATTTTATTATAATATGTTATTATTATGAGACTGTGAAAATTGATGGCACATGATTCTAAGGCCCTAAGTACAAAGAATGATCCGTTGAAAAAATGTTGAGCTTTAAATAGTGCGAGTGAGCATTTTCCTTTAAAAAGTGGAATAACTCTTAAATGGGTGCCCATATCAGAAATATGAGGGCACCGTTGCATTCAAAATGGTGTATTTACCCTAGGCGTGACCTCTGGTTAGTTATCATGGGCCTCTAGTGAGAAAATGAAAAAATGGCCTAACTATAATAAAATAATTAAATAAATTTATTTTATTTTTAAAATGCTTATAACTCATGAATCTTCACATAGATTAAATGACCAAGTCCACCACTGAACTTGTGAGATAATTATTTCCTTAGGTATATCCTAACATTGGCCTGCGTGAGCTAATGATGAATGTTTGTTTTTGTCCGTAAATAAAATTATTATGTAACAATTATTTTATTGTTAAATTATTTAACTCCTAAATGGTAACTCGAATTTGAAATTTGTGAGTACCATTGAGATCGTGAGGGTGTGTTTGTAAGAACCCGTTTTTTTCTATAAAAGACTTTGGAAAATTCTTGATGTTATTACATAGCAGGGTGTTTAGATGGTGTGCAATTCTGAGTCCCGGTGTGCCCATAATTAATTATATAAAAATGATAAGTGTTTTTTTATATTACTCATGTGTGGTTAACTAAAGAAAATGTGATATCTCTCAGACGGTTGAACGGATCGGAAATTTGAGACCATGGTTGGGTCCATATTGCGATGTTTACCCTACGTGCAACACAAAAGGAGTCGGCGCGGGATGTTCGGACCACTCACTCGTTGGCAGTGTGTTAAATGGATAATTAAATTTTCAAATTATTCATTAAATAGATCAACCTGAATAACTCTTAAATGGTAGCTCTGATAGAAAATCTGAGGGCATTGTTGCGTCCGGAGAGTGCCATTTACCCTTGGCAGGGTGTAAAAGTTGCGGGTCCGGGCATGCTGTGAGAGATGTCACCCAGGGGAAAACTCGTGTTTTTGAATAAATGACTTAGTGATCTTTATCACTGAAGATATTTTCAAATAACATTAAAAATGAGTCTCATAATGGAAATCTTAGACTTTCATTGAGTTCGATTTGGGGATTTTTTCAATGGCTTGATGTAAAATGAGTGGGCGCGGATGTTTCGGAATCTGCGCTGGTTGAGAGAGTTTCAGTGAATTTTTATAAATTCGCTTAAGTGTTGGGAGGGGACAATCTATTTTATCTCTCTATCTATCTCCTTCTCTCTCTCCAACATTCCTCGTCATTCTTCACCATTATTTGCTAGATCGAGGAGCGATCTTCGCCGAAGCCTCGGTGGATCGAAGGCGGAGCGCAACAAAGGCATCGCCAACGACGAACAGATCCAACGAGGTATGATTCTTGTTAATTTTTCGGAACCCTTGTTTTCAATTCATAATTTATTTGAAACATAATAGTTTGATATTTGTTTTAATTAACAACATTGATGGATACATGAACATGTCCATTGATTTATATTTGGAACCCCGTTCTTGGTTGTGTTCTTCACGAACACCCACTATAATTTTCGGATGCGTCAACCAACTGTCGAATCATCGATCCAAGGTGGGTGCTGCGAATGTCTCATCGTAGGGATTGCAACAACATCCTTAGATCTGGAACCGAGTGTCCAATTGATTCGCGGTGATCCGCCGAAGAAACCACCATCTCACCACTGGCAGGAGTAGCCGACGACTGCTGGCGGCGATCGCGGTCTGTCGCACGGTGGAGCGTCGTCGGGTGTGTGGCGGCATCAGGTGTAGGGGAAGCGGCTGGCCAAAGGTGGTGCGGCTTGTGGGGAGCCGGGGCAGCATGGAGGCGTGAGCAAGGGGCACCTGGGGGGAGCTGGGCAGGATAGCGGAGCCCAGTGGCGGAGCTGGGTGGTGCTGCTGCGGAGAGGCAGTGCGGGCCGCATGGAGGTTTGCTGGTGCGCTACAGGGGGCGCTGGCCTGCGTGGTCGAAGGGGAACCCGAGGCCTGGCCTCGGGCGGGTGTAGGAATCCAGCACCCACGCATTGTGGGTCCTGCTGGTTCACTGAGGAAAATCGGCCAAGCGGCCGGTCTGCTGGGAGACGAGGGCCCACGAAGCGTAGGTGCTGTTGGGTGATGCGGCGGAGACCGGCCAACTGGCCGCTCTAGTTTTAAAAAAAAGAGGAAAAAAAGCCGGATCCAAGGCGGGTCTGGTGCCACTATGGTGGCCGTGACTAGAGGGCCACGGTGTGAATGGTCGGACCCGCGGCTGGGCCGTGGGCCGACGGTTCGGTCCGAGCTGGCCGGGGTGAACCGGCCCGGTTGGGCCCCCTTGCATTTGGGGGGCCGTATTTTCTAAAGGGAACGTCCATTTGATGCACCGTCTGCGGCTGCAGATCCGTGTTAACAAGAACGAATTTTTGAAGTATGTTTCGGGGTTTTTGGGTTCTACACCCAAAGAAAGTTGCCCCAAGAATATTAAATTTAATAATATTAATTGTTATTAAAGTTGCGTCGGATGTGGTTCACGAGCCGGACATCCGTTTGACATGTCGTCCGAGGAATTTATGCCCTGAATCTTAGTAGGTACTTCAAAAAAATTTTTGGATCTTTTGAGGGTAGGTTTCATTGCTCGTGGCACGAAACTCTTAATGTGAATAATTAATTATTTAATTATTTAATTAATTAACTGTTGCGTCTGACTTAACTCATGCTTGGGATGTCTGATTGATGCGCCATTAGTGGCAGTGTGACCCTAGTCCTCATGAAAAATTTTGGAGATTCTTTCAGAAGCGTTTGGGTTGAAGGAATGGGGCGGGCCCTACAAGGTCTAGTCTGCACGCTTTACGGTGAAACACCACTTTTTCAACCGATATCCGTTTAGGGTGTTTGAGTACTCGTTTCTGAGTGTTTTTCTGAGGGTATTGCAATTGCGCAATCCTCCCACCTAAATTCGGGCTCAAGTTGTGGGTCCCACAGGGCGCCGTTTGCATATAACGTGGGGAGTTGAAGCTTCTGCATCCGGAGTCCATTTTAGGCATCGTCAGCAGCATTGTGACCCTAGCATTGAGGTGAAATTGACCGGGGTGGTTTCTGGCGTTGAAGCCGGAGTTGAGTCATAGGCCCCACAGGCGTTCTCATAAGCTGTGTGCAGCATACTGCTACTTTTACATCAGGAATCCATTTGGGGGCGTATGAATAGTCGATTCGGGTGTTTTTATGAGGGCATCGCGATGTCTCAGTTCGCCCGACCTATTTTGGGACTGAGGTGCGGCCCCACGAGACGTTGTATGGGCATGAAGCGGTGTTGAATTAATTTTTTATTGGGAGCCCGTTTCTAGTGAGTAAATAGTCTATCTTGCGTATTTTTCCACGAGGATTAAAATGATGTAATCTGTTTGGGAGATCAGAGCCTCTTTAGAGATATCATTAAATGTGGAAACATGAAAGGGAGTTGGTCAAATGTTATTTTGGATGCACTCTGAACCTATGCACGGAAGCGGTGTTAGTGATACCCAGTGATGACACGAGTTGTGCGGAGATATCGGGCTAGTTCCGGGTTTACCCTCCAGTAGGGCTTGGTAGTGGGTTACTTGATTAACTTTTGTGGTTTACCCTCTAGCGGGGTTGGGTAGTGGGTTACCTGCCGAACTTTTGTGCTTTACCCTCCAGCGGGGTTGGGCAGTGGGTCACATGATGACCGTTTGTGGTTTACCCTCCAGCGGGGCTGGGCAGTTGGTTACCCGATGACCTCTTAGGGTTTACCCTATAGTAGAGACTGGGCAGTGGATTACCCGATGACCTCTTAGGGTTTACCCACCAGTAGAGACTGAGCAGTGGGTTACCCGAAGGCCTCTAAGGGTTTACCCCCAGTAGAGACTGGGCGGTGGGTTACCCGACGACCTCTTGGGGTTTACACTCCAGTGGGGTTGGGCAGTGGGTTACTCGAAGACTACATTTAGACTCTATCATTTTTACTAGGCTAGTCTGTGGATTTTCTCTGTCACTACCGGAGCGGGGACCTTGTTTGCACGGGTCCATGATGTGATAGCTTTGACTTTGAGAAGGCCTCTCGATTGTGAGACATTAAATAGGTGTGGTTTCACTTTCCCCGGAACTCTCAAGTACGAGGGGGACTTTCCCCAATGAGACTCTTCCTTGTGACATGACCTGAAATCGTGTGGATGAGTCAGTGCCACCCAAAGAGGATAGGGTTGAGCTGCGGTGTTTTGAGCCCCTTGACTTGCAGTTCGGGGAAGACGTGCGGGATGCTGGGCATCGATGGTGTTCACTTCTGGGACAGTTGGATAATCATTTTATTGGGCTGATCTATGAGATGGAGATCCCCTTACGATCTTGTTTTGGTTTCTTATTTGAGCATATAGATATGTATAAACCTTGTTCCAGTACCCACTTCTTGGGTTTTGGTTACTCTCCTTCCAAGAGAGGAAACACACGCGAGGTATGCCACATGATTTCCGTTTCTAGATTCTCGTGGTTGGACGAATCTACTCTCCTGCTATAGCTAGTGAGGACTCGACGAGAAGTTCATTTTCTCACCGTTTCTAGCTCCTTGTGTTTGGATGAGTCTAATTTCTTCCACTTATTGGGTTGAGCTGTACTCTTTACTTCACTCTCAGTTGTACTCCTTTACTATTCCCTGTTCGATCTGCTACTCACCTATTTAGTACCTCTTTCTTTTCTCCCTCGAGCCTTCGGGGTATCCTACTGAGTATTTTTATACTCACCCCTTCTTGGGATTTTCCCACACATGGTGTGCCCTTGCAGACGACGGACATGTCGATCGTGATGTCAGATAATCTTAGGAGTTCATGAGCTTGGACCGCGTACGGTGGTAATTGTTGGGTTCTAGGTGAGGGACCCTCCCAAATATTGTACTTTTTTTTACCTATTTTCGGGTTGTGTCACTTTTCTGGTTGGGCGCGTGTTTTGACCTTTTTTTATTCTTAGTTTACCATCAACATTTAATTTGTATTGTTTAGATTTCGATGCACTTTTTGGGTTCTTTATAGCATTTGGTACTTTACTTTTTCTTTATCTCTGCACTTCTGCATTGACTAGGTTTCATGTGTGTGTACAGGTATTCAAGGAAAGGCCTCCCTGAGTTGTTTATCCTTTAGCACTTGTCGCTAGCCTCTATCCTATGGAGGCGCGCTTGGGGTAGTTGCGGCTCGAGCCCGGGTAGGTTCAGGTTGTGACAATGTGGTATCAAAGGCTGGTTCATTCCTTGGTACGTTGATAGGATGCTGCTAAAAAGGAATTTGGTTAGGATCTAGGGAAACAGTGCCATTGTGTCTCAAGAATAGCTCTCAGGCCAGGGAGTCCAGCGATGGTGCGGTGGCTGACCTGTCCATTCACCAGGACACTGATAACCTGTTTCTAGACTCGGAATGCTGAGACACCCGTTACAGTGAAAATTGGTTTTTCATCACATAAGATTTTGTCTTTGACTGTCCTTATTGAGTCAGATCCCCATTGTTATTACTGTTATACACATATATTCTAATATGACCATATCACTCCTTGATAACATTCAAGATGTCTCCGCGAAGACAGCCAGCCAAGATACCAGCTTTGGTTCGTGACGACGACCCTTTGGGAGACAAGGCCTCATTCCAGGACCCATAATGTGAGTCCCTTTCTCCAGGTGGGCCGGTAGCAGCACCCCCACCTGGTGAGTAGTAGACAACTCCATCAGAGCAGATGGAGCTTGAGCATAGGTTGAGCATGCTCTGTGAGATTCAGCGACAGAGACTGTTGTGGTTCAGGGGTGAGCCAGACCCTCAGGCAGTGAAGTTTCGGCTCGAGACAATGGTTTGCCTCTTCAGGCATGCGCAGACACCGGTATATCAGAAGGTGGCATTGGCAGCCAGCCTTTTCCGTGTAGCAGCTGGGCATTGGTGGAGTTTGGTGACTTAGTTACTTGATGATTCGTCACTTTCGTGGGGCGACTATCAGCTACTGTTTCGTGAAGAGTTTTACCCCTCTTGTTTACGCTATGTTCAAATCTAGGAGCTCCTATAGTTTCAGCAGGGAGGGATGATAGTGACTGAGTACGCGACCAGTTTAGCAGACTATGCACGTTTTTACCCAGACTTGTTCCATGATGGAAACATCCGACCATGGAAGTTCGAGCAGGGTCTCCCTAGAGATATTCATGCTATCATAGTTCCATTGGGTATTCCCACTTATGTCGAGGTACTAGAGAAGGCGTTGGTGACAAGGAGCTTCCTGTCATGTTGTACAGTTGATGGTGGTAGTAGGAACGATGGAGCAGAGTGGTCTTCCATAGCTAATAGGTGTTAGCAGACAGAACCTCTACACAGGCAGCCTTCCCCCTTCCAGTTTCGGAGATGTGGTCGTGCACCACTATGAAGGAAAATCACAGGGGCTCAGCCAAGGAGACCCTTCTGTGAGCATACCAAGGGGTAGGGTCATACCCCACAGTGGCGCCGGAGGGTACTAGGGAATCCAAGAGAGTGTTAGGGATATTCTTCGATGGGAGAGGTGACATGGAATGGGACTGCCCAACCAGGCATGTTGAGAACATCGGGTAGGCAGTAGGAGCACCACCACAACTGAGGCAACGCCATGATCAGAGTAGTGCCCAGATAGGTGGTGCTATTAGAGGATCAGGAGGAGCTGGAAGTGGGGGACGACATTACGATGTCTTCCTATCACCACCAAGCGGTCCACGTCAGGCTCCAAGAGCTGGTAGTTGGGACCACGGACATCTGCGAGCTTTGGATGTCTATAATCCTGCAGAGCATGAGGTGATAAATGGTATTCTCTAAAACTCTTCTACTTTTTGTAGTAGAATTGATAGACTCTGTATGTGAAAATTTTTTCTCCCTGATACTTGTTTGAGGTGTTACCAGGGTGATGTGGGGCATTGGTGTAACCCTGTGTCAGTAGAGTAGAAGAAGTGGAACATTTTCTTTAGCCAATGGTATCAACTCATTCGCTTTCCGAGCGTGAAATAGGGTTTTGGTGGTGGGACATCCACTATAAAACCTTCCGTGACTGGATATCCTTGAGTGTTTCACCATATGGATATTCTAAAGGATGGAATAACAAGGCTTTGTCTCAGGTCCAAATAGTTATTCTAGTCACGGTGTGCGATGTGGGGGTTCGATCGAGTTGGTAAGCAACCCAAGAGGGTCATCGGGCCATTTGAGACCATGCGAAGGGATGGCGAGGTTGTCTACTGCCTTTCCCTAATCGCCCCAAAGTTATAAGTGGGTGCACAATGCCTCCCATATGGAATAATTGAGGAGATGTGTGCATGCTCATATACAAGTCGTCGACGAGGGAATACCTCGCATAAACGGATCGAATACTTTGTGTGGGGTGATGTAGAACTGTGCAAGAGTTTTCCTCGATACGGGAGAGCTAGGTGTGGGCTTAGTACCCTGTGTTATTCCCTGATTTTTCTTTTCGTGGAACAAAATCTTGATGGAGGGAATGATGTAAAAACCTGGTTTTTTCTATAAAAGACTTTGGAAAATTCTTGTTGTTATTACAAAGCAGGGCGTTTAGACGGTGTGCAATTCTAAGGCCTGGTGTGCTCGGAATTAATTCTATAAAAATGTTAAGAGTTTTTTTTATATTATGCACATGTGGTTTACAAAAAAAATTGTGATATCTCTTATACGATTGATTGGATCAGAAATCCGAGACCACAATTGGGTCTAGAACGCGGTGTTTACCATAGCCGTGACACAAAATGAGTCGGCGCGGGATGTTCAAACCCCTCGCTCGTTGGCATTGTGTAAAATGGATAATTAAATTATCAAATTATTCATTAAATAGGTCAACCATAATGAATCCTAAACGGTATCTTGGATCAGAAATCTAAGGGTATGGTTGCATCCAGAGCATGTTTTTTACACTATGCGGGGTGTAAACGTTGTGGGTGCGGGCCTGCTATGAGAGATGTCACCCAAGGGGAAAACCACCTTATTGAATTAATGACATAGTGATTTTTATCAATGAATATATTTTCGAATAACATTAAAATGGTGTCTCATAATGGAAATCTGAGACTTCCATTGAGTTTGAATTGGGGCATTTTTCCTAGGCGTGATATAAAATGAGCTGGCGCGGAGGCTTCGTAATCCGTGCCTATTGAGAGAGTTTCGACAAATTTTTATAAATTCGCTTATGTGTTGGGAGAGGACAACCTATTCTATATCTCCCTCTCTCTCTACAACGTTATTCAGCGTTCTTCTTTGGATCAAGGAGCTATCTTCACCAAAACCTCGGCGTATCGAAGGTGCAACGCAACGAAGGCATCAACAACGACGAACGGATCCAACGTGGTAGGATTCTAGTTAATTTTTCTGCACCCTTGTTTTCAATTCAAAATTTATTTGAACCATCATCATTTGATCATTGTTTTAATTATTGACATTGATGTCTGAATGAACACGACCATCAATTTATATTTGGAACCTTGCTATTGGTTCCGTTCTTCATGAACACATGCTATAATTTTCCGATGGATCAACCGACTGTCGAATCGTCGATCCAAGGTGGGCCCTGCGAAGTTCTTGTCACAGGGATTGCAACAACATCCTCGGATCTGGAATCAGGTGTCCAATCGAGTTGTGGTGATATGCCAAAGAAACCACCAGGTCACCACCGGAAGGAGCGGCCGACGGTGGCATGCGATAGACAAGTTGTGTCGCGCAGCGGAGCGTCGTCGGGTGTGTGGATGCATCAGGTGTAGGAAAAGTGGTTGGCCGAATGTGGTGCGGATATTGGGTAGACGGGGTAGCACGACGATGTGAGAAGGGGGCACCGGTGGGGGGGGGGGGAGCCGAGCAGGTTGGCGGAGCCCAGCAGTGGAGCTAGGCGGTGCTGGTGCGGAGAGGCAGCGCGTGCCGCTGCGAGGTGCACTGGTGTGCTACGAGGGAGCAGGCCATCATGGTCAAAGGGGAGCCTAAGGCCTGGCCTCGGGTGTGCGGAGGAAGCGAGGACCCCCGCATTGCGGGTCCTGGTAGCGCGCTGAGGAAGACCTGCCAAGCACCCGGTCTATAGGGAGACAAGGACCCTCGAAGCACGGGTCCTGCTTGGCGACGCGGCGGAGACCAGCCAACTAGGCGGTCTAGTTTAAAAAAAAGAGGGAAAAAAAGATAAACCAAACCCAAGGCGGGTCCGGTGCATCTGGGCGGGCCGTGGCCAGCGGGCCACGGCGTGACGGGCGGACCCGCGGCTGTGCCGTGGGCTGGCCGTTTGGTCCGGACCGGCCGGGGTGAACCAGCCCGGTTGGGCCCCCTTGCATTCGGGGGGGACGTATTTTCTAAACAGTGCATTTGTCTGATGCGCTGTCTGCAGATGCGGGTCCGTGTTAAAAAGATAGACTTTTTGAAGTGTGTTTTGTGGTTTTTGGGTTCTACACTTGATGACGGGTTCCCCGATATGTTTTACTTTAATAATATTAATTGTTTTTAAAGTTGAGTCGGACGTGGTTCACAAGCCGGACGTCCGTTTGACGCGCCGTCAGAGGCACTATAGTCCTAAAGCTATTTCGGTCCATCCAAAGTTGGATCAGAACCATTTCATCTTGGTTTCGTTGCTCGTGGCATGAAACACTTAATGTGAATAATTAATTAATTATTCAATTAATTAATTAATTGTTGCGTTGGACCTAACTCCTGCTTGGGATATCTGATTGATGCACCGTCAGCGGTAGCATGACCCCATCCGTCGTGCAGACTTTTTGATATTCTTTCTAAAGAATTTAGGTTAGAGACAAAGTGCGGCCCCCATAGGGCCTAGTCTGTATTCTTTATGGTGAAACACAACTTTTTTGACCGGACATCCATTTAGGGTGTTTGAGTACTCGTTTCTGAGTGTTTTTCCGAGGGGATAGCAATGGCGCATTCCACTAGACTAAGTTCGAGCTCGAGGTGTGGGCCCCAAGGGGCCCCATTTGTGTATAACAGGGGGAGTTGCAGCTTCTATAGCTGGAGTCCATTTTAGGCGCCATCAACGACGTTGTGACCCTAGCATTGGGGTGAAATTGACCGGGGTGGTTTCAGGTGTTGAAGCCGAAGATGAGGCATGGGCCCCACAGGCCGCCTCTTAAGCTATGTGCGGCATACTACTACTTTTCCATCAGGTGTCTGTTTGGGGGCGTATGAATAGTGGTTTCGGTATGTTTTTCCGAGGGCATCGCGATAGCGCAGTTTTCCTGACCTCTTTCGGGACCGAGGTGCGGGCCCCACGAGATTTTGTATGGGCATAAAGAGGTGTTGAATAACTTTTACACTGGGATCCCATTCCCAACTAGTAATTATTCTATCTCGCATGTTTTTTCCACGAGGATTACAATGGTGTAATCTATTTCAGGGAATGAAGCCACTTTAGAGATCTCAATAAATGTGGAAACATGAAAGGGCGTTGGTTAGAGATTCTTTTGGATTCACTCCGAACCTACACACAGTAGCAGTGTTATTGACACCTAGTGATGGCTTGGGTAGTGCGGAGATATCGGGCCAGTTTCGGGTTTACCCTTCAGCGAAGCTGGGCAATGGGTTTCCCGTTGACCTTCAGGGTTTACCCTCCAGCAGGGTTGGGCAGTGGGTCACCCGATGACCTCTTAGGGTTTACCCTCCAGTAGAGAGTGGGCAGTGGGTTACCTGACGACCTCTTAGGGTTTACCCTCCAGTAGAGACTGGGTAGTGGGTTACCTGACGACCTCTTATTGTTTACACTCTAGTAGAGAAAGGGCAGGGGGTTACCCGACAACCTCTTAGGGTTTACCCTCTAGCGGGGCTGGGCAGTGGGTTACCTGATGACTTCTTTCAGACTCAGTCCATTATACTAAGCTAGTTTGTGGCTTTTCTCGGTGACTTCGAAAGCAGGACCCTTGGTTGTACTTGTTAGTGATGTGGCAACTTTGACTTTAAGAAGACCTATCGATTGTGTGACAGTGAAGAGGATTGGTTTGAGTTTCCCCAGAACTCTCAAGTACGAGGGGAACTTTCCCCACTGAGACGTGTCCATGTGATGCGACCTAAAACCGTGCAGGCGAGTCAGTTCCAACCAAAGAAGATAGTGTTGAGGTGCGGTGATTTGAGCCCCTTGACTTGCTGTTCGGGGTAGACATGCAGGATGCTGGGCATCGATAGTGTTTATGTTTGGTACTATTTGCTACTTATTCTCCTGGGCTGAGCTATGAGATAGATATCCCCTTATAATCTTGTTCGGGTTTCTTTTTTGAGCATACAAATATGTATATACCTTGTTCCAGTACCCACTTCATGGGTTTTTGTTACTCTCCTTCCAGGAGAGGCGAAGACGCATGGGGTATGCCACATGATTTCTGTGTCTAGATTCTTGTGGTTGGAAGAGTCTACTCTCCTGCTATAGGTACCGAAGACTCGACGAGAAGTTCATCTTATAACCGTTTCTAGATCCTTGTGTTTGGATGAGTCTACTTCCTTCCTCTTGTTGGGTTGAGATGTACTATTTACTGCACTCTCGGTTGTACTCCTTTACTATTACCTATTAGATATACTGCTCACCTCTTCAGTACCTCCTTTGTTGCTCCCTCGAGCCTTCGCGGTATCCTACTGAGTATTTTTATACTCACTCCTTCTTGGGTTTTTCCCGTACTTGGTGTACCCTTGCAGACGAAGGATAGGTCGATCGTGACGTTAGAGGAGCTTAGGAGTTCGGGAGCTTGGATCACGTACGGTGGTCATAGTCGAGTTCGAGGTGAGGGACCCTCCCAAATGTTGTACTTTTGTTTACTTGTTACTGGGTTGTGGCACTTTTTTGGCTAGGTGCGTGTTTTGACCTTTTTTTCTTCTCAGTTTACCTTCAGCATTTAATTTGGACTATTTATAGGTCGATGCACTATTGTGGTTTTTTATAGCAGTTGGTACTTTAATTTTTTCCTTTAATCTACACTTCTTCATTGATTGGGTTGCGTGTGTGCGTACAGGTACTTAGGGAAAGGCCTCCATGTGTTTTTTATCCTTCAAGGCTTGTCAGCAGCCCCTGGCCTATGGAGGCAGGCTTGGGGTAGTTGTGGCTCGAGCCTGAGTAGGGTCTGGTCGTGATAGTTTTTCCCTTAGTAAAATCCTAACCTTTAACGGTGTGGGTCGAGGGAGATTATTAATAATTTTTTTTAACTCTTTTAATGGTACGATCAGTAAACATGTGGTTCAAAATTTTTATTATTTGAAGCAATTCTTGTATTAAAAATATGAGAGCACCATTCAATCCGACGTTTTGAGATTCACTTAAGAGAAGCTTTACAATTACTTGAATGGGTTGGATGAAAAAATTAATTTCTTGGATGTTAAATAAACAATAATATAACTAATGGTTATTTTATTTTTCTTTTTGAAACTGTTGGTCAAATGGTGGGGGGATTGCATGGAAACATCAAACTATTTAATGTCTTGACTCTTAAGTTGGGTAACCACACTGTTGGGAGGAACAATGGGTTGTGTAACTACATCATTGAGAGTGTTAAGAGGTTCATTAATTAAACTCATTAATGAACCTAATCAATTGTGAAATCCATTAATATCCACCATCGACTATATTTAATCTGAGCTCGGGCTTGGGTTTTGGGGGAGCTAGGAGCGGAAGCTCTAATGAAGCGCCGATGACATTCTACTTCGATAAAGAACGTGATTGAGCGATGATCATTGGGGGAAATGACGAGTGATGATGAACACCGAAGAACACCTTCAGATGTGGACACTCCTTCATCTTCTGTAACTCATTCCAAAAAACTCGAGGTAGGGGGTTAAATGAATGATTTCTTCCCTTTATCCCATTAATGAATAATTTGAAGAACATTGGACAAATGTCCAATGGGTTGATCCATGTTCTATTCTTCAAAGAATGAGGATATTTAGGGGTATTCCTTATGGGAGATTATATATTTAAAATATTGTTCCCATATTTTTATTGTTAGGCGAAGGGTGCGGGCTAAACGAACAAGGCCCAAACCCTCCACTGAACCCGTTTGTGGTGGAATTCTTCATGGACAATAAGATGATTTGGAGACTAGGTGGAACCATGGGTTTTAAATCTTAGGAACCATCCCAGGATGGCCGTACATGAGAATGATAATAAAATTTGATGACAGGTGACCTAGGAATGATGTGGCCCGCAACTGCCGGCCACGAAGAAACGGTCGCGCCCAAAGGCACTGCGGTGGACAAGGGGGTGGCCAGCCTTCCTCGACCATGTTAAAGAGGAATGGCATGATGCAGAGGTTTTGTGCAGAGGAATGCAGTGGAAGAGGGGGGAACAACAGTTTGAGGGTCTTGTTTTTGTCTAGTATAGTGGGAGTGACCTGGAGAGGCGGCACCAACCGCCGCCGCAGCCTTGAAGGCCCAAACGACCTTGACTGTTCTGGAGGGGAGCAGACCCCCCACACATGGCTAGTGGGCCAAGTGATTTTATGGCTAATCATGCCTCACCCACAGACCAGTGGGCCAGACCAGGCCTAGCTCAGCCAGGCCGGGCCCAGTGGGTTGTGACAGACTAGACCCATAACCACTTTTCATCCAAGTTATGATTAAATGGGCGTATCTCATAAATCGAATGTATGTTTGATGAACCGTCTATTGAACCTGAACCATTAGGACGAGATATTCATTTTGAGATACACCATGAGTGATTTGGGGGATGTTGGATATTGTCCGGGTTGGATTGTACCAAAATCCAACTTGTCCCTCGGCACTAAAATGCATGTAACTCACAAACTGAGCTTATGATTGACGTGATTTCTACCGCATTAGAACACTCATGACATGGAGGACCATTGGGTAACTCCCTGTGTGGATCTAAATCATATATAACATGTGTGGATCAGCATCATCGTGACCCTCTGTGGATTAGCATCATTGTGACCCTGTGGGAATCAACATCATAGAGACCCTATGTGAATCATCATCATAGTGACCCTGTGAGGATCATCATCATATAGAACCTATATGGATTATCCTCATTGTGACCCTGTTTAGATCATCTTCATAGAGATCATGTGTTGATCAACATCACAGTGACACTATGTGGATCAGCATCCTAGTGACCTTATGTGGATCAGTAGTATGAGACTCGACGAGGGACAGACTTAGAGTGACTTGTCGTGGATCAATGACATACGAACCTTTGTGGATCGAAAACTGAACAACTTATTTTTGGTTCAGTTTTGGAAATTCATAAAAGAATAAAATGATATATCAAAAGACTAATCATATTTATTCTTAATCACTGATTTGTATACCTAGTTTGAGATGAGTCTTTTAATTTGTGCTTTGTGATTGAGATTATGGGTTGTGGTTCTTTCTTTATGGAATTATGAGGGACCTTTGGGGGTCTCAAGGTCCCTAATAGGTATTTTTATACACACTCATGTATGGGATACGACGGTACCTATTTGTGTCTTGTGTAGAGAACGAGCATCTTTCACTGAGTCTCGTGAAGCCAAGACATGACGATGTACGGTGGTGACCGGTTGATGTGGAGAGCCATAGTGAACATTTTTACCTAACCTCCAGGTAGGGTCCTTGGTGGACAACCTTTGGTTCCATTTTCTCTTTTTTTCTATATTTACAATTCATTGGGGCTTGTATTCTAGCCACTTTACATTAATACTTACTTTTACACTATGTGGTTGTTTTAGTTGTGGTTGCACTTTTCTTCCTTCTTTGTGTTTTACTTGTGCGTAGTGTGCACTATCTATGTCGGTATAGGTTTTGAGGAAATTCCTTCCCATTTTAGGGAAATTATATTCTAGTTATAGTTGTCAACTGCTGGCCTATGGAAGGATGGCTTTGGGTATTCACTGCACAAGCCCTGGGGGATGGTTCGCGACAAAGTGGTATCAAAGGAAATCAGTTATACCAGAATAACCAATAGTCAATGATTTCAATAGAGTAGTTGTGTAAAGTGTTTTGAGCATGGTTTTTAGTTTGGGGAGTCCATTTTTGGTTCGGTGGTGGATGTATCCATACACGAGGACCCTGAATTCTGATTTCCGACTAGGTACACATAAACACCACTTGATCGTGTTTTGAAAATTTTATTTTTGTTTCGATCTCTTTGATTCATCTGACTATGTATAAATTATTGAATTTGGGTCATCATTATTCTCTTTCAAGATGCCTCTACGTAGATAGCCAGCCAGAATTCCAAGGTGTGACCATGAGGATGGTCCACAGAGTAATGATGCTTCATTTCAAGGATGGTTTCCTGATATGGTACCTTTCTGTAGTGTTCTAGTGAAACCACTTCCCGTTGGTCAGTTGTTACTACCGGTGCTACCCATAGAGGACACATGTAGGCTTAGTTCCTTACAAGAGTTTCAGTGATAGATTCCCCGTTAGTTCTGAGGCGATCCCGTCTCAACAGTGGCTAAGTATTGGCTTGAGGTGGTGATTGAGCTTTCATATAGTTAGGTAACCATTAAATCAGATGGAATTCATGATAGTGTGCATTCTATGTGGCTTAGCGGGTTGATTTTAGGGTTTAGATTACCCCTATCTTAAAATATGATGACTTTTCCATTTATAGAGCTTGAGAACCTTCCTCATAGAATGGGTCTCTTTCCATAAAAAACCTAAGGGGTATGTGTTCCCAAGAGATTATACATCTTCGGTAGGATGAAAATTTGGTAGTAGAGTATTCATTGAGACGAACCGACCATTACAGGTACTCGATGAATATGGTAAGACCAGTGCATTAGGGATCAGACATCTGAGAGAGATGGGTTTAGGGACATCTGAGCTAGCTCTATTTCTCAGTGAATTCCTACTTATATTAGGGTGATAGAGAGAACCTTTGTGTTTGAATGTTCTTTGGCTGAGCAGATCCATCTATTAAATGTCAGTAGTGGCAAAGTTGAAAAACTGACATCTGTCTCAGAGACATTCTTGTGTAAAATGTTTCAGGAAGGGGAACTGATATGGACAATTGAATCTACAGGGCTGTATATGTGGAATTGAAGCTAGGAGAGTAGTAAAAGGTGGTATGCATTTCGGTATGTTACAACCACCACCCCTATGTGGTCCCCACCATGCTCAGGGAGTTGGACGATATGGAAAGAAACTAGTTGCTTGCGGTCAAGGATTGTGATCCAAGGTATCCATGAATTATTTGAGGTACGTTCTATTTCTACTAATAACTGTCTTAATTGATAGACATATGTACTAATCATTCTTTCTTGTCACAAATCCTGTTCAAGACCTAGAGTTTCTGGATAAACTATTGAATTTATCCATATGTCTGGAGATACCTATGAAAGGCGACTCGATAATCAAACTTATGGCGATGGTGTGACCAGACCCTTGATGTGAGAGTATCAGTTAGAACCTCTTGGTGGTAGAGTTGAGGCCTTACGATGTTAGTTTTGGTATGGAATAGTAATCCAAAGTTCATCCTCAGATTTACTATTTTAGAAAAAAAGGATGTGCTATGTCTGTAGTGTTGGAATTGGGTTTTCTAGGTTAGGAAAAAAAGAAACCCAGGTAGCATGGGATAAACACATTCATAGGAGGGAGCGACCGATCACCTTTGATTCTTCTAGCCTTACCCTCATGGCAGCTGGTGTTTGGAGTTTTCAGTTTCCAATAATAGTGGATTGGTGTGGGAAAATTCTTTCAAAAGATGTTTCTAGGATTACCTCCCCATAGAGAGAGGGACTCCTGCATTGGATTGAACCCAAGGAAAACACTAATATATTAAATTACATATCACATGGATCATGTGGAGCTTCAAAAAATGAGATTATAGTTGGTTGAATTGTCTATTGTCTACTTTGATCACAAGAGTCTCAGGTATATCTTCTAATAGAAGGACATAAACATGAGAAAACAGTGACAGATAGAGTTTCTCCAATACTATGAAATTAAGAAGGTCTACACTCATTGGAAGATAAATGAAGTAGCAGATGCACTCAGTTGGAGGTCTGGTATACATTTGCTGATTGAGACGACAGAGCAGCTAGCCACGTTGCAGTTATCATTCGTGGATAGTGATAGAGAAACATACCTCCATTCTATGATCATTAATTTTCGACTTCTTTAGAGAGATAGGGAGGCACAACTTGGGTATGTTGACTACGAGACCCAATATTCTCATATATCCTCAGGACGGGCTCTTGATAGATTTTATGTATTTGGGGAGCACTTCATCTTCTATAGAGGGCACAACCTGGTACCAGTGATTCTATGAGAGGAGGTGTTGATGGAGTTCCACACATCCCCTTTCGCAGTACATCCATGTGTAGAAAAAATGTACCATGTCATCTGGAGTCTGTACTGGTGGCCAAAGATGAAGAAAGCGGTGGCATAGTTCGTATCACGATGCCTCACTTGTGAACAAGTGAAGGAGGATCACCAGGTTCCTATTGGATTGGTTCATCCACTCAAGGTTCCAGAATGGAAGTGGGATGGTATATCCATAGACTTCATGAAAGGGATACCATGTACGTCTAGGGTCCACGATTCCATCCGGATGATCATTGAATAACTCACCAATTCAAGCCACTTCTGAAACATCTGAGAGTAGGGATCAATAAAGGTAATGAGACACATCTAAATATAGGATATTGTATGACTTCTCAAGGTACCATAAACAATCTTCTCAGATCATGATGATCATTTTCATTACAGTTGTGGAAGGGATTAGATGATGTGTTTCACGGTCATCTGCCCTTGAGCACCGCCTTTCATCCTCTGACCGATGGTCAGATGTAGTAGACCATACAAACACTCGTGGACATGATACATGCTTGATTTTATGATTTTGGATGAAGTTGGGAGGACCAGTTGTCATTGGTGGAGTTTTTTTAAAACAAATGTTATCACTCCACCATCAGCATGACACCGTTTGAGGCCTTGTACGGGTGACCGTGAAAATCACCTCTATGCTAGACAAACCCAGGGGATTCAACACTTATTGGTCCATAGTTGCTACAAGATACCACTGAGAAGGTGCATATAATCCCAGAGAGGATGTAGACTGCACAGAGCTGGAAGAAGTCTTATGGTGACAGGATACAGAGACCCTAAGTGATCGAGGAGGGAGACCATGTCTTCCTACGAGTCTGACCTTGACGAGGATTGCAGAGATTTGGCTAGGCCGAAACGCTATCTCTGAGTTTAATCTGACCATTAAAGATTCTCATAAGAGTTTTCTAGATGGAGTACTACTTATCTCTTCCCCCATAGATACACCGTGTGCATAATGTTTTTCATGTGTCGCAGCTAAAGAGGTACGTGCTTGATCCATCACACATTATCGACTAGGGAAAGCTAGACATTGACAATAGGGCGATGTTCATGGAGTTTTTTTATGGATATAGAGAATCGATATCAATGGGTCCTTATTGTTTGGTCGATTCCTCTGAAGTGAGTTATATGGTAGCATGGGAACCTCCAAGAGAGCACATGGGAGTGGGAGGCTCAGATACATGCTCAGTACCCCCATTTTTTTCCTATCATTGTTCTAGATTTCAGGGACATAAATCCCTAAGGTGGGGAGGATGAAAAGACATAGAATTTCCTTATAATTTTTTCAGTTATATGGGATTACTATGAGACTGAAAATTTACGACACATGAATCTGAGGCTTGGAGTTCCCTGAATGATCTTTTGAAAAAATGTAATAATTTAAATAGATGTCTTGAGAAATTTTCCCGATAATATTGAATAAATCTTAAACTGGTGACCGAATCATAAATCTAAGGGAACCGTTACATTTAGGGGGTCGTTTTTACTCTATACGAGACATCAGATTAGTCAGTACAGGTCTCTAGTGAGAAAACCAAAAAATGGACTAACCTTAAAGAAAATAATTAAATAAAATTAATTTATTTCTCAAATTTTTTTAACTCACGAATGGTGACTCAGATTAAAAATTTAAAACTATTACTAAACATGTGAGGGTATGCTTTATTTATATAGATCCTAAGATTGGTCAGAACAGGACTACATTGGATGTTAGTTTTTGTCCATAAATAAAATAATTGAAAAAAAATATTTTATTATTAAATTTTTTATCCCCTAAACAGAAAATGGGATTGGAAATCTGAGAGTATTATTGAGATCTTGAGGGAATTTTTCTCTTAGGAAGAGCCTAACCTTGACCGGAGAAGGACAAGGGTGATTGTTAATAATTTTTTGAACTTTTATAAAGGTACGTTCAGTAAAGTGTGGGCTGTGATTTCTATATTTTGAATCGGTGCTCGAATTAAGAATCTGAGGGCACCGCGGAATCTGCAGCACTGAGATTCGCTTAAGGAAAGCATACCTTTGACCAACAAGGGATGGATAAGAAAGTTAATTTCTTGGACATTAATAATAAAATAACTAAAGGTTATTTTATTTTTATTTTTGCAACCATTGGAAAAACAGTGGTGGGACTGTAGTGCAACGTCAAACCATTTAATGGCTGGACTCATATGTTGTGTTACCACATCGTTCGGAGAAATAATGGGTTGTGTAACCACACCATTGAGAGATTTAATAGGTTCATTAATTTAACTAATTAATGAACCTCAATACTTGTGCGATGTGTTAATCTCCACCATCCCCTATCTTTTATTTGAGATTGGTCTTGGGTTTTGGGGGACCTTTGAGAGGAAGCTCTATCGAAGCGTCATGGACATTCTACTTCATAGACAAACGTGATAAAGCAATGGTTGTTGGTGGAAATGATAGGAGATGATGAACGCCGACGAATACCTTAGGATGTGGAAACTCCTTACCCTTATACAACTCATTCCAAAAAACTCGATGTAGTGGTTATATGCTTGATTTCTTCCCTTTAACCCATTCTAAAATATTATATTGAACACAGAACAACTTTCCAATGGCTAGATCTGTGTTTTGTTCTTTAATGATGGAGGAAATTGTGGGGTATTATTTATGGGAGATTTTATGTTTAAAATATACATCTCATGTTGTAATTCTAACATAGAGGGTGTGGGCCAAACGAACAAGGCTCGGGCCCTCTGTCAAACTCGTTTGTGGTGGCATTTTTTGTGGACAACCGGATGATTTGGAAACAAGGTGGAACCAAGGGATGCTCGTCGCATGAACTATAATCAGAGGTACATAGGTGTAGATGAGAATAAAAGAAGTCCACTATATTCTGAGCAAATTTGTTGAAGGCAACCACCATCCACGAAGAAACGGCGGTGCCTGAAGGCGCCACGGGGACACGGGGCGAATGACCTTCATCATCCACGTTGAAGTGGAGCGGCGCACTGTGGCTTTGCACCATAGAGGAAGGAAGAGGAATTGAGCCATGTTGGAGTGCAGAATGATGGTCTCTGGGCCCCACATGTGAAAGGTCCAGTAGGACCAGCCGTGAGAGATGACGTCAACCGGCACCGTTGCCTTGAAGGTTTGAATTGATTCAGCTATTCAAGAGGGGACAGACCCCACGTGCTCAGCTAGCATGCCAAGATATTCTGAAGAACAGCAGGCCACACCAGTGGGCTAGTGGTCCAAAATAGGACCATCCAAATTTGGCCGAGCCCAGCCCCTTCGGGCTTGGTCGGACTGGACCTAGACCCTTTTTTAGACTAGTTACGCTTAAATGGGCGTATTTAATAAACCAAGCGTCTGTTTGATGAACCTTATACAGCACCGGAAACCTTAGGACGAGGAGGTACATTTGCAATACACCAAAAAAGATTCAAGGAATGTTGGTGTTTGGCCGGGATGGATTGTACCTAAATCCAACTGGTCTCTCCGCACTAAAATGCATGTAACTCACAGACCGGGCATCCGATTGACGCACCGTCTATCTCCTTGGAACCCTTACGACATAAAGGTCCTTTGGGTTACCACCTATATAGATCCATATCATATTGAACCTATGTGAATAAGAATCATAGGGACCCTATGAAGATCATCATCATAGTGACCCTGTGTCGATCAACATCATAGCGACCCTGTTTGGATCTGCATCATAGAGACCCTGTGTGGATCAACATCATAGAGACTGTGTGTGGATCAGCATAATAGTGACCCTATGTGGATCATAATCATAACCACCATTTTTGGATCAATTTCATAGCGATCTTATGTAAATCAGGACCATAGAGACCTTGTGTTTACCAACAACCAAACGACCCTATCTGAATTAGCTGTGCACCAACTGGCAAGGACTAGCGTTAGACCAGCCCGTAGTGGATCTGTAACATTTGAACCTGTGTGAATTCAAAACTGAACAAATCCTTTGTGGAGCGGTTTTAGAAGATCCTAAAATAATAAAATGATGTATTTGATGACTAATCATTTTTATTATAGATCTCTATGTTGTAAACCTGGTTTGAGTTGAGTCGTTTTATTTGTTCTTTTTTATTGAGATCACACTTTATATTTTTTCCTTTTTGGAATTCTAAGAGACCATTGGTCATAGGGGTACTACTAGTTATTATTATACTCACCACTACACGGGCTTCTCCAGTACCACATTTTGTCTTGTGTAAATGATGGGAAGCTTTGACTGAGTCTCAACGATCCAGGACTTGACAGTGTACGGAGTTGACCAGTTTATGTGGAGAGCCACAATGATGAGTTGTACCTAACCATTAGGTAGGATCCTTGGTGGACAACCTTAGGTGTTGTTTTCCCTTTTTTCTATATTTCCATTTTAGTTGGGATAGTATTCTGACCCCTTTACTTTAGTACTTAATATTACACTCTATGGTAGTTTTAGTTGCAGTTTCACTTTTCTTCGTCCATTGTCTATTACTTATGCGCAGTGTACGTTATATCTATGTGTATAGTTTTTGAGCCAAATCCTTTCCATTTTACGGAAATGCCTTTCTGGTGGAAGGCGGGCTTGATGTAGTAATGGAACGAGCTCTGGGGGATGGGTTGTGACATATATTTAATGTATAACAAGTATCAAGATAACATAATTTGTTTTTTAAAAAAAATTCCTTAAAATGTGTTATTTTTCCCTTGAATTCTCTCTTTATATATAGAAAAACTATTCATGTTATAATTACTATATAATATGTTTAAAATCTAATAAACGACAGATATAATTATGAAGATCTCTTTTACTTTTATTATGAAATATAAGAAAAATATATTTTACAATTGATTATCATGAATTAAAAAGTATTCAATAAGTAATATTTTTTATTAAATATTCTTTCTGCAAAGTGATGAATAATTATATTATATCCATTTTTGTTACAAGATATATATTTCCCAATATATTGATCAATATTTATTGTTTTTTAACCAAAAATACATTTTGGAATTAAATGTTTCAATTTTATAATATATAAACATTAGACAGTTAAATTGAAAACATATTTCAAAAATTCCTATAATAAATTATCTCAATATTATTTTTTAAAGAACAAAATTATTATTATGTCTTATTTAAATGTATCTTAATATTTACTTGAGGTATATACAAATTATTTGTAGGGTTACTTAATTTTTTGAGTCCTTATATATTACACATTATGTAATCATAATAACTAATGTCATCGATATGGAATGATTCAGTTCCTTACAAGTAGTGAATTGGGAATGAATCTATTACATGGTAGTTAAATGGGGTTTATTTATCATTTTTGTTTTATATTTTCCTATCATTAAATAATTATAATTATGAAGTGTATAATAAATTAAATTCATTATCGCATACATTCAAAAACATTGTCATCTTTGAATCAAATTAATATATTTGTCTTTTACAAGTAATCACTTTATTCATTTAGAGGTAAATATTAATTATTATATATATGAAATATATAATTTTAACACATATAAATATTACATGAACAATGTTTCATGTAATGGATTAAAATTATAAAAAATTGAAATCTCACTCAAAAGAATATATGATGTGATTGGAAGTCAACTGCAACACATTGAAACATATATGAAGTTCTAAATAAGTGACAAGTATAGAAACAATTTATGCAATACATTAATCTCTAATCAAATGTTATATACTATGTGAATATAATTTTCATTCCAAATATTTGGGAATATTTATAATAAATTGGAACATTGGAATTATAAAATAATTAACCACTAATTTCTATTAAAGTAAATTTTCCTTTATAAAATAAATATATTAATATTTATCTACTAAAATCCTAAAAAATATCCATAATAATGAAATTTCAAATAAATGTTTTATGTTATCAAAACCATAAAACTTATGAAAAATGAATTATTAATCAATTAAAACTTCATGTTCTTCCAATTTGTTAAATATTCATAAACATATTAAATTACTCATAAAATTTCATTAACTACATAAAAATCAAATCCACTAACACCTCATATAGAGTTTCTAATAATTTTAAATTATGATCATCCTTAAAATCATAAACCCATGATGGTATCCATATCTCTGAAGATAACTTTTCATGAAAACATCCAACGTTATAATTTTATCTAACACATTACTATGATATATAGTATAAGGAACCATCTATAACCATCCCACAATCATTAGTTTTAAGTTAATAATTTATTTTGTCGTGTTTTAGGATCATTATGATAATGATTTTTATTGAATTAGGACATCACCATTACATAAATAAATATTACATCATAAAGAGTAAACTTAAAATTTTATCCATTTTCACATAAAAACATTCAATACAATTGTTTTTTCTCTTCTAACCATATCCTGAAAATTTCCAAATTGACTTGATACGTTTCCCAAAGCATCCTTAAAAACTTATGAAAAACATTTTAAAATTTATGAAGAGAAAAAAAGGCTCTATAATAGATATATAAAAAAAGAAATATATTAGTATATATTTACTTACAAAATATTTTTTTTAAATTAAACTCTAATATTAAAATAAATTTTTTTGCATTAAATAAACATTTCTACACACAAAAATTGAAAATAAATTTCCTCAGAATCCATGAAGTAAATGTAAAAATCATAATTGTTCCTTTTTATTCTGAATAAAAAATGACAATGTATTATTATTTTTATATATTTTATCATTATGGTGTAGCATATACATTTCATTAAAGATGATATTATTTTAATCCCATTTGATAATGACATAATGAACATATTATTAATATATCATAGAAATATAATAAATTTTATAGAAATAGAAAATAGGACATAAGAATATGTGAAGTCTAACATCTAATAAAACAACACATGATGGATAGCATACTGTAGTGGTTTTGGTTTACTCACTAATCCCATATATAATTTATCATGACAAAAATTATTTTCCAAGTGTATTTATGGGATATTTGGGAACACCCATCATAACATACGGATGATAACTTGTTCCAGAATAAGTAAATAAATCATATAGAGTAACAATAAGAAATACTCTTGGAATGAAGAAGGGATGCATAATCATTCCTCATATAATAATAAAAAGTTATTTAATAGACAATGAATTTTAGAAATGATCATATGGAATATATTACCCTGTCATAACCAAACCCACCGACATCTAGACCATGACTACCCAATTCCCCACCCATAATTGTCCAGGTGCTGGGAACCATCACCTAGTAGGAATATCCTATACATGGGATGAATTACAATAATGTATATATATTCATGCACACATCCCCATGCACATAGTATGAAAAAAGGACAATTACTAAAAAAAATTCATGCATATATCTATGATCTCACAAACAGAGAACCATAGTAAATTATTAAAAATGAAAAACTTGAATAAAATGAGCCCAACCATAAACTATTGATAGTCCAACCTTCTCCAAAGGTGTGGCCTACTATAAAATGACATCACCAGAAAAACACATCAGTTATACAAGATCAAAATTTGATCCACCCACTCGCTATCCTCCTTAGACACTGTTGAATGGGACGCAGTCTACATAACACATAAAACGTGCTAGAGGAGCCTATAAAGGGGTGATTATATCAATACCCAGTAGGAAACCCAAAGAACACTTAACAAGAAGCATCAATAATAGTCATACAATGAACAATATATATAAATAAATAATGAATAAGAAAAACCTACATATACTCACGAATGACACCCCACCACCAGGCGGTCACAACCAACTTCCGTGCATATGTTTATTCTCTAAATAATTTT
Source organism: Viscum album (assembly GCA_963277665.1). Classification (NCBI taxonomy): domain Eukaryota; kingdom Viridiplantae; phylum Streptophyta; class Magnoliopsida; order Santalales; family Viscaceae; genus Viscum; species Viscum album. The sequence goes on from OY728128.1 coordinate 531,149,263, forward strand.
ATTTCTAGGAGAATCCACTCTAGGATCTATTCAATCACATGAGAAACACATCCAATAGTCCATGCTCATTGATACCCACCCATGAGTGTTCATTGGAATCAAAAGATCCTGGTACATAGATAGGGGTCCCACCCAGGACCACTGGGGTACACCAAAATCCTAGTATAAATCAATCTTCTTTGTAAGGGATCATATTCTAATGATACCATGAAGCTTATTGACATTTCATGCTAGGTGAAGGATCAAACCAGTTCCCAAGGAGGTCAAACTGGTTCCATACACCAAAATTAAGGTAAAAAGATGATAGTGGATCACACTGTAGTCTCATAGAGCGAACCCAAAAACTCTATATGAGACTCATATTTTAGTTGGGATCACAATCCTGGTATTTGGATCCAATTACACACTATACCATTCAGGGAAAAAGGGTCAAGGGAACACCCTTTACCACTACTGGTCTAGATTAAAGAAATGAAGATCTTCATAAACACAAAAATGGGGTACATGGAATGTAATATTGGAACATGGTGTGTCCATAAAACCCTCGGTATAACTATTTACCTCTTCCTCACAAGGAATTTAAATCACCAAATACATGAAGAATAGGGATTGTACAAAATATAATGAGAATCCTAACACCTTTCTTGTTTCGTCTTCCCGTTCCGGTGTCCCGCTAGCTATGCCCATGTACCAACCCTTGGACACATGTTGGATCCTATGTATGTAAAATGATACACATAGATCTGTTTAGTACATGTCAACCAAATTGTGATATTTAATTCTAGTGGAAAACCTTATACTACATCCAGGGATCCCACATGGCTTGTAATCCTAGATCACACCCAGTGTATGAAATAATTTTCATGATCTGGTAGTTCCACATTAAAATATTTTATGCACAATCTGGTTGTTACTTCCCTCACTGTAGATTATAGATCTAGGGTTATCTAACACTCCCGTCACCTCAGATCATAGATCTGGGCATTAAATCTTCTCCGGAAACACCCACTTGAACATTCTATAGACACCCTATTTAAATTGGAATGAATGGGTACCCAAAATATATTTTGATATACCATTTATCATCCAATGATTTCATTGAACAATGATCATACCCTTGATCATGAACCACACACACGATATTGACCCATTGCAATAATTATTGGTCACACAACCAAGAAATACTAGGTAATATTATAACCATGAGATAAAGAAACTTCCCTTGACGAATATACAAACAAGTGGGGGAGAAATATATAATTCATAAAATGTGAGTAATGTACCTCAACCTTCTTTCATTCAGCCTTGATCTTTTCCCAAATAAATAGACAAAATAAGTGGGAAAAAAATAAAACAAGCAAAAAAAATTCATCAATTTAGATCTATCATCATTGTAAAAATAATTTATTATTCATGGAATAGATCTTTATTCAGATAATATTATTGGATTATATGGAAATCACAAATCAACATATTATATAGATTTTGGATCGATCATTGATCAAGAATGATTAGGTGTATCCATCATTTTTTATATGCATAAAAATTGATTGGAAAACAATCCTTGATATTGGCCATATCTCGGGATATTTTCCATGAACTCCCTTGAGAAGGATTCAATGTCTCTAGGATATAGCGGTCACAAATGAGACACCTGCATAATTTTCTTTATAGAATAGGTCAGTCATTATGTTAATACAAATAAAACAAATCAATAAAATTATTTACTGTATTCGTTTTCATCAGCTATAAATTATTAAAAAAATCTTTTCCCCGTAAAGGTTTTGTCTCTCAAAGGATAAACCAGCATTCTAAACTCAATAGTATAATTTTTTCTAATTTTAGAACTCATTTGGAAAAAATTAAAATTATCATGAAAAATATGAAACCCCCAAACATTTTATGGTATGTTTAATTAAAATACATTATATTCATTTGATCGTGAAGGAACCGGGAATGCAGCAGAAGTCCCAAACTCGTAGAATTTTAAATAATTTCTACTGATAGTCGATGTGATCTTTTCGACGTTAGTGAACAACTTCCCGGTCAAGGCCAATGATCTAACGTGAAGGGTTTTAAGACCAAAAAAAAATTGTAAACTAACTTTTTTAAATATGAATTCGCACACAATGTTTTCTCGTCATTTGGGATCACTGCTCGAAGAATCGTAAGATGAATTTCAATAGATCGTCTCCACGTGATTCAAGAAATCGGTGGGAGTGCCATTTCTCATAATCTAGGTACTATCATGATTTATGATGCCTCCTTTAACACTCCAACTATTACTGCATCACTTTTCTAGCAATGCATGAGATAGAGCTCCATCCAAGATCCATGGATCTAGATCATCTCACTCTAGATCCTCGAAGAGAGGAGAGGAGTGATAAGGCCTAAAATACTGCTATGAAAAACCCCTCTTCTCTTATTTATAATGTTTAATTAAAATACCATGTATAGCCTCATCGGCCACGAATACTTAATGAACAATCAACAACATTTTATGAAAACTAATTTGAGTCTTGAAAATTATTACATCCAGTCTCTTGTAATATATTAAAAGGATACGTGATAATAAATGAGTCATTAACTCGAATCATCGTTCCCATAAATATTAAATGAATCATTAATAGTTTTAATATTAGTCAATTAATATTTTTCATGTCTTTACATAAAACTGGTAAAAACATTTAATAAATAAGGTCAATACTCATTATTCTAAAAAAAAATATGAATTTATTTACTGAATTAGTGATAATTTTTCCTTGGTCAAATCCTAGACCCCATTGGTGGGACCCACCATTTCCATAACTCATACTGAACTAGAAAGGGTAGATTCTTGAATACGCTGTTGTGTATGACCCTCTAGGACCTTATCTCAACAACATTTAATAGTATTCACAAACCAAGAGCGGGATATAGAAACCCATCATTGCCCATGAATAGATATGGATTGTATCAAAAGAGAAACCCAACCTATGAGCACGTACTGTGTAATATAATCTATTTTAATTAATATCTCATAAAGTAGGACACACTCACGTGTCATCAAACTTTTCTTTCTTTATTGTATTTTAATTTAACTTGATGGATTTGCCCTTGACTACCATTTCCGTGGTCTTATAATGGTACTTCCATCCTTATCAACATGGCTTGAGATATATTATTTCAATGACAGAGAAGTGAAAAATCCTTTTGTGACCATTCAACCAATCCCATACCACTAATGATGCACCGAACAATAACTAACTCACTATGACTTCATTGCCTTGGTTTTCATCATGCTTCAAAGTACACAATAAAATGACATACAGTTATAATGATCTAATGTCAGGAGAGCATTACACATGATCATATATATGAGGAACCAATGAAAATAGAAACATGTGGTGTTCTTACTGTCGTGTCAATTCTCATGATATCACTACTAGAGATCACCAAGTGCAGAATTCATGAGAAGAAGTCTCAATGCTTATGAGACCCTAGCACCTGATAGACCAATATCTATGGTGTCTAATCAGTAAGATGTATCTCGACATTAGAAAAAATATTTTTGATTAATGTCAAAGTATCTGGAGGTTCACATTACAGCTTGGGATCTTCTATGACATTTCTATATGAAAATTAATCTATGGACATTACCATTTGAATAGTGGATGCAAAAAAGTCTACACTATAATGGTAAGATGAAATCTTGTAGAACTAACTATATTAATGATATCATTTATAGAAACACTGAATATTTGGGTCTAGGGAATGCACTATTTAAACACTCCAACTTATACTAGAGCCAACTTCCTATCCAAACTTGTATTCTAATCACATGATGAACATCTATTTTTTTCTATGTAATGGATTTAGCTAATTTCCATACACTACTTACTTGTATGAAATAATATTCACATTGAATAATAGATCACCGACCCCTATGAATATAAAAAAGATTACATTGGTTTTATACTTACTATGCAATATGTGCCTCTGGGACAAAATATCTTCCACATGCTCTTGTGGAACTAGTTCCAATGCCAAATATTTGTGCATGTTGAACATTGACTAAACACAAGTCAATATGGCTCCCACTATCTCTAACAGAAATTTGGACCCTCTTATATAATTTAGTATATCACTTGAATATAACTTTTCTATCATAGGGATTTATGTAAAATCCAATGTTTTCATTAGGATTATTACACTAGATGCACAATGTGTTTGTCTTTATGCATGTTTTTATGTCCTAACAAACTCTTTACATCCAAACACAAGTCCTTAAAACCTAATGTATTTACATCATACTATGAATTTTATTTTATCCATTTTCCATTATTATTAGAATATGTTTGTGGGGTATCGCTGTTATTTTCAAATCATTTCATGAAATATAATTGATATTTCTGTAAGTTTTAATGTTAATATTACTTACATCATAATTTTGAGGTATAAAATATGTGTTTATGAATTTCTATACGATAGATTTTTGATGATCAATGTTGATAGGTTAGACTTCATCATTAGTCCTACTCATTAACATCAATGTCATTATGTTGACAAGGTAATGTGAATTTAGGATTTACTCTATTCTAGATTATCAAGATTGATGAATGCTTGGTTGAGATATTCTTCGGTATACCAACACGAAGAAACTCATATCAGTGTTCCAGGCATATACTTCACTTTATTATTCCTTAATTAATTAAATGAATCTTATAATGTATATATACCACTACATTATACTTTGAATATATCATGATATCTTGTTGAACTATTTCCAAAATCACTGTGACATAACACTATTTCTAAAGGATCCTTTGTCCAAACTATATACATTGATAATAGCAAAATTATTTAGATGAGAAAGCCTAAATAATATATTTGTTATATTCCTAACATCCACTTTTAGTATTACAGGACAAAGAATTATCTTGTCACAACTGGGTATAAGTATTACATTTATATTCATCGCTAATTGCCTATGATTCATGTATTACTGAACTAGTGATAGAGTTCTCCAAACTCAACATTCCTTCTAGAACTAGAAAGAATGTCTCTATGCATCCAAGGACACATGAGATTAATTTTTGTGGTTATACTTAATAATAGTTCCACATGAATCTTTCACTTTGAAATTAATGAAGTTATGTACATCGCACCGTAGTCCTAGGCATCACCCATTCATAGCCTCTTGGAGAATACACCTAACTTGTTGTAATGTTTCTATTCATATTTGGTAATAATATTTAAATACACATATTTAAAAAGCATATAGTACTAAATAATGATGTAGTAAAATTAAATATTACATTGATGAATATTCCTGATGTAGAAGCGACAATGTGTTTTCTAATCAGTTTATTGTTTTTAAACATTGAATGCATTATTTTATAATACGAAATAAATATAAACCTTTTTAATACCTCATTAATTGAAAGATCTTGTGAATATTGCTTTGGAATTACTGGCCTTTTGGAATTTTATAATTTTCTTTAAAATTAATCGCCATATTAATTAAATGTGAAATCATCTTTGATATTCATATTATATTGAAGAACCTTACCTAAATTGGTAATGAAGTGTTTACTTAATACTATTTCGTTTTATAACATAAAAAGAGACTTGAGTGAAGTGGTGAAAATGATATGACAAAGGTATCCGTTTAAAGATAATGATCGATCTTTCAATTTACACATGTCGGTGTAACATTTCGTTATTCATATCATTGCTTTTCATTCTCCTTGAAAACATCTAGGAGATGCGACTTCATGTTTATACTATCCATGACCAAGTGTAGAGACTGAAAATGACACCAGATGATGATGAAAGAATAATGATATAACTGTCGTATGCATTGTAAACTAGTCTCTTATAATCATTATCACCCTCTCTTCTTGATGTAGTTTAATAGTGCTAGGAAAACTGGAAATTTATGTTTCCTATATCATAGTACAGTTCACACACATATTAACCATTCATGGATTCATTTTTCTGTGTGAGGATTTACAATTTCCAATATAACATCACAGTTTTTGAACATGAGTTATAACATTCCATTTTTCAACAAAAATGAATTTTTGCAGATGAGTTCCTTTATCAGGATTATCAGTTTAGAAATTTTGATTAATTAATTTAACCATTTAATGTCTCCTACTATTTCATCAGATTCTACGAACCCTCAATGCTAGAATATGAATATTCTGTCATAGGACTACTCTGTCAAAGATCTTGAAACCACCCCTCATAGTCTATAGGCTATGGAAGCAACAATACTTGGACAGTTCATGGTGGTATTTTGGCTGGCCGACTGCTTTATCATGCCGTTCCTTGATCTGTTGAGTGATTCCCCTAATTTTAAAATCAGAACTTGATTTACTCAACACTTGCCTCTAAAATTACTAAATGCTAGATATGGGTATTTCTATGCTACAATTTGGGCGTTGACAACCCATTATTCTGGTAAGGGCTTCTAAGTAGTAAGAGTCACCCTCATATATGGCTTTAATGTCACATTAAACACCCCATTTTGTCCAAATGTGAATGACAAAAGGATGTTATGTCATAAAATATTTTTGAGGGTTTTATTATTTTTAATGTGATGATGGAAATCATTTTGAATTTTTTTAAGCACGTACTTTGTGATCACACTCACAACTGACTGTGCATGAAATAGAAAAATATATCACATCACATGTTAATTGTATCTTTCATGATTGTTTAATATTATTTTATGTGATCATGCTCTCACTACACATTTAAAAAATAATAGAACATGAATAAATGAAATGAAGAACTTGATCATGAACCGGTACTATTGGAAGACCCATAGAGTGAATATCAAACCAACCAAAACCCTAGGGGTATGTACCTTTAGTCATGTGTATTGCAACTTTAATAACAATGTATACTCTTCCAATGCATACAACTCTTTTCTTGAAAGTCGTCGTCACTTGGTGCTAAGTGTGTCATGCCTCATCTCGTCATTATACAACAATACTCACACTCATGCAAGGTGGTCTCAGGGTATTAAATACAACACTGAGAATGGGAACGTAGACACTTCTACATATAATGACACATGAGACAACACACATATTGTCCATAGTTTAATTAAACTAATTATTATCAACTAGTATGGAATAATTAAATAAGAAATAATCATACATAGACCAGCATTGGCTAGTCTATGGATCATGATTAGTCATATATGTATTAAACTCGTGTATATTAAATAAATGAAAAATAAAAATTAAATAAGCATAAAATAAATTCTAAGGGCATTATTAAATGAATTAAAATTTCCCTCTAATTTTAAATTAAAAAATGTCATTGTTCTACAATAATTAATTAATTTAATTTTCAAACTAAAAATTAAATTAAATATATAATATAATTAGTCTAAAAATTAAATTTATTACACTTTATCAAAATATTAATAACATAAAATTAATTTTAAATTAATTAAATTATCAACTGTAATTAAATTAATTATTTTAATTAATTTTTGATTAAATTAAATCAACCGGGCCCATATAACTCTATGAAGGGCCTGTGCGGGTCAAAGGGAACTTGAGAATTCCCTATCAGGGTGGTACTAACCCTGTGCAGGGGAATTATTGGATGGGAATGTCCTCCTAAGCCCGTTCCAAGCTGGGCAGACTAGCCCGGGCCTGTTTTGGGGCAATCCCAGTAAATACAGACCCAAAAAAACTCAAAGAAGGCTACCTCATGGTGGTGTGTGACACGCTGCAGGTTCTAGTGGAGCAGCGAGTGCTGTAGGGAGATGAGAGGTCATTAGAGGGTGCCTGTGGGGAACAGTTGTCTAGAGAAGACACATGAGGAGGTGATCAGGTGGAGGGAGATAGCCCTGTGGGGCTGTCCATGATCAAGGATGGGAAATACGGAGGTCCATCCAATATGGTGATGAAGTTGGAGATCAGGGAAGCATCTGAAGCACCGTCTTGAGGTGGTCACCTGTGCTAGAGGATGATAGAGCACGCAGAGGGTCTCTAGGATTGTGTGTTGTGGGGATACTCTAGTGCGCATGGTACGGGAGATCACCGGGAGTATGTCGTCGTTGTCGAAGGCCTTTTCGGATTGGGGTAGGGAGCCTGTAGGCCAGGTCCACGATGGAGGAGCGCCTGGGTGTGGTAGCCTATTCCTGCTTGTTCGCCAATCTAGTGGTGCAGGGTGCCGCCTAGGAGAAGAGCTAGCCTGGACGACTCATGACATGTGGTCTAGCGTCTGGGGCGGTGCACGACTACTGTATAAAAAAGAATGGGGGAAGTTGAGGGGAAGCATGGGGCTACTGGCCGATGCGGGTGCTGGGCAGAAGGAGTCAGCCTTCGATTGTAAGGGGAGAGGTGGCCATAGTGGGCACTGACATGGTGTGTTGGAGTGAAACTGCTACAACGTGTGTCACCTGAGTTGCAGGTCAGTGGACCTGGTGGGGCACCATTTCGGGAAGAGGGATATGATCCAGGGGGTCTCCCCCTCCCCCAAAACCATAATTTTATATTATGACCTGCAAATGAATGCGCCCAATTTTTTAAAAATTATTCCTTGACTTGCTTTGCATGTCTTTGTCATTTTTTATGTATGTCCACCCAGACATCCAAAGTATTCCTTTACAAAATTTTCCATATCATATTTAGGATTTGGAATATAATAAATATATTATAATTATAATTTTAAAATTATTATAATAAAATATTCTAATAATTATATTATTATTATAATAATAAGAATTAACAATCCTCACTAGATTTAATTCAAACATAAAAATTCAAATGGTGGCAGAATGGTCACCCATTATTATATTAATGCACAGTATCTGGAATTGGGACCGTAACGATACCATATTCATTACATTATGTGAATTCAATTTTTTATTTGACTTAAAAATGTCATGCGTCCCTAGGATAGCACTTGAAGGAATGAAGTGTGCTGAAGAATCCCCAAATAAGTTGGATTTTAATATTTTTCCATTTATGGTCGATGTGAACTTGTAGCCATTGGTGAACAGCTACCTGGTCAAGGCTGTGGATCTTGAAGAAATGGTTTTAAGAAATGAAATAAACTGTAATGTAACTGGTTTAAATCTGAAGCCATGCATGATGTCTGCTCATTGTTGGCGATCGTTGTATGAAGAATCTGAACTCAAATTCTTTAATAATGTCCACACACGCATCATAAAATATATGGGAGCGTCATTCGTCATAATCCAGGTGCTAGGGCAGAATTCCAATGATGTCTTCGATGCTCCAACGATCACTACATCTCATCGCTAGCGATGCATGAGAGAGACCTCCTTCCGAGGTCCTTGGATCAAACACATATCTCTTTAGATCTTTGGAGAGAGGAGAGGAGAGATATTCCCCACCAATAGTGATTGGAAAAATTCACACCTCTACTATTTATAGTGTATAATTAAAACACCCAGTATAGCCTCACCGACCCCAAATATGTAACACACTATCAACGACATTTTATGACTACTAACTTGAGTAATGAATTTTTTTATTATCACTCTATTTTAATATATTAAAATTTTAGGTTATAATAAATGATTCATTACCTCAACTCATCATTACTATAAATATTAATTGAACCTTCAATATATTTAATAATCGTTAATTAATATTTTTCATCTATTTACTTAAAACATGTAAATACAATTAATAAACAAATTCAATACTCATTATTCTAAACTCTAATAATATAAATTTATTTATTGAATTGGTGATCATTTTTCTGGAAAAAATCCCGGACCCCAATGGTGGGGCCCACCATGTCTAAAACTCGTATTCATCTAAAAGGGAAATTCATGAATATGCTATTTCATGTGACCCTTTGGGCCCTTATCTTGATAGAAGTGAATACTATTCTCCAACAGTGAGAGGGATCTGGCAACCCCTCATGTCCCCTAAGGAGATAAGGATTTTCAAAGCAGCATTAACCATCCTACGAACACACACAGTGTAATATAATCTCTTTTCCTATAATATCTCATAAAGCAGGACACACTCACGCGTCATCTCCCTTTTCATGTTTTATTGTTTATTGATTTAACTGGATGTATTCACCCTTGACTTCCATGGCCATGGTCTTATAAAGGTACAACCATCCATATCAACATGTCCTGAGATATATTATATCAATGACCCAAAAGTGAAAAATTCTTTTTTAATCATTCAACCAATGCACTACCACCAATGATGCTCCCAACACAAACTGCCTCACCACAAATTCATTTCCATGGTTTTCTTCTTGCATCACTGTACGCAATAAAATGAAATAAATTGGTAATGATCTCAAATCAGGAGAACATTTCACATTATAGTAGATAGTAACATCCGATGACACCCGAATCATGTGGGGTTTCAATTAGCAGGTCGGCCCTCATTATCTCACTAGTAGAGATCACCAAGTGTGAAATTATTGAGAAGACGTCTCAATTCTTATTACCCCCCCTACACCTAATGTAAAAACATATACTATGTCCAATAAGTATGATTTATCTAGACCATAGAACATATATTTAAGATTTATGCCATAGTATCAAGAGGATCTCATTATAGACTGGGATCTGTTATAACCTTTAGATATGACAATTAATCTATTGAAATTACCATATAAAAATTGGACGCAGAAAAGTATACACTATAATGGTAAGATGAAATCACGTATAACTCCCTGTATTAACAATATGGGAATCACACTCATTGAATAATAGGATCTAGGTACCCACTATTTCAACATAGGGCCTATATTTTATAAAGCACTTATTTTATTTGAAATAGAACATGGTTATCTAGATTATATTCATTACATATCCATTAAAGGTAAATTTTCCACATCTATGGTTTCAATTTCAAAAAACAGACATATACGTTTGTGATCAGGGAGATATTTGGAACCTGAAAGAATCAACTAAATTTTCTATGAATAGTAACTTTCCCTTATGAATAGTAACTTACACTTATGAATAGAAATATGAACCTTACAAATGGTAACCTTACCCACAAAATTATAAATAAATTTTGGCACTCTAAAAATTAGGATTAATATTTTATGTGTTGGTATTTTTTTATTAAATAATGATTTTTATTAAAAATTATATCTATCATATTTAGAAATTTATTTATGAAAAACCAATTTAATATTTGGATTCTACATGTTTAAAAAGAGTTGGTGTGATATTTTGGGATTTTTTTGAAATACAGGAATTCTTGGTGAATTGTTAAATACATTAATTTACAATATAATAACATTATAACATAATTTCACTATTCCTTGAATCGTGAGAGATGTAAGAACCCAAATCTCAAACTCACATTAACTTATTACTATTATGGGTCATTGAATCCTCACTATTTCTTGTCTAGGGTAGAAATAATAAATTAATGAATCTAATATTAAGAAAACCATGCTTCCCTCCACCATATAAACTACCCATCACCCCCTCTTCTTCCCACGCGACTAAAGCTTCATGCCTTCTCTAAATTGTTCTAAAATTTATCAATAAGCACTACCCCCACATCCATGACCTGCAGGTCTCACAAAAAGTCAAAAAATGGACATAATGCAAATCTCAAGGTGGGGTACTCAAGGTGTGAACCTCTCTTCCCCTCTCTTTCAAATTCTTTTACAAGTTACATTATTTTTTCACTCTCTCCTCACCTCCCCACATCCAAATGCTATGAAAATTAAATTCTGTTACATGGAATGGATGTTTAGTATTCTATTGGAATATTTCATCATCATCCCTCTTTTCCCCTTCCACTCACACTAAAAATAAAAATACTATCTAAGATGTTATAACTTATCACATTCTAGGACGACGAGTTTTCAATTTCTTTTATTATATTCAAGACTAGTCATGCAACCTTTTTAATGAAAGAAACTGATAATAATCTATGTATTTTAACTTATTCATTTTTCAACAATCCTTATACAATCATGATGTAAAATAATAATACAAAACAAGTTCATTATTCACAAAACTGCCAAGTTAATCCAAGCGTTTGTAATAAAATTTTAACTAATGAGTCATCCTTATGGTATATAACCCGAAATCATTAAAAAAAATTTATTTATCTTTATTTTCACTAATTATATATATTAAAAATTATGGATGATGGACCAAATTTCAAACGAACTTCCATTCAGGAATATAAGTAAACCAGTCATTAAAACCAAGGAAGTAAATGCTTTCAAAACAATGAATTTAAACCTCTTAAGCCAATAAAAAGGCTATTAATAAACCAAACATGGTTATAATAAATATATTACATGTATAGGAGGTTCTAGAGTTTCTGTTTAATGAAGAAAATTTTTATTATTCAGGTCATTAAGATCAATCAATAACACCTTCATGAATAGGGTAAGGGATATCTTAAATCAATTTCCTTTCATGAGTTAAACATATTTGTCAGTGGTTATGTTTTTCAATGGATATGTGTGAATAGACACTCATTGATTTATAATCTCTATAAAATTTTATTTTTTGGGTTTATAGTTTCACACATAATTATGTCATTGATTCATCCTCACTCTATTGATATGATCACTGTATTGGTTCGTCGTCTCACTTCTATTTTTGTGATATTTTCATTGTTCACCACTTATTTCATGTATGTGGTGTATGTGTGATTTCATTTGATATATAATATCATGATTACCTTTATATTTGTGTTATTCAATGATTCATTTGATGATTATTAATTTCACATCACACGATATGATGGATTACAATGTGGTAAATGGATTTGTCTCAATTTCCATTTCATTGTGACTTACATTGTATTGTGCACCTACCAATTATTATGTGGTTTACCTATATCCCATTTGATATCACTTTTCATGTGAAATAATATTTCAATTTTATATCCATATTCTGGTTTTATGGATATTATTATTGTCTTAAGTTGTAAACCCTTTTACATACAGTGTTTACTTGGAATGTTTTTTACCAATGGGAATATTGATGAATCTGTATCCTATAATCTATACTGACATTGAGAAGACATAATTTAGTTGTATTAAATCCACTTATAAAGAATTATTTGGACAGTAAATGATGGTATATGTATGCTATTGTTTGTTGATGCATCGACAGGTCTCGTGAGACAAATCTGTAGTTGAAAAACATTTCGAGTTTGTTACTAAATCAGAATCAAACGATTATCTACCTATAGACATAAACAGTTTTGATGGTATAGTGGTTTCTTGTTCTAGATTCATGATTTATAATTAATAATAATTCACTTTATTCCTTTTTATTTATTACTATTAATGAGGTTTTCACTCTGACAATATCTATGGATGCATTTTCATTCACATTTTACTAATGGCGTGTGTGTTTTATTAATTCACCATGAAATATTGACTATTCCAATTTGATTATGATTCAATTAATTTTTATTCATGATTATTCTATTTTTATCCCTTTCTATGAATTTGAGCTCACCCATTTCATTTTTTCACCTTCAACAGGTTTTGAATAGGAGACCATTTATTGAGTTCTCGTGGTTGTAATTTATTAGTTTTTGTTATGTATTTTCTATTGTTACCTTTCCCAATGTAATATGAGTTGAATTTATTTATCGGGTTTCTTCATGGATACTCAATTGATCATTCCTTTTGTATTTCAATCCTTGTAATCATTCCAATGTAATATGTAATGCACAGGCTCTAGGATTTTGGGGTTGGGGCACGACAGTTGGAATGAGAGGAAGTTTAGTAGAAAACATGGAAACCGGATTTGAAAATATAGATTAGTGAAAAAATCCCTAAGAGAGTATTTGAGGATAAACATACAATAGCATCCTAAAATTTTGTTGAAAAATATATTATGTGGATCTTTCTAGAAAATGCATCCCTTTCGGGATACAAACAAGTAGAGGTGGCTCTAGTACAGATATACATAGGAGTGAAAACTATGACAATGATTTTTAGGATTGACCTGGGGTATCCTGGTGCATGACAAAGGGCCTTACTGTACTCCTGGTTTGACATTCCTGGAGGATATTTTTAGGATAATTCAAATTTTATTTACTATCCATTATGACAGGATTGAATGTAAATTTTTTGAAATAGAAAAAATGTTAATTACATTTTTAATGCATTGAGTTTCAATTTATTCTATGTATTATTCTAGTTGAGATTATAAATTTGGATTCAAAACCTAATCTAGAATATGACATTATTTAGAAATGCTACCTTATGGAAGAAGGGGAATCAAAACTCTAGGAAAATGTAGGCATTTTCCCGCTGAACAAGTCAACATAGTCAATGTTGTAGCTGATCAGTTCCGGACCATTCTAGGAAAACATGCTTAGGATATGATGAATAACCATGCTACACCTATGCGGGATTGTTTCATGCTTCAGAATCCCCAATATTTTTGTGGGACTACTAATCTTGTGGTAGCTAAGTAGTGGATCATGTCCCTTGAAAAGATATTTATGGCATTAAGATGCATTTAAAATGAAAAAGGTAGTGTTGGATGTATAATTTCTATAGTGTGATTCTAATCAATGGTGGCCCTAGATCCAGAATACCATGGAGGAAGAATTAATAGATGATATATAATTGATGAATTTTCAAGAAATTCTTTTCAACAAATATTTCCCTAATGAGCAACAAACTGGAATGAAGAGGAAATTACTTATCTTAATGCAAAGAAAAGAATACACTATTGTAGAGTGTGAGTATACCATCACAAAACTAGCCACATATGACATATATTATGTACATGACTCTGAAGAAAATATTAAATATTTCATTAAAGGTCGTAATACAATTCTCTAAAGAGAACTATCTTCTCTGTAATTTTCATCATACAATCAAATTTTATTATGTCCCATAAAAATAGAGAAAAAATTTTCTAGGTCCAATTTTTTCAAGGGAAACCTACATAAGAAGCTGTATTCTAATAACCATAGAAAAGTTGAAGAAATAATGAAGAGAAATTAAATGATAAAATTTATATTATGGGAGAACTGTGGACAAAATCATCTTGGGAAATTCTTTAAAGGAATCAGTGTTTTATATATGTGTGGAGAAAAGGGTCATTGATCTAGTGACTACAGGGGGACAAGACAAGTCAATGATGTCTAATGATACAAGTGTAGAGACATGGGATCTTATGAAAATGACTGTCCTAAGCACCATTAAAACTTTCCTTAGAAAATTCCACTAGAGAAAGGGAAGGATTATGTGATTACAACTATGAAGTTTGATGTTCCTAATGATGTTTTAGAAGTCACATTAATTGTTTCATTAATCGTAGCCAATGATTTAATTGATTCTTGATCGTAACATTTGTTTATATCGTTCAATTTTTCCAAGAAAATTAGACATGTCCAATTTAATTTAATAAAGGAGTTGTCAGTTAAAACTAATAGGGGCCATATAATTGCAAACCATACGTGTCAATCAGTCCCCCTCATGAAACATTATCATGATTTAGTTTGTATACATATCATCATACCAGTTATTTACAAAGATATAATTATTCTTATGAATTGGATTTCAAATTATGATGTGAAGATCTATTACAAGAAGAAGGAATTTACAATTTTTTAGAATGGTGATGAATTCCATATCATTAGAGTAGAAACCTCACCATCTGATTATTATATAGATCCACCCCCAATAGCTCGATTGAGTTCCATTCTTGGGGAGGAGGAGAAAAAAATATCTATGGGTGAGGAAAAAAATCTTGAAATTGTAGACGTACCTTTTGTGAAAGAATACATTGATGTATTTCTGGAGGATTTACTTTGACATCCTTTAGAGCATGACGTTGATTTCACTATTGATTTAATTCTTGATGTAGGATCTATATCAAAAAACCCCTATAGAATGGCCACTATGGAATTAGGTGAGCTGAAGAAACAACTAAAGAAATTTACTTTCAATGGATTTATATGACTTAGTGTTTCTTCAGGGGGATCCCCTGTCCTCATTTTAGAGAAAAAAGATGGATCCGTGAGGCAATTCATTGATTATATGTAAATTAATTATATTAAAATAAATAATAAGTATCATCTACCATTCATTGATGAATTATTCGACCAACATCATGGAGTCCAGTATTTTTTAAATGTTGAACTTCGATCTAGATATCATCTGCTGTGTGTGAGGAATGAAGATATTCTGAAGACAATATTTTGTACTAGGTAGGGAAATTATGATTTTATAGTATTTACTTTTGGACAGACTAATAAACCCTCTATATTAATTGATCTAATGAATAGTGTTTTCATAAAATATCTTGATGACATAGTTGTGGTATTTATTGATGATATCCTGGTATTATCCAAAATCTATGAATACCATGAGAATCACTTGAAGATTATTCTGAAAACTCTTAGAAGAAATGAAATATATGGGATGTTTCGCAAGTGTGAATTCTGGATTTAATCAGTTCCTTTTCATGGCCATTTTGTCTCTAAGGATTGAAGAATAGTTGGTCCTATGAAGACAAAGGCAATCCATGAATGACCCATTCCAACGAACAAAACCAAGGTACATAGTTTTATTGGCTGATTAGGTTACAATCTACGATTTGTTCATAATTTAGCCCAACATGATAACCCAATAAGCAAGCTCATACTTAAAAGGGTTATGTTTTTAAGGATGAAATAATGTATAGAATGTGTTGAATAATTGAAAATAATATTTTTCAATGATCCGATTTTTACTGTTCTATCTGGAAATGATGGATTTCTGATATACAGTTATGTATCATAAAATGGACTGGGTTGCACCTTTCTGAAAAATGATAATGTTATTACTTATTCATCACAATCATTAATGAATCAAGAGTATAATTATCCAAATTATGATCTTGAGTTTGCAGCTATAGTCTTTACACTAGAAATATGGAGACATTATCTCTATGGTGAAAAATGTGAGATATATATTGATCAAAATAGTTTCAAATATATTTTTACATAGAAATAACTGAACATGTGGCAATGGATATGGATTGTGTTACTCAAGGATTATTATTTTTCAATACACTACAACCCACGAAAGGAAAATATGGTGGGAGATGCATTATGATGGAAATATCAAAAACTTTAAACCCTAACAAGAATTATGAGGGATCTTATATTTATAGATCTACTAATGACTGATATGGGAATTGTTATGTAAGGGGAAAGATCATTCTAATTATAAATGATTGACAAACCATCCTTTCTAGAGAAGATAAAAAAGCACTCAATCTGGGGATGAGAACCTTAAAAATATAATTAATACTGTTGAGGATATAAGATTTGCATACTTTGTTCTTGAGAATTTAGTTTTGAAACATGGAAAGAGGTTATCTATTCCGTCAATACATAAGGAAAAAAAGAAACTATTAGATGATTCTCATAGCTCAAATTTCTCTATACACACTAGAAGCATAATGATGTATACAGATATGATGGAATATTTTTCTTGTGATAACATGAAGTGAGAAATTGATGACTATGTACCATGGTGTCATGTTTTTCAATAATTGAAGGTTGAGAGACATCATCCTAGTGGGGTAATGAAACCTATAAAAATTATTATATGGAAGTGGGATGAAATTATGATAGATTCTGTCACAGTACTATTGAGGATAAATAGAAGGAACAATGCAATATTGGTAATTATTGACCATCCCACAAAATCAACACATTTCTTTTCTATAAGAGAGGAGTTAACAATTGATCCCCTGAGAAGACTCTATATTGATGACGTTGTATGACATAATTATGCATCTATATCATCTATGTCTGATTGAGATCCCTGATTTACATAAAAAATCAAGAAAATACTGTAGAACGATTTGGATTCTGATCTTTAAATGAGTAATTCAAATCAACGCAAAACCGATGGACAATTTTAAAAGACTATTAAAACACTAAAAGACTTGTTGATATCATGCTCTATTGAGTTCCATGGTATTTGTGATCAATAATTTCCTTACGTAGAATTTTTATACCATAATAGTTTCCATTATAGAATACAAATGGTGTCATTTTAAGCGTTATATGGTAAGAGGTGTCTAACTCTTTCTTGTTTGGATGAGGTTGGTGATACAAAAACTTATTGGCCTAGAACATATTGAAGAGAAAACTTTGATGGTAAATAAAATTCAGGCCAATATTAATGTAGTCTAAAGTAATAAATAGTGTTATGCTAAAAACCATAGAATTTATTTTGAATATCAAGTAGGAGATCATTTATTTCTAAATGTATATTCCTGTTAGGGTGTCTTATGGTTCAGTAATAAAGGGAAACTGAACCCTAGGTACATCAGACCATTATAAGTTCTAGAATGAATCAGAACTCTGGATTACCTTTTAGAAATTACACCAAGCCTCTCCAAAGTTAATAATGTGTTCCATGTGTCATTGTTAAATAATTACATTCCAGGCCCAAAACATTACTCACCTATGAAAGAATAGAGAAGCAACATGATTTTTCATAATGTGAAGATCCTATTGATATTTTTTACACAATGGAGCATGGATTTAGAAATCAAACAACTAGACCAGTAATGGTTCTTTGGAGAAACCATAAAATGGGGAAACAATAAAATGGAGGAAGAAATGTGGGAACCTGACGAAGTTATAAAGAATAACCACCAACATTTTTTATGGATCAATATACATGAAACATTTTGTGGATGAAATTTATGAAGGAGGGAATAATATAACACCATAAACATTTTATGGTATATTTCACTTAAAAACATTCTATTAATTAGATAGTATATATTTCAAAAAGAACTAAGTCTAATTGAAAAAACTCTTAGTTATTTACGATATATTCATAACCTATCCATTAAATTTAAATTTTCCACATCTGTGGTTGGAATTTTCAAAAAGGGTCATACATGGTTGCGATCAGGGTGATATTTAAAGTCTGATAGAATAAAAATGATTTTTAATTAATAGATAATTGCACTTATGAATAGTATCATACACTTGTGAGTACTAAAATACCCTTAGGAATAGTAATACGACCCTAATGACTTGTAACCTTACTCACGAAATTATAAATAAAATTAGGCACCTTAAAAGAAATGTTCAATATTATAGGTGTTGGTAATTTTTGATTAAAAATTAAATTTATCATATTAAAAAAACTATTTTAAAAATATGGAGTTCAGTTTTGGATTCTAATCACTGAAAAAGGGAGATGGTGAATTTTTGGGAATTTTTGAAAATAATCGAATTTTGAGTGAACAGTAAAATATAATAATTAACCGTAAAAATAAATTATAATTTAAATTCACTATTCCTAGAATCGTGAGGGATGTAAGAACAAAATCTAGAACTCACATACACTGATTACTATTCTAGGTCATGTAATACTCACTATTTTCCATCTTGTGGAGGATAATAAATTGATGAATATAATATTTAGAAATCCCTCTTCCCCTCCACAATATAAACTACCCTCACCCCCTCTTCCTCCTACACCAGTCTAACCTGTAGAATTACCTAAATTCTACTCATATATCAACCTAAGATACTCTCCCACTTCCTATACCTTATGTTCTCAACAAAAGGCCAAAAATAAAGGCCATAAGGGGATTCTCAAGCTGGAGTACTCAAGAGGGGAACCTCACTACCCATTTCATTTAAATCCTTCTTCAAGATAAATTATTTGTTACTCTCTCCTCACCTACCCACATCCAAATTATATGATAATTAAAATACATTACATGTAATATAATTTTATTATTCTAATGAAATATTTCATCATCATCTCACTTTTCTTCCACCTCTTACACTTAAAATGAAAATATCGTTCGAGATGGGTTAATTTATCACATTTAAGGAAGAATAGTTTTCAATTTCTACTACTATATTAAATAATGGTCATCAATCTTTTTTAATGTATGAAACAGATCATTATATATGTATTTTAATTTATGAAATGTTCTAAAATCCTTACAAAATCATTATATAAAATAATAATACAATACATGTTGATTATGCACAAAACTGCCAAGTTAATCCAACCTTTTGTAATTAACTTTTAAGTAATGAGTCGTCGTCATGGTATATAACCGACAATCAGTATAAGATAATTTATATATTGTTAATGTCATGGATAATATATATTTATAGTTCTGTATGTTTTACCACATTTCCAATGGACTTCTATTCAATAATACAAATAAATTGACCATGAAAAACAAGGATGAAAATGCTTCCCAAACAATAAAATTGTACCTCTTAAACCCATAAAAAAGGAAATTAATGAACATAATATGGTTGTAATAAATAAACTAAATTTAGATGAGGTTATATACATATTAATTAATGAAGTTAAATTGAATTATTATGGTCATTAATATCAATCGAGAACACCTTTGGGCATAAGGTAAGGGATATCTTAACTCAACTTCCATCATGAGTTATTTATCTTTGTCATTTGTTATGTATTTAAAAGGATATGTGTGAATTTACTGTAATTATTCTATACTATATATAAAATTTTACATTGTGGTTTTATGTTTTCAAATATAATTATTTCATTGATTCAGCCAAACTCTAATGATACGATCATTGTAATGGGGTTCTCATCAAACATTTATTTACATGATATTTCCATTATTCGCCACTTAGTTCTTGTATGTGTTGTATGTGTTCTAACATTTGATATATAATATCATGATTCCATTTATAATAATTTTACCTAATAATTTATTTGATTATTATTAATTTTTTTTCACATGATATGATGGATTACAATGTGGTTACATTTTTTGTCTCAATTTCTATTTTTTGACTTATATTCTATTGTTTAACTAATAATTCTTATGTGGTGTACATACTACCCTTTAGAGATAACATTTAATTTGAAATTATATTTCCATTATATATCCAAATTTTGGTTTCCAGATAATATTACTGTCTTATGCTATATAACCTTTTACAAATGGTGTTTATTTTGAATGTTGTTTTAACTATGAAAATATTGATGAATTTGTATCATCTATGCTATACAAATATTGAGAAGTAATTTTATAATTGTATCCAATCTATTAAAAAGAATTATTTGGACATTCATTTATGGGTGAGGCTCTCTATATCCCCTCAATTCATCAACATGTCTCATAAGAAAAATCAGTTGGTGACAAACCCTTCGAGTTTGTTTGAAGAACAGAATTAGATGGGTATCAACCCAAAAACCTAAACTGTTTCAATAGTATAGTGGTATCATGTGACAGATACATGAATTAAAATTAATAATCATTATCTTTATCAATTTTCCTATTATAAATATCCATTACATTTTCACTACGACAAAATATATGGATGCACTTTCCTTCTCAGTTTACTAACAACGTGTTTTTCATTTATCTAACATCCCATATTGACTATGCCAATTTGATTATGATTTAATTATTGTTGATTCGGTCTTCCACAATTTGTAACCCTTAATGAGAATTTTAGATAAACATTTTTTTTACCATCAACATGTTATGAAGAGGAGACAAATTATTAATTTCATGTGGATGCAGTTTATTAGTATTTGTAATGTATTATATTTTGTAATATTTTCCACTTTAATATGAGTTGAATTTATGCATATTGATTCTCTGATATTTCTAAACCGATCATTTTTTTTGGGATTTCATTACTTTCAATCATTCCAATGTAATAATTAATGCATGGGCTCTGGGATTCTAGGGTCGGGGCTTTACAAAAACTATTCTTACATGAAATTTAGATATTTTAAATATTTTAGAGATTAATTTTGGGATTAGTGGGCCCTAGAATCTCACACTGTCTGATTGAATAGAATAAAATATAAACTATATAATACCACTAAATAATACATGGAAAATTAGTGTCATTAATTTCTAAAAAACATTGTATTGTTTAGCCCGAAGAGAGAAAAATCAACAAAACAAGTTGAGGGTACTGGGCTAGCATTTGTGGGTCCTTCTCTGAGGTTCTCTCTCGCAGATTCACATGATTCCCAAAGACACAAACTAGGGGAATAGATCACCCAAAAAATATTTTAATCTTATGATCCTCAACTTATATAGCGTAATAATCAATGGTATCTCCATCCTTGATGTCCAAATCACCACAGTCAATAACATGGGAAAGGTGATGAACGTACCTCTTCTACTACAAAAAATGGAAGATATCGTTTACCTAATCTAGTTGTGTAGGTTGAGATAAGAAGTATGCCACCTCACTAAATCAATTATGTATCGAGAAATGAAAAAATAATCTCAATGATAGATCACATGCTCAACAAAATCTTTATGATCCATTTCATGGAAAGACCCTCCAGAACACATGGTCTCCCTCCTTGAGCATCAGTAGTCTCCATTATCAATAAGAATAAGAATTATGATATCTCATTACAGTCCTCATCCACTCATGGATAATATGTACCTTCCATGTGGTAGATCAAACCAAATCTATGCCCATGATTGCCAATTTTCGGGGATAATTCCAACAATGTGGTGACCTATAGTGTCACTGATACATGGACTCGAATGGTGCCATATCAAAGGTAAAATTTTAGCTACTGTTTTGAAAAAAAACTCCACCATGTGTAGATGATCCTCCAAACTATGGACAAAATATATCATGTATGACAACATCATGTCCTCTAAGACATTATTGGTCTGATCTGTATTTTGATCATCCTAGGTGGGAAACAACATGCTCGTGTGTAACTAAGTCCCAAAGGACCCATGCAAGCCACTCCATAATTGTGATGTGAAATAATCATCATGGTAAAATATGACCATTGAGGAAACCTCATAGAGATAATATATCTCATTCTCATACAATTATCCCAATATCTATATAGAACTGTACTCTCCAATAACTAGAATTTTGGCCAAATTCAAAAGTTGGTTTATGACTAATGAGATGTAATTGTTTCCATAGAAATTTGTGGTAACACCCTCAAAATTTATTTTGATATCAAATCAAAAATCCACACTAACACCACTAGGGGTTAAGTTGAGCCTGATAGAACGTAGTGAGCATCCTTCAATTTATAACAAATGAGGCATGAAGAGATAAAATATGCAATAAAAAATTTCATTATTGGAAACCATTACTAATTTTAGAGTTCATGCTATTTCTTTACCACAATGGGATGTACCACCAAATGGGCTGAAAAATATCCCTCATTACCTCCTCACACAATGGCAATGGTACCATCGTTCATCCCCAGAAAATAATATTGTGCCCCTACCATCATAACTTCCATTCGGAGCACATATAGGGGTTATCTGAGCATATTAGGTACCAAAATAGATATCTACATACTGATTATCCATGAAACACTATAAAAGTGGAGGGGTAATTATCATAGACTAAATAAATGAAGCACTATCACTGTCTACTAAGGAAAACTACAATGAAAAAAACTGCATTGATACCTTAGACAACAACATATATTAATGTCTCCTACTGAGGGAATTGCCTCCATGTTTCCCTTCTAAGGATCATAAAAAATATGAGGAAATGGTGTTCCTCATACTATGCTATCCCTTCTTCTTGTAACTCCATGAAATAAAACACAATAATACAACCTATTCCTCAGCAATCCCTCAACCATCATAGGATCTTATGTATAACGGTTTAGAAAATCCATATACAACTGTCCCCCACCATTATAGTAGAAGAACAATATCTCTATCAGCTAATATGGCAACCATGAGATCTATGTATCGATGACCCTATGTCATGGGATTTCCTCCTGATGCAACTGACACACTTAGATCCCTACGAATGTCGACATATACCTTCTTCTGAGATCTCATTTCTTGTATGACCACTACCATCACCCATTATTGGATCTTTCTCAGCTAGGAGGCTATCCGCTGCAAATTCCTACTCAAGTAATCCATCATATGTGGGAAAGAAGAGTTCTACCACTAAATCATGGATATCCTAGTTGAATACATACTCAAGGGACTCTGCTAAAAAAAGTAGACACTGTACCATATCCATGGGTTATTGAGAGATATCAGTAACCCTTGTTGAATAGTTCTCCATTTTCAAACATCCCTACTAAAAATGTAGAATCTATTGTATGTGCACTGATTTTAATGTTTCCATATAAAACTCTTCCATGAATAGATGCAAAACATATGTCTCGAAGAGAGTTGTTTCCTCATCTAACTAATTCACTAATCTCCACCATCACCCAAAATGTCATTCTACAAGACATTCCACAAGGACTTCCATCTAGTCTACAAGAATTCCAACAAGTGGAAAGACATGAGTTATTACTTCTAGTCTTTCCTCACCCACTTGGGTGTCTGGATTGCCTCAAAACCACATGGGTCACAACCTTGATGAAGCGTTGTCGTGTGCACTCTCAAAAATATTTATACTAAGTGCAGCATAGTGGCTGACCTAGGTCGTTCTCTTGAGGAGCTTTTGTGGATAATAAATCAATACTTCTATTCCACCTAATCTAATTCTTTTTTTGTTGTTTAATGTTTTATGAAATAAATGTAATTTAATAAAATAAATGAAATTCATAAATCAGAAGAAACTTAAATTTAATTATAAATTACCATGCAATGCTAAACAGAATGTAATTAGGGAAGAAAAGAAGTTCTCCCGAGAGAATATTCAGGGAGCACCTTCATTGGCCAGCTTCAAATAATCTTAGTGTACACACTCCATCGTATGTGTGCACACCTTATTCTACCCCAGTTGTGAATGAAAAGCCTACTTAGCGATCGCCAAGCACACCCTCCATCCACCTCCTCAATCGAGGGAAAATGGTTGTAGATTAAGAAGTTAACCTTTAGACAACCACAGTGAGGATTACACCCACTATAAATTATCCTTAGAATTAACTCAAAGAATATTAAGAAGATGGTCTGGGGTTCAAGAACCTGATTACTCCCTTGGGATATTCCTCTTATTAATTACTCATGATCATGAGTATTATAGTTCACGATGGTAAGATGAGAGGAAGAAAAGAGTGTGAATCGGTGGACAAAAATAAAAACAATGCATGAATTTATTAGAAATCTAAATTTCAATTAAAAACTAAAAATAAATAAAAGAAATAAAATAAAAAGAAAGGTGGATGATTTGCGGCTGGCCTCCCTCGGTGGAGATCTCCTCCTTGGTTCCTTGAAGGAATGGATGAAAAAATGGGATGCTTTGGGAAGGAGGTGAGGGCCTCCTTTTATAGGCAGAATTTGTTCCTCAAATGTAGATGCGTTTTAGACCCCTTTAGTGACACATTCACGCGTTCAACCATTCATAAATGTTGTTGATAAATGTCTTTTCAGTCTCCTCTCCAAATTTCAGATAATTTGGAAACCGTATGTAGGAGTTATGAATTTTTCATTCTCCATTTCTGTTTCTGGACGAAGCATCCAGGAAGGTTCCTCCAAACTAATGTCATTCAATAGCCTCCTTAATGACCTCCAACATCCTCCCAATTTATTGTAGAGATGACCCTATCTTTCCTAGAGGTATCCCAGGTGGAAACACATCATTTGGATATGTGTAGGCCGCGTTTGATGTCTGTTACTTTGGGTGGGTCCATGCTGTCCGCTCGGAAAAATTCCAATCTTCAATGATTTTTAGACCCTTTAGATGACGGAATCAGCTCCTTATCCAGAAGACAAAAATGAAGGAAATAAAATAAGGATTCTAAAAAAAAATTTAATTAGAAAATTTAGAAATTTTTTTTCCTGAAATGACCAAAATACCCATGACGTAAAATTCTGTCAAAAATCCAGAATTAGTCGTTTTTCACATTTGAGTTCAAAATAACACTAAAACCTAAAAACATGATAATTACCCATTCAATAAAACTTTTGTGGGATTATAAACAATGTTTTACAGTATAAAATATATGAAAATGTGAGCTTCATCACTCCCCCACACTTAAACATTGCACTCCTGGGCAATCATCTTACATCCAAATCAAAATCCACACAACAATCAAAAATGAGAAAATATCAATGATTTTATCCAAAATAGAATTCCATCATGTCTCATTTTATGAATTATAATTCTATCATTTTCATTCCAATCATTAAAATTTTTTCAACCTCATAAATCAATCCATGTCCCAATCACAACCTATCTCACATTGAATTTTATATCACTCTTTACTAAAGAGAAATTGAATCTAGAGTTATACTCATACTTGAAAATCGCATGTATCACCATAGGTTTGTGAAAATTCTCATTTCTCCACAGATTGAAAAATGAAAATGAATTTAATCATGAGGTATTTAATTAATGGTTCAAATGATTCTGTGGCTTAGGGTCGGTGGTAAAATGATTGAAAAATGTTCCAAGCTAGAAATAGGAGGTTGAACTTTTAAGTACAATGCATGATTAAATCAAGTGAAAACACAGGAAATTCCTCACTCAATACTGCTTGAAAAGGTGAAAAACAACCCCACCCATCTTTATGACATGGTACATGAGCCAATAAGTGATTATAATGAATTATATCATCTAAGTTCTCCTCTTTTTTATAAAATCTCCAGAAAGGCACAGCTTTATTTTCTTTTTTTTTCATAGAGGATGAGCTGAAAAATTCAATACAAAGAATGAATGACAATTCATGCCCTTGATTTTTGGGAGGGACATGAGTCATAATAGAATGTACAATGAATATTCAATCTCATCTCCATTTTTTCTTATTTTTTTAGGAGAAATGGATGAACCAAATAAAGTACAATGAAATGATGACACATGCCCAATTCTCTTGTTATCCACTGCCCAAAATATTGACACACACTTCACACTACCCATAAATGATACACATCCCAATGAACACACACGAAAGGCCCTTCCCCCACACTCGAACTTGAAATATCCATGCAAAAATACTAAAAGTGCGGGTAGGTATGGAAAAATTGGCTTGTAATGTGGCTTAAACCTATAAGGCAATTAATGGCATCTAAGCGATTACGAAGGATAAATGTAAAGGTGGGTATCAGGATAAAATGTGGCTAGCCAATGAGATGCCTCAATCATTTTAAATACATTCCATGAAATCCGAAGCTTCAAAAGAGAATATTCACAAATTCTGGTTCTCACACAAAATTCAAGTTTCCCTCAAGAAAGTGTGGGTATTAGGAAGAATATGTAAAAGTGGTTTAGAATACCTCACAGGATTGGAAAAAATATTTTGAGTCAGTGTTTCATGGTCATGGATTTCAAAAATCAGTCAAACTCATACAAATGATTGACAATCCAATTCAAGAAAAATGTTTTCACATCAACAATCTTTTAAAATCAATTATTTAAAAAATCATTTCAACTCTTTATAATCAATTGATGTGTGAAAAGTGATAAGAATATTCATTAAAGCTCAAAAATCCTAAAAAAATGAAAAGCACACAAGAAGAACTAAGCAGGTTGACACTCCCCCACACTTAAATTTAACTACCCCTTATTTCAACTCAACAAAATATAAATATAAAGGTAAAAAAATCAAAGGGAAGGAAAGATACAACCTGACATTATTTTAGAAGTGGATGCCTTGAGTTAAGCTCCTAGAAGCAACCACTTTAAGACTACAAGAAAGTAATAAAAATAAATAAGAAAAAAGATAAATAAAAAGAATGAGAAAAGGAAAAGAAAAGAGATAATGCTTGGTTTAGACCCCCAAGAGGGTGCTAGGTTTTTACTGCCCCTAGTCAGGCAGTTTCAGTGGATTATCCCAAATCAAAAGGTGGGTGTGGTTTCATTGAGATGAACCACCACATGTGAGTTTTCCCGATATCCATGAGTAAAACCTGAAAGTAGATAACCCCAAATAAGATTTGAATGTTCCCAACCCCCGAGAAAGAATAAAGAGATTTTAGGTTCGAAGTGGGAGGGAATAAAAGATAAGGGTGCTCCCTGTTAACTTTGGTGGTGTCCTCCTCCATATGGTATGAAAATTTTTGTTGAGGAGGTAGTCGCACCACCGCCACCTTCTCCAGATCTTCTTCCATGATCACCACTACTTTAGTGGTATATTTCATATCATCCATGGTCTGCTCCATTTGTGCTGTATCAGAAATTTCAAAGGAAGAGATGTCAGAAAACAATTTAGCTTGAATAATATTAAAACATGAAGAATTAATAAAGAAATCTTCCCTTTCAAGTAATTCAGCATGGTAATTGATCTCTTCAGGCATGACCATTGGAAACTCAATCTCATCAGGTGCGTCTTCTTCCTTATCTTCCAAAGCAAGAGAGAGGTAGAAAGTGTCTGATGTTTCATTATCAAGTATGGGAAGATCATGTTTCAAGTTATCTTCAACAAAGTTATTCCAAGATTCTTCCAAAAAATGTTGACCTCCCATCAGTGCATCAGTTGGAATGTTTACTTCTAGGACCTCCTCGAGCAATGGTTGAGTGCGGGATGATGTGATTAGTTCGTTTAGTAGATCCTTCTCACCCCCCTCAGGTTCTTTAGCATCAACAATGATGGGTGAAATCTCTTCCACCACTCGTTCTGGTTCAGGTTCCAGTTCAGGTTCGAGTTGTTCTTGGGATGCGCGTACATATTCTGAAATCAATTCTATTTGGCCCTCGATGTTTTTCACTTTATCACTAATCCTATGAAATTGCACATCTAGTTCATTGTAAAAAATTTCTTGCACTTGAGATTGATCAGTCCATGCATAATAATCATAATTTTAATACATCATGAACAAAGAATATTTTTTTTAGTTTTTGAAATTTATGATTTTTTTGTTGTTTTTTTTAAATGAAAGGAAAATTATTTACACAGTAGGAATACAAATAGTGAATTAAAACCACTTGGATCCCCGTAAATGACACCAATTTGACGAAGCGTTGTCGTGTGCGCTCTCAAAAATATTTATACTAAGTGCACCATAGTGGCTGACCTAGGTCGTTCTCTTGAGGAGCTTTTGTGGTTAATAAATCACTACTTCTATTCCACCTAATCTAATTCATTTTTTGTTGTTTAATGTTTTATGAAATAAATGTAATTTAATAAAATAAATGAAATTCATAAATCAGAAGAAACTTAAATTTAATTATAAATTAACATGCAATGCTAAACAGAATGTAATTAGGGAAGAAAGGAGGTTCTCCCGAGAGAATATTCAGGGAGCACCTTCATTTGCCAGCTTCAAATAATCTTAGTGTACACACTCCATCGTATGTGTGCACACCTTATTCTACCCCAGTTGTGAATGAAAAGCCTACTTAGCGATCGCCAAGCACACCCTCCATCCACCTCCTCAATCGAGGGAAAATGGTTGTAGATTAAGAAGTTAACCTTTAGACCACCACAGTGAGGATTACACCCACTATAAATTATCCTTAGGATTAACTCAAAGAATATTAAGAAGATGGTCTTGGGTTCAAGAACCTGATTACTCCCTTGGGATATTCCTCTTATTAGTTACTCATGA
Organism: Viscum album; assembly: GCA_963277665.1. NCBI lineage: Eukaryota > Viridiplantae > Streptophyta > Magnoliopsida > Santalales > Viscaceae > Viscum > Viscum album. Next base: position 531,178,664 of record OY728128.1, read on the forward strand.
TCATGAGTATTATATTTCACGATGGTAAGATGAGAGGAAGAAAAGAGGGTGAATCGGTGGACAAAAATAAAAACAATGCATGGATTTATTAGAAATCTAAATTTCAATTAAAAACTAAAAATAAATAAAAGAAATAAAATAAAAAGAAAGGTGGAAGATTTTCGGCCGGCCTCCCTCGGTGGAGATCTCCTCCTTGGTGCCTTGAAGGAATGGATGGAAAAATGGGATGCTTTGGGAAGGAGGTGAGAGCCTCCTTTTATAGGCAGAATTTGTTCCTCAAATGGAGACGCGTTGTAGACCCCTTTAATGACATATTCACGCGTTTCACCCTTCGTAAAGGTTGTTGATTAATGTCTTTTCAGTCTCCCCTCAAAATTTCAGATAATATGGGAACCGTATGTAGGAGTTATGAATTTTTCATTCTCAGTTTCTGTTTCTAGACGAAGCATCCAGGAAGGTTCTTCCAAACTAATGTCATTGAATAGCCTCTTTAATGACCACCAACATCCTCCAAATATATTTTAGAGACGGACCTATCTGTCCTAAAGGTATCCCAGGTGGAAACACATCATTTGGATATGTGTAGGCCGCCTTTGATGTCCGTTACTTTGGGTGGGCCCATGCTGTCCGCCTGGAAAAATGCCAATCTTCAATGATTTTTTAGACCCTTTAGATGACCGAATCAGCTCCTGATCTAGAAGACAAAAAATGAAGGAAATACAATAAGTATTCTAAAAAAAATTTAATTAGAAAATTTGGAATTTTATTTTTCCTTAAATGACCAAAATACCCCTGACGTAAAATTCTGTCAAAAATCCAGAATTAGTCGTTTTTCACATTTGAGTTCAAAATAACACTAAAACCTAAAAAAATGATAATTACCCATTCAATAACACTTTTGTGGGATTATAAACAATGTTTTACAGTATAAAATATATGAAAATGTGAGCTTCATCAAACCTCTACAATTCATGAATTTCACTAAGTCTATGTACATCCTCATCTGGAACTACTGTCACTAGATGACCATCAATAGGAGGTGGTTTATCTAGTAATTCTCTTGAAAGTTATATCTCCATCACATTCCCTTCTACTGAAGCCTCATTACTAAAAGATTCATCATTGGGATAATGTGGTGGAATCTTATCTGATTTTTTTGTAGAGGAATCCTGATGTAAACAAGATGTACCGTGGTCAGAGTGTATATGTAGGAAGATGACTCAACAATGATTTAAAACCCAAAACTTATTCCTATATGATGCATGTACCAGTTTGTTTCCTACACCCACTGTTTACAAGTATCGAGTCTACCAGAAGGAAATCAAAGTCATGGTGTATGAATACATCTGATACAAAACCAACACTAGAGTCCTTGAATTGAATGACAAACTGAAAACACATAATCACTATTTTAGTAAACTAATCTCAAATACTCCAATATTATTTTAGAACCAACTTCTTTGATACAAAATTGTAATGACCTAGCCCACTGGGGTTTGGAACGTGACTACCCAATGTAATCCTTCAATACGCTAGGGGATGGAGTCCAGCTCTCTGTAGGCATATCCCACACATTAGAGTCATTATCCTAATGTAATTTTATGCACAAAATCATCTCCTATAACATACTCTGCTCAAATGTAAAACAAGTGAAATAAATGCATGCATACATATATGATTCCAAAAATAGAGTACAATAATAAAGTTCTGAAAGTGTAATTGAGGCCCAATAAAACACCAAAAAACTATTTATGGTCCAACACACTCTAATGGAGTGGATTATACTCAAATACATGCACCAAAAAAATACATAGGACTATTAATCTCAATATATACTCCACTCACTCCCTATAATCATAGGAATTTTTCGAATAAGCCATTGTATGTATAAGACATGACACATGTGGGTAGAACAATGAATGGGTGAGTATATAAATACCCATTAGGACACCCCAAATATTCATCTCATAAAAATGATATGAAAATCAATTAATCATAATAAAATATAAGATATATTCTAGAAGGACATCACTACATTAGGCTGTCAAAACCAACTACCGTCCATATGATTCTAATCAAGAATTTTTTTTGTTATAGGAGAATCCACTCTATCATCCATGTCATCACCAGAGACACACATCCAATAAGTCATGATCATTTGGAAAAATAATATAATGACAGATAGCCTTATAAAACTATAATAATCGGATAAGGGGTCACTCTTAGGACCCCAAGGGGACACCAAAAACCCAATCTGATTAGAAATTATACATAGGTTATCATATTCCAATGGCGTCACGAACCCTACCGATACATCATTATATATGTGGGATCAATTCCCTACTCATGGAGGTCACACCAATTCCAAAAGTCTCACTAATAGTATAATGATGATAGAGGATCACAATCCAGCCTCACATAGGGACACAATGAACTGTATCAAAGATTCATCTTCTAGTGGGAATCATCATCCAGAGATATGGGTGTAATTCCTCACTATAATTTCAAGTGAAGATGGACCAATGGAACGCACACAACTGATATTGGTCCATACTAAAGAAATAAAGGTCTATCAACACCCTAAAATAGGGAACATAAGGTGTAATAGAATTAAATAATTTATTCAGTAAAAAAACAATCATCACATGTGGTTATACTTCCCACAAAATTTAAATATTCAAATAAATGACTTGTTAGAGTAATACATTGTGTTTATAGGTCATTCAGAACCTTTTTCATGTTTTCAGCTCAAAACTGTGTAACGCTGGCCATGCCTATGTAACAACCCATGTATACCCGAGCATGGTCATGTTTTTCCCATGATTCACACTGAACTGCAAAGAATGTGTCACATTTTGTTTCATATTTAATTATGATAGAAATAGTACCACCATAGCTAGGGGTCCCACATGACATGTATCATAGAATACACACTGGGTACGACTGGTTTTTCCAGATCCATTAGTTCTCCCCCCATGTCTACTAAACATGATTCCACTTCCACATCCCATATTTAAATTGTATATTTAGGGTTGGGCACCACTTCCATTACTAGATATCATAAATTAGGGCTTCGAATCCACTCTAGAAATTCTTACTCATTTCATCCATAGTCACACTGTCAAAACTAGGATGAACAGATATCAAAAATGTATTCTGATCTACCTATAATAGTACGACAACATCATCAATCCACATCAATTCCATTGATCATAAACTAAACCAGTGGAATTGATTCACTGTGCCAACTAATGGTCATGGAATGACTGAATTAAATCCATTTATCAAATCATTGGATGAAGAATGTGCTTACGATGAATGTGAGAAAAAGCATGGGAGAAATCCATTATCCATAAAATGTGAGGAATGGACTTTTTTTCGTTCAAACACATTCAATTTTCAATGATATAGACAGAAGAAGAAGAAATAAACACAACAAACAACATAAATACACTTATTTTGATCTTCCATCATGGCACAAATCAATTCTTATTCATGGAATTGTTCCATTTTTTTCTAGAATAAAATATTTTAATGAAAATCAAATTTCAACATCCTAATTGGAGTTTTGATTGGTCATTGATGAAGAATGGTCTAATATTTTCATCATTGGTGAGATCCACTAACTCCAATTGGTTCAACAATCTCCATCCTAGTTTAATCTAGTGCTGTCAATAAGAATTATCTCCAATGGTCCTCTTGGAATCCTAATTTTAGTGTCTAACACTCAGTCATCTCTATGATTGTGATTTATGATCTGATCCCCTGTTTGGAATTTAATAATCTTTTTAGTGAAACTACATGTTACTAATATTTAAATATAAAATATATTTCATATATTTGTTCTCAGCTCATTGGGCCTCATAATCTAACACCATCATTATTCCTTTCTTAGGATGTATTCAATATAATATCAAAAGATAATAATCCAAAATAAGAGTCATTATGTACCATATCAAATAAAAATAGAATAATCTATATTTTTATGTGATATACATAAGTATATAATTCTTAACCATTTCGTAACATTAATGATAAGGAGAAAGTAATCATCATAATCATCATTTTTTATTTATTGGAAAAAGAAATTACTGGGAAAAGAAAGGGAATACTAGAAAAAAAATTGGGGGCATAAAATAATGAAATCAAAAGGAATCCTTTCTAATAATTTTAACCCCCTCTGGTTCCAAATGGTTCAGATTATAGAATCTGGAAATGCATGAGTCATGATCTTCTAGAGAGGTTAGGTGATCCACCACTTTATTCCCCTCATGAAATTTTGTACAATTCGAATAATGTTGGAAAACATTCCTCATAACATTCTTATGACATAGGCAGTCGGCCAAGGAATAGAACTAGTAACTTGTAAGGAATTAATGAGGTTAAGTGAGTTAATATAAACTTCATAAAAAGAGATGTTCCCCTGGTGATGTAGGGAAAAGCCAGTGAAGAGGGTTTGAGCCTCTTCTTATAGGGAAGAGTCGCTGTCAAAGTGAGCGGTGAAGGCCAAGATAACTGAACCCCCTATGTCATAGACAACCCCTCCACCTCTCATGACCCATGAGATATTATACCCATCTATGTTAAACATTAAAATCATGATAGGAGGGATCCATTAAATCCATTGGAATCATGATGTGGTACCACCGAGATAAGAGAATTTGATGCAGGAAGTAGATGAAGGGATGGGTTATCCTACCGTTTGGTTGAGAGAATGAAAATATCAATGACAATTTTTTTAAAAATAGTGAGGATTCCTCTTACTATGGAGTTAAAATTCTCACACCTCACTTTGTTCTTAGCCTGCTATAAGCACTGACAACCATCATGTGAAATGATGGAATACACCATTTTTCCGGACCCCTCTCACCAGAGCCATGGAACTAGCAGAAAAGAAATGGGGCTTCACACTAATTGTGGGAGGAGAAGGTAGTAAAATCACTGAGGAAGGACCATATATCCCATGCCCATTCACCCTTGAAGTAAAGGATTTCCATGTTTTCCTCTTTATGGATGACACAACATGACCATCAAGAAACCATATTGATCTCGCATCTTCTAATTTTCTTGTCAGTGGGGATCACATTTTTCCTAATCTTCTACATAGGAAAATTTTTCTTTGTAGGAATTTCCTTAAGCCAAAGAACCTAGTTCTTGATATTAGTATGATCTTATAGAGAAAGAGAATGATGGTACGCCTTTGAATAGAAGTCCCTAAAGGAGGATATAGTAAACACACATTTATCCGAATCATATTTGAGCTCGAAAAGGTAAAAGGTGGCCTATTATCTTTTTTCACTGCCCTAATTAAGTATATGTAATTACTCACCTCTTTGAATGATATGATAGTGGTTGGGCATCCAAAAAATATGATCACCAATCCATCCCATTTTGGAATCCCTAAGGACATACCCCCTCTCCAATAATCTAGCTAGTGTGGGGAATAAGGGAATTAGAAAAAGGAAGAACAATGGTTAGAAATGGATATTGATAGCTTCCATGGATCTCCAAGGAAACTTCAAAAATGTTTTATTTAATCCTACCCTATTGGGTACAGTGATCATGGATTTCCGAGGCCAATTTTTCACAACTCCAGAAGACAGTTTCTGTGAGGTTGCAGAAATTAATTCTACCATCCTGAATGGTCCATGCCATCTTATCCAATGACACCCATGGGTGTTTTAATTCAGTAAGGGAACCCCAAATGAAGTGGGATGGATCTTTTCAAAATTGATGATTAATGTTTTTGGTACTTTTATGGAAGATAGGGTATGCACTAGAGAGGCTGGGAGAATTCTATTAACTAGAGAAACATGTCCCCCAAATGAAAGAAATCTAATCTTATAGTGGAGGATTCAGTTACTGACATTTTTGGTTATGTGATAAAATTCATGAGTTCAATGTTATCCTGATGAAATGAGATACCAATGATATTCCATAGGAAAACACCCACTTTTCATATCCAAAAGATAGTCCAAGGAGGACACCTGGCTGTAAGAACATCTTCTAGAGATGAAGAAGTTACTTTTAGACCTGTTTAAAGTATTCCCTCTCTAGTGACAGTATTCCTCCATCACCGTGAGAAAGCCTCAGACCGACCTCTTATTGGAATTATTAAAGATTAATGTATCCTCTCCAAACATGATGTGGGAACAGAGAGAAGATTCCTCCTTCTCTAGACCAAGTGGATGTCACAATTTGTCATTCCTCTATCGATGAGGTGGCTGAGGATATCTTGGTTGGGGATGAAAAGACAATATGATAAGGGATCAACCTGTCTGAGGCCGTGAGATGCCTTAAAGAAGCCAGGGGATTTCTCCATAAAAGTAATATCAATCCATGAGGATATAAATCATCTAAAATGAGATCAGTATCCCGGGGGGAGAAACCCATACCTTGGAGAACCTTGTTGATGAAGCTCTGATAAATTATATCATATGTCTAGTTCAGGTAATGTTTGATGTGTAGGATTAAACCACGTGTCTTTGTATTGAGATCCCTCATCATCTGTTGGTCCAATTCAATATCCCCTAGAATAGAGAGGACCTTCACAAAGCCATGCTATTCAATGGATACCAACTAAAATGGTGAATGGAAATCCTTTATTTGATCATTCTCACAAGAACTTTTTAATAGAAGTTTCACATTCTGACCAACCTGTAGTGAAAATGGTGGTGGGGTTCTTGGTTTTGGGAATGAGCACTAATGTAGTGGAACCAACCATTCTAGGTTAGCTACCTCTCTTGAAGAAGTCATGAATGACCTCTGATAAGTCATTTTTTCAACATCCCAAGAGTATCTATAGATCATAATTAGGAAACCTTCCGGACCAAGCGCACTATCTGCCTTGAGGTTCATAAATTCCTCAAATATTTCATACACCTCAGTGATGGTATCCAACTTATAATTGTCCGGGATAGATAAATGATTATAAATGGAATACAGGAACGCCACATCACCTCTTGGGTAACTATTAGGCATCTAAAATTAAGGTCCAGCTAGTAGATATTAAAGAATTAATGATCAAGGTAACCCACAACATCTCTATCATCTGAATAAGTATCATCATCCATCAATATATTTTTCTAAACAAAATTCATCCTCTCTTTGATACAAGCATGGAAATAGGAGTTCTTCCGATCAACCAAAACAATCCATATGATCCTTTCTTTCTCTATTTCCATGTGTTCCTATTTAAGGATCATGTCTGCGAGAGTGTCATTCTTAGTGGTAAGGTCTTAAATAATCATATCATTCTAGTCCCCTCCATGATAGACTAATGATGTTAAATATCCTACATGATTTATTCAAATTCCCTATCAATATGAGAAATGTCCATTTACCAAGCATGTAACCTGATTTTGAACCTCCTCAGTTTTTATGGATGGCAGAACAATAATTCGCCTGAGTGGGGTCAATCCATGTGTTTCAAAACAACTACTAATAACTCGAAAGGCTAGTCCATTTCTGAATGAATCTAAAGCGATCAAGGATCACCTGCCTTATAGAGAGGGAGACCAGAATCGATGAGTGGGCTGAGATCCCATGCACTAGGTGTATGAACATTGTGTTGGGATACAATGTGATGTATTTCATGTTTCCATTGCATCAGTCTATGCAGCTCCATGAGCGTTGATCCACACATTGGTTTTTCACCAGGTGAAACCATCACCTGAGTGGCTGATATCCATGAGGCCTTTATTATCTATGAGGTGAGAAATATTCCAACTAGATTAACTGGGGGGAAGGCCCCCTACATTTTTTCTAGTCTGGGATGGAGATGACATTAATATCTCCCCAAAAAATCCAAGTAAGGTTACATGGATCGAATTCATTAAGCTCATCCTACAAAAGTTCCCAATGTTGGCCATCACAAAATCCATAAATGAAGGTAACAAAGAAGGAGCTACTGTCATGGGTATCCTTGGTGGCAATATGCTGGTCGCCAGCATGAATTAGGTCCACAGAAATGTTCATGTGCCAAAATATCCGTATATGACATTTGGATGGGTCCACACGAATATATCCATATAGCTTAATTATTTTGTACATATCCATGATTTTAGAGATATTATTCTTATTCTCGAGCCTAGTAATAAAAGAAACCTTGAGTTTTCTAATTATAGAAGAAAGGAAATCTAATTTTACCTCGACACCATATACATGTTCATTAAAATGTGGATGTGAATCATTGAGAAATGATCAGTATGGAATTGGACCTGGGGTTCTTAGCCTTTTATAGTTGGGAGGAGAATTATTCTGATAATTTCTTAGACATGTCTCTTTTACATATACTTGTATTATGGGAGGGATGTGAAGAAATGGTAGTGGAAAATCTTGGGATCTGGGGGAATCCATTTTACTAACATTGGAGGGGGACTTTACTTAATAACAGAATCCCGGTCTGGGGATCCATTCATAGGTTGAGGAGGGGAAAACAGGAGAAGATAAACCCTTTAACTGCTAAAGGCTCGGGGTAAAGGGAAGTGCCTTCTTTAAAAGACCAATCTTGAATGGAGAGGCGTCTTGGGAGAGGGCCTGGGACCAGTGGGATAAAGGTAGGGAAAGAAGGAAATATTGAGTGAGGAATACTCAAATTCCACAAAATCCCAATGTCACCCACCATCAGTAGCCTACAGACAAAAGAAACCAAAGGAGCATTCTGTGGAGGAAAAAACATATCTATGAGAAGGAAAACCAGGCTTATCTAGGAAAAATACCACTAACATATAAGGGGCCTGGAGGAGGATCTGGGTCAGGATCTAAAGGAATATCAGGGTCCCCTGCTATACCGTTGTGGTGAGGCACCACCTGGGGGATGAAAAAGGGGCTACTGATAGAGGTCTATTTAGAGAGGGGTGGGGGGATTTCAACCTTTGTGTTGTTTCATGAAAACCATAATAGTGTGCCCCTATAGGAGACATGAAGAGAATAAATTTTGGAAGACATGGTAGAAGATGTCCAATGACTAGTAGAATAAATTCCTAACCCGAAGTGAGATCCTATCTAGAAGAGGCATGGAGATATACAATTTAACACAAATATGCACCATTGAGGCATCATAACATGATTGTTTGTGATAATCCATGAAAATAAAACCACCCAGGGAGTCACCAATAACCATGAGAAAGCCAAAATTCTGAAAAGGCAATGGAATATTAAGAAGACTGGTCTAGATAGAGGTAAGAGAGATCTATTTTCCCCTGCGATCCTCGAGTGACTAGTGATTCAGAATGAAATTCCATCTCCCACATGAATGAGGGTACTTAAAACATGCCTAAATGAAGTCCAATTATGATCTATGAACCAAGAAGAAGGCATTATGGTGGATGACATAGATCATTTCTAGAGAGAGGACCCCCAGGAGGCGAAAACCCATTGAATGACTGTGATAGGTGGTTTCGTCACACCAAATCTTTCAATCATGGTCCATTTGGGGAAGGATTATACCACCACAAATATCAAAGTAAGGACTTCCACTGGAAAACCATATCCATTATGAGAGACCAGTGGCAGAGGAATGGAGACATCCGAGAAGCAGGGATGGGAAGGGGAGAGTGCAAGGCCTCACAACGCATCCTTGAATCAGAGACCAGGGTGAGGAGTCATGAGAATGGGACTGAGAAAATATGTAGGCTCCATAGAGGAAGCATAACCAATATAGGAACCTAGATAAATGGTCACCAGGAATATAGGCACTATCACAGGAATAGTAGTTGAGGGAGGTATTATGGGAAAAAAATTTAATTTTAGGTGGTGCGTAGGGTGCATTCTGATGGGCAGAGTGAAACGAGGTCATACTAAAAATTTCCCAAAGTGAAAGAGAATGTGTGTTAGATATAAAATCATCACAACCAAAAGAGTAAATGTGGTTCATAGATACCTCGGACACCCATAAGTAAATCATTTTTGTATATAAAAAATCTATATTATATTTGAAACACTTTATTAAAAAACCTTAAAAAGGGAAAACAATTTCTTTTATCTAACTAAACAAGGTTATTTATAAAGAAATCATAATATGAAATAATGGTTTTGTTGGAGAGAATGATCATTGACACTATATTTTAAAATAAAAAATTCCATTGTTCTTTAAAAATAACCTCACAACATTCTATATATAAAATGTGGAAGATTTACATTTAAAACCCTCTAAATTAAAATATAACGATGAATAATGTTACCTTCATAATTAAATTGTTTCCATATTAATGAATTATAAAAATATTTTTTATAATATGAACATGGAAAATAATGATTTCGAAAATAAATCATGAAAACATTTAAAGTGAGTTCAATATAGTAATTTCTCCCTAATGAAAAAAATGAAATAAAATTATTTTAATTTTTTTAATGTGAGTCAAATATGGTAAAAATTTCCTTTCTCATCAATTGAAAAATAACTAAAAAATTTCTTTAATCATTTAGAGGAGTTGGAATGGAAACATTTAAATATGATTATTCAAATAATTCTCCATAACATGAGTTTGAAATGTTACACACATCCTTTATATTCGTGAATAATAAAATTATAATAATTATTTAATTAATTATAATATTTTTCAAATTTAATGTAAGGACCTCGACTCTAGAAGACAAGACTTTGTGTCTTATATTATGTCAATATCTTAGATACATGACTCATATCCCAAGGAACTAATACGTTTAGTTTATTTTGAATCAATATTACATACTTGAACATTAAATTACAACATGAAAGGAATAACAACATATAAACTCCATCGGAAACACACAAAAACACATAGATTAACCTTGCATGTCATTTATAATATTCATCATCAAATCCCTGGGAAAATAAAAAATAAGAAAGGGTTATTATAAGTTCCTCAGTAATGTTTTGTAATATAGTGGATGATAATATTAATAGTAAGTCATGGTGAATGACTAAAAACACATGCTATCAGAAAAAATTGTGAACATGATATTACAAAGATAATAGCTAAAAAAATATGTCCATCTAAATAATCACATGTGAAAGAAACATAACCATGAATATTATAATACTGGAACATTCACATGGATAATAAATTACTATTATAATTTTGAAGGAATTCATATTCCATAAATTTAAAACATACCATCAAGATTTATTCAAATAAATTTGAAAATTAGTAAGGACACGACAAAAACCATATCTGAAAATGAGTAAGGCCTCAACCAATTCCCTATCTCTTTTGTCTCATGATGCCTACAGATGATTTGAGGGGTTATAGTAGGCCCAGCCATCACATTCTTTGTCCAATAAATTCTACTTATAAATGGTGTTAAACCTAATAAATATATACATATTAAATTTAAATAACATTCTTCAATCTATAAACGTAATCACTAACCCTTCTAAGTAACATAGTTAATGGTATCAAGATAACACATCCATAATCTAACTATTCATAAACCATTGAAAAAATAAGTTAGATTTTAATAATACGATACGAATTTCAAATAATCATAAATATCAATATATATTTGTAAATATATGAAAATAATCTAATAAATAATCAAGGAATTATTGGGATAAATACCGTTGTCACTTTTCAAAGGAGATTTCTTTTTGAGAAATCAATTATAAATTACATGATTTTTTATATAAAACCGATAAAAAAACTATTTTTTTGAATACTTTATTGATAATAAATGACATAATTTCATCACATTGTGTTAAATATGTTCATTTATGAAATATTTGGGATTAGATCATTCATTTTAAAATTTGATTAAAATTCCAGTATTACCCTTTTAAAATGAACTGTAGTATTCTGCACATAAATATTTTAATATGGACTATTTGAACATATTATTTTGTAAAAGTGTTTAGAACATAATTTTCTACAACTTTTATTCAGGACACTAGAGCTAAAGAGTTCATTTGGATGGATTAAATGGGCTATTAAATCCATGGTGGGCTGGGCATGATAGAATTGACACAGGTTCAGTATTTTGGCCGTAACATCTTCATATGTGCTTCTATAAGGCCCAAATTCTAGGGGGATCTACAAGAATTATTTTATCGCGAATCATACTTCTAGGAGAACACCTGACTCACGCTTTTTTTGTGGTTAAATGGGACGTGCAAGTTGGCATAAAATATTTGGCCGAGATTGCCCATTCACACTTGAAACCACATTGAACCTAGCCTCGCCACCACTATATAAATTGTTTTTTTTCTCCTTTGGTGGGGTTTGGACGTGAATTAGGATGTTTAGGGTAGAGGAGATGAGGTTCCACTACAATTATCCAAGCAATTCAATAAGGGTAGATCTTGAAGCAAGGATCCCTTCGCCGGTGCCCTATTCTTCTTCCTCATGTTGTAATGTTTGTGTTTTCATAATAAACTTATTTCTTCTTATTTTATTTCTTATCTTTTATTATGTTTTGTTTAAATTTCTTGTTTTCTTAATCTTCATAATTGGTCTAGAATCAAGATTAGAAACATGATTTGGTTCTACCCTTTCTAAACCTTTGCACATGAAAAATGTTTCTTCGATGACTACACCGCCCATGGAAGAGTAGTTCTTCATAGTAATCGATCGACCTATATCCTTCTTCATTAATTTATTTTAAATAAATGTGATATAATAATTCAAATATTATGATCTATTAATTGAGTTTTTAATTTAAATTAAACGAAGAAAAAAATGAATAGTTAACACAAAACACGCGAGGTCGGGAATTGTGTGAACTGTGAGAGAACAACCATAACTGGTAATTCGAAACCACATGGTATTATTTTGTAGAGTTCAAACATAATCCCTAAAATAAATTAGTCCACATTTCTAGAATTTATATGTGATTAAATTTACCACTGACCATAAGCAATCCTTAGAACATCAATCAAAGCAGGGTACTGTGATTAAATGTTCTGAAGGTAACCTAGGATTTAGTTCGCTTCATCTTTGTGGTAAGGTTTATTCTCGTAGGGTTCAAGGGTTAACATGTTAAGAGATCATAATTTAGTGGATGTTAATTTAAATTATAATGATAAATAATTGATTGAAGAGGTAGAGTTAGATTGATTATGTCTTTTAAATATTGTATAAAAAATATCTCTTTGTTGTGTCATTTTAATCGAAGTTCATTTCAAAACTAGAAACAAAAAAAATACATTCTTCTTCCAGAAATATTCTTCTAGATTTATAAACTATAACGAACCCCCATCTCTTAAAGCAGTGTTTTTATTTTCTTTTTTTTATAATACCTCTATGAAGTTGTTTTAATTCACTTCCTCCTTTGAGAGACGACCTTGGTCAGCAACTCTGCTGCACCTAAGTACCCCAAAATCACACTAATCATTTGAGGGCACCCACGACAGTGCTCTTTCAAATTGGTTCAATTTCCGAGGAGGGAAGTAATTATTTCAACCAATTAGAAGTATTTATTTTATTTTATATTTCATTATTTTCTTCAATTCTTTCTTCCTTATTTACCCAATCTGATTTTTTTCTTCTTTTATTTTCTTCTACTTCTTTTTGGACCATCAAATCAAACATATTATTTTTTATTTTACTATGGTCCAATTTTTTTATTAGATTTTTTACATGAACTAATCCTGAAGATCTCTTAGATATTGACCTAGAGATTGAACGCAGCCTTAGGGCACGAATCAGACATTCTTAGTCTATAGAAATTTTCAATATTCAACCAGTGGGAGAAGTCCTCCACTTTCAAAACATTTAAATTGGAAGAAATTAAAATTCAACCATAAAACAAGAACCAATGGCTGACAGTAATAGAAATTAACTTAATATAACCATTTGATAATTGGCGTCACATGATATTAACTATCAAACAAATTGTATTGCATACCCAAATCTTGAATCAGACTTTGAATTGAAATATGGATTAATTCATCTTCTTCCAAAATCTTAGGGCCTCTCAGGTGAGGATCCCAATAAACACCTGAAATAATTTAATGTGGTTTTCTCAACACTTAAATATAGAAATGTTTCTGAAGATCAAATCAAACTAAGAGAATTCCCATTATAACTTGATTGAGATGTGAAGGACTGGATATATTATTTACCACCTAAAGATGTAACATGTTGGAACGATTTAAAACGTGTTTTCTTACAGAGATTTTTTCTAGAATCAAGGACTACATCCATTCATAATGTGATATCTGGGATTAAGCAAGACAAAGGGGAGTCAATGTATGAGTACTGGGAACGATTCAAGATTTTGTGTGAAAGCATCCCACATCACTAAATTAGTGAGAAACTCCTCTGCCAATACTTTTACAAAGTAATCACACCTTTGGAGAGGAGCATGGTGGATGATGCAGCTGGAGAAGCAGTGGTGGACAAGAAACCAGTAGCTGCATGTGCATTGATGAACAAAATGGCACAAAACTCCCATCAATTTGGTGATCGAGGTACACCACATGTCAGGGGAGTACGTCAGGTATGTCCTTATTCTCTTGAAAGTCATTTGATTGATACCAAGTTGTAAGAATTGAAAAATATGGTGAGACAGATTTCTTTGGCTCAAAAGACATCCAAACCCCCTACTTCAATGCCTTGTGGTATTTGCACTGAGGCAAGCCACCCAGCTGACTGTTGCCCATAACTCCAAGAAATAGAATATTGTGCAGTAGTTTTCCCTTGGAGACCATATCAGCAACAAAAACAACAACCATATCCCGAAAAGAAGTGTGATCCAACATACAACCAAGGTTGGAAGGTTCAATTAGACATGAGGTATGACTTTAGACAACAACAAAGGCCACCCTTTCAACCAAAATTCCAGCAGCCTCCACATTACCAGTAGGATTTCCAACAACCACAAAGAAGATCTGAATATCAATCATCGACAAGACAACAACAAGGGAATCCCCCCATCCAAGGTATATTCTAACATTGATGAAGTTATAATGAAAATTGTTCTTAATCAATAGAATGAGTTGAAGAGTCATGGTTCATAGCTGAGGGATTTGAAGACTCAAATCGGCCGGATTTCCACTGTCCTCTATGAACTGGTAAGTAAGAATTTTGGAAATCTACCATCCCATCTTACTCCAAATCCCAACGGGAATGTCAGTTCCATCACATTGAGAAGTGGGAAGCAAATAACTAATGTTTCTCCACCTACCATTCCACCGAGATTCGCCTCAACACCAGAAAATCCCAATTCCACATCAACTATTGAGCAACCCAAGGAGAAAGATAAAGGTAACCAATAGATTAATGATGTTCCTCCTAAACCCCTTCCTTTTACAAATAGGGTTTTTCAAAAGAAGAATATGAATGAAGATGAAATGAAAATGGAGGTTTTGGACACATTCAAGCATGTGGAGATCAACATTCCTCTACTTGAAGCCATTAAGAAAATTACATGGTATGAACAATTCGTAAAAGAAAATTGTACCAATCGAAGAGGGATCAAGGGAAATGAGAGGATACATCTTGGAAGGAATGTGTCAGCACTCATTACACCAACTCTAGCAATGGCGAAAAAGTTCAAGGATCCAGGGTCCTTCACCATCCCATGTACCATATGGGAGTTGCACTTTTCTGATGAACTTTGTGATTTGGGAGCTTCCATAAGTGTGATGCCTCACTCTGTATTCTCCTATCTACAGGTTGGCGAGCTAAAACTAATGAGAGTAGTGGTGCAGTTGGCGAATAGAGCTATGACATATCCAGCTGGAGTTCATGTGGATGTTCTTGTCTAGGTAAGATTCATGACATTTCCATTAGATTTATACATGTTTAACATGGAGGATGATCAGGTAAGTTCTCATCCCCTCATTATCTTAGGTAGACCCTTCCTCAAAACTGCAAAAACAATCAAAAATGTTAACGAGGGTACACAATCCATGAAATTTGGGGATGAAGTTGTTATATTAAATGTTATGGATTCCATGAATTACCCCTCAAAGGAAAATTCTGCTTTTGTTATCTCTCATTTTGAAGTACCAAGTAAAAAACCCATGGAATTTGATTGTCCTATGCTTAGGGAGATTATGAGTATTGGTTCTAGTTTGATGACTAAGAGTACATCCACACCTATTTCTAATGAAAAAGACTCTCTTAGATTTTATTTTGAAATTGAATCAGATTATTATTTTGATCATGTGAACTCTAATTATGACATGGCTATTGAGTATTCTGATGGATTTGATGCTTTATTTTCTGATTTTGATGATATATATTCTGATACTAATCCTCTTTGCACACATATTTCAGTTCCTTCTATGTCTTCATCCACACACCTCCCCCCTACACTGGAACTCAAGCCATTGCCACCAAATCTCAAATACTCATACTATTTATGTGGTGAGAAATTACATGTTATCATTGCTAACAATCTCCCTTTTGAACATGAAGATAAACTCTTGATTTTTTTGAGGGAGAACGGCAGGCCAATCAGGTGGAACATGGCTGACATATCATGTATTATACCCTCCATTTGAATGCATAGGATTCTTCTAGAGGATGGGGATAAACCGGTGAGGCAACCCCAAAGGAGACTCAATCCAACACTTCTAGAGGTTGTTAAAAAAGAGGTTGAAAAATTTAATGAGGAAGGTATAATCTATCCCATTTCAAATTCTCAGTGGGTAAGTCCTATCCAGGTTGTTCCCAATAAAAGTTGTGTTACTATTGTTAAATATGTGAAAAATGAGTTAGTTCCAATGAGGGTGAAAAATAGTTGACGCGTGTGTATTGATTATAGGAAACTAAATCAATCTACATGAAAGGACTATTTCGCCTCCAATTTATTGATCATATGCTTGAAAGACTTGCTGGGAAAACACATTATTGTTTGTTGGATGGATTTTCTGGACATTTTCAGGTTCCTATTTCTCTGGAGGATCAAGAGAATACAACATTCACTTATCCTTTTGGTATGTTTTCCTACCGAAGGATGCCATTTGGACTTTGCAACGCCCCAGGAGCCTTCCAGTGACGCATGGTGAGTATTTTTTCAAATTTTATTATGACCTTCATTGAGGTATTTTTTGATGATTTTATAGTGTATGGGTATTGATTTTATGAATGCCTATGTAGTTTGGGAAAGGTGTTGAATTGTTGTATTGAGAATAATATAGTCATGAACATTGAAAAGTGTCATTTCATGGTAGAGTATGGCATTGTCTTGGGAATGTAGTGTCAAAACATGGGATATAGGTTAATAGATCTATGATAGACATTATTTCCTCCTTACCCTATCCTTCATGTGTGCATGATGTTATATGTTTCCTAGGGAATGCATGATTTTATCGGTGCTTCATCAAATATTTTAGTAAGATTGCTTTTCCTATGTCATGATTACTCCAAAAGGATTCTAATTTTGTGTTTAATGATTCTTGCAGTACTTCCTTTGATGAGATAAAGAAGTGCCTGACCACTCCACCGATCATACAACCCCCATAATGGATGATTCCATTAGAGCTTATGTGTGACGCCTCCAACATTGCGGTTGGATCCGTCTTATCTCAGAGGGTGGATGGACGTTCACATGTGATTCCCTACACATTGGGGACAATGGATTCAACCCAATAAAATTACACAACCACAGAAAATGAGTTTCTTGATGTCATATTTTCTTTAGATAAATTCCATTCATATTTATTAGGCTCTAAAGTAGTTGTTTTTTCAGACCATATATCTCTGAGGCACCTCTTGATGAAGCCGGATGCAAAGCCTATGTTGATTCGATGAATGCTCCTTCTTCAAGAATTTGATATTGTGATAAAGGAAAAAAAGGTGTCAGAAAACTTGGTGGTAGACCACATGAGGAGGCTTACTCACACACTAGAGGAAGACTCCTTGGATCAAGTACCACTTCAGGACACTTTCACCGATGAGCATCTTTATTCAATCTCTGGTACACATCCTTGGTATGCAGATTTAGTTAACTACCTAGTTGCCTCTGAAATCCCTGCAAATTTAAAGAAAAGTTAAGTCCAATAATTAAAAAGTGAGTCTTGGTATTATGTTTGGGATGATCCATACCTATGGTGCATGTGTAGTGATCAAGTTATTAGGAGTTTGTTCCTGATCATATGTTGGAGTTTGTTTTACATTTTTGTCATAGACTTGCTCGTGGTGGACACTTTGGACCCCAACAGATAGCTAGGAACATTTTGTGTAACGACCCAATGTTATTCAATGGACATTAATTTCTTATATTTATGTCATAAAATCACATGAAAACACAACATAGTGAACTAATAAGTGATAACTGGCATTTAATCTTGTAAATAATAGGAAATTTCAAGGGAAATTTTTTTCTAAATTTTCTTTGGGATTTTTCAAGAACGTAGTTTCTGACAGCGCATGATTCCGAGGCCCAGTGTGCCCGGAATAAATATCCAAAGTTTAGCTTGGGTACGTTCAGTGAACGAATGAGCGGGTTTTCTAACTTCTTAACCGGTGCTCGGAATCGAATTCCGAGGGCACCGATGGAATCACATCGCTGGTATTTGCTTAGAAATGCCTTTTTCAGAGTTGCGTTTGTTCGGGTGTGGTTTTTAATTTTTGGGGGTTATGTGAAGAAAATAAAATAAAGTGGTGCGAAAACTTTATTTTATTTCACTTAAATCCACTTAATGCTCCTTAAGCGGAGTTGAAGCGGATAGGGTGCAATCCAAAATATCCTACCCTCTTGGTAGGATATTTGTGAGGTGGGGCCCGCATGAGCCTCACCATTTATTTTCTTCTAAGTAACGCACCCGCGAAACCTCCTCATTAATAAAAGTCAACCGTGCATTTTTCTGGTTAAGAAACGCCCCGATTAATTGGGCAGTTAAATCATTACAATTAATTCAACGAATTAATTGTTCGTTTCTTATCTTTTGAATTTCAAAAGCTTAGGTCAATAATAAAATAAGGGTTGAACTTATTTTATTTAGTGGGACTTGTGGAGTGGAGATAATTTGGAGGGAAAGCGTTCTTCTTCGACGAAGAACGCGAAGAACGCGAAGAACGTGAAGAATGCTCCAACTTCCGACGAAGAACGCCAAACCCTCGGAGATCGATGACGCGACGCCGTGTACCGCGACGTCAACGACGCTTCTTCTGCGACGCTCCTTCCGCGACGCTTTCTTCCACGACGAGAAAATCCATGACGAACCCTCGCTCGACGACGCTTCAGGTAGGGGAATTTTTATTTTGGTGTTCTATTATCTTTTGAGAAAAGTACGACGAGCGCGGACCAACCAATTCCAGGTTGATCCGCGGATCGTTCATTCATGCATATTGTTTTTGAGTATTATTATTTAATTTGTTCGTGATTAATACCTTGACGATCTTCGTGAAATATGACCTTTTTCTATCAACTAACGAGAGGGGGCCGGACCGCAAAAACACGGCCGACCCTCCTCCTTATCCTTGTGGGTTTCTATTGTGGATTGAAACGGGGATGGTGCGGTGCCGTCGCACCGCGCGGAATTGTGCAGCAAGGAATGTGCGGCGCCGTCGCACCGCATCGTGAAAACAAACAAGGGCACGATGCCATCGCGCCGCGTCGGAGAATCCCGAAGACAACCGCGGACGGAGTCGGGCCACGGTGAAAGGGCGCGGCGCCATTGCGTCGCGCCAGAGAACCACGAAGACGATGTATTTTGTTAATTGACATGCGGATTGTCGGACGACGATGAACGGGGCCGCAAGGGCGATTTGAAAGCTTTGCAGTGAAGGTCGGGTCCCAGGAGGACCGTTGGAGAAAACGGCAGGAGAAACGGACCACCGGAGCGCGTCCGGTTGTCCGCGGAAGGCGGTTGCAGCGCGCCGCCGGAAGGCCGGCGGTGACGGTTGCTGCTGACATCAATCAGCGGCGAGGGCGGGGGTAACCGCGCACCCCCGCTCCGCGGCTTCTGCTCGGCCGCGCTGGCCGAGCCGCGGCTGGCCGGTCGAGCCGGACCGAGCCGGCCGGGCCGGGCCGGGCCCAGCCGGGTCGGACCCGGGTCGGGTCGACCCGGTTCGTGCCGACCCAGGGGGGGTCGGGCCGGGTCGGTCCGGGCGCAGACCCCCCGATTTCAGACCCTCTTTGGTCTTTTGCCCATATCTTGGGCTACGAACCTCTGATTGACGCACCGTTAGTGGTGATGCGATCCTTGGATCGATACGGTCATTTCGGCATATCGTACTCAAGGTTTCGGAACACTTTGGGTTCGGCCGGGTTGGTTCGTACACGAAACCAACCGGGCCCTCGGAGCGGAAATGCTCATATCTTGAGCGTCGGACGTCCGATTGACATGCCGTAGACTTTGATGATTTCCTCTAAATGAGACGGATCTTTTGGCTTACTCCGCTCGAGGTTTGGATGACGTCGGAGTGCGGTCGTGTTGGTTCGCTCATGAAACCAACCGGGCCCCTGGAACGAAAAAACCAATAACTCACAGACCGGGCGTCCGATTGATGCACCGTCTGTCTCGTAGTTTTACTCTTGGTGGGACGGAACATTTGGCATACTTTGCCCGAGGTTTGGATGCAGTTGGAGTTTGGGCGAGTTGGATTGTACTCGAAATCCAACCGGGCCCCTGGAACAGAAATGCTGATATCATTCAGACCGGACGTCCGTTTGACGAACCGTCAACGACGTTGGTGATCACGTTGAGAAACGGTCCCTATGAGTATACCCTATGAGAGTTCGGGGTACAGTTGAGATACGACTGGGTTGGTACGCTCACGAAACCAACCGGTCCCCTGGGATGAAAAGGCTAATAAGTCACAGACCGGGCGTCCGATTGACGCATCGTCTGTTGCTTTGAGACCCCTATGACGAGGCGGTCGTTTGAGATACTTCTTCGTGGAACTTTGTGATACTTGAAGTATTGGCCAGCAGTTCGTGGAGCGGACCCTCCTAGATACGAGCGTGTGGAGTATGGAGACCGTGTAGCCGGCTGAGACCTGACGACTGCTTGACCGATTGACTCGGTGTGTTTCGGATAGCCCAGTGGGAAGCGCTTGGTTGTAGCGGCAGACCCACAGTGGAGGAGCGCTTGGTTGTAGCGGCAGACCCGCGGTACTCAACAGAAGGAGTACCTCTGGAGGCTTTTAGGGGGAGCGCTTGGTTGTAGCGGCAGACCCACGGCGGAGGAGCGCTTGGTTGTAGCGGAAGACCCGCGGTACTCAACAGAAGGAGTACCTCTTGAGGCTATGAGGGGAAGCGCTTGGTTGTAGAGGCATACCCATGGTGGGAAGTGCTTGGTTGTAGTATCAGGCCCACAGTACTCGACAGGAGGAGTACCTCAGCAGTCTTAGGTTAGTGAGCAGTACCCCAGAGTCGTGACAGGACCACTGTACACTCCAGAGACGGGGCTCTTCTGCAGTTACGGTTTTGATAACGAAAATCCTGGTTTGAGCTGAGTCTATGACCTTTGTGTTTCCTCATGATTGACATGGGTTACTTGATAACTTCGGTATATGTATGGGCATATACCTGGGTAGTGGTTATCCGTTGATTTCATAACCATTGTGTTTCCTCATGATGGAGATGGGTTACTTGATAACTTTGGTATATGTATGGGCATATACCTATATGGAGGTTATATGTTGAGATCTTCTTTGTTGTAATCCTTGTTGGTTTTAGTGAGACCTCGAGGGTCTCGGGGTCCCTACTGAGTATCATTATACTCACCCCTACACAGGCTATGCCCGCACCTCGTTGTGTTGGTTGCAGATGACGGGCAGTGTTGACGGAGGACGAGTGTTCGAGGACTGGATGATACCCGGAGGTGGACTACATGAAGAGTCAGTATCCAGAGGTGGACATCACAGAGAGATGACACTCGGAGGAGGTTGATGGGTGAGAGAATTTTGGAGGCTATCTATACCTACCCTTTAGGTAGGATCCGTGGTGGACGATCCAGGAGTTGCGCCATCTGTACCTACCCTTCAGGTAGGAACCGAGGAGGACGACCCAGGAGCTGCTTCCGTCCTTCCATCTGTTTTCTTTTTCTATTTTACTTTTTCAATTGTAGTTGTAATTTCTTTTGGGTTTGTATTCTGGCCCATTTACCTTTCAGCACTTCTCTTTGTACTCAGTGTTTTACTTCCGCTTGTACTCTGTGGTGTTTTGTTTACTTTTATAAAGGCAATGCCTTCCCAGTTATCGGGATTTACGCCTTTGGTGCTAGTCGCCAGCCCCTGGCCTATGGAAGGCGGGCTTGGGGTAGTCACGACACGGGCCCCGAGGACGGGTCGTGACAAATTGTTATCAGAGCAGTCGGTTCTACCGCAGAAATTATAACTTTGATATTTTCTTTCTGTGAAGTGATAGTGTTAAGAGTACCGAGTGTGGTTTTCAGTTCCGGGAGTCGAGTGTTGGTGCGGGCGGCCGACGTATCCATACACTAGGACCCTGACAACTGATTTCCTACTTTTTGCACGAAAACACTGATTGCGTTTGTATTTCCAGATGTTTTTTTAAAAAATCAACTCAAACCAGGTCAGTTCACCAGGTATAATCATTTGACCGTGTCACGTTGTTTCTTTCAGGATGACTTTTTTCGGACGACCAGCTAGAGCCCAGAGGGATGTGCGTACTGACAGCCTATTGAGTGACGAGGCTTCGATACAGGGCCCTCTTGCAGTTGAGGCACCAGCGGAGGCACCAGCGGTACTACCATACGTTGGGCCACCGATGCCACCAGCCTGAGCAGTAGGCGATGCACGCCATGTGAGCGCGCTGCACGAGTTCCACCGCCAGAGACCACCCAGGTTCCGGGGAGAGACGGACCCGCAGGCGGCTGAGGATTGGCTGGAGGCTATGGTGAGAGCCTTCAGGCTAGTGGGGACGCCGGCAGACCTCATGGTGATATTTGCTGCCTGCCTTCTTTAGGCAGTAGCAGGCAGGTGGTGGAGCCACTTGTTCCAGTTTTGCGACGGGATGACCTTCACATGGGAGGACTTCGAGACCTTCTTCAGGGTGGAGTTTGTGCCTGTAGCTCTACAACCCGAGCGTGTACAGGAGCTTCTGCCTTTACCGCAGGGTTTTCGAACAGTATCCGAGTTATCTGTGGGAAGTAGACAGATGATGTAGAGCTCCAAGAGGACTAGAGATTGACGTACGAGGAGTAGGAAGTGTTATGAATGCGGCAGGAAGGGTCACCTGGCACGTGACTGTCCGACTCCTCGTACAGATGATCTGCAGGCTTTGGAGGAGCCACCAGGGCAGAAGCAGCGGTGGGTGCTTGAGCAACAGCCGAGTAGTGTACAGGGCATTAGAGCTCCGGGAGGAGGTGGACAGGAGAGGAACTAGTGGATACGTTCCTTGTACTTCTAGTTTCATGTTGCTGTTGTATTCGTGTCTTTGTACTATGAGCTGCAATAATAAAAAGACACTTACCTTTGTGATGTTTTCTTTCCTATCCTTTTTGTTTGGTTGATACTGAGTGGTCCCGGTTAAAACTGTTGACTTGACCCTCACTTTCGAGATTTCTACTAGAGGATACCCAGTAACCTCACACTGATGCCGACAGTGTGACTCGGCCGTTGGAGGCGAGAGTGATAGTTGGATCTCTTGGTAGTTACGTCGAGGCCTTAAGATGTCATCCATGGAATGAATGCATCATTCATGTCAGGATTGACTGTATTAGGCAATGAGTGTGGTTCATCTAGGGGATGAGACCGAGTTTCTCTTTTTCGGCAAAGAAGAAATTTTAGCAGCTCTTCCAGATCGTAGGCAAAGAAGGTGCAAATCATCTAGGAGCGGATGAAGACTGCACAATGCAGTAAGAAACAGGAAACCGGTGCCAGTATTAGAGACTCGGGCATGTTAAATGTTTCAAGAAGAGGAAGCTTTAAAGAGAGATGAGTCTGCGAAGAGGAAGACATGGAGGCAGAGCTAGGAGAGCACCATTAGGTGGTATACATCTTAACATGCTACAAGCGCCCGATATAGTTATCCCCGCCAGGCTCAGGGAGCTGGAGGTCGGAGGAAGAGTGCGGCTGCATACGGTCAAGGAGTGTGACCCAATGGCTCTACAAATGATTCAAGGGACAGTCTATCTTCACTACTAGCTTTTGTTGTAACATACGTCAATATGAATCATTCCTCGCTCTCACAAATCATGTTCCAGACCTAGAGTTTCCGGTAAGCCGTGGACTTGACCCTCACGTCTAGAGATAGCTTGGGAGGAGACTTGATAATCACACTTACGCCAACGGTGTGGTCAGACCCTCAAGGTGAGAGTTTCGGTTGGGATATCTTGGTGGCAGCGTCGAGGCCTTACGACGTTGGTTTGAGTATGGACTGGGCAATCAAATTTCATACACAAATTGACGGTATTAGGCATAAAGGTTGTGGTTTAACTACGATGTCAGAATGGGTTTTCCTTGGTTGACAAAAAGGAAACCCTCGGCAGCACAGGATAACTCATGCATAGGAGGGTGCGACCGATCATTCTTGAGTCGGTCAACCTCACCCGCGTGGTAGCAGTCGTTTTATGTTTCTGTTCTAAATAGTAGTTGGAGACCTCTAAGTTCGAGAATGACCATCATGTCGTTATACGGGTCTCACCTCGACGAGGTTTACGGAGATGTGGCCAAGGCAGCATGTTATCTCCGAGGTTCAACGGACCTTTCTACGTCCTCAACTGGGTAGGCGGGATGGTTTGCCGCTTGACCCATCCACCTTGGTTGCACCAGGTGCACGACGACTTCCACGTATCTCAACTGAGGAGATATGTGCTCAACCCTGGAGCTGGACGATGGTGATGGAGTGTCTTTCACGGAGGTTCCAGTGGGGATTGAGGATCGACATGAACTGATCCATTGAGGATGATTGATTCCTCGGGGGCACTTTCTATGGCTGTATGGGAACCTCCAGGTGAGCACATGGGAGCGGAAGGCTCAGATGCGTGCTTTGTACCGCTTTTGTGACCCTATATTGTGTTAAAGCTTTACGAGGACGTAAAGTCCTGAGGTGGGAGTAATGTAAAAACTAGGAAATTTCAAGGGAATTTTTTTTCTAAATTTTAATTGGAATTTTACAGGAACGCAGTTTCTAAAAGCGCCTGATTCCAAGGCCCGGTGTGTCCGGAATCAATTTCCGAAGTTTAGCTCAGGTACGTTCAGTGAACAAATGAGTGGGTTTTTCTAACTTCTTAACCAGTGCTCGGAATCGAATACCGAGGGCACCGATGGAATCGCAACGCCGGTATTTGCTTAGAAATGCCTTTTCCGGAGTTGCGTTTGCTCGGGTGTGGTTTTTAATTTTTGGTGGTTAAGTGAAGAAAATAAAATAAAGTGGTGCGACAACTTTATTTTATTTCACTAAAAGCCACTTAAAGCCACTTAAATATCCTTAAGCTGAGTTGAAGCGGATAGGGTGCAATCCAAAATATCCTACCCTCTTGGTAGGATATTTGTGAGGTGGGGCCCGCACGAACCTCACCGTTTCTTTTCCTCTAAGTAACGCACCGGCGAAACCTCCTCATTAATAAAAGTCAACCGTGCGTTATTCATATTAAGAAACGCCCCAATTAATTAGGCATTTAAATCGTTACAATTAATTCAACGAATTAATTGTTCATTTCTTATCTTTTGAATTTCAAAAGCTTTGGTCAATAATAAAATAAGGGTTGAACTTATTTTATTTAGTGGGACGTGTGGCATGGAGAGAATTTGGGAGGAAAGCGTTCTTCTTCGAAGAAAAACGCGAAGAACGCGAAGAACACTCCGACCTCCGATGAAGAACGCAAAACCTTCGGAGATCGACGATGTGACACAGTGTACCACGACGTCAACGACGCTTCTTCCGTGACGCTCCTTCCGTGACGCTTTCTTCCACGACGAGAAAATCCGCGACGAACCCTCTCTCGACGATGCTTGAGGTAGGGGAATTTTTATATTTGGTGTTCTATTATCTTTTGAGAAAAGTACGACGAGCGTGGACCAACCAAATTCCAGGTTGATCCGCAGATCATTCGTTCATGCGGATTGTTGTTGAGTATTATTATTTAATTTGTTTTTGATTATTACCTTGACGATCTTCGTGAAATATGACCTTTTTCTGTCAACTAACGAGAGGGGGCCGGACCTCACATACACGGCCGAACCTCCTCCTTATCCTTGTGGGTGTCGATTGTGGATTGAAACGGGGATGGCGCGGTGTCGTCGCACCGCGCGGAATCGTGCAGCAAGGAATGTGCGGCGCCGTCGCACAGCATCGTGAAAACAAACAAGGGCGCGACGCCGTCGCGCCACGTCAGAGAAACCCGAAGACATCCGCGGACGGAGTCGGGCCATGGTGAAAGGGCACGACGCCATTGCATCGCACCGGAGAACAACGAAGACGACGCGTTTTGTTAATTGACGTGCAGATTGTTGGACGATGACTAACGGGGCCGCAAGAGCAATTTAAAAGCTTTGTAGTGAAGGTTGGATCCTGGGAGGACCGTTGGCGAAGAAGGTAGGAGAAACGGACCACCGGAGCACGTCCGGTGGTCCGCGGAAGGCAGTGGTGGCGCGCCGCCGGTAGGCCGGCGGCGGCGGTTGCCGCAGGCATCAATCAGCGGCGAGGGCGGGGGGAACCGCGCACCCCCGCTCCGCGGCTTCCGCTCGGCCATGCTGGCCGAGCCGTGGATGGCCGGTCGAGCTGGACCAAGCCGCCCGGGCCGGGCCGGGCCCAGCCGGGTCGGTCCCGGGTCGGGTCGACCCAGGGTGGGGGGGGGGGGGTCGGGCCGGGTCGGTCCGGGCCCAGACCCCCTGATTTCAGACCCACTTTGATCTTTTGCCCATATATTGGGCTACAGACCTCCTATTGATTCACCGTCAGCGGCGATGCGATCCTTGGGTCGAGTCGGTCGTTTCGGTATATCACACTAAAGGTTTCAGAACACTTTGGGTTGTCCGGGTTGGTTCATACACGAAACCAACCGGGCCCTCAGAGCGGAAACAGTCATAGCTTGAGCTCCGGACATCCAATTGGCGTGTTGTCAACTTTGATGCTTTCCTCTAAGTGAGACAGATCTATTGGCTTACTCCGCTCGAGGTTTGGATGCCGTCGGAGTGCGATCGGGTTGGTTCGCTCACGAAACCAACCGGGCCCCTGGAATGAAAAAGCCAATAACTCACAGACCGAGCGTCTGATTGACGCACCGTCTGTCTCGTTGTTTTCTTCATGGTGGGATAGAACTTTTGGAATACTTCCCCCGAGGTTTGGATGTAGTTGGAGTTTGGGCGAGTTGGATTGTACTCGAAATCCAACTGGGCCCCTGGAACGGAAAAGCTGATTTCTTTTAGACTGGATGTCCGTTTGACGAACCGTCAGCAGCGTTGGTGATCACGGTGAGAAACGGTCCCGATGAGTATACCCTATGAGAGTTCGGGGTACAGTTGAGATACGGCCGGGTTGGTTCGCTCACGAAACCAACTGGGCCCCTGGGACGAAAAGGCTAATAACTCACAGACCGGGCGTCCGATTGACGTGCCATCTATTGCTTTGAGACCCGTATGACGAGGCGGTCCATTGAGATACTTCTTTGTGGAACTTTGTGATACTTGTAGTATCGACTAGTATCTCATGGAGCAGACCCTCCCGGAGACGAGCGTGCGGAGTACGGAGACCGTGTAGCCGACAAAGACCTGATGACTGCTTGACCGATCGACTCGGTGTGTTTCAGATAACACAGTGGGGAGCGCTTGGTTATAGCAGTAGACCCACGGTGGAGGTGCGCTTGGTTGTAGCGGCAGACCCACGGTACTCAAAAGAAGGAGTACCTCTAGAGACTTTGAGAGGGAGCTCTTTGTTGTAGCGGCAGACCCACAGTGGAGGAGCACTTGGTTGTAGCGGAAGACCCACGATACTCAACAGAAGCAGTACCTCTTGAGGCTATGAGGGGGAGCGCTTGGTTGTAGCGGCATACCCATGGTGGGAAGCACTTGGTTGTAGCAGGAGGCCCACAGTACTCGACAGGAGGAGTACCTCAGCAGTCTTAGGATAGTGAGCAGTACCTCAGAGTCAGGACAGGACCACTTTACACTCCCGAGACGGGGCTCTTCAGCAGTTACGGTTTTGGTAATGAAAATCCTGGTTTGAGCTGCGTTTATGACCTTTGTGTTTCCTCATGATTGAGATGGGTTACTTGATAACTTAGGTATACGTATGGGAATATACCTGGGTAGTGGTTATCCGTTGATTTCATAACCCTTGTGTTTCCTCATGATGGAGATGGGTTACTTGATAACTTTGGTATATGTATGGGCATATACCTAAGTTGAGGTTATCTATTGAGATCTTCTTTGTGGTTATCCTTATTGGTTTTAGTGAGACCTCGAGGGTCTCGGGTTCCCTACTGAGTATCGTTATACTCACCCATGCACGGGCTATGCCCGCACCTCGTTGTGTTGGTTGCAGACGACGGGCAATGCTGACGGAGGCCGAGTGTTCGAGGACTGGACGGTACCCGGAGGTGGACTACACGACGAGTCAGTATCCGGAGGTGGACTTCACGGCGAGACGACACTCGGAGGAGGTTGACGGGCGAGAGCATTGTGGAGGCTATCTGTACCTACCGTTCAGGTAGGATCCATGGTGGACGATCCAGGAGCTGCACCATCTGTACCTACCCTTCAGGTAGGACCTGAGGAGGACGACCCAGGAGCCGCTTCCGTCCTTCCAGCTATTGTCTTTTTCTGTTGTACTTGTTCAGTTGTAGTTGTACTTTCTTTTGGGTTTGTATTCTGGCCCATTTACCTTTTAGCACTTCTCTTTGTACTTAGTGTTTTACTTTCGCTTGTACTCTGTGGTGTTTTGTTTACTTTTATAAAGGCAATGCCTTCCCAGTTATCGGGATTTACGCCTTTGGTGCTAGTCGCCATCCCCTGGACTATGGAAGGCGGGCTTGGGGTAGTCACGACACGGGCCCCGAGGACGGGTCGTGACAAAACATAAGTTTTTCACTTATGTGTTTGGAATTTTGAAAATCCAGCATTCAC
Source organism: Viscum album (assembly GCA_963277665.1). NCBI lineage: Eukaryota > Viridiplantae > Streptophyta > Magnoliopsida > Santalales > Viscaceae > Viscum > Viscum album. The sequence continues at coordinate 531,207,571 of OY728128.1, forward strand.
GGTTGTGGTCAAGATGTTTTTTTGAGTCTAATAAAACAAAAAATAATTTTTGGTGAATAGTAAACTACCCTAATTAATAGTAAAATACCCTTATGAATAGTGATATACCCAAATGAATAGTAACCTCACCTATGGTGGTATAGAAATAATATTCAAGTAGGAAGTATGATAAACCTATATTTTAGAATAAGTTAATGAAAGTTTTAAAACTAGTTTTTGATAATAAATTATTATTTTAAATAAAAAATAAAATAATAATATTTAGAATTTTTTTTTCAAAAATGGACTTCATTTTTAGATTCTACATGTCAAAAAATGGTTTGGGTGATGTTTTGGGATTTTTCTGAAATACTTGAATTTTTTATGAATAGTAGAAACCGATAATTCACAATAAATGCTAAATAATGTATTAATTGAGTCAAGTGTGATGTTATGATGATGTAAGCCCACTTGGTTCGGGATTAAATTACAAAATTACTATTTTTGGTAATAGAAGATTCACTATTCCTTGTCTTGGGAGGAATTAATAAACTAATGAATTTTATATTAAGAATACCCCTCTCTCCTCCACTATAAACCCCCCCCCCCCTTCACTCCCTCTTTTCTCCACTCATCTCAAGCTCCAAGCCTTCTCTAAAATCAGCCCTAATAACCTCCCAAGATCCTTCGTCACATCCAAGGCTTTCTGGTCTTTCCAAAAGCCCAAAATCAAAGCCCCTAATAGGAGTCTCAAAGTGAAGAGATCAAAGGGTAAGAACCCTCTTTCGTTTTCAAGTGTTTTGTTTTCATTTTCTTTCTTCACTTATACCCTCTTCCCATACCCTTATCCCAAAGTCACGAAAGCTCCATAATCTCATATATTCTGGATTATAATCATGTTTGTGGATATTTTCAAGCATCATGCTTCCCCTCCTCTCCCTTAGGATCTAGAATTAAAACGTCGTCTGTGATGTGTCAAATTACCAACATCATAGATAATGTGTTTTCAAATTCATTTATCATTTTGTTTCTAGTAAAGAGACAATTTATGTTATGGTTTAACCAGATTATTATATATTTTATATTTCCTATTTAAGGATCTGTAATCCTCATACACTCATGATATAAAACAATAATACAAAACAAGTCAATTATGGGAAAAATCGTTAAAGTTAATTCAAGTGTTTATAATTAATGCTTAATATAAAGGATCTATTTCACTCTAAAAGAATTTTGTAACCATGTAACCTACTGGATGTCCACTAATGTTATATAACATAAATTCTGTAAAACCACCTTCATCTTACAATTCATTTGAACCTAAATACAATTGAACCGATCATTAAAACAAATGAAACAAACGGACCGAACAATGAAATTGAACCTTGTAATCAATCAAAATGGGTATAAATGAACTTAAAAAAAGTTTTATTGAATATTTTAAACATATATAAGGTTCTGGAACTATTGATTAATAAACCAAATTTGACTATACAGGTAATTAATATCAAGTGGAGAACACCAACAGACTTAAGGTAAGGGATCCTCTCAATTTCACCCTTATTCAAGATTGTTCACTATGTTAGGACATGTTGTGTGTAATTATTAATTATGGGGTATGATTTTGAACCTCCCCCATACTGAACTATTTATGTATAATTGATTATAATTCCCTTTCATCCATCACTAATCCCCCTCAAGTACTCCTCATACCATGCTGATAATCCGTAAAGAATTCTACCCAACCCTTTTTTATTCCTTTGGGTTGTCTTATCTACCTTTCAACCAAAATGATGTTATCTTATCTTTTCTTATGAATACTCTAAATGTTTTTTAAATGTTCCAAGTTTATTTATCAAAACTCTTTCATAACTCTCTTCGGGATATGCAAGCTTTTATCTTATTCTCTCATCATTACTTCCCGATAAGTGAACCCATTTTAAGGGAACTTCCAGAATTCTTTCCTATTATCAAGTGTACTCTGTCCTCTATTTTAAGTCACCTTTGTCTTTATAAAATCAGTATTTATATTATGAAAACATTATTGGTTTAATTCTGGTTTTATAAAAAAAAATATGCCACTTTTCGTTTTAAGAGATATTCGATGTTTTCTTAAACCGCACTAGAATGTTTTGACTCAAAGATTCCTAAAAACTATTTTTACATGTTGTCACTTAAGTTTGTTATCTCTTTTCATGATTTATGCCTTTATAAATTATTAATGTCTATTTATGATTTAATTTTTTTCTTTCATGGATGCTTATATGTTACGTCGCTTTTTATTATGCTTCATCACGTGATTGTGTGCCCATTTCTTTCCTTGGGTACTCTTGTGTTTATGTATGATTGATTATGTGAGATTATTTATGTGAAAAGAATATACATGAATAATCTTAGATGGGTGTGCCCAGATAGTGATCCAATGCACTGGGTAACGTTAATGTCTCATGAGAAGATTATGGGAAAACAGTCCGGGCAGTTAGCCTTTGCTTGTGCTACTATGGGAAACGAGATTGATTGTTAGCCTTGACTCGTACCAATGTGAATTTTAAACATTCTGCCACCTCTCTATGAAACTATGCTTGTATAATCTCATTCTTATATAATCTCATGCTTATTTTATTCCATGTTTTTATGATCCCATGTTCATATGTTATAATTACATATGTTCCATGATTCCAATATCATTTTTTCAAGCCTCCTAACTCATGTGATTAATGATTATTCATATGTTCTTTCCATTACTAGGCTTTTTAGCTCATCCCTTTGCTAATGTGTTCCCTAGGGTACCCTGTGTAGATGTAAGAGCTCAAAGGAAGTTAGGAGATCTTTATAGAGATTAAATAAATATGTTTTTTGTCCCCATGATTTATGTTTTATGTACCTAGTCTTCCAAGACACCAGACATAATGATCCTTGTCTTGTACTCTAATTATTAATGAAGCCTAAAATCATGAGATGTTTTATGCATAAGTCTTGGGTCTCTATAGTTGGTATCAAAGGTTGGTATAGTTATTTTTGGATATTAAGAATAGAGTACCTTAGTGGGAACCTTAAGGATGAGACTAAGTATTAGAAAACATTCCCAAATTTTTGTGAGTATTGAGTAAGTGGTTTATCAAGAAAATACATCCCTGTCTGGATACATGCAGGTATAGGTGGATCTGGCACAGATGTATCCTTGGGGTAAAACCCAAAAACACTGCTTTGAGCTAGACTTGAATGGTAACTGGTGCAAGACAACGGGCGTTGCTGCACTCTTGGTTATGACACTCCCTGGGGATATACTTTGGTAGATTCACGAGCTTAGTAAAAACCATTATTAGGGGCAAAAAAATAAAATACCATAAGAATAGAAGTTAAGAAGTAGACAGAGGGTAACCTAGATTTATCCCGAGTAATCATAAGTTAGGATATAATTATTCTTTATAAGTTCATCATTTTATGTTCAATGTTTCGCTTTTTTCACAATAGATAAGTATTCAATACCTCTAATTAAATTTTCTTTTGCTTAGTTAGTAGCGGGAAATAGTATAACATGTACCAACATCCAACATGACAGGCAATGTGATGATTTCCCTAATGATATGCCTGAGGTGATGGAATTTGGTGCTCAAAACTTCATGGAAGTACTTGCTCAGTTGGCTCATGTTTTGAATAATAACTTGAATCAGGTGGAACGTCCTCCTCCTCCAAGGAAAGAGAAAGTTGTTGTGGAATCCTTCAGGTGGCAAAGGCCTCCCATGTTTAGTGGATCTTCTGATCCCCTCCTTGCGGAATAATGGATTAACTCCACTGGAAAGATATTCTCCATACTCTAGTGCTCGGAAGAAGAGAAGGTGTTACTGGCGGTCTGTCGTTTTGATAGGGAAGCTGATCAGTGGTTGACACTAATCAAGAATACAATGTCTCAAGAGGAAATCGATTCCATTGATTGGGAGGAATTCAAGAGGATGTTTTTCAACAAATATTTTCCTCAAACCCTCCATCTCAAGATGGAAAGATAGTTCCTTGGACTCAAGCCGAAGGAAGATGAGTCCATCGAGGCATATGAAGCAAACATTATAAGGTGTTAAAGGTAGGCCTCTGGCTTTTTCATGAACACCGAAAGCAAGGTAGATCGCTTATTTAGTGGACTAAAGCTGAGTCTATGAAAAGCATTGGCGATTCGAGATTTTGACAGCTATGAGGACATTTTCGGTTGTGCCCTCACGGTGGAAATGGAGATTGGAGACTCTCAATAGTCTCATGGGCCCAGTTACAAGAAGAGGAAGATGGAAAAAAGCATGGGTGGTCCATCAAAAAAAATCCCATGATGGAAAGAATCCCAACTTTTCACTTTGCAAAAATTGTGGGAAGAAGCATCCTGGTAACTGTCTGAAGGGAACCAAGAATTTCTTCAAATGTGAAAAGTTTGGTTATCTGGCCAAGAACTGCCGAAGGGATATGAAAAATCCTGCTAATGTTAAAGAAAAAAGGAAGGTTCAGATCAACACTAAGCCTACAGAATAGTGTTTCAACTGTAAGGATCTTGGGAATTATGTGAACAATTGTCTTAAGATGAGGGTTGTCAGAGGAAATCAACAAGAACCTCCAAGGAAAAAAGGAAGATCTTATGCTATCACTACTACTAAGGTGGAGCCGGAAAATGATGTGGTGAAAGGTATTCTTGTTATTCATTCAAGAATAGCGAATGTACTATTTGATTATTGTTCTACGCATTCATTCATATCATGCAAGTTTATTAGAACTATTCAAACACCGCCTCAAAATTTGGAGGAAAAGTTATCTATGAGAACAGGGAATGGGAAATCATTGCATCCATGGTTTATAACTCCTCCCCGGTTAACGTCTGTAGACTGAACCACCCAGAAAATCTCATCATACTTCTTTTAATGGAGTTTGACGCCATCTTGGGCATGGATTGGCAATCGTTGTTCAAGACGAACATTAACTGTCGTGAATGGGAGATCACTTTTCTCATCCCGAAGCATCCTCCAATTCGTTAAAAGTTTAAGGAGGAAGATTAATCTCCATTAGAATCTTCGTCTCATGTTTGGATACTACTTCCCTGTGAACTAGAATATCTAGGTCAAATGATTGAAACAAAGGAGAGAATCATGCTTGAAGACATGCCTATCGTGAGGGATTACACTGATGTATTCCCTGAGTTGTTTCCTTGTCTTCCTCCAGACCAAGGGGTTGAGTTCTCAATTTAACTTATCCCTGGATCTCTACAAATCTCAAAGACACCTTATAGAATCGCCACCATAGAGCTGGAAGATTTGAAGAATTAGTTACATGAGAATATGGAGAAGGGTTTTGTATGCCTGAGTGCTTCACCGTGGGGTGCTCCAGTCCTCTTCATCAAGAAGAAGGATGGATCAATGCTCCTCTACATTGATTATCGTGAGCTCAGTAAAATCATGATAAAAAAAGTACCCCCTTCCACAGATAGATGAATTATTTGATCAGATACGTGGGGCAAGTTATTTCTCTAAGGTGGACCTTCGGTCAAGATATCATCAACTAATGGTGAGGAAGGAAGATATTCCCAAGACTGCATTTAGAACGAGGAATGGACACTATGAGTTCATAGTGACTCCCTTCAGACTCACTAATTCTCTAGAAATTTTCATGGATTTAATGAATAGATTATTTATAGATTACATCGACAAATTTGTGGTGGTCTTTATTGATGATATTCTGATATACTCCAAGAGCAAGTAGGAACATGAGGAGCATTTGAAAACTGTGTTAAATACATTACGAAGGGAGAAGTTGTATGAAATGTACAATAAATGTGAGTTTTGGATAGAGGAAGTGTCATTCCTGGGGCATGTTATCACTAGTAAAGGGATATCTGTGGACCCTTCCAAGAAAAAGGCAATTGAAGAGTGGCCTAGACCAACTTCTGTAATGGAGATCCGTAGATTTTTGGGTCTAGCTGGGTATTATCGACGATTCATGAATAACTTTTCACGACTGTCAAAACCAATGACCAAGCTGACATGGAAGGGAGAAAAGTTTTTCTCGACACATGAATGTGAAGACTGTTTCAAAAAGTTGAAAAAGAGGCTTATCACTACACCAGTACTCACACTCGCTACCAGCGGGGAACTCTTTGTGGTGTATAATGATGCTTCTAAGAAGGGCTTAGACTGTGTGCTAATGAAAAATGATAAATTGATAACATATGCCTCAAGGAAGCTCACAATCCATGAGAAAAACTATCCAACGCATGATATGAAGTTAGCAGTTGTGATCTTTTCCTTGAAAATATTGCAGCATTATCTCTATGGGGAGAAATGTGAGATATATACTAACCAAAAGAGTCTCAAGTATATATTCACGCAGAAAGATTCTAATATGCGCCAGCGAAGATGGATAGAGCTCATGAAGGATTAAGACTGCTCAATCCACTACCATCCTGGTAATGAAAACATGGTGGTAGATGCTCTAATTAGAAAGGATCCTGTGTCTTTATCAATGATGAGAATTGAAAAGGACCTGATCTTATTAGATTTGAAAAGTATGGACATGGGAATCATTATGGGAGGAACATCATCAATCCTCTCTCAAATGATTTATCAACCACCCCTCTTGGGGAAAATAAAGGATTCTCAAATAGAAGATGTAGAAATTTAGAAAAGGGTGAAAGCTGTTAAAAATGGGAAATCCTTTGATTTCAAAATTTATGAGGAAGGATTTGTAAGATTTGGGACACGATTATGTGTACCATCCGATCTAGAGACAAAGAAGGAGCTATTGAATGATTCACATAGCTCGACCTTTTCTATCCACCTAGGGAGCACAAAGATGTATCGAGATCTCTGAGAAAACTTTTGGTGGGACAATATGAAAAGGGAGATTGAAGAATTTATATCAAAGTGCCTCGTATGTCAGCAAGTGATGGCTGAGAGGAAAAAGTCTAAGGGGATGATGCAAGAACTACCCATATGAGCATGGAAGTGGTAGAACATTATAATAGACTTTGTCACTCGAATTCCAAGGAAAACCAAAGAAAACAATTCTATATGAGTTGTTGTGGATCGTCTTACAAAGACATCTCACTTTATCGCGATTCGAGAGGACTTCTCATTAGATCAACTTGCACGAATTTACATCAAAGAAGTGGTAAGGCTATATGGAGTACCACTATCTATTGTATCCGACCATGATCAGAGATTCACCTAAAAGTTTTGAAAAAGTCCCCAGCATTTGTTGAGCACTGAACTGAACTTCAGTATGGCCTATCATCCTCAAATTGATGGCCAATCTAAGCGAACTATTCAGACACTGGAAGACATGTTGAGGGCATGTTGTATGGAATTCAAAGGAGGATGGGACCAATATCTTCCACTGGTTGAATTCTCATACAACAACAGTTTCCACTTGAGCATCCGAATGGAACCATTTGAAGCCCTTTATGAGAAAAGGTGCACAACACTGGCATATTGGGATGAAGTCGGTGAGAGTAAGCTGCTAGGACCTGAAATGGTCGAAAAAATGGTGGAGAAGGTCAAAACCATTCAACAACATATCAAGGAAGCCCAAAGTCGATAGAAGAGTTATGCATATTACCGTCGACAAGACCTTGAGTTCAAAGTCGGAGACATGGTATTTCTACACATATCTCCGTGGAAGAAGTTCATGAGGTTTGGGAAGAAAGGAAAGTTAAGTCCAAGGTACATCGGCCCCTTCGAGATCCTTGATCGAGTTGGAGCTGTGGCCTATCGACTAGCACTTGCACCTACCATGCTTAATGTACATGATGTATTTCATGCATCCCTCTTAAGGAAGTACACACCAGACCCTTCACCTGTACTCTCTTCAGAGGTGGTACAGTTAGAAGATAAACTTTCCTATGAGGAGTAGCCAGTGAAGATCTTGGATGGTAGAGACAAAGTTCTACGTAAAAAAACTTCTCATCTGGTCAAGGTACTATGGAGAAAACATACGTACGAAGAGGCAACATGGGAACTGGAGGATGCAATGAAGGAAACATACCCACATATATTTTTGGCCTACAATTTAAAATGAAATTCCGAGGGTGAAATTTCTTAAGGGGGGAAGAATGTAATGACCCAAAGTTTTTCAATGGGCATTCCATTCTTATATTTATGTCATAAAATCACATGAAAACAGAACATTATGAAATACTAAGTGATAATTGACCTTTAAACATAATTTTTTCAGTTATGTGTTTGGAATTTCGAAAATCTAGCATTCACGGTTGTATTCAAGATGTTTTTTTGAGTCTAATAAAATAAAAATAATTTTTGGTGAATAGTATCATACCCTAATGAATAGTACAATAACCATATGAATAGTGATATACCCTAATAAATAGTAAAATCACCTATGGTGGTATATAAATAATATTCATGTTGGATGTACGATAAACCTATATTTTAGAATAAGTTAATGAAGGTTTTAAAACTAGTTTTTGATAGTAAATTATTATTTTAATTAAATATTCAAATAATCATATATAAAAAATTATTTTTTAAAAAATGGACTTCATTTTTGGATTCTACATGCCAACAAAAGGTTTGGGTCATGTTTTGAGATTTTTCTAAAATACTTGAATTTTTTATGAATATTAGAAACCGATTATTCACAATAAATGCTAAATAATGGATTAATTGAATCATGTGTGATGTTATGCTAATGTAATCCCACTTGGTTCAGGATTAAATTATAAAATTACTATTTTTGGTCATATAAGAATCAATATTCCGTGTCTTGGGAGGAATTAATAAACTAATGAATTTTATATTATGAAAACCCCTCCCTCCTCCACTATAAACACCCCCTTCACTCCCTCTTTTCTCCATTCCACTCAAGCTCCAAGACATCTCTAAATTATGCCCTAATACACTTCCAAGCTCCTTCCCCACTTCCTGGGCTTTCTGGTCTTTCCAAAAGACCAATATCAAATCCCCTAAGAGGAGTCTCAAAGAGAGGAGATCAAAGGGTAAGAACCCTCTTTTGTTTTCAAGTGTTTTGTTTTCATTTTCTTTCTTTTCTTATACCCTCTTCACCTTCCATTTTCCAAAAGGCATGAAATCTCCATAATATCATATTTTCTAGATGATAATCATGTTTATGGAAAATTTCAAGCATCATGCTTCCCCTCCTCTCCCTCACATTCTACAATTAAAACGTCACCCGTGATGTGTCAAATTACCAACATCATGGATAATGTGTTTTAAAATTATTTTATCATTTTTTTATGGTCATGAGACCATTTATGTTATGGTTGAACCAGATTATTATATATGTTATATGTACTATTTAAGGTTTTGTAATCCTCATACACTCATTATATAAAACAAAAATACAAAACAAGTCAATTATGGGCAAAATCGTTAAAGTTAATTCAAGTGTTTGTCATTAATGTTTAATGTAAAGGTTCTCTTTCACTCTAAATGAATTTTGTAACCATGTAACCTAATGTATGTCCACTATTGTTATAGAACTTCAATTCTGGACAACCACCTTTTTATTACATTTCATTTGAACCTAAATACAATTGAACCAATCATTAAAACATATGAAACAAATGGACCCGAACAATGAAATTGACCCTTGTAATCAATCAAAATGGGTATAAATGAACTTAAAAATGTTATAATGAAAAGTTTACACATAGATATTGTTCTGTAACTATTGATTAATACACCTAATTCGACTATAAAGGTCATTTATATCAAGTGGAGAACACCAACGGACCTAAGGTAAGGGATCCTCTCAATTTCACCCTTATTCAAGATTGTTCACTATGTTAGGACATGTTGTCTGTAATTATTAATTATGGGGTAAGATTTATCACCTACCAAATACTGACATCTTTATGTATACGTGATGACAATTTAATTTCCTCTCTCACTAATCCCCCTCAAGTTCTTCTGATACCATGCCGATACTCCGTAAAGAATTCTACCCGAACCTCTTTTATTCCTTCGGGTTGTGTTGTCTACCTCTCTACCAAAATGATGTTATCTTCTATTTTCGTCTGAATACTCTAAATTTTGTGTACATGTTGCATTATTATTTATCAAGTCTCTTTCAACACTCTCTTTATGGATATGCATTCTTTTAATTGATTCTCTCCTCATTACTTCCCAATAGGTGAACCCGTTTTAAGGGAACATCCCGAATTCTATCCTATTATCAAGTGTACTCTATCCTATGTTTTAAGTCACCTTTTTATTTATAAAATCAGCCTTTTTATTATGAAAACCCTCCTAGGTTACTTCTGTTTTTATAAAAAAAATAGTATGCCACTTTTCGTTTTAAGAGATATTCAATGTTTTCTTAAACCGCACTAAAATGTATTGACTCAAAGATTCCTGAAAACTAATTTTACATGTTATCACTTCAGTTTGTTATCTCTTTTCATGATTTATACCTTTATACATTATTAATGTCTGTTTATGATTTAATTCCTTTCTTTGATGTATGCTTCTATGTTACGTCCCTTTTTATTATGCTTCATGACGTGATTGTGTGCCCATTTCTTTTCTTGGGTACTCTTATGTTTATGTATGATTGATTATGTGATATTGTTTATGAGGAAAAAATATACATGACTAAGATTAGATGAGTGCAACCATATATCACTCCAATTAATTGGATAAAGTTAATGTCTCATGAGAATATTACGGGAAAATGGTCTGGGCAGTTAGCCTTGGCTTGTGCTACTTTGGGAAACGAGATTGGCGGTTAGCCTTGACTCATTCCAATGTCATGTTTAAAGTTGTTGCCACATCTCTATGAAACTATTCTTATATAATATCATGATTATATGATCTCATGCTTATTTTATTCCATGTTTTTATGATCCCATGTTTATATGTTATAATTACATATGTTCCATGATTCCAATATCATTATGTCAACACTGCTAACTCATGTGCTTAATGTTTATTCTTATGTTCTTTCCCATACTGGGCCTTTTAGCACATCCCTTTGTTCATGTGCTCCCCATGGTACCCTATGCAGATGTAAGATCTCAAAGGATGTTAGGAGCTCTTTATGGAGATTAAATAAAGAAGTTTTTTTAGCCCAATGTTTTATGTTTTATGTACCTAGTCTTCCAAGATACCAGACATAACGATCCTTGTCTTCTACTCTGATGATTAATGAAGATGAAAATCCAGAGATGTATTATGAATAAGGCTTGGGTCGCTATATTTTGGACTCTGGATTATATTTTCCTAGCTTATTCCAGGATGCACATGTGTTTTTTAAGTAATGCTCTCATTGCCAACACCCTGGGAACATTTCTAGGAGACGTGAGATTCCCCAACAACCCATACTATTCTCTGAGATTTTTGATCTATGGGGAATTTATTTTATGGGTCCTTTTCCTATTTCCTTTGGGTTTTTGTACATTTTGGTTTTTGTTGATTATGTGAGTAAATGGGTGGAGGATAAGGCCACCATGACTGATGATTCTCATGTTGTTGTGGACTTTGTCAAAGCGCAATGTTTTTCAGGTTTGGAGTACTAAAGGCCATCATTAATGGCCAAGGGACACACTTTTGCAATCAGAATTTGTATTCCCTCCTTCAGAAGTATTGGTTGACACAAAAAACTTCAAAACCGTACCACCCCCAAAGAAATGGCCAGGCTGAGGTTTCAAATCTAGAGTTGAAATAGATTTTAGTGAAAACTTTGCAGCCAAATAGGAAGGATTGGAGAAAGAGCTTAGATGATGCATTGTGGGCTTATAGGATAGCATAAAAGACACCCATTGGTATGTACACATTTTGGATTTTTTTTGGGAAAGCATGTAATCTCCCCATGGAAGTTGAGCATTAGGATTATTGGGCTATAAAGAAATGCAACATTGATTTGGCCCAAGCAGGAATCCAATGTAAGGTGGAAATTCAAGAGCATGAGGAGAATTGATTGTCTTCATATGAGAACTCAAGGATCTATAAGGAAAATTAAAATCATCTCATGATATAATGATCGAATAAAAGGAGATTTATGTTGGAGAGAAAGCCCTTCTCTACAGTTCACGACTGAAGTTGATGCCTAGTAAGTGGCATTCTAGATGGTTAGGTCCTTATGTTATGACTAATGTTTTTCTTTATGGTGCAGTGGAGATCACAAAAGAGGACACCGAAATAAGCTTCATAGTCAATGGGAAACGTTTTAAGAGATACATTGAGAGACTTCCTACAGATGTAGTGGATTTTATCACACTGCATTACCCCATCATCACTTGAGCACATCAGGTTGTTCCTAACCCTTTAATTTTTTTATTCTTTTTCCTATTTAAAATTTTACATTTCATGTGCATGTATAATATCATGGGTTCACATTGAAGAAAATGAAATATTTTATGTGTGGGGGAGGGAACCATTTAGTTTAGTAATTTGAATTGTTTTCCTCTAAAAAAAACAAAACAAAAAATAGCATGTTTTTCAAATTTTGTGTGTTTATTTTTCAATTTTCTTTGTGTTTTTGAAACTAGTGGGATGAAATGATTCTCATCACCATTTTTAAAACCATATCAATAAGTGAAACAATTTATCCCTTGATACTAAGCTTAAATGAATACTGAAATGACTTTGTTTCAAGTTCAAATATTTAATATTTTAATGAAAAGTACACTGAATTTTGAATCCCATGCCCCATCTCATTGCCTTTATATTTGAAACCAATTTCTTGTAAGGATACTAAACATTATTTTCATATTCTTTACATTCACCTCAACTATTGAGAGAACCAAACAATTCTTGATTTAACCAGAATTTGATTTATTTCTATTAGAACTTGAGGGTTTGAGGAACTTATGTTTAAATGATTGAGGTATTTGTTTCATATTAAAGAACCTATTTCAAAGAATCCTTTTTTATAATGGCCTACATTGAAAATATAATCCTTTAATCCCTTATAATCCATGCTCAATATATAAGGTTAGCCACATCACAAGCCAATTTTACCTATCCAACCAACTCTTGAAGTGAAATTGCATAATCTAGTTGAGCTTAAGTGTGGGGGAACCTTCCTTGTGTTGTGAAACCACATTTTGTGATACTTTTGGTGAAAAATTAAATTCTGAAGAGATATTTTTTCTTCTAAAGAAAAACATTATATTGAAAGATTTTCATTTATGGAGATATCATGATAAAAGAAGTTGTTCCTTTCTAGAGCTTCTAATAGAGGGGGAATGTTGTGCTTATCTGGAGCTTTTAAGAAAATCATGTTCGATAATATTGACATTTTTACTGATGAAATGTTAAATGGTGTGCACATTATTTTATTTTTCATGATTATGAACATGAATCAAAGCTATTTTGATTGCAGAGGAGACCATATTTATGTGAAAATTAGATTAATTCAATTTTTCCTCAAAAAGAGTCAAGCCATCCTCATTCAGCCTCAGAATTTTTCACATCTAAATCCTAGCAACCGAAAGCCATAGAACAACCCTAAAATTTCATCCTGATAAACATATGTCCTTGACCCACATCGGGTATCGATATAGGAATTTATCAAGCCTATGGTGACCCTTGTATGTGTTTGGATGAGAAAGACATTGCAAAAAAATTGACATTTGTGTGATAAGATAAAAATTCAAGTGAGGTAAGTGTTTTGTGCATGGGAGGATAAATAAAGTGGAAATATATTGAATGATATAAATGAATAACTTGAAATAATTATTTTTTATAAGGAATGATATATTTTTTTTGGTGTGCAATTGTTTGATCTCAAAGATATGTGTTTTAAAATTGGTATTGATTTGATATTAATGTTTACTTGATATGAGGTTTTTCCCAGGAGTGCAAATAGGTAACTATAGGGGAGTTGATAAAACAATATATTTTGAATATTTTATTACTAATAAATTACATAATCTCCTCATATTATGCTAAATATGTTAATTTATGAAATATTTTGGATTAAATCATTCATTTGAAAATTTGATTAAAATTCTAGATTTGCCCTTTTAAAATAAACTATAGTATTTCGAACATAAATAGTTTAATATGACCTATTTGAACTTAATATTTTGTAACAGTGTTTAAAACCTAATTTTATACAAATTTTATTCAGTACACTAGAGCTAAAAAGTGTATTTGGATGGAGTAAATGGGCCATTAAATCAATGGTGGACTGGACTCGACAGAATGGAAATGGGTTCTGTATTGGGGTGATGACATCATCTTCCGTGCTTGGATCCGGCCAAAAGTATGAGAGGAGATTCATGACTAAATTTAGGGAGAATCTTCATTCTATAAGAACAGCTGATTCATGCATTTTTGTGGTCGAATGAGCAGTGAAATTTGGCACAAAATATTTCATCGAGATTCCTCATTCACACTTGAAACCACTTTGAACCTAGCCTCCCCACCACTCTATAAATTGGGTTTTCCTCTTTTTGTGGGGTTGGGAAGTGCATTATTAACTTTAGGGAAGATTATAAGAGGGTAAACTCCAATTATCCAAGCAATTCAAAAAGGGTAGCTCTTGAATCAAGGATTTCTTCGTCGAAGCCCTATTCTTCTTCCTCATGTTGTAATGTTTGTGTTTTCATAATAAACTTCTTTGTTCTTCTTTTATTTCGTCAAATTTATTCTATTTTGTTTAAATTTATTATTCTCTTAATCTTACTAATTTTTCTTGAATCAAGAGTATAAACGTGATTGGGTTCTACCCTTTCTAAACCTTTTCACATGAAAAACGTTTCTACGATGACTTCACCGCCCATAGAAGAGTATTTATTTTTAGTAATCGATCAACCTATATCCTTCTTCATTCATTTATATTGAATCAATGAGTTAATTTAATTCAAATTTTCTGATCTATTAATTTATTTTTTAATTTAAATTAAACTAAGCATGAAATTTAATAGATAACACAAAACACGCGAGAATAATTAAATTGCTGTTAGAGGGATAAACCATAAACCGAATGAAAATGGATATTCTGGAAGAAAACCCTTACCCTATGTTCAAAAGCATTCTTCTCTTGTAGATAACATTCAAGATAATGAAATTAGATTCATTAATAAATAAAATCCGAACCTATTAAAAATTTATTGGATTATTTATTGTTTTATTAACTTCATTTATGGAATTTTTGAGGAGTTGTAAGATTAAATTTCATTGTTCTCGAGCATACATATCCTTGGTTTTCACAATTTTCTTACTTTTACATGAATACAGAGAATCATGTAAAATACAAATAATTCTCAATGTTTTAAATAATATGTCATTAATTAAAATCAATAATATATAATTTTCTTATACATTATAATGTTTCTAGATATGTGGATGATTCAATATATATAAATTTATTGATAATCATTTAGATCATTTTGGTAGTCTTTTGATCAGCACAAAATAGTTTTCTCTTATTAATTAATATAATATGTATACACTAGTTCTAGAATACTTTATAACTTGTAATATGTATAATAAAATATGGTTTAACATTAATTATGGTTTTATTACCAGTATTGAAGGCATTAAATGAAAATGATAATGCATCGTGCCTGACATCAGTAATTTGACACGTCACGAGTGGTGTTTTCATTTAATGAGTAAAAGAGAGATAAAATAGTGTTTGATGAGAGAATTTAAATTAAAATGATATAATTATATTATATAAATGATATGTTTGTTACCATGTCTCTTTTTATAGTGGAGTTTAGGGATAGATATGAAAATAAAATTAATAAAAAATAATATAAAAGAAATGAAATAAGATTTTTACATCTTGAAATATTCTCATTGAAAACCATTGTATGGGGATTGGGTTATGTATATTGTTGAGGAAAAATGCTCCTAGATTTGGGGGAGGGCCTTGGTATGAATATTGGGTTGAAATTTGGCAAGCCTTAAAATATAGAAGTTTTGTGGAGAAGACGTGGTATGGGGAGGTATTTATATTAGAGGAGAGGTGTGTTTAGAAATATTTTAATCATTTGATTATTATTTTGGATTATGACATTGAATAGTTTGAGAATTATAACAAATAAATTAAAACAATGAATGTATTTTCAATTTTATGCTTCTTATATAATTCAAGAATCAAGGAATATTGTATTTATCATATAATGTATATATACCATAACATATCGTTTTTCTCTATTCACAAAAAATTCAACTACTTCAGAAAAATCTCAAAAATTCTCCCTAACCATAATTTTATATTTATAAATTAAAAATATACCCCATTTTTTGAAACTAAATTTCCAAATAAAAGAATTTTAATTTTAAATTAAAAAAACCAATTATTTTGAAAATTGCATTTTTAATATTATAAACGATTTTATGATTCCTTAAAAAATTTGCATTTTTATCTTAAAATCAGACTATAATCACATTAAAAAATTAAATTAATAAAATAATGTATATTATAATAAAAATCTACTAAATAATTATATTAATTATAAAATTGTAATTAAATATTTATGATTTACCAAAATAACCAAACATAATAATTTTTTATATGATTATTTATTTATACTATTATATAATTATATCATAAATAAATTTATTAGATTACTCAATTTAATTGATACTTCCATGTGTAAGGTTACTATTCGTTAAATCAGTTTATTATTCATAAGGTTAAAATTACCTTTCCTAAGGTGTGGTTACTATTTTATCAGTATGGCTCCTTAACTTCTAGGAATACCTCATATTTCATTCATTGATCATTTATAATGTTTGTTTTGTGTTCTATATGTGACTTTATGTGATATAAACTATATGAAATAATTATGAGGATGAAAATTTAATTGAAAGAAGTCAGGGTCATTATGTTCAACCCTCATATAAAAATTCCATTCTCAAAATTTTTAGAATGTTACCTATTAAAAGGATTTGGGTAGTTCATCATAATTTCATACAGTTTCCTTGTGAACTCTTCAATTTTAGTATTTTTCCAACGTATCATTACCATCCAAGTCATCTGATTTCTCAACACTAGTTCTTTTGTGTCCAGAATCTATATAGGGTATTCATAATAAGATAATTGATGTTCCAAATAAATTCCATCAGAAGTGAGGACATGCATTGGGAAAGACATGTCCTTTCCTAAAAAAATAGCATAGAACACATAGTTTAATTTAGTAATCCTAGGTGGTAACACCAAATGAAATGCCAGAACTCGAAAACTCTCTAGGATTTCAAAAAGATCCAATGTTCATGGGGATTAGTTTCCCTTTCTTCCTGAATCATATAACACCCTTCTAGGGATAAACTTTCAGGAAAACATGATCTCCCACATCAAATTCCAAATCATTCATTCAATGAGAGACATCTTCTAAAATACAGGTTTGAATTTTTTTATCATTTCTAATGTTTCCTCCACAAGCTCCGGGCCTACAATAATCCTTTAAAAAACTTCATCCAAACAATTTGGTGTACGACAACTCTTTCCAAACAATGATTTATATAATTCCATTTGATAACTAGAATGGAAACTATTATTGTTAGAAAAATCTACAGAATGAGTTTATAAATCCAACATTACTTGAATGTCCTGTGAGAATGATCTTAAAATGTTTTATAACATTTGGATTGTTCATTCCTATTTCCATTATGTTTGAGGTTGATAAGCATTACTCAAATGTTACTCAACATGTAATGATATTTGAAGGCATTTTTTCAAAATTTTGATGTTAATTGGGGATCATGATCACAAACAATTGAAATGCGTGCTTTATAAATTGTTACAAATTCATAAATGTAGGGTTTTGCGAGGAACCCCAGTGAAAAATTCCCCCTTATAGCAAGGAAATGTGCATATTTTGTAAATATATCAACAATTACCAATATTACATAATTATTACTTGGATTCCTTGGTTAGATATTGACAAAATCCATAGTAATTTCATCTCGTTTCCATGTAAGAATAAGAATAAGTTGAATAACTCCTCTAATATGTTGTCTTTCATCCTTAAACTATGAAAAAACTAAACATCAGGATACATAATCTACAATTACATGATTTATAGTATCCCACTAGAAATTTTCTCTCAAATATCTATACATCATACTGCTATAAGGGTGTATAAAGATATTCAAGCTATGAGAATCATCCAATAATCCCATTTTTAACTCGTGTAAAGAGGGAACACAATGTATCTTCTCGAATATCAGAAACCAGACACAAACACAGTGTATTTCATCTTCCAATCATTCAAATCATTAATTTTATTTTTATTTTTCTCATAAATAGACTAAGAACATTCAATCCCTTCTAATAAATATGGATTGAAGTCCATTTGAAAAATTAATTATATTTTACTATAATTGATAATTTCTATATCCCTCATTTATAGATCTATGTACAAGGGATCCTTGTCAATCCCCGTTTTCTTCAGATCCTCATGATATTTCATACTCACTAATTCTGCTACATTATTCTCCTTCAATTGGATGTAGTGTATTGAAAAATCACAATCCTTATGTAGCTAAAGACATCACCTTTTCCTCGTTTAGAGTTCTTTCTAAGAGAAGATATATTCCACACTCTTGTTATCTATATATATCTCACATGTTTCACCAGATATATAGTTTCTACATATCTTTAGAGATTATATTATGGACCATAATTCAATATCATGATTTGGATATTTGTGTTTATGATTTTTTAAATACCTTGATGGATATGAAATAACAATATTTTTTCTCATACATAAAGAACCAAGACCATTCTCTAACACATAACTATAATTTACAAATCCACCATTTCCAAATGTTAGATTCAAGATTGGATCATTCATTAATATCTTCTTCAATTATTCAAAACATTATTATCATTATTTTTTTCATATGAACCTAAACCCTTTATTAGTAGGATTTGATAATGGGTTAGCTAATTAGACAAAATTATAAATGAAACGATGATAGTAACATGCTAAACCATTGAAACTGCATACCATGGAGATGTTCGTTGGTGTATGTCATTCCTGACCGACATTTTTCATCACCTGATTGACCAAGATTCCATACATAGAGAAAATATGGCCACCATAAGAAATTGATTGAATCCAAAATTCACACTTTCTAAACATCATATATAAATCATTTAATCTAAGTGTCTCCAGAACAACATGCTAGAGATTATCATGGTCTTAGAGGATTTTGGAGTATACCAAGATATCATCAATAAACAACAAAAAAATTCATCAATATATTCCATGAAAAATACATTCATTACATTCATGAAAACATAGGGTGCATTAGTTAGTCTAGATAGAATTTCTATAACTGGTTTGAGATGATGACTGGGGAATATATTATTTCCTTATAGTAAATTGATGATATCTAGATTTTGTGCCAATACATGAAAAATATTATAATCTACGAATTTGATCAAATAAAGCATCAATGCGAGGCAAGGTATATTTATTCTTTATTTTAACAATAGTTATTTCCATATAGTGAATGAACATCCTCATGGATCCATCATTCTTCTTGAAAAAGAGATTAGGGGATCCCCATGGAGAAACAAAAGTGTGAATAAATCCTTTAACACTCAATTACTCTAGTTGTTTCTTTAACTACAATAATTATACATTCTCCATTATATAGGGCGTATTTTATATTGGTCTTTCACCAAGAATTAATTTAATAGAGAAATAAGATTCCCACTCGAGTGGATGTCTATGTAAACCTCTTGATACATATCAATATATTCTTGTACAATATGTACTTATTAAATTTGAAGATTTACTTCCTCATCAATAGATGATGTTATCTATTCATCCACAATAATTTCATTTAGAAGTGCTTCAAGGGGTGGTTCCAGATATGATTTAGATGATGAGGATTCTGATTTAAAGATATGGGATTTGACATCTTCCTCACCAAAAATAATATCTTTATTTTGCAATATTTTTTTTGCATCATATTTTGAAATAAAATCAATACCAAGTGTTATAAAAAATTAAATCATATGTATGATGAAAAGGATGGTAAAATCAAATTTGAATATCAAAAAGGGGACTGGAAAACAAATATTTTTTGCAAAGCTACATCCTTTATGTGTTTTAATTGAAAACTGATTTATTAAATCATAATTGAAATGTATAATTTTATTAGAATATTATAATGATATAAAACATTGACATGATCTATAATCAAATAAATCATTGGATTATTTTTTAGAAAAAATTAATGTACCCAAAACTACATCATTATGAACTTCAGCATCAATAGTTATGATTATATAATATTGGAGTTTCTCCCTTTTCCTTTTTTGGGGAATGTTTTTTTTGACTCATATATAAATTATTTCCACAATTTCAATCTCCCTATAATTGTATAATTGAAAATTGATACCTTCATTCTTTCCTCTATAATATTGATCATGATGGCCTTTTTCACCACACTTGTTGCATACTCATTTTCTTTTCTTGTATTCATTATAATGTTTCCTCTCCCAAATATCACTTGTTGTAAAATTACCAGTTTAATTATTCACATTATCAATTCATTTCACTGTCACACTCTTATTCTATTATATTCCATTAAATTCATAAGACTTGGAGAATTATTTATCTGTCCAGATAGCACACGAGACAATACATTCATATGATGAATATTCTATGGTGACAAGTATGATTTGGAGGTATGGTTTTAACCCATTAAATAATTGAATAATCATCATCATATGATTATAGATATTTTCCAAAGAATTCCTTTATAACAAGGAAATGTTGGATTCTTACATCACAAAATTCTCATATAGTTTTTGTTTCATACTCAAGAATTGTCTATCCAGATCCACTCACTATTCATGAGGAAAATATTTTCCTAGGAAAATTTCCTCAAAATCGCTCTATTTCATATTTTCAATTTCATCCTCATAATTTTGGTTTTGAATCAATGTCCTGCATTGATCAACATCTCATGAGAGATGATACAATTACATGAAAAACTTCTCCTTTTCATTCGTTCCCAAAGTGAGAATTATCTTCTCTTGGGAACATATCCACTACTCCATTGAAAATGGGTTTGTAGTCCCATTTAATAATGGTGGATTTTGTCACATAAATCGGTCTAACATTTCTCCTCTATATTGTGGATAATGATTCTTTATATGGGTAAGGGTTTAGTTCATAACATAATTTTTATAACCTAGTATAGTTATATGTTCCTCTGCACCAGTCGCTGATCTAGTACCAATATCAATACCTTGCACAGGTTGACACTCCCCACATGGAAAACATTCATTTATACAGTTTATATTCTTTTCACTAGGCACTATTTCAAGATAATCTAACACACTAGGTTTGGTTATGAATAATAATGCATTATTTCTAACTATAAAAATCATTAACATAATTTGAAAGTTAATTCATAACAAATATCATAATCATAAACATGGTTTCATTAGGGATAAATTTAATTTTAAATCCATTATAATGGGGTTTAATGAAAATGTAAATTATCATAATAATTTCCCATAGGAGCATGGTTTTTTGTAAGGCTCGTTGTCATGTACTAGGTTACCCTATATCAGTCCTAGGTCACATTGATAGTTTTTTTACACATGAACATCTGTTCCAGAACCACATCCACTTATAGTATCGAAACAAAGATGTATTTCTCAGAAGACTTGAATAATATGTAACATACCAAAATTATAATATGTTATTATATATTTATACTAGAAGTATATCATATGGTTATATTACCTAATATATGTTATCTAAATATTATTTCCACTGTTTTTACATAACATTATTCTAATAACAGCAGTAAATACGCTGACCATAGTATCCCAGAGTCAGTTCCTTACGTTAACTTATTGGCATTGATTCAAGACTCATACCCAACAGACCTATTAGTTTTGTTAATTTGGAATCCAGATTGCATACATGAACATTACATAACAACATGATTGTAAAATATACATATAAAATATATTTTTAACCCCCAATCACTCTTAGATTAACACTATAAGTTATCCATAATATTCATCTTCATATACTGGAAAAAAATAAATCATAAGAAATGATCGAGATCAGAAGCTCAACATGGGTAAGTAATACAGATGAGGATAATATTAACAATATAGAATGGTGATTGACTAAAAACACATTACATTTGAACATTATCATGAATATGATGTTACAATCCTATAAGCTGAATAAATAATCCAATATAAATATTCACATGATAATGAATCTTAAGCATGGAATTTATATTTGAAAGATATTCCCATGGATAATCATGTACTAATATCATTATGAGGGAATGTATATGCTAAAAATTGAAAACATTCCATCAAGTACTTGGCCATGACATTTGAAAATGACTAAGGCCTTGACCAAAACCATATCAGAAAATGGGCAAAGCATTGACCGAGTCCATATCTAATTTTTCTCATGAGACATACCGATTCATCGAGGGGATATATCAAGCCCAACCATCACATTATAAGTTCAATTAATTCCTCAAATTAATTAGTCCAAAATTAACAAAAAATATTCATTTTTATGTAAATATAATTCCCCAATATGTAAACATAATCATTAACTATTTGGAGTAACACTATGAATGTATTAAGATAGGACATGCACAGTAAAACTAATCATAAACCATTTAATAAAATATATTAGATGATAATAATAGGATATAAATCTAAAAAAACATTAACATAAACACTGGTTTTGAAATAGATGAAAATTATCTAACAAATCGTCGATTAATTCCTGAGATATATATCACTTTTACTTTTCAAAGAAGAGTTCTTTTGAAAAATTCATTTATATCAGTCGTATTTTTTTGTATCAAAATAAAAATTAAATTTTTTTAATTTTCATGAAAAAATTAGTGATTCCAAAAATATAATAGTGTCTTAAAAAATAGTATGGAGAATATTTAAAAGATGGGCACAAAAACAAGACGTTACTTATAATCATGCTTGTGTATCAGGAAGAATTTTAAAGGGAGCCTAGTAAAACATTTATTTCCCCATAAAATAAATATGAACTAAAATTGATAAATGAGATTAGAATGTATAAAGTGAATTTAAAATAATTATATAAAAAAAATTAAGAATTAAATTGGTGTATAGAGGGAGAAAACATAACCCGAATGAAAATGGAGATTCGAGAAGAAAACCCACACCATATTTCCAAATGCATTATGCAGTTGTAATTATCATCCAACATGATGTAATTATATTTATTAAAAAATTTAACTACGAGAACATTAAAAAATCATTTTATTTATTATAGTTGTTTTAAATTTATTGGTTTTCCTTTTGATAAGTTTTAGGATTAAATTTCCTACTTTGGGAGTGTTCTTTTCCTTAGTTTTCATGATCAATTTATATTTACCCCTATATGAAGATCATGTAAAATGGAAATAAAATTACGGAATGGAAATAATATGTTATTAAGGAAAATAAAAAATATTTAATGTTATTATATATTAATATTTCCATATATATGAGTACGATTAATTTTATAGATTTTTTTTGTTAATTGTTTAGATCATTTTGGTGGTTTTTCGATCAGCCCAAAATAATGTTGTTTTATTAATTAATATCATGTATATATACTAATTAAAGAATAATAAATAACCTATAATATGTCTATTAAATTATTTTTTACCAAAATTATGGATTTATGAACATCATTTAAGGTGTTAATAGATATTAAAAATACATCGCTTATATTGTCGGTAAATTGACACATCATAAGTGATGTTTTCATTTATAGAGTAAAATCGAGTGAGAAAAGAGTTTTATGATTGATCATACATTAGCATGATATAATGATAGTATAATAGTTATAATAGATTTATCATGTCTATCTTAATAGGAGTGGAGAGAGCAAAAATAAAAATGAAATAAATAAAAAAGAAAATAAAAGAAAATAAATATGATTTTTACCTCTTGAATTGTCCTCATTGAGAAGCACCTTAAGAATATTGGTTTTGGTATGTTGTTGAGTCCAATGTCTTATGGATGTGGGGGAGGTCCTTGGAAAGAATATTGGGATTAAATTTTACAAGGATAAAATCTTTTAAGATGTGAGGAGAAGAGGTGGTGAGGAGTGGTATTTACATTGGAGGAGATGGGTGTTTTTGTATATTTTTATTCATTTTTTATTATTTTATCTAAAGACTATGAATAGATTGTGAATTATCACAAAAAATTATTTAAATAATGATGGTATGTAAGATATTATGTTTCTTACATCATTCATGCTTGAATAAATAGTGTATTTATCTTAAAATGTATATATATCATAAATTAGAGTATTTCACTATTGACAAAATGCAACTATTTCCAAAAAATCCCAAAAATTGACCCTAAACATTTATAAATGTGTATAATTTAAAATTAACTCTATATTTTTTTTAAATTAATATTCAAAATTTGGAAAAATTATTTTTTAATTGAAAACATCATTTATTAAATAAAATTCAAATTTAAATATTATAACTGATTTTATGACATTTTTAAAAATTAACTACGGTCTCAGAAAATTATCATATAATTATAAGCAAAAAATTATTACTATATGTTTATATTTTATGAAAATATATTTTTTAAATTATTATATTAATTACATAATTGTAATTAAATTTTTATTTCTTACAAAAATTCGAACACAAAATTAATGATTTTTTAAATATTTATTTACTTTTACTATGATAGAATTATATCATAGTTTCATTCCTAATTCTCTTAAATTTTATTAATACTTTCATGGCATATGTTACTATTAATTTTACAATTTTACTATTCATAAGATTAATATTACTATTTTTAGGGTCACGTTACTAATTAATTGGTATAAGCTCATGAAAATCTAGATATACCTCATATTTCATTCATTATTCATTCATTCAGTCATTACTTTATTATCTATGTGATTTTATATAATTTATTCTATATGAAATAATTATTTGAAGGGAAATTTCATTGATAGACTTTTGGGTCATTATATTTAATGTATCCTTTTATATTATTTATTATCATATTATTTTCCATTATTTAATCATTTAAGTTCACATAGGTCATTTTGATGATATTCGACTCATAACTCCAAAAAGTCTTTGGCAGTTTGACTATGCTCAATGAGGTCATCATATCAACGTCCTTTGAATTAAAATTAGGAAATAAAAACATTTTTTAAATCAATTTTACATTAAAAAAACATGAAATATGAGTATGAAAAATTATATATGTTACAATCATGGAGAAGGTAAGCCGTACACATGCATTATTAATGTTTCCATTTTTCAAAGATCAAGATTGAAAGAAGAAATGAGTATTATTATCATTATATAAAGATAATTATGTTCAAAATATAGTATTATTCTTTTAAATACACACACATATATATACAATTCATGTGATGTGGAAATTAAAAATGATTAGAAATTCTTTGTTGAGGTGGTAATGTATATGTATAAATAAAGAATCCTATCATTTATAAATGAATGGATATGTAAGGAAATGTAAGAAATATTTCATCTTAAAAATTATAAAAATATCATGAATATCATATATATGAAAATAAGCCATCATCATAAACAACTATGAGAGGCGATGATGGAAAATGAATTACATTGGTTAGTGGTGTAGTAGTCCAACGTACAAATGAACGATGGATTTGATTCCAATTAGATAGAACAGTAGATGGATATAGGGTATTCTATTAAAATAATAACAAATAAATTTATGGGAGATACATATTTTATTATATCATTAGGGTTGAATTATATTTTAAGAAGGAGGAATAATAAATAAACTCAAACATTTTGAAATAGAAAAAACCAATTCTTCAGAAAATCTCCTTTTAATTACAAATTAATACCTCTAAGATTGACTTTCTTCCTAAACTAATACCTCTAAAATGAGTGTACTGATTTTAGGACATGATTTTGGAAGGTATTGGATAAAATAAATGGATTTTTATGTTCCATGAAATGATAAGAGGAGGTTCCATTTTATTTGTGAAGGGAGGGGCACTTTTGGAATTTCTTAATGTATTATATTAACATAAATTATTTTTCATGGAAAAATTTATCCAAAATGATATATTTTTAATACAATTATGATGGATATAAATAATATCCTCCAATAATTGTTTTTATAGGATTACGTTATTTCCCCACTTATTATTTGGTTTTACTGGTGTTATCCCTTTCAACAATTATCATAAAAAGAATGTCATCATTTTTTTGGTGTCAATATAGTTAAAAAAGAATTTATATAAAATAAAAGAAACATGTTTAATATTTTAATCCATATACCAATCCCATGGTGTATGGTAGAATGTTTTGTAAATTTAAATTATTTAATGGCGTATTATTTGTTATAAAATATCATTGATTTCATTTTTAATAAATTTTATTTAATTTTACATTAAAATCAATATCAATTCAATGGAATTTGAATAAAATAATTTAAAACATCACTAAAAAGTTATATATATGTAAAATATTTATGTAAATCAATAATTCATTTAATTTATATTACTATTAAAAAATTTAAAATCAGTTATTTAATTTTTTATTAATTGGATAAATATTTTGTCATTATTGAATAGGAATTTAATGAAACTATTCAATTAATAAAAAATTTTATGAATTTAAAATGATAAAAAGAAATCATTATTCTTTCATGTTATTTTTTAGAATAAAAAATAAGTTGTTTTATAATAATCACCGAATATTAGAGTTATTAAAAGCAAGAAAGGTAAAAAAATCTTTATCATTTACATATAAAATATAAATTTAAAAATCAAATACATTTGAAACCATGTTTAAATATATTGGATTCATAGATTACAATTTATGTATTCCATAAATCCCTTAGGGTAAATTAATCTGTAAGATTATGTCATTATCATAATATTTTCTCCATTAATTACCGGATTTACCATTTTATGGTGATAATTATTTACTATAGTTTTATACATAACGAATAAAAATAAAATGGTAATATTCAGAAAATATGGAATCTATATTTTAGGATTAAATTAATATATTTATTATAATTTAATATAAAATTATACAAACAAGATGCGATGAAAAATTATTCTTTCCTTATGAAAAAAGGCTTTTAATCTCTGAAAATGAACATATACCAAAATCCAATATAAAGATGATTTAAATGTAATTAATTTATTAAATATAACTAAATAATATTTATTTTAAGCCTATATAAAATTAAATTCATAATGTAACTTTAAAATAACTTATTTAATTTATTAAAAATGTCAATTTTAAAAATATATATATTGTTCACTATTACATAGGAAAACACTATTTTAATAAAAATAAAAAATTTAGGCCCATAATAATATTGATATATTAATATAAAATTGATATCATTATTATAATTTTTTTGATAAATTAATTAATATATATTTTTCATGAAAAGTAATAAAATTGATTATTGAAGATAACACAATTTTGAAGAATAATTTAACATAACATAAAATTGAGGGATTATGTACCCAGAAATTATCAATAAATTTATATTTATATGTGTTGGTCAGAGTAGATTACTCAAGTGGGGGTTAATTGAGTATCTATTCAAATTTTTATTTAAAAAGTATTCTTAAAAAGAATCTCCAATAAATTTAAAAAGCAGCCTAGTCAATCAATTTTATACGGTTATCAAATATTAACTATTTAAATAACTTCTTCGAAGATTGATTAATTCTCATTAATCTTAATATCAGTTATTAACATTACTTTTGAAGCTATTCTAATAAGGAAAATCAATTATAACTTCTTTCCAAGATTAACTATCAATGTAAATTTAGTGATTTCTATATTAAATAGTAAAACACAGAAAACTAAATTAAATTGCACAGTAGATGTAAAACAAGTGGTTCAGTACCATGTTGAGCCCAAATCCACTCCACTTGTTGATCACCAACCACAATATAGTTTATATAAATAAAATTGATCAACACCCTGGATTAGGGTTAATAACAGTACAAAAGCCTATCCAGGTCACACGACCACTTCCATAGTTCTTCATTGGTATAAAATGTCAGGTCACATAGGGACCTCTTCCACACTTATCTTTGGAAATACATAGTGTAAAATTATGTAAGATAAAGGATATATTGTATCCATCAGTTTGATGCAAGAGATATTTCAGGTTTTTATTGACATACACACACTAATAAAAAGATAAAAATAAAACAAAATTGATCATAAATGATGAGATAAAGTTAGAAGTGCTTTGAGTGTTAGTCTATGCCGCTATGGACTTATAGGATGAAAAAGATGCAGAAATAGAGTCCTCTTGTGGAAAATAGAGTATCGTATGTTAGCAAGATTTGGCACGGGATCTTTAGGGAGTAGATAGAGCATAAATGTTCTTGACTCTAGGAATCGAGTATTCATAGTGTATTCTTCAGCTGTGTCAGATGGAATGAAGGCTCTTTCTTATTCATTATCATGCAGAAACTTGTTTTTCTTTGCTGTTATTGTCACTTGTCACCCCAATCACTCACTTTTATTATGGCCACATTTATCTTTTCATTCTTGGAATGCATGTGTTTGATTCGACATGATGCATGTATTCAACACCCGAGACCTTGTACTGTTAGGTGATATTTCTTAAAATAATCCTTAATAATGTTAGTTCATTTAAGAACTTCAAATAAGACCATTAGAAATTAAATTAAAAAATCACAAAATATATTAAGAAATTGTGTCACAATCTATCTGTAAATGTTGTCTCCATGAAATGATGTCTCCTTGAGACAATGTCTCCTTATTTTGACTTTGAGTGGTGAGATAGCTATGCTGGCATAGTGGTATAGATTTCAAGAACAGGTAGTATAGATGCGGTGTTGGGATCATGGTGTCTGGTCACGATGTCTGGATGGTCACCATGTCTAGATGGTTATGGTGTCTGGATGGTGATTGTGTCAGGATTGTCATTGTGTTTGGATCTTTACTATTTCTGGATGGTCATGGTGTCTAAGTGATTATAGTGTCTGGATGATTATGGTGTTTGGATCGTTTTCCACAACCGGTGGCCGACTCATAGTTTCTCAGATATAGCTAAATCTTGGTACACAGACAGAAATAGTGATATTCATAGAATGAATTAATCTTAACCCTTCATAAGATATATTTATTATAAAAAAATAGTTTATAGTAATTACTTAAGGCATAAAGAAACAAATCATCAGTACACATTATCTTAGTTGGAATAATCATGATTAACATGCATTATTGAATGTATAATATTTGTGATCATTAAAACATGATTAAAAAATTAAGAGTCCAAAAATAACCCCCCTTTTGATGATCACCAATCATGTGGGTTGGGGATTTAGTTTTAATTAATGTATCTCTACTTCAATGTGAATTTATTACATTTATAATACATATTTATTCGCATTTTGGGATTATCAAAAAGAGTACATAAGAAGTAGACAATAAAAGTGCACAGTTCATTAGATGGATAAAAGGTGTCATTACAAAAATTAAGGAACACCACTACATAGAAAAACTATCAAAAGATAGTAGTCAATGTTCTTTAGAACTGGATTGTCATATCTTTTCCCTTGTAGCAACATCAGAATAAGAAGTCATAGGAGAAGAGGTATACGTAGAGGAAGGGAGTGAACAAGTGGACATAGAACATAAAAGGAGTCCTTCAAAAATAGAAGGGTCCATGGTAGGTTCAGTGGATGACTCAGGAAACAGTTGATCAAGGATAACGAGCCTGATCTAACTCAAATCCTGAGAGATAGATATAGATGTAGAGATAAGGGAAGTGGATGAGAAGGTAGGAAAACCAGATCTTATGGGTGCAGTTGCAGGAGCGAAAATTGCAGTAACTTGGACATGAAGTTAAGGCCTCAATAGCGTAATGCTGTCAGCAATGATCTCACCACCATACTACAGAGCTTTCCCAAAGTCCGCATTGTTCTCCATAAAAATATCCAACAAAGTAGTTAAATATTTCATCTCTTGGACTTGAGCTTGGAAATCTTGAGTTATAAGAGGGATCCTCAGATTCTCAACGTGGCACATGAAGTAGTTGTTCATGTCATTCTTAGAGAAGATCTGATTGAAGTAGAAGTCCACCTTATTATAAATTTCTTGATGGTCATAATTTTAAATATTGGAAAGAATTGTCACCAAATCAAAAACTCTATCACTGTGCTTGATATCTTCAGAGAGAGATTCCTTGTCAAAGCCACTAAGCATAGATTCATGTTCTTCTTTGAAACCTGTTCGATGTAGATCACTATCTAAAGAAGGTTGAGATGATTTTACAAAAGTACAAGAATCAGTTATGGCCAAGGTAAAGGAATTTAGTTGATTTAGAACTTTCTAGAGACATCCCTTATACTCATCAGTTAACTTGTTAAGAACAATAACAAGCTCACACATCTCTTGAACAATCTGATTGTTTCTTTCAGTTACCTTTTTAGCTAAGGAAGTTATATTGGGAGGAATCAGTGAGGCTAGAACCTATGGAATATGATTAAAAATATTCATAATTGTATAAGAAATAGGTTCTGGTCTTGAGGTTACCACTCTCGAAAATTCTTCAACCATACCTTTGATATTTTTACTTCATCACTAAGCTGTTTATTCTCAACTCCAACATCTTGAATCTCATGACGCTTCTTAGGCTGAATCTTCCATATGACTTTTCCAGCAACAAGGCATAATCTATCTCACTTAAATTGGTTAATGGATCTGGATGGGTATTCTTGAGTTTCTCAACTACAACTAACATGGTAGCTCCAAAATAATTCAGATCATCTTTATTCACAATTTCTGGAGGTTCTTGTAATGAATCAAGAATATAAGCTGAGACATGATCAAGTTCCTTGGAAGAGATATCTTCCAGAGGAGATGCAAGTTTCAAATAAAAAATATTAGAAAAATAAATTCCTTTAACTGTGACTTCCTGGGAATAAGTCACATCAAAATAATTGGGGAATTTATACCCTGTATCCATTGAGCTTGGATCAATCAGATTAGATACTTCAATGGATTCTAGATTTGGGGGATGCTTCCCCTCAACAGTTTTATCTTTCTCATACAAAGATATTTAGATCCTTTATCAATTTACATGAATTAATCCATAATTTCCTCAACCATTTCCTTTCTAGGCAATTAAAATTCTTGATCCATTCTCTCTTTAGTATAAAAAATAACTTCAGGAACATCTTATTCTTTTGGCTGTTTCCTAAAAGGAGTTTCTTGCACAACAGAAAGATCTTATTCTACAACATTCTTTTCACTTTCCATAGAAAAAAATTCTTTTTTTGAGAAAGATGTTCTTCCAGATCAACAATTTCTTACGGAACATGGATATCCTTATCAAATAATACAGGAGGAGAATATTCACTATCTTACTCTACCAGAATATTTTCTCTCAGAGGTACAACATCCTTTTCTTCTTCTTTCTCATCAAAATATTCATCATGTTCATCTACATCCAAACCAGGATCAGAAATATCCTTATCTCTTGAAGGGTGTTCCACTAGATAAAAATTTTCATAAACTCTATCATTATCTTCACCCAATTCTTTCCTCCATGTTTTCCAATTGATTTTTATTCACTTTATTATTACTTTTGAAAGATAGAACATATAATCAATAATGTATTTTTCTACCAGTCCAACCAATCACATTACATGAATCATTGTCGATATATGCCTTGAATAAAACAGGGAGGTTGACTTGGAATTTTCTTTATCAATTCATAGATAAGGTGTATAACATATTTTTATAGGTTGATCTAATATCCATTTTTCATGTGATGTATCAAAAAGACATACAGATACTTGCGTATAGAAAAATCAGCTTTATTGGGGCTAATCAAATTCAGAAAAAACATAAACAAGAGTCTGGTTTCTTCATCTAGCTTGGCAGCTATAGCTCTCCTCTTAGAATCATTGATATTTAAACATCTCAAAGCTTCTTTGAAAATAATGAACTCACTTGGAGGTGGAGGAACTGTCTAGTAGTCCTCAAAAATACCCACATGAGGTATCTTAAGGAATGTATCTCATAACCTTGAAGAAAAGGTACAAATATGGCCATTGACCCAACTTCTCACAATATAGCTATCATCTGAATCAATAGTGAATTGAGCATACTGGTAAAACTATACACCTGTCTTTAAATAAATAGGCATATCCTCCTTGGTGAACCAATCCATCAATAATTTCTCTTTTATCACATTAAATACCAAATACTTACTCGACAAAAGCTACATAGGGAATTTCTTATTTTAAGCTACCACTACTCAGTTCACCAGATTCGGATTGAGAGGGACTTTAGGTGCTAACTTCAGCTTGATGTTTAGCTTCTTCTTTGAACCGCACTTACCAGAAGTTGAGGACGATGGGTGTTTCATCTTGGGTATTCACCGATGGTTCGAGAAATATATGGGTTGAATAAGGGTTAAAGTTTGATATATGAGAGCTTGAGTGAAGAATGAGTGAAACTTATCTTATTTTATCATTTAGGGATATCAAGTGTCGCAGGATCAAAAGCATGGGAAAGTAAAAATAATAAAATAATGAATTACCATGATACATGTTATATAGTATAAATAAAACAATAATGTATCTTTATTGTGAGACCGTAAAAAGCATTCACAGTGACACTGTAATAGGTGTTCACGGTGGGACCGTAATAGCGTGATTTCCAAACTGTGCGGCTGTATTGTTTGAGATTGTAAGTGCTAGACTGTAACCATGAAATAGTAATTATGAAACCATAAATATAAAAGAGTAACTCTTAAGACATGAAAACTATATAACTGTTAGAGTTAAACATTAATCTCAAGAAAGTGACTTGTGAAACCCTAAATTGTGAAACAGTATACTTACAACTTAAAATTTATAATCTCAATTCCTATATTATGTAATATATTCATTCTAAATTTAATGTTTTGGTGAATATATCAGCAAGATGATATTTAGATCCAATGAATTCCAATGTGATGTCACTTTTTGATAATGATCTCTCAAAAATTCATGTCTTACATCAATTTTTTTTGTTCTAGTGTGTGAAATAAGACTTATTGAGATGATAATACCACTTGTATGGTCACAATTTACAGATACATGCCTGAATTTATATCCATATTCTAGTAAAGTTTGTTTCATTCAAAAAAATTTTGCACAACAACAGCCATAAACTATGTATTTAGCTTCTGAAGTAGATAATGCAACATAGTTTTTCTTCTTACTACACCATGATACTAGTGACTTTCATTAAAATTAACATGTTCCAGATGTTCTTCTTCTATCTAAATTACAACTAATGAAGTTGGCATTAGAATAAATCACTAACTCAAAAGATTTCCCTCTAGGATAGAACAATCCAAGATTGGGTGTATGGTTGAGGTGTTTTAAAATTCCTTTTTCAACATTTAAATGAGATTCCTAAGGATTTTCATGAAAATGAGAAGACATAAACTCCCTAAACATAAAGTCATTTCAGAATTTAGTTATGTATAGTAACCATCCAATCATTTTTCAATAAGTGGTTTGATCAACAAATTTTCCACCTTCATCAAGATCCAACATACAAGTGGTACTCATTGAATTCTCACTACTCTTAATGCAATCCAATCTAAAACGTTTTAGAATATCTCTAGTATATTTAATTTTATTTAAAATAGTACCATTATTATTTTGAAAGATTTGAAATCAAAGATAGAATTTGAGTTCACCCATTAAACTCATTTTGAATTCATTTTTCATGATTATAAAAAATTCAATACATAAATATCATTTTGAAGATCCAAAGATAATGTCAACTACATTGATTTGAACTACTAAAACATAATTGGAAATTCGTTTTTTAAAAACGGTCAGATCAACTATTCCTTTTATAAAACAATTGGAAATAAGAGAAGTACATAATCATTCATACAAAGCTCTTGGAGCTTGTTTTAATCCATATAAATATTTTGATAATCTAAAAATGTTATTTAAAAAATGAGGGTTTGTAAAACTATGGGGTTTCTAAAAAAATACATCACCATCCATATACACATTTCTGAATTCACTTTTGACATCCATTAGATATAGTTTGAAATTCAGATGTGTTGCATAAGCACGCAGAATTCTAATGGCTTCATGTCCAGCTAATACTGAAAATGTCTCTTCATAATCAATTCATTCTTTTTGACTATAGCCTTGTGTAACCAATCTAGCATTGTTTTTAACTATATTACCCGCTTGATCTACCTTATTTCTAAAGACCAATTTAGTACCTATGGTGAATGTGTCTTTGGGTTTGTCAACCAGTTTCCAATCTTTGTTCCTTTTAAACCGATTATGTTCTTCTTGCATATCCATAACCAAAATTTCATCATTGAGTGCACCATTAATGTTTTTAGGTTCAAGTTGTGACAATAATACTTGATGTTCAACCTGATTTCAAAGAGAATAAATAGTTTTATTTCCTTTTTCTATGTCTCCAACAATATCATCTAAAGGAGAGTTCTTAAGTGATCTAATAGCTCTTAATAAATAAGGACTGTTGGTTTCATGTTCTTCAACATGGTCTAGTTCATTATGACAAGAATCTAAACAACATCCAGAACTAGACACTTTCATAGAATCTTTTGAAAGTTAGTCAGAGGAATTTGACTTAATGTCCAGATTTGATACATCCTCCTCCAGGTTCTCTAGAGTGGTCGTAGGCTCATGTGGATCTATTTCATAATATTTCATATAGACAGAATCTTCCACACAATTAGTTCTTTAATTAAACACTTTATTTGATTTAATAGAGATTGAATATCTTAAAACAACCCCTTCATCTCTCCTTGATTCAAATTTGTCAAGATTTTCCTTATTATTAATAATATCAACTTTGAAACCAAATACTTTTAAGTATCTAACTATGGGTTTTCTATTATTCCACAACTCGTAAGGAGTTCATTTAAGGATAGGTCAAATCAATACTCTATGGATAATATAATATATTGTATTTATAACATCTTCCCAAAATATAATTGGTAAGTCATATTCACTAATATGGTTCTAGATATCACTTGTAGGGTTTTATTTTATCTTTCTACAACTCCATTCTATTGAGGTGTTCAAGGGGTAGAGAAATTATAACTATATTATTTTGGTGAGCGAAGGGATTCAAACTCTCGATTTTCAAACTCACAGCCCTAATCACTTCTTAAGGGTTTAATTCTAGGTCCACTAAGATTTTTTTATAGTTTTAGTATATTTGGTAAAATCGGAGAAGGCTTCACTTTTGTGAGACAAAAATAAAGTCCACGTGTATCTAGAAAATCATCTATAGGAACATAAAAATAGTTCTTCCTATTTATACTAGTAACTCTAGATGGAACAAAAAAATCCATGTGAATTAGTTCGAGAGGTTGAGAAGTTGAAACTTCTTTTTTTAAGGAAATTTTGTTTTTCTTTCCTTTTTGAAAAGGATTACACACATTATCATTTGGAAACTCAAGTGTGGGTAGGTCTTTGACAATGAATTTTCATGTTATCTTTCTATGGAGTGAGTTTTGATATTGTCTAGTATCCTATTCTAGTGCAATAAATCTTTATGAAACAAACATAAACCTGAATTTTTTTGAGAAGCTAATGAATGTTATTTAACAAAATATAAATTTTCATTTGTTAATACAGAAAAAACAATTTTTTTAGAATTAAAATCATTAAAAAAATCATTTTAAAATTTGACAAGAAATTAATCATCGCAAAATTGTGAAATACTAAGCAGGTTATATTTCAATCCATCAACAAAAAGTAATTTGGAAATAAAAACTGAACTAGAGTTACCGATTTAGACAAGGTCAATAATTTTTCCTTTGGAATTTTCACCAATGGTGACATATCCTCCATCAATTATTATTATGTTCTTGAATCATAAATCATCTCCTATCATGTGTCTCAAAAACCCATTTTCCAAGAACAATAAGCTTTTATAGATTCTATTTAAGAAACATTCTAACAAAAGAGTCAAATAAAAAGAGATTTTGGTACCCATACTTGTTTGGGTCCCGTAATATTAGTTATTAGTTCCTTAGGAACCCATATCTGCCACATTAGTTTCCTATAAAATTTTGGTAAATTATTTGAAAAATAAAAAAATTTGATCGAGAAAATATTGAAACAGTATATAATGTATCATAACTTGAACTAGCTGAATGTTTTCTGGAAATAGGAGTAAAGATGTATGTCCTGTATTTAGATGAAAACTAGTTCTTCCAATATTCCTTTTACCAGGTTGATAGCCAATGCCTGTAATATATTTAAGATCTATCTATTTACATAGAATTTGTACCATGGTATCATTACCAATAGTAATGCTTTCAATATCCTTTTTCAATTGATCATTGGACTGTTTTAGATCATTGTTCTCTTTAAGTAATTGATCATTTTTCTCCCTTTATACAGTGAGATCTATTTTAACAGTGGATGTAAGAGCATGATGTTTCTTTAAAGTCATGTATTTATCTTTTAGTTCATTTAATATCTCTTCTACAATATTATAGTACACAAACATTTCTTCATTAGAAATATTTTTAGCGCCACTCTCATCTATAGAATAATAGGTAATTTGTACAGGAGATTTTAGTGTCACATCATACGTGGTTTTCATAAAATACATATTGGATTTGCTATCTTGTTCATCATGTGGAGATTCTGAGTCACTTCAACTATCCTCAAAAGCACTCCATGTTGCTTTCATTTCCTTTTTATACTTTCTATCTTTGTACTCATATTTTTTTTATGAGTATGGGACAATCATCCTTGATATGTATATTTCACATACATTAATAGCAGACAATCTCATCAGACTTGTTACTTCATTTCCAATATTTCATACAAATTTCCTTTTGATCATATCTTCCCTTGAAGTTAGGATTTCTGAAAAAGGTATTCTTCATGTAAAATATATTAAATCATCTAGTAGTTGAGACATATCCACATCACTATTAGGTGATTATTGTTCAAAACTGTATAATTCCATAGTAACTTCCAATTTCCCTTATTCTTTGTTTTTAGAGGTGGTGTTCTGGAAACCAAAAGATTTTCTTTTAGGCTCATCCTCCTCTTCTTTATTTACTTTCATCTCCTCTTCATACACAATTAGTTTTACAGTGAGTTCTTTTACAGGTAGCCTACTGATGTCTCGTGACTCACTAATAGAGACAATGGTGCCTCTCCATATGTCATGTGGATATCTGAGAATCCTCTTGATTTTTTCTTTTTCATTGACTTCTATTCCCAGTGAAATCATTGTGTTGGAAATTTCATTTATTCTAAGATACAAGTTAGAAATAGTTTCATCCTATTTCATTTTAATGTTATCATAATTAATATTATAAGTATTATGTCTCATTTCTTTCACACTAGAGGTTCCTTCAAGTGAAACAGAAAAGGTATCCCAAATTTCAAGGGATGTTTTACAATGTATAGATTCTATTAAATTCTTCATCTTCTAAAGATAATTATAAATCATTCATAGAATTGAAATTGTTATTGTAGGCAGTTTTGGTAGTTCCATCCCAAGTAATTCTATGAGTAGCAAGAATATTATATTCATCTATAGTTGATGACCAAATTTCAGAGCTCATACTTTCTAAATGCATTTTCATTTTAAATTTCCATTGAAAAAAAGTGGTTGCATTAATGAATGGTGGTATTTTTGTCACATAACCATTCAATATATTATCCATAATAATGATATACATTAAAAGAGAAAGAAATTTATAATTATGATAAATTTATATATCATTAATGTATCACAACAATCACAGTTTAATATAGTAAAAAATCACCTTTAGAAACAATCCTTTGATACCAAATGTTGGTCCGAGTAGAGTACTCAAGTGGGGGTGAATTTAGAATCTATTCAAATTTTTGTTTTAAATTTTTTCTTAAAAAGGTTACCCAATTAATTTAAAATGCATCCCATTCAATCAATGTTATATGGTTCTGAAAGATTTTTTATTTAAATAACTTTTTATAAGATTGATTAATTCTCTATAATCTTAATATCATTTATTAACATTATTTTTGAAGCTATAATAAAAAGTAAAATCAATTATAACATCCTTCCAAGATTAAAAATAAAAGTAAATTTAGTGATTTCGGTATTAAATAGTAAAATAGAGAAAACTAAAATAAACAACATAGAGGATATAGAACAAGTGTTTTAGTCTCAAGACAATTCAAAATCCACTCCACATGGTGATCACCTACCGCCACGATATTAATATAAATAAACTTGATCAAAAACCTGGATTGTGCTTAACAATAGTACCCAACACTATCCAGGTCACACGACCTCTTCCATAGTTCTATATGGGTATAAACTATCTAGTCACACATGGACCTCTTCCACACTAAACTGTTGGAATAAAAAAGTGTAAAACGATGTAAGAGAATGGTTATCTTGTATCTGTTATTTTGATATGGGAGATAGTGTATGTTTTTATATAGACACACACCATACATGAAGGATAAAAATAATACACAATAAAGATGAAATGATGAGAAAAGGTTAGAAGTGCACTGAGAGTTAGTCAATGCATCTTTAGACTTTTGGGATGAAGTAGATGTAGAAATCGAGTCCTCTTGTGGAACATATAGTATTGTAAGTCAGATAGATATGGATCGTGTTCTTCATGGAGTTGATATAGAGGAAATTTTCTCAACTCTAGGATTCAAGTATGCTTTGTGTGTTATCCAATAGTGTTGTCTTGCAAGAATTCTCTTTATTCTTTGTTATCATACACACACTTGTTTTTTTATTTCCATTATTTTCACTTTTCACCTCGATCACCCATTTTTCTTTTGGCCATACGCTTCATTTTATTCATCCAATGCATGTGTTAGAGCCGACATGATGCATGTATTCTGCACCTCGTACCTCATACTGTTAGGTGATATGTCTAAAAATAAACATTAATTGTGTTAGTGCATTTAAAAACATCAAATATTACAATTAGAAATTAAATTAAAAAATGACAAAATAGATTAAGAAACAGTGTCACATTTTGTCTGTAAATAGTGTCTCCATGTAACGGTGTATCCTTGAGATGGTGTCTTTTTATTTTGTCTTTGAGTGGTGAGACATCTAAGATGGCATAGTTGTATAGAGATCAATAACTAGTATCACAGATGCAGTGTTGGGATCACGGTGTCTGGTCACGATGTCTGGATGGTCACTGTGTCTTGATGGTAACAGTGTCCGGATGGCGACGGTGTATGGATGGTTATGGTGTCTGGATGATGATGGTGTCTGGATGGTCACGATATCTGGATGGTCACGATGTCTGGATAGTCATAGTGATTGTATGGTCATTGTGTCTAGATGGTCACGATGTCTAGATGATTACTGTGTCTGGATGATAATGATGTCAGGATGATTACGGTTTCCGGATCCTTTTCCACAACTAGTGGTAGACTCACGGTTTCTTAGACTTATCTAAATCTCTATTCACAGACTAAAACATTGATATTCATATAATAAATTAATCTTAATCACTCATAAGCGAAATTTTTTATAAACAAAACAGTATAGAATAATTACATAAGACATAAAGAAACTAATCATCTGTACACGTGATCATATATAGATTAAACAGGATAAACAAGATTTAGAGAATGTATATGATTTGTGATCATTAATACATTATTAAAACAAGAGTATTCCAACAATAATACAATATATATATATATATATTTTAATCTTATTAATACACACCAATTAACATGTAGAAGAAACAAATTACTTATGTTTATTTCCCAATAGAAAAGGACTAAAAATATTAAAATAATTAAACCTATGCTCTGATTGATATCTAAAATTAATTTTTTAAAAATTTTGGCTAATGATATAACATTATTTTGTATCAATCTTCAATTCTATATTAAAGTTCCATCTTTAATAGAAGCACATAAATGTAATAAATTACTTCTATGATATTCAATGTTTTAATTATATAAATTCTCATTCCAATTAGAAAAAAGAATAAATTTATCTTTTTTAACTATTAAATGTTCAATTATAATTCCTAATAAAAAACAGAATCTTTCATAAAATATTTGAATTGTGATAATGAAGTGGTTATTATGTCCTGAAACAAATAAAACTATTGAAATTAACTCTTCATCATGCAGAAAAATATCACATTTACCATATATTTATATATGATAATTTTCTATGAATTATTATTTACCAAATTTCATATTGATAATTTAAAGAAAGAATTATTCATCACCAAAAATATTATTGAAATATACATTTTCCATTCACCATATTAATCTTTTGGTACTTATCATTACTTTCTAAAAATAGAAAAAACGTCTTTTTAGAAGATAGATAATATAGGGTCAATGATTTTAACAAAAAATAGTTTTGGAATAAAAATATATCTAAATATCCTCTTCTTTATAGATTCTAATTCATTAAAAATACATTCTTTTTAAAAAATTATTGATTGAACTTTATTCATGGAATATTTTTTCTTCTAGTTCCCACCCTTTTGATGTTTTTATATAATTGAGAACTTTTTAGTACAAAATAATGGTCCTCTGAGAGATGCTTTGTGTATATAAAATCAATTCATGTGATATTTCATTGATTTATAAATTGGATATAAATTTTTTCAAATTTTTCATTAAAAATACTATTTATATGAAATACTCTTTTGAAAAAAGTGTTTATTATAAAAAATAAATATTTATTTTTGTTTTTTATTTAAAACTACACATATTATCTAATTAATTAGTATGATTTGATGTTTAGAGGTAATTTTTTAAAATTCAATAATTTTATTTTTCATTTTATTGCTTCATATTTAATTTTTTTAAAAAAAATTATAATTTTTTTCAGGGTAAATTTGGATATCTAAATAACACATTAAAATATAGTAATGTATCCTCATCACTAAATAGAATATCATTTTCTTTATTAAAATAAGTAGATCAATCAAAATTTTAATCTTGACAATTATAATTTAATGTCAAAATGGGTAAATGTTGACTAAATAACTTATCTATAAAAAAATTACTAGTCTTTTTAATTCTTGAATTTATTCCTATGATATTCTAACTATCATTTATATAATCTAAATAATTTGTTACATAACTATATACACTAAAAAAACTCAATGTGATTCAAACATTTCATTCCATTCTTCTTGTAGAATTTTTTTGAATTTATATATATATACTATTCTTCTTTTTAAATATAGAAAATCATGTTTAATGTGACTGATGTAATTATATTAACAGATAAATCATCTAATAAGATTATTTATTTTAATGTATCTTGATACAAATTTTCCTATATTTATATTCGAAAAACATTATGCCAACACATTTTATATCCATTTTATGAGGTGTAATAGTTCAATATACATTTATGAATAGAATATAATTCAATATAAACATATTCTATATTATTAATTAAAAAAGTTGTAACATATTAAACTAATCTAAATTTATTTGATGCGATAAATTTAGATGAAAAAGCTACACCAATTTTATTATTTTCATTCTCAGTATCTTTTTTTATCCTAACTTCATACTACATGAGAGTTCCCATGAGACAATCTAAAGTAATACTAGTCATATTATTATATCGTCAAGATATGTTGTCTTAGACTCTCATTCAATTGTAGTTATATCAATTATTTTCTTAATAAATTTTTAATTGTTCATTTATTTATCATCGAGATATTATAGATAATTAAAAATGATAATAATTGATTGATTAATTTATGAAATTACATATCTATATTGAACATTAAAAATCCTAAAAACTTTTCCTAATATAGAAATTATTATTTCAATATGATTTAGTTTTCATAAAATATGTAAGATCTGGTATCATCTATTTTTTTTTGTTTTATATAAATAAATATAATTATGTATTTTTAATTTCATAGAATATAAAAAAGTATTTCTATCTCGATGGTTATGTTGATAATCCATATTTTCTTTCCTGGTAAATGTAGTATATTCATTATCTAAAATTTTATAATCTCTTTTATGAAAGACAATGTTTTATACAATAGGTTCTATAACTATGGTTCTCTTGTGATCCCTCCAATTTTCATAATCAGACCCATCAAATACAAGTGGTATTTTTGGATATATGTTTTCAACATTCCCAACAATCTATACAATGATATTTGAAATAAAAGTACACATTTAAATTAAAAAATATTATGATGAAATTTGTGACAAGTAGAAAATAAATTTAATACCAAATATAAGATTGTAATAGTATGAATTTTACTAAAAGGGGTGGGGTTATTTATATATTACGAAATAAAACATAATTTTCTTATTATTACATTAATGAAATTAATTAGATGAATATTTATACCAATATAAATTATATTATTAGAGTTATAAATGATTATAATAAATAATATAAACTTTTATTATAATAGGAAAGAATAATCTTTGAAACGTATAAAATAAGTAGAATAAAACATTATAAATTGTGTATGGGAAAAAATAAAAACAATTTTAAAAATATGGACACAATAACACAAAATGTTATAGAACTTTATAAAACTACCATTAATTTTACATGGTTTTAAAAAAATATAAAGGCATGTCTTTCTTACCCCATGAAAGCCCTCGATACGTAGAACAGATATACTTCTATTTCGGCAGTCTCAAGAACACTCAATTTGAAGACAAAAAAATATTTCATAAAAAACCATGGAATACTTCAGTCACACATGATTAGACAAACTATTGTTACAGAATGATGAATTTTAAATAAATTTACAAAAGAATCCCCACAAGGATTCCTGTTGGAAAAGTGACTATAAGTTGAAATTGTAGTTTACTCAAGTAACAATATGGTATATAATCATTATAGAAACATTAAATTATACTTTTCATAAAATATTTTTAAAATATATATATTTCGTTTTCAATTTCCCCCTCATTGAATTCATCTTTAATTTATAAGAAAATTACCAACACTCATATTATTTAATTCAATGAGGTGGTTTCATTATCATCTAATGAAGTCATTATCCTTATATAATTTTCACATGGGTTACAAAATTGGTTACATTAAGAAATAACCATTAAAAGGACAGATTATTATTTCTGGTGAAATGATAAAATTTTCTCCAGTGAAACTTATGAAGCACTTTTTCTGGTTTGATTTATAAATGATTATCCAGAAATCATGTATTCTTTTGTCCAATAAATTTTGTGT
Source organism: Viscum album (assembly GCA_963277665.1). Lineage (NCBI taxonomy): Eukaryota > Viridiplantae > Streptophyta > Magnoliopsida > Santalales > Viscaceae > Viscum > Viscum album. The sequence continues at coordinate 531,250,764 of OY728128.1, forward strand.
AGTATACATTGTAAAACAATATCTTATGTAATTCATTTTACATTATCTAGAAGTATTTTTAAAACATTATTTTATGATATTTTATAGCATCTATATGTTTTATAATGTACATGTACGCATTATATGAAAACATTGTTTGATTGAATTGTTTTCCTATGTTCCATAAAATGTAATATTTTTCTAGAAAATATATTAAAAAAGATAAATATAAAATTTGTAAATAATAATCATTAAAGTAAGAATATTGTAATTTTCATAAGTATGACTTGAATTTTTTGAAATAAAACATTGAATTAAGTAATACACCACCTAACTATGATCTTCTATGGTTTATGTTTAAATCATAATATGTATTCACCCTACATGTATCAGAAATTTATGGATTCAAAAATAGCCTGAAATAATCTATATATTTATTTTTATCATTATCAATATTATTTAATATATAGGTGAATCACAAAACATTGTTCATTGATTCCTTCCAATGGTCCCTATCATATTACATTAAACTACATAGATTTTATTTTATCCTTTACTAAAAAAATTTCATGGGGTGTTCTTGAATATATGGCCTAAAAATTATTGTATGACTACATTAAATATGGACATTATTTTATTACTATACTATATTTCCTTCATGACAAAATTTTAAATTTGCACCTTCTTATAAAATATAAAATTGTAAAAAATATTTCTTAAGAATAATTATTATTTCTTATATTCGTGGATATAATGACTATAACTTCACTTTTTCCATATAGTGAAAAAATGAACATTGTTCCCACATTCGTGACAATATTCTTTGAGCCTCATTAGAATGGATTAATTTATTTCTTTTATCATGCGACCTTGTACTATATGTTATTTCTTCATTAAAAGTGAAAAATTTTATAACTAAGGTATTATGGCTTAGTATTACACATTCCTCATATAGAATTAAACTATTACTCTAAAATAAGGTTAGTTTTGTTTATTTTAATTGGGAAACATTAAAATTCATTTATATTTTTAGTAATGTCATCTTTACAACTCCAAACCATTTCAATATAAATTTTTCAACTTTATTAATGGAATTAGACTTTAACATAATTTTATTTATATTCATGTAGATAAATAATATTCGATTTACCATTTCACCTTATTGGATGAAAAAAATTAAAATATAAATTTCAAACCTTATTCTATTTACATACTCTCCAATGAATATTATCACTTTTCAAGATGAAATTAGTCTTTTGGAAACCATTTTCCAATCATTGTTGACATGAAACTCTATTATACCATTTTACCTTCATTGAAAACATCAGAATACATATTTTTTTCTTAATAAAAATTAACCCTATGATATAAAATTTCTCCCTCCTAGATTACACAAAAATAATTAAGAAATAACTTTATCATTAAACTTTGAGATAATTTTATATATAATTACATGGTTAGTTTACCAAAAATTGAATACACCATCCTTATGATATTTATTAATGACAGTTCCATGGAAGAATTGCCTAGTAATATATTAGTGGAACATGGGTTTTTGTGCATTATGAGAATACATATGATAATAAATGATGATCCATTGGATGATTACGATACTAATGTGCTAGTAGACTAGGGTAAATGTTCATAACAAGTATAAACACATCTTTTGTAGAATTTAAAATTGGAAGTTTTTTTTGTTGATGAGGGATTTGATCAGAATCATTATGTGTAATACGAATTCATTCCCTTTTAAATATATTCATTAAAAGATATCACATTACTTGATTACATGAAAAAAATTATTTTCCCCCTATCATTAAATATCACATAGATTTATATTACTTATTACAATTTAACATTCATGGATGGCTTGAAATATAATATTTAATTCTTTTTAGGATTTAAATTATTAAGTGGAATACCTCAACATATGTAATGTGAATGTTATGTGTTATTAAAAGAGTAATTTTTTATCTTCGATGGTATCACCAATATATTTGGAATCACATTTTTACTTTTATGAAAGAGATATGACTCACTAATGTGGAATTTGATGTAATTTACTGATCCACCAAAGGATAACTTCTAAAATGACTTAATAAAAATTTCATAAATATGTATGATTATTATATAAATGAAAATATATGTATTATGAGATGATTTTAAGTCCAATTTTTTTTATTTCCAGACAAATATGTAACATTTAAAATTTTTATAATAAAAATAGAGGAATTATATCAAGATTTAGACAACTGATATAAAAATGTTGAATCTATCATGAAATCCATTAACCTTGAAATATACTGAATGAATATTTTTTATTGTTCAGGATACATTAATGAAGAATTTTTTGATTACGGTTATCAGGGAATTTAAATAAATATTTCATATAATATGATATAAATCATAGCAGAAGCCATTTTAGATTGTTTATATTTTAAGATAATCAGTTATTAAACAGCTTAAAAATTAATATAAAAATATATTATTTTCACATTCATTATTTAATTAAATATAGTTTATTAACACAAATAATAATTAATATATTACCTTTAACTCAAGTTGATAAAATTAACAATGGATCAATAGGGCCCAAAATGTGTAATCCAAATGACCTTTTGAACTCAAAAAATTATTAACATTGAATCCATGAATATTTTTTCATAGTAAATTAAATTTATAGGTTATAAACCCCCATATATACTGCATATCCCAATTATGTTCTATAAAATAAATAATATAACGTAATACAACTTTTTATAGATGAGGTGTGGGATGATTCTCTATGTACTAAATAATTCTATAACGAACTGAAATAAGATACCCTATACTAATTCATAAATTGGCCAGACATAAGGTCTTATGTGCATTAGTGATCGCCAAAGCCTGGTAAGAAGTTATAAGGGAAAAAATTCTCTCATTCCGTAATGATTTTTATTTATTATATATATATATATATGAAAAATCAATAATTTCCCCAATAAAAATTTTATACTACCATTTAATATATTATATATATCCCACAATAATTTTAATCACACGAAATAAAAAACATTATATTAATTTTATGAAAACATAAAGAAAAATATATAATCCATTGGAAAATATGTATAAATCATTACCATAACAAAAAAACATTTAAATATATCCAAACATAATATTCATTACACAACATAAAACAAAAATGATGAAAATGTTTAAAAATGATTATATGGTTTTACATATATTAGAAACCCAAAAAAAAAACAAAAAAAAAACATACTACCTATTGGATGTTAAAATTTACCATTATCTAAACTTCAACTCATCCATGCACCAATAATCATCTATATTATCCACTATATCTATGTAAATATTTTTTTAAATGCAGCATATGAAACAATGTATATATATAAGGTAATATGTTCATGAAGGTTATGAGAGAGAAACCCAAGAGTATACCACAAACATTTTCATCACAATAATATTTATAAATATACCATAAAATAGAATCATACAAACATTTGTATGGAGAATGTTTTTTTAATTCTATATAAATAGGTAACATGACGTGAAAAAACTTACCTGTCTTTTTAGAAAATATAAGACATAATAAACATGATATAAAATATATATAAATAGGTAATAATTAATAAAACTAAAAGGATCTTATAACATATCACTTATTACTATGAATTAATAGATATGTCATATTGGAATAAGGAGTGGACATTGTATGATCTTACCCCACCACAACTTATATTCAATCCTTTAAAAAGATCAGAATACTAAAATAGATGAAATACCAACAATAAAACTATATCGAGTGGAATTCCAATTCTTTACACACAATCATAAGAAAAATAAATGATAAATTGGGTCTCTATTTGTAGATAATAGTCAAAAAGAAGAAATATACTTTTCCACATGATTCCCCTTTGAACCCCAAGGGTTTACCCAAGTTGTATTTAGAATTATATTATAAACCAGAAAAATATATCATTCAAGAAAAACATATTTGACTATTATAAAAACTTTAGTGTAATAAACCATTTTAATAATAATAATAAATTTTTATTGTATAATAATAATATGATTACATAACAAACAAAAAATTTATTAATAATTAAAATATAAATTAACCCTAGAATAATTCAGTGAATTTTAAAAAGTCATTATCAATTAGGAAACATTAATAAAATAGTGATATAATTATATTATAATACATTATAAATACTTATATAGAAAATTAAATTTATTAATGAGTAAAAATGTATATGAATGTTTTGAAAACACATGAAATAGAAAAAAATTATTCCAGAATAATTTTGAAATTTCAATTGGAATCTATTTTTATAACAAATAATATTTCATAAAAATTTTATAATTATTATCAATACTGTGATAGATATTATGTTTAGGGTCAAATTCAATGAAAGTACAATTTATATCACATAATTACACAAATAAATTCTTATAAAATTATTTTATGTAACCAACTACCACTAATATACTTAATCAATGTTAGGAAATTTTTATCCACCATGAATAATGGGATGGAATCCTTAATTGTACAATAAAAACCATAAAATTTTGAAAATCCAAATTATTTTCATCTTAGATTAAATAATAGGTCACTGTGGAAAAATTAAGGGGTTATATTATAATAATAATAAGATAGGGGAGAAAAACAATTCTATGACACATACTCTAAATAATTACCCTAATTTGAAGAAAATTTATCAATGAGGATTTGAAGAAGGAGAGGGTCAATAGAGGTAAATGTGTAGAATAATGTAGATTATACAAGTGGGAAATAATTTATAAAATTATAAAATTATACATAAATAAATACTTCTTTTAAATTTTATATTCATTTACAATTTTCATGAATGGATTGATAAATCACACATATAGATATGAAAATGGTTATAAAAAAATAATTTCCCTGACAACTATTTGGGATTGTTTATAGTGTTGTGCACCCTAATCAGGAAACCTAGAAATTAATATAAGATATAAAAAAATAAAACTCATTATCAATAAATTAAATAATGAATGATATAATTAATAATTCACAAACCAGTGATATCATGGTTTTGAGACATCACATTACCAAGCCACACATCCCAATAAATTACTAATGAATTCATTTTCTCAAAAATATATGGGGATACTATTCTATAGATTGATATTCTCTCTCCTTTAATTCATGAGATTAACTTCTATGAAAAAATTAAATATTTACCAAAGTAACAAGATTCTCTCCTATAAACTTATTTTAATGAATGATAAATCATAAATGTTACTTAAATAAATAATATGGTAGTTTTCATGTTGATTTTTATTTAATTGAGAGATATGAAACACATTAGTAATGGATGCCTTATATGATGATGATTTTATCTACTATGAAGCCATTATACTACTTAAAATAATCATAAATAATCCCACATACCTAATAATATGTTTAAAATTCATCCATAGTGGTTTATACAATAATCATTGTGAAACATTTAAGAAAACATTTTCAGAATGATGTAATTTCATTAACCTATAATGAAAATAAATATTGGATTTCATGAAACATTGATATATAACTAAGAATCACTTTTAGAAACTAGACATATACCAACATAATTATACCTACAGTTTTGAAAACTGTTTATATAGGTACCCTATACTAACGATTTGCTCAAAACTACCGGTATTAGTATCGTTGAAAAACCTTATACCAATGGTTTTAGCCAAACTATTTGTATAAGTAATAGACATACCAGAAATTTTAGTAAAATATTTTTCATATCTTCTATAATATTACCATATACCGATGGTTTTGGAAAAAAAAAATTTATAAGTAATAGTTATACCAACGGTTTGACCAAAACTATTGGTATATGTTCCATAGAGAGACCCTATACCAATGTTTTTGGCCAAACATTTGGTATGGGCCATATCTATATCAATGATTTTTTCAAATACATTGCTATAGATTCCATAATGACCCCCTATACCAACAGTATTGAGAAAACCATTTCTATGTGTCCCAATGATCAAAATACCTATACCAACGGTTTTCCAAACCGTTGTAATAAGTATTTGGATTTTTTGCATATTATTTTATCAAATAACATTGAATACATTAAAATTTATATTAGAATATAATATACATGTATATTTTTATCATATTATATTGAAAAATGTAATTTTAGATTAGTTTTCAAGTATTTGAGGTATAAGTTGGAGGTTTTTGGATCAAATAAAACCATTTTTTCAAATTACCAACACTAAAAGTTTTGGAAACCATTGGTATATCCCTATACCAGTGGTTTTCCAAAATAATTGGTATAGGTATATACCAAAGGAAGTTGTTAAAACTGTCCTCCAAAATGTTTGTATAGTTTATAATATTGTTATGGGTACCTATTAAAATTCATCCAAACCATTGGTATATGTTTTTTATATTAGCGAATATCCAAATAAATTGATTTTTCTATATCCATTCAGGATATATTAATTGTCAAACTAAGGGGGGTCCCCCAATTTCATCCCAATATAGTGTGAGAATACAAGGATGATCAACGAAACCATCAAATATGTTGTGATTTTTTATATATTGTTAAGTAGTTTTATTAAATAATTCTATCAATGATAGATGGTTATACCATGAGCCCCTAAAATCTATGACACATGAACAATGAATAACATCCAGGACCCAAATATCCCACTATTCCTAACCAATAATTTGAGGGAGATGCATATTTCTGATATTTAATTAAGTCACATTTTCTTCTTAGAACCCAATCTAAATGAATAATTAGTGCGAGTTTATATATATATAATTGATCACTAAAATAACTATATAATGTATTAATTGTTTAATGTATAACATCACTAAACCGTCGACATTTAAAATCATTTTAATCATATAGAAATAGGTTCATTTATTCAACTAGTGAAATATCGTAGAAATAAAATTCTTCCAATGAATATTTTGATATAATACAATGATAAAATACAAAAATAAATCTTCCTAAATCCTTATAGGAATGTTTAAAGGATATTTTATTATTGCAGTGCAATGATTTTACACCTTCACTCACAAAAATTTGTGACATCAAGAAATAAGGTTTTTATATATCTTCTCATTAAAACTGAAAAATATTGAAATTTAAATTCATAATATATCTTGATTTTAGTACTGTGAACCTACCCTATATATTAATGAGAGTACACCATCACTAACAATATTATGGAAAAAAAGATACATAAAAATTTAGTGAAAAATAAAACACCATGAATAGAATGTTACGATTCACCAGTGGCCTCATCCCAGTATCAAATTCCTATCATATGCAATAAATAATGATATGATGGTTATTATTTAAAAATAAAATTTGGAAAAGATGGAGTAATTTTCACAATTGAAAATATCAACTAATCATTATCCATATTTACCCTTAAATTTCAATTAATTAAAAGGGGTGCATTACCCTTTACTTATCTTGGACTGACCATGTTTTGGGGAAGGGTGAAGAGGGTTCACTTGGAAGGTATCTCTCTTAAAATCATCAATCAATTGGCTCGTTGGAAATTAAAATCAATGTCCCAGGCTGGTAGGATCTTCCTTGTGAATTCAGTCATCACCTCAATGTTTGTGTCTTCCTTTTCACTCTACAAGTGGCCTACTACTTTGATCAAGGAACTAGATGGCATTATAAGAAATTATATCTGGACTGGCTCTACTAAACAAAGGAAACTGATTACTGTGAAATAGAAGGACTGTATCAAGCCTCTCTCGAGTGGTGGAATGGGAGTTAAGGATGTCAGGGTTTTTAATGATGCTTTTCTCAAAAAATTGACATGGAGACTCATTGCAGGTTCTGAATTCTCCCTGGAATTTCATTCTAAAAGATTTACTGATAGGATACATATGAGGTAGAGGATGTATCTGAGATCCTCTGTCTGTCCATCTATTAGGATCACTTATAATGATATTATGGAACTTTCTAAATAGCTGGTTTGTCCCAGTTCCCAATTGAATTGTTGGACAACAAAGTGGTTATCCTATCCTATTGAGAATACAACTAATATACCATTATCTTTGAGAAACATCATTGTCTCTGATCTGAAGGGAAATGCATTTGCTCAAGGAGTTCTTCCTCCTAATCTGCAAATTGAATTCTCTTCTTATGAATATATGGATCAAGACACTCTGATTTGGGAACCTGATATTAATGTCTTATTCTAGAGCCAGATGTCATATGACATGTAGTGTGTGAATGTGGCATCAATTACTGCTTGGGTGGTGGGGGTTAGGAAGGCTTTCATCCTTCCAGCTGATGCCCTTCGTATCTAGCGCATCTGAAAAAACAGGATGCCAATCCAATCTTCCCTTCAAAGAATATGTTTTAATCTGGCCCCGATATGCTTTTTCTGTCTAAATGCTGATGAATCTATTGATCACATCTTTATCAACTTCTCCTTTACTGCTCGGTTCTGGAGGTATTTGATGGATATTTGTCACTGTCACTTTGGATTTAACTATGTTGGCTCCTTTCTCAATTTTGTTATACATGAAGAGAACAGTGAGCATGTTCACTCCTTGCTCATTGTTGCTGCTGTTTCTATCAACTCTTTTATTTGGAAATCCCGGAATAATATTGTTTTCAATGCTGGAAGGCCCTCCTTCATGGAGGGGATGATGGCGATTCACCAAGGCATTAAACTTGCTTTGGTGAAACAGTCTGGTTCTATGAACAATAATATGTCTGATTTTATATTGTTGAGATCTCTTGGTGTGAGTGGCAGGGTGAGGAAGCCTAAGGTGATGAAATATATTAGATGGATCCCTCCAATAAATGACTACTTAAAGGTGAATGTTGATGGACCTGCTTCTGGCACACCAGGTCCTTCTGGATGTGGAGGCATCTTCAGGACATCTCACTGATTTGTAAAGGGATGTTTCTTTCATTACATTGGGAATATCTATGCTCTTGAGGCAGAGCTTTGGGATATGGTAAAGGAAATCAGGTATGCTACTCATTATGGTTGGAGGATGATTTGGATAGAATCAGACTCTTCTGATGCTGTACAGATCCTCAAAGAGCGGTCCAGGAATGTACCATGGAGGATGCTTCATTTTTGGACTGCTTCGTTAAAGATGGTTGAACAACTTACCCTTGAAGTCTCTCATGTGTTCAGGGAAGCAAATCAAGTGGCAGATGCACTCTTAAAAAGGGAAATTCTGGAGGTGAGCTCTAGTTGGTCGTTTGTTCTTCATGAGTATTGCAATGGTCTTGTGTGCAATGATAGAATTGGTATTGTGTATACAAGACTGTGTAAAGCTCCCCTTTCCTGAGTGGTTTGTACTGTTTAAACTTTTTCTTATTTAATCTTATAGGAACATGTTTCACCTAGTTCTCAGGCTTTTCGGTATATTCCATTATTTCCCCTATTATTACCTATGATATAATCACCTAAATGGGAGTGTCTATAAAAATATTTCATTCTCACATCTTTAAGAGAAGTCAAAATAAAATATTTAGAGATACTCAACCTAATTACTTTTTTAAACATTAAAATTCAAATATAGATATATATATCATAGATGTAAGTGTTATGTATATAAAAAAACATTCACTAAAAAATAATAATACCAATAATATAAAACCCCAAGATTTTATATGTGTTTACTTTGAAATAAACATGTTGTATTCTATATATTTCTTTACACACAACCCCAATTATAAATGTATCTTTCAAAAAGAATACCTCTATAACTTTGACATTATATCAAAGGGTATGAATATAAATTAGAATATTATGAAATATATATATGTGTGTGTGTGTGTGTTTTTCTATATTATATTTACTTATTAAAGAATAAGGAATAATTTTTAACGTTTAAATAAAACCAATTATTGATTAAATGAACTATTTTTTATATAAATGTATTTCTTACATGTAATGTATTTCATACATGGAATGTAATATTATTAATTTTTTTTAATCACTAAAAAACCTGATTTTAATGAAATTAATTATAATTTCCTAATAAATAGCTGTAAAATTGGAATAAAATGGCTCGGACTTTGTATAAAATTATTTATAAATAAAAGGATTAATTTTTTCAGTAAAAGTTTCTTTATATGAGAATCGTTTTTACAATAATAAATTAAATAAATTTATAATATTTAATTTTATTTATGAAAAATATTAATTATATATGATATTAAACAATTGAATATTAATTCGGGAATTTAAATTAGGAATAGAATGAAAGCGAAATCATTTTTTTGCTTAAAATGTTTTTTTTGAAAACCTATTTGTATTGAGTTTTGTACACTAATTGGCAGCATAAATTTACTCAATTATTGAAATTGGATTTGAAAAAATATATTCCCTATTTTCAATCATAATTGAAATATTTATAAATGATGTCACTTTAATTTTTGTTCATAATGAATATTAAAAACGTCGAAAATATGTTACCACACTTAAGGTTAAAACAACATTACCGGGGGATATACAAAGGGATAAGGGTAATATTACCAAATAAATAAAGATATATCATATTATATGAATGTAATTAAATCAAATATATATTTTAAATTACAATAAATGGACATATTAATTAATTATACTTGATGTGGACATTAACTATACTTTAATCATTTATATAATTCCTTATGTGTCCCCACCCACACTTACAAAAGGGAACCTCCACTCCTACATTATTCAAGAATATGTGACTTATAGATAATATAATAACAAAAATAATACTATACAAGTTTACATACATTATTCCAAGTTTTCCTCATATACTCATAATACCAATATGTTAAGACTTGTGGTGAATGAAAAAGGAGGTCCCCCAATGAAAAGATATAAATACTCACTTAGATATTTTAATTCTAATTATTTTTTCAATATATATGAACATATTTTTCTATAATAACGTGATGAAAAAACATGTTAAATATACTCAAATTTTATTATAATAGGGGAAAAACCATTTCCCCCTCATTTTCATCAAATGGTAAATGATAGTATCGATCAGGTATACATATAGACTACCGCCTCCATGTATAGATATAAATAAATTTCCCTCCCTATCTAAAATTGTTAGATATGATGATATATTTACTAAATATATTTGATACTAATAATATTATATATTTTTTACTTATAACTAACTATTTATTATTATTTTATATTTTCATTAGAAAATGAATGCAATATTTATTCGTATAAATAGATTGCCTTCAAAATGAACAATGTAATTGGATTTTTTTCTCAATATTTTAAAAATGTTCATAAATACCCCGATAATTAATATATGCAGTATTCATATTTTTATTAAAATTAATGATATTTATGCAACCATTTAAAATTTACATATTTAACACTATAAGAACAGAAAATCAATGAAAAATGAAACTTTTAACAACTTGTAATGACGATCTTATTAAATAATTATTAATTAATGGGTGATGAAATATTATAAGTGGAAAAAATATTGTAATATAGGTATGAATATGGATCTGTAAAGAGTATAATTTATTTAATTTTATTATATTGGAGGTTATAATACATAAATATATTGATAAAATTGAGTTAAGGGTTTTTATGAACTGTTGCCATGCACACTCTCAATAATATTTATAACTAAGTGAAGTGAAGAGGTTGACCTAGGTTGTTCTCTTTGGTACATATCATGGTCAATAATTGAATACCTTTAATTCAATTTTTTAGGTTTTTTATTTATTAAATAAAAATAATTGATAAATGGGAATGAAAAACTAAAATTAAATTGTAAAATGCAATTAAGAGAGAATTAATGAAGGCAAAATTATGTTTGGAAGAAAAGATACATTACATGATATTACCCAGAATGAACCATCAATACCTATTAATTAGTTATAAATAAAATTAATTAGATTTCTCCAAATTTTTAATGAACATCTTTTACTTCCCATCTTTTGAATATATTGTACAATCAATTATCACTGTGAGGCCACACATCACCCTCCACGCACTAAGAGAAAAATAACTTATACCCACGATTTGAAACTGTTGGTATAGGCCTCCAAACCATTGGTATATCCAATACCAACGGTTTGGAGAACTGTTGGATAGTAACCCATGGGGATAGGTCTATAAAAAGGGTTTTACCTATACCAAGAGTTTTCAAAACCGTTGGTATAAGTAATATGAAAAATCTGTAACAATTATTCTATAAAACTGTTGCAATATGTGTTTCATAAAAGAATCCTTCTATTGGTTTTGATCTCAGTACCTCCAGTTTATGAATTAATGACCTAACCACTAACCTAACCTGACTTTTGTGAACATTATTTCATAAATATATATATTAATTATCATAAATATTTTAAAAATTTATTTATTTAATGTTATCTATTAGAAAATTCCATAAAAAATACATGTAACTAAAACAACGGTTCTCAAAACCATTGGTATAGACCTATACCAATTGTTTTTAGAACCCTTGGTATAGATTCTTTGATTTTGGGACCTATACCAACGGTTTGGCCAAAACCATTGCTATAGGTCACTAATTTGGACATATATCAACGCTTCTGCCAAAACCATTGGCATTAATCCATATAAGTGACCTATACCAACAGTTTGTCCCAAACATTTGCAATAGGCCCCTATAAGTGACCCATACCAACGGTTTTGGGCAAACCATTGGAATATGTCCAAATTAGAGTCCTATACCAACAGTTTGGGCCAAACCGTTGGAATAGGTCCATATAATTGAACTATACCAAAGGTTGGACCAAAACAATTGGTATAGATCTTATTTACAGTAGTGTTGATCAATGGAGAATATTATAGAAAGAAAAAAATAAGACTCAGGTTGAAAATGGAGACATAATGGAATCTTATGTACCAATATCCCCCTCAGACTAAATCTAAGAAAAAAAGAAGCATAAGAAATTATAGGTCATAAACACGAGTTCAACACATGATTTCTCCATTTGGAACTTCATCGGGGTTTCTACTCATGATCATTAACATTATATATCATAGTAGAGAAAAAAATGAAGTTGAAAACATAAAAAATAAAAAGTGAGAGATAACAAGGGGAAGAAGAATATTAAAATATAGTATAAATTCATGATTATATTACACTATAAATAAAACAACATAATTAAAATAAATTGTCCAATAAAAGAATCTTTTATGATTACAACAACATGAAATGTAGAAAAACAATTTTTTATAAGAAAAAGAGTAGATTTATTTAATCCAAAATCATCCTCTGAATGTTTCAGAGTTTTATCCACATTTAATGGATGAATTTTTTAATGTTATATTTTTAAAATTTGTCCTCATAGTTCTCATATTTATAGCAAAACAATTGAGGCTTCATTGGAGACGTGTATGGAGAGATATATCTTAGTAACTCAGTTAATTCATTCGGGATATGTGACTATTCGTATTCCAATTCATCTAAACTATCAGTAATTCAATTCTATTAAAATAAATCCATCACATGTGTAAAAATTAATAAAATATATTCCATAGTCTTTCCACATTATTCGTGATTAATTTCATCTCATTTTTTTTCTATTAATGAGATATGAGCCCATAAAAAAATTATCCAGATATGTGCACATTTTTCGAGGTCTGACATGTGATATCAATTTGGGCCATCAAATCATGGATTTATCTTGCTGTGTAGATGGATGAAATGAATATAATAGAACACAGAAACCCATAAAATAATAATTTATCAGTTTTTTCCCTATATAAAATGTGATGGCCCAAATACAAAAAAATATAATACTTAAAATCCAAAAATATATATTTTACCAAATATGATTGAAATACATCAAAAACAATAAAATCTTACAATTTTACCAAATATAAAAAAATCCTGGGATTACAAAAATGAATCTAAAAGTAAAATAATTGAAAATATTTGTTCTTTAAATTCCCCAACAATTAAACATTGTACTCCTAGCCAAAAATCTTAAACCATGGTAAAGACAAAATTCTGAAATCATAAATGAAAAAATAGTTAAATTATCATATCATGGAAAAAATCATCAACCCTACATGAATCTAAATTCCAAAATTCGTCATACCTATGTCCCTAAAAATCATTTATATTTCACATAAGTATTTTTATGGTGGATGTTTTCTCATTGTCAAGAACATTTGTGATTTCAATAGGATTTATACTATTCTAGAGTCTCAACTTAAATGTTTTAGAAACATGTCAATCATGAGGTCTTATTCATAGGCTGTTATGAATTTTAGGGTTGAATGGTTTTAAATGAAAAAACATTTGAGGTAGAATGAGGAGTGTTTGACTCTAAATTGATGTATGTACATGAAAACTATTTTGATAAAAAATAGTGTGATTATGAATTATCTCAAAAATTTATTTACTCTAAAAACAACGTTACTTATGAATTGAAAACATTCAATTAAAACATAAATGATGAATTTATACCATATTTACCCAAATTTTTTAAAAAAATTAGCTTGAATTTATATGTGGTTTTCTCTTTAGTATCATGTTTTTTAGGAAAAGAGAAGAAATGTTTTATATTATAATTTTAGTTAACATGAAACTCATATATTTAATTATATTTTAGGAAACATATACATATTTCAATAGTGAAATTTTTTATACAAATTTTTCAATAAATATGATAACACATTAAATTCATCTCAAACAGATTCTTCTGAAAACCAAAATATAGCTCATCTTCTTTCTCCCCTACACTTGATTTCAACAATAATCTTGACTAAAACCTCCAGAACAATTTTGGGAGGGGTTAAATGGATTGTGATGTGGCTGCCTAACAAGGTATTTCATTGATAATAGGGTCATTTTTATGTATATATGAAAAGGTAGGTAAAAATTTGTGGCCAATGTAAAATGGGATTTCAAAATGGTTCCTCAATAATTATTAACACAATCCATGAATTATAATAGGTTTTAAAAATAGAAAAATAGAATTTTATGGATTGAAATATATGTCTCAATACTTTCATGAAAAATATAAATTTAAATAATATTTCAAAAATGTTTACAAGCCTCTCAGGTTGGGCATGATTTTTATTTCATATACTACTAATGCACATTAGTTTCACAATTAATGAAACAACATCAAATAAAACAAATGGGAGTCAAATAAAAAAATAAATTCTTGAATAATTTATATCATCAATCATTAAAATAAATCAATGTGTAAAAAATACTGATATGAAATTAATTTTATAATATTTTTTATTTATCTCAAGAATCCTAATAATACACTAAAAAATGAAAATGAAAATAAGAAAAATTTAGAAAATGAATTTAAATAAAATAAAAAAGACACTAAATTTATAAAAAAAGGTTGAAATCACTCCCCACACTAATTCCATTTAATATCCTCTCTTTATCTCAAATAGTATTATGAAATTTTTTATGTAGAATTTAAATTGTGAATAAAATAAAATAATGATAAGGATATACACAACCAGATTGATTTTTTAGTGGGAGAATTTCATTAAGATTCTAGCTACATCCACATTAAAACTAAATGAAATAAATAGAAATACATAAGAAAAAATAATTAAAAATAAATTTGAAATGGAAAAATTTAAATTTTTTGGTTTGACACCCAAGAAGGTGGCAGGTTTATACTACTCATAATCAATATGTTGTAAAATTTTATCCCTAATCAGAAGGTGGTGTGGTTTCTTTTGGATATTCCACCAAATTCCATGTTTCCTAGTGTCCATGATTAGAAACAAATATAGAAGAACAATAATTAATATAAAAAATCCCCAACACCAATATATAAGAAATATATAATTTCCATTCAAGAGTGGGAGGTAAATGATGATAGGGGTGACCCCTATTGACATTCATGGTTTCCACCTCCATATGATATAGAAATTGTTGTTCAGAAGGTAATCACCCTACCACATTCATGTCAAAAGATTATTCTTTTATCACCACTAATTGGTTAGTATCTTCCATAAAATCAATGGTATACTCCATTTTTGACGAATCATAAATTTAAAAAAAAGAGAAATCAAAAAATAATTCATCTTGAATAACATTAAAACATAAATAATCAATAAGGAAATCCACCATATCATATATGTCAGATTGGTGATTAATATCTTCTAGAAGGACCACTAGATACTTAACCATAGAAGATGAATCCTCACCATCATTATCAAAAGAAAGATTTAGGTTGAGAGGTTACAATGTTTTGTAATCAACAATGGAAAGATCAAATTTTAGGTCATATTCAAAAATGTGATTCGAGGGTTCTAGCAATAAATTATTGATATCACCTAAGTGAATCATCTTGAATGTGTACTTTAAGACCTCCTCGAGAAATGGTTGGGTTGGGTATTATTTATTTAATTCAATTACAATCTCCATCTTAGCCTCTATAGTAACTATAACATAAAAATCATTTTGTAAAATCTTTTCCACAACTCAACCTCATTCAGGTTGTTGATCAGGTTAAAATTTCTCCTAAGATGCATGTAGGTATTCCACAATCCATTCTATTTTTCACTATAGTTTTTTAATAGTAAGACTAATCCCCTGAAAATTAATGTCAATATAAAAATAAAAATAATATTGAACCATATATTGGTTAGTTATAAATAAAATTTTGAATTTAACTACACCATGTAGAAAAATATATTTATTTAATATTTGAAATTTATGATTTTATGTTTTTTTCTGAATAAATGGAAAACTATTTAAAAAATTTGAATAAAAATTGTAAATTAATTCCACTTAGCTTCATGGTAGTAGTTCCAATTTGATGAGGTGGTTCTATGCGCACTATAAAAAGTAATAATAATTTAGCACGTCAGGGAGGCTAACCAATGTTATTCTCTTGAGGATATTTCACAGTTATACACCGGCTACATATAATTAAATTTTTTATAATTTTTTTATTTATTAAATACATGAAAAAATATACATTTGATAAATGTGAATGAGAAAACAAATTTAAACATTAAAATTTAATGCGATGAAAATGAATGTCGACCGAATGATGTGTGGATGAAATGAAAAATTCAAGAGATTACATAGAGTGAACCTTCATAGTATCTTAATTAGTTCCAAGATTAATTACTGAATATAAATTATCTTATTCATTAACACAAAATAATTTCCATACATGATTATGTGGTTCATTCATTGATCTCCTAGAGACCACACATCCACCTCCTAGATAGAGGGAGAATATTGTAGAAATAAGAAGCTATTTCTCAGGGGGGGAGTGGAGACACAAAGGCACCTTTCCCACTTAGATCCCCCTCAGCCAAACTATAATCAATTTCTAAAAATTGATAATTATAGCTCATTAACTCGATTTCAACACTTTATTGATACCATTGGATCTTCCTTGGGTAATACACTCACGATCATTAGAATTAGATATCCACTAGATAAAAAAATGTAGTTGAAAAAAAAGATAAAAAGATTGAGATAATAAGGGGGACAAGAATAGTAAAATATATGAGAAATTCATAATAATATTACAACCAAAATTAATCAATATAATTTCAGAAAATGTAAAACAAAGGATACCCCTATGTTTCCAACAACTTGAAATAATGAATAAACACTCTTTTACAGAGAAAAAAGATATTTTTTGGCTCCAAAATCATCCTTTAAAATTTTCCATTTTTAATCCACATCAAATGGATAAATTTAAAAATTTAGTTATCTGAATGGTTTTTATTATATTTATCATGTTTTGACCTATAAAATTTGAGATTCATGGGACATGTGTGTAGATATATATATATATATACCTCCCATTCCCTCCCCCTATGTTATCAAAATTTTGAAATTCTTTTTTGAAGGAGAAAACATATTATTTTACTCATTGGTCAGAAATATATTTTTTACACATCCATATTTTTTAAATTAGTTACATTATATTTTACTGTTAAAAAAAAACTTATTCCTATAATATTTTTATTTTTTTTGGATTTCAATAAATGATTTTAAATTATTATTCCATTCTTCTTTATATATAGGAACTTTTTAATAGTTGTATGAAACAAAAATTTATTTTAACGTATACCACATGAACCAATTTTACCACTATCATTACTAAAAGTTTTATAGATTTGTTTTTAAATTTTTTCATGGTTGGGTTCAAGGAAAATGATTTTCTTAATCATTTAGAAATTTTTATATTTGTAAAAAGACATTTCCAATTGAAATGGTCACATTACTCATTATATAATCACATGTTATTTTAAATTAATATTTTATCTATAATTAGAACCATTGTTTTCAGTTACGATTCATTGGAGATATGATCCTATGATACCATCCATGTCCATAATCTATATGATTTATGATTATGAAGATAAAATATTTGTTAAATCAATTTTATTTTTCACAGGTTAATCTTTATTTTAATTAAAAATTTATTCATGATCTTCTGCAGTACATATGACTCAATTATGATTTATTGGTGTGTAGGTCTGTTATATCCCACCCATAAATTTGGAAAAGATTAATGTTTTGTGTTCTAAAATCATACTCTGGAGGTTATCCCAACCCTAAAAGATTGTATAACTTGGGATTTCATAGGCTCAAATTTTGTACACTAGAGTTAGACTACGCCCAATATGGGAGTTATAACATTGTAAGTATCCTAAAAAATCACCTACAATTAGGAATATTTCACACATTAAGCCACAATTTTATGACATGCTCATATACTAATTTTATCATTTTATGGATTATGTTCACTGATTACTTTACATTTAATGTTATATGAAATTACAAACAATAGTTTATAACTTAGGATTATGATCTACTAATTGAAGGCTTTGGTGTTAAAATTTTATGGTCAGGTTCTTATGCACTTCATATCAATTACAGGTTTAGTTATTTATGGAAATATTGATTTGGAAACATTACTGAGAACCATTTGGCTATAATAATGTATTAGAGAATATCATATAATATTGTAAATAATTTCTTATGGATTTCAAATAAAAAAGCATATATATTTGGATACTGGAATGTTTATAGGGCTATAAAACAAATAAAGTGAATTTTTTTTATAAGGGGTGGATTTGGTATTATCATGCTCATTATTAGTGAATCATGAATGAGCCTTACACTACCCACCTAGTTAGAAATTCCCATGGGATATTCTTCGGTAAAATCACATTCATTTTATGAAACATAATGTATTATTTGATATCATTAAGAAAATGGGTGTGTTGGGATATACCAAAAGTTCCATAGATTGTAAAATGTATCATTATTTATATATTTTATATATGATTTTTTGGACTATGCGGTTTCTCAAAATGATTATTATTTTCTCTAGATGATTTTTATTTTATTAAATTTAGGTATCCTAAATGAAGTATGCATATGATCAATGTGATAATCCTTTTAATGATTTTCATATAAAGCCACTGAATGATTTTGGAGCATAAATGAAAAATATCATTTATATGAATATGTAAATATCACAATAAATGAATCAAGGTATCATTTGTAAAATGTAAAGGCCTGAAAATGATTTTAAAATTTAGTTATTAGGCATCATACAACTTCTATTATTTGGTATGCTAATCTACTAACTTCTCATGAAATTGATAAGTTCAATTGAAATGGTATTTTCTGTTCTTCGTTTCTCAGTTCATGAAAATTTAATTTCGGTTGTATATCATTTAGAAGGTGAAGTTTATCAATGATGAACTATTTTCAATTACACAAGGAAACATGATGAAATTAAATTTATATAATTAGTTTATTAATAAGGTTATCTATCATTAATTACATTCCTTTTATTTTCCACGAAAAAATTGGGAATTAATTAATTGATCTAATTCTGGTGGATGATGAATGAGTATGTACCAGTGGGGTAAATATTACAAAACTATCATCGTAAACTTATTGTATTTTCATCCAACCCAATTTTAAGATAGATCTATTTATAAGTTGCTTAAAAAGAAGTCTCTAAAGTGAGTTATGAACAATATAGATTACTAGATATGAAGAAATCATTTGATGTTCTATTCGGGTAGAAATGGTGAACTAAGTGAATCCACAGTTTTAGGGAATTGATAACAGATGTATGTTGTAATTTATGAAAAATTAAAAAAATCACAACCATAAAATTAAGAATACAATTAAAAATTTATACCTGTTGTGGGGATGGAAACATGATGAAAATATTCTCAATGGGATCAATAAATTCTCTTAAAATGTAGAAAAGGGAAATTAGGAAATAAACTTTATATGTCACGATCCAGCATGGGTTGCCATCTAACTCGGTTCCTGACCTGGTATACGGTAACGCCTGACAGGAATTACTGATCCCCTTGGACTGGTACAAGTTCTCAAGTATCAATACAATAAAGTGTAAAAAATTTACCATATTATAAAAATATAAAATAATCAAAAATATAAAATACAAAAGCTGGAAAACTCAACAAAACATGACTCTAAAAGGTTGCATATTTAATTCTACATGTTTATAAAAAATGAAAGAGATATACTACCAAAGGGAACCAAAAGCATCTACAAAAACCGTCATAAGTCATGGGGAACATCTCTCTCAATCCATCTCCACAAAACCACCCAAAAGGATCACTAGCATCCCAAACCACTATCACTAAAATCATTAATATTACCTGTATCAATCATGAAAATGTCTGCTTACAAACATAGGTGTAGGCATGGTGTGAGCTATTTATCATTATGATGCCACCAAAAACCATTTTATGCTCTAAATGGTAAATTACAAAAACACTTTCAAGATGAATAAATGAAAGGTAAATTCAAAAAAAATTAATGGAAATTAGTCTTAAAAACAAAATTTAATGGGATGAATTTTTAAATAGAATAACCTTTACTATGAAGTAACCAAAATCCACACTATAAGTCGACAGTGAGTGAGACATAGTAAAAGATAACTAATCATGGGAGAGTACCCATGGGGACATGCTAGTAATTGTAATATAAAACCCTGCGTCTTAGTGAAAATTTGTATAAGAACCACAATCATTTACATTCCCATGCACAAGCCACTAGAGTGGATAAACATCGAAAGCGTTTAAGGGTCTACGATCATTATCAATATTTATTTAGTGTTGTTATGGTCAATCCTTAAAAGATAAATCATGCCATAGACACCTCTATATTGTTATAATTCTAGTCCTAGTCCATCCTCCTAGCTACCCAGTCTTCCCTTAGAGTTCTCAATCATGTATCATTTTCCACGAGATATACCATGTTCAAACACCCAAGCCATACAAGGCACCACAAACACCAAAATACACCATTTTCACACCAAAACTCCTTTTTATAAACCAATCTCACCCCCAAAACCATTCAAACCGTGATTCTAATTCCAAAGACCATTTAATATATAATTTACTCATTTAATAAAACATTTAAAATGAACACCCAAAGGAAAACATCTATAATACACTATTTTCACATGCAATGTCCATTTTAAAATCATTGGCATATCAAATCACTTCAAAAAATACATTATCACCATGTATATAATTCATAAAATTCTCCAAAGAACACAGGAAAGCCTAAAAAATTCATCAGGAAACATTTAAGAACGAAATTACATACATTTGTTGTAGAAATTCCAAAAATCTTGTGTGAATCTCCCACTACACCACAATTTCACCACAAGAATAAAATATCAAACCATAGTCCATCAGATCGAAACAAGAATGTCAAAACAAAAACATAAAATTAGATCCCAGGGGTGGAGAAGGGGATACTGCCAAAAAGAAGAGATAAAACCCATGATTAGAGGATGAATAAAGTAGATGAGACTCTTAATGGAATAACTGAGGAGGAATGACACCAAATTTGGGAAAAACAGAGCTCCATGGTCAGTGGAAGGAGTGAGATGTGAACCTAGGGTGATCAATCCCAAGTGGTGTAAAAAGTTGGGTGTTTTGGGGGTTAAACTATAGAGGAGAGAGAAATTTTAATTTTCATGATGATCTGCACGGTTAGTCCACATGGTTTGGGAAACCATGAAATAATATTGGAAACCATTTTAGTCTGATCAATGACCTCTGCACCATTACCTCATCTATGACACATAGTCATTTGGAGGCCATGTAGTAGGTTCTTTCTTCTTCAATGTAGTTTCAGTGGTGAGTGCAGTTTTACTACTAATCATGCCACAACCTTGTGTATGGGCCTGTATTCCAAAAAAAATTCTATTTTCCTCAAAAATTCAAAGGGAAACCGTGGGAAAAAATATAGAAAATATAGAGAATATAATAATACCTAAAAATGAGAACATAGATGTGATAATTCCCCCCACCATTAAAACATATTGCCCTCAGAAAGTCAACTAGAAACATGCTAAAAAATGGGCACTCTTGTTCAACCCAAGAATTATTCTCCATAGTCTATGGTGTATCACCCCCATGATGTGAAATGATAAATACCAATGGAATGTACTTCCCATTAAGAACCTTCTATTTTGAATCAACTATCTATATTTTCCATTCAAACACTGAAACATTTGGCTCTAACTCCACCTCTAACCAATTCAACATATGATACGGGTCAGTATTATACTTCATTAGTTGGTAGTCATGAAACACATCATGAATCAACTTCAACTGAGAAGTAAATTATAACAATTATTCCGCCTCCCCTATCTACATGGATATACCGGAAGTTCTGGCACACCTCGGCATTAGCTTTCCTTTCTTCTCTAAGGGATGATGACCCAAACACAGTTCCAAATTCATGGACACTCGATCATGAAAAAAGTAATTAAAGATATAGAGGCCTCTAATAGTCTTACGATTTATGTTGACTCTGAGTTTTAAATAACCACCTCACAATAATCTCTACTTTCTCATACATCTCTTGCACCATGCTTGGTCCCAGTAGCGAGGTCTCTCCTACCTTCACCCACCCTTATGAACATAGTAAAGGACGACCATAATGTGATTCAAAAGAATCAATTTATATTAGGTATTGGTATCTTTTATTTTATGAAAATTCAACCAATCCAAAATCGCTATCCCACAAACCACCCATAACGAAAACACCTGCACATAACATGTCTTCCAGAATATGATTTTCCCACTCCAGATGACTATTCATTTGAGGATGGTATGTTGTTATCATCGTAACATGTGACCCAAAATCCCATCGAAGTCATTCCCAGAACATAGTGGTAAATTAGAGATCTCATATAAAAACAATCGCTGACGAAAATCCATGAAGTATAAAAAATTCTTGAATATACATCCATCAAAGTTCATCAGCCTTTTCAAAATCCTTGGTTTGAATGAATGGGTATGATTTTCTCAACCTGTTGATTATTACCCAAATAGTGTTCCATCCATGAGGAGTGTGAGGCATTCCAATAAACAAATCCTAGTAGATCTCATCCCACTTCTAGGTAGGAATGTGTAATGGATGAAGCAAACTAGGGAGAATTTTATACTGTTCTTTCACTTACTAATATGTATAACATCTTGAGATGAAGTCATCTATGACCTGTCTCAGGATCGGCCACAAGAACTATCGAAAAATATCATAATACATATTGGTAGCACCTGGATAGATGACCAACTCAGATTGGTGGCTATCTTGTATCACCACCTTCTATGGAGACAATGGGGTCCAAAAATGGTCCGTGAAACAAAGAATACCTTCAGGAGGTAATGAACAATGAAAAGATATCTCCCCTCTATAAACAAACTACATATATCACAGACACATCTCATCACCAGGTTTCTCTTACCAAAATAGATCCAGAAGAGATGGATCCAACTGCACATTCTCCTAGAATGCACCTACATTGTGCTCTTAATTCTCTAAATGCATATGGAAAAATAACCCCATCATGGTCCATTCATCGTTGGACTTATTAAATTCCTAGAATAGGTAATTTCTCCTCAAGTCTTCATCTAGCATATTACCCATTCCTCGGGTATTGACTATATCAAATTAAAACACCTATATATTTTATATCAAACAATGATACGTCAAGTTGAGATCCTTTTGTGAGAATATATTAGCTAAGATATTATGATCATAGTAAACCAAAAACATCTCCAGAATGAGGTAGTCACACCACTATTTGAAAGAATGTATCACTAGTACTAACTCCAAGTTAGGGTCAGTTAATTACATTAACGTGGTTAGAGCTGGAGAGAACCGTATTCCACAATGTGAATATCTTGTATAAGTACACAACTGATACCCATTTCTGAAGCATCAAAATAAACCACATTCCCCTCTCTCGATCCTAGTAAGATTAACATAGGTGCATTATTAAACCACAACTTAAGATCCTAAAAGGTATATTGACATTCATGATCCATTAAAAACATCACCCCATATGGGTGACTGTGGTCATAAGGGAGGAAAATCATGTGAAATCCTAAAAAAACAACTATTGTAACCATCTAGGATGAGAAAGATCCATATCTTGAACACATTCTTCAGATAATCCCATGAAATAAATGCACTAATCTTATCAATATCCACTGATACCCTTTGTTTTGAGACGTCACAACCCGGAAAATTCACTTCCCTGAACCAGAATGAGAACATGGAGATCTTTTTATAAATGCAATGATCCCAATGGGTTCCCAACATGATACACACGTGATTCTCATGCTCTTATTCTGATCCAGAGTAGAATATGATGTCATCAAAAAATACCACAGTGAGCGATTCATGATTTTGGCTGGACACCCTATTCATGGGCACAATAAAGATTACTGGTGACTTTCACAATATGAAAAGCATGACCAAATAATTGAAGTGGTCATACCTACTTTAGAAAGCTGTTTTTGGGATGTATACCTCCTTTACTCTAACATGGTGGTAACCCGAACACTAATCAATCATGGAGAGTAACTTCACCCCTATCAGCTAGTCGTGAAAATATTCTATCTAGGGAAAAGATATTTATTATTGATGGATAACTTATTATGATTTTGGTATTTGATATTAAACCGAGGGATCCATTGGCCTTTATTGAGAAAAAACAAAAGTGGCCATTGGAGAGATGCCTAAGAGAATAAACCCTTTAGATCTGAAATTATCAAGCATTGTCTTTAATTCCCTCAATTCAATGGGGTCCATCTGATATGAGGGAAGTGATATAGGATGTGTTTCTAATACTAATTCAATTAATAACTCCATATCCTGCTCTGTTGGTAAACCTGAAAAAATCTGTAGGAAATACCTCCAGGAACTCACCAACCAAATGAGGTAATTTTCCGTTAGGACCACCACCATATTCTTTCAACACATCAGATAGTACTATAAATTCATCATTTCCCAACTCTATGAGTGGAGGTCAAGATCGACCCGATCAAGGATCCAACTTTTCAAGGAAAACTTGTTAACTTCCATCAAGTTCCACGAAACATACTAAACACTAATAACAATCATTTTGCAACTAGAAACTCCCAATCCATTCCATTCTGGGATAACATAAAATGGGTCCATATCTATTACCTAGAAATACTATTCCATCCCTACCATTAACATAGAGAGTCCACAAGAAGGACACCAGAGGCCCTTCACCTCTTTCATTTCATATAGAGTCCCCAACATAATTGAAAAAGAAAAGTGATCCGTTGGAAAATTCAATAGGTTCAAAAAGTGAGAAAATATAAAAGAAACATATTAACCAGTGAAAAATAAAACTATTGATATAGAAGATGAAATTATAAAGGTTCGATGAATATTCAATGGACTTTTATTCTGTCCCCCTGGTGTTTGGTCCACAGCATGAAGGTTCCAAGTATATGCCTGAGCCTTACTGCGACAACTGACCAATGGCTCTTTCATGATATGAATCTGACTGGAAGAATATCTGTTCTTGTTACCACAACCACCAAACATAGATATCACAGTCCTAGATGGTTCGATCCTAGAATTCATTCCCCTAGAATCCACTGATCCTACACATCCTTCATAATAATATGTATCTCTATAGAATCGTTCCATGTACCACAATTCTCTAAATCAGTGATAAGATTTGGGAGGAGATATACTTATAGGCCGAGTGTGTCTGTCCCTCACACACTGGTGGAACACAACGAACCGTGTATTGGAAGCGAATAAAAAAGGATACCTAGAAGGATGTCCTGATAAGACACCTCCTTTCATCCCTTATTCCCTACACTTCCTCTTCTGATTAACATTCATTACCCATTTTAGACATGGACTAAGAGACACTTGACCTTCCCTTGTGATCAATTGTTAGTATACACACCCAATCATCCGCTTCATAATAAGTCTTAATCTTAAATAGGAAGACATAAAAATATATATTTTTCCATAAACCATTCTAATACTTCTGAACATTCATATAATCATTATAGATGATGTTGGATGAAATTGAACCAGCTCAGAAAAATGGTTGCATACTCCATCTCTGACTGGTCCCCCTGAACTAGATCCATGTACATCAATGATCTTGGACACACCAATACCTATGAGATATGATCATCATTGAATAATTCCTTGATGTCTTTTCAGCTGATCTTATCATGCTACCCAACATGAATCACTGAGTCCCGCCACATTTGACTAGGACTCTATAGTAGAAACAAAGCATAATTCACCCATACCTCTTCAGGGGGGTCCAGAAACTCATAAAGTTTCACTAAATTTTCTATCCAATCATCTAAATCATCAGTTTTTGAGATACCTTGAAAGGTATGAGGATTATTCTTCAAGAAATCTTAAGATTTATCCTTATGAGAATCGGGCTCAACATCTCTGACTAGAGCAGGAACAGGACACACTCCCTATCCTAGAGCATGAATGGTAGGAACCACAAAATCTACCAGAATTTGATCAATAAGAGTGGAAAATATCCATCCAAATTATTCCCATGGTTTCAGATAAACTCTCCTGGGAGGCATGTTTCTACAAATGCGAACAGTCACATGAGAAAATCACTAACATAACAGAACTAAAAATTCCAGCAATAAACATAGAACCATTAAATAAAACTACCTAAGATTCACAATTTCCAAACCAATTCATCCCAATATAGGGTTAAAATATAGTATACAACATCAACATCCCCACCGAAAGGATAAGATAAACCAACAACAAAACATCCCATGAATACTTGAGTACTTTCATGAGGTGTGATATCCATGCACCGTACTCGCAACAAGAACTCTGATCTATGATAGTCCTAGATCCTATCAATACACACTCATCCCAAATAATTTGAACCAATATATAATCCCCTTATGATTCCATTTTTTTATTTAACAAGTCAGGACACCATATGACCCAGCACCTGACCCGGTCCGCGACAAGACCCAGTGGGTGTTCTCGATCCCCATGGGCTAGCACTAGTTCCTGGGAATCGATACAAAAAAGTTGGAACAATTTACTAGATAATAAAAATACAAAAAATAATCAATATAAAATAAATCACATATAGAAAACAAATCAATACAAGCCTTCACAATATATTAGTTTTAAGTCTACATGTTTACACAAAACAGAAAGTCAGCTACTACAAAAGGGAACTAAAACCATCTTCAAAACCCATCACAAGGTAATGGGAAAATCTTCCTCAATCCAACACTAAAACATCTCTCAAGAGGATCACTATAATCCCAAACCACCATCACCAAAAGAATTGCTATTTCCTATATCACACATGACCAGATCTTCTTAAGCCCAAATGTATAAGCGGGGGGTGAGCTATTTCCCAATATGATTCCTCCCAAAAATAGGTGGAACATCCAATGCTTCCAGTAGTTTCTAATGATCATCCATATTTAGTTAGTGTTTTTATCATTAATCTCGCTATGTGAAACCAGGTTGTATCAACCTCTATATCACTACTACTATAGTCATATTCCTCCTATATAGGTACTCTTTCTTCCATTACAGTGATCAATCATGTTTCAATTTCCATGAGCTACACTACACTCACAAACAAAATCCTAACAGGGCACTACAAACACCAAAGGCCACCATTTCCACACCAAAAACCCATTTCATAAACCAAAATCACAAAAAAAAAACAATTACAACAATGATTAAAATATCAAACACCATTTAATAACTAATTTAATCATTTATTAATAGTTTTTAAAATATCAACCCTGGGAAAACATCAATAATACTCCATTTACACATGCGTTGTCTATTTTTAAATCATTGGAATGTCAAATCCCTTCAATAACTAAATTCACATCATAATAATTATTCTTAAAACATGATAATGAACCCATAAAAACCTAAAAAATTCATCAATAAATGTTTATGCACAAAATCTCTTAACTTTGGATTAGAAATACTCCAATTCCGGTGTGAATCTCCCACTGTACCTTAATCTCACCCTAAGAAGAAAAGATCATACCCTAGTCCAGGGGATCGAAATGAAAATATCAAAATAAACCCTGATATTGGTACCCAAAGGATAGATAAGAGGACCCCCCCCCC
This sequence comes from Viscum album, assembly GCA_963277665.1. Lineage (NCBI taxonomy): Eukaryota > Viridiplantae > Streptophyta > Magnoliopsida > Santalales > Viscaceae > Viscum > Viscum album. The sequence continues at coordinate 531,279,214 of OY728128.1, forward strand.
CCCCAAATTAGAGAGATAACCATAGAGTAGAGGATGAACAAGGGGAGAAGACACTTACTTGAAAAACAGAGGAGGAATCACACAAAATTTGGCACAAAAATGGTGGTCCAATGGAGGTAAAAGGTGGGACAATCATTGATAGGGTGATGAATCGATTTTGGGGTGAAAAGTGGGGTGTTTTGGGGGTTATTCTAGAGAGGAGAGAGAAATTGTAATGTGCTGGGAGATCCACACAGTTAGTCCGCATGGTTAGGGACACCATGAACTAATAGTTTGGACCATTATTTCTGGATCCAGGCCTCAGCATGGTTACAAGGGCTGAGATTAATGGTCGTGCAGAGGCTATGTGGTAGATTCTATCTTTTACTACATGGTTTTTTGGTTGGTTAATGATTACTAATAACCATGTATCAACTGTGCATAGGGGACTGGTTTCCCAAAAATTTATCTACATTCCTCCAAAATTAAAAGTGAACCCAAGGGAAAAAGTCGAACCAAAAATAAAATAGAAGAATACATGTAAATGAGATCACATATGTGACAGTCAATTTAATGTGAAGATACATTTTACAGATGTAAAATGTGTATAAATTACCAAAAACAACCTTCCTTATGAGTTATGTAATCTATATATTAATTTTTATTTTATTTGGTCTCACTAATTTCAAAAACATAATTTTGGATTTAATGAATAAGGTCTTTATAGAATACCTTGATTAGTATGTGGTTAAATTTATGCACAATATTATTATATATTATAAAGGAAATAAATAGAAAAAACATCGAACAAGTATTTTATTGAAGAACCTAAATAAGGAGTTGATCTTTGTAAATTTTTAATGTTTGAATTTTCGATGCAAAAAGATTCATTTTTGGGACATATAATATCAAATGGGGGGGGGTATATTGGTTGATTTTTCTATGTAGGAAGTTATCTAATGATTTCCGCATTCCAAAACTATGACGTTGATACATAACTTATATATATTGGTTTGATATTATCTATTCATTATAAAACAATTATATAATCCTCGCACCATGTTAAAATTTAAGGGATGGATGTTCTTTTGGACTAGTGAATGTGAATAAAAAATTAAGGAACTGAATAACTAAATGATAAATTTTTATTAACAAAACCATTCTAAGGAAAAAAGTGAGAAACAAAATGTTCTCATGGTGACTGCACAAAAATAAACCACATAATTGTTGAAATATAGATTGAGACTACCCGAAGCATTCTCCATAAATAATTAATAGGAAAAGGATGGTACCTCTATGTCCAGGTAATCTATTATTAGAAGGTTGTTTAGTGAACCTATTATAAAATCACCCTACTATGGATAATAATTTTGGACTTATAGTGATTCATTAAATAAGGTTCTAAGATATGTTTTAATATAGAATTATATTGGGATATATTATGACTCAAAATAATTTTTGATTCATGAATAAATGAACCTAACTCATGGTTTGGAGTAAGATTTTTTAATATTGGGATTAATTTTATGGGTGAATTATATTTTTAGAGAAGGGTGAGGCTTATATTCTGAGAATAAATGAATAAGGAATATATTCTAACATTACCAGTTGAATATGAACCAAAGAAGTCGGTTGGTGTTTTATGATGATTATAAATGTCCCATACATTTCCACCATATTAAACTAAACATTGTAAATGATGCTTTGTGTCAAAAAGGTTATTCTTGATTATCTATGATTAGGTTCCTAAATGATCCAATAATTATAGATTTTTAAAACATATACCTAGAATCATTATAGAAGGGGGAAAGACTCTCTATGTTAATTGAATTCTCAATTTTATATCCACGAGAAGATTAAAGATTATTAGAATAATGATGTAAATATATAAAATAAGTTGAAGAGGTTTCTGCAGTAAAATTTTTTTTGGGATAGGATGAAATGTTTCATGAACTGACTATGTTTTCTGGAAATAAAATCAAAAAATAGGTCCTATTTTAAGAAGATACCAACTAATAATTCTCTAATCATTATAGAGGTATGATGAAATATAATGATATAAAAGGGTGTTTCAAAGTGGGTAACATGGTAAATTATATTTCAAATTAGGTATATCGGTGCCTGGTATGAAAACAGTTTATGGATATGGGCTAGAAATATAAGGATATTAGGGATTTATTAAGAATGCTTGAATTTAATTGAAATAACTTATATATATTTTTCAGACTCCCCAATATAACTGTAGAATAAAATAACATATGTTTTTTTAATAGATATACATATCAAGTAAACATAATTCAATGTTATGAAGGAATATTTCACTATTGATCATCCTAGAATGATATATATTGAATAATCATATCATTTACATAGAGTACAACATTTTGTTTTATCTGATCAAGATATGTGGTTTTCCATAATATTCTAGAAAAGCCTTCAGAAAGCACTATGTGTAGGGTTTTGTTTCATTAATTCCAATAATACATAATGATATGGCCATTATAAGGGAACCATTCCATCCAAATAGGATATTCTATTATTTGGTTCCCTAATTATATAATGTTTTTTGGATCATGACATTTCTCATGTTCGAATATCTTATTGTAGTTTATTTCACTAGAATAATAATAAAATCCTAATGAAACCCTCTTTATATATAAGGGAAAAAATATAATGCTTCGGGATTAATTTCGAGAATTAAATCTATTTGGACCTAATATATATGAGAAAACTAATGATATATATAGATCAATTTAGAAAAACATCAATGAAACTCATATTTAGTATAAGTTTTATGCTAACAACCTTCGAGAAGATCTAGATTTTTATATTTGTATTAAGGTATCCGAGTAAATTTTTCTATGTAAACGTTTATCATATTTTGAAAGAAGGGAAGTTTTATCCCTAGGTTTTATGGTCTCTTTAGATTAATGATTGATTCAGGATGTGATCATAACACATGGAACTTCCTTTGATCCACTATCTGGATCATGATGTCTTCAGTATATCTCTTTTTAGGTATTATATTTCAAATCATTCACAAGTACTGTACTTATAGGTTGTAACACAGTATCATGATCATTAATATGTTGAGAAATCATAGTAATCCTGAATCAATTATCCAATTGACTATAAAAATCACTACCCACCTGTTAAAAGATTATTAGTTGAATTAGAAGTTTGTGAAAGCCACATGAAACCCTATTTGTGTAATTAATTAGATATATCATCATTTATTTTCATTGAAGTGATGTAATTTTACTATTGAAATTAATTTTACTAGGGGTATAATGTGACACCATAATATTTTATATGTATTTCCATTGAAAATTAATAAAAAGTATTTGATTACAGTATTTACACACAACCTTGAGTCTGAAGAAACTTGTTATATAATATACCAGCATTACCTTGTTGTTATGTTAGAGGTTAAAAATAAGATTAAACACATTATTATATATATAAATATTATAATTAAAATATATTTATTAATTTCTATGATGTAATCATTAAATTTTCAATAAAATAATTAAATAAGTAAAAGAGTTATTTATTGAAGAAAGTTATTTTTCTACAAGATATTTATTATTATTTTAAAAATTAAAATTTATTTCTACTAAAGAGTTATTATATTGATATTTTTTTTGGAAATTTAATAATAAAAAACTATAAATTAGTTATATAATTTTTGGAATGATGATATAATTATACAATGGTAAAAGAGTTATTTTTTAGAGAAATGTTTCAAATGAGATATTTTTTTATAATAAATTAAATAAATTAATACTGAGTAATGTTTTTAATGAATTTTATGTATTATATAGTCACCAAAATATATTAGAAGCCATTTAAATTGTTTTCATGGTATGAAATTAATGTAAATTCAGTATTATTCTTAAAAACCAATTTTTTAAAAATAAGATTTTTGTACTTTTAAAAATCATTTATTAAAATTAATTACTAAAACATGTTGAAATTTAATTTGATATAATTTATTCTATATTATGATTTATTATTTCTGAATTTTTTAATTAGGCAACATTAATTTTTTAACACAATTAATTATGAAAATAGTGAAAAATTGTTTCTATATTGAAGGTTATAATAGGTTTACCCGGGGTTAAACTAAGGGATATTGGTATGATTTTCCAATAAAAATAGGTCATTATTTTGGATTAAAGATATTCCAAATATAACTTATATTACATTAAATTAAATTTCCAAGAGGATTATTTATACTTTATATTGTCATTAATTATATTTAAACCATGAATGTAATTCCTTTTTTGTCCTCTCTATCTTTTTTTAGAGTGTCATCCTCTCCTCCCTTATTAAATATTTTGTGTCCTTCTATATAAGGAAATTAAAACCTCATTACCTTACAAGATTCACTATATTTTTTCATATAACCTGTTTTGTTTTCATAATAACAATATTTTAATTCTTAATTTGTAAACTGATAGAGGTCTCAAAAAGAAGATGCATAACTCTTAACTCAGATCTATTAATATTATGTGTTCATTAACGTTCTATAAAAATATAGTATAAAAATTACATGATGTCTCAAATATGATCAATATAATGATATTTTATTTTTATGATGATATTTCCATTTCTGACCTTATTTCTTTTAATATTTGAAATTTATTAATCACTCTTGCATAGGCGTAGACTACCGTCTCAATGTAATGATTTGACTCATTTTTTATCACTGCCTTAATTTGATGGATTTAATGATGTATTTATCAAATATATATTAAATTTAGGATATTAATAATATTAGTTAATGAAAAAATATTTATATTATGTTCTCATTTCCATTAAAATTTTTAAAAAACTATTCATCCTCATGTATGGAAGACATGTTCTATGAATGATGGAATTAATTTATATATAAATAACTATTATAGAATGTTATAAATAATATATAAGTATATATATAATTATTTTTAATATTTATATCATTATTATAGTTTTAGAGATGATGGAAGAAAAATAAAATCATAAGAACAGATACTGTCTGATTAAAAGGTTCATCAAAAATGAGATAGTAAACACTAGTAAAATATGATTTTAATAAATAATTTTTAATAAATGGGAGTTGGAATGTTTTTAGTGGACCATATATGATATTATATGGATAAATATTGTTACGGTAATGAATAATAGTATGGTTAAAACTGTTATAATGTATGTTGGAGTTCAGGAAGTGTTTTGTGTATTTATTGATTAAACCTGTGGACATTCTACATGAGAGGCCACACCTATTCTCTAGTGCATTCCAGTGAGGTAAGGATCAATATTTATTTTGTCTCGTAGAGGTAATCCAATGTAATACATTAGTCTACCATGTGAAGATCACATTTTATAAGGCCCAAAATATGAAATTTATTTCCGTTCTATTCTATAGATGGATGATATTAGTTCGAGATGCATATATGGGGTTGTGCATGAACCCCTTCATTGGGACCATGATAATAGTTATTATGAAGTTCATCAATTTGGTTATCCCTATTCTTGGAAACTTGTTCATGTTTTATTTCCAAATCATCCACGGAAATACGAAAGGCTGATTTTTTTATGGTTGTGTTGCCATACACATGGGGGGATTTGAATATCTAAACCCAATCTCTCATCCCACCTTGAAATTCCAATCATTGATTCTTAATATCATTGGGATTCATACCATCATCTTGATCATTCTAAATGTTCTAGTGAGGATTGAGTCAGTGGATTGCTTCATTATCGAAATGTTCCAAATTTATTATAGGAATGGTGAACAATGATGACTAGGGGACCATAGTGTAGTGGTTATACATATTTTCATTTCGAGGTGGTGTATTGGTGGTCAGGGTTGACAACAAGGAGATCTGTGTGACATAAGCCCCACATTGGTTTTTGAGGTAATTTTGATGCCTCATGTGTTTGAGCACAAAAGTGTATATAAATGTGTTCTGTGATCAAAAAATCTTTTTTCACTAACTTCTTTGGCACATGTTTATGTGTGAATAAAGAAAAGTAAGGAATGATCTGCCACTGTGTAATTCTCCTTATGGGATCACCCATGACAAATAATTGTGTTAGGATAGGGAATGTCCTTGGGAAATACCTATTCAATGAGCAAATCAATATTATAATGGGAGGGGGGGGTCCCCAAAACCATAGGATCTAGGGAGAGATATAGGTGTATCAAACTGTGGATGCATGTTTGTCCTGGTTGGTAGGCCATTAGCAGTAGAGCCAAAATTCCATAACATAAAATTGGTGTAGTCCATATATAGATGAGTTGAAAATTTCTTGAATATCGTAGTAAGTTGGTCATGGAGGGATGTTCCACCCTATGGGGCTGTCTTGTGGTAATTTTTCCAAGGTCTGGGAAAGTTTTTATTCTTCATGGAGGTTCCTATAGATTTTTTCCTTCCTGACACTTGGGAGATATGTGGGGTCTGTAAGAAAATATCCACCCTCCATTGGATATAAGAATCATTTAAACCACAATAGGATCTTCCTCACAGGGTTCAGTCATTCCATGGTAACCATCCACATGACCTCTAATGAGGAGGTTTTAAATATAAGAGATATAGTGGATTTGGTCCACTCATAGAGAATTGTGCATCCTCTTTCTACCTAGGTTAATTTCATACTAGGAATTCCTTCTACCTTGAATATCATGGTATGTCCGTTATCATTATGTGCACCCTTTTTAGAAGGGTAGGATGAGTCCTAGTGAAGTTAAAACTATTTGTATTATCATATAAAATATGTACCTAGATTTTATCAAGTTGCCAATTAGTTAAATCACCATAACCTATGTGTTGAAAATTACCTGCCTGTTAAGATTCCTACAGAATCCCTCGGTTTTTTTTGCTTGAATATGAGTTAGTGAGAATAGATGAGGTGGTGTTTCCTGATGAGCCATGGGAAGAATGAGAAGGATACATAACAATTTAAGGGGTGATTGGGGTTACCCTCCCTGTTTTGGTGACCACCTGAGGCCAACCATCTGGTGAAGCAGTGACTGTGAAATAGATGAAAACCACCGTGTGAATTTCATTTCTAGGGAGATTAATAAATAATATATCTTAGATAATTATTGGAAAATACTATTCTAAAATGTATTTACCCCTTACCTTTTTCTCATTTCTAATTTCCCTCCCTAAATCTAACTGAATGATTTTTTTAAATGGAAGTTAAATCCATTTTTAGATCTTAGATTCCAAAATATACATCTGAGACAATGGTGGATGATGTCAAGGAATTGTTAGTGGGTGCTTGTATTGTATTAATGATTGAATGGAATGCTATTGTGGTCCAAAAACCATGGAGGTGTCATTGGATTGGGTCATCGATAACATACCCTTGATAGAGGGGTCGTTATAGTTCCCATAATTGGTCATGTTGTGGAAGATGTGGTGGATTATTGTTGCACAAAAGAATTATTAGAGGTTAACGCTATAGTTGATTTCTCAATGGAGGAGGTATGAATTTTGAAAAAAGCTGAGGTGATATGGCAGGCTTTATAAACAGACATATAGTGAAATCTCAACAAGTAGTTGATACAATGGACGAGGCCTAACTAAAGGTGAGTGTGATTATGCCACAGACATAGAAATTTGAGGAGGCTCCTACAGTTACCTCAACCAAATAGGTTATTCTTGAGGTATATGGGGATCATACTATATATGAGGAGTATGGGGAAAATATATTCCCCATATAAGTGGATTTATTCCCATACTTGCTAATTCATGAAGATGATCTGACCACTGATTATTTTTCAATCATTCGTCCATATAATCCCATGCTACCCGAGGACCTCAAGTATTTTGGATATGAAAATTTCAAGTAGAAGCGAGTCATCCATCACAAGGTGTTGAGTAATGTGTTGAACATAATCAACCACAACATACTAATTGGACTTACAAAGAGGGTAGGATATCTCTATAATTGGACAGTATACCTAAGAACATGTCAGGTCGAATCAAACTACCTCCACACACTATCTCTATACATACTCATTGAATGAGAACATGTTGGTTATGAGGATTAAAATAATTCTTGGAACAAAAATATGGAAGTGGGATACATGGTTCATTTAGAATTTGAGGAGGACAACGTACATTTGGAAATATAGTCTTAGAATTATATGGACATCATGAATACTCAAACTGAGATCATCGTCCATATAAAGTCTTAGTTGGTGGTAGAAGAGGCTAAGGTGATATAAGAAGCATACTTAGTGGGCAAGTACAAGGTCCAGTAGGATAGTATTTTGATCTGGGTTGAAGAGGATTATCCTAATGGGGTGGAAGAGGTTGTCGTTCAAGAAAAATGACAATAGATTCCAGGGACCACTCAATAAATGTTTCTAGATCTTATGAATCTGATTGATGGTTTCATGATTTATTGGAATAATTTTATAGTAACAAAATAAAGGAGAGTCTCTAATATGTTGATGAACACCCCAAACATCATTTTATATATTTTAAATTCATAGTTTACATGATAATGTTGTTCTTTTTGTGACATCTCAAACGAATTGACAAGGAAAATAATAGCGAATATCTAATCCATTTTGAGTTTTGTTTGGTGTGGGAAATTGGGGGAAACAAATGTTTTTGAATTATGTAATATTATCATACATGGGTAGAACACTCAATGTTTTAACTTGTTTTTGGACCACTGGGAGATTCCTAACCACAAAATTTCTTGTTAGAGTGTGATACTCTCAACATAGCTCACATGGATTCTCAATGTTCCCTAGTTCATAAAAGGAATAATTATAGTAGAAATTTATTCTACCCCAAAACATTATATTTAAAATCATGAATCAAGATACCCATGATTTTTAATGGAATGGTGGGGGTGTGATGATGAAACATAATTATATACCATGTTCAAAAATCATCATCCATTATCATTTTTCCAATGATGGGGATAATCAGTTGAAGTTTGACCTCTAAACATGTTTCCAACATGGGATATATGTTAAAATTTCTTTTAAGATATTCGGGGTGCATACCATGGATGGTAGGTGATCCAGTGTAGCGTGAGACCATACTGTCCAGCGGGGCGATTCTGACATGCAAGGGGTAAGGATCAAAATCAATAGGTACATGAACAGTAGACAAGGCGTGATTGAATTTTCAAATGGATTCCAACACTCATGAAATTATGCCACCATTACGTTAAGATCATTGAGTATGCATAGTGTTATAAATACATGTTAAACACATCTTTGAAGGGAGAATAAACTTGGATGTTAAATGAGAGTCATAGAACATAGATGATTTCATAGATTAAAAGAACAAAGGGAAAGGGTTTTTATTTTATGGTGCAAAGTTACAACACAATTTAAATTCTTAAAATGAGGATAACGGGCCCATAGTTTGACGTAATTTGGTGAGGATGAAGTACCTCACTATATAATTTCATTTGATTGGGATGTAGATTCATATAGATTAATATCTTGTGACCATTATTGGAGGATATTTGTTTATGGTTATATGTATTAGACTACATGGTTGTATGTCTTGAAGGGGATATGTGTTGAACATTGGATATGTAACCCATTATGAAAGGATCATTGGAGGCATTTCATCAAATAATATACCAGTAAATTCATTCTAACAATTTATGTTCATAATGCTTAGACCTTGTATCATAGTTTAATTTGTAGACATTAGACCAATCAAAATTATTTTATAGAAATAATTCTAATAACAAATGGCTATGTTTCTTGAAGGAAAGTTCATTTTATCAATGGTAGGTTACCTAAAATGATCAGCGGGTCCTAGGAGGCCACGCAATACCATATGAACCATACCATAGAAAACATGCACACAATTTAAGGTAATAATGCACAATCCAATGAGGGAGAACATGAAGAGAATATTTTTAGTGTGGTGGTGTGAGAAATCAATGTGAAATGAGGTCCATGGAATCCCTAATGTCGCACAACACATTACTGTGTTATCATTCACATGTTTTAATGTCATGATTGATTGACATGGTCTCCTAGTTTAAGGATGTAGAGTTTAAAACAATTAAAAATATTTTAGGGACATAATTTTGGGAACACATAGGCCTTGTGTATCTAATGAACATGTGAAACATTAATGGTAAGGTACCAGAGATGGATAGAGGGAGCTAGGAGTGCACTTGATGTTGCACAAAATATCCCTTAGATGACTTTCACAGAGTTTAAGGTCATGATACATGGACACATGATCATTGTTTAATGTATTTCAGTTTATAAAATGGTGTGAATACTTTAAAAATAAAAGTGTATCATGGAGGTGATACCATCAAATATGAATTAATGGATAGTAATTCCTTGATTCTACATAACACATTCCTGATGTAATTTTGAAATAGTTTAAAACCATTTTCATGGACATGGGATCCACGTTTAAGGTCACAAAGCTCATAACATAGTGTGTAATTTATTTATATAAACATTGTAATAAATTAAATACCCACTATATCCATATCATACATGATCCATGATTGATGATAGAAACAAAGAGTAGTTTGGTGTTCATGTTATATACACGGGAGAACAGAACAAGGGGCTAAAGAAACTGAAATACCCCAAAAGAGGTATCAGGATATCCATGAACCATACTATAAAAGGTGAATAAATGATGATATTGGAACAATTGATGAATGTATTCAAAAAACATTTCATACACCCATGTCGGTCTAGTTTTAGGCAAACACATATAGAGTTGACTATCAAATGAGGGGTACACTTGGTGGTGATGGTGGTTGCATGAACCCAATTCTCCATTCACCTTCTTCTACTCCACCAGCTCCTCTATCACATATTCCTTCATTCAGTCCTCCTTGGTTCAATAATTTCCATTACATTGTATTTTCATTAATGGACCATTTGACTGCAACACAATGGGTAAGAAAATCTGATGCCTGATTAATAAACCCATCACATTAAAATAAATATCACAATGTCATAGAATTGAGTTATCCTTGTGTTATCTATGAATAATAGTGCCTCAAATGATGTGTTTTTCATCATACACCGGATGTAGATGGGTCCAACTAACCATGTGTCCTATGTGATCCCAACCATGGATGATCATAACACCATCTCCAAACATCTGAATCCTCATCCAACAGAATAATATCTATCCAAAACTAATTCAAACACACTACATCCTCCAAAACAACTAATTGTGACACTACATATTGATCAACATGAGAATGTTCGAATAGTTGAAAATCATGAATAAAGACCACTTCACGACTAACCCCCATCAGGGAGGCCTTTTCACACATAGATTTGTGATATCATATCTAATGTGTATCCTAATTGGTTTTCATCATAGAAACATAAAGCAAGAGATAAAATTTTCCATAACCAATGAGAATATATATATTCAAAGCTGGAAGAAGAATTATTTTCAAAGGACTGAGTCCTATATGATGCATGATCTAATGTTCCTTGAAACTAATTTCTCAGTATTCTGAGTCAAATAGATGATATCCAGAGTCATTTTTAATGTATATGTTAGCCACTACACCTACACTAGGTTCACTGGCCTTAATTCTACACTCAAGATAGTTTTACACTATTTCTATGTGTTCCCAACCAGAAATCATAATGGGAAAATACACCAAACATTATCCCAATTTCAAACCACATTTGATTCCAAATTGTGATGAATTGACCCACCACGGGAGTCACTAATAGATGAATTCTATTCCACATATACCCCATGCCAACCACCGTTGGCCATGGTCTATTGATAAAGTGTTAGAGGCATGAGTATAATCCTATGATTTTTTTCCTAAAGTACATGTATTCACTAACTAAAGAATATTTATGTATAAGTATATTGGTTTAAAATTATAATAATTTAACATCTAGACTAATATCATGCATGTAATACTAATTATGTAACATAAATGAGTTTGATTTCATAATATGAAAAGAAAAGTAAAAAAGAAATTCTCCCCATAAAAGATGACCCAAACTAAAAAATTGAAAACAAATTTTGAGAGATAGAGAGAGAGGTTCCAAATATAGATATACAAGACGCAACAATGGTTCATTGTAAGATCCACCAATATATCAAAGATATACACGTATTCTATCGCAGATATTTTTATTGTCGGCATAAAAGATGACACTTGTATGAAAATCCCATGTTGGGGTGTTTTTATTCATACTTCATAAGAAACCATGAAAATATAAAATGGAGAAGTAAAAGACATGATAGATGTAGAATATTCAAAACCAATGAAATAGAGAAATGATACCAAATGAAAAAAATATATCATCCATTAATAATCCCATGTAAAAAATAAATGTGATATCCATCACTTTGCACAGCCTAGGAGGATGAGACTGTCTACAAATCTAATGATCGATCATTGAAACCCAACATCTCACATGTTTTCTCAAAGAATTAACCCTATGGAGGACCCACACATCACCATTGTTCCATGTAGTCTATTTGAACAAATATCCTCGTATAGGAACCACACCTCTATATAATAATGGGCTTCTACATAGTAGATAGATATAGTGCCCACACCCTATTGCATCAGTGGGGTATTACTGCGTAGTTAGAGAACCTAGATCCTAGTCAATCAAAGGGTTACCGCAATGTAAGAAGAGGAACCACACCTTAGTAATTCGTGGGGATACCACTTACATGGTATACAACCAACACCGATGTATGTTAGGGGGTACCAATCAGTAAGTAGAGGACCCATGCCCCTGGACATACAAGGGTACTATAGAGTAGGTAAATGAATAACACTACATGCCATCTGTGGAACCACTATGTTGGTAGGGGAAACATACCATACTATGTCTGGGGGTACAACTCAATAGGTAGATAAAATACTACCATGTCCTTTAGGGGTAACACTCATTATATAGTGGAAGCATACCATTTTCAATCATGGAGATAAGGTGACCAATTATTAGGTATTGCACGCAATATCTAGCATGTTAGTGGGTACCACTTGGTGGGTAGAAGAATAAATACCTAGTTCATCAGTTGAAACCACTCAATTGGTAGAAGAACCACAATCTAGGTAGTCATGGGAATACAACTCAATAGGTAGAGGACCCATAAACAATTTTAACAAGGGTATTCCACTCATTAGATAGAGAAACCACACCGTAGTCTGTCAGGTGGGTACCACTCATTAGTTAGAGGACCCAACCCACATTTTATTAGGGGATACTACTTATTAGGTAGTGGATCCATGCCCATTTTTTCAATGGGGAATTACTCACTAGGTAGAGGATTCATTACATACTCTATCATTTGGGTTTACCAACCTCTCTCTATCTCTCTAATGATCATTCCCAACCACATATATCATTGATCGTCTCTTAGATAAGTGTAATGCTCTGAATATTTCAGGTCATTTCTTCAAATACACAAATAATGATTTCCCCATGTTTTATTTGGAATAAAAAAATGGGTGGGTTACTCATAGGCGAAAATAAAAGTACAAACAAAGGAGATTTATGAGAACGATATTTTCTAATGTAGTTAAAGATATTTAATGAGGATCACATTGTATTTGACCCCACATGGCCTCCAATCCTTCTCTTATCCATTACATGTCGCAATCTCCATGTCTTCTTACACATCATGTAAGGGAACAACATGACATGTATCTTACAACTAAGGCCATATCGTGTGTTCTTGGTCATGCATGTGTCATACGGGTCATTTCTATGTACATGGACTTACCCAGGTACTAGATAATGCATGTGTACTCTTAATGTACATGGCATATCCCCCAAAATTATTTCCTGGGTGATTTACCAATTACCTGGATATGTTACCTAGGATGGTTCACAAGGAATTTTACCAAGCCACGTGGAATGTAATCATTACCATAACCAAAACCCTATCTATAATAGTTTTCACAACCCCCTCCCAATAATGTGAACCCCTCCAGGGCCAGCAATGTGAGAATGGAGATAATTGTAACACCCCAAGATTTTATGAAAAATATTATATTTAATTTTATTGATGTCTTGTGTTGTACGCTACACCATGGAGCTTGCACTACACGCATCCCTGACTTGCATTACACGCAATCACGACCTTCCATGATAGCGTGTGTTGTACGCAATACTGAGTATCACTAAACAACGATATGTTATATAAACTAGCCGTTATGAATTGTAATACCCACTTTTTGAATTTTTTTTAATTTTTATCATTCAAAATGGACTTCATTTTTGGATTCAGAATATCGAAATTATCCTAGGGTGAATTTTTGGTATTTTTCTGAAAACATTCAATTTTTGATGAATAGTGAAAACACTGGGTTACTATTTAAAAACCGACTTTTTATTTAAATAATTCTTTATTTTATTTAAATTTATTTTAGGTCAAAATTGATACATAATACATATATAAGTTCAATGTAATTCAATTGTGTCATTTTATAATAATTTTAGATATATAAAAAAATTATTGAACTTTTCTCCGTCTTTTACCCACCTCCTAAGAGAATTTGGAAATTCACATAAAACATAATTTCACCTCTTCTGTGAGTGGAATTTATAAAATCCAAGTGACACGGTTAATATCAATGACTAAAATTTGGTTCAATGAGATGGAAATAATTTTTGTTTAATAGTAACTTTTTACTTTTTTTACCACGGTTAAAAGTAAATAGGGTAATTAAGGGTAAAAATGATATTCTTATTATCATAAAACATGTCCTAATTCTACTGGATAAGTGTAATTCGAACAAAAAACAACCTTAGGAATAAAATATGACCATTTTGGCCCACTTGGATTAGATTAGGACATTTAATATTATTTTATTTAATGAATAGTTAAAATAGTTAAAATCAATGTTTAATAACTAAAACATTTTTCATATAGGGTTATACAAAAGATAAATTTGACTATAAATAGTAATTAGAAAGCTAAAAAAATTTCCGACCTAATGGTATTTTATTTATAATTTTTAGACGTTAAATAAATTATTTCATTTATAACACAATGGTGATGTAGTAATTACCTAAATAATTAAATATTAAAATAATTGATATTATAAATACCCAAATAAATGTAATTTGACACTTTTTATGAATTCCACTAATTTTATAGGTTACTATGACATATTATTATTGATTTAATTAAATGTTTTCGAACTAATCATTCTGTTATTATTTTCACAAAAAATCAAATACCAAATAGAGTCAAAATTGACATAAAATAGTTTTAAAATAATATAATATTATTAATTGTTATTTTATTTATAAAAATCTATGGTTCGGCCAAATGACTCATATATGGTTATATGTATTAATAATAAGCAACTTGGGGGTCGTTCGGCTTGTTATAGTATGTTTATTAACCTTATAGTGTAAGAAAACAAGAAGACACGGAAAAAGTAAAATCATTTAACTTAAAGTTAAATCTAAATGATAAAGTTAAAATAGAAACTATAACTTGTCTAAATACTATTGGATGAGATTATTTAGACCCATCCACACCTTATCTTCTAAATAAATCAATTTGGAGCTATTAAAAACCAAATATGACTTTATAATATAATAATATTTTTTGTTTTTCCAAAGGTGCCCCTCTCCTCCCTTTTAAAAAGGGCACCTCCTCGCTCTCTTCCTCACACAACATTGAGCCTTCAAGCTCGGCCAACACCGTAAAATTTATCCTCTCCACTTCCTTAGAAACATCCTAGAGGTTCTGGTCTTCTTCAAAGACCATCTTTAGTACCCAAAGAGGAGGTTTAGAAGAGGTGCTTCAAAGAAGAGGTAGTGTCCATTACCGATTCTTTCAACTTTATTTATTCTTAAAATTCTTATTCTTTAGTTGTTTAATTATGAATTAATAACATCAGTATCACCCATATTCTGATATGTTATTATAAATTTGAAACAACCCTGTTTCACCTTCAATCCATCCTATGGAAAATGAAATCACCGCGCGTGCGTACGAACGGAATACCGTCTCCACAACGTGGTGTAATATGTTTTCCACCACCACCTTAATTGGATGGGTATAATGGTGTAGTAAATAACTATATATTATTTATGTAAAGTTATATTGATTCTGAAATAGTATTCATACACTCCAATACAATTCCACAATCATGGGAACGATATCATCGCTTGTGCGTACTTACGAAATACCGTCTCCACGATGTGATGAGACTCATTCTACATGATCTTCATTGCATAATGATTATATAAATCAATTGAATGAATAAATATGATATATATTACACTAATACAATTCTGGAAATGTGGTATCTATAACCTAAATAAATAATAAGAATTTATTCTACAAAACAAGCATAAGAACAAAAAGCAATAAACACCTGAATAATAAGTATCAATGAAATATTACTAATAAAAGCTAAGAATCTATGAATATGACCATATATGATATCATAAAAATGGGTATGATTCTAGAATAATTCAATGACATTATTTAAATCATTATACAGGAGGTTTGGACATGTACGAAGCAAATCATACCTAAGGTAAGGGACAATTATTCCAATCTCATTATTATCCAGGATTGTTTATTCGTAAGTATTTACTGGGGTTATGTTTATTATCCATGTCCATATGTTCTCAAAATATTTTCATAAAATGTTTAATTTTCATACATGTATGTTTAATGTCATTCTTACTCGTTTTTTTACTTTTACCACATCGTATGGAAGGAATTTTTCTTTTGTTTACCATACGAGGTACTTTTTGACTTTTCCGACAAAAGTACGGGAAGAATGTTATTTTTAACTTATACGGCATGAAAAGATTTTTATGGTTTCATAACGCCTCATTTTCATGAAGCTTACTCTACAAGATTTTATTACTATTTTCAACAAAATACTTTTCTTTTAAAATTTCATGGAATTTTGTGAAATGAAAATGATTTTGAAGAAGAAAGGATATTTTCCTCAAGGATTCATTTCAAGTGTTTTATCAAAACAATTTTCCATATAAGATGACATTATTTCATATGTGTATGTTTCAATTATAATGTCTCTATGATTTACATGGTTTCACTTTAGTTATGATGAAATATCCATTTGTTTTATATGGATTATGTGATGATGGGAAGATGTTTATGAAACCCATTTTTTGGGTTATGATGAATGTTTTTACTTTATTTTGTGGCACAAGTAAGATTGATTTCATTATGAGATAGGTGGGACCTATATCTTCCTCCAATTAATTGGGTAAAGATTTATATATCATGAGATAGACATGGCTGGAACGGTAAGTTAATCTGGTTCAATGTTACAGGACTGGAACGAGGAGTGAACTCGATTCAGAATGGGACTTTGTCCACTAAGATGGTCTTCGCAGCAATTCCTTGGCTACTATGGAAATCATAACAAGTGATTAATGGATTCCACAATTAAATATTTTATTACCATGATAGTTTATCATGACTAATGTTCCTTTATGATCTATGCCTTGGGTACTTCCAACATTTATGTCGTTGCTCATGATTTTGATGATTAGATTTTATGTTCAAGTTTTTGGATTCAAATGTTTATGGATTGTTTTATGTTCTCTATGGTTACCCTTACTGATAATTTGAGCTCACCCTATATAAATTTTCTTTTCCCCCAGATTTAAGGAATGGTTTTAGGTAAGAAAAAAAGGTGAAGATCTTTATGGGAGATGTTGAAGATCTTTCACCATGATTAGAAGATTGTTTTCCAAGTTTCCAAAGACACTAATCTATTATGGTTCTTATGTGTCTGTTTTCATTATGTATTAAGTATTCTGAAAAAGTTATGTAATTTCCATGTATGTCATGTTTTGGGTCTCTACATTTGTTATTAGAGGAAATGATTAGTTAATCTTTGGAAACTAGGATGCGAAAACTTTAGTGAGATCCCTAGAGATATTTCTAAGGATTGTCGTGGGATTTACCTAAGGTTAAGTATAAGTATAGGTTATAGTCCTAGAATTATGGTAAAGATATTAGAATTAAACCTATGATGTTAGATATTGAAGGTACTCCCCCTTTATTATGTTGTTTTCCTAGCATGATTTTTTCCCCTCACACTGTTCTTTTTGGATTTTAGACGATGGATGGAACCCGAAGGAACCGTGTTGATCAATGTAATGGAAAATGCTATGATTGTCCTCCTGAGCAACCAAATGTGATGGGATATGGAGTGAAAAATTTTATTGCCATACTTACACAAGTAATGAATCATTCTAGATTTCCAAATGATCAGAGAAGGGACCAATATTCTATAGAGTCCTTCATGAGGCAACATCCACTGTCTTTCAATGGGTCTTTTGACCCACTTGTTGCGGAACAATGGATCAATACCATTAAAAAGATATTTTACATACCTCTCTGTTCAAAACATGAAAAAGTCATTTTAGCTGTTTACCGTTTCGAAGGTGAAGCAGACCAGTGGTGGACTCTAATTAAGAATACAAGGCCCCAAGATTAAATTGAATCCTTGGAATGGGATGAGTTCAAGAACTTGTTTTTCAGTAAGTATTTCCCTTGTATTATTCGAACAAAGATGGAAAAAGAGTTTCTTGAGTTTAAGAAGAAGGATTATGAATCTGTTGGTATATACGAAGTGAATTTTACAAGACTTTCAAGGTATGCATATGGCTTTATCATCCAACCTGAAAGTAAAGTTGATCGATTTTTCAATGGCTTAAAACCAAGTCTTGGAAGGGAATTAGCTATAAGAGACTTCAGTAGCTATGAAGAAATTGAGTGTTGTGCTATCAAGGTAGAAATTGATGTTCATGTAACTTATCTATCTCATGGTTTTGACAAGAAAGGAAAGATGGAGTTCAAGGAGAAATCTCAGAATAATGGTGAAAAGAATATTAATGTTTCATTATGCTCAAAGTGTGGAAAGATGCATGGTGGAGATTGTCTTAAAGGGGCTGGAAAATGTATTAAGTGTGAAAAATAAGGTCATCGAGCAGCAGAGTGTCGAAGTAATAGAAAAAGGGTTTCTAATGATGTGAATAACGAAAAGACTACAGATAATGCACCACCAACACTTCAATGATTCATGTGCAAGGAAATGGGTCATTATGCTAATCAATGCCCAAATCCAAGGGTTAATGATGATCAACGTGAGAAACCCCTTAAGACAAAGGATAAAGGGAAGTCACATGCGATCACTATTTGTGATGTTGAGTAAGACAATGATGTTGTGTAATGATTAGGTGTTTATGTAATGTGATTTCAAAATAGTATCATGGAATATCATTTATAGTATCGTGGAATTTTGAAATATCTATGTATTGGTCCATTTTGGTTTTCTATAAGAATATGGTACTAGTAACCATGAAAAATGATTCAAATATTTTGGAAAGCAGATGATATCCACATAATGAAGGGACAATGAGAAAATAAATTGTTTGATTGTATTCATGAGCTCATGATTGATATAAGGACTAAGTGATATCATGGTTTGAGTATATAGAATTTTGGAGATTTTGGTATGTGGAAAGTTTTAACTTTTAACTGCATTCATGTTTTTAAAAAGGTTCAATGGGTATTCATTTTTAAAGAGAATACATGATTAAGACCTTAGAATGTTTGTAATGTGACCAACAAGATATATCATATGATATACGGGGGATAAATGATGGTATTCACATACTTGTTATGTGACCTCTCAAGTAATAATTTTATTTACACTATGAGATTGGACAGAAGTATTTTCGATAAGCTTAATGGTTGGAATGGATTAAGTCGGAAATCAGATAGAATTATTTAAGGCTAGATTTTTTTTGATATTATTTATGGAATGTTATAATAATGTAGTTTTAGAAAAAGGACAACCTGCAGGTCGGGCGACAACCCGTCGTGTCGGAGAAGGCTGTGGGAATCGAACCCACAACTGATGTGCGACAGGCCTCTACCGCCTACCACTAGCCTACAGGAAGTCCCTATTTAGTAGAAACTAGTTTTATTATATTAAGCAGTATGATATATGAAGTATAAGTCCATTTTAGGAACCATATATGATTAATCTCACTATAGAAGGACTTATGTATTTTTGATAACTTTTTCTAACCTTTTGTTTGAGATAGATGGAATGACCCATCATTCTATCACATGATCTACTATCACTTCACGAATGACAAATTCAACTTCATTTATTTAAGAGATGAAGTGGAAATTGTCCATGGAACGACCAACGGTGAGATTGTACCAAAATCAAGAAAGTATTTCTTCTAATTCCAATTTCTTCAACTTTAGGTGAATGATCTTGAAAACCAAAAATGTTGTCCTAGTGCCCTTATATCCGATTAATCAGATGGTACCTTAGATCATCACAAGTCTATGGCTTTATGATTGTTGGCTTTTTCATAACCACGTTCTCAACCACTCTCCATCAGAACATGATGGTTAGATTTCTCTTCCATATCAATATTTTCACATATGTTCTCATATGCGGAAACCCAGTGATTAGTTAATATGGGTAACCGTTATGTTTCATACTTTAGTTATTAAATACTTGTTTTGGTATTCCTTTTTATGATGTGGGTTTCTATTAAATAAACTTTCGAGTAGTAAACCATTTATAACCCCGACGAATTTCGAGGGAAAAATTCATTTTAAGGGGGATAGAATGTAACACCCCGAGATTTTATGAAAAATATTATAGTTAATTTTATTTATGTATTGTGTTGTACTCTACACCAGGGATCTTTCACTACACGCATCCCTGACTTGGCTTTCATTACACGCAATCGCGACCTTCCACGATAGCGTGTGTTGTACGCGATACCAAGTATCACTAAAGAACGATATGTTATATAAACTAGCCATTATGAATTATAATACCGAATTTTTGAAATTTTGTAATTATTATCATTCAAAATAGACTTATTTTTTGGATTCAGAATATCGAAATTATCCTAGGGTGAATTTTTGGTATTTTTCTGAAAATATTTAATTTTTTATGAATAGTGAAAACACCTAGTTACTATTTAAAAACCGACTTTTTATTTAAATAATTATTTATTTTATTTAAATTTATATTAGGAAGAATTGATAAATAATACCCATATATGTTCAATGTAATTCATTAGTGTCATTTTATAATAATTTTAGATATATAAAAATTTTATCGAACTTTTCACCGTCTTTTACCCACCTCCTAGATGAATTTGGAAATTCACATTAAACATAATTTTACCGCTTCTGTGAGTGGAATTTCTAAAATCCAAGAGACACGGTTATTATAAAGGACTAAAATGTGGTTTAATTAGATGAAAATAATTTCTGGTGAATAGTAACTTTTTACTTTTTTACCACGGTTAAAAGTAAATAGGGTAATTAAGGGTAAACATGATATTATTATTAACCTAACACATGTCCTAATTCTATTGGCTAAGTGTAATTCGACCAAAAAACAACCTTAGGAATAAAATATGACCATTTAGGCCCACATGGATTAGATTAGGACATTTAATATTATTTTATTTAAAGAATAGTTAAAATAGTTAAAATCAATGTTTAATAAATAAAACATTTTTAATATAGGGTTATCCATAAGATAAATTAGACTATAAATATTCATTATAAAGCTAAAGCGATTTCATACCTATTGGTATTTTATTTATAATTTTTAGACATTAAATAATTTATGTTATTGATGACACAATGTTGATGCAGTAATTACCTAAACAATGAAATATTAAAATAATTGATATTATAAATACCCAAATAAATGTAATTTGAGACTTTTTATGAATTCCACTAATTTTATAGGTTAATATGACATGTTAGTATTGATATAATTATCTTTTTTCTAACTAATCATTCTGTTATGATTTTCACAAAAAAACAAATACCAAATAGTGTCAAAATTGACATAATATAGTTTTTAAAATAGATATTATATTATTAATTGTTAATTTATTCTTAAATATCTAAGGTTCGGCCAAATGACTTAGATAAGGTTATATATATTAATACTAAATAACTTGGGGTTCGTTTGGCTTGATATAGTAAGTTTATTAACATTATAGTGTAAGAAAACAAGAAAAACGATAAAAGTAAAATTATTTACCATAAATTTAAATCTAAATGATGAGGTTAAAATAGAAACCTAAACTTGTCTAAATTCTATTGGATGAGAGTATTTCGACCCATCCCAACCTTAGCTTAGATATAAATCAATTTGGAGCTATTAAAAACCGAATATGACTTTATAATAAAATAATAAAATAATATTTTTAGTTTTTTCAAAGGTGCCCCTCTCCTCCCTTATAAAAGAGAACCTCCTCCCTCTCTTCCTCACACCACTTTAAGCCTCCATGCTCAGCCAACACCTGCCAATTTCTCCTCTCCTCTTCCCTAGAAACAACCTAGAGGTTCTGGTCTTCTCCAAAGGCCATCTTTAGTGCCCAAAGAGGAGGTTAAGAAGAGGTGCTTCAAAGAAGAGGTAATGTCTGTTACCGATTCATTCAACTTTATTTCTTCTTCTAATTATTATTCTTTAGTTGTTTCATTATGTAGTATTAACATCAGTATCACCCATATACTGATATGTTATTATAAATATGAAACAACCCAATTTCACCTTCTATCCATCCTACGGAAAATGAAATCACCACGCGTGCGTACAAACGGAATACCGTCTCCACGCCATGGTGTAATCTGTTTTCCACCACCACCTTACTTGGATGGGTATAATAGTGTAGTGAATCACTATATATGATTATTGAAAAGTGATATTTATTATTGAATAATATACATATAGTCCAGTACAATTCCAAGATCATGGGAATGATATCATTGCTCGTGCGTACATACGGAATACCGTCTCCACGATGTTATATGACTCGTTCTACATGATCTTCATTGCATAATGATTATATAAATGAATTGAATGAATAAATATGATATATATTACACTAATACCATTCTGTAAATGAGGTATCTATAACCTAAAAATAATAATAAGAAATTATTCTAAAAAACATGCATAAGAATAAAAAGCAATAAACACCCGAATAACAAGTAGCAATGAAATATTACTAATAAAAGCTAAGAATATATGAATATGATAATATATGTTATCATAAAAATGGTTATGATAATGTAATAAGTAAATTAAATTACTTAAATCATTATATAGGAGGTTTGGACACGTAGGAAGCAAATCAGACCTAAGGTAAGGTATAATTATTCCAATCTCATTATTATCCGAGATTGTTTATTCGTAAGTATTTACAGGGGTTATGTTTATTATCCATGTCCATATGTTCTCAAATTGTTTTCATAAAATTTTTACTGTATATACATGTATGTATAAAGTCATTCTTACCCTTTTTTTACTTTTACCACATCGTATGGAAGGAATCTTTCTTTTGTTTACCATACGAGGTACTTTTTGACTTTTCCGAAAAAAGTATGAGAAGAATGCTATTTTTAACATATATGGCATGAATGTATTTTTATGGTTTCATAACTCCTCATTTTCATGAATCTTACTCTACAAGATTTTATGACTAATTTCAACAAAATACTTTCCTTTTAAAATTTCATGAAATTTTGTGAAAAGTAAATGATTTTGAAGAAGAAAGGATATTTTGCTCAAGAATTAATTTCAAGTGTTTTATCAAAACCATTTTCCATATAAGATGAAATAATTTCATATGTGTATGTTTCAAGTATAATGTCTCTATGATTTACATGGTTTCACTTTTCTTATAATGAAATATCCATTTGTTTTATATGGATTATGTGATGATGGGACGATGTTTATGAAACCCATTTTTTTTGTGTTATGATGAATGTTTTAGTTTATTTTGTGGAACAAGTAAGAATGATTTCATTATTTGTTGGGTGGGAACTATATCTCCCTCCAATGTATTGGGTAAATATTTATATCTCATGAGATAGAAAAGGATGGAATGAGAAGTTAATCTGGTTCAATGTTACAGGACTGGAACGAGGAGTGAACTCAATTCAGAATGGGACTTTGTCCACTAAGATGCTCTTGGCAGAAATGCCTTGGCTACTATGGAAATCATAACATGTGCTTAATGGATTCCACAAATACATATTTTATTACCATGCTAGTTTATCATGGCCAATGTTCCATTATGATTTATGCCTTGGGTACTTCCAAGATTTAGGTCATTGCTCATGATTTTGTTGTTTAGATTTTATGTTCAAGTTTTTGCATTCAAATGTTTATGGATTGTTTTATGTTCTCTATGCTTACCCTTACTGAGCATTTTAGCTCACCCAATATATTTTTTATTTTCCCTAGGATTTAAAGAATGGTTTTAGGTAAGAAAACAAAAGGGTAAGATCTTTATGGGAGATGATGAAGATCTTTCACCATGATTAGAAGATTATTTTACGAGTTTCCAAAGATAATAAACTATTACGGTGCTTATGTGTCTGTTTTCATTATGTATTAATTAATCCAAAAAAGTTATGTAATGTCCGTGTAAATCAAGTTTTGGGTCTCTACAGTTGGTGTTAGGGGAAAGGTTTAGTTAATCTTTGGAAACTAGGATGCAAAAACTTTAGTGAGATCCCTAGAGATATTTCTAAGGTTTGTTTAGGGATGTCCGTAAGGTTAAGTATAAGTATAGGTTATAGTCCTAGAATTATGGTAACAATATTAGAATTAAACCTAAGATGTTAGATATTGAAGGTACTCCCCCATTATTATGTTTTTTTCCTTGCATGATTTTTGCGTCTCACACTGTTCTTTTTGGATTTCAGACGATGGGTGGAACCCGAAGGAACCTTGTTGATCAATGTAATGGACAAAGCAATGATTGTCCTCCCGAGCAGCCAAATGTAATGGGTTATGGAGTGCAAAATATTATTACTATACTTACACAAGCTATGAATAATTCTGGATTTCCAAATGATCAGAGAATGGAACAATATTCTATAGAGTCCTTTATGAGGCAACGTCCACCATCTTTCAATGGGTCTTCTGATCCACTTGTTGCTGAACAATGGATCAGTACCATTGAAAATAAATTTTCCATACATCGTTGTTCAAAACATGAAAAAGTCATTTTAGCTGTTTACCATTTAGAAGGTGAAGCAGACCAGTGGTGGACTTTAATTATGAATACAAGGCCCCAAGATGAAATTGAATCTCTAGAATGGGACGAGTTCAAGAACTTATTTTTTAGTAAGTACTTCCTTTGTATTCTTTGAAAAAATATGGAAAAGGAGTTTCTTGAGTTTAAGCAGAAGGATTATGAATCTGTTGGTATATACAAAGTGAATTTTACAAGACTTTCAAGGTATGCATCTGGCTTTATCATCCAACCTGAAAGTAAAGTTGATCAATTTTTCAGTGGCTTAAAACCAAGTCTTCGAAGGGAACTATCTATAAGAGACTTCAGTATCTATGAAGAAATTGTGTGTTGTGCTATCAAGGTAGAACTGTAAGTTGTTGTAACATATCCATCTCATTGTTTTGACATGAAAGGAAAGATAGAGTTCAAGGAGAAATCTCAAAATAATGGTGAAAAGAATATGAATGTTTCTTTATGTTAAATGTGTCGAATGATGCTTGGTAAATATTGTCTTAAAGGGACTAGAAAAGGTTTTAAGTGTGGAAAAGAAGGTCTTCGAGCAGCTGAGTGTTGAAGTAATGGAATAACGGTTGCTAATTATGTGAATAAAGAAAAGTCTGCAGATAACACACCACCAACACTTCAATGCTTCAAGTGCAAGGAAATGGAGCATTATTCTAATCAATTCCCTAATCCAAGGGTTAATGATGATCAACGTGAGAAACCCCTTAAGGAAAAGGATAAAGGGAAGTCACATACGATCACAATTTTTGATGTTGAGTATGAAAATGATGTTTTGTAATGATTAAGTGTTTAAGTAATGGGATTTAAAAATAGTATCATGGAATCCCATTTATAGTATCGTGGAATTTTGAAATATCTATGTATTGGTCCATTGTGGTTTTCTATAAGAATATGGTATCGGTAGCCCTGAAAATTGATTCAAATATTTTGAAAAGCAGATGATATGCGCATAATGAAGGGATAAAGAGGAAATAATTTTTTATAGTATTCATGAGCTTATGATTGATATTAGGAGTAAGTGATATCATGGTTTGAGTATATATAATATTGGAGATTTTTCTATGTTGAAAGTGTTAACTTTAAATTGCATTCATGTTTTCAAGAAGGTTCACTGGGTATTCATTTTTCAAGAGAATGCATGATTAAGGCCTTCAAATGTTTGGAATGTGACCAACAAGATATATTGTATGATATATGGGGGATAAATTATGGTATTCACGTACTTGTTATGTGACCTCTCAAGTAATCATTTTCTTTACTCTATGAGATTGGACAGAAGTATTTTCGATACGCTTAATGGTTGGAATGGATTATGTTGGAGATCAGATAGAATTGTTTAAGGCTAGAATTTTTTTTGATATTATTTATGGAATTTTATAACAATGTAGTTTTAGAAAAAGGACAACCTGCAGGACGGGGGACAACCCGTCGTGTCGGACAAGGATGTGGTAATCCAGCCAACAACTGAAGTGCGACAGGCCTCTACCACCTACCACTGGCCTATAGGAAGTCCCTGTTAGTAGAAACCAGTTTTATTATATTAAGCAGTATGATATATGAAGTATAAGTCCATTTTAGGAACCATATACGATTAATCTCACTATAGAAGGACTTCTGTATTTTTGATAACTTTTTTCTAACCATTTGTTTGAGACAGATGGAATGACCCATCATTCTATCACATGATCTTCTAACACTTCACGAATGACAAATTCATCTTCATTTCTTTAAGAGATGAAGTGGAAATTTTTCATGGAATGACCAACGGTGAGACTGTACCATAATCAAGAAAGTATATCTCCTAATTACAATTTCTTCAACTTTAGGTAAATGATCTTGAAAACCAAAAATGTTGTCCTAGTGCCCTCATATCCGATGAATCATATGGTACCTTAGATCATCACAAATATATTTCTTTGTGATTGTTGTATTTTTCATAGCCACGTTCTCCACCACTCTCCATCAGAACATGATGGTTAGATTTCTCTTCCATATCATTATTTTCACCTATGTACTCATATGTGGAAACCCAATGCTTAGTTAATTAGGGTAACCGTTATGTTTCATAATTTAGTTATTAAAGATTGGTTTTGGTATTCCATTTTATGATGTGGGTTTCTATTAAAGAAACTTTCGAGTAGTAAACCATTTATAACCGCGATGAATTTCAAGGGATAAATTCATTTTAAGGGGGGTAGAATGTAACACCCTGAGATTTTATGAAAAATATTCTATTTAATTTTCTTTATGTCTTGTATTGTACGCTACACCAAGGAGCTTGCACTACACGCATCCCTGACTTGGCTTTCATTACACGCAATAGCGACCTTCCACGATAGCGTGTGTTGTATGCAATACTGAGTTTCATTAAACAACAATATGTTATATATATTAGCCATTATGAATTGTAATACCAACTTTTTGAAATTTTTTAAATTTTATCTTTCAAAATGAACTTCTTTTTTGGATTCGGAATATCGAAATTAGCCTAGGGTGAATTTTTGGTATTTTTCTGAAAACTTTTAATTTTTTATGAATAGTGAAAACACTTAGTTACTATTTAAAATCTGCCTTTTTATTTAAATAATTATTTTTTTATTTACATCTATTTTAGGTAAAAATTGATACATAATACCAATATAAGTTCAATGTATTTAATTGGTGTCATTTTATAATAATTTTAGATATATAAAAATTTTAGTGATCTTTTCACCGTCTTTTACCCACCTCCTAGGAGAATATTGAAATTCACATTAAACATAATTTTACCGCTTCTGTGAGTGTAATTTAGAAAATATGAGAGACACGGTTATTATCAAGGACTAAAATGTGGTTCAATGAGATGAAAATAATTTTTGGTGAATAGTAACTTTTTACTTTTATTTTACCACAGTTAAAAGTAAATAGGGTAATTAAGGGTAAAAATGATATTATTATTATCCTAAAATAGGACTTATTTCTATTGTATAAGTGTAATTCGACCAAAAAACAACCTTAGGAACAAACTATGACCATTTAGGCCCACTTGGATTAGATTAGGACATTTAATATAATTTTATTTAAAGAATAGTTAAAATAGTTAAAATCAAAGTTTAATAAATAAAAAAAATTTAATATAGGTTTATACATAATATAAATTATATTATAAATATTCATTATAAATATAAAACGATTTCATACCTAATGGTATTTTATTTATAATTTTTAGACATTAAATAATTTATGTTATTTATGACACAATGGTGCTGCAGTAATAACCTAAATAATGAAATATTAAAATAATTGATATTATAAATACCCAAAGAAATGTAATTTGAGACTTTTTATGAATTCCACTAATTTTCTAGGATAATATGACAAGTTATTATTTATATAATTAACTTTTTTCGAACTAATCATTCTGTTATGATTTTCACAAAAAATCAAATACCAAATAGTGTCAAAATTGACATAAAATAGTATTTAAAAAAATATTATATTATTAATTGTTATTTTATTCTTAAAAATCAATGGTTCGGCCAAAGAACTTATATAAGGCTATATATATTAATATTATATAAATTGGGGTTCTTTTGTCTTGTTATAGTAAGTTTATTAACCTTATAGTGTAAGAAAACAAGAAGAAACTGTAAAAGTAAAATTATTTAACATAATGTTAAATCTAAATGATAAGGTAAAACTAGAAACCTAAACTTGTCTAAATTATATTGGATGAGAGGATTTTCACCCACCCCCACCTTAGATTATAAATAAATCAATTTGGAGCTATTAAAAACAGAATATTACTTTATAATAAAATAATATTTTTAGTTTTTCCAAAGGTGCCCCTCTCCTCCCTTATAAAAGGGAACCTCCTCCCTCTCTTCCTCACACACATTTGAGCCTTCAAGCTCAGCCAAACCCTGCCAATTTCTCCTCTCCAATTCCCTAGAATCATCCTAGAGGTTCTGGTCTTCTTCAAAGACCATCTTTAGTGCCCAAAGAGGAGGTTAAGAAGAGGTTCTTTAAAGAAGAGGTAATGTCTGTTACCGAATCTTTCAACTTTATTTCTTATTCTAATTCTTCTCATTTAATTATTTCATTATTAAGTAATAACATCAGTATCACCCATATACTGATATGTTATTATAAATATTAAACAACCCTATTTCACCTTCTATCCATCCTATGGAAAATGAAATCACCGCATGTGCGTACGTACGGAATACCGTCTCCACGCCGTGGTGTAATCTGTTTTCCACCACCACCTTACTTGGATGGGTATAACGGTGTAGAGAATAACTATATATGATTATTTTAAAGTGATATTGATTCTGAAATAGTATACATACACTCCAATACAATTCCACGATCATGGGAACAATATCATCATTCGTGCGTACGTACGGAATACCGTCTCCACGATGTGATGCGATTCGTTCAACATGATCTTCATAGAATAATGATTATATAAATTCATTGGATGAATAAATATGATATATATTACACTAATACCATTCTGGAAATGAGGTATCTATAACCTAAAAATAAGAATAAGAATTTATCCTACAAAACATGCATAAGAACAAAAAGCAATAAACACCCGAATAATAAGTAGCAATGAAATATTACTAATAAAAGCTAAGAATCTAAGAATATGACCATATATGATATCATAACAATGGGTATGATTCTGGAATAAGTCAATGAAATTATTTAAATCATTATACAGGAGGTTCAGACACGTTCGAAGCAAATCAGACCTAAGGTAAGGGATAATTATTCAAATATCATTCTTATCTGTGATTGTTTATTCGTAAGTATTTTCTGGGGTTATGTTTATTATAAATGTCCATATGTTCTCAAAATGTTTTCAAAAAATGTTTACTTTTCATCCATGTATGTTTAAAGTCATTATTACCCTTTTTTTTACTTTTACCACATCATATGGAAGGAATCTTTCTTTTGTTTACCATACGAGGTACTTTTTGACTTTTCCGACAAAAGTACGAGAAGAATGTTATTTTTAACTTATATGGCGTGAACGGATTTTTACTGTTTCATAACAACTCATTTTCATGAAGCATAATCTACATGATTTTATGACTATTTTAAAAAAATACTTTTCTTTTAAAATTTCATGGAATTTTGTTAAAAGAAAATGATTTTGAAGAAGAAAGGATATTTTCCTCAAGAATTTATTTCAAGTGTTTTATCAAAACCATTTTCCATCTAGGATGAAATTATTTCATATGTGTATTTTTCAAGTATAATGTCTCTATGATTTAAATGATTTCACTTTTCTAATGATGAAATATCCATTTGTTTTATATGAATTATGTGATGATGGGACGATGTTTATGAAACCCATTTTTTGGGTTATGATGAATGTTTTAAGTTTATTTCGTGGCACAAGTAAGAATGATTTCATTATGAGATGGGTGGGACCTATATCTCCCTCCAATTAATTGGGTAACGATTTATATCTCATGAGATAGACATGGTTGGAACAGTAAGTTAATCTGGTTCAGTGTTACAGGACTGGAACGCGGAGTGAACTCGATTCAGGTTGGGACTTTGTCCACTAAGATGATCTTGGCAGCAATGCCTTGGCTACTATGGAAATCATAATATGTGCTTAATTGATGCCACAATTACATGTTTTATTACCATGCTAGTTTATCATGACTAATTTTACTTTATGATCTATGCCTTTTGTACTTCCAAGATTTATGTCGTTGCTCATGATTTTTATGTTTAGATTTTATGTTCAAGTTTTTTCATTTAAATGTTTATGGATTGTTTTATGTTATCTATTCTTACCATTACTGGGAATTTGAGCTCACCCTTTATATGTTTTATTTTCCCCAGGATTTAAAGAAAGGTTTTATGTAAGAAAACAAAAGGGGAAGATCTTTATGGGAGATGTTGAAGATCTTTCACCACAATTAGAAGATTATTTTCTGAGTTTCCAAAGACACTAAACTATTACGGTCCTTGTGTTTCTATTTTCATTATTTATTAATTATTCATCAAAAGCTATGTAATGTCCATGTACTTCATGTTTTGGGTCTCTACAATAATGACCCCCAAGTCTGCCTCTAGTAGGCCCCGGGTTGGCGACTAGCACCAAGGGTATAGTAAACACACAAAAGGGAGTCATTACCCTCTAAGAGAACACATGTGGAAGGGAGAGATATTATAGACACCAAAAAAATCTTACTTAGAACTGAAATATAAAATAAAACCAAAGATTACATGTGTAATGTCATGCAAAAGTACTACAACTGGAAGGGGAAAGTCGCAAGTACCCAAGAGAAAGTAAAATAGCAACAACCACAAGCCCAAATAGCTCATGCAACCGCAAGCTAGTAGTGACCAACCTGATCTCCAACCTCATCCAAGTGACTTGAAAAATATTTTATATAAACATAGGGTGAGTATAACAGTATACTCAGTAGGATCCTCCCTGAAGGTTCTAGTGAAAAAGTAATGAAACCATACTAAAGCACAGTAAACATCAAGTGAAACAAACTTGTCACCAAAATAGGTATACTAATATCCCATCCTCACCATGTATAAACTAACCATGTAACGAATACGAAAATATATCATATAATAAAGAATATTATGGTTACCCCACTACTACTTCCCCACTGGTTTGCTGCTTTTCCACAACATTGCACGTCCTGAGCATCTCTCTCCAAAAAAAGGATTTCCCATAGACACCTGGGCAAAACTCCAGAATATGAACCTCATGCAACAAACCCATAATGTCCACACACCAATTTAACCAGGTAGTTTTCAAGAGCCACCACAACTCGAATAACATGTATCATATGTCATGTATTATACCTCAAGCCATTACATCCCACAAACTGAGTAAGGATCCTCAAGCCATCACAACCTATAAACATTACACCTATAGTAGTCCATATAAAACCATATCAATAATATATCTGTATGTATAACCATAAGCCATTACATCCCTATATATAAATATATGGGGAAAACTAACAGATGTTCCTTCCAGCACATATAATTATCAAGAGAAGAGAGTGGGGCAAAGGGGGTAGTGAGCCATCCATCCTCCCACTGAAATGTTGGGGAAAACACCCCCAGGGCTCAGAATACCTGGGGTACCAGTTTCCTTTACTGAAAGGGTAGAATATAATATAGAAACAAAAAAGTAAAATATATAATATATCTCAAAACCACACTATGGGCATAACATATTCATAGGCACAACTACAGCTAACATCTCTCAGACTCCGGGATGCTATTTCTATGACTAGGTATCCTATAATCACACAACCATATAAATAGATTTAATAAATTATTTCACTAAATTTTTCTTAGTTTCACTTTATGTTAATTATTTCATTAAACATTAAATAACCAATGACAATTCTATATTAAATTTCATTAGCATCACTCCCAAAGTCCACTGATCCATCAAATTTACAACCTCATCATTATGTTCCAGCAAACTCCAACCCCAAGGGTTAACAACATTTATTCAATTATTCATTACAGAATTACTTTCCCTCATTCTCATGAATTATAGAAAAAACATTTTATACTACTAAACACAAGGGGGATCAACGCGGTGAGCTGATGTACTACCCATCAATTCTTTTCCACTTATAGAAAGAACATATACCCATCATACCTTGAGAATATAATCATGGAAAGTACGTGGCATACCCCGCCTATATTCTCCTCATTCAGAAGAATGGTAAGTAAGACCAGCTTCCTTGATTAGTGGGGAAAAGTAAAGTAGATAAACAACCAATCAAAATCAGCAAGCATCCAACAATCACAACCATCCCATTCCATCATCACCCATGTCCACCCCGACACCCACATGCATAAACCGATGCATCTCACCACTCTAGGCCTCATCTAATGCCATAAACATAATCCTCCAGGCCCCTACATATCATAACAGCCATTCCGGATCACATCATAGCACAAGCAGTAGGAAAAAAACATCACATCAATTGGGCACTTGGCAGTTTAACAATTAGGAGGGTAACTCAGAACCCTTCAAGGAATTATAAAACAATCATATCTTTAACCCATCTTGAATTAAAAGTTTTATTATTCATAGGTTTCAAAATTCGGGACACCAAATCAATATGCTATCAAAAATAATTAAACATGCTTACTATACAAATTTGATTAACATCAAATTAAAACAAGAAGAACCAGATTCATTTGCATTCATCTTTATCCATAGCCAACAGTTTTCAATTAATTCCAGTTTACGTTCTTTACTAATTTTCATCAAAAACAGACATCTAAATGAAGAAATCATGGATATCACACTGTCTAAAAAATAGGGGGCAATAACATACGACCAATATCAATTTATTTATCCGGTTCAAAAATTTATTATGTCAATTCCATTGTGGTCCAGTGGGATAAAACATGCTAATAATACAGTTGCACATAAAATGGAAGAGAAGCAACGAATACCCTACCTCAAACAGTTTTTGACATTATTTATCCACCCAAAGGGTCACGATCCTCCTCTAGCGTTAACTGAATCCACCTGAGGATGCAATGGTACATCTTTACCAACCGAAACCCAAGAAAACCCCCCATAAGATGTATGGAGATTACATTCTATAATAATGGAAATGAGAAACATCAGAAGATGAACCCCAAAATAACGAAGATAACACATACCTTATACCAAATATTGATTGATACAACTTGGTGGAATCAAGACAGAGTAGAACCAATCCAAGGAGGGACGATTGATTGAAAAATCCTATGAGAAGGATAGAAATATTCCAGAGTATCATAGCTGAGAGAAAGAGGATGAATTAGGGGGGAAGATATCTCATCCCTTTACAAGATTTAGCGGAGCTACAGTTTAAGATACACTTGATATCCAAATAAAACCATATCACATTAAACCAGGTGGTTTGACCAATTAGAAACATACCAAGCCTTAGGAATAATTAATATAGGATTTATGGCCTTTGAATAGGCCTTAGAGTCCTGAAAATATGGCTTTAAATGTATTTTACATCAAAGGAAATGTTCAAGGGGGGAAACTATAAGAAGCTGGAAATACTATTCACATACTCATAATTTGGAAAAGGAAAGAAGAGGTGACAGTTAGAAGGTCACCGTTCTGGAAACACTATTCACAGACTTGATATTTGGAAATGGAAAGAGGATGTGACAGTTAGAAGGTCACCATTCTGGAAACACTATTCACAGACTTGAAATTGGGAAAAAGAAATAGAGGTTGCTGGTAGAACCTCACTATTCTGGAAACACTATTCATGAACTCGAAATTTGGAAAAGGAGATAATGGTTGCTGTTAGAACCTCACTATATAGAAACAATGTTCAAGAATGTGAAAATTGGCAAAGGAAATAGAGGTCTCTGTTAGAACCTCACTGTCTGGAAACACACTTCATGAAATCGAAATTTGGAAAAGGAAATAGAGGTTGTTGTTAGAAACTCATTGTCTGGAAACACTATTCAAGAACTCATAAATTGGAAAAGGAAATAGAGGTTTCTGTTAGAACCTCGTTGTCTGGAAACACTCTTCATGAACTCGAAATTTGGAATAGGAAATAGCGGTTGCTATTAGAACTTCACTGTCTAGAAACACTGCTCATGCACTCGAAATTTGGCAAAGGAAATAGAGGTTTCTGTTAGTACCTCACTGTCTAAAAACACTGTTCATGAACTCAAAATTTGGAAAAGGTATTGGAGGATTCTTTTAGATCCTCACTATCTGGAAATACTGTTCATGAACTCAAAATTTGGCAAATGAAATAGAGGTATCTGTTAGAACCTCACTCTCTCGAAACACTATTCATGAACTCGAAATTTGGCAAAGGAAATAGAGGATGCTGTTAGAACCTCACTGTCTAGAAACACTGATCCAATAACTCAAAATTTGGAAAAGGAAATAGAGGTTACTGTTAGAGGTTACCGATAAGGGTTACTGTTAGAGGTTACCGATAGAACTGTTCACTGATGGAACTATTCAAAGAATTGGAAATTTGGAAAAGGAAAGAGAGGTTACTGTTAGAGGTTACTGATAGAACTGTTCACTGATGGAACTCTTCATAGAATTGGAAATTTGGGAAAGGAAAGAGTAGTTACCATTTGAAATGTTCTCCGATGGAACTGTTCACAGAATTAGAAATTTGGCAAAGGAAAGAGAGGTTACCGTTAGAGGTTACTAATAGAACTGTTAACCAATGGAACTGTTCACAAAATTGGAAATTTGGAAAAGTGTTTGGGATAAGTCACCTTGACCTCCCAGAACACCACAAACACAATATTTTAACAATGAAATAGTCCAAAGAGGTCCGGGACATTACCTCAGATACCTCTCAAAACATTCTCATCCCTAAGAATTCCAAATCCACCTAAAGT
Source organism: Viscum album (assembly GCA_963277665.1). NCBI lineage: Eukaryota > Viridiplantae > Streptophyta > Magnoliopsida > Santalales > Viscaceae > Viscum > Viscum album. Next base: position 531,314,663 of record OY728128.1, read on the forward strand.
GAAAACGAAATGGGGTCTGAACAACCACCCTTTGAGATACCTATCAAAATAAATCAAGCCACAAAAACAAAAAATGGAGCTAGCTCATAAACATGCACGGTTTATAACCACATAAGTTACATCAACACATTAAAAGAGTTAAACATCAAACAACTCTGGGGACTAAGCACGTATCTGTGACTCACATTCCTAGGTTCTCTCCTCCATTCCACTGTGTCGCCACAAGACATGAACCAAGGGGATAGAATTCCCATGCAACACCTTTTCCTTATGGTGTTGGATCTTTACAGGTCACTTATAAAAGGTTTCATCATGTATCTGACTCATCTGCGGGGGAAGTGCTACTCGATACACTACTACACCAACACAAGCTAGCACCTCTAAAAGGCCAAAAATATGGGGAGAAATATTACTTCCGCGACCAAACCTCCACTTACCATGATGGGGAGTCAACTTCATAAACACATGATCCCTAAAATTAAACTCTAAGGGTCTCCTTCTTTGATCAACATATGATTTCTGATGATCTGATGCTATCTTCATCCTCTCACGAATCACATGAACCATCTCTGTTGTATTCTGCACTAGTTTTGGTTCGAGAACTGATGACTCTTTTACCCCAGTCCAACACAACGGAGAATGGAATGGTCGACCATACAAGGTTTCAAAAGGTGCTATACCGATGGTGGAGTGAAAACTATTATTGTAATCAAACTTGACCAAGTGTGAGTACCCTATCCACGAGCCTCCAAAATCAAGAACACAAGAGCGTAACATGTCTTCAAGTGTTTGGATGGTTTGATCTTTCTGAACATCTGTTTGAGGATGAAAGCATTGCTAAGGCATAGTTGAGAACCGAAAGAATGTTGGAGACCTCACCACACCCTGGAGGTAAAATGAGGATCTCGATCAGAAATGATTGTCCTAGGGACTCCATGAAGTCTCACCACATCCTCTAGATACTTCCTCAACTTAACATCCACTGAGCCAACTCCTTGATCTCTATGAAGTGTGCCAATTTTGTTAGACGATCCACTACCACCCAAATAGCATCATGTCCTCCCGGAGCTCGAGGTAAACCAGTAACAAAGTCCATTGAGATGTCCTCCCACTTCCACTAAGGAATAACTAATGGCTGAATTAGACCACCAGGGACACTGTGTTCAACATTCAACTTCTGGCAGAACAAAATATCGAGACACAAACTCTGTAACCGCACACTTTAGCCCAGGCCACCAAAACTGGCTCCTAGAGGCTCGGTACGTCTTTGTCACACAAGGATGAAATGATAATGGAGAACTAAGGAACTCTTGGAGAACCATATCATGCATCTTCAAAGGAACAAAAAGAATTCTGTGATGCAAAAAATGGTTTTGTTCATCCTCAGTCAAACAATTTGGGGCCTAACCACAAATAACTCAGTCTCTCCAGACCTCCACCTTAAGAACATCAAATTGGGACTCTTTCACCTTCTACATCAGGGATGACTGTATCATCATTTGAAAAAGACAACCTCTTCCCCCAACTTCTCCCATATCAAGATCTAATGCTAACAACTCTTCTATTACTCTCAAGGAATCACCGAATTCACGCACATCATCACTACATGACATTCGACTCAGTGAATCACCTACAACATTCCCCTTTCCATGTGTATATGTTATCTCAACTTCATATTCCTGTAAAAACTCCATCCACTAATGTTGTCGTATGTTTAGGTCACCTTGGGAGAAAACATACCTCAAACTCTTATGATCGGTGAAAACCACAAAGTACTCACCAATGATGTAATGTCTCCACAAAATTAGATAAAACACCACGGATACCAACTCAAGATCATTGGTTCCATATTTACATTCATTGGGATTCAACTGCCAAGACCCATAAGTAACAACTTACCTCTGCTGCATGAGAACACAACCTAACCACAAATGCGATGTGTTGATGAAAACATCAATCTGAACTCCCTCAGCTGGAAGACAAATAAATGGAGCACTTACTAACATCTCCATTAGATACTAAAAAGCTTCGTGACACTGATCTATCCATATGAATGCCTGATTATTCTTGGTCAATGTAGTCAGAGGAGTCACAAATCGTGAGAAATATGCTACGAACCTCCTGTAGTAGCCCGCGAGATCAAGGAAACTTTGAACCTATGACACTATCTTGGGTGCTGCCCAAGACACAACTGCTTTTATATTTGATGGATGCATAGCTAATCCCTGTTGGGACACAACATGAACCAAGAAATGGACTTCTTGAGCCCAAAACTCACTCATTGACAACATCCCAAACAACATATTTTGACGAAGAACTCCCAATAGGTCTTGTAGATGCTTTGCATACTCCTCCTCATATGTGGAGTACACAAGGATGTCATCGATTAAAACTACCACAAACTTGTCCAGGAAATCATGGAACACATCATTCATTAATCCAATGAATACATCTGGAGCATTCATCATGCGAAATGGTATTGCAACGAACTCATAATGCCCATGACGACAATGAAAAGCTATCTTCGGGATATCCTTATCCTTCACAGGCATCTGATGATATCCTAACCACAAGTCTATCATTGAGAATAAACTTTCACCCTTTAGTTGATTGAATAAATCATCAATCCATAGAAGAGGATAGTGATTCTTTATTGTCACTTGGTTTATGCGACGATAATCGACACACAACCGCATATTGATGTAAGCCTTCTTCACGAACAAAACTGGTGCACCCCATGACGACACACTTGGATGAAAAAAACAACATTGTATCACTAAATCAAGCTGTATATGTATCTCTCGTAACTCCGAAGGGGCCATCCTATATGGAGACATAGAGATAGGAGATGCTCCTGGTTGTAGCTCAATCCCAAATTCGATCTCTCGTCGAGGGGGTAACCACTTCTGGAAAGACATCATGGTACTGTTCTACGACTATAGGAAATGCCAACTACTGAACCTATAAAGAACTCAATATCATCTCAACCATCATGGATGATAAGTACAAAACTCTCCAATGACCCATCTGAGGATCTCACTCGCCAAAAAACACCACTGGCTCTCCATCTGCACCAATGAAAATGACCTTCTTCCTAATGAAATCTAGGATATCCTACACCAAATAAAATCAATCCATGTCGAGGATGAAATCATATGGTTGTATTCTCTAACATAATAAATCTTCTTGAGAGCAGTGTTTCCACAACACTAGCTCATAGTCTCTACATACTTCAAAAAAGTCATCTCGGCCTCCAACTGGCTTAGTCAATGCCAAGGGAATGGGAATCCCCTCTACCTCATGTCCCAATACATGGAAAAGGGAAGGTGATATGAAGGAGTGTGTCACTATAGAATCAAACAAGGCATACACCAAGGTAGAGAAGAACCAAAGGGTACATCTAATGATGTCTGGCTTGCCTAGAGCTGGAAACGCTAGAGCATTAAGTTGACCACAACCTCCTCCACGACCTCTCTGAACCTAATGGTGACCACCACCACGGTCGCGCTGTGCTCTTTGAGGATGGGGATGGTCATGGGGTTGTCCTCTTCTTACCCCATCTACCCTCTCCTAATCTAATACGGGTGAAACCATCTAGTTTTACCTCAGCTGGAATAGCCTCAACGGAGGAACCTGGAGCATACCAACTGGTGCACGATGACCGCTCTGAATGGTCGGGAACTCCCACTACTGATGACCATGGCCACCATAATAAAAATAGGTGTATGATCCCTTGGCATAGGCCTAAGAGTTTCTGCCTCTCGAGAAACAAGATGTGAAGGGCTAGGACCTACCCCCGGCTAAACGGAAACTCTTCTGCCCTGAAGACCGAGAACCCCAGACCATAGCTCTTCTTCATGAGGAATTATGCTGATTCTCCTCTTGTGATGATAGATTCCTAGCCAATGACTTTGCAGAAACCTATGCCCTTTCCAGCACCTCAAGATATGATTTTAGCATAAATGGGGTGACCTGGCGCTGGATCTATAGATGCCATGACTCCTCAAAATTCCTCACCCTAGCCTCCTTATCTGGTAACAGGTCCGAAGCATTTCGTAAAAGGTTCCTAAAACGGATTCAAAACTCTCAAACACTGAAGTTCCCCTATTGAATGGTAAAAAGCTCTTGAAGACTGGATGCCTTCATATTCGAAGAATGAAACTAGACTATAAACCTATCCCAGAACTCCTCCCATGAGATCGCAGACGTCTCGCGATCCCCGAGGAACAAGAACCAGCACTGCCTCACTACACCATGCAGCATCGTCACAACCAAGGACACCCAGTGCTATTTCTGAGCACTGATCAAAATGAAGCCTATCTCGACCTTCTCAAACCAGTCTTTCGTGACTGAATCTGAAACAAATCCCTCATACTTCTGCAAACTCTGGCGTTGAAACTCTCGGAGTGTCTTCCTCCAAGTGTTGTCTTCTTTAACATCTACCCTGCGACGATCTGCTGGATCAACATGTTGGACATTTTCTGCGCAAACCTGATGAGGACGTCGGCCTGGAGCCATACCTATAAAATAAAAAACTATTATAGCTCCTATTACTGGAATATGGAAGTATCCACATTAATTAATTAGTTGTTTTATTTTATTTATTTTAGTTTAACCTATCCCAAGGTCTACCCATTCAAACACAGGCACAAAGAAGAATGATGCATGATACATTCTGAGATCTCAACCCTGCAACTAGTATCACCTTGTTTAGTAGCCATTGTAAACTTAAAGGTTCATACATCAGATAATAGGTGGCCTCCAACACCTATGTCTCACCCGATATCTACTGTTTACCTAACTTGCTAAACAAGAATAATAATGATTCCCTACCTACCCATGCTGCCTCACCTGTGCCTAACTCCAAACTCCATCCTATCCCTCAACCAGACCTCTAATACCACTCTGTCATGACCCCCTACCCACAATGTGAACCCCTCCTGGGCCGGTAATGTGAGAAAGGAGATAATGAACCCAAATTCCCACCTCCTCTAGTCCCTGGGTTGGCGACTAGCACCGAGGGTATTGTAAATACACAAATTGGAGGTGTTAACCTCTAAGAGAACACATGCAGAAGAGAGAGATAAAATAGACACCAAATAACTCCAACATAGAACTGAAATATAAAAGAAAACCCAATTGTACATATGTAATTTCATGAAAAAGTACTACAACTAGAAGGGGAAAACCGCAAGTACCCAAGAGAATGTAAAACAGCAGCAACCACAAGCCCAAACAGCTCCTGCCACCACAAGCTAGTAGTGACCAGTCTGATCTTCAACCTACTCCAAGTGACCTGAAATACAGTTTATATATACATAGGGTGAGTATAACAGTATATTCATTAGTATACTCCCCGAATCCTCTCGTGAAAAATTAAAGAAAGCATGCTAAAGCACAATGAACAACAAGTGAAACTAACTCGTCCCCTAAACAGATATACTATGTTCCAAACCTCACCATGGCTACACTCCCCAAGTAACACATACAAGAATATATCGTATAATAAAGAATATTAAGGGTAACCCGCTACTACTTTCCCGCTATTTTTCTACTTTCCACCATGTCGTACGTCCTGCGCATCTCTCTAAAAAAGTCATTCTTGCATACACATTGTCGAAGAACCAAAAAATGCACCTCATGCAACAAAACCACCACGTCCACACACCAAAGTAACCAGGTAGTTTACGGGAGCCACCACAGCTCGCGTAACATGTATCATACGTCAGGTATTATACCTCAAGCCATTACAGTCCATACACCGAGTAAGGATCCTCAAGCCATCACATCCTATACATGTTACACCTATAGTAGTCCATAGATAACTATATCCAGAATATATGTGTGTGTATAACCACAAGCCCTTACTGCCCTATTCATACATATATGTGGAAAGCTAACCAATGTGCTTTCCAGCACAAGTAACTACCCATAGAAGTGAGTGCGGCCAAATGGGGTAGTTATCCATCCATCCTCCCACAAGAATGTTGGTGAAAACACCCCTAGGGCTTAGAATCCCCAGGGTGTTGGTTGTCCTTAGTGAAAGGGTGGAGTAGCTTATAGAAACACAAAAAGTACAAGATATAATATATCTCACAACCACACTATGGTAATAACCTAGTCATAGAAACAATTGTAGACAACATCTCTCAGACTCCGAGCAGCTATTTCTAATACTAGGTATCCTATAAGAACACCGCCATATTAAAATCTTTAATAAATTATTTCATTACCTTTTTATTACATTCACTTTACGTAAATTAATTCCTTAAACATTAATTAACCAAAGACAATCCTACATTAAATTTCATTAGCATCACACCCAATGTCCACTGTTCCTTCAAAATTACAACTTCATCATTATGTTCCAGCAAACTCCTACCCCACGGGTTGGCACCATTTATTCATTTTTTCATTACAAAATTACTTTCCTACATTCCCAGGCATTCTAGAAAAACAATCTATGCTACTAAACCCACTGGGGATCAACATGGTTAGTAGATTTACAACCCATCGAGTCTTTGTCACTTATACAAAGAGCATATACCCACCCTCCCTTAAGAAGCTAGACACAGAAAGCACATGGCATACCTCACGTGTCTTCGCCTCTTTCGGACGAAGGGTAAGTAAGACCAAGTGCCTTGAGAAGTGGGGAAATGTAATGTAGATAAAACACTAATCAAAATCAGAAAGCATCCATCAATCATAGAAAACCAATCCCATCATCCCTGGTGTCCTCCCCAACACCCACATGCATAAACCGATGCATCTCGCCACTCTAGGTGTCATCTGCTATCACAACATTAAGCCTCCATGCCCCCACATATCATAATATCCATTCAGGATCACATCACATCAAAAGAAGGTGGAAAACAAACAACACATCAATTGGTCTCTTGGCCCTTTAACAATCAATAGGGTAACTTAGAACCCTTAAAGGAATTATCAAACAATCAGTTCATTAATCCATCTTGAATTAACAGATTTATTATTCGTAGGCTTCAAAATTCGAGAAACCTATTCAATAAAATATGACAAAAAATTAAACATGCTTAGTACACCAATTTGATTAACATAAAATTAAAACACGAAGAACCAGATTCATTTACATGCCTCTTTATCCATATCCAACAGTTATCAATTAATTCTGATTTACGTTATTTACCAATTTTTATCAAGAACAAATAGTTAAAAAAAGAAAGAATGGATATCACACTATCTAGAAAACAAGGGGCAATAACATACGAACAATATCAATTTATTTATCCGGTTCAAAAATATATTATATTAATTCAATTGTGGTTATGTGGGATTAAACATTCTAACAATACAATTGCACGTAAAAGAAAAGAGAAGCAACAAATCCCCTACCTCAAATAGTTCTTGAAATTCTTTATCCACCTAGTGGGTCATGATCCTCCTCTCGCGCCAACTGCATCCACACGAGGATGCCATGGTACATCTTCACCAACAGAAACCCAAGAAAACCCCAATTAGAAGCATGGATATTACATTCTATAATAATTGAAGGAGAAAGATGGGAAGATGAACCCCACTAGAATGACGATAAAACATACCTTATATCGAAGATTGATTGATATAGCATGGTGACATCAAGATGGAGCGGAACCAATACGAGGAGGAATGATTGATTGTGAAACTCATATAAGAAGTACATAAAGGTTCTAGCATCTATTAGCTGAGAGTAAAGAGGAATAATTAGTGAGGAAGATATACTATCCCTTTAGAAGATTTAATGGAGCGATAGTTTAAGATAAGCTTGATATTAAAAGTGGATCACAATAAACCACATGGTTTGACCATGTAAAAACATCCTGATCCTTAGGAATAATTAATATAGGATTTATGGCCTTTGAGCCAGCCTTTGATTCCTTAAAATAAGGCTTTAAATGTATTTTACGTCAAAGGAAACATCCAAGGGATGAAAATGTAGGAAGTTGGAAATACTATTCACATACTCAAAATTTGGAAAAGGAAAGAAGAGGTGACATTTATAAGGTCACCATTCTAGAAAAACTATTAACAGACTCGAAATTTTGCAAAGGAAAGAAATGGTGATAATTAGAAGGTCATCGTTCTGGAAACACTATTCACAGACTCGAAATTTTCCAAAGGAAAGAAGAGGTGACAGTTATAAGGTCACCATTATTGAAACACTATTCATAAAATCGAAATTTGGCAAAGGAAATATTGGTTGATGTTAGTACCTCACTATTCTAGAAAAAATATTCATGAACTCAAAATTTGGGAAAGGAAATAGAGGTTGCTGTTAGAACCTCACTGTCTCGAAACACTGTTCAGGAACTCAAAATTTTGAAAAGGAAATAGAGTTTGCTGTTAGAACCTCACTATCTGGAAACACTATTCATGAACTCAAAATTTGGAAAAGGAAATAGAGGTTACTATTAGAACCTCACTGTCTAGAAACACTATTCATGAACTCGAAATTTTGAAAAGGAAATAGAGGTTGTTGTTAGAACCTCACTTTCTAGAAACATTTTTCATGAACTCAAAATTAGGAAAAAGAAATAGAAGTTGCTATTAGAACCTCACTATCTGGAAACAATTTTCATGAACTTGAATTTTGGAAATGGAAATATAGGTTACTGTTAGAACCTCACATTCTGGAAATATTGTTCATGTACTCGAAATTTGGAAAAGGAAATAGAGGTTGCTATTATAACCTCACTATCTGGAAAAACTGTTCATGAACTTGAAATTTGGAAAATGAAATAGAGGTTGCTGTTAGAACCTCACTGTTTAGAAACACTGTTCATGAACTTGAAATTTGGAAAAATGAAATAATGGTTACTGTTAGAACCTCTCTATATGGATACACTATTCACATAACTCAGAACTTGGCAATGGAAAAAGAGGTTACCATTAGAGGTTACCGATAGAGGTTACCATTAGAGGTTACCGATAGAGGTTACCGTTAGAGGTTACCGATAGAGGATACCGTTAGAGGTTACTGATAGAACTGTTCACCAGTGGAACTGTTCCCAGAATTGGAAATTTGAAAATGGGAAGATAGGATATCGTTAGAGGTTAATGATAGAATTTTTCACCGATGGAACAGTTCATAGAATTGGAAATTTGGAAAAGGAAAGAGAGGTTACCGTAAGAACTGTTCACAAAATTGGAAATTTTGAAAAGGAAATAGAGGTTACCATTAGAGGTTACTGATAGAATTGTTCAACGATGTAATTATTCACAGAATCTAAAATTTGGAAAAGTGTTGGGGATAAGTCACCTTGACCTCCCAGAACACCTCATACACAATATTTTCACAAAGAAATAGACCAAAGTGTTCTGGGCCATTACAATAGTTATGTGGGGTAACATGACATAGGATCATCATATTTCACATAATGTAATTTTTTTCTTAGAAACACAACATTCTTCATGAATTCTTCTGATATTCTAATCCTACCAGTGAATCCACCATTTAACCACTAAAAAATGGTGTATATTTCATTTTTCAGTCGATTCATGAAATATATTGGTTAGAAATGAAATTTATAATCCACCTCTCAAAGGGAACATGCGCCTCATTCTCCTCATATCATCGAATTCACAACTAATCCATGATCAAAAAATGTATAACATGTTTCCCATAATGATCAATATGAAAATATTTGATTAAATCATTTTTCAAATATCTAATATGAATTTGTGGGTTCTGATCATACACATCCTCACCAGGAAATGTATAATTGTCACATAGTATCCCAAAAATATGAAACGTGATAAATATGTTATAAAAGGGAATATGAAAAAAGTTTCATGAATCATTGACAAAGACTACATGGAAAAAATCATTTATTTTGGATAGTTGGTTTGAGAATCATGGCATAAAAAATATTGATAAAATAAAAAATTTATTTCAATTAATGGCCTAATGCGAATGATTAAATTAATCACAGGTCTAAGAATATAAGAAAAGAAAATGTTTAATATTTTAATAGAGGGATAATTATATAATTGAAGATCCTTACCTCATTAATGGATCTATCATTGGTGAATAACACATTCTACAGTGATGATGACCATTCATTATGTTCAATAGGTATAAATTCACCTCAATACGATCACTGACCATCATCTAATACCTATTCTCCAACTGAGGTCTTCATATATCCTCTAAAGCATCCTAGGGTTATTATTATAAACATAGAGAAATATCAGAATGAAATATTTATATAGAATTATATTTTTTGTCATTAAAATTTTAACAAATAAATTAATCAATTATTTTAATTTAAATTCACCTGAAAACAGTTGCCTCATTGGATCCTCAAGAACCAACCAACTTCAAGTAATTCCTAGGGTAAACCACATGATCTAGATTCCACCATGGTCTCATATTTTATGAACTGGGTCTCTATTGAAGATATTTTCTAGTATTTTTGAAAAATAGTTCACACATAATTTAAAATATACTTAATATTTTTATAAAATTAATTCTAAGCTCACTGGGCCTCAGAATCATGTTCCATCATTACACCAGGATCATAAAATATTCTGATGAATATTCCCAAGTCCAATAGAGAATGGATGAGTCTATACATTTTATTTTATAAGTTTTCATGTTTTTGTACATATTTAAGTCATATGTCACTACCTTATAATAAATATTATATATTTAAGATATGGTTTTCTAATATTGAATTTCTCCCTCATAAAATTATGTTTAATACATCATGCAAAATGTTTCTCATTTTATCATATTTACATTAGGTGTCTATTCACCATGATCTTTATATGTTGTAAAAACTCATTGTGAAAATATATATGATGCATGAAGATATAATCATATGGTTCCACAATAAATATTAATAATTATTTTTCTATGATTCCAACATTAATTTTTTGACACATTGGATATCAAACAACTCATTCCAAAAAAATACCCTCAACAAACCCCATTAGTTAAATTAATGATAATCACACATGTATATACAATAAACATCCTGGAAAAACACCACAGAGATAATAAAAAATGTATTACAAACCCATTCCCCTTTCTATAATGAAATCATAACCAAAATTCTATCCATAATATATCTACTGAAAAACACCCCTATAAATTATAGTCTAACTTCAAATAAAATTACATCTATATGTAAATTCTATGATATAATTTTTCTAATAAATACCAATCAAGGGTATACGATTCATATTAAATAACTTCATAATTTTTAAACTACATGAAATAAATTTATGAAATGAATTTCCATAACCCATATACACATGAAGTAAATAAATTATATAACTTTTGTTTTCAACTAATATTATATAATTCCCATCATTAATGCGTACTTAGGAAAAATAAAAACCTTGTTAACTAATGAAATCAATCATTGTGTGTCTGTGAATAACAGTGAAATAATATATTAAACACGTCATTTACTTTGATAAGAACCAAATGATGTTCGAAAAGCCCATAATTATGAGCCTCTCATTTATTATTACTAGTTATATGAAGTAATATATAAATTTATGGAATGAATGTTTTTATAATAGATAATGGTGTATAGAATATTGAGAAAAACTAGTGAGTAATTCAAAATTACATTCGGCATTATATATTTACATGAATTCTTGTCTTATACTAGGAATCCGAGTTAAATTTATTAATCCTTTACTCAACATATTATCTTCAATTTATAGTATATTAAGATAGATTTAAATAATATACTTCTAGGGGGTAGACAACCTTTTGTTCCAATAAATTTTACTTGATTCTGGTTATATTATCAAAAGAAGTTATTGGATCTGAGTCTTCACTATTTTTTAATTTTAGTTTCCATAGAAAAATAATTATAAACAAAATTTAAAATAATGATTATATAATTGGAATCACCATCCAAACTTATGAACACTCTCTTTCAATGATGTTGTCCTTCCAATAGGAATGTATTATAATATAGTCAAAACTGTTAAATAAAAAATGTGTGAATAATTATTGATTGTTTTATATCATTCAACCCAAATACCCCTAGTGGGATTCATGTGATTATTTTTTGGTTTATCCACCATTATTTAATAGTAAATACATAAGAATATATTATAGCCTTTAGTTTTGAAAATGATTTATTCTAGTGATCGAATAAAATTTTTGGAACCTTCTCATTTAGTGAAAATAGTGTTTTGAGAGTGGGATCTAGATTATGAAATAATGGGATATACTAAACTAGGATTTATATTGGAGATCCTAGTCTAAAAATGAGGTTTATTAGGGAAGAGTATTTCAATCATCAACATTCCCAATGGCCATTTATAGCACTTCCAAATTTGATTATTGAAGAGCTAAAAAAATACAAGTAATTAATTACTATTTCTCATTGATAATTAAAATAATTATATTATTTGTGTGTATAAAATTGTGCTTTGACTCAAATAGAATGATCTCCAAGTATAGTACCATATTCAATTTTTATAATTTTCCCCTGAAAAAGTTATTTGTAAATTATTTATAAAAATTATGAAAAATGATATTTTTTTGGGAAATATATTCTTAAATACGTCAATACAATGGTATTTTTTAATGTTACTCCCAAAATAGGTTTCTTAGATCATAATTTAAAAAAAAATATTATAATTAAATTAATATTTCAAGAAATCCAATTGATGATTGCACTCATGAAAGGATGAAATATTATTTTGTTTCACCTAAACTAGTACTAGGTAATAATAAATAATATAAATTTTTAACTCTCTCAGCATGTTTTTTCCAACAAAAGATGTCAAAAAATAATTTGGATCCAATTATGAAATAGTTAGAATAACAATGTAGAGGATCATCAATTAATTTGGATTTCCATCCCTTATAATATTATACTATATTAGTTGTCAGTTTTTTCCCACAAATCCACTAATTCCTCCCATCATAATAAGATTGGAATCTAATAGAGTCAGTGAGGAATCCTACATATACATGATAATTTAAATATGATCCATAAAGACTTACACTACCCCATATTTAGGAAAATCACGTGAACACCAAAGGATATTCTATGTAACAGTGAAGATAAATATATATATATATGTAAAAACCTAATTATAAAATGCATGTGTACATCATACCCATATAGATAACAAAAAATGGAAATAGAGAAAAATATATTAACACCGAAAATAAATTTAAAAATCATTATTCTTGCTCAGATGGCGGGGATAGTTATCAACTCCCACTGGTAAGTTGCACGGTACAACTACTGTAAAAACATTGGACAATATAGAAACTACTCTATGCTTGATCTAGGACCAACTGGGATTCCATTAAAGGACCAGTGGTCTTTAGAGGACACAACAAGTGTGGGAAAAGGCATTATATTAGTGAGAGTAATAATACATAGTAGGCACCCAAAAAAACCAAACCAAAAAGGGGGAAACTGATATGAACCAGTCAACTCTACTAGCTTGTGGGAAACTAACCTAGGGAGTAACTCAATCAAGAGAAAATTATAAGCTATACAAGACTAGTAATCTTAATATACAAGGCTTGTAAACAAAATGACACACACCATAGAGACTCTTAGAATATACCCTGATATACTCATCTCTGACTCCATGTCTCATGGTCTGGACTGCATACTATCCACTGTAGGAAACTCGAAGTTCCAAAACAACACTTATGAGGTCCCATGAAGATCCTACCTCATATAACTAAAATGGATCATACTCAAGGAAAAGGATGAATACAACCTCAAATCACAAAAAAAATGCTATCCATGCCTGAGGGCATGCTGAATAAGAGGGGACATGTATCGATAACATGAAGTCAATAAGAAGCCTTTCCATACACAAAGGCACTCAACCAAATGATTAAACTCTATTAGGAAAGATAGATAATAGAAAAACAAGATCATATATTGTGACACCTATCCACGAGGGAACACTAAATGGGAAACACCGCAAATTTAGTCACCGAGTGACTCAACTACCTCCAACTCTTCAGGTAGGGTATCCCACCTAGGGTTTGCTAGGGGACACTAAAACCTAGCCATAAACACATAATATTGAAAGATATATATTGAAAAAAATAGAATTTCGGACAACTCACCTAATATATGATCAAATCCCCAATAGACATGATTTTGATGATTCTGAGAAATCCACTTAGGAAGACATAATGATAGGTCATAGAAGGAAGAATCTCATATCAATACACATATTGAGGGTCCTTACCCAAAGAAAACTAGCGGGTCCATCTCCTACTTGAACAATCATCATGGATATAGAACCTATGCATGGGTAAGAATTGGTCACACTAATTCCATGAAACCTTTCATGGAAAAGAAAGGATGTAAGGGTCGCATTGGACCTCTCAGGGAGGCACATGCTCCAAATCTACTGAGGTTGGTAACAAAGAGGATTAAGACAACTCACTCCAGAACGTGGGGAACCACCCAAGTTGCATGCATGCAAAGCATCCATAGAGGGGTAACGATCTTGTGAAGGAGACATGATATAGAAAACCCTCATATAGAAAGGACCAGGTGACCCTCTCAAACCTATAGTTTGTAAAATCTCCAATGGAGACCAGGGGGACCCACTCAACCATGCCAATATAAACATCACTATCAAGAATTAGGGGACTCACTCAACCTAGTCAATCAATGTGTCGCTAACCCAAATGAACCACAAAAAAATTCCTTCACATCACACCTCCCATGCCAAAACCATGGCCTCCATCATGTTCTACATGGAAAAGAACACTTAGAAAGGACTACTCACTTGCCCAATTCAGACTTCCATTGCACAAAATACCCAAAAAATAAAAGATATAAAAATTTCCTGTAATTTACTATAAATTAAACATCATGTAATATCTTCTCTCATACTATCCATGTACATTAACATGTATATAAAAACATGTGGTCACCATATGTAGATGTAAATGGAGTGTATTTGAATATAAATTGTTTGTACCACCCAAAAACAATATTTTTCTATTCTTTTTAAAAATTCTATATACACAGCCATGTGATACTACACAAAATGTACTCATATTAATTGGTGTGTACTTCTAAAATGTCCTTCTTCACTGAATGGGAAGAACACATGGTATGTGGAAATGGTTTATAAACCATGTTGATTAGAAAATATGATGGGATTTCCCAATATACGACCCAGATCATCCCCATTTTTATGTGATATACAACCTTAAAATGATGCATAAATAATGTGATTATGAAATAACACACAAACCGCATACCTTGTGGGTGAAACAAAAAATCTTTGAGGTTGAATATGTGATCATATGATGCTGGTACACAATATGGGAGCATTCTCTATCATGATATGTGACCGAAGTTGCTTTGTTTTCTCAATTCATCACTTCGGTCATTCATCGATAAATAGGGAGAGGGGAGGGGATTTTACTCATATTTCATGTGTACACAAGAGATTAGAGGGTTGAGGGATATAATTTTACTAAATCATTAGCCATCTGTCTAACATTCTAGCCCTGACTGAACTATAACCAAACACATGATGCCAATGAGGTTTAGGTCGTGCCTATGGTAAAAAAAAATTCTCGGAATTCAATAGGTCTTAGAAATCCAATATGAGACTCCATCAATGAGTTATTAACATTTCATGTGAAACTATGCATGAGTGATATGATATATTTAATATTTTTAAAAGAACTACACTGAGGCTTAGTTCCGCATGAATTCTTACACCGACCTAGCCCCTGGCTTCAGAAATATTTTTAGAAATATTCAAATGTATGACATGGAAAAATCTGACTCACTAAAAATTCATTCATTGTATCAACAGAAATATCTATTATTTTCTCTATATCCCATAATATCCGTTTTCGAATATCCTTTTAATGAGATAGTGTATGCACTACCCTTTATAATTGTGATGTCAGGATTATAGAATTAACTATATCCTTATAATAAGATATTTTAAAATTGATTAATTTTATTGAAGGATAAAATTATATTCTTCTAAAAATAAGTGTTTCCAATCTCTCATAACAATTCTAAGGGAGAATATACTTCTAAATATGCTTAAAATCCTTATTATGATATATTTAATCAATGTAGAACTATAATAGTTTTATAATTATAGTTATTGTAGAATATTCATCTATATATTTGATGTTTTGATTTTTTTTTTCGAACACACCGTTAGAGAGGGTGCACCATATTTCATCAAATATCAATCCTATATCCAAACATAAAATAATCAACAATTATCTAAGGAAAAAAATTATCAAATGATATATGTGTCTATGTCCCACAGTTTTAAAGGAATTCAATTTCATCCTGCCACTAAAACATTATCACCACCATCTCAGTCCACTATTTCACTTTTTGACCACCTTTTATCCCTTGAAACCACGATGGGATTATATTTATTATGATATTTAATTCAGAGACATTGGGTATACACTTCATGTATTATACCATAGTAAGAAATATAAATAATTATTGATGACTCGCGAAGTACCTCATGGGGTATTTAATTCTCTATTGAAATAATAAGTAAAATAAAGATCCAAAAAACTAGATAATTTATATTTTTCATATTTCATGATATAATATAGGATTAACAATATTATAATAATTATCTATTTTGAAAATCCTCAAATTATAGTACATAGAAACAATAGGTGCCATTCTATGTCATCATTGACTAAAAAATTCCATCTTGTTATTGATGTTTCACATACTTTTACATCAATAATAAGAGAAAGTGATGAATATTGATTGGTAAGAATCATGTGAGTAATTATGTATTCCACATAATCCTTCCAGATTAAGTTACCCGTGATCCATGTTTATAACACTCTATCCTAAAATGATTCATTAGAATATATATCACCTTAACGTCTATATAAATTACCCATTATTAATCCACTCAATACATTATTATGAATATAGAAGATGAAATTATATTGAAAAATACCAGTTCATGTATCATTATAATTATTTTATTGGATGGACTTTGCAGACTCTCTAGATATACATCTTATGTATAAATAGTACAATATCTATCATGTTATAACACATTAAATATTCATATTGGGAAATAATCTATGGGAAATGAACCAAAATGACACAAATATATAAAATAGGTTTTACCTAAGGTCAATTTGCATAATTTGATATTATATCATCATCAATACAAACACATCAAACATGATAACATTATCATTAAAAATAGACACCTTCATAATTATTGTACTTTTCCTTAATTTTTTTAATCATAACTAATAGGATATAAACACTTGTTAAAATTTAAAGGAAATAATTTGTTGTTAATATGGTATATATCAATGCGATGATCCTCTATACCAACTCCTCCCACAATTCCTCTTCTAAAAAATTACAACATGTTCCAACAACACCTCTGGTGGAGAGACATGTTCTTCCAATTAGCCTATAGAAATGTGGAAGTCATTGGTACCCCATAAATAAATATTAACATACCAATCATAAAAGGGATATCATTCCTTAAACTATTATCGCAATAATTATAATAAAAAAATTCTTATCAGGGTGTTTATACCTACTGTGATGTACTATTTTCATGCTCATTAATATCAATTGCATATGAAATTCATTGTACAAGTCACCTAAAATATGGACCAAATGAACATTTATACATTCCACTATTTTATTTTTACTTCATAGTTAGAATATGTATGATTTATTATAAATACGTCTATAGGGAATGATAGACATCAATACCACTTATTTTCACACAGTTTTATTGGAAATAATGATGGCCTTCTATATCATCACAATCCCATAAATTCCTCAATATATATATATATATATATTTCTTAGACCTAGTTAGTCCACATGATATAATTATAAAAATAACAATTGGGGAATATAAATATAATTTATATCTACCCAAAATTTCATTACTTAATGGGAATATCAATATATAATGATGTAATTTTATATCTTCGTTTATTAAATATATGAATTTTTTTAAATGAACGAAATATAAATCATAATAAGTATGAATTCACAACTGGTTCAACATAAATTGAATTCTCTAAAAATGAAATTCCTTGTCTTTTTTAATACTTATTTCATATGAAATATACACATTATTTAGACTGTTATTTAGTAATGTGATTATGTTTTAATTATGTAGTCCTAATCCATAGAGGACTAGAGGATATAACATATTAAAATCAATTTTTTTTGGATTTATAAAATTAATCATATTCCAATCAACATTATTATCCTTTGATTACATTTAAATAAAATCCAAAATGGCATGATTTCTTTAGGAATAATGTGAAAGCATTTATATAGAATGAATAAAATCCAATTTAAATATTGTAAAATGTTCAATTTGTGTTTAAATGAAGAAAACAAAACTTATGTCAGATGTACCAAATTATATGCTCAAGAGAATATTTTATTCACTATTCTCACAAATTTTTTTCTTCATGATTTAGATGAAAACTAATGAAAACATTAATTATATTAATTTTGAGACATGATAAATATATTGCTTCATCTAGAGGTTTACATATATTCAGTTTCCCAAACTATAATTTTTCCAATAGAATATGTGGAAATGGTGAAATTTTATTATCATATATATGAAACCCATTCAAATTTTCTAATATTGTTCTTTGTTCCTAAATATTCAATATATTTTAAATAGAATATTTTTAAATCTAAGGGTTTATTTAAACTCTCAAATTATTTTCTTTAAAATTTAATTTTTTTTGAGTTAAATTTAATGGATTTTTATGTATATGGGGATGTTGATTCTTACTATAGAATATTATAGAGAAACCAACAAATTAAAAAAACTATTAAATAAAAATAGTTCATTAGAATTTATTAACATAGAAAATCTTGGGTTATTTCTTATAAATTATCACAAGTAAATCCTATTCAAGAGTTGGTTTATCAAGATTTAAAAATCTATGTATAAGACTACATCCAACAGAGTGAAATATTTCACTTTTTTCATAAAATAGATGATCAAATCCCATAAGAGAATTATTATTTGATACATAAAGTTGGTGAGTGAATTTGGATGATTTTATGGTTTCATCGATGATACCATCACTAAATTAATCTATTTCTACGTCTAAACACTATAATGATATGATCCAAAAAAAATTCTATTTATTTTGGATCATTCTTGGAGATATTTATCCCTACATTTCCACCTTCAACTAGAGGTTACATTACTAAGGTCTTCATCACCTAAATATTGGCTCCAACTATTTTAATCTTAATCTTTCATAGATAAATAATTCAATATCATTTAATTATATATCATAACAATAACAGTTAATATTTTAAATGTATTTTCTTATTGTATAGAAGTTTTATAAGGTATTTATATACTCAAAGACCCAGACCAACCATAATAAATACATAAATTATAATGTAGATTAGATTATCTATTATCTCAAATAAGAACCCTCATCACCAATGCCCTACTTTTATCTTAATTTTTGAGTAATAGAACACCCTTATAGTTTTATATAAAACTATTTCACTTTTTTCTTATTAAATTTAATTTATCCCAATTTATATGGAATTATATTTTATAACACACGTTATCATTCATTTAATATGATTTTATATATATATTTAAACCTCATACATTGGTTGAAACTATAAGAAATATTTTCTTAAATGGGTTTCATACCCTACCAAATTGGATCTAAACTATATGTTCATCCCATTTAGATGGATTAATATTCCATTTATTTCTTATAAAAATTGATATTTACTCATTTGAATCACATATTTTAACTATGACCATAAAATTATTTTTATTTTTATTTCTATTAACTATTAAATGTTGGAATAAATTTTGAGAATCATTCATGATAAAAATATAACATCCCCTTATTCCATGAAACATTTATTCTTCATGGATTGTAAAAAAATGTAATATTTTTTTTAAATATTGATTATAACTAAAATAAAGAGAAATTTTTTTCCATCTATTATTGAAGTAAACAATGTTATAAATTTTTACTTTCATAGATGACACAAATATTTAGTGTACTATTTCACCTCCATAATGTAACTCAATTCTAAAATACAATTTTTACATTGGGAAATTTGTATTAATTTTAATATTTTAAATAATAATAGACTCCAGAAAATCATTTCACATTGATAAATGTTAAAAAGATATATCATGAATTTTTTTCTTCCTATATGATAATAAAATAAAAAACAAAATTTTCCAGTTTTTTAGTAGTAGAAAACCTAAAAATAAACGTATTTATCATCTTGAAAAAAAATTAATTTATTGCATAATATTTTCCACTCCACAATTATACTGTACATTATTATAAAATTATTTTCATAATTTATTGGAAAGAATCAATGTAATTCTTATAGTTTTTTGGGATGCAATAAAAAGATATTATGAGTAAATTATGATGTACTCCAAATGTAACATCGAACTTATCAAATACAATAGTTATGTGGAAATGGATGAGTTTAACAATGATAAGATAATGTAATGAGTTTTTTTATTAACATCTGAATCCTTATTATAGAATGGTAATTGTTTGGCCTTATAATAATGAGATACTAGATCCAAATCCATATATATTATGAGGGGATGAGTATTTAATGAAATAAGAAAACCGAATAGTACATGAGTTCATTATGATTGTTTATACTCTTTTAAAGACATACAATTTTACTTACCTATCAATACTTACCATCATTCTCTAAACTATAGAATACAATTTTATTTACCTTGATAGAATTCAAATCTATGGTGATTTCAGCTATAGATTTAAATTATATATTTTCATACTCATCAATATATACTGAGAGTGATATTAGTTGTTCCCCAGGAATAATAATATTTAATTCCATATAGTTTCCCAAAATTCATGAATATCATCTAGTATTTTCTATAAATGATTTTATGCATGGAAAATTAATGAAATATTATTAATAAATATACATAATGATGGATTATAGAAGAGTTTCGTAGACATGTATTTAATCTACATTGGATACTCAAAGATGAAAATAATATCTAAATAAGATGAGTTCTTCTACCATCTTATAAAATTTTGTATGTATATCATTTTAAGAACCCGAATCTTCATTCAGGTACAGTTTTCCTTTTTCTGTAGTTTTTTCGAAAGAAATGGAGTTTCTGGAAAATTTCAAAGTACACGCCGTGTAGTTTCTGGGTACACGTTGTGTACTCTTTTCCCGCTCGAAGCTATGTACTGGTCATGTCCAGGCCACACACATAGTGTGTAGGGGTGACGTGGAGGCCATTTTTAGTGGAGTACGGAAAAACCCACTACACGTCGTGTACTTTAAAAATACACACTGTGTACTTTCCTTTTTTTTTTGCCAAAACGGACCGGGGTCACGCCTCATCGCCATATTTGTCTTCTTCTAGGTCTGGTTCGTCCAAGAGCGACCCGTACGACCAAATCTTCCCCGAGCTCCTGCCTCTCTGTCCATTCTCCGATTCGAGCACGGTCGATTGAGTTGGAAGGGCAGCGGTGAGTTCTCCCTTCTGTTTAAGGCTTGTTTTCCAATTATTCCTCCTTCTCGAGTTATCTAAGGTTGAAAGTTTTGTGCATTTTCTCAGATCTACGACGTTCTAGGGAGAATCAGCCATCGTGGTTCAAGTATATCGATCTCCTAGGATAGAGGTAGGTGGTTTGTGCCTTACCGTTCAATGTCTCTGAGTTTTTTGTCCGAATTTTCACTAATACCCGTGAAAGGGCTATTGCGTGTTTACATTTTTGACTTCGTTGTTTTCTTTCCTTACTTGTATGCTTGTGTAGAGGTAATTAGACCATGTTAGAGGATATTTTGTTATTCTTGGATGTATTTTCCCTTTCTTTGTTCTATTTACGACCTTTGGGTCTCATTTGCTTTGGCTGCTACACCTGTTTTCATGCATTGAAGTTATAGGTTTGTTGAAACTCATGACATGCTTGTTTCCTTGTAGACTATTTAGCTAAGTAGCTCTATAGGTGTACTTTGGTTAGCCAAGTAGATCTATAGTTTTACATTGTCCATGTAGAATTATTATGCACTGACTAGCATGGGGCTGAGAGAAACTAGTGGTGTAAACAATAATGGATACACCGAGTGAGCATCCCAGAGAGTCTTAGAGATTATAGACTACAGAGGGGATGGACCGAGTGAGCTCCCAGGGAGTCTTGGATTTTATAGACTACAAGATGGTAGACCGAGTGAGATTCCTAAGAGAGTCTTACCTTGTTTGAATCTATTTATGAACCTTCCCAAGCTATATGGGGAATTGACAGAGTGAGCTTCCTCAGAGAGTTTGTGGTATACCTGAGGCTATAGGAGGAATTGACCAAGATAGCTTCCTTAGAGAGTCTCTATACCATGGGGCTAAGAGGGTTAGACCGCGTGATCTTCCACAAGAGAGTACCTGACTACTCTAGACAATTAGGGTAATTGACCGAGTGAGCTTCCCCAGAGAGTCTCATAAATTCATATGACCAAGAATGAGGGGTTATGCTGAGTGCACTACCCAGAGGGTTGTGGTACTTCTTGGATAGGACCAGAGGGGATGGCTGCGAGTACTTCCCCGTGGGTTATGTCTTGTTAGCTATTTGTTTCACTGTTTTTTATTGGTTGTGGATTGATTACTGCTATGTATCATCCTGTTTTACTGCCTATTGTTTATTGCCTAATGCTTGCTGTTGCTGTTTACTGCTTATTGTATTTTTACCTACCATATACTCACAGACTGTTAAGAACAAATCTTCTGGTGAATTCCTATTGGGATTTTATCTCACAAACTATTTGGGGCATGCTTTTGGGCCCAAGCAGACTATGATGTTGCAGTTATAGACAAGGGTAAGGGCCCTTTGACTTCTAGAATGTGATTACTTGGAGCTGGAGAGCATGGGACTGAGTTCCGAATCGCGATGCTCAGGAGCTGTTCACTTTTATTTTTGTACTTGTTTTGGTACTGTAGTGTTTTCCAGCATTGTGACTTGTTTGGATGCTTTCCTAGTTATGTATCATGAATCATTTCATATATATACATATTTTCTCCAGTTTGTTGATTTAGTTTTCCACTATTATATTTTTGGTTATTACTGCTTCCGCTATTGTATGTTTATTCTTCTTTCATTGTGTACTCTTCCAATGAGGGCATAGTTTCCCCACTATCACAACCAAGGCCCTCACTACTAGTCAGCAGCCTCTGGAATTTTAGGAAATGCGCTTGAGGCCATGTGACCAACCGGGTACGGGGCGCCTCTGTGTGGCTTCCAAAACAGGGACATTACAAAGTGGTATCATAGGGTTTTCTTTTCTATTGGTTTACTATTTAGAGACTTTAGCTAGGGATTATACGGATTCAGTACTTGGTAATAAGCTGTTCATGGGAGTAGCTAACCCGTGTACAGGGAAAAGCCATACTACCTTGTTTATTGCAGTTTTATGGTTTTTAGATTTTACAGTTGATACAATTTTACCTAGAGTGATTCAAATGCATTGTAATGTAATTGTTTTTATATTACAATTCTATTTCTGTCACATCCCAATGAGATGAGGGTATTCAATCTCATGCATCATATATGCACTTGTAGAAATCACATGCCATGCATTCATTCCATTCCATTTAGGGTGCATTGGAAATTGCATGCTGTTGTGATAGATGTTGTGTAGATTATGCATGCTATTGTGATAGATGTTTGATAGAATCTCTGCTACTTGTTAGAGAATTTTTTTTGTACTTTGTTTAAATGAATGCCAAATTTTGATTCATGAGGTTTTATGGGCCCTCTTGAATCAGAAATTGGTGGATCATGATCCTATTTTCTCTAGTACATGACTGTAGGAGATACCAAGATTTGATTCGTGGGGAGTATGGGCCCTCACGGATTGGAATTTGGAACCTATTTATCTTGTTTGCAGTGTTTCTAGGTTTCTGTGCAGTTTCAAAGCTACTGCCCAGAAAAACCCAGAATACACGTCATGTACTTTCTGGTTAAACACCGTGTAGTTTTTAGGCTGTGTTACTGACTGTGTGTGCAGGAACACGGTGTTGTGAAAATAATGGAAGGAACACACCGTGTATCGTATGTACACGCTGTGTAGTATAGAGCCTTGTACCCGGCCATGTCACTAACAACATGGGTCGGGGAATCTCAAGAAGAACACGCCATGTTGTAAGGGAACATGTCGGGTAGTCTTGCCCAGGTACCCGGCCATGTCACGAACAACATGGGATGGTGCCACCTTCTCCTATACACGCCGTGTTTGTTTGGAACATTCCGTGTAGATGGCCATGTAACTAACAACACGGGCTGTCAAGTTAGTGTCTAGTACACGTCGTGTCCCTAGGGAACACGCCGTGTAGTCTGAGGTTAGTTTGAACGGTGTGAGTTAGCTATGTAAAGAGACTCGGGCAGGGGAATAGTCTTCAAGTACACACTGTGTGTTGGGTTAACACACCATGTAGTTTGAGGTGTTACACGACCTGTAGGGCAGGGGTTCACACCCATGTCAGTGGCTTAAGAAGACACACAGTGTAGTTTTTATACACGCCATGTAGTCGTGTTTTGTAAACATGTGTGTTTTTCTTTCCCTATTCCTATTTTGTTCTATTGTGTTCTCTGTAATTTCTTTTCTGATCTAAAGTTTACTTTTTATATTTCAGAGATATGCCTCCGAAACGTCCTCCGGTTGTATTCCTGTCGTCAGGCAGTGATCAGATACTAGATATGGCAGATCATGAACTTCCTGCTGATCCTCCAGTCGAGCCAGCATTGGCACCGACTATCATACCAGTCGTAGGTGCCGATGCGCAATTCATGGGGGACTTCCTGAGGATGATGCAGAACTTCCATGGAGCATCGCCTCCTGCCCCGTCGATGGCTGAGTTGACGCTGGTTTTCCAGTAGTAACATCCTCCTACTTTTTCAGGGGATGGAGGACCTCAGGATATAGAGTCGTGGATAGAGGCCACACTGACCATCTTTGAGCACCTAGAGATCCCTCCAAAGAAAGGGGTAAAGATGGCTACTTATATGCTCCGGGACACCGCCAAGAGGTGGTGGGAGGTGATCTCACGATCAGGGCGTCAGAAGGATATGTCATGGGAAGAGTTTCGACGCACCGTCTATGACTAATTCTATCCGGAGACACTGAGGGATGATCGAGCCTAGGAGTTTATGAGTCTGCAGCAGGGTACTCTCTTTGTTATGGAGTACTCATATCTCTTCACTGAGCAGCAGTGTTTCACACTGATCCCAGCAGGTGATGAGTTGTTCCTTGCTAAGAAGATTGAGGATGGTCTCAGGAAAGAGATATGTTCCCAGGTGAATATCTTCCAATTGACTTCGATATCCTCCATCATCAACCAGGTGCTGATCACTGAGCGCAATCTAAGAGATTTTGGAGCAGTGAGCCACGACGGTTCGATATCCAGAGCTGGTGTTCCTCCTACGGACAGTAGTAAGTGTCGCAGAGAGTCTTCTTGAGGAGATCGAGGGTCGCATGATGCGTCTTCTGGCAGCCAGGTTGTATGCTACCAGTGCGGTTGGAGTGGGCATACTAGGCCTCAGTGCCAGAGGGATCCGATGGAGTGCTGATCTTGTAGCAATATGGTCCATCTTCATCGCTTTTTTCATATCTTTTCACCTTCATCTAGTGGTAGGGCTTCCCCTATAACCCTGCTTTCTGGATATTCTTCACCAGTTTCCCACCAGTCAGGAAACTGGAGTTCTTCAGGCCATTCAGACCGAGTTGGAAGTCGCGGCCGTGGTGGTCAGTCACCCGGTCATCAATGAAAAAAAGGTGGATCATCTCAGCGTGGCCAGCTATGGGCGCAAGGCCACGGTGTAGGCCAGTCTTTCGCCGTGGAGCAGACCTATCAGGAGTAGGATCCTGGCCCTTCTACGGTTCGAGGTACGATATTAGTAGCTTCAGTTTTATCTTCATCTCTTTTCGATACTGGTGCTTCCCATAGATTTATCTCTGTTGCGGGTGTGGAAAGCCTTGAGCTCTCTATCTTTTCAGCTGCCAATTTTTTTACTCTTGAAACGCCATTTGGAATGAGGACATATAGCATATTAAAGTGCAGAGAGTGCCCTCTTGAGGTTGCGGGGTGTCATTTCTTATGGGACCTTTATGTCCTGGAGATGAGGAGCTATGAAATCATTCTCGGGATGGACTGGTTGGTTCCCTTATAGGCAGTCGTTGATTGATATCATCGCAAGGTGAGTTTCACATCACCGGAGGGCATATCATTCCTTCATAGAGGTGAGTGGGATGTCCAGGCAGGTAGAGCTGGACCAGAGCATCATGGGCTAGGGGAAGTGACAGCCCAGATTTCCAATCTTTATCTGGATGACCAGGGGACTTCACAGTTAGACTTTCCTCCAGTGGTGGATCGTATCAGGGATGTATTTCCAGAAGACTTTTCAGGTTTACCTCCAAGTCTTGAGGTAGACTTCTTGATTTATCTCATTCCAGGAGCGGCACCAGTGTCCTTTCCTCCTTATAGGATGGATACACCTGAGTTGAAGGAGCTTAAGAAGCAGTTGGAGGAGTTGCAGACAATGGGTTTCATCTGACCCAGTACCTCCCCTTGGGGTTCGCCTATCCTATTTGCGAAGAAGGAAGACGGTACCCTTCGGTTCTGTGTGGATTATCAGAAGATGAACCAGTTGACGGTAAAGAACCAATATCCTTTTCCACGGATTGATGATCTTTTTGATCACCTTCGAGGAGATCAGGTGTTCTCGAAGATTGACTTGAGGTCCAGTTGTCATCATTTGCGCGTTAGACCATCAGATATACCTCTGACAGCCTTCAAGAGAAGGTATGGTCTTTTCGAGTATACAGTCATGCCGTTCGGTCTCATGAATGCGCCTGTGGAATTCATGGCACTGATGAACTGAGTGTTCCATCCGTACTTAGACACTTTTGTCGTGGTCTTCATGGATAATATCTTGGTGTACTCTCACACTCGACACAACCATGCCACACATTTTGAGATCATTCTGAGTACACTGAGAGGGCATCAACTTTATGCTAAACTCTCGAAGTTCCACTTTTGGATGGATCAGATTCACTTCCTGGGTCATGTTATCTCAGAGACAGGAGTGTCAGAGGAGCTGGAGAAAGTGAGAGCTATAGTTTCCTGGGAGCAGCTGAAGAACATTATTGAGGTGCGGAGTTTCATAGGGCTAGCCGGATACTACAGACACTTCATTCAGGACATCTTGCGCCAAGAATCACCATTGATAGGTCCGACCAAGAATGGGGAGAAATTTTTATGGTCATATTCTTGTGAGTCAGCCTCTCAAGAGCTGAAAGTGAGGTTGTCGTCAGCACTGATACTAGTCTTTCCAGAGCCGGGAAAGGGCTACAATTTTTACTGTGATGCTTCAGGTATCAAGCTAGGAGCTGTGCTCATGCAGGGAGATGGAGTCGTTGTGTACGGGTCTCAACAGTTGAGGCCACATGAGAGGAACTACCCTACGCTTGATCTGTAGTTGGCAGCTGTTGTTCATGCCTTGCGCTGTTGGAGACACTATCTTCTGGGAGAGCACATTGTGGTTTTCACCGACCATAAAAGTCTCAAGTATATCTTCACTCAGCATGATCTGAATCAGAGACAACGTAGGTGGGTCAAGTATCTTCAGTCCTTTGACTTCAAGCTCGCCTATACGCCAGGAAAGGGCAATGCAGTGGCAGATACGTTGAGCAGAGAAACTCAGATTCAGGCAGTTCAGGAGGCCAGTAGTGAGTCGGAGCTTATGGGTCTGTTCTCTGAGATGCATTTGGAGGTGAACTATAGGAAAGGATAGAGCATTCTTTCTCTGTAGTTGTTACCTCTACAATTTTTGATCGGGTACGAATGAGACAACTATCAGATTCAGAGTCCTTAGTCCTGCAGGAGAGTGTGTCAGGAGGGGAACCTCTTCCTTGATGGACAGTGGGCAAGGATGAGATCTTGCATTTCTAGGGACACGTATGGGTTCCAACGGACATACGTGAGGAGTTGATGCTGGATTTTCACTCCACAGTTTGGTCAGTTCATCCTGGCATCACCAAGATGTATCGGGATCAATATCGCCACTACTAGTGGCCAGGTATGAAGAGAGATGTTGCTGGTTTTGTCATGAGATGTTCTACTTGTCAGCAACTGAAAGCGGAGAATAAGCTACCCGCATGGCTTTTACAGCAGTTACTCATTCCGGAGTGGAAGTGGAAAGATGTCGCAATGGACTTTGTGACAGGGTTTCTGAGGTGAACATGGGGAAGTGATACTGTTTAGGTCGTCGTCGATAGGCTTACGAAGGTTGCACACTTCTTACCGATCATAGAGAACTTCAGTGTTGATGATCTGGAATGACTGTACATCCGAGAGATTTTACATCTACATGGAGTTCCACACTCCATTATTTCAGACAGGGATGCACGCTTTACCTCTCGGTTTGGGCAGGGAATTCAGAAGGCTTTGGGTACCCCGGTAGTTTTGAGTACAGTATACCATCCCCAGACTGATTGCCAGTCCGAGCATACAATCTAGGTGCTTGAGGATATGCTATGAGCTTTCATTCTTGACTTTGGCGGTTCTTGGAAGAAGCATATACCTCTTGTAGAGTTCTCCTACAACAATAGTTTCCTGGCGACCATTCAGATGGCACCATACGAGGATCTGTACAGTAGGCCATGTTGATCACCCTTATGCTAGATGGAGGCAGGAGAGGCATCTTTGCTAGGACCTCATCTTGTTCAGGAGACCTCTGAGTAGATAGAGTTGATTTAGAAGAGGATGGCTACAACATAGTCTCGACATAAGTCTTATACTGATCAGCAGAGATGACCTCTGGAGTTCGAGGTCGGAGATCAGGTTTTTCTGCGTGTCGCACTGAGGTTGGGACACAAGAGGATTCAGAGACAGGGTGAGCTTTCACCGTGGAACATCATTCCGTTTGAGGTATTGGATAGAGTTGGGCCAGTTGCCTATCAGTTGCAACTAACTCAAGGGTACCGAGATATGCACGACGTTTTCCATGTCTCCTAGCTCCGACGTTACTTTTCGGACCTGTCTCATGTCTTTCAGCCCATAGAGGTTGAGCTCGAAGCGGATGCATCGTTTGAAAAGCATGCTATATGGATTTTCGACTGCAGTACAAAGGTTCTCTGAGGCTGGTTTTTCCTCTATTACGAGTTCAATGGCATCACGGGCGAGTACAGGACGAGACTTGGGAGAGGGAGGCCGAGGTTCGATCGTAGTGGCTCAAACTATTCTAGGATCCTTCTTCTACGCCCACCTATGGAAATTCTGGGACGAATTTTTTTAAGGGGGGAAGTTCTTAAGAACCTAGATCTTTGTTCAATTACGCTTTTCCTTTTTCTGGAGTTTTTAAGAAAAAATGGACTTTCTGGAAAACTTTGAAGTACACGCTGTGTACTTTTTGGGTACACGTCGTGTACTCTTTTCCCGCTCGAAGCTGTGTACTGGCCGTGTCTGGGCCACAAAAACGGTGTGTAGGGGTTATGTGGACGCCGTTTTTAGTGGAGTATGAAAAAACCCACTACACGCCATGTAATTTAAAAATAAACACCGTGTACTTTTCTTTTCTCACTAAACGGACCGGGGTCGCGCCTCATTTCCATATTTGTCTTCTTCTAGGTTTGGTTCGTCCGAGAGAGACCCATACGGCTGGATCTTCCTAGAGCTCCCACCTCTTCTTCCATTCTCCGATTCGAGCATGGTCAATTGAGTTGGAAGCGCAGCAGTGAGTTCTCCCTTCTTCTTAAGCCTTGTTTTCCAATTCTTCCTCCTTCTCGAGTTATCTAAGGTTGAACGTTTTGTGTATTTTCTCGGATCTACGACATTCCAGGGAGAATCATCCATCGTACTTCATGTATATCGATCTCCTAGGATCGAGGTAGGTGGTTTGTGCATTACCGTTCAAGGAATCTGAGTTTTATGTGTGAATTTTCACCGAT
Organism: Viscum album; assembly: GCA_963277665.1. Classification (NCBI taxonomy): domain Eukaryota; kingdom Viridiplantae; phylum Streptophyta; class Magnoliopsida; order Santalales; family Viscaceae; genus Viscum; species Viscum album. The sequence goes on from OY728128.1 coordinate 531,344,653, forward strand.
ACCCATGAACGGGGTATTACGTGTTTACCTTTTTGCCTTCGTTGTTTTCCTGCCTTGCTTGTATGCTTGTGTAGAGGTAATTCGACCATGTAAGATGATATTTTGTTATGATTTGATGTATTTTCCCTTGATTTGTTCTGTTTATGACCTTTGGGTCTCGTTTCACTTTGGCTTCTACACCTGTTTTCATGCCTTGCAGTTATATGTTGAAGTGAAACTCTTGACATGCTTGTTTCCTTGTAGACTGTTTAGCTATGTAGCTCTATAGGTGTACTATGGTTAGCCAAGTGGCTATAAAGGTGTACTTTGGCCTTATAGCATTATTATGCACTGAATGGCACAGGGCTGAGAGAACCTGGTGCTGTAGACTATAAGGGATAGACCGAGTGAGCATCCCAGAGAGTCTTAGAGATTATATACTGCAGAGGGGATGGACAGTGTGAGCTCTAAGAGAGTTTTGGATTGTATAGAGTATAAGAGGGTAGACCGAGTGAGATTCCTTAGAGATTCTTACCTTGTTTGAATATCTTTAAGATCCTTCCCAGGCTAGAGGGTGAATTGACCGAGTGAGCTTCCTCATAGAGTCTGTGGTATACCATATGCTATGGGAAGAATTGACTGAGATAGCTTCCTTAGAGAGTCTCTAGACCTTTGTTCTAAGAGGTTTAGACCACGTGATCTTTCTTAAGAGAGTCCCTTAATACCCTAGACTATAAGGGGAATTGACCGTGTGAGCTTCCCCAGAGAGTCTCATAAATTCGTATGACCAAGCCAGAGGGGTTAGGCTGAGTTCACTACCCAGAGGGTTGTGGTACTTATTGGATAGGACCAGAGGGGATGGCTACGAGTACTTCCTAGTGGGTTCCGGCATGTTAGCTGTTTGTTTCACTACTGTTGATTGGTTGTGGATTGATTGCTGCTATGTATCATCCTGTTTTAAAGCCTACTGTTTACTGCATAACGCTTACTGTTGTTGTTTACTGCTTATTATATTTTTACCTTCTATATACTCACTTACTGTTAGGCACAAATCTTCGGGTGAATTCCTACTGGGATTTTATCTCACACCCTATTTTGGAAAAGCTTTTGGGCCCAAGAAGACTATGTTTTTGCAGGTACAGACAAGGGAAAACACCCTCGACTTCTGGATCTTCATTGCTTGGAGCAGGAGAGCATGGGACCGAGTTTTGACTCGCGATGCTGAGGAGATGTTCACTTTTATTTTTGTACTTGTTTTGGTACTTTAATGTTTTCCAACATTATGACTTGTTTGGATGCTTTCCTAGTTATGTATCATGCGTCATTTCATATATATACATATGTTCTCCAGTTTGTTGATTTAGTTTTCAGATGTTATATTTTTGGTTATAACTACATTCACTATTGTAAATTTATTCTTCTTTGGCCGTGTACTCTGCCAATGAGGGCATTGTTTCCCCACCATCACACCCAAGGCCCTCGCTGCTAGTCGGTAGCCTCTAGCGTTTGGGGAAATGCACTTGAGGCCATGTGACCAACCAGGTATGGGGAGCCTCTGGGTGGCTTCTAGAACCGGGACATTACAATCATAATATGTCATAAATTCCTAATTAATGTAGGGAACATTACCTATTTGAAGAATGAAAAAAAGATAATCATTACATTATATTTAATGAGATGATGTTTTAATTTATATTATTTTTTATGAATATGTCGTGTGATGCAATATTACAATGTTAGTAAATAAGAAACCACACAAATAACGCACTAAAATATGGAAGTCACTATATGAGAAAGTAATTTTTGGCTAATGAAATCATAGATAATATAATACTATTTTTCTATATAATGGATTAGATCCAACTATTAAATATCATTAAAAAAATATTATAACTTAAAATGATGTATGATATCTAGTTATTTATAATATATTACTATTTAAATAATCAAAATCAATTTACAATCACTAATCAGAAAATTTATGACACCATAAATGGGTTCTTATTGAATCATCCATATATGAATATATAAAATAAAAAATATCAAATTATTAGGATATTCATAAAAATTATAGAATATTATAATGAAGACAATGAACATGTATAATAATCCAATCATATATCACCCAACTATTATTTCATTGATTAAAAATTAATAAAAAAGTTCCATTTCCTCCCTGATAAACAAATTATCGAATATCCAAAAATAGATTTCAATTTACCTATTTCAATTTATAGTGTTCTAGTACCTATTTGTTGTAAAGTGAAAATTTGAAATTTTTGGAATATATTTTATTCTTTTCTTCTCATTAATACTGATGAAAATGAACTCTTTATATACAATACAATAATTAAATAAAGTTCCTATATGATTTTATACATTTAATTAAACTTTTACTATTAATTGATTGATATTTAATAATTTATAATTAACAATATGATTATTTATATATCATTAAAAAGATTATTAATTCAATACAATTTTTAAAAATTCATGTTATTCGTTATTTAATGATATACAGACATAACAATGTCACTGTTCTCAAGGAAAAAAATAAAATTAATCTTTTCTATCTAATATATTATATTTTAATTGAAGATAATTATTTCCTTGGTATAGTGATACAATCATTTGACACGTATTATTATGTAATTTAAAAATAGAATTCAATTAATTATATCCATTGATGTTGAGTGTTATTTTGTTTGGAATACTAGATTCATAATACCACAAAGTGAGGCTAAAATCAATCCTTTTTTTTATTTTACCTATAAGATCCAAAATCCTTTTTGTCTTCTAAACTGAATGGAATAATTTGAGAGATTAATAGACACATGGTGACATATAAAAATCTATGTAACAAGATAAAAATGAAAAGGAAGACAAACCTGTTAGTCAAATGTTTAACATCATATCATAAAATATGTGGACAATGAGTAATAACATGTTATCCTAACATAAAAAAATTGTTTCACAAGATCATGAAATAATGGGAAAGGTGTAAGTAATAAATAAAATGAAATAAATAATAGTCAAGGATTTCATCCTAAACATTGTCATATGGGGGAAAAAGTCACATAATGGGATAGTTTTACTACCTAATCAAATAAAATATGTATCATGAGACTAAATAATTATCGAAGTTGTTAGAGTTATATTAGTGTAAAACCCCAATAATTCAACATATTTTTCATTTAGAATAAAATTTATTTTTCTCATAGCTTACAATGCACAAAACATGGATTTAAATAAAACAATATTTAGTCATGTTTTCAACATTTAATTAAATTATAACAAATTTAAACAACATATATTGTAAATTTATATGTTATATATTAAATAAAATATTTATATAGTCATCCAATCTATAATATAAGAATATGATAAGAACAAGCACAATATTACACATAAAAACCATTATTTTAATAAAAGTAGTTTTATAGCCTTTTGATGGAGCACTTATTTGAAATTTAGTTTTTTAATAAATTTATTAAATTTATTTGAATTTTCTTTATTTTAATGGGGAATTTAAAATTTTACTTTGGTTAATTTTTTTCATATTTATTATATGTATCATGTTTCAATGAATAGTGATAAAAAAATTCATTTTCATTGAAAAAAACATTTTTATCTAAATATTATAGATTTTTAATTTATATTTTTAACTGGACTAAATTTTTTATTATATCAATTTTTTATCATCTAATATAATTTAGGCCATTGAAATCAATTTAACCATGAATTTGGATATAAAAATATGTCTATCTATTAAATGTTTTGTCTTTAAATCCCTATTTTCTCATTCCATCAATGGGATTAATTATAAATATATTACTCTTACTTAAGTGTATTGAATTCTTAACAATGGATTCAATATTTTGAATCATCAGATCTATATTATGTAAATATATTCCTTTTATTTTGGGAAATTATGAATTGTAACTTTAGTGTTTTTTATTGACATGGTAAAAGGTATATTGAGTACTTAAGTGTAAAAAACATAATAAATACTATAAAATCACCCTAAAACGTGTAATTATTTTATCATATGAGTTATTTTAAAAAAAATTATCTTTGGGACTATTTTATAGACCCTTGGATCAACTTGGAAGCCTTTATTCCATTTTTAGTATTTTATTCTATGGAAAGTCCTACATGAAATACTAATGTTTTTAATAAGTATTACATTTAAATTCATTTTTATTTAGAAGATTTACTCAACTAAAAATAACAATATGAAATTTAAAAATTTATTATTCACCATGAACATTTATTTTTAATTTTAAATGGAAACATTTTTAAATTAATGTCCTGTATAATGATGATGCAAGAGTTGTTAAATTGATGGACTTATAAAATAAATGCTATTAAAAATATCAAAATAAATATAATTTGAAAATTTTATTTCCATTTAAAAAATTTCTAGATGAACTAGATATATTAGGGATGTATTAATGGTTTGGGTTTGAATTTATCTTTTGAATTTATATTTGTTTATAAAAGTATGGAAATGAATATTGTCAAAATGAACATTAATGATTTTTTAAAATAAATAATTTTTTTATTAAATGTAAAAGAATTAATGAAAATAAAAAATTTGGAAAAATTATTTATATTTGATTAAAAATAACATCCATGACTTATTTATTGTTATTTTTTAAATTTATAGTATCTATATTAATCCATAATGTGTAAAAAGTGATTTTGTTACAATAAGAGTTAAAAGGTTTAACTTTGAGTTAAAGCCAAACTCTAAGGGAAATAATGTAACATAAAAATATATATAAATTATGTTTTGAGATTATTTAAACACAAAATAATCATATATTATTAATAACCCACTTTGAGGAAATTTTTAATTAAAAATTATTCAATATTAATTTAATATATTTTGAGTTTCCAAAATTAACCCACCCCTAAATTAAAATAAGGAAACTCCTCCCTCACATCCTCAAAAATCATTGAGCCTTCTTGATCGACAAAAAAATTCCCATTATGGTAAAAAACATTTTTAAATTCATCCAAAAATCCTTAATATGTGCATAAATCCATACAAAGTGGTCCATTTGGGAAAATACAAAGGAGATACCCAAAGAAGAGGTAACAGTTATCGAGGATCATTTTTTTCTTTTTTATTACTTAAACACAATTAATTATAATTAATTCATAATTATATAAGACACATAGTATCCCTAATAAAATTATATTTTGATACAATAACGGATTTATATATAATCACACAAAGTTCCATAAAATGTGATACACAATCATTGTTCATGTTTACAGTGGACTACCACCTCAGGAACCAATGTCATTCGCTCTCCTATTTAAACATTTCATGGTTAGAAATAATGATGAAAAATATTTTTATATATTATATATATCATAATTATGATTTCTATTCTTCTATAATGATAATATAACACATACCTTATTTCTTTTCATTTTTTATAGTTAGGATAACTTCGTTTGTGGTCGTGAAGATTACCACCTCTTAAAAACAATGTAATTTGTTCAAAAATTACTTGTAATTTAATATGGATTGAGTTAGTGGACATATATGATATATATGACATAATAATTTGAATATAATTATATTAATTGATTTATATATTTTCGTTTGATAAGAAAAAGGAAATAATGTTCATGAATATGTATAACCCACCCTCTCTATGAACTGTGTATTTAACTTTCTATTTCTATATTTCTTAGATTCTTATAAATATATATTTAAATAATATATATTATAATAATATAATTGTTAATGTAATTCATATGCTGCAATTATTATATAAATACGAAGATAAAAAATATAACAAATAAAAACACATGAAAAAAATGAATTGATTATTTCATAAAATGTAACTTCAACATTATATTTTTAATAAACTTGTTTTATAATGATAAAATAAAATAATATATAAAATTATGGAAATTAATATGTTTATTTGATGTATTCCTTATAAAATTATATTGATTATATATGTGTTTACAATGATTTTGAAAATATTTAAAACATGTGGTAATAATTTTTCTTGTCTAACTTTTACATCTATGAGATATATGACTTAATACCCACTTATTTCTCATTTGTTTTGTATTTGAACTTATTTTGGATGGATTATATCATGAATTATTTTATATTAATGTTATTTATATTTTTCATTTTATTATTTATTCTTTTGGGTATCAGGATTCATATGTTATGACAATTGAATGTTTTTTTCCACTTTTAATTATATGGGATGGTTTCCTTATACACAACTAATTTATTTATTCTGTTCTATATATTTCCAATAAATTTATTTTATTACTATTATTCTTAATATTATAGTATTTTAATATCCATATAATTTTTTTAATTAATGTTTTATATTATTCAACCGATTTTAATAAGGTATTGTGTTATTTTATAATCTCATTAATTTCAAGGATTTATTTTGTTTAAGATTCTATTAGAGAATATTTCACTTCCATGATATGGATTTTTAAAAATGTTTTCATTTTTTGTTTAAAAAATATGAAAAGTAGGTTTAAAGTCAATTTTTACACTTTATGACTTTCTATAAAATTCATGAAAAGGAATATTCCTGTAATTTTTTAAAATATGGTAAATTATGACTTTTCATAAAAAAATTATTGGAATATTTTTTATGTTATACGACATGAACAAAATTTCCCTCCCTGATGATTCCGTAATTTTTACAAGATTCATTTACAATATTAAAATGTAATTCTCAAAGGGTATATTTCCTTTTATAAATATGTGTCCTTTTTAAAAAATAATTAATCATTGGCAAGTGATTTCATTTCAATTTATATAACATTGAGAACTATTTTTTGTTATGATTCAATTCACATTAATGTGTTTTATATACTACACAATTTTCATTTAATACCATGATTTACACATAAACGATATACCATGTTACATATGGTGTTTACTTTGATATTTATTTGATTATCTGAGGAAGTATTAATAAATCCATAATTATTATTCAATATGGATATTTGATAAGGAACAATGTTTATTTATTTAATAGAATAGTCATTATGATTTTGGATTTGGGAAAGAAATTATGGGTGGGTCCCAAAATATATATATCCCCTCGATTCATAAAAAGTTTCTAATGATACAAAATAGTTGTTCATATTAAACAGACTTCTACCTATAGTTTTAAACCATTTTATGAATGGTCTTTATGGTAAACAATTTCTTGTGGCTCGGACATGATATCTCATAATTAATAATTCCCTTCATTCATTATTATTTTATTATTATTATTTATCCAACCATTTTGGGAAATGAAATTATTTATAGATTCATTATATTCTAATAATATTAATTAAATGTAATGTTTTTCAGTCAATTTCTTTTCTATATTAATTCTGGATAATCGAGTTATTGGAATGGAATGTGTTTTATGTTATTCACCTTTTCATTTTTATTTATTATCATTAATTCCTTATTTTATTCCATTTTACTTACCCTTATTGAGAAATTGAGATCATCCATAGTTTGTATCTTTCACCTGGAATCGATTAAGTGTATTGGAAATACATTAAATGATACAATATATGGAATAATGTAATCCCTAAATGAAAAAAATTATGTTTAATTAGGGAATACATTTTTCATACAAGATTCATGTTTTAATTTTTCTTACCAACACTACTAAACTGATTAATATGTCAATCTAAATTTCCTTGTAATCACAACAATGTAATGGTATTAGATACCAGATCTGAGATTACTAGGGTTGAGTTAGTACATTTCATTTCAAAAGATGCTTAGATCAACCTTAGGAAAAATATTTAAGAAAACATTGACTATAAAATTTATCCCTTAGGTAGAATTTGTGGATAAGTATTGAAAAATATCATAATGTCATATTAAGATATAGATTATGTGGTTTTCCAAGAAATATATTCATGTTTGGATACTAACAGTGGGTCTGGTTCTGGAATTTATATATCGAGGAGTAATAAATCTAAATAGTTGAGTGAGGATTGACTAAAGAATAAACTTGTAAATGAAAAAGAGATTTACTATACACCAGTTATGACACTATCTGAATATAAGCTTTGGATAATTCACTTATTATTTATAAACCGTTATATTTGATATAAATATTTGATGAAAATTCATAACCTTGGTTAATACTAATGTTTTTAGATTTAAAATATTGTCTCATGATATTATATAAATGATTACATGTTTTTATCATAATGAATATTGTTACTCATGCTATAATTTATGGTTTTATTAAGTTTCTAGAACATGAAAGAGTCATATTAACATTGACAATAATGGAGAAAGTGGTGAAAATTTGAGACCAAATGGGATGTTTATAAAAGTGAAATATATCATGTTTATGACTGAACAATTTTCCCAAAATATGATTAACAATATATACCTTAAGAAACACAAAAACTCACAAAAGAGAAGGGTTGAGTTTCTAAGAGCCCCATTGGTGGAGACCATAGATAAAACAAGGCTCTATTAATCTCATGCATGAAATGTGGATGGAGACATATAGAAAATGGTCTTAATTGATTAGAGAAATTACTAATGTTGGTGAAATAAAGAAATAAAGAAAAAAATTTATATGAAAAAATGAATAGTATCATGGGAAAAAATAAATCTCATCCTTAGAATCCATTTGTTGTTGATTACATTAAATCTGGGGAATTGGGGAACTATTCGAGTCAATTAACTAATTAACATGATAAGTTATATACCAAAGAAGGACCTATATATGATGTATTTATATATTTGGTTTGTATTGAAAACCATACATAAAAGGATATTTTGGGATTATCATTATTTAAAGAACATAGTATGTTAGTATTTTCTACATTATATTAATATGGTTCTAGAAAAAAGAAAACATATATGTCGGTTGACCACTCTTCATGTCCAAAAAGGCCCCATGCTTTGAACCCACAACCAAAGGGGATAAGGGTGTAGTGTCTACCGGAATCTTACCTAATGTGTTGGTTAGTATGAAATGTTTTTATTTAAACTAAGTTGTGGATAATGGTTACATTGATTTTTGGGACATTTTTTATCATAAAGATAACATTGGGATTGGAAAATTATTTGTTCATTATGTGATTTATGTTATTTTAGAAGGAATTCTCTATTTTGGTAAGCCTATTTGATAAAGGTAAACAATATAATATGAGGAATAAAGGTTGAATCATATTTTGGAGTCAAACATGATTTTATTGTGGACCTATGGTTATTATGGTTATTCATGGAAATGGTTAGAAAATCATTGAGATTTTGTGATTTTGGAAATTAAATGTTTGGTGTGATTAATTAAAAGTGATTTATGTAATTTATTAGACTATATGATCAAATACTTCTGATTTTTGGCTTTCAATATTATTATAGAATAATTTTGAGGTATGATAGTTATTTGTTTAATAATCTATTTTGAACTTTAGGTATTATTGTATAATTTTGGAGATTAAATTTGGTTTTCATCATTAAATGGTTTATTGTTTTGGGTAATTATCTTATCATATCCTATCCATTTTGGTTTTAGTTAATGTAAAAAACCAAAGGAATAATCACTCATACATTTTTGGATTTTATGATCCATAGATGTTGAATCTAATTCGTTTTGAATGAAAAAAACATCTTTTATACTCATTGTTTGTAAAAAAATATGTGTTTTTTTTTAAATTCAATAAAGGATAAAACTATACAAGACAAGAATGTTTTCTTCCTTATGATTTTATTCTAGGAATTAAATTAATTACCTTACATTATGAGACTTATTTTGAAAAAAAACATATCCATTTACTTTTCTTTCTATGAAATCTTTGGTATTTTATCAGACCAGGGATTTATGGTTTTTTGATTGTTAATTTTATCAGGAACAAGTTTTTTATCACTCTTTAACATCAGTTAATAATTATATTTTTCATACATGACTATGTTTTTACTAATTCACCCATATTTGAAATCTTAGTTTTTTGTATCGTTTACATTTACATATCCCTTTTATTAAGAAGATGTGGCATTACCCCTATTTACAATTTTGGTTTTTCTATAAGAGTTTTTTTAAAATATCACACCCTCAATTAATCGTATTCGGATTGGATTGTGAGGTCACAATTTCTTTATTATGGGGAGTAAGTATCACCTCAATACCTTACTATATTATCCATTTAGAGTAATTTTAATTTTATTGATAACTTACAATGCGCGTAACACCTGGTTCAAACAACACACTATTTTTTCATGTTTTGTATAGTCAATTCAGTTATACAGTTTAATATAATTAATATAGTAAATATATATATATTATATTCCAATAAATTATTTTTACATTCGTCCAATATAATTTATAGTGATTAGATAAGAACAAACCCTATATTTCACATAAATGCCTATATTTTTATAAATGTAGTTTGACACCCTTTTAATGGAGCACTTATTTTAATCCAGTTTTTGAAACATTTATAAATTTTATTAAATAAAATAAAATTATTCTCTTAATGTGATATATAAAAAATTTAATTTGGTTTAATTATTTCTAATTTTATGATAAGTTTCATGTCATGATTAATAGTGATAAAATGTTTCATTTTAAATGAAAAGAAGTCTCCCATCTAAATAATTTATAGTGTAAAAATATATTATTAATTGTTTTTAATTTATAATTATATTTTTTTTAAAATTATTATAATTTAGGTCATTGGAATAAAATTCACATTCATCTTGAAAATAAACACATTTCAATCATTTGAACATTTTCACATTAAAAACATGTTTTTCATTCGATCCCCAAGAATAATTTTAAATTAATTAATGATGGTTATGTGTTTTGAATTTTTGAAAATATATTCCATATTTGGTATCTGTGGGTACTGATTATGTAAATAAGTTGCTTTTATATTTGGGCATTATGAATAGTAACTTTATTAAGATTTTAAACACAGTTAAAGATAAATCGAGTAATTAAGGGTAATAATATAATTATAAATATTTTCAAATTTTCATAAAGTTATTCAAATTTTATTTTATGAGTGAATATTGAAAAAAATTCTTTATCTGTTTTTATTGATTACTGGAGCCACTTGGATGACATTAATCCTTTTTTATTATTTTATTCAAAGGAATTTTCTATATGTCATACTCGTTTTTCTAATAAGTATAATATTTTTATATATATAATTATTTAGAAGATATATTTGAATATAAATAGAAATTTGAAATTTGAAATTTATATGTTATCCTTTATAATTTATAATTAATTATTAGGGAATGAATAATTAATTTAGTGGCTTGTAAAATGATGATGTAGTAGTTTTTAATCAATGTACATATCAAATAAAGTTTAATAACAATACTAAAAAATTGTAATATGATATAATTAATGATATAAAATAATTTTATATAATAAATAGAGATATTTAGGATGTATTAAATTTTTTTGAATGTTTTATTGTGTTTTGAAATTTTATTAATAATTCATGCAATGAATATTGTCAAAATTAACGTTATTGATATTTCAAAATAAATAATATATTATTAAATGAAATAAAATTAATAAAAGACTAAAAATAAACTAAATTATCTATATATTATTCAAAATTTCATCCATGAATCAGTAATGGTTATTTTTTTTCATTTTATAGTGAAGTCATTAACCCCTATTTAGTAAACACCCACGTTGTCCCTATAAGAATTAAAGTGTTTGACTAAGGGATAAAGCCAAATGATTAGGGTGTAAATGTGACCTAAAACCGTATAAAAAATATTATTTCAAGGTACTTCAATCCATGCTCATATTATTTTAGAAATAAATCTTTTTGAGTCATTTTTAGTTGAAAATTAATTTCATTTATTTTTATATTTTTGGGGGTTTCCAAATGTTCCCCTCATCTAAATTATAAAGGAGAAGCTCGTCCCTCAGTTCGTACCACCATATTGACCATTCTAGGTCGACCATATCCCAAACATATCATATTTAAACCTTTTTATTTTTATCCTAGTTGCCTTAATTTGGAAATAAATTCAACTAATGATGTCCTTCTGGGATAATCAAAGGGAAATACCAAAAGGAGAAGTAAAGTTCACCACAAAACATTTCTATTTTATTTGTTTAATAAACCCATTAAATTATATTTATATCATGTTTATATAAAAAAATAATTATAATAAAATATAATTATATATTTTTAAATTTAGTTATTGACCTACACTCACACACACTTACATGAAATGGAATACACAATCCCTGTTCATGTGTATGGAAGACTACTGCCTCACAAATAGATGTCATTCATTATTCTATTTTCTCCATTAATGGTTAAAAATAATGATGGAATTTATATTTTAAAATATTATATATTATTTTTATTATTTATTTAATCTTATAAAATCCATTATTTATACTATAGGGAGTCCTCCATTCATCTACATAACATCACCACAATCCTTTTATCTAATGTTATATTATCTCCACAATTTACCAGACCACTATTTCCTATTATCCTTCTCCCCCTCCTAATACATACATATTCATATTATCTCGCATCCTTATAATATCTAATCTAGACCATGCTCTATATTATGCCTTTCCTTTCTCAATACCCCAGCTCACATCCTCTATAGAACCCTCTCATCCTCATCAATGCATACTTAACTCCTCCTCTCACATCGAACACAAATGAGATCCCAATAACACACCATCCCTCATCGCAAGTCATCTCGTCGACTCCTCCTCATACATAGAAACATCAAACTCTTCAATTCCTACCATTTATATATCCTCAATACTAAACTTATATAATATAAAATTCCATATTAGATTCAGTATGTATGAGTCTCTATTTTTTATTCCATAAAAGCTCATTATTATTATTCTATGTTTTCTCCTCTCTCACATTAATTTCCTCCAAGTACATGGATTTTATATCCCATGTTTAAATGAACTATTTTTATCCAATGAAGATTTCATTATTATATAAGGAATCACCCTGTAGAAACCCTCAGAAGTCTCAGTATACTAACAATTCAATGATGTTAATGTTTCCAATGTTTCATTTTACAAACTTTTCTGATGTCTCTAAATCCTAACACATCTTTGTCAACTTGTCCACGGTTTCTGACATGTATATTTGGATTGGAACACCTAAGATTACTAATATTTTAATCCATAACCTTATGGAAACATTAGTGTCTCGATTTTATTTGAATTCATATATAATATTAAATGTATCCCATAATCACACTATTTCGCAACTAAATCATATCTGTATAATTTCATTAAATGAAATAATATTCCTGAATATTCATCAGTTGTTGCGTCATTCATCATATCTGGTTGTTGGTTCTATAAGCTACCTTAATAGTCTCATATCTATAACTACTAACTAAAATATGTGTCCTCTAAAGGGATTCGATGGTTCTATGAAATTATTGATGCATCATTTCATAGAATTTATAGACTCTCTACATGAGAACCCAATAACATCAGATTGTCGAATAGTTAGATAATGATTCATACTTTCTCATTGCCACTGCCTATGTTTTATCTCTAGTTTATGTTCCAATCACTTTTCATGGATAGATATCATAATGAGAGATTAATGGAAGCTTATAGATGAGCTAAATGTGGCTTGAAATCTTCTTTTTTTGTCCAAAATTTTGGTCATTTGATCATTTTAAATTTTTTATTTCCAAAATGTAATTTTGAAGTCTGTTTTTGGTCTAAAATATAATTTAATACTATTTCATGTGTACTATGGTTAAATTAAAAATGTCTTGATGTCAAATAATTTATCAAAAATCTTCTAATAATATATTATGGTGTGAAATGATGAATGTTTTTATATTTTCTCTATATATTTAGTAATGATAAATTCCTTCAATAAGTTCAAACAGAGACACATCCTGGTGTTTTGATATGAGTAATTTTGTAATCTATATAGAATATATAATGCATTGTTTGTAATTTACAGTCTCTGATGACTATATATAATTGGTTTATAATGAATAATCCTTTTCACTAACTATTTTCCCCCAAATTTTTTTTCTAGGATAATTATTACAATGTATCTTCAAGGAATAACAATAGAGAAGTTAAATTAATAGGTATTATCCACTAGAAAAATTATTATAAAATTATCAACCACTTAATTTTTTGTTTCTAATTACAAATTTTCATTTCCACTATGTAATGTGAATGCATAATCCATAATATATAGCATGCTCAGGAACTGTATTTACATTCACCACTACATGTGATATTATTGACTACAAAATAATATCTTATACTCCTCAATATTACTTTTAAATATTCATTTGATTATGATTTTTATTATTTAATATTCATAAAATGAAATATTTATGTAGTATATTCAAAAAGATTAGAGCCCACATTCACACAATGAATGTGTGTACACTATATACATTACAATATGTAATAGTCATTAATATTCCTACACTACATTGGGTAAAAATATTCAATATAAATGAAATGGTGGTAAAATAATTCTATACTTTTATTGAGTTTGTTTTAGAGATCTATTTGTTCATATTTCATTACTATGCATTTACATATTTTACTTCACTATTCAAATTCCTTCATATTTGTTAACTAGAATATATCGGTATATGTTTGTAGACAATATATGTTTGTCTCAAACATATGTTTCATATAATATACAGTTTGTTAAATATTCAGGTTTAATAATAAGAACATGTGGGTTCAATATAAAGATTCAATATGCCTATACAAATAGTCTCTGATTGGTAACTATGATGTTTTACAAATAAGTAGTAGACACGTATAGATAATATACATTGATCTATTCCAATTGGAGGTGGGATTTAATGGCCATTATAATATATAATCTATTATACTATTATCAATCTTTAATCATCCTGAATTTTTATAATAGCACATTGTCTTATCATCATTTTCTAATTATTTTGTTTATTTCAATTATCTTTCATATTGTTTTTCATTATATGTTTTCATTTAGAAGCCTTAAAATTTATGTTAATTATAAAGTATACTTATACACCTACTTGTATTTATAAATCCTCACATTAATATAATTCCATTTCACAAACACTATAGTATATTGTACTATTTATATTTGAATAATTAATTAAAACTATAATGGTTATATATTCATTCACAAAGTAGGTCATGCAATTTATGGTGTCAAATCGTAGTAGAAGAATATTAGTTATTTTTATTGACATACACATAATGTAGTTTGTATAAAAAAACATACATTTAATCAAGATAATGTTTTTTTCGGGTAATTACTTCATTATTGTTTATATATTAGACAAAATTACAACCAAATCATTCTTAAATTTCAGTTTTATATTATGTTGAAGATTTATGAGTTCAAATTACCTCATGAACATATTATTTTGAAGTAAAAAAAAATTCTATTTTCATGATCTATTTCACATTAGAATATTTCATACCACCAAAGTGCCCTTGATAAAAAGACATAGGGAATTTTTTTCATCTATGACCTTCAATGAATTCTCATTGACTTCTTGAAACATTTTGATAATAACAATATAGTACTGTTATTTATAATCACATTTTATTATAAGTTTTTCCTAAATCTAAAGACACTAATTAGTATTATGCTATCATTTAAATTTACTAGGCATGTGTTGATATTGGGACTTCATGTTATAATAGTGGAGTTGTAGAATCCATGAGTTTATTTATCTTGAATGGAACACCTATGATTTGGACTTGGGATTTTAGTTCAATCATTTACATTAAAAATCATAATTCATTCTACTGTATGTGTCTCAAGTCCATTTGTTGTCACCCCCAAAACCAATCGACCTATAATTTTTATACTTTTTTTTAATTTTATTATTTATGTTGATGTTAATACTATATTCTTAAATATTATCCATACATTTTGTGTTCTTCTACAATGGATCATTCCTTATTCTCAAAGGAAATTTGTAGCCAATGAGGAAACTGTATACCTAATGAAGATCATTTATTGCAACAAAAAATAGATGCAGATTCATTATAAAATGAAAAATGTTCTTAAAGATCATATATGTGTGCTTTGATTTACCTAATGAAGTAAATTTTATGTCTCCCATTTAGGAACAATTTTTTCTCACAGTTTTTTCCACATGGTTAATTTATTTATGAAATATCATTATGGGGTAAATGTATATTTACATATGTAATTCACCATATTGAGTTTAGTTTCAATGATTGAAAAAAAATTCTACCCTTAAATTCCTAAATTATAGTATAATTTATTATTACATTAAATTAAAATCCCAATTTTTTTCTAAATACTCCCCAAATATTAGGTTTGTAAATAAAATGATATTCTGTAATTCTCCCAAATAACATGACATTTTGTATTGTTTAAATTCCATTTAATTTATCTCATTTATTATATTTGATCGACCATATTGGTATATATTTGATTATTTTTTACATGAGTCTTCATTGAATTTCTCATGAACCGAATCACATGAAATACAAAAAACTCTACAAGTTAAATTTTACTTCAGTTTTTTAATCAACTTAAATATTTATGTATGTTTACCATTTTTTAATTCATGTATCTTTTTTTCAAAATTAAAACATCTAAAATAATTTATATTCATATATTATATGATTTTTTCTATGATATGTATTCATATTATATTTTCATTCTGTTCATTTTATACTATTCTAACAAAATAGATGTTTTAGATTTAATGTTAAACTCGAAATCATAGGAGTTAGTTTTAATAAAATCATCAATATGTGAGTGAGGATGTAACACCCCTAGTATAATGTATTTCACCATTTTATTATGTTGTTTTATTATATGATGATTTAGATTGGTTTTAAAAAGTTTTGGGGGTTTTCGGATTTTTTGGGGAGCTCTGTTATAGAATGAATTATTATGTCATCGAGCTCCAAAACTCTCAAGGGGTGTCCCATGGTGGAGATATTATAGTGTTGATAGAATAGTGAGTTTCATTTTTTTTGAGGTTCATATTTTTTTAATAGGTTTATATATTTTTTCTGATTTATTCATATTTTTTTCAAATAGCTACACATTGTTTTCCATACAGGTACCTATTTTTTCAAATTGGTAATTGTTTTTTCTATTTTTAGTGTACTATTAAATATTTTTTTAAATGACCCCTTCACTATTATACATTAAAAAACTAACTTAATGAAATATTGTTCCAATTTCACATATAAGATCCACCTTCCTCAACTCGATTTCACAACATCTAGCTTCATCATGATGATTTATTAATCGCACAATTGTCACATTTTGTAAGTTGAAAAAAAGATCAATGTGGGACCCTCTATAAATATCATCTCATCTATCTCCAAAATTTCATCCCATCTACGATTTCATTTAAATATGCATATTTTTGGGTTTTGATACTACATTTTGTTATTTATCTATATCAAATATGTTTTTTTCACAAACATGTACATATTTCATCAATATAATTCTTATATCTTTATAATTTAAGTCATTATTATTCATATTACTGAGGAACTTCATTCTTGAATCTCAAACCTACCATCCTGCTTCATGTAGTCTCTTCTGTAAAACCCAATCCCACGTCCCTACTTTAGTCTATTCTTGTTTGAATCAGTGAGAAATCTATACTACGCTTTCAATTATGCTAATTTTTATTAAACAACACAAATAAATATAATATTTAAATTTCCTACTTCTCCATCAGTTGTATTCATTCATAAATTATAATGGTATATTAGATTTTTAATAATATGTGTATAGGTTTTCCAAAATGAGGATGATATTGTATCTTAAAAATCTCCTTTCAATTTCTGTAGTTCTCGTTTTGATTTCCTAAAGTATATACCTCCATATGACCACTATTTTGATTATATTGGATATCCTCCAATCAAAATACTCATATTCATCTGGTAAATGACAACATCAGAACAAGGACAGTTCTACTTACTCACATGTCATCTGATTTCTACCATTGTGTATAGTTTCTTTGATTAGAGATCCATAGCCCCATGAACTAGGGTAGTTCTACATCCTCACATGCCATCAAATTTTTACCATTTGGTAGGGATTATCTAATTAGAGATCCTTATCCCCTCCTATAATTTTAATCGGGTAATATTTATTGGTTTTAATTTAGTGTCTTCTTTGTTTTCGTATTTTCATGGGTATGTTTTAGTTATTTGGAATTATTTAAAATTATGTAGTTTATTTGAATCATTTATTATTTTCATTGGAATTCATTAATTCATTCATTTACTCATTTTTTAATCCCTTGCAAAAAAATTTGGCAATAGTATCTATTTACTCATTTCTACAGTTGTACGTATACCTAAATTACGATGTGATGTTATTTTTTAATAATATATTTTATTTATACTAAAACAGGTAAATTATACTCAATTTCCCAAAAACATTATGTTTTACATGAATTCTCTTGGTTGTAACAAAACATATGTTGTCTCTCTTGTGAAACATAGTGGTATGTTGTATGATACTATATATTAGATATAAATCATTCTATGTGTCTCTATCCTTTATACTTCATCGGTTATAGTTAATTTAAATCTTATTTTAAAAAACTATTTCAATTCATTCCACATCAACATTATGTTGTATTCGACTCATATTACTATTTATATGGATTTCATTTTTTTCCACTTTATTCGGGTTCTTATCCTTTTTTTCTTATGATACATTATCATGATACACAGAATGTATATTAGTAATCCACACACATGAACTAATGACAACACACAGAAATATAAATATAAATAAATATATATATATATATATATGAGATAAAGGAACTAAGGATCAACTCACGGGAAGGAAATCGTCTATCTATGTTATAGATTGTGCCTTTGAGGACATGTGTCTCTTATTTTCAAACTACTACTCCTTTACTCAAAGCATGAACTATGGAGGCCATCTTCCCACTATTTATACACTCTTACACATCTCACAAATAAGTTCTCCATAGCTCAACACTTCATATTGGTATATCTAAGGGTTTTCATGAATGAGGATGATACTGTTTATTCAAATCTCCCTTTAATTTCTACAATTGTGGTTTTGATATCCAACAACATCTACTTCAAAATTACCACTATTTTGATTATATATGATTTCCTCCAATCCAAATACCCATATTCATATCACTGAAAACAACTTCTGAACTGAGATAGTTTTACTTCCTCACAAGCCATCTGATTTTCTTCTATTGGGTAGGGTTTCTATGATTAAAAATGTATAGCCCCTCCTCTAACACTACGGGAAAAAGGACTTTTTACGACGGGATTTCATGTCCTGTCGCAAAAGGATTGGCACGGATAGCGCACCAAACAACGCAAAGGTTATTTGCGACATGGAGATCCTCCTATCGCAAATACCCGACGGCGGTTAATAGCTTTTTGCGATGACATGTCCTCTCGTCGCAAAAGGTGTGTCGACAGGGACTATTTGCGACAGGACCCGTCGTAAATAACTTTTTAACCGCCGACAGTAATTAATGCGGGTGTAGGTATTTGTAACGGGTCCAATCGCAAAAGATACTACTTGCGACAGGTAACCCATCACAAATAGTCCAGTCGCAAATAATCTAACATATATATATACCCCAATCAGTATGTCTTCTCATTTCTCCCCATTTCTAGATCTTGTTTCTCTCTAAACTCCGATATCAGAGGGAATATTTTTCTAAGTTAATTTTTTTGGCCAAGAAAAAGTTGTGAAGCCGTCTACATCAACAGAAAATCAAGTTTAACGGTATTTATGTTTTATTTAATTTATTATTTGTTTCAAAATTTTATATTAATTTTTATTATTGTTGATTAGTTGTAATTAAATTGAATTTAAATTGTTTTGTCACGACTATTTATTTGTACTAATAAATTGAAATTTTTAGTAATAATTTTTAATAATTAGTAGTAATTAGTAATTATTAACGACAATTAGTAATTTATATAATTAATTTGTAGTAATTAATAACAATTGGTAATAAATAACAATAAATACTAATAATTAGTAATAATATTAATAATTATTAATAAATAGTAATAAATTGTTATAAATTCTAATAATTAGTAATAAATTTTAATAATTAGTAATAAATTATAATAATTAGTAATAAAATGTAATAATTAGTAAAAAAGTTAATAATTATTAAAAAAATTCTAATAATTAGTAATAAATTGTAATAATTTGTAATAAATTGTAATAATCAGTAATAAACTGTAATAATTTGTAATAAATTGTAATAAGTAGTAATAAATTGTAATAATTAGTAATAAATTGTAATAATTAGAAATAAATTGTTATAATTAGAAATAAATTGTAATAATTAGTAATAAATTGTAAAAATTAGTAATAAATTGTAATAAATTGTAATAATTAGAAATAAATAGTAATAATTCGTAATAAATTGAAATAAATTGTAATAACTAGTAATAAGTTGTAATAATTACTAATAAATTGTTATAATTTTTAATAAATTGTAATAATTTCTAATAAGTTGTAATATTTAGTAATAAATTGTAATATTTCGTAATAAATTGTAATATTTAGTAATAAATTGTTATAATTAGTAATAAATTGTAATAATTAGTAATAAATTGTAATAATGAGTAATAAATTGTAATAATCCGTAATAAATTGTAATAATTCGTAATAAATTGTAATAACTTGTAATAATTAGTAATAAATTGTAATAATTCCTAATAAATTTTATTAATTAGTAATAAATTTTATTAATTAGTAAAAAATTATAATAATTAGTAATAAATTATAATAATTAGTAATATATTGTAATAATTAGTAATAAATTGTAATAAATTATATTAATTAGTAATAAATTTTAATAATTAGTAATAAATTGTAATAATTAGTGATAAATTGTAATAAATTGTATTAATTAGTAAATAATTGTATTAAATCGAAATAAATTGTAATAATTAGTAATAAATTGTAATAATTACTAATAAATTGTAATAATTAGTAATAAATTGTAATAATTAGTAATAAATTGTAATAATTAGTAATAAATTGTAATAATTAGTAATAAACCATAATAATTAGTAATAAACTGTAATAATTAGTAATAAACATTAATAATTACTAATAAAAATTAATAATTACTAAGAAATTGTAATAATTATTAATAATTAGTAATATTTATTAATAAATAGTAATAATTAGTAATAATTAGTAAATATTAGTAAAAATTATTAATAAATACTTTTAATAAGTAATAATTAGTAATAATTAGTACTAAAAAGTAATAATTAGTAATAATTAGTAATAATTAGTTATAATTAGTTATAATTAGTAATAATTAGTAATAATTAGTAATAAATTGTAATAATTATTGATAAATTGGAATAATTAGGAGTATTTAGCTATAATAAGGAATAATTAGGAATAATTTGGAATAAATAGAAATAATTAGCCATAAATATGAACAAATAGGAATAAATAGGAATAATCAACAATAGGAATATGTAACAATAAATAAATATAATTATCAATAAATAGGAATAATTATGAAAAAAATTAGAATAATTAAGAATAAATAGGAATAATTAGCAATAATTAGGAATAATTAGCAATAAATATTAATAAATAGCAATAAATATTAATAAATAGGAATAATTAGTAATAATTAGGAATAAATACTAATAATTAGGAATAAATACTAATAATTAGCAATAATTACTAATAATTCAGAATAAATACTAATAATTTGCAATAATTACTAATAATTAGGAGTAATTAGTTGTAAATTAGTTATAATTAGTATTAATTAAGAATAAATAGGAATAAATACTAACAAATATTAATAATTGGAAATAAATAGTTATAATTCGGAATAATTAGCAATAAATATTAATCAATAAAAATAATTAGTAATAATTAGTAATAATTAGTAATAATTAGGAATAAATAGGAATAAATATGAATAAATATGAATAAATTGGAATAAATAGGAATAAATATGAATAAATATGAATAAATAGTAATAAATAGTAATAAATATTAATAATTTGTAATAATTATTAAAAATTAGGAATAAATTAGTAATAACTAGTAATAATTAGTACAAAATAGTAATAAATAGTAATAAATAGTACTAATTAGGAATAAATAGGAACAATTAGGAATAAATAGTGATAATTAGTAATAATTAGTAACAATTAGGAATAATTAGGAATAGTTACGAATAAATAGGAATAAATAGGAATAATTAGTAATAATTAGTACTAAATAGGAATAAATAGTAATAAATAGGAACAAATAGTAATAGTTAGTAATCAATAGTAATAATTAGTAATAAATAATAACAGTCAGGGATAAATAGGAATAGTTAGTAATAAATTGGAATAGTTAATAATAAATAGGAATAGTTAGTAAAAAATAAGAATAGTTAGTAAAAAATAGGAATAATTAGTTATAAATAGGAATAGTTAGGAGCAGTTACGAGCTCAGAATGACCTTATAGAGAGTTTACAGATGCAACAAGAAGAGATGCATCATCAATAGGAGTAGCAGAAGCAACACAAGCAGCAAAAGCAACAACATGAGGAGGAGTTGCGTCGATGGCAGTAGCAGCATCAGGAGAAGATTGAGTACATTCGCCGTCTATCTCGTAGTTTGGGGATGGAGTTTCATCCACCATCTCCTTCAGCTCCTCCACCCCCTCAAGAAGATGACCCCCAATGATTTTTTTTATGTTAAAAACATTTGAATTTAACATTTGTTGTAATATGAACTATTTATTGTTTCTGTCATTTATATAAGTGCGAATATTAGATAATTTAATTTTTAATATTTTATGATTTGTTTTGTGAATATTGAGAATTTTAATAATTTTAATAATTTGTATTATTTTTATTATTTTAATAATATTAAAAGTATTGATTCATTAATCACAATTTTATTAAATATTTTATTTTCAGTATTATATTCTGTAATGTTTTTTTTTGTAATAATAATAATAATAATAATAATTTATGACTTTTTATATTCTTTTGTGAATATTGAGAATTTTAATATATTTATATTTAAATTATTTTTATAAAATTAAAATAAAATTTTCAATAATCATAATTCTATTAAATTTGTTTTTTTAAAATTTATTTATTATTTGTGATGGGATCTGTTGCGACGTGTTCCTATTAAAAATAGTGAAAATATTTTTTTAAAAAAGTATTTGCGACGGGCCCATCGCAAATAGTCGAAATAAATGTTTTTAAAAAAAGTATTTTCAACGAGATTATGGGTCGTCGCAAATACTTTTTGCGATGGGCCATCGCAAAAAATTATATATATATATATATAAAGTATATAATCGGAGAATTATTTGAAATGTTGAAGTTTCCCTTCGCAAAAACTTTTATTTGTGACGGGCCCATCGCAAATAATAAATTTTGCGATACTGTTTTCTATGACGGGCTATTTTCGACGGGAGCTCGTCCCTAAAACTTATTTGCGACGGAATCTCGTCGCTTATAACTAAAATTCTAGTAGTGTAATATTCATTGTGTATGATTTATTATATTCAATTTTTTTTTTATTTTTTATTAACATATTTACCTTGGTAATGTTTTTTTGTTTTGAATAATTTAATAATAAATATTTTATTTGGTTTGGTACTTATTTTCATAGGATTTCATTTATTCATTAATTTCCTCATTTGTAAATCCCTTGCAGCAATCCCCCTCGGACAACAGAAGTATTTACCATTGTTGAGGCCATCTGTTTGTTACCACTCAAATGCCTATGGTAATTTTAATGTTCATCAAGTAGTGTAATAAAGTGTATGTGATTTTCACAATTTCAATTTTAATGTTTCTTAACTGAAATTTTATGAAAACCATTCTTATAATCATCAATGATAAACTATTGAATTATCTCTCCATCTTTCGGTATATCTTTCTAATGCTCAGCAATATTAAGATCCTACTCTCAAATCCTCAAAATCTTCTAAACCTTTAGGATATTCCACACAATTCAAAGGCCTCTGGTAATCATTCATCCTCTTATTGGAAAACACTAAGTTCAAATTTCTATTACATTAAACATTTCAATGAAAACATGGTCACATATTGTATCGTCACACATCATTATCCCATTCTTGTGAAAGGTGCTGAAAACCATTAACAAGTAAAAATGTCATTTTCCGTTTAATTAATATTTAGATTATTGTCTCCTTTTTTATTTTTAATTTCATTATATATTGTATTTTTTAAAAATTATATTTCAAAACCATGTTTAACACCTTACTGAATTATTCAAATGATGTCAGAAATTAATTATAATTCCAAATAAACTAATAAGGATGAGAGGTAAAGTCAACATATATTAGAGATAATATGTTTTCTCACTAAATCCAATTTAAGACCATTCATTTCATCTATAAAAAATCAATTTTCAGTATAATTATTTCAATTTAAGGATATTTATTTATTTTTTATGATGTAATATTTTGAAACTAATCAATATATGCACTATAAAAGAGGCTACAATCATAGTTTTCACTATATTATTATTTCTGTATATACACTTGTGCATCTACTCTATTCCATTAATTACCTCATACTTATTTCTAAGATGGAATTTTGGCCAAAAAATATTTGTGAAAAGACCATTCAATTAATATTTTTATAATTCAAATCATTTGGCATGATTTAACTTAAATGTCATTATTCTTTTATTCTATTAAATTTTACATTCATATCCAATTCATCTTATTCAAAGATTTTATTATAGATATAAAAATCATGTTTTTCACATATGAATTATATCTATCTTCCAATACCATCTTTCTCCCCTTTACAATTCACATATTTGATTCCATCATCAAATAAATACACAGCTAAAATTATGAAAGAAGAAATGGGTGAGACATGTCATAACAAGGGTCATGTTATTTAGTTCTCCAATATATATTCATGGAGATCTATAGTAAATAAATTTATCAACTGGTGTTTAAATTATTTTCAAAACACATATCAAGATCATGAAAACTATAAGAAGGTATGCTATATATTCCATCCGACAACTCATCACTATGGTAATTTGATTGGCCACACAAAGCAATCAACTCTCATTTTAGGGCTTCAAAATTGTGTTTCTATATGGAACTAAAACATATAATAGGTGAATAGTAGAAAAAAACATGGTAAACAGTATTGTAAGATAAATTAAGATAACCTGATTTTTCAATTTTATAGAAAGATACAATTTTGACACTCTATAATTGTATTCATGTTAGGAAAAAAATTATTCATCAAAATTGTTACCTACCACTCTTCATATAACGCATCAATTATTAACGAAGAAAATATTTTTATGTTTTTATAAATTTCATTTTTTTCAATTTCAAACTCACTTTATAAATATATAATCCAGTTTTTTTTCACATTTAACTTTCCTAAAAATAATCTATTATTATGACACTATACACTTCTTAATGAAATGTTATTGTTTTACCATCTAATGAAAAACACTCAAGAAATAAACATATCTACAATTTTTTCATCAGATACTAACTTTATAGGTGTTCATTAAGAATCACAGATCTTTCCTAATTTATCATTATTTCTTAAAACATACATAGCCATGAACTATATTTTTATGTTTTCAAATCTTCTTTAAAAGAGGACGCTACATTTTATGTTTATATTTAAGGAAACATAGAATGTCATCACCATTCCAAATAAGTTTATACTTCATTCATTACATGTTTTAATTTCATTGAAATAACATGTTTTTGGAATGATGTAGTTGATATTTTATATTAATACATCTTCATCAAAACCTCAACAATTTAGAACCACAAAACATTCCAACCAACAGAATCCCAAATATATCATTCTTTTATGTATCTATGTGCATCGTGATGAAACCAATTCCTTCAATACCATTACTATTTATTCAACAATATCCTAAAATCAAATATAATCAATCCCATGATATTGTAATTGTTATGAACTAAACTATAGATTATCTTTAGGATGAAAAATTCATGTATTTGATATTTATTATTTTGAGATGATCAGGTTTTGATTTTTTTAGGCTATGTTTGGGTTTTGAATTATTATATTTTATGTTTATACAATATTAAATTCAAGAGAAAGGGGGTATAACTGGAGGAGATGGTGAGACCTCTTAATACTCCACGAGATAAGATTATCTCTCCCCTCCCTCCTAATATAAAACTATCATAGTACATGTATGCAATTATATTCATTTCTTTTAATTTAATGTTATGAAATATTAATAAATATATAAGATCTCTGAAGAATGAAGGGATGATATATGTTATTTTGGTTTATAGTTCACGATATTTTTTATTTTTTCATCACACTAGATCATTTATATAACACATCAACATTCCTAAAAGACATGGTAGAAACTTGGACTTCTCAAGATATTTACATCCATTAAAAAACACATCATCAATAATGTGCTTCATTAATATTAGGATACTGTTATATGTTAACTGTTATTCCATG
Source organism: Viscum album (assembly GCA_963277665.1). Classification (NCBI taxonomy): domain Eukaryota; kingdom Viridiplantae; phylum Streptophyta; class Magnoliopsida; order Santalales; family Viscaceae; genus Viscum; species Viscum album. Next base: position 531,371,169 of record OY728128.1, read on the forward strand.
ATTTTGGAAGAGAAGTAACATTTTTTTTAAAAATCAGGCATTCGATATAAAATAAACATTGAATAGAATTGAAAAAATTCACACTAAAATAAAAAACCAACTATAGTTTTTTTTAAGTTTTCTTAAACTTTTTCATTTTTTATGATGTTTTTCTGTAGAAAAAATATAGACCAAATTTATGAAATTCCATAGAAAATATTAAAAACATTATTTCTTGAGTGATGACAAATTTTTTTATTATATATTGAGTTACTGAAGTGTTAAATATTGATTATTTTTAATTAAGTTGATATTTTTATATAGAAAAATATGTAGATTATATCAAGGAGCTTCTATGAATAGAGTGAAAATATGAGTTCCATGTTTTATTCAATGATAAATTATGTGAGCATAAATCCATCATGTTATAAATAGAATTCCGTGTTCTTCTACATTCATTTTTCATGAAGGCACCAACAATGTGTATGATAGAAGGCTTGGATAAGAAGGTTTCCAGGCAAAATCCACCAAATGGTAATTTTATATATTATATAATTAAATTTTATAATTTACTTCGAATAGGATGAAGATTTTTTTAGATTCATGATTTTTCAGATCTCTTTATTGTATTTTGTTATCTAATGATTTTATCATGAATGTCAGGGTCACTATGAACCCCTAGTATTTTCACGAGGAGTGGCCTCAAATGGAACCCTTTGGTCACGCCAAAGAAAAAAATCCCCTGAAAACACATCCTTGTGGAAACGATATAGGTAAGAACCCCTTTGACACACACACATTCACACACTAAAAATTCTTCAACCTGTCATCCATCTGAATCTCATGAATTCTCATGTGCGCAGGTCACAGTGATAATGATGGGGAGAAACACTATCGTACTTATGGATACATGGAATTGGATAATAGATTAATTCCATGGTTGGACTATATAAATAATGGTGGAAAACCACGTGGGAGTCTCCTCAGTGTTGGGGATCTCTTAGATAATGCATAAGAGTGACTTATCTCGATTGATTGATTTTATTCTATAATTGAAGTCCCCCATTGAAGCAGCATATTCCCCCACCATACTCTCCACATTTCACATAATAAGATAGGTGGTTTTGGTTCTCCATATTTAATCAATTCAAATAAAAATTGTGTATCACACATCTTTATCATTAGGTATCTACTGACCTAGTTGAGCATGGAGATGTGTAAGAGTATGACATATTGATTTCCCTAAAATTATTTTCTATCTGCAATTTCCAACATTATAATAAACTTTGGGATCTTATGATTAGTGGTGATATTATGCTTCAATTTCATACAATTTATTAATAAATATGTACTAAAAATGTTTTTGTTCCATGATATCTAAAAATATTTGGTGATTATTAATAATTATTAACGTGTATTATTAAACTAAATCTATCTCATTTACCTCATAAACCACTCATATCGATCCACATATTCAGTAGATCATGACACTCTCTTCACCTCTATGTGAATTCTCTTTGGATTTTGTTTTTTCTATTTTCATTAAATGGTGCTCATCAAGAAGCTTTAGAAAATTTTTCCAGATAATTGTTAACCACTCTGATTTGTTTGACAATTAAATATTTTTTTATTGTTTTCATATGGGATCAATATTATTTTCCTATAATAAATATCATTACAAAACAATAAGAGATAAAAGTTGAAATTTTTATAGTCAGAGTCTTACACTTTATAACTAGTCTCAAAGAATGATATAAAATTATTTGATGGTAGCAGTGATATCTATAGCTCTAAATTATCCATGAGGAACTTTAATTGAAGATAATTAATTAGATTAGATAAATTTATAAAAAGCCCTGAATTTTATAAATTATTATCAAACAAAAAATATTAGTGAACTATGATGTTACAATAAGAATAAAATTGATATTTACATAGCATTTTTGATATTTAGTGGTCTATATTAAATTCATTAGTATCATTATATTGTATTTGGATTGATTTTTAGTTGCCTCTAAGAGTGAAAGTTATTTATATTTAATTTTCAAAATATATTAAGATTATGAATTGTGACATATTAGAAGTATACTAAGAGAAATATGATTCTAATTCCTTATATATATTTAGATACATGTTAAAATCCCCATTTTTAGTTAATGTTCAATCAAGGGATTCATCAAATGTGACCACATTTTGGGATTCATCATCTGTGCATAATTTTTTATTTAATATCTATAGGTATTCATTCATATTTGGATAACATTAATGAAATGTTATGCCATTTTTTTCCGAAACCACTCTTCTATACATGAGGTTTTAATGTGTATAACGAGATTCAGGATAGATGGTAAGGCATTTTCTCATCTCACGTTTACTTATGTGAGATATATGACTCATTCACCCCTTATTACTTGTGTGGGTGTATTTATACATCCTTTTATAATAATATATAACAAATTATTTTATATCAATTGTATTTAATTAATTAATTTGATGGTAATTACTTATGGGTCTCCTAATTCATATGTTACCAAATATGTAATGGATTTTTCTCACTTTTATTTTTCTGAGACAAATTCCTTATACACTACTTATTTATTTTTTGTGATGCATATAATTCCGATGATTGTAGTTTATTACTATTAATGTGAACATTATGGTATTTTAATTACAATATAAATTTGCCTCCTTCATGGGTCATATAATTCAACAACATATTATGTGATAAGGGGTTTTTTCAAAATCTCATCATAATTCAAGATTGGTTTTATTTAAGTCTCTCATGGGTAATATTTCTATTCAATGTTAGTGATTTCTTATAATGGTTTCAAAAATATTTTTTTACTATTATCCAATTATTTTTTGACGTAATTTTTAACACTTTTTACTTTCTGTGACATTAATTCAAAAGAATCTTCTAATAATTGTCCAAAGAAAAGTAAATTATGATGTATATACAAAATTAAAATTATTGTTTTTAACTTATAAAACATGAACAAAATTTACTATCACCATGATACCGTATTTTTTGAATATTCAATTACAATATTAGATAGTTATTTTTATAATAATTCTTTTTAAGAAAATGCATTGTCTTTTAAATAAATGATTAAAATGCGGTGAGGGATTTCATTTCAAGTTATATTCCATTTATACATATTCATTTTTATAATAAAATTCACATTAATGTGGTGTATATACTACCCATTCATCATGAAATATCACCATTCACTCATAAAAAGTATAACATTTTTATATATGGTTTTTTACATTGAATGTTATATAATTATATAGAGATATTTTAATAAATACATATTATATATTAAATATATATATTTTATAAGACACATTGTTTATTAATTTAATCGATTAATGTATTTTTGGAAATCATTATATTGAAATTTACATGTGGGTCCTAGAATTTATATAACCCCTCGGAGATTTGATATGATCTAATGAGAAATAATAGATATTAATATTAAATTGGTTTTGACCAAATTTTTTAATCAATCTTGTGACTAGTCATGAAATTATATTTTTCTCATCTTCCTCATATGAGATTTAAAATAATTATGTTCTATTTTCATTCATAATTCTCTTATTATTATTATTAATATTTTTCCATGATATTTTTTCTTTGAAATTATCTATGGATCCATTTAATTCTCATCTTACTGATTAAATGGAATACAACACAGTTAATTACCATTCTATATTGATTATAAAATATCATGTTATTTTAAGTATCTGTTTTATTAGTTATTTAAATATCACTGATGATTTATTCTCACTAATTCAGTATAGATTTTGTTTTATTTACACATAATAGAAATTTTAGTTCACCCTTGTTTTTTTCATTCCTTGAAATCCAATATGTGTACTAGGAATGATATTTAATGGTGATCTAAATGGAATAAATTTATCATTGAAAAAAATATTTTGTAATTAATGTATTCATTTGTAATACAACAAACATGTATATATCTGTTTTAATAAGTGTACTAAATTGATGGGTCCTCCGGGTTGTGTTTCAATGTAATATGCCAATGTAATGGTAGTAGACACTAGCTCTAGCCTCACTAGGGTTGTTTTTCTATAAACAGGGTGCCCTCATAATAACATTTTCATTATAATTTAATCCAATAAAATAAAATCAATCCTATGTATAAAGATAAGAATTACCCATGAAATTAAATATGTTTCACAATGATGTCTCATGTCATAATTAGTGAAATTTAAAAATTAAGACCTTTGAGAGAATGAAAATATATAATGTATTTTCCCATAACATTGATGAATAATAATCTAAGTATGTGTGTGAAAAAAATATATAAATAATTTAGAGTCAATCGATAACATAAAATGATTTCATCATTGTTTAAAATTTATATAAAATATTACATGGAATATTTTATGTAAAAATAAAATTTCCATATTAAAATAACATCTTTAAATTAAAACATTTGAATGATTATTATGGATAACATTTTAAATAAAAATAAACAAATAAATTTTTAATGTATTCTCTAAAGAGATGAGTTGTAATGGCACAGGTAAATTTCATACTTACAGTTTATTTATGAATAAAAATTTGTTTCACACAATTGTAACAGTGTTAAAAAAGATCATCATTCCAAAAATGATAAGAATATTTAATTATAAACATTTTTAGAAAGTAATAATAAGTTATAATTTCAGTAATAAATATTTTTTAGAATGAAAAAAATATTCTTGAATTTTTTTAGAAATCATTGATATGTAAAAAAAGAGTTTTCAGTAAAAGAAAAAATTGAAGTCGTCCTTAAAAACATATTCTCAACAATTTTAGGTAAAAAATGTCTTAAAAGTGTAATATTACATGAATATTTAATTAATCGCTTATTTATATGATATTGAATGCTTTTTATTTGAAAATTATCAAATAATTTAACCAAATGGAAATTCATGAATAAAATGTCCCTATTAATAATAGATTGAAATATAAAACGTAACTATATTGGTAAATATTCAATCATAACACTGATGAATTAAACATATTGATTGTAAATTAAAATTTATTTCTATATGATCGAACCAGGATATAATACTTTAATGTGTATTATATAAACCATTATTTATAAAAAGATTGTTTATAATAAAACATATGTCTCAAAGAAGGATGTTTTGAGATGAAACCCTTACCTTGAGTCTGGACATTTCTGTGCACCTATTTTTTCACATACATATTAAAAATATATCAATTATATTTTAACAACATTTTACATCATTAATACATTTTTATAATCCTTTTTATAATTTATTTTAATGATTTATTTATTTACGTAATCAGTTATGTCGACATCGGGTGTTTTTAGTACGCTCAGTTCATAATTTGGAAATATCATCAGTGTGTGGACCATGGTCAAAAGGTTAATTATGAAATAATTTCAAAAAATAATTATTTCCCTAATAATTGTTTTTATAAAAATAGTAATATATATATAATTTATTTTTAAAAATGGTTAGGAAAAATGAGATACCTTATAATCATAGTGATGGTAGGCTATACATACGGATGAGAAAAGCATCCATTTTTCATCAATCATAATGGAATGAGTTTTAGTATTATTTTTTCTATATATGATTATCATAATATAAAAAATATGATGTTATTTAATTACATACACAGACATATACCATCTATTCAATTTGGTTAAAAAATCACATAGCTTTGTGAGGAAGTAATCTGACGTCCACACGATTAACATAATCATTATTAAATTGATGGTAAGATAAGAAGGTATATGATATATTAAATTACCAGATTTATTATTATGTAATTAATATTTTATTTATAAATTAAATCCAACTACATTAATATCTATTATATTTGTTTATAGAAAACTAGTTACCTCATTTCACATGTCATAATTCTTTATACCCATGAACAATGGGTTTGTTTCATATTAGATGGAAGATCATAAGTATTTAGGTTATGATATTAAAAAAATAACCTATTATTATAAGGGAGGAAATGAATTTATTATATCATCATGATTGATTATGATTTAAATTATATTGAAGATCAAATTTAAATATATGCTCATTTTTTAATGATCCATCTTTTTTGAACCACCACTTTTGGATTATATTTATAACCATCTATGAATGAATTTGTGAAAACAATTATTATAGGTCATTGAGAGGGAATTTATGTAGTTATATGGGATGATATTTCTCAAACACAATTATTTTGAAGTGTGTAAAGGGGAGGATAAGATGTTCCCTTTTTTAAGTGAGAGAAATTGATAATTTTCCAAATACCAAAAACTATTAAACAATGGGACGTCACTCTAAAAAATATCAAGAAATTATTAATATTGAATTGGGGTGGGGTGATATTGACTTATAAAACCAAAAAAATTATTAAATAATCATGTTTTAAACATATTATTCTTTTTACATCTTTATATTAACCACTCGATAAAACAGTTTTAATATTTTCTGGTATAACATATTTTTTCTATTTTTAATATTCATCCTTACCAAAAATTATTTTTATCATCATATAAAATATTAATTATAAAGATTCAAAATATTTAAAAAAATTTATCAAATTAAATATATATAACATTAAAATATTAATTTAAAATTAATCCCATAAATAAGAGGAAAAATGTACTATAACAATCATATTTTCAAGAATAAGATGTTCGCACATTAAGTATATAAATAGTAATAATCATTATATGAATTTGAATTCATATAAATAGTTATATAATCAACAAATTAATTTTAAATCTTTCACTAGTATGGGTGATTTTAATTATTTAATTGTATACACTTTATGAACATAAAAATAGTTTTTAGAATACATAAGCAGAAAAATAATCATCTCCCAAAATCATGAAAATTTGTGACTAAAATGAAAACATTGAATTATAACAAAAATATGGGTAATTTTTAACATTAATAGAAAATATAAAATACATTTGAACTGTTAATGTATTAATTTAGTGAAATTAAATGATAGTATTTGAAGAAACATTAATTTTAACTATTCAATCAAAATTCAATCATTTGAAAAAAAATAAAAAATAATCACCATTTTTTTTATTTTTATATGGTTATTTGAAAAATGTTTCTCTTTTTATGAAATAAAATTTTAAGAAAATCAATTAATCAATAATAACATTTTCAAACCAAAACCAATAAATATCATTTTAATACAAAATGTTTTTTTGGATGAATAAAGTGTCCTTAAAATTTGAGTACTAACATTATGTGAATTAATTAATAAATTTATATCGATTAGTAACATTACATAAATTTATTAAACTAAAGAGTACTATCTATAACATATAATTTAATTCTAATGGTGTAACGTTCACATTTCTACAATTATATATTAATAGTATATCAAGGTTCTGTAAAACTCAGTGTTTTTGTTGTATATAGAAGCGAGCATGTTGTTATTTTTAATTCTTGTGGTGTTATATTCCCCAATTAAAATAAATTGAATCAATAAAATTTTATGATTTTTTTCTTAATCAATTATAAATTACATTACAGTAAAATAATAATAATAAAATGGGATAATAAGACACCCTCTTAAAAACATGGAAGGGTAAGTAGTAAGATCGTCACATAACTAGGGTTCCAAGTAGGAGAATATTAGTGGGATGTGAAAACATGTATTTTAAATGAATTTCAATTTATGGGATATTTTTATAGCATTTTTAGAGATAAGAGACCATAAGTTTTTCTAATACGAATAACTTTTTAATTTATAGATAATTTTCCTAAAGCTGAGGTATCATTTTAAAAAAATAATTAAGAACATTAAGAAATATAAATAAATATAATGTATAATTTTAACCATTACTATTTTTTACAAGAATCTCATTTATTTCTCCAAATAATGTTTGTTAAAGATGAATTAATTATGCTTGATTCTCTAAAATTAAATTCTAATTATAAAGACCTGGATTTTTTCAAATATATTATATTTATAAATATTTGGTATTATTACAAGTCTACGAAAATTGTTGGAATGTGATTCTAAAGTGTAGAGAGCCCAAAATGTACTTTAAAACTTCTTTAAAGGTATGTTCAGTAAATGTGTGACCATCTATTTCAATAATTTTCACTAGTTCATGGATTAAAAATTTGAGGGAACTACTCAATTTAAAGTACCAGGATTCTCTTAGGCAAAGACTATCTTCGACCGGCAAGGTTCAAATGAAAATGTTATTTTTTGGACATTAAAAAATAAATAATAATATAACTCCATGAGTTATTTAATTTCTGCAGGTAACCATTGAGTGACAGTTGAGGGACCACAAAGTCGGTCAATCATTTTGATGAAGGTCATTTAATGATTAGTAACATTTTGTTTAGTATCCACACCATTGACATATTAATGGGTTGATTAATTATTCCTTAATGAACCACATAAAAATGCAGAGATTAATCCATTCTTTTAATTAATCAAACCTTTGGCATGGGATTTGGGAATCCATGGGAGGACTCCTGATGATGTGCTGATGACATCTTACTCCAATGAAAAAGAGAGTTTTGATGACTTCTTTTGAGGAATCGATCTGGAGGTCGATGGACGATGAACGACAACTCACATGGACATTCTTCTTCTTCTTCACGTGAAACCTCTGTGTTCAAGGAAGGGGGTTTAAATTATTTTATTCATTTAACTAATTTTACCCTCTCATTTATTGATTGATACGATTAAGGCAGACCAACCAACTAACGGGTTGATCCGTGAATCTCTCGTTTTTGAAGGAGGATATTTTCAGAACATATTTTGGTTATTTATTAATTATTATTATCAATATAATTTCACCCAAATTTTATAACACTAATTTGGAGGGTGAGGACCAATCCAAACAGGGCCTGGACCCTCTGCCAAAATTGTTCTTGAAGCATTCTTCACGGGAAATGGTTAACTTTTTGGCAATGTAGAACCGAGAGCCATGCATTGAAGGTGGCATCCCACGAGGCCCGTAGGCACTGACAGAAAGATAATTGGACCCCTAGGGCTTCATCGGTGCCCCACGGAAGCTCTGTTGGCATGAAACCACCGACATGGAGGCACCAGATAGCAGAAGTGCTCGCAGGCGCCATGACGGACAGGGTCGGCCAACTGATGTTGGCCTCATTGAAGGCAGGCAGCGCACCACTACATTGCGCCATGAAGAAGATACCGCAACTCCAGACGTGGTGGAGGAAAACTCGGACTCTGGGTCCCACCATAGACCCTTCCATAGTACTGGTCAGCTGATGGGGCAGTGGCAGCCTGGAGCCACCAGGTAAAACCTCAACGGACATTGTTCGTTCGGTGGGGAGATAGATCCGCACCCAGCCCGCATAATGGGCTTGGTTCAAGCCAGGCACTTCCAGTTCAAGATATGTTGATTCTGGCCTGGCCGAGTCGGACCTGGGTCGACCCATACTAGGTGGGTTTGTCCCATACCTGGTTGGGTCTGGTCAGTGTGACCGAGTCAGACCAAACCTGGTCCATTCTCAATCCATTTTCACATAAAGGGTCATATCTTCTAAACCGGACATCCATTTGATGAACTGTTTATGGATCACGTACCCTTAGGATGAGGTGATCATTTTTAGATACACCACGTGTGTTTTGGAGAAATTTGGAGTACAACTAAGTAGGACCGGACTTGAATACTATTGGTCCCTCGATAGTAAAATGCTTTGACTAATCGAATGGGCGTCTATTTGAAATTTTTTCTATTGAATTGGAACCATTCTAACGTGGTGGTTCTTCTTTTTACCTCTTAATTGGAGTTTGTGGCCGTTGAGGTACGACTTAGGGTTTGAGAAGTAGATCCTCCTAGAATCAAATGTGCAATGTGTGGGAATATGGAGCCTGGTGGTGACATGATCACGATCCTATATGGATTAAAACCTAATGAACCACTGAGTGTGTTAGCACCATTTGATCCTCTAGGGTTCGTCAATGATCAATCCTCTCAGTGGGTCAGCACCCAGTGATCCTCTGAGTGGGTCAGAACCTCACGATACTCCGTGGGTCAGCACCTAGCGATCCCATGTGGGTCAGCACCTAGAGATCCTCTATGTGTCAGCACCTGGCGGTCCTATGGGGGTCAGAAAATTTCTACATTGTGTGGTATAACATCAAAATCCTCTCAACAAAATAATATGATCAAACTTTAAGACTAATAATCTCTACTCATGTTCTTTATGATGTATACATAGTTTGAGATGATTCCTTTACTTGTGATTTGTGATTGAGATCATGCTCTGTGAGCAGCATAGATGAGATGTACCTACCAATTAGGTAGGATATTTGGAAAATGGCCTCAGGAGATATTTTCCCTTTTTTGTACATTCTTTCCATTTGGGATTGTATACTAGCCCATTTAAATTCAGTACATACTTTTACTTTCAACAGTTATACTATGTGGTCTACTTTCTTTGTATACCTAGTCTATGTGTGTACCGAATTAGAGGTAATTCCTTCCAATTTTTTGGATATTACGTCTTGGTTCTAGTCACCACCCCATGGCCTTGGGAAGGTGGGCTTGGGGTAGTCACGATAGATTCCCTAGGGAATGTGTCATGGAAAAGTTGCATCAGATGAGTCGATTCTACCGAAGAACATAGTCTCTAATAATTTCGTTGGGGGATATTTTTTTTTATGTTTTATTAGTATTGTTTTTACTTCATGGAGACTATTTTTGGTGCGACGTATGAAGTATATATAAACTATGACCATGAATTCTTATTTCTGACTCTGTACACGAAAGAAATAATTTCGTGTGTTTTTGAAATGTTTATCTTTTGATCTATTTTGAGTCAGCTCTCCATGTATAAGTTATTGTCCATGGCGCACCTGTTTCTTTGTAGAATGTCGCTACGTAGACAAAAAACCATGATTCCTTTTAGAGATCATGATTACGGTGCACCGAGCGATGAGGCATTGGTGCATGTCCCTCTAACAACGATATAAACTTCATGTGGTGTACCAGTAGACCCACTACCTGTAAGGAAAAATATGCAACCGGACCCACCAATACACCACGCATGCTGACTGAGTGCATTTACCATGTTCCAAAGAGATTGGACTCAGAGTTTTCATGGAGAGATCGATCCCCATGTCACTGAGGACTGTCTGGAGGCCGTGGCACATGTATTCCACTTGGTTGAGACACTGGCAGAGTAGATGGTGATCCTAACTGCTATCCTTCTCTTGGGAACAGTAGGGAGATAGTGAAGCATGACTCTCTAGACACCTGATGTGGTCATACTCTCATGGTTGGATATAGAGAACATATTCAGGGTGGAGTTTTTAATAGTGAATTTTGGATCTGTGTGTATTCAGGATCTACTTCAGTTACAATAGGGTATCCTGGTAGTGGCCCAGTACTTAGTAAGATTAACTGACCCTAATCACTACTCATTAAACATGGTATGAGACCCTTTATTCTGGTCATGAACCTATAAGAAGGGTCTCCGAAAAGATATTAGCGCATATATGATAATTCTCCATATCTCTAAGTAGGCTAGTGTGCATTAATGAGTGCTATTGGTGGAGATATTACTTACTGAGAAGGCACTGATAGCGAGAGTCCCTGCCAGATGACAAGAAACTGAGTTATCTGCACTAGATAGTAGGAAGATGACGTAGAGGAACAAGAAGGCCAGACCTTCTAGAGGACGACCCCAGGGAATAGGGTCGGAGGTATGGAGCTTGTGAGGCAAAGGAGGTCATATGAGGACTAGAGTCTGTTTCTATTGCTTTGGATATGGGAACATGGCAATCGACTATCCGACTCCCCATGTGGACGATCAACAAACAGTCGAGGGAAAAGTAATTAAAAGGTAGAGGAACAAGCAAGGAGGTCCCTATAGAGTCAGACACAGAAGAGTTGAAGGTCATGAAGTAGGTAGTGGGCGATGAATTGAGGCTCTACTGCCACCACCCCATGGTGGTCCACCCTGACCGATAGGAGTAGGTGAAAATAGACGATCTTAACTACAGGTAGCTAAGGTATATAACCACGACACTCCAGAGATTATTCGAGGTATGATCTATGTCTACTCCACCCGAGATAAAGTTTTTATAGACACAGGTTCTAGTACATATTTCATTTCCATGACACTCGTTCAGAGTTCAGAGATTCTGATGGAGTTATTCTCTTGATCCTAATGTTTAGAAACTTCTATGGTAGAAGATTCAATGATTAAAAAATACTACATATAGTGTGAGATTACTCAAGGAGGCAAGACCTTTTGCTAAGATATCCTTGTATCATCATCGAGGCCTTAGGAAATCATCTTGGGTAGAGACTGGTTATTCATAAGACATTCTCAGATCGATTTTTAAGGCAAAAAGTGTGTTTGTTTCTACGAGAATGGAACTAGGTTTCATTTCACTAGCGAGAAGGATCATTTTCTACTCATGATGGAGTTTTTTTGAGGAGGGTGCAACCAATCACTCATCAGTTGGCTAGCCTTACCCTTGAAGTAGTTGTTAAGAGGAGTCTGAGAAATCCTATAGTGGTGGACCGGTATGCTGATGTCTTTCCTGGTGATATTTCGATACTACCTCCTCGTAGAGATGTAGACTTTTAGATTGACCTGTATCCTATGATGAAAAAATATCTACCCTGATATATCAGATGTCTCTCTTATAGATTCTAAATTTGAGGGTATAATTGTAGGACTTATAGAGAAATGGGATCATAAGACCCAGTGTCTCTCCAAGGGAAGCCATGATTTTGTTCGCAGAGAAGTCAGATGGTTGTTTGAGGCTTTTCATAGACTATCGGTGCCTGAATCAAGTGATCTTGAAGAACAAGTATCCACTCTCGATGATTAATGATATCTTTGATTAGCTAATGAGATCTCTGTGGTTTTCAAAGATAGACCTCATATTAGGATATCATCATCTTAGGGTATGAGATGAGGATGTACAGAAGACACACTTCAGATGCAGGTATCCCACAATGAGTTCATGGTGATGCCTTTCAGCATGACCAACACCCCAATAGTGTTCATTGTACTCATGAACACGATCTTCCATCCTTACCTCGATCTATTTTTGGTTGTCTTCATTGACGACATATTGGTGTACTCAGCATCTGACGAGGAACACGCAACTCATCTGCAGATTGTTCTGGATACACTTTGATAGAAATATCTTTATGGTAAGCTCTTGAAATTCTATTTCTGGATATGGGAGGTCATATTCTTAGGAAACATTATCTCGGAGTCTGTATTTGCAGTGGATATGATGAAGATAGACGTAGTTCTTGTTTTGGAGCCACCTAGAAGTGTAACCGAGGTACATAGTTACTTGGGTTTGGATGGGTACTACCTGAGATTCGTACATGACTTTTATAGAGTAGTAACACCCATTTCATCTTTTAAAAAAATGGAAAAACTTTCTTATGTACTGATAGATTCCATTAGAGCTTCCAAGAGGTGAGGCAAAGCCTACCTAATGCGCCCATATTGAGGTTACCTAAAGAGGGAATTGGGTATGTAGTCTACAATGATGCATCAGGGACTGGAATGGTATGTGTCCAGATGTAGGAGAATGTGGTTATCGCCTACAGCTCATGGAATCTGAGGAAACATGGTCAGAACTACTCTACCCATTACATGAAGTTAGAAGTAGTGGTATTTTCCATCAATATGTTGTGGCATGACTTTATTTGTTAATGATATACTATCTACTCCAATCACAAGAGTCTAAGGTATATCTTCTCACAGAAAGACTTGAATCTGAGACAACAAGGATGGATGGAGTTTCCTTTGAACTATGACTTTGAGATAGTCTACACTTTTGGGAAGGGGAATGTGGTGGCATACATACTAAGTAGGTGTTCTGGTCTATAGTTTCTAAGTGAGGAGACAAAGTAGCTAGTCGTGTTATAGATATCCTCCGTGGATAGTGATGGAGTAGCTTACCTTAAGTCTATGATAGTGAATCCCCAGCTCCTTTAGCGAGTCAGGGATGCTCAGCTTTGAGACATTGACTGCTAAGCTAGACGTTCTTAGATACCCTCAGGACATGCTCTTGAAGGATTTTCTGTAGGTGGGGAGAACACCATCCATTACAGAGGATGCATCGTGGTACTAGTGATGCTATGAGAGGAGATGTTGAGCGAGTTACACACATCCCCTTTGGCGGTACATCCTGGTGTGGTGAAGTTGTACCTGGACCTCTAGTGTCAGTACTAGTGGCCATGGATGATGAAAGAAGTGGCATAGTTCACAACACGATGCCTCACTTGTCACCAAGTGATGGTTGGGTAGAAATGTTCCAGAAGGATTCGCACAACTGCTTGAGGTGCTAGAGTGGAAGTGGGATGGTTTCTCCATTGACTTTGTGATAGGGCTAAACATACGTCAAGGGGCCATTATTACATCATGGTGATCATTGACCAACTCACCATTTCATACCACTTCCTAACCCTATGAGAGTAGGGATCAGTTGATGGATTGGGAATCCTCTATGTATAAGCGATGTTAAAACTTCACGGGGTACCATCGCTGATCATCTCAGATCGTGATGTTGATTTTACATCCCAGATGTGGAAGGGATTACAGGAGGTGTTCAGCACTCATCTATGCATGAGCAACACCTTTCATCATCAGACATATGTTCAGACAGAGTAGACAATACAGACACTTTTGGACATGCGTCCTTGATTTTGGCTGTAGTTTAGATGACGATCTTCCAATAGTTGAGTTCCCATACAACAACAGTTATCACACTACAATCAGCATGGATCCATTTGAATCCTTGTATGAGTGACCATGAAGATCACCTCTATGTTGGATACACCTAGAGTAGTCATCACTTATGGATCCATAGCTGGTATGGGCTACCATAGAGAAGGTGTAGGTCATCCAAGAGCCGATGAAAACTACACAAAGTAGGCTAAAGTCTTATGTAAATTGAATACGGATAACCATTGTGTTCAAGGAGGGAGACGGAATATTCCTTTGGGTCACACCTCGATGAGGATGGTAGAGATTTGGTCAGGGTGGCATGCTATCTCTAAGGTTCATCGAACCTTTCCAGATCCATAGTTGAGTAGGTGAGGCGGTATACCACCTAGCTCTTCCCCAATAGATACACCGGGTGCATAATATTTTCAATTTGTCACAGCTAAGGATATATGTGTATGATTCACCACATGTTACCGACTAGGGTGAGCATGACATTGATGATGGGTTGATGTTCACTTAGATCCCAGTGGTGATATAAGATCGATATAAAAAAGTCATTTGTGGGTAGTCAACTCCTCTAGTACGAGTTCAGTGGGAGCATGGTAACCTCAAGGAGAGAACATTGGAGCAGGATACATAGATACTTTCTTAGTACACCAATTTGTTTCCCAAGTTTTCTTATGGCGTTCAGGGACATAAAACCCTATAGTGGGGAGGATGTGATGACCCCAAATTTTCCATATAATGTTTTTTAATTATATGACATTATTAAAATTCTATGATAATATAAGGAACATGATTATGTGGCTTAGATATCATAGAACAAAATGATGAACTTTTTTAATGGTACATTAAGTAAATGTGGGAGTGAAAACATCTATCATTTGAACCAATGCTCATATTAAAAATACAAGGGCACTGTTGAATTCACAGCACTAGGATTTCCTTGGGAGATGATTAACTTCTATTGTCAAGGGTCGGATGAAAAAGAAAACTTTTGGACATTACAAAAAATATTAAAATAACTCCATGATTTATTTTTTTATAACCATTTATAAATTGTTTCTGGAACCCAGAGATGGTTGGTCATTTTAATGAGGGTCATTTAATGACTGGTTACACTTAGTTGAGTAATCACATTGCCAAGCGATTAATGGGTTCATTAGTTACTCATTAATAAACCACATAATTGTGCACAGAGTTATCCTTTATTTTATATAATCAAATCATTGGCATGGGTTTTAGTAACCCATGAGAGGACTCCTAATGAAGTGCAGGTGATGTATTCCTCCAACTAAGAATGGGGTTTTGATGATTCCCATTAACGAATCGATTCGGAGGTCAACAGGCAATGAAAAACAACACACGTGGACCATCTTATTCTTCCTCAAAGGAATTCATCATGTTCAAGGTATGGGGTATAATGTTTTTCATTTAAATGATATTCCCTCTCTGTTCTTGATTGATAAAATGAACACGGATCATCAAACAAACATGTTGATCCTCTAATATTTCATTTTTGATAGAGGTTGTTGTGGGAATTCATAAGGGGGTTTTATTATTTTTTATGATTATTATTTTTTCTCCCACATGTTATAACGCTAACGTGGATGGTGTGGGGAAATCCAGAAAAACCCAGACCCTTCTCATAACTTTATCTTGATGTTTTATTCATGTGTGAATGGTCAAATTGTTGGTATCCTAGAACTGAGAGCCACACAGTGAAGGTGGAGTCCTGAGAGCCTTGTAGGTGCAGACCGAAAGAGAATCGGACCACCAGAGCTTCACTGGAAGCCCGTGGAAGCTCCGCTAGTGCGACACCCTTGGTGTGGCGATTCTAGTAACTGGTGGTTGCGTCTGGTTGTCACCAACCTTGAGGAGGCGGCGAAGCGCACATGTGTTATGGAAGATAGTGGTGTCCAGTTGATGTAGGCTGAGTTAATGGAAGGTGGTGCACCACGGACGAGAAACCGCGGCTTCAGCCATGTTGAAGGTGGACCCGACCCACGTGTCCCACCCTGGACCAGTCCATGGGACCAATCTCCTGATGGGGTGGAGCCATCCTAGAGATGCCGATTAATGAAAGAACTGGTATTTTCCATTCGGTGGGGATCTAGGTACGAGCCTAGCCGCTGAACTGAACCGAGTGCACCGACTTCAGGCAGGTCCGGTTCAGACCCAGGTCAACCTAGACTGATCGGGTCGGGTCAGTCAGACCAGGTCAGAACAATCCTGGACCCTTGTCAATCTAGTTTTGATTAAAGGGCCATATCTTCTATATCAGATTTCCATTTGAAGAACTATATGTAGGGCTGGGACCCTTAGGATGAGGCAGTCCTTTTGAGATTATCCACATGGGGTTTGGAGAAAGTTGGAGTATGGATGGGATGGATTAGACTTGAATCCAACCTGGCGCTCAACACTAAAATGCCTATAACTAATAGATCGAGCATCCGATTGACATGTCTTCTATTGAATTGGAACCCTTTTAACATGGTAGTTATTCACATTACATCATCATGGGTCTTCATGGATATTGAGGTACGACTGATGGATTGAGGAGTGGATCCTCTTGGAATCAGGTGTGCTAAGTGTGGCAATCCAATGGCTGGCTGTGACGTGATAACAGTCCTCTGTGGGTCAGCAACTAGAAATCCTCTATGTGGGTAAACACCTAGTGATCCTCTATGGGTCATCACATGGTAATCCACTGAGTGGGTCAGCACCAAAAGGTCTTCTGAGTGATTCAGCACCCAGGGACCCTCTAAGTGGGTCAGCACATAGAGATTATCCATGGGTCAGCACTAAGAGATTCTCTATGGTCATCACCTAGCGATAATATGTGGGTAAGAACCTAGAGAACCTCTGTGGGTTAGCACCTTGTGACCTTTTACAGTTGAGTAGTGAATGCATTTCTAAAGAATAAGATGATTGAGATTAAAGAATAATCATCATTATTCAGGTTTATTATGTTGTATACCTATTTTGAGCTATGTGTTTTACTCATTCATGGTTATTGAGATCATGCTTTGTGATTTTTCCTTTGTGGAATTATGGGATACCATAGGTTTTCAAAAGGTCCCTACTGAGTATTGTTACACTCAACCTTTCTAGGGATTTCCCCACACATTTTTTTTGTCTCATGATGATGACATACATCATTAACTGAGACATACGACCTTGGAGAAAATGGTGTATGAAAGTGACTGGTTGGCATGGTGAGTTTTAGAGACAAACTGTACCGACCCTTCTGGTTGATTCTTGGCGGATGACATTAGGAATTGTTTTCCTTTTTGTTGTACATTATTTCTAGTTGGGCTTATATACAAGCCACTTTGCTTTTATTAATTCCTTTTACATTTAGTAGTTATACTATGTGGTCGAATTTCATTATATACATAGATTGTGTGTGTACAGGTTTATAGGAAATGCCTTCCCATTTTAAAGATATTCTATTCCGGTGCTAGTCACCAGACTTTGGCCTTTGGAAGGCAGTTTTGGGGTGGTCACGAGACGGGCCCCGAGGGATGGGTTATGACAATAATGGATCACATGATTCACTAAAATTAAATGAACTTATCCTTATTATATTTATCCATTATACAAAATTAAAATTTTTTATCAAAAGGATTGATAATGTACAAAATTAGAACACCTACATATTAATCTCAAAATCTAAAGGTCAATTTATATAATTCCATTTCTAAATGACCATAGAACTAGAATAAACTCTAAATCAAATGATTTAGTAATTATATTACTAAATAATATTCCATGTAAAATAAAATTTAAATCTTACATTTTTTACCTCATCCCAATAAAAGGTTTTCCAAAATATAATTAAGCACTTCAAAATCCTAATAATTCAAAAAAGTTGATCTAAAAATATTATCACAGAATATTATCTAATATTGATCTATCATATCATTTATGTAAATAAATTTTCATACTTACCACAAAATTATATAGGCCACTGGTAGGTACTAAACCATTTTCACCCTTTGGTTGTGGGATCAAGCTATGTTTCCTTTTCAAATGTGATGATTGGTCTCTCTTCTTGTTTCTTGTCATATTTTTCTAAAATAATGGGAAAATGGATAATCATATACATAATTATCAAGGATCCAATAACATTCCCATGATTATGATGAACACCGTTAGAAATAACAGTAAATCAAATTACTATTTGAAATAGATAGGGTTTTTTTATAGAGATATTTTATTTTATTAAAATCATATAATTTTAATTTACTATAAATTTCCCAACATCATGAAAATTTAAAATATTTACTTTTTGAAATTTTTTTCTATTTAATAAAATAACAACATACCACTAAATCACTTTTATATTTCATTAGTACCATTCAAAATAATCATTAAAATTCTTAGTTAAATAATTTTGTTGGAATATCCTTATACGTTTCAGGATGACATTAACACAAACACTTGAAAAACATGATAATCATATTCCAAATCCTGAAAAAACAAATGATTGAACTTTAATTATATTCATCATGTAGTCTCATAAGAATAAAAACATTAATTAGGGAATTGTCTTGGATAATGACTTGGTTCACTATATATACAACATTGAACTATTAATGGTGCCTTTAATTTAATATTATTTTCCCACATCTTTTAAAAGAGACCCTTTAATTTTATTAATCTACCAGTTGCTTTGTGCCTTTTATTAAAAGGCATAAAGCATCTTCTTGTTAATTTAACTAATTTTAAATGGTTCTTATTCCCATATTTTTTATATGTAAATAATTGATACTTCTATTATTTATCATATTTAACACTTGAAAAAATATTAGAATTCATCCTTCTATTCCATGACGTGTTTTTAAATTCAACTATATTCATGTTGTTAATCATAAATTATGATACCTGATTTGGCCTAATAAAAATATGTATAACCATAATTACAATTATTTTACCTATAAAATTTGAAAAAAAAACAATATGTTTCCCCTTACATTTGTAATTGACATTCATTATAATATTCCCCACCCTTAAAAAGAATAAAAAACACGACGTTAAAAAATTTACTAATAAAATTTTTTGTGAAAAGCTAGAAAAATGGGTTTAATAAAATATTAATGATTAGTATGTCCTTATTTATCAGTCTCTAGGTTTCAATCTAAGATAACAGTAATAATGTTTCAAATTAATCTTTTTAAAATATTTTTTCAATTACATCTTATTGGTTCGTAAGGTGTTTTTTAATTTTCATAACAATTCCTCTATGAGTGTCAAACTATGCGTATAGTATGTATCAATTTCATGTACAATCTCATGATTGATTCTTACTCATCATGAAATTTTTATATTTTTTACCCATATGTAAAACTATTCTAAATCCACATCCATGTGTATTGTATAGATAGGGATTTAATTTATCATAAACCATGATTTTTATCATTCACAAATGTTCTATGATATTTACCTATTAATTTAATTTTCCATAGTTTTATCCTAAGGGTTCCTAGTAATATTTTTTCACACTAGTTTCCAATAGAAACCTTAACCATTATATTTATTACAACTATTCAGACCCAATCCTTTTAAATGTATTATTATATGATATTTCACATAAACATCATATGATTACAACTCCAAGATTATGGAGAATAGTTTCATTGGAAGACAACATTCATATTATATCAAAGTTATTATAAAATAAATATTTTTATTCTATTTCATAAAATGAGATCCAATCTAGTTTTGAGATCCTAAACTGCAAAGGAAAACCTCTAAAATATATAGACAAAAGTGGTGATCTAAAAATATAGGTAATGAAATATAAATTATTAGAATGAGAAAAATCCCTTAAAAAAATAAAATATGAAATCATAAAATTTATGGCCCCAGAGTAGTCACATGAGATCAATACATAAATAAAATTACATCATAATATCATGGAATAATATGAAATGTGACATAAATATATATCATAACATAAAAAGGATTCATGGATAAATAACTACAAAAAATAACATGATGGAAAACATCCGATAATGGATTGTTTCTACACCATAATCCCATAAATGATTTCTCAAGAGGCTAAAAAATTACCCTATACATTGGAGAGATATCAAGGTGTACCCATAATAAAGTGTTAATGATTATTCATAAAAAAGCAATAAATCAATCATATAGTACATTCAAAAGAATTACCCATCGAAAGAATTGGGCTTCATAATCCCATATCATATCACATATATTGAAATTTTATAATCATATAATTTGAGTGATGGAAATAAAAAATTTGTTAACATGTCATTGTAAGAGAGAATAAGTTTTCTATATATGTTAGAGACATATATACATAATTTTAAATCATTTGGAAACACCAAAAGTTTTCATTGTTGATGAAAATGTATTTAAAATATGAAATGTAATATTTATTTAAACAAACATTTTTAACATTGAAATCACTTCTTTAAAATATTAAAATTTAAAAAAATAACCTAATTTATTTTATTTTAAAAAAATGGAAAATTTTAATGTAAAATGTAGTTATTTGAGTGATTATGATAGTGTATAATTCTATACATTAGAAATATGTCAAAGGAACCATTACTTTCACAATATTGTAAAATGGTTTAACTCACACCTAATCGTGAAAATTAAAATAAGATTCAACTAAAACTATGTTATAAAAATTCAAAAATGGATAAAATTTTCATTAATATTTTTTTTTTGGAAAATTTAAAATAATTTTTGAAAATTTTTTATAGAAAATATGAATATAGAAGAAATATTAATTTCTATTGAATAGTGAAATGAATTCACCCTCTCCTAAAAAACATATCAATAATTTTAATTAAAAAATAGAGGTAAATGGTACCATTAATTGATAATTTATTAAATAAATAGTGGATAAAAAATGAAAGGGTTTTACTATATAATGATCAAATAATTTTATGTAATCATAATTGAAGCATAACTTATCGTGATTAAATTGAGATTGAAACATAAAACCTTACCACTTAAGAAATATTTTAATCATAAATATCAAGAAAATTCTCTTGAATTGTGACATAAAATTTCATGAATCACGTATCTTCAATAATATAATATTTAAAGGGAAAATATATAAACCATTTAAATGAAATATGGTGAATAAAGGAATATGTATCTCAAAGAATGATGTCCTGAGATGAAACCTTAACTTCGTGTCCATACGTTGTCATGCATATATTTTATCTCAAAAATAAAATTACCTCAATTATATATATTCATTAAAAATTATATATGTTTAATATAGTATAATTAATTCATTAAATTCATTTATTTTCATGATGAAATTAATTACCTATTCAGGTTTGTCTACACCATGTGTTTGGAGGACTCTTAGATCATAATTTCATAAAGTAAAAAGAGTATTACCCATTATTAAAGAAGTAATTATACGATCATATAAACAATAATAAGAATAAAATGGAGATTATTTTAGAGATATGTATAATTATTAAAATAACTATGACTTATGGTAAGGAAAATTAAATATGTTACAATGATGGATATTATATGTCATATGTATAATTATGTACCATTTATTTCATTAAAATATTATTAATTAAATAATGTTATTTTAATTTTAAAAATATATAACGAAAATAATATCATAAATATAAACTAATTTTTTAAAATACACTTTCATATATCATCAATATGACTTAGTGAAAAAAGAATCGCATCGCTTTGCAAGGAAGTAAATATAAAAACACATGAATGAAGTTGAAATTTTTCAATTGATGGAATAGAAAGAAGGTATATGACATATTAATATCATGGAATGATTATTATGAAATGAATATAATATATAATTACTAAATCCATCATCATGAATAATGTTGATATTTGTTAATTGAAAATGAATTACATTAGTTCGTGAGGTGGTAGCCCGCTATACACATTGAATGATTGATTCCTTTCAAATTTTATGGTATATGAGAGGGATTTAATTTTTTTTAAGTTATATAATAACATAATAGTATATTGGAAAAAAATTAGTTATATCATCATAATTGAGTAGGATTTGCATTATGTGGAAGAATAAAAAATTAATATGCTCAGTTAAGCATAGAACATCTTCTTCATACAACCCTTTTGGATTATAGATATAACATTCTATGATTGGGATTATGTTCAAATCCCATAATATAGAATGTGGTTAGGAACGTAATAAATATTTTTGGGAGTTTATTAGATGAAACACAGTGTATTTTAAGTGTGGAAATGGGAGAAGTGGAGGATCCCTTTAGTAAGTGAGATGGAGTGGCATTTCTGCAAATTCAAAAGCTATTCCACAATCAGGAGACACTACCAAGACAATTGCCTCAAAAATTAATAATAATGGATTTAATGGGTGATATTTCTTATAAAATCTCAACAATAAAAATGGAAACAATTTTTATACATGTTATTCCCATTAACTCTTTTGTTTAATCACCTGATAAAACTATTTTACTAATAACTGTTTTAAAAGTGTTTTATTATTTTTGCTCATTATGATCAATATATTAGATGAAAATATAATATAATATTAAATATATTTAATAAAAAATTGGGAATCAGTTTTATAAATTTTTAATATTTTTTTAATTATACAATTTTCCCACAACACTAGTGCTATTTTTTTAATAAATTTACATTCCACAAAAAGGTGGATATTACTATAAATTTATGAATTTTAATCATCATTATATGAATTGTAATTAATAAAAATGATATTTAATGTATGTATTTTTTTTAAATATATCCTTACATGGGCTTATTTTTAATAATAAAAACGGATGGAATTTATGCACTTAATTTTTTTTACAAAACAACATGTTTATGCATAAAAAGAATCCTTTACCAAAAACATGAAAGCCGATAATTCATATAAAATTAATATTATTATGATCAATGAAATGGTATATATTTAACTTAATGACCAAATCAGAAATTTATGTTTTTTAAACTACTTTATTTATTGAAAATAAATTTCAGTAATTGTAAAATCCGTAATATTCATTATTCACTATAAAATCATGAATTTCAGTTTAAAAAAAATTTCAACCTAGGTTTAAATAGATAAAAATAATCCAATGAATAAATATTTACGAATATAAAATTTATAAATTAACCATAAATTAAAACTAATATTTTCTCACAAAATCCAAAAAAATATATTTTTGATTGGAATAATTTTTTTGATGAATGAAATTAATTTATAAAAATGTGAGGGATAATTTTCTGATAATTTTTCAATATATTTATATTGATTAGTACCATTATAATTTTTTCATAAATTAGTTTGTACTTATCATACTAGAAAATATAACGAGTAGGTTATAATAATCGGTTAAAAAATAATATTTTACTAGTATATCATGGTTCATTTAAACTCATTGTTTCGTATCATATAAGTTATCGATCAAAGTGATATTTTTTAAATCTAGAGGTGTTACAATAAGGCATATAATTCCATATATATAATGATAAAATGTATCACCTATAGAATATACTTCTAAAATACCATTAAATTTATATTTTTTTAGATGATTTATTTAATTCTTTAATGCAAAATAAAATCTACTGATTAAAAAATTATTCATTATAGTTCCATTTATCAAATTAATAATAAAATATTATAATGAATTATTACACATTAAATGTATTAATAACTTATTAAAATAATTTCTGTCAGTATAATCCCCAAATAATTATTATTCTATCAACTATGTGTGAACATTTTGAATGAATAATCACAAAATAAAAAAAAATATAAAGGAAAAATGTAATATATAAAAAACGATATAAAATTGAAATACATAACTTGGGGATGGACTTGAAAAATGTATACATCATATACTTATTGTAAATGAATTTCATAAAATAAAAATCATTATCTATTATAAATCTTCTCTTATGTAAAGAAATTACTTTTTTTTATTTTCAATTTTATACGTTAATATGTAATTTCGTTATTCTTCATAATGACTCGAACAGTGGTTCATTTTCCTCGTTATTATAGTAAAATTAAATTAGGATCAATACACTGACCATAAAATAGTGTTTTTATTCAATGGTGTGTGAATATTTTCATTTTATGGGATTCAATTTTACCCTTCCACATTTATTGTACTCGAACAATAAACTCAAATATGTATATTATTATATTTAACATCATGTTAGTAAATGTGAACTAGTTGTTTTTTAAATTAACAATACAAAATTTGCTCAAAAATTTATATCATTCATGAAAATGATTGAAATTTTAGGAAACTCAATCTAATATATGGGAATTTATAACTACATTACAGTTCATTATGGTTATTTCAGTTTTTCGAATTCCGGTTAAATTTTCATTTGAAATCATAATTATATATTTTTATAATTTAAAGTAGCTAATTAATCTATATTAATTATCACATTATATTTTAAAATATATATTAATATTACATTTTAGCTGTAATATTTTATATTTATTTTCACTTAGTATATTTTAATTTATTATATATAGAAATCATTCATTCATTTATTAAAAATTTATTATTTAAAAAAAAAATACAGATAAATTGCCTTATTATATTTATCCCTATTATTAGAGTGCTATATTTTTTTATATTTTTTTATATGACATGAGATATTTTTTAATTCCATTATAATAATTCGTTTTTTTCATTATTTGTGGATCATATTCAATTTTTATGGATATCTCTCAATCATTATAGTGATATTTTGTTATAAAATAACACTTTTATGATTTTTTTAAATTATTTTAATTTTTATATTATATATATTTTATATAAAAACTAATGACACTGAACTAGTAGAGAGGAAATCTGATTACCATAATCATAAATAAAATATTATTATAATTATTATTTTATTCAATACCGTGTTATATTTTCTACTTATATGATATAGATTATGAAATGCACATTATTTCATATCAATTAATCACACGAACACGTGATTCATAGTCTAGAGTAATTATAAATCAAATTTTCATGTTTTTTTCTTTTTACGACCCCTTGTAGAACCATTGTTACAAAATAAGAGTATGTAACAGAGAGTGAATTAATTATTATATAGTTTATGATATCTTATTTTATGAAAAAAAAGATTATGTAATTATATATTTTCTAAACCACATCATTCAATAATTTATGTTGTCTATAGTAATTTAATAATTTAATAAATTATCATGTCAATAATGAGATAAACAATACTCTATCACTTCACGGTTTACTCATAATGTCTAACAATAACATTGAACACCTCACACCACTTTATATATACGACACAACCGAACAAGATGATTATAATTTAACATTTATAAAAATAAATTAATAGTAGAAGGAACCACATATTATAATTGAAAACCCCATATTTTTGAATGAATTTCTATTACATAACACTCACTAAGTCATCATGACAATAACCATTACATGGATGGAATGAGAGAATAATTCATTCAATATCACTATTTCTATAAATAGTTTTAGATTTTGTACTCATAAAACATTTTTTTACATCCAAAGTATTAAATTATAAAATAATATACAGATATATATTTTAAAAAACCTTGGAAATATTTGTATAGAATTTAATATATTCAGTATTTATTGTTTGGAAAAAAATTGTTCAAAAGACATTATTCACATTACTTAATAGTCAATGATATTAATTAATTTAGAATAATTATGAGTTACATAATTATAATCATGGATTTAATTATAGAAAATTTTTAACATTGAATAGTCAAAAAATGGATCTACAATTATATCCCTCAAATATATGTACCTACACCTAACTATTAATCATTTATATATAAATAATTCATTCCTAATGAAATTATACCTTCATGAAATAAATCAATTTTGAATACATGAAATAATAAATGGTAATATCAAAGAGGATAACTTATCATTTCTCAAATCATTTCGTCAACGTTAATGAAATTTATGCATATATCATAGGTAATTCAAAAATGACAACTTGAACGTCATATTATAATTATATATGTGAAGGTAAGATCATTCAAAAAATACTCAAAGAGGTATCTAATTATAATATACATCATGATGTAGATAAATCCAATCCTAATTATGAAAACAAAACTATATGAAAAAAAAATCCAGACCACTCATGTATTATATTAATCACAAAGATTCATGTGGTAAGGTTATAAATGTACAAATATTCACATAAATTATATATTATTAACCATATGTTTTCGAGATTACCATAAAAAAAGAAAAATGTGTATAAAAATGAAATTCAATATGATATATTTTTTTTAATTAACATTATCAATCTATAATAGATTTTATTCTTCTATCTAATAACTAATCAATTTATCTTCGAAAAATCCATCAGTCATGTTAATAGTAATATATCATCAAATCCCACATATTTTCATTATTATAATTAATTATGGACAACTCAAATATTTTTCTTGGATGGGTTATTTGTCATCCAAATCCAATTCTATAAATATAATAAAAAAAATTTAATGATAGAGAGTAAATATCCTTATTAATCAAATATTAATATTAGGTTTTTGGTGGTATAATTACATTCAAAAACACACAGAACATACATACATGATTGAAAGGTAGAACATATCCCCCGAAATAGATATCCCACCCTTGAAGCATTATTTAATTAGTACAAGGGCTGTAGGGGACTTGTGAGTGTATAGACCAAAACATTTTCTAAAATTCTAGTGCAGCGTCATGCTAGAAACATTCTTCCTACATCACTAGGCTTGTGTCATCCATGTTTTACTTCCTACCCACAGCGATTTAAATTATTTTTATTATAATACAATGGTCAATTTATGGAATCAATACTTATTTTACAATAGATTTCTTTTCCAATAAAACACTTTATAAAAGAGAGAATATAGATATATATTCATTTATCTAGCAAAAAATCATTATACATTAATCCTATTATAGATCTATTTTATGATTTATTTTTTAGAAGATATATTTGGATTTAATTTTTATAGTTTTTGTTTTATAAAATATTAAAAAAACCCATATGTTCCAAATCATTTCTATGTTGATAATTTCATTCAATACATCTGATATTATAAATAAATGTGTCTTAAATACTTTTGAAAATTATTTTATATAAACATATAAAATAAAATCCATGATCTATAATTATGTTATTTATTACAAATATAACATTCAGTTATCTGTTTAAAAAAGAATTATATTTTATATATTATGATCATATCAACAAAAAATCTCACAATTTTAGAATATATAATTTTTAAATTCACAGTTATTATAATGTAAAAATTTAATAACCATTTTAAAAAAAATTCCATTATAAAAAACTATTTATATTTTAAATTTGATCACTACTGTGTTTAATATCTCCCCTAAAATTACATTATAATATATCTCATGTTAACGAATGTTTTATGATGAGAGAGAACATGAAGAAAATTTAGATGAAAGTAAAAGAATATTTTATTATGGATGTCCCAAAAAATTAAAAATTTATAATATTTTGAAAAAAAGAATGATAATAGGTTTCCTATATTAAATTCACAAGGTAAATTGTTTTTATAATAAATGAAAAATATCTTCTAAAATTTCTCAATTTTTTTTATTAATTGTTAATGTAATAAAAGGTTAAAATTATAAATAATAATGAACTATTTCATAATATGTCTTAGAAAAATTAATATGATGCATTAAATATAAAATTATTTCTCATTACTATAATTTTAAAAAAAATTCTATTAAGAAAATAAAATTATAATTCAACATTTAATTAGTAAAACATTTAACAATTATCATTTTTATAAATCATACTTATTTCCTAATTTTTTTTTCCATGAATCATGTGTATAATAATTAATATTTATCATATACACCATATTATATAAATTATAGAAAAAATATTTATTTCAGAACATTAGTTTTTATTCATACAAAATAACTAATTATTTTTTATAAAAAATAAAAATTATGATAATACCATCACAAAATATTCCAAAAAAAATTATAAATTAAATTTTCAATAATAAATTTTTTCATTTATTTAACTATTAAATTTAGTTATTTTTACTTTATAGTTGACATATATTAGCAAATTGATCTTTTACTGTTATTCCCTCTTATCAATTATAATTATTTATAGAAAAATGAAAAAATATGATGAATAATTGATATCATAAATCCATGAATGATATGTTTTGAGAAATTAAATTTTATAACAACAATATATGACGTCTACTATAAGTGAATATTTTTAATTTTTCTTGATAATATTATATATTTAATTTTTGTTTGAATATTGATTATAATAGAGTCATTACCCAAATATTTGGAAAACAATTATGATATAGAGTCAATGATCTGCCATTAGACTATTCAAAAAATCAATTTTTTTCTTCTTTATAACATTATTAACCATACTTTTAACATGAAAAATATAGATCATTATTCTAAAAAATGTATGTTTGTTACTGAAATAGTATTGATCTGGTTTTTAATTTCTTATTTGGCACACTTCATGATTAGAATAGATTGAATTAATCATTTTTTGTTCAATAATGTGTCTTTTAGATATGGTGTTACCTAATTGAAGATGATACACACAATGTGTATATAATTGTAATATTTTTTACCCATGAAGACTATAATATCTATATATTTAATGAAATATATTCCTTATAATTAATTTAATTTCTTTAACGGATTGTTTGGGACATAATTCCATGTTTTTCCTATATTGCACACAACATCAGTTGCCCTTGATAACTTATATTGCATGCAAGCTAGAGTCTTACCAGACAACAATATAATATTAATATTATTATGATAGTTATAAAATTTACACTTTAATAGTGTAATTTAATTATATTATGTGAATTATGAAATTATATTTTACACATGTTTATTAGATGGATTTGTTGGAAACCAATTAATTATAAATGAAAACAATGACTAATTGAATATAAAAGATTTAATATCCTAGGTAATGATAATATAAATAGTTTTCATATTTAAAAAATTTTATGAATTTGAAAGTAGTTTTATTATAAAAGTTATTTTATTTCCAATAGTTAACATGCCACACAGCAATGAGTTTCATCAAAAAAGTACATTTTATACAAAACTATGTTATACCGAACAATAATATATTATAAAAAATATTTATTAAAATTGTAGATATAGAAATACCATTTTATCTAAAAGAATGAATTTGAAATAAAATATTATATTTATAATTTTTTATAATTTTTTTACTTTTATCCAATAGATTTGATAGGTTTAAAATAAAAATAAATCCAATTTTACACATACCAACTCTATATCTTAAGATTATAGTTTTACCACCATTAAATAGAGAATACATTACAAATATAATTTTTTACCCTTGTGTAGTTATTATATGTTAAAATAAACATTATTTTTTGAATAAAAACAAAACAAATTAGGTTAGGGTGAATTTTGAGTATATTCATATGAATAATAATTTTTCATTTAATAGTGAGAAATAATGAATCTTAATTCAAAACTAATTTTCATAAAATTTATTTCTATTGGTAAAATATTTTTTTAAATATTTTTAATGTTTAATCAGATTAATTTTCTATCAATTAATACAAATTAGTTCATTTGAATCAATTTTACATTGAAGTAGATTATACCCACATAGGAATCCTTTGAATATTTTTACTTTTAAAACCCAATTTTCACCATGTTTGTAGAAATAAATTTAATTTTTTTTACAAATTATTGAATTAAATAGGGATAAATGGACTTTAAATTTGGAATCTGAAAATTTTAATACTTTAAATGATGAAAAATTAGTTTTTGAAAAAAATATTAGTAAAATAAATTAAAATCAATAACAACGATTAATGTAAAATTTAGAATAACATGGGACTAAACATGATCCTTTCGAGAAAAATGAAAAATAAATATATCCAAACCTATTTTATGGCTATTTTTGTTCAAATAATCTTATATTGTCATAGAATATACCATTTGGACAGTTTGGAAAAAACTAATCCTTGAGGAACACACAGTTCATTTCAAAAAATCCATGTGTGTCCTTTCCATCCACTATAGAAAGGCACTCATCCCTACCACTACCAAAAACCTCCCAGGACACATTAGTTAAAAATCGATATACCCAAATTGTTTATTAAAATTACTAACCTTAACCTAGAAGACTCAAATTAGGCATATATCCGCCCAATGAATCCCTTTAGTGCATACCAAAAGGAGTTACCAAAATAAGAGGTAACACCATTCCTCAAGATATTTTATATTATTTTCAATATCTACAACATAAAATGTTTTAATTACATGAATCAATAGAAAATTGAGTATCATAAATAAACATTAATGTTTTCATTTTCAGGGTTATACTAGATCATATACACACATCTATAAAGTGTGTAATGAACCTATCATTTTTGTGTACTTTGAATTAATGCCCCATGAAACGATGATTTTTTATTTATTTTACTACCTTTGTCGGGTGGAATTATGATGGACACACAATTAATATATGATATATATGATATTTAGAATAAATATTTTATTATTTAATTTTTTTAGAATAGATACATTTAATATTCCATTTTATGTAAATATAATAACATTTTTTTGGAAGTATGGACTACGAACTTTTAAAAGAGATGTGACACATTCACACACTACATTAAAAAAAATATGGGTTTAATAAAATATAAGTCACATTTATAACATATATATTATATTAATTGTATAATTATATTTCTAGAAATATATAAAATCAATTTCTTTATCACTTTTCCACACAATGAAAAAGTGACAACGTCATAATGGACGTGTGGACTACCATATCCTTAAAGTGATTTGAATCATTTTACATCACATAATATATATATATATATATAAGTATATTTGACTAAATTATATGGTATATTTCATATAATCATAATTCAAGAAGTATAACTTGTAACTTACCCTATTTTCATAATTATTATAAAAAAATGTGAACATTACCCTTGCGTACCTATCGCCTACTGTCTCTATGATTTTAATGTTGGTTCATATTTCATAACCAATTTCCATGATTTAATTTATAAGTTTTATATATATATATATATATATATATGAAAATTATTCAATTAGTATTACTCTAGAGATGATTATATAGTAAACCAATTGACATAGTTGACCTACCAATGACATTTTGACAGATAAACCAAATATAGTCCAAACACATGACATAAACATACTTGTTTAAGTGGTTTAATAAATAATATTAATTATTGAAATAAATTTAATAATAAATTTTAAAATTCTATTACTAAATTAAATAATTAATTTAAGTTTATTGTTAAGGAAAATAAAGGAACACATGACAAGTCAGACTCATATTAAGGGATTTCGTCTCAACCTCCATTCATTGAGACATGTCTTTATTATATGCATGTTTCATCTTTTATAATGTTCAAATAAAGCCCATTTTAATTTCCATATTCATGATATATGTATTTTAATTTTAAATAATATTTAATTTAATGATATTCTTTAATTTTTATTATGATTAATATTATCAAAGTGGTATGGAACAATTTAAATTATTTATGATTTAGTCATTCCCTTTCAATATTCTTGATATTATTTTACATATTTATTTTTATTGATATAAATGATTTATAATGGGTCGTTTATTTTTATTTTTAATTCCATTTATTTTTTTCAAAAATAAATCTTTTTACGTATTTTACATGGAACTTTTTGACAAATGACAAAATGAATGTTCTATTTTTAACATACATGGTTACAAAGACTTTTCCAAAGTTGTGGAAATATTTTTTTGGATTATTTAGTAATGTTTTTTTTAATAAATATCCCTATTTCATATTTTTGGAAATAAATCATTTAATTTTTTTCCTAAATAAATGTTAATTTTTTTCAAAAATGAGATTTTTGAAAGGAAATTAATTTTTTACTATCTGAAAGTTATTTTCATTTGAGTTTAAAATAGTTTTTAATGGGTTTTATGATTAGACTATTTTACTCATGATATAGTACTTGAGAATTATATGAAATAGGTGAGCCTGATATATCTTATAATATGGTTTGAGCCAAATTATTGCTTACAGGTGAGCCCAATATAGCTTATACGAAGGGTTGATCACCATTATAGCTCCCAAAAAATGTGTGGGCCTGATATAGCTTATACGAAGGGTGATCCCAATTATATATCAATAATTAATTTATTAATGATAATATTATAATTTTCACTATGTTTATTATAACTAAAATGGTTTTGATAGTTTTATATATATATGATTCTCTTTGTAACAAAAATATGTTTAATTTCTTCTAATGGGTTTTAAATACATCCATTGAGAAAATTTGTGTTGTTACTAATTTGAAATTTTTTTATTTAAAATTATAATAGAACATTAAAGATAATGGTAAATATTATTTGTGATTTCTTATGTATATTGAACTAAAAATTTCCTTTATTCTTATATCCCATAATGAGATTTTGTTCCCATAGTATTTTTTTGAAATGTTTTAACTGGGTTTAAGAAAGGGTATGGAGAATTAAGAAGTCAAGATAGATACCATGGAGGATATCAATGAATATAATTCATGTAGTTTTATTAAGTGATTTAAATTCTAATAAATAGATATTGAGTAGAAGTTTCAACATTTTATTTTATAGTTTGGTAATGTATGGGTTACAACCTAATTCTTTAAAACTATAAACCTGAAAATATCTTTATTATTAAGAAAGAAAACTTTTTGATGTAACTCATGAGCGAGTAAATTTTTCGGTTATTTCCTTTTAGTTGGAATCATATGGGAGGTTTTGATATAATTATATTTTTGGATAATATTAGTAGCATTCCCATAGAATATTTTACATTATGGTTATGTTAAAATGATATAGCATTTTAAGATAACTAAGTTTCTTTATCCAGATAAATTTTGTCTATAATTGTTTTACAATGATGAAAAAATGGAATCTATTTAGGGATGGCATTAAGGGGAAGATAACATTCCGAATCAGTATTTAGAGAATTTTGGAATCAAAACTAAAATTTGTGTGTGTTGATGGTTTAGTTGACACAGGCTATAATCTATGGTTGTTTCAATGCAATAAATAAACTAGATACATAATAAAGGAACATGATAACAGTAGATAATTTTATGTTACAAAATAACCCATCATTTAGAGGATCATCTGACCCCCCAATAGTTAATAATGTTCTAGAATTTGAATACAAATATACCTTGGAATGGGATAAATTTAAGAACACTATCATTGAGAAAAATTTTCTTAGGTAGTTCAACTTAGGATGGAAATACACTTATTGGAATCGAGACAAAAGGTATTATATTTATTGGTAAAATATGAAGAAAACATCAATCAACAAGTGAGATACATAAAAAATGTTATCATAAACATTGATATTAAATTTAATTTGTTTTAATTAGGAATGACACAATTTTAATGAAGAGATTTCTCATATTATTAATTTTAATGTTATTAAAAAGTGGTTCCTTGTTCGAAGAATGTTGAAATGGAGTTTTGGAACACATATATTCCATGAGATGAAAAGACTTTGAAATTGTAAAGGGGTCATCAAATGGGGAAGAAACTAACTAAGAATTTTGCATGTATCCTAAAACCTGTTCTAAGTGTTGTAAAATACATTTTTTGGAATATTAGTCAAGATCTAGAATATTTTACAGATGAATTATGTTTGGTAATAAGGTTTGGGATTGCAAGAGATTTCTAAAGAATACAATGATGTGATAATAGATAGCCTGTAAATTGTAATATGGTTTATCATCAATGATTCTATAAATTTGGATAACATATGTCCAGGGAAATATTCGAAGTTTGAAAACCATCATTATAAGATGAAAAAATGTGATATAAAAATTATTTTATAGTTCAACAGTCATTTATGGGATATCAACTGAAGTAATGTAATCTCCTGGGAGTTTTATATTTTTAAGGCAATTAAAAATAATAATGTTCATGGCATGCATCTTTTAATGTTTTAAATAATGGAAATATATTAGGAGATATTTTTACTATTGTATAGATGTATGAGGTATATGTTTAAGAATAATTTAAGGAAGGATACCTATACTCTCCTAGATGTAATTTAAATGGTATTGGGGACTATTCAGGTTATATATATGGAATTATTTCGTTTTAATATTAAATATAACTATTTATAGATTAATGCATTATCACATCACGAGAATATTTAATTATCTTACTCTATGCTATCAATTTTGATTTTATTTAATATCTACTGATAGGAGAAATAACATACTTTTATTTTGAGGATTATTTGGTTTATAAAATGATTATTCTGTTGTTTTATGAATAAAAAAACATGTAGACTCATTTATTGTGTAATGTGATGTGTCTTTGGTTGAAAATAATTATAGGATGAATATATAGTCATATTGTATGTATATTTCTTTATGATATTTATATCGATAGTGAAGGAATCCTCAAACATAGTGAAAAGGATCTTTACAAAATAATTTTCTATCATATTCCAATCATTTCCCTTAATATCAATAAACTTTTCCACAGCTATTTAACATTTGGGTTTTTCATCATTGACTTTTCTTAACCATGTTCTCTATCACTCTATTTTATCACTTTGGAATTAGTTTTTCCTTCAAAACGAATCATTTAATATCTCATAAATGGTCTCTCAATGTGTAATCCTCATTTTTTACAAAATCTGGTTACCTCAGTGTTTCCAATATTCCCTTTTAACAAGGATGTTTTTATATCCCCTTAGATGATGTGGGTTTTAATAGAAGATTTCTAGAAATGATAATCATTTAAAAAAAGACGAATTTAGAAGGATAGATTAGTTTTATAATGGTTTGAATTTAAGAGCAAATTTTTTTAGGAAATATATTCATGAAAATTAATTTATATTATTTAATGGATTTTATTAAACCAAACACCTTTATTTTTTTGTGTTTAACTCAACATCGACTTCCATTTATGCCATATGATACACAAAAGCCTGAGTATCACTAGATAATTATATAATATTTGTATTATTATGATATTTATAACCTAGTTATTAGAATGGAGGAAATGAATGATGTTAACTATATTATTAAATTATATTTTACACATTTTTAATATAGGAATTCATTGGTTGAAAATTAATTATAAATGAAATATTGACTACTACAAAATAAATGATATAATATACCAAGTAATGATAGAGTAATTATTTTTTATATTTATAAATATTTATGAATAATATATTAATTTTTTTTAAAATTTATGTTATCTATAATATCATACATGACAGTAAATAATTAGTTTCTTCAGAATATTATATTACCTAGAATATTTAGTAATATTGAACAATAATATTTTATTATTAATATTATTTAAAATTATTGTCATTATCTAGACATTGTATCATTAGGAAGGAATATGAATTACCATATTATGATTATAAATTTTAATGATAGGTTTTTACAGTCATTCTATATTTTTGGAAGGCTTAAAACAAGAATACATAAAATTATAATCATAAAAAAGATATATATGTCTAAATGGTATTTTTACCGTAATTTAATGGAGATTCCATTTTAAAACTAATTTTAGAAGAAATTATCATTTTTATATTTTAGAGTATAGGTCATTTTTTAATTAAATCACTAAAAATTTGGTTAGGGTGGATTTTTTGAAATTTTTAGTGAGGTTACATTTTTCAACGAATAATGAAAAATAAGAATTTATAATGGAAAACTAAAGTTTTGTATAATTTATTTATTAGAAAAAATTAAAGTTATTAATTGATTTAATGTTTAAATATAATATTTTTTATAAATTAATTCAATTTAAGATAAATTCATAAATTTATCTTTGAAATTGAATATATAAACATAGTAAACTGTTGAAGGCTTTTACTTTAAAAAACCTCTTCGTCCTCCTATCACTAAGATTAAATTTAAATTAATTTCTACCAATTATGTAATTTGAATTTTAAAAAATGAAATATATATTTATAATTATAATAATTTATATTTTATTGTAATTTGATAATATTTTTTGAGAAAAAATGTTAGTAAAAGAAATTAAAATTAATTTAATTGATTATGGTAAAATTAATCTTAATATGGGAATAAATAATAACCATAATGGATTAAATGACCAATATACTTGTCTAAATCTTATATTATGGAAATATTTCTTCCAATACTCATATATGGTTTCATAATGTCCCATTTGGTCACTATGGAAAAAAAATACTTGGGTAACACATAATTATTTACAAAAATACCATGTTTTTCCTTTCCGTCCACTATAAAAGGCACTCACCAATCCCAACTGCACACAACTATAAAAAATCTTTTTATCGACCAACATCTACCGAAATAGATCCTAGAAATCCCATTCTATCATCTTATAATACTCACATTTTGAATAAATCCATCCAATGATGCTATTTGTTGCAAACTAATATGAGTTACCAAAATAATAGGTAACATCCTTCTTTAAGAACATTTATTTTATTTTAATTTTCCACTACATAGATTCATATAATTCCATAAATATAGAATTTAATAAGTATCCTAAATATAATTTATTTTTTTTATTTGATGGTTTCAACTTTTACATAAACACACATCCATCTAATGGGTAATGAACCTATCTTTTTGGTGTACGGTGAACTACCATCACACAAAAAGATGAATGTTTGTTTTTATATTTAAACCTCTCAGGGTGGGAATTGTGTTCAAAAATTTTTATATTTAAGATATATATAATATTTATAATGAATTCATTCTTCAATAAATCCTTTATAACTAATACTATTATATATTTGATTTTTTTAAAATATGATAACATAATTGGTGGAAGTGTGGAATACCGCCTCCTCAAAGGGATGAGATACAATCACACCCTTCAGGAAAGAAATTAAGGATGGTTTTAACTAAATTTGTGTGGCATATATAACTTATATAATATATTAATTACATAATTATATATTTTTGAAATATAACACATCATTTTCATGAACACTTTTCCTCACCCTGAAAAAGTAATAATGTCTTTCCTAGATGTGTGGACTACCACCTCCTCTAAGTGAAGTTATTCCTTTCACATGACCATAATTATATATATAATTATAAATTATTACATAATATGGTATATATGATATAATTATCATTATGGAATTAGAAATTGTTACTTTCCTTTTATCCATATCAGTCATTGAATACTAAGAACAATACTCATGCATACGTACAACCTTCCATATCCATGATTGTAACTTTGGTTAATTTTTAATAACTATATTAAATTATTGGATTAATAATATTAATTAATTTGTAAAAGTAATAATTTTACCAGTATTATTATTCTATATATGTTCATATATTTACCACTTCGACCATAGATGATGTACCATAGTTGTTTTTTCATGTAAATCGAATATGGTCCAAA
This sequence comes from Viscum album, assembly GCA_963277665.1. Taxonomy (NCBI): domain Eukaryota; kingdom Viridiplantae; phylum Streptophyta; class Magnoliopsida; order Santalales; family Viscaceae; genus Viscum; species Viscum album. The sequence goes on from OY728128.1 coordinate 531,409,371, forward strand.
CACCTGACAAATACTTAATTTTTTAATTAATTGTATAAAAAAATTTAATAAGTGAATATACTATAATCATAAAAATAAAACAACATTACAATGAACCTATAAAATTAATATAAGTTTTTTATTCAAGAAGACAAAGGCACAAATGGAATTTTAGACTCTAGGTAAGAGATTTCATTGCAACCACCTTTCATTGAGACATTTAATGATGATACAAACCATTATTATTGTATAGTGTATATATACATACAATTTAACATTCCATATCAATTATATATCTATTCCAATTTCATTCCATATTTTTTTAAATAGTTTTGATTAATTTTTATTTTGATTAAAATGTTCAATGTTGTATGTGACTCTTGGAATGTTTAACGATTTAATATTTACCTTTTTATATTTTTAATATTATTTTAAAATTTTATTTATATAGATATAAATGGGTTATAATGTAAAATGTATTTTTTTAGTTCTATTAATATTTTTTGAAATTATTATTTTTGTATGTAGCTTGTACAGAATTTTTTGACAAATAACTTAGGGAATGTTCTATTCATAATGTACATGGGGACAATGAGGTTTCCACCATTGTGGACATTATTTTATTTTATAATTCCTTGAATGATTTTATTTTACATTAAATGAAAAGTACATTTTCTTTTTTGTGTTTTTTGTTTTTAAAATAGTTTTTCAAAAGAAGTTTCTATTTTTTAATAAAGTGATTTTTTTATTATAAATGGTATTTTAACATCTATAAGTTATTTTCAAAAGAGTTTAAAAAAGTTTTTAAATGATTTTATGATGAGAGTTTTTAGTCATCATATGGTACATGAGTATTTTGTGTTATAGGTGAGCCCTATATTAATTTATAATAAAATTAAAAAGAATATAACAGTATGTATGGTATGAGTTAAACATTACCATTTGTTAAAAAATATCTCTTAGTATCTAGAGGTTCCTAACCTTATGTTAACATCATTGTGAAAAACCTAGTAACATATCAAGGTAGGGGTGTGGAAATATATTATCCCTTCCCATCTAGGTATATATGTATACAATGATAGATCTTATGTTGGTCTAATGGGATAAATGAATTGATATAATATGATATGGTCTGAGATCACCCCATTGAATGTGGTTCACAGGTTAAAAAATTCATAGTGATATAATCCAATCCTATTACAATACACCAAATCAAGATAAACCTACTTATAAAATAATCATAGAAAAAAATACATATTCTACTCCATTTTATGATCACCTAGTTTAATATATAATGAAACTTCATATTTTAAGAAACTTTTAAATGAATTTGTATTTATAAATTTTTTAAGGATGGAACATAGATATTATGGGAATCAACTTTTTACAACTATAGAAAATTATATAAATATACAAGTTATATAAATATTAAATGGAATAATCCCATTTAGAGAAAATTAGAAAACACTCATGGATTGATTTTAAAGTAGTATAAATTAATATAAAACACTAAATACCTCTATAAATTATAAATTTGAAATTAATAATAAATTAATTATTAATACAATAATTTTAATTAATATTTATATTCCATATGTTTATTCCAACTTAGCCTTTATAGAGTTTTATAGGGAGGAAAGTATGCCTAAAAATCCATTCGCAAGAAGATTCATTAAATCCTATGAAGGGATATTATTCCACCACTAACACCAATGTACCACATTAGATTCAAATATATTAAACTATAATTGAAACTAGACTAAAACTAATATGACATATTTATAGATTAAAAACACTTATATTTTTATTCAAGGAATTCATACTTATTTACATAGATAAATAAAAATAATAAGATTAAAGGGTAATTATAATACCACCCGTTCAAAAACGTAGTTTTCATGAAAAATTAAAGTCAATATATTAGAAGGATAAAAATGTGTTACTTGAATATAATTTGAGCTGTGTTGATGATTAATAGAGAGACCAATATGAATAATTTTAGTATAATACTGAGATATCGTTGTTTTCTAGTATTTATTTTAGTTGGGAAAAGTGTAATTTACTTCCAAAATAATAAAAACAATAAGAAGTTCTTCTGGTTACCTAATCTAGGTGGACTATGTAAATATTGATGTTGGAGGTTTCTATTTAGACACATCAATAACAATAGTTACCATGTTATAGTGGATTGGGTATATAGGGCCTATAACACTAGGGTGAACCTTCGACTTTTCTGCATTCCACTCCTGATCCTCCCAAAACCATTCTTATCTGCATTGTCATAAAAAATAAGTTAAAAAGGATAAAATAAAAAGATATCCATTAAATTATTTTTTCTTCTTAATATATCATCCTTTTTTATTCTCATGACCAAGAATCATCAAAAATATTCCTAAAAGATATTTTATAATAGTTTTTATTTACAACAACTTCACACTATTTATATTCATATTTATATTTTGAATCTACCAAATTAATTCATCTACAGTCATCACATTGAATAATATTACACTATGACTCTAAATTGTAAAGAATATGGTATTCTATAAAAATAGTGCATCAAAATCAATATTAACATATTCAAATTAGATTACATGTATGGGATCATGTACATACCTTATGAAAAGAGAAACACAAAAGGTTTTTTATGGAACACTATTTTTTGGGTAAATATAAAAAATTCTAAACACCCATAACTAATTATAAGGATTTAATATGGATATATAAATAATATGGTAAACATTCACATATGTTAACATTCATCTGTGACCCAATATCGATGAATCACAATGAAATATTTGATGAACCACATTTATTGACTAGAACTCCCTTTAATGGTAAATATATGATTTTTTCTTGCTCAATGATTTTTCAACATGCCATTGTATTTTTATTTATCACACGATAATTTCCATGAAAAATTAATGAATGATAATATAGGTTTTTCATATCTCGTCAAACAATGAGTTATATGAAAAGGAACACAATTTTATGTCTCATAAAGAACAACATAGATAGATGACTGATACCTATAATTATAATAGAACTAATCATGGGAATGGTGCCCCATGCTACTATAAAATTGTGTTTCTTTATATTAATTGTTTTATCCAATATTCATGTATTTTTCACAAACAAGTCATCAATATAATGACTTATCCAATGGTCCGAGGGCCTTCATTTTTTTATTGATTTTGACAATACACCTTTCATGGGGTGAGGTGGAACCCTTACAAGGCCCGTAGGCGTAAGTATTTCATGGCTCATAGTCCTTAGAGGAGTTCATTGCCCATAGAATTCAAAAATTACATACAACCAATACAAACTACTTGGAACTGCTCCTCCCCAGCATCTACATCGTGAAATTAGCTCTCCACCTTCGTATGGTTGTTCAGCTAGGCATTCCCATGCATGCATAGGCTTGAAAGTGTTTATGTTAGAAAGTTCACTATGAGGAAACATTATCTCCCTTATATATATATATATTTCAGGTGGTTAGCTAAATAATATTCATTAATAATAAAAACTAATCCATACTAGTCATAGGGTCTACCAATCTAGGAATGGTGTCATTTGATATTCTTGATTTAGAAAAACTTTTTAATAAATAAATTTAAAATTTTCCTCAAATTAATATTGGTATAAGTGGGGATTGAAGAGTATTATTATTCTAGTCAATTTATATATATTACTATTCAAGAAGATGAGTTTCTTAATGAACATATAATTTTTCTTTATTTAATCTATTCAAATGGAATTAGAGGAAAATATATTGGTAAATTTAGATGATCATATGGTGTACATCCCATCTAGATGATCATTACACCTTTTAATGTTCCACTTTATACATATAAGGACTACATTTTTCCATGTATGTACAGAAAAGGAATGAGAATAAAAAAAAGCATCCATCAAGGTTATCTCCAATATTAAGATGATATTTTTAAATGATACTATAAGAATAAAAATCATAGTAGTCCCTAGAAATATCAAATATAGAAAATAAATCAGTGATGTGGTGAAGTTGTATCCATTTAGTATCACACTAAATTTAAATTTTGACCCAACATATGTGAAATTGATCACCATAATAATTTTCATTATGGTTCCTTTTGATTGTGGTCATTTAAGATAAGACAAAATGTAATCATTTCCACACACCAAGTACAAACCAACTATCAAAATTGAGGGAATTTAATTATCTTACAAGTGATATTTCAACTTATTTAATTCCTTTTATGGGAAATTTATTTGATGATATTATAGTCTATAAACACTATTAATATCTCACAAAATGAGTGACTATACAAACACATATTAGTTTGTATAACCATAGCCAACTCAAACTCAATGGTATAATATTTCTTCGCATAAGTTTAGTGTTCCATAGAAGAAAACTTCATATAATAATGATATTGAATAAAACCACCCTTGTCAAACTAAGTATGCTAATTAATACACATTAAATCCCTCACCTTTTTGAGGGAAAATTATATTTGGATATACACTTCTTTATCTCTTTAATATATTCACCAAAATTTTTCAACCAAATAAATTGTACCCACTTCTTATAAAGATGAATAATTAAGGGTAAAATCATAGAAATTTCCCTAATAAACTTCTTGTTAACAAATGAAAAAATAATAAATATATTAATTATAAATAAATTAAATAGATTATTCCATGACATTACCAACTTGAACATATCAAGATCCATAGATATTATTTGTTTTAAAATAAAAATCCAAAGTAAAATTACTTCTCAAATCAAGAATGAGAATATATAAAATATTTTATAAAATGATTTTTCTAGCAATATATCTAGAAAAAAGAATATTTTTTAGAGCAAGTTAATCCTATGATAAAAAATTGCTTATTATTTTTTCTACTAGTGAAATGAAAAATTGGTCCATGAAATGATAAAATTACATAATACTTAAATCCATGGATAGAGTCCATGTTATGGGAAAATTCAACAAAATGTACTCAAAATTTCCATGAAATCATTTTCACAAGTTTAGTAGAATGACTTCGAGTCTGAATTGAAGATGAGGACAACACTTTTTTTTAATTTTTTTCAAATAAAATCTATTAGTTATTTTTATTAATAATTGATCATTATAAAATCATATTTAATCTTAATTACTTTTTATTATATCTTCTGATAGTCAATATAGAGGTGTATACAACCATAAATATTAATTAAAAAAGATTATCCCATGGAGAAGTGTGTGGTTTGATGAATCCCCAATAAAGTAGTATATTTTTCTATATCTTCCTTCCCCTTAATTTATTATAGGATATGATATATGATGAAATTGATATTGGTTTTTTACTGTAAAGTATATTGATAATGAAATACTCATCTCATTCAAAGGTTGTACTGACAAATATTCTCAACACTTGTTGGGGTAAGGATAAACTTGTAATGATAATAATAGATTCCAATTAGCTTCGATGACAAAAAGGAATTGACTATTCATCTGTTTAGTGATCATTATGGTTTTCCTCTGATCACATTCAAACTAATTAGCATCAAAATCCCATCCCCCCTAATGGTTAAATAGAGTAACCCAAATGGAGGATAAATATTCACTTTGTTTATAAAAATTAATAAAATATTTCTATTGATTCATCATGTCCCTTAAAAGAAATCCATATTTATAACAACACAGACCTTGATATTATCATATTATGTAATCAAAACTGCACATCGAAGTTATATAATAATTCTCTATATCATCTAACAAAGAATGAATAATGAAAAATATGAAATGGAAATGTTTCTAAATCAATCAAATGAAATGATTCTATCTGGAAACAAAAATAAAATAAAATAAAGCACCAATATCAAATAAAAGAAACTGAAAGATGACCAAATTATATTAGTACCTATAATATTATATATCTATAATTTCAAATCACAAATATATTTCCAGAGAGTATGATCTCACATCATACCGTCACATTCAATCTTAGGTGGGAATTACTTCTAGGATAGACTCACCAAGTTCATTATATCTCATATTCAAGGATGATCACCCAAAATAAGTCCCATAGGAGGTGTATATCCATAAATTTTAATGGGAGTAGATGAAAATACTTACATTTATAGATTTAAAATTATTTTTTCCCAAATATCACGTGATATTAGATTTTATAAATATCATTAGATATGGTCATGAATACCATTAATAGATAACTAATTATCCAATAGTTGATGTTTGGATTGAAAATTTAATGGAACCCGCACTAACTATATATCACATTGGTCCTTCTATAATTTGAGGAATTTGAAACACCTTATACTCACTATGTTTAAAAATATCACTTGGAATCAGTGCCACATAATCTAATTTTCACCATGGAGGTGGTACATGGTCTTGTAAAACATTATACTGGAATTCCACTAAAATATGATCTCAGATTAAATAACTATCCATATAAAGTTCAAATATACACATAATCCATTTTTAATTATTATTAATAATAAATTATTAAAGTAATTGGATTCATTGAATCAATTATTCAAACTCATCTTGTGTAATTTAAATCTAAAATGGTAGTTCATTCTCAATATCCAACTAGTGAACTTAATTTAAACAATCCCTCATATTATAATTCACTTGAGAAACACCCCTTGAATTATTAATGCTCAAATTATGTTTTTTGGGTGTTTTATTATATTTAGATCCTTTGTATATGGAGATGGTTTCCATATTGGAGGAACCCATTGTGATGAAGATAAAGAAATTCAAATTTATTTATATTGGACATCAACCTAAAGATTTTGAATTACAATAGTGAAATTTGATCTAACCATAATATATATCTCTCTACCTCTCAATTTCAATTTTTATTTATTAAAACACATATATAATTAAAAACATATCATTAGTGAATTAAAATATTATATCACTTTGTGGAAATAATTTTAAATTTGTATGAAACATGATTTAGGAATAACATAGAGAAATAATTTTTCATGTTATGATGATAAATAAAAAAACATTTCTTATTTTTGAATAATCTCAAACATTATATTTACCTCCTCATTAACAATAAATATAAAATATAATTAAATTTATATATTATTAATTATTCAGTTAATAATGTAATTGAATTGATCTCACATATAATATAATCCACTATAGGAAAGATGACTAGATGATATTCATTCCTATAAATTCCTTCCAATTGATGAATTTCATGATTCGTGATAATGACGTTACTAATTATTTTCTATAATATAAAAATGGCCTTATATTACCCCCAATAACATAGTCTAAAAAATTATTATAAATTTTTTGTCATATTTATTTGTAGTTTCCAAAGTCTAAATAGTATGGCCTCTTAATTACTCTCTATTCCTGTATCCAACGGACTATATGTTGGTTTTTGATATAAATTTTTACTTATATTGAAAAATTACCTAAATTGTATAATAATGGATCTTGACAATACCTCAGGCACAATTATAAATTCCTAGAGGTGAATTTAGATAATGTGGGTTCAATAAAATCTTAAAGGGATATGGTTATCCCAAATAGAAATTATAAAAATTATGATATGAAACAATAATTATTACATGAAAACCTGGATTTATGGGCATATAGTACCAAAATAATATGGAATTGATAATGGGTAACTGTTTATTAAATAAAACTAAACAGAAGGATTCATCTACATGAAAATTCATAAATAAATAGTTGAGGACCTAAATATTTAAGAAATAAATATATTGAGAAAGTAAAAAAATAAATAAATATAAAAACAAAGAAAAATGATGCCTAATATTCAAAACTAGCTTACTCTCAATTGAATTTGTTTTAAATATATTTTACCATTTTCTCTACGTTTCCACCTCCTATTTCCTCTAGGATGTGAAAAAAATGTTCACATGATCTGCAAATATTTTTAATATCTACCCTACGATCTAATTCAATCACACTATTAGAATTATATACAATTAAGAATGCACACATCCTAGAGGATCACAGGTAGTACTTTAGTATAACCATTTAATAAGTCATTCCCATTATACCCATAATTCTCAAAAAACAATGTTAAAAAACAATGTTATAGAAAATTTACATTATTTATATCATGAAAAAGGATGGGAAATATTTAAAACCATCCCATTTACGTAGATATATATACAATTTCAAGGAATATTCATATCAAAAGGGTTAATGGAATGGTTACACAAAGTGATGTTTTGTGCCAATGCCTTGGAATATGCATAATGGTTTTATAATTTATGGGCATGATGAACCAATTTCATCACTATACATTAATTAAATATATATCTATATAATTTTTAAATATAACAACCATATTCACATTATAATACACTTATTAGTCAAAATGTCACAAGAAGAAAATAATTTATATTATCATGAATGTGTTATATGATATGATACTTATACAAAAAATAATGAGGGAATATATAACATGTCATAAATTAATTTTAATAAATACTATTAAAATTTAATAATTTTAATTTTTATGCATATACCATGTAATAAAAATAATGTCAAAGAGATTAAAATCACTGAATTGTTTCATAGAAATTTGTATAAATGAATGGAACTCCAACATGTTATTATCATTATGAAATATGAATTTATATGAATTTATTATGAAAAATTTCATTTCAATAAAATAATATTATCCATACACAATTTCCTACCTATCCCATACAACATATTATTGGAATGATTGATATGCATATGCATCAAATTGCAGATGCTTTCACTAAAGCCCATGTTTAATAAAATAAAAAATAACTATTAATTTTCATTAAGTTTTTATTTTATTAAGATAATATTTTTAATGATACAAAAAACTAAAACTAAATTGTGACAGGTCATAATAATCTATATCGTTATAATATATATTTTAAATTGGTTTTTATTAGGGGAATTAACCATATTGTTAAATTTGTTAACCCAAAGGTATAAAATGATATTTGGTAGGGGAAGTATCCAATATGAATCTAATTTATCAAGGGATTAGAATGAAATATTTTTTGATATTTTCTATAGTCCATTACCATTCTTATATCAATTTTTTTATATGAGGGAAATTAGATGCTTTTGATATTCAAGCTCATGAAAATTTTCACAATATACATACTAATTGAGTCTATACACTTTACCACAAGAGGATCATAACATACTATTAGATCAGTCACAATGATATTTAGGGATTATATAACATGAAATTATAATGATATAATATTTTATTTTTTAATTTAATATATTATTTATAAATTTATTTTAATCATTTCACATTTTGTCCTTGATAGAATAGAAGAATGTTTATTTCTATATAAAATAATTTCTCTTATATTAAATATTTAAAAACAATATTTATAAATTTTTTATCACAAATATATAAATATAATTTTAAATTTTTATTTATATATACAGAATTAGCATTGTATAAATTTTAGTGATAGTTCAGAAAACATTCATATTTTGGTGAATACTTCGAAAACTAATTGTGTTAAAAAAATTCTCATATAATGGAAAAGAGTATATTAAAATATTTTTAAATTTTTTTCTATATATAACTCTATTAAAAATTAAAAATAAATCATTTATATGAACTTGATGAAATTTATTAATCCCTTGTGTAACATTTATGTAGCAATAATAATATTGTTTATTAAAAATTGTTTTTATTTTCATACATTAAAAATATATTCATGTAACTTATAGAAATAAAATATATCCAAATGGAATTAATATTTTTGAATAATATAATAATATTATATAATAATTTCAATTAAATTTTGGGGAATAAAATTTCAATTGCTAGAATAAATGCTGATGAACTAAATAATTGAATTTTTTTTAATTTCAATGAATTAATTTTTTTAATTTTTAATTTTTCTTCTAATTTGATAAGTTTAAATAGTATTAAAAATAATTTAATATATTGTTTAAAATTATGTATGAAATTATTGTCACTCATTCAGCTGGTAAATAATATTAATTAATATTAATGACACTCAATAGTGAAAATGACATTTATTTATAAAAGAGTTTTTCTATTTATAAGGAGATTGAATTATAAATATAATTTTATCATTAATATAATTTTAATTAAAATAAATGGGTGTAAAGTTTAGATTCATCGTACTAATTTTTTTTGGAGGGGTTATTTTTTAAATTTATTAAAACTTATGTCACTTGGTTAAAAACTAGTTACTCTGGTAAAAAAAATAAAATGTCAAAATATAAATGAAAATGGCTTATAAAATGTTTAAAAAGTTGTGAAAATACATTTTAGAGTATTTATATATCAAATATTACCCCAAAACAAACTTTTTTATATATTTTAAAGATTTATCCATTAATAGTTCTATGATAACATTGAGATGTAATAGTTATTCACAAAATATTCCCTTTTATTCAATTAAAAAGGGGTATCACTTCCACCATTTCAATGATCAATGATTACATTGATATATAATCGAAACATTTCCAAATACATATTTCTTATAAATGCCTTTAATTTTTTAATAACTACTTTCCCTAATTTTGGCATAATTTCTACAATTATAAGTAGTTCTTCAAGAAGATGTTTAAGTTCGAGACAATAGTAATACATACACTTTTTCTTTTATTCAGAATACCTATTTTCCAAACCCACCCTAGATATAGTAATGTAATGAACACACTATCATTATTATTCATACTTTTTATTTTCTTATAGATTATTTATCTATTTTTCCTTCTCTTAAACACACGAAAAAATAATATCGCTCGTGCATTTGGTTGACGATTGAATCCAGGAATCAATATCATCATTTTTCACCACGAGAGCTCCTTCATGGTTATAAATATTGAATTTTATAAAAATGTAAGATATATAATATAATATTTATTACAATGAGATAATTTATAATTCAACATCAATTACTCTCATTTGTTGAAAAATTAAAATGCTAAATATAAGTTATGGGGATAACATCCTCTATGATGTATGATTTATTTTTTTGTATTGATTTTTATTATTTATCCTAACAACATAAAATATGAAAAATACCATAAAATAAGCTATATAATTTTATTATTATAATTTTATTATGGATTTATTTCATTATAAGAATGTTCTTATACATTAACAACCACCAAATTATTGAATTTCCAATTCTGGGATAGATTAAAAACATAATGAGACATTATTATAATGAACTATAATAAACTAATGGGGGGAATTAACTAATATTATTTTAATTAAATAACAAAAAAATTATTATTCACTATTCTATAAATTTATTATAATTTATATAATTTATTATTAATATATGATCCTCAGCTGATTAAATTACCAAACTATTCTTAAACAGATTCAATTTTAATGAAAAATAACAAAACCTCTAATGAAATTTGATAAAAAATTTAAAATGATTTAATATATATTTATATATATTATATTTCCTATAATGACGATGAAATGAATTAATTTTTCAGAAGATTAAATAACAAAATCCCTATATCGAAACATGTTTGAAAGGATCACGATTACACACACCATATTTTAAAAATCAATAATAACTAAATAATATTCAATTGGAAAATAATAATAAATTTATTATATAAAATTTTATATATACAAATTTATTTCCAAAAATGGGTTAAAATGTTTTTTAATTTTTTATAAATAATATACGTGCACCATAGTGGATGTTAGGAATTCAGGTAAGGGGTTCTTCTCAAACATTTCTTCCACTTCAACTATATTTTTTATTTAAAACCATGATTTATTTGGAAATGTATGTATACATTAATATAATAATTTTTATCAGTATTATATCCTTATTCAGGGTATATAATGTTTAATTTTGAACCATATCATTCAAGGGGTTTATACTTAGATGTTTTCAATAACTTAACAATTTATTCTAACAAAAATTTCTACCCGTTGAGTCACATACATTCATATTGAAATATATTGTTCCTTTTTTTATATTTTGTACAATTTGAATAATTTATTTTTCTTATTTTAACCTTATCTTTTGTTCTTGAAATTATTTAATACATCGTCATTATAAAATGAATCTTACTTAAAATATTTTGTTACAAGTAAGAATTTTGTTGACTCAATTTCTAATATATTTAATCACAGTTTTTCATACATGAATATAATTTATTAGAATTATTTGATACTTGATGTATATTGCAATATATAATATTTTCTCTTTCTAAATGTGGGAATTAATTCACATTATCAATATCCACATCAATGATAATATTTTTTCCAATATTGTATTATAACATTGGTGACAATAAATCTCATTATTTCAAATGAATCTTTCATATCGTGTTCAAATTTTACTTCCAACCAATGTTTTCCACTAACATTGGGAACAAAAATGTAGATTAATTCATTTAATCCTTTTAATATTATTCTCCAATTTTCAAGTAGAAATTTTCTTTTTCTATTTATGATGTAGGGTTTTAATATAACTATTTTCACAATATCAGCATGTTTTATATATCATTGATATGTTTATTATCAATCACTTTATTTTTTCTATATGAACCGCTTATGTATTATTCATGTCACCATTATTACAGATTAATTAAAAAGTATTATTCTAAAATATATTTCAGCCTTTTTCAACAAAAAGTTTTGAATTTTTTTGTAAAGAAACTGCATACATTTTTAATTAATCATTATTAAAAAAATAATATTTTTTATGTCAAAAAAAGTATATTACCCATAAAATTGAAATTCCAATCCCCTGTTGTTCCAAATTAAATTATTTTTCCAATATTTCATTAGTATTTTTTTAAAATCTATTTCATTAAGAAGGTGAATTATAATCCTGATATTCTAAATAATATTTTACTATTATTTTAAAATTATTATTCATCTACCGATTGTTCCTTAATTATGCATCATAAAATGAGAAATTTTAAATCCATATTGGGTAAATTAACCAAAAATTCCATCTTCTTTAATAATCATATTAATTATATAAAATTAATTTTCTATTCAATTTCATTCCTCTTTGAATACCTATTAACGATTCAGTTTATTAAGGGGTGTTCACCTAGAATCTATTCATCTATTCATAGTGAAATTTTTTACTACACCATATTCATATTTTATAAACACAGTAAATATAAGGTTTTATCTTTTTTTATGGTATTATTATAGAGTGAACATTATTTTTATTGGATTATTATTTATAGTTTGTGGTTAAATCTTGTTTTATAATAAAATAATGAATATTCTAATTATATGATTCCATTTAAAATGGATATGAAAACCATATTATGTCCATTAGTTCTATATGATGTTATGAATTATACATTTTTTATTCTAATTAGATCAGTATGATATGAATTATGATTGAGTACAAGAATAAATTATATGTATTTATGTTTATGTATGGGTCCTGTTTGACACTATAATATATTGGATAATAATTTCTATCTTTTTGGATAAATATTAATTAACATAAAATGAGTTTTTACCCTCAAAAGTCTAGATATACATGGATTTCATCACTATATACCAATTGTACAAAGTTTTTATTTTTCAAAATGTGTTCCTATTATTATGTTTGTACCAAATTTTAATGCATATATTTAAGACTATTTTGTTATCCCTTGGATCATGCTTATAGAATAATTTTTATGCATTGTATTGATTCAAAAATTATGTTATATAATTAATTGTAGAGAGATATGAAACCAATTGTTTTTTCATTTAATATTTTTATGAATCCAAATAATGAACACATGCTCATATTATTCTCAATTATGACCTTTGTGTTTTATATTTGTTATGATAACCATTAATAATAATACGAGGTCACCCCATTCTTATTTTTTCATTCCTCAGGCTTCAAAGATAAGGGAAACCTACTAGAAGACTATTTGTGAGTCTTATGTGGTTCTATTATAGAAATAAAATTAGATGTATTATAGAAGGAAAATCTTTTGTAAATGGTCCTCAAAGAGAATAAAGAAATAGATTACCCTAGATTTTTTTTGATTATTTTGATATTTAATAAAAATATGATTATTTTCAATGTTTATCTTGTAACATCTAATGTTATATCAATGTTTATTTTTAAAACTATTTATTTTAAGTAGATGAATCAGGATTACAAGTACGGTGAACCTGTTACACTATTGATTGAGGGTATAATTATTTTTGAGGATTAATTTGGTTATCTTTTATTAGAATAAGTTAAATTTATTGTAAATTCAAGGGTAAAATATATGTTAAAAGTATTTTTATAGGATAAAATCCTAAAACTTTTGTAAATTAATGATTGTGTGGTTATCATAGAAACAACACCCCATTATGTATACTAGAAGTGGATACTGGTTCTAAAAAAATATACTAATGGGTAATAAAACTAAAAAATGTTTCTTGGTTATTAACACGATATCAACAACGTGTGTGAAATTGTGTCCAAATTAAACACGTGTTTTGAAACTACATAAGGATTTGATTTTTTAAATTCATAATCACATTAAAAATAATATTGAGGATTTGGATTAAGTTTATGTCATATAACTTAAGATTAATATTACTCTATATGAATTACATTGAAACTTATAGATTTATAAGTTACATTAAATAATAATTTATATGTACATTAATACACAATGTGTGTATTGGTTTTTTATATCAATAAATTAAATGAATAATGAGATTTTATTATTTTAATGTTGTTTAGGATAATTTCAGATACCTTTTCTAATAATTATGTAAGATTTTATAAGCTAACTCACACAGAAGAAACCTAAATTAAACCAAGAGTGATTTAGGTTTAATTTAATGTTAATATAATTTCTTTAATGAGTATGACATTTCAAATATGTGTTTTTATGGGATAATTTATTATAAATCTCTTTATATATTATGATTTAATCATTCACTTTTATCTATTTAATTTTTATTAATGGATAAATACAAAGGCAATAATTTTGAAATTGTATTCAAGGGTTAATGTAAATATTTTACCAATGATATACCTATTACGATAGGATTTTGAGTATGTAATGGAATGATTATTAAAAACCAGATTTCATGAATAATCATTAAAAATGTGAAAAAGTAGAAAATAAAATAAAAAATAATGTTATAGTCTTATAAATATTATAGCAAGAAACATGACATAGAAAATAATAGGGTAATTTCATAAAGAAAATGTAAGAGGATTTATCAATATAATTAAATGTTATAGAGAATCTAATTTCTGAGGAAAATTAATGAGATAAATAAACATAGTGAATTGAAAATTATATAATGCAGTTTTTTTTACAATATACTTCCATAAATGTGGTGAAATTGAGATTTATCATATTATATTAACAATTCCTTGTTCTACCGAGGATGATATGAACCCGAAATTTTTAAGAAAAGGGAATTCCAAAAAAACCATAATTATGAAATACATGTTAAGAGGATAATTTTTTATGAGAAACATGGATCATCCAATTAGGAAATAAAATTATTTTACTCTTGGTTTTTATCCTACACCTCATATGATAGACTAATTTGTTCTATAGAAATATAATTTTTGATAATTTTTGAGAAATGTATGTCACATTTAAAAATATACTCATATTTGATATTAAACTCCTCTGGAAAAATTAAACCCATTATATTTGGTTATTTGACAAAAATGGTTTGAAAAAAACTCAATGCTATTTATATTACTTGATTGAGTAAAAAGATGATTTTAAAAGGAATCACATGGATAGTGAGTAATAAATATCACAAAAACATAAATCTGGGGTCATATATATCTCATGGACAACATTAATTATTCATTGAGTGATGAATAAATTATATTTATAGGTTGATTTTTATTTATCACGGGTGATAATTTTCAAACTAGAAAATTAACAATGTAATTTCCTTTAGTAAATATTACGTGAATATAATATTCAAATTAAAAAACTAAACCAATAAACATCATGATAGATTACTATAAAATTTTACAATTATAAAATATTTGTTATATATATGCATATAAAATAAAGTTACCAAATTATGAAATCTACGAACAAAAAGGGAAAAATGACATCGGGTAAACGATGCAAGATTTGTAAATAACCATTATTTAATCTTACAAAGTATTTTTAATTTAAAATAAATTTTCAAATTGAATCCAAACATGAATATGAAAAAATACTGTATGATTGAAAAGATTTGTGTGAAAAATTCATGTTTGAGGAAGATTATTGGACATATATACTAGAGGAATCACTATACTCATCTTCTACTAATGAATTTGATATACATAGATCATTCACAATGATATTATGGGAAAATTTTCCTTGAATTATAATGAATTAATCATGAATTTATTAATTTATTAATTTATTTTCCATTATTATTTATATTTTTTTCATTTTGACATTTAGTGAATTTAAAAATGATTATTTTTCTATAAAAATAGTTATTATTTATATTCAATATTTAACATATAGATATATAAATTCTAGATTTTAGACATGATATATTATTTTATTTTTTAATTTATAATGATAGATTTTGTGTATTATGAATTTTCGTGTTTTTTGAAACAAATGGTTTTTTAATAAATAGTTAAAATTCCATTATTGTTAGAGAAATTCACTTTTATGAAAGCTTAATGAAACAAATGGTTTTAAAACATTTATACACAAATTTTTAAATTTATTATATAATATATATTTTTTTACAAATATATAATTTATTTTGTTAAACACATGTGTATGAAATGGAAAACATATGTAATATTTCACTATAAAAATGTTTTTTCATATAAATTAAAATTTTGTTTCATAATATTTAGAAATAAAATCTAAAAAAATGTTATATTGTTTAATATAAATATCATCATGTTGTGTAATAACGTTCAACATAATTTTTTGGATAATATGATTACTACTATGATTAATGTTATTAACCATTATAATGGTAAAATTATTATTTTAAATGATTTATTTTATTAATATTGTCTAATTTTTATCTAATAAAATAAATAAATCAAAAATTAAATATTAATTAAATATTATATTTAAACATATATTTGAACATATTATCTATTTATCAATTTTTAATCAACACGATAAGACATGAAGATTTATAAAAGTGGAGAAATTTATGCCAAACAATTTATTCTATATATAATTTATTTATATAAAATTTAATTTTATATTAAATAAATATTGAATTTGACAGAGTGAATATTAAATATATTTTATTCATTATCATATTTTTTATGAGAATTTATTTTATATTATTTATTGAAAAAAATGAAACCTGAGTAGAATTAGTTCTTAAAAAACTAGTAAAAGTAATAATATTAGGGTAAATCTTCTCCTACATGTTTAAAACATGTATCAAAATACTTTTGGGGGCCTGATTGGCACAATATCACCATAATAAATATTAATTTAAACACTTTAAACCATATAACATTTAATAGTGTAATGATATCATTGTAAATTAATGTGTGTTAACTGAAGTTCCATTTTCATTACATATAATAGGGGTTCAATTACACCTATTAAATGATTCACATTAAAATAAATATATCATTTAAATCATTCTCAGTTATCACCTCCTAGAATTAATTTCAATTTATAAAACCCAATGGCCCCTATATGTTATAATATATCATTCAAGTATATGGTGGTCCTTAAGATTATGTTATGTATCTGAATATTGGTATTACGTAATCCATACATTCCTTAATTATGATTATAAATATATAAATTATAATCCCACATCATTTCCTCTCATTCATTGGGAAATGAAAATGTTAATTATGCATTTACAGACTATCACCTCAATGATGTAACATTTTTCATTTTCATAATGATTTTAATTATTAAATCAAATCACTCAAAATATGAATAAAAACATATAAAATAAACGACATAATTATGATTCTATAATAATTATATTCTTCCTCAATATATACTATCAAAACCGTTCTCAAATATTTAATTATGTTGTGCACTTATTTAGGATTGTATAACAAGATAGATAAACAATCATATAATAAATCATGGATGAATATGAAAAATTAAATTATACTATTATTTTACTTTCAATATATAGTAATTAATTTATATTGATTTTTTATTTTTTATATTAGTTATTAATATTATTATTATAATATCTTCGTCGACTAAAAATATTACCAAAATTGGCCGATTTCAATCCAAATTTAATGAAATATAAATAAAAATTCAATCAAATTATATAAATATATATTTATAAATTAATATAATTTATCAATTCAAGATTAATAAATTAAATTCTAATGAAAAAATAATGTAGAATAATAAAGAGAAACATCATTATTTAGAAACTATTTCAAAATGATATAGATAATTTCAAACAATATGAGAAATAGGTAAATAGTAACTCATATACACATCAGTGAAAACTATAAATCAATTTTATAAAAGATTATAGATATGAATATGTATTAGAAATGTTTTATAACAATATATATTTCTGATATATTAGACACTAAATAAACCTAGTTATTTTCAGTAATTAGGGAAATGATTTCATAACCTACATTTTCACTCACTAAGACACGTATTTTATTATACACAAGGTTTCTATCTAATTTTGTATCATGTTAAAAGTTAGTATTTTGAAATTTTTTTTTCTAATCACTAATGGTATTTAATATTTCATTTTAATTCATAACCTTCATGGGGATTTTATTTGAGTTCTTCTAACATCTTAACCATTTTTCAAAATAAAATTTTCATCCATCGAATTAGTATCATATTGAAATCCGTTCATCCATGTTTCAGTTACTCTAACTATAGATGAAATTACATTTTATTTCCTCTTTATATTATCTAGTTTTATAATTATCATTTTTTACATAATTGTAAATTTTTTTTACCTCATGGATTATATTATATATAAGGTTTTCATTGACTCAATTTCAAATAACCTATATCATAGTCTTTATATTATTAATTTACATTTAAATATTTATTGTTCATTTTCTTCCCAAAATTTATATACTATATCAACTCTTTCATTGATGAAATTATTTATCATCATCAATATCCACTACTTAGAAAATATTCTAAAATAAATTTTTAATGTTGATAGATTAACTATAATTTTTCCCTAGAATCTTGTCTTCCTTAACAATGTTTTCTATCTCAAATTTTTATTATCATTTTATGAACTCAAATATATATTACTTCATGTAATCACCATTATTTTTTTCTATGAATAAACATTTTAAACCCCATTTACCTATTTAAAAGGTATGTTCTCAGTGATTATGATAACAAAATACTTAAAAAATTATGAATAATACATATATTTCTACTATTTAACTTCACATGTTATTTATAATACCATAATCTCATTTTAGAGACACCATTATTTGTGAAATATTTAAACTTAATATCATAATAAATAACTCAATTTTATTTCCTCCCTATATTTTTAAAAATATTTTTGAAAATAAAATGGTTATTTTACTACATACACTTTATTAAAAAAATAAGACTAGAATCATCATTTTAAAAAATTTAATTAAGGATTCCCAATAATTTTGAAACATCATTATCATATTTTTATAATTTAAATAATATTTACATTATTATATGAGTATTATCTAAATGTGTTTTCATGGATGAAATCTAATTCCCATCATGAATTTAAAATTAAAATTATTTTCTTCTTCTGAAATTAATCATTATATACTGATAGATTCATTTACTACGTTCTCTAAAATGATAGAGGTTAAATATTTAAAAAAAATTATCCTTCATCATTTTTTTCTTATCTAATAATATATGGTTTACTTTCATAAATTTTATTCTAATGACTTACCCCTTAGGATACCCTATTTTGGAGTAATTGGATTATAGGGTGTTGACTTTGATGTGAGTCATCAATTTATTGGGAAAATTTATTGACTAAACCATACATAATTTATATATACAATTTCAATACTATGAGTTATATCACTATAATGGAATTTAGAAAGTGTTTTACCTAATTTAATTGGATAAAAATTTATATTTTGTGGTTTTATCTTATTTACTGTTTGAATTATGAAATCTATCCATGTATGATTTCATTATAGAAAGACTCAAAAACCATATTATGTCAATTGGTTCCCTATTTTGTGATTAATGAAACCCATTTCCATCCCATTGTATCTTTAAGAGATGATGAATTATTGATTTTATGTTCCACAAAAATCTATAGATGATGACTTGTGGGTATTATATATATAGACTAAATACTTTAAGAAAAATTATTAAATATTTTTTCAATATAAGAATAAAATAATTATATTCCAAAAATAGTGATGTGAAATATTATTTGATTACTAAGTTCAGAATATATGAAATATAAACAAAAATAAGAAACCCATCATTAATTCTCTATAATGAGTGAAAAAATCCATTTTAGATATTGAAGCTAAATAAGATATCATGTGGCATAAATAATAGAAATGGTGAGATAAACATCCCATTAGGGAAAAATATTACAGTGAATAATAAAAATTGAGTCAAAGGTTTAAGAAAATATCCAAAAATAGACCACTCATGAGTAAAAAATTGGAGAATAACATAAAAAACATGGTATTATAAGATCACGGAAACATGTGAAATGTGGAATAAAAATATAATATTACATTAACATGTTTAGAGGAAAAAATAGTAATATATCACGTGGTATACTTGTTATGATAATGGATTTATGTTTTTCCAAATCCAATACATGATATCTTAGGGGACTAAAATAGAACCCAATGCATTGGAGTGATATTTTGGAGAACATATCATTACATTTTTATGATTTAAGGGTGAGAAATATTTGATTTTAGTTATATATCATAGAATAAAAATTTCATAGGGATATAAAATGGGTTGCATAATCATGTCTCTTATAACAATAAATGAAATGTTCATAATGGAGGCATTCAAGAAATGATAATAAGGAATATATTAACCGAAATAATAGAAGGTATAATAGAATTGGGTTGTGTTTAGGGACATATAAAAATAATTTTACGATAGAAATAATGAAGTAGATGCTCATTTACAAGACGAGGGGTGGGTAAATTTTATGTTTAAAAAAAATTTGTTTTAAACCATATGGAAAACAATGTTTAACAAAATTAAATAATGATAATTTACAAGGCTTATTATAGTTTAATTAAACAAACATGCTTGGTTCCATAAATATGGTTTTGGAAATGAAACATAAGGAAAGTTTAAAAGGGAAAGAAACTACCTTAAAGCTTATAGAATCTTACTTATTAGACAATATAAACATGATAATAATGTATAAGATGGTTATACTTTCTTAATTTATCAAAATACATTAGAAATAAACATGAATCAAAACAAGTAAGAAGTATGTAATATTTTAACCCAAATAGTATGGTATCTAATAAACTCGGATAAAGGTCCCTTGATTTATACATTCACATAATTCTACCTTACCCACACCAGTGTAAGACCTTGATAGGAATATTAGAATCAGTCATACTATCCTCGTAATCCCTTTACAATTAATTTTGTCAATACCTCTGTATTCCTATCCTGAGATGTCCTATAACATTAAGTTAGTCGACACATCTGTCTTCCTATCCCCGAAATCTCTCGATTGTACTCATAAAAAATCGAAGTCACACAGAGCAAGATGAACAAGATGATCAGTACTCCTGAATCATGATATTCTCTCTCTAGAAATCACTTCAGCCGCATGAAATCACTAGAGTGATGGATCAGTATTGAGCTTGTTCAAATGAGGTCCTATATATAGTAAATTCTCTAATTATCATCTCCCTCCTCAAACGTTCATTTTTTTCCTTGAATCATGGAGGGACCTATACATGTGTCACTCAAACAACGGTTAGTTAGAAAAATACTGTATAACACCATTTCATTAAAAAAGTAATGAAAATCAAATAGATTGACCAAATATATTTTTTGGAGTTAAAGAAAAAATATAATTTAGAATCTAACCAAATAATCATTCAGATTCTATAAGATATGGACATTCATATTTTTATCCATGAAATCATAACCTCAATTCATAGGAAATCAGAGTCCAAATTCCGAGGAATTCAGATTCGAATTATAAGGAATTCAAGGTCATGATTTTGGAGGATTTAGAGTCTGAATATCATAGAATTCGAAGTCTAAATTATAGATAATTTAGAGTCTAAATTTTAGAGAATTTGGATTCTGAAAATAGAATACTCTATATCGAAGGATTTAAAAGATCTTGTGGTTTTAGATTTGAAACCAAATTTCACCTTAGGAATAAAATGATTTTGATTTAGATAGACTATAAAATTAACAATGAAAACATAGGTAAGAATAATAATTCCCTTTGAGAAGATTAATTAATAATACTTAGGTAAAAAATAATTTTCTAAAAGATAAATTGATTTCTATTTTCAATTCATATATAAATTTAAAAGTTATAAGGAATATGTATTTACAAAACAATCCTCCCCTTTTTGGAAGGCACAAACATCCTTACGAAATAGAATATAAGGACTTATAATTTTTCATTATGAACATAAAAAAAATCATCTCCCTTTACATATGAACCATGATGAACACTTCTAACTCCCCATTAGGTTATTGGATCTCTAAGGATTATATTATTGACTTCCATTAATAGATTTTTCTTTTTCTTTCATAAGGAAATATTCATTAATAAAACTCCCCCTTAGATAAACTCCCCCTTACTATGGGAATTCTCTTCTTTACACGGTATTCTATTAATCATTCTTTTATCCTCTTTTGTGCTTTTGAAAAAGGAATGAGAGAATGGAAAAAATATGGTACTTGAAATATTAGTATTATAAAACAAAACACATGATGTGAAACCAAAATTTTTATTATGATTAGAAGAATTTGTACAAAAAGGGTAATACAACAAAATTTCAGAGTTAAAGAAAAAAAATCATCCTTCTTTTTATTTTGGCATAAGATTCTTTTCAATGGTCTTCAGCGTTTTAAACTCCATATGATCCGATTCAAAAATTTTGAGGATTTCATCCAAATATTCATTTTTCTTCTCCAAATCATTGATCTTTTCTTCTGACGCCTTTAGAATTTCTACCTTAGTCTCCAAAAGATATTCTTGCTTAATAAGCTTTTCTTCAAACTCAATTCTTAGATCACTTTCCATCTTCAAATTCAAAGACACTGAATTTTGTTTCCCATTCAAATCCATGTATTCCTACTTCCGAACTGCCATTTCAAGATTTATCTTCTTATCAAAACTTGTAATAAGGTCTATGATCTAGGTATCTTCAGTTTCAAAATAATCCTTCATAGTATCTTGAAAGTATTCAATGATTCTAACATATTCAATTTTCTCTATATAAAACCTAGTATTTTCCTTGAATGACCTCTTGTGTTTATCATACATGATATAAAAGGATTTGAAATTGGCCTCAAGCCTGAAATTTTTTTCTGTTAGCATGGTAACAGAATCATATTTCTGATTAAATGAATGATGAAGCATTTGAAACCTCGAGTCAATAATAAACAACAAGGGGATTGTAAACAAAAATTTCCTTAGGGATTGAACCAAAAAAATCAGGTCCCATATAAGAAAATTATAAATCACATTCTCTTTCTGGTGAGGATTCTCTCACTATCTCAATATATTTTCTTTTTGAAGATCCATTAATATCATTCTAAGACACCTCTTCCTTTTAGGTGTATTGGCTAACACCAATTTTCCTTTAGCATCTATTGGAATTATCTTATCAGCCTTTGGTGATTCATGTACACTATATATTAGTTGGAATATCTTATCTTCCTCAACCATTTCCTTTTCATTATCTGCCACCATGTTATCTGGTTGAACAAAATCATGGTTGCTGCTCTATTCTATTGATGGTCTGGTTACTTATTCCTGGCCATCATCACATTTATCTATGGTAGGAGGTTTAGAAGACCCATCATGGAAATTCCAGATTGATAATTTCTCATAAGTACTCATATTCTCATGATATAATTCTACTAGACTTATCGTAACATTTCTGTCATCACTTCATTCCTCTTCTTCTCCTTCCACTTCCTCTTTCTGCATAATCTATTCCTCTCTATCAGGCTATGAGGATAATTAACTGATTAATTAATTATGTGATAAAGAATTGGAACATGGTCAATATAAGTTGAGAAGTACAAATGGTAACATGGTTATCAAACATATAATTAAAGAGAATGGAAACATGGTCGTTCAAACGTTAGAACTACACATGGTAACATGTTCATTTTATTGATGAGTAAAGAGAATGTGAACATGGTCAATATTTTGAGGAGTAATCCTAGTAACATAGTCATCTTACATACGTTTGTGATATTAGTAACTTTAGAAATGTGGCCTTTGAATGTTTAATTGATGAATATAAATAATGGAACTATAATTTATGGCCTCACACGATATTATTTGAACTCTAGTGTAATTTGAATCAGTTACTGAGATATCATTTCTCATTTGAATAATTTAAGATTCAGAATGAAGCATATATTATGACATGATATTACCTAGGGAACATTTCGGGCTATGACATGATAAAATTCTTCTATTGTGGTACAAGGATCATTGGGATCCCAAGAGTTAATATATATTGATAAGAATAAATTACATTGTTATGACTGGTCATTTATAAATCGTAATTATTTCTTATAGAACATTACACACTATCATTTTATTGGACAGGTTTTATACACCATTGGTGAAGGCATACTTAGTTGTAGTCACACCTAATTCAGGCTTCCTGATAGGTAATTTAATGGATTATATTTTTTCAGTATTGAAAAATGGAAAGGGTTATGGGATATGTAGTTGATTGGGGATGATGTTTCGAGGAGGTTACTAGAAATTTCTTGGGGCCAGTTTGGGTGAGTCGTGTATATTTATTTTGTGTTTCATTATAGAAAATTGACATTTATATTGGAATTGTGTGTTTTCAATTTTAGTTGATTATTATATTTCACGTTCAGTTCTCTTGTAACATAATTATTGATTGCGATATATGTATGATTCAGCTATTTGATATCTATTTTGGCTGGTGTTACACTCTAATAATGGAGTTCACATTATCCCAATGAAAGACCTCCCAAACCCTTGTTGATAGTCGAAAACCTTTGGCATATGTGGAGGCATTTCTGAGGTCATGTGGAAAATCGGTTCGGGGTACTATTGTGAGGAATTTGGGATGGGATGTTACAAAATGATATCAGAGATCATTTTTCCTTATTCTTATTTTGTCTTATTATTTTGGGAATGTTAGACAAAATACTAGGATGAGTTGAGATATGGTAATAAGATCATGCAAGGGAGTTGTAAAACCATGTATTAGGGAAACCCATGAACTCAGGGTGGGATTATTGTTATTTCTATTTTCTTTTGGAGTTGATCATTATTTTACCTTACGTGATGATCCTGTGGTGCGATGTGATTATTATTTACAATAATTTTTATTATTGATTCATTTCCCAAAATGGCATGAGATTTGAGTCTTCAAGCATTATTATAGGCACTCATGGTTATTGTGGCATGCATCATTTTAGGCATGCAAAAGAATATGGGTCATAGGTAAGTTATTGAACATAAATGGTTTTCCTTGTTGGGGGAACAAATTGAAAAATGTTGTCTATAATTAATTGAGAAAGACTTTAAAATGATGAACATTAGAATTATTGGGTGTCTAAATGAGGAAGTCAATTATTATAGTGTCATTACCCATGTTAACCGAAACCAAGGTGTGGTATGGTTAATTGTAGGGATGGAACCCTGGTTTTGACTGTGTGGATAGTTGTTGGAAATTGATTACTGTTATTATTTAAATTTTCCCAAAATGGTACAAGATTGTGTTATGAGACCTGAGACATGTTTTTTTCATAGATGAGAGTTTTCCTCCATGATTATTATTGAGGGTATGAACATGGTGTATGCATAAAAATGATTTTCTAGTTAGGGAAATGGAGGCACCAATCATTCCAATTGAAGATGAATTGGAGAAGATCCACAGGAACATTGCATTATTCTGGAAATTCATCTAATGAGACTGATGATAGTTGTGAAGAATATGTTTTTGTTGACAAGGTATTTTCAGTTTCACCTCCCTACAAATTTTAGGGAGCTAAATTTTGGTTTAAGTCCATAGAAAAAATACATGACCGTTTTGAGACTCCGGATTATAGGAGGGTCATGTTGGAAGCTTTTATTCTATGAGGATCAGTGAAGATATTGTGGGGCATTTATGTATGAACTAGATAGAATGATGATATATTATGGAAAGACTTCTGGTATAGGTTCTTATATTAAATTCATGTAGAGAGGCTGAGACATGAGAAAGCTTCGGAGTTCATGAATCTGAAACATGTGGAGCATGTCAGTGATGTACTATACTGGACACTACACAAATATTAAATTATTTTCTCTAATTTCAGTAAAAGATGAGTAATATACGAAGAGAAATTTTTAAATGGGATTATGTGTAATATTAAGTCCTGGGTGAATATCTTCAAGCTGAAGAGGTTTACAGAAGTGGTGTATTAGGATTATATAGTTTAAGGGAACCTGATGGAGGATTTGTTTGTTGGAAATGTATTTTTTAACGGATGGTTAGGAGGTGAGACTTGTAATATAATGAAGCGTCATTATGTCATCTTTAACCAAGGTAGTGGGAATAAAGGTACATTGACATTAGGGTCGGTTGGATATGAACATTCAAGGGTGATATGTCATAATTGTGTTAGGGTGGACACTATAATAGACAATATTTATAAACTTTAGTAGAGTTTTGAACTTACCGAAATATGGGACTTCAATAGATGTGCTGCAAGATTCTATAAAAAAAATGGTATGAAAACAACAGAAGGGAAGAGTCAATGTATGGGGAGGGGGTCCTCTACCCCATATCGGGATGGCAGTTGAAGTTCAAATTGCAAAAGAAGTAGAGTTAGTGTATGTGGGGCTTCGGGGAAAGAACTCCCCACATTAGCAGAGGGATTCTACTCAGGGGAGTCTGAAAACATTATGGGGAATAGGGGTTTCATAGTTACATGTAGTAGAACCAACACTTGGGAATAGTGAGGCTAGACCATCTATAGCAATAGGAAATATTCTAGAAGCTTATTCATTATCTAGTGCCTTTTTTGATATGGGTGCCTCTCATTCCACTATATATACAATAATTTTTAATTGTTTGAGCCAGGAAGTGGAGTATGTGAGTGGGGTAATTAATATAGACACACAATTTGATGTATAGTCTATAGATATCTGTATGAACAAGGGATGTTCACAAGAGATCAGGTAATATCATTTCATATGGGATCTATATGTTCTTTATATGACAAACTTCTACATGATTATGGGTATCGATTGGATTATCACATATCGAGCACACATCAAATGTTACCATAGTTGACTTATGTTTACATCTAATAAGGATTACCAATATATTCATCGTGGAGATTGGTATATCATGGCCGGCTGAGAAAGTCCAATTACATCACAACTGGGATAGATTAGTTCACATATTTTTAGTTCTTTTTTGGATAATGAGGGTGTTAGGTAAGACGTCCTTTGACCAGTAGTGGAATAGTTTTAGGATGTCATTCTTGATGACTTCTCAGGGATACCCCCTAAGAGAGATGTAGAATTCAATATTTATCTCATGATCAGTGAGAAACCAGTATCTCTTCCCCCATAAAAAATGGAACTGACTAATATGGAAGTCCTTAAGACATAGTTGTAGGAGTTAGAGAATATGGGATTTATCCATCCAAGAACGTCACCTTGGGTATCACCTATTTTTATCTCCATGAAGGCTGACTATAGATTATGTTTTTCTATCAATTACCAGAATATGAACAAAATGAATGTGTAAAATCAATCTCCTATTTAGGATATAGATGATATATTTGACCAATTTTATAGAAGTTTCATATTCTCAATAAACGATTTCAGATATGGGTATCATCATTTCAGAGTACAGGCTTAAGATTTATCGAAGAATGATTTCAGAAGAACAGATGGACTTTATGATTTTTCATATTTAAAATTGGGTAGACTAATGAACCAAAAGTGATTATGGTTTTGATGAATGTGATATTTCAACTATATCAGAATCAGTTCATGGAGGTGTTTGCGGACGACATCTTGGTGTACTCCATGTCAAATGGAAATCAATCCCAACATCACGACATCGTATTTGGTACACTAAGAGGGCATCGTCTATAAGAAAAGATATATATTTGTCTGTTTTGGATTGATTATCAAAACATATTTGGGAACATCATCTTGATTAAAGGTGTGTTAGTTGACCGAGAGAAGGTTCGAGTAGTTGTTTCATGGGAACAACCAAAGGATGTTTTTGATATCCAAAGAAACCTGGGATTATCTGGATATTACATGACATTCATCAAATATTTTTTCCATTTGGAAGCACCAATTTTATGAATGATCAATAATGGAGTAATGTTTTAATGGTTATTGGATTCTAAGAGAAATTTTTAGGAGTTGACTAATCTCTTAACATCGACACCAATTGTGATCCCAGATGAGTTATTTTTTTTAAAGGTTGGGGCTGAAGCCTCAATTTATTATTTGAAAGCAAAGACCTCTTTAGACTGGGTAGAGGGAGACACAATACATAGCCCAATGGACCAAGGCCAAGTGGCCTAAATACAAGGCTTGAAAGCCCATTTTTTTGGCCCAAAGGACCCCTCGGTGAACAGTACTTCTACAGTAACCCGCGCTGCTACAGTCTCTACTACAGTACCTACACCGCTACAGTATCTGCTACAGTCCCTCCACCGCTACAGTGCTACCGCTGCTATAGTGCCTCCCTTGCAACAGTACCTGCTACAGTACCTGGGAAATTTTCCCCTGCCCGGATTCGATCCTGGGTCTTTTGGATGCCAAGCAGGAGCCTAGGTGAGGAGTATACAGTATTTTATGTTGATTATGGGATTGGGCATGGAGGTGTACTGAGGTAGGGAGATTGAGTTTTGGAATATGGGTCTTAGTAGTTGAGGCCTCATGAAAGGAATTACCCTTCACAGGACATCCTGTCGTTAGTAGTGGTTTATGTTGTTATGTGTTCGAGAAACTATCTTCTTGGAGAAAATATTACATACTATAAATATCACATGACAGTAAAGAATATATTTTTATAGTGTGATTTGAAACTTTGATAATGGAGATGGGATGAGTATATGCAGTCTTTTGATTATGAACTACTATAAACACCATAAAAGGGAAATAGTGTGGCTGATTCCTTGACAATGAAAAACACATACATAGATGGTATATCACTTTACTACAAAGAGGGAGATGATTACCTCGGTGGATAAAATGCATGTGGTGGTTACAAAGAGATAGACGAAGATGACTCAAGATTTAGTTGCAGTGGAATCTCTACTTTTGAGATGGGACTAAGATAGATGGTATGAGGATCCAGAATGCATATCCTTGAGGCAATGCATTGATAGTGGGGAGATTTCATCGGATTGGTTGATAGATGAGGATGAGATCATCTATGTGTGGAGTCATGTTTTGTTACCTTCCAGCATCCAAGAGTATTTCCATATGAAATATCATGCCTCAATGTGGGAAGTGCATCTATAGTAACCAAAATGTATTGTGGCCTATAAAGACAGTGTTGGTGACCATAGACAAAAATGTTGTACTAGGGTTTTTGAAAATATTCTTCCCATCCCAGTTGGTGAAGGAGGATAATCAATAACCTATAGGTTTATAACCACAATTTTCAATCCTATAATGTAGTGGGATGACGTGACCATGTATTTTGTGTTTGGTCTCCAGAAGATTCTTAGAAATAATGATTCTATTTGGAAAATTTTGGATCAACTAAAAAAGGAACCTTAATTCCTTTATATAAGGGAAACCT
The DNA here is from genome assembly GCA_963277665.1 of Viscum album. Lineage (NCBI taxonomy): Eukaryota > Viridiplantae > Streptophyta > Magnoliopsida > Santalales > Viscaceae > Viscum > Viscum album. Next base: position 531,439,288 of record OY728128.1, read on the forward strand.
TTACAGTAGAACAGTTGGGAGAACTGTATATTTCAGATATAGTCTATCTACAAGGAGTGCAACATAATATAGTAACAGACCACGATTCACTATACACTTAACGCTTCTGTAAAAACATGATGAATGTACATTGAAATTAGTTATTATTGAGTACATCTTTCCACTCATAGATAGATGGGTAGTCTGAATGTAAAATACATGTTTTTGAGGATATGCTATATGTATTTGAACCTGGCTTCGGTGGATCTTGGGAAAAGAACATTCCTTTAGTTGATTTCACCTATGACAATATTTATCATGAAACTATACAGATAGAACCATATGAAGTTATTTATGGTAGCCCATATAGATCTCTACTATGCTAGATGGATGTTGATGAGTCATAGTTGTTTTGACAAATTCACCTACAACCGACATCATAACTAGTATAGTTGATTTAAAAATTTATGGATATGAATCATAATATTAAAATGTTGTATGCTGACCGAAGGAGGAAACCCCAAGATTTTACAGAGTGTGATCGCGTATTCCTTTATGTGTCACCTAGGTTGGGTCTCCATAGGACACAAAGAGAGTTAATGGTGGTTACCATGTTAGTTGGAACCATTGAGATAGTTTAGAGAATATGGTTGGTGGTGTATAGATTGGCACATCCGCATAGATAAAATGTTATTCTTAGAAATTTCCTTGTATAAAAACTATAACAGTATCACTCTCAGCCTTATCAAGTGATCTATGTTGATTATTTTGAACTGATATATATGTGTAACTTGAGGATAATTTGATACATGTATTGGATCATTGTGAGAAAGTGTTGTGAGGAAAGACCATGCAGATAGTCCATGTTTTATGGAAACACAAACAAGTGAAAATTTGATAGATTTGAAAGTGAAAAAGACATAAGGGATCAATGGACCAATAATTTTGGATCTGAATGTTATATATGTTTAGGAGTGTGGATCGAGGATGATTTTATATATGGTGGGGAGATGGTAAGATCCCAAACATTTCTCTAGCTCTGTCGGGCTTGAATTCATGTACTTTAACTTCTTATATATGTACCTGTGTTTGGAGTTATGAGATGGAGTTTGTTTTGGATGAGTATTTAGAATATTTTGAGAAAATATGTTCTATTCACAATTTTCTCATGGTTAGGGTAAACTGTGTTCCCAACACAGCTAACCATAAAAACCCATGTACATTTGTTCACATGGTAGGAACATAGTTTTTCTAAACCATGCACACAGAACCAGGAAAATATGCATGTGGTTTTTATTTATCCAAAAATAAACTTTAAAATCCCCAGACCACCCAAAACACGTCCCATTAGACCTTGTCCAAGGACATGATGATTTTGGGTGATTACAAAGAATTATGGAAGGGTTCAAAGGCCACCAAGAAACCGTTATTTGAGATCGAAATCCATATTCAATGATATACTCTCCTCCTAGTATATGGATATCATATCAAGGTTGTTTCTATTCATTATCCAATAATTCCATCATCATTTGGTGGAGGATATCATCTATTTTCTTAGATCTAAACCGATGTATTAAGATCATGATATAGGATTATAGATATATATAGTTTAATTATATCTTGATATCTTGATCTTGATTTAAGTATTTAGGTCCGAAACTCAAATATATGTCATCATGCTACTAGGATTTGGGTAATTTCCATTGAGAATACATTCATTAATGAATTGAGGTAGGTTGTCTAAATATAATTCCTATATACTTGTATTAGATTTGTATATTATTTTTTTACAATTACTATAATCCTTTAGCTATTGATTTTGATGAATTGTTTTTATTAGATTGACCAACTAATGTATAGAATCTTTTATGAAATTTGTGATTATTTAGGGAATTGATTATGAGACTAAGGAGATTACCAATTAGATAATTTATTTGGAGAAATTGATTATAGGAGTTAGGGGTTGTAATCTAGATAAGTAATTGGAGGATTAATTATGTGATGTTGAAATGGATATCTTGAGATAATTAAATATGGATTAATTATGTTCCTCTGATAATATGGTCTAGATAATTAATTGGGAGATTAATTATTGAAATTTGTTATTTGGACAAGATAATTAATTATAGAAAATTAATTATGGAATATTAATTTTCATATTAATTAATTAAAATATGTTTAAGTTAATGGTTTGAATAACTTAGTTAATTATTGCATTATGAAATTGAAGGGATGTGCTTATCTAATTATTGATTTAGCAATGATATTGAGGTGGATTATTAATTGATAAATTATTTATCTGATAAATAATGGGAACATTGTCATTCTAAATTGAGAAATAAAAAGGGTAACTTGATCAACATACTTATGGATAAAAAGAATGGGAACATTTCATTGTATATTTATAAGTATACATGGTAATGTGGTCATTATAATTATGAGTAAATATATTGGGAATATGATCATTATATTATGGATTAATCATGGTAACATGATCAAATTATAGATTTTTGGAATATTTGTAACATTGGATACAATGATTTTGAATGTGAAATTAAATAATAGAAATAATGGAACGTTTATTTATGTCCTCACATGAGAACATTTGAACTCTAGTATGAGTCTAATTAGATAATAAGATATCATAGAACCATTGAATACTTAATGATTTAGCAGGAATCAGGTATTAATATTTAATATTACATAGGTAACATGTTTGTCTCTAGCACGAGACAAATCCAGTATTTGGGTATGTGTCTCAATAGAAACCTTGGAGTTAATGTAGTTAGATAAGAATGAATGATAATTCAATAATTGGTTATTTATGAATTGTACATATTTCTTATATAATTGTATAAACAATATTTTGACTGTGCTATTTTTGGACACCATTAGTTGTGACCAACTCTGTTTCACTCACACCAAATTTGGGATGCCTGATCGGTACCCTAATAAATTATATTATTGTAGGAATGGATTAGTGAAAAGGCCTTGGGATAGGTGGGTGGTCCCTATTGGGGTTTGGAACCATTTAGGGAGTCTTAGTATCTTTATTTTTAGTTCATTGTAGACACTTGACACCTATATTGGCATATCATGTTTTCCTTTTTAGTTGAGTATTGTATTTCCAATTCTGTAATCTTGTTACATGAGTATTGTTTATGATTTATACATTTTTCCTGTATTTGTTATCTATTTTCATTTGTTTTTTACTCTGATAAAAATGGTATAGTATATCCATGAATGACATACTAGACCCACACTGCTAGTTGGTAGACTCTGACATACATGAAGACGCGCATATGGTCATGTTGTGAACAAGTTCGGGGAATTGTGTCATGGCACACTGTTTGGGACGTTACAATTTTAATAATTGATAAAACAATTTAATATGTATCATTAATAAAAATTAGATTATATATGGTTTAAATATGGCCATATAATAGGATTTGGAATTTATTATTATTTTAACAGTTAAATGTTTAGTTTAACCCATGGTAAACCCATCATAACCACAACCGTGAAAATAAATGTTTACTGCTTTTAGTATTAATTGAGAAAAATGTTATTTTAAACATATTATAAAATATTATTTATTATGAAGATGAATAAATAATAAATTTATTAAAATTAAATTCAAATAAATGGAATAATTAAACTAAAAATTGAACATATAGATGTAATAAAGAAACAATTTTCCAAATAAATTTTTTTCATATGTATCAAAGGATTTAATATAAAAATTCAACTTTAAATTTATTATAATTTCCAAAATTTTACTATTAAAAAATTAATTTAATTATTAAAATTTTAAAAAAAATTAAAAAATTATAAATTGATAAATTATTTAAAAAAATATTTTCAAAAAAATGGAATTCATTATCAATATTCACTGAAAATTAAATCTCTACAGGAAATTGAAAAAAAATTAATATGAAGCTAATTTTGACATGATTTTACCTTAAATAATGTCAATATTTTAAATAAATATTATAAATTTTGAAAATTTACTTCATTATTTGTTTAAAAAAACCAATAAAAGTAATATCTTTTGAGAAAAATTTGTTTTTGAATCCTATTAATACATTACCAAAAATTAAGTACAGATATATCTGTATATATTTTTCATATATAAAAATTAATTATAAAAATATGGTTATTCCCATTAATTTAAGGAAATTTAATTGATCTGTTATAATGGAACTTTTTAAAACAATAATGCTAACAGTATATTGATGTTTATTAAAACATGTTGTTCTGTGTCTCATATGCTACAAAAAATAAGAATTTTTTTTAAAATAAAGGCTTTTAGATTATCCCCCCTTAAAGAATTTGTCCCTTGAGATTTCATATTAAATATCATGTTGAATATATGTGAGGTTAGTTCTACATCATTTCTTAATTTGGTTCCCAGGTTACCTGTATATATTTATGGTTATTACATCTCACTTTGACCATGCGATTCATCTTTTGAATAGAAATTTGTCTCTATAGTATTATATCCTCACCTATTACTCTACATTAGTGATGGATAATTTTAAATTTCTATAACCTATTAATTTTATAAATGTGAGGATACTGATATTTAATTTCTATTGAGGGACACCTGGAATATATTGTTTTCTTGATTAAGGTATTATTGAAGTTGTAGTTGATATTCTTATACAATGATGTGATCGAGAATCTCAATGGGTCTAATGTACAATGGGATTCAGTTTCTTTTATTCCCAAATATGTTGAATCCATTCCTTGGAAGTTTTTTCAAAAACATATTATCATTAACATCAAAATATTGGTATCATTGATGATTGTTAGTATAGTTCTTTTGTTAATATTGAGCAATCCTAATATGTTTCTAAATTGTATTATTTTTTACTACTATTTCCTCACACATTTTAGTTCCAAATATCTTGATTTCACATACATCATCTGTAAAATGTTATTACACGTATATTCTTATAATAGGAATCATAATTATCATTTGGGATTCATTAGTGGATTCTATTTTTATATGTAAACTAGGATAAAGGAAAATGAGGCTATCATCCTCTATTGATGTCCATAGAACACGATGTCAACATTTCTTCCAATTATGAAAAAGTGAGTTGATATTTTCCATTACATTGTGTGTGACATGATATACTTATATTAAATATAGTATTTAAATAATGTCAGAGGATCTTATAGAACATGGAGTTGTGTTTTTATGAGGGTTAGATAAAAATTATTGTGGTATTCCTGGTATCCTCATCACTCTTATGATGTGTATCATTTCAAGATGAGTTAGTGACAAGTAAACAAATATTATGATGAAGTCTATAATATATGTAAAAATGTCCACCACCACCTATATGGATTTTTTCCCAATAGATGTCTTTGGATGACCAGTAATAATGCTAATGTTTATGTTTTACTATTTCCATGAAGTTATGTGTGATAATTTCATCATCCCCTTAAACTATTTGATTTCAATCTTGACATGATTCCATATAAGTCAATTTTATATATGTTTTTCAATATCCTTATACATTTCATCCAATATATAGTTTTCTTTGATATAATGGTTCATATTCATGATCCCTGGGTGTCTGGAGAAGTTTGATCATTATGAATCATTCAAATTGTCCTTTCCAGTAATAGGATATATTGGTACACATAGTCTCCACCCAAATATTACAACTTCTTATTCATCAATTTTGAACTCTGATCAATTTTCCATTTTTATGGATTCCAACGTCTGTTGAATTTATAAGTCCTCTATTTAGAAATAAATTTACATATCTAAAAAGGATGGTATCCAGTTTATTTGGGAATTAAAATATTATTTTACATAGTTCCATATTCCCAAGCTTATCCATTACAACTTTTGGAGGATTTGATCTTTCAAAATTTTCAACACTAATAGTCATTGAATCCATTCTTCTGAGTGAATCTTCTACATTGTTTTCATTACTATGATGGAAATGGATTGACTAGTCATAGTATAATATTTTCTCAAACCATTATTATTGGCTCATAATAAGATCCTTCTATGCAAATAAATATTTAAGTCTCTTATAGACTGTATATATTTGAAACTTCTCCTCATAATGATATTTTTTAAGGATTTTTGTCATGAAGATCAGTATAGTTATCTGTATGTCAGGTGTTGGATAGATGTAATACTGAAATTTAATATTACATGAGGCATAGGGTGTAATATTTTCACTCTATATAAGTATAAAACTTAATAAAATCTTCAAATAACCACTCTATACCTCAAAAATATTTCCACATAAATGTAGTGCGAAGAATAGTGTAATAAGAAGCATTCTTTTTCGTCTCCTTAAAAATATCTTTATATTCACTGCTATAGATAAAAATTACTACCATTCAAGTTATCATGGTTGGTGTTTTGGAAGATCATGACAAGACTCTCATAAATCTTTGGAAACACCTAGATAGTCAATGTAAACTATAACTCTATATTACATATTTCGGTCTAATATAGTCCTCTAATTACATTTTCATAATGTGTTCAAAAAATATCCATTTAATTGTGATAATATACCAAAATAAAAACACATAAATTATAAAATAAATTTAGTTACGCTAAATTTCATATAAATTATCCTTTATCAAATATATTATCATTGTTTTTAAATTAACTGCTTCAAGCTTCTTTATTTTAGAGTAAATCAAAATGTTGTCCATAAAGAAAACTACAAATTTATCAATGTAATCCTTCTATACTCTATTAATTATATCCATAATGAATCATGGAGAATTAGTGATCCCTAAAGGAATATAAATTAACACATATTATTCATACATTGTTTTGAATTTTGTCATTGGAATATATTCCTTTATTACCATCAATTAGGGATATCCTGACTGATGTTCTGCCATATGGAAATATTATTCCTCAATTTATTAGTCAATATATTTTTCTATATTTTTAATATGGTACTAATTTTTTATCATTATTTTTTATTTTAAAATAATTAATGTAGCAAAATATTTACCCATCATTCGTCTTGATGAATAGGGCTGACACAACCATTTTTGTAGTAATCAAGAATTTAAAATAATTTTCTTGATTCTATTTTAAATACTTCTGTATCTATTCCAACATAATTAAAACCATTATTTAAGTATTATTTTATATGTTTAGTGATCCAGGTGTAAGGTCAATTGATAACTCAACCTATCAATTAGGAGGAGGACTTGAATACTTTTACTTGAATGCATCAGTATGATCCCTCAAAATTGGAATGTCATTAAGCCTGATTCTCTAGACTTTCTTGATCATGTAATATATATATTCATTATATTAATGAATTAATATGAATTCATGAATAAAATATTCCAAGGGAGATTCATCCCCGTCTTTAAACTTGTATAACATAGGAGGATTCCTTTTAATGTGATGATATTTATCCCTCTATTAATAGTTTATGTTGGATTTAGAAATGGAAAACCAATCCACTCCCAATATATTTTCAATCTCTACTAGGTAATGTTAGACAATATTTTTTTTGTATTTTTAATCATTAATTTTTATCAGGGATGAGTTATATACACTTGATAAAACCACTACAATGTATTTAAGTTTCAAAAATATCACAAACCTTATGTTTTGATGGGGTACATGAATAGTTGTACAAATATTTGAAGATATTAAACAATGTGTATATTTGAAATCAAATAATCCTGAATAAATAACTAGTATACCGTTCACCAAATCAATTTTGGGTTCCACACCAATGTTAAGGATAAAATATTATATGCCTCCCTCTCTAGTCCTTTTGGGGTTTTATAGTTGATTATAAATAACAAATATTGTTTATGGAAGGGTATTTTCTAATTCTCATGTTACTTGTAATAGAAATACCTTTGAATATGTTATGTGAAAATATGAAGGTCATTTTATTCTACCTCATTAGCGGGGTTTGTCATTTCCCTTCACCATTGGTGATCCTAATTCCCATTTTGTCAACATTCTAATCATATTCCAGTTCCCAAAATAAATTTCCTTGAATATTCTCCCCCCAATTTCGGCATGTTTGTTGTTCGTTTTTTAATGATCCAAGGATTTATTTAATGATATCATCATTGAAAACTCTATTTTTTCTCTCATCTAATGTAACCATAGAGAGTCACTTATCTCCATTTCAACATTGAGGGAACAATGTATCATCTCTTCATATCTACTAGAGTATTAAGCTGAAAATTATTTTTGAATACTTATGTTTAATCTATTAATGTATCGATCCATCTTACATTTTGGTTTTACGAAAATGATAGTGGAATACCATGAAATCCTTTTGTATTTTTCCTCATATCACCATATAGATAAATATTCAATTTATTTTGGACTGATGAATTAACTAGTTAGTTTAAAATAGAGAGTTTGGGGGAAAATTTTATTGAAAAATGATTTCATGAAGTCTTCCCATTCCATTGAATCGTGATCCTATTTTTACATTATATTAATGATTATTTTCCACTACATATCGGACTATCCATCAGTGTGTAAAATGGGAAACCCAACATTTTCTTTCTCTAATAATTGATGGATTAAGAATATATTCCAAATAGAATTATAAAATTATTCTATGATAAGGGGATAATAAGATACAATAATGGAAGAACATATTTTCCCAATAAAATATTCAACTGGAACTTGATCATTCTTAGGAGGTATACATAATTAGTCATGATTCGTGTTATTATTCATTACATGAACTCGTAGATCCATTACTATAATTATGTTCTTATCAACCACTTCCATAATATTTGGTATATCAATGGGTAAAAAATAATCACTTTATTTATAGTTATTTCTTTCCATAATATATTTTATTTCATTCCACTAGAGAATATAATAGAAACAAGATAAGAATAAAAACTATTAAATGTACAAAATGGTAATTTAAAAACACGGGAGGAATAAATTTTGAATTATAAGTAAATACAGAACTAAAATTATTTATGTTTTAATATTGTTTATCTTATGTAATTTTACTATTATGTTTTATATCATTAATTTTTTATGAAGTACTTCACAGTCATTCACAATAATTTATTAATTTAGAAGAAAAATGTATCAGCAGTATCGAACTATGTGTGTAGAAAGGCTCATTATTTTGCACTAGGTGATGATGAGGTGAAGAATAACACACCTTTTAGAAATTTATTACCCCAAGGTACAAATTTACTAATTCCACATCAACATGTTGTATCGATACATGGATGGAATTTCTTGTATCCCACATTATCTATACATCATCAAAATTCCATGATATTTTCATATACATATAATTATCCTTGGGCGTATCCCTTAGGTTCTCACTAAGTTATATTATTCCCATTTCCCCAAAATAACTACTAATTTATATTATATAATAATTTTGGACCCAATACTTTAAAAATTATTTTCACATCATTCATAAAAACAAGTATCCAATATGTACATCCCTAAGATCAGTCCATTTACTACCTTTGAAGGACTATGTTCACAATATATCAAAAAAACCATAACATGTTTGAATTATTTCATTATGAAAAATGAGATCCTAAATCCATTTGATAATGTACAATTTCATATGATATAATGATTCATATACAAAATTGATGGGTGATCTAAAAATCATATAAGGGAATAAACAAGATTAGGAAACAAAAAAACATAATATTATAAAAGGTAACAATTGTGAGAAATCTCACGAATGTGTTTATAATGAAAAAAGGTATAATAAATCATTGTAACAGAATAAATTTGGTGAAAACATATAAAATAACATAAATATGAGTTATGGTTAACTTCATAGATAATATCAAAGAGTGTAAAAATTATCTTAGTGGTTTAGGTGTACCCTCTATTCTAATACTTGATATATAATGATAACAAAACACTACCACATATATTAGAGATCGATCTAGGTATACCTATCATAAATGTTTCATGTTTTATGTGTTACACCTAATGGATTTCAATAAAAATTCATAACTTCAAAAATAAACACGGAATGAAATTGGGTTGCATAATCTTACCTAATATCAAAATCAAAGGAAATTTAATAATTAAGGAATTTGATAAATGAACACAAGGTATGTATTTACCTATCATAATAAGTTTGAAAATTATTTTTATATTTCTGAGATACATATATACATAATTTATATATATTTCAAAACTTTATATAGAGATAAAAAGTGAGTTAGATATATAATGGTAAAAAACCAATGAAGAGGAAGCCTAACATAGATCCCATAGCTCAAACATGAATTTTCATGTTTGTTGATTATCTTACAAAATAATAAACTTATGTATATTATATACATAAATAAGACAATATTTCATATTTATTATCCATTTTATGTTAGTCATTATTTTCTTATATTCAATTACTTATTTATTTTTGTTTTCATTGGATATTTTTATGATGATAGACTCAAATGTACAAAATAACCTTGAAATGTTTAGTAACAAAAATTGAGATTACTATTTAATTATATCCATTATAAAAATTATGACATAATTTTTTTATACTAAAATTATTATTTTACACATAGTAATTATGTAAAATTATGAAAAATTATCAACCATACAATATGAAGATGGTAGGTCTTACGTATGCATGTATAACAGATCCATTATTCAAAAATCCTAATGGAAATGAGGTAACTGTTCATTTAAATTTATATAATTATAATAATGATATAAATTTAATATTATGTCATTAAATACACATTCGTATATCACTATTATGAAACATCAAAAAATGAACCTTTATCACTTCATGTGGCGGTTGTCTGCTGTATAGAAAAATGATGTTATCTTTTTTCAATAAAGGGTAAGGTAAGAATGAATATGATATATTAAATTTATTGAATTATTAATAATCCATCATATTATATATATAAATTAAAACCTTCATCATGAATATCCATGAGTGGTTATTTCGGAAAAAAATTATATTGGTTTGGGAAGTGGTAGTTCATTGTACCCATGAGTGAAGGTTTTGTTTCCTATTTAATTAAAATAGAGATAGATTTACATTATTATAGTTAATTAATAAAATTTTAGTATGTGTATGTTAGTGATATTTTTATACTAGTATGATATAAGAATATTTTAATGAGTTTGAAGAAGAAATAAAATAATGATTATCGGTTAAGAATGATACATCTTCTTCATTACAATACTTTAGGATGATACCTAAGAAATCATTATATTAGATTAATAAATAAAACCATTGACTCTATGGATTGTGGAGGGAATTTTAATGTCAATTATATTTGAAATAGGAAATCCAAAATCCTTTTGGATGGAAAGAGGATAGGATAAAGGGTAAAAGTTTATATGTGGGGGAGAGGACACACTTGGAATGTTTGAGAATAAAATATTTTAACTAAATTTTACAAGATGAAAAACTAAAATAATTTATCATTAAGAAAACATATATTATATTATTGCAAAATAAGTCCATAAAAATGATTTCATCATGATTTTAGGTAACTTTAATTTTTATGTTTGCAGTTCAACCGTTGGTAAACCCAATTTAGCCTTAACTGCATTAATGATTTTTTAGTATTTTTAATATTAATTATGAAAAAATTATATTTTAATTGTTAAATAAAATTATATTTTATGATTAAAAATATTGAATAACTTTTTCTGTATTGAATTCTCATAATTGGTAGAATTAAATTTAATATTAATCCCACATATGTGATGAACAAACATTTTTCCAAGGAAACAAATTTCATAAATATATATATAATATTTTTAAATACAATATATTCATTGAATTGACTCCAATGAACAGAATTGGAATAATAATAACATGATGGAACAAATTTTATTTTTAAAACATTTAAAAAACAATAATTTTAAAATGATTTTAACGAAAAGACGATATTAAATATAAACCAATATTGTTCACAATAAAATAAATAATAAAACATTTTATCAAAAAATAAAAAATTCGACCAATGAAAATTTTGATATTTAAATTCCAAGAATGATTGTGATATTTGAAAATAAATTTTATAAATTTTTTAAAATTTAAATTTATTATTTTTTAAATAGAAATAAATATAATTTTTTTATAAAAAATATACATTTTGAATCTTATATGGGAATTACAACAAATTAAGTACTTATTAATAAATATATCTACTTTATACATAAAATATAAATTCTGAAATTTTATCATACCTATATACACTAATAAATTAAATAGATATGTTATTATAGTCATGATTAAATAATATTGTTATTATAGTATTAAGGTTCATTAAAAATTAGTGATGGATGTCAAATATGTTATCGTACATAACATTAAAAAATAACTCAAGTTGATACATTATATTTCACTCTAATAAATTTGTTATGTATTTATTTCTTATTGGATAATTATGTGTGTCAATACTTGGATTTTTTCACATTTAATGTGTTGAAATTCATGGATATGTTTACTACATAATGGTTGTACATACATGGATTCATTCATATGGTCTTATGGTTATGTTATGCTCTCAAGGATATTTTTTTTTCGATCATGATTCCAAAAAATTTTGATTTATTACAAATGTTATTTCAATCATTATGACTTGAATAATTCTATATTATTTTTAGTATATAACATTATTTTGTATCCTTATAATATCCATCTGCCCAACATATAACCACTTATGATATTTGGTTTTCATTATCAATTATGTTTACCCTATTTGAGAATCTAATTTCAGAACAATATAATTATTCCATTATACATGCTATTAAAATGATAGTATCCTCTGGTAGTATTGTATTTTATAATAGTGTAGAAACGTTCACTTGTTTTGTAATATATTTTTCAGTTTTAAAGGCTATTGAGAGATTCATAACCAAAATCTAATCTGAGTTTTAAGATACAATTATGATATTTAGTACTAAAGAGAAATTTTATTAAGTATAGATGTTATCATGTAACATTGAGTCAATGTTAATTATATTTTTATAACTTGACATCAGAGTGCAGGTCTTCGGTAACTTAATTGGTATCAAAGGATTGTTTATTTATTTTTGGGGATTACATTAATTTTTTTTATGAAAATAAAATATTAGTTAATACGACATGGATAAATATAATTCATATGTTTTTATATAGGGTTATATAATATAATATCAGTAATATATAGATTTTATAGTATTCATTGAAATAACAACCATGTATATATACTACAATATCATGTATGATCATGTATAGATGTATCTCGTGGTAATAACCCCCAAAACAATGTCTTCTGTATTAACACAATCATCACTTATTTCTTCAAAAAGATAACAGATACCACACTGGGTTTGAAACTCTTATGGGATACAATTTGGCTAATTCTCATTCCCTTTTTGAACCATAATTAAGGATTTGGAATATTTTTTGGTTTGTTAACCTAATAGAAAACTGACCAAGGATAACATAGCTTGAAACATAGAGATTCAAAAGTCCGAGTACATATAAATTGATATTTTCTATCTTGGAAAAATATTATTATTTTTTAGAGTCTATATCACAATAATTATTTAGTTTAAAATATTATACAAATGATTTTTATCATTAAAAACATTTAATTTTAAATTTTTTTATATATTATGGGGGAACCAATCCTCTAGAATGTATAATTCTTCAATGAGTGATTAGGTTGAATAGAAATAAAATATAATGGTTTTAAAGGATTTGGAATATTGAGGGTGAGTTTTTCATTTGGAAAATTATGATAATTATATTATGATATTAATTAATCTACTCTTACATAATCAGTATTTGTTTTTAGAAATGGTTGTATCTTGAAGAAACCATGTTTTTAATAGATTTCTCGGAATATATAGAGATTTTGATTATGAGAAAACTAATTGTATTTGATCAAGAGTAAGAAAACACCTAATTATAAAAAAATATTATATCAATAAATATTATTATCAATTTTACCAAAGATGAAATAATAAACCAACAAATGAATATAATGATAGTTTATTATGAAAATTTGGGTACTGATAATGATGATGGGATGAATGTTAAATTTACTTCATGAAAAAATTGATGGAAGAGGAATACAATGAAATGTCCCATAAAAAATTTGATATTTCTTATCTATATTAAATGTGGTCATAGAGAAACTAATTTCCTAGGAAAATTAAACTGCACTGTGGAAAAAATTAATGGAATTGGAGTTTTTCATAAAGTACCACTAACAATTCCCAATATAATATGTTGAAAATATTAAAATTATCTATCTCCCTTAATATAATGTAAAATAATAAACATAGGACCCATAAATGATCAATAAAAGTGATTTTCAATGTATCGTCATCATTGGATGTGAGTTATAATGATAATGTAGAGGGAATAACATTAAACAATCACTAATAAAATAAGAGTATTGCATTTAGATCTTGTTCAACCAACTCATCTGTATATAATATTCCTGATTAAAATACCTAAACATCATATAAATTACTATATATTTTATTATAAATAAGACCCTTCTAGTGGTATGACTTCTTTATCCTAAATATAACATACCTCTAAAATATTTATTTATTGGAATGTTCTTCCTATAAAATACTATTATCCCCCATTGGATAATTTGGATTTGAAATTAGGAAATGATTGGAACTCCTAAAAAAGAGGCCTCAATAAATTATAATATTTAAAATTAAATCTAAAAATAAACAAATATTTTACTTAAAAATCACGATTTAAAATTACAATAATTATATTGTTGTATATAACATAAATGATTTGAGAAAAGTACATGATAGTTTCATTATTATTATGAGGGAAAATATGTGTTCATAAGTCACAAATAGTAAAATAACGATGAATCATTAGAAAAAATTAAATTTGGAGTTATGGATATCTTATGAATCCCCTTAACTGTTTCATTAGTTAAGAATAATTAAAATTATTAGGATGAGATTTATTTATGGGAAAAGAATGAATGACCTATAAATTAAGAATTTAATTTGCTTAAACAAATATTTTTTTCATAGAATATTTTAAATGAAAGAAAAAAATAAAATGAATCCCTAAAAACAAAATTTTAGCATTAACATATATCTATTAAATTAATGGTTATAAAAGGATGAAATCTTATTACATAATATATGAACATAAAAGAATGAAACCAAAATGAATATTAGAATTTTCCCTTATATTGATCATTTATTAGTTCTTAGAATGATTTTTTTTCTTATATATATATATATATTATTCCCAAGCCTAAATGGAACAGTTACAATATGATCGAAATCTTATTTGAGATAAATTCAACCTCATGAAAATTTCTTTGAGACATATTCCCAAAGAATCCCCTCATTAATCTTTCCCTAGACAATACCATATGGTTGAATATTTCAAATAATTTATAAAGGGATACGTAACTAGAAATGTGTGTTACATAATAAGTTATTTTTTAAATTAATTAGTTATATATCACATGTATTTCAAACGCTTTACATTTTGAAATTTATAAAAAAAAACTTCTATATAAAAACATTGTTTAAATATATTTCATTTTCAATGATATATTGCAAAATTTTATAAAAAATATATAGAGATATAATTCAAAATTTTTATTTAGAATTTCAAAATTGGTATAGTATAATTTTATTTTCAATTTATGAAAATATTTTTATTGTTATTGACTAGTTAAAATCCTGTTTTCTATGAACTGTAACTAATAAATGAAAATAATGTCATAATTTTTTTGATAAATTATATATATGTCAAATTATTTAAAATTATATTTATTAATTTTAAAATTAATTTTTTATTTTATTTATACCATGTTTATTATTTTGGAATCATAAGTAATATTATTCTCATAAATGTTTTTTTTTTCAGTTAAATAAAAATTTATTATTAATAAATTATTTGAATTAAATTTTTCCTAAATGGATTTATTATTTTTTAGAAAATATTTATATGCTATTTAGAAAAATAAATTTGGTTTTTTGACATAATTGTTTTATTACTAATATTAAATTCAATGACCATGATAATGATAAAAATATTATTTAAAAGGAATTATTTTATCAATATTGCATAATGAAAATTAAATAAAATAATTTTATATCTTGTAAAATATGAGATAAATTTAATCAGTAAACATATATATAAATATATTATCACTCTTTCAATTAATAATCTATACTGACTAACATTAGGAGGACCTAATAGTGAAATCAACATTTGTCATCCAATCAATTTTTCTACGTATAAAATGTTTTAATTTAAAATATTATATTCAATTACATAAAATATGAATTATATATAATATATAATAATTTTTAGTTCATCACACCAAAATTAAAAAATGGTGTTTTTTAGTTTTGGCTAAAAAATTGTAACATTCATAAAATTAGGCATTCTCTATAAAAAAGATAAAATTAATAATATAAGTGTATATGACATCCAATAGTCTTAAAATATATTGTGAAATAATTTTATAAGGATTTTTATAACTATGAAAACACCACACTATATTATATCTTACTTTCTAAGTCATTGGAACATGAATAGTTTAATGATATCTTTGAAAATTAATGCCTATTAAAAACAACCATTTTATTCACTTATAACTAGGGAACATTGAAACACATTAATTTCTATAATTTCTATTGTAAATAATAGTATACCCCTTATCAATTATAAAATGCGGGAATAACCCTCATATTCTTGAATCCCCTAGATACTAAAAGTTGTCATATGACCTTCAATTTTATAGAGTTTATCAAGAGTATGTTCAAGGTATCAATGGAAGTGTAACTCTCTTTATACTGTCTTATCTTACTATTTACCATGCAAACCTACTGTAAGAATATTAAGATAATTAAATTAGAAAAAATATTTTACGTATGTTTAATTATATTGATTATAATCATTATTTTTTCATTCTCATCCACATTAAAAATAAAATACAATTCATCAGGTATTTGGTAGAATACTGCATCAATTAAGTGACAACTTCTTTATTTTCACCCCCACATGACTTAACAAATTATAATGACGTAATTAAATAATATGAGTTTCATATATTATTTTATTATTAATGTTATCAATAAAATTATAAACCAATTTCATTTTCAATCATGTTTTGGGAAATAAAATCATAAAATGTACTTTCTCTAAGTTACAACCTTATCTAAGAAACATTTTTCATTTTCATCATGATTTTAATTCATTATGGGAACTAAATATAATCTAATTTAATAAAATAAGTTTTAATAACATCGTTATCACTATATTATAATGATATTATGTCCCAATATACAATTTCTTAATAGCACTCTCCCATCAAATTATTGTTTGTTAATGTTTGGGTTTGTATAACCACATAATTGAAAAATGATTTCTAACACTATCGTGGAAGAATATTTAGTTTTCAAAATTACAATTATAATTAAATTATAAAATAATTATTTTTATTATTTAGTAATGTTTATATTTTGTATTTAACTTTTTATAATAATTTTATCTTTTATTTTTAAATTATTGTAATAATCCTTAATCGTTTCCATTTTCATTCAACGTAACTAAAAATCTAATGGAATGTGATTAGATAATAATATATATACATATAAATTATCCATTTAATACCTTATAATATTGAGTAATGGTTATATTTTTGAGAGTTATAAATAAAAAATTTCTCTTATGAAACTTGTTCAAAATGATTATGATAAATAAAACCTAATATTGCAAATTTATAATAAATATAAAATATACCTGAATGGTTTAGTGATAAAAAAAGATTAAAAAATGATATATATTGGAATATTTTTTTTATATTAAGGATTATGATAGTTCATTCTGTTATATTGGTGAATCTAGGTCTTTAGTGGAAGCAACCAATAAAGGGAACTGTTTTTGTCTTAAATTCAAACCCTTGAGAAATATTTCTTATTATTGACCACATTTCCTTTAGAACTGTGTATTTTATACCCATATAATATTTTTTATCCTTATTATATCTTTATTCATTTAATTTTATGTTTTTTTTGAAACCACATCAAATAATGGGGTTTTTAATATTTATGACATCATATTCTTTTTTTACTCAAATATTCCTCCATTGAGTAACATAATTTATTACTAATAACTATTCATTAATTTTGGATTTTTTATACCAGTTAATTATTTTTAATTTTACATCCTCTTTTATATTATAGGTTATTACAATTATTCTATACGTCCTTATTATTAAATTTATTTTACAACAAATATTTTATTACTTGTAAAGGATTCATTGATTCAATTCTTCTTACATTAAGTCATGGTATTCCACACATGTATTTAAAATTAATTATTTATTTGATCCTTATTTTACATGTTTTAAATGTTATTTCGTTTTTTATAAATGGAAATTACATCATATGATTAAAAACCATATCATTGTTACTTTTTTTATAAAATATTATATTGTCAGTAATAACAATTCACATTCATACTACTTAATCATTTTATCAATTTGCATATTTTCTATCCCACCAATGTTGTCCTATATTTTTGTGAACTCAAATATTTAATAATTCATAAGGTAATCATAATTTACAATACCAATTTTCAAAAGGATATTATATTTACCAATTTATGATATTGTTTCAATAAAACTATTTTGAAAATATTAAAAAAAATTATATATCAGGGATGAAATTATTATCTACCACTCAATGTTTTCTTTATAAAACCATTATATATTTTTCTATATTATATTATAATATATTTTTAATAAAATAATATTTTTATGTATATATCTCAAAAAATTTCATTCTATTATTTTTGAAATTAAATTTTCAAAATAAATAATTTTTGTTATCACTTAAATAATCTTGATAAAAAAGAGAATATAAAAATATTTTTATGTTTTTTTATACCAAAAATTGATTTCTTATTATATTAAAAATTATTTATAATGTTTTTAAAATTCGATTAATTTTCCATTTACTCTGTGAGATTAATTTAGAAGGGTTATTGTGAAAAATTTCTTTTTCGTTAAGGCTTTCAGAGTTACATTATATAATTTTTTTAAAAGATTTATTTATTTAGATGTTTTTTTACTTATGTTTTCAAAAATGATAAAAGTTAAATATATATAAGAGAATGTATCCATTACTACAATTTCTTTGAATCATAATCTTCTGTGTATAGCCAAAAAATTTACACCAATTCCATTCAACTTTGTATATCCTATTTTTTATTCCTTTCATTGGAGGTGTTCACCAATATTTCATTCTTAAATTTTATGGTAATATTGTTGAATAAACTTTGTACCCTTTTTATTTATGGTGTAAATACTATTTTTATCTAATTTTAATTGAATTTAAAATTATAATAATTAAAATTCCTTTTATAACCATTTATATTTCTTGAGATTATCCAGATTAATTATGGAATTAAGAATTTTATCTTTATATGACTCTATTTAAATGTATAAGAAACCCATTTCATGTCTATAGTTTTGATACGATATGATGAATGTAAACCATTTTAATCCCACGGGTTCATTATGATATAATTAATAATTTATTTCAATTATCACTAATATGTATAGATTTTTAATTTTAGGGTCCTATATAAAAGTCACATTTAATGCCATAGAATTTATATCCTATAAGACAATGACCTCTGAACATACTGGTATTTTTTATAATGTTAATTTGAATTTTTGGGCCACAATTATATATATATATTCTTATAACAATGTTATAATATCATGGATCATGTTTATTGGGTCATGCTTTCACACTCATTGTATTCATTACTTATGTTATAAAATTCCTTATGACATGAGTTATGGTCAATGCTTTTTTGGGTATAATATTATTGCATATCCTAACAATACCGATATTTTTTTCTTAGTCTCACATTGGATTTTTTATATTTTATCATTTATGATTACCATTTTCAAGAAAATAAGAAAAACCCCATTATTATTTTTCTTTTCCATGGGATATTAAGATGATTATTTCTTATGTGATGGAATAAAGGGAGTCGAATATGGTTCTATTATGGAGAAATCGTCACATGATTTGTCAAATAAGATTAATTTATCACTGTTCCTCAAAGAAACTAAAAATAAAGGTACTATGCATTTTATTCGATTATTGAGAGATATAAAACAATATTGAAATGTTTAGTTTATATCACCTCACTTGGTATAAATGTTAATTTGATAAGAAACTCACTATAATCTATGATCCCCATGGTGCATCTTTGGGATTCCTCACTAGGGAGGGAAGGATTGCCTCGAATTACACTAATGAGCTTTAGTAGAATCTATTAGAATGATCTATTATAGAATATAGCCCAAAAAGAATCCTAAATTTCTTAAAATATTTAAAAGGTCTTTTATTTTGAGATATTTTATTTATACTAGCTTCTTTAAATAGATACAATGAATAACAAAATTTAGAAATCCTTAAAATTAAATTACCAAAACCAATATTTCATGAATTATTATAGGTACTTCAAACCAAATATCTATGAGGATTAACTTTTTTGTTGGGAAAAGATGTGAATATGAAAAGATATATTGACAAGAATAAATGTGAGTGAATTTTTGACTTATCATAATATTATTGATTTAGTTTAGGATTTAAAATAATGATGATCCCCTAATAAAAATAAAATTCATTTTCATGAAACATTTTCCATAGTCTAGTTCCACTACATACATAATGATATACCCAATTTCGTTTATTCCAAATTATTACCACTAGGTATTCATTGATAGTATTTTGAGTTCTTCATTCCAAAAATCAAAGTGTACCCCCCCCCATTCCATCACATTCTCCTCTCAAACTCATATATGAATTTTAATATATATTCAAAATAAATCAATGGATAAAAATAAATATTTAAACTAAACCTATGATTTATTGTGTTTGTGTTGGTAATAAACATTCAATACCCTATATAAAAACACTAAACATATTATTTAGTTTGGGTAATGACTCTTGAGACTCATTAAATGTTTTAATAAGTCAATTAATGTTTATTTTTTTTATCAAGGTCCAATCAAAAAACATGAACCCAATATCACCAAATCATTTGTGAACCTATTCATAGTGTGATTTTATGAATAAATTGAGGATTAGGATTCAATTGTCAAAACCATATAATGAATATGTACTTAAAAATCTTATTATTTAATTGTAGATGATAATGAATTATAAATATTATATAATTCTGAAAACCTCTTAGTTCTTTTGTTATTTTTATAACATTTAATCAATATATGAATGAATAATATAGTAACACATAATTAAATATAGATTATTTTTACTATATGAAATAAAATTAAAACTATACTTATTTAAAAGATGAAATTTAATATAAATTTTATTTAGGAAACTCATTTTTTCTCCTAGTTTGACAAAAATAATAATGTTTTAATACCAACTAAAAAAATTCTATTTATATTTTCATTTTCAAATATTAATATTAGGGAATTTTTTCTAGAACTTATATTTTTTATATTCAAAATATTAATTTAAATGTCCATAAATAGAGTATTTTGTTAAATATATATATTCCATAAATACTTTTATTGAATCCCTAAAAACTAAAATAAAGACCCATTATTTCAAATATATTTTTGGTCTATTGCCGTTATTTGTTTTCTCTAGGTTAGAAATAGATATTTTTATGTGACGGAATATATATATATATATATGAAGTAAGTTATTTTAATTATGTCACATATGAATCAAAGAAGTTTATGTTGAAGAAATGTATAAAAATTTGTCTAAAGAATTATCTAAGCTGTATTATTGTAGAAATTAACTGTTTGGGTCCTATCATAGTGTATCAAAATGTTTTGATAAGACATAATGACATAACCATTATTTTAACCTATTATTTTACTATCATGTTTATAATAATTCCTAGAATCCTCAATTTTAGGGAGACCCACACAGATTGATAATGGTATTTATGAGAGCCCAAATCGAAAATGAATAAAACGCCCTTTTATTTTATTTGTTTTTTAAAAAATACCAATTATTTCTTCACATCCCACCCATCTTCCATTCATGAAATCTATAAATGGTTTATTTTTTAGATGATAAATCTAAACAATCTCATGAATTCAATAAATCCATCTTTATCGATAACGTTAATTTATAACTCTTATAAAAATATTGATTTTTTGAAAACAGTGTAATAATTTAAAAATACAATCCCTAAGATAACCAAATTTATAAGATGAAAATAGTATAAGAAAACTTATATTGTCAATAATCCGGATAATATGAAGAAAAAAACCTACCTAAAATCACATATGGATATATAGGCAGCAAACTCAACATTTCATAATAATAGATTTAGATAGTAGATAAGTATGATATTTTCTTAAATGTATAGTTATTAAAATATTATTTTTCAATTTGACTATTAAATTAAATTAAAAAATTAAAAAATATACAATATTTATTTTAATAAATATTCACTTTCATGTTACCACATTAATAATAATTAATTTTTACAACTAAATAATTTTTTTTCATAAACATGATTGAAACCTATAAAATAATGGTTATAAAATGGTAATAATAAATTTGAAATTTTTTAATTTAAATAATATAAATACTCAAAATTGAAATAACTCCCAATATTTAATATAAAAAAAAATTAATTGAAAAAAACGGTTATTTATGCGTGATAATTTTGATAACATCATAATTTAATCTTTTAACACTTGTATGTTTTATATACTCATAGATATAAATAGTGTATAAGAATACATTTATATATACTTTCTATTTGTAATGTAATAATCTAGATATCCGTAGGCCCTTGGTGAAAATCCATTGTTTAGGAGGTTTTGGGAGGCAATGGTGGCTCATTTCATGAGTTTTCCAAAATTCATGTTTTTCAAAAAGCATGTCTGTCTATCGATATGTAAGTACATCGGCATGTCCTTGTGTTGTAATGTCATTGTGTCATCATGTGAGTGTGTCTGCACATCAGTAAGTCGGCATATCAGTGTGTCAGCATCCCAGTGTGTCGACATCAGTAGTTTGTTGCGTCGGTATATCAAGGCATCAGTTGGTTAGGGCTTCTATAGGTTATGGCATCAGTTGGTCATGGCGTCGGTATGAAGAGGCGTCCGTAAGTTATTGTGTTGGTATTCTATTGAATTGTAAGATCAACGTCTTTGGATCAGCATCGGTAGGTCACATCCGTAGGTCACCCGACTCACTGATTAGTGACACATATCAAGTTTTTCCCAATATTTCTAGTTTCCCCCCATTTACATGTTTCTCTCCGTGAAATGGTATCCTATCAACTCACAACATCTTATTGGGATGTTACCACAATTTCCTAGGGGTATTATTTAATTCAATGTATCTCACTATGTTCTATCATCATTGTAAACGCTAAGCTGCATGGTCAAACCATAATATGATTTTCAAGAACATTAAAATAGTATCCCTGGTTTTTAGGATCTCCCCCTTTTAGAAATCCTGGTATATTATTTCATTTATTTTTTTATTTCATGTGATATTACTAGAACCTTCCTCCCTAGATGATCCAAGCTCCAATGCTACAAGCCCTCTTTGATAGTTTTCTAGAAGTCCCATTGTGCTAGAATGATCTCTTGTTCTTGGCACAAGGAAGAACATCAATCCTTTAATCATCATTCAAGTATTTTACTTGGATTATATTTAATTATGCAGCATGAATGGAGGTTATAAAAATGAATCATTTTGGGGTAAGGATTAATACTTTTCATAAGAATAAGAAATAGAAATGAACTAAATTTGATAAAGAGGGAACATGGGTAAAAAAAATAATAGGTAGAGAGTGGGTTGATGTTGATATCCTATTTTATCTGTTATCCTAGATTCATTTATGGATTGCTGTGGCAATAAATACATCATTGAATCAGGAATTTTGGTGGAATTTTCTTGCTTACTTGTGGTGTTCTGTTTTCTTATGGTTCTTGAATAAATGACTGTAACATTAAATATTCTAAACAACATACACTGGTTAAATAAAAAGATGCCCCTAGGATAAAGCCTTTTATGTGATCAACCATGTTATAATTATTTGTAATTAATGAACCTATATTTATATATGAATATATGTACATCATTTTGATAGGTGTGGCTGGTTTCTTTGTTTTGAGGAGTTTTGTAACCATGTGTTAGTTTCATGGTTCTACTGTTTAGAGCATAATTGTGGGTACTAGGAGGGGATAATGAATGGGCTCTATTAGAAGGTTTTAGTATGAGTGTAACACAGGGAAAGAATTAATGGGAGTTTCTATGGGCTTTTTTCACGGGGTGGTATATATGATGAGTTGTCTTCCCAGTCTGAAAGATTGATTGATTGTGTAATAGATTAACATTTAGGCATATGAACTTCTTTTGTTGTGTTGTGTTTGTTGAGTGATGGATGGTAGTTGGACTGTGGTGTGAATAAAATCCCTTATGCATTGGGACTACATCTGAGAACTTTTTGGATGCGGGGTTATTGATTTGGGTTGTGAGTGGGGTTTTGTGGGGAATAGTTTTGAAGATTGATTGTGGTGTAGTGAGACTGCAGTTTGGTTTTTCTTGTATTTTTTTTGGTTGTGGAAGATAGTTTCCCTATAGTGCTAGGGTAACATACAGTTTATCCCATAATTAAATTAATATAATTTTATTAAATAAAAAAAAATATTGTGTTATTCTTTGGCAGCAACTATAGTGTGGTTGTTCATTTAGGGTTATCATGGAATTTGGTATTGGCAGCCTTGGATTTTTGTTTGTTTGAAACATGTACATTGGGACGATTGTTTTATTACCTATATGTATAAATTTCAGTTCTTTGTGATACCAATACACACCCACATTTTATGATAATTTTGTGCCAAACACCCGCATATCATGGGTGTGGGTGTCATTCCCAACATCTGGGTGGGAGGATTGATGGTTGGTTACTAACTTTCTTCCCGTCACCCACTTCTAGATTCATACCACCTCAGCGTATACATGTAGGCTATAATGGCATGAGGCTTTCCAACAAAAAAGATCTTTTGGTCAACAGTTTTATGTAGATGAGAGTCCTAGGTTTATGTAGTCCATGATTTTTTTCTCAAGTGTCTTCAGGATGAGGCCCAGGTGTCTTTGGGAGAGATACATGGTTGTTGTGGCCCAGGTGTTTGTGGGCGTGATTGGGTGTGGTTTGAGCCCTAGGTGTCTATGGGTTGGTAGTGATAGTTGGACTGTTTATGGGAAGATTAGTAGCCTCAATACATTAGCCATTATGGGTGAGATGTAAACTTGTGGGAAAGTGGGGAAACGTAACCAAATATCTATGTGCTTAAACTACTAATTTACATTAGTTTATTTATTTGGTGAGTGTGCCTTGGTGAGAATGGGATGGTTAGTATGACTTGGTAGGTGCTTTGAGGTTCCACTGTTTTCTTATAGGGACATTTGTATGTTTCCCCACTTGTGCATAGGTAGCATTAGATTCCCAACTCAGTATACTAGTATACTCAACCGATGTATATAAAACTACTTTATGGTTTCTAGGAGGAATTTTAGGACCGTGCTAGACATTACCAGCTTAGGAATTGGGGTAAGATGATATTTTTTTATTATTCAATATTATTTTTCTAACATCCCAAGTATATAAAGAATAAATCATTTTCATATATTTGCGAATTAAATATTAATTTTACTTTAAAGGGGTTGCTATGTTCGATAGTGTACCCGATATGCAACAAAGAGTTTCTTTAAAATCTTATGTTGCATGCTAGTAATAAAATAATATTATTTTAAATGGTAGTTAACAAGTAGATGTTGTATTGGCGGGAATGAATATACATAACTAAAATATGATTATATATGTTTTTTTAATGTTTTTATATTTACCAAATAAAAGATAAATGCTTAAAATAAGAAAAGAATTCAATTTTAGGCATAGATACTCTAATATTCACCAAAGGTCCACTTATCGCCTTTTCATGGAGAACCTTCTTTAAATATAGTTTTGGTCACTCTTATTCTTTTTATTGGACCAAATAAAACTCTCCTTTAGAATCGGGACATCAAAATTTACTTTGTGTAGATTTTTGGTATTTTTCCGATAAGGTTCATTTTTTTAATGAATAGTGAAAAATGTTGTATTTTAATTCAAAACCTCCTTTTAATCTAATTTATTTATATGATTAAGTTATCTTTTGAATTGGTTTTAAAGTGAAATTAGAATATATTTTTACCATTAAATCCAATAGTGGTCTTTGGAATTAATTTCACTTTGAAATCGGACTTAAACTAATGTCAATATTTTGATACTTATTGTTTCATAAAAACATGCTATTTGCTCTGACGGTAGGAATTAATTATTAAATTAATTATTTCAACTTATAGTTTTTGAAATTTTTAAAATAGACTTCGTTTTTTATTCATGTTCAACACATTCATTCAATTCTGATAAGTTTTCTAGTAAATTGGGAATTCCATCTCAAGATATGAATCCTGAACTCGTGGACAAAACACTTGGAGGGAACGTTGAGACAAAAAGGAATTATATAAATATTCATATCCTTGTGTGTGGAAAGAATATACCATAAAACCTTATTGTTTTGCCTCTAGTGGAGTTTGATGTCATTTTGGGCATGGATTGGCTTTTTGTTTATCATACAAAGATTGACTGCAGAGCTAAAATGGTTTCTTTTTAGAAAGATTTTTAGTTTGTGTACAAGAATGAACCCTTGATTTTGATAACATATTAAAAAGTTGAGAAACTAGTAAAAAATGGAAATGAATGTTACCTTGCACATATTGTTGAAAATAAAAAACTGTTCAGATTAATGATGTTCCAGTGGTAAATGAGTATCTTGATGTTTTTTCTGATGAGTTTCCTGGTATTATTCATGATCGAGAACTTGAATTTACTGTTGACTTAGTTCCTGCTTCTAAGCCAATTTCAAAACCCCCTTATCGAATGGCTCATGTTGAACTTTTAGAGTTAATGAAACAATTGCATGAGTTATTAGATAAAGGTTTCATTTGACCTAGCACATCACCATGGGGTGCACCTGTCTAGTTTGTTAAAAAGAAATATGGTTCAATGAGACTTTTCATTGATTATAGAGCCTTGAATAATATTACTGTTAAGAACAAGTATCCTGTGCCTCATATCGATGATTTGTTTGATCATCTCTAAGGAGCTCAGTATTTTTCGAAGATTGACATGAGGTCGGGGTACCATCAGTTGAATGTTAAAGATGCAGACATTCTGAAGACTGTGTTCCATGCAAACCTTAAAAGAAATGAAACTGTATGGAAAATTTAGAAAGTGTGATTTTTGGTTACAAAAAATTTCTTTCCTTGGTCACATTGTTTCAAAAGATGGCATAACTGTTGATCCTGCTAAAACAAAAGTTGTGGAAGAATGGCCAAGACCCACAAATGTAAACGAGATCCGTAGTTTTCATGGATTGGCAGGTTACTACCGAAGGTTTGTTGAAATTTTTTCACGGTTATCTAGTCCAATGACTAAGCTAACTCGGAAGGGTGTTAAGTTTATCTAGAAAAAATAATGTAATGATTGTTTTCAGGAGTTGAAAAAAAGATTGGTGAATGCTCCAGTTTTGGAACTTCCTTCCAGAAATGGTGAGTTTTTTATCTACAGTGATTCTTCATTGAAAGGACTTGGTTGTGTTCTAATGCAGAATGATTAGGTAATTGCTTATGCTTCATGTCAATTGAAAACTCATGAGGTAAATTACCATACACATGATTTGGAATTAGCTGCTGTTTTTTTCGCTTTAAAAATTTTGAGGCATCATTTGTATGGAGTAAAGTGTGAAATATATACTGATCACAAAAGATTAACGTATATATTCACTCAGAAAGAATTGAACATGAGACAGAGAAGATGGTTGGAATTAATCATGGATTATGATTGTAAAATTCATTACCATCAAGGAAAAGAAAATAAAGTGGATGATGCTTTGAGTCGAAAAAGTAATGCTTCATTAACAATGGTGTGTTTGGAACGTGATACTTTGGTTAAGGATTTGATGAGCTTTGGCATGAAAGTTGTCTGTCCAGGATGTCCTTCTATTTTGTTTTAGGTATCAGTGAAATCTTCTCTATCAGATAGAATTAAGCAAGCACAGAAGCAAAACAATGAGTTGTAGAAAAAGGTAGAGCTGGTTCAGAAGGGTAAGTTGCCTAAATTTAGCGTTGATAATGATTGTGTTTTGAGGTTTGGGAAGATATTATGTGTGCTTGGTGATTCACAGTTGAAGAATGAGTTGTTATATGAGTCTCATAGTTCCCCGTTTTCAGTTCATCCTAGCAGTACTAAGATGTACAGAGATCTGCGGGAGTATTACTAGTGGGAAGGAATTAAAAAAGATATTGCTGATTTTACTGTGAAGTGTTTGACTTGTCAGCAGGTTAAAGCAGAGCGGCAGTTACCGAAAGAGATGCTTCAGCCTTTACCAGTGCCAGATTGGAAATGGGAAAATATATCCATGGACTTTTTTGTGGGATTACCGAAGGCATCTCGAGGTAATAATGCAATCTGGGTTATTGTTGATCGCTTGACTAAATCTGCTCATTTTCATGCTATACGAGATACTTTTTCCCTTGATCAACTTTCCCGTTTGTATCTTAAATATATAGTCAGGTTACATGGAGTTCCCCTATCTATTGTGTCTGATCGTGATCCTAGGTTTACTTCAAACATTTGGAAGGGCCTTCAGAAGTCGTTGGGTATTGAATTAAATTTTAGTACAACATTTCATCCACAATCAGATGGGCAGTCAGAACGAACAATTCAGACATTGGAGGATATGCTACGTTCTTGTTTGATGGATTATCAGGGAAGTTGGGACCAACATCTTTCTTTGGTTGAGTTTTCTTATAATAACAGTTTTCATTCTAGTATACAGATGGCACCATTTGAGGCATTATATGGGAAGCGGTGCCGAACTCCAGCTTTTTGGGATGAAGTGGGTGAAAGGAAGCAGATGGGACCAGAATTGGTAGAAGAGATGACAGAAAAAGTTCAGTTGACTCAAAAACACATGAGAACAGCTTAGAGCAGGAAGAAGAGTTATGCGGATAACTGGAGGAAGGATATATCTTTCGAGGTAGGTGATCATGTTTTTTTCAATGTTTCACCATTGAAAAGTGTGATATGATTTGGTAAGAAAGGAAAGCTATGTCCAAGGTTCATTGGACCATATGAAATTCTGGAGGGAGTTGGATCAGTTGCATATCGAGTGGCTTTACCTCTGAGTTTATCTCAGGTACACAATGTTTTTCATGTTTCGATGTTGAGAAAGTATATTCCATATTCATCTCATATTTTGAGCCATGAGGTAGTTCAGTTGGAAGAGAATCTCTCTTATAAAGAAAAACCAGTCTGGATTCTTGACCAAAGAAAGCATTTGTTACGAAATAAGGTAATTCGCCAGGTAAAGGTTTTGTGTAAAAACAATATGGTTGAAGAGGCAACATGGGAATCTGAAAATACTATGAGGGATAAATACCCCCACTTCTTTTGATAAGTGAATAAAATTGTCAAGACGCAATTCCCAAAAGGGGGAAGGATGTAACATCCTAGGTAAATAAACAATAAATAATTTTCATATATTTGCCAATTAAAAATTAATTTTACTTTAAAGGGGTTGCTATGTTCGATAGCATAACCGATACGCAACAAAGAGTTTTTTTGAAATCTTATGTTGCACAATAGTAATAAAATAATATTATTTTAAATGGTAGTTAAAAAGTAGTCGTTGTATTGGTGTGAATTAATATAAATAACTAAAATAGGATTATATATATTTTTTAAATGTTTTAATAATTACCCAATAAAAGATAAAGGCTTAAAATAAGAAAATAATTCAATTTTAGGCATAGATACTCTAATATTCACTAAAGGTCCACTTATCGCCATTTCATGGAGAACCTTCTTTAAATATAGTTTTGGTCACTCTTATACTTTCTATTGGACCAAATAAAACACTCCTTTATAATTGGGACATCAAAATTTACATTGTGTATATTTTTGGTATTTTTCCGATAAAGTTCTTTTTTTAATGAATAGTGAAAAATGTTGTATTTTAATTCAAAACCTCTTTTTAATATAATTTATTTATATGATTAATTTATCTTTTGAATTGGTTTTAAAGTGAAATTAGAATATATTTTTACCATTAAATCCAATACTGGTCGTTGGAATTAATTTCACTTTGAAATTGGACTTAAACTAGTGTCAATCTTTTGATACTTATTGTTTCATAAAAACACGTTATTTTCACTAACAATAGAAATTAATTATTAAATTAATTAATGCAACTTATATATTTTAAATTTTGTAAAATAGACTTTATTTTTGAATTCGGAATATCAAATATAGCTTAGGGTGAAGTTTTGGTATTTTTCTAAAAAACATCAATTTTTGATTAATAGTTAAACCACTAAGTGGTACTTAAAAAACTTATTTTTCGTTTAAATGAAATTTTACCACCTCTGTGATTTGAATTTAAAAAATATGACATACATGGTTGTCATTATAAAGTAAAATTTGGTTCAATGGGATTAAAATAATTTTTTGGTGAATAGTAACTTTTATGTTTTTAATCGCGATTAGAGGTAATTAGTGTGGTTTAAGGTAAAAGTAATGTTTTAATATTATGAAATGATCTATACACATGTCCTACCCTCATTGTATGTGTCATGGCCGACCAATACAATCCATGGGTCAACTTGGGGAAACCATGGAGCCACTTTGGTAGGAAAATGATATTAATACCTTTTTATTTAATGTTAAAATTAAAATGTCACAAACATGTGTTGTTTTACTAAAACAATTTTTACATGGTGTTATAAAAGTCAGAGTTTTCACTATAAATATTCATTAGAAATCTAAAAAGTTTTCCTACATCATGATATTTTTTTAATAATATTTAGACATTAAATAAATTAAATTATTTATGACACCATGATGATGCAGCGATTACCTCATTATTTAACGATTTAAATAAAATGAAAATATAATGTAAAATCTAAGAACTAAACTTTTCAAAAACCTATTGTATGGGTATATTTCGAACCCTTATCACCTTATCCTCAAATTATATCAATGTGGGACCTTTTAAATCCGAAACACATTTTAAAATAAAGTAACATTTCTTTACTTTCCAAGAGTGCCCCTCCTCTCCTCTTATAAAAGGCCCCCACCTCTACCTCCTTACCCACACTTTCAATGCCTTTGGCTCGGTAAAACCCTACCCATTTTGTCTCTCCACATCCCTCTATTACTCCTTGAAGCCTCACTTTGGGCAGAATTTTTCCCAATGAATCCTTTGAGCTCAAATCAAAAAGAGTTACCTGTTTCAAAGGTAGTGTTTTCTCTTGTGTTCTTTTGTTTTATTTTGCTTCACCAACCCCCTAAAATCTTTTTTATTTATTTCTTTTGTAACAATATCAGTATATTAAATATACTAGGATTTTTTTATAAGAAGTATTCGAGCTACACTTGCACACACCTTCATCTAATGGTTAAAGAACATTCTTTTTCTGTGGATGGAGAATTTCTGCCTCTCGAAACGATGATTGTTCAACACTTATATAACACCTTAAAAGGTGGCCATTAAGATGTCACTATATTTATATATGATATATAATATGTTTATGTTTTCCTTAAGCTTCTGTATTTTTCATTTATGGCATACCTTTATGGCTTCAATTATGGGTATACGCGATATCTTCATTTTAGGAAGTGCGGACTACCGCCCCCTCAAAGTGATTTGATTCGTTAATGCCATATGTGGGATGTATAAAGCTTGGATTTAAAGTTATTATATATGATGTTATACTGGAATTATAATATTCCTTTATATCATTATTATTTCATTCCATTAATGTATGAGATAGAAATGAAAGTAGCGTTCAGGCGTACGTACGGCTTACCGTCTCCATGAACGGTGCATTTCATTTCTTATCCCCAAATGTAATGTACTATAATAAGTAAATATACATAATGGATATATATGATTTATGTTACATCTAAATGATTAATATAATTCTGGAATTAAAATATACATATCTCTCATTTGATTTTATTTCCATTAATATGACATAGAAATGTAAGTAGCGTTCATGCATACGTACGGCTTACCGTCTCCATGAACGGTGCATTTCATTTCTTACCTCTAAATGATTATGTAATATTATAAATACATGTATATACGGGATATATATGACATATATGATATCCAAATCATGAATATCATTCTGGATATAATCAATATTTTACCACACGAACAACATGTTATTGTAAGAAGTCCACTTTCGACATAAGAACCAAATATCAACAAAACAATCATTATTAACATAAATGATTACATAATTTTTATAAAATGGAAATAAGTGATATAAAAGGAATAATAAACTTTAAAAAGTTTCTTAAGAAAGTAGAAATTAACTCAAGTTTATTATTCAGGACGTTAAAGAACGATCGAATCATGTCGGACCTGAGATAAGGGACTTCGTCTCAATCTCCTTTCATTGAGTCATATTTCGTTTTATACACAACTTTCTTTTATACGGTGTATAAACCCCCTTTGACTTTTACTTTTATATAAAAGGAATCTTTTTCTACGAAGCGTTTTACTAAGCGACAAAAATGAATGTTTCATTTAACGTACGCGGTGACAACGACCTTTTCCACCGCCGCGAGAATTATTTGGTCTTTGGCTTCCTCAACAAGACATAATGTTTTTAAGATGAAATAAACACCAAATACTCTATTATGTATTTTGGTATTGAAAATGGTTTT
Organism: Viscum album; assembly: GCA_963277665.1. Classification (NCBI taxonomy): domain Eukaryota; kingdom Viridiplantae; phylum Streptophyta; class Magnoliopsida; order Santalales; family Viscaceae; genus Viscum; species Viscum album. Next base: position 531,472,101 of record OY728128.1, read on the forward strand.
TATAATGGATTTGTTATGTCAATATATTTATGTGATATATTGTGATCAAAGTGTGGAAATGTTTTCTTTCCATTATATTTGTTTTATGTCTTATGATTTTATAATGGTACTTGGACATTTGACAGGAGGTTACGTGATAAACCATATGACGGGTGGTTCCGTGAATACTAGGATAGGTGGTTACGTTATAATCTCCAATGCATTGGGTATGGAAGTCGGCCGTATGGATATTCAATTAAGTGATATGTGTGGAAGTCAACCTTATGGTTATTCCATTTAAGTATGATTATGTCCCAAGTTACCTTTATTTGTTATGTGATCTTTATATGGGTTTTATGGTAATATTTTGGTTACAAAAGGGTAAGTAATGATCTTTTTTTAGTGAAGAGTTTTTACTTCTTCATAAAGGTGAAAAGTATTACTTTGATAAAGTATACATGGTTTACTTGTTGTTTTGATAAACTAATAGTTTTCATTCTTTGTGTATCCCTTACTGAGCTTTTTATGCTCACACCAAGTTTTTTTGAAATGTTTTTCATAGGACTTAATGTGGAATAGGGTCAATGATGGGATCCATGGAAAGTCATGCTATCTAAAACATGGAACTAGACATGTTTCCTTTTAAGAGTTTTTATTTTATGGAAACTTAGTAGAAGTTTCTACTTTGTAATCTTTTGAGATGTAATAGTTATGTCCTAATTCTCTAAAACTCTAAACCGTAAAAAGATCCTCAATGTGAATTATTCATTTAATTCAATATTAAGTAAGGTTTACGGCCGGGGCCTTATAGTTGGTATCAGAGGTTGGTTTAGACAACTTTAGGAGTTATAAAATTGTTAAATTATAAAATAATTTATGGTATGACTGAAATGATATAGCATTTAAATATTACAATGTTGCTTCGCCTAAGATATTTCTGTGTTGAGAATCGTTTTCTGCAGAGGAAACAAGGCAGCTATGTTGGGATGACATGAGGAGAAGGAAAACCTTCCAAATCAGAAACCTGAGATGTTCGGAATTGGAAATGAACAGTTTGTTGCAGTGATGGCACAGTTGACTCAAGATATAAATGGTGGTGGTATCCATGCACGAGATCAGCCAGATCAACCGCCGAGGAACACGTCAGTGGTGGAAGATTTCATGAGGCAACATCCCCCATCATTCAGAGGATCATCTGACCCTGTTCTAGCTGAAGGGTGGATTAAAGCACTGGAGAAGATTTTTGATGTCATGGGGTGTTCAGAACATCAAAAGGTTAGTCTTGTTGTTTACCATGTTGAAGGAGAAGCTGATCAGTGGTGGTCGATGGTGAAAAATATCAGGGATAGTGATGAGATTGATGATCTTCACTGGGATGAATTCAAAGGTATGTTTCTTGAGAAATATTTTCCTAAGGTGGTTCATCTTTGGGTGGAAAAACAATTCCTAGAATTGAGGCTGGAGGATGACTTAGTGGCTGCTTATGAAGCAAAGCTCACTCGATTGTCAAGGTATGCTCCAAACTTCATAAGAGATCCTGATAGTATAATAAAACATTTTTACTCAGGGTTAAAGCCAAAGTATCGAAGGGCTTTAGCTTCCCTTGAGTTCAAAATTTATGAAAAACTTGTTCGATGTGCGGAGAAGGTGGAAATGGAGTTTGCCGATGATCAGGTGTTCTTTGACAAACAAAAGAATAAAAGGTCCAGTTGGCAGGAAAAGGGGGAGAATTCATCAAATAAGCAAGGAGGTAAGAAAACCAAATATCCATCCTGTGGGAAGTGTGGTAAAAGGCATCCTGGAGAATTTTTATCCAAATCTGGTAAGTGCTTTCGGTGTGGTACATCTGGTCATATTATTCAAAACTGTAAGGAAGATGATCAAGCAGGTAATGAAAAGCCAGTGGTAAGATGTTTTAAGTGTAATGAAATGGGTCATTATGCAAATGAGTGTCTAACGAAGAACTCAACTGGGGAAAATCATCCATACTACAAGTAGAAAGGGGTGGTGAAATCCTTTTCAACTACTTCTGCAGATGTTGGGCCATCGAATAAAGTAGTATCAGGTACACTGTTTGTTTGTTCAGATTATGTCAATGTGTTGTTTGATTCAGGGTCTACACATTCTTTCATTTCTGAGAAGTTTTCTAGTAAATTGGAAATTCCATCTAAAGATATGAATCCTGAACTTATGGTAAAAACACCCGGAGGGAATGTTGAGACAAAAAGGAATTATAAGAATCTTTCTATCCTTGTGTGCGGAAAGAATCTACCAGAAGACCTTATTGTTTTTCCTCTAGTAGAGTTTGATTTTATTTTGGGAATATATTGGCTTTCTGTTTATCATGAAAAGATTGACTGCAGAGGTAAAAAGGTTTCTTTTCAGAAAGATTTTCAGTTTGTGTAGAAGAATGAGCCCTTGATTTTGATAACAAATCAGGAAGTTGAGAAACTAGTAAAAGATGGAAATGAATGTTACGTTGCACATATTGTTGAAAATAAAGGAACTGTTCATATTAATGATGTGCCAGTGGTAAATGAGTATCTTGATGTTTTTCCTGATGAGTTTCCTGGTATTATTCATGATCGGGAAGTTGAATATACTGTTGACTTAGTTCCTAATTCTAACCCAATTTCAAAACCCCCTTATCGAATGGCTCATGTTGAACTTTTAGAGTTAAAGAAACAATTGCAGGAGTTATTAGATAAAGGATTCATTTGACCTAGCACATCACCATGGGGTGCTCCTATCTTGTTTGTTAAAAAGAAAGATGGTTCCATGAGACATTGCATTGATTGTAGAGCCTTGAATAATATTACTTTTAAGAACATGTATCCTTTTCCTCATATCAATGATTTGGTTTGATCAGCTCCAGGGAGCTCAGTATTTTTCGAAGATTGACTTGAGGTCGGGGTACCATCAGTTGAAAGTAAAATATGCATATGTTCCAAAGACTGCATTCCATACTAGATATGGCCATTATGAATTTATATTTATGCCTTTTGGGTTGACCAATGCAACTGCTTTATTCATGGACTTTATGAATTGAATTTTCCATGAGATCTTAGATAAGTTTGTGGTTGTTTTCATCGATGATATTTTGGTGTTTTCTAAAAGTAAAGAGGAGCATGAAAGTAATTTAAGGGTTATCTTGAAAACCTTAAGAGAAAAGAAACTGTATGGAAAATTTAGCAAGTGTGAGTTTTGGTTACAAATTTTTTTTCCTTGGTCACATTGTTTCAAAAGATGGCATAACTATTGATCCTACTAAAAAAAAAGTTGTTGAAGAATGGAGAATACCCACAAATGTAACTGAGATCCGTAGTTTTCTTGGATTGGAAGGTTACTACCGAAGGTTTGTTGAAAATTTTTCACGATTATCTAGTCCAATGACTAAGCTAACTCGGAAGGGTGTTAAGTTTATGTAGACAAAAGAATGTGATGATTGTTTTCAGGTGTTGAAAAGAAGATTGGGGAATCCTCTAGTTTTGGCACTTCCTTCCAGGAATGGTGAGTTTGTTATCTACAGTGATTCTTCATTGAAAGGACGTGGTTGCGTTATAATGCAGAATGATCAGGTAATTGCTTATGCTTCACGTCAATTGAAAACTCATGAGGTAAATTACCCTACACATGATTTGGAATTAGCTTCTATTGTTTTCTCTTTAAAAATTCGGACGCATCATTTGTATGGAGTAAAGTGTGAAATATATACTGTTCACAAAAGATAAAAGTATATATTAACTCAGAAAGAATTGAACATGAGACAGAGGAGATGGCTGGAATTAATCAAGGATTATGATTTTACAATTCATTACCATCTGGGAAAAGAAAATAAAGTGGTTGATGCTTTGAGTCGAAAAAGTAATGCTTCATTAACAATGGTGCGTTTGGAAAGTGATCCTTTGGTTAAAAATTTGATGAGATTTGGCATGAAAGTTGTTTGTGCAGGATGTCCTTCTGTTTTGTTTCAGGTATCATTTAAATCTTCTCTATTAGACAGAATTAAGCAAGCATAGAAGCAAGACAGTGAGTTGCAAAAAAAGGTAGAGCTGGTTCAGAAGGGTATGTTTCCTGAATTTAACATTGATAATGATTGTGTTTTGAGGTTTGGGAAGATATTATGTGTGCATGGTGATTCAAAGTTGAAGAATGAGTTGTTATGGGAGGCTCATAGTTCCCGGTTTTCAGTTCATCCTGGCAGTACTAAGATGTACAGAGATCTGTGGGAGTATTACTAGTGGGAAGGAATGAAAAGAGATATTGCTGATTTTACTGTGAAGTGTTTGGCTTGTTAGCAGGTTAAAGAAGAGCGGCAGTTACCGAAAGGGATTCTTCTTCCTTTACCAGTACCAGAGTGGAAATGGGAAAATATATCCATGGACTTTGTTGTGGGATTACCGAAGTCATCTCAAGATGATAATGCAATCTGTGTTATTGTTGATCACTTGACTAAATCTGCTCATTTCCTTGCTATACGAGATACCTTTTCCCTAGATCAAATCTCCCATTTGTATCTTAAAGATATAGTTAGGTTACATGGAGTTCCCCTCTCCATTGTGTCTGATCGTGATCCCAGGTTTACTTCTAACTTTTGGAAGGGCCTTCAGAAGTCATTGCGTACTGAATTAAATTTTAGTACAACATTTCATCTGCAATCAGATGGGCAGTCAGAACAAACAATTCAGACATTGGAGTATATGCTACGTTCTTATTCTATGGATTATAAGGAAAGTTGGGACCAACATCATTCTTTGGTTGAGTTTTCTTATAATAACAGTTTTCATTCCAGTATACAGATGGCACTATTTGAGGCATTATATGGGAAGCGGTGCCGTACTCCAGCTTTTTGGGATGAAGTGGGTGAAAGGAAGCTGATGGGACCAAAATTGGAAGAAGAGATGGCAGAAAATGTTTAGTTGATTCAAAAACACATGAGAACAGCTCAGAGAAGGCAGAAGAGTTATGTGGATAACTAGAGTAAGGATCTATCTTTCGAGATAGGTGATCATGTTTTTCTCAAAGTTTCACCATGTAAAAGTGTGATGCGATTCGGTAAGAAAGGAAAGATGAGTCCAAGGTTCATTGGACCATATGAAATTCTAGAGGGAGTTGGATCAGTTGCACACTGAGTGGATTTACCTCTGAGTTTATCTCAGGTACACAATGTTTTTCATGTTTCGTTGTTGAGAAAGTATATGGAAAATTCATCTCATGTTTTGAGCGGAGAGGTAGTTCAGTTGGAAGAGAATCTCTCTTATAAAGAAAAACCAGTCCACATTCTTGACAGAACAGAGAAAGTGTTGTGAAATAAGGTAATTCACCAGGTAACGGTTTTGTGAAAAAACAATATGGTTGAAGAGGCAACATGGGAATCTGAAAATGCAATGAGGGATAAATACCCCCCACTTATTTTGATAAGTGAATATAATTGCGAGGACGCAATTTCCATAAGGGGGGAAGGATGTAACATCCAAGGTAAATAAAAAATAAATCATTTTCATATATTTGCGGATTAAATATTAATTTTACTTTAAAGGGGTTTCTATGTTCGATATCATAACGGATACACAACAAAGAGTTTCTTTGAAATCTTATTTTTCACACTAGTAATAAAATAATATTATTTTAAATGGTAGTTAACGCATAGCCATTGTATTGGCGGGAATGAATATAAATAACTAAAATATGATTATATATGTTTTTTTAAATGTTTTATATTTACCCAATAGAAGATAAAGGCTTAAAATAAGAATAGAATTCAATTTTAGGCATAGATACTCAAATATTCACTAAAGGTCCAGTTATCACCTTTTCGTGGAGAAACATCTTTAAATATAGTTTTGGTTTCTCTTATACTTTCTTTTGGACCAAATAAAACTCTCCTTTAGAATCGGGACATCAAATTTTAATTTGTGTAGATTTTTGGTATTTTTCCGATAAAGTTCATTTTTAAATGAATAGTGAAAAATGTTGTATTTTAATTCAAAACCTATTTTTCATATAATTTATTTATATGATTAAGTTATCATTTGAATTTCTTTGAAAGTTAAATTAGAATATATTTTTACCATTAAATCCAATAGTGGTCGTTGGAATTAATTTCACTTTGAAATCGGACTTAAACTAGTGTCAATCTTTTGATACTTATTGTTTCATAAAAACACGCTATTTGCTCTGACAGGAGAAATTAATTATTAAATTAGTTAATGAAACTTATATATTTGAATTTTGTAAAATAGACTTCATTTTTGAATTCGGAATATCAAATATATCTTAGGGTGAAGTTTTTTGTATTTTTCTGAAAAACTTCAATTTTTGATAAATAGTGAAACCACTATGTGGTACTTAAAAAACGGATTTTTCATTTAAATGAAAATTTACCACCCCTGTGCTTTGAATTTCAAAAATCCGACATACATGGTTGTCATTAAGAAGTAAAATTTGGTTCAATGGGATTAAAATAATTTTTTTTGGTGAATAGTAACTTTTATTTTTTTAATCGCGATTAGAGGTAATTAGTGTGGTTTAAGGTAAAAATAATGTTTTAATATTATGAAATGATCTATACACATGTCCTACCCTCATTGGATGTGTCATGGCCGACCAAGAAAATCCATGGGTCAACTTGGGGACCCCATGGAGCCACTTTGGTAGGAAAATGACATTAATACCATTTTATTTAATGTTAAAATTAAAATGTCACAAACATGTGTTGTTTTACTAATACAATTTTTACATGGTGTTATACAAGTCAGAGTTTTGACTATAAATATTCATTATAAATCTAAAATGTTTTCCTACATCATGATAATTGTTTTATAATTTTTATACATTAAATAAATTAAATTATTTATGACACCATGATGATGTAGCGATTACCTCATTATTTAACGATTTAAATAAAATGAACATATAATGTAAAATAAAAGAACTACACTTTTCAAAAACCTATTGGATGGGTATATTTTGAACCCTTATCACCTTATCCTCTAATTCTATCAATGTGGGACCTTTTAAATCCGAAACTCATTTTAAAATAAAGTAACATTTCTTTTCATTCCAAGAGTGCCCCACCTCTCCTCTTATAAAAGGCCCCCACCTCTACCTCCTTACCCACACTCTCAAAGCCTTTGGCTCGGACAAACCCTGCCCATTTTGTCTCTCCATATCCCTCTCTTAATCCTTGAAGCCTTACTTTGGGTAGAAGTCTTCCCAAGGAAGCCTTTGAGCTCAAATCAAGAAGAGTTACCTGTTTTAAAGGTAGTGTTTTCTCTTGTGTTCTTTTGTTTTATTTTGCTTCTCCAACCCCCCAAACAATTTTTATTTATTTCTTTTGTAACAGCACCAGTATCCTCAATATACTAGGATGTTTTTATAAGATGTATTCTAGCTACACTTGCACACACCTTTATCTAATGGTTAAAGAAACATACTGTTTCTGTGGATGGCGAATTTCTGCCTCTCGAAACGATGATAGTTGAACACTCATATAACACCTAAAAAGGTGTCCATTAAGGTTTCAGTATATTTATATATGATATATAATATGTTTTTTTCCTTTAGCTTCTTTATTTTTCATTTATGGCATACCTTTATGGCTTCCATTATGGGTATACGCGATATCTTCATTTTAGGAAGTGCGGACTACCGCCCCCCTCAAAGTGATTTGATTCATTAATGCCATATGTGGGATGTATAAAGGATGGATTTAAAGTTATTATATATGATGTTATACTGTAATTATAATATTCCTTTATATCATTATTATTTTGTTCCATTAATGTATGAGATAGAAATGAAAGTAGTGTTCATGCGTACGTACGACTTACCGTCACCATTAACGGTGCATTTCATTTATTATCCGCAAATGTAATGTACTATTATAAGTACATATACATAATGGATATATATGATGTATGTTACATCTAAATGATTAATATAATTCTGTAATTAAAATATACATATCTCTCATTTAGTTTTAATTCCATTAATATGACATAGAAATGAAAGCAGCGTTCATGCGTACGTACGGCTTACCGTCTCCATGAACGGTGCATTTCATTTCTTACCTATAAATGATTATGTAATATTATAAATACATGAATATTCTGGATATATATGATATATATGAAATCCAAATAATGAATATCATTATGGATATAATGAATATTTGACCACATGAACAACATGTAATTGTAAGTAGTCCACTTTCGACTTAAGAACCAAATATCGAAAAAACAAACATTATTAACATAAATGATTACATAATGTTTATAACATGAAAATAAGTGATATAAAAGAATAATGAACTTGAAAAAGGTTTTTATGAAAGTAGAAATTAACTCACGTTTATTATTCAGGACGTTAAAGAACGATCGAGTCAAGTCGGACCCGAGGTAAGGGACTTCATCTCAATCTCCTTTCATTGAGGCATATTTCGTTTTATACACAACTTTCTTTTATATTGTGTATAAACCCCTTTGAATTTTAATTTTATACAAAAGGAACCTTATTCTACGAATCATTTTACTAAACGACAAAAATGAATGTTTCTTTTAACGTACGTGGTGACAACAACCTTTTCCACCGCCGCGAGTATTATTTTGTCATTGGCTTCCTCAACAAGCCATAATGTTTTTAAAATGAAATAAATACCAAATACTCTTTTATGTATTTTGGTATTGAAAATGGTTTTTATAATGTATTTGTTATGTCAATATATTTATGTGATATATTGTGATCAAAGTGTGGAAATGTTTTCTTTTTATTATATTTGTTTTATGTCTTATGATTTTATAATGGTACTTGGACATTGGACGGGTGGTTACGTGATAAACCATATGATGGATGGTGCCGTGAATACTAGGATAGGTGGTTACATTATAACCTCCAATGCATTGGGTATGGAAGTCGGATGTATGGCTATTCCATTAAGTGATATGTGTGGAAGTCGACCGTATGGTTATTCCATTTAAGTATGATTATGTCCCAAGTTACCTTTATATTTTATGTGATCTTTATATGGGTTTTATGGTAATATTTTGGTTACAAAAGGGTAAGTAATGATCTTTTTTTAGTGAAGAGTTTTTACTTTTTCATAACGGTGAAAAGTATTACTTTGATAAATTATACATGGTTTACTTATTGTTTTGATAAACTAACAGTTTTCATTCTTTGTGTATCCCTTACTGAGCATTTTATGCTCACCCCACGTTTTTTTCAAATGTTTTTCGCAGGACATAATGTGGAATAGGGTCAATGATGGGATCCAGGGAAAGTCATGCTATCTAAAACATGGAACTAGACATGTTTCCTTTTAAGAGTTTATATTTTATGGAAACTTAGTAGAAGATTCTACTTTGTAATTTTTTGAGATGTAATAGTTATGTCATAATTCTCTAAAACACTAAACCGTGAAAATATCATCAATGTGAATTATTCATTTAATTCAATATTAAGTAAGGTTTAAGGTCGGGGCCTTATAGTTGGTATCAGAGGTCGGTTTAGACAACTTTAGGAGTTATAAAATTGTTAAATTATGAATTAATTTATGGTATGACTGAAATGATATAGCATTTAAATATTGCCATGTTTCCTCACCTAAGATATTTCTGTGTTCAGAATGGTTTTCTGCAGAGGAAACAAGGCAGCTATATTGGGACGACACCAGGAGGAAGACAACCTTCCAAATCAGCAACCTGAGATGGTCAGAATTGGAACTGAACTGTTTGTTGCAGTAATGTCACAATTGACTCAGGATATAAATGGTGGTGGTATCCATCCACGAGATCAGCAAAATCAACAGCAAAAGAACATGTCAGTTGTGGAACATTTCATGAGGCAGAATCCCCCATCATTCAAAGGATCATCTAGCCCTATGCTAGCTGAAGGGTGGATTAAATTGATGGAGAAGATTTTTGATGTCATGGGGTGTTCAGAACATCAAAAGGTTAGTCTTGTTGTTTACCGTTTTGAAGGAGAAGCTGATCAGTGGTGGTGGATGGTGAAAAATATCAGGGATAGTGTTGAGATTGATGATCTTCACTGGGAAAAATTCAAAGGTATGTTTCTTGAGAAATATTTTCCTAAGGTGGTTCATATTATGATGGAAAAACAGTTCCTAGAATTGAGGCTGGAGGATGACTCAGTGGCTGCTTATGAAGAAAAGTTCACTCGATTGTCAAGGTATGCTCCAAACTTCATACAAGATCTTGATAGTAAAATAAACCATTTTTACTTAGGTTTAAAGCCAAATTATCGAAGATATTTAGCTTCCCGTGAGTTAAAAAGTTATGAAAAACTTGTTCTATGTGCGGAGAAGGTGGAAATGCAGTATTCCGAGGATTAGGTGTTCTTTGACAAACAAAAGAATAAAAGGTCCAATTGTGAGGAAAAGGGGAAGAATTCATCAAAGAAGAAAGGAGGTAAGAAAACCAAATATCCATCCTGTGAGAAGTGTGGTAAAAGGCATGCTGGAGAATTTTTATCCAAGTCTGGTAAGTGCTTTCGGTGTGGTAAGTCTGTTCATATTGCTCGTAACTGTAAGGAAGATGATCAAGAAATAAATTAAAAGACAGCGGTAAGATGTCTTAAGTGTAATGAAATGGGTAATTATGAAAATTAGTGTCTAACGAAGAACTCAACTGGGGAAAAGTAGCCTGACTAAAAGAAAAAAGGGGTGGTGGAATCCTTTGCAACTACTTCAGCAGATGTTGGGCCATCGAATGAAGTAGTATCAGGTAAACTGTTTGTTTTTTCAGATTATGCCAATGTGTTGTTTGATTCAGGGTCTACACATTCTTTCATTTCTGAGAAGTTTTCTAGTAAATTGGGAATTCCATCTCAAGATAAGAATCCTGAACTTATGGTAAAAACACCCAGAGGGAACGTTGAGACAAAAAGGAATTATAAGAATCTTCCTATCATTTTGTGCGGAAATAATCTACTAGTAAACCTTATTTTTTTTCCTCTAGTAGATTTTGATGTTATTTTGGGCATGTATTGGCTTTCTGTTTATCATGCATAGATTGACTGCAGAGCTAAAATGGTTTCTTTTCAGAAAGATTTGTAGTTTGTGTACAAGAATGAACCCTTGATTTTGATAACAAATCAGGAAGTTGAGAAACTAGTAAAAGATGGAAATGAATTTTACCTAGCACATATTTTTGAAAATAAAGGAACTGTTCAGATTAATGATGTGCCAGTGGTAAATGAGTATCTTGATGTTTTTCATGATGAGTTTCCTGTTATTATTCATGATCGGGAAGTTGAATTTACTATTAAATTAGCTCCTGATTTTAAGACAATTTCAAAACCCCTTATCTAATGGCTCATGTTGTACTTTTAGAGTTAAAGAAACAATTGCATGAGTTATTAGATAAAGGTTTCATTCGACCTAGCACATCACCATGGGGTGCCCCTGTCTTGTTTTTCAAAAAGAAAGATGGTTCAATGAGACTTTGAATTGATTATAGAGCCTTGAATAATATTACTGTTAAGAACAAGTATACTTTACCTCATATCGATGATTTGTTTGATCAGCTCCCGGTAGCTCAGTATTTTTCGAAGATTGACTTGAGGTCCGGGTACCATCAGTTGAATGTAAAATATACAGACGTTCCGAAGACTGCATTCCATACTAGATATGGCCATTATGAATTTGTAGTTATTCCTTTTGGGTTGACCAATGCACCTGTTGTATTCGTGGACCTTATGAATTGAATTTTCCATGAGATCTTGGATAAGTTTGTGGTAGTTTTCATCGATGATATTTTTGTGTTTTCTAAAAGTGAAGAGGAGAATGAATGTAATTTAAGGGTTATCTTTCAAACCTTAAAAGAAAAGAAACTGTTGGAAAAATTTAGCAAGTTTGAGTTTTGGTTACAACAAATTTATTTCCTTGGTCACATTGTTTCACAAGATGGCATAACTATTGATCCTGCTAAAAGAAAATTTGTTGAAGAATGTCCAAGACCCACAAATGTAACTGAGATCCGTAGTTTTCTAGGATTAGCAGGTTACTACCAAATGTTTCTTGAAAAAATTTCATTATTTTCTTGTCCAATGACTAAGCTAACTCAGAAGGGTATTAAGTTTATCTGGACAAAAGAATGTGATGATTTTTTTCAAGAGTTGAAAAGAAGATTGGTGAATGGTCCAGTTTTGGCACTTCCTTCCAAGAATGGTGAGTTTGTTATCTACAATGATTCTTCATTGAAAGGACTTGGTTGTGTTCTAATGCAGAAAGATCAGGTAATTGCTTATGCTTCATGTCAATTGAAAACTCATGAGGTAAATTACCCTACAAATGATTAGGAATTAGCTGCTGTTGTTTTCGCTTTAAATATTTGGAGGCATCATTTATATGGAGTAAAGTGTGAAATATATACTGATCACAAAAGATTAAATTATATATTCACTCAGAAAGAATTAAACATGAGACAAAGGAGATGGCTGGAATTAATCAAGGATTATGATTGTACAATTCATTAACATCCAAGAAAAACAAATAAAGTGGCTGATGCTTTGAGTCGAAAAAGTAATGTTTCATTAACAATGGTGCGTTTGGAACGTGATCCTTTGGTTAAGGATTTGATGAGCTTTGGCCTGAATGTTGTTTGTGCAGTATGTCCTTCTGCTTTGTTTCAGGTATCAGTGAAATCTTCTCTATCAGACAGAATTAAGAAAGCACAAAATAAAGACGGTGAGTTGCATAAAAAGGTAGAGCTGGTTTAGAAGGATAAGTTGCCTGAATTTAACATTTATAATGATTGTGTTTTGAGGTTTGGGAAGAGATTATGTGTTCCTGGTGAATCATAGTTGAAGAATGAGATGTTATGTGAGGCTCATAGTTCCACGTTTTCAGTTCATCCTGGAAGTACTAAGATGTACAGAGATCTGCGGGAGTATTACTGGTGGGAAGGAATGAAAAGAGATATTGCTGATTTTACTGTGATGTGTCTGACTTGTCAGCAGGTTAAACAAGAGTAGCAGTTACCGAAAGGGATGCTTCAGCCATTACCAGTGCCAGAGTGCAAATGGGAAAATATATCACTGGACTTTTTTGTGGGATTACTGAAGTCATCTCGAGGTGATAATGCAATCTAGGTTATTGTTGATCTCTTGACAAAATATGCTCATTTCCTTGCTATACGAGATACTTTTTCCCTAGATCAACTTTCCCGTTTGTATCTTAAAGATATAGTTAGGTTACATGGAGTTCCGCTCTCCATTGTGTCTGATCGTGATCCCAGGTTTACTTCTAGATTTTGGATGGGCCTTCAGAAGTCATTGGGTACTGAATTAAATTTTAGTACAACATTTCATCCGCAATCAGATGGGCTGTTAGAATGAACAATTCAGACATTGGAGGATATGCTACATTCTTCTTCGATGGATTATCAGGGAAGTTGGGACCAACATCTTTCTTTGGTTGAGTTTTCTTATAATAACAGTTTTCATTCCAGTATACAGATGGTACCATTTGAGGCATTATATGGGAAGCGGTGCCGAACTCCAACTTTTTGGGATGAAGTGGGTGAAAGGAAGCTGATGGGACCAGAATTGGTAGAAGAGATGGCAGAAAAAGTTCAGATTATTCAAAAACACATGAGAACAGCTAATAGCAGGCATAAGAGTTATGCGGATAACCGGAGGAAGGATCTATCTTTCGAGGTAGGTGATCATGTTTTTCTCAAAGTTTCACCATGGAAAAGTGTGATGCGATTTGGTAAGAAAGGAAAGCTGAGTCCAATTTTCATTGGACCATATGAAATTCTGGAGGGAGTTGGATCAGTTGCATACCGAGTGGATTTTCCTCTGATTTTATCTCAGGTACACAATGTTTTTCATGTTTTGATGTTGAGAAAGTATATGTCAGATTCATCTCATGTTTTGAGCCTAGAGGTAGTTCAGTTGGAAGAGAATCTCTCTTATGAAGAAAAACTAGTCTAGATTCTTGACCGAAGAGAGAAATTGTTGCGAAATAAGGTAATTCACCAGGTAAATGTTTTGTGGAAAAACAATGTGGTTGAAGTGGCAACATGGGAATCTGAAAATGCTATGAGGGATAAATACCCTCACTTATTTTGATAAGTGAATAAAATTGTGAGGACGCAATTCCCAAAAGGGGAGAAGGATGTAACATCCCAGGTAAATAAAGAATAAATCATTTTCATATATTTTCGAATTAAATATTAATTTTACTTTAAAGGGGTTTCTATATTCAATAGCGTAACTGATACACAACAATGATTTTCTTTGAAATCTTACATTGCACACTAGTAATAAAATAGGTTTATTTTAAATGGTAGTTAACACGTAGCCGTTGTATTGGCGGAAATGAATATAAATAACTAAGATATGATTATATATGTTTTTTTAAAGGTTTTTATATTTACCCAATAAAAGATAAAGGCTTAAAATAAGAAAATAATTCAATTTTAGGCATAGATAATCTAATATTCACTAAAGGTCCACTTATCGCCTTTTCATGGAGAACCTTCTTTAAATATAGTTTTGGTCACTCTTATACTTTCTATTGGACCAAATAAAACTCTCCTTTAGAATCGGGACATCAGAATTTACTTTGTGTAGATTTTTGGTATTTTTTCGATAAAGTTCATTTTTATAATGAATAGTGAAAAATGTTGTATTTTAATTCAAAACTTCTTTTTAATCTAATTTATTTATAAGATTAAGTTATCTTTTTAATTGGTTTTATAGTGAAATTATAATATACTTTTACCATTAAATCCAATAGTGGTCGTTGGAATTAATTTCACTTTGAAATCAGACTTAAACTAGTGTCAATCTTTTGATAATTATTGTTTCATAAAAACACGCTATTTGCTCTGACAGTAGGAATTAATTATTAAATTAATTAATGCAACTTATATGTTTTGAATTTTTTAAAATATACTTCATTTTTGATTTCTTAATATCAAATATAGCTTAGGGTGAGGTTTTGGTATTTTTCTGAAAAACTTCAATTTTTGATGAATAGTGAAACCACTATGTGGTACTTAAAAAACTGATTTTTCGTTTAAATGAAATTTTACCACCTCTGTGCTTTGAATTTAAAAAATCCGACATACATGGTTTTCATTAAGAAGTAAAATATGATTCAATGGGATTAAAATAATTTTTTGGTGAATAGTAACTTTTATGTTTTTAATCGCGATTAGAGGTAATTAGTGTGGTTTAAGGTAAAAATAATGTTTTAATATTATGAAATGATCTATACACATTTGCTACATTCATTGGATGTGTCATGGCCGACCAAGACAATCCATGGGTCAACTTGGGAACCCCATGGAGCCACTTTGGTAGGAAAAAGACATTAAGACCTTTTTATTTAATGTTAAAATTAAAATGTCACAAACATGTGATGTTTTACTAAAACAATTTTTACATGGTGTTATACAAGTCATAGTTTTGACTATAAATATTCATTAGAAAGATAAATAGTTTTCCTACATCATGATATTTTTTTATAATTTTTAGACATTAAATAAATTTAATTATTTATGACACCATGATGATGCAACGATTACCTCATTATTTAACGATTTAAATAAAGAGAAAATATAATGTAAAATATAAGAACTAAACTTTTCAGAAACCTATTGGATGGGTATATTTCGAACCATTATCACCTTATCCTTTAATTATATCAATGTGGGACATTTTAAATCCGAAACTCATTTTAAAATAAAGTAACATTTCGTTACTTTCCTAGAGTGCCCCTCCTCTCCTCTTATAAAAGTCCTGCAACTCTACCTCCTTACCCACACTCTCAAAGCCTTTGGCTCAACCAACCCCCTCCCATTTTGTCTCTCCACATCCCTCTATTACTTCTTGAAGCCTCAATTTTTGCAGAAGTCTCCCCAAGGAAGCCTTTGATCTCAAATCAAAAAGAGTTACCTGTTTCAAAGGTTCTGTTTTATCTTGTGTTCTTTTGTTATATTTTGCTTCTCCAACCCCCTAAACTAGTTTTATTTATTTATTTTGTAACAAAACCAGTATCCTAAATTTACTAGGATGTTGTTATAAGATGTAATAGAGATACACTTGCACACACAATCATCTAATGGTTAAAGAATATACTGTTTCTGTGGATGACGAATTTCTGCCTCTCAAAACGATGATTGTTGAACACTCATATAACACCTTCAAAGGTGGCCATTAAGATGTCACTATATTTATATATTATATATAATATGTTTATGTTTTCCTTAAGCTTCTGTATTTTTCATTTATGGCATACCTTTATGGCTTCCATTATGGGTATACGCGATATCTTCATTTTAGGAAGTGCGGACTACCGCCCCCTCAAAGTGATTTGATTCGTTAATGCCATATGTGGGACGTATAAAGGATGGATTTAAAGTTGTAATATATGATGTTATACTGGAATTATAATATACCTTTATATCATTATTATTTCATTCCATTAATGTATGAGATAGAAATGAAAGTAGCGTTCATGCGTACGTACGGCTCACCGTCTCCGTGAACGGTGCATTTCATTTCTTATCCCCAAATGTAATGTACTATTATAAGTACATATAAATCATGGATATATATGATTTATGTTACATAAAAATGATTAATATAATTCTTGAATTAAAATATACATATCTCTCATTTAGTTTTAATTCCATTAATATGACATAGAAATGAAAGTAGCGTTCATGCGTACGTACGGCTTACCGTCTCCATGAACGGTGCATTTCATTTATTACCTCTAAATGATTATATAATATTATAAATACATTTATATGATGGATATATATGTTATATATGATATCCAAATCATTATTATCATTCTTGATATAATTAATATTTGACCACACGAACAACATGTAATTGTAGGAAGTCCACTTTCGACTTAAGAACCAAATATCGACAAACCAAACATTATTAACATAAATGATTACATAATGTTTATAACATGGAAATAAGTGATATAAAAGGAATAATGAACATGAAAAAGGTTCTTAATAAAGTATAAATTAACTCAAGTTTATTATTCAGGACGTTAAAGAACGATCGATTCAAGTCAGACCCGAGGTAAGGGACTTCGTCTCAATCTCCTTTCATTGAGGCATATTTCGTTTTATACACAACTTTCTTTTATACGGTGTATAAACATCTTTGAAATTTACTTTTATACAAAAGGAATCTTTTTCTATGAATCGTTTTACTAAACTACAAAAAGGAATGTTTCTTTTAACATACGCGGTGACAACGACCTTTTTCGCCGCTGCGAGTATTATTTGGTCTTTGGATTCCTCAAAAAGCCGTAATGTTTTTAAAATGAAATAAATACCAAATACTATTTTACGTATTTTGGTATTGAAAATGGTTTTTATAATGGATTTTTTATGTCAATATATTTACGTGATATATTGTGATCAATGTGTGGAAATTTTTTCTTTCCATTATATTTTTTTATGTCTTATTATTTTATAATGGTACTTGGACATTTCACGGGTGGTTACGTGATAAACCATATGACAGGTGGTGCCGTGAATACTAGGACAGGTGGTTACGTTATAACCTCCAATGCATTGGGTATGGAAGTCGGCCGTATGACTATTCCATTAAGTGATATGTGTGGAAGTCAACCGTATGGTTATTCCATTTAAGTATGCTTATGTACCAGGTTACCTTTATATGTTATGTGATCTTTATATGGGGTTTATGGTAATATTTTGGTTACAAAAGGGTAAGTAATGATCTGTTTTTTAGTGAAGAGTTTTTACTTCTTCATAAAGGTGAATAGTATTAATTTGATAAAGTATACATGGTTTACTTGTTGTTTTGATAAACTAATAGTTTTCATTCATTGTGTATCCCTTACTGAGATTTTTATGCTCACCCTAAGTTTTTTTGAAATGTTTTTCATAGGACTTAACGTGGAATAGGGTCAATGATGGGATCCAGGGAAAGTCATGCTATCTAAAACATGGAACTAGACATGTTTTCTTTTAAGAGTTTTTATTTTATGGAATCTTAGTAGAAGTTTCTACTTTGTAATCATTTGAGATGTAATAGTTATGTCCTAATTCTCTAAAACTCTAAACCGTGAAAAGATCCTCAATGTGAATTATTCATTTAATTCAATATTAAGTAAGGTTTAAGGCTGGGGCCTTATAGTTGGTATCAAAGGTCGGTTTAGACAACTTTAGGAGTTAGAAAATTGTTAAATTATAAATTAATTTTTGGTATGGATGAAATGATATAGAATTTAAAGATTGCCATGTTGGTTCGCCTAAGATATTTCTGTGTTCAGAATGGTTTTCCGGAGAGGAAACGAGGCACCTATGTTGGGACGACATCATGAGGAAGACAAAATTCCAAATCAGCAACCTGAGATGGTCGGAATTGGAACTGAATAGTTTGTTACAGTGATGGAACAGTTGACTCAGGCTATAAATGATGGTGGTATCCATGCACGAGATCAGCCAGATCAACCGTAGAGGAACATGTCAGTGGTGGAACATTTCATGAGGCAACATCCCCCATCATTCATAGGATCATCTGACCATGTGCTAGCTAAAGGGTGGATTTAAGCGCTGGAGAAGCTTTTTGATGTCATGGGGTGTTCAGAACATCAAAAGGTTAGTTTTGTTGTTTACCGTTTTGAAAGAGAAGCTGATCAGTGGTGGTCGATGGTGAAAAATATCAGGGATAGTGATGAGATTGATGATCTTCACTGGGACAAATTCAAAGGTATGTTTCTTGATAAATATTTTCCTAACGTGGTTCTTCTTAGGATGGAAAACAGTTCCTATAATTGAGGCAGGAGGATGACTCAGTGGCTGCTTATGAAGCAAATTTCACTCGATTGTGAAGGTATGCTCCAAAATTCATACAAGATCTTGATAGTAAAATAAACAATTTTTACTAAGGGTTAAAGCCAATGTATCGAAGGGCTTTAGCTTCCCGTGAGTTCAAAAGTTATGAAAAACTTGTTCGATGTGCGGAGAAGGTGGAAATGGAGTTTGCCGATGATCAGGTGTTCTTTGACAAATAAAAGAATAAAAGGTCCAGTTGGCAGGAAAAGGGGAAGAATTCATCAATGAAGCAAGGAGGTAAGAAAACCAAATATCCATCCTGTGAGAAGTGTGGTAAAATGCATCCTGGAGAATGTTTATCCAAGTCTGGTAAGTGCTTTCGGTGTGGTAAGTCTGGTCATATTGCTCATAACTATAAGGAAGATGATCAAGCAGGCAATGAAAAGCTAGTGGTAAGATGTTTTAAGTGTAATTAAATGGGTCATTATGAAAATGAGTGTCTAAAAAAGAACTCAACTGGGGAAAAGCAGCTAGACTACAAGCAGAAAGGGGTGGTGAAATCCTTTGCAACTATTTCAGCAGATGTTGGGCCATCGAATGAAGTAGTATCTGGTACACTGTTTGTTTGGTCAAATTATGCCAATGTGTTGTTTGATTCAGGGTCTAAACATTCTTTCATTTCTGAGAAGTTTTCTAGTAAATTGGAAATTCCATCTCAAGATATGAATCCTGAACTTATGGTAAAAACACCCGGAGAGAACGTTGAGACAAAAAGGAATTATAAGAATCTTCTTATCCTTGTGTGCGGAAAGAATCTACCAGAAAACCTTATTGTTTTTCCTCTAGTAGAGTTTGATGTTATTTTGGGCATGGATTGGATTTCTGTTTATCATGAAAAGATTGACTGCAGTGCTAAAATGGTTTCTTTTCAGAAAGATTTTCAGTTTGTGTACGAGAATGAACCCTTGATTTTGATAACATATCAGGAAGTTGAGAAACTACTAAAAGATGTAAATGAATGTTACCTTGCACATATTGTTGAAAATAAAAGAACTGTTCAGATTAATGATGTGCCAGTGGTAAATGAGTATCTTGATTTTTTTCCTGATGAGTTTCCTGGTATTATTCATGATCGGGAAGTTGAATTTACTATTGACTTAGTTCCTGATTCTAAGCCAATTTCAAAACCCCCTTATCAAATGGCTCAAGTAGAACTTTTAGAGTTAAAGAATCAATTTCATGAGTTATTAGATAAAGGTTTCATTCGACCCAGCACATCACCATGGGGTGCTCCTGTCTTGTTTGTTAAAAAGAAAGATGGTTCAATGAGACTTTTCATTGATTATAGAGACTTGAATAATATTATTGTTAATAACAAGTATCCTTTGCCTCTTATCGATGATTTTTTTGATCAGCTCCAGGGAGCTCAGTATTTTTCGAAGATTGACTTGAGGTCGGGGTACCATTAGTTGATAGTAAAAGATGCAAACATTCCGAAGACTGCGTTCCGTACTAGATATGGCCATTATGAATTTTTAGTTATGCCTTTTGGGTTAACCAATGCACCTACTGTATTCATGGACCTTATGAATAGAATATTCAATGGGATCATGGATAATTTTTTGGTTGTTTTTATCGATGATATTTTGGTGTTTTCTAAAAGTAAAGAGGAGCATGAAAGTCATTTAAGGGTTATCTTGAGAACCTTAAAATAAAAGAAACTGTATGGAATATTTAGAAAGTGTGAGTTTTGGATACAACAAATTTATTTCCTTGGTCACATTGTTTCAAAAGATGGCATAACTGTTGATCCTGCTAAAACAAAAGTTGTTGAAGAATGTCCAAGACCCAAAAATGTAACCGAGATCCATAGTTTTCTTGGATTGGAAGGTTACTACCGAAGGATTGTTGAAAATTTTTCATGGTTATCTAGTCCAATGACTAAGCTAACTCGAAAGGGTGTTAAGTTTATCTAGACAAAAGAATGTTATGATTGTTTTCAGGAGTTGAATAGAAGATTAGTGAATGCTCCAGTTTTGGCACTTTCTTCCAGGAATGGTGAGTTTTTTATCTACAGTGATTCTTCATTGAATGGATGTGTTGCATTCTAAAGAAGAATCTTCAGGTAATTGCTTATGCTTCACGTCAATTGAAAACTCATGAGGTAAATTACCCTACACATGATTTGGAATTAGCTGCTGTTGTTTTCGCTTTAAAAATTTTGAGGCATCATTTGTATGGTGTAAAGTGTGAAATATATACTGATCACAAAATTTTAAAGTATATATTCACTCAGAAAAAATTGAACATGAGACAGAGGATATGGCAGGAATTAATCAAAGATGATGATTCTACAATTCATTACCATCCAGGAAAAGAAAATAAAGTGGTTGATGCTTTGAGTCGAAAAAGTAATGCTTCATTAACAATGATGCGTTTGGAACGTGATCCTTTGGTTAAGGATTTGATGAGCATTGGCATGAAAGTTGTTTGTGTGGGATGACCTTCTGTTTTGTTTTAGGTATCAGTGAAATATTCTCTATTAGACATAATTAAGCAAGTACAGAAGCAAGACAGTGAGTTGCAGAAAAAGGTAGAGCTGGTTCAGAAGGGTAAGTTGCCTGAATTTAACATTGATAATGATTGTGTTTTGAGGTTTGAGAAGAGATTATGTGTGCCTGGTGATTCACAGCTGAAGAATGAGTTGTTATGTGAGGCTCATAGTTCCCCGTTTTTATTTCATCCTAGTAGTACTAAGATGTAAAGAGATCTGTGGGAGAATTACTGGTGGGACAGAATGAAAAGAGATATTTCTGATTTTACTGTGAAGTGTTTGACTTGTCAGTAGGTTAAAGAAGAGCGGCAGTTACCGAAAGGGATGCTTCAGCCTTTACCAGTTCCATAGTGGAAATGGGAAAATATATCCATGGACTTTGTTGTCGGATTACCGAAGACATCTCGAGGTAATAATGCAATCTGGGTTATTATTGATCGCTTGACTAAATCTTCTCATTTCCTTGCTATACGAGATACTTTTTCCCTAGATCAACTTTTCCATTTGTATCTTAGAGATATTGTTAGGTTACATGGATTTCCCCTCTCCATTTTTTCTGATAGTGAGTCCAGTTTTACTTCTAACTTTTGGAAGGGCCTTCAAAAGTCGTTGGGTACTGAATTAAATTTTAATACAGCATTTCATCTGCAATCAGATGGGCAGTCAGAATGAACAATTCAGACATTGGAAGATATGCTACGTTCTTGTTCGATGGATTATCAGGGAAGTTGGGACCAACATCTTTTTTTGGTTAAGTTTTCTTATAATAACAGTTTTAATTCCAGTATACAGATGACACCATTTGAGGCATTATATGGGAAGCGGTGCTGAACTCCAGCTTTTTGGGATGAAGTGGGTGAAAGGAAGCTGATGAGACCAGAATTGGTAGAAGAGATGGCAGAAAACGTTCAGTTGATTCAAAAACACATGAGAACAGCTCAGAGAAGGAAGAAGAGTTATGCGGTTAACCGGAGGAAGGATCTATCTTTCAAGGTAGGTGATCATGTTTTTCTCAAAGATTCAACATGGAAAAGTGTTATGTGATTTGGTAAGAAAGGAAATCTGAGTCCAAGGTTCATTGGACCATATGAAATTCTGGAGAGAGTAGGATCAGTTGCATACCGAGTGGCTTTACCTCCGAGATTATCTTAGGTACACAATGTTTTTAATGTCTCGATGTTGAGAAAGTATATGCCAGATTATTCTCATGTTTTGAGCGCAGAGGTAGTTCAGTTGGAAGAGAATCTCTCTTATGAAGAAAAACCAGTCTAGATTCTTGACCGAAGAGAGCAAGTGTTGCGAAATAAGGTAATTCACCAGGTAAAGGTTTTTTGGAAAAACCATATGGTTTAAGAGGAAACATGGGAATCTAAAAATTCTATGAGGGATAAATACCCCCACATATTTTGATAAGTGAATAAAATTGCGAGGATGCAATTCCCAAAAGGGGGGGAGGATGAAACATCCTAGGTAAATAAAGAATAATGAATTTTAATATATGTATGAATTAAATATTAATTTTACATTAAAGGGGTTTCTATGTTCTATAGCGTAACCAATACGCAACAAAGAGTTTTTTTGAAATCTTAGGTTGCACACTAGTAATAAAATAATATTATTTTAAATGGTAGTTAACACGTAGCCGTTGTATTGGTGGGAATGAATATAAATAACTAAAATATGATTATATATGTTTATGTTAAATGTTTTTATATTTACCCAATAAAATATAAAGGCTTAAAATAAGAAAAGAATTCAATTTTAGGCATAGATACTCTAATATTCACTAAAGGTCCACTTATCTCCTTTTCATGGAGAACCTTCTTTAAATATAGTTTTGGTCACTCTTATACTTTCTATTGGACAAAATAAAACTCTCCTATAGAATCGGGACATCAAAATTTACTTTGTGTAGATTTTTGGTATTTTCCTATAAAATTCATTTTTCTAATGAATAGTGAAAAATGTTGTATTTTAACTCAAAACCTCTTTTTAATCTAATTTATTTATATGATTAAGTTATCTTTTGAATTGGTTTTAAAGTGAAATTAGAATATATTTTTACCATTAAATCCAATAGTTGTCGTTGGAATTAATTTCACTTCGAAATCAGACATAAACTAGTGTCAATCTTTTGATACTTATTATTTCATAAAAACACGCTATTTGCTCTGACAGCAGGAATTAATTAGTAAATTAATTAATTCAACTTATATGTTTTGAATTTTTTAAAATAAACTTCATTTTTGAATTCGGATTATCAAATATAGCTTAGGGTGATGTTTTGGTATTTTTTTTAAAAAAACATCAATTTTTGATGAATAGTGAAACCACTAAGTGGTACTTAAAAAACTGATTTTTCATTTAAAAGAAATTTTACCACCTCTGGGCTTTGAATTTCAAAAATCAAACATACATGGTTTTCATTAAGAATTAAAATGTTGTTCAATGGGATTAAAATAATTTTTTTTGGTGAATAACAACTTTTATGTTTTTAATCGCGATTAGAGGTAATTAGTGTGGTTTAAGGTAAAAATAATGTTTTAATATTATGAAATGATCTAGACACATGTCCTACCCTAATTGGATGTGTCATGTCCGACCAGGAAAATCCATGGGTCAACTTGGGGACCCCATGGAGCCACTTTGGTATAAAAATGACATTAATAGCTTTTTATTTAAAGTTAAAATTAAAATGTCACCAACATGTGTTGTTTTACTAAAACACTTTTTACATGGTGTTATAAAAGTCAGAGTTTTGGCTATAAATATTCATTAGAAATCTAAAAAGTTTTCCTACATCCTGATATTTTTTTTATAATTTTTAGACATTAAATAAATTAAATTATTTATGACACCATGATGATGCATCGATTACCTCATTATTTAACTATTTAAATAAAATGAAAATATAATGTAAAATATAAGAACTACACTTTTCAAAAACCTATTGGATGGGTATATTTCGAACCCTTATCACCTTATCCTCGAATTATATCAATGTGGGACCTTTTAAATCCGAAAAACATTTTAAAATAAAGTAACATTTCTTTACTTTCCAAGAGTGCCCCTCCTCTCCTCTTACAAAAGGCCCCCCCAACTCTACCTCCATACCCACACTTTCAAAGACTTTGGCTCTGCCAAACCCTACCCATTTTGTCTCTCCACATCCATCTATTATTTCTTGAAGCCTCACATTGGGCAGAAGTCTTCCCAAGGAAGCCTTTGAGCTCAAATCAAAAAGAGTTACCCGTTTCAAAGGTAGTGTTTTCTCTTGTGTTCTTTTGTTTTATATTGCTTCTCCAACCCCCTAAACTCTTTTATTTATTTATTTTGTAACAACACCAGTATCATCAATATACTAGGATGTTGTTATAAGAAGTATTAGAGTTACAATTGCACACACCTTCATCTAATGGTTAAAGAACATACTGTTTCTCTGGATGGAGAATTTCTGCCTCTCGAAACGATGATTGTTGAACACTCATATAACACCTTAAAAGGTGGACATTAAGATGTCACTATATTTATATATGATATATACTATGTTTATGTTTTCCTTAATCTTCTGTATTTTTCATTTATGTCATACCTTTATGGCTTCCATTATGGGTATACGCGATATCTTCATTTTAGGAAGTGCGGACTACCGCCCCCTCAAATTGATTTGATTCGTTAATGCCATATGTGGGACGTATAAAGGATGGATTTGAAGTTATTATATATGATGTTATACTGGAATTATAATATAACTTTATATAATTATCATTTCATTCCATTAATGTATGATATAGAAATGAAAGTAGCGTTCATGCGTACGTATGGCTTACCGTCTCCATGAATGGTGCATTTCATTTCTTATCCCCAAATGTAATGTACTATTATAAGTATATATAAATAATGGATATATATGATGTATTTTACATCTAAATGATTAATATAATTCTGAAATTAAAATATACATATCTCTCATTTAGTTTTAATTCCATTAATATGACATAGAAATGAAAGTAGCGTTCATGCGCACGTACGGCTTACCGTCTCCATGAACGGTGCATTTCATTTCTTACCTCTAAATGATTATGTAATATTATAAATACATTTATATTCTAGACATATATGATATATATGTTATCCAAATCATGAATATCATTATGGATATAATGAATATTTGACCACACAAACAACATGTAATTGTAAAAAGTCCACTTTCGACTTAAGAACCAAATATTGACAAAACAAAAATTATTAACATAAATGATTACATAATGTTTATAACATGGAACTAACTGATATAAAAGGAATAATGAACTTGAAAAAGGTTCTTAAGAAAGTAGAAATTAACTCAATTTTATTATTTAGGACGTTAAAGAACGATCGAGTCAAGTCGGACCCGAGTTACGGGACTTCATCCCAATCTCCTTTCATTGAGGCATATTTCGTTTTATACAAAACTTTCTTTTATATGGTGTATAAACTGCTTTTACTTTTACTATTATACAAAATGAATCTTTTTCTACGAAGTGTTTTACTAAACAACAAAAAGGAATGTTTCTTTTAACGTACGCAGTGACAACGACGCTTTCCACCGCCGCGAGTATTATTTGGTCTTTGGCTTCCTCAACAAGCCGTAATGTTTTTAAAATGAAATAAATACCAAATAATCTTTTATGTATTTTGGTATTGAAAATGGTTTTTATAATGGATTTGTTATGTCAATATATTTATGTGATATATTGTGATCAAAGTGTGGAAATGTTTTCATTCCATTATATTTGTTTTATGTCTTATGATTTTATAATGTTACTTGGACATTTGACGGGTGGTTACGTGATAAACCATATGAAGGGTGGTGCCGTGAATACTAGGATGGGTGGTTACGTTATAACCTCCAATGCATTGGGTATGGAATTCGTCCGTATGGCTATTCCATTAAGTGATATGTGTGGATGTTTACCGTATGTTTATTCCATTTAAGTATGATTATGTCCCAAGTTACCTTTATATGTTATGTGATCTTTATATGGGATTTATGGTAATATTTTGGTTACAAAAGGGTAATTAATGATATTTTTATAGTGAAGAGTTTTTACTTCTTCATAAAGGTGAAAAGTATTACTTTGATAAATTATACATGGTTTACTTGTTGTTTTGTTAAACTAACAGTTTTCATTCTTTGTGTATCCCTTACTGAGCTTTTTCTGCTCACCCCAATTTTTTTTAAATATTATTCACAAGACTTAATGTGGAATAGTGTCAATGATGGGATCCAGGGAATGTCATGCTATCTAAAACATGGAACTAGACATGTTTCTTTTTAAGAGTTTTTATTTTATGGAAACTTAGTATAAGTTTCTACTTTGTAATCTTTTGAGATGTAATAGTTATGTCCTAATTCTATAAAACTCTAAACCATGAAAAGATCCTCAATGTGAATTATTCAATTAATTCAATATTAAGTATGGTTTAAGGCCAGGGCCTTATAATTTTGGTACATTAAATTGGAGTTTTTGTACATTGTATCAGATTTACTTATTAAAAATCCATGTGGGAAATGGTTTTTGGATTCACTTTTACTTTTGGTATTTGGAGTTGTTTGGGATTTATATATTATCTCCAAATATTGTTCCATAAAAATTTAAGTGGCTACCATTCAGTGTTATATTATATACCCTATGTTCTAGTCACCACTTAGGGGCCTAATAAAGGTTAGAGTTAGAGGTCATTATCTCACCATCTACTTGTGGAAATAAAGGTGGGGCA
Organism: Viscum album; assembly: GCA_963277665.1. Lineage (NCBI taxonomy): Eukaryota > Viridiplantae > Streptophyta > Magnoliopsida > Santalales > Viscaceae > Viscum > Viscum album. Next base: position 531,499,203 of record OY728128.1, read on the forward strand.
CTTTTCTTTCCCTTGACTCTTCTTGAGGAAGGAAGGTCATGAAAAATTTTATCATAGGGAGGGGTTTTGGAGTTAATATATTGGATGGAGTTCGGAGTTGGACATGGTGAGGATTGCATGGAAGGTTAGGGAAACAGTGTTATTCCTTCATAGCTTGCAAAATATGCTAGGGAATACCAGATAAGACACGAGATTTTATGGTCCCTTATGATCTAATTCAAGGACTCTAGACCTACTGAACTACCAAGAAAGGCTACACAGAATGTAGGATAGAGACCCATGTAAAAGAACATTTATCATAATGACTTGTGTTGTTGTGTTTTTTGGGGATTTCTAATAAATGAATAGTAAAAACAAAATTAAAAGGAATTTTTCACAGAACTCAGGAATAAGAGTTCCATGTTTACATTTTCATATACGGAACCCGGATGTCTCCCCTATGTGAAATAATAATTTGAGGCCTGATAGGTTGAACCAGTTGATTAGCGGAGGGATGATAAAGAAGAGGAAGATGACTAGTGGAAGAAGACACTTCCTTCCTTCCAACGGTAGACTCTGGGGAAGTATGAGGGAAATGTCTAAGACATGGAGACAAAATTTTGGCTTGATGAGCAAGTGATCACTTCCATATTGATCCGAGATCCGATAGAGTGTTGGGTTTCTCTAGAAGTGAGATAGTTATGAGGGGAAGCGCTTCAGTCGGAGGCGGATTATATTAGGGATAGAAAGTAAACTAAGGTCTCTTGGGATGATGTTGAAAGGGAGTTCCCAGAATAATACCTTTCTTCTTCTATGAAGGCTAAGAAAAGTCATGAAATACTCTCTCACTAGTAGGGGGTATGTTGGTGAGGGAAATTGGTATCAAGTTCAAGGATCTCCAACGCTTTTCACCAGTTCTCTTCTTGGATGAGGTGTCCTGAGTGAGACACCTTGAAGAGACACTCGGACCTTCTCTCAGTATGTTGCTAGTCCTTCAAATATACAAACATATTTGAGATTCCGAAGAAGGTTGAGGTAGTGGAAAGGATGTAGTCGATGGGATATTATCATGACATGGGATCCAACTGAGTTCATAATAATGGAAATTTGTTAGCCTTAGGTCTCTGAATTCTAGAACTTCTTTGTTTCAGCTAGTGGGATGTAGGGCCCAAGAGTTCCAGTTCTAATATCCTTGTCCTTGCCCTTTCCTTATGGGACTAGGAGAGTGGTGCAGTATATGCAGAGGTTTTGGATATATTTGCAACCAGATCCAGTTTGATCACCGTAAAATTGTAGATGGATGGTTTATCACCCACCTTAGTGGCATCAATTTCCAGTTAAACCCTTCAAGTCAAAGGGATAGTGAGCTCCTACTCCACCGTGGGTATATGGTGTTGGGGGAGGCCGAATGTAGAGCACTTTATAGGGACCTAGAATAGGGTGTGGTTAGGGAGGTGGTCGAATGCAGTTATGTATAAGAGTCGGGGGTGGACAATTTCACACTATAGAGGTGGAAGTTCCAGAAGGGCTTGAGGTTTTTCGAGGTACGATCAGTCTATATTGTACCCTTGTGTATGTCTTGTTGGATTTAGGAGCCTCACACTCCTTTCTTTCCCCCGGTCTATCCCATGATATTAGACTTGATATAGAGAGACATCATAATCCTATGGTGTTGAGTACGTCTGTTCGAGTACATACCAGTCTGTTTTATGTTTTTGTTGTTGTTTTAGAATGATGTTGGTGCCACATCCGTCCTGTGGGGATCTTCACCTACTACAGATACACCCATACGATGTTATCATAGGAATCAACTAGTTGTTTTTTATGCATGTTGTTATCGACTGATTATGGAAAAGGGTCATGTTCCCAGATATAGGTGGCATGTGTGTTACCTTCATTGGAAAGAAGAGTTATCAGGAGGGAACCAAATGATTGGAGCCTCCTTTTTTTTAGCTGAGATGATAGTAAAATTAGAAGATTAATAGATGGTGGATTCTCCTAGGGTTTTCATTGAAATCTTGGAAGTCTTACCTGAATAGGTTATGACTCTACTCCCTCAAAATGATGTTGAATTCTAGATACACTTTCAACCTTCTACCCATTGGATTTTGATGGATCCATATCAGATGGTATATTCAGAGTTGTGGGAGATGTGGATTCAGGTTCGTGACCTTATGAAGATGGGTTTTAACCGTCCATGTGTGTCACTATGAGGATATCTAGCTTGTTTTCAAAAAAGTAATATAGTGGTATGATATGGTGAGTAGCCTACGAGAGACTGAATCTATTAATAGTCATGAACCGTTACCTCATTGCATGTATCGATGATATTTTTAGTAAGTTAAATGGGGTATTTCGGTTCTCTAATATTTTTCAATGGTCCGGATATCACTAATTGAGGTTAATGGAGGTTTAAATCCCAAATATTGCTTTCATGTGCCGGTATGGGAAATTCTAGTTCATGGACATTACTTTCAGTGTCATGAATGCACCAGCCATGTTCATGGGCTCATGAAATATGTTTTCTTTGAGTACCTAGACCAGTTCGCCATCGTGTTCATTAACGATATTCTGATCTTCTCATGGTCAATGAAAGAGCATGTTGGGCATCTGAGGACTGTCTTGGGGGTCCTCCGAAAACAATGTATCTACAGAAATAATCCTATGTGCATTTTCTGGACATGATAGGTGAAATTAAATGGTCAAGTGGTGTCTCAGCAAGGGTTAAAAGGGGACCCATCAAAGTTTTAAGTAGTTGTTTCTTGGGAATCACCCCACAATGTGGTGGAGTTTTGTAGATTTATGGTTCTGGAAGTCAATTGTCTGAGTTTCATACCTGAATTATCTCGTTTTTTAGCTCCATTGTCAGTTTTGACTATAAAAGACTAGGGTGTCGTGTGGAGTGAGTAGTATTAGGGAGATTTTGGATATCAGATGGGGAGGATATTCAGTGCCCCAGTGATTAGGTTTCCAGACAAAGGGTTGATGTTTGAAGTGTTGTGTAACCCTTATGGCTTAGGCTTGGGGTTTGTGGTGATGTAGGAATGGGGAGTAATATCTAATCAATCTAGGTAGTTACACCCTTACGAACATGACTATGAAACCCCTGATTTGGAGCATGAACCGGTCTTTTTCACAATGATGTGGTGGCTATAATAACTCATCAGGGAGTGCTTTGGGGCCTTCATGGATAACACGATCTTCATGTATATCTTTTCCAAATGAGACCTGAACTTGTGGTAGTAATGGTGGATGAAGTGTCTCTAGGATTAAAACACTGATATCTCTTGCACACCCATGAATGGAAATGTGGTGGCCAATTCCTTGAGAAGGAAGTAATGGAAGGAGGTAATTTTGGAATCCGCAAATTCTTGGAAGGAAATGGACGAGTTTTCAACCATTCCCCTTGACGTTGGGGAGGATAATGGTAGAATATATCTGTTCCAGATGGTTGTTTTTTCAACCATGGTCCAAAAAGTGGAGGAGTCTCTGTGGGTAGACTCATATTAAAATGTGATGCATGATCTCACAGCCCAGGGTGATGCTCTGAAAGGATGGTTGGAGGATAGTTAGAATTAGATGTTGTTTCATGGGATACAATTTCTCTCATGGGTAATGCATGATGGAGTAATTTTGAATCCCATATCTCACCCCTGGAGGAGCTTCCAGGAGTCTCTAAGTTGTATCAAGGCCTGAGGGGGTGGTTTATTGGCGTAGGGTAACATAGTCAGTGGTTGAGTTTGTGGAAAGGTACCTAGTGTATCTGTTGATGAAGGATTAACAATGTTTTCCTTAGGGTATGTTGCATCCCATAGATGTTCCCATTTGTATGTGGAATGAAATCTCAATGGATTTAATCCCAAGATAACATAGGGATTTGGGATGATGTGATTTTCTATTGGTAGTAGTGGAACGGTAGAAAAAGTCAGCTCACTTCTTGGTGATCAAGGAGTGAAGCGTAGTAGATGCCTTGGAAAAGAGGTGTGTGGATTAGGTGGAGAGGATACATGGAGTAAGAAGATCCATTGTCTCGGATTGGGATACATGTTTAATGTCATCAATCTAGAGGGGTTTGCAGCATGATTTTGGCACCCAGTTACGCCTTCTCACAACATTCCACCCTCAATCATATGGGCAGATAGAAAAGACTATCCAAATGTTGGAGGATATGTTGCGAGAATGTGTTTAAGACTTCGAAGGATCGAGGGTGTGACACTTCCCACTATTATTATTTTTACAATAATAGATATCACTCTACCATTGGCATGGCACAATTTCAATCCTTGTATGGAAGAACATGTTGTTCACCCATGGGCTAGATAGTGGTAGGGGTAGCATCCCATCTAGGAATAGAGGTAGTGTAGAGTAAAATGATGAATTTTATTCTTGTGTGGGGGAGGATGAAGGGAGATCATAACTAGATGTAGCCTTATGGTGATCATAGGACGTGGCCTAGGGAGTTTGAGGTAGGGAACCCTGTTTTCGTAAATATTTCAACTTGTTTCAGAGTACAGAAGTTACATAAGGGAAGAAAACATTCTCCCATGTTCATTGGACCATAATAGGTGTTTGGACATGTTGTAAAGGTGGCATATCATCTGTTGTTTCAACCACGGTTGGAGAAGACCCATGATGTCTTCCATGTCTCTCAGCTCCGTCAATATCTACACGATGACTCCCACTTCCTTGACTGAGGAGAGTTGGATATCGAGGAAAACATGATGATTGTAGAGAGAAAGGTAATAATCAAGGATCATGAGGAAAATGTGATTCATGGATGTACAATTACTTTTTTTCATGTGTTATGGAGGTAGGGTGTCCTCCAGGAGAGTACTTGGGAAAATGAGGCACAAATATGAGCCTATTTCACATAGTTGTTCTATGTTTTTCTCTTGTGTTTTTTTGTTCCTTGTTTATGATTTAATTCTTGACCTCAAATGTTGTATGATTTTTTGTTTACCTATTCTATTAATATATTGTGAAATTTCTTGACTACGGAGAGGGGATAACCCGATCCCTAATCAATATGTGTTAATTAGGATGTGATTAAACCTATCCAGGCATGACTATGTCCCTAAAAAATGATAGTATCTTGTCCTGGAGGATGTAACTACGTAATACATACACATAGATAGAGTGACATTTGGTGTATATGTGGTTGTTTTGGGGTAGTGTGGGGCCTTAGTGTATGCATAGTTGTTAAAGAGATATATATCAAAGATGTATCCTAGGATGTTGATATTTTCACTCTATCATTAAAAATAACACAAGGTGGTTTACTCTTAAGAGGTAGCGTAAGGGATTGTTTTTTGGACCACTATTCATCTAGATAGTTTTAAAATATATGGGGATGATAATATATTGATATGTATATGAGGTAATAACCCAGATTTCACAAGGGCAATCCATTGGGAAAATCCAATTTTTAGGTTGTTCGGTGATGTATTGGTTGTTTATTTCAATAATTTTCCAAATTTAAAGTTTTTCCATTGGAATGTTAGTGCGTCGTCATATCTATTTGTTGGAATGTCAGTGCTTCATCATGTCAATGCCTTGTAATATCAGTGCATTAGCATGTTAGTGGGTTGTCATGTCAGTGTGTCGGTATTTTAGTGCATCGACCTGACAATGCATCGACATCGATAGGTTGTGGCGTCAGTTGGTGTAGTGACCCGGACATTTCTTACATTAAATTTAAATCATTATGAATATATAAATTATAATATTATAATATAATTATGATCCAAAGGTTTACTTTATTGGGGAAACTAGGTCTAAACATAACATTTACAACATCAAGCACAACAATTTATTTAATTCCTTCTTATCTAGTTTCTTATTAGATCTTGAACTATCCATAGTATATGTATTAACATAAGGATATAAATAAAAATGGGATGGGATAAAAGACCCGTAATAGGGTAGATAATAACAATATAAAAATGGGTGAGAATAATCGCAACATAGGAAAAGGATCATGAACATGAGAGGAATCAATAATAAAAGACTTAAAATGTGGCAATTTCAAAAAAATAAAATAAACATAATGTCATAGTAGATAACTACCCTACATAATTATGACCAAATTTATAATATTTTTCACACATCATTTAACATTAACTCATTAAATTCTTCACTTTACCTAATGCATTGGAGTGCTGTATAATTCTGGGCATACCCATCCCATTCCAACATTCGTATTGTGCTATATAATTATGGGCGCACCCGTCACATCAGAACATTATCATTATCATTGATGCCACATAGAAAATATATCAAATATGAACATAACTAACCCATGAAAGTTATTGGGTTTCATATCATAAGATCACATTCATAATCTTTGGGTTCCCAAATGAATGTTGGAATAACATACCTGATACAATAACCATCAACCATGAGAGAGGAATAAATAGTGTGTTTTTAAAAGAAGATGCTTTTGGAAAACACTTTTTTGACATAAATTTTAGTGGAAGAAATTTATATCCTATAGAAGGTAAGACAACAATTAAAAATTATTTTTTAGTAGTGAACATACCGAAAATGGAGTGAAAGAGGGAGTACCTGAAGAAGGGAAGTTTGGTTGGAAAATTTCCCCTTACCTTGCATCCGAATTATTTCATCACATTAAATTATAGTATGACAACATTAGATTAATTAATTAAAGATTTAAAAACCTTATTAACATGAATATGGTTTATTATGATTTAATTAGGTTATTTTATGGCCTTTTGGATGAGTTATAGGGTTTAAATCCATTGTTTGGGAATGATTGTTTTTATAGTTTTCTTGAACGGTTCAATTGTATTCATAAATGAAAGTTCTTGTAGAACATGGATAAACATACAGAACGGATATTACATGTCACAAATGATATTAAAGGAGTATATATTATATTATAATTAATTATTTTATATACCATTTGAATGAATAAATAGTTAAAATTTAATGGTGATTGTGTGGGTAAATTCGGATGATTTTTGGACTACAACAGACATGTTTTGTTTAATGATTTAGTTAAATGAGAATAAGTTAGTTCTCGAACATGAAATAGGATATAATACATTTAATATAATATGATTGAACCATAAAATTTTTTTCATGACCATATCTGAAGGAGGTGAATTAAAAAAGAAAACATTTCATTTTTAAGGTGATAAATTAATACCCCACGAACAATATTTTCTTTTCGAAAATAAAAAGAAGAGGAGATGGGGTTGGATGAAATATTATATCATTATTAAAATAAAAATAAATATATGTGAGATGATGGATATAACAGACCATGTACATGAAGATATATGGGGATATATTATGAAAATAACAAAAAATTGAAATGAAATTAAAGGAAAAGAAAGAGAGGGGAATTACCTCTTGAATCCTCATCCTGAGATCCTCCTTAAGGTACCTAGGATTTTCCTTTTAGTGAGACCATAATCTCTTTAATGTAGGATAGGGGTTAGGGGTGATTCTTGGCCATTTTTTAGACATGTCATTAACCTTGATAGGTGTGAGTAATTAAGGGTGTGAAGGGTGGTATTTATAGTGGAGGGGAGATGGGTTTATTAATATTTTAATAATTAGTATATTAATTTCCACCAAGATAAGAAATATTTATTATTCCATAAACACTAATATTAAATAAGGAATTTGAATTAATTATTTGGGTGTTTACATAAACTGCGATGTTATAAATAGTGGGTTTAAATTATAATGTATTTATACGGTAAATTATTATATTTTACTATTCATCAAAAATTAATATATTTCAGAAAAATCCTAAAAATTCACCTTGAGCATTTTACAATTTGTAGAATAAAAAAAATGATGTCCATTTTTCAAAAATAATTCTATAAATATGAGTAATTTAATTTTTAATTAAAAGCATATTTTACTTGAAAAATACAAATTTTAAAAGATTTGTTTATTTATTAAAATTATTGGCACATAATGATTTCACATAAAACCTACATATATAATATCATATATGAAGATACTATTTATAAGGGTATATTAATATTAATAAGGACAACATTACTATTCATAAGGGTATGTTACTATTCAAAAAAATTATTTTTGTTCTATTAGTCTCCTAACATCTTACTGATCGCAACCACCTATGTCATATTTTAAAAATTCAAATCACATAGTATTTAGTATCATGATATGTAATTGTGATTCCTAATCTGATTATACTATAAATAATAATTATAAGAAGGGATTTACATTGATAAAACATTGGGTTGTAACATTTTCCCCTTATCATTAATGTCACCCTCTAAATTTCATTTTACACAAACAGGTTAGGGTAATTATCTTTGGTCCAGAATCATCATTGGTTTCTCCTCATAATAGAGATAACCTTCCAGTTATACCACCTCTGTGTTTAGTACATGTGAGGGGTCTGGTATGTACTTCCTTAAGAGTGATATGTGAGGCACATCATGGACTTGAGCCATATTCAGTGGAAGAGCAAGCCGATAGGCCATGGATCTTATGTGGTCAAGGTACACAAATGGGCCAATGTACCTTGGGATTATCTTACCTTTATTTCAAAAATATATGACTTTTTCCCATGGTGATATTCAAAGGAAGACATTATCTACAACATCAAACCCAAGTCCCTTTAACTGTTGTTATCATAGATTGTTTACTGAATTTGAGCAGATTTGATGTGTTTTTGGAGGACTTGAACCTTCTTTGTCATCTCTTGCACAAGGTCAGGTGTAAGTAGCTTTTTTTCTCAAACTTCATCCGAACAGGTTGGTGCTCTACATCACATTCTGTACATAGCTTCATATGTAGCCATCAAAAAAATCGAATGGAATCTATTGTTGTATTAGAACTCAACCAATGGGGGATGTTGATCCCATCAAACTCTGAATTCTAATGAAGAAACTCTTACCATGCCTTCATGATTCTAAATATTCCTTTCATTTTTTCCATCAGGTTAGGGGTGATAAGCTATGATGAAATTTAATTCTGTACTCAAATCATGCTAATGAATTCTCCAGAATATATATGTGAACCATGGATCATTATCAGAGACAATCGAGAGTGGCACACCATGCAGTCTCACGAAATCCTTCACGTATATCATTGAAAGTTGTTCAAGAAAGATATCTTCTCAAATAGTGATAAAATTGGATGTCTTTGTCAGTTAGTCAACCAAAAACCATATCGCATTATTTCACATTAACATCATCAGTACACTCGTGACAATGTCGATAATGATGTTATCCCATTTCCACATTGGTATAGGAAATGGCTGCAACATCCCCTATAATTTTTTTCTCTCTGCATTAGTTTTCTTACATACCAAGAACCTTGATAAATATTTCACTATCACATTTTTATGTTATCCCACTAGAAGTTTTCACAAAGATATAGGTACATCGTGGTGTTACTAGGATGGATAGAAATTGTTAAGCTATGTGCATTGTCAAATATCTCTTTCTTTATCTTGGGTGATTAAGGCACCCAAAGCCACACCCCAAACTAAATCAAACCTTCATCATCGATATTTAACTCTTGCAACATCCCTTTAATTACTTCAATCTGCTTACTTTGTAACTCCATGTCATCTATTTTTGCCTCACTAATCATATCTTGGATTGATGATTGAAAAAATAATTTTGGAAATTTAGGATGTATCCCCATCACTTCAGATTTCCAAATCCATTCTTTTCATATCCATAAAGAATGGGTCTTTCTCAATCCATAACATGGACTGAGTAGCTAGCTATTTTCTTCTTAAAGCATCTTGTACCTTGTTCACCTTTCAATAATGATTGTGAATAGGGCAATTGAAATTTTGGATTAGCTCCAATCATGTCATTTGATTCATGTTGAGCTCCTTTTTTGAATATATTTATTAGGCTCTTGTGGTCTGTGTATATGTAACACTTCTCACCATAGATATTTTTCCACCAGATTTCAACAGAAATAACCATGACTGCCACCTCTACAACATGTTTTGGGTAGTTCTTCTCCTGGATCTTCAACTAATGTAAGGCGTAGGCTACTACATTATTTTTTCCATGAGTACACAACCTAAGGCTTTATTTTAAGAATCACTCTATATCACAAAACATTATCCATGTTTTGGTAGTGTGAGTACAGGTGCAGGGATTAGAATTCTCTTTAGCTCTTTAATGCTTCTCTCACTTTCTTTCATCCAGACATACTCTTCCCCTTTCCAAGTTAACATAGATAGTGGTCTTGTGAACCATGATAATTTTCACAAAAAACCTCAGTTGTACCCATAAAATCTATAAAAACTATGGATTTCTATGACACTAGATGGCCTAGAAAATTATTCCATTGCCTTTTTCTTGATGGTTACATAGAAACTCCCTCACTTTTTATCACATGTCTGAAGAACATTATGTGCTTCATCCAAACATCACACTTGTTGAACATCGCAAGCAACATCTCCCTTCTCAATGTGGCCAATAAAATTCATAGATGTTCTTCATGTCCCACATTTCTCTTGGAGTATATGATAATATCATATATAAAAACTAACAATTTTTTTTCGAGGTAATGTCTAATGACTCTATTCATCAAATTCATTATGATTGATGGGGAATTAGTAAATCTGAAGGGCATCACTAGACCTCGTAGTGCCCATACATTTTAAAGAAGGAATGATTCTAAATATCTTCCTTCCTCAACTTTAAATAATGAAATCTAGGATGAACATACACCTTTGAGAAGTATTTAACTCCTCTTAACTGGTCAAAAAAAATATTCTGTCCTGGGAAGAGGATACTTGATCTTTTGGTGATCGAGCTTATTTCCTGATAATCGATGCACAAATGCATTATTCCATCCATCTTCTTCAAAAATTGCATCGATGCACCCCAAGAAGATGCACTATGGAATATGAACAATTTTTCCCAATTCTCTTGAAGATGCTTCATTAAGTCATTTAGTTCAATAGGAGCCATTCTATTTGGACACTTTGAGATACGAGTATCTCCGCGTATGAGTTCTATTGATAACTATACCTCACAATCCGAGGGAATTCTGGGTAACTATTCAAGAAATGCATCACTGTATCACCTCAATATTGGAATTTCATCAAGGTTGGAACTTTCCTTTAACTCATCCTTTTGGGAAAGGTATGCATCTTTATTGGGAATAAAATCACATATAGTTAAAGGTTTTTTCAAAGGAGATTCAAGAACTTCATTGCATTTTTGGAGGATCATGGGATGGTTCAGAATATAAAGATATATTTCTTTTTTCAGATAGTTGATATGTACTCTATATAATGAGACCCAATACATTTCCATTATAGCATCGAATTCCACCTAATGAAGTATTACAAGATTTTTTGGAAAAATATTCCCACATATGCCTAAAATACATGAGTCAAACACATGGGTTGCAATGATTTCACTACATGGTGTTTTGACAGATATCTATACTTCCAGGATTCGTGGCCTCAATTATATAATACTAGAAACCGTGAATTATATAATGTTATGAATAGAATCAGAATAAAATAAGACATTTTCCATACATTAGTGAATATGAATTGTGCCTTGTGGAACTTCGTTATCTTGATCTACATCTGTTGTAGTTATGGAATAAATCATCCCTTGTTTCATTGGCTTTGGTGGCTACTGACATTGATTACCCTCGTGTATATGAGGTTTAGTGAACTTGATTTCACAGTTCCGTTAAACCATACAATTATAGCATTGAACAATGGATGATTCTCTCCTTTCATCCACCACATTATCCTTCCTTTTCATTTTTTTCAGACACTCTTGAGCATGGTTTCCTTCTTTCCCACACTTGAAGCATTTACTCATCCCTTGGAGTATGTTCCCATGATGTATCATCCAATATTTTTTTCATGTGGGTCAATGGTTTTTCATCCAAACATTATCATTAGATCCATCATCAGGATTCTCCATATTTTGTTTTGTATCACCATTGTTGTGGGAACATTCTCCAAACACAAAGTACACTTTGAGATCACATTGAAAAACATCTTCATAACTCCCAAAGTCTTGAATTGCAATATCCTTTCAATGAGGTTGTTTTAATGCACTAATTAATATATCAATATTTCTGTAATTATTGATAAAATAACCAATGCGTACCTCGAATGACTTTTGAAACTTTCTTCATAGGTTGTGATTGATTTTCAATCCATTTTCATGAGATATTTGAATTCTGTGGTCATTTTCAGGAAAATATTTCTTTGGAAATACTTGATAAGAAACATTATTTTAAAGTATTATCATTCGATCTCTTCAATTTCATCACAAGTCTTGGTGTTCTAAATAAAAGCATACCATTGATCAGCCCTCCATCTAGATGATAAACGGCTAGAGTCACCTTCTCCATCACAAAACAGTGATGTATGGAAAAGATCATCTTCATGGATTTGACCCACTATTCTGCAACCGATGGATCATAATGACCACTAAATGATGGTGGTCGTTGCCGTATAAAACACTCGACAACTAGTTGCTCCATCTTTAGTGAAGGAGGAAGATCCCCCTTAATCTGGTTACTCTTCATAACCTAAGATTTTTGGGTAATAATTTTGTTGATATTTTTAATTCCACCTCCCAAATCATTAGGGATGTTGTTCAGCCAGTCACAGCATTGGCCCTCGCACGAGTTGTGGTCCTTGTTTCTCATTATTCACACCATTATAGAAAATAAAAAAGTTTAGAGAAAAACATATGTCAAAAAGTCATGAATTAATAAATTATTCATTTGTATGATTTTTAATAAAGTATAAATTATGGGATACCTATGTAATTCTCATTGTGTTCATATTTGTACATAGTCTCGCACAAGAGGTTTTCTAAATGCTTCACTAATTCTAATCCCCAAATTAACTAAACCTTGCATATGATACCAACTATATCCACCCAACCATTTCTTAAATTAATATTACATCACTTTAATGATAAAAAAAATATTATAGTATAATAGCAGGAGGATCCATAAGTTTAGTGTCTAGGGAAAACTCAGAAAAAACATAACTTTCACCACATAAATCATAAACATTTTTCAATTCTTTCTTATACAGCTTCTTATTAGCTTTAGACCTCTCCATAGTACATATAGTAAACTGAGGATATACATCAAAAAGGGGTGATATAAATTCTTAATATGAGGATATATATGAACAATATAATAATGGGTTATCATAATCATTACATAGATAAAGGATCATGAAGATGTAAGGAATCATTAATAAATGACATGAAATGTGGAAATGCATAAAAATGAAACATTTTGTCTTAGTCGCTAAATACCACACATACTTGTGAACAAAGATAGAAACATTTCCACAAATAATTCCACTTTAACTCATGAGAATAATCTCCTTGCCCATTGAAATTGAGTGCTGTATAATTCTTGGTGCACCCATCACATTCAATCATTCATACAGTTCTATATAATTCCAGGCTCACTCGTCACATCATAACATTATCAGTATCATTCATGACACATATAAATTATATAAAATATGAACATAACTAACCCATGTAAATGAAAGGGTTTCATCTGATAATAACACATTCATAAACATTGGGTTCCCAAAATAATATGTGTATAACATATATGATACAATGACCATCAACCTTGAGAGATAAATAAAAGGTTTCTTTTGGAAATTTTTTTCTTGACATAAGCTATAGTAGAAAAAATAAATATCACCAAAAACGTATGTAAATGATGAGAAATTTATTTTTTCTAGTGTGAAAACACCATAAATAGGGTTATATGGGGTTAACCCAAAGAAATAATGTTGGGTTTGAGAATTTCCCCTCACCTTTCATCCAAATAAATTATTCACTTTAGAGTCATGTATAACCACATTATATTTATTAATTAATGATTTAAAATCTAATTGTGCATTAATATGGTTTATTATGATTTTATTAGGTTATTTATAGTCCTTTGGATGACTTATTGTGTTTAAATCCATTATTAACGAATGTTTGTTTTTATGGTTTTCATGAATAGTTCACTTCTATTCATAAATGGATGTTCATGTAGACCATGGATAAACATCACGAACTAATTTTACATGTTATAAATGATATTATAGGATTTTTATTGATCTTATAAGTAATTATGTTATATAACATGTGGATAAATCGTTAGTTAAAATTTAATGATGATCGTTTGGGTTAATTCAGGCAATTTTTGGACCACAAAGAATGTTTTTTGTCTAATCATATAGTAATATGTACATAAGTTATTTTTAGAAAATAAAATAGGATATAAAAAATATAATATAATATAATTCAACAAAAAATGTTTTATGACCCGATCTGAAGGTGGTAAAAGAATAAAGAATACATGTTGTTCTTGAAGGTGATAAATTAATACATCACGAACATCGTTTTCTTTTATAAAATAAAATGAAGGGGATAAGAGGTTGGATGATATATCATCCCATTAGTATAATAATATTCCATTATATGTGATAGAATTTAGTTTTCATTACATGTTGATAATGATAGGTGGGGATAGATTATGAAAATAACTTGAAAATAAATGGAAATTAAAGGAAAAGAGAGAGATGAGAATTGCCTCTTGAATCCTCCACTTGAGATCCTACTTATGGAACCTTGGATTTTTCATTTCAATGAGACCATAAGATCATGGATGTGGGATAAGGGATAGGTATGATTCTTGCGCAGAGTTTAGACCACGTATGAAGCTTGATAGGTGTTAGGAAATGAGTGTGTTAAGGGTGGTATTTATAGTGTAGGGGAGAGAGGGTTTCACAATATTATAAGAATTAGAATATTAATTTCCACCACAAAAAATATTAGTGATTATTCCATGAACAAGAGTAGTAAATATGAAATTTGAGTTCTCGATTAAGGTTCTTACATCAGTTGCGATGTCAGTAATAGTGGGATTAATTATAATATACTTCTACAGTAAATTAATGTATTTTACTATTCACCAAAGATTCCAGTATTTCCGAAAAATCTCAAAAATTCACCCTACCCATTTTTTGTCATGTATAATCCTAAAATGAATTTCATTTTTAAAAAATTATTTTTTAAATATTATTAATTTAATTAATAATTAAAATCATAATTTACATGAATGAAATAGTTTTCAAAATATTTGTTTACATAATCAAAAACAAAGGTACATCATTATTTCACATAAATCCTACATATATACTATCATAGATGAGGTTACTATTAATAATTTTAGATTACTATTATTATGGGTAACATTACTATTAATATGGTCTTTTTTACTCTTCACCAAACATTATGTTTGTTCTATTAGACTCCAAACATCTTATTGATTCCAACAGCGTATGTCAGATTTTCTCAATTCAACACCTAGAAGTGGATAAATTATGTTTACTTATCACATAGTATATTGTATAATGATATTTCATTGTGATTCCTAATGTGATTATATTTTAAGATATAATTATAAAAAGATATTTCCATTGATAAAACACTGGGTCGTTACATAGGTCAGGGTATCAGTAGGTCATTGTAGCACCTCCGGTTTGAGGAATGTGGCCTTTTTTATGCATTTTTATGTGTTTAATGTGCATGGAATGAGTTGGGAAGAGTTTATTAGTGTTTGGAATGGGGTTTTATGTGTTTGTAGGGTTTTAAAGGGGTGCATGATTTGAGCATAATTAGTGGAAACCGTGTGGGTTCCCCAAAAAACCGTGCGGACCCTTGTTCTTGAGACAATAGGACTTGCACGGCATGTGCACGATTTTCCAAACCGTTCAAGGAAACCGTGCAGACCCTAGCTCGTGAGGTATTAGCATGTGCACGGTTAGCGCACAGTTTTCTACACCGTGCGGGCTAACCCTGCGACCACTCAAAGTTAGGGTTATAAGTTCTGGGATCACTCGGGATTGCATCATTTCACTCTAAATCTTCTCCCACTCGAGCCTCACTCAGGATTTACAGTTCACAAGGGTTGGATGGGTTCTCCCACACGTTTTGGAAGCGATTTGGAGGGGTCTCAAGGTGGTTTCAAGGCGGTTTCTCTCAGGTAAGTCTCTCCTCTTGTTTCTCTTGTTGTTTCCTCTAGATCTACATCTCCCTCTCTCTCTCGGTTTTCTAGATATATAATTGTTTTGTGTATATATAGGGTTGTGGTTGCCATTGATGTTAATATTATGGCTTTTTGATGTTAGGTAATGGGATCTAGAGAGGTTTCGGTGGTGCGTTCGCCGGATTTGAGGGGCGATTGTTTGTGGGTGGATTTCTCAGGAACCCTAAAGGTAGGTTGCTTCTCTCTTGGCTCCACTTGGATAGATATAATGGTATTGGTTATAATTAATTTTTTGTGATTGAAACTAATTGTGTTTGGATGTGACGAATTGGTTGAAAATCCCTTGGGTGATGTTTTGGGGATTTTTGGGAAAAAGTGTGTTTTGTGGTGAAATGCTTTGGTAGTGGATTTTAAAATGTGGATTTTAAAATGGGATGCTATTGTTGATTTGTGAAAATGATTAATGGAAATGGTTTTCAATAAAAGGGTTGTTTTATTGAAATATTTTTTGGAATGGAAAATGGTTTTCAATAAATGGGTTATTTATTGAAGTGGATTGATATGAAATGGAATTGGATGATTTCAGGTGGTTGTGAACTTGGTGGGTCTTATGCTTAGCATTGGATTGTATGAATGTTGTGTGGAAGTGGCGAGAAGTAACACTATAAAAAGGTGATGGATAGTGGATATAAGGACCACCATCAATGGTAAGTGGATGGGAAGTGCCACTAAAGTATGAATGGGTGATCGGGTTGGACGGAAGTTCCACCGTTTGGTTGTTTTGGTTGTTTGATGTGAATTTCTTTGCAGGATGGAATTGTTGTGTTAATGTGAAATGATGTAATGGTTGTGGATTGTTTGATTGGATTTACCTTGGTTTATTGGTTTGAATATGATGGCCTGGTAAGGGCACATTTGGCTTATGGAAATGGTTGCACTTGTCTTTTATTTTATATAAACTGTTTTATATAAATATGTTAAAGGTTTTATCCTAGTGGCATGTGTAGGGAAGTCATTTGGGGAAATCCTACTGAGTTTTGGTACTCACCCCATGATTTGGCACTATGGTGTCTTTGCAGATGTTGTGTACCGTGACGTGGGAAAAGGTAAGGCATATCCCTCCTTTAGTGGTGCATTGTGATGTCTTGGTGGAGCGTGGAGCATGGAGCTTGGTGTGGAGATGTGGTGGTTTCATGGCTCATAGTGGTTGTTGTTGGTTTTTTGCTTGTACTCTACTGTTGTGTGGACATGTCTGGTTGTATTGGTTTTGAGTTGTGTTGTGGAACAAATTGGTTGTCTTTTCGAAATTCTTGGTCGGGTAATTAAATTAACAAGCATCATATGGTGGCTGTTTGTGGATGGTTTGGTTGGTTTTGTTTTAAGGGAAAATTGTTCCCCAACATGATCTCGAAGCCCTCGGCATTTATTGCCAGCCTTTGGCGTCTTGGGAATGTCACTTAAGGCCTTGTAGCCCTCACCACCTCCTGAAGCCAATGAGGTAGGGGCGTAGTGTTACAAGTGGTATCAGTTTGTTCGGTCCTTTGGAGTTGATTCTCGGATTTGGTGTTGAAATTCCTTCTGTTACATTCCTTAAGTCGGGATGGTAGGAAGGCGTAGGATTTTCAGAACATGGAATGTATAGCATAAAAGGACATATCTAACCCTTTTATGCTGAAATTCATATTACCAGGGAGTTGGGTACATAAGTGTTTTAGCGACACTTATAGGCATTAGATATCTCATGGTCGTGGGTGTAGCCAATGAGATGAGCCTGACATGCATGGTAGAAATGAATTACCTCTAGGATGCATAATTCATTGGGGTATAATGATTTATGATGTGATATGAATATGTGAAATTGGAATTTGAATAAATTGGTATTTTGAAAATGGTTTGGTTTTAAAAATGGTGAAACATGACACATGTAGAAATATGTGAACTTGTGGAATGCCTGGTTGTGATAGGGTTGTGTAATGTGATTTGAGATGGGGTTTCGTGATGTCTACGGAAGTGAGACTCATGGTTGTCTATTTTCTGTTGATAGAAATGGCACCGGGTAGGCATCGTAGAGACCAATCGGATGAGGCTACTAAGAATGTGGTTTCACTTGAGCCTGAGGTGAACCAGCAGCTAGTGCAAAGTATAGTGCAACCTTTCTAAGCTGCGGGAAGTGAAAATAGAGTGGATGAACCAAGGCATGTGGATCATGCAGTTCAGTTTCAATAGCATAATCCACCCATCTTCAGGGGTGATTCAGAGCCAGAGAGGGCAGAATCAGGGTTGAATAAAATGAACAAGATCTTTGAGTTCTTGGGAACGCCAGTAGAGATGAAAGTGAAGTTGGCCACGTATATGTTAGAAGATATTTCCCTTCAGTGGTGGGAGTTGGTAGTCCAAGCGGGGACATACCAGGGTATGATGTGGGATGGTTTTGAGGATTTGTTTAACAAACAATTCTACCCACATACATTCGGAATTCAGCGTACGACTGATTTCTTCAGTTTGAAGCAAGTGCTTATATCTATGACATAGTATGTAGAAAAATTTATGAACATAGTCAGGTTTGCGCCCGAGGTGGCGGGTAACAAGTCGTTAAAGGATAGGATCTTTGAAGCGGTGTTAAGGAAAGAAAACCATTCAAAGATAGCAGTACTGTGTATATATGATTACACAGAGATGGTGAATAGAGCCTTGGTGGCTGAGTGGGATATGTTGGGAGCTCCGGGTAGGGGAAGCATTGTGGTACCCATGGGGAATAGTGGGAACTCTAATGCTGGGATCAAGAGGAAGAGGGACACTTATTCCTAGGGAGGGAATGTGGCATATAATCCAACGGCAATATTAGTAAATCTTCCTCCGAAGCCCCAGAGCAAGCCAAGATGTTTTCAGTGTGGTTCGATGAGCCACATCAAGCGGGATTTTATTGAACAACCGTGATCATGTCATAATTGTAAGCAGATGGGGAATCTACAGCGTTATTGTCGGAATTCTCGAAGGTTATGTGCGCGTCACACTCCTCAGGGATCACAGTTGTCGTATACTTCGCTGAGACGGGGACAACAGCACACCCCTAATCAGCAGAGTAAAGTGGGTCATGGAGATTCTTGGAATACCACAACGCCTCAGCAAGGCAATAAAGAGCAGTGTGTGGCAAGCAAACATGTGTTTGGAGCTGAGCAGGTTGTGGTGGATGATCAGTTGGGACCATCCACGGTGAGAGGTACTGTTATTTTAAATTCTACCTTGATGCATGTTTTTTTGATACGAGTGCTTCACACACTATTATTATTGCACACGTGGTTGATTTTTTGAGTTTAAGGGTAGAAATGAATCCCTTGGTTTTGAAACATCAAACTCCTCTGGGTCGAAGAGAGTGTCGAGCCTTCTTGTGTAGAGAATGTTGTATCGTTGTGGGAGAGGTTGAGATAGTGTGGAATTTCTCAATGCTTGATATGGATGGGTATGATGTAATCCTGGGAATGGATTGGATGGAAGATTTTAAGCCCCACATCGACTGTGATGCGCATACAATGGCTTTTACGACACATGATGGCAATAGACATCTCTTTAGAGGAGAGAAGCATGAAAGGCAGGGTGTAATTGGTTTTTTGGCACCAGCAGTGGATACGTTATTGTACCAGTTGGAAGTGTTGTCGTTGGAATCGGTAGACGGTGTTGAGTAGAGTGTTCCTCCGATAGTGGTGGACCAGTTCATGGAAATTTTTCCGGATGAATTCTCTAGGTAACCTCCCATAAGAGAAGTGGAGTTTACGATTGATCTCCTTCCGGGGACCATTCCTATCTTACTTCCGTCATATCATATGGCACCTACTAAATTACAGGAATTGAAAATCAAGTTCGAAGAGTTAGAAAACAAATGGTTTATCTAGCCTAGCACGTCTCCGAGGGCAGCACCAGTGTTGTTTGTGAAAAAGGTGGATGGAACCTTGAGGATATGTATTGATTATCATATACATAACCAAGTTACGATAAAGAATAGATATCCAATTCAATGAATTTATGATATGTTCGACCGGTTGATGGGTGCCCAGTGGTTCTCCAAGATCGACCTGAGGTCGGGATATCATCAATTTCATGTGAGGAAGGAGGATATTTCAAAAAAAGTTGTCAGAAGTAGATATAACCATTATGAATATATGGTTATGACCTTTGGTCTAACTAATGCGCCAGTGGTGTTTATGGCATTGACGAATCGAATATTTCAGAGATATCTGGATTCATTTGTGGTGGTGTTTGTCGACAATATTGTGGTGTATTCAAAGACAAGGGTGGAGCATGATCATCACTTGGTGACAGTGCTAGGGATATTGAGGGATCATCGGTTGAATGCCAAGTATTCAATGTGTGACTTTTGGATACAAGAGGTTTTTTTTCTTTTCCATGTGATTTTTGAAACGGGTGTTTTAGTTGATCCAGAAAAGTTAGATGTTGTTGTCTCGTGGCAACCGTCGAAGAATGTGTTTGAGATATGGAATTTTCTTGGTCTAGCTGGGTATTATCGGCATTTTTTCATGATTTTACATGTTTGGATTTTCCAATGACATCTTTGAAAAGGAATAATGCTCCATTCTAGAGGAATGAACAATGTCAACAGTGTTTCGAAGAGCTAAAGGTTCACCTTACCTCAGCACCAATCATGGTTTTTCTAGAATAAGGAAAAGGATACCTAGTGTATTGCGATGCATCGAGATCAGGGTTGGGGAACGTTCTCATGCTAGGGAATAATGTGGTTGTATATGGCTCACGACATTCGAGAGTGCATGAGAAGAACTACCCAAATCATGATTTGGAGTTGGCAGTAGTGGTCCATGCTTTGAAAGTGTGGTTTCATTATCTCTTTGATGAGAAATTCACGGTATAAACAGATCATCAGAGCTTGAAGAACATTTTATCACAAATGGATTTGAACTTGAGGAAGAGGAGATGTATGGAATATCTCCAGATGTTTGATTTTGACTTTATGTGCACACCGAGTAAGGGAAATTCGGTGGCGGATTCATTAGGTATAAAATCATATGATTAGGTGGTGAAGTAGGCATCAAACCAGTGGCAGTTAATGTCAGTTATAGCTGATATGCATTTGGAATGTGAGGAACAGGGAGATATAGCAGTCTTATATCTGGTTTCATTGATTCTTGACTTGGTTGGCACGGTTAAAGAGGCACAGATATCCTATTCGGAGTGTGTGACCCTAGGGTCAAGACTCAATGGTGGGGAGACCATTGAGGGTTGGAAACTGAATAGAGATTCGGTTTTATGTTTTCTGAATAGGATGGTTGTACCATTTTCTTTTTAGGAGGATATTCTAAGGGAATATAATCATTCCAGGTGGGTTTTTCATCTTGGAATTCATAAAATGTATAAAGCATTGAAGGCGCAGTTCTTGTGGGCTGGTATGAAAAGATGTGTGGCTGAGTTTGTTTCGAGATCCTTGACTTGTCTGGAGGTCAAGGCAGAGCATCAGAGGCCAACATGAATGTTGTAGTCTTTACCACTCTTTGTTTGGAAGTGGGGGAAGATAGCGATGGACTTTGTTACAGGTCTCCCAAGAATGGTCAGAAAACACGATGCCATTTGGGTGATAGTGGATCGTCTAACAAAGTCGGCCCATTTCATCCCGATTCGTGAATCTCATACGGTGGAGGATCTGTCCAAAATCTATATCCGAGAGGTTGTAAAGAGGCATGGTGTTCCAGTTTCGATTGTATCAGATAGAGATCCGAGGTTTACATCTCATTTCTAGAAATACTTATAGCAAGACCTTGGAAAACAGTTGATGATTTGTACGACATATCATCCTCATACGGATGGTCAATTCGAGAGTACGATACAAACTCTGGAGGATAAGTTACTGTCTTGTGTCATGGATTTTGGTGGCTTGTGGGAGGAGCACTTTTTGTTGGATGAGTTCTTGTACAATAACAGTTATCAGGAATCCATACAGATGGCTCCGTTTGAAGCATTCTATGGGCGGTCGTGTCATTATCCACTATGTTGGGTGGAAATGGGTGAGTCTTCTATGGTTGGACCGAGCCTTGTCCAGGAGACGAAGGAGAAGATAAAGTTGATCGGGAATAGAATGGAGAGGGTTTAGAGTCATCAGAAATCGTATTTGGATCATTGTCGACGGCCGTTGTCATTCCAGGTGAGTGATCACGTGTTCTTGAGGATCTCTCCCAGGTTGGGACATCATCAGTTTGGGAAGAAGGGAAAGCTAGCTCCGAGGTATATTGGGCCTTTTTAGATTCTTGAGCAGGTTGGTGAGGTGGCTTATCGTTTGGCACTTCCACCACGGTTTAGTGTGGTGCACAATGTGTTTCATGTCTCACAGTTGAAAAAGTATCTTCCGGATCGTGACCATGTGATTCGATGGGATTAGGTTGAGCTAGAACCAGATGTTTCGTTGGTGCATGTGCCCGTGTGGGTTGTGGATATGAAAGAGAAAGTATTTCATGGTAAAAGAATCGATTTAGTTCGTGTTTTGTGGAAACATGGTCAGATTCAAGAGGATACTTGGGAGCGGGAGAATGAGAAGGTCGAGCAGTGGCCCGAGATCTTTCGGCAATGGGCGGGTTCACTACATTCTAAGGACAGAATGTCCAATGGTGGGGAGAATATTGCACCCCCAGTTTGAGGTATGGGGCCTTTTTTATGCATTTTTATGTGTTTAAAGTGCATGTAATGAGTTGGGAAGAGGTATGGAGAGTTTGGAATGGTTTTGGATGTGTTTGGAGGCTTTTAAATGGGTGCACGGTTTGAGCACGGTTAGTGGAAAACGTGCGGGTTCCCCAGAAAACCGTGCAGACCCTTGTTCTCAAGAAAGTAGGCCTCACATTGCCTGCGCATAGTATTCCAAACCGTGCAAGGAAACCATGCAGACCCTGGCTCTTGAGGTAGTATCGTGTGCACGGTTAGCGCACGGTTTTCCAAATCATGCGGGCTAACCATGCGACCACTTAAAGTTAGGGTTATAAGTTTCGGGCTCACTTGTGATTGCCTCATTTCACTCCAAATCTTCTCCCACTCGATCCTCACTCAGGATTTTCGGTTCTCAATGGTTGGAGGGGCTCTCCCACACGTTTTGGAAGCGAATCGAAGGGGTGTCAAGGTGGTTTCATGGCGGTTTCTGCCGGGTAAGTCTCTCCTCTTATTTCTATTGTGGTTTCATCTAGATCTACATCTCCCCCTCTCCCAGTTTTCATGATCTACACTTGTTTTGTATATATCTACAGTTTTGGTTGCCTTGGATGTTAATATTAAATCTTTTTTATGTTAGGGAAAGAGATCTAGAGAGGTTTCAATGGCATGTTCGCCAGATTTGAGGCGCGGTTGTTCGTGGGTCGATTTCTTGGGAACCCTAAAGTTAGGAGGCTTCTCTCTCGACTCCACTTGGTTAGAGCTAATTTTTTTGGGTAAAATTAATTTTTTGTGATGGAAATTAATTTTGTTTAGATGTGCGGAATTGGTTGAAAATCCCTTGGGTGATGTTTTGGGGATTTTTGGGAAAAATAGGGTTTTGTGGTGAAATGATTTTGTTGTGGATTTTAAAATGGAAATTTTTAAATAGGATGTTGTGGTTGATTTTTGAAAATGATTGATGGAAATGTTTTTCAATAAAAGGGTTGTTTTATTGAAATCTTGTTTGGCATGGAAAATGGTTTTCAATAAATGGGTGATTTATTGAAGTGGATTGTTATGCAATGGAATTGGTTGATTGCATGTGGTTTGGACCTTGGTGGATCTTTTTCTTAGCATTGGCTTGTATGAATGTTGTGTGGAAGTGGCGAGAAGTAACACTATAAAAAGGGGATGGATATTGGACAGAAAGACCACCATCAATTGTAAGTGGAAGAGAAGTGCCACTAAAGTATGAATGGGTGATCGGGTTGGATGAAAGTTCCACCGTTTGGTTGTTTTGGTTGTTTGATATGCATTTATTTATAGGATAGAATTTTTGTGTTCATGTGAAATTATGAAATGGTTGTGTCTTTTTTGATTTTATTTCCATCGGTTGCTTGGTTTGGATGTGATGGCCTGGTAAGGGCATGTTTGCCTTATAGAAATGGTTCCACTTGTTTTTTATTTTATATAAACTGTTTTATATAAATTTTCCAATGGTTTTATCCTAATGGAAAGTGTAGGGAAGTGATTTGGGGAAGTCCTACTGAGTTTTAGTACTCACCCCATTATTTGGAACTATGGTTTCATTGCAGATGTTGTGTACCATGATGTGGGAAAAGGAAAGGCATCTCCCTCCTTCAGTGGTGCATTGTGATTTCTTGGTGGAGCGTGGAGCATGGATATTGGTTTGGAGAAGTGGTGGTGTCATGGCTCGTAGTGGTTATTGTTTAGTTTTCTTCTTGTACTCTGATGTTGTGTGGACATGTCTGGTTGTATTGGTTTTGATTTGTGTTGTGGAAAAACATGGTTGTGTTTTGGAAATGCTTGGTTGGGTAATTAAATTGACATGCATCATATGGTGGCTGTTTGTGGATGGTTTGGTTGGTTTTTTTAAGGGAAAATCATACCCCAACTTGATCTTGAATCCCTCAGCATTTATTTCCAAACTTTGGCGTCTTGGGAAATTCTCTTATGGCCAAGTAGCCCTCACCACCTCACCAAGACAATGAGGTCGGGGCGGGGTGTTACAGTCATGGGGTTTGTAGATCATGGTGTCGGTAGGTCAGGATGTCGGTAGGTCTGGGTGTCGATAGGTTGAGGCATCGGTAGGTCACTGCATCGATAAGATGTAGCATCTGTAGTTCAGTGTTGGTGGGTCAGTGTTGGTAGGTCATTTCGGTAGACCACCCGTCAGTGGCTCAGCGTTAGTGACTCATTTCAAGTTTTTCCATTTTCGACCCTGTTACGTGTTTCTCTATGGGAATTGGTGTCCTGTCAAAACACATAGGGGTGATGGTATATCTCCGCCATTTTTAGGGGAATTTATAAATTCATTTTATCTCTTAACAATCCATTAGACTTATAACATCCATGACATGAGGTCAAACCATGATCTGGTTTTCATGAACATTGAAATCTTCTCCCTGATTTTTAGGATCTCACCCTATCATAAATTGATATCTCTTCTTTCCTTATTCCTTTTCATTTATGGTGGTGTTTCTAGATTCTTCCTCCAAAGATGAGTCATGCTCTTATGTTATATCCCCTCTGGCACAATTTTCATTGAGTTTAATAGTGCTTGCATGATCCCATACTCTTGGGAAAATAATAACATTGATACTTTGATCATTATTTTGGGATTTTCCATTGATTATCTTTAATTTCAGATCATGAAGAGTGGGTATAAAAATGAATCATTTTTGTAAATTTATGAATACTTTTCGTAAATACTATAAATAGATAACAACTGGATTTGAACAATAGACAACACAGGTATACAAAATAATAAGAAGAGAGTGGGTTGATGTTGATCACCTATTTTATCTATTATCATTGATTCATTTATGGATTTTTGTGGCCATAAATCCTTCATAAAATCATGGTTGTTGGTGGTTTATTCTATTACACTCGTGATTTTCTATTTTTTAGATGCTTGAATAAATATTTTTAACATTAAATATTATTAATCACGTACACTTGTTAAATAAATGGATTCCCCCATGATCAAGTCTATTCTATGATCACCCTAGTTAGAATTATGTGGAATTTAAAACATCTTCTGACTAAATCTAAATATATAAACAACCTTTTGATAGGTGTGACAAATTGTTGGGTTCTATGGAGTTTTGTAACATAGTGTGAGTTTTTTGGTGCTACTATTGGGAGAACGGTTTTAGATACATGTTTCGAAAGAAGAGTTAGCTCCATGAGAACGGTGTAGATGGAGTGTACAATCGGGATATGTCAAGTGGTAGTCACTATGGTATTTTTTCATGGGGTTTTATTGTTGGTGGGTTGGAATCTTAGTTTGAGAGATTGATTGATTTTGGAATGGATGAACTTGTATACAGTTGAACTACTCTTGCTATGTTGTGGTCAAGGTGCAATTATGTGTAGAGGGACTACGGTGTGATTAAATATTTGAATGAAGAGGGACTATATATGAGAACTTTCTAGAAGCTAGGCTACAGAGTTGGGTTATGAGAGGGGATTGAGTACTATAGTTTTGAATAATAATTGTGGTGCAGTGGTACTGGAGTGTGGTTTTTCTTGTTTTTTTGGTAAGTTTGTGGGTCGTAGATGACCAATATTAATAGAGTATCTTATAGTGAATCCCTTAAATAAATGTATGGAATGTGTTAAATAAAAAGGGGGTTGGGTTATGATTTGGTAGTAGTTATTGTGTTCTTGTGCATATAGGGGTAGTAGCAAAATTGGTACTAGCGGGCATGGCTAGTTGTATATTTGAAACTAGAAGGTCAGGATGTGTGTTTTATTATCTATATGTAAAAATTTTAGTTCCATATGATTTCTATACAAACCCCACCCATGCGATGAACTATGTGTTGAAAAACCCCAAATCATGGGGAAGGGTGTCTTTTCCAACATCACAGTGGGATGATGGATGGTTGGTTACTGACTTTCTTCCTCACACCCTCTACCAAGTTCTTACCACTCAAGCATATCGGGAAAATCTCTAATGGAATGAGGCTTTCCATATCCCAATATGTTTCGAACAAGGGATTGATGTGGATGAGGGGACTAGGTGTTTAGGATCCATGATTTTTTCCCAAGTGTCTTCTGGATGAGGTTAATGTGACTTCAGGTGAGAGACGCGGTGGTTGTGCTCTAGGTGTTAGCGGGTGTGATTGTATGTGGTTTGAGGCCCAGGTGTGTGAAGGAGGGTTAGGGAAGTGTGATTGTTTATGGGAAGAGTGGTAGTTGCAATACGTTAACCGTTAGGGGTGAAAAGTTACCTAGTGGGAAAGTGGAGTGGGTTACTAAAATATCAATGTTCCTATACTACAACATTACATGGCTTGTACTATTTGGTGCGTGTGTCTTAGTGAGGCTGGAATTTTTAGTATTCCTTAGTAGGTGAATTGGGGTTCAACTATATTATTACAGGGACATTAGTATGTTACCTAGTTTTGCATGGGTAGCTTTCGTTTTCCCACATATTATACTTTTTTTCTCACCCTACATATATAAATCCATTTTCAGGTTCCCATGAGGACATTGAGGACCTTGATGAACTTTACCATCTTGGGCGTTAAGATCAGTTTTTTGTTTTTTCATATTATCTTTTCTTTTGGAACATTACTTTGGAGTTTTTTTTGAACTATGTATCAGGTTTTCTTGTTTAACATTCATGTGGGAAATGAATTTTTTCTTATGTTTTAATTTCAGAATTTAGAGTTTTGTGGGATTTACTATATTATCTCCCTATCTTATTCCATAAAAGGGTAGTAACTTACATTCTGTGTGATATTATACACCCTTGGTTGTAGTTGGCACTCCGGGGCCTATTGAATGTGTGACTCATTGGGGTTATTATATCTCCTTCAACATGAGAAAGGAAGGGTGTGGAACAATGTTGTCCCTTCCCTCATCTTAAGGAAGGAATTTCATGACACATAACCATAAAAATGAAATCAGAGTACTAGTAAATATATATTAAATATATAACAATAATATATATTAATATATATAATTTAAAATAAAAATGAATTATTTATATCACATTAATTAATTTATATGAAAACAATATATATTAGAATATTAATATACGATATTATCTGGATGACATATCATTTACTATTGATGATGATAAAATTAAAAAAATTCTATATTTTGAAATTACATTAAATTGGTACAATTATTTCATAATTCTCATTTCAATTGTAATATATGCATTCCCTTCAATTTTGAATAATTTCAGGGGTAATATTCTAGATAGAGGATAATTTTTTCCAAAAATGAATGTTTGAGTAATGTTGTACATACTATATAGGCTAAAAATTACCTTAATATAAAATTAGATTTTGGAGATTACAAAGTTATTTTTATGTAAGTATTAATTCTATATATTCATTTTTTTTAAATTTTGGGTTGTAAAAAATCAATGGTTAGGTCTATAGTTTAGTTATACATGTACGCATAAAAATTATTTTGTTAATAAAACATGTTTTTCTCTTTTTACCAATTCAAATCCTAAAATATATTTTACATTAATTGCTATTTCAATCATTATTTTGAATGTTTATCCCAAATTAATTGGTAATATCCCTAAATTATTGTATGAATCATCATAGTATCAGAGGTAGGTGATCATGGATCTTCTTTATCCTAGTACTGTTCTTTCTCACTCTTTCATCCCTCTATTATAAATGATTATGTATTTTATTAATCATTAGATATGGAAAAAATCAAATATATTTATAAATGATACATATCAATATATTATATTGGGAATTTTAAAAAATAACCTCGAAATCTAGGTGATTTGGAGATCATGTGTGTGGTAATCACAATCTACTCTTTACTATGTTAGTTTTCTCAATGGATTGAAATTCCATTTTTTTTAAATTTTCATTATTTTTTATATATAAAATAGTTTTATATTGAAATATTATTTATTAATCTTAAAATTTATTATTCTAAAAACTATATTTTCATTTGGTCAAAATCATATGTATTAATTGGGGGTTTTCTATGTTTTTCAAAAATCATAATGTTACAAATGTGACTAAGTTTTTAATTTTCATAAAACCATGGATTAATGAAATTGAAAACCTAAATGGATTTCTGAAAAATATAAATTTATTTATGGGAAACAATTCAAATTCATTGAATTGATGACATTGAAAATTCATTAATTCCCAACCTCCATTATTGTTTATTTTAACACAAAACCTATTGGGGGATATAAAATCCTCTTACTTCATAAAACATGAATGGAAATTAAGTAATAAATTCCTCCCACCTCAACATCTATAATAGAATCTACCCATCTCAACCATACTCTATTAACTATCTAAAATATTGTAATTCCCCGACCCCAGTTACATAGAGTCGGTACATTATTACATAACTTTGGCATGATCACAAGAGAGATCAAATCTCGAAAGACCGATTGGTTTAGTAGACTTGGAAACACTAGATATATTCATAAAGTTTTACATTACATAATAAAGTGAAAAACTACTACAACAACATATTGTCTCCATAGTCCACACTATTATCCCCTCATAATATCCCTGCAGGTCATTCATAATTTACTTCTTCATATCCTTGGAAAAATAAAACCTAGAAAAGGGGTTAGCCCAAATGTCCAAAAAGGATAACAGTATAGCGGAAACTTTCATAAATAAGAATAAACATTTAAGGCAGTGCATAACTAAAACAAAATCCTTTTAAACATTTACTTCAACATAGTATGACAAAAATAAAATGAAATAATGTCATTTACTTATTCACATGGATATTCTACTAATCGAATAATCACATGCAATATCAATAACCACTTTCATAATAATGGAATGCATAAATCCAGACTATCATAACCACATATCCAAGGCCTCGTGCCAAGACTACAAATAAGATTTTTCCAAGGCCTTGTGCCAAGACAGTAGTTTTCTCAAGAGACCTACCGATGAATCGAAGAGCTATAGCGGGCTCCACTCGTCACATATTAAGTCCAATGCATTCCCATATGAAAAGTTTTAAACATAACATAAACATTCGTATTAAAACTAGCATACTAAATGTCAATACTTTCACCATAAACCATGAATGGTATAGAAATAGAACATCCACAGTCAAAAATATCACAAAACCTTCAATACAATATATATGTTTTGTATAATAATAAATCAACTTCAAATAAGCATAAAATCCATCAAAGGATATTGACATAGATGAAATCAAAACTCTTTTTAGAGAAATATCTCTTTCTATTTTGAAATCATTTAAGAGTAATATATTTATAAAATAAATCATTTTCTTAGAAAATATTCTTATAAGCTTTTAAGGTAAGCTTCGACGATTTTATAACGGTGGAAAATAGCCGCACCCGCCGTATAAGTTATAAAAACATTCTTACCTTAATTCTGTCGAAAAGGTTTAAAAGAACCTTGTTTGGAAAATGACAGAAATATTCCTTTATAAAAAGTCAAACAAGGGTATAAATGAATTTATCCCATATTCTTGTAAATATTAAAAATGTTTTGAAATACATTTTTAAGAAACATGGATGTAGATGATAAAGAAGTCCCAGTAGATTATTACGTATAAACAACCTCGGATAATGAAGAGATTGCGAAATAAACCATTACCTTGTACTTTTACTTGGTTTGGGTAAGTTGACCTCCTGTATAATGGTGAAATAATTTTTATTAAATTATACAGGAATCATATACATTAATATGATATCATATATGATCTTTTAACATTGATTTGTTAATAATATCTTAGTATTATCGTTGTTTCGGGTGTTAACTTACTCGTTTTCTTTTATATGTTTTGGTACATAAGCTATGTTTGTCATGGATAGGTTGTATCTTAATCATATCCAGAATGATATCAAGTCCTTAGATACTATTATTAATCATCAAATTAGAATTATACTTGAATGGATATGATGGAGAATGAATCTCATCGCGTTCATGGAGACGGTAGTCCGTACGTACGCACGAGCAACAATATCATTTTTTTGATATTAAAATAACATATAATTGGATGGTATATCATATATAAATAATCATTATCATGTTATATTTATTATTTACATGAGTTACAGATTATTATTATATCCATCCAAATAATA
Organism: Viscum album; assembly: GCA_963277665.1. Taxonomy (NCBI): domain Eukaryota; kingdom Viridiplantae; phylum Streptophyta; class Magnoliopsida; order Santalales; family Viscaceae; genus Viscum; species Viscum album. The sequence goes on from OY728128.1 coordinate 531,529,969, forward strand.
ATTTATTGAATAACAATTACACCACGACGTGGAGACGGTAAGCCGTACGTACGCACGTATGGTGACATGTTATTCAAAGGATGGATAGAATACTGAATATGGTTGTATCATATTTATAATAACATCACAGTATATATAAGATACTGTAGTTATTATTTTAGAATGGTAATAACAAATGAGGAAGAAGTGGAAGAAGAAACGAACTTGGAAAAGGGTGGTGAAATCATTACCTCTTCTTCGGGTTCTTCCTTTTGATTTGATCAAAAGGGCTCTTCGGTTGGCTTTCTGAATAAAGGAAGGCCTCTAGGATGAATTTAGGGAAGTTGAGAGAGTATTTTGGTAGAGTTTGGCCGAAAAAAAATTCTTTGAAGGTGCGAGTTAATGAGAAGGGGGAGTGCCCTTTTATAAGCGGGGTGAGGGGAACCTTTGGAAAAGCTAGAAATATTATTTTATAATAAATGCATATTCGGTTTCTAATGGTTTCAAAGAGTATTATTTAAAGATTAAGGTGGTTATGGGTCTAAAACCACTCAACCAATAGAATTTAGACAGGTTTGGATTACTATATTAAACGTATCATTAAGTATTAACTCTTAGTTAATAAGTTTCACTTTTACAGTGTCTCTTTTTATTTTTATATTATATGGTTAATAAACTTACTATATACATCCAAGCGACCCCAAGTGGTACATTAATGAAACAAATATCATGATATAAGTATCTTGGCTGATCCTTATATATTTAGGAATTTAATATCAATTAATAATATAATATTTGTTTTAAAAACTCTTTTATGTCAATTTTGACACTATTCAATAATTGATTTTTGTAAAAATCATAACAGAATGATTACTTAGATAAAGCTAATTAAATCATTCCTAACATGTCATAGTAACCTATAAAGTTAGTTTAATTCATAAAAAATCTCAAATTATATTTATCTGGGTATCTACAATATCAATCATTTTAATTTTTCACTATTAGGGTAATTACTGCAACACCATTGTGTCAAAAATAAATTAAATTATTTAATGTTGAAAAATTATAAATAAAATACCAATATGTAGTAAATCCTGTTATATTTCTAATGAATATTTATAGTTGAAAATCCAACATATATAACATTATTTAGAAATTGTTTTTCTAAACAATATATGCATGTGTCATTTTTGTATTCATTTTAACTTAATTAAAATAAAGTGTCTCTATCACTTACAAGTGGCACCATGGGGTCCCAAAATCGACCCAAAGATTCCCATGGTCGGACATGTATCAAAAAACAAGTTTAGGAAACATTTTAGGGTAATTTGTTATTATTATAATATTATTTTTTAACCCTTGTTTACCAGATTTACCCTTTAACCATGGTAAATAAAATATTTACCGAAATAATTATTCAAAATGTCTGAAAATAAAATTTACCAATTTACACAATTTTAAAATCATGATTCCAAATATGGAATCCATTTTTCCAAATTCAAAACACAGAAGTGACATAAATTAATTTAAAATTAATTTCCACTGTCAAAACAAAAAGTGTGTTTTTAACATATAATAACTATCAAAAGATTGATACTTGTTTATGTTTGGTTTAATTGTGAAATTATGTCCAATGACCAAAATTGTATTAAATGGTGAAAATATATTCTAAATATACATTAAAACCACTCAAATTCATAATATACCACTATTAATTATTTTGATTAAAATGTTGTTTTTAATTAAAATTTAGTAATTTTCACTATTCATCAAAATATTAACGTTATCCGAAAAGTACAAAAATTTCACCTTAGGCTAAATTCAATACTTTGAATCCAAAAATGAAGTCCATTTTGAGAGATAAAATTTATAAAATTTCAAAAATTAGGTATTACTATTCATAACGGCTAGTTTGATTGGTTGTGGTGTGTTAGAACTCGATGTTGCGTACAACACACGCTATCGCATTATTCCAAGAGAAACGTACCATAGAAGCTTGGGGTGTTACATTCTCCCCTCCTTCAAATAATTTCGTCCTTGAAATTTCTAGAATACTACCGCATGAAAAGACTTGGGTGTTTCTTCATCATAAGTTCCTCAGTTTCCCACGTTGCCTCTTCCATCTTATGGTTTGTCCACAAAACATTTACCAGACGCGTCGTCCGATTTCTCAGTACTTGTTATCTCGTATCAATAATCTTGACAGGTTCTTCGCAATAAGACATATCGGGTTCCAGTTCTAATTCCTCATAGGTGAGTACATGTGTTGGGTCAGGCATGTATATCCTCAACAGAGATACGTGGAACACGTCGTGAACTTTGGAGAGACTTGGCGGCATTGCCAATCGGTAAGTTACAACCCCGATTCGTTATGAAATTTTGAAAGGTCCGATGTACCTGGGACTCAATTTATCTTTCTTACCAAAACATATGACTCCCTTCCATGGAGATACCATCAAGAAAACATGATCACTGACTTGAAATTCTAAATCCTTCCTTGGATTATCAGCACAACTCTTCTGCCTACATTGAGCAGCTTTGTTGTGATTTTGGATTACCTTCACCTTTTCCATCGTTTCCTCCACCAGTTCTGGGCCTACAAGTTTTCTTTCACCAATGTCATCCCAACAGGTTGGTGTACGACATCTCTTTCCGTATAACGCTTCATATGGTGCCATCTGAATACTCAAATGGAAGCTATTGTTATAGGAAAATTCTACCAGAGGTAAATATTAATCCCACATACCCTGAAAGTCAATTGAGCAGGATCTCAACATGTCTTCTAAGGTTTGAATAGTTTTTTCTGATTGTCCATCTGTTTGAGGGTGGTAGGCAGTGCTCAAATGAAGTTCAGTATCCAAGTCTTTCTGAATACTTTTCCAGAATCTTGAAGTAAAACGGGGATCACGATCAGAAACAATCAATAGGGGTACGCCATGAATTCTCACAACTTCATCAATATATAGTCTTGCTAGACGTTCAAGGGGTAGATCTTCTCTTATATCAAGAAAATGTGCTGACTTGGAAAGACAATCAACAATGACCCATATTGCATCGTTCCTTCTAAGATTCTTTGGTAGCCCCATGACAAAGTCCATCGTAATATTATCCCATTTCCACTCTGGTATGGGAAGAGGTTGCATGACTCCTCTAGGCAGTTTCCTTCCAGCTTTCACTTGTTGACAAACCATACATATTGACAAAAAATCAGCAATCTCCCTCTTCATGGTGTCCCACCAAAAATGTTCCTTCAAATCTCTATTCATTTTGGTGCTCCCAGGGTGTATAGAGAAATTGGAACTATGAGCATCATCCAGCAATTCCCTTTTTAGATCAGGTATTTCTGGAACACAAAGTCTCTTTCCTAATTTCAAAATTCCATCTTCATACACAAAGTCTCTCAATCTCCCATCATACACAGCTTTAATCATCTTTTGAAATTCGTCATCATCGGTCTGAGAACTCTTAATCCTTTCTAGTAATGTTGTTTTGGAAACCATTTGAAAAAGCATTGATGTTTCACCTTCCGTGGTTATTCCCATGTCCATCTTCACTAGATCCATGAAATTGGATCCCTTTCAATTCTCATATTGTTCAAAACTCGAGGGGATTTTCTTCTCAAAGCATCTTCCACCTTGTTTGCCTTCCTCAGGGGGTAGTGTATCGTGCAATCATAATCCTTGAGTAATTCAAGCCATCTCCTTTGCCTCATGTTGAGTTCTTTTTGTGAGAAAATATACTTCAAACTCTTGTGATCTATATAAATCTCACATTTTTTACCATAGAGGAGTGCCTCCATATCATCAAAGCAAATATCACAGCTACTAACTCGAGATCATGTGTAGGATGGTTTTGCTCATGAATTTTCAACTGTCATAATGCATAGGCAATAACCCTATCATTCTACATAAGGACACAACCAAGTCCTTTCTTTGATGCATCACTATAAATAATGAACACATCATTCCCCGATGGTAGAGTCAATATAGAAGCATTGACTAATCTTCTCTTCAGTTCATCGAAACATTCCTCACACTCTTTTGTCCAATCAAATTTAACCCCTTTACGTGTGAGCTTCGTTAATGGGTTATCCAATCAGGAAAAAATCTGGACGAAACGTCGATAATAACATGCCAAACCAATAAAACTACGTACCTCAGGTATACTCGTAGGTGCTGGCCATTCTTGGGTTTCCTTGGTCTTAGAAGGATCAACATAGATTCCATCTTTAAAGACAATTTGGCCAAGAAAACAAATCTCATGATGCCAGAATTCACACTTGCTAAACATCCCATATAATTCATGTCTTCTCAGAGTCTTCAGGATAATGCACAAGTTACTTTCATGACCTTCGTAGCTTTTAGAGTATACCAAGATATCATAAATAAATACCACCAAAAATTCATCGAGATACTCCTTGAAAACTCTATTCCTCATATCCCTGAAAACATAGGGTGCATTAGTCAATCCAAAAGGAATTACAGTAAACTCGTAATGCCGGTACCGGGTTCGAAATGCTGTCTTCAGAATGTATTCCTTCTTTACACACAACTAATGGTATCTAGATCAAAGGTCAATCTTTGAAAAGTATTGAGATCCATGCAGTTGGTCAAATAAATCATCAATACGTGGTAGGGGATACTTGTTCTTTATTGTTATAGCATTGATCTCCCTATAGTCGATACATAACCTCATAGATCCATATTTCTTTTTAACAAAAAGAACAGGGGATCCCCATGGAGAAACACTAGGGAAAATAAATCCCTTATTACTAAATTCCTCTAGTTGTTTCTTTAGTTCAACTAATTCTATAGTGGCCATTCTATAAGGGGTCTTCGATATAGGCCTTGATCCAGGAATTAAATCAATGGAAAACTCAACTTCTCGTTCTGGAGGATGTCCAGGTAAATCTTCCGGAAATACATCCACATATTCATTCACAACAGGTACATCCTCTATTTTAACATTCCATTCCTCACCCACAGTTATTTCATTCTCTTCCTCCACAATAATTGAATTTAGTTGAGCTATTGGGGGTGGATCTAGATAAGAATTAGGTGGTGAAGATTCTGCTCTAAAGATAAGTTGTTCTTTATCATCATCATCAAAAATCGTAACCTCCTTCTTCTTACAATAAATCTTCACATCATAGTCTGAAATCCAATACATACCGAGGATTATATCAAACTCAATCATAGGTATGACGATGAGATCAGCAGATAAAGAACATTTATGTCCTCTAATTGGGACTGATTCACAAAACATTGTTGCAATGATACTTCCCTTAGGAGTTTTAACTGACAACTCCCTTGTTAAATCAAATTGGAAATATCTAATTTTCTTAGCAAACTGGGAAGATATGAAACAATGCGATGATCCAGAATCAAATAATGCATTTTCTAAACTTTATGAAACCATTAAATTACCTGCCACCACGTCTTTTGGAGCTTCTACCTTTGCAGTAGTGATAGAAAATTCTTGGCCTTGATCCCTTGGCCTTTTCTGAGGTATGTTCCCCTGATGATTAGGAAATTCATTTTCATAATATCCCATATCCCTGAAATTGTTGCACTGAACATTGGTAGCTTCCTTATTCCCTTTGCAATCACGATCTTGGTGGCCTATTTCACCACTTTAGTAATAGACGCCCATTCCCTTCAAGCAAGTACTGGGGTGTTTCTTCCCACATTTACCATAGGATGGATATTCAACCTTTCCCTTATTCCCCTTATTTCCATTCCCAGATTTATCAGCATATCTCTCCTTCTCTTGCTTTGCTTTAAATTCATAAGACTTAGAGAATTCCTTTTCGGTCTTGATAGCACATGAGACAATGTCTTCGTACAACGAGAAGGATTGTGAGACTAATGCTCTATGGAGAAATGGTTTTAACCCATCAAAGAAACGATCAATCTTACTTCTTGGGTTATGTATATAATCTCCAGCATACCTTTCTAACCTTGTAAAGTTAGCCTCATACTTTGCGACATTCTCATCTTCCTTTTGTCTCAGACTCAGAAATGCCCTTTCCATATCTACTCGATGGTCACGAGGAATGTATTTTTCTAAAAACAGATATTTGAACTCCCTCTATTCCATATTTGATACTTCATCACCTTCTTTCATGTTTTTAATCAATGACCACCTTTGATCAGCATCTCCAGTGAGGCGGTAAACTGCCATGATAACTTTTTCCCTTTCACTACTCCTCATAGCCTGAAATATTTTCTCTAGGGAATTTATCCATTGCTCAGCTACTAAGGGATTTGTACTCCCATTTAATGTTGGTGGTTTTTCCACATGAATCGATCTATCATTGATCCTCCAGGTAGTGGATCAGGGTACTCCATATGGGTAAGGTTATTATTCATAACCTGAGTGAGTTGTCCCAATATGGTGATTAGCTGATCGGCACCAGTTGCATCACCGACTCCACTATAATTATCTTGAGAAGGAGGGAATTCCCTACATGGAGTGGTACATTGATACGGTTTCAATTTCTTCCACTAGGCACCATTTCTAAACAATGGCATAAACTAGATCAGTTTATGATTCAAAATACAAAATTTCATACTTATAAAACACTTAACATAAATTGAACTATTTATGGATATAATCCATAATCATAAAAATGTTTTCTTTGAGGATGTATATACTCATAAACCCTTCATAATTATTTGTAACGAAAATGAGAGTTATCCTAAGAATATCCCCTGGGAGTTTCGTAACCAAGAGTGCAGTCAGGCCCGTTGTCGTGCACCAGTTCCTGTTCGAGTCTAGCTCAAAGCAGTGTTTTCAGGTTTTACCCCTAGGTACATCTATGCCAGAGCCACCTCTACCTGCTCGTATCCAGACAAGGATGTATTGATCGGAAAACTCACAAAATCTCTACAATACCAAAATTCTAGGAAGTTCTTCTATACTGATCCTCAAAGTCCGTCTTAGGTCTATCTTCTCTAATCAGAGTTTATCTAAATCTAGATTCAAAGGTTTGTACTAAAATTCCTATGATACCAACTGTAACACCCCGACCCCAGTTACCTAGAGTCGGTGAATTATTACATAACATTGGAAAGATCATAAGAAAGATCCAATCTTGAAATACCGATTGGTTTAGTAGCCTTGGAAACACTAGATATATTCATAATGTTTTACATTACATAATAAAGTGAAAAACTACAACAACAACATATTGTCTCCATAGTCCACACTATTATCCCCTCATAATATCCATGTAGGTCATTCATAATTTACTTCTTCACATCCTGGGAAAAATAAAACATAGAAAAGGGGTGAGCTCAAATGCCCAGTAAGGATAACAATATAGCAGAAACATTCATAAATATGAATAAACATTTAAGGCAGTGTATAAATAAAACAAAAGCCTTTTAAACTTGAACTTCAACATAGTATGGAAAAAATAAAATGAAATAATTCCATTTACTTATTCACATGGATATTCTAATAATCGAATTATCACATGCAATATCAATAACCACATTCATAATGATGGAATGCATAATGCCAGACTATCATAACCACATAGCCAAGGCCTCGTGGCAAGACTAGAAATAAGATTTTTCCAAGGCCTTGTTCCAAGACACTAGTTTGCCTCATGAGACCTACCAATGCATCGAGGAGCTATAGTAGGCTCCACCCGTCACATATTAAGTCCAATGCATTCCCATATGAAATGGTTTAAACATAACATAAACATTCATATTAAAACTAGCATATGAAATGTCAATACATTCACCATAAACAATGAATGGTATAGAAATAGCACATCAACAGTCAAACATATCACAAAACCTTCAATATAATATAAAACTTTTGTATCATAATAAATCAACTTCAAATAAGCGTAAAATCCATCAAAGGATGTTGACATAGTTGGAATCAAAGCTCTTTTTAGAGAAATATCTCTTTCTATTTTGAAATCATTTACGAGTCATATATTTATAAAATAAAACATTTTCTTTAAAAAAATTCTTATAAGCTTGTAAGGGAAGCTTCGACAATTTTATAATGGCGGAAAATAGCCGCACCCGCCGTATAAGTTAAAAAAACATTCTTGCCTTAATTCTTTCGAAAAGGTTAAAAAGCACCTTGTTTGGAAAACGATGGAAAGATTCCTTTATAAAATGTAAAAAAGGGGTAAAAATGAGTTTAACCCATATTATTGTAAATAGTAAAAATGTTTTTAAAAACATTTTTAAGAAACATGGATGTGGATGATAATGAAATCCAAGTAGATTATTACGTATAAACAACCTCGGATAATGAAGAGATTGTGAAATAAACCCTTACCTTGTACTTTTCCTTGGTTGGGGTAGGTTAACCTCCTGTATAATGGTGAAATAATTGTTATTAAATTATACAAGAATAATATACATTAATATGATATCATATATTATATTTTAACATTGATTTGTTAATAATATCTTAGTTTTATCGTTGTTTCGGGTGTTAACTTACTCGTTTTCTTTTATATGTTGTGTTACATAAGCTATGTTTTTCAGGGATAGGTTGTATCTTAATCATATCCAAAATGATATCAAGTCCTTATATACTATTATTAATCATCAAATGATAATTATACTTGAATGTATATGATGGAAAATGAATCTCATCACGTTCGTGGAGACGGTAGTCCGTACGTACGAACGAGCGACAATATCATTATTTTGATATTAAAATAATATATAATTGGATGGTATATCATATATAATGAATTATTATCATGTTAGTTTTATTATTTACATGAGTTACACATCATTATTATACCCATCCAAATAATAATTTATTGAATAACAATTACACCACGACGTGGAGACGGTAAGTCGTACACACGCACGTATGGGGACATGTTATTCAAAGGATGGATAGAATAATGAATATGGTTTTACCATAATTATAAAAACATCACAGTATATATAAGATACTAGATTTATTATTTTATAATGGTAATAACAAAGAAGGAAGAAGTGGAAGAAGAAAGGAACTTGGAAAGGGGTGGTGAATTCATTACCTCTTATTCGGGTTCTTCCTTTCCATTTGATCAAAAGGGCTCTTAGGTTGGCTTTATGACTAAAGTAAGGCCTCTAGGATGAATTGAGGGAAGTTGAGAGAGTATTGGGGTAGAGTTTGGCCCAACCAAAAGTCTTTGAAGGTGTGCGTTAATGAGAAGGGGAGTTCCCTTTTGTAAGAGGGGTCAGGGGCTCCTTTGGAAAAAGCTAGAAATATTATTTTATAATAAATTCATATTCGGTTTCTAATGGCTCAAAAGTGGATTATTTAAACTTTAAGGTGGGGATGGGTCTAATACCACTCATCCAATAGAATTTAGACAGGTTTGGATTACTATATTAACCTTATCATTAAGTATTAACTATTAGTTAATTAGTTTCACTTTTACAATGTCTCTTTGTATTTTTATATTATATAGTTAATAAGCATACTATATACATTCAAGATACCCCCAAGTGGTCCATTAATGATTATCCTATCATGATATAAGTCTCTTGGACGAACCGTATTTTTTTAGGAATTTAATATCAATTAATAATATAATATTTGTTTTAAAAACTCTTTTATGTCAATTTTGACACTATTCAATAATTGTTTTTTGTAGAAATCATAACAGAATTATTACTTCGAAAAAAGTTAATTAAATTATTCCTAACATGGAATATTAACCTAGAAAATTATATTAATTCATAAAAAGTCTCAAATTATATTTATTTGGGTATCTACAATATCAATCATTTTAATTTTTCACTATTATGGTAATTACTGCATCTCCATTGTGTCAAAACTAAATTACATTATTTAATGTCTAATAATTATAAATAAAATACCATTATTTGTGAAATCTCTTTATCTTTCTAATTAATACTTATAGTTGAAAATCAAACATATATAACCCTATGTAAAAATTGTTTTTCTAAATGATATATGCCTGTGTCATTTTTGAATACATTTTAACTTAATTAAAATAAAGTGTCCCTATCACTTACAAGTGGCACCATGGGGTCCCAAAATCGACCCAAAGATTCCCATGGTCGGACATGAATCAAACAATAATGTTAGGACACGTTTTAGGGTAATTTTTTATTATTATAATATTATTTTTAACCCTTATTTACCGGATTTACCCTTTAACCATGGTAAATTAAATATTTACCGAAGTAATTATTCAAAATGACTAAAAATAAAAGTTTCATATTTAAAAAATTTGAAAATTCTGATATCAAATATGGAATCAATTTTTCTAAATTCAAAACATAGAAGTGGCAGAAATTAATTTAAAACTAGTTCCCGCTGTCAAAACAAAAAACGTGTTTTTAAGATATAATAACTATCAAAAGATTGATACTTGTTTATGTTCGGTTTAATTGTGAAATTATGTCCAATGACCAACATTGTATTAAATGGTAAATATATATTCTAAATATAATTTAAAACCACTCAAATTCATAATTTATCACTATTAATTATTTTGATTAAAAGAGTTGTTTTTAATTAAAATTTAGTAATTTTCACTATTCATCAAAATTTTAAAGTTATCTGAAAAGTACCAAAATTTCACCTTAGGCTAAATTCGATACTCCGAATCCAAAAATGAAGTCCATTTTGAGAGATAAAATTTATAAAATTTCAAAAATTAGGTATTAGTATTCATTACGGCTAGTTCGATTGGTTGTGGTGTGTTAGAACTCGATGCTGCGTACAACACACGCTATCGCATTATTCAAAGAAAAACATACTGTAGAATCTTGGGGTGTTACAAATATCCCCTGATTTTGGATTCTACACTCACTAAATCCATCCATATTTTTTCAACCATCCCTGGCAGTGAAGCTAGTAACTATCAAGGTCTCAAGGATGACATGGTAGACTTGTTTGATTCGCAGGTTGAATACAGTTATGAAAAACTAGATTATTTTTCTTGTTTTTCATATAAAAAGTGTAACCACAGGCCAAAATGTTTTCCCTATATCATAAATTAAAACTAAAAATCCTTCCCAAAAAAGGATTTTCATGATTTTCCATAAAAGAAAATTATATGATAATTCCAGGATGATTTAGATATAACATTTTATTAGGATAATGAATCTTGATAGATATTTAAGTTATAGAGATGAAAAAATACCCATGTTTAAAAGGTAAGAGTAATCATTTGGTGTATATGTGATAAAAGAGGAAATGGATCCTTTCCTTTAAACATAAACTATATACCGTTAGGTACAATTCCATTTTAATTAATGAAACCATCATGAGTCACCATGTTATTATTACTAATTATTATTTTTGAGTAGTTACAATATATTTAATGAGATACATTTAGTACTTATTTAATAATTATCAACTCCATGTAAATTGATAATTATTGTGAGTTAATTATTATTTAATATTTATTATTTGAATATATTAGTTACATAGAAATAATTATTATCTACGAGAAAATTAAATAATTAATAATTAGTAACTATTAATTATTTATTTAATAAATTATATAATAAATAATTATTAAGTAATTAATATTTAATATATATGTAATAAATAAATTTAATTTATATATTAAAATATAATTTGTAAATAATTTAAAATTAATTTAATAAAAATTAAATAAAAATTAATTACAAAATATTAATTACCAATTAGAATTAAATAATTATTAATAAAATAATAATTATTAAAAAATGAATAACTAATGATTAACCATTAAATAAATAGTAATAGACTATTACTAAATTATTAATTAACCATTAATTAAATGGTAATTTACTACTAAACAACAATAAATTAAAAATTTATTTAAATTTTATTAACTACTAATTAACATTGACATAACTATGAATTATTTATTAATTAACAATTAGTTAACAAAAAATTAACTCTTGGTTATGTATATGTTGACTACAAAATGTCTACTATGTATATATAAATTAACTATTAATTATCTATCAAATTAAAATTAATTGATAGTAAATTAACTATTATATAACTATTAATTGGGTATTAATTAAATACAAATATACTATTATTTAAAAATGAATGACATAAGTTACTTATATTTTATCATGGATTAAGACAAATTAATTAATGATTGAATAAAAATTACATATATTTTAAATACTATGTAACTAAAAAATAACTAATAATTATATATTAATTAACGTTTAATTAACAATTAATAAAAAATAATTTTTTGATAATTTAGTAATATTTAAAAATTAAATAAATAATTATTTAATCTTAATTACAAATTTTTGATATAATTATTGGATACTAGCTATCAATTAATAACTAAATAAATAAAAGTTATATAATAATTGTTAACATAGTTTCTATCATTTATAAAACTACAATTAACTTATTTTATAATAATTATCTAACAACTAGAATCTTAATTTTTAACTATTTGGAGAACATAACTACTAACTTATTTATTAAATGATAAGAGAACTTAATTACAAAATTAATTTATTTGCAATTACTATTCACATTTTATCCACTTTCATCCCTATATGAGAGTTCAACATTATGTATATGTTTTGTCAATAAATAAATAAATAAATATTATTTGTTTATTTGAGTAGTGACATATATGTATTGATATAATCTTGTCGATATAGGGTCTATTATAGATTAACCTAGTGATTTTATTCATTAACGGTGAATATTAGGTATTAACATAAATGGCACTCCATGAATGAAAAAAAGGCCAAACTACAATTCTTTGACACTCCTGAGGGATGTTCATTTGTTAATTTAACTTCTATTTTCTCTACCAAAATCACACCATGTAATATATTTTGATACCCTAAGGAATATTACATTTTAGTCAATGTTTTTGAAAAATTTCAATTACAAGTCTATATATAAGAAAGTAATAACAAATATTGATAAAAGAAAGATTTTTAGGATTTCAAAGGAATAAATACCCTCTCTAGATGCAACATGATGGTATATATTTTGGCAGATATATACCTATGATAAATATCCATGAAATTGGGTTGTTGGTTATTATCTCAATCATTAATTGATGCACAATAGTAGCATAATTGCAAAACTTGTATGAGATTGCAAATGGGTCTTCTTTGGTCAATTCACATGGATGTTATGTATTATTGTTATTTTAATTATATATTTAAACACTTAAATAAAATTACCCAATTTTAACACAACTAGTTGCAAAATATTAGTCATCAAAATAAATATTTTTTACAATATTATAATCATGATCAAGTGGAATTTCTCCACATAATCTATATTGTATGAATTTAAATATTTCTAAGAGTTTGTTATTCAAACTGATCAAGGATATTCATATAGTCCACAATGAAAATGAATGGTTATCAAAAGTGAATGTCTCACCCTAACAGAACTAAAGGAATTCTTGCAAGGTCGGATAAATTGGATTAAAAAATTGATTATGTCACTTAGATATCAACTTATTCATTAACATGATTTTAAGTGGAATCTATCACATCAATAAACTAATGATGATATATGGTTATAAATAAAAAAATTATTCAATAATATTTTGATAATTCATTGATTGTGTTATACATATAGGTTTCTACTATCCTATTGTTGTCTAATATTATACAATGATAGAGTAAAACAAGAGTCCTTGAATATAGTTCACCCAATGATTATAAGACTCTTCCAAAACATACGAAGGATGAAAAAATTGATCATTATATAATAATAGAGGAGAAATTTTATGATAAAGAATTTTCCAATGATGTGATTGAATAAGGAAACATTGACAGTAAAGAGGAAGATGAATTTTATATTAACTAAGTTACAGGGTATCCAATGGTTGTGAAACATCCTCAATGTAATGTAAGTTATCAAATTATTATCTCATCTTAGTCTGATGTTATGAAACACTTTTCTAAATTTGATTTGGATATTATCACACATGTAACCAAGCTTCAAAGAGTAATAGAGTATATATTAGTATAACTGTATAAAATGATATATATTGGAGGATATTTTCCATGAAACTATTCCGTACAATGTACATAATATGGATATCATACATATAATCATTCTTAATACATAGTTGGGGATTTGGAATAGAAAAATATATTATAAAATATGATAAATATGGTGAATATTATAGATTTATCTTGATAATTATTCATAAAATTTCTCTTGGAGGGTAGAGGATGTTAGATATTGAGAAATCTCATACATGAGTGTATCTTTACATGACATGAGATTTTATATCATTAGATGTTGAATTTAAGTGATCTATTATTTTTGAGATGATTATGAAATTCTATGTTGTCTCTATATCTTATATTTTAGATGAAAATAAAAACCATTTCTATTATATCTCATACAAAATTTCACGAATGGGGAAAATGAAGGAAATTATTAATGACTAATATGGTTTTGTTGAATTATATATGATGTCTCAATAATTACTATCAATAATAAAGAGAATAAACTAATTTATATTTCACCAATAACTGAAAAAACATGTCTCTTAAGATAACTGAGTCGATCCATATAATTTTATATTTTTATTGTTTGGCTATGCATTGATTTTTTGTAATTTCACATTTATTTTATATAAATATATTATATCAATTGATGAAACATTTAAATATGGAGTGTAAAATATCATAAATTTTATTATGGAAACCCAAGATGGTAATAATAAAACTATGAAAATATATTTTAATTGAACCTGAAAATCATCCATGTTAAAGTGCACAATCAACTCTTTTGACTGTTCATGTCTATTATTTTGGAATCCTACAACCCTTTTAGTTATTGTTAAAAATCAAAAAATTATATTAATAATTGTGTTCTATTTTAACATAGTGTTTATTTAAATGAAATAAAAATTATATTTATAAGGGTTAAGAAATAATAAAATATTCTTTACAATAATGTGGTTAAATTAAAATGTAATATTTAGTCTGAAATTAAGGGTTTTAAATGTAAAAAGTATGTAATATTTAAAAATAAATAATATTTGTTTTGATTATTTTCCTAGATATTCATAGAAGGTAATTATCATATATGAGAAAATGATCCAAACAAAATAATTGAACTATGTTTTTATGAATAATAAAAATCTAATTATGTACATTAGACTCGACGATAAACATATTTCAATAAATGTTATCATATTATGAAAGAGAAATGTTTATTAATAAACACTTATATAATACATTATACAATGCATAATAATTTACTGATCATAAAATTGAATTTATATTTTACACATACTGAATAGTATTTATATTTTTAGGTGTATTTATTAAGGATAATACTTTACTAACTCATCATTATAAACATGATTCATATTATATGATAACTATCTGTGATGTTCAATGGGTTATTGTTTTATTGGTCTCTCTATTAACATCACATTTGATCTCAATGTTATATTATACAATACCTATAACATAAATGTTTATAAATTGCCATTATATCCTATTTATAATTTATTTATAATCACACCCTTCCCATGATCATTGTGATATAGATAATTAAAACATAGACTTTCCACCTTCTCGAGGGATATATGACCATCAGACTCTATCATATGGTAGTTAATCATGGTCTTCATGTCAATAGTGTTGTAGTTATAACACCCACACATAGATACTATCTTGAGTTTTTATAGTTATTTCTAGGTCTATACATTGTGGTATATGATACTACTATAGATTAATGTTCTCTATCATTGAGCTAGCATGACAGTTACATCAAACATTTACATAGTGATGTAGATAAAGAGATAACCTTGAATATTTCCCTTCCAAATAACATTAGGTTCAGTTGAGTGATAGTTCTTCCTTATGAATCTAGTATTTATGTACATATGATGTATTTGGGGTAACATCAATACTTTTATTAAAATGGGATATATAGTCAATGAATCATGTTTCTTAGTACACACATATATAACATTATGCATTGAATTCTTATGACACCCATGTGGTCATGGGGGATCTGACATCTTTATTCGGATGTTGGAAAGAGTTCTTAATCCTTCCATGGACACTATTTTTATGAGTCTATAGATTCATAGGGATTTCTTTTTCAAATTTTTCATGGATACAAGTATGATAAATAATATTTATTATTTTATAATTCTAATATTAATTATTATACCCAACTACTAATTGTTTTATCTACATTATTTATGTTTTTAGGTTTTTTCAGGTATACCCATTCATTTGAAATTAGATACATAACTTTTCATCATTAATTATCATGTATTATGGACTTCTTCCTATAAATTTATGTTTATATATTCTTCTGTTGAGTACAAAATTTCCTATAACTGTAATATATGGACATTACAATAAAATATATTTTAACAAATTTCACATAACATTTCAGATTCTACAGCTGTCATTTGGGTCATATTAAACTGTCTTTCTACATACATCACAACTATGATTGGTAGTTTTAAATATTAATTTCCTAACACACGTATTCGTATTGTTTATTGGGGTCAACCGGATAGATTTATGCATTATCTTGGAGGTTATGAGCTTATTTCTATGGCCCCTAAATAGGATTCAGTAGTTTATTCCCTAATGTTGAGATGGATAAAGGATATTGATTGGAGACAGAATCATGCACAATTTATTGACATATTGAAAATGTATGAATCATTTTCTTACAAGGGAATTCCAGTGATTCAAACTCATCAATCAAGTAATATTTACTATGATAAATGGTATTAAATGTAGTATATACTATAACTTATACAAAAATGTACATGGATATGATATTGGGTAAGTCAATAACATCATATTAGTTTCTCTGTTGTAAATTTTTTTAGATCATTTTGAATTAATTTTTAACTTACTCACCATGCTCATATTACCCACATGTTTGATCGTAAGGAGGGTTAAGTATTTTTTTGATAGTGAACTATGATACAACATGGGGAAAGATTCAATTATATCATGATATAAATGATTATATATTTGATTATCCAACTTATTGAGATTACTGTATACTAATGAAACTCCTCCATCAACATTGGATATTGAAATTAAATGATGTTGATGAAATATACCAAGAAAAGATACTCATGAGGCCTCATATTTTCCCTTGGAAATGAAATGACATTTAACTGATGTGCCTCAACCCATGTTCATCGTGTAAAAGCAAAAAAGTTATCCATTTCTGTTATGAGTAAATAAAATCTATTTATAATGGCTTAATGATCATACAGTGATTCATTTCCCATGTGTTTATGTTTTATGACTGAACCATCCCCCACCTTATGGCTCCATCATGATTTCTCAAGTTCTTCTACTTGAGTAGTATGAGAAAATCATTAGGGATATATATATTATATTCAAATATAATTACTTCATGCACAAAAAATAGTCTTGTTGATAACATCTCATTAACTTCAAATTATTATATTATTAGTTCCAAAACATTTATTTAAATATAGGTACTAAATTTATATATAATAAATAGGTATTTAAATGTTACATATCTTACTAATATATATATATATATATATAATGTCTCTTTTTCTAATGACTATATATGTTGTGTCCATATTATATGTCTAATATTTCCTTAAATAATTCATTAAATATTATTGATTTAGTTTTATCTCATCTATTGTAAGATATTTAAAATTATTTATCTTTTTCCATGTGTACCACATGTGGTCAAAATATTCCTTGAAAATTGGGATAAATGATATTTTATGGTTTGTTTATATATTTCTTAATTTATTCAACTTATACTTTCCCCCATGTTGATTTATTTTATAAACTCGTTATTTATTTGAAACTATCAATGAATGTAATAATTTATTTCCATTAAATTACCATTTTTATTTATAGTTTTATTTTATATGTTTCAAATTATAATACACATAAATCAAAATCAAATGAGAAATTAATTTTCAAATATTGGGGATTTACCAAAAAATTATACATCCCTCTTATTTTGGTAATATATTACAACAATCATGTAATGAGTTTTTATTAAAATATGATTCATTTGTATATGGGTTGGGATTTGTTCTATTATAAGCGTTTAACATCTCAATGTATATATTGAGATAATTATGACTATGTTTGATGATTTATATTATACAAGACATAATGTTATCTATGTATTTTATGATTTGATGGTATGTTGTCAATTTGAAATTTAAAAATTTGAGTCCTATATTCTTTCAATTCAACATGATATTTAGACAAGGAAAAATAGAATAAATATATTTAAAAAATTACATTTCATGTTATTATATTCTAGATATGTGTGATTTTTTGGATGATACATTGAATAAAAATAAATTGTCAAAAATGGGGATTGAAGAAATGGGTGACTCAAAATGTATTGCCATGTTGGTGGATTTCTACTTTCTGATTGATAATGTGAGGTATTTCTTGGAGTTTTTTTAATTTCACATATACAATTATGGCATAGGTTAACTAGGGAAATAAATAAAATTAAGAATAAATTATATAATGAATCCTATATGATAAAAATTCCTCTAATTGGTTGTTTTGAGTAGTTACTTCAATGTGGTTGTTTAGATAGGAAGTGTTAGATACATCATATGTTAAGGAAAATATTATGAAGGATTTTCTTAACTCTATAGGCATAGAAAAACCTTGAGGAAAATAATGTGGAGGTTTTATTATTATTGAATAAATAAGGTGATGGGTGAATTTATTTATCATTTAATGAAATAAAAAATTATTAAGGTTGATTATTAATATAGTATTGGCATATTGAATCATTTAACAATGAAAAATTAAAAAATCTAGGAACATATTGATGGATTTGATGATTATTAATCCTTGATATGAATTGATTGATGGTGGGATTTGGTTATTTTTGGATGTTCTTATGACATAAATACATTTATTAACAATTCAATATATTTTTTTAGTTAATTATTTGGTTATGTTATACATGAGGTAATTTGTTTTCAATTATAATATATTTGTATTTATTTTATTATATCATAAATTTTTATTAATTTAAATTATAGTGGAAGGGTATTTAGAATGATATGGGTACAAGTTTGAGGTTGCTCGATGATTTATATAAAACTAAATATAATAAATTAAATTCGATAATGTGGACTCTGGAAGAATATCACTCATAATTTTTTTTATTCTGGGATATCATTTTAGTAGAATATTCCATTTTTGGATTTATCTTAAAAAACTATTTCTAATGAAATAATTTATATGTTATGGCTAGAATCATTTTGTGTTATATTATGTCGAGAACCAAAATAAATTGAAATCATAATAAAAAATATTATTCCAATATTTATTCCTATGTAGGGGATGGAAATTTGTATTAAATTTATCAATAATATAAATTATGTTAATTTAATAGGGTAAAAATAATCTTTGGATCCTAAATGATGACCATTTATATTTTATATTATCGATTAAATATTATAGAGAGTGTCTCTTTAAGAAATAAATTCCATCAAATTTAGCTTAATTTATTTCATTATTATATGGGGTGTCTTGGAGACATGGAGTTGATTAGGGTTGTAGATTATTTTTTGGACATTCCACTAACATATAAGGTTATTTAATTTTATATTCTGTATTTAATTTTGAGTGGGTTACAATAGGATTATTTATATTTAATTAAATGGTAAATGTATTATTTGGGTGCGTATGTTAGTTTTAATGTCCCCAACTCAGAAGATGGTAAATTGGTGCTCCGATCAAGGCGTGTACATGACCTTAAGTGTGCCTACACATATGCCAAAGGTTGTCGACTTACAGGGAGTTCTAGATAGACAATTAGGGTGAATATACCCCCTTTTATCAGATTAATTAACAAATAATGAGAAACACAAAAGAAGAAAAATAACCAATAATACAAGTGTATGTATAAACAACCATTCCCCAAAACGGGGTACAATTGTGTCCAACAGTAAATATGTCATGCCATATTACAAGTGAAAAAGTGAACCAAACCCAAGGTGAAGACAAACTTCAAAAATCCATAAAATGAACCTGAATCCAAGTCTGGGTCATCCTCCATAAACTATCATGCCAAACCAACTCTCTTACAAGAGCCTTTTCCCATTTCATGATCGAAAAACATTATGTTTACTCGGGTACCCAACGGTGGCCAAAGAAGGGTATGAGTATAACTCAGTAGGCCACCACCAACGGTGTCTAAATAATATCTGGTAGGAATAATTGTGCATGGAAAAAGGAAATTAATAATAAATGGCATGTAAAGATTATGTTCCCTTAGCCAGTTTCGGTCTATTACCAACATTTATTACCATTTCCATATCATACAATTTCAATACATTTATCATGGGTTTGTCAAACACAACAAGTATCACGGATTAAAGAAGATGATTACATATATGAGGAAAACACACAGTTGTCCTATGTCACTAGGACCCGCTTCCACATGCCAACTGTATCCTCACCACTAAGAATTAGTTTGGGTGGATGTCTACTATATCCTCACCTAGAAGCATCGGTCTTGGTGGATGAAACCGATAGGGAAATAAAGAATAGTGTCTATCCCTACCCCCATGCATTTAGGATTGAGTTTAGAGCCTTAATAAAACTTGGCCCATGGGCGTAGAACCTTAGTCAATACACCACACAACCAAGCTCGGTGCACATGATATACAAATATGTATCCATTATCCATTTACACTACATCACAACCATTTCCCAAGGAAAACATAAAACATAACAATAATATGAGGGTTTACACCATGTCTTAACCTATTTACACATATACTACATTTCTTATCATTTACCCATTTAATCCAATTCCATTTTATTATGCTTCTTTCATTAAGAATTCATTCATTGTGCCTATCTCACTAGGCTTGGTTCATTATGCCTAACTCACTAGGATTCATTACCATGTTCATAATCAATTCTATTATGGTCTTTAATCATCTCCACATATTAAACCAATAAAACATAGTTTATTATCAATTCTAATTGCATCACTTTGATTCTACCCCAACACCATCAATCACATCAACATGTTCATCGAGGCATCATCATAAACACACAACAATGTCACTAGTTCATCACATTCCCTTGGTCCAGAAGAGTCATCTCACCCCATGGGTGACCCAAGATTAGTCTCATCACCCTAAAAAATCTCATGGGGATCGTAAGGGTTCCAATTTACCTTTTTAATTACCATTTTATCAAAACATGACATGGTTAATCCAAAAATACCAAGATACTCCTAAGAAAAAAACCACACATGAACAAACCTAGAAATTTACCATGGGATATAACGTGTAGACCACCTACCTTTATTCCATGGGTGAACAAACTCTTAATCAAGCCCATATATCATACTTCAATCCACCTTCTATGCTTCAACCTAAAACTCACCCATTGAGTATGGATTCAGATCTCTGGAAATAGAAGAGAAGAATATACAAACACTAAACACATAAGAGAAGAAATGATGGGATTAGTCTTACTCGGAGCTTTGATCTGAAACCATCTATACAAAAAATGACATAGAAATTAGGGTGACTGATCTCTAGGATCCCATGGGAGGTTTGGTTCATTCCTAAGGTGAAGAGGAATGAAATGAGAGGAAATCCTGAGTTGGGGTTAAATATCCCGGAGAGGAAAATTGTAAATTTTTAGATGTTTTTGGGCCTCACGGTTTTCCCACACAGTTTTCCAAAAAGTGTGAAAACCGTGCAGAGGACATTGTCCATCATCCCACCTCCGGCATGTTTTCCTCGGATATCCACACAGTTAGCACTAACCATGCATATACTGTGTGTCCAACCCAGAAAACCCCCCTTATCTATTTTTCATGTCCCAAACCCTCAGACCACCATCGAGCCTCCGTAAGGACATGGGTAAGCACCTAATCATCTAAAATAAGGTATTAAAAGAAAAACACAATTGAGAGCATAATTTTATATGATTTGAGATAATGTAACCTCCCGACCATATTACGGCTCATCCTTGAGCCGAGATCCCATGCATTATTATACTTCCAAGGAAAATAGATCGGTCCACTGAGCCTGAATATCTGATCCCCACTCCCATGATTATTCTCAATACATCCCATGATGCCATAGTACTCGTACTAATGGAACCACATTTCCCCCGTAAGAATTTCTCACTATGATCCATTACACAAACCAGATGATCCTCAAATGACATATTGTCCTTAAACTTAACATCCCCAACATTCACCGCATGAGTTGGGTCAGGGTGATATTGTCGAATCTGCGACACAAGAAAGACACCATGCATCCCTCTATACCATCATGGAAGAGCCAATAAGTACACCACCAACCCAATCCACTCTACACTATCAAACACACCCACATCCCCAGGCACAAAATTTATCTTCATTAGAATATGTCGGTGACACAACCTTGCTGATAACTGAAGGGACACACTATCACCGACCTCTAACTCAATGGTTATATTACTTTGATTTTCATATTAAGTATGCCTACTCTAAGTTGTTACCATCCATTGTCAAATTAACTCAGCTTAATATGAAGTCTCTTGGATGATTTCCTGTCACAATAGCTCGGATTCACCTACCTCCAACCCACATAGCGGAGATCAACATGGCCTCCCATAGAGAGCCTAAATTTGTGACATTTGAATCATAGCCTAAAAACTATTGTGTTAGAAAAATTCAAAAAGTGACAGGTGCTTCTCCAAGGAACCACTGAAAACCAAAACACATGCCTGCAACATCTCTTCGATCATTTGAATTGTACTCTCTGAATTCCATCCTGTCTGTAGGTGGGAAGCCAAACTCAAAAGCACCTATGTACCAAGTCACTTCAACAACCCTTTCCAGATGTCTAGTATGAAATGAGGATCACGATATGAAACAATAGTCTATGGTACACCATGAAACCGTTTTATATCCCAATCATAAAACTCACCCACCTGATCAACTACATATGTCTCATGAATCTGAAAGGAATGATCCAATTTCATTTTTTGATCCAAAATCACCCATATTTCATCATTCATGAGAGGAATTATTAAAATACAAACAATAACATCCCTCGTCACATCATCCCACTTCCATTCTGGAATGGGAAATCAGTGTAGCAAGCCACTTGGGCATTGATGCTCGGTCTTCACCTATGGATTAGTAAAGCACTGTGCCACAAATCCCCAACATCCTTTTCCATTCCTAGAGACCAAAACCACATACTAAGATCACGTTGCATCTTGGTCAACCCCAAATGCACTTCCCATTTGATGCATGGAACCCACACATCAACTCTTCTCACATTCACACCAGCACAACCACACGATCATGAACACAAAAAACATCATCCATGCCGATGGCCCAGCCGAAAGGTGGATCCTCACCTTTAATTCTTTCCTTCGTGGACAAACATTTTGGAACATCGAGATGGATTTCTTTAACTAAA
This sequence comes from Viscum album, assembly GCA_963277665.1. Taxonomy (NCBI): domain Eukaryota; kingdom Viridiplantae; phylum Streptophyta; class Magnoliopsida; order Santalales; family Viscaceae; genus Viscum; species Viscum album. The sequence goes on from OY728128.1 coordinate 531,553,379, forward strand.
CTCAAAAACATCGACCAAATCGTCCTAGAAGAAAGAATCACCTGACCATTTTCCACCATGGCCTCTATCTGCATCTCCGCAAACAAAGCCACCACCTTCCACTCGGTGATGGATTCCTATACCACATGGTTCTGAGCCTTCCTACTCAGAGAATCAACAAAAATATTCCATTTTTCCGATGTATATAACATTTCAAAACCGAAATACTAGAGATATTCAACCCACCGTCGCTACCAAAGATTCAAATCCCGCAATTAAAAGATATACTTTAGACTCATGTGGTTGGAATACACCGTGATCCTTTCCCTTAACAAGTACCGCCACCATCAATTTAATACATACACTATTGCATCCAACTCAAGATCATGAGTGGGATAATTCCCCTCATGGGGTCTCAATTACCTTAACCCATAAGCCACGACCTGCTCATCTTGTATCAACACAGCACCAATCCTGATAGTGGATGCATCACAAAACTTGACATACGTCCGACTTGCCTCATGCATTAACATGATCAATCTAGTAATTAATCTCTTTTTCAACTCTTGAAAGGAATTATCACATTCCTTATACCACTCAAACTTGATTTCCATCATGGTCAAACTTGACAGCGGTGTTGCAATGTGAGAGAAACCATGAATTAACCTCTAGTAATTCCTACACAAACCTAGAAAACTCCCAAAATATGAAACACTCATTGGTTGATCCCAAGTTAGAATAGTGTGCACTTTCGCTGGATCCACCGACACACCTACCTCAAAGATAATTTGACTTAGAAAATGCCCTTCTCTAATCTTGAACAGACACTATGACAGCTAAATGTAAAGTTGATGATCTCTTAGAGTACTTAAGGAAATGTCCAGTTTTTGGGCATGATAATCTTAATTTTTTGAGTAAACCCTAATTTCATTAACAAATACACCCCCAAATTGATCTAAGTAAGGATTAGTGTCTTGTTTAATCAAATCCATGAACACCTACAATGCATTGGTCAACCAGAATGGTATTTCCACAAACTCAAACAACACAGACCAATGCTAGAAAGCAATCAGTGGTTCATAAGAATGCCTTACCCTCAACTGGTGATAACCAGATCTCAGTTCAATCATAGAAAACACCGATGAACTCCACATTTGGTCAAATAAGTCATTTATTCTATAAATCGGGTACCAATATCTCACTGTCATTTGATTTAACATATGATAATCAGAACACATCCGTAATGACATGTCATCCTACTTTGAAAAATTTATAGGAGATCCCCTAGGAGACGTACATGGGTGTTTGATCACCATACTCTCCAAATCCTCATGATGAACCTTTAACACCTTGTTTTATGACGGTGACATTCGGTATGACAGAATAGAAACTACCTCCACTCCCAGCAGTAATTCAATTATGAACTCATCATCCCTCTCAGGTAGCATCCCTGAGAAATCCTCAAGAAACACATCCTGAAACTGGTCCACTACTGGAGGGAAGATATATTGTTCCACTATTTCATCATCGAGAGCAAAACCAGATACATGAGTGGTGAGACTACACAACTGCTGACAAAAAGATCCCTCATGACCTGATCGATCATCACATTCTCCACAATGGACGTAATCATCACCCCCAAGTGACCTGAATGATACCATTCAACAATAATATTCTATGTATGCCCAATATAACACCAACTTGTTTATACCCAAGATCTAATAAAATCTTGAAATCACGAGTATAAACAAGTCCCGCTAGAAGATGTACCCACGGACTTCCAGAGAACATCCCTTACACTTCCTGATGCCATTATTTCACTCCCCCAACAGAGTGTCAATCAACATCACCCCTCATACACTCTCCAATTGAAAACCAAATGCTACCACAAACTGAGCAGAAATAAAAGAGTGTGTGGCACCAGTGTAAAAGAGTGTGTGGAACCAGTCTCCATCACTTGGGGCAGACTAAACTACATGAAGCTGACCTCCCACAATATGCAAGGCTTGGACCTACATTCCGTACACTACACTACCCTACTAGCGTGGGTGATCCTTCCATAAAGATCCACATCAACCACCCTGGCTTATACACCCCATGGAGCGGGAACAGCCTATCTGATATAGAGAAACTGATCCCTTTCCTCCACAAGGCATCTTTCAGTCACCAACATTCATGCTATCCTGCTGAGGGTTCATACAAAATCTATGTACATGTCTTAATCAGCCACACGACTGACACTCAACTGGTGGTTGATGAAACTATCCATGCATGTACCCCAGTTTTCCAAACAAATAATAGAACACCTGATCACCACACTAAGAGGCCGGACCTCTCTTATGAAAACCTTGCACACATCCACCCAATTGAAAACATCCAAAACGACTCTTTTGGCCCCCATAAGCTGCACCACTTGTCTGCCAAGTTGGCACGACATGACCACCACCTGAAGCTACCATTAGGTTCCCCTCTAAGATCAAAGATTGATACACCACCTCTACAAACCTCTTCATGTGAAATATATTAACCTAAGACCTAATATCATGTCTCACCCAATACTGGAAACTCCCCATAATTGTTTCCTCATCCCCCACCAATGTTGGAACAAAGCGTCACATTTCAGTGAAGTGGCCAGCATACACCATCACCAATATCAACCACTAGGTCAGGCTCATGAACTCTAGATCCTACTCTTGCATCAGAGTCTATAGGTAAAAATGATCCAGAAACATTTCTTGAAAATATTTCAACAACAACCCCTCAGCCGACACAGTCTGAGCTTGGATGTCCCCACTAACAATTTTATTGTCCTGATAACATATAATCTTCCAAATTGACTATCATTCCAACAAGTTCCTTGAAATGACCATGTATTGTCTGGAAAGACTCTATCCAGAACTATACTTCCACTAGACCACCCTCTCCAGTAATTTTCAAAGGGTGTTGCATCTGACACTCTCTGGTCAGCTCAAACATACTCGGTGCAACCCTCCCTCGGTATCGATCCATCAAATGTATAAAAAACATTTTTCTCTTGAAACTACTCTTCCCCACATTCTTGGTTCACCACATTCTCTTTCCCCTCTATTGGAGGAGTGTTCTCAGCAACATCCTCTCACTACCTAACTGGATCTCGACTTCATGGTGACATATTTCTACATTTCCACACACTCGGTTTAAAAAACATACCATAAATCATTTACAACATCATATCAAGAAGGCTCTTCACTAGCCACAAGTACCCTTAACATTCCTAAAAACACAAAACGGACCATCCCTACTGCGTTCTATGGTCCAAAAGTGTAAACGACCATACACCACCACAAGACACAAACTACATGTTGCAAAAAACATATTAATTAATTAAAAACCATTAATTGCACTTATTTTATTAATCATAATTTATCATCCTATTATCTTCACCCCAAGAATTGTTTCATTTTCATAAATATCCATTTTCAATTATCAACATACAAGGCGCCTTTTATCATTCATTACTCACACACCCAACCCGTGTGTGCCAACCATGATGCATGACACCTATCTTTCTAGGTGCCTAAAATTATTCACAAATTCACAACCTCGTTCCATTAATGAAACGATCCAAATATCATAAACCATCACATCCCACAACATGTGCATCCCCCAATGGTGAAATATCATGAATTGTATCATTGTACAATCAAGAAGAACAATTCCTGCCCTTAGTGAATTGGGGTTTCTCTCGTACATGGGTTAGATAATCCCAAGAACAATCTCATTAACAATGTCTGAAAATATCCTAATCTATTTTATACCATACCAAATAACAAGATTCCAGAGTAGGAGAATAAATACCTCCTCTGATTCCACTTCGTGACATCCCCAACTCAGATGCCACCAACTGGTGCTCTGATCAGGGCGGTTACATGACCTTATGCATGTAACATCCGAGTTTCGGGTGCCACTCAACGGGTGCCCTGAACCCGGTTCGCCACGTGACCTAAAGCGCATTTCCCCAAATGACAGAGGTTGCCGACTAGCAGCGGGGGCCCCTGTTTGATAGTGGGGAAACTATTCCCTCATTTGTCAAAGTGTAGTACAGCGGAATAAAAATAAACATACATCAAACAGCAGAAGCAGTAAAACATACACAACTGAAATAAACAACAGCAGTGGATATAACCAACAATATATAAATAGTGATGTTACATGTCTCATGTTCTATGAAAATAGCCATAACATGTTATGCATCAATACAGTACAACTGAAAGCAGAGTACAGCGAAATAAAGCAAAATAGCTGGCAGCAGCATCGCGAGCCTAGGCTTGGTACCATGCCCTTCTACTCCTTAGTAGAAATCATGTACCTGTATAGGGACTCTTTCCTCTATCCACACCTGCAGCAATGTATTCTGTTTGGGCCGAAAAACGTGACCCAAACAGGGTGTTAGAAATATATCTCAGCAGGCACCCACTAAAGGCCCGTCCCAACTGTGTGTAACCAGGCAACAACAGTGTGAAATAGTAAAATGCAATAAAGTAAACAGTACTGAAAAGTAACTAACATAAAAATTAAATTTCCATTTTATTATTAATTTAATCCATTAAATATTAGAAATCACCACATTGCATTTCTATGTAAACAGTCCATGTCCCCAGACAAGAAAAACCTTACCCTCAGTTAAGCAGAATCCAACCCACAGGTATAGCCCTCAGGCGTAATAGAATTTTCCCTTAGGCGTAGGAAGTGTCACCCATTGAAACAGAAGTCAATCCCTTAGTAACGAAAGGTTGCCCTCCGTCGAAATAACTACAGCCCTCAGGATAAACAGTGTAGTGCCCAAATGCTAATCACAACAACGTACTCAGGCCTAATAGGTATCCGGGCTGTGCCCAATAGGTAAACAAGTAGTAGCAAGCAATTCCTCTAAAGGCAATTCAAAAATTACTACTTTAAAGGCATACCCTTAGGTATCCTGGCCAAATGGCTGAACAGTGGATCACACCCCTGGCTGGTTCCAGATCTAAGAAACGATCCCAACCGAAATTTTAATATCACAATTAATCGCCTATTCAATTCTATGTGGTTATTATAGCAATGGCCTCAGTCACACGACACCCCAACCTGGGTTTGTGGCACAAAAATGCACAAAACAGACGACAGTTGGAAAAATTAATACCAAGCCACCTACCTTATATGCCAACGAGCGCTATACACGAACATCAGTTCCAGAAAATCCCAAGAATGACATAGATTTGACGAAGAATAAAACCTGATTAAATATAAATAACTTTTGTTAGGGAAAGAATTGGTATGAATGGCATAAGGAGAGTAGAGGGATTACCCGTGCGGTTCCAATAAGATCATCCGATGTGGAAATGGCTTCGTGGCGAACTCTTGGCGGATCTTCAAAGGTTCGGCCATCCCCTCCCACTCCTTCCTATGGTTCTAAGCCTTACCTGTGAACAGGGGATGCTACTTCCCATTTTAAGCGAAAAAAACAAAGTACATGGTGTGTACATCCAAGTACACGACATGTACTTCCAATTTTTTAAACTGTTCCTCTAGAGGCTTCCCGCTAGCGCGACACTGTTCACCTGCCAACATGAGTACATGGCATGTACTCCCAAATACACTGAGTGTACTGTCACCTAGCTAGAGTCTGGTCCACCGCCTTTCTGTTCTGGCCTGCCGACTGACTACACAGCGTGTATTTGGTTCCTACACCCTTCATCCCCAGCATGGCCCCATGCCCCGTGTACCCATCCCACACAGCCAAACGTACATGGCGTGTGGAAAAAGTACACGATGTGTACTTTCCAAAATTTGGGATTTTCTCTATCTTCCATATTTTCTCAAAAACACTCAAGGAAAAGAGAAAAGAAGAAGCCCATACCTCAGAATAAGAATCGTGTTATTACAAACTTCCCCCCTTATAGAAATTCATCCTCAAATTTCCCTTCCAAGGGTGGTGAAGATATAGTCGTGAAGAACTCCGGCCACGGAGCATGTATGTTAGTCTCCCGCTCCCAGGTTTCGTCCTGCACTCGGCCATGCTACCATAGAACCCGTACGAGAGGAACTGACCGGCCTCAGAGAACCTTCGTGCTCCTATCAATGATATGAATCAGATTCTCCTCAAAGGACGCATCTGCTTCCAGCTCAACCTCCTTGGGCTGAAAGACGTGAGATGGGTCTGAATGATAGCGACACAATTGAGACACATGGAAGATGTCTTGAATGGTTTGATAATGCTACGGTAACTTCACCCGGAAGGAAACCTGCCAAACCCTCTCCAGAACCTCAAATGGACCAACATACCTTGGTGAAAGCTTACCCTGCCTCCTGATCCGCTTGTGTCCCAGCCTCGGCGAAACCCGAAAGAAAACCTGATCCCCGACCATGAACTCCAAAGTTCATCTGTAGCGATCAACATAAGATTTCTGATGATACTGCGCGGTAGCCATCTTCTTCTGAATCAACTGGACTCGCTCAGAAGTCTCCTGCACGAGACGTGGTCCAAGTAGATCTGCCTTACCTGCCTCTAACTATAACAATGGTGATCGGCATGGCCTACCATATAAAGCCTCGTATGGTTCCATCTCGATAGTCTCCTGAAATCTATTGTTATAGAGAAACTCGACTAAGGGTATATGCTTCTCCCAAGAGCCCCCAACGTCTAGGATGCATGCACACAACGTGTCTTCTAGCACCTATATTGTACGCTCTGACTGGCCATCTATCTGAGGGTAGTATGATGTGCTTAGAAGCACCTGTGTACCCAGTTCCCTCTGAAAACTCTTCTAGAAATGAGACGTAAAGTGAGAATCACTATCTTAAATGATAGAATGAGGGACCCCATGAAGACGTATGATCTCTCAGATATACAGACTTCCATGCTTGTCAACTCCGAAGGTCTCCTTGATCGGCAAAAAGTGAGCTCCCTTCGTGAGTCTGTCCACAACAACGCAAATGACATCATTGCCTCTAGGTGACCTCAGAAACCCAGTCACAAAGTCCATCGCGACATCATCCCATTACCACTCCGGAATGGGTAACTGCTGTAACAGTCTAGCTGTTCTCTGATGCTCCGCCTTCACCTACTGATAGGTGGAACACCTTGTAACAAAACCATCTACTTCTCTTTTCATACCCGACCATCAGTACTGACATATCAAGTCATGGTACATCTTGGTAACCTCAGGATGTACTGCCCAAGCTGAAGCATGAAACTCTCGCATCTGCTCCTCGCGTATATCCCCTGGAACCCGCACTCATCCACAGAAACGCAAAACCACATCATCGCCTATCGCCCAACCCGGAGGAGGGACCTCACTTTCCACCGACTCCAGAAGAACTAGGCCTTCTGAATCAGATAGGTGTCTCATCCTCACTCTATCCAGGAGGTTAGAAGTCATAGCTAAAGAGTAAAGACAAATCTACCCCTGACTGGCGTGCACCTCTAGATGCATCTCAGAGTACAAGGCCATAAGCTTCCACTCGCCATTGGCCTCATCCACTTCCTGTATCTGAGTCTTCCTACTCATTGCATCGGCTACTGCATTACCTTTACCAGGTGTATAGGCAAGCTCAAAATCAAAGGACTGTAGGTATTCGATCCACCTTCTCTGACTCAAATTCAGGTCATGCTGAGTAAAGATATACTTGAGACTTTTGTGGTCAGAGAGGACCACAAAACGTTCTCACAACAGATAATGTCTCCAACAGAGAAATGCATGAACAACTACGGCCAACTAGAGATCATGTGTCATGTAATTCCTCTCATGTGGCCTCAACTGTCGAGACCCGTACACAAATACTAGATCGCCCTACATCAACACTGCTGCCAGACCAATTCATGATGCATCACCGTAAAATGTATAGCTCTTCCCCTGATTTGGGAGTATCAAGATCGGTGCTGATGTCAACCTTCCTTTCAGGTCCTGAAAGGCTATCTCGCAAGCTTCTGACCAAACAAACTTCACACCCTTCTTAGTCAGACCAGTCAACGGTGATGCTAAGAGGGAGAAGTCATGTATGAAATGTCTGTAGTAATCATCCAGCCCTAATAAACATCATATCTCAAACAAATTCTTAGGGTGCTCCTAGGAAACTACTGCTCGTACCTTCTCTGGGTCTACTAAAACTCCTACCTTTGAGATGACAAGACCCATGAAGTGAATCTATTCTAGCCAAAAGTGGCACTTTGAGAGCATAACATATAGATGATTCTCTCTCAGTGTACTCAATAAGATCTCAAGATGGGTGGCATGGTCAAGTAGAGTGTGTGAGTACACCAAGATGTCGTCCATGAATACTACCACAAAAGAGTCAAGATATGGATAGAACACACGATTCATCAGAGCCATGAAAACTGTCGGCGCGTTTGTGAGTTCGAACGGCATAACCGTATACTCGTATAGACCATACCTGCTACTAAAAGCTGTGAGAGTTACATCAGATGGTATAACGCGCAACTGATGATATCCTGATCTCAAATCAATCTTCAAGAACACTCTTGCTCCATGAAGTTGATCAAAAAAATCATCAATCCTCGGTAATGGATATCAGTTCTTAACCGTCAACTGGTTCAGCTTCCCATAATCCATGCAAAGTCTGAGGGTATCATCCGCCTTTTTCACAAAAAGGACCGGAGAACCCCAAGGGGAAGTACTGGGTCAGATAAAACCCCTCCCTTGTAACTCCTCTAACTACATATCGAGCTCCAGCAACTCAGGTGTAGCCATCCTATAAGGAGGAATGGTCACCAGTGCTACTCCTGACACAATCTCGATAGAGCAATACACCTCTCACTCTAGAGATAGACCTGAAAAGTCGTTTGGGAAGACATCCCTGAAACGATCAACCACTGGAGGGAAATACGTCGGACAAGTCCCATTGTCATCTAGATATAAACTCTCAATATGGGATGTGACTCCACCTCACCCATGATGCTCTGGCCCAGCTCAACTCACCTGAACATCCCATTCACCCTTGTATAGAAACTCTCCGCCCTCTGGTGACGTGAAACTCACCCTGCGATGATAGCAGTCCACAAAGTCTTGATAGGGAACCAACTAGTCCATCCCGATAATGACATCATAGCTCGTCTTCTCTATGACATAGAGGTCCCAAAGTATGTGACTCCCACCAACCTCAAGGTGGCACTCCTTGCACTGACGCACAACAGCCGATCTAGTCCCCAACGGAGTTTCTAGAATCATGATATCAGAATAAGTAGAGACACAGAGCCCAAGCCTCTCCACAATGTGTACAGATATGAAACTATGTGTAGCACCCGTATCGAAAATTAGTGAAGATAAAACAGAAGATACTAAAATAGTACCTCTTACTGTAGAAGGTTCGGGATCCTACTCCTGCTGGGTCTGTTTCACTACATATGCCTGCCCTGTGTTGCGGCCCTGTGACACAACATGGCTACCCTGAGATGTCCCGCCCTACTGCCTCTGATATCCTGGTGTCTGGCTACCATGGCCACGAACACCATCTCTACCAGCATGCCCAGATGTATTCCAGTTTCTGGACTGGTAAGAAGCCACTGGTCTAGCTCCCGCATGCGGAGTCTATACAGAACCCCTCTAACTGGCCACTGGTAGAAACTCCCTGTAGAAGCATTGTAGATGACCCATCTTGCCGCAAGCTCGACACTCCACTGGGTCTCGTAGACACTATGGTCTCTTGTGACCCTCTCTACCACAGTAGTTGCACCTAATCGGGCCACCTGAAGACACTGTCTGGATGGTACTAGCACCCCGAGAAAAGTCAGTCTTCCTCTTCCTCTTTTCAGTAGAAATAGTTCCAGTAACTGGTGCTGAACGGCCTTGGCCCACACCAATAGATTCCCATAGGTTCCTCTCTGTAATTAGTGCCTTATTCAAAATAGCATGTACTGAAGGCAACCTGAAAACATTCACCAGCGCTCGAATGTCATAACGAATGACATCCTCAAAACGTCGGGCCCGCAACGTCTCATCTCCCACCCGCACGGGTGCAAAGTGCTGAAGCTCGGTAAAGCGAGCAGAATAGTCCATCACCGACATAGCACCCTACTGCTGATTCATGAACTCTCGAGCTCTGTCTGCCCTCAGCATCTCAAGAAAGAAGTTATCATAGAAGACTTCTTGAAAATCCTCCCACGCCATGCCCCTGTGATGCTGTGACTAGGTGGTAACATCCCACCATCTCTTGGAGGAATAACACATCATGTATGTCGCGAGCTTGACCCTCCACCCTAGAGTCGTATCCATATGCTCGAAAATAGTCTACATTGAACCTAGCCAAGACTCCGCAGCCGGTGGTCCGCCATCCCTTGAAAATGTAGGCGGATGCTGCTACTGGAAGATATGAGTTAGCTCAGGCATAGATGTGGCAGTCGGCGGTGCTCCCTGAAAGGTCTGCGTGAACCACATAAAGCCTTCACGGAACTGTGCCTCCACTCCTGTGTTTGGTATAACGGCTGGCGCCGCATCTGGTTCTGTTGGAGGATCCACTGGTAGCCCATGGCCCACCATTTTTGGAGTATACTCATTTCCACTTTCCTGGAAAACAATGTGCAATCGTCTAGGAGGTATGGCACTACAAGGTCAAAAACACACTGTTGAACAAGGTTATGACAGACCGAGATGAAGAAACCCAAAAGGGAACAGGAGAAATAAGGCATTCAAAATTTACAAAACAAGACCACACGGCGTGTATAATTACTACACAGCGTGTACTTGACTTCCCGTCCCCTTCCCGGGTCCTTCTGCATGGCTAGGCCACACGACTCCCATTTCAACAAAAACTACACGACGTGTATGGTGTTATTTCGAACTCCCCGTGTCGTCTTTGATACAGTCGACTACTCATCTTGACACTACATGGTGTGTTACACCCGCACATGGCATGTACACAACCCCGTTTTCCAGTCACACAGCTACCTCCACATGGTCTGTCCTCGGACAAGACTACATGGCATGCCCCACAGGAACACGACATGTTCAAGGACAGGTGACACCTACCCGTGTTGTTAGCTACATGGCGGAGTCCCCAGGTCACACTACATGACGTGTTCATCATTGACACGTCATTTTCTATATAGGAGTTCACTGACCCATGTTGTTAGTTACATGGCCAGACTCCGGGTCAACCCTACACAACGTCTACATAAGCTACACGACATGTTTTCCCCAAGGTCTTCCCTTCCCCAAGTTGCCGCCAACACGGTTTATGACACATGAAGAGACTACACGGCGTGTACTCTGGGTACACGATGTTTACTCGAAAAGTTAATTTTTCTTCCCAAATAGAAGGTCATACATGGGGTGTGTAAAGATACTACACAACATGTATACTTGGTTTCCAGACAGTATGCCTCAGAAACAACCCCAGAACCCAGAAAATAACGCAAAAAAACACTTAAGTGTCAAATTCTGATCCGTGAGGGCCCATACTCCCCACGAATCAATGTTTGAAATCTTATCTGTGTTATAACAAAATAACCATCTAATTATCCACTAAATTCTAGTCAGTGAGCTCCAATACTCCCCAAAAACCAATGTTTGGCGTCCATTCTTTAAACATTCTCACACAATGATACCCTATCAAATAGAAAGTATTTATTAAAGCAGCTATAATAACAGTATGCTTTTCTAGCACAACAACTATCACAAAAACATGAAATTTCTAATGCACCTACATGGCATGGAAACTATGCATGGAATGTGATTTCTAGCATGTGCCTAAATGATGCATGAGATGGAATACCCTCTTCTCATCAGGTTTCAACTAAATAGAACCCCGATATAAATTATAACAACACATTATCAAGTGCGTCACCCAATGGTGAAAACTTATCAACTGTAAAATTTGAAGAATCATAAAAATAGAAAAATACGAGGTAAATTGGCTTTCCCTATACACAGGTAAGCTACGCCCGGGCACAAATTATTACCAACTATCATTCCTTCCCTATCCCTAATGACAGCTCCAAATATTAATTCAAAGAAAAGAATCCATCTGATACCACTTTGTAACGTCCCGGTTCCGGGTGCCACTCAATGGGTTCCCCGAACCCGGTTCTCCACGTGACCTGAAGTGCATTACCCCAAATCCACGAGGCTTCCGACTAGCATCGAGGTCCCATGTCTGATAGTTGGGAAACTATGCCTTCATTTGTCAATGTGTAGCGCAACAGAAGATAAATAAACATACATCAAACAATGGAAGCAGTAAAACATACACAAATGAAATAAACAACAAAAATGGATATAACCAACAGTATATAAATAGTGATGCTACATGTCTCATGTTCTATGAAAACAGCCAGAACATGTTATGCATCAATACAGTACAACCGAAAGCAGAGTACAGTGAAACAAACCAAAACAGCTAGCAGCAGCATCGCGAGCCTAGCCTCGGTCCCATGCCCTCCTACTCCTCAGCAGAAATCATGTACCTATATAGAGACTCTTTCCCCTATGCACACCTGCAACAACGTAATCTGTTTGGGCGGAAAAGTGTGACCCAAATAGGGTGTGAGAAATATATCTCAGTAGGCACCCACCAAAGGCCCGTGCCCAACTGCGTGTAAGCATGCAACAACAGTGTGCAATAGTAAAATGCAATAAAGTAAGCAGTACTGAAAATTAACTAACATAACAATTAAATTTCCATTTTATTATTCATTTAATCCATTAAATATTAGAAATCACCATAGTGAATTTCTAAGTAAACAGTCCATGTCCTCAGAAAAGAAAAACTTTACCCTCCGGTATGTAGAATCTAACCCATAGGTACAACCCTTAGGAGTAATAGAATTTTCCCTCAGGCGTAAGAAGTGTCGCCCTTAGGCACAGAAGTCAAGACCTCAGGCATGAAAGGTTACCCTCAAGTGAAATAACTACAGCCCTCAGGCTAAACAGTGCAGTGCCCATAGGCTAATCCCAACAATGCCCTCAGGACCAACAGGTAACTAGGCCATGCCCAACAGGTAACCAAGTAGTAGCATGAAATTCCTCTCAAGGCAATTCTACAATTACTACATTAAAGGCATACCCTCGGGTATCGTGGACAAATGGATAAACAATGGAACACACCCATGGGTGGTTCTGGATCCAAGCAACGATCCCAACCTAAATTTTAATATCATAATTAATTTCCTATTCAATTCTAGGTGGTTATTATAACAATGGCCTCATCCAGACGACACCCCAACCTGGGTTCATGGCACAAAAATGCACAAAACACACGACAGTTGGAAAAATTAACACCAATACACCTACCATATATGCCAACGAGCGCTATACATGAATGTCGGTTCCAGAAACTCCCAAGAACAATGTAGATATGACGAAGAATAAAACCCGCTTAAACGTATTTATCTTCTGTTAGGGAAATAATTGGTTGAACGACTTAAGGAGAGTGGAGGGCATACTCGTGCGGTTCTAACAAGATCGTCCGAGGTGGAAACAGATTCCAGACAAAGTCTCGGCGGATCTTCAAAAGTTCGGCCATCCCCTCCAGCTCCTTCCTCCAGTTCTAAGCCTCCCCTGTGAACAGGGGAGGCTAATGCCCTTTTTATGTGAAAAAAACAAAGTACACGGTGTGTACTTCCAAGTACACGAAGTGTATGTCCAAGTACATGAAGTGTACTTCCCATTTTTTAAAATTTTCCTCTGGAGGCTCTCCGCCAGCGTGACATTGTTCACGTGCCGACATGAGTACACGGTATGTACTCTTGACTACATGGCGTGTACTGTCGCCTAGCTGGCGGCTGCTCCACTGCCTTACTGTTCTGGCCTACCGACTGACTACATAGCGTGTGAAGGACCACTACATGGCATGTATTTGGTTCCTACACCCTTCATCCACGGCATGGCCACACGCCCCATGTACCCATCCCACACGGCCAAACGTACACGGTGTGTACTTTACAAAATTTTGGATTTTCCCCATTTTCTATATTTTCTCAAAAAAACTCAAGCAAAAGAGAAAAGAAGAAGCATATACCTCAGAATAAGAACCGGGATCTTACAATGCACCGCTCCCTATAAGACAAAGGTTTCTGTCTAGCAGTGGGGGTCTAGATAGTCAAATGGGGAGACTATACCACCTTTTTAACATAACAATACAAAATATAAGATAGAAAAAATAGCGGAATAATTACCAATAATGGAGGCGTATGTATATAAATACATTCCCCCAAAATGGGCACAATCGTGTATAATAATAAATATTCCATACAATACTACAAGTGAAAAAGTGAACAAAACACATGATGAAAATGAACTAAAAAAATCAACAAAATGATCCTAACAACAATTCTGTGTCCTCCTCCATAAACTCACATTCCAAACCAACTCCCTAACAAGATCCTTTTCCCTTTTCCTGACCTATATACATGATGTCAACTCGAGTACCCAACAACAGCCTAAGAAGGTTGTCAGTACAACTCATTAGGCCAACAAAAACAATGTATTAAAAATATCCTATATAGATCATTTTGAATGAAAAAGGGAAATTAATAATAAATTACAACGAATTATTAGGTTCCCTTATCTAGTTTTGGTGCATTCCCAACATTTAATACCACTTCCATATCGTACCATTTGAACACATTTATCATGGGTACGTCAAACATAACAATATGTAAAGCTTAAAGTACAAAATTACATACATGAGGAAAACACACGGTTTTCCTATCTCACTCAGACCAACATCCCCATGCCTACCATATCATCACCTCGATTCATTAGTTCGGGTGGATTTTAATTGTATCCTCACCTTGATGCATCACTCTGGGTGGATGTAACCAATAGGGAAACAATGCATCAGTCCTATACCTACACTATAAAATAGGGGTGGAGTTTATTGCCTCATTCCAAATCATCTCATGGGCATATAACCTCACTCAATACCCCAAAATACCAAGCTATGTGAACATGATATACATATATGATACCATTAAGAACTTACAAAACAACACAACCATTTACAAATGGTAGCATAAACCATAACAACAACATGAGGGTTAACCCCATTGCATAACCCCTTTAGACATTTTCCAAATTTCATATCATTTCTCTGTTTAACCAATTTCCATTTTTTTATTCTTATCTCCCTTATAATTCCTTTATTGTTCCTATCTCACTTGGATTTGTTCATTATTCCTAACTCACTAGGCTTCGTTAGCATTTTCATAATCCACTCGGTAATGGTCTTTAATCATTTACACATATTAACCCAATAACCATTAGGTTATTATCAATCCTTGGTGCATAACCTAGCTTCTACCCGAACACCATCAATCACATCAACATGTTCATCAAGGGGCCATAATATACACACAAAAATATCACATATTCTTCACAATCCCTTGGTCTAGAAGAGTCAAATCACCCCATGGGTGGCCCTAGTTTATTCTCATAGAACTCCAAAAATCCTATTGGGAGCATACGAGTTCCCATTTCCCTTTTTAATAACCATTTTACCCAACCATGTCAGGGGTAAACAAATCATAACATGAGACACCGAATTACAAAACCACACAAGAAATAATCCATATATAAACCATGGGATTTGACTTGTAGACCAACAAACATGATTATTCTAGTGGAAAAACTCTTAATTAGTCCCTTATATCCCACTTAAACAATCCATAGAAGCTTCAACCAAAAACTCACCCAAAGTGTAGGGTTTTAGAGCTTCTAAAAGTGAATAAATGAAGATAAAAAACCAAAACTCCAAAGATAAGAAAGAATGGAATTCTCCTTACCCAGAGATTTGATCTGCATCCAACTACACCAAAAATACCATAAAATTGAGGAACATTGGTCTATTGAAGACCATATGAGGTTTGGTTATTTCTTATAGGGAAGAGGGTTGAAATGGAATGAAACTTGAGTTGGAATTAAAAATCTCGGAGTGGAAAATTTGTAATTTTTTTTAGAAGTATCTGGCCCCCAAGAATTACCTGCACGGTTTTCCACATCGTGAACAAACCATGTGAAGGCCACTGCCCAATATCCCACCTCTTGCACCATTTCTTGTGTTGTCCTCATGGTTTGCACTAACTGTGCGAAGACCGTGCGGACTACCCAGAAAAGTTCTCTTTCTCCATTTTGTGTTTCTCGAACCCTCAAAACTCCCTCAAGCCTCTTTAAGGACTTGGGTCTGTTCTTAATCAACCAAATAAAGGGACTCAATCAAAAAAACAAATGATAACATACACTTCCATGATTCGGGATCTTACATTACACTTTTTGAGAAACTATAATGAGTTAATGATAGATGTGAGAATATATTTTAATGGATTGGGAAAGGTAATTTAGTAAGATATTTTAAAAATAGAATATTTTTTTAAGAGAAAAACAATGTAAATAATAATATATGGAGGTAGTGGTTACAATAGATTTTGGTAAATGAATATTAATGAATTATTATGGATAGAAAGTCTTATGGTAAAAATTATTGTGACAAACCAAATTTATTATCGACTAACTCAACTATGCATTATAATATTTTTGACAAAATTGATGTTAGGAGATGTTTTTATAAAATAAATGGTTTTGGGTTTTGGTAACTATCCATCCTATAGAACATATATTTTTAGATAAATTAAAATAATATGTATTTTCAATTATCTACATTATTTGGTAAATATTTTTATTAAAGAATCATTTTTTTATTATTGGGATGATAAAAAATGTATTGTTAGTTGTATGGTATTGGTATCATTTTACCTGAAAACCATTTCATGATTTTTTTTTTAAATCATGAATTTTCCATCTTTTTCATCAATTAATATCCAAAATATAAATCTGATTGGTTTAGGAAATATGTAGGTTGATATTGGTAGTTTCTAAAAATAGATGGCTTAATATATTTTGGGTATTTATATATCAATAATGGATTAAAGGAAGATAATAAATAATACTCTTTTCTCTCGAATCAATTTATATTTAACTCAACACTTTAACATGTAAAAATAAATTTTAGGAATAGCTCATGAATAAAATATCAAAATATATATTTCATTTTTAAATAATTTGATATCTTACACATATAACATCCTTTTAAAATGAATATAAATGTGTTTTTGGATGCATCACCTATGTAAAGTGGAATATATTCTACCCTATATTAGTATTGAACAAATGATTTATTTATTATCGTCCAATTAATTGTCTTATCTTGATATTGAATTATCAAATATTTTTTGGATTGAAAAAAATTTAAGAAATTGATGAAATTTTGTTGTGAAAATGATAGTTTTATTTAATGGAAATCAATGAATTAAATAAAGATAAATTGTGGATTTTTTTTAAAATTATATTGTCTTATTTAAATTAATTCTCGTAAATATTTAGTGTAAGGGTTTTTTGAACAAAATTTTATTTATTTTATATCACATTCATATTTAAAATAATAATGTTATAATAAATTACTCTTGAAAATTAAATTATTTTTGGAAAACATGATATTTTATTTTAATATTAAATTTTATTAGGAATATAATTTTGGAAAAAAACTATTAATAAAAGAGTTTTATTATAATCTAAAATCGAATTGTTTTAAAAAAAAATGGAATTTCATTTCAATTTTATTGGAAAATAATATGGTTTTAGTTATAATGATTGCATATGGGACTTTAGAAATAGATTTGATATACTGCTAAATATGTATGAGAAGTATTATGAAATATAGGAGTAATATATCAAGTAATATATGTGGTAGGTCCCATGGAGCAGGTAGGAGTAATCAGGAGTATCAATTGAAAAAAGGATAATGACTCTTATTCATTGATGTTCTGATATATTAGTATGTAAATTACTGTTAATTTATATTAAATTTTTAATCCTTAAAATGAATGTCATCTAATTATGATTATATTACAATATTATAATATTTGCATTATTATTTTCACATATAGGTATATTAATTATATGTAAAAATTTTCTAGGAATTATATGGTGTGTTAATGTTAATGTAATGTCTAATTCATAATAAAAGATTTCATAAAATATTTAAATTTGAAAGTGTCAAATAATTTATATCATATATTTTTTATATAAATTTTTTACAAATTATACACGGAAATGAATCTATTTCATTTTGGTGATTCAAAATTTTAATTGTATACTCACATATACATGCATATCCTATTTCACGTAGGGTATTTTATATGGTGTTTCAATAAAATAAATGTATCATTTAAAAATATAACTGTATCATAAGTGATTTAAGGAAACATGGAAGTGTCATTGGTTTTATTCTTGTTAAATGATGAATAATGGATATCTATGGATGGTTAGTTTAATCCTTTTAGCATCCCATTTTGATTTTTCTAGATACGTTGTTTTGTTTTTCTTCTATATTATTAATTATATTAAAAATTTATTAATTTAATTATTATTTTTTTTGAAAAATCAATAATTATAAATCATTTACATGTTTTTTTCATATATTTCTTCCCCAATGATTTATTTTTATCCCTTGAATTTTGTTACACGCTAATTTTCCAGGTGATGTGTTTGAAACTATGTAATAATTCGGAATGAGGATTTTTATTGGGGAATCAATTTTGAGGAATTACACAGCAGGACAAACCTAAATAGAGGTTTTTAATATATATATATATATATATAATTTTTTTACTTCATTTAATCATGTTGTGTTTCTTCAACCCTGGAAAATATGTTTTTACAACAAAAATAATCATACTGAATAATATATATATTTTTTATTTCCATAAAACTATATTATTGTATCCCATTATATAATATAAATCCCTTGTATTTTATCAATTAAATATCACTTACATATAATATAATTTCATAATATTATATAATGTTATTGATATTAAAATAAAAAATAATTATTCATTACAATAACTTTTTATAACAAATCACTAATTGATATTATAATGTCATGGTCCTCTCTGGTCCATTCCTTTGAAAAAATCTGGTGTGTTAGGTGTTCTATGAGGTCAATGTAACTTATCCCAAAATTTTTTCCAAATTTCTCGTTTTGTGAATAGTGAAACTGTGGCCTTATGTGAACAATGTCATCAATAGACTTATATGAATAGTGAAACAGTATCCTTATGAGAATAATACAATGATAACCTTATATGAACAATGTCATCAGTAGGATTATATGAACAGTGCAATGGTTGCCAACTATGAACAGGTTCATTGGAAGTCTTATGTGAATAGTGAAATAGTGAGGTCCAATGGTAGCCCCTTTCCTCTGCCAAATTTATAGATAATGAACAGTGTTTCTAGAACTGTGATATTCCAACGGTAACCTCATTCAATTTCCGTATTTCATGTTCATGAATACTGTTTCCAGAACAGTGAGGTTCCAATTGTGGCCTCTTTCCTTTTCCAATTTTGAGTTCATGAATAGTGTTTCTAGAATGGTGAGGTTCCAACAATGAGGTTCATGAACACTTTTTCTAGAACAGTGAGGTTCCAACGGTGAGGTTCATGAACTGTGTTTCCAGAACTGTGTGGTTCCAAAGATAAGGTTTCAACGGTGATGTTCATGAATAGTGTTTCCACAATGTAGAGGTTCTAATATTGAGGCTTCAATAGTGATGTTCATGAACAGTGTTTTCAGAATGGTGAGGTTCCAACAGTGTGGTCCATGAATAGTGTTTCCATAATAGTGGGGTTCCAATGGTGTGGATCATGAACAATGTTTTTCCTTTGCCAAATATCGTGTTCATGAATAGTTTTTCCAACTTCCTACATTTTCACCCCTTTGACGTTTCCTATG
Organism: Viscum album; assembly: GCA_963277665.1. Classification (NCBI taxonomy): domain Eukaryota; kingdom Viridiplantae; phylum Streptophyta; class Magnoliopsida; order Santalales; family Viscaceae; genus Viscum; species Viscum album. The sequence continues at coordinate 531,573,122 of OY728128.1, forward strand.
ACGTAAAATTCATTTAAAGCCTCATTTTAAGGAATCTAAGACCGATTCAAAGTCCATAACTCATATATTAATTTTTCCTAAGGCTTGGGATGCTTTCTCTTGGTCAAACCATGTGGGATAATGTGATTCTCTTTTAATGGAAAATCCAGTGTATTTTAAACTGCAGCTCCGTTAAATTTTCTCAAGGGACAATATATCTTCCTCACATGTTCTTCCTCATTGTTCTCATCTGTGAGATGCTTGAACATTACATTCCAATCTGTATGAGTTTCACAATCATACTTTCTTCCTCGGATTGGTTCTGCTCTATTTTGACACAACCAAGTAGCATCGATAAATCTTCGATAGAAGTTATGTTCTATCATCAATATTTTGGGTTCTTATCCATCTATTTCTCTATTCACTTTTATGGAATTCTATCTCCATGAACCTAATGTACTTTTACTGGGTGTTTATTGGTGTGGTGGTGTGTCTGCATCCTCGTGTGGATACAGTTGTCACGAGGGAGGAGATCGTAATCCATTATGTGTCTTGTTCTTGTATAAAGAACATCAAAGCCCATTTGAGGTAGGGGAATCATTAATTGTCTTTTATTTTACATGAAACATTATAGTTAACATGTTCATTCCCACTAGATCACAATGCAATTGACATAATAAATATTTGAACTGGCTAAATAAATTGATATCAATTATATGTTATTGCCTCTTGTTTTTCTAGATAGTTTGACATTTATGTTTTACTTATTTAACAATTTTTTCTTGATGTAAATTGGTAAAGAATTTAAAGATGGAATTAATTAAAAATTGTTTGGATAAAGGTAAAGAGGAATTTAAATGAATCTGGTTCTTCTTTTTTGTAATTTTATGTAAATCAAATTGGTGTAGGTGGAATGTTTAATTATTTGTGATAGCTGACTGTTTAGGTTTTGTGATGTTGGAACCTAAAAATAATAAATCAGTTAATCCAAGATGGATTAATGAACTATTTTTTTAATAAAAGATAATTTTTTTAGGGTTGTGAGTTACCATCTTTCTTGTTTAAGGGCCAAGAGCCCAATTGATATGATGTTTTTTTTCATCTGATTTTGTTTATATTTGAGCCTGGTTTGCTATTGAGATTTTTTGGGGGTTGGGAGGCCAACTGGTTGTGGAAATATTTGACTCCTTGGGTGGAGAGATGCATCAGTTTATGCTTTTGGGTGCCAGGGAGGACACCATTAATGATGAAAAGAGATTGATGAGAATGTTTTTGTGCTATTTGATTTTATTTGTTTTTATCGGCTATACCTTCCCTACTGCTCAAGGAAGCTAGTTTTTTCTAAACACTTTTACCCAATGGGGAGAAGACACGTGGGTTACTCCACGTTCTTTCTGAATTTATCATCTCAAGGGAGGATGGGTCTATGCTATTTCTATAGGTTTAAAAGACATGATAGGTGGTTCATATACATACCGAGTTGACCCCCTTTGTGTTTATTAGCTTAGAATGTTTTTCTAGAATTCCAGAAAATATGGGAAAGTAATAATTTTGTTAATAAATGATTAAATAAATAATGTTAACCGAAGGGGTTGGAGCTTGCTGGGACGTAATGCTGAGGACAATGGACTTTGCGTGTGATGCTAATAAAATTTTATGTGGAATTGTAAATGGTAAATTAGTTCTTAATGAATTAATTAACATAATGTGATACTGATAAAAATGGAATGAAGGAATGTAATAATGATCCTTAAATGGTTGTGTGCTTATAAGATACCTTGTCATAGAAGTGGTAGCTGGGTGTCCGAGAGACGTTAGCTGCAGTTGTGTCTCTGACTAATTTATGCCCATTGTGTGTTTGTGAGATCTAGTATAATCTGTACCATTTTTGTTTCTATACACTACTCTACACTACCTATTAGGGAAATTGACACCCCGAGGATTTTGAGCCCTGGGGGGGGGGGGGGGGGTGTTTCCCCTCATATTCTGATAGGAGGACGGATGGCTGACTACCCCCTTTATCCCTACTCTCTTCTCTTAGTAGTTAGTTGTGCTGGAAGGAACAATGGTTAGTTTTCCCCATATATGTGTATAGAGGGCTGTAATGGCATGTGGTTATTCTAACACATATATTATGGATATATTTTCCTATGGAAAACTATATGTGTAACGTGTATAGGTTGTCATGGCATGAGGATCCTTACTTGGTGTGTGATCTATAATGGCTTGAAGTTTAATACCCAACATATCATAAATGTATTGCAAGCTATGGTGGATCCTAGAAACTACTGTGTTACTTTGCATTTGTGGAAGTGGTGGTTTTGTGGCATGTGGTTATTATTATGGTGCTTCACTCAGGTGTCTGTAGGAAAGACTTTTTAGAAAGAGATTCTTAGGACATGTGACGTTGGGGAAAATCATCAAACCAGTGGGTTACTCTTGATATTATTTATTATATTATATACTTATGTATGCGATACATGGTGAGATTAACCATGGTGAGGTTGAGAACATATTATACCTTTTTAGGAGACGATTTAGTTTCAATTTTTGTTCATGGTGCTTTAACATGCTTTCATTACTTTTTTATGAGTGGCTTTGGGTGGGATCCTACAGAGTATACTACTACACTCAACCTATGTGTACATAAATAATTATTCAGGTCACTTAGAGAAGGTTGGATATCAGGTTGGTTTTTATTAGCTTGGGGTCGCAGGAGCTATTTGGGATTTTTGGTTGCTGTTGTTTTTACCTTTTAAGTGTACTAGCAGTTTCCCCCTTTCAGTTGTAGTAGTTTATCATGACATTACATATGTGTAAAAGAGATATAATTTATATTGTTGTCTGAGACAAGCATCTTGGTTGGTGTGGGTCGTATCTCTCTCTTTAGAATGTGTTCTCTTAGAGGGTAATGTCTCATATCATTGGGTTTACTACACCCTCGGTGCTAGTCGCCATCCCGAGGCCTACTGATGGTGGGACTCAGGGGGTCATTATCTCCGCACTCCCATTGTCGGCCTAGGAGGGGTACACCTTGGGGGGAGGGGGTTGTGACAGAGTGGTATTAGAGGTCCAGTAGAGAGATAGGATGGTGTATGGAGTTTGGAACAAGTGAGGTTACAAGGGTTGGTATGGAAACAATGTTTGTCAAGTTTAGAAAGTGATGTAATCACAATAGACCAGCTAAGACATAGACGTTTAGGGCCCCCTTTTATATGATGTACGGACCATTAATATTACAGTGTCTACTAAAAAAGCTGAAACTAGTAGCACGGTAGAGACCTAGGAAATGATCATCCATCGTTCTTCCATGTCGATATTTTTGAATTGGTAGACCATAATATAGGGTAACCTAAAATGAATAAAATAAAACAATTAATTAATTAATGTAGAGTCTTCCATATTCTAGCTTTAGTAGATCTAACAGTTTGTTATTTTACAGGTATGGCACTAGGTTGACTTCCTCGCCAGGTTGGGGTATAATATGTCCAACAGGTTGTGCCAATAGATTGCCACAAGCTTAAGGTTTACAACGAAAACCCTTTAAGGATGAAACTTCGAGATTTCCAGCTCCAGAGTTTGGAGAAGTATGAAGACTGCATTTCAGATGCAGTTATGGAAGAATGTTTGAAGGAGGTTGAGATAGGATTCAGTTCAATCCATGCTCAAAATGAGAACTGGGTGACTTTGGTTGTGCCGTCGCTGCATGGACCAGTGAGGTAGTGGTGGTTCTTGCTCCTTGGGAATCACATGGAGTTAGTGATCTCATTGGAGGAGTTCCGAGACAAGTTTAGAATTGAGTTTCATTCCTCAACTACAAAGGCGTCCAGTTTCCAGGAGCTCCATACCCATTGATAGGGTATCTCCATCGTGTGAGAGATTGGAATCCATTTTAGGAACCTTTTATGATATGATTTGGACCTGTTATCAGTTGATAAGGCTAGGGAGAGGCATTTTGAGGATTCATTGCATCCAGAGATCCGACGCCAGGTCACCCGATTTATGTTGAAAACATGTCCTAAGGTGCAAGCAAGGGCCGAGGTCGTCAAGGGGACTTTGGCTAGAACCGAATCATCATGAGAGGGGAGTCCTCAAAATTCTTCATGAAGAAGAGTAGTGGTTCGGGGTTCCCAGTTTTATGGTAGAAGAGTTTTCGTTCTGTAGGGGGTAGGTCCCAGCCCTCAAGATCTCATTTCTTCAGGGGTAGGAGATTTTAGGCCTATTCCAAGGGACCAGGTCAAGGTTAATCATATGGTGGTTGTGGTCATTAGTAGAGAGAGTTCCCAACCATTCAGAGTAGTCATCATGAACCATGTGCTATGCTCTTGGTTCCTGTATAGAGGCAGTTCCATCCTAGGTAACAGCAGTAGGTTGCACCAGCATTGGATCAGCAGAGGGTTGATGGTTCAGGTAGAGGACAACACCATGATGCTCGCCATCCTTAGAGAGAAGAGCCTGTTTGTGGTGGTGGTTCTCATCCTGGCCAGAGAGGCCATGGAGGAGGTCATAACAGGCTTCATACTATAGCATTTCCAGCTCTTGGAGATACATACATTGTTTGAGGTACCTTTTTCATTCATTCTACTTTGGTTTAGTCCCTATTTGATTCAGGAGTGACACACTTCTTCATATCACCTACCCTTACCCTTGAATTTGGACTTGAGGTTGATAGGATTCTAGTGCCCTTAGCATTGACTATGCCAGTTAGAGGTCGAGCATTCATGTGTGAAGTATGTAGAGACTGTGAACTAGGGATAGGGAAGTACCAATATTGTGGAGATTTCATATTTTTACGAATATAACCATATTGTGTCATCCTAGGCATGGATTGGAGGTATTTTGTGTAGGATATTGTGTATTTCTTTGTCATGACCTGTCCTCGGGGCCCGTGCCGTGACTACCCCAAGCCCGCCTTCCATAGCCAGGGGTAGACGACTAGCACCAAGGCGTAAATCCCGGTGAAAAGGGAAGGCATTGCCTTTGTAAATTAAACAAACACCACAGAGCAAGCAAGCAGTAGAAGTAAACAGTAAGTAAAAATAGAGTACAACAGTAAGTGCGGAAATTAAGGGGCCAATATACAAACCCAAACTGAACGTAATGTACAACTAGAAAGGGAAAACATCAACTGAAATGTAAAGCTGCAATGATGAGTTGTCCACTGGGAATCCCACATGAAGGGTGAGTACAGATGGCCTCCTCTACTCCTTGGGTTCAGCTGACCGCTCCGAGTACATCCCGCCCAGTGGTCCACCTCCAGGTACTGTCCTGCTCCGCAATCCTCAACCACAATCAGCGCTGTCCGTCATCTGCAACCAACACAACGTAGTGCGGGCATAGCCCATGCAGGGGTGAGTATAAGCTACTCAGTAGGGACCCCGAGACCCCCGAAGGTCTCCCAAAATCCACAAAGGATAAAACACAAAGGAAAGATGCAATCATGAAGTAACATCTGACACTGCTTAGGTATATGCCCATACATATACGTTAGTCATCAATTCTCGTTCGGCTCCGACATCTGAGCCCAAGTACAACCCAGTCCAAACAGGAAAGAAAAATGAAAATCCACACAGGATAGCACAACACAATCCACAAAGGAAAGAAAAACAGGATTAATCTCACACAGGTATACTTCTTTGTATGACGACAGAGATGATCAGATATATCCACTGATTCATCTAAGTCGTCGGACCCACAAAGGATCGATAGGTACTAACCCCCGCAATGACCCAGGAAGGGTCTGAACCACATAGGAACGATAGGTAACTAACCCCCGCAATGACCCAGGAAGGGTCTGACCCACACAGGATCGATAGGTAACTAACCCCCGCAAAGACCCACACAAGATCAGACCCACATAGGATCGGTAGCATTGATCCACATAGGATCACTGGGTGATGTAGTCATTGCCGTAGAATCCACAGAGGATCTCTGTACAGTCATCGTAGTAGTAGCAGTCGCAGCCAGCTCTAGGGTTCCCGCACACAGCAGGCTCGTTCGGGAGGTTCCGATCCACGAGCCGAGAGGCTGATACATCAACTGACACATAGTCCAGAGTTGATGTATCCAAAAGTTTTGTATCATCAACAGGAACTCAATGTTGCAGACGGCACGTCAATCATACGCCCGGTCTGAGAGTTATTTGCTTTTTTCGTTCCAGGGGCCCAGTTGGTTTTTAAGGCAAAACCAACCCGACCGTACTCCACCTACGTCCAAACCTCGGGTGGAGTAAGCCAAAAGATCCGTCTCACTAAGAGGAATCCAACAAAGTCGACGACACGCCATTCGGACGTCCGGAGATTAAGATATGAGCGTTTCCGCTCCAAGGGCCCGGTTGGTTTCGTGTACGAACCAACCCGTACAAACCAAAAGTATTCCAAAACCCTAAGTTCGATATACCGAAACGACCGCATCGATCCAAGGATCACATCGCAACTGACGGTGCATCGATCGGAGACCTGTAGCACAAGTTATGGGCGTCCGACCGGAAAATGTTCGGTATTAAGGGGTTCAGGCCCGGTCCGACCCGACCCGATACCCCCGTGGTCAACCCGAACAGGGTCCGGGTCTGCCCCGCTTGGGCATGGCCCGACCCGGACAATGTGGACCAGCACAGCCGGTGCGGCCTGGGCGCGGCCCGGCCTGGGCACAGCGCGCCCAGCGCGCCGGCCGGGCGCTCGGCCAACCGGCCGAGGGGGGGGGGGCGCCTTCCCACCTAGTGTAACCGTGGCCCCCATTAAATGGGGGCCGTTTTTTGCTGGTCGGCCGGGGGTTTGAACCCCCAGCTGCACACCTGTTCGGCCGGCCCACCCCGGCCGGCCGGTTTCTGCCTCCACGGGACCGACGACGGCTGGTCCCCTCCCTGCTCCGACACCGGCGGCCCGGAACCGGCCGCCAGTCACTCTGCTCCGCCGCGGCCCAGAACCGGCCGCGGTTTTTGTTCGTCCGGCATAGCGCGATGGCACCGTGCCTCTCTGCCGTGGCCCCACTCCGGCCGCAGTGTCTTCGGTTTTCTCTGACGCGGCGCGACGACACCGCGACTTGGTTCAACTTCACGACGCGGCGCGACGGCGTCGTGTCCTTGTTCATTTCCATGGTGCGGCGCGACGGCGCCGCGCATTCCTTGTCGCACGATCACACGCGGTGCGACAGCACCGTGCCATACTCTTTTCAAACCACAAAGAAACAACACACGGATAAGGGAGGAGGGTCGGTTGTGTTTGTGAGGTCCGGCCCCCTCTCGTTAATCGATAGCATTTAGTCGTATATCCACGAAGAATGACAAACTAGAAATCACGAATGAAAATAATTAAATAATTTAAACCCCTACCATGAGTGTAGCTAGAACGGGGGTTCTCCGTGTAAAACGACATCGCAAGGTGATGCTTCATAAGTTGAAGGAGAATTCCCGAGGAGGAAGTGGTGTCTCCTTTTTGTTGACATGGGAAGAAGATCGAAAGAGGGTGCATCGTCGATCTTCCGAAACACACCAGCTGCGAAGAGGAGAAGAGACGACACACCGCTCTCTTCTTACGGTGACAACATTCTTCATTGACGTCTTGGTTTTCTTCGTCGAAGATGAAGAGATCTCTCCTAAATTGTCCACACACAACATCCAACCAAAATAAAATAAGGCTCACCCTTATTTTAATAACTCAAGCCACAATTCAAAAATTCAAAACTTAAATTAATTAATTGAATTGGGTGTTGGCATACTTAATGAGAGGAGAGGTAAAGTCAAAAAGGGTTACACAACATAAGTGGGGGGTTAAGAGGAGTTAGGGAGTTAAGGGAATTGAAAACTTGGGGGCCCGTGTGGGCCCCACCTCACCTTTAATCCACTCAAGAGAACCTAACAAACAGTGGGTCCCACCCTAACTCCTACACTTAGGTTCTAACTCATCGAGAAGTGAAAAAAAATTCTTAACGAAAATTTTATATCACTAACACTTAATCCACAAATTTAAACAACCCATAACGAGCAAACGAAACTACAGAAAAGGCGTTCCTAAGCAATTACTGGCACTGCGGTCCCATCGGTACCCTCAGAATTCTATTCCGAGCACCTGTTCAAAAGATAAGAATTCCAGCTCGTTCGTTCACTGAACGTACCCGAGCTAAACTTTGGATAGAAATTCCGGGCACACCAGGCCTCGGAATCAAGTTTCGTCTGAAACTGCGTTCCTGTAAAATCCCAATGAAAATTAAGAACAAATTTCCCTTGAATTTTACTGGTCTTTACATTACTCCCACCTCAGGTCTTTACATCCCCGTAAAGATACATCGAAAACTAGGGAAACAAATGTGGGTACTGAGCACGCATCTGAGCCTCCCGCTCCCAAGTGTTCTCCTGGAGGTTCTCGTGCTTCTATATGATGCGCACTAGAGGAATCAACCATCCAAATAGGACCCGCTCCTGTCGATCCTCGATCTCCACTAGGACCACCGCAAAAGTCACCTCATCATCAATGTCAAGCTCGCCATGGTCAATGATATGCGTCGGGTCGTGCACGTGTCTCCTCAGCTGAGATACGTGGAAGACGTCTTGCACCCAGTGCAACTAAGGTGGTAGAGACAGGTGATAATCCACCTTGCCAATCCTGCTGAGGACGTGGAAGGTTCCGATGAAGTGTGGAGACAACATTCCGCCTCAGCCAAATCTCTGTATTCCACGTCGTGGTGAGACACGCAAGAAGACGTGGTCGCCATCCGAGAACTCTAGTGGCCTCCGCCTCCTATCAGCATATGACTTCTGTCGGCTCTGAGCTGTCCTCATCCGCTCCTGGATGACCTGGACCTTCTCTGTCGTGGCCTGGACCATCTTTGGTCCCATAAGTGCTGACTCCCTAGGGTCTTTCCAGCACAAAGGAGATCTACAAGGTCGGCCGTACAACGCCTCGTATGGTGCCATCCCGATGGTGGAGTGGTAGATGTTGTTGTACGCGAACTCCACCAATGGGTAGGTGGTCCTCCCAACTGCGACCAAAGTCGAGGACACATGCGCGGAGCATGTCCTCGAGAGTCTAAATGGTCCTCTACGTTTGACCATCCGTCTGAGGGTGAAAGGCTGTGCTCAGATGTAGTTTTGTACCGAACTCCTCCTGCAACCCCTTCCAAAGCCGGGAAGTAAAGCGAGCATCTCAATTGGAGACGATAGATGATGGAACACCATGAAGCCGCACAATCTCCTGAACGTAATGTCATCCCAAGCTCTCCACTGAGCCCTGCTCTCCGATGGGTAAGAAGTGAGCCGACTTGGTGAGTCGGTCTACAATCACTCAAATGGAGTCGTGACCTTTGGAAGTGCGTGGAATTCCAGTCACGAAGTCTATATATATCCCATCCCACATCCACTCCGGGACCTCTAAGGGATGTACCAACACTGCTGGTACCTGGTGCTCAGCCTTCACCTGCTGGCAAGTGAGGCATCGAAAAAAAAACTCTGCGACAGCCTTCTTCATGCCCGGCCACCAGTGCTGTCGTCTGTGATCCTGGTACATCTTCGCCACTCCAGGATGTACCGCCAAGGGAGAGGTGTGAAACTCTCTCAGCACCTCCTCTCGTAAAGTGACTGGTACCAAGGTACGTCATCTGAAATGGATTTCGTGCTCTGCTCCAAAGGAGAAACCATCAGGTGCCTGTCCTGAGGATATATGTGCACGCCGTGTCTCACAGTCAGCGTCCCCACGCTGTGCCTCTCTGACCCGCTGCAGTAGTGGATGGGTGACTGTGAGAGACTAAAGGAAGGCTGCTCCATCTCTATGCATGAATGATATCTGCAAATAGGCTAGCTGCTCTGACGCCTCCTCAATTAGCTGAATGCTCGTCCTCCTATTGAGAGCATCGGCTACCACGTTCCCATTCCTAGGAGTATAGACTATCTCAAAGTCATAGTCCTGGAAGAACTCAAGCCATCGCCGCTATCTGAAATTCAGGTCCTTCTGAGAGAAGATGTATCTGAGACTCCGATGGTCAGAAAATACTGTAAAGCGCTCGCCCATCAGATAGTGTCTCCATGTCTTCAGAGCGAATACCACTACTGCTAACTCCAGGTCATGGGTAACGTAGTTTTGCTCATGCGGCCTCAACTGACGTGATCCATAGGCGATCAAGTCCCTCTCCTACATCAGTACACATCCGAGTCCGATCCATGATGCATCGTAGTAGACTACGTACCCTACTCCCTCCCCATGAAACCTCAAGATAGGTGCACTGGTCAATCTCTATCTCAGCTCCTGGAAGCTCTGCTGACATCTGTCGAACCACACGAAGGGTTTCCCCTACTTCGTCAAAGCTTAGAGTGGTGCCGCAACTCTGGAGAAATCTGGAATGAATCTCCGGTAGTATCCAGCTAGTCCCAAGAAACTCTGCACCTCCGTCACGCTCCTGGGTGGCTCCCAAGCTAGCACTGCCTGGATCTTCGCAGGATCCACTGCAACTCCCGCCTCAGAGATGACTTGTCCCAAGAAGTGGACCTCATGTATCCATAACTGGAACTTTGAGAGCTTACCATAAATCTATTGCTCTCGGAGTGTGTGTAGTACAACCCGTACGTGGTAGGCGTGCTCCTCCTCAGTCGTCGAGTAAATCAAAATGTCGTCGAGGAAGACTACGACAAATCGATCGAGGTATGGATGAAATATCTTGTTCATGAGGGCCATGAACACTTTTGGAGAATTTGTTAATCCAAATGGAATAACCAAGAACTCATAGTGTCCATACCGACATCTGAAGGCCGTCTTCTGCACGTCCTCGTCTCGAACACTGAGCCGATGATAGCCTGAACTGAGGTCTATCTTCGAGAACCACCGTGCTCCCTTGAGCTGATCAAAGTGGTCATCAATCCTCGGTAGTGGATACTTGTTCCTCATTATCACCTAGTTCAGGATACGATAGTCGACACAAAGTCTCAAGCTTCCATCCGCCTTCTTGGCGAACAATATTGGGGAAGCCTAGGGTGAAACACTAGGTCGGATGAATCCCTTGCTCTGCAAGTCCTCCAACTGTACCCGCATCTCTCGAAGCTCGGCGGGGGCTATCCGATATGCTGGAGTCGATATCGGGGCAGTCCCAGGGTACAGTTCAATATAAAAGTCTACCTCTCTGCGAGGAGGTATCCCTTGAACGTCGTCGGGGAAAACATCTGCATACTGATCCACCGCTGCAGGAAAACCAGGACTTCGCACGTCAACTGGTCCTAGGATGAGACTAGCCAACTGGTGAGTGATAGGCTGTCCTCTCCTCTGCAGAAGTCCATCCTGTGCTGCCATGGCTCCCTTCTCACAGGTGAAGGTGATCCTACTCCCGTCGGTGCGTACACATCACACCTTGCGCCTAATACAGTCAATATGAGCATGGACTGTTGATAAACAATCCATTCCTAAGATGACGCCATAGGGCCTCGACACCGCTAAAGAATATCCCAGCCGAAGATCTCGCCTCCTAGAGTAAGCTCACACTGCCGGTACCAGTGCTTAATCGTCGAGTCTGCTCCCGTAGGAGTCTCTAGCCGTAAGGATCGAGCCAACGGCTCTGTCGGAATCTCCGAGCTCTGAACAAGGGCAGCAGCTATGAAAGAGTGACTTGCTCCTGTGTCTATAAGAACTGTAGAAAGGGTGGAATAGACACAGATAGTACCTCGAATCATCTCGGGAACGCCGTGGTCGTAGGCCTCTACTGCCTGGAGCTGTGCCTATCTCTGCCTGCCAGCTCCCTGTGGTCGGGGTGGACCTCCTGGTGGTGGTGGTGGTAGAGCCTCAAAGCGTCGCCCACTACCTGCTGCTCGGCCTGCTCCTCTGCCTCATCCGCCTGCTCCCTGCGTACCTCCACGGTCGACCCTCTGCCTCTGCCTCGGTGGTCCCTCAAACGTCTGATGCTCCTCGGAACGGCGTGTCGGGCAGTCAAGAGCCATGTGGCCCTGCCCGCCGCATGAGTAGCACTGCCTGCCTCTCGAAAGACTGGCTCCACGCTGTGTGCCTCGCACTGCTGAGCCAGTGTCCTAAGGTCATCTGCCTGAGGGTCTGGTCTACCTGGACCCATGAGCCATCCGTCGACTACCTGCTGCAGAAGACTCTTCTACCTGCCGCCCTGCGGTGGGTCTCGGCGCTGATGAAGGCTCAGTATGAAAGCTCTTGATCAAAAGGGCTCGCTCCAGTACTCCTGTCTGAGTCGAAATGCTGAGGGAGATCAGCGATGCCCTGATCTCGTGTCTCAATCCCTGCTCAAAGCTCCGGGCCTGGAAGAATGGGTCCCGTACCATGTCTGTAGAGTAGCACGAGAGATCGGTAAATCTCGCCGAGTACTGGGCGACCGTCAAGCTGCCCTGCCGCAGCTGAAGAAGCTCCTGGATGCGCACTGCATGGAGGGTGGCTGGGACGAACTCTAAGCGGAAGAGGCTCTCAAAATCCGTCCAGAGAACAGATGCCTCATAGTGCACGTCGAGCATCAAGCTCCACCATCTTCCTGCAGCTGCGTGCAGTAGGCTCGCTGCGAGGATCACCATGGGGTCTGCTGGTGTCCTCACTAACCTGAAAACTCTTATCACTGCCTCCAGCCCATCCTTGGCTTCCTGGGGGTCTGTCTCCCCGCAGAACCTGGGCGGTCGCTGGTGCTGGAACTCATGCAGTGCACTGAGGTGATGTGCATCGTCAGCCGCTGGGGCTGGAAGCATCGGTGGCTTGGCGGGTAGAGCTACCGTCGGTGCCACTGCTGACAAAGGGCCCCGCACCGAGGCCTCGTCGCTCGGTGGGCTGTCGTCACGCTCAACTCTCGGAACCCTAGCTGGCTGCCGTCATGGGGCCATCCTGAAAAGAAAACATGTGTTCCACGGTCAGAACAGTATACCTGGTGAGCTGATACAAAGTAATCCCAAAGAAAACTTGAAACACATATGCAATCAATGTTTTCGTGCATTAAGTCGGAAATCAGAAGTCAGGATCCAGATGTACGGATACGTCGGCCGCCGCACCAACACTAGACTCCCTGGACTGATAACCACACCCAATACACTAAACACTATTTCTTCACATAGAAAATGATCGGAGTCCCATGTTCTACGGTAGAACCGAACTCCTCTGATACCAATTTGTCACGACCCTTCCTCGGGGCCCGTGCTGTGACTACCCCAAGCCTGCGTTCCATAGGCTAGGGGCAGGCGACTAGCACCAACCCGTAAATCCCAGTGAAAAGGGAAGGCATTACCTTTGTAAATTAAACAAATTCCACAGAGCAAGAAAGAAGTAGAAGTAAATACTAAGTAAAAACAGAGTACAACAGTAAGTGCAAAAAAGTAAGTGGGCCAGTATACAAACCCAAACTGAAAGTAAAGTACAACTGGAAAGGGAAAACAACAACTGAAAAGTAAATCCGCAACGACGAGTTGTCCACTAGGAATCCCACCTGAAGGGTGCGTACAAATGGCCTCCTCTGCTCCTCGGGTCCAGCTGACCACTACGAGTACATCCCACCCAGTGGTCCACCTCCAGGTATCGTCCTGCTCAGCAAGCCTCAACCACGATCAGCGCTGTCCGTTGTCTGCAACCAACACAACGTAGTGCGGGCATAGCCTGTGTAGGGGTGAGTATAAGCTACTCAGTAGGGACCCTGACACCCCCAAGTGTCTCCCAAAATCCACAAAGGATAAACCACAAAAGAAAGATGAAATCCTGAAGTAACATCCGACACTGCTTAGGTATATGCCCATACATATACCTAAGTCATCAATTCTCGTTCGAATCCAACATCTGAGCCCATGTACAACCCAGTCCACACAGGAAAGCAAAACAAAAATCCACACAGGATAGCACAAAACAATCCACAAAGGAAAGCAAACCAAGGTTCAGCTCACACATGTATAATTCTTCGTATGACGATAGAGATGATCAGATATATCCACTGATTCTTCTAATTCAACGGACCCACAAAGGATCGATATGTACTATCCCCCGCAATGACCCAGGAAGGGTCTGACCCACATAAGATTGATAGGCAACTAACCCCCGCAATGACCCAGGAAGGGTCTGACCCACACAGGATCGATAGATAACTAACCCCCGCAAAGAACCACACAGGATCAGACCCACATAGGATCTGTAGGCGCTGGCTCACACAGAACTGCTGATCACTGACCCACACAGGATCGGACCCACATAGGATCGGTTGCACTGATCCACATAGGATCACTGAGTTCTATAGTCATCGTCGTCGAATCCACCGAGGATCTCTGTACATGCATCGTAGTAGTAGCAGTCGCAGCCAGCTCTAGGGTTCCCGCACACAACATGCTCGTTCGGGAGGGTCCGCTCCATGAGCCGAGAGGCTGATACATAAACTGACACATATTCCAGAGTTGATGTATCAAAAAGTTCCGTATCGTCAACAGGAACTCAACGTCGCAGACGGCACGTCAATCGGACGCTCGGTCTGAGAGTTATTGGCTTTTTCGTTCCAGGGGCCCGGTTGGTTTTTATGGAAAAAACAACCCGACCATACCCCAACTGCGTCCAAACCTCGGGTGGAGTAAGTCAAAATATCCTTCTAACTTAGAGGAATCCAAAAAAGTCGACGGCACATCATTCAGATGTCTGGAGCTTAAGATATGAGCGTTTCCGCTCCGAGGGCCCGGTTGGTTTCGTGTACGAACCAACCTGGCCAAACATAAAATATTCCGTAACCTTTAGTGAGATATACCAAAACGACCGTCTCGATCCAAGGATCGCATCGCAACTGAAGGTGCGTCGATCGGAGACCTGTAGCACAAGTTATGTTCGTCCGACTGGAAAAGGTTCGGTATTAAGGGGTTCGGGCCCGGTCCGACCCGACCCGATACCCCCGGGGTCCACCCAAACATGGTCCGGGTCCGGCCCGCTTGGGCGCGGCCCGGCCTGGGCACAACGCACCTAGCGCGCTGGCCGGGCACTCGACCAACAGGCCAGGCGCTCGACCAACCGGCCGAGCCGTTTGGTAGGGGGGGCTGCCCCCTGGTGTAATCGTAGGCCCCCATTAAATGGGGACTATTTTGTGCTGGCCGGCCGGGGGTTTGAACCCCCGGCTGCACACCTGTCCGGCCGGCCCGCCCCGGCCGGCTGGTTTCCGCCTCCATGGGACCGAAAACGGCCGGTCCCCTCCCTACTCCGACACCGGCAGCCCGGAACCGGCCGTCGGTCACTCTGCTCTACCGCGGCCTGGAACAGGCCGCAATTTTGGTTCGTCCGGCATGGTGCGATGGCGCCTCGCCCCTCTGCCTCGGCCCCGCTCCGACAGCAGTGTCTTCTGTTTTCTCCGACGCGGCGCGACGGCGCCGCGACTTGGTTCATCTTCACGGCGCGGTGCGACGGCATCGTGTCCTTGTTCGTTTCCATGGCACGACGCGACGACGCCACACATTCCTTGTTGCACGATCACACGCGGTGCGACGGAACCATGCCATACTCGTTTCAAACCAAAAAGAAACAACACACTGATAAGAGAGGAGGGTCGGCCGTGTTTGTGCTGTTCGGCCCCCTCTCGTTAATCGATAGCATTTAGTCATATATCCACGAAGAACGACAAACTAGAAATCATGAACGAAAATAATTAAATAATTTAAACCCCTACCTTGAGTGTAGCTAGAATGGGGGTTCGTCGTGGAAAATGACGTCGCGAGGTGAAGCTTCGTAAATTTACGGAGAATGCCCGAGGAGGAAGTGGTGTCTCTTTTTCATTGACACGGGAAGAAGATCGAAAGAGGGTGTGTCTTCAATCTTCGGAAACACACCGGCTGCGAAGAGGAGAAGAGACGGCACACCGCTCTCTTCTTACAGTGACGACGTTCATCGTTTAAGTCTTGGCGTTCTTCATCGAAGATGAAGAGCTCTCTCATCAATTGTCCACACACAACATCCAAACAAAATAAAATAATGCTCACCCTTATTTTATTAACTCAAGCCACAATTCAAAAATTCAAAACTTAAATTAATTAATTGAATTGGGTGTTGGCATACTTAATGAGAGGAGAGGTAAAGTCAAAAAGGGTTACACAACTTAAGTGGGGGGTTAAGAGGAGTTAGGGAGTTAAGGGAATTGAAAATGTGGGGGCTCATTTGGGCCCCAACTCACCATCAATCCACTCAAGAAAACCTAAAAACAGTGGGTCCTACCCTAACTCTTACACTTAGGTTCTAACTCATGGAGAAGTGAAATAAAATTCTTAACGGATTTTTTTTTCACTAACACTTAATCCACAAATTTAAACAACCCATAACGAGCAAACGCAACTCCATAAAAGGTGTTACTAAGCAATTACCAGTGCTGCGGTTCCATCGATGCCCTTAGAATTCGATTCCGAGCACCGGTTCAAAAGATATGAATTCCCGCTCGTTCGTTCACTGAACGTACCCGAGCTAAACTTAGGATAGAAATTCCGGGCACACCAGGCCTCAGAATCAAGTGTCGTCTGAAACTGCGTTATTGTAAAATCCCAATGAAAATTAAGAAAAAATTTCCCATGAATTTTATGGGTCTTTTCATGCTTAACAAGGCAGGTTGTTTCCTTCGATGTGGATGGAGATCCAGTGATGTTCTTTTGCGAGCAAGACCCTCAAATGGGATAGAGGCATGTTTCTTCCTTATCATCCATGATGGATGAGTTTATGTTGAGTTCTTAAAAAGTTTATATGTTGACATTTCTTTGGTTCGTAGAAGACTACCCTGAAGTCTTTCCAGAATAGGTTGTAGCATTACCCCCCCTGATGAGAGATCGTGTTTGGGATCGAGAAACAACCAGGAGCATCTCCAATCTCTATGTATCCATATATGATTCCCCCTTATGAGTTATGAGTGCAATGTATATAGCTAGATAGTCTGTTATAGTGAGGTTTCGTTTGGCCTTGGGTGTCACCATGGGTTGCACAAGTTATGTTCATGTAGAAGGCTGACAAGAGTTTGATGTTGTTTGCAAATTATCACCAAGTAAACAAAGTGAAAGTGAATAATCGCTATTCTCTTCCACGTATTGATAATTTATTTGACCAAATGAAGGGTGTAAGTTTGTTCTCAATGATAGACATGTGGTCAAGATATAATCAGATTCATTTGAAGGATGAAGATATCCTGAAGACTTCTTTCTGTTGTCGTCATGGGAATTATGAGTTTTTTTGTAATGTTGCTCGATGTGATAAATGCTCTAGAATTGTTCATGGGACTGATGAACGTTGTGTTTTGGGAGTTCTTGGATAAGTTCATGGTGGTTTTCATCGACGTCAACATTCTGTACTCTACGTTTGAGGAGGATCATACAGAGAATATACATGCCATTTTGGGAGTTCTTCTTCAAAATCAACTTTTTAAGAAGTTGTCAAAGTGTGAGTTTTGGGCTCGAGAAGTCCATTTCATGGAGAAATTTGTGTCCCAATATGGATTAGTAGTGGATCAATAGAAGATATAAGTATTTGTGTCTTGGGAATCCTCCAAGATTGTGTTAGAGGTGCGACGTTTCCTTAGATTCACAGGCTACTATAGGAAGTTCATAGACAATATCTCTCGAGTTGTGACTCCTCTAACATCTTTGACCAGAATGAATCAGACATTCATATAGACTAATCAGTTTTAGGAATCTTTTGAGTGTCTAAAGGCAAAGTTAGTATCTTCTCTAGTTATTTGTCTTCTAGGAGAGGGAGGTCAGTTAGATGATTTCTATGATGCTTCACATCTTGGGTTAGGCTGTGTACTGATGCAACAGAGATCAGTTGTTTCTTATGGGTATTGGTAGTTGTTTCCCCATGAACGTAACTATTCCACCCATGATCTTGAGTTGAAAACCTTAGTGTTTTCTCTGATGTTCTGGAGACATTACGTAGTGTGATAGTGCTTTGTGTTTTTCACCAATCCTAATATTTCGAGTTATGTTTTCTCCCAGTGTGATTTGAACTTATGATATTGTTGGTGAATGGTGTTGTAATAAGAATATGACTCCTAAATATCATATACACATTGAAATAGGAATTTTGTATCCAATTCAATGAGTCTAACGTCACATAGTGATGTAGTGAATGAATCTAGGGACTCTTGGAGTGTAATGGAAGCATTACATCTTGATATACGAGATGTTGGGGTAAAGGTTGTCTCATTCATGTGATGGTGAAATCATCTCTGGTGCAGCATGTGGAAGAGTCCTAGTTGGGGGATTAATAGTTGGAGGTCTGAAGAGACTGAGTTGTTTGTAGAATGGACCCTAATGGTTGGTATGAGGATGAATAACATCGATTGTTGTATCATGGTTGTATCTTTGTTCCATTGATGATGCACAAGAGGTTTTTCAAAGTGTTACATAGTTATCTGTTAGTTGTGAATCCAAGCGTGACAAAGATGTACGGAGCCTTAAAGAGCTAGTTTTGGTGGCCTGGGATGAAGCATGTGGTTGCGGAGTCTGGGTCCCAATGTT
Organism: Viscum album; assembly: GCA_963277665.1. Classification (NCBI taxonomy): domain Eukaryota; kingdom Viridiplantae; phylum Streptophyta; class Magnoliopsida; order Santalales; family Viscaceae; genus Viscum; species Viscum album. Next base: position 531,591,519 of record OY728128.1, read on the forward strand.
TAGTCTTCTATAAGGTGAAGGCAGAACATCGTGTTCCTTGTGGTCTGCTCCAACCATTAGATGATCCTCAGTGAAAGTGGGAGGACATCTCAATGGACATTGTTACTAGTTTAACATGAGCTTAAGGTGGACATTATGATATTTGGGTGGTAGTGGATCATTTTACATAATTATCCCACTTTATAATAATAAACGAGTCATGCCTAGTGGAATTTTTGTCGAGGCAGTATTTGGAGGAAGTGGCCAGACTTCATGGAGTTCCAAGGATGATAATTTCTGATCAAGATCCTCATTTTACCTATTTGTCAAGTAGAGTTCCCCACCATGCATTTCATTCTTAGCTATGCATTAACAATGATTTTCATCCACATAAGGACGGTCAAATTGTGTAGACTATCCAAACTCTAGAAGACAGGTTACACTCTTGTTCCAGGATTTTGGTGGTTCATGGATGAGGCACTTACCATAGTTGGAGTTTTTCATACTATAATAGTTTTCACTCCACCATTGGTATGACATAGAATAAGGAATTTTATGTCTACCCATTCCATTCAACATTGTGTTGGACTGGGGTTGGAGAGTTAGTAAGTCTCGGATTGGAACATGTGAAAAATACAATAGAGATGGTTCAGGGGAGTTGTGAGAGGATAAAGACAGTACAAGATAATCTGAAATCATATGTTGATATACGGAGGAGTACCTTTTAGTTTTATGTTGGGGATCACATGTTTTTGAGGGTGAATCCCCATCATGGAAAGCGATGGTTTTGTTGTGGTAATAAGTTGTCTCCCCAGTTTGATGGGCCTTTCAAGGTGTTAGATCATTTTAGAGTTATGGAATATCGAGTAGAACCCCCCGTAGATGATCCAGATACATGATGTTTTTCATGTTTCACAGCTCCTTCATTATCGTAACGATGAATCCCATGTCATATATTGGGAAGATATCGATGTTTATGATGGTTCGACCATTGTGAGGAGACCTTTGGAGATCCAATACTGCAATGAGAAGGTGTTTCATGGGAGTTCTATCAACTTGGTTTGTGTTTTGTGGTGACATGTTGGGGTGGAGGAGAGTACCAGAGAACGGGAATCACAGATACATGCTCAGTACCCAGAGTTGTTTGATGTTTAACTCTTTTCATGTAACGATGTTCTCTTTGTGGTTGTAGATGATTTTTGTTTGTTAGATTTCTTTCTATGGGTTCTTCTTATGGCTTACTCTCTTATGAGAGGTATCTCGATAAGTGGTTGTTCAGAACTTTTATTATATTATTTTAGGTTGGTTTTTAATTCTTGAGGATGAGAATCATTTGAGAGGTATCAGATGTAATGGCCTGGACCTCTCTAGTCCATTCCATTGCAAACATATGGGGTATAAGGTGTTTTGAGAGGTCAATGTGAATTATCCACAACACATTTCCAAATTTTTTGTTCTCTGAACAGTGGAACGATAGCTTTAGGTGAACAGTGTCATCGGTAGAATTATATGAAGTGAAACAGTAACATTATGTAAATAGTACAATGGTAACCTTATGTGAATAGTTTCATCAGTAGGATTATACGAACAGTGAAATGGTAGCCATATATGAAGAGTGTCATTAGTATACTTATGTGAGTAGTGCAACGGTGAGGTTCAACGATAGCCTCTTTTCTTTGAAAAATTTTGAGTTCATGAACAATGTTTCCAGAACGGTGAGGTTCAAATGGTATCCTCTTTCCTTTGAAAAATTTTATGTTCAAGTACAGTGTTTTCCCGAATGGTGAGGTTCCAATAGTAGCCTCTTTCCTTTGCCATATTTTGAGTTCATTAAAAGTGTTTCCAGAATAGTGAGGTTTCAACGGTGAGGTTCATGAATAGTGTTTCTATAACGATGAGGTTCTAAAGGTGAGGTTTCAATGGTGAGGTTCATGAATAGTTTATCCTGAATGGTGAGGTTCCAACGGTGAGATCTCAACATTGTGGTTCATGAATAGTGTTTCCAGAATGGTGAGGTTCCCACGGTGAGGGTACAACGGTGATGTTCATAAACCAGGTTTCTCAAATGATGAGGTTCCAATGGTGATCTTTCAGTGGTGAGGTTCATGAACAATGATTCCAGAATAGCGAGGATCCTACAGTGTGGTTTCAATGTTGACATTCATGAATAGTGTTATTCCTTTTCCAAATTTCATGTTCATGAACAATGTTTCCAGCTTCCTACAATTTCCCCCCTTTGAAATTTCCTTTGACAAAAAATGCATTTAAAGCCTTTTCTAAGAAATCTTAGGCCGATTAAAAGGACATAACTCCTATATTAATTTTTTATAAGGCTCAAGATTCTTTTACATGGTCAAATGATGAGGTTTAAGATGATTCACTTTTAATTAAAAATACAACATATCATAAACTGCTACTCCATTAAATCATCTAATGGGATGATATACCATCCCCTTTAGTTCATCCTACATGTTCTCGTATGTGAGACGGTCAAAACATTCATTTCATCCACATGAGTTGCAAAATCAAACTTTCCTCCTTGGATTGGTTCCACTAAATTTTGTGGCAACCCAGCAGTATCGATCTGTCTTCGATATAAGGTTTGATCTATCATCATTCTTTTGTGTTAATCTCCTTATGTTTCTCCTACCCCTTTTATAGAAAGCTATATCCATTTTCCTAATGGGATTTTTTGGGTGTTGACCGGTGTAGTGGTGTCTCTGTATCCTAGGGTGGATACATATATTACGGGGGAGGATATCAGTACCCGTTTTTGGCACATTCTCGTATAAAGAATGTCAATAACCATTTGAGGTAGGGGATTTATTTCATCTCATTTATTTTACCTGAAACTGTATAATTATCATGTTTTATCCCACTTAATCACAATGGAATTGAAATAATAAATATTTGAACCAGATAAATAAATTGATATTGATCATATGTTATTGCCTTGGGTTTTTTCTAGATAGTGTGATATTTATGCTTGATTTGTTTAGTTTTCCATTCTTGATGGAAATTGTTAAATAACACAAAGCTATAATTAATTGATAATTTTTTGGATAAAGATAATGAGGCATTTAAATGAATCTGGTTCTTCATGTTGTAATTTTATGTTAATCAAAGTGTTACAATAAGCATGTTTAATTATTTTTTATAGATTCCTGTTTAGGTTTCTCGAAATTGGAACCTATAAATAATAAATTAGTTAATCCATGATGGATTAAAGAACTAATTGTTTGATAAAAGATAATTCATTGTAGGTTTCTGAGTTGCCCTCTTGTTTGTTTAAGGTCCAAGAGCCCAATTGATATGATGTTTTTTTTCTTGCTGCTTGGGTTGTGATATCAGCCTAGATGGCTATTGTGATATTTGGGGGCAAGGAGGCCTACTGTTTGTGACAGCAGTTGATACCTAGAGTGAAAAAATGCATCAATTTATGCATGTTGGTGTTGGGGAGGTCAATAGGGAAGATAAAATGGGTTGGATGAGAATATTTGGAAGCTTTCGGATTCTGATTGGTTGTTTATCTACATTACCTTCCTCACTGCTCAAGGTAGCTGGTTTTACTTACGATTCATCCAAAAGGGGCGAAGACAGATGGGGTATGACATGTGATTTCTGTGTTTAGCTTCTCAAGGGTAGATGGTTCTTTTCTATTTTTATAGGTGGAAAAGACTTTGAGGGTAGTTCATCTACTCATCGAGTTGTTCCCCTTCTGTTGAGTAGCATAGAATCTTTTTCCAGAATTCCTGGGAATATGGGAATGTAATAATTTTGTTAATAAATGATAGAATAAATGATGTTATCCTAAGGGGGAAGAGCTTGATGGGACGCAATGATGGGGACAATGGACTTTGGGTGAAATTATAATGAAACATAATGTGGAATTTTTAATGGTTAATTAATGTTTAATGAATTAATTAACATAAAGTGGAACTGATAAAAGGGAATGAAGTAATGTAACTAAGCTCTTTAAATGGTTGTTTCCTTTTAGGATACCTAGTCTTAAACGTGGAAGATGAGTGTCCGAGAGACAATAGCCGTAGTTGTATCTAATAGTAGGTTATTCCTATAGTGTGGTTGTGAGCTATAGTATATTCTTTACTTTTTGGGTTTCTATAAGCTACTCCACCCTATCAGTTATGGAAACTAAAACCCCAGGCATTCTGAGCCCTTGGGTGTTTTCCCATAAATTTTAGTGGGATGATGGATGGATGACTTATCCCTTTGGCCCATTCTCTTCTCTTGGTAGTTACATGGGCCGATAGGCAATGCGGTTAGTTTTCCCCATATATGTTTGTAGATTGCTATAATGGTATGTGATTATTCACACACACATATTCTGAATATAGTTTCGTATGGACTACTATAGGTGTAACATTTATAAGCTATGATGGATTTAGCATCCTTACTCGGTGTATGGGATATGTTGGATTGATGTTAAATACCTGATGTTTTAGACACATTATGCTTATTTTGGTGGCTCTTAGAAACTACCAGGATACGTTTCTTTTGTGAACATGGTGGTTTAGATTCTTGAGGGACATGTTTTGGTGGTTTTCATAGTATTCTGCAGGAAAAACCTTTTGGAGAGAGATACTTAGGATGTGTGTCGTTGGGAAAAATTGGAAAACTAGTGTTGAAGTATTGGCGGGGTACCCTTTATATTCATAATTATATTATATACTCTTGTATGTGATATTTGGTGAGAGTATCCATGGTGAGGATGAGAACTTATTATTTCTATTTAGGTGATGAGTTAGTATAACATGTTGTACACTAGGCTTTAGCATGATTTCTTTACTTTTGCACGAGAGGCTCTAGGGAGGATCCTAATGAGTATACTATTATACTCACCCTATGTAAATAAAAGCTATTTTTCATGTCACAGGGAGATCATGCTGGTTTCTACGAGCTTGGGGATTAAAGAACTCTTTGGGCTTTGTGTTCACTGTTCTTTTTACATTTTTTAGAGTTCTTGCAATTTCTCTCTTTCAGTTATAGTAATTTTTCATGACATTACATAAGTGCACATGGGATATCATTTATATTATTATCTAAGACAAGAATCTTGTTTGGTGTCTGTCTTATCTCTCTCTTTCACATGTGTACTCATAGAGAGTAATGTCTCCCATCTGTGTGTTTACTATACCATTAGTGCTATTCGCCAACCCAGGGCCTACTAGAGGAGGGAAACAGGGGGTCATTATCTCCATTCTCAATTTTCCGGAAATGGGGGTTACACATTGTGGGGGAGGGGCGTGATAGATATATAGAGATTTAATGTTGATTCAATTTTTCCTCAAAATAATATGAAGATTAATTTTTTCAATGTGAATATTTAATAAACACTATTTATTCTAATTTTTTTTATTATTATTCTCAATGAAAATTATTAAATTCATCATTATTTTAGTCTCAATGAATCATCATCTAATTCAATCATTATTACATAATGCTATAGATAAATCCCTTATTTTATGATCATAATGTTTGACTAGATGTTCAATATATTTTTTCTACTTATTATGGATACAATTAATAAATTTCTAAATCATTATTTATATTTATCCTATGTTTAATATAAATTTCATTGGGGGGTGTAATGTTTTCCACTGACCTAAAGCCTTTTTTATAATGGAATTTGGTCTGACACCACTTGTTCTATCTCTTATTGTTATAATGGTTGTGATATTATTATATTTTGATAGATTGAGGAATATAATAATATTATTTTCTTTTGAATAATCATTCTATAAATACTAGAATTTATATAAATAATTTTATAATCTCTTTTTTTATAATTCTATATTGATTATTATGCACTGTCATGTTTCTTTTTTTTAGTATTTCTAATTTTTGAAATGTAATCTCTCTTTATATGCCCCATTTTTTTATATCGCATATATGGATCCTTGGAAATATTCTATACTCTGTATATTGTAGCTCTAGGTTTTGAAAAATGTGATGAGGGTCTTATATGTATACACAAGTTATATATATATATATATTAATTAATTAATTTACTCATTCATATGAAGGGAGTTTCTTACTATGTGAAGATATATTTGTATATTCATAAGTATATAGATATATAATTCTATAAATTCCTACCCATGGATATAGGATCATCTTAAGCATTGATACATTTGTGTGTGTGTTTAGTTTTTTACCTCTTATATGAGATTTCATGATTATGTAAACCTAGATTCTAAATATGGTGGAATGTTGTAGTGGTTGTTTTATATTATATCTATTTGAGCCTATCACCCATGGTGAGTTAAATTACATTAATAATTAAATACATAATCAACTACATTTTAATAAATTGTTTCTTCAACATTGGATATGAGTTTCTCACACCATAAACATGTCACCTTAGGGTGAGTATAGTCCTTATTGTTTAAGATATAGGTAATGGAATAGTAAACTTACATGCTGGTTAATGGTTATAAGATTTAGGATTGCTAGTGATTTTTTATGTGTGTGAGGTATTTATTTTAATATAATGGTCATTAGTTTCTTTTAATTCCATTTTGAATAATTTTGATGAGATGAATCATTCCCCCATGTATTTTTAGATTCATTATATTTATTGTCCGTGTATGTATGTGGATTTAATGATATTCATTTTTCAATGGTGAATTTTATGAATTTTGAAAACATACTACGAAATATATATATATATATATATTTTTGTGTGTGTTTGTGCATGTGTATAATATTTTTATATCATAATTTAGGTATGAAATGTACCCTTTCATATTCTGGTAATTATTTTTGAAACATTTTATTAGGGAAAAGGCTATGTGTTTTTCAGTTTGATATCATTATTTCATTGTTATTTTCAAAAAATTTAAACTCCATGATATAGTATAACTTTTACAATGGTGGTTATGTTATCCTAAGATGATATAGAATCATATTTTCAGTCTTTTGGAGGTTCATGTAAAAAATGTTGGGTCGATATCATGCCATTGTAACTATAGTATATAATATTCTTTAAGGGGAGTGGGATGAAAACTTCGATGAAGTAAGATCATTAGGAAAGAATAAATATTCCATAAATATATATTCCAATCCAAATAATAGTACAATCAACCCTTGGTAAGGATAATTGATGTTTTTTAATTAATTTTTTAATCATATTTAATCCTTTCATTCTTTAGGATTATGTGGTCATATATACTGGTAGGCAATTTTTTGTAAAATATGACATATTTTATATTATTTTTTTCTTTCTAAAAATATTTTAAAAATAATAAAAATATTTATATTATTTGATATTTAATAATAATAAAATAATTAATTCATACATATATATTTTTATTGAAAAGAATAAGATAAATCATGATTTTATTTATTATTCTAATTATTAATCAATGTATATTTATTTTTTTCCCAATGAAATTTTTTACATAAATAATTTTTATTATATTATAATTTTTATAAGAACAGAATCGAATATATAAATGTGAGTGATGTAAATTTTTATAGTCTTCGTATTTTTTTCCTTATACATTTAGTAATGATTTTTAGATTGGATATATGATTAATTGTAAATATCAATATTAATGTAAATAGATTCTAGTCAAATATAACTCTTTTCTCTTTAGATAGGTTTTAATTAGAAAGAACCACCTATTAAAATAAATATTGATCCTTACATAATATACCTGATTTCATATCTATACAAGGAAAAATGGTATAAATTACCTCAAAGTGGTTTCACTATAATTGATGTGATATGGGAATCCTAGTGTAATCATCCCTAAACAATTAATATAGATATATCACCACAAGTACCCAATTATATGATTAAATCTATCTATTATTTTTTTAAGAATCGACACCCCTTATAAGAATAATCATTTATTGTAAACATTAATCCTCAATCAGGCTATCTGTCATTAGTATGATATTATAATATTTTACATAAAATATTTAGCATTAAACAAGAAAGAAATTAAAGTACATTTTTCCATAAATTTTATCATTATTTAGAACTTCATGAGTATATATGAGGAAAAAATATCAATACACATTATTATGGGGTTAAAAAAGCCTTTAATGATATAGGGATCATTATTTAGTATCTTTACCATCTTAGTGGTTGTGAAGAAATATATATTAGCTAGGAAAATAACCATGGGAATCCAAATATATTTTTTTCTATCCTTCTATATACATCATGGAAGGTGGATCATCTTCTGGGATGACATGGCAGCAAGAAGAAGCTATTTCAGTTTGAACTTTGATGGTAATTTATGAATGAAGTGCCCTGCATTCATTAATCTCTAGGTGATATCATATTTGATATTTATATATTAAACATTCATGTAAAATTACTCCTTCTCAATATATATGGAAAAGTAGATCCACATGTGTTGTTAGTACATACATATTTATATATTTCATTGTTCTATTCATTTAAATGGCATTGGTTAGTTACCTCATAAAATACAAACATATTATAAGAATAATATTAGTATTAACACCATGATTAACATATTGATATAATACATTAACTATTCTAGATGAACTGCTTTTGATGGATTTCATAAGAGGGAGGATTTCTCAGTTAAAGGGGCATATGAGTTTTTGGCCTCAAGATGGTTTAGTGACTATATCATTTGATCCTTCATTATGTCATGTTATAGAAGCACATACATTAATGAATGTAAGGGTCTATATATTCATATTTTTCATTTTTTAATTCACAAGATCACTCAATTTTAAGGAAATTATTTATCCAATATCATTTGACGGTAAGCGATGATAAATCCCATGGTTTTAATGGCCCTAATAAAAATTGTATCTAGAAGCTTTTAGTGGATCATTTAATTTAATTGCAAAAAATTTATAGCGACTAATTTCACTAAAAATAAATGTTGAGTAGAAAATATGTCTATGTGAACATGGAATATATAGGAAATTTTTATTTGGTTGTTTATGTCAATCTTGAATCCATGATTTATAACATTTATTGGTTTTGAAGAAGTATTTTTAAAAATTAAAAATATTATTTTTATATGATTAAATGGGAAATGTAATTACATAGAATTTAATTTTATAGACATTTATTAATTAATGAATCATATTATTATTCCATGATAGTGGTAATCATATTATGAATTTTCTATGTCAGGATAATTTTAAATTTATGTATTCAATCATTTTAGAGGGACTTCTAGAAATTAAATGGATGAAAATAACTGAGTTTTAAAGTGTCTATTTGATTGGATTTTATACAATTTTTTTTATTAATGATCTATCTAGAGGGAATAATGTGGGTAATCTGATGATGTGATAGATATCATTCTCTTAAAAATTGATATAGAATGGTTTACATTGGATAAAGTGAATGATCGTCAATGAATTAAGTGAATATGTGAATTCTAGGATATTTTCCAAAATAGAAAAATAATATCTTGGATTTATTATCATTGTATGTATATAGAATCCATCATTGGTTGAAATAGGAGCCTAACAGATGTACCAATATTGTATAAACTCAATCAATTTATTGATGTATTTGGGAAACAACACTAAAAGAGTATGTGTGATATTTGAGTTATTAAGAGGTGTTTGTTAATTTTTTTTTTCAGTATTGTAAAATGAGAGGTTCACCGTGGCCATGAAAAATAATACTAATATATATTTTAGAAGTTTTCATAACATTTTAATTTCATTCTCCTCGTATTTTTCTAATGTGGTTTAACCATATGAATTTACATTTGTCCCTCTTATTTTCTTCTACATCACTTCATACTAGTTTTAAGATATATTATTCTTCAAGATAATTATTTAATAATAGTGTTTGTGAGGGAATATTTTTTAATTGAGAAAATAATAATTATTCAATCCCAACCCACTCTTAGTGTATATTCCTTTCAAGTTACACATAAGTTGAATCAAATATAAGGGCTCAATATGATGTATTGTTTTCTATAATGAATAGATGCAGTCATAAATATCTAGGGAATATCAGAAGTTGAAAAAACACATTTTAACTACAAATAAGCTAGACATATCCCTACTTATATTAATTGGAAAATTATATCTAAACATCTTTAATAAATTTGATTTTTACTTGCATTAATAGTGAATCATTACTAATGATTTCATAAAGATAACATGATGTTGAAAATAAATGAGTAGATGTGTCATTTAAAGAATTTCATAATTATATTTACAATATGATTATTTTCATTATATCCTCCAAAACTATATGGGGAATACTATACAATATTTATGAAGGTTATTCAAATATACATGTTGAAAATTTTTAAGCACTATTTAATAATTACGATGATTTGAGAATGTAGCTAAATGAGTTTACAGATGAATTATTTGATCAGATGAAATTTATTATGATGTACTTATAGAGACTATGTTGAAGTATTGACAAAATTAAAATAAAAAATAAGGTACTAATATCATTATGAAAACATTTTAATAATAATTTTTATATTCTTGAAGACAATGACATAAATGAGGAGAAGCATGATAGTGTTTACAATAGTATATTTATTAAAATTAGTATTAATAATGGAAATAATTACCAAAAAATGATATTTATTAGAAATTGGTGTTTAGAGGAAACATTTAATTTTATTTGGAATAAGATAATTAAGATGAGAAAATTTATTTTTGGTGTCTTCACTTTCATTAATAATAAAATAGGGATAAGTTATAATCATAGGAATGATTCCACTTTCTTAATTATGATTTTTAAATGTTTCTAATATCACTACTATGTTCTAATAGAAATTATATTATAATTATGAAGATCAAATACCAATGAATAATTTAACTAATACTATAAAAGTAATGGAAAATTTTCAATAAAAATTCAACAAAATAAACATCATAATTTCCCAACATATTTTTATCGTAGAAGAAAATAACAGGGGAAAATGTAGAGGATTTAAAAAACATATGGGAAAATTTTAAATAGGGGTGTTATAGTTCAATTGAATTTTAAATTAATATTTAACTCTTTTGAATATTTTAAGGCATATTTTGTAGATTTGGGCATAGAGTTGGTAAAGAATTATAGGGCCTAAATATCCTTGAGTATTATACAATAAAACAATTCTGTGTAATATATATCATTGAATATTTTTTATAATAAATTTATGATATCATGAATTTTGACATTGATGGAAAATATAAGACCTATGTTAAATATGGAATGTGTGAATTACCCTTTTCATGACATAAACATTCTCAAAATATAATATTTTGGTTAATAGTTGTTGTATGAGGGTGGTCAATAAATAAATGAATAAAATAATTTCACTTTTTATTAATTATTGTGGAAAAAATATCTATATATATATAACATCTAATGGAAAACTGATAAGGTTTTCTTCCTATGAATTTGGATAAATATAAGAGGTGTGATTTAGAAAACAAAAGGAGGATCATGGGTCAATTATTGGTGCCTAAGTGTACACCTTCATAAATGGAGTTCTTGGATCTCTATAGTGGTAATGCAGAAGTCAATTTCTTCAATAGTGATCTATGGAATTCCATGTTATGGAATTTCTAAAACAATTTTCATAAAATATTTATTACTCCATGTGGAATAAAAATAAATGATTCATGAAATTGATTCATGGGTCACATGTTGATTAAAATTCATTTATTTTTTTATAAGATTATTGTTTTAGTATCATATTTATTCCTCTTCATTCATTATCTCCACATGAAAATATTGAATAAAACATAAATAATGCTTGATTTAATTTCATTAGGATAGAATTTTGTGATTTTATTCCCTTATTATATAGTTTATCATTATTTGTATTCAATTGAATAAATATTTAATTAATCCATGAAAATTTATCATTTCATAGTCAATATTCAGTGCATCAAAATTTTCCACATATATAGATTCAAGATGAAAAGTGAAATTGAGGGGGTGGTATGATGTGATGGAAGATCAAAAATTGATTTAAGAATGGATTAGGTGTTTATAATTCATGGTTTTTGTTTTAGGTGATGTGGTGTTATAGAGGACAATTCACACAAACATTAAGGGGTTAGAAACTAGCCACTAGTAGTGGTAGTCTTCCCATAACAATACCAATAATTGTATTACAATGAGATATGATATGTGCCACATTTTTATTACAAGAATATGGTTTTATATTGAGGAATGTCCGAAATATAACTTCTAGATTGTTGTTGATGGGTTTCCAACCAAATATGGTCATTTAAGTGTGATTTTAGATGACATTAGATTCAACGGTGCAGGCATGAATGAGTATTCATAATAGAAATATATTTTACATAATGTTTGAACTAAACTCTATTTTGTATGAAGGAACTTGTGCAGTGTGGTTCCATTGGTGTGGATTCTAGGATAAATGCATCAATTAATATATCAAACATCATGTGATATACTCACATTCCATGTGACCCTTATCCATTTAGATCTGGGTGTATGGGGATTACATTCCAAGAAGTCCATGAAAACTCACACGCAAGGTGTGGTCAAGCACATACCATTTCAAATTTTTTGAACATATATGCTAGTATATAGAGTGTACACCCATGATTACATGTGACCAAAACACATAGTTTGATGTGTTTATACACTATTTAATTCAAAAAGTACTCAGTGATTTCTTGTGTACATGAGTATGTCCTAGGATAATGGGAATAGTTTAATTAAACAACACACTACGCTCATCACACAACAATTTCCACCTAACCTATACAAACTTTATACCCCTTTTAGAGACACTATAAAATTGGAGACATATATCATGTCAATGTTGGAGATACACGATTAATACCCGAATCAGAGAAACAAACTGTGTATTTTTTTTGAACAATAAATTTACTCCTTAAATTGGATGTTGGATCCATTGTTCAACTCAAACAATTTATGTATAATCATGGGTGACTTATCTCGAATCATTTCTAAGTAGGTTTGATCCCAAATTATATGTTTTCATAGTGAGGTTTTTTATTCTACCTCTGTGAGGATTCATTACAGCACCATGTCATAAGTATTGAACAATATCCCCAAGGTGGACTAGATTTTGGATACCTCAATCATGATCTGGGGAAGTATCTTCATTCCAATTATATTCTTCTATAGGTAATATTTTATGAATAACATGAAAAAAAACACTACTATGATTCCAACTCAATTGGTTTATTCAAGTAATGTTCTAGTATTCAACATAGTTCATGGGTGTGATCCCTTATACTTTTGATGACATATATTTTCCTCTTTACTGTTTTTAGGTTGAGTGATTATCTCATAGGACACCACATTTTTTCTTCTTACACATTCATGGAAAAACATTAAAAAATGTTCTATTAGATGAGTTAGATTATTATTCTTATACCTCATGAGTTATACATCTCCAATGAGATCCATAAATTATTGAATTATGGATGGAGTTATTTTTCCAATGAGGCTATTATAATGAGCCACTAGTTGAATCTTAGTATGGAAGTGAGTATTTGAAATCATCTTGAGACTTTTTTATTTACCTTTGAGAACATATAATTTATTAATATTTAAATTTTTATGTATCATTTTCTTGTTAATGTGAAATCATGGTAATGATGTTTCTAATCTTTTGATTCTTCATGTTTTGTGATTTTTGTGTCTTCAATATGGTATATTTTTACACAACCATATGGAGTCTATTACCATATATGTTATACATAAAATTATAATGAGAATTTTTTTCATTAACATAGTATACTTGTGTATAGGGATGTGTTTGTGTGTATAGATGCATTAGGGTAAATCTTATCGTGTGTGAGATGTTCTTACTTTGTGCTAGTATCTAGCCTAATATCTATTATCTAAATGATTGGAGTGTTTTTCATATATTACAACCAGGAAGGCATGAACTGATGGGTTGGGGCGTGATATATAGCTATTAGATGAGTTCATCTTACAAGCATATTTATGATATTTTCTAGCTATGAGGTTTGGTTTTGGAGAAGTGGAAATATTGTTAGTGTGTTTTATGTTTGGATCATTGGCTAGGATCCTAGTGATGGTTTTGAAGTTGATGGAACCACTAAATAAGAAATTTAGGATCTTCTTCGTGACATGAAACTGTGGCCATTCGTCATAGTAAAAGCCTTTGTATATTCATTATATATTACTAGGTCTAGTTTTCATGTCCTTCTCGAGTCAGCTTCCAAATTATTCTATTATATTAGGATGAATCTTTGGTATTACTGTGTTCTTCGATGATAACATTCTTACAAGATTCATTATTCGAATCTTGGTTATAATGTTCTTGCAAATGAGGACATTTTTATGGACTAGTATAGGAGGATTTTCATCTAGTTGGATAGTTGTAAATTTCTCAACCAATTGAGGAGAATGATGAATCACCTCAGATTGTTTAAGTTGATTCTTTTCATTATGTATATTTGAAGATGGTTCTAGTGGTATCAAAAGATAAATAACCTATTGAAACATCACATCATGTGTTTCAATGATTGATATCACACATCATTCATGGTGGGATATTTATCCTTCCCTATAAATAGATGATTGATCTGATCATGTGGTGTCATTTTACATCTTTTTTAGGACCCCTATAATTGGATTCATTGATTGAGAGGCTTAAAAAGGATGGTGAAGGAATCAATAAATACTTATTTAATAGAATTTTTATGTCACATAAGTCATTAATAGAAGAGAGACAGTCCCCCAAACAAGGTACATTTTTCTGACTTGATTTAATACTATATGAATGAGATAATTCAACAAATAACAGATAGTGATGTGGTATGGGTAATGGATCCTCGAAAATAAATGATTGTGGATACAAGGTTTTTCCTTGGTGTAGGAGTAAGCCTTAAATATGTAGAACATGTAAAAAAATGGAATGATTGATTTATGAATTATAGGAATCTAACATGGAATCTTCGAGAATGGTGCATGGTATGACATGTGTCATCATTTCTATGACTTTAGTGATAGAATAGAGTCTTTCTCTATATTTCTCTAAACATTCGAGACCTAGGGATTCAAGTTGTGCCTTTTTTTATGACCATTTGGTTTTTATGATCTTATAAATAATGTTGGTGGGTCACTCACATATGTAAATAGTGTTCCATATCTCTGTGTGTATATATATCTTCATGAGGAATATTTCCTTATTGGAAATGACACCACATGATGTTTTACTTAGTATTGACAAGTTTCTTTCTATCTTTGACCATTTTTACTATTACATTTGTGGTTTGTAGAGTTTATAAGACATTGAGATAGAATTTTAATTCTTTGGTTCGATGGAATCCCAATTAGAGAAGTGTGGAATTATATATTAGAGGATGCATAAAATATTTTACTAGATGTATAGTGTGACTGAGGGAAAAATTATTCTATGAGATTTTAATATTTTTATGTGTTGTTATAGTATAAGGAAGTCATAAAAATGATTGTCCATGAATTACCCATCAACAAAATATTGAATTATGCATAGAAATTTTCAATGGAATGGCCCGATATCTATGTTATTATATCAGATTACCTTGTGTAAATATGACTGATGATTGTATAGATAGAGATCTGTATATAACGGGCATTGATAGGCCCTTTTTTGGGACCAATATTGTAATGCCCCAACCACAAAATCCTAAATCTAGAGCCTTACTTTTTAAAATTTGATGGATAAGTGGAGTTAAATCCTAAAGGAATGATCTGTTTAGTAGTCTTGATGAAACTAGTTACATAGATGTAACTCATATTTCATTTGTAAAGTTAAGAAAATACAATAAATAGAAAAATCTAAAAAAACTCCTCTATGAAAACTCAATAAATGATATCCAATTCATAACATATGGAAGGAAAACATGTCAAAGGGGTGAGATAAAATTTTTAGTATGGTTTTCAAATAGTGGAAGCATGAATCAAAAAAATTTGAATCAATAGAAAATTAAAATAGTGAACATGGTACGGTGAATTAATAAAAAACACATGCCATTAATAAACTGAAAATGAAATTGCCCCCATAAATTTTTTCATAGTGAAAACTCAGGGATATAAATAACTAAAATCTAATATAGTGAACTATTATTAGTTGGATGTTCCGTATTTTTCACATGATACCACCAAACCATTCAAATTATTTATTTTTATGGGTAGAAAACCATCTAATTTTTGGAAACAATCTCGATGTGTTTGTAGCCAACAAATTTGTCTCATGAGACCTGTCAATGCATCAAGGTGATATAGAAGGTCCTACCAATAAATGAAATTCCCAAAAATTCTTTATACATAAATTTAATACATGTAAAATATTCCTTCTAAATATTTATATAGAGTTGAGGATATATATTTATCCATATTTCCATAGTTAAAACAACATTCCAAATAAACACGGTATGAAAAAGAATATATAGATTAAGAAAAATATCATATCCACAAAAATAGAATATAGATATATAATAGAGATATAATTTCAAGTTAAAAATTACCTAAAATGGGAATTATTTACACACCATAAGAATTATTAGATTCACAATACAATGTAAGTCACAACGAAATTGAAATTGGGACAAAGCTCGTTAAGACATTGTAATCCATTGTATCGTGTGACCAAAAATGAATATTCATAAAATGCATAATTGAATATCATTAATATATATTTAATAATCATATTATATGTCAAATGGTATAATCATTAACCAGATATGAGAAATAAGTGGTTAATAATGGAAATCTCACAGAAATAAAAGTTATATGAGAACCCCCTACATACATTTTGACCTCGTATAGGGTGTTCTTATGAGGGCTTAATAAGAGATAAAGGGGTATACCATAATTTATTTATCATAAGGTAAGTGTGGGGAGGTGAAAAAACATACCCCATCATTAGGAATTAAAAATAAAAAGACCCAACATATGTGGATTCATGAATACAAGTGGGAGAGAAGATCTCTGACCTTATATGCGACAGTGTTCTCGATTGATATTAATGACCAGAATATTCTAATTTATATTCTTTAATTAATATTTATAGAACCTCATAAACATGTATATTATTTAGTATTACCTTATTAGGTTCCCTAATTCCCTTTTAAATGTTTAATAAGTTCAATTTTATTATTTATGATGCATTTTCTCCTTTGGTTTTCATGATCGGTTTACTTGAATTTCTGAATGATAGTTACTTTGAAATGTGGATAAACATCCAGAATTCTTATTATATATTATTATAAAAATTATAAATGATTTTATAATTATTTTGGGTTATATACATTGTGGATTACTAATTAGTTAAATTTTATTGATAAACTCTTGGATTAACTTTGCAGTTTTTTGCATAATAACGTGTTTTGTATTATTTTTTTATATTATGAGTGTGTACGGATTCAAGAACTTTGAAAAAGGTAAAATAAGAATATTATAATATGTTTCGACCATTAAAATGGTTTCATTACCTATATTTAAGATTGTAATATAAATTGAAAACGCGTCATCCTTGAATGTGATAAATTAAAACATCTCGGACGGTATTTCCATTTTTAGTGTAAGTAGTGGGGGAAAAGAGAGATGATGATTAAATATTACATTAGAATAATAAAATTACATTTTTTATATGTTATTATAATTATAAATGAATTTTCACGTGGTGTGGTGAGTAGAGAGCAACAAAATAATGTAACTTGTAAAAGACTATGAAAAAATACGAAAGAGATGTTCACTTCTTGAGTACTCCTACTAGAGAATATCCTAAAGGATTTTTTTGTACTTTTGTTGAGAACAGAAGGTCTAGGACGTGCATTAGGATATTAGGAAGATACTTTATCATAATTTAGTAAATTATAGAATTTTTAATGGCCTGGGAGGAAGAGGGGGTGAGTGGTAATTTATATATTGGAGGGGAGAGGGGTTTTCTTAATATTATATTCTTTGATTTATTATTTCTCCACAAGAGAAGAAATTGTGAGGATTCTATGATCTAGAATACTAATAAGTGTATGCGAGTTCATTATTTGGGTTCTTACATCACTCGTGATTCTAGTAATAGTTAATTTAATTTATATTGTATTTATACTGTAAATTAATGTATTTTACTATTCACCAAAAATTCAAGTATTTCTAAAAAATCCCAAACATTAACCCTAAAAATTATTACATAGGTATAATGAAACAATTAACTCTATTTTTCAAATATAATTTTCTAAATATGATCAATTTAATTTTAACTAAAATCATTATTTTATCAAAAAATACCATCACTTAAAATATTCATCTTCATTTTTAAGGGGCCTAAATTATATTTACACGTTCATGGGTATGGGAACCATTCATAAGAGTACTATTACTATTCATAAGGGTATGTTACTATTAATAAGGGTGTGTTACTATTTATATGTGTAGGTTACTATTCACTGAAAATTATATTGGTTTTATCAGACTCCAAATATCACCTAGATTGAAACCGTGTGCGCCCATTTTTCAAAACGCAAAACACAAAAGTGAAAAATTTATGTTTTATGGATAGGTTATGAATATATCCAATAAATAACATATTTTTGGTTTCATAAAGGCTAAATAAATCATTAAATATATTAAATCTAATGAATTTAATTTTTTTAAGATAATCATACCATAAAAGGTTTTGGGTGATATATTATTCCCACATTCGTAATTTTCAACCTCAAAATTTTTCATTTATAAAGTCATTTAGATAGATGTGGGGGTTCTTCTTCAAAACATAATTTGGTTACCAAGTTTATTCCTCTATTTTATGGTGTCTATAAAGAACCCTTACTAGATGAGTTGTCTAATTTCTAATACATGCTTCCTTGTGTCAAGAATCTCAATAGGATCTTCACAGTATGACAAATCGGGTTCCATCTTTATTTCTTCATACGTGAGTAAATGTGTTGGGTCTAGCATGTAGTTCTTAAATTATGACATGAGGGATACATTATGTACTTTGGAGAGACTTGGTGGCATTGCTAAATGGTACGCTACAACTCTGATCCTTTCGGTAATATCAAATGGTCTGATGTACCTGGGGCTCATTTTACCTTTCTTATCGAACCATAAGACACACTTCCACAAAGATACTTTTAGAAAGAAATGATATACAACATGAAATTAAAAATCCATTATCTGATTATCACAACAACTCGATTTCCTATTTTGGGCTACTTTATTATGGGCCTCATTTTTCATTACCTTTTTAATTTTATCTTTTATATTTTCTGGGCCTATTCGTTTCTTCTTTCCTACTTCATCCCATAAATTTCGAGTTCGGAACCTCTTACCATATAATGCTTCATATGGAACAATTGGAATTAAAGAATGGGATCTATTATTACTTGAAAATTATACGAAATGAATGTATTGATATCACATACCTTGAATGTCAATAGAGCATGATCTCAATATGTCATCTTGTGTTTGAATAGTCCTTTTAGACAATCCATCAATTTTGGTGTGATAAGAAGAATTCATATAGAGATCCATATCCAAAGCCTTCTGAGGACTTTTCCAAAATTATGATGTAAATATAAGATCAATATCGGACACAATAAATAGTTTTGAACAATGAAGTCTTAAATCAACATTAATATAAAGTCTTGTAAGGTTCTCAAGAGGTAAATCATTGCTTATAGCAAGGAAATGAGCTGATTTTGTGAGACAGTAAACAATCCTCTATATTCCATCATTCCATCTAGGTGTCCTTGGTTGTACTGTGACAAAATCAATCATAAGGTCATCCCACTTCTACATAGGAAGATGGAATGATTTCATGAACCCTCTAGGATGTTTTATTTTTTCCTTCACTTGTTGACAAACTATACACCTTGACACATAGTCATCAATTTTTCAGTTCATGTTGTCCCAAAAAAAATTTTCTTTCAGATATCCATACAACATAATGCAATAGGATGTGTAGATAAATTTGAGCTATGATCATCATATAATAGTTACTTTTTTCGATCTGGAACTGATGGAACACATATCATCTTCCCCAATGTCAGAACTCCATCCTCGTACATGATGTATGCCTATTTTCCATCCTTACCATCATTAATTTTCTAATATAGATTCTCATCAATAGATTGTGATATTTTAATCCTCTCTAGTAAATATTAGTATGAAATAATTTGAAATTGGAATGATGCTTCCCCATCCTAAACAATTCCCATATCAATATTTATTAGATCCATTAATAAAGTATCTCTCCAAATCTTCATTTTTGTCCAATGATCATGATTATTCCTACATAATGTATCTTCTACCTTATTTTCCACTCCAGGGTGGTAGTGTACTGAACAATCATAATTATTTATTAACTAGATCCATATACATTGCATAATGTTTTGTTATTTCTGTGTAAAAATGTAATTTAAATTCATGGGATTCATATATATCTCACATCTTTCTCCATAGTGACAATTTATACAAATATTTAGACAATAATTACTACTGCTAACTCAACATCACGAGTTGAGAAATTTTTCTCACTGTTATTCAACTGAAATGATGCATAAGAAATAACATTATAATTTTTTCATAAGGAATCATCCCAATCCATTCTTTTATGCATCACATTATATCACAAACCCATCATTTCCATATAGATGAGTCAAAATTGGAGCAATGACCTATATTATTTTCAATTCTACAAAATCATTCTATACATTCTTATATCCATAAAGACATAAATTCTTTACATATGAGCATTGTCAGCAGGTCTGAAAATTGGGTGAAAATCTGAATGAAATGCCGATAGTAACCTGCTAAGCCAATAAAATTACGTACCTCGGTTATGTTCATTGTTATGCGCCATTCTTGGATTTTCTTTTCCTTCACTAGATCAACTAGGATTCCATACATATAGATAATATTGACAAGAAAAGGAATATATTAAATCCAAAATTCAAACATTCCACACCTTCCATATAATTCCTTTCACCAAATAGTATTCAGAGTAATATAAATGATATTTTCATAGTCTTTATAGGTTTTGGAGTATACTAGGATATCATTGATTAATAACACAACATAGTCATAATGATATTCCCTGAAAAATATATTAATTTCATCCATTAATACATAGGGTGCATTAGTCATTCTAAAATGCATTACTGTAAATTCGTATTACCCATACCGAGATTAAAATGATGGAGTTGGAACATCAATATTCCTCACACATATCTGATGATATCCGAATCAATTGTCAATCTTTAAAAAATATTGGTCTCCATGAGGCTGATCAAATAAAATATCAATGCATGGAAGAGGATACATTTTTTATTGTAATATCATTTATTTCCCTATAATCAATTCATAGCCTCATGGATCCATCTTTCTTCTTAACAAAGAGGACAGGGGATTCCCATAGAGAAATAGAAGGTCAAATAAATCCCATGACAATCAGTTTCTCTAGTTTTTTATTCATCTACAGTAATTCCATAGTGGCCATTCTATAGGGAGTCTTTTACATAGGACTTGTATCATGGAATAAATTAATAGATAACTTGACTTCATGTTCTGTAGGATGTCTTGGTAAATTCTCTAGAAATACATCAATGTATTCATTTACAATAGGTACATATTTAATTTGAATAATTATTTTCTCACCCATATATATATATATATTTCTCTTCATTTCAAATAATTAAATTCAATAGAGGTAATAGGTGTGGATCTAGATAAGAATTAGATGGTTACATTTTTTCTCTAAAGAGAAGGGATTCTACACCATTCTCAAAAATTGTAAATTTCTTCTTCTTGTAGTAGATCATTGATTCATAATTAGAGTTCCAATTCATATAGATAATTATATCAAATTCATTCCTTGGTATGATGATAATTTTAGCAACTAAATCACATTTATGTGTCATAAGGGGGATTGATTAAATCCTCTTTGTTGAAATATTACATTCCCTAAGCATTTGGACTGAAAAAAATCATTATCAAATAAAATTGGACATGTCGAATTTTCGTGGAAAACAGAGAAGATATAAATTAAAATGATGATCTTGAATAAAATACTACAGTGGATATTTTTTATTAAAATATTAATGTACAAACCACAACTTCATTAGGAACCTCAACTTCTATGGTTCTAATTTCAAAACCTTTTTCTTGCTCTTGTATCATTTTTATATTCAAGTTTCCATCACACGTACGACACTCATTTTCATAGTGTCCCATCTGCCTACAATTTTAGATTATAGTGTCACTGAATTGTTTCTTCCCCTTACATTCATTAGATCGATGGCCCATTTCTCCACACTTATAGAAGACTCCCATACCTTTCAAGCATTTACAAGGTTGATTATTTCTATAGTTATCCCAAAATGGGAGTTTCTTCGTTCCCATATTCTTCTTTAGTGAATCACCTTTTTTATAGTTATCAGAGTACCACTTCTTATATTTTTTTCCCTTTAAAAATTTTGATCTTGAAAATTCTTTCTCTATTTTGATGGAACTTAATACTATTTCATCATATGATTAAAATGATTGAGAAGCTAGTGACATTTTATGACCAAGATTAATACCATCAGAGAAATGATTAATCATATATTCTATGTCAAGTACGTAATCTATGGAATACCTAGATTGTCTTGAGAAGGTAGCCTCATACTCTACAACACTGTCTTATTCTCATTTCATTAATCCATGGAATTTTATCTTCATTTCGGTTCATTGCTCACAAGGGAAATATTTGCCTAATAATCGCTCCATAAAATCCATCCATTAAATTTCATATATTTCATCTTCCTCCTTGGTATTTTGAATGTAGTACCATAATTGATCAGTGTCACCCTTGAGACAATATACTGACAACACTACCATTTCATATTAATTACATATTAATGCCATTAATATCTTTTAATGGGACTTGATCCACCACTCATCTACCTCTAGATTGGTAGAACCACTAATATATCGGGGATTTGAATGAATGAAATTATCCAACTTAGGCATGGAATGGTAATTTTTCACAACTTGAGTAAGTTGTTTCAATATGATCATGATCTAATCTGTGAAACATTGATTGTGTTAAACTACTTAGTAGGGAATCAATACATTGTCCAAGAGAATTTATTACATTTATTCCATTAGGATATATTAAATAAAATCGAATACACTACATTTGGTTATGAATAATAATTTACAGTCTCAACTAGGGAATTACATAGCATAAATTAAAATTCTATACATAGGTAGTATCATAATCATTGTTTCTCTGAGGAAAAATTTACATTGAAATCATTCCTAATAGATTATAATGAAAATTTGAATTATCCTTATCCTATCCACCAGGATTTTCAAATCAAGAGTTCAATAAGGCCCATTGTCATGCACCATGATACCTTAGGTCAAGCCCGAAACACATTTTCTGAGTTTTTACTCTTCAGTACATCTTTTCCAGAATCACCTCTACTTGATGTATCAAGAAAAGGATTTATTTTCTAGGATTATCCACATAATATATTCCTTCCAAAAATTCCATGAAATTATTGTATTTTTATACTCAAATAATACATTATTTATTTGTTCCCTAATCTACATTTTTTTAATATTTTTTCGATGGTTTCTTCTAATCTTCTCTGATACAAACTGCAATGCCCCGACCTGGGAATCATGGGGATGATTCCTTACTTATTACATTGGAATGAATAAAAAAAGTCAATCAGTAAAGGATATATTAGTTTAGTAGTCTTGAAGAATCAAGATACAGACATTTAACTCGTATTACATTGGAAAAGATAACAAAATACAATACATAACAAAAAGTAATAAACTACTTCCATGAAAACATGATAAATGATATCTGATTCATAACATGTGAAAGGAGAACAAGTCAAAAGGGGGAGATAAAATTCTTATTAAATTTTATTTATATCAAAAGGAAGAATCAACAATATTTTAATTATAAGAAAATTGGAATAGTCAATATGGCATGGTTAATAAACGAAAAACACACACCATTAATAAACTCAGAATCAAACTGCATCCATATATTTTGTCATAGTGAACAAATAATGGACTGTAATATAATAAATTGAATAAAGATAATTATTATTAGTTTGTAGTCATGTATTTTCACATGATAACACTATACCATCAAAGTTGTTTATTTGTGTGGGTAGAAACCCATCTGATTTTTGGAAACAAACTTGAAGGGTTTCTCGCCAAATGATTTGTCTCATAAAACCTTTAGATGCATTGAGTGGATACAAGGTCGCCACCCAACACATAAAGTCCAAATAAATCTTTATAAATAGATTTAATTCAATTTAGTTATTCTTTCTCAATATCCTTATTGAGTAAATGATACAGTTTCATCAGTATTTCAATAATTAGAAGGACATTCTTAATAAACACTGTATGATAAACGGTATACAACTTATGAAAATAATCATATCAATGAAACTATAATCAGGGTATATAATAGAAATATAATTTAAAATTAAAATTTATCTCAAATTAGTAGTAGTTACACCACATAATAATTATTAGGTGGAAAATTCAAAGTATGTCATGATGGAATGGAAATTGAGATAAAGCCCATTACCACATTGTAATCCATCTTATCATGTGACAAAAAATTGTTATTCGTAAAATGAATCATTGAATACCAAGAATATTAATGTAATACTGATATTATATATCATATGTAATTTACATAAATCACAAACATGAAATAATTACCTAACAATGGAAATCTCATAAAAAAAAAAGTGATATGAGAAACCTCATACAAAGATTTCGTCATGGTAATGGGAGGTCTTTTGATAGATTAATGATAGGTAAAGGGTTTCCCCGTAATTTATATTTCATTATTGAAGTATATAGGAGGTGGGAAAACATACCCCATCATTAGGAATTAAATATAATAAGACACAACATATGGGGAATACTTGAATACAAGTGAGAGAGTAGATCCCTTACCTTATGCCCGAAGGTGTATTTGATTGACCTTAATGACAGGAATAATCAAATTTATATTAATTAATTAATTATTACATAACTTTATAAAAATTTACTTGATTTATAACATCATTATTAGATTTATTTCTTTCCATTTGGATGTGTTTAAGAGGTTCAATTTTATTGTTTTGGAACCATTTTTCTTTATGGGTTTTCATGATCGGTTTACTTGTATTCTTGAATGGGAGTTCGTTTGAATTGAGGTTAAACATACATAATTGTTAATATATATTATTACTGATATTATAAATTATATTATAATTATTTTGGGTTATATACATGAATATTACTCATTAGATAAAATTTAATGATAAACACTTAGATTAACTTGGCAGTTTGTACATAATGAACTTGTATTCTTTTTATTAATTTATATTATGATTCTGTAAGGATTACAGAACATTTAAAAATGTAAAATAAAATATTAGGATCTGGTTCAAACATTAAAAGGTTTCATAACCTGTATTGATTATTGTAAAATAAATTGAAATCTCATCGTCCTTTAATTTAAAAAATTAACACATCTCAGACAGTATTTTCATTTTTAGTTTAAGAGGTGGGGGAAAAGAGAAATGATGATCAAATATTAAATTAGAATAATAAAATTATATTCGTTGTAGGTAAATGTAATTATAATATCATTTGGGTGTAAGGAGTTGAGTAGGGAGAAAAATAATAATTGAACTTGTAAAGAAAATTGATAAAAAAAGGGAATGAAGGTTCACCTCTGGAATACTCCTCCATGAAAATCTCCTTAAGTCCAGTGTTTTTGTCCATTTGTGACACAAAAAGGTCATGCATGTGGGGGATTAAAAAAAGGATATATTTTAGAATCATTTATGCACGGCTTTAAGCTTTATTAGTGAGGTATGAGTAGGGTGTGAGGTGTAGTTTATATAGTGGAGGGGAGGATGGTTTTTGTGAAATTATAATCATTAATTTATTATTTCTCCACTTCATAAGAAATAGTGAGGATCAAATGACCTAAAATAGTAATAGGTTCATGTTAGTTCTTTTTTTGGTTTCTTACATCATTCATGATTCTAGGAATAGTGAATTCAAATAATAATATATTTATAAGGTAAATTAATGTATTTTACTATTTACTAAAAAATACAAATATTTTAGAAAAATCCCAAAAATTCCCCAGAGACATTTATCGATGCATAGAATCCAAAAATGAACACCATTTGTATGAAATTAATTTATAAATATGATAAATTTAATTTTTAATTTAAATAATTATTTAATCAAAAAATATCAACACTTAAATTATTCATCTTCATTTTTAAGTTCCTAATTTTGATTTTCACTTTTAGGGCTATAGTTACCATCCAGTAAGAGTGAGAATAATATTCATTATATAATGTTACATCTCATAAGAGTATGTTCATATTAATAATGGTATATTACTATTCACTAAAATGAAGTTGATTCTATGAGCCACTAAATATCACCCAGATCACAACCCTGTTTGTTCATTTTTCAAAATTCAAAACAAAGAAGTGAAAATTTTATGTTTAATTGATTGGTTATGGTTATATCAAATAAATAAAAAATTTTAACAATGTCTTAGTTCTTCATTAAATATAGGAAATCTAATGAATTGAATGTATTTATGAGAAACATACCATTAAATTATTGTGGTGTCATATTGATGGACAGAGCAGTTTTTGATGTAAGAATAGGTTTTTCAAGAGTGTGTTATTTTTCTCTCAAAAAGGATTAATCAATTCTCATTTTTTGATCTTGTAAAATATGACGATCCATTACATATTTTTATTTCACAAATATCTCAAGATGTTTTGAGAACATGTGATGCATGCCTTATGACGAAAAGGGAGACTAAATATGTATCCATTATTTTTTATTTTTTATTGTAATTAAAGATTTTAATAGAAGATAAGGAAGTTTCAATACATTCTTTAGAATGTATTATGATGCTAAATTTGATAAATAAAAGACAAAATATCACAAAATAGAATGTTCATGATCAAAGAAGATATTTGTTGAATAAGACAGAAGACAGTGTAATAGTTCATGGTGAAGGGTTCTATTGGTGGAATGGAGGTGGTGATTTAGGATTCCCTGAAGGAAGAAAGGTGGTACACAGACCATGTAGGGAAAATAGATCATCGGACACACATGATACATGGTGAAGACTATAAAACATTTAAAAATTGGGTAAATCTTGTTATTGACGTTTTCTGATCAATTTTCTATATAAAAAATTGAGATCCAATCATTATGGTGAGTGTGATTTTCATAAGATATCATCTTCGCTCTGAAGAATATTTTGGCATTGTTTAGAAGTGTTCGTAGAGGGATGATTATATGATGGATTATTTTGTCCCCTGAAAGAGAAACAATTTGTGCAATTGGATGAAGTTACCGATAGTAGATTGAATTATATAGATGAAGAGGTTATACATTGAAGTGGGGTGTAAAGATGTTATGAGGAAGTAGTATGCAGAAGAGGTATGGTGAGGTGGTATGTAGAGTGGGGAAAATCTATATAACAGAGGATGTATGTGATCCACTCATGCTATGTGGTGCAACTCAATTCATTAAGGACATAGGCATTTCGTGGAGGAAGAAGGATAGTTCATGAAGGACTGAAGGAAGTTTCTACTGGTTTCTTGGTAGGAATAAGAAGAGTTGTTTTAAATGATCAAATTTGTGAAATCTCATCAAGAATCACATAAAATTGAACAACATCATTTTGTGCTAGAAGAATCACACACACATTTTATTATTTTCCAAGTTCTACATGAATGTAATTACATATCCTACTCATTTTATTCCACTCAACATGATTTTTTCTTGTGGATTTCGGGGTATTGGATTTATTCTAAACCATACCAAAGACATAACAACACTTCATGAATAGAGAACCTTGTAAATTATTGTGTTCATATGGATGTTTATATGGACTTCTTCAGTAGGGAAGGAAATATTAAACAGGAGGTGAAGGTAGTTTCACATGTCTAGAAATATTTAAGAAAAAAAATCATTGATTCTATACTCCCCTTTTCATTGAAACTTGGATCATGATTAATAAAAATCCAATGTGTTTTAAACTAGGTGGACGGGTGTTGTTCTCATAGAATTTAATATGATATTTTGATGTTATGTGTATAGCAATATCTCATGAACTAGGTTTATTTTAGTAAGGATTATCTGATCATGAGAATATATGAATTCATTAACTAGTTTTTAATGGTGAAATGGTATTCATATATTTTCCATATGATGTATTATCAAAATGTTGGGTTGTGAGAGGATGAGATTCCAAATGAGTATTTTTTAAGATGTTATGGTTTTATGGAGCTCCTGGTGGTACCTTTCAGTATAAAACCCCCCTGGTGGTATTTCTTGGAAATATAACATTGGTTCTTCAACACAATAATGATTAGTCAGTGGTATTATTCATTAATGATCCCCTTGTCTACATTTCATTACTAAATGAGCACACAATAAATTTTAATATGATTATAATGTTGATTAAAGAGTGCTATATTTACAAGAAGATCACTATGTATCGATTCTAGTTTTATAAGGTCTACATAATGGATATGTATTCCCATAAATTTAGTTTATTATTGAAATAAAAAATATTGATACAGTGATAACTTATGTCCCACATGATGTTTTTTGGATGTGGAATATACCCACTTTTAGGCATTGAATTTCTTATTATTGAGAATTTAAATGGAGTAGTTGGACTCTTTGTAATTTAACCTTATTGATGAGGATGTTTTAATAAACATATTGTTGATGATTTTTAACTTATATCTTATTTAGTCTGCCATAGAGGCACAATATATGGATATCTATTGTTGGATCATATATATCCATATATCCATTATATATGTCCTAGATGAAAATTATAATGGTTGGAATCGTGTATTTTTTTATTGAGGATAGATGATGAAACTATTCATGTTTTGAGAGGTTATTATTAGAAGGTTTTTTGATATCCAATAGCAATACCTCCAACAGAGGTGATTATGTATCAAAATCATTGGCATTGGTTTTGGAAAAATTATGAGGTGATGTATTGATGAGTTTACTTAATGATTTCTCTGTTCCAAATAGTTGTAGGCCATGGTTCCCTGTTGGAAGAGTAAATTGGATAGTATCATTATAAATTTAAAGATGTTGAATTGATTATTTTGAGTGGTAACAAAAATATCTGATTAATCATAAATATGATCATCTAATCACTAACTATAAAGTTTTAGTGTCCTGTGTGGTCAATATGTAGTCAGCCTTCATTGATTTCCCTCAATGATCATTTTAGATCACGATTATCACAACATATAATGGTCATGGATTTGATGTAGATGTCCTTTGGGTTTTACTTCTGGTTGAAAGTGTTTCTTCTACCCACAGTCATATGGCTAGGTAAGGTGGACCATTTAGGTTTTGGTAGGGAATATTTCATTTATTTATTCTTCATATTGGTCATGTAAGGGAGGATCATCTTACATAGGCGGAGTCTGCATATAATGACCATTTCCAATCCACCATCGGTGTAGCACTATTCGAGGCCTTGTAGGGTGGACCCAATAGTTCACCTCTATAATACTAGGAGTCAATGAAATATAGAGAATATCAGTGTAGATTTTATGTTAGTGATGTTTGAAAATGGTGTTGTTCATCTAGGGGGAGGAGTACTTCCCAAAACAATATGATTCCTTTGTGGACTAAAATCTGTGGCCTTTAGATTTTGATGAGGATATATTTTGTTCAATGGGATCTAATCATTTCTTGTATTAGAGATAATTATCAAATTTCGTAGGATATATTCTAGGTTTATAGGCCAATATATAGTTAACATGATGGGTTATCAAATTAGAATTCTACATATCCCTACAACAAATTTTATAATTTGTGTTAAATGTATTCCCTACCTCAGAACCGGGGAGATATATCCTTAAATAATTTTCCAACATTGATCAGAGTGAGATATACATTGAATCTTTCATTTAATAATTTCCCTATTGGTTTTCAATTACCTAATTGAGAATAAAATTAATGGCAGAGTATTTACCAATGGTGTTATTTTATATCTACCATGGGACTTCTAGGAGATCACATTGGAGCATTAGATCAAGATATAATCTCATTGACCACACTTATGATTTTTTTGGGGACACAAATCCATGAAGGTGGGGATCATTTAATGAATCTATAATTTTTTAATACTTTGGAATATTTTAAATAAAATTCAATATGTTGGGTTTGGAGTCAGTGTTGAATTCTTGGGATTTAAGATCCTATATATATAATATTAAATATAATATAACACTCACTCGTAGTTTCATCATATTAATCAAATACCTACTAAACATAGTATCATATGGAAAATATGATACCTTAATTAAATATATAATTTTTGTTTTAACCATGTTGAATCATAATCTTAATTATACTATGGTTTTTTGTGACCTTACTACCTATCTATTTAAATATTGTCATCAAAAAATCATATGAATGGATTCATGACCACAAGGATTTTGAAAGAGTACATATGAGATCCTTGGAGATTAATGGGTAGATAATGGATCAATGATTGGTATAAAAGATATATACTTCATCAACGGATATCATGGATCTCACCAATGGAAACAGAACAAGGGAATATTTTTTACAAGTAGATCAAAACATGAGGTAGGGGTTTATTTTGTTTTCTATGACCATATTTAATTACAACATGTTGAACATGAATCAATACATTGAAAATTTGATTCTCATGTTATGTATTTATTTATGATTGATAAATTTCCCCATAAATATTATGATTTTTTATCCTCTTTTATTATACTTTTTTTTATTTCCATGTTAATATATTTTGACCAACCCTAACATTGAATAGGTTTATTCCTCTTCATTTCATATTATAATTTTATTCCATGTTCTTTGTGCATTATCCATTGGTGTGAAATTGATTGGATGTTCAAAAAATACTTCGAAACTTATAAATTCATATTTTATCATTACAAAAACGGAATGTTTCAAAATATGTAGTATGAAAATTGAAAGCATGGTTGGGGAGTGATGATATGTGATAGATGATTATACAATAATCTTGGATAGATTTGGTATTATTTTTTCATGAGTTTTTAATTTAAAAATTTGTTTTGATGGAGTATGACCCACATAAAAACAATGTGGCCAAAAACTATCAACTAGAATCATTGGAGATCAAGAAATGGTGTGAAAAATGGTGTTGCCAAGAGATTGGTTATGTGGCACATCAAGATGGTGAAAATGGGTTTTTAATGAAGAACTATTTAAATTACACTTTTGGAAGTCTCTTTATGGGTTTCAACCTAGAACTAGGCCTTGAATCTCAATTACAGATAAAATTAGTGGAAATTGAAGGGGTTCAAGAAATGATTCATGATTAACATGAGATTCTAGGATATTTCTAAATATACAATGTGTAATATATTAGAACACACAGCATGTATTACCCTCTATATGGTGGATTTGGTTTTCATAGTGAGTTAAATATCACATTTCATTTGATCGAATCACACATCATGTGACCCATAATCATCTAGCTTTATGTGTATATGGAATACATAACTAGGAGGCCATGTGAATTCACATGGTGATTCAGAAGAAAAAAATAAGTAACATTTAGTGGATGGATATACATGTATACATAGTAAATTAAAAGGAATCTATGTGACCCCCATATGTCGAGAAACGTGGTATACACATTAAATAATTTGGAATGTTATCAAAAAGGACCTCTGTACATTAGAATGTCCTAATAAAACATGAATCGCTACAAGAAAAGGGATTTGGATCTTAAAACATATTGAGTTTTAGTAGTGGACACAAGGTGTTTCAATAGTGGATATGCATTTTATTTAGATAAAGGAATTCCATTAGAGTAGGAGATATAGAAGTAGTATATAAATTAAATAGAAAAATTGTGTTCCCCTAGGGACATGTCATGTTCTCATTATGGGGAATGTTGGATCCCTTATTCTTATCAAACCAGTTTGGGTATGAGCTATGGTTAGTTACCTCAAATTGAATTAATGTTGTTTTGTTCCCTATTATTGTTCTAAAATTATTTTAATCTGTCCACCTCCCTACGGGTTTGGTGTGGAATAATTTCTTAAACATTATACATGATTCCCTAAATAGACTAGATTAGGAATACCTGAACGAGGCTCAAAGGCAGTATCCTTATTCCCATAATCTTCTTCCCTTGGAATTTTTTATGTAACCAAATGAAAAAATATGTATATGTGATTTTAGAACTATATATTTAGTATATAAATGTTGATGTGTACTCGATTGTCCCTAGTTGTGATACCCTATCTAAATATCAACATCAGTTTCCTTATGTTATGTTTTTGAGATAGAGTGAGTATCTCCAATGATCCCACTTTTTTACATTTTGATTTTCCATGGAGAGAACCCTTGATAATGTCCTCTCATATTAGTTCCATTACTATAACAATACCTACTAATTAAGTCCTCTCAGATTAGTTCCATCTGTGAAAGAATGAATCATGCAGTTATTATTCAAGGACGAATGATACATGAGTTCTCAAATCGAGTCGTGGGCTAGGATAAATGATGTTTCCGCACCTTGAGTCTTTTTTTTATAACATTGGGATTATTTTTTATTAGTTTAATTAGTATTATAACTAATATACTCATTGACATGTATTTTTAGTGACGATTTTACTAATCTCTTCATACTTTATGTTTGATTATTTTGGCGTATCCTACAATGTATGTTTATTCTCACATATGAATTGTTTTTCCCTCACATGTACTATCCTATTTATATTAGAATCATTTCATTAGAGTCCTAGGTTGACCTAATGTATGTGTAGATTAGGAATGGGGTGTCATTATTATCATTCCATATATTTGGAAGTCCTTAGTATGTCGAGTCATGACAATAAAAAAACTATATTTTCTTTATAATGATAATAAGGAAAATAAAATATTGTGATTTTTAGACCACAATGTTGAAATAGAATCTTTCATTTATGTCATCATTTATAGGGTGACTATAATGAACAAATCAAATTGAGTAGTAAATAACTATATATTTCATATAATGTATAATGATAATGAAATATAGGAGTTCAAAACTGAGACTGAATGGATTAAATCTAGAAATTTTATAATCGTAGAGAATGAAATTGATATTAGGATCAAAATAAAAATGAATTCCAAGATCATTTAGGGGTGAATTATTATGAAAAATATTTTTTAAAAAATTATTATAAACATTGAATAAAATTATTATTCTATCATATGAATGACATATAATCATGTACAACATCTAACACATGAGTTTTCATCATGGTTTTTGACTATAAGGGATATGTAATATTTAAAAGAGGTACATAATGATTCAATAGGTAATTTAGATTCTTTACATAAGTATATTGGTTAAATGATAAATCCATGTATATTAAAAGGCTTGATAAAAACCACAACCCAGGATAATTGATGAAAAAACTGAAGCACCCAACCCCCCATGTATGGTGACTTCAATGATTCTAAAAATATATACGGTGGAAAAAAATATAATAGTTGTGACACATTATTATAGATTGTAAATATTGTATAATTTCTTAGGAAATATAAGGGATTTATAATATGTAATTTCTCTTGAAAAAAGAATCTCAATGATCAATAGAAATAATGTTTATCTTGAACGAATTCCTATTCGTGATATGTTTTCCCAGGATGATATTTTTTAATAGTTGTTGACACAATGTTGTGTATTTGTCTTCAATATTATAATTATGTTTACCTATTGAGATGAATAGATGGTGATATCCATTGTATAAATCTTTATCAAGGGGGGATAAAATTCATAACCATTCAGCTACTATCAATAATGTAGAAGATAAAGTCGATACAAAAATGGAATGAGCTAATTTTATATAAATGGAAGAGTATTAGTGTACATCTATTAGGAAAATAAAATTCCGAGACTAAAAATATTTTATAGGTTTCATGATGATCATATGACTGGGTTTGACTGTTGATCATTGATTGTGGATAAAATTCACAAATTATGGGACACTATAATTGTGTTTTATGAATTAAATATCTAAATTAAAGTGTCATTTGGTTTATTAATGATAATGTTTTGAATATATTCGGACATAAAAAATAAAAAATTAGAGTAAAATACTTGAAATAATTGGATGTATTAGTGGTTTAATGAAATGTTAAAAACTGACAAAGTGTTTGTCAATAACATGAGTTGGGTAATAGGGTAATCATAAATAATAAGGATGGATCAAGAAATGGAATATATATTTTATTTGTGATGAAAAGAGAGAATATATGTGTCATTATTAATCTCATCATTGGAAAAACAAACATATGATTTCTATGTGTCGGAGAATAAAATATTATATGGAATAAGAGGCTTGGAATCCTCAACCAAAATTACGTGAATGACCTGGTAAATAACTAACTATATCATGGTAGCCTTAATCATTTACATGATCACACCCTATATGTGTGACACATAGTGAAAGGGGAAAATCATTTGGAAGAAATTTTTTTAGAAGAATTACAATCTCACCAGATTGTGTGAATTGATACATATTGATATTTTGGAACCAATATCATATATATCCATTGACTAGAAATGTTATTATATGACGTTAATTTAGGATTATAACTATATTTCATCTATAATGATTATATCAAAACAATATGATGTTTTACAATGAATTACATGTTTCTAGAGATTGAAATGGAATATGATAATGTTGGAAATTTAGAATTTGTTGAATAATAATATTAAAAAATTCACATATAATTTATTTTAATATTATATTGATAATAATGGTATAAAAAGATTTTATCTGTAATATTTAATGAAAATATAGTGATTTAGTGGTGGAAGTTGATTTTTTAACATTACCCAATTAATGATCATTTGAATGTTTCTAACAATGAAAATATTGAAGTATATTATCTATATAATAGATTTTATCTCTTATAGAATATTTATATATCAAAAACAATAAAATAAACTCTATTATTTTTGGTATAAAAACAATCAAACTCTGATGAACTTTTGAATGTTTTGAAGTAAATTATTTATTTTAAATAATGAAAATAAGCACATGTTTTAAGATAATGGGGATAAAGCTATTTTTATTTCATATTATCTTAAAATAAAGGCATAAAATTTATACAATTAGATGAATTAAAAAAAAATAAATTCATAATGTAATTGTTGAAGAAAATTATTAGAATTTGATATCTGGAAAAGTAGTTGTCCCAATATAAAAATGAGGAATTATTAGAGGAGAGAGATAAAAAAATCTAAAAAATGATTGGGAGGAAATTTATCTATATAATACATATAATAATAATTAAATGATGATGAAATAATTAAATTTTTAGTTGATAGAGAAAATTTAATCGTAATATCTGACATAATTTTTTAAAATATTGGTAGTGAGAAGACATATCCCCTACAAACTGAGGGAATGAAGGAACCATGAGAAACCCCCTTATTATCTCAATTATATCCTATTTATTTTTAAGAGGCAACAATAAATATTAATTTTGACATAAATATTCATGATTAGTTTGATATAATTGATAATAATTAATCATTTTAATTTATTTTATGGGGAAAAGATTAATATATCATCAGAACCAGGTATGTATTTTAAAATTTAGTCAATGAGAACAACAAGGTGACTCCAAAAATCTCAAAAACATTGATTGAGTTATTAGTAAATATATTTAATTTATTATTATGAGACATTTTCAATTATTTCTCTCATATAATTACACTTTTCAAATCTATTTCAATGAAATAAAGATTTAAGAGGTACCAATGGGATGTTAAGTCTTCATAACTCAAAAAATTATTTGAAGATGTGGTGTACATAAAAAAATTATGATTTATTATCGAAGAATATAAAATTATTTTTTTTCATATTGAAGAAGGTGTTATATTGAATAAGTATACCACCATGGGAATGGAATTCTAGGATGTTAGAATGATTTAGAAATCACTGATTCTATTGTATAGTTATTATAAGAACATCATTAATAAGAACAATATTGAATAGAGGATATTAGTGATATAATATATGGGTTATATAATATTTGGAGGAATTAATGATTCATAATACATGTTATTTTGATAACATGTGAGGGAAATTTTTGATAAGGCCATGATTAGAGATTTTCAAATATTCTATGGTTTATATGTAACACTTATATAGATATGTAAATTCAGTTATCAATCCACATATTCTAATAGGAACTTAATAGGATTATAATAAAATATTATAATATGATTAAAATATAACTGGGCATCGGGATAAAATTATCATGGAATGATTGTGGATAGAATTTTAATGTGATGAAATATTGGTAAAATATTAAAATCCAATATTAGTTACTAATGGAATGGTCGGACATTGTGTTTTCCACATGTCAAGATTAAGGTAACAAACTAAATTAAATGGAATTTCCCATATTATTAGTAATAATAATTCACTTTTCTAAGAACATCATATTGAATTTTAGACTGTTTAATTAGAAAACAACATAGTTGGTCATCATTGGAGATAATAATGGGTATTTGGATGGTTTATCTGATGATCTCAAGTCATTAGTGGGTAGTTATTTCTATCTTACAGATTTATTGATGTGATATAGGAGAATGTAGTTGGACTATAACTCTATTATAACTATAGAGGATGAACAAATAGTAGATACTAAATCTTGGTCTTAACAAAAATGTATTCAGAAATAACTAGAGAATATTGGAGTTCATGAAAAATATAATATTGTAGTTTTGTGTGATAAACATCATCTTGTAGTTTTGTGAGATAAATTGAATCATAATAATCCATGAAAAAATTATATGAATCATTCAATGAAAAGTAATAAGGGATAAAGTTTAAATATTCTTGATGATGGATGAATAAAAAAATGTATTATATGATATTTTTTCAACATATGATAAGAATATTGATATCAGTATTAAGGAACTACCAAGATACGAGTTTGAGAAGCATTAGTATGCTCTTAGAGTCCATCAATCACCATAAACCTAGAATGTTTATAGAAGGATTCCCAACACCATGTTTAATTATTTTTTTATATAATGGTTTGGTAACTCAATCTGGATTTAGAAGTTTTGATATTAAATTCCAATTTTAATCATTCATATAATTTTATATTTGGGATCATTTACAATGAGAGATGAGCTATCTATAATTTACCTATGAAAAATTGTTCATGGAATTTTCCTTCTTCTTGAAAAAGGTTGGGAAGATACTTTTTAATGTATTAGAATGTGGAATATTTATATAATTTTTAATCAATGGGAGAAAATTTCAAAAGCCATTAATTAATAACAATTTTCATTGAAATAAACATGAGTTATTAGAATCCTTCCTAAAACACAACCCTGAGTCTATATAAACAATTATATTGTAAAAAAATATTAAACTAATATTAAATTAAAATTTATGAATTTTCACAATTTTTTTGAAAATTATTCATAAATTATTTATTTAATGAAATTATAATAATTAATTTAGGAAAAATAAATAAATAGTTTTCAATTTACTCTTTTTATGCCTAAAAAATGATTTCTTCCAAAATGGTATTTATTTAATTTTCTAGAAGAAAATTATAATAAATATATTTATTAATTAAAATTTTATTGTAATGAATGGATATAATTATTTAAATAAATATTTCAACGTAATCTTATCATGATTTTTTATGATTTTTATAAATACACTTATCTTTTATGGAATAGTGAATAAAACTGATTTCTGTAAAAGATGTCATTTATATTCAAATAAGAAACAATTTTTTTTAAATGGGAACCTATTTTTACATATTAATACTTTAATTATAAATAATAAAATTAATTATATATTAATAATTGTTAAATATTATTTCGTAAAAAGTCTAATTATGGGTTTCAAAACTCATTTTCCTAAAAAAAATATTTGTCCGCGCAAATATTTATTGTGATGAAAAATTAAATTAAACAATATTAATTATATTATGTATTGATATTTATTGAATATAATTACATTAAAATATTTTACCATTTATTTAATTGTTTTACAAGGAATGTCATATAAGTAAAATATATATTATTTTTATATGTGAATTTCTCAAAATACAGGTTTTCATTGGGTTTAGAATTCATAATAAATTATAAATTATAACACTTATAAAAATGGAATCTGGTAATATAGATAAATTATTTATAATCATTATTATTAATATAATAAAATATGGTAAGATTTATTTTTGTTATATGGGCTTACTAAGGTTGTTAATCCATGATATAGTGGAAGGAATTCCGCCCACACATTTTTAATTACTATTTGTTGAAGATATTTCATCCATACCCTATCCTACATTTGTATCATTTTAAATATTTATCTACATTTTCATAAATTTTACAATATATCTTCAAAATATTTTAATAAATTCCTCATGTGTATCTACCATAACATATAAAAGTAATCCCGTTATCCCCTAATATTTTATAGTTTAAACCATATAAATCATAAACAAACTACTCAATATCTATTATAGATTTATTAAATTACTCGAAGATATTTTTAATATAAACTATGAAAAATATTTCTGGGCATAATGTATAAGGAAAAATATTTCTCTAAA
Source organism: Viscum album (assembly GCA_963277665.1). Lineage (NCBI taxonomy): Eukaryota > Viridiplantae > Streptophyta > Magnoliopsida > Santalales > Viscaceae > Viscum > Viscum album. The sequence continues at coordinate 531,630,169 of OY728128.1, forward strand.
AGAAGAGGTATAAATCATTACCTTGATATTTCAATTTTATTTCTTCTTCCACATTTTCAATAATTTTTTAATCCATAAATCATGATGAATAAATTATTATAAATATATTTCAATTCTATTATTATTATGAAATATCAAATTCCTATATCCTTTCCCTTAAATAAGAAATGAATTTATTTAACTTGCATACATGTAGACTATTGCCTTCACATATTGAGATGATTTTATTTCTATCACCATATATTATGGTTGATAATTATGTCGGATTTAATTTTTATATATTATAATATAAAAATATTTACTATTTTTAAATTATAATAAATTATCTATTTTTTATCAATGAATCTGTTGTAAAATGATAATTCTAGTTATTTGTACATGTGGAATACCACATACATGAATAAATTGGATTCATTTTTCATTTTTTATTTTATTTTGATGGTAATAAGTCTATATTTATGGAATATATATGATATATACAGTATTATAATTATTCATTATTTTTTAATTATCAGTTACCTTAATTTACTTCCATCAATAAAAATGTTGAAAAATTACTCATCGGTACATATGGATTATCATCTTGACAGTGAGATGTATTTCAATTTCCATCACCACATTAAATGAATTTTTAAAAAAAGTATATAATTTTATATATAAAACTTATGAAATGATTAGAATTTTAAATGTTTTAAAAGTGATCTATGTGTTGTGACTATAACTGTTGAACCAAAAAACACTTAAAATAAAAATCATGATACACCCCAAAATGAGTATTTCAATGCCCAATTATTATTAATCTGGAGTTGAATTGTAAAAATGTAAACATATATGATAACTTAATTATGTATGTGGTTTTATTGTAGAATTATATTAAATATAAATTCATTCTATATGAGGTTAGAGTGCATAAGAATCCCAACTGCCAGAAGGTAAGGGATTATCATCTCCAATTTTCTTATTTGGGACATATGTTATTCTATTAAACTATATTATAGTAATAATTTTATATATCTCACATTTATTATATATCTTTATAAACAACCATGTTTTCTTTATATTTAATTTTCCACTCGGGTTTTTTGTTTCATTAAGTTTATAAATCTAATGTTTCCATATTGGTATGTATTTTAAATTACAATATCGTTTTATTTTTAATATTTATTTATAAATTTAAAATGGATAAATTATAATATATATCTCCAAAATATGATTTATTTTATTAAATTTATTTATTTCTAAAGAATTAATCTCTTCCATTCATTTTCATATCATAAATTACTCATGATTAAAAAAATTAGCTCAACCAAACATAGTTCTATCTTTATTATGGAATAATTTTGTTACAAATCTATTTTTTTGTTATAATGTTTTCATGAAATTATCTAATAATAAACAAGTATTTAATTATGTAATTTTAACCCATTTTTTATATTCTATTAAATTTTTTTATAATTATTCTGTTTTTATTTTCCAAATTATTTACTTTTTTATTTCAAAAAAAGATAACGTGATATTAATTTTAACATACACTAGATGACTGAATATTATCATCATTATGACTTATATTTTCATTGAATATTCCTTTAACCTTTTCCACATTTCTTTTCATTTAAAAATTTTCCTCATTATTTGTTTCATTTTTAGATTTTAAATGGGTGATTATAAAGAAAGAAGAAATTTTACAAAATAAAATTTCTACTGATATTATAATGGAATTTTCAAATAGAAATACATCCGTTGATTATTTTTAAGATCAATTGGTGACATAATTAGATTTTACGTTGTGTATTATATTTATAGATGGTTTATGATTAATATTATAATTTTTTAAACCTATATTACTTCCAAGAGTTATGCTCTGATGAAATGATGACTGGTTTATAATCTTGTTTCCTTCATATATATGAATTATGATTATGTGATGGGTGATACAACTATAGCTCTTGATTTTGTATAGTTCCATTATATAATTCTAATCCATTGGTTAATAATGACAGTATTTATAAACTCTTAAGATTTTACAATGTAAATAAAATCCTAAGAGATGATGGAGTTAACTTGATGGATGTTACTCCAAAGAGACGTTCAAACATTACATCTTATAGAATTCCATTATGGGGGTTTTTTGACAGCGATAGTCTGGGTTGTAAACCATTACTAGTTTATTTTCTAGTATTATGAGTATTATATTAATTTATATCTTATTATTATTTAAAATTATCATCTCTGATGACTGACTATTGATGTTTTTACACTTATGTTTTTTGAATACTATTAGGACGAAGCCTTATGAGTTTATTTATGATTTACTATATTTTACAAAATGATAGTAAATATTATATGTTATGGTCATATTACTATATCCTTATAATTATCTTTTGTCCATTTATGGTAATTGACTGATATCTCTTATGTTTACCCTTACAAAAAATCTGATATCATCCTTTTTATGATTATGTTCACAAAGGTATGTAAAAAATATTTATGTATGAAAGGTCTAGTAATTGTTATATATTTGAATAACTCAATGTAAACTATTATAAAAAATGTGGATCATAATGAGTATAGTTCTATAACGGATCATAATGTTATGTATCTAATATAAACTTAGTAAAATGAAATATTTATGACTGTAAGGATTGGGTCTCTAATGTGGGTATCAGATGAAGGTTTAGTTAATTTCTGAATCTAGAATTAAAAATCATTAGTATGACCCCTTAAGAGAATCATAAGTATTAAAAAATGACCAATGTTATTGAAAATAAATAACAATGGTTTGCATAGAAGTTATATCCCTATCACGATACATGAAGGTGTATACGTCTATCTAAAATTTTCAAATAGGGGTAACAACTCGGATTGTGGAGGATTGGGTATTAACTCAAACATGACATGTACACAATGGTTGCAACTAAGCCTACACACATGGGTAGAAACTCCATGGGGATATTATACGGTTCATGAAGCTTTTTTATGATCCAATAAGAAGAATGTGAAAAGAGAATGTCAATCTAAGACCACTGATAAACCTAATGTTTCATATATTTGAAATAAGGTGTCAAGATTTTGGAATTTAATTTTTTTCAAGATTGACCACTATAATTAATGATGCATGATGGTTACGATAAACATTTTAATTTCATTAATGGAATAAACACAATAAACATTTTGTTGTCATTAGTCTGATCAAGTATAAATGTATCATATTTTAGAATAGCTATATAATTTCTACATATAAAAAATTCAAAGGGGAATTAAATTCATATTCTCATGAATTTTATGATTAATTGTATATAAAAACATATAATGGAATAATAATCCCAATACAATTATATGATTCTTCTAAAATTGGTTTTTGGGCAAATAGAATTCCTAAAAATCATATTTTCTTCAATATATGTTATATTTATGTGATTCTGGGCATTGATGAAATTTCATTGTATAAATCTCGTATCTATTTCGGAAGGAGGTAAATAATAGTTGACATTCTGAACTATCCTATTAATTTCGATTAGTGTGAGAGTCATTATGATCGTTAAATTTAAAATACATCCATTTCATGATCCATATTTCCTATAAAAGGTGGTATTTAAGTTATATGGTGGGGAAGAACTTCATATTGAATATTTAAGAAATTTAAATTATATTTTTTACATCTTTTTATAATAGTTACATATTATTCCCCAAAATAATAATGTTTTGGAGTCAACACAACTCATTACTAGTACTATATATATTTCAATGAATACTTATATAATAACACTAATTGAGTTATATTTATTGAATAAAAAACACCATGAGTCTCATGATAAGAGAATAATTTCGAAATATACCTCATCAAGGTGTGATATTATTATTTTTGTTATTATGATAGATGGATCAATGTCACTCTACATTGATTATTTGTATGTTAACAAGATCGTGATCAATTATAAGTATTCTATACCCTATAATTATTATTTAATTTTTCATATATAAGGAGGAAAAGTTTTTCCAATTATTGATATTTGATCGGTATAATATCAATTGTGGATAAAAAGTCAATACATACACAGTATAGCCTTCTATTTGAGGTGTGTGAATAAGGAATTTATAGTGATTTCACTTGGTCTTATTAATTATATTACTATATTTACTGATTTAATGAAATTATTCTTTATTGATTACTTTGATTTGTTTGGGGTAATAATTATATATAATATTCATATATATTCAATGTGTATGAAAGATATTATAGATCACTTATGGATTTAATGAATATAAAATGGAAGATGTAGATGTATAAAAAATTTCTACAGTGATGTTTTTGTCAATAGAATGTTTTTTTGGGTCATATAATATAATGTGAGAGTATATTGGTGGATACCTCCAGGACAGATGTTATTAAACATTAGAATAGACCAACCACCATGATTGAGATCCATATTTATTGTGGATTGGTTAGATATTGTCAATTATTATGAAGGATTTCTCAATAATATATACTCAACTCCACATGTTAAGTTAGATTTTTCTTGTTTATTTGGACTACAAAATTAGATGAATATCTCAATGAATTGGTGAGAAGGTTGCACTATGAAACTATGCTCAATGTCCCCTATAGTAGCGAAACATTTTTGATTTATAGTGATTTATCTATAAAGGGGTTAATTTTTTTTTTATTATTGATAATTATATGATGATAACTTATGAAATTTATCAATTAATGGTTAATGAGAAAAATAGAATGACTCATGAATTATCATTTCTAGAATTAATCCATTAACTATTGATATAGGGACAATATCATTATATATAAATATGTAACATATATATAGATCAAAATAGTTTAAAATATATATTACAACACGAGGATTTAAATATGTAAAATAGATGATGGTTGGGGTTACTTAATTATTATGATAGTATAATACATAAGCAACATGGGAAAATGTTCATAGTTGATGACTCATTACGTCTAATGAATCAAGCTATCTTCTCTAGGATTAGAATCTCAAAAGAGAAAATATTTTTGGATTTATAATTTATGAACTACGAAATCCTAATGGAAAGGGTAAAATTGTATCTTTCAAAAAAATTTATTCTTCCAAAAATAAATGTTATGAATAAAAATGTGAAAAAGGTAGATGAAAATCTAAAAAATTAGTTGAGAAATGGTTTTGAGTTCATACTTCAATGTAATGAAATTCTAATTTAAAAAAATGATGTATGATCCCCATAATTATATAACATGAAGAAAATTATAATCGAAAATCATATTAGACACCATTATCTATTCATTCTAGATATGAAATTATATACAGATTTATAGAAGATTATCGTAGAAGGACAAAATGAACAAGTATGTTGTTGATTTTTTATTTTAGTTTATTTTTATTAGAATTTTAAGGCTATGAGATAGATAAATATGGATATGTTTCAAACATTTACTATAAAATAATGGAAGTGGGAAAACATCACCATTTATTTTTTCATCACACTCCCCAAGACATCTACTTTCTATAATTATATTTTTTATATAGATTTCTTCCAAAATTTTTCAATGCAATTCATTTATATAAGTGAATATTTATATCATGGAAAAAAATCTATGATATATATCAATGAATTTGTATGTTTTTAGGGAGTACCAAATTATATATATCTTATTGAGATATGAGGTTTACATAGAAATTTTAGGTAATTTTTTAGCAGGATCTATATATAGAGTTTTTTTTGTGAATAATATAATTAGATAGATTTTCTATATGAGTAGTCCATTAAAACATGAGATAATATGCTTTGATCATATTCAATAGATTTCAAATGTGGTTGGAACCATCACATTCTCTAGTTGATTTTTCATTTAATAATATATTCTATTAAAAAAGTAGATAGATCTTTAGGAATCTCATTGTGTAATGAAATACACAACTCCTAAAATATGGGACAAATATGGTGAATGTAATCTAATACAACTTAATATATTTTGAAAAATTTCAAGGAAGGTTAGAGCAATTCAGTTTCACATCAAGGAAGCTTGAAGTATATAGAAGTGTTATGTTGACAATCAATGGTTATATCAAGATTTATTTGTTGAACAAACTTTATTCTTATAAATTTATATATGGAAAAGGTTATGAGATTTATAGTGAATGTAAATATATTAACAATGTGTATTATCTATTTTTATATTCCTAATTGTATTGTTATGGTTGCTTATGGAATGGAGCTTTCAAAAACCACACTCAAGTTCATGATGTGTTCCATGTATATCTTCTGAGAATGTAATTAAATAATCCCTTTTCTATGATAAACACAGTCGTTTTATCATTGTTTCTCAATATCTTTAACGAATAAAAACTGGTAAAAATCATGGATCATAGAAATAACATTATACAGAATAAGACTACTCTCTTAGATAATGTAATCGAAATGAATAAAAAATATGAGGAAGATTTATGGGAACCAAAGTATGTGTTAAAGAAAATATGTAATCATTTATTTATATTTATGTGAGGTAATTTCACATGTAAAGATAATTTTATGGAGAGGTAGAATGTAAAACCCCAAAATTTAATCTGTATTTCCCTTGATATAAACATGAAGTATTTGATACCTTTACATACACACATCCTTGATTCTATATAAGCCATGATATATCAAATCATTATGAGATAGTTGTTAAATTATAATATAATAATTATAATAACCATATTATGATAAATACTTATAATCATATAAATTAATGAAAAATTATTTATTTATTCTTAATAAATATTGTACTCAATTTACAGTAAGTTCATTTTACGCTTCCAAAATATATTTTTATATAGTTTTTATTATATTTTACATGTGAATATCATAACTAATTTCTTAAAATTGTTCTACTTTTTTAGAGGGAGTAAATCATAATTTTGAAATTATCTTGTTAAACTTACGATTGGATAAATTTTTGGATATTTCAATGGTGATTTATTTTTAGTGAAAAGTGAAAAAAAATGATTTTTTAAAAAATAATTTCCCTTCATGTAGAATCCCTCTCATGTTTATATTTTTATCACAATGTAACATTAGTTTACTAAATTATAAATATTCTAATTAATTTCATATGAATGATCGTTATACATGATTTTGGTATTGGTTATTTTTTTGTCTTTTGTAATCAATTAACTAAAAAACATTTTTATGTGCACTTTTTGTTTTCATCATAATTAATTAAATTATTAAATACTGTTTAATATTTTATTTGAAATATATATATTATAGTTTTTATAGAATATTATTATATTCATTTGGAAATTTTAACATTTCACATAGTGGATGTAAATAAATTTTTATACTGATTAATCAATTTTTATAGAATTGGTTTTCATTTAAATTAGTGTTTTTATTTATAATTAAATGCATACAAACAATTACCTCCATTTAGGTTAAAACATGTATTACAAGGGTGAAAAATTATGTAATAACTGTAGAGATATGAATTCCAATAATATAATTATTATTAGTCGATAGTATTTATGACTTTTCTAGCCATGAAATTGATTTATTGGATATTTTTAGCAATATTTCACTTGAATGTAGTCTTATATCATTGAAATATTTTAATAAATTCTTTATGTGTCCCTTTTGAATTATAAAAGGGAATATATTCCCCTCCATTATTCACATAATTTTACCATTCTATATCATCTGAAACCTTATCAAAAAAATAATGGAATCTTAAAATTTATCCTAATGATTCTTTTCCTCTCATAATAATAATCTATCAACAGATGATTTGTAAGCCAAATTAGGTCTCTCAAAGAAGATGTAAAATTCATAATCATGATCATTTAATTTTATTTATTCGTCAATGTTCTCTAACATATTTTTTTCCATAATAATATGATTAATATTCTATCATATATATATTGAAATGTTATCTAAATGAATTTATATCCCTTATTCACATCCATACCAATAAATGTGATATAAAACTATCACTTGTGGTTATTTGTGGACAACAACCTCCATGTACCAAGAACATAAATTTCACATAAATATATTTAATTAATAGTTATTACGAAGGATTGTTTAATTTAATATTATATTAATGAAATTATTAAATCATTTTGAATTATATGATCTTATCTACCTTCATACCATCCTATCTCTTGGAAAATGATACGTCGAATGTGCGTATTTTTCGACTACCACCGCCACCAAGTGTTCTGATTCATTTTTCATTTACGATGTATATGAATGGTAAAAATCATATAATTTGGAAATATATATGATAGTTAGGATAACATTATGACTCTATAATAGTTATTTTTCAATTACGTATCTTTCATTCCATCCGTTGAGATATGGAAACTTCACCCATATGTATTTATAGATTATCATCATCATGACGTTATGTAATTAGTTTTTCACCACCACCTTTTATGGGTAGTTTAAAAAAATTATACAAATAATAAATATGAAACATAGGAAATGATTAGTATTTTTTATATTATTGGACGATGATCAGTGTTTAATTACCACATATTCTAAACGAGAACATATATATATAATTAAATAGTTTATAACAATAAATCATGATTTTAACAAAGAATTATTAATAGACGCTTTCTAAAAGGTTATAAGTGGATCATATATTATTTTATATTTATTTACGTGGTTTAGTATAGATTTATAATAAATATGTTTTATTATACTGGAATATATTTACCATAAAAATTATTTCATCAATAAGGTAAGCGTTTATCATCTCAACTCATCTTCATTGGGAAATATATTATGTCATACACCTATATTATTTTATGATTTTTTTCTATAGAAAATTAAAAATATTATATCTTTAATATCCTTATTTATAAGGTATTCAAATTTCATGTTATATTTTTTAATTTATAGTGTTCTTGAATAAGTAGTTACCAAAGGTGAAGGAGTTTTATATTCGTATTAAATTTTCATTATGATTGATTATAATAAAAAATATGTTAATGATGTTAAATTTATTATCTCCCAAAAAACATTTGTATTTACTTCTCAATATTTTATTTCTATTGATTTTTTTTCATTTCATATTTCTATATTTATGTACGTCATTGAAGTAATGTTATTAATGAATCCTGAAATCATATTTATCATCAGTTTAGAATTATTTTTAATCCATGTATATATTTTTATTATAACATTTTAAATGATGTTTTAACTATTCTAAATTTTTTTATTATATTAATTTTTAGCAAAGTATTAATTTTTCTAAAAATAATTTGATAGAATATTATATAATTTTTGAATTAGGTAATTGTTACTTCTTACCGATAAAATATATGGATTCAATGTTTTAACAATCACTACATGAATGAATATCCCGAAAATCATTAATTATATGTTCTATTTTTTTTAATTACAATTTCTCATAGTTCATTTAAAATATATTTTTTTACTTAATATTTTTGATATTTTGATATTTTAATTATTCTTTTCATAATACTGTGGTTATTTTTTTCAAGAAATATTCTTGTGATATTTTTAAGGCACTTTCAACATAAAAAATGCACTTTAATGTTTCTTATTATTTATTAGTGATATGATCCAATGAAATAATATTTATTCTATCTCACTGTTGTTTATTTTTATAATGATGAAACATTTACAAAATAGTTTTTATTTACATGAGTTATTCTATGATGAAATGAAGAATGTTATATATTCTTGAAGAACTCCTATGAATGGAATATAATTATGTGGAATGTGATCCAAATATATCCCATTATGATTTTTGTGTCCCTTATAGTCCTCCAATGAATCAATAATGATAGTTTATTTTTCATACATATATGAGACAAATGAATTATTAAAATTCATAGATATGATAGTGTTAAAAAGTTGAAATTTACTATTAATAGAATGTTAGATATCACTAGATAAATATATAAAAAGTATAACATTGTATACACCGATATCATTTTGAGTGAACCATGAATATGTAAGTGAATTTATGTCATTTCCTTTGACAAATAAACTTCTATCTTATTATTATATATTCTCATGGATCCTGATTTATTATTGATGATTATACACACATATGGCTTATGTCAATTGTTTTGATGAAGCCTTATGAAATAATTTATGATTAATGGTATTTTACTAATTAAGTAGCATTATTTTATTTTATAATAATGTTCTTGTACAACATTTCTTTAGTATTTTCCTAAAATTGTAAAAATTTTGATTTCTATTATGGTTACCCATAATGGGAATCTATGATCACCCATTATTATGTTTCATTACTCATGTTATTAATAAATTTTTACAGTATGATATATCTAAGAAGGGATCTTATTATGGAAAATTTTATGTGAAAAGATACAGATATTTTATGTACATGTTGTTTATGTATCCATGATTAAAAAAACTAAACATTTTCATTTTTCTCATTGTACACAATTATATGTAATTATATAGATTTATCAAGATCAAAAATGTTTTATATATGGTTTGGGTTTCAATAGTTTATATTAGATCAAGTAATGTTTAAATTTTTAGAATAAGTCGATAAAAACATTTCTATGATACCTTATAATAATACAAACTATTGATGAAAATTATATGATAAAGTAAATAATGGAGTGATGTTTTCCTAGAAAATAAATCCATGTCTAGATAATAGTAAAAATATGTGGCATGGAATAGATGGACCTATGGGTAACAAATCAGAATGTGGTGGATTATATATTGTCTCTATCTTATTGGACACGTGATAATTGGTCATATGACTCCACTCATTGAAAGAAACTACATATTGATATTCTTGTGTTAATTCATATTTTAATTATGAGCTATTGTGAAGGATTTGAATCTATAATTACCATAGATGATGGAGGATAAACTAAAGAATTTATAAATTGATAATAATTTTATAAGATTTATACATCATATGAATTATTTTTCAGGAATGACCACTACCATTAATGATGATTTTGTTTTATTCTAACCCACATGGTTTTAGTAATGAGTTTAATGTAGATTGATTATACTAAGGTGATTATATGTATGATCAAATATAGAAGTAACATTTCTACATTTTTATATAAATTCCATTATATAAGCTAAATTTGATAGATATTTTGATTCATATAATCAATGATTAATGTTTAATGAGAAATAATAACTCTTCAGGGTAATATTGTTGCATCTCAACTATATGATTCTACTATGATTGATGTTTATGGGAATTTATATTGTATAAATTATTTCATTCTAAATATAGTTATGTTTTAATAAATTTTCTTCAATTATTAGATATCTTTATATAATTCCCATATTAATTTGTGAGGAAGGGAAGTAACCTAGGATATTCCAAACCCACCTTTTTTTGTTTATCTATTGAAGGATAAATATAAACATCCAATGGATATTATATTGGTTGCATAGGTCATGATTAATATTCAATTTTGGTATTTATATTATATTTTCATGGATAAGGTCATCATTTTGTATTTATATATTATACATGAATTTGTGAATATTTTTTGAGGTGATATTGAGTATTTATTTGTATCATGAAGTTATGTTTCCAGAAAAACATATAATAGTTACCCTCCCAATTTTAAAGACTCCATATTGGATGGAACTAATTGTGACATGAAAATTAATGACTAAACATCAGGATAATCATGATAATTGATTCATTTTACCATATACATCAGCATGGGTTCAATCTTTTTATTGTTTTGAATAATGATTGATTAATGTGGCTATGCATTAATTATTAGGATCATGATCAAGAATAAGTATTTTACACACCAAATTTAATAATTTATGGATCAATTTATAGGTTTATTGTGTTATTACTATATTGATATTTGATATGCATAATATTAATTGAAGGTATAAATGAATACATTATTAAGAGATCCTCCCATTCAAGTTATGGACACACTGAATTTATTTTGATTCCATTAGGTCTTATTAATACATCACAATCATTAGGTAATTAATGAAATAAGTCATTATATTTTACAATGAACTGTTCATTTTAATATTTATAAATAATATTATAATATATTCATTGTGAAAGGTGGAGCATGATAATCACAACACGATTGAACTAAAGACCTCAATGAATCGAAATATGTATCAAAATATTAAAAAATGTAAATTTTGCTCATAAAAAGCATCAAGTCACGTATATATAACCCCATGTTATTGTATATTAATGGATCCATCAAATATGGATGTTATTAAACAATATTCAAAATCAACTATAATGATTGAGATCCATATTTTTCATAAATGTTCAGAATATTATAAACGTTTTTTGAGATATTTTTCATCGTTATCTAATAAAATCACATAGTAAACATAGAATCGAGTCATTTTCCATTGGGATAATGAATTTGAATAGTGTATTATGGAACTGAAAATAAAGTTGCTCACTTCACATGTCCTCCCACTACATTAAAGTGTAGATTAGGATATGATTTATATTGATTCATAAAAAAATGTGTTGGGATGTATTCATTTGAATATTGATATAGTAGTAGATTATTCATCACACCAATTAAAGGTTCAAGATTAAAATTACATGACATGTGATTTATAGTTACATGATTTAACATTTTAATTAACATTTTAGTGGTTTATTAATTATGAATAAAGGTTCATAATATAAACTCATAATAATTTTTTAAAGTATATATTAACCTAGAATGATTTAAAGATGTTATAGAGAACTTTTTAAGAGTAAAATAATGATTATGAATGATCCATACATTATCTAATTGGGAATGAGGAAAATGTAGATCATTCATTGAGTGGAAAAGGTTAGGATATCTTAGCTATTAGGCAGAGAATAATTGATATCATATATATGTGTTGGAAAAGTATGGACACTGAAATTTTAATGGAAGGAGAGAAATAATATGTTTCTCAAATGTGTGTTCAAAAAATAATTCCATATGAATATTAATGTTGTAGGAAAATAAGATTTAGAGCTGAAAAATGAAGTGATAAAATGTTTCTGAGTTCATCTTGTAGTGTGATTGGATCATAAGGTTCAGAAATCAGGTAAGATAACCATTACTTCCAGAAAAAATGAATGTTCTATTATATGAAGATCATATATTTTCATTCTCTTATTATCAATTGTTTAGGATGATGTAAGGATATCAAAAAAAATTTATATAAGGAAAACATGAAGGGAGATATTACAGAGTATATATCTCAATGATTTATAAATCTATGGGTATATTAAAACCATTACCCTTTTAAAAATGGATGTTGGGATTCAAAACTGTGGATTTTGTTATCAGATTCCCAAAAATATCAAATTTCGTTATGATATTTTTTTGATGTCCTCTTCTATTGGATGCCTTCCCATTTATTCATGTTTTTGAATGTTTTTCTATATTTAATAAAAATCCATTATATTTGGTATGTATATTATATGGGTTCCGGGAGTTCAACATTTTTTTATAATTTATTGAGATCTGAGGGTTAACACGATGTTCATCAGGATTCATCAGGAAAATCAGGATATAGGGTTTTGTTTCAATAAAAGACATTATCATAAGAAAGGTGGTAATAATCATATAACCATTAAAATCCTTGAATATATGTTGAGGTTGTATTCTCTTAATTTCAAATGTGCATGGGATCAACAAATTCATTTCATCAAGTTTACATAAAATAAGGTCTTCCAATCATGATTTGATTTGCCTCATTATGAATCATTATATGGAATGATGTGCATAAATAAAAAATGATCATATAAATATTAATGATGAAATATATTAGGGACTATGAATGCAGAGTATGTTAAATATAATATTTGAGCCATTAAATATCACATCCTGGATTCTCAAAGTCAACAAATGATTTATTCTTATTATCATTGACGAGATATATAATTCAATATTATCGGAATGGTACTCCTTTGTATTTCTATATCATAGAGGGTTATGAGATTTGCAATGAAGTGAATGTTTGGATCTAGGAATATTGGTCCTTTTAAAATTCATTATTTTTAGGAGGATTATATATCTCTTATCACTCGAACTAATCCACTTCCATGCTATTGATTTCCTCCATATATTAGTCCTAAGAATGTATATATATAATAAATCACATGTTATTAACATAGAGTCAATAGAAATGTTTAATAGTTTTCCTATGATGAAAAACATAGATAAAATATGGACCATAGTGATAGATAACTATTGTAAAAGAATAGTCACCTAGTGAATGTTCTCTGGTGCAATAAAAAATTCCATGAAGGTACATGTTATATAAAGGTTGTGGTGAAGTAGATATTTCACCATTTTATTATATCAGAGTAATAAAATTTTATGGGTGAAATTAATTTCAAGTTTGAGAATAATGTCAGGCACAAATATTTTATATGTATTTCCATTGAAATAAAATTTTAGTACTCAATAGCTTTCATTACACAATACTAAGAGTCTATATGCACCATGATAAATTAAAATGAAATAGAAATAATATTAAACATTAATGTTTTAATAATTATAAACAAATTTTTAAATAATTTATAATCGTTTTATATAATGAAAATGTATTATCTGATTTATAATAAATAAGTACACTATTTTCCGTAAAGTCATTTAAAATTAAAAAATTTATATTATTCAAAAATAGGTTATATTAAATTTTTCATGTGCACATTATGAATAAGTTAAATATTTTTAGATATATTATTTTTAGAATGTATTTAATTATTTAAATCACCATGTCAAAATTAACATAAGATAAATGTTTATTATTTTTCTAAAAAATATTTATTTTTAAGAGATTAGTGAGAACAAAAAGTTATTTTAAAAACCACTATTTTTCCAATTAAATATCACATTTTTTTAGTTTTAACATAATTTAACTTAATTATAATTTAATAATAAATAGTAAAATAAATTATATATGAATTATATTTATAATTTATTTTTGTATAAGTTCATTTTTTGGCATGAAATAAAATTTTTATAAAACCCATTTTTATATGGGAACTATGTTATCATCTTAATAATTTAATTTTCACTCTATTATATTAATTTTATAAATATATTTATTGATTAAAAAACCAATAAAATATTTTAACATTCATTTAATCACTTTTACATGGAATGTAATGTATATAAATTCAGTTTTATGTTTAAAAATGAAATTTTATAAAATAAGTATTCATTGCATTTTATATATTTATTAAAAATTTAATAAAAATCTATATTGAATTTTAATATGTTAATATTTATTTTTATATTTTAAATCTTAATATAAAATATAATCTAATATTTTCAACTTTATTTTTTGTCATATTGAAAATTAAAATTGTAAACTTTTGTTACAATGATTAAATTTGAAACATGTTTACCATGTGGTCAAAGTAAGTTATAAGGGTATGAATTCCACCCAGAAATATATAATTATACTTTTAAGAATATATTTAAGAACATTTTTATCCTATAATATTTAATTTTTCAATTTGGAGACAATTTCACAAAAATGTTAAAGTATATAATTGAAATATTTTAATACATTCCATGTGTGTGCCTCCCCTTAGTTATAAAGGAGACCGGCTATCCAAACATATTAAAACTATTCTATCCTTAAATATCATCCAATTAATACTTTAATATCATCCTATATTTCTTACATTCATCTTAGTTCTTTTAGTAATCTTGTTTTACAAATCATTCATGGCTTATGGTGTGAGCCAAAGGAGGTCCATCAAAGAAGTGGTAAAAATATAACCCATGCACTTTCAATTTTATTTTTCTGTCCACCAACCCTAATTTTTTTGTATCCATAAATATTATAATATATATACCATGATTTATTTATTTTAATTTAATTACCATTTAAAACATCCATTCCATTAAATTGCAATAGAAAGTATCTCTTGTGTGTACAAGTAGACTACTATCTCCACCTAGCGATAAAATTCATTTTCCTTCAAAAAAATTCAATTGTAGTAGTTATGATGAATTTAATTTTTTTTATATTATATTTATTTAATTATTATTACTATTATGAAATTATTATATATTATCTACCTTCATACCTTCCCATTCCTTGGAAAATAATAATTTCTCCCTTGCAAACATGTGGAATACCACATTGACAAAGGGAAACTATTTGTTTTCATTATTGAATTAAATGGAATTTAAAAATTTTATATTTATTGGTAATACATTATATTAATCAAATAATTGTGATTATATAATATATAATTTTTATTTTGATGTATTTTTTACATCCCTAAAAAATTTGAAACCTCACCCATGTCTACATACTTATTACCATCTACATGATGTAATGAATTTTAATATCAAAACTTTATATAAATGAGTATAAAATTGAATGTTTTAATTGAATTTTATAAATATAATATGTTATTTATTCTATAGATAAAGCAACCAAGAATAATTTTAAATTTCCATTACCTCCAAATCAAAACAAATACAAAAAATGAAACCTTTGATTCCTAAAATAATGATTTTAATAGATAATTATAAAAAATATGATGTTAAAATGTGATAAATTGTTAATATATTTTATGATACGTTCATATATGGTTTTATTTTAGAATTTATTAATGATGAATTTATCATATATGTGGTTATACACATATGAATCATGTTGGAATTATAGTAATGGTTTATTATCTTATACCTCTTTGGGAAACATGTTATCTTACACACCTATATTGTTTTATGGTGTTTACACTAAAATATGGATATTTTATATCAGAATTTTTTTTGGTATTTATATATTCATTTTTTTATTAAAATTATGTGTTTTATGAATCAAAAGTTACCAAATAGGTAATTTTTTTACCCTACAATCTGCTTTTTACCTGTATTTTTCAGGATTATATTTCCGGCAATGATATTAAAAATCCTCTCTATCCCAAATATTATCTATTCTCTTCTAACATTTTTATTTCAATAAATTACATATTTTCTTTTTATTTATATCAACTTATTTACTCATGGGAAGAAATTAGTTTTTCAGGAAAACTGACTTTATTTCCCTATTTATTTAAGAATTATTAATTTTCCATTTCAATATTTTAATTAAAATTATTAAAATAATGTTTTACTATCCTCTATTGATTTATTGGATACATTTTTACCCACTTTTATAATTTCAATAAAAAAAATTAAATGCAATCGTATTGAAATAATCATAATTATGAACTTTTTAATTTATGAAAAATGTGAAAAAATTGATTTTTTGACACTATTGATGAATTTATTTTACCACCATCACAATTTTTATTTACATTGAAGAAGTATTTAAAAAAATTCAAGCCGGTTCTTTGGGAAAAAAATTTCCATAATTTTTAAAATTTTATATTTCAAATATAAGATATAAAAATTAAAAGGGTATTTTCCGGCAGAATATCCAATTGATTTTTATAATTTTTTTCTTCTATTACAACATAATTTAATGTTCCATATGATTAAATATTGATATGATCCAATAATACCATCATTATTATTTCTTTATATGGTTATTTATTATGATAATTGAAATTTTACGAAAACTATTTTCCTTCCATGGGTTATATGATGATAAAATCATGAATGTTATATATTCTTGTGGAACTAATAAGTTTTAATAATTATTCTAGGATAGGTGAGTCTGATATAAATCAAAATAACTATTGGATTCATTAAAACCATTAGTTTAAATAGTTAATGAGGATAGAGTTTACAAATTCCAATGAAACGAGAGAGATAAAAAATCCTAAGAGATTATCTATTTAACACATTAGGAGCTAATTATAACAAAATGTTGAAAAGGGAGGGTTATTCATATCCATTTTAGTACAATTTACACAATGATAGTATTTTTACTGAAACAAGACTAAGTATGTGATTTTATATAATTATTTTTGAAGAAATACTTGTTTTGCTGTGGAAATTTAAGTAAATATAATCCCATAATTGTTACATAATTTTTTTTTTGTGGAAATGGTATTTAGATTCTATGAAATGTGTTGATCATGAAAAGGATGATACTATGTATTTTGGAAGAACATTGATACCATAAAAATTATGTATTCAAAAAATATGTACACCCACTACATCCCAAGGGACAATGTTAACCTCAGACATGATGTATGAGACCCTTAACACATGGGAGAGCAATTCCACATGGGTTCACATAATTCATGGTGATATGTAATGCATTATTAGGAAGGAAATTCAGTCTATGGATGCAAAATACTATCACGGTGTTCATAGGTGGTTAACTTTAGGTGATTGAGTTTTTCCTCCACAGATGTATGTGAATGGTGTTGTGGGAGACAAAGCATACTACCCCCATAGGAGGTTAGAAGCCTAGTATCAATTATTAAAAATGAATATACCATTCACAAGAGATATGTGGTATAGATCTTAATTGAGTGTAAATCTTTCCACATTAAAAATAATCACATATAACACGAGCCATCCAATCCCATAGATCATCCCCATTTGATTATTTCGTAATTTTTTTTAACCATTCATGTATAGATCCATTTATGATTGAAGGTGTTCATTTATGAGGAACCAAATAAATGTTTGATCACCAAGTAAAATAATCTGAATCACTTAGTGGGTTTTAGAGTTCAATTGTTAGGAATTTCCCAAAGTTATAAGAATACATTATAAAGTTGAGTTTCCAAATAAATATACTATGTGGTGAATCAATTTTTTAGTTATTTTCGAAATTAGTTCATGCATATAGTTAAAGAAAAGATATTTAATGTGAATTTGATAATAATATCAAATCATAGGTGGGAATCGAAGAAGAGGTCATATGTTGGATAATTATTCTATAAACAAAATAATTTGTATTATAAAGGATATTTTATAGGTGAACATACTACATGAATGAGTGTTATCGTTTATGGAATGGAATAATAGTAAACATAAAATAAAATTACATATTATTGTTTTCATTAAGATCAAATAAAACAATATATTCTTTATTACCTAAGAAAATTATTTGAGACTTGCATGTGGACCATGAAGTTTATGGAGGCCATTCCTTTTTTGTATATAGGATATATTTTTTCATCGTATAAACCTGAATGGAATATATTATATTTTAGGATTATCCTATGTGAATCATGTGATTTTTTCAATAAATAATAAGCTATTTTTTAAATATGTTCTCAATAATTTCATGATTATTTTACATCAAGATTGAATGGACATATTTTACTAAATTTTGAGTACCAAAAATAAAGTAGATAATTCTCTATAGGATATATTTTTTCAAAGATAATCTCTATACTAATTTATATGTGGCTGAATTATAATATTTATTATTCTGTCTTCAAATTGTTTATTGAGAGTTCAACATAAACGGAAATGAGATAACTAGGCGGTCCAAACATTAATATGTGAAGTATCAATAATGTGAACCATCATTAAGAGATTAGTATTAAATAATATGTTATACTATTATAATGTGAAATGAAATAATTTGGAAAAATATTTTAGAAAATTTAGCAGTGAACAAATTTGTTTAATAGATAGAAATTAATAAGAATATGTAAAAATTGTATGCATTTTAATTGGGTGAGAACAAAAAACTGCATTGATAATGGAGGTAGAAAAAACATCTTCAGGAATAGTTGCATGGGATGATATCATACAAACATTATCCTTATTATGTTATCAGTAATAATTTTTTATCCAGTAGTGTGAAATATTTTTTGGAATGGATCATTGATGGAATAGTGTGAAACTACATTATGGAATAATTATATGGTGAAGACTCGTCTAATTATTGTGTAGAATCTATGAATGGGATGTATAACTAATAATAACAAGAATCATGATCTCATTAAGAAAAAAATCTTTTAAAAACATATATTTCATGTGCTATCTACATGTAATGAATTTCTATATCATATAGTAGTCATAATAGTGGTTTGATCCTAAAATATAACCACATATTTATTTTAACTGAATAAATAATTATAAAAATCCCCACTAAATCAACCCCCTTATTCAGGGAGGATTACCTCTACAGGCTCTTCAATTGTTATCAGATGAAGGGTTCTAATATAATGATCCTATAATTATTGATGACGGAAAATCTGAATAATGTCAATATAATGGGTGTCCCTACATTCAATCAGAATAACTATCATTGTTAGAAGACTAGGAAGTTTCATTAAATCCTATATATAAGCCTTGATGTTATATATAGAGTAAGTGTATTATTCCCACATATTTCGAAACATTATCCAATGACCTTTTCATAATAATATAAATAGTTATTTTGATGAAAAAACATAAAATACCAGTTTTATATCTCCTTTTGAAAATTATTTCACAAATGTTATTGGATTTAGAAATTCCATGGAAATTTGGGATAAATCATGAAGCTATTATGAATGAAACACTAATGTCCATGAATACAATTTGGAAATATGGTGAAGAAAATTTTATTTTATAAAGATGGAATAAGATGAAACATTTTATGGATACATCACCAAAATCACTGAAATTATTAATAATATTCTAGGATTTTTTTTGAAATGAATGATGATTAATATATTTTAAAAAATATGATGAAATCGTTAACTGGAATGTTTAAACCAAATGTTTTATATTTTGATTCAAGATAGGAGGTTACTCTTAATCAATTAAATAACATTATAATTGCTTATTAAATGAAAAAGATCATAGTTTTTAATAGAATATCAATGAAGAAATTGATTTTGTAGCCATGATAAATCTTAAAATCAATGATGACGAAATTATTAAACAAATATAATCTCTTAATGAATATGATGAAAAATATTATAATATAATCATTTCTCACATACTAAAGAAATTAAATATGGGAATCTCAATGGTATGCGTCAGGTCGTGCACGTATCTCTTCAGCTGAGATACGTGGAAGACTTCGTGCACCCGATGCAACAGAGGTGGTAGAGCCAAGCGGTAAACCACCTTGCCTATCCTGCTGAGAACCTGGAATGGTTTGATGAAGCGCAGAGATAACTTGCCGCCCCGGCAAAATCTCTGTAATCCTCGTTGAGGTGAGACCCGCAAGAAGACGTGGTCTCCATCCTCGAACTCTAGTGGTCTCTGCCTCCTATCAGCATAAGACTTATGCCAGCTCTGAGCTGTCCTCATCCACTCCTGGATGACCTTGAAGTTTTCTAGTCCTACAAGAGCTGCTAAGATTTCTTCTTTGCTGATAAGAGAAATCCGGTCTCATCCACTGGATGAACCACTTTCTTTTCCTAATACTGTCAATTCCGACATGGATGATACTAATTCATACCAAGGATGACGTTTTAAGGCCTCGACGCTACTACCAAGAGATCCATTCGTTAATCTTACCTCCAAGGGTTGAGTCACACTGTCGGTATCAGTGTGTGGTCATTGGGTCTCCTCTAGTAGGTATCTCAAAGTGAGGGTCAAGTCAACAGTTTTAAACCGGAACCTCTTAGTATCAACTAAAAAAAAGAACAAGGAAAAAACGTCACTAGAACAAGTGTCTTTTATTACTGCAGCTCAAGGTACAAAGACACATAACATCAACAAAGCTAGAAGAAACATGAACAAAAGACCCCATGTATTGAGCTAGTCCCGCTCCTATCCATCTTCTCCTGGAGCTTCATGGTCGTAAGCCTCAACTTTTTGTAGCTGAGCTCTCCACTGTCCACCTGTTCCCTGTGGTCAGAGTGGTCTTCTAGGTGGTGGTGGTGGAAACACCTCAAAGCGTCGTCCACCTCCATCTTCATGGCCATCTCCTATACCTCGTCCGCCTACTCCCTGTGGATCGCCATGATCAAACCTCTACCTGGGAGGTCCCTCTACTACCTGTTGCTCCTCAGCAGGTCGAGTTGGGCAGTCTCAATCCATGTGACCCTGCCCGCTGCTTGTGTAGCACTGCCTGTTCCTCGTATAGCTGGCTCTCCTTCATGTTCCCCGCACAATTGAATCTGCATCCTGAGATTGCTCGTCTGATGGTATATCCCATTTAGACCTCTGCGTTATCTGTCTACAGCCAGCTGTAGAAGACTACGCTACGGGTCATCCTGCGGAGGGTCCCGCCGCTGGTGACTGCTCGGCGAGAAAACTCTCCACTAGAAGGTCTCTCTCCAACACCCCATCATGCGCCAGAATATTGAGGGAGATCTTCGATGCCCTAATCTCATGCCTCAGTCCCTGCTCGAAGGTCCAGGCCTAGAAGAACGGGTCCCGTACCATATCTATGGAGTAGCGTGAGAGATCAGTAAACCTCGCCGAGTACTGGGACACCGTCATGCTGCCCTGACGTAGCTGTAGTAGCTCATGGATGCACACCGCACGAAGGGTGGTTGGGACGAACTCTGAGTGGAAGTCTTTTTCAAAGTCCATCCAGAGAAGAGATGCCTCGTCATGCACCTGGAGCATCAAGCTCCACCATCTGTATGCTGCCGCATGCCGGAGGGTCGCTGCAAGGATCACCTTGGGGTCAGCTGGTGTCCCCACTATCCTGAAAACTCGAACAACAGCCTACATCCAATCCTCGGCTGACTGAGGGTTTGTCTCCCCACGGAACGTCGGCGGTCTCTGACACTGGAACTCGTGCAGTGCACTAAGGCGACATGCAATCTCAGCGGCTGGGGTTAGTTTCGTCTATGGCTCGGAGGGTAGTGGTACCACTGATGCCTCCACTGAAAAAGGTCCCTACACCGAGGCCTCGTCGCTCGGTGGGCTGTCGTCTCGCACAAATCTCTAAACACTAGATGGCTGCCGTTGTGGGTTCATCCTAAAAATAACAATGTGCACCATGGTCAAAACAGTATATCTAGTGAGCTGACACAAATTAATCCCAAAGAAAACTTTTGAAACACACATGCAATCAGTGCTTTCGTGCACTGAGTGGGAAATCAGAAGTCAGGGTCCTGGTGTACGGATACGTCGGCCGCCGCACCAACACTGTACTCCCTTGGTTAATAACCACACTCAATACCCTTAATACTATTTCTTTACATATAAGAATGATCATAGTCCTGAGTTCTGCGGTAGAATCAAACTCCTCTGATACCGATTTTTCACAACCCGTCCTCGGGACCCGTGTTGTGACTACCCCATGCCCGGCTTCCATAGGCCAGTGGTTGGAGACTAGCACCAAAGGAATAAATCACGATAAAAAGGGGAAGGAATTGCCTTATATGGTAAAAAAACACCACAGAGTAATCCATCAGAAGTAAACACTAAGTAAAACTGGGTACAATAGAAAGCGCGAAAAGTAAATGGGCCAGAATACAAACCCAAGCTGAAAGTAAAGTACAACTGGAAAGAAAGTACAACAAATGAAAGTAAAGAAGCAACGTCGAGCCATCCACTGAAAGTCCCACCTGAAGGGTGGGTACAGATAGCCTCCTCAGCTCCTCGGGTCCAGCCGTCCACTCCGTGTACATCCCGCCCAGTGGTCCACCTCCAGGTACCGACTTTCTCCACAATCTTTAACCATGATCAGCGATGTCCGTCGTCTACATCCAACACAACGTAGTGTGGGCATAGCCTGTGCAGGGGTGAGTATACGCTACTCAGTAAGGACCCCGAGACCCTGATGGTCTCCCAGAATCCATTAAGGATAATCCACAATGAAAAGATACAATCACGAAGTATCATCCAACACTACTTAGTTATATGACCATACATATAACAAAGTCATCGATTCCAGTTTGGCTCCAACATCCGAGCCCGAGTTCGATCACGTCCACATAGGATAGTACAACCCAATCCACACAGGAAACCACAACACAATCCACATAGGAATGCAAGTCAATAATATTGAAGATAATGTTTGGAAGTCAAGACTCATCTCACATAGGTATACTTCTTTGTAATGAAAAAGGAGATGATCAGATGTAGTTACTGATTCATCTAGCTAGGACCCACGTAAGATACTAGAACAGCTAAGTTGTCGGACCCACATAGGTTACTACATCATAGGTCAATACTGTCGGACCCACATAGGATTCATGTACTGTAGTCGTCACCGCCGATCCCATGGAGGATTCCAGTATGGTTGTTATCGTTGTTGAACCCACGGAGGATTCTTGTACGATAGTTTTTACTATCGATCCTACGGAGGATTCTAGTACGAAAGTCTTCACCGTCGAACCCACAGAGGATTACAGTACGTTTTTCGTCACTGCCGAACCCACAGAGGATTTCAGTGCAGTCGTCGCTGTAGAACCCACAGAGGATTCCAGTACAAAAGAATTCACTTTCGGACCTACAGAGGATTCCAGTACGGTTGTCATCACTGTCGAACGGACGGAGGATTTCAATACAGTCGTCGTCGTCGAACCCACGGAGGATTCTAGTATGACATTCTTCACCGTTGAACCCATAGAGGATTCCAGTACAGTTGTCGTCACTACTGAACCCACGGAGGATTTCAGTGTAGTCGTCATCGCTGTCGAACCCACGGAGGATTTCAGTGAAGTCGTCATCGTCGTCGCAGTCACAGCCAGCTCTAGGGTTCCCACACAAAACATGCTCGATTCCAGGAGGGTCCACTCCTCGAGAAAAGGGGGGTCAATACATCAACTGACACGTAGTCCAGATTTGATATATTCCAAATTTCTGTCTCAACAAAAGGAACTCAATGTGACAGACGACATGTCAATCATACGCCCGGTCTGAGAGTTATTGGCCTTTTCGTCATAGGGGCCTAGTTGGTTTTCAATACAAAACCAACCTGACCGTACTCCAACGGCATCCAAACCCTGAGAGGAGTAAACCAAAAGGTCCGTCTCACTAAGAAGAATCTAACAAAGTCGATGACACTTCATTTGGACATCCGGAGCTCATGTTATAAGCATTTCCGCTCCGAGGCCCCGGTTGGTTTTGTGTTCGAACCAACCTTTCCATACCCAATGTTCACAAAAACCTTGAGTGTAATATAAAGAAACGACCGCTGCGATCCAAGGATCGCAACGCAACTGACGGCGTGTCGATCGGAAGTCCGTAGCCCATGTTAAGGCCGTTTGAACAAACATGTCTGGTTTTAGTGTGTTTCGGGCCCGGACCGACCCAACCTAAGACCTCCTGGGTCAGCCTGAACTGGGTTGACCGGACCCGGGTTGTGTCCGGCCTGGCTCGGCAGGTGGCCCGGTCCGGTCCACGCGTCCCGCCCCGACCCGGCCGGGGGGTGCGTTGTCTCGGCCAGCAGGCCAAGCTGGGTGGGGGGACGCGGTCCCCCCTTTGCCAGCGGACGTGGCGCTAGGCGTTGTGTCTCCCCCCAGATCCCATGCGACCACGGGATCCGGTCATCCCACCACCGTCGCGGCTTCATCCACGGTGGCTCTTGCCGGCGGTGCACCGGGGCACCGCTGCGCCGGCGCAGCGCGCCCGCAGCGCCTTCCGCGGACCACCGGACGCACTCCGGTGGTCCGATTTGCTAGTCGTCTATGCCTAAGGCCCTCCCGGGACCCTTAGATTACTACGAATGGTCCAAATCGCCTTTGCGGCCCGCTTAATTCTTTCCCGTCGATCCGCACATCAACAATGGGGGAAAGGAGGGTCTGCCGCATTCGTGCGGTCCGACCCCCCTCCCGTTAGTTTGATATCACGCAACTAAACTCTAACAACAAAGATAATTAAAATAAACATGAACATAAATAACCCATACCTTGAAAAGTAATTCACGGTCGTCAAGGGCTGCAAAATACGGCGTCGCAGGGTTTGGTTCTGTAGACGTCGAAGGAGAGCGTCTGAGGGTACGTCATCTTCTCTTTTATCACGGAGAGAACAAGATGATTGCGAGTCGTTGGAGAACTCCCACGTCAGTGTCTCTTCCCTTGTCGCAGAGGGGAAAGGGAATGGAGATACCAGAGTCGTTAAGTCATTCTTCATTGAATAGATGACGTTCTTCACGGAAGGATTGAATCTCTTCACGGGAGGATGAAGTTCTTCCCAAGAGAAAAGAGTTCTATCTCCCCAATATTCTCACACAACAAATAACCCTCCAAAATAAAATAAGACTTATCTTATTTTATTTCATCAAGCAAAGAATTTCAATTTTAAAATTCAAACATAGAACTCACTTAATTAATTAAGTGTGTTGGCATGATTAAATAGGAGAGAGGGGGAGGTGAGTGGTGTCACATTAAAGGGGAGTTAACAAAAATAAATGGGAAGGTATGGAGATAAGGAATGTGAGAAGGTGAAGGATCATGTGGGCCCCACCGCCCTCATAACCACACATGGGATGTTGGGTGTTCGTGGGCCCACTAACAACATCCCATGAGAGAGTTTAACTTCCATGGATAAAATAAAGTTTTTCACAATTTTATTTTATTTATTAATTAATCCACATTTTTTACAACTCCTCCCAAGAAAACGCACCTTCGGTAAAAGTCTTCTTAAGCAATTACCGGCACTGTGGTTCCATCAGTGCCCTCAGATTTTGGTTCTGAGCACCAGTTCAAAAGTTAGGAAAACCCGCTCGTTTTTTCACTAAACGTACCCGAGCTAATCTTCGGAAAATGATTCCAGGCACACCGGGCCTCGGAATCAGGTGCTATCAGAAACTACATACTCGTAAAATCCCAATGAAAATTAAGAAAAATTTTCCCTTGAAATTTACAGGTCTTTACATGATTACTACTCATGGATAGTTTTATATTCTATATACCATGCAAGGACACATAGTGGGAGTATAGTGGTAAGAATTTTTACTATTCTTGTTATGAATGATTTTTGATTTATTGAAACGGTTGGAATTTTTTATTATTATTGAATCATTTTGATAATGTTGTATTTGTTTTTTCATGTGTTTGTTGATTTTTGTAGCATCATTTCACCCAATAGAGTTATTGTGATACTGTAGGAATAGGCCAGAGAGGATTATCCCTCACAAGTGGATCATAGCCTAGATAAAGTGGTCGTTTAGGCATCCCACGCATTAGATTAGGGAGCGGTCTCTAGTCTGTCTTATGTTAGGGTTAAGGAAATTGATCATAAAGTAGAAAAGGATCAAGGGTTTATCAAGAATAAACTACCAACATTATTTTTCATCTTGGAAACTAAAAATGTTTAGTATTTGATAGATTAGTTTGAAAGAATGTTTTAATTTCATGATTCTTCTTAAATAGTTAGGAGTAAATGTTCCTCGTTTGTAATATGAAAATGATTTTTTGGAGTTATTTCATTTCACATAAGAGGTAGTTTCCAATGAGTAGTTAAAGGATCAATGGAAAGAGGTTGGTTTTGTGCCTGATAACTAATCACAATTCATCCTATATAATATTATTTTGTATAGTGAATTTGTTGATCAATCCTTGATGGTGGAGTTAGACCATACCGGAAAACCTATTTTCTCATGAAAAATATAATGAATTATTTAGGGTATGGTAGTTCATCAGAACATAATAGAATGTGAGATGTGTAGGAAACGAAGGGAAGTTGTATCTTAGCCAATCCTACCTTACCTTCCTTGTTTGGGGATTCAGATATTGTTTCAATTATATTCCATTAGTGTGGGAAGTCATGGAATCTGTGTTCATATTTTCCATTGCCTCATAAATTATTCCAACATTGTGGAAATATGGGGAACTTGTATTAGTTTATCTAATCTACAATTCCATATCATGGTGGAGTAAGTTCTACAATATCTAGGTGAATGGCATCGATTTAATGACCATATAGGTATGTGGTCTATCATTATTGTCTTTATTACAGTAGGGCTAGATCTAGTTCTAGGATAATTTAGCTTATGGTAGAGGCACATGTCAACACTCATTCTCAGGGCTTGGTAGAGATGAGGAACCTCCATTCTTTAGATCATGCGCTCCTAAAATTAGATGAAACACTAACCACAGTTCGAGGTAAATTTCATATGTCATCATACATGACTATTTTTTTGTTTGATATTGGTTATTCTAAATACGTTATTTCTTCCAATCATGCGGGTTTTATGATATTTCCAGCTGAGAAAAAAATAAATTTATTATAAATAATTATTTTAATTTATTATATAATATAACAATGTTTTAGGCAATCATATTTCATAGTCATCGTATCAGGGGTTGAGTTGGAATAATATTATCTATTTTTGGAAATGGACATCTTCAAGACAATCCTCGCTATGTGTTGGATGGTGCATTTTCAAGTCCACATCGATTATTGATAACGATTATTGAGTTTTTTTGTCACCTGATTGAAGTACCCAAAATTTTTAAGTTGAATGGTATCATTTGAAAATGATTTTAGGGACCCTCTATTGAAATTTTGATGTCTTTATTTTCATATCACTTCTTTAATGTTGGATTACAATGGTAGTAGTCATAAGGTTTGATTACCTATAGTAGTTTATGAATTCCTAAAGGTATTTCAAAAAATATTTCTTAGAGTTACCTCTGGAGAGGGATGTGGAATTCACCATTGATCTAGAATTAGGGATAAATATGATATCTCTTACCTCAAACCGTATGGACCCCACCATGTTATGAAAATTTAATATATAGGTGGATGATTTTTAATCCAAAGGATTCATTCTCCTGAGAATCTAATATTGGGCCACCCCAATTCTGTTTACAAAGAAGGGTGATATAGAACATTTATGTGTATTGATTATATGAAGCGTTATAATGTGATGATCAAGAATAAGTATCCATTTCCCCACACTGACAAGCTTATTAATCAGTTAAAGGGGAAATGTGGTTCTCTAAGATCAACATTCATTTTCAATATCACATGTTTAGAGTCTAAGTGGAAGATGTTCATTAAATATATTTTTGAAGAAGGTTCCACCAGTTAGAGTATAAGGTCATTCATTTTAGATTAAGAAATTCTCTAGCAGTATTAATGTATCTTATGAACCCTATTATGAATAACACCTTCAACTGAATTGACTTCATGTTTGTGGAAAGAAACCTAGTCTAGTCCAAAATAGAGGAATATCAAGAGAAAAATATGGGGATTGATCTAGGAACTTTTCGAGATCATAATCTCTATGCTTTATTCTTCAAGTTCACATTCTAGTTCATGGAGGATCTGTTTCTGGGCAATGTGACTTTGAGAAGTAGGGTTTTCGTGGAATCCATTGAGACTGAGGTAGTGATTTCATGAGAGAAACTAAGGAATATATCTAATATAATGATTTTTGGGCCTCATAAGGTATTGAATGTGGCTTTTCAATGAATTATCTCACCTTTCGTTTCACTTTACCTGACTTATCTAAAAAGTGTTAAATTTTGATGGAATCCAATAATGTTAAGAATATTTTGATGATGTTCTATGGTGGTTTATGACATACCCTAGTTTGATCTTGAACATGTCTAAAAAAAGAAAAAAGGCATATCATGATGCTGCTTATTTGGGGTCTTTGGTGTGTGTTGATGCAGGGTGATCATGTGGTGGCATATTGATATTGTTAACTCCAACCACATGAATAGAAATAACCAATCAGTGATCTATAATTGGTTGTGGTTATGCATTCCTAAAGATGTGGTGTCATTAAATCATTAGGGATTAGTTTGTTCTATATTTAGATAATTATCAATTGGAATAAATTTTCCCAAAAAAGGATCTAAATTTAAGTTAGAAATGTTTGGTCTGGTACCTTCAAGGGTTAATTTTTAGTATCTTGTATACCTAGTGAAAATATAATGTGGTTGAAGATACATTGAGAAGAACTGTTTTGGTGAATGATCTAAAAGTGTCTAGTGTTTAGTGAAAATTGATGGGAATTATCTATTATAAGCATCTAGATACTAAGGAGAATATGGGAGGTTCATTCTTAGATATTCATCACCTAAAACCCTCTATTATGATGATTATTCGGTAAGAGAATACTGGTTATAAATTTTTAAATTATTTTATGTAGATTTTTCATGATGGGGAGTTTCTCATCATTTGGTATTTTTCATCCTATGGATTTAATTACATCAGGGGTAGTTTTGTGGAGTTATTGTTGCTATGGAAGGTGGAAATGCATGATAGCCACCAGTCTCAGTAGTCTGTGTAACTAGATATCACCATTTTGTTTTATGGTGTGTTTCATATATTTTGGTGGCCCATTATAGCAAGGGATATAGATGACTTTTTATCATGGTGTTATAACTATCAGTATGATAAGGAATATCACCAAGGGCCCTTGGGATTCCTTCATCCCAAACACATTCATACTGAGAAGTGGGATGTGTCTTCCATTAACAACATTATTTCCATACCTATTACACCACGGTGAAGGATCAAAATTTGGGAAGTAATTGACCACCAAACCAAATCATCCCATTTCATTCTGATCGAGGACTCTACCAATGGTGATTAATTGTAACCATTGTATATTCAAGAGATATTGATGCTTCCACATTTTTCATTTGATATCATTTTATACTGATTCCATTATATTACCTCTTTATTTTCAAATGTAATTTAGAAGTTAATGTGGACATAGGTCATGTTGAGTATGGAATACCCCCCTAAAATGGATGGTCAAACATAGTGTGTGAGTCATATTCTGGAGGATATGATCTGGAAATGTGTGTTAGATATAGTATGCTAAAGAGGATTCCATTTTTGGTTAGTTGATTTTTCTTATAATAATATTTTATAAATTTTTTAATAATTCATCCTATTGAGGCATAATATGGTTGGTTTTTCTACTCGTATTTTTGCTGGACATAGTTGTGTAAAACCTTATTATTGTGATGAGGCCTTATGTATGAGATGTTTGAAAACCTATAGTTCATCAGGTTGTGAATATTAATAGTGAATAGGATCCATAATTCTTATTTTGATCAGTACCACGAAGAAATCAAAATTTTAGTTGGTTGTTAGGTGTTACTAAAAGTGTTCCCTCTCGTAGATCTGTGTCATCTAGGTATGAAATGGATGTTAATATAATGGTATGTTAAGAATTTTGTGTTTATTGAGAGAGTTTTCAGGTGGAATAATGGATATTTTTTATCTCAATGGAAATCTATTCATGACATGTTCCATGTCTCGTAATAAAATTATTATAATATGTATCTGTTTGATGTGATAATTTGGGATGAATTGGAACTGTAAAATGATATATCATTGTTTCAATGATCAGTTTGGATTGTGTATTCTATAGATAAGGTGATTCCTTCGATTTCCATACCACTGGTTCAAGAAATTTTGTTGTATGGTAGTGATGAACATGAGAATTTA
This sequence comes from Viscum album, assembly GCA_963277665.1. Taxonomy (NCBI): domain Eukaryota; kingdom Viridiplantae; phylum Streptophyta; class Magnoliopsida; order Santalales; family Viscaceae; genus Viscum; species Viscum album. The sequence continues at coordinate 531,661,329 of OY728128.1, forward strand.
AAGAAGATTTATTTGGTTGAATAGTAGTACACATTTTTATTCTCTGATCAAACATCTTAATTACATTTTGAGGGAGGAAAGATTTCATGGATGGGAGAATTTTCCCATCAGTTGTTTGAATTTGAAGTAATTTGTCATATTATTTTGGTATTATCATTATTGCATAAATTTATTGGGCATGTTTATAAGAAATGGAGTTTTCAGACTAGACTATGGCTATCTTATAGTTGGATCATAGTTGGTTGGAACCATGTTCCAACCCTAAGGAGGCAAAATTCCTTAGATAATGGAATTTTCCATGGAACACTGCCCTTGCAAAGTCCTGTGGGAAACTATGAGACTAGACCAATGGGCATATCTATGCTGCACAGTAATCTTTACTAGTGTTCTCTCTTTCCCAAGTGATTTTTTGACATCCATTTCTATTGAATGAGGTTCCACATAGATATAACACGGTTTGGAAAACTCCATGGACAAACATTGATGCCTTACTAGAACCATAGAAATATTGATTATACTAATCTATCATTCCATTATATACATCCAAATTCTACTCAAATTTGAGGAATTCATGATCTATAGAAAGGATATTATCCCTCTCCCCTATGGCTCCTTTAGACGTGAGTTTATTGGTGGATTTTCCCTTAGATATTCATGAACGTCTCATGTAAGCCACTACACTCTTTTTTTCATCCATCCTTTTGGTCTTCTATTTCTCCCATATTTTTTTCTTCTTCCTCTAGTATTTTGGATTAAATATTGTTCTTTTAACCATGGTTTATTAGCCAGATTCATGATGTTTGGGGTTTTTTCTTTCCTTTATATGGTCTTTTTCTAGTGATTTTGTATTTTAAAATCATTTTATAGAAGATTCCTTATTTATGGTAGGTGGTTCCATGATATAGAATTTTAGAATGATTTCAATATGCTTGATGTTCTCTCAAAATATGTTGTTTGAGTTTTGTGGGAGGTGAGAAATTTTATTTCAATGTGTTTTCGTGTGTGTTCTTGTATGAAATGGATTTTTCCTTTGTAAACTGATGGTTTTATTATGTGTACCATTATTGTGCGTGTTTGTTGGTTCATCTGACTTAAGAGATGGAATACATCAAAAAAGGGAATCCAAAGAGATTAGGTTGGGTAGAATAGGTCCTCTTTTCATAGCAGATTATTAGCCACTAGAAGAGAATAATATTAATTTCTAATATATATAATATTCTTATGATTCATTATTCCTAAACACAGTTTTTATTTTGTTTTACAAATTAAACATTATTTCACATTATGATTGTAATTACATTTTAAGATGAACTATTTCATGGTACATTTTTGAACAACTCATAATAGAAAAATTGATATTGATTTATTTTCATATTTTATTTTAAGGTCCCTCATTCAATAAGTAACAATTAATTATTTTATATAACTTGAATATTCTATTAGAAGAGAACAATAATGGGTCTTAAACCAAGAAAATTTTGGGTGAATTGATCTAGACAAAATCCAAAGGAATGACATGTAACAACCAATCTTCAAGCCTAATGTATATAAAAATTAAACTTGAGATATAATACATCATGGGGAAAATATCATTGAACAATGGCCCATGAAAATTCTGATGATTTAAAGGAGTTCCAGGTGTCCCAATTTGAAGATGAAATTATTGTCCAGATTATGCAGCCTAGAAAAACATCTCCCCATTTAAATCATATCTCAAAAATTGTGTCCACTTATACCTGTGACCAATCAAACTATCTAGTTAGGGCTGATATTCCTGGTGTTGGGGATTCAAGTTCACCTAGAGAACTCATTCCATTATATCATAATATTCAATGTACCATAAAATAAAAAATTATTACCATTTCAATTGTGGGTCTTCAATGAAACCAACTCATAATCCCTGGTGGGAACAATAATGGAAATCCAAATGAGGCAGCTTCAAAGTTAGGGAAAGTAGTCAATCAAACAATTAATGACTTCGTCACACTTACCACGATCAATGAACCCTTTTTCCATAGGAATTCTTCACTAAGAGATTACCACATGGTCTTAAAACCTCAGGTCCTAAACCACCTTCCATTCTTCAATGGGATGGAGTTTGAAATTCCATACAGTCATGTCTAAGAGTTCATCGACATTGTTTAATCCTTATTCCTGCCACATCAACATGAGTTAGCTAAAAAGAGGATATTTACTTTCTTACTAAAATATGAAGAAAATAATTTGTTAAAAAATCTGATACCATCATAAATGCACTCATGGGACCTATTAAAAATGTAATTCTACATAAAATATTGCCCCTATCACAAAAGAGTTTCACATAAAAAGAGAATCCAAAACATTTTTGAAAAAGAAGGGGAGCCATTTTATGAAACATGTGAAAGGTACAAATACACACTCAACAAGGTACCTCACCATGGATTCTCAATCCCAAAACAAGTTTAAATTTCCTATTAAGTATTTGTTTTTGGAAAACCCAATTCATTGACAAGTGTTTTAATGGAAACTTCAATAACAAATCCTTATATGACTCTTTTGAGTATATTAACGCACTGAATGAAAGAATACAAACCTTGGGAACTCAGTGTACTATGATAACCCACACAAATTAGGGGGAATTCACACCCTTAGGGTAGAGGAAATCATTAGAAAAAACATACGGTACTCACTATGAAGGATGAGGAGATTGATCTTAAGAAGATCTATGAAATTCAGACTATTTTCCATGTTTTCACAATTTGTGTCAAACATGACCATAGGACAGACAACTCACCCACCATAACATTTATTAATGATGTTATTTTAGGGTGACCACCAGTAGATGTCAATTCATTGAACTTTCAGAAGATACACTACCTAAACACGTTCAATCCAAGGTACAATGACCATCATGGATTTTATTGTAAGGATAACCTGCAACCCAACCAACTACCTAATAATCCACAAGGACTGAACTCCTAACCTGCCCAAAATTATTGTAACCATAACTAGTCCCAACCACATACTGTTCAATACAGACACCCTCTTATCCAAAACCAAAAACCAATCCATCACCCAATACAACAACAAATGTATCTTCCATTGATAAACTGATCAGCACAAGCCCCTTCCCAATCAGTCCCACCACTAATCCTTGACCAGTTTTGTAAAAAAATGTAGAAAAATAATTGAGAATTGTAATCCTTGAAAAATGATCTAAAACCCATTAAAACATGGAAGCAACACATCCCTACTAAGAAGGTAAAATCATCAAAATTAATGGGTCAATACAGTTACACACAACCCTCTCTTGAACAACTAAAAGTTGTGACTGTCTTAGGAAGTGTAAAATCCATTGAGATACCTAAAAAACCATTCTAGAACCATTGAAAAATTAAATTGGACATGATGATTAGGAAGAAATACCCACATATTCTGAAAACCCCAATGAAAATGAGAAGGAACACAACTGACCTAAAAAATCAAACATCCTTATCACATCCCTCGACATTTGAGTGGAATATATAAACTAGAAATAAATGAAACATTCAAGGAAATCATCTCTTAAGTTATGTTTTACATTCCACTTAGTGATATAATCCAAACCATTCCTACCAAATCAATGTTCCTTAAAAAAATTTGAACATTTAAAAAGTTAATGTTGACCAAAAAAACAATATCCTTTTGGCTGCTAATGTGAGTATCAACATTCAATGGACCATTCCTTTAATGTTGAATTATTTTGGTTATCCATATATCAATGTTGAGATAGGAGAAAATAATATTTTCAAAGACCATTGTGAACTAGGATCTAGTGTGATCGTCATTCCGTATGACAATTATTTTTATTTAGGGCTCAAATATCTTGAACTGAATTCTTTCTCTCTTCAACTTTCTCATATTAGGGTTCATGTTCTTATGGGAATCTTAAAATATTTCTTTGGTGAAAGTTGAAACTTTATTTTACCCTGTTGAGATTATTTTACTTGAAAATCACCCAATATTAAGTTCTAGGGATAATAATTCCTTCATACTTGGTAATCCATTCTTATCCAGAATGAACTCAGTCAACCAAGTTAGAAATGAGAACATGCGAATATTCTCCAGAAACATGAGTATCGATATTAACATCTTCAATGAAAACACTACAATTGGGGATGATGAAGTTATCCATGAGGATAGTTGTATTTCATGTGTTTATATTTAACTAGAGAACATAAATGAATTTTTAAATGAATTTTATATCAATAATATATTTAATATCTTTTTTCACACGTGGTAAATTTGTCGCCTTAGGTTGAATCTATTTTTGATATCTCATTGGATGTTTTTCTAGAATCTCCAATCAATGATACCATTTGATAAATCAATAATATTGATTCCAAAACCATTCATTAATATGTCCTGGATAATTTATAAAATTAAAATTATATTTACAAGGAACCAATTATAACATGAAATTTGGACAAAAAACATATATCAATACAATGTTCCATATTTAATTTGAATGTGATAACCAATATGATAAAAATTTTAATCTCTTACCCTAATAAATAATGTTTTAATTCTGAGGGGAGAATTCATCCATTCTTTTTTTCATATCTTTATCACTTGAATCCAATCAATAGGTGATGATATTGGATATCTTAATAATGCATAAGAGAGTAATTGGATGGACCCTTTATGATATTTCTAGGATTATCCCATTCATTGGAAATCATAGTATTGTTCTATAATCTGAGTCCAAACCATGTTATCAACCTCAACAATGACTCTTTCCCAATATTCTGGATGTGTTATGTCAAAAACTTCTAATTTTGTTGAATGTTAGTATCATCTACCCAATTTATGTGAGTGAGTGGGTAATCCAGAATCAAATTGTTCCAATGATACCTAGAATCAATGTGATCAACACATATGATGGTTATATTCTCCCCACAAGGTTTAAAATGTATGAAGAGTCTTTATTGACTATAGGAAGCTCAACTCATATACCAAGGAATACAACATCCCTTTCCCATTCATTGATCAAGTCCACAAGTGAGTAGAGGTCCATCAATTCTACTACATCATATTTTTGATTCTCAGGGTATAATAAAATAGAGGTATCCTTATAGGATCATGAAAAAAAAGATTCAAATGTCCATTATAAACTTTTTTATTAAAGAACATGCCATTTGGGTTATGTAATGCACCAGGTACCTTCCTGTGGTGCATGATGGGATTCTTCTCAGAACAAGTGGGGGATTGTTTTGAGGTCATTATGGATGGATTCTCAATATTTGAGGATACATTTGGGGGATTCAATTTAAATGTTGAAAGGGTTTTTTCAATATTTAAGTATAATAATCTCATCCTATATTGGGGGAATTACACTTCATTGTAATGAAATGACTTGTTCTATGCCATGTGCTCTATTCAAAATGGATTAAGGTTGATAAATATATGATTGATATCATTCATCACCTTCCCTCTCTAAAAATTCTCCAGGATGTGAGGCCCTCTTGAAGATGTACTGGTTTTTATAGAAGTTATGTTTGGAATTTCAACTATATTTGTCAACCGAATTGTGCTATGTTCGTGAAAGGTGATCCATTTTTATCGATGGGATTATATGAAGAATTATTCCCTATAAAAAATTCAACTTTTATTTCACAACCTATCATGAAATCTCCATATTTGAAAAATTCATTTGAGATCATGAGTTACAAGAGGGAATTCATTTTATGAGTAGTCTTAGGACAATGGTGTGAGAAAACTCCATGTGCCATTGATTATGTAAGAAAATAATTAAATGATGTACAAATAAACCTCACCACCAATGAGACATAGTTACATGATATTGTATTTACCTTAGTGAAATTCACATCTTATCTCTTAGGATCACCCATCCTAGTCTCCAATAATCATACATCCCTGAATGACCTTTTCAAATAACTTGATGCCAGAGAAAGACTAATTATGTCAGTCCTACTACATCAAGAGTTTTATTTAACCATTAAGGATAAAAAGGGTCTTGAGAATTTTGTAGGTGATCATCACTCTAGGATGGAATTTCAAGACAACACACATCACCTTCATGTGTCTGATTCATTTCCAGATGGGCACCTCTATTCATTGAGTGATTTCCCATGGTATGTTGACAATGAAAAGCATTTGCGTTAGGGCGACATTCCAAAATCAATTGCTACCAAAGATAATAATAAATTACTTTCTGATGTCAAGCACTATGTGTTCGATGATCCATAAATCTTTATGTTATTTCCTAATCAAATCATTAGGATATGTGTTTCTGAGTCTACGGAAGAGTGCATTATAGTATTTTTTCATGGATAGGCATGTAGAGGTAACGTTTCCACAAATAAAACCGTGAAACCTATCTTACAAGGTGGTTTATAAAATCCTAACCTCACAAAGGATACTTACCAATTCTTCTAAATTTGTTCTAAATGTCAACAACTATGATCCATTACTAAAAAAATCAAATTCCACTCACTCACATTCTGACCATTGAAATCATGGATTTTTGGGGAATTGATTTCATGGGACCATTTCAAAACTCTAAGTGATATCTCTTCATCCTCTTGGTGGTTTATTATGAATTAAGTAGGGTAGAGTTTATTCCCACCTAGTCCAATGACAATCATGTTGTGATCCAATTCCAAAAAGGAAAAATAATTTAATGATTTGGAATCCCTAGAGCTATCATTAGTGATCCTGGTACACATTTCTACAACCATCCCTTCTCGAAACTCATGTCTATATATGGGATTTCTCATAATGTTCCCACTTCTTACCATTATAAAAAAATGGTCATGTTGAGTTAGTGAATCATCATATTAAACAAATTAATGAAAAAACATTCAATCCATCTATGAATGATTGGTTTGAGAAAATAATTTATGCCCTATGGTCATATTGTACTGCATTCAAAACTATCCTAGTAATGTCACCATATAGGTCGTATTATGGAAAATCATTCAATTTACATATTCATATTCAACATTATGCCTTTTGGGCATTAAAAAATGAACATTTAATTTTTTTTGGTCAAATAAAAGAGGTAATATGATATTAATGAAATTGAGGAACATAGGATAAAGGCTTATGAAAATTCAAGGATAAATAAAGCTAGAATTCATGCCTACCAATCTAACAAATCGCATTTTCGGACACTTTGAACTGGGGAAATCCATCCTCTTGTATAGTTCATAACATTATTTACACCCAGGAATGATAATGTCTAGATAGTTAGGTCCATACACAGTGAATCATTTGTACTTTATACGGGAAATAGAGATTCAGGATCCCACTAGTGGTCATGTCTTCAAATTCAATGGTCATAGGTTAAAATAGCTTATTGATTCATTTAATAAAAACAAGCATATGAGGAGTTAATTGATCCAACCTATGAGCCGTAAAAATATGATACAATTGTGGTCCATGTCTGGATAACAAAATTAATCAAAGAACTTTTTCGGAGGCAATCCATCCTTTACCATGAAATTTACTCAATGGTGGAGTTTCGAATTAAAAGGTACGTTTTTTCCATTCCTTTGGTTTTTGTTTAATTTTTATTAAGGGAACATCAAGGGGTTTCAATTTTGTTATAATTGTGTTCATTTTTTATATTTAGCGTCTTTAATAATTGAAATATTTTTTAGCAAATCATAGATGTACAAACACAATCTTTCTTCATTAATGATGCTTATTAGACAAAGATAGAGATCAAAGGAGTAATCAGGAGCGTCATGAACTTCATCATCAATGTCTAAGTGACTTTTTTCGATGTTTATTATTTCAATTTATGTTTAGAACTCTTCTCCTCTAATTCTATCACCATCAATATATTATTTTCAATAAATAGTTTTGATAGTTTTATTTTATGCTGGGGTTGGTGTTGAAATAAAAAACTGATTTTGTATGCATTAGAAATATTAAAATTAAAAAAATATTTTAGAAAAAAAATAATGGGAATGAAAAATTACATAAAACATGAATATAATAATACATACCTTTCAATTTGAAGTTGAATTTAAAATAATTCTTCATTAACTAATTATGATTTTAATTTAAGATTATGTGTATTAGCATAGTTTTGGAAAGTGTGGATAACCAATGTGATTCTTGACAATTTACATTTTCATCCATTAAAAACAACACAATGAACTTACTTTAGATTTTTGGGTATTAGTATGAATTATTTGGGTCCCATAAAAATGGAATAATTTTGGTGATCAATGTAATTTTAACATGAGAATTCAAAAAAATCAAACAATTAATCAATTAAAAAAATACAACTAAAATTCAACTGTTCATAGTTAAATGAATTGACCTAATGTGTGGATTACGGCCCTTGGGGATCATGGATCCAAAGTTTTCTAGCCCAATTTTGGGAATTATATATATATATTTGTTGTAATTCGAATTTTTTTGATTGGGTAAACTCAACATGATTATCAAGTATGTGGGCTTTAGTTTTTTCTCTTTGGTCCTTGATCCTGGGAGTCATTGGCAATGTCTCACAACATTGATTGACAATATTGATTTAAATTTCAATTAACACAGAAAACTTGAAAAAAAATTAAAAAAATTAAAAAAAAAATAAGAAATAAATTAATACTCATTTTAATATTAAAATGTGATTCAATGTAGAACTTCCATCACTTATCCCTTGAATAAGGATGAACACCAATGACTATTGTGACAAATAACATATCATCACACTTTATTGAAATTTGATGAAATGTGGAGATGAATTTGAATAACTTAATAGGATTGGTATGGGGATATTCATGTGGACAAAACTTACATTATATTATTTTTATGGGTTTCATAATTTTTAGGTAAGAGGTCTTTTAGTGATCAATGTGAATTATAATATTTTTGTAAAAGGCAAATAGAAGTTCATAATTTTGAAATCTATTTTCCTTAGGAGTAGAAAAACTCAAGCTGGGGGCATGATTATCCAATGTAATAAGATAATATTTATTTAATGTATAAAATATTCTTGTTTATCCTTCTTCATAAAGACCATTTTTAGTGTATTTTACAAATTGAACATTGTTTAACATTATGATTGTAATTCATTCTTAAAATGAACCTTTACATGGTACATTTATAAACACCTCATAAAACACAGAATTATAATGATTTTATTTTCAAATTTTATATTCTGGTCCCGAATTTTTTAAGTTACAATTCATGATTATGGTGAACCTGAATATTCCCATTATTAGACCAACAAAATGGGTCTTGAACTATGAACATTATAGGGAAAGTATACTAGAAAATAGCCCAATAACATTATTGTAGTGACCATTCTTAATGTCCTATGTTTCTAAAAATTTATTTTGATATATAAGACATAATGGGAAACATTTAAATAAATAGTTGACCAAGTTAATTTTGATTTCAAAGGGACTTCTTGGAAGCTCAATTTGAAGATGAAATTCTAGACGAGATTCAGTGGGCCAAACAAATAGATTCCTATATAACTCTTATCCTGATAATTAGAAATTTTATTCTGAAGAAATTTTAAAATATTAGGGGACATTTTTATGTACATATTTTAATTATCTGTCCCACCCAAATTCAGCCATATAGATTCTCGTTTGGACATACCTATTAGTGGAATGCAAGTTGGCTCAGATTATTTTCCATGGGAGGAAAAGTCCTATCTCCCTTATGTTTCCACCCACCATATCCTACCAATATTAATTAAAGAGACTTAGAATATATTATTGTTAAAACATGGATTCCAAATTTCCTATTTAAGAAAGTTAGATTTGAGGATTTAATATTGTTGTTTTTTCATTTTAATGTGATGCTTCCATTTTGATGTTGTAATCGCATTTCTTCTAATTGTATGTTGTTCGAATCACCATAGTCTCTTAATAAAACATAATATTCTTCTCACTTTATATTCTTATAATTAACAAATTAGTACCATTTAATTATGGTGTGACTTTAATCACACTATTAATAGAGAAATACTATACACAATGATAGAGTGTTTGTTTTAATGTGGTTTTTACTTCTTCAATTTCGTCCTCATGTCCCTACATTCCACTTCCATTGATATCACAAAATAATTGTAAGGATAAACAATTTATGGGTTGATCTAAGGAAGTTTAAATGGGTTATATTGAATGTTAGTTATCACAAAATTAATGAATAATCTATTCTTTTAATTGAGAATTCTGTTTGATGACCTTAAAATTTTATAATTCTTGTTCAATTTTAAGACCACACACATCAAGTGCTAAAACTTACCTTTACCATGGAGTGTTCTTAAATATTATCCAACATGTGTATATCTGATTATAATTTGAGTTTGTAGGTATTAAATCAATTAGTGATGATGGTAGATTTACCTTGTTGAATGAACCCATCTCAAATTTAATAAATTTAAATTATTATGAAAAATTCATCCAATTCACTCTAAGAGATAACATAAGATCATCTAATTTTCTCAATATGAATTCAATTAGGTATTTTAGTTTTAAATTAAATTAATATAAAATTATCTCAATGTTGGTCACTTCATAACTTATAAAATTCCATTGAATTTATGTGTCAATGGGTTTCTTCTTTGATCAATGAGGGTTTGAAAACCCACGTTACACTATAAGAAACTGATTAACCCTAAAACATGGGTAAATTTTGGTGAGATAAGTCGATCAGTAGGGACAAGGCCAATATACCAGAAGAATGATAGACCCAAAAACACAAACTAATCATTTTATGGTGATCTAAAAAAACTATAAATTTTGATTCAACTCATTTCCAGTGTCTCATGAAAGAGGATGCTTTGGGTTGTGGTCTTTATACCAAACCATTGTCGTATAATGATCCAAAATCCCCAAAAAGACTAATTTCATAGGGATTACCAATGGAGATCAAGTGATGCTATTATTAACATGTAGTGTTTTTTATACCTTCATTACATTTATTTTAATTGAATTATTTATTTGAAAATATTTCCTTCAATTTTTGTTAATAACTAGCATGTTATGTTATCTCTAAATTTTAATGGATGGACTCAATTTTTTGTTGGAATCCTAATGGGAATTGTATTATACCCTATATAAATCATTTTTTGTATGTATACCTTGTTATGATTGACCAAGGTAATGGAAATACATTCCATGGTGGTGATAGGGGATCCAGTTTCTAGTGTGCTAATTTGTGCAATTGTTGGAGGAGGTGGAATGGGGGTGATGAAACTTTTTTTGGATGTATATATGTTTTATATTGGTTCCTCTCTATATTTTGGGATTTTTTATTTTTGGATATTTTTTAATTTTTTTAACTAATGGTAGTTTTATTCAATTTGGGTATGGTTGTTTCTAAAGGGGTGATATTTTATTCTTGTAGTTGATTATGGTTAATTGGTATGAATAAAAACATTCCCCAAAGAGTTTTTTTAATTCAAGAAACATCTTTCTAGCCCATGGGGATCCATTATTCTTTTTCATTCATGTATGATATCAGTTTGGGTGGTGGGTTGGATGGTAACTCAATTTATTCCATGAATAAATTGTATCTGATATAGGGTTTCCATTTTCACTGGGTTACATTAATTGGGATATTTTAAATAGGTATAAATAAGGAATATGTGGACTATAGATGTAGTTATGAGTGGGTTTTTTGTACCACATACCTCTAGATATATCATTGGCCCCTGTGGGAGGTCGATAATTAGTGATTCCTCCTTGAGGTAAGATATATAGGTTGCACACTATGGATGAACATTGAGTGGGGTTGAGTACTCACACTCATTATTCTAATTTTTAGGTTTTTATGGATATATGGAGGGGTTTTTAATTTTTTATTATTGTTGAAAAATTTTCATAACATTTCACTGATTGTTTTCCTCATGGTGTCTAATTTTTGTGTCATTATTCATAACTTAATACTTCTTATGAAAATACAGTATGTGGTTAGAGAGAGTTCTCCCTCACCATTTGATCACAACCTAGTGTAAATGGAGGATTAGTTTATCCTAAAATTGGATCAGGTAGGAGGACATAATCTTATTTAAAATGATGTCAAATAAGGTACATAAAATGATAATTCATAAGAGTTTCTCAAAAAAAAACCACATTATTTTTGGGTATCTTTAATCCCCTGGTGAATGAGGATTGGATTCATAATATTTAATGAATGTTTGAGTTTCTTGATACTCTTGATGTAGTTAGGTGAAATATGTTTCTTTTCTATTGGAAGTTCCATGTTGGATGATCTCTTAATTAGTGGTTAGAGCTGGGATACATGAGGATATGGGTTGGAGGGACTCCAAGGTCATCTTCAATGCCCAGTATTTCTTTGAGACAATATATTTTTCCAAGACCTAATAATTATTCAATATACACCATTGATATCATATGGTGTTGGAAAATTCCAATTTTTTTAAAAAGATAGTGTATTTTTCACCTGAGATAATTTCCATCAAGTAGAAAAAGGATCAATGATTTGAGATAGGGTTGTAGTCAGATATCTGATCCAAGGTCTTCGAATTTATGATTAAGACATATGTTAATGTGGTGGATAATGTCTTAATGGTGGAAAGAGTATGTGATGAAAAATATAGTTTCTCAATGTTTGTTTCAGTTTTGGTGGTGTGTTTGAAAATTGGAGGTAGAGATATGAACATGAAAATAGGAGAGGTGGTAGCTTAGGTCATCCATATCAAGCTTCATTTTCTATGGTTTCATATGTTTTTTAGTTAAATTCCATTTTCTTAGAAGCTGTGGAATGTTTTGCTAGCATTCCCATCCCCCTCATAGAAAATAAAATTTGTGTGGGAATATGGGGAACATGGAGTATTTTTTAAAATCTACTTGTCCACATCAAGGTGGTGTGTGTTCTAGAATATAAAATGGAATCATAGCCTAGTCCAAAATAACCTTGATAGTGGGTTATTAGTTTGTGTTAATGGGGGAAAGACTAGTTCTACTTCTAGGAAATATCATCTTAATGAATATATATAAGTCAGTAGTCATTATCAAGATTAGGTATAGGTGAGGAACCTTCTTGCTATAGACCATGTACCATTGGTATCTGATGAAGTACCTTCCACACATTGAGGAATGATTCCTATTTCATTCTTGATAACTATTGTTCAATGTGATATGGGTGATACTAAAACCTTAATTTCATCCCATTTTTTAGATGTGTGGAAATTTCCAAATATGCTCATGTCATAAGTAATGGAGTTAGTGTAAATTCTTTCTAAGATGAATGATCTAGAATTTAGGTTATCATCTTTAAAATTCACCATATCAGGGGTCATGTTTAAATATACTTACAAATTTTTTGAAATGGAACATTCCAAGGTGATCCATTCTATAGATAACACAGTGCGTTTCAAGGATCACATCAGTTTATATTGATGGAGTGTGAGTCTTTTTCATCCTGATTAGTGTATCCATGATTTTCATACTGAATGTGATCCTCATTCAGGGCATGTTGGACCCCTCCATCTGGATTTGTGCAGTTTTAATTTTTATATCTTATCACTCTTGTTGTAGGATGAGTGTAGTGGTCTTAATGGTGGATTACCTCCTATGGAGGATAAGTTCCCCAAGGTATTTCCATGAATAATCACATGGTTTCCTCCGGATTATATTTTTGAGTTCACCGTTGATTTGGGATTGGGGACACATCCTCTATCAATTAGTTCATACTATATGGTCCTAAAAAGTTGAGGGAACTAATGTTATACCTAGATTATTTTGAAAATAATGGATTCATTTTCCTAAAAATCCATCCTTGTGAAGAAATAGTTATATTGTAAAAGAAATTTGATTGATCTATCATGTTTTGTAATTGTTACTAGAAGCTAAAACTAGTGTATATCAAGAACAAGGATCTCATTAACTGTAATGATGACCATTTTGATAAGGTGATGGGTTATAGGTGGTTCAAAAAGATCTCTTTATGTTCTAGGTACCACCCATTCAGATTCATAGATGATAATTTTTCTAAAACCAATTCCCAATGTAGGTAAAACAACATTATTTATTCTATCAATCCCATCTAGTTAAAAAATAATGGACTAGTTATCATGGCTATTATGAAAAGGGTATTCCATGTGTACCATGACTTCTTTGTCATCATGATTGTGGAGGAAAACCTAAACTACTATGGAATTGAGTAAGAGCATGAGAAGCAATTGAGGATTGTGATATGAAATATTTAGGAACATCGCATATATTCTATGTTTTCTAGGTGCACCTTATGGTCTTGGGAGGTTACATATCTATGCCATGAGATTTCATAATGTGGTGTTTATATGGATCTTGAGTTGATTGAAACATTGATTTCATTGGAGCATCAAATTAACCTCTTCGAGATCCAGAGACTTTTAGAACTAGAATGGTATAACATGTGAGTTGTCATATATTTTTCATAGCTTACTTCATCTATTAATGTACTTTCGCAGAATGGAGTATTTTTTGAGTAGAATCCATAATTTACCGATTATTTTTAGGATATTTAGTTCTAATTTAACAAATCCCCTATTTTAATGTTTCACATCATTAGAAATTGATATGTGGTCTATTATTATGCATAAGGAATTTGAGTTGTGTGTTTGTTGATGTAGGATGATCATGTGGTGGTGTGTATATCTCACTATCTCTAACCACCTAAAGGGAACTACCCAAACCATGAACTATAATTGGTATTGTTGATACATGCCATAAATATGTGTAATCATTAATTATATTTAGATAATTTTTTAGTTTACCTAGATCATAAAATCATTCCAAAAATTATCATCTAAAAGGATTTGAATTTATGTTAGGGTTCTTGGGTTATGTACCTTTAGGGGTTCGCTTTTCAAATCCTGTATACCCTGAGAAAAATTATTGTGGTAGATGATTCTTGGAGTAGGAAAGTGGAAATTCAAGGTTTAAAAGAGTCTAGTGGTGAGTGGAATTTTATGGGGAGTTTCTCCCAGATGCATCTGGAAACTAATGAGCATGGTGAAGGTCAAATAATTTTCTAATGATCAACTAAATGACTCACTTTTGGATATGATTTGATTGTCTTACCATGTCGATGAATTTTTCCAGTGGTCCACGAAAATGTTTCATGAGGGGAGGTTATGAATGTTTGGTCAATATCTTTATATGTAGTTCCTTATGTTATGGTTTGTATTCTAGTTTCATGAACACCTTGAAATGTTGTAATATAGGATAATGAACAGTATTAGTGGATCATTCATCTTGGTGCCACAATAATGCTTTATGATGTGAATCATTGGTTCTAGTGGCTAGGTTTGAGGTGGGATATAACAGATATTGTATCATGGTGTTATACCTCTCAACAGGTTACGGTAGGGAACCAAAGGCCCTCAAATTTTCCTAAACCCCAACCCATTTCTACTAGAAAGTGTAAGAGGCCTTTAAGGTATTAATTATAGCATTAACACATACAACATGGTTATAGAGTAAGTTTTGGTAGTGATTGGACATCAAACCAAATTATATCATTTTACTCGAATCGAGGATTCAAACAGTGTGGATAAATTATGTCAGTTATATGTTCAAGGGATAATTAAGATTAATGGTGTTCCACCAGGGATTGAATCATAAAAGACACATATTTTTCCTCTAGGTTATGGTAAGGCATTACCAAAGTCTATGAAGTCACTTGTTTGGTTGAGTATGACATACCACTTTCAAATGAATGGTGAGTTCTAGTAGATGATTAAGATTCTAGAGGACATGCTCTTGTCATGTGTGTTGGAAATTAGAGGCTAGTGGTATAATCATTTTGAGTGGGACAAGATTTATATTAATAATAGTAACCAATATTAGATAATAATGGATCACTTTTAGACACATTATGGTCATCCATGTCATTCTCAATTAATAAAGGTATAGGTGGGTGATATCACTTTGTTTGGATCAATCATTGGTGGGGTACATGAGATATAGTCAAGTTGATTAGGCATTAGTTGTTGATATACTAGATCGACCCTATGTCATATGATGGTAAGTTGTAGAAAACCATAGAATTGATATCTAATGATATGGTGTTGTTGAATGTGGCCCTTTGTTCGGGTAACAGTCATCTTGATGAGGAAAGGAAGATAACCCCATGAAATGTCAAACATTTTGAGATTTCTGATCATTTTGGATAGGTGAGGTACTGATTAGATATTCCATAACATTTTATGTTGATAAATGCTGTGTTCCATGTATTGAAATTAAATAATTATAACCTTGATCCATCTCATGTGATAAATTGGGAATAATTATAGCTTGAACATGATTTAGATGTGTTTGAGATATTAGTTCTGATTTTGTATTCCTATTAGAAAGTGAATCATTGGTTATCCAAATCATTAGTCTAGGAGATTTGGAATAATGTTAATTATGAGAATATACAAGGTATACTAGGTCTTGGGTTGAAGAGAGGTACCTATTTTTGTTCGTTTATCATACCATGGAATGAATTTCTGAGGTTAAAATTTTTTCCTAGACGGTATAATTGTCTCATCCCTGGGTTTCATTTATGAATAATTTTAACTATTTTTTGATTTTATCTATATTTCATATATTACCCAAGGGTTTTAGGATAAAATTTGTTTTATGTACTTGCGAAAAAAGGTTCATTGTTGGAACATTGATAGTAGAAACCATACTCCAAACTTGAGGATGTTGTGTGCTATAGAAAATGAACATCTCCACGGAACTAAGGCCATGCATGGGAATGTGGGAAACTATGCACCCATACACCTCAGCTTTTCTATGATTTCTGGTTATTTGAACAAGAACAATCCATTTACCAGGGGACTATGTAGCCACATTTTCCTTTAGAAGGATGTGTCAAACAACTTCTAGATGGTTTGGAAAACTGTGTAGCCTTCTAAATCCATAAAAGTTTGAATTTTGTAAGCTAAACATCTCTGATTTGAAGACTATTCCAAACCTAATTAAGCACATTAATTGTCTCCATCCTTTGGTGCCTCCCCCTCTCCTCTTGGTTCCCTTAGAACCAAATTTCTTGGTGTATTTGGCCTTGGATCATCAAGAACTCCTAATGTAAGACTGTTATCTCTTGTTTTCTTCCATACTCTTGAATTTATGATCCTACCTTCTTTTTTTATCCATCCTCTAGTGGGATAGTTTCCCTAAAATAAAAGAAATCATTATTCTGTGGGTTGAATAATGATTTTTGTGTTTCTTTATTTCATTTAAAATTTCTCCTTGTGATGCGTTTTTATTTCCATCCATTTTATTTATTTTTCCTAGTTTTATATTGGTGATTCCATGCTTTAACATTGTCGGATGATTTTACTATTTTTTATTTTCTTTCTAAATTATTTCTTTGAATTGTGTTGTTTTATAAACATGTTTGAAAATGTTTTTTGTATTAATTTTTGTTTTTAGGGGATTTTTACAAAAGTAGATGGGGGGTCTTATGTGTGTTCTAGTTTTTGTTCTGTTTATATGAGTATGTGGTTATTCGTATGACACATGTGGTGGAATGGATCACAAAAATGAAATCCTTTATGACTTGGATAAGGAAAATAGGTGTATTCTTCTTGGTGTATTTGAATAGATGAGGTCTGGTTCCCCCTAATATGATAGATTCTTTGACACTAACTAAACATTCTATGATGACTAGACACCAATAAAACATTGGATGTGACTCCTATCTAGTAGATCATGAATGAAGGCAATGTGGATTGTGCTTCTTAAACTATATCAAAATTTTATGAGGATATTAGGTCCACCAAAAATGTAGTTTCTTATGGATTATCCCTCGTTCTTAGGTGATGTTGTTCTTATAATGAATTTCGCGGTGAAGCATTCTTTCCTATTAATTTCATATCATTATTTATTTAAA
Source organism: Viscum album (assembly GCA_963277665.1). NCBI lineage: Eukaryota > Viridiplantae > Streptophyta > Magnoliopsida > Santalales > Viscaceae > Viscum > Viscum album. The sequence continues at coordinate 531,679,176 of OY728128.1, forward strand.
ATATGTTCCTTTAATTTTCTATAACAATATCAAAAAAATCATAATTTTATGGAATGGAATCACTTTTTTGTGGAATCCTACATGGAATTGGATAATACCATATATATTCATGTTTATGTATTATTTGTAATGTTTGACCAATTTAATGAAAAGACAATCCATTCTAGTGATGTTGGATCCGGGGGCTAGTGTGTTGCTTCATGCAGGTGTTGGTGATGTTGGCATGTTGGTGATAATCCTGTTGTTTCATAGAGAAATGTGGCCTTGTGGTTCACTAACCCATTTTGGAATTTTGGTATCTGGTAAATATGTATGATATTTGACATGTGGTGGTTGTATTCTATTTGGGTGTGGTTATTACATAATGTTTGATATGTTATTCATGTGGTTATTTATAGTTAATTTTTACGGGAGAAATCATTCCCAAAAGTGATTTTTGATGTGGGGGAAATTTTTATAGACTATGGGTGTAACACAACCAGTTTTTATGAATTTTTTCTGGTAAATTAATTTCCATTGATGCATTTTAATTATATGCTACACTGAGTTAATATTGAGAAACATGGAATACTGACTTATCTCGTGTTATGCACAACACCAGGTCACTATGCAACATCATTTTATTATTATAATTATTTATAAAATAAAATTATTACATATACATTAGAATATATGATATTAGATGGATACGCTAAATTGTGGAATTATTGATGACACATGATTATATAATTATTAACCAATTAATTATAAAATGTAAAATCGTTTTTTATAAAAGGAAATGTTTTTTTAAAATATGCACAAGTGTGTTAAATACTAATAAAAAAAATTAACACAGTTTGGATTATATTAACAAAAAAAATATTATATATATATTCAATATTTTTTATTTCTATACTGGATATAAGAACAATGGTTATTTTACCTTGAAAATAAGTATTTTTCTAAAAAGGTTGTTTTGTTTCCTTTTGATTGCAAACATGTTTTTAGTATTGTATTAAAAAAATTGTAAATATTATGTGAAAAGATAAAATTTATATTTTAAATAGTAATATCAAATTTTACAATGGTGGAATTTTTGGTAATTTTTTGTGAAGTTTAATGTTTTGATGAATAATAAAAATTAATGAATTTGAATTGAGAACTTCTTTCCCATTGAAATAATTTATTTTAATGTATAATTATATTAATTTTATAATTAAATCCAATTTAGGTATGTTGAATCAATTTTAAATTTATATTTGATATAAAAACATTCAAAACATTTGAAAATTTTTATATTCCAAAATCATTCAATCGTCCCATCTATGGTATTAATTTTAAATTAATTTATGAAAATTATGTTAATATTATTTGGAAAATTTTATTCTATATTTGTAATAATATGGACAAAATTTATTAAATATTACCCTTTTATTTTTATTCAAAATTAATAAGAACATTATAAATTTTTATTAACACGGTTACAGGTTAATCAAGTAATTACGGGTAAAAATATTGTTATCAATATTTTGAAACAAAACTATAATATTTCAAAATGTTATTGATTAATATAATTAGAAACTTAAAACATATTATTTTAAAACTAATTATTTAATGGACACGTTAACTTGAATATTACATAGATATTATTATAATCATAGAGAATGAAAAAAATCTCACAATCTTACATTTAATAAGTATACTATTTTTAATATAGGGATAAATAGAAGTAATTTTATGATATATATTTTATTATGAATAATAATGGATTTATCTACAGAAAGGGATCCATTTTTAATTTTTATTGATTATATAATTATCATAAATAATTTCGAAATAATGATGCATAAATTATTCAGTTAGAGAATCAATCAATTAAATGATATTAGAAATATTTAAGTAAATATAATGTAACATTATTAATTAGATACAAGAATTGTATAAGTTAATGTGAAATATTTTGAGTGAATTGAAATAACTTTTTAGAATTTATGTTGAAGTATTACTTTTGAATAGTTCAATGTAAGGAATATATTCTAAATTGACACAAATGTTATTTTTATCAGAATAATATATTATTAAATAAGTTAAAAATAATAAAAAAACTAAATAAAGAAAAATGGGATAAATTGTTCTGTAAAATATCACAAATATAACATTTATGGTTCAAATGACACTTTATAATTAAATATTTCTACATTTTAATATTGAAAATGTTGTTACCATAGTTAAAATTAAAATAGGTTAACTAATGGTGTATTAGAATCATAAGGATAAAGTAAATACCAACACAATTATAAAATATATTGGATTATAAAATTAAAAACCTATAATGTCTTATATTTCAATATATTTTCCTTTTTATTTATTTTATTAATACTGAATTTATTATAACTTAATATTTTAGGTGATTCCAAAAGTACCCATTGCCTTCAATATGAGAGGAAACATCTTTCCTCGTCTCATTTAACCGGATTGAGACCTATAAAACAAAAAAAACACTGTCCAATTATATAATATAAGTTACCATATATATTATATAGGCGATGGGAATTCGAATGGACCAACTCTAGTGTCCATTATAGGAGATTTAAAGGAGAAATTGTGGAGAAGAGGAAATAACTATAACATATAATTCTCTATTTATACTCCACTATATATCATCTAAATATATGAATTATTTAATAAATTAATATATTAATAGTTATAAATATTATAAAATGTTATTATGATTATGAAAACATCATTATAAAACCCATTTACCATCAAAAAATTGAAAATATCGCTTATGCATAGATATGACTTACTATCTCTAGGTAGCGATAAAATTATTTTATAGTCACCATAATTTAAAAATTGGAATTATTATGTGTTTATTTTTGAAAATAATATTAATGAAATATTTATACTTCTTGAATTATAATATCATATCTACCATTTTACCAAAAAATCATTTTGGAAATGATAACGTCGTCGGTGTGTTCTTATGGCTTACCATCACCATGAAGCATTGTAAATTTTATTACATATATATTTCATGTGATTGGTAATAAAGATGAAATTTATTAATAAATATATTATATATATATATAACATAATAATTACTTTGTAAATCATTTTGTCATGATAATATTATAACGATCGATATTTCCAAACCAAAACATTCATGGAAAACGAAGTAGATATCACTTAGAATAGATGTTTTAATTATTATCAAAATGGGGATACAATTTTATAAAAAACTGAATCATGGTATGAATTGTACGTGGTTATTTTAAAAAATTTCAATAAATACATATTTTTTATACATTAGGTTTGAACGTGAATAAGGAAAAGAGATAATTATGGTAAGAGTTTTTTGTATAATTATTATTTTGGTGGGAATCATGACTTATATGAAAAGTATTTCTTCTATTTAGAGTATAAACAACCAATGAATGAATTTTAGGCATCTTATTCTGAATATTATTGAGTTTTAATACCATTATAATTTCCTTTTCTTTCATGGGAAATATAATTGTATTGATTGTAATGTTGTAAGGGTTTTTTCAAAATCACATCAACATTCAGAATTCTTTCATTTTAAATATTTTCTAAAGAATCTTAACATTATTGTGTACATTTATTATAAAAAAAATGTTTGAAAAAGTTTTTACAATTCTCTAATTTATTTTCAATATTATTTGTACTCATTTTTGAATTATTTACTAATTTTTTTAAAGGAATAATTTTTTCACATTCAAAAAATTCTCCCTATTACATTAAAAAAATTTATAGAATGAATGTTTTAATGTTATAAAGAATGAATGTAATCCTTATTTGGATGTTTTTTGTTTATGATGGCTTGATATTTCATAAATGTATTTTTTCCTTGAGTTATGTAGTGATTATGTTTTCACAAAACTAATTTCATTAAATGGGTTCTGTTGTGGTGTATGAATTATAGACTATTGGAAGGAAAATGTATTATTTTAATAATGTGATGGGTGGTACCTATATATCCTTCCAATTCCTTAGGTAATGAATTATATCACATTATATAGTTAGGGGAAACAAGTCGATGTGATAGATTTGTTAAGGGAAATAGTTGGTATGGCCTAAAATGAGAGTCGTCGTCGTGAACCATAAAATACAATTTTTTCCAGACACATATGGTTATTCCAAAAAAAAAGTATAAGTTGAATATATTGTACAATAATGAATTTATAGGATGTTTCATTCCTACAGTTCCTGTTAATGTCTTATGATATATCTCATGTTTCTTATCTATGATAGATTTAGTTTGAACATTATGTGTTATAATTATGATCGCATTCCCATATTTCTTGTCTAATGCATTCATAAGTTAAAAATTTTTTATATTCCATGTTGACCCTAACTAATCATCAAATATCACCCTTTTCATGTGATCCCTTTTTGCAAGAAATGAATAATGATGGTATGTGATATATACTAAAAGGGATCTAATTAGGATGAAATAACTTGGAGATGATGAAGACAATTTAGGAAACAACTATTTATGTTTATGAGATTATAAATACAATTGATAGTCACAATATTCATGAGTCTATTTGAATATTGAAATTAATATTCAAATAAAAAGATTTAATATATATTTTTGAAATGAATGGGTCATTTTAGTTGGACTCATTGAAAAGGGTTTATTTATACTTTGTAAAATTGGATGAGAAACCATTAGTAATAACCCTAAGGGAAAGTCTATGTATATGAAACAATTCTATTTTTTGGTAACTATTATGAATTCCTTGTAACACCCAGATATTTTTATGAAATATTTTCTTTAAATTATGTTTATTCATCCGTTGCATGAGTTTCATGAAATTGTGGGTTTAAACAAACATTGAGATTCTAATAGTATTATATTACAATTATTGCCTAGAAATTATTTTAGTGGGAATAATTAAAATTGACTTATGGAAATTCATTGGGAATTCATTGGCTATCAATTATTTATGAAAAAAATATATTAATTAGAAATTTTTATTTTTGAGTGAATTAATTTTGGTAATGAAATTAATGTGATATATATGTGTTATATAATTAATAAAATATTAATTATATTAATCCAATGTATATTCTAGTCATAGGCTATGAATAAAAAACTATTTAATGTATAAAAACCTATTTTTTAAATGAATAATTTTACTCCATTGAATGGATACGCCCATTATATTTACAATTCTGACATATTAATAAGTTTTATATGACTAAATAAACATACTCTTTTGATGTGGGATACAAAAATTTACTTTTCCTGAATTACTGATATTTTTCTAATAACTTTCATGTTTTTATGAATAGTAAAACTATATTAAAGTTTAAATGAAAATAATATGTTTCATTGAAATAATTTATATGGTTAAATTATATTATTTAATGGTTTATATGTATAAATAGAATTTATTTTTATCATATAATATAGTGTAGTTCATTGGAATTAATTTTACATTAAATTCATATGTAAAATAATTTCAATATTTTACAATATTTCCTCTTTTAATAATCGTTTTCACATTGCAACAATGAGAATAATTTTAATTTATTTACGAAAACATTTTTTTAATTTTGAAAAATTTATTTTTTAATTGGAAGTAGTATTTTCAAATTTTGTTAATAGGCTACTTGTATTTTTCTGCATTTTGATTAATAGCTTTGGTAATTATTTTTATTAATGATGTTAAAGGTAAATTTGGTTATTAAAGGGAGAAATAATAATATTAAATTTACTTCACACCTATAAAAATCCTATTGGATGACTGAATTTTACCCTTATCATCTATTTTTCAAAATGGAATAACTTAAAGACCACATACCTTTGAATATGACAGGAAGATATAAAAACAAATGAATGTTACAAAATGTCACAATCTCATTTTATATCAGTATATTAATTTTAATATAAGGTTAACAAGGTGATAATATTGCAAATTCATAGTATATAGAAATATAAATCAATTACCTACATCAAAAATATTTATTTATAATTTTCAAAGATTATGTAATTTCCAATAATTATTACACAACAGTGATGTAAAAATTACCTTATTAATAGAAATATCAAGAACATGGTATAATAATATTGAAAATAATAATAGATGAACTAATTAATGTTCTCCAAAATTTTCCTATATAAAAATGACATGTAAGAAATGTTTTTAATATTTTTATTTTGAATTTATATTCTATGTGTAATTTATTTAAAGTCAAATTAATGAAGTGTCAAAATTTAAACTATTGATATTTTATGAAAATAAAATTTTATTCAATTATTTAAAAATAAAAATAATATTTAGAAATTATAAGGTGATAATTATAGGATCTAAAATTTCATAAAATATCAATTAATTTTTTATTAACGCATTATAAATATATATTAATAACCACTAAATATATAGAAATTTTTACCAAAATTAAAATTAAATAGAATAAATAAGTTCCAATTAAAAGGATAAGGTTTAAATTGAAAAATTAACTTGTAAAAAATTTATTTGTAGCTTATATTACAATAATATATCATCTGATCTTTGAAATAGAAACATTTTTTATGTTTCTGGGTAGGTTTTATTCTATTAAAAATAATTATTTACATAGCTTCCAAAAGTGACCCTCAACACAATTATAAAAGAGCACTTCCTTCTTCACCTATTCACTTCATTTTGATCCTTGAAACACTGCCATACACAAACCTTTTCCATTATAAACTTCTTTATTTTCATTATTTAGTTTATTTTCATCTTCAAATACCAAATCTAATTCTTTAAGAAGAGGTTTATATGAGGCACGTCAAGGAAGAGGAAATCTCTCCTTCTCATTAATTGAATGTTTATTCTTTGTCAACATACTCTTAGTTAGTTGTAAAATTATACAGTAATAACCTCAGTATCACTCAAATTCCAATTTACTATTATAAATTAGAGACAACCATATATCACCTTCAATACATCCAATTAAAATAAAATCACCGCATAAGCATATGTACGGCTTACCGTCTCCATATCTTGGTGAAATATGTTTTTACCACCACCATACTTGAATGGGTTTAATCATGAAAATAGTAAATATATATGATTATTATAATATATTTCTAATTCTTAAATATTATACACCATCTACTTAAATACCATTCAACTTTTATGGGATTGATTTCATCACTCGTGCGTTTGTATGGATTACCGTCTACACGTTGTTATGTGATTAGTTCAACACAATCATCATTTAAGAATGAAAATGTCAATAAAATGAATTAAAAAAATATGATATATATTTTACTAATACCATTCAGTAAATATATAACAATAACTTACAAAGTGGAATTATAACTTATCTGATAAAACATTCATTAGAACATAAAGTAGTATATACCAGGAAAAACAGGTAACAACAAAATATTACTAACTACCGGATGGAAATATGATAATAAATGTTATAATAAAAATGAATAAAATTCTAGAAAAAATATTTAACATTTTTTAAATCATTATATAAGATTTTCAGATACATATAAGTCATATCAAACCAATGGTAATGGATAATTTTGCAATCTCATTTTTATCCGACGTTTCTTATACATATTTATTTACTGGTGTATATTTATCATCCACATTCATCTATCCTAATTATGTAATATTATTTTTATTCTTATAAATTTTTAATTTTAATTTTACAATTTTTTTATTTTTTATAAAATGGTTTTTAAGAAATCCTTTTTCATTATTCGTTTTGAGGAATTTTTTGACTTTTCTGGAAAAATTATGGGAAGAATGTAATTTTACTTGTACGAACTGAATGTACATCTATGATTTTATAATTATAAATTTTATTGATGATTCCCCAACATTCTTATAGGATTATTTTAACATAAAATTATTTCTTTTAAAATTGTGTGGCCTTTTGAGGAAGGAAAAACATTTTAGAAGGAAAAAAGAAATTTTCCCATGAATTAATTTCAAGTGTTTTATAAATATTAATTTCTATCTAAGATGACACACTTTAAATAGGGTTATATTTCTATCCATATTATTTGTATTATTTGATTATGTTTATGATGAAATATTATTTAGGAAATACATTTTTTTATTTCCATTATGATGGAATGATTTTAAAGAAACACATTTTATTTCATGGGTTATTATATTGTGAATGATTTTATATTTTTAAGGAACACATAATAATGGGTTTATTATGATATGGGTGGGACCTATATCTCCCTCCAATACATTGGGTAAAGATTTATATCTCATGACTTAGACATGACTGGAATAGAATGTAAATATGGATTAGTAATACACGGATGGAATGAGGAGTGAACTCTGTTCAGTAATGGAGGTTGACTGCTATGATAGATTCAAAAATTAGCCTTAACAAATGTGAAATTATTTTTGATGCTAATGTTTTTATTCCAGGAAATTTCATGTTGTATGTTATGAATACTTGGATTACATTTCACTTATATTATTTATCCCATGACATGATATCATAATATTTTATATATAGGACAATAATTTCAAATGATCTGTTCACATGGTTATGATATGATTGATATTTACCTTGTTTACCTATACAAAAAAATTTGAACTCACCCTTTCATATGTTTTTTCCTAGGTCATAATAAAGGGTATTAAGTATGATATGTAAAAAAATATTCTAGTTATGAAGAAATAAGTAGAAGAAAACGAAGATGTTTTATGAGACAATTGTTTATGTTTCCCATTTTATAAAGACACCAAAACAATATAGTTATGTTGTGGTTTTTGTTATGTTATATTATAAATATTATTCAATGTTGAAGTATTATATATATGTAAATTATTTACCGTTATAGTATGTATCAGAACAATGTTATAGTTAACCATTATAAAATAGGATGAGAGGAATATTTGTAAGAATACTGTTATTTGTTTCTATGTAGGTTATAATTATATCTTAGTATTTTAGAGATGTTTATGAATAACCTTTGATGAAACCTAATGTGGCCTAAATTGAAATTTTATCATTGAATTATGTAGTTTTCTCATTATGATTACTATTACACACACTATGATTCTAGTTTTTAGTCAAGGTCAGGAATCTGAAAGAATCACAATATGGATTAATGTGATTCGAAATGTAATGACTGTCCCGATGAGAAATAAAAAGTTATGGGAGTTTGATTGAGAAATATTGTATCCATTCTCACACACCTTTCTCAAGTGATGAATATCTCTGGTCTTCCAAACAAGAAAAAGAGAGAGAAATATTATGTTGAATCATTCATGAGATAGTGACCACCATCATTCAGCAGGTCTTATGATACAATAGTGGGTGAATAATGGATCAATACCCTTGAAAAGATATGTTCAGTTTGATAATGCTCTAAATAAGAAAATTTTATCATAGAACTCTATCATTTGGAAGGTGAAGCTGATCAATGGTGGAAACTTATCAATAAAACAAGGAAAATATATTAAATTGTGGCCTTGTAATGGAATGAGTTCATGAACATATTATTAAATAATTAAATTTCACATATTATTTATACAATTATGGAATGGATTTCCTTGTAATTAATAAAAAAGATGATGAATCTGTAGGTTCCTATAAAGAAAATGTTACAAGACGTGTAAGGTATGTTTTTGGAATTATTATCCAACCTGGGAGTAAAATTGATCAATTATTTAGTGGCGTAAAACCATGCCTCTGAAGGGAATTAGCCGTAAGGGGCATTAATTGCTAAAAATATATTTTTTTATCATCTCTTAAGGTTGATATGGAGATAGGAGTAATATAATATCCGTACTCTTTATTACACACGTAAATAAGATTTACTACAAAAACATACACTTAATACAACTCTAAGGATCTAGAGTTCTTGTGTCATGGGAAATTAGGATCATTACATAAAAACTTGTAACATAAAAAAAATATTTATTGAAAACGTTTTTTACATAACCATAACCCTCTTTCATTCTTGCCATTGCATAGGGTAACCTGAGGCCATGCATAAAAATGGGTGTGCTTTAAATCCTTATAAGGGAGTAAACAAGAAATAACATGGAAAACAATGTATATTTTAGGAAATATGAATATCAATGTAGAAATAGAAAAACATGAATATTAATGAATGATATATCTTGATTATCATAACAAAGAAATGTTCCAACAACATCTAACAAGATATTATAATTAACCAAGGATCGTTGCATATGAAGAATTAGTAAACCCTCATTGTAATTGAATTAGCATGAGTAATCCCTTAATTTATTTTAATTATCGTGATTAATACCTCAATTCACTTTACATATCATGATACTATTCATTACCCATTTAAATGGATCGCTATTAGGGAACACCATTCATAATCATTTCATTTCATGCGTAAGTGTGCAACATGGATCATAGAACATGGATTCATTAAATATAATCATTTATTCTACAATAAAAGATTGTAAAATTAATACATGAATATCTATAATCAATACGTAAAAATGAATAATTTTGAATACCCTTGATAGATAAATGGGAAAGGTATTCACTACACAATGACATTGGCTCAGAAAATTACGGTGCAATTTATGCAGCATAATAGTGCAACATAAGTATTCAAAAAAATGCTTGATGAAAGAGCAATGGGTTTCTCATCATATGTAAATAAAATGGAATTTATGGGGTTATATATATATATCCCAACATATGTAGTGGAGTTTATATTTATAATACAAAAATATTTAATTGAATTTAAATGAGGAGTGAGAGATCCCTTAAGAAATTTCATCATGAGAACATGTGTATGTTAGAAGAATTAATGAGAGAGAAAGGGGTATATCATCATTAAAACATAATGATGGAAGTATAGGGGTTGTTTTAAATAATACCCTGACATTTTTAATTGAAAAGATAGAGGTGTTTCAATATAATGAAACTTGGACAAAATGAGATTGGAAGAAATCCCTTAATTGGAAGTGTGATAACAAAGGCAAGAGAGGGGCTTGGGAGAGGATTTTTGGTAGGGTGGGGTGCCTTTGGAGGATTTTAGAGAGAGGAGGGAAGGGTATGAATGCCCTATAATAGTTTTGAGTGAAGATAACTAGGATATTTAGTGGGTTTATATAGGAAAAAAGTGGCATTTCATTATTATTTAGGTTTTTCACACTACACATTAAACTAATCAAAACCACAAACCAACCCATGGGTTTGGACCATGTATTTTTCCAAAGGGTATTGAAGAAAATTATTTTATAAGTTAAATGACAGAAATTGTTAAAATATTAGGATTTCTTACGTGAAGGTGTGTCACACATTCAAGAAAATAATTTTAAAAAGTTAAAATGTTTAATATGTTTTCGAGGGGCCACTAAGGCACCATAAAATTAATCAAAAAAAAGATAAAATTAGTTTTTTTTCAAATCTAAAACATATATTGGCTTAAAATATCGTTTTTAATATTTCTTTATGTCACTATTGGGTTATTATGATTTCATAAAACAAATTTTATATTTACACTGTATATAATTTTTACACAAAAAATCAACTATCTTAGAAAATTTTGAAAAATTCACCGCTGGATAATATTGATGTCCTGATTCCAAAAATAACATTAATTTTATATAAATAAATTTATAAATATTTGAATTCTAAATTTTGTAACAAAACCCAACATTTTTAAAAAATTTATGGGTTTTGACAAAAATAGCTTTCAAAGAATAATAAAAATAACAATTGTATTCATAAAAATTATACTGTCATTTATATTTAATAAAAAATATTTTTGAAATAATATTTTATTAAAATATACATTAATTGAAAAATACATAAATTCCTCAAAATATATTTCTATATTTAAAATTAACTAAGAAATACTATTGGTTCTTTAAAAACTATTTAAAAAGTATCAATAATAAAATTAATGTATATTATTTATTAAATAAAAAAATAATGAAAATAATCATTGTGCTAGTGTCTTGACATGTAACCCTATATAATACCTTCATATGACCTAAGATTAATGTGTGTGATGGTGACAGATTCTTGGGGGGATCATATAACAGGATATTAATTATTCATTTATTATAACATTTTTTAAAAGAACAATATGTTATTTTCTTAAAATATCTTAAAAACATTTGATCATGAAGTCATAACTTAACATACGTACCCTTAAACCCATGTGAAAAACATTTTAAAATGTTGGAATAACACCAAATGTTTAGGAAGAGACACTAAAATGAGCAATTTATTAGTTTAGTGTAAAATCTGAAAAACCATAAAATATTTAACATTTTCACATTATAAATTGATGATATTAAATAAATAATTTCCATTTTAAAAAACATTAAATAAAAGGATCCCATTAAACCCCATATTATGAAATTGAAAACCTTTTTTAGGAAACATAATGCATCATATTCTTACCCAATTCTAAATATATAAAAACAATAAATGGATCATAGTTAAATCAATAAGAAACTTATTTAATTTCAGGATAGGAAACATAAACCAATATATTATATATCATTAATGGGACACACCATAAATATAAGATATATCAAACTCAACCATTTATTATATGCTATAATGGGGCATAAGATTTCTTATAAGTTGTATCATGATTAGTAGATATCGTGAACAGTAATGGGGATAAAATCATTACATAATATGAATTAATTTAAATGTAATTTTTATATAATTATCAACAACCATATCCTGAAGAAATATTTTCATGCTTCCACATGTTGATCATAAAACTTTTGAAAAAAATATTTTGGTCTGATGTGAAAAACTAATTCAGGTATTAAATATCATGTTCCTTTCATAAACCCAATTATAAAACCTAAATAAAAAAGGGAAATCATATTCATATTTTTAGAAACATAATAAATTGTAATGTATTCAAAAAACGAAATAATATTTATCATTGTGGTAATTGTTGTTTTTTTGTATAAGTTAAAATAAAACATTCCTTTAGTCTTTTGTAATGAATGAAAAAATGTCTCAAATAGATTCATTTTGAAAACCATGAAATAAAGTAAAAATGATTATAAGAATAATATATAAATTATATTATCTACATATAATTAAATCAATATGTTTTTAAAAAATATTTTTATGCATTAATAAGTGTTTTAATGGAAATAGTTAAAGAGGGTTATTTTTTGATGATTTTCCTTTTCCTCTATCCTAACATGTCATGTAAATTGAGTATCATCCAAAATAATAAAATTTTGATAACTATTTTCATCTTTTTGAAAAATTTTCATTTTTATTATTAATTTCTTATTTACTTATTTCAACGCCATATAGATTTCAAAAATAATGTAAGTTCGCATTGGATGATTCACCAATATTCAACTCGGGTGTCCAAAATGACATTCGTTGGTTGGATATGGAAAAGTGTTAATTTTTACATAAAATATTGAATAATAATTATAAAATAATTATCATTTTTATATCAATTAAACACTTAATATTATGCATCAAATATGGTTACGAAAAATGGACTACGTTACAATTATGGAGACATTTGGTTTTACATAACCATATATAATGTTTACATTTTTCAACGATAATTTTTGAAATATTGTAAGTATTATATTATGTATACATAAATGTAATTATATATATATTAATATTATATATATTAATATACTAATATATATAATCCATGGGAAATGGTGATGAAGGATGAATCAAATCACTTCGTCCAGTTTGTAGTCCACATGTATGCATGAACAACATTATCATTATTTACTGAATGGAATGGTAATAAGTTATATGATATATTATATTTTAATGATTATAAATATTTAATTAATACCATATATGTACATTAAATGCATCATTATATGAAGTTTTGATATATGTTGATAGAAAATGAACTATATCGATGCTTGATGTTGTTTCTCGCTAAACACATGAATGATTTGTTCTATTCCCATTTGACGGTGGTTGGATATAGATAAATGTTACAAAATTATAATAATAACCTGTTATTATATTTGAAATAATTATTATGTTAAATATCATCATTGAGGAATATTTTATTCATATGAAAATAGAAATAAAATTAAAATGGTCAGTTAAGAACTATACCTCTTCTTTAGACAATCTTCTTTTTATTAAATTTTATGTTCTATATGGATTGTATTCGTGACAAAATAATACATATATAACATTGATAGTTATTTAATGAAGGAATTTTTTCATTGAATGGAAGATATAAGAGGTTGTTTAACAGTGAAGAAAAAACATGAAGAGGTGCTCTTTTATAGGAGATGAGTGGAAAACTCTTTTAATATTCTAAAATATAAAATTCATATAAATTTTGTTTCATGTTCCAATGAAACTAAACATAAAATGTTAAACTAAAATATGAGTATGTATTGAAATATTTAAATAAAAAAATTCTATCTATTTTAGAATATATTTCTACCATTATCATTTTGTTTTAACCTTAGTTAAACATTTTCACACTTACTCTGACAACAATATGATTTACACTATGAGATTAAAAATAGGAAAAAAATAAAAAAATACAATACGTGGACCATGGTTGATATTTTAATCTATACCCCAAGCTACTTTTCAAATATCATACATTTTTTAAAATTTAATATCATTAAATTAAAAACATTTTTTATAAAATATCATCACTATCAATTTTATAATTATTGAATTAAAATTAAATTAATAAAATAATATTAACAAATGTATTATAATATAATCAACTAAGAACTCCCTAAAATATGATATTTATCCCAAAAAATCTCATATTCTAATAATTCATTCAAATCATTTTACTTATATTATTTTTTATATCATTTATTTTAATTTTCAATTAATTGAATAATTACTGGGTTGGTATTATATGAACATTTAAGGTAAGTATATCATCAAAAAAAATTAAAAAAAATTCCATAAAAAAAATTTATCATTAAAATGGTTATTTAGAAGTGAAAATATATTCTGATTATATATATGTTAAAAATACAATACTTATTAATTGAAATATTGTGAACATTAGGGCTTTAATAGTATAATGGTTAAAATTAGGTCCAAATCGAGAAAAGGAAATATAATAATGGTTCTAAGGATTATTTATGAGATTTGAGGATACAATGAAATTAATTAATAATTTTATGATCATTTCATAGTATAGATCATTTGAATTTTAACCTTAATTACCTGATTTTTTGTTTTCTATGTTAATAATTATTACAATGGTCAATATTCATATGGTCCGATTTTTTTTTTCCAATTATCATATTTTGAACCAATAAATAATATATATTTAATAACATTATCAATATTCATAATGTAGAAGTGGATGAATTTAATATAAAATTAAACTAGGAAAACATGATGAAAAATAATTTTTCATAAAATAACCTTTTTAAGTATAAAATGTTTTTATAAAAAATCCCCTTATAAAATTAATTCTAATGAATTTAATTTTATAATTTTTAATTAAAAGGGAAAAAATAAATTTTAAAACTTATACAAAATATAGTTTTATTTTTATTTTTTTTAAATATACATTTTTCAAAATAAATTAATATTTCTCAATATTTATTAAAAAATCAAAATTTTCTAAAAAGTATCTAAATTTTACTATATGATAATTTTTATACTATTAATTAATAAATTATGTTCATTTTAAAAATTAATTTTATTAAAATTTCAATGATTTTTTTTAATATTTTCTCATTAAAAGAAATAATTTTGCATTCAATAAAATGTATTTTTAAACCATACAATTAAAATTTTAAAAACTTCTCTTAATTTCTGAAGCCTTTTTCAGTAATATTGAATTTATTTATACTTATATAAATATATTTATGTATGTATATTTTATAATGTATTTAACTATATAAACTCTCTCCATATTAGTAGCTACGTTATAATGGCCATAATTACAAAATAATATCTTCGGGTTTGTTTCTGCTCGATGTTGCAAGTCGTACATGTTATCAAATATAATATCATTTTTTAATACAACTGTATTTCAATATCTTTACTATTTATCTAATGATATATACATATTTACCAAATAAATTGTTGTGATATACTATTATATGCCTACTTTTCACATAAACATATCAATCATATGTGTGTTTAGCCCCCAATCGATTTATCCACTTTATTTATGCTCTCGGCCAATTGGTCACTAGGCTTTAACATTCCGCCCCATATGATAAAGGATTTCAGTTATAAAATAGTGTAATGTTAGGTTATTGTGGGGAGAATATACCCTATATTGATGAAAACAACAACGGTCCATAGGTATATAACACAATGTAAAAAGTACCGGAATATTGGAAGTAACAGAAAGTATAGAACATAAGCGTAAACAATAAATATAAGATGAATGAATAATACCATTTTAGAAGCTAAATTGCTCCATAATAGGACATATAATGATGTAATCATGGTTTCCAATGGCCAAATATAATGATGCATATATATATCTATGTGTGAGTGTGTGTACACCCAAAAGTGGTCTAGCCTAATTTAGAGGAACCACCTGGTCATCTATTATCCATCTCTTGAAAAATTGGTACAAAACCATCACTAAGGTCTAGGTCTCGAGCCTGATCTCTTACCGGATCTCAATGAAATAATGTCTGTATGTTTCCTAGGGGTCCCATGTTGTTTGTTAGTACGATCTCATCAGGATTCCACCAATGAATTCCTATATTACATCTATAATTATGTAGTGTATTAAAATTATATTTAAATGGGAACACAAACATTTAATAATTAACCCAAACCATTTGTGATCAATAACTATAAGTGATCATTTACCTTCTTCAACCTACATCGGATTATCTCTGACAACATTCCACCAAATATATATCGAATCAATTTCATGTATACATATAAATATTTATATATGACTGTTCCAATTGGTAAATTACTAGGAATCACATGAATGAAACTGGGCATAGAGAGCACTCGAACCCCCCCCCCCCAATAAAAATTTCACTAGAACCTCATTCCATATGACACCTCACATGCCACCACTATGTAACTAGAGTCTAAATCACATGACCATGAATATTTCCCATGTACCTAGGGCCTCAAATCATAATTTAACCTTCTTTTCAACAACATAATGAATTGAGGTATAAGGAGATATTTCCTCCTATATATAATAATTCAACGTCGGCTCAACAACCCAATGTCCTGAGGCTGGATGATATCCATCACCCTATAATCCCATTCCATCATAACCTAGTAAAACCTTGAGCCACATCCACTAATAAATTGTATGAAAAAAATCATAGGATATTTGAAGACCATCATCTATGGATTTCAATGTTGAGAACCTCATCCATAAATTATATTCAACACAATCCTATACGCAGAAAAATATATCAAGGAATCCATCCAGAAAAAGAGGTTAAAAACACCTCAACTAAGTAATATCCTTGTGAACAGGACTCCAACAACGTTTCATCCAATAACAGTGAGTGGTAATCACCAAAATATCATAATATACATAATCCTACACTTTATTCCCCTGTGACCACATTTCTTTGTCCCAATAATGAAATAAATCTCATGTCTCTTGGACTATTCCCTCCACATGAAGATTGTGTCTCCATAAACCAATGATAATTTTTCCTCAACATTGTGATCATGATCACAACCATTTATCTCAAGATAATTACAAAATTATGAATGACGTCACATCAGTTTTAAATATTATAATCACCTTAATTCCACTATTTATGTTTTTCATGATCCCATTGAACTATAGAAATAATAATAAAATTTAATTAATTAATTATTCACAACTAGCCTGACCTGTATGAATTTTAAAAATTCCCAAACCTGTCATAAAATGTATATATAGGGTTCTGAAAACCCAAGGATATCCCACATACCATTTTATCAATTTAATGATTGTAATTAATTTTTTCATTGTATTACCAAGTCAATCCAACATGCATATATGAACAGCCTGCATTTTACTTTAAGGATCCCACTCACTAAATAATATCCTCTAACTCATTCCAAAAACAAAGACATCAATGTTCTAAGAAAAAATATGAAAATAGTGTAAAAGATATCTAATGTATTTATCATTCCATCTGGTGAGATAAACATGGAATATAAAAAGGAGCATTGAAGGCCTTACAACAAAGCATACAACACACCTAATGATGTTCGATTCATAGTATAATAGAAGG
The DNA here is from genome assembly GCA_963277665.1 of Viscum album. Classification (NCBI taxonomy): domain Eukaryota; kingdom Viridiplantae; phylum Streptophyta; class Magnoliopsida; order Santalales; family Viscaceae; genus Viscum; species Viscum album. Next base: position 531,697,343 of record OY728128.1, read on the forward strand.
AGGAGACATAAATCCTAGGGAGAGGGAAAAATTAACACCACTACAATTAAAAGAGATGATCACATCTGAGGGAATGAAAAACTATAGGAGTATAAAAAAGGAAGTAGGTTTATTTTGGTAATTTTACACGTTCTAATTTTGTGCATGGTTATGAATCATGGTTTGGCTAAAAATATACCAATAGTGTAAAATAATTTACCAAAGGGTCACCCCTTAGAAACAGGTCACATGATTTGGAAACATGGATTTTCTAGACCATGCGACAATTACACCCACATACCGCTTAAGTGGTACTAGGAATATAGGTTAGTGTGTATAAATTGGAAATCCATTCATTGACTATATGTACCCATTCAATATATATGCATAACCCCATATGGTTTATCATTATAGGATAAAGAGTTAAATCTAACTATTCAACTCTATCTACACATACTAAAAAAATGATATTTTGGGTCCTCGATGCTTCGAAAACTCATTCAAAACCCAAGGAATTTACCAAGCCTTAAAACTCTTCTAAAAGAAATTACATAGGGTTTTAAAACTCCCTAAATTAAAATATGAAGCCTAAAATTCTTGTTTGTATGCCAATCAAACTCAAAAACTAAAAAAATTAATGGAGTTTCACCCTGATAAAAATCACAAGAAGTTATAGTATCCCCACTATAAAATAGAACATCCATGAGTAATGGGTCGTCATGAAGTGACGGTAAAAAAGATACCCATATCATAAGAATCCACACTATCTACCTTTGTTATTATTCCATGGAAAAATCCCCTTGTGGTGATACCCACCATATATATTACCTACCCAATCTGTAATGGACCCAAAATAAAAATTCTGATTGTACAAAATCCATCCATAGAAACATCTCATCTCATGAGAAACTAAAATTCCCACCCCTCACAATGTTATTATGTTTTCTGTTCCATACATTAAATCCATGAGTCCAACATCTTATCATGTTCACATAATTCATATACCTCTATAGAATCTCAAAAATAATCTTACATCATATATAAATTCACTCACACACACGCACATATATATATATATATGCATGCTCATAACAATCTCGATGTTTATGCACAAAATTCATATCCTGAATCACACCAATTACCACATACTAACCAAAAAATATTTATTAAAATATATAGTGCGCCTACAACAGGTAAACAAAAACCCTCCAGGACAGAACTAAAGTGTCAATCCACCAATCAAAACATTCCTCTAACCATCATCAGCACCCTGACCTTCTCTACCCTCATAATATTTATAGATTACACCTAGACTAAATCGTCAATAATTTCAGTCTTGTATCTTTATAAAGTGCCAACAACTACAGTAAAATGACCCAACAAATATATCTCTATGTCTCTTCCAAGACTTAATCATTTTGTAGAATCCCAACTATCAACTCTTGGTACTTCTCATAGTGATACTTTAATCCATGATCTCAACCCAGTCCTTCGTTTATAGATATCCAATAAAAAATCTAAAAAACCTATATATATTTCACATATAACTATCTCCCCCACACACCTTAGGATCAAAATCACCCTGGGTCATATCATATCCTGACTACCCTCACTAAAACCACACCTTCGAACTACAACTCCCTTATGTCCTACCTAGGTCTTTGACTATAATACCCTATATAATATACTAACATTATTTCTTATAGATACCTAAATAATCACCTCTACCAAGACATTGATTCGTCATATAGCTCTATTAAGACCTTTCAGTCATGTTTCCCATGAGTATTAGAGTCTGATTCATCACCTAGGAGGACGAGGTGAGTTTGAAAATATTTACCTACACCAAAATGGCATGTCAAAATCCATCCTCTAATTACATAATATGAGCAATGTAATCACCCAACATGACAGGTAAAAATAGGAAAATACTATTTTCTGTGCTGTATATTCTAAAACATATGGGTCTCACTATTGTAGGTTCCTGATCTCATAGGCTCTATCCATCATGAATGTCTCTAATAAGAATATATTTAATAACCTAGCCTTGGAAACTTTCTAAGCTAGTCCCTCATGTCTGTCTACCTAAAATTTTACATCCCACCATAAAATGTTTGGTATTTTACGAATCTAAGTAAACCACTTTACCATTTGACTAGGGGTGTATCCAACAGATCAAAAATCATTTTCACTAATTTGATCCATTTCTCCATCCGAAATCCCCCTAAAACAATGGTGGGTGATAAAATAAGAAATCCCACAACAAATATTTCATAGTTCGATAGGCTCCTTGATCTCCCACATTGACATTTTATATGACCCAAACAAAGCTGACTTGGAGCTTCTCGTCAAACTATGATCCAAAAAATTCATTCTTATGTAGTCATGAATCTTATATTAGATATACCTATGACTTCTTCTAATATTATCCATTAACGCCCCCATCTCATGCATGGTCATGCAGAACCATATCTCTACACTCCCCATGGTCCAATGGAATTCATCCAGGTGGAATCCCACTGAAGACCCAATACCATGTCCAACTAGCCATAATAGTCATACATGTCATATATGGGAAATTATGTAACTTGTAGCGCTTGTCACAACACATACACTCCCCTACCTCACCCATGCCACATGAAATCCTTCCAAATAGACCCTTACCTACCCATATCAGGTTCAGGTGTAAAATAGAATTTTTCTTTATGTCCCCTTTCCTACCCATGATATTTTCAGGATTCAAATTTCACATATATCAAGCATCATCAATTTTTATGGTTTAGGTATAATTACACCAAATGTATATACATGAAAACACTATTTAGTTTTTGTATAAATTATAAACATGTCACCCCCATTTCATTATCCCAGCATACCCTTATTTAGTACTTGTACAGATGTCACCTTCCTATGGAATCACATATCAATTATATCAGGAACCACATACCTGAGAGGGATGAGTATAAATCTACCAAATTCTCTATTTAGGAAAAAATATTTTATCTTTTTTTGAAACCTTAAATATCCTAATTTCATATATCATATTAAAGTTTCTATGAATTTATATATACACACATACATATATCACATGACTATATATTCATACCATAAATCATAATGAATATTCCCTTTCCATACCACTACTCAGTTCATACTACATAATCTAATAACATTACACTCATGTGTAAAATGTAGGTGGAAATATATTAACTATATAAGTGAAAAACATATCACCCATTATACACCACTGTAAACATATAATGTCCAACTTATATTAGGATGCAGGCACCCAAAATAAACCTCTTTACCAAGTTATAAATACAACCTAGTCTAGTGTCTACCATATCAAATATAAGCAGATGAAAAGGGTAAATAAGATTCTTTGATTCCATTTTTATCACCCAACCCTTTCACCCCTTATTTATTATGTGGCCTAGTTGTCCACTAGTCCTTAGGTGCACCTATCCTTATGAAAAAGGATTCCAACTAATATCATGGGTTAGGTTAGGTCATAGTGGAGAGATTATACCCTCTATTGAAGATAATAATTGGGGTCTATAAAAATATAACATAGTATAAAAAGGACCAAGAGAATATAAGAACATTAAATACCCAATAGAAGCATAAAAACAACAATAGTAATTATATTCAAAAATAATATTACTATTATATAAGACAAAACATTACATAATTGGTCAGACATAGGGATACGTAAGGTATCTGATGGGTCACCATATAGGTGCATATATAAAAAACCAAAAAAGGTCCTAACTGATGTTGAAGAACCACCTTGTATACCTCCATCATTCCCAAAAAAATTAATATTCTGGTCACTAAGGCCCACGTCGCACTCTAGTTCCCTTAAATTATCTCATTATATAAACTATACATTCATCCGGAGGGTCTGGGGTAATGTGTGACAATGAACTCAAATATCACCAAAAATCTTTGGTAGTATTACATCTATAATTCTATTTTCATGGAAAATAGAATAATATGTAAATTCAAAAAATTAATAATTACCTCACTTAACTTATGATTGTCATATTTACATGATATTTTACTAGCATGGGCCAATGAAGATATATATCCAAACTCATTACCCCAAATATATATATGTTAAGTAATAGATGTATACATAAATTTATTTGTAGTGGTGAGTCCATGTGGACTAATTACTAGGATACCATAGAAGAAAATCATACCTGGAGATCCCTTAAGAAACTCCCATAAATATATCCCCAACTCCTCAAGCCATATGAAACCTCATGTGACACCATGATGTAACCAATTACCTAACAAAATACCTTCCAAAATGACCCATGTACCTCGGACCACCGGTCAAAATTTCACTATCATCTCCCTGACACATTGTCTTATAGAATGGGTTGATCTATCCTCCAATGTATAATAAATCAACATATTCACAAAATCCCAGTTTCAATATGATTATTTATGTCCATCCTCTAATAATATTTCCCCACTGACAATAAGTATAATAGTTATACCTAGACCATCACGGGATGGATTCAACAGAATCACTTGATGGTCTGTCAACATCGACTATGAAAATATATGGTGTGAAAATACCTCATAAATTATGGTAAACACCATACCCAAAGCCAAAAAATATATAGTGGCCTACCCAAAAAATGAGTGGTCAACACCACCTTGATTGTGTATTATATATGTGCACCCATATCAAATAGAGTACTAGACAACAAAAGTGAGAATAAATCAACAAAATATCCTCATCCATATCATCTGATACCTCGTTCCCCTCTGACTGTGTTACTAAGTCTCGATGGTCAAATATATCACAAACATTTTCATCCATTCCCACAACATAAAAACCTTTTCACCTCAAAATTAGAACCATGTCTCTTCTTCTTGGGGATCAACATCACTCCATGTATCTTGGGCTTATCCAAACCACATGATCCATATTTCCTCAGTCACAGTGGTCAATATAAACTAAAATATGTGTTTCATGCTAGTCACAATACTATTTTACCATTGTAATCATAATACAATTTAATTAACTAAGGAAACACAACCGGCATTACTTATGAATTTTTCAAAATCTCCTTACTTAGCTCAACTTGTACAAACATGCAGGGACTTAACCCATAACATCCTATAATATCTATTTAATCAATTTAAAGACAATAGTGAATTTATTTAGGTTCTTACCATGTTTTCCGAATGTATTTATTAAATCATACTATAAAAAATCCTTAAAATTAAGGATAAAACTATGAAAAACATACCTAATAGTCGTAGTATCTTTCTAATATGATGCCACCCACTCACACGGACTGAAACAATATAAATAATATTTTTATGAGAAATATATAAAATATGTAAAAATATCCCAAGTTGGATATAACATATAGTATGGATAGATAAATAAGGATATAAATAAATAATATTAAAGGACATTCCATTCATCCTCCAACTCACAAGTTGATGTTCAATTCAGAGTCTGGTCATAGGATGAGGCTTGAAGGTTAAGAAGAGAAAAAAATTATTATCCACAACTTCTAGATGATAGGAAAAATCATTGGAGGATGAAAAATATATGGATATACATAAATAGAAAAATATTTATTTTGGGATTTTAAAGATTTCTAATTTTTTTCACCGTTAACATGCACTGTTTGGTTAATTTTTCACCAATTGTGCTCACTCACTGTCTAAATTTCCCCTCCAAAATAGGTCACTTGGCTTGGCTACATTGTTTGGACACACCATGAACCAAACATGAACACCTCTTAAGTAAGTGAAACTAGGTTCCAAGGAATTTATACTCAATTTAAAAACCCATATGTAGGTTGTCCACACCATTTCTAAAGAGCTACTTCCCCTTTATAGTTTTTTTGTGGACGCAACATGGTAAAATCTAACATTGAACTTCTATATGATCATTTTAAAAAATGTTAAATAGGATACCTAATATTCCCAAAACACATAATAATCCTTAATTCATTCATATATCCATAAACTAATCTAAAAAACACCTTCCATCATTTAAATTCTCATAATTAGATTTTGCAGTATAAAATTAATGTTGTCCCACTAATGAAACACAAAATTATAAAATGATTTTAAATTTTAACCCGATTAATACCCCAATATTCTGCGCATTTAAACAAATACTATTAAAAATTAATTATATTATTACATATTAAAAAGTGATTTTATAAACATTTCAAAAATGAATAAATAAATAAAACAAATGGAGTTTATAAATATTTCATCATTTCATCATCAAATAACCTATGGAAAAGAAAGATGTTTCAAAAAAAACACCGTCATCATAACCCTAAACCATTTAGATAAAAAATAATTATAGAATTGATGGATCATATCCATAGTAATATTTAACTAAAAAAAAATTTTATAAATGATTTTTTTTAAAAAAAATCAGTTTTAGCATTTCATGTGGAATATAACCTGTCCTCCTAGAAATCATTTATTTTAAAAAATAAAAAATTTGTAAAATATTATGGAATAATGTTTCTTTAAAAATAAACATAGAAAATTCTAAATAAATTCTCAAATCATTATATTGTTATGTTGAATGGAAATTTAGTTTATTCTATATAATATATAGAAAATATTCCTTTCACTCTTTATAAAAAAATAATAAATGTCCATGTTTGAAAATTACATGAAAATTACATTTACAAAATTTGTGAAGAAAATAATGGGTGAAAATATTATCAAAAAAGTATAGTATAATGTCAAAATAAAAATCTTGAAATCAATTTTAAAATACATGGATATGGATTATTATTTTTTGGACTAATGAGAGAAATTAAATTGGATTACCTTAAAAATGTTCATTGAATATCACAGGATCATAAAATGACAGTAGTGATTGTGACAACCGGGTCCCGGTGATAGCACAACCACCCCGCCTTAACATTACCATCGGGTCCTTGCCTACCAGGTACCACCAGTTGCCCCACAGACAGGTGGGGCCCACCCCAAGGTCCACCCACCTGCCTGAACAGGTCATCTGACTAATGATAGTCCCCACATGCCAACACACGTCATTTCCAGTGTGCTTTGTCCTCACTCACACACACCCTGAGAAATTTCCGAGAAGGTCACTCATCCTCATCACTACTCCAGAACAAGCACGCTTAACTGTAGAGTTCTAATTAGACAAGCTCCCGAAAAAGAAGGTGCTACTTGTTGACATGAGTCTTATCATTAATCCATTTAACCCTTTATCATTTTGGTGGTGTTACAATCACCCCCCCCCCCCCCCCCTTTAAACCACAACTTCCTCGTTGTGGGCCCTACATTTTAACCCAGGCAGTGCACCACACTTAAGGCGGGGTTCCTCCTTTGATACCAAATGTGACAACCAGGTCCAGATGATAGAACAGCCACCCGCCATAACATGGCCATTGGGTCGTTGCATACCAGGTACCACCAGTTGCCCCACAGACACGTGGGGCCCACCCTAGGGTCCACCAACATGCCTGATCGGGTCATCTGACTAATGATAGTCCCCACAGGCCAACACACGTCCTTTCCAGTGTTCTTAGTCCTCACTCACACATACCCTGGGAAACTTTCCAGAAGGTCACCCATCCTGATCACTACTTCAGGACAAGCACGTTTGACTGTGGAATTCTAATCAGACAGGCACCCGAAAAAGAAGGTGATCCTTGTTGACATGAGTCTTATCATTAATCCATTTAACCCTTTATCATTTCGGGGTGTTACAATCACCCCCCTTTTAGAGCACAACGTCCTCATTGTGGGCCCTACATTTTAACCCAGGCAGTGCACCACACTTAAGGCCAGGTTCCTCATTTGATACCAAATGTGACAACCGGGTCCCGGTGACAGCAGAACCTCCTCGCCTTAACATGGCCATCGGGTCCTTGCCTACAAGGTACCACCAGTTTCCCCACAGACACGTGGGGCCCGCCCCAGGGTCCACCCACATGCATGAACGGGTCATCTGACTAATGATAGTCCCCACATGCCAACACACGTCCTTTCCAGTATGCTTTGTCCTCACTCACACACACCCTGGGAAACTTTCCAGAAGGTCACCCTTCCAGATCACTACTCCATGACAAGCATGCCTAACTGTGGAGTTCTAATCAGACAGGCTCTCGAAAAGGAAGGTGCTCCTTGTTGACATGAGTCTTATCATTAATCCATTTAAACCTTTATCATTTTGGGGTGTTACAGTTATTGAAAAACTTATTTTATTAGGAAATAAATATTAAATAAGAAACATAATTAGTTTCATGAGAGGAATATTATATAATTTCATCATCGGAAACTTATTCATAATCAATCCAAAACATACAATGAGATTGTAACATAAAACCTTCATAATATGATTGAAATTCTTCATACAAGCCAGAACCTCCAATATAATAATTTTTTTATAAATCTAATACAAAAAAAATTCTCAGATTATTGTTCCAAATATTATTTACATATATCCTTTTATCTCTTGTTTATTAATATTATTTTTTAAACACTCTTCTAGGAGTTAACTAATTGATTTTTATTATATGTTTAATTTATGCACTTTTGGTATGTTTATAGTGATCATGGATCCATAATATCTAGAAATATAATAATGATATTAATATATTGTACATTCAAAATATAAATATTTTCTATCATTCCATAAACTAATGATAGAAAAACGAATTTCAATGATTATTGAGACGGTATGTCATACATACTTTTGTACAATAATATATCATTTTAGCCAATAGAAATAATGAAAGGTAAATAAAAATTCTCTTTTATAAATCATTATTATATAATTTATATAATATATATAATGATTAAATAAATCTTCATTAAAATTACTATAAATTAGCAATTAAAAAATAACCCCATGACTCTGTGGAGGTGGTTTTCAAGATGTAAGTGCAAGAGATGTTATTATTTTCCTATGAATAAAAGTTATGAAGATAAATATGATATTATTATTCCATAAGTGAAATAATTTCATATATATCGTATATATACTTTAAATATATCATAATCTCCATCCATAAAATATTCTTATGGACTATAAATCATATCACAGAGTGGAAACGACAAGTTATTTTTATGCACGAGCGATACATTCACATCCAATTTTATGGGAAGAGGGTGGATAATGGTGGTTTCATAGTCATTATAAAATTTAATTAAATTTTGGATATTTATTTTATTATGTTATAATAAATATATATAATTTATAGGAGGTAAATATAGAATTCAAAAAGATAGTTATTAGTTTTGTTGATTCTCACTACCAAAAAAGTATTCTTTAAATATACTCGAAGGGACACTAGAGTTTCTATACTTTAATGAGAATAACATATAAAATGTGTATAGGTAGTTATTAATGGTATTTTGGAAGGAGTTGTTCATGTTAAATTCCCAATGTTGTATATGGAATAAAATTTCGGGGTATCCTTTTATATTGTAATGAAATGACACACTTGTAATTACATAAAAAATTAAAATATAATATAGTCATTATTAATACATATATTCCAAATGGACAGGAATGAAAATAAAATTTGGAAAATTTTTAAATAATAAATCTATTTAAATTTAGATTGGCTTTTCTGTCATTTTAATCTTTATATTTTTTATTAACTCATTAATCAACCATTTTGTTCAGTAACTGTGGTGACAACTATTTCAATCATAAATGGTGAAGAATGTTATCTTAAATAGAAAAGTGGAAATAAATAATAAAATAATAATATTTTCAACCATATTCTCTTCACTACTTCAATGATAATATAATTATGAACTATAATCACTTGATAAATTATTATTTATTATAAAATTTCATTAATGCTAATTTAATGAATTGTATATTTAATTTGAAATTAATGAATTAAAGAATAATATGGAATTAAAATATAAAATATTATAAATATTAATATTTCATATTTATTTGTAAAATATAGGAAATAAAATAACTCTTTTAATTTTTTTACAAATAATATTTTTAAAGTTATTTATTTTATTTCACCATTAATTATATAAATAGAAAATCTACAATTCACTTGTATTTAATGTAATTATTCAACCTATAATGATAAATAACATAATTAAAAAATGATATATCTTTTATATAAACATTTAAAACCAATAATTACCACTTTTAATTTATATATAATAATTTTAGAGATATTAATGTCAAGATAGTGAAATTTTGTATTTATTCTTTTATTAAATTAATATAAATGTAATAATCAATGAAATATGACACAAAGTAAATATATATTCAAGAATATGTTGGATATTTCCCAAATAAACACATACAATATTATAATGCAATGTTTTACATAAATTTTATTTCATTATCTCAAAACATTAACCTAATTTTTCAAATTTTGGCCATACTATGGTGGATAAAATTTACAAAGGTTATTATTCATTTAGATAAAAAAATAAAATAAAATAACTTATAAAAATTAAATATCATGATTCCAAATATGATATCCATTTTTAAATATTTAATCATTATAGTTGGATTAAATTTAATTTAAAATAGGTCCTCAAAACCTGAAAAACCTAATTTTTTTAAAAAATCATTTTTTGAGAATGTAATTAGATTTAATCTTTTCTTAATCATAGAAAAATAATTATTGTACTTATAAAAAAACTGATTATATTTATATGTATAATTAATATCATTCATCAATACTGATTAAACTATTTTCTAAGTATAAAAACATATTTCATGCATTAAAATAGTTTTTTATAAAAAATATATTATATTTAAAAATGACCAGTTAATATCCTTTAAAATTGATTGAATACAATTTAATTAACATTAACAATATGTAACCCATATCTTTTTACAATTTAGTTATTCATATTCTTACCTTCAATTCCAATACCTCGACAATAATTTCCAGATAAAATAATTTAATATTATAGTAATATATCATATTTTATTTAAACTTGGTGATGTGTGTCACAAAAGATACAAGAAAATAAAATTTATTTATAGTGGAATATATTCCAAAAATCATACATTTAACCTTGTACCCCACTTTAAATTAATTTTACCCTCAAAATATCATCTCCCTGATAAATACAAGGAAGGATATCTCAATTACATCACATTATATAGTCCCAATATAGTTTATTTGAATATATAATTTCTATAGAGAACATTTACATAGTCAGTAATTTTATTCCACATACCATTATCTTTAAAATTAAATATTTTTATTTGTTTTAATTTAGAGGAATAATCATTTTCCAATTATGTGGCATTAAATTTCTTTACACACGATTAGAAAAATCCTCTATACCAACGGTTTGTAGAACCGTGGCCAAGTAAGCTATGGGGATGGGTCTATACCAACGATTTTTCCAAAAACGTTGGTATAGTCATATGGCAATGGTTTTGAAAACCGTTGGTATATGTAATATGAAAAATCTATACCAACGGTTCCGTAAAACCGTTGGTATATGTTTTTCAAAAAAAATCATTCAGTGGGTTTTGATCCCAGTACCTCTAGTTTATTATTGAACAACCTATCGACTAACCTAACATGAAATTTGTGAGAATAATTTCATATATATATATATATATATATTATCATAAATTTTTTAAATTTTGATTTATTTAAGGATCTCGGTAAAAAGATTTCATAAAAAATATATGTAGCTATTCCAACGGTTTTGAGAACCGTTGGTATAAATTCTTTGAATTTGTGACCTATACCAATACTTTGGGGAAAACCGTTGGTATATAGTTTCTATTATGGACTTATACCAATAGTTTTCCCCAAACTGTTGGTATAGGTATATATAAGTGACTTATACCAATGTTTTTTCCCAAACCATTGGTATAGGTCCCCCATATACCAACAGTTTGTCCAAAACCATTAGTATATTTCTAAATTAGTGACCTATATGCACGGTTTGTCCAAAAACAATTGGTATAGGTCCATATAAGTGAACTATACCAACGATTTTCCTAAAACTGTTGGTATAGATCATATTTTTTATAGTGACAAGTGACAGATCAGTTATGTATTTCCGCTAGAGTGATACATGGAACACATTGTGAACATGAGAGACATTTAGTTGATATACCAATTAATTATGTAAAATCTAGAATGAAAATATTAATCAAAAGGGTTAAATATACCTAGGTATGAACGTTCAAATAAAAAAAATCATAACCTTATTTTTTGGATAAATTTTGAGATACACCTTCTCACCATCATTGAACTATAAAAATCACTAACGATTATTAGTATAACCTTTTTGTCCACTATGAGTTGTGTTTATGTGATATTTAGTGCCTCTAAAATTCATTTTCATTTCTTCTAATTTTGTACCTCCCTAAATCTTTCATTCTCTAAGGACATCGCAATACTTTAATCTTCTAATGTTCTTTTAAAATGCTGATTTATACAAATTCATCTAAATGTTCAAATGAATGATGTTTTGGTATGAAAACTCAACTAGAGTATGGTTTTGATCCCAAATACCTGTAAAATACATTTAAAAATAATTCATTATATCCTAAAGGGTTTCCTTGTTTGTCACGACCGGTCCTGGTGGGGCCCGCGCCGTGACTCCCAAAGCCCGCCTGCAATAGGCCAGGGGCTCATGACTAGCACCGGGTTGGCATGTCACTAACATGGGAGGCATTGCCTATGTACCTGTACACACACACACACACATCTCCAAGCCCACAACTGTTGAAATGTAAAACTCTAAGGAACAAAAATCCATGCATACAACTAAACCCAACCAATAAAGCACGACGAAAGGTAGAGTACTGTAAAAGTAAACTGGGCCAGAATACAACCCCACCAAAAACAAACAAGAGTCTGAAAAAAAACTGCAAAGTCCAAACTGTAAGCACAATGGTATTGGGACTGCTGCTCGTAGCCGTAGGAACGCCTCGGCCTGTAGGAAACTCAGAAAGCTCGGTCCTGTCCTGGTCCGCCCTGGACTCTGTCAAAAGGCTACTCGTCTGCACAAGACACCAGACGTGCAAGCAAAGCCCGTACAGTGGTGAGTATAACAATACTCAGTAGAGGACCCCGAAAACCACAAAGCAGTACATAATGAAAAGGTACAATCAGCTATGAAAAATATATGTTTACAAAACATATTAAACAAACCAGATATACTAAAAACCCAGGCCCGTGGTCTAGAGACAAGCCACGCAACCGCATACCCCGATAGGGATTCTGTTTGAAGATTCCATGATGCACTCGTTCTGGGATAACACACTCCATGAGTCTTATAGTTTTGATGACGTCCGTCCGAGGAGTGATGTTCGTCAGGAACCGTCACAAGATATAGCTACACTCATTGCGGGAGACACACTCCTGAGTGGGAAAGGGTTACGATAGATAGAATCAATAATTACGGGAGACACACACCTGAGTGGGAAAGATCTCGATACACAGATGAGGATCACTGCCAGGTCCATGGAGGATACCGCGACTCATTTGGAATTCACCTGCTAGGTAGAGGATCAATGCCCGGTAAAGTTGGCCACCCTGATGCCTGACTCTACCTAGGGTCTGGAATGGATAGTGGATCTCGATCCGGGCCTCTCAGATGGATGCCTGAATCTATCACAGAAATGCCTTGCTGAAGGGATCATAATCCGGCATGAGGGAATGATGCCTGGCCTTCAGTGGAAAAGAAGAAGGGGAACTAACCCAAACGAATGATGTTCAAGGAACGGTGAACAAAAGGACCAAGACGTTCTCCAAAAAGTATATGGCGTGTAGAAATGACACACACCGTGTTGTTCGACCCCAGGTACTACCCATGTGCAACGGCCTGTATCGTGAGGATGGTCAAGTAGTAAACTTTATACATGGCATGTAGTACGGAGTACACGGCATGTCTGGGTCACTGGGGCTGGCTCCGTGCACTCTGTCCATGTGCCAGTACACGGTCACCAACCCGTGTACTCCAACCCATGCAACATGCACACTGGGTGACCTGTGCTTGGCTGAGTGAGGGAGTACACGGTCGTGTACTCCATCTCGTGTTCTTGTATCCCCGAGATACACGCCGTGCTCCGCGTAGCTGTGTAGAGCATCCTGTGTCCATGCACCACCTGAAGTACACGTCGAGCTTCGGGGAAGGTCCTACATGCCTTGTGACCAGGGTCACACGCCGTGTGATCCTTCTCTGACCCTGAAACCCTAGTCTCCACCATCAGAACTACACAGCATGTTCTTCGGAACTACACACCGTGTATTCTGGAAATTTCGAGAAACACGGACCTCCGCCGCCGCGCCTCCCATGGTGCTCCGGTCATTGATCTTGTCGTCCGATTGCCACGAAACCTTCAGGTTTGTTCGCACCGACACCACGAAGTTTTTTCCATCATTTTCGGGCCTCCAATCGGCTCTGGAAACATGATCGGTCTTCCCGCGCGAAGAACGCTTAAAGAACTCCCTTTCCGATCTGGTCCGATTTGTCGCCCGCTAACATCGTCGCACCTCCATAAGGACTTTGCGATGCCGAACCTTCAATTTTGGGATCATTGCGTCGCAGAACGGATGCGTAACGATCTGTTGTTCGTCACCCCGCAATGAACGTGAAGAACGCGTGGGGAAAAAGGAGGAAGAGATACAAATAAACAAATTGAGGAACAAACCTCCGTCGTCGTTCATAACGGTGCTGATCCGCTCCTGTTAGTAGGTTTAAACGGAGCATAGATCAACACGAATAATAAGCAAGGATTAATTTCCCCAAAATTTATCCCAAGAAAACCCTCCAGCAAGAACGTACGGATCCGCGGATCAACTTGTTCACGGTTGATCCGTGTTCGTCGTTTAAACTCAAAAACGGGGAAAAGAAAAATGAAAACAAAAACCCCTACCTTTTGAAAGGATCGATCGTTGACAAAGGCGTTGTTCTGCTGTTGTCGGCGCGATCCTTCAACACCGGCGCAACGATCCTTCGTTTCGATCTGTTGTCGTTCGTCGTCGATAATTTCTACAATGCCTCGCGGATTCCGCAAAGGTTCTTCTCATGCATTGGAAATGATTAGTAATTTTTCACCCATTTTTTTAAAAAATGGAAACAAGATTGGAATTTAATTACGCGGCGATATTAATGACCCCTACTTGCGAAAACATGAGTCATTATGACGCACCAATAGTTAAGGAAACAGATGTCCTATCACTCCGTATTAAAGAGTCCAACATTCCATTTATTTTCCATTATGACACAGCATTTAATTAAGGGAACAAATTCCCTTTTAACATGCCGCATCGGTTGTTTCCATAAAATAAAATAAACATTTAGATTTTCATTTTATTTTATTTTATTATTAAAACGTCCGAAAATTAACTGTTTCCCTCGACCTGCGCTGGTCGAGGTTAGCCTCATTCATAGGTAAAGTCGTCGTCCCGGACACAACGGTGTGCTCAGATTTTTAATCCGGGAATCCATTTGGAAACTGTCACTACCGTGCCCAAGCGCTGACTCACTTAACTAAAAAACGTTCAAACCACCATTCCGGGCTCACTGGACCTCGGAATGATGTGTCGTCTTCACGCCCGGTCTCGAAATAATTCCATATAATATTTAAAAATAATAAATAGAAAAATATGAGACATTACATTCTCCCCATCTTGGGGCTTTACGTCCCTGAAAATCCAAAACAAAGGCTACTAAAAAGATGAGGGTATTGGGCACGGATCTGGGCCTCCCGCTCCCACGTGCTCTCATGAAGATTCATGTGCTGCCACCGGACGTGCACTAAGGGAATTGATCGCCCTCAAAGGATCCTCTCCTGCCGATCCTCGATCTCCACCGGGTACTCAGCAAAGGTCACTTCATCCTCGATGTCCATCTCGCCCCAGTCGATGACGTGCGAGGGGTCATGCACGTACCTCCTCAGCTGCGACACGTGGAAGACATCATGTACCCGATGCAACGGTGGCGGTAGAGCCAGGCGGTACGCCACCTCGCCAACTCTTCCCATGATCTGGAAAATTTCCGATGAACCTCGGAGATAGCTTCCCGCCTCAGCCAAATCTCTGCAACCCACATCGAGGTGAGACCCGAAGAAAACCGTGGTCTCCCTCCTCGAACTCCATGGGCCTCCGTTGTCTGTCAGCATAAGACTTTTTCCGGCTCTGTGCAGTGTTCATCTTCTCTCGGATGATCTGAAACTTCTCTGAGGTAGTTCGCACTATCTCTGGACCCATGAGTGCTGACTCTCTGGGGTCGGTCCAGCAAAGCGGTGACCGGAAGGGTCTCCCATACAAATCCTCGAACGGTTCCATGCCAATGGTGGAGTGGTAGCTATTGTTGTACGCAAACTCCACCAGTGGTAAGTGTTCCTCCCAACTGCGACCAAAGTCCAAGATACAGGCCCACAACATATCCTCCAGAACCTGAATGGTCCTCTCTGTCTGACCATTTTTCTGGGGATGAAACGCTGTTCTCAAGCGTAGCTGAGTCCCAAAAGCCTCCTGCAATCCCTTCCACAACCGGGATGTGAAGCGGGCATCTCGGTCTAAGACTATAGTCGAGGGGATGCCATGAAGCCAAACTATCTCTTGTACGTAGAGGCATCCCATGCTCTCTACGGAACTCTGCTCCCTGATATCTTGGAAGTGGGCCGACTTGGTGAGTCGGTCAACGATCACCCATGGAATCGTTCCCCTTGGATGTCCGTGGTAAGCCCTTCACAAAGTACATCGATATTCCATCCCACTTCCACTCTGGAACTTCCAAGGGGTGAGTTAACCCTTATGGAACCAGGTGCTCAGCCTTCACCTGTTGGCATGTGAGGCATCGAGAAACGAACTCTGCCACTTCCTTCTTCATGCCTGACCACCAGAACAGTCGTCGGAGATCCTGGTACATCTTTTCCACTCTAGGATGTACCGCCAAAGTGGATGTATGAAACTCCCAAAGGACCTCATCTTGGAACGCCACTGGTACAACAGTGCGTCCTCTGAAGAGAAGTACGTGCTCCCAATCCTGCGAAAATCCATCAGGATCATGTCCTGTGCTTAACTGAGCACGTAAAGCTACACAGTAGACATCCCCAAGTTGTGCCTCCCTAACTCGCTATAAGAGTGGAGGGGTGACAACCATAGACTGTAGGTAAGATGTGTCCTCACCATCCACGAAGGATAACTGTAATGCGACTAATTGTTGTGTCGCCTCACTCAATAGTTGTGATCTCGACCTTCTGCTAAGAGAATCTTCCACCTTGTTCCCCATCCCAGTAGTGTAGATGATCTATAAATCATAGTCCTGGAGGAACTCTAGCCAACGTCTCTGCCTCAGGATTAGATCCATCTGTGAGAAGATGTTATTGAGTCTCTTGTGGTCAGAGTAGACAATGAACCGCTCGCCCATAAGGTAGTGTCGCCACATCTTCACTGCGAAGACTACCGCTGCTAACTCGAGATCATGGGTCGCATAGTTCTACTCATGTGGCCTAAGCTGGCGTGAACCATAAGCAATCATCGCGTGCCGCGGCATCAGCACACAGCCGAGCCCGGTCCCTGATGCGTCGCAGAAAACTATGTACTCGACCCCCTCCTCCGGCAATCTCAAGACTGGGGTGCTCGTCAAACTCTGCCTCAGCTGCTCAAAGGCCTGCTGGCACTTTTCTGTCCACACAAAGGGTTTCCCCTTCCTAGTCAAAGCCATCATCGGTGCAGATATCCAGGAGAAATTAGGGATGAATCTCCGCTAATATCCTACCAACCCAAGGAAGCTTCGCACCTCGGTCACGCTCCGAGGTGGCACCCATGCTATCACAACCTCCACCTTGGCTGGGTCCACAACTAATCCATCTGCTGAGATGACATGTCCCATAAAGTGGACCTCCTGAATCTAGAACTGACACTTCGAGATCTTTCCATAAAGATGGTGCTCTCGGAGTACGTCAAGAACCATTCACAGGTGTCTCGCGTGCTCCTCCTCTGACGCCGAGTACACAAGGATGTCGTCGATGAAAACCACTATGAACCAGTCCATGTACGGCTTGAAGATCCGGTTCATCAACCCCATGAACACTACAGGGGCGTTCTTCATGCCAAAGGGCATCACCAAGTACTCATAGTGACCGTAGCGACATCTGAAAGCCATCTTCTGTATATCCTCATCCCACACTCGTAGCTGGTGATAGCCTGATCGAAGATCATTCTTAGAGAACCACTGAGCCCCTCTTAGTTGATTGAAGAGGTCATCAATTCTCGGAAGTGGATACTTGTTCTTCACTGTCACCTGGTTCAGGCGCAGGTAATCCACGCACAACCTTAGACTCCCGTCTTCCTTCTTGGAAAACAAGATTGGGGCCGCCAAGGGTGAAATGATGGGTCTCACGAAACCCTTGCTCTGAAAATCCTCCAACTGCACCCTCAGCTCACGAAGCTCTACGCGAGCCATCCGATAAGACGATGAGGAAATCAGTGTCGTCCCGGGGTGTAAGTCGATGCAGAAGTCAATTTCCCGGTGGGGAGGTAACCCTAGGACATCTTCTGGAAAGACGTCCTCATACTCCGCCACCACTGCTGGGAACTGAGAGCTCACAACATCTACTACTCCGAGGGTAAGGATAGCCAACTCATGAGTGATCAGCTGCCCACTCTTATGCATGAGCCCACTTTGTGCTTCCTGGGTTTCCTTTTCTCCGACAAAGGAAAACCTCGTTCCATCATGGCGGACAAAACACACTCTTCGCCTAAAACAGTCAATCTGGGCATGGACCGAAGATAACTAATCCATACCAAGAATGACGTCATAAGGCCTCGACGCTACCATGAAGAGGTTCCAACCGAAACACTCACCTCCAAGGGTAATATCACACTGTCTGCAAAGGTGTGTGATCGTTGAGTCTCCTCCTGTAGGTGTCTCCAAGCGTAAGGATCGAGTCAAAGGTTCTACCAGAATCTCAAGGTTTCATACAAGACATGTGGCTATAAGGGAATGACTGGAACCTGTGTCTATGAGTATGGAAACTAAGGTAGAAAAGACACAGATCGTACCTCGAATCATCCATGGAGCCCCTGGGTCGTATGCCTTGACCACATGCAGTTGTCCCCGTCCCTGTCCCCCAGCTCCCTGAGCTTGGTGTGGACCTCCTGGGGGTGGTGGTGGAAGTAAGTCGAAGCATCTACCACCACCTACAGCTCTCCCTGCTCCTCTGCCACGTCCGCCGCTTGGCGGACCTACCTGCTCCGTTCTCTGCCTCTACCTTGGTGGCCCATACACCACTTCCCTGTCAGCAGCCCGATGTGTTAGGCAATCTCTAGCGAGATTCCCCTACCGTCACATGTGTAGAATCGCTTCTCCCTAGGCTGACTAGATCCAGCATGAGAGCCCTGGACAGTCGATCCCCTGTCCTGGGTCCTCCTATGACGTCTCCCATGTCCATATCACTGTGTCTGACGTTAGCTACCTGCTGCCGGTGTCTCCGCTCCTATCTGCCTGCTGCTGACTACAGATGGTTGTCTCTGCTCCGCCAAGAAGCTTTCGATCACCAAGGCCCGCTCGAGGACTCCATCATAGGTCGATATGCATAGAGGCACAACACTAGCTCGGATGTCTCGCTGTAGACCTCTCTCAAATGTCTGAGACCTAAAGTAATGATCCCTAACCATATCCATCGAGTACCTGGAGAGGTTGGTGAACCTCGATGAATAGTCATCCACTGTCATATTGCCCTGTTGGAGCTGAAGAAGCTCCTGCATGCGCACATCTCTTAGCGTAACTAGAGAGAACTCCTCCCTGAAGAGTTTCTCAAACTCCATCCACAAAAGAGTCTCCTCGTCATGAGTCTGTGTGGTCAGACTCCACCATCGTCCGGCCTAACCCTAAAGAAGGCTCGCTCCTAGGATCACTATCTGATTTGCTGGTGTCCTCACTAGATGGAAAACTCTGGTCACCGCCTCAAGCTTGTCCTCAACCGCATGAGGGTCGGGCTCACCTCGGAACCTGAGGGCCTCTGTCTCTGAAACTCATGGAGCGCGCTGAGCCTGCGCTCCTCACAGGTCAGTACCGCTGGTACCACTGGCTGCTCCACTGGTGGTGGTATAGCAGGTGCACCACCTGGTGGAAATTCCAGGGGAACTGGTCCCTGTATTGAAGCCTCGTCACTGAGGGGGTCATCCTTGTGATCGTGCTGCTGAATCCTAGCGGGTACGCATCGCGGAGGCATCCTGTAAAGAAACAAGATGTGTCACGGTCAATGAGTATATCTGGATAGATGACACCAAGTATATGGAAGACACAACCCATTCCTATATGATGCATGTACCTTTTATTTCCCCGCAACCAGTATTTTCATGAACCGGGTCGAAAAACAGGTTATCAGAGTCCTGGTGTATGGATACGTCAGCCGTCGCACCAACACTGGAGTCTCTGGCCTGAATGCCGAACCTGAAACACTCAACACTTGTTTCCCCAACCAAACTTACAAACTCTTGGTTCTAAGGTATAACCGACCACCTCTGATACCACTCTGTCATGACCCATCTTGGTGGGGCCCGCGCCGTGACTCCCCAAGCCCACCTCCAATAGGCCAGGGGATGGTGACTAGCACCGGGTTGGCATTTTACTAACATGGGAGGCATTGCATAAGTACTTGTACACACACACACACATCTCCAATCCCACAAATGCTGAAATTAAAAACACTAAGGAACAAAAATGCATGCATACAACTAAACCCAACCAACAGAGCATGACGAAAGGTAGAGTACTTGAAATGTAAACTGGGACAGAATACAAGCCCACCAAAAACAAACAAGAGTCTGAAAAAAAACTGCAAAGTCCAACCTGTAAGCACAAAGGTACTGGGACTACTACTCGTAGCCGTAGGAACGCCTCGACCTATCGGAAACTCAGAGAGCTCGGTCCTGTCCTAGTCCGCCCTGGACTCTGTCAAAAGGTTGCTCGTCTGCACAAGACACCAGACGTGCGGGAAAAGAATGTGCAGGGGTGAGTATAACAATACTCAGTAGAGGACCCTGAAAACCACAAAGCAGTACAAAAAGCAAAGTTACAGTCAACTAAGAAAAATATATGTTTACAGAACATATAAAACAAACCATATATACTCAAAACCCAGGCCCGTGGTCTAGAGACAAGCCACACAACCGCATACCCCGATAGGGATTCTGTTTGAAGATTCCATGATGCACTCGTTCCGAGAGAACACACTCCATGAGTCATATAGTTCTGATGATGTTTGTCCGAGGAGTGATGTTCGTTGGGAACAGTCACGAGATATATCTACACTCATTGAGGGAGACACACTCTTGAGTGGGAAAGTGTTACAATAGATAGAAGCACTCATTACGGGAGACACACTCCTGAGTTGGAAAGATCTCGATACACAGATGAGGATCACTGCCAGGGCCATGGTGGATACCGCGACTCATCCGGAATTCACCTGCTAGGTAGAGGATCAACGCCTGGTAAAGTTGGTCACGCTGATGCCTGGCTCTATCTAGGGTCTGGAATGGGTAGAGGATCTCGATCCGGGCCTCTCGGATGGATTCCTGACTCTATCACAGAAAAGTCCTGCTGAAGGGATCTTAATCTGGCGTGAGGGAATGATGCCTGACCCTTAGTGGAAAAGAAGAAGGGGCAGTAACCCAAATGAAAGATGTTCAAGGCATGGTAAACAGAAGGACCAAGTTGTTCTCAAAAAAGTACACGACGTGTAGAAATGACACACACTGTGTTGTCCGACCCCGGGTACTGCCCGTGTGCAACGTCCCGTGTCGTGAGGCTGGCCGTGTAGAAAACATTATACACAGTGTGTAGTACGGAGTACACGCCGTGTCTGGGTCACTGGGGCTGGCTCCCTGCACTCTTGCCATGTGCCCGTACACTGTCACCAACCCATGTACTCCAACCCGTGGAATATGCACACGGGGTGACCTGCGCTTGGCCGAGTGAGGGAGTACACGGTCGTGTACTCCATCCTGTGTCCGTGTATCCTCGGGATACACGCCGTGCTCCGCATATCCATGTAGATCATCCTGTGTCTGTGCACCCCCCGAAGTCCATGTCGAGCTTCAGGGAAGGTCCAACACACCGTGTGACCGGGGTCACATGCCGTGTGATCCTTCTCTGACCCTGAAACCCTATCCGCCACAATCAGAACTACACGGCGTGTTCTCTAGAACTACACATCGTGTATTCTGGAAATTTCCAGAAACGTGGACCTCCACCGTCGCGTCTCCTGTGGTGCTCCGATCATTGATCTTATCATCTAATCGCCTCAAAACCATCAGGCTTTGGTTGCCCCGACACCACGAATCTGTTTCCGTCATTTTCGGGCCTCCGATCGGCTCCGAAAACATGATCGGTCTTCCCGTGCGAAGAACTCTCGAAGAACGCCCTTTCCGATCTGGTCCGATTTGTTTCCCGCCAACATCGTCGCACCTCCATAAAGACGTTGCGATGTCGAACCTTCGATTTTGGGATCGTTTCATCGCAGAACAGATGTGCAACGATCCGTTGTTCATCGCCCCGCGAAGAACGTGAAGAACGCGCGGGGAAAAAGGAGGAAGAGATCCAAATAAACAAATTGAGGAACTAACCTCCACCTTCATTCGTCACGTCACTGATCTGCTCCTGTTAGTAGGTTTAAACGGAGCAGAGATCAACACGAATAATAAGCAAGGATTAATTTCCCCAAAATTTATCCCAAGAAAACCCTCCCGCAAGAACGTACGGATCCGCGGATCAACTTGTTTGTGGTTGATCCACGTTTGTCGTTTAAAATAAAAAACGGGGAAAAGAAAAATCAAAACAACAACCCATGCCTTTTGAAAGGATCGATCATTGACAAAGGCGTCGTGCTGCCGTTTTCGTCGCGATCCGTCAACACCGGTGCAACGATCCTTGGTTTAGATCCATTGTCGTTCGTCGTCATGAATTTCTCCAATGCCACGCGGATTCGGTAGAGGTTCTTCTCAAGCGTTGCCAACAATCAGCAATTGTTCACCCATTTAAAAAAAAGGGAAACAAGATTGGCATTTAATTATACAGCGATATTAATGACCCATACTTGCCAAAACTTGAGTCATTATGACGCGCTAATAGTTATGGAAACAAACGTTCTGTCATTGCGTATTAAAGAGTCCAACTTTCCATTTATTTACCATTATGACATAGCATTTAATTAAGGGAACAACTTCCCCTTTAACACGTTGCAGTGGTTGTTTCCATAAAATAAAATAATCATTTAGATTTTTATTTTATTTTATTTTATTATTAAAACGTCTGAATATTAAATTTTTCCCTCGACCCGCGCTGGTCGAGGTTAGCCTCATTCATTGGTAAAGTCATTGTCCCGGGCACAATGGTGTGCTCAGATTTTTAATCCGGGCATCCGTTTGGAAACTGCCACAACCGCGCACAAGCACTAACTCACTTAACTAAAAAAAGTTCAAACCACCATTCTGGGCTCACTGGACCTCAGAATGATGTGTCGTCTTCACGCCTGGTCTCGAAATAATTCCACATAATATTTAAAAATAATAAACAAAAAATCCGAGACATTACATTGTCTCTCTCAAACTCACCATTTTCCAATGTGTGATAAGTTTTATTGATAATCAACTATTTATCCAAATTTCGATGAATGGTTTCATAGAAAATTGAGGTAAACATTAGATCCTGATAAGATAAAAAAGAATTTGGTATTCCATGAAACCTTACAACATATATAATATAAATTATGTCATGTTGATTAAGGGAGAAATCTTGTCTTATATAAATGAAATGAGAAAATTTTAATGTGATCCAAAACAACACGAATAACATAATGGTATTTAGATGTTTTGCGGAGTCCAATAAATACTTTGTGATATATTCCCATATTTATTTTTTAAGTGTAACGGTTATTACATCCACATAGACATGAATCTCGAATCCATGTGTTTCTAACATACCATTCATTGTGATACGTACTTGGTAATATACCTCTTCATATTGTACCACTACAAATACTCTTTTAGATCACTATAAATATTCACACATCATGGATGAATAAACAATTATGAACTAGGATTATAATCTAATAGCTACTTCTAATAATATAGTATGGATTTAAAACATACATTTCTCTTAATTATTATCATTACATCACAATCATGTTTTAATTTAATAAAATTTCTTACCTTGTAAAGTTGTTTCGCATTTTTATTATGTGCCCCTGTAATCCCCACATGAATTGATGGTTATAAAATTATTTATATAGGATATGATTTATTTACTACCTTCAATATTTCTAGATCCATCATTACAAAATCAAGAAATATTTTATCTTTTGTAATCGTCATCATGGATAAGCTAGTGTGATCCATTTAATATAAATCATCACCTACACTGATTACATTCCCATAGTGGTAATGTATTGTGAAATCATATTCACTAATCTACTCCAAACATATTCTATTAATCATATTCAACTATTTCAATGTGAATTTTTATATTAAATGATTATTATTAATATATATCAAACCCTTTTCCATAAATACTTTCCTTTTAAATAGTTAATATAAAAATTATCATATCTAACATAAATTATTTAGTTGTTTATTTTTTCCATGAACCTTCAGTTAGAGCGGGGAATAACATATAAAA
Organism: Viscum album; assembly: GCA_963277665.1. Classification (NCBI taxonomy): domain Eukaryota; kingdom Viridiplantae; phylum Streptophyta; class Magnoliopsida; order Santalales; family Viscaceae; genus Viscum; species Viscum album. Next base: position 531,721,958 of record OY728128.1, read on the forward strand.
ATGAAATACTAATTGAGTAGACATAGCAATCCAATCTTCAAGGAATTACTATAAATTAAAAACCCTTACATGATGTATTATAGTTTAAGAATAGGTAGACTGGCTAAAATCCTCTTAAATTGCTTGAAACATTATTCATATTCATCGGTATAAAGAAACATAACTTCCTTCAAAGTTAAAAACGTGAGTGGATTAGTCGTACATGAGAAATTATCCACAAATAATTAATTATATAAACGAATATCATGAACACAATGGATATTAGACCTACTATGGGTTCTAGTCCAACATTCAAATTTTTTAGTTTTTTGGTATCCAAAGATATACACTCCCTTGATATTATATTAAACAAAAAATATATACTTTTAAAGGAAAAATTCAAGAATTGTAAACATTAAATATATCTCACACTTCCTTTGGGTCTTCATTATTATCCCCAGGAGATCATTAGTGCCATCCTTACTCTCCAAATATATAAGAAAATATTCTATTAAATTTATCAAAAACTGTTCATGATACTCATTAATGAATATATTCATTAAATAAATTAATATTGAGAGAGAAATTATTAAGACCAAATGGATTTATAATATTTAGAGTGTACATATAATCTATGGAATGTTGTATTGGATATTTATTCCTTCTTTGAGCTTATTTAATGTTATCTAGAATGAAAATCAATCATGGAAAAATATTTCCATCTATGAAGTTCCTCTAAAAATACATTCATACAATGTAGAGGAAGCATATTATTTATTTTCATATTTGTATGTTCTTGATGGAAAATATAGAGTAAAATTGATAGAACTTTACTGTCAAAAAATAGAACAATTGTATCCAAAAGTGACATACCTATCTGGATAAATCCCTTTTCAATATTCTCCTAGACTATCTTCTTTATTTTCTATAACTAAATTTTGGATATGTTATAAAATGACTCTAAAATTAGTGTAGCACAATGTATGAGTGTTGTTGACAATCCAGATTCATGATACAGTGTATTACTAGTTAAATCATCAAAAAATACATTAATAATATCCCATACAGTTGGCATGCCTTCAATTTTTTTCTTTATACCCACCCAATTGATATAAATAACTATTTTGATTTGGAATCAAGAGGTTTTCAATGGTAGAGTTTTCCTATGGAAGATTTTATTTTTCATCCCATTAATAGATAATAATATGTTGGATTATAATATCTAAAATGGATTCCCTCATTGTCAATTGATATTTGAATTCTATAAATAGAGTCAGTCTATTCTAATGATATCATAATACTAAACAATATGGATTATAACAAAATTTTTGGGAAGCACATTCACACAAAAATAAAGTGAACAATAAACATAGACCTATTATATAATCATAATACCATTAGGGGAATTCAATACAAATTCAATATCAAGTAATCGAGGTGGTATTATGATACCCTTATAAAATTATCCAGATATAATAGATTGGTTATATATACAATGAACTATTAAATTAATGGTTCGATTGTGGGTAGTAAGTCTACCGTTTTCCACATTGTTATCGTAATACACTTTAGAAATAGTGATATCCTATGATTTACCGTTGTCTCTAAAAATAGACGGTTTCTGTTATCAATCATTGTGATTAACATTTGGGTTTTGGAACAGGTTTGCATTATGTTGAAAATAATTTCAATTTGGACGTTGGATTGTCAGTAGTGGGTTTCTTTGTAATTTAGCATTACTCCATTAATTTACATATATCATCAATCAACATCATCATTTTATTTCATGATTTCATTACTTTAACCATATAAAGCATTTTATATTCTCCATTAGATGATTTAGACCATTTATCCTTCTACGCATCAAGTAGAAAGGAAGGCTCATCTTCTTCTCTCTATGGTTTATAGTGTTTCTATTGAGTTTAATAATACATTTCTTATAAAAAAACATGATATTGATGGGTAAATACTACATCTACTTCTACCTTAATATAATATTGAATGATTTATTAATATTTACTGAATTGTTTTACTTCTAATGTTTTTAGAGACATTATTTTAATCCAACGCAGAATCGAACGTCCTTACTTTTTCATTGGGGGATAATATGATAAACGTACCACCCAAGTTTTATAAAATTTTCATTAAAGACAATATAAAAATCATTATCCATATACTTAACCAAATTAAATAACATCCCCCTTTTCATTTTTATAATTCAAGTAATGTATATTTAGAATAATATTATATTAAAATCATCCCACAAAATAGAGTCATTTTTCATATTTCCTCATGTTATAGAAAAGAGGCAATCATTGATTAGATTATCCTTTCAAATAATAAATTACTAAAAATATATTTCATGTTCTGAACACTGAATAATTAAAAATATCATAATATTGATACTATTTCATTGACTAGAATAGGGTGGATAATTTTACCCACTAAAAGATAGTGGGTGTTACCTTTTAAAGGATTCAATAGTTCATTTTCCATATTTTTTCTCATTTGAATTATATAGAAGATTCATAGAATTATAAATTTTTATAAGAATAATGAAATTATTTTTCACTCTATCCCACATAAAATTTGGTTTCGAATGAGGATAATCAATGTGTAGTCCATCATAATCATAAATAAAATGGGTTTTTTAGGATCAATACATTAAATTAATCCTAAAATAATAGTTTGATCAATAATAATAATAATGGGAAACTAAATACTCATGAAAAATCATTTTATGAATTTATAAATCAAGAAACCCTCCATTAAATCTATAAAGCATTAGGTATAATATTAGTCATATGAGAGCTTGACAAAAACATTAGGTTGTAATACTATACATAGACATATCTTTAATACTCTCAAAAATGTTTTTTCATACATATTTTCAATGCTAACTAATCCTTTCATCATTACTAATGATAGTGACCTAAACATTTCAAACAATGATATTATATCTTATTATATGAAAATAAATAAAATAAGAAAATATTACAATCAAAATGATTATAAATATAATATCTTTGGAAACATGGATACATGCACAACTCGTTCTTAAGTGAACTATATTATCTCTCAAAATATTCTTCTTAACTAACACCCTTCATAATCATGTAATACTTAATAAAAATACTCATAATATGATGAAAGGTGACATAATTAATGGGGAGGACATATTCTTAGTAAGAGTATAATAGGGAGATATCAACTAACATGACCATTAGTTTATTAAAACACGATCCTAATATTTGAAAACCACATTCATCATCTATTGGAACTCAATATTGAATAATGGAGTAAACATTGATGTTCCTTATACATGAATCATAAAAGAATAATATTTCATTGGAATATGAAAAATATTTATGAGATACACATAGTCATAATAAATCATTTCCATTGAATCCAAGGATCATTTCAGAGACTATACTAGTGGATTGGGTTCACATAGAAATCCATTGTATTTGTCAAGGTTCACTCCCAATACTACCATAGTCTAAAGAGTCCCATAATGAACTTGGATCGATCCCCTATCTTGTCTTGATTAACTCACGATATATACATATTGATATAATGAATTAGAGATATATATAATATCAGGAACACCAAAAAAAAGTAATGAAATTGATACATATGTGTTCCAAAATATCAAAAAATATTCATCATATTCATTTTTTTGAAAATAAATTAAGCTTTATAATCTTTTCATCACTACACAACCCATATAAAAATGTAGATTTCATTAATATATTACCATTTCATAATTTCATAACAAGTTGAAATGAAAAGTGTTTCATAAAAATCATTTCATCATTACATTAAAACATCCACAAAAAATAATAAATATCGAATCAATATATCATAACAACTATAAAAATAAATAAAAATTAAGGATATCATACTATATGAAAAATTCCTTCAAAATATCAATTATAACATTTCATATGGAAAATATCCTTTAACTATTGAAATAAATTACTTAAAATAGAAAAAATCCATAAATATTTAAGAAAATAATTCTGTTTCCAATAAAACCATAAATTTTAAAAATTATTCTTTAATCCATTTAGTGGTCATCTGGGATAGAATATTTCATCTTTCAATATAAATTTAAAAAAACATTCCTTTCATACTATTATAAAAAATCAAAAATAAAATACATTATTCTAAATAAGAAATGCAGATTTACTCCATAAAATTTTTAATATTTTAAATAATGGGTGAAAATTAATTTTAAAAAAATATTACAATATAAAAAATATTGAAAATACTTAAATAAAATATTTAAAATAATCAAAAAAAAATATGGTCCAAATTGAGAAACTAAAACATTTTCTAGAAAATATTCATTCAATAACTTCTGTAATTAAAGTGATAAAATTAATTTTAAAACATGTATATTAAATAAAAAACTATATTTTAAGAAAAATAATTTTTTTGTTGAGATATATATCATAATATTTCATCATTATAAATAGAATCATAAACAATTCATAAAAACAATGAGATCATAACATAAAATAGAAACCTTATATATGGATTCCATCATATGAGTTAAATCATCCTATATAATAAATATATATTTCATATACATATATTTAATTACCATAACCATATAAATATAATAGAAAATATGATTTACACTTAACATTTTATTATTCATTTATTCGTAATTAATTATTAAAATCTCTTTTCCAGGTGACAATTTCTTTGATTTCCATGTATGTATTGGTTTTGTGGTTTTGATCCTCGTATGATGATCATTATTTCATCTTATCACATATTTAAATCATCATATAAAATGTATATATATTATAATTATAAATATCTAGAATCATCTAAAAAAATTAATTGAAAAATGAATTACACCATCCATAGAGATGACATGTCATATGTGCACATGAACAATGTTTCTGGTTTTTGATGGTTGGAACATAATGATGTTAAATATTATTTCATATTTAAAGAATAACTATTTTATCATAATAATTATATATATTCCTCAATTATATCCTTATTACCATCCATATAAAGAGGCAATGAAACATGAATCAAAATTTATTGTGGTTGTGGTGGTCTACACAAACACATTAACAATATTATTGTTTTCCTAAATATTGGACGGTAATATGTTATATATTATATTTTCATTACAGAGTAATAATTATGTAATAAATATAATATATAAACATTAAAACCATCACAATATCCATCCTTAAATTATAGCAATAAAAAATGATTTGTATCCCCATGTGGAGATGATATTTCATACGTATACATGATTGATACATTGACATTAAATTTAATGGGAAAGAGGGTGGATAAGGGATTTTTCCAAATTTCAATATTATTTCCTAATACATATTATTATAATGATATTATTTTATTATTATTAACTCTTATTTTGAGGTGATAAAATAAAATGTTAAAAAGAGGGACTGGTTATGGAAATTCCTTTTACTTATGTGGAACTCCTTTAGATATTCATTTCAGGACCCTATAAAATGATACCTAGGATGAAATGAACCTATATAATGTGTCTATGGATTTTTATAAGGGATTTTAAGGGGTTTGGATAATAAATAAAGATCATTTTTGTTTTAAAATTTTGAATGAGTGTTTTCCTTTTATAAGAAAGGAACAATATGCACATGGAATTTCTTAATATATTTAAAAAAAAAATATATTTTTAATTTAAAAGATTTAAAATGATAATTATTTAAAAAAATTGGGAAAAATTAACAACATCCAATGAAATTAATATATGTTTTTATGTTATTTAAAAACATGTCATTTGGATTAAGAATTAGAATTTTTTTTACCTAAATAGAAGTTCCACTTATTTAAAATTAAAGGGTATGGAAGTTTACCATAAAAGAAAAAGTGAATAATAAATGGGAAATTAATGTAATTTTAAATATTATTTCATTCAAATTTCCAATGAGAGTAATTTTTTTCTTTTAAATGATTTATTAATATATTGTTTATTAAAATATTGCATTATTGTCAATTTTTTAGCTATTACATTAATATGATTCTAAAGACAACCACAATTAAATGGTATTCAAATATAATCACCTCTTATAGTCATAATATATCATATTTATCTAAAAAATTCATGTTATACAATAATTCACTAAATATTTTATAATTAATTACTTTTATAATATTTTATTTTTTTATATTATTTCAATGAATACAACATTAGTGTTTTTTTTTGTAATTTGATGTAATTATTGAAATACTAAAAGCTATATATAAATTATCAAGATATAATTTTTTATTTTTCTTTCATATATATATTTATAACCAAACATATCTTCATTTTATCCTAATTTTAAAAATTTCTATAAAATAAAGTATAGAATGTGGCATGTTTTAATTATTCTTTACTCAACTTAATAAAAAGGATATAATACAATTTATATAGAACCAAGGGCCTATATATTGGATACTTTTATTGATATTGATATCATTAAGTCATAAAATTCGATAATGTGATTTTTTTTTTATAATAATTAATGTAAACAACATATCGTTCTTGTCACTTAGTTGGTTGTAACTTTTTAACATTGGCACAAGTCAATGGAATTGCATCCCGATGATTCTAATAGGTTATTAGTCCTAGTAAACTAAAGAAATACATCAAATTACAATTATAAATTATAAAATATAACAAAAAAAGTGTTTACATTGATAAATCCATTGTTACATATAGTGTATCCTTGCATATCAATCATAAAACACTTCATAGTATCCTAGGGAAAATCAAACATATGAAAAGGGTGAGTTCAGATACTGATTAATGGTAAGAATATAGAATCATTCATCATGAATAAATAATAATAATAAATATTAAAAAATAAATATAAAAAATAAATAACATTTTATCAATAGACTTAGTATAATATGGTAAAAATAAATTATGATCAAAATATATCCATATAGATAATTAAAAATATTCAAATTTATCCATGGATATTCTCAATAATAGAATAACCACAAGGATGTCAGTTTCTAATATCCTAAATAGGTAATAAGAAATCTTGGACACCTAAAACATAATATTATGAAATTTCATGAGACATTTTGAATCTGTGGATAGAAACCTTTCTAAGTTGGACAACTAATTTGTCTCATGTGACCCATCAATGCATTGCTGGAAAATTTATAATTATCCCCCATAGATTATTTATTATGTATAATTCATTCATCATATGTATGAGGGGAGATATCCAACATAAAAATAATATTTAAAAAATGACATATGAATGGTTAATACATACCGCCATTCAAAATATCCTAATAATAAAACTTATAGAGTAATATAGTGAATGATAATAAAATTTAAAATCCTATGTAAAATTAATTATAAAAAATAAAATAAAAGAATAAAGATGACATCAATACAATATATCTATAGTATATCATAACTTCAATAATTTTTTGATGTCATTGAGGAATATAAATTCCTTAAAAATGTCATTAAAACAATTTTTTAAGGAAATATCATTTTCACAATGAAATATTTGAATTTTTTTAATGGAATAATTATTTAATAAATTAACATCGGACACTAAAAACCCCTTTAAGACATATAGTGTTACTGATGGTGGAAATTTAATTTAGTTCATACATGTTTAGAAAGTTTTCCCAATTGCATTTCATTTAAATTCCAAATCGATATAATTTTGAAAAAAACATGAAAATTTATTTCAATTCTTTTTAAAAAAAATTAGTTCAAAATGTTGTTAATAATTCAATTATGAATGTTAAAAAAATTAAAACATTTTTAGAAAACATATATCTTGATGAAACTGGGTTTTTACTGAAGAGATAAATAAAGTAGTATTTTATTTAATAAATTAACAATCCTTTTAATTAATTATAATATAAAAAAGTGTTCTACATATATTAAAAGTTAAGAAATTAACACATGAAGATATAATATATTGAATTTATGATAAAAATATCAAGTAATTCCTCTATAGGTTACTTAACCACAAACAATCCAAAATAATGCTGAGATTGTAAAACAAACATTTTCCACATTGCTAACTTTTGAATAAAAAGATTCATAAAAGATATATAGTACAATGTAACATTTAAAAACAAGAAGTGTATTAATTTCATGGTATAAAATATCAAATGGGGAATTATATACACCCAAAAATGTAATATGTGGTGAATATGACATATGTCTCATTGAAGTAAAAGTGGGACCACACACCCTTACGTTCGGTTCGACTTCCTATATGTGTGTCTGCACCTAAAATATAATAAATATAGGTTTATTATAAGACTATTAAATTAAAAATGATTATATCTAATACCATATGTTATTTAAAGATATATTTTTATCACACATTTATTAACTATTAGTGGTCAAAATCAATCATTCTATTGATAATTATTTCAATTTTAATGTATGTTTTAGTTTAGAAATTTTGGATGATTAAATTTTATTATGGTTAAAATGTCTAAAAATTGGTATAAGTTATAAAAATAACATATGTATTAAATATATATGAATTTATTATATTCTATTAATATAGAAACCCTGACCCAAGTATCCCTTAGTTGGTGCCAACAATATTCTGAGTAATAGATAAAAGGTGTCAAATCCTAATGAACGTAATATGTTAGTAGTTTTAGAGAGTCATATTAATAAAATATCACCAGTTTAAAAATATAAATGAAATACTAATAATTTTAATGGAAAAAAATATTCATCCTTGAATTTGTTCCAAGAATTATTCATTATATCATGAGGAATGGAAATGAAATAATGTTGATCCCAAATGCTCATCATGGTTTAAGAAAAGACTAATATATAATGAATCAGTAATAATAACTAACATTTTATGATAAATAACTGAACCCACATTCCATTTAAATAACATTAATATCATGATAATATTTTTTACGATCAATAAAGCAATGTATATAATTAAAACACATTCCATTTAATCAATTCAATGATAAATAAATGATACAATGATAATATCATTGTGAAAATATCATGGATAATAATAATAATAATTAATGATAGAAATGATTAATTATTGGAAAAAATGTCCTTCGCAATACAAGGCATCTATCATCATGAACTTTCACATAAATGTTTAAAATTTTAACTAGAAACCCATTTAATTTGGGTAAACAATTTATCTCATGGGATAATTCGATATATCGAGGGGCTATCACTATCAAGACCTCACATGTATCTAAATCTCCCATGTATTCCTCATATATATAAAAATCTATTTAATATATGAAAAATATTACTAACCATTAAATATCTATATTGATTAAATAATATTGATATATAAACATTTCCCATATTAATCAAATAACTTTAAAAGTAAATATAGTATATAAGAAAGGAATGGAGTTCAGGAAATATTTATAATCAAGATATAGTGAATATAGATGAAATTAAATTTAACCGAGTGACATAATTAATAATTATATATTCAATTTAAATACAACAATATGGATTTACATACACCAAGTAAATATTTATAGGTTTTTATTAAAAAAATCATCAAATGAAATAGAAATTGTGATGAAATTTTTTATAATGACCATAATGTTGATGTGAGAACTTTTCAATGAATTTATCTTTATAAAATATAAATATGCATTAAATTATTAGAATAAAATATAATATAATAAAACACATTATTAAAAAAATATTGGAATATCACATGTAAATAAATATAAAGTATTACTAAATTAAAATAAATTCTGTCATAAAATTATTTACCACATGGTAACATACATGTAACACGGCCTTATATAAAATAATTAATATTTAAAAATAAAATAACATAAATTTATAAGGATTCATGGTATTAAATTTCAATGGTGCAGTATATACACCTTATAAAATAAATTAGGTTTATAACATTACAATATGCCTCAATGATGAGAAATTGAGATAGAGTCTTTTACATTGAGATTGAATAATCATATATATTATTTATCGTTGAAAATAATAATATTATTTTGATTGTTTTCCTAATTAATAACCATTTGATTTTTATTATTAATTTTATTTCACATAATAACATTTTATTTATTATTACTTTATGAATTATGTTTTTGTTGGATGTTTCAAAGATATTTGGCTTATGTGTCAATAATGACATTAGTATGTTGAATATGGAAAAATATGTTTTTATTTAAACATATTAATAATACTAATACTAAAATAATTATCATATTTAAATATAAATTATAATATTATGCAAACCTTTGAATGTTGCTTTTATGAAATGATGTATGTTATGATTAAGGAGACGACATGTAATAAGTATGCATGGGTAATGTATCAATTTTTCAATGATCATTATGAAAATGAGGTCTCTGCTATTTTATATAACTATAATTAAAATAATATAATATATTCCATATTATTTAATTAATTATAATTTTATATATATCATCCATGTGGTGTGGTAATGACAAGATACTCACATTGATTCGTGAATGTGGTAGTTAACACATATAAAAACAACATTTTTATCTTTTAGTGTAAGAAATAAAATGATATATTTTATTTGAACAATGTAAAAATGTTCATTAATGTCATATTTATTTCATTTATATCCCATATATTATTAAACATTATCATTATTACCATCCATAGTGAAAAACGAATAACATCACATTGCAATAAGGTAGTATGATGTAAAAACGTGTAACGTTATTGTATCCCATATGGAATGAATAGTTAAAAAAATAATATATTGTATAAAAAATCCATAGGTATAATTTTTCTTTATGTATCATATATATAATTTATATATATCATCAAACAAAACTATTATGAATTTTGAAGGAAATCATTTTACATTGATTTGCTAGGTTGTATTCCCTCTCACATATGATGAAGGTTATCATTTACGATTTGATTGATTTTTGGATGGATGTAGGAAATTCCCATAGCAGAACAAAATATTTTTATTTTTTATAAAAAATTTGTATTATTTAATAATAAATGAAGAAAAGTTTAAGGATTTGGAAAAATAAATAAACCAAAAACATATTGTTAACAATATTACTACTTCTCATCCAACTATATTGCATTATGCCTAAAATATTACTATAATAGATTCCTGAAACAAGGATTTTATGATTAATATATATAAGAATAGAAGTGATTTGGGAGAGTTATACTTGAACAAAATGTGTTTTACTATATAAATAAGAGATGAGATTTGGTGACCTTTTATATTTGGTTTGTGGCACACTTTTAGTTTTTGAAAAATGATAGGTGTAACCTGGGTTAACTCATAAAAAAGGGTCCAAAATATAATATTATAGCCATATATATTTTAGGGATTACAAAAATCATTAACATATAATTTACGTAACTATATTGGTTATTATAAACCACATGTTGTTAGTATAACCCCCAGAAAACCCATATTTACCTTAATTGTTGAACTTAATTATTAATATTGTCTCAATAATTTTTATTTTAAAAATAATTTTTGGAAATTTCATATTATAAATTATTATTATTTCAAATATTAAATCCTCCTTTTTAAATTGAATTCATATAAGTATCATAATTCAATTTTAAATTCTACCTACATATATGATGAAAGGTAAGATTTCAAAGAGAAACTTCTCATAATAATAGTAGATTGTATTATCAAAATCGAAAATTAAATTGCTTTAAATTATATAAATTTGTTAAATATCAATTTATTTAAAAAATTCATACTGTAAATCTAATTTCAAATATCACTTTTCTTTGTATATACTTGAAAATAAAATGTATTTTTTTGGAAAATTCTATATTTTCAATTATTCCTCGTAAAAGTAAAACATTTTAAAAAATAACTAATATTCCGCCTAATATAATTTATATATTATTACATGAAATAGAAATTTCATTTTATAATATAAATATTTTAAATTATCATAAAATAATTTAACCATAAGTGCGTAATAAGCGTTAATAATTTTTTTTAAAACATTTGTTTTCAGAAAATATTTTTTTTATCTAAAATTATTCCTATTTTTTCTAAAAAATAAAAATCCATATATTTTTTATTATAGATGTAAAAAATATATAATTTAGATTATTTATTTTATATTATTCATACACCATAACATAATGGATATGTTATATTGTCTATGTTTTAAAATATTTTAATAGAGTCAATTCTTTTAAAACGAATGTTGCATGAATCACAAGATTTTATAGTGACTGAAATTATTTAAAATAAAATAATTCATAAATATGTAGGGTGTTACAATAATTTCGTTGTTTTCTGATTCATTTAATAAAATAAATCTACCATGATGTTTATTTTATAAAATTATAATGTGTTACATACTACCCCCATAAATAAATTGAATCCTTCTAATTTAGTCTTAATCATAGAAATCAATGTTTTGAAATATGAAAATACCCTTGTTTCTATTAAAAAACATTAAAATGGATAATAAAAAATAAAATTTATAATATGTGGATTGAAGAATGAATATCACCTATAATGACACATTTCTATGTAGCTGTTATGACCCGAACCCTCCTAGTCCTTTACATTGCCAAATTCTGTTGTTTGGAGTGTCTTGGGGACCATCAGTGAGTCATTAATGAGTTTTCCAATTTTCAGGGTGAATAGAAGGTGCCACCTATGGGTCATTCATAGCACTGATAGATGGCGGTTCTAAGGAGACGGTGTAAGGGAAACGGTGCAAAGGTCATAGTTCTAGGGAGATAATGTTAGAGCAATGGTGCTAAGGCGACAGTGCATTGGAGAGGATGACTCACCTAAAGGTGAGTCCTCCAAAGTTTTTCTAGTACCTTCCAATTTTTCCACAGTAACGTAAATTTTGACATAAAATTTTTTTAATACCAATTTATAATACATTTAAATTGAGTAAAATATTTTTTAAATGACCAATGGTCGGGTGACCCTTGAGCTACCAAAAAGATGTGGCCCTTTTCATTGGTGTCACACCATCTAGTGTTCTGCAGTTTCACCATGTTTCAAATTTTTCTAGTTTAAAAAGATATCTTTTAACTAATATTTGTTATCGCCACCTCATTGGGGAAAATTATTAAATAATAATAAAACCCAATGTGTGATACGAACCAACCATGTGGTCGTGCCACGATCCGACTTTTATGTACATTGAAATCATTTCCGTGTTTTTATTACATGGACTTTTTTAAAGAACAAATCATATCTTTGTTTCCTTTCACTCTCTCTTGGTGCATTTGGAGTCCTTCTTCTAGAGAATAATAGTTCACCAATTCTCGAGCATTTCGTTCACACCCATGGAGTCCTTGGATATCTTCTTCTGTAAGTCATGTATCTGGAGTTCTTGGCCTACGAAGAGAAAGAATCAATCGTTGATTTTCTAGGTAGGGTCTTCTTAAGTATCTCATTGCATTATATCATGGGGGGTGGGTATGATAATGTTTCCTCAGTGTTTGGATGAAACCAAAAATTAATGAAGATAATAAATTTTTTCAAAAGAATGCAGTGGTTTGTTTGATGATGATGAAGATGCGCACTTTTTATTTTATTTCATATGTTGGGGATTATATGGGCCTTTGCCCACTAAAATTTTTGGTCATTGGGGGTCTTTTCTTGTGCACTATTGAATCTTTGCTTCATTGTATAATCTTATTATTTAATGGACGTAACATGGAAACTAATTAATCCAATAAACATGGTTGATTAAATTGATTCCCAATGAATAAGAATCCTTGTGTGATCACACCTGTTAAAAAATCAAAAGGAAGGAAATTGATAAATGGTGATGTTAAATATGAAAACACCCATGTTTTTTAGCTAATAATAACAGATGTTCTTTTTTATGCTTGTGGGGTGATGTGAATAGTGATATGATACCCTATTGTTCAATTGTTGGTATGTGGACTTCAGTCCATGTGGGGTCATATGTTGGGGGATGGTTTGGATCCAGTACTTTGAGGGATCTCATGAATTCCTTTTGTAGTGGTGAATTTAAAAGAGAACAAGGTGTGAATGCATAAATTTCTAGTTATCTATTTCCCTCTCCAGTACAGTTGTTGTTTTGGCTTGTGGCTATGTATATTAGTTTCTTAATTGTTTTGGAATTCTTGAATTGAATCACTTGAACAGAGTAACAAGATTTAGTGGTTCTCTAGTTGTGGTTGTAATTCTTTTTTGTATGAATAAATAGTAATGAGGGTGTTTGTGTATGGGATGGTTTCAGAATCGGTTGGATGGGATGACTGTTGTTTACCTATATGTATAAATCTAGTTCTTATGTTTCTTAATTTCACCCCACCCATGTAGTTAAATTTGTGTAGAACACCCCCATTTCACAGGGGTGGTTTTTTTCAGCATCCTAGTCAGTGGCTATTTATTAGCTTTTTTTTACTCCATCTCCTGAGTATCAAAAGACTCTTCAACAATTCTTATACAACATGAGATCCATTTTACCCCAATATTCTTTGGTAAAGTTATGTTGTGGTGGTTGTCCTAACTACGTGAGGGAATGTTGTTTACCAAGTATCTTAGGGATGAGGCCCTAGTGTCTTCGGGGAAGCCGGTAGTTGTTGTGGACTAGGTGTATACGGGCATGGTTATTTATGGTTGTGGTGGAATTATGTCTATAGGAAGGATGCAATGATGTGGAGGCCTAGGTGTTCACGTGCAAGATATGTGGTTGGGGTGGCAAATAAGTTTGTTGTTGGGGTGGCAATTAGATTGCATTGAGAAATTGTGGGAGAGGTCTGACACATAGGATGTCTTCAATAACTATTGGGAAAGTTGTGCAAGGAACCCAAATATTTATGTACCATTACTATTACCTTACCAGACTTGTGATATTTGGGGAGTTTTCATTGGTGAGATTGGGTGGATAATTTCCTTGCTACATGCTGGCCTACATATAATTTCTCAAAGGGAATTAGAATTCCTCCCCACATGTACATGAGATGTTCTTGTTTTTCACTACCGAGTATACCTGTATACATACCCGACATATATAAAATTGCTATCAGGTTTCCTGGAATACTTTGGGGACTGTGTGGGGCCATACTAGCTCAGACGTTGGGATAGTTGTTGTTTCTGTTTTATTTTATTTTGGTATATTTCTTTGGAGAATTCTTGTACTCTGTATGGGTACACAATTGAACATGAATATGTGAAATGGTTTTGGATTTACTTTAACCATCAGTTTTTCAGTTGATTGGATTTTTTCCCATAGTATCTCCTGATCCTACTAAATAAAAATGATAATGCCTTCCATATTACGTGTGATTCTATACCCTCGGTTCTATTCACCACTCCCAGACTTATTTAAGGCAGGACTTGAGGGGTCATTATCTCTCCTTCCACCAAAGGAAAGAAGGTTATGGGAGTTTACTATCCCTTATCAAATAATAGTGAAGGTGGTTTGGGACATAATAGTATCATAGATCTAATGTTTGAGTGATATAATAGAGTTTGGAATTACGGAATGTGATGATTTCTAGGGATGATAGGGAAATAGTGTCAGGAAATCATGGTTCGTGAAACAGGCCAGAGAAGACTGGCTAGGACACATGATTTTAGGAACCCAGAAATCCAATACAAGGACACTGGACCTACTGAATGACCAAGTGAGGCTACAATAATTGCAGTCTATAGACCCTTGGAAAGGTCCATGTATTATAATGACTTGTGTTATTTTCTATTCTAGTTTTTTTGGAAATTTAAATAAATAACAAGTTTAAGAAAAATTTAAAATAAATCTTCTACAATACTTGGATGTAGTAATTCTTTATTTACCACAAATATATGTGTAACACCCCAAGATTTCATAGTGTGTTATTTTTTTCAAAATAAATCAATAACTTGAATTACACGCAACACCGAGTTAAAGCGCACCATGACTTACCAAACAAGCCGTTAAAAGGAGGTTATGAATAGTATTAAATAAATTTTAAACTTTATATAATCCATTAATTTTAGAATCCATATTATGAGTTTCTTAGACATAATGTAAGAACAAATCCTTTTTTTCGGATAAAAGAAGTATTTTTCAAAAATTCACTTTTACCATCTTTAATAGTGAACCCTTTTTAAATCCAATATTTTAAACTTTTATATATTCAATTTGACTAAATAAATTTAATCTTTAGAACGGGGACATAAAAAAATTTACAATGTAACACCCCAAGCTTCCACGATACGCTTCTCTTTGAATAATACAGTAGCGTGTGTTGTACGCAACTTCGAGTTCTAACACACACTACAACCAGTCAAACTAGCTGTAATGAATAGTAATACCTACTTTTAAAATTTTATAAATTTTATCTCTCAAAATGGACTTCATTTTTGGATTCATAGTATCGAATTTTTCCTAAGGTGAAATTTTGGTGCTTTTCGGATAACTTTAATATTTTGATGAATAGTGAAAATTACTAAATTTTAATTAAAAACAACTTTTTTAATAAAAATAATTAATGCTGATAAATTATGAATTTGAGTGGATTTAAAGTATAATTAGAATATATTTTTACCATTTTATCCAATGGTGTTCATTAGAATTAATTTCACTTTGAAATTGGACATAAACAATTGTCAATCTTTTGATATATATTATTTCTTAAAAACACGTTATTTGTTGTGACAACGGGAATTAATTATAAAATTAATTAATGCAACATATATGTTTATAATTATGTAAAATAGACATCATTTTTGAATTCGGAATATCAATTATAGCTTAGGGTGAAATTTTGGCATTGTTCTGAATAATTTCAATTTTTGATGAATAGTGAAACTACTAAGTGGTAGTTAAAAAACTGAATTTTTCATAAAACTTAATTTTACCGCTTCTATAATTGGAATTTCTAAAATCCGAGATACACAGTTAATATCAAGTAGTAAAATGTGGTTCAATGAGATGAAAATAATTTTTTGTGAATAGTAACTTTTTAATTTTATTTACCACTGTTAAAAGTAAATAGGGTAATTAAGGGTCGAAATGATATTAATATTACCCTAACACATGTCCTAATTCTATTGGAAAAGTTTATCTCGACCAAAAACAACCTTAGGAATAAAATATTATCATTTACGTCCACTTGGATTAGATTAGGACATTTATTATTATTTAATTCAAAGAAGAGTTAAAAGAGTTAAAATCTATGTTTATTTAGTAAAACATTTTTAATATAGGGTTATACATAAGATAAATTCTATTTTAAATATTCATTAGAAAGATAAAAAGAATTCATACATAATTATATTTTATTTATAAATTTTAGACAATAAAACGTTTAATTTATTTATGACACAATGATGATGTAGTAATTAAGTAATTAATGAAAAATTGGAATAATTGATATTATAAATACCCAAATAAATGTAATTTGAGACTTTTTATATATACCAATAATTTTCTAGGATTATATTACATGTTAGGATTGATTTAATTAACTTTTTTATAAGTAATAATTCTGTTATGATTTTCAAAAAAATCAATTTTCCAAATAGTGTCAAGATTGACCTAAAATAGTTTTTAAAACAAATATTATATTATTAATTGATATTAAATTCTTAAAAATCTAAGGTTCGGCCGAGAGACTTATATAATTATATTTTTATCATTAATGGTCCACTTGGGGGTCTTTTGAAGGTGTATAGTAAGTTTATTAACAATATAATATAAAAATACAAAGTGACATGGTAAGTGTCAAACTAATTAACTAAGAGTTAAAACTAAAAGATATGGTTAATATAATGACCCAAACCTGTCTAAATTATATTGGTTGAGTGGTTTTCGACCTATACCCACCTTAAAATTTAAATAATCCACTTTGGAGCCATTAGAAACCGAATATGAATTTATTATAAAATATAATTTCAAGCTTTTTCAAAGGTGCCCCTCACCCCTCTTATAAAAGGGCACTCTCCCTTCTCATTAACTCACACTGTCAAAGCCTTTTTGTTAGTCCAACATCTGCACAAATACTCTCTCAACTTACCTCACTTCATTCTAGAGGCCTTCCTTTAGTCAGAAAGCCAACTTAAGGAGCCCTTTTGATCAAATCAAAAGGAAGAACCCGAAGAAGAGGTAATGATTTCACCACCCTTTTTCAAGTTCCTTTCTTCTCCCACATCTCATTTCTTTGTTATTACCGTTATAAAATAATGAATCCAGTATCTCCAATATACTATAATATTATTATAAATATGGTACAACCATATTCAGTATTCTATCCATCATTTGAATGACATGTCACCATACGTGCGTACGTATGGCTTACCGTCTCCACGTCGTGGTGTAATTGTTATTCAATGTATTATTATTTGGATGGGTATAATAATGATTTTTAATTCATGTAAATAATAAATATAACATGATAATGATTCTGTATATATGATATACCATCCAATTATATATTATTTTAATATCAAAATAATGATATTTTCGCTCGTGCGTATGTACGGATTGCCGTCTCCACGACGCGATTAGATTCATTTCCAAGTTCACCATTAATCGATGATTATAAAAATATATATTACTAATAAGTATGTAACAAATGACATAATAATTATACTGGAGATATATATATATATATAAGGATTTATGTACTTACATATATCTTATTCATTTACTTCTGTTCAATACTATATGAAAACAGGAACAACGTTTATGCGTACGTACGGACTACCGTCTCCATAAACGGTGTTTTCCATTTAATATATATGTCTATTATGCATATTTATATTTTAAATATATATGATATATTTATCATGTTTTATATTCTGGAAGTATTTAAATCATGATCTAAGTGATACAACCAAGAGTGACAAGTTAAAACACGTATGATAAAGAATGTTATTATTACCCAAAATGTTATCTTAACATGGAAATTATTACTAAATGGGTAATATAAAGTCATAAATGAATAAGGTATGATATCATAAATATTAATATGGTTCTTGTATAATTTAATAACATACTAAGATCTTGGTACAGGAGGTTAAACGTACCCTCGACTAAAGGAATGTGCAAGGTAAGGGGTTTTCATCTCACTCTTTATTCCCGTGAGATTCGTGCCATATTGCCACTAATACCTTTTGTGTGGTGTATATACTGCCCATAATTGTATTCTTTCTGTAATACAATTTAATTTATGTGTATTTAAATATTCATTTTATGATACTTCTTTCATGGGTTGTATGTTTCGTAAGTTACAAAATTGGTAAGGGTTAATTCCTCAATCTCATCATTATCCGAGATTGTTTATGTGTAAGTATTTACTGGGACATTTTTAACATCCATGTCCATTTTTCATACAAATGTTTTCAAAATGAAGATTTTAAGGATTTTTAAAGGTACCCTTTATCAAGATCAATATTTCAAATGTTTTTACGATTTATCTTTCTAAATCTTTTCAATTAATGTCCATGTTTTCAAAATGATTTTAAGGATTTATTTTTATGGACATGAATGTTTTGAAATGATATTTCTTTTCAAAAGTTTCAAAGTGGTATGGGAAACATTGATTCAAAAATATCTTTTAAATTAGATCCTTTAAAAATATGTGAATTTTTAATGATTTCAAGAAAAGTGATATTTCTCTCAAATAGTTTTGATTTCATCTATGTCAACATCCTTTGATGGATTTTAAGCTTATTTGAAGTTGATTTATTATGATAAAAAACATTTGTATTGTTTTGAATGTTTTGTGATATGTTTAACTGTGGATGTGTTATTTTTATACCATTCATGGTTTGTGGAGAAAGTATTGACATTTTGTATGCAAGTTTTAATACGATTGTTTATGTTATGTTTAAACCTTTTCATATAGGAATGAATTGGACTTAGTAAGTGACGTGTGGAGCCCGCAATAACTCCTCGATGCCTCGATAGGTCTCATGAGACAAACTAGTGTCTTGGAACAAGGCCTTGACAAAATCTTATTTGTATTTTTGGCATGAGGCCTTGGCTATGTGGTTATGATAGTCTGGCATTATGCATTCCATCATTATGAAAGTGGTTAGTGATATTGCATGTGATTATTCGATTAGTAGAATATCCATGTGAATAAGTAAATGGCATTATTTCATTTTATTTCTGCCATATTATGCTGAAGTTCAAGTTTAAAAGGATTTTTTTTTAGTTTTATTCATTGCCTTAAATGTTTATGAATATTATTTAAAGTTTCCACTGTATTGATTACCCTTACTGAGCATTTGAGCTCACCCCTTTCTATGTTTTATTTTTCCTAAGATTCCAAGAAGTGTAATGTGATTGATATATAGGGTTAAGACAAGGGAATAATTGAATTAATAAAGGTTTATTTATGTTGTTTTGTATGTTATGAAGTGTAATGTAACATTCATGTATGTAATCTATTTTCCAAGACTGCTAAACCGATCGGTTCTTTGGGACTTGGTTCCTTGTAATCATGCCAATGTATTAAAATAATGCACCGACTCTGGGTCACTGGGGTCGGGGCGTTACCGTTGGTATCAGAAAAAGTTTAACAATAACCTTGGAAACTAGATTTAGATAAACTCTGATTATAGAACATAGCCCTAAGATAGACTTTGAGGATTAGTATAGAAGAACTTTCTAAAATTTTGGTATTGTAGAGATTTTGTGAGTTTTCCGAGAAATACATCCCTGTCTGAATACGAGTAGGTAGAGGCAGCTCTGGAACATATGTACCTAGGGGTAAAACCCGAAAACACCGCTTTGAGCTAGACTCGAACGAGAACTGGTGCACAAAAACGGGCCTTGCTGCACTCTGGGTTAGGACACTCCCGGAGGATATGCTTAGGATAATTCTCATTTTATTTACAAACCATTATGAAGGGCTCATGAGTATATACTTACTCAAAGAAAACATTTTTTATGATTATGGATTATATCCATAAACTGTTCATTTTTTATTAGGAATTATTTATTGCAATTCATAAACTGACCTAGTTTATGCTATTGTATAGAAATGGCGCCCAGTAGAAATAATGTGAACTCCAGTAATACGAATGATCCAAAGAGTAAGATGGATCATATCTTTCATGGTATTAAGACATCATTTAGAAGGGAAATAGTCTCCCATGTATTATAATCATATGAAGAAATAGTATCATGTGTGGATAAGATAACTAAAGAGTTTACTGAGTTCTATGGGTTTGATGGGAAGCATGAGAAGAAAAGGATGGAAGAGAGAAAGATGGATAAAGGGAAGAGGGAAAAGAATAATTTCCCCATATGTGATAACTGTGGGAAGAAACACCATAGAACTTTTTTGAAATGAATGGGAGTTTGTTATAAGTGTGGAGGAAAAGGGCACAAGGTATGTGACTGCAAGGGTAAGAAAATGGTTTCAAATGTACACTGCTTCATTTCCAAGGAGTTTGGAAACTACGCGAACCTATTTCCCAGTCATTAGACTATGCCGCAAATGATGCTATTGGATAATAATCAAGTTATGATACTACCACAGATGAATAGGAATGATTAAAAGTTCTCATGTTGATTATGTCATTTGTGTGTTGTATCAACAATGTACTTGTTATAATAATTATAGAGTATATAAGGATTGTAATGAAGTACTATTTCATTATGGACTTGAGACTGTGTGGAACAAAGAAAAGTGACTCAATAGCAGGACAAATTTTTGGAAAATATATGGTTGATAGAATGATAAACCATAATATAGTTCTGATACCGAGGTACTGATTTTAGAATAATACATGATTGATTTGGATAAATTATATTGGATATTCTTGACTACCTTGAAACTGATTAATGATTTGTATATTCCATCATTGTTTGGGTTTGCAACATTTTTTGGATTGAAGTAGTATATCCATTATTATTTAAGGAATAAGGGACCATGAATGTAATCAATATGGTTTTATGGTAATTTAGGATGTTGCAGTGTTTTAATAGAATACATGATGAAGGTGTTCACATGTTATTACGTAGAAAAAAGGATCTTCATTTTTGGACTAAAGAATTTTGGATAGTTCTAGTTTGGAATATTTTTGGATTTCCATAAAAGGACAACCCGGAGGGTGGGCGGAAACCTGTCGCGTCCGGCAAGGCCGTGAGACTTGAACCCACAACCGAAGGGCGACAAGGGCGTATCACCTACCACAAGCCCACATAATGTCCAAGATTAAATAATGTAGTTTTTTTAAAAGATCTGGTAGATGAATTATAAATTCATTTTTTTGGAACCCTATACGAATAGGATAAATAAAATATTTTTTTACGTTCTATTATTTTTTAGAGTGAAAGATGAGTTTGTGGTAGAAATTAGTTAAAGGATGGAACTCTACTTGTCAAGAATATATTTTTCTTCTTCTCTTATTCTATGATGAAATTAATTCTTATACTTTATTTAAGGAATCCTAAAACCAAAAATGTGTTATCCTAATACCCTATGTTTTTTTGAACCAATGGTATTTCAAATCATCATAGATTGATGAATTTAAGGACCTCAATTTTACACTAGTTTTTGATTGATGACCTCAATCACTACTTATAAATATTTATGTTTCCTCCAATTATATGTCTCTAATTACCACCAATGTTCTCCTAATCGAGATCACAATTTTGTGGTGACCCTTTCATTTATCTTTTCCTCATATTAAGACTAAATTTTAGTAACCCAATTTCCGATGTGGGTTTTCCCACAAAGATATTTTCTATTTTCAATAATTTATTTTCAAAGAACAATTTAAAATTGCGAGGACGCAATTTATTGAAGGAGGGGAGAATGTAAGACACAAAGATTTCATAGTCTGTTATTTCTTCAAAAATAATTCAATAACTTGCATTACATGCAACACCGAGTCAAAGCGCACCATGACTTACCAAACAAGCCATTTAAAAGAGGTTATGAATAGTATTAACTAAATTTTAAACTTTATATAATCTTTATAATTTTATAATCCATATTATGAGTTTATTAGACATAATGTAAGAAAAAAACCTTTTTTTCCGGATAAAAGAAGTATTTTTCAAAAATGCACTTTTACCATCTTTAATAGTGAACCCTTTTCAAATCCAATATTTTAAACTTTTATATATTCAATTTGACTAAATAAATTTATTCTTTAGAATGGGGACATAAAACAAATTTACAATGTAACACCCCAAGCTTCCACAGTACGCTTCTCTTTGAATAATACAGTAGCGTGTGTTGTACGCAACTTCGAGTTCTAACACACACTACAACCAATCAAACTAGCCATAATGAATAGTAATACATACTTTTTAAAATTTTATAAATTTTATCTCTCAAAACTAACTTCATTTTTGGATTCGGAGTATTGAATTTAGCCTAAGGTGAAATTTTGGTACTTTTCGGATAACTTTAATATTTTGATGAATAGTGAAAATTACTAAATTTTAATTAAAAACATATTTTTTAATCAAAATAATTAATGGTGATAAATTATGAATTTGAGTGGTTTTAAAGTATAATTAGAATATATTTTTACCATTTTATCCAATGGTGTTCATTACAATTAATTTCACTTTGAAATTGGACATAAACAATTGTCAATCTTTTGATATATATTGTTTCTTAAAAACACGCTATTTGTTGTGACAACGGGAATTAATTATAAAATTAATTAATGCAACTTATATGTTTAGAATTTTGTAAAATAGACATCATTTTTTGAATTTGGAATATCAATTATAGCTTAGGGTGAAATTTTGGCATTATTCTGAGAAACATCAATTTTTGATGAATAGTGAAACTACTAAGTGGTAGTTAAAAAAATGATTTTTTCATAAAACATAATTTTACCACTTCTGTGATTGGAATTTTGAAAATCCGAGAGACTCGGTTAATATAAAGGAGTAAAATTTGGTTCAATGAGATGAAAATAATTTTTGGTGAATAGTAAATTTTTAATTTTATTTTCCACGGTTAAAAGTAAATAGGGTAATTAAGGGTCAACATGATATTAATATTACCGTAACACATGTCCTAATTCTATTGGACAAGTTTATCTCAACCAAAAATAAAATTAGGAATAAAATATTATCATTTAGGTCTACTTGGACTAGATTAGGACATTTATTATTATTTAATTCAATGAAGAGTTAAAAGAGCTAAAATCAATGTTTATTTAGTAAAACATTTTTAATATAGAGTTATACAAAAGATAAATTCTATTTTAAATATTCATTAGAAATATAAAAATATTTCATACATAATGATATTTTATTTATAATTTTTAGAAAATAAAACGTTTAATTTATTTATGACACAATGATGATGCAGTAATTACGTAATTAATGAAAATTGGAATAATTGATATTATAAATACCCAAATAAATGTAATTTGAGACTTTTTATAAATACAAACAATTTTATAGGATTATATTACATGTTAGTATTGATTTAATTAACATTTTTCGAAGTAATCATTCTGTTATGATTTTCAAAAAAATCAATTTTCCAAATAGTGTCAAGATTGACATAAAAGAGTTTTTAAAACAAATATTATATTATTAATTGATATTAAATTCCTAAAAATCTAAGGTTCGTCCAAGAGACTTATATAATGATATTTGTATCATTAATGGACCACTTGGGGGGTCTCTTGGAGGTGTATAGTATGTTTATTAACAATATAATATAAAAATACAAAGTGACATGGTAAGTGTCAAACTAATTAACTAAGAGTTAAAACTATAAGATAAGGTTAATATAATGACCGAAACCTGTCTAAATTTTATTAGTTGAGGGGTTTTCTACCTATCCCCACCTTAACATTTAAATAATCCACTTTGGAGCCATTAGAAAGCGAATATGAATTTATTATAAAATAATATTTCTCGTATTTCCAAAGGTGCCCCTCACCCCTCTTATAAAAGGGAACTCTCCCTTATCATTAACTAACTACTTCAAAGCCTTTTGGTTCGGCCATCCTCCACACAAATACTCTCTCAACATCCCTCACTTCATCCTAGAGGCCTTCCTTTAGTCAGAACGCCAACTTAAGGAGCCATTTTAATCAAATCAAAAGGAAGAGCCCGAAGAAGAGGTAAGAATTTCACCACCCTTTTTCAAGTTCCTTTCTTCTTCCACTTCTTCTTTCTTTGTTATTACCATTGTAAAATAATGAATCCAGTATCTCCTATATATTGTAATATTATTATAAATATGGTACAACCATATTCAGTATTCTATCCATCCTTTGAATGACATGTCACCATACATGCGTACGTACGGCTTACCGTCTCCACGTCGTGGTGTAATTGTTATTCAATATATTATTATTTTGATGGGTATAATAATGATTTTTAATTCATGTAAATAATAACTATAACATGATAATTATTCTGTATATATGATATACCATCCAATTATATATTATTTTAATATCAAAACAATGATATTTTCGCTCGTGCGTACGTACGGATTACCGTCTCCACGACGCGATGAGATTAATTTCCAAGTTCCCCATTCATCGATGATTGTAAAAAAATATATTACTAATAAGTATGTAATATATGACATTATAATGCTACTAGATATATATATATATATATATATATATAAGGATTTATGTACTTACATATATCTTATTCATTTACTTCTGTTCAATACTATATGAAAACAGAAACAACGTTTATGCGTACGTACAGACTACTGTCTCCATAAATGGTGTTTTCCATTTCATATATATGTCTATTATAAATTTTAATATTCTAAATATATATGATATATTTATCATGTTTTATATTCTGGAAGTATTTAAATCATTATCTAAGTGATACAACCAAGAGTGACAAGTTAAAACACGTACGATAAAGAAAGTAATTATTACCCAAAATGGTAACTTAACATGGAAATTATTATTAAATGGGTAATATAAAGTCATAAATGAATCAGGTATGATATCATAAATATTAATATGGTTCTGGTATAATTTAATAACATACTACGATCTTCGTACATGAGGTTAAACGTACCCTCGACTAAAGGAAAGTGCAAGTGAAGGGGTTTTCATCTCACTCTTTATTCCCAAGAGATTCATGCCATATTGCCACCAATACCTTTTGTGTGGTTTATGTACTACCCATAATTGTATTCTTTGTGTAATAGACTTTAATTTATGTGTATTTACATATTCATTGTATGATACCTCGTTCATGGGTTGTATGTTTCGTAAGTTACCAAATTGGTAAAGGTTAATTCCTCAATCTCATCATTATCCGAGATTGTTTATGTGTAAATATTTACTGTGACATTTTTATCATCCATGTCCATTTTTCATAAAAATGATTTCAAAATGAATATTTTAAGGATTTTGAAAGTTACCCTTTATCAAGATCAAAATTTCAAATGTTTTAAAGATTTATCTTTCTAAATCTTTTCAATTAATGTCCATGTATTCAAAATGATTTTAAGGATTTATTTATATGGACATGAAAGTTTTGAAATGATATTTCTTTTCAAAAGTTTCAAAGTTGTATGGGACACTTTGAATCAAAAATATCTTTTAAATTACTTCCTTTATAAATGTGTGACTTTTCAATGATTTCAAGAAAAGAGATATTTCTCTCAAATAGTTTTGATTTCATCTATGTTAACATCCTTTGATGGATTTTAAGCTTATTTGAAGTTGATTTGTTATGATACAAAAACTCTATATTGTATTGAAGATTTTTTGATATGTTTAACTGTGGATGTGTTATTTTTATACCATTCATGGTTTATGGAGAAAGTATTGACATTTCGTATTCTAGTTTTAATACAAATGATTATGTTATGTTTAAACCTTTTCATATGGGAATGCATTGGACTTAGTAAGTGACGGGTGGAGCCTACTATAGCTCCTCGATGCATCGGTAGGTCTCATGAGAAAAACTAGTGTCTTGGCACAGGGCCTTGACAAAATCTTATTTGTAGTCTTGGCATGAGGCCTTGGCTATGTTGTTATGATAGTCTGGAATTATGCATTCCATCATTATGAATGTGGTTAGTGATATTGCATGTGATTATTCGATTAGTAGAATATCCATGTGAATAAGTAAATGGAATTATTTCATTTTATTTCTACCATATTATACTGATTTTCAAGTTTAAAAGGCTTTTGTTTTAGTTTTATACATTGACTTAAATGTTTATGCATATTTTTGAATGTTTCCGCTGTATTGCTTACCTTTATTAAGAATTTGAGCTCACCCCTTTCTATGTTTTATTTTTCCCAGGATTCCATGAAGTGTAATGTGATTGATATGCAGGGTTAAGACAAGGGAATAATGGCATTCATAAAGGATTATTTATGTTGTTTTGTATGTTATGAAGTGTAATGTAACATTCATGTATGTAATCTATTTTCAAATACTGCTAAACTGATCAGTTCTTCAGGACTTGGTTCCTTGTAATCATACCAATGTATTAAAATAATGCACCGACTCTGGGTCACTGGGGTCGGGGTGCTACAATATGGCACCAAGACGACAACCATATGTATTAAAAGCAATCAAGGCCCTAGTGGATGATCTATCTATTCCGCGGAAGACTTATCGAGAGGAAGAGGATGACCAATGGAAGAAGACGCTTTGGGCCTTTCAGTAGCAGACCCTCAGGATGTATGAGGTAAGTATCTCAGACATGGATACAATGAGATATCTCGAGAATCTCATGGTAGCATTCAGTTGGATCTGGGTTCTGAAAGTGTACCGGGTTCATCTAGATGTAAGACAGATGCATGGAATTTCTCTCATCCATGATGAAGGGGAGTATTTCAGTAATGGAGTTGGGGATCAAGTTAAAAGATACCCTTCATTTTTCTTCAGAAAACATTCTAGATGAAGAGTCTTGAGTGAGATGTTTAGAGGAGGCACTCAAAAAATCTATTTAATATTATATTACTCCCTACAATCTAATTATGTACGTAGTGATTCAGAAGAATTCTGATGTGGTGGAGAGGATACAGATTCTAGGAGGTGTGTCGAGAGAGGGGAGCTAGTGGGGCTCATAAAAGGGGATGGCCATCAGAAGCTGGCCTCTAGCATCAGGAACATCCATGTATCACCTAGTGGGGAGCTGGCCCCTATAGTTTCAATTTCGATCTCCTGGTCCTCACTCTTTCTCTGTGATCGTAAGACTAAGGTGCTTCACCTATGGTAGTCATTATCTCTTTCAGAACCAATACTCAGACCGAGTGCAACACAGTGGGGGTGGGTAGGCTCATCACCCACCTCAGCAGTAGCGGTTTCTTTCCAGGTCCTCTCAGCAGCAGCAACAGGGATAGTGAGCTCCCTTTCCACCTAGGGAATACGTTGCAGGAAGAGGTTTACCTTAGGGTGCTCCTCAGAGACCATGACCAGGGCATAGTAGGGGAGGGAGCCGACAGTCGAGGGGTAGTGGATTTGGGCGTGGGAAGGTGCACGCCACAGAGGTAGTAGTTCCGCCAAGGTCAGAGGTCATTCAAGGTATGATAAAATTGTCTAGTACTGTTTATTATTCATTGTATGATTTTGGAGCTTTGAACTCCTTTCTTTCAACCAGTCTAGACCATGACCTGGGTCTAGACACAGAGAGACATTCCTTGCCCCAAGTTTTTAATACACTAGTCACTGGTTAGCCATGCTTTCCTTATATTTACTAGGTTGTAAACAGATGGTAGGGCCACATCAGTCTAGTGGGGACCTTCTTTTTCTACATATGCATCCATATGATGTCATCATAGGCATGGATTAGATGTTATTTGTGTTTTTCATAATCGACTGTTTCTAGAGAAGGTTCATGTTTTCAGATATGGGTTACCAATGTGTAACTTTCCTCAGTGAGTAGGGTTACCAGGAGGGAAACCGGTATGTGTGGCCCATTCTTTCCTTGTTAGATAATATATCAGTGGAGTTAGAAGATGTCGAGATGGTAGATGTCCCATAGGTCATAAATGAGTTTCTAGATGTCTTCCGTGGAGAGTTAGTGAATCTACCCATCGACGCGATGTTGAGTTCGGGATATACATCAAACCCATTGTGCTTCCAATTAAGATGGCTTCATATCAGATGACACCTTCTGAGTTGCGGTATTTATAGATTCAAATTGATGATTTGATGATGTAGGGTTTCATCCAGCCGAGTGAATCACCATGGGGTGCCCCATTATTGTTCCGAAAGAAGGCATAAAATGTTCTTATGCTTTTTATGTACTACCAAAGGCTGAATCAGGTGATAAAAAAGAACTATTACCCCCTCTAAAGGATCAAATACTTTTTTGGCTCGTTGAATGGAGCTTGCTGGTTCTCTAAGATCGACCTATGATCAGGATATCACTAGTTGAGGGTGAAGGAGGGTGGCATCACAAAGACTACTTTAAGGTGCAGATATTGGAACATTGAGTTTGTGGTCATGCCATTCGGAATTAAAAATTCAGTAGTCGTGTTCATGGGGATCATGAACTCAGTTTTCTCTGAGAATCTGGACAGGTTTGTAGTTGTTTTTATCGACGACATCTTGATCTATTGAAGATTATATACGGATTATGCAAGGCATCTGAGGACGGTTATAAATTTCCTCCGACAGCACCATCTCTATGGTATGTTTTCCACGAGTATGTTCTAGACATGAGTGGGGAACTTCCTATGACATGTGGTGTCCTAGAAGGGAATATATGTGGATCTGTCGATGGTCAAGGCAGTTGTTTCTTGGGAATCACCCATGATCATAGTAGAGTTTTGTAGTTTCTTGGGTAAAGAAGGATACTAGAAGAGGTCCATTCCAAACTTCTCTAGAGTTGCATCACCTTGGACATCATTTACCAAGAAATACCAGACTAACCTATTGAGTGAGAAATTCCATTTATCCATCATCTATCTGATAGGGAACTTGTTCAGTTCCACAATATTGAACTTTCTAGAATATAGGGTGATGTTTGATGTATTTTGTAAATCATCAGGCCTAGGCTTGGGGTGAGTGTTGATTCTGCATTGGGGAGTGATCTCTTGTTATTCTAGGAAGTTACATCCTCATGAACGTAACAAGGAAACCCAAGAACTAGAGATTATAGTGTTACTATTTTCACTGAAGTTGTTGTAGCATTACCTCATCAGAGAGAACTTTGTGGTCTTCACGGATCACATGAGCATGAGTTGTATCTTCTTCCAGCATGACCTGAACATGATCTAGTGGTGTAAAGACCCAAAAGTCCCATATTATTTTTCTAAATTATTTGGGATTATTTCAAGGGTGAAAAATATGATAGCACGTGATCCTGAGTCCCCGAGTTCCTAGAATGATCTATCGAACATTTTTTATCTTTAATAAGAATGCATCTAAAGTTTTCTTGAAAAGTGGAATTACTCTTAAACGGGTGCTTGGATCATAAATTTGAAGGCACTGTTGTGTTCAAGATCATAGGTTTTCCTTAGGCGTGACATAAGATTAGTCGGAGAAGGCCTTTGGTGAGAAAACCCAAAAATGGAATAACTATAAAAAAATAATTAAATAGAGTTATTTTATATTTCAAATGCTTATAACTCACGAATGGTGACTCAAATAAAAAATATGAGACCACCACTGAGATTTCAAGGGTATGATTTCTTTTGGCAGATAAAAACATTGGTTAGTGTGGTCTAACAATGAAAATTATTTTTTTCATATAAATAAAATAATAGAATAGAAATTATTTTATTTTTAAAATCTTTAACTTCTTAATGGTAACTCAGAAATGAAATATTATAGTAATGTTGAGCTCATTGGGGCATTTTCCCCTTTGGTGGAGCCTAACCTCGACCGGCGTAGGTCAAGGGTGAATTTTAATAAATTATTGAACATTTTTAAGGTATGTTCTGTAAAAGTACATGAAACATTTTTCAATCTTTTGAACTGGTGCTCAGATTAAAAATCCATGGGCACCGTTGAATTTGGAGTGCCGAGATTCACTTATGTGAGGCTTCACATCGACCGCAGATGGTCGGGAGAAAATGATATAGTTTGGGACGTTTAAAAGAATAATAAAATAACAAAGTTATTTTATATCCCTCATTTATCTTCCTCTAATGGGAAAGCAGCAATGGCGGGACCAGTAATATGTCAATTCCTTAAATGGATTGACACTTAATTTATTTGTAACAACACCATTGGAATTAGGACGTTCCATAATTTTTTGAACCCCATTAATTACACATGGGTTACTCACCATCCCCCACTCCTATTTACATGGAGCTTGGGGTAGAGTATTGGCATGGCTTCACCAAGAATTGAAGCTCTAGAAAAGTACCACGATGCCAACCACTTGGAGGACGTGATCGGTTCTAGCGAGTGTTGACAAGAACCACCGAATCACGAACCGTCGACAATGACAGAGGAGTTACATCAATCGTCATCATCGAACGCCTTTTGTAAGTAGTGGTTTATTTTAAAATTTGATAAATATCTATCTGTTGATTCCTCATATTCTTTATTCTCAATGAAAAAAGGCCAAAACATCATGGCCATCAATCCACCGATATATAATGACCTTTTCAATTTCTTTCTCCACACATTCTTCATGCATTCTTCATCGCCAAATAATTAAGAATGCTAAAAACACAAAGTTTCATTGAGCGCGACATACAGACGCAGAGATCTCAGAATGAGGATCACGAATCTATGAATGTCACATTTTTTGGGCATAGAAAAAATATGTAATGCCCTGTGGAAAGGGAAATGTGGAGGTGAAATTCTTGCGTGTATTTTGGGCATAGATCTAGGTGAGATTAGAGGTGCAACAAAGGTATGTGTAGAGAGTCAAAGAAGCTTCATGTGGGAAAGCAGGGGTAGGGTGTACGGCGTCCAGTATGAGAGAAGAAGGTGACCATGGCTGTGGAGTGAGTCAGCTAGGGGTTATCCGGTCAGCAGAAAAACGTGGTGGAGTAGGGCAGTCTCACACGTCTTGTGCAGGAGGTGCCCCCACAGCAAGTGGGGGATAGGTGGCTTTGGCAGGTGACATGGCAGATTAGCCCAGGACACGAGTAGGTGGCTCAGTGGAGGTAGTCAAGCTTTATGGGAGGCGGAGGTGCAACGGGTTCCTAGTTCGTTAATGGGGTGCCAAATCAGGGAAGAAGAAATACTTGATTGAAGAGATAAAAGTGATGAAATGAAATAGAATTAGAAGAGAAATAAATAAGAAAGATCAAGAGGGAGGTGTGGAACCCACTTCCACCAAGGTATGACCCAACATGCAAGAATATCAATTGATATTTCATATGGAGGAACATAAAAATAAAATAATAATAATTTGAATAATGTTATTATTATTTTTTGTTGTAAAACTATTTTGTGTGTGGTACATATCTATACTACCTCAGTTTCATGAACCCTCAGTGGAAGTGCAACCCTGAATTTGAGATGGAGATTATTTATCCAATATTGGATTTGTTTTTTGGGTTTTTAGATCAGGTACCCGAAACACTCAAATAGTAATAATAATTTATTATTATTAAATCTTCGACCCTCCATAACTCCTGCGTGAGACATATGATTTACATACTGTTAGTGGAGAAGTGATCCTATCATTAAAACAATCGATTTAAGTATAATGTTGAATATTAAATTTTTGGTTCGTGGATCAGGTCTATGAAACACCAAATAAAATTACTAATATTATTATTCTGGGATCATGTATCTGACATACATCCCTCATATGGTTTTGAAATTATGATCCATCTATGGCACTGAAATCCTTGAGACATGGTGGTCCCTTTGTGATACTCCAAGTGACTTTCAGAGAATGTCGGATTTTGGCATGGTTGGATCATAATCAAATCTAACCTGGCCCTCAGTACTAAAATTCCATTAGTTTATAGATCGGGTGTCTGATTGATGCGCAATCTATTGCGTTGGAACCGTAATGACGTGTCGGTTCATCGGGTTACTTCTTCGTGGAACATATTAGTGGTTAAGGTATGAAAGATGATTGAGGTTCATTTCTCAGATAAGTTCTTATGAGTGGGAATCTAATGGCTGGTAGTGTGGTGAAGGTTGAAGATAAATCACATAGAGGATAGTACCAGGAAATCATGTGTGGGTTAGCACATACTGATCCTAAAAGGGTTATCACTCAGTGATGTGGTGTGGGTCAGTGAATACAGATACTGTGTGTTTCAAATCATGTGTGGTTCATTGCTGGGGTTAGTACCTATCGATCATGGGTGGGTTAGATTCCATATAATCATCAGCAGTGCCTCTTGATATAATGAGATGTTTTAGCTTTGCGAATGATCATCTATACTTATATATTTCACTAGTACCTGTGTGAGCTATGTCCTTTTACCTTCATGGTGATACCTTCATGGTGTTACTTGTGTGGAACTTTTATCTTCATGGTGTTACCTTTGGGGTGTTACTTGTGTGTAACTTTTATCTTCTTGGTTTTACATATGTTGTATTCTCCCCTCATGTATGAGACAAGTATATCTTGATTACTTAGTTATAAGTGTGGGAATATACATATGCATAGTTGATGACTTCTTCGTTCCTTGTGATTTAGGTGATGATTTTTGGTTATTCCATTGTGGAACATTGGGAGACCATCAGTGGTCTTAGGGTCCCTATTGAGTATTATTTTACTCACCCATGCACGGGCTATGCCCGCACCTTGTTGTGTCTGGTGTGGACAACGAACAGCATTGATCAAGGGTGAGGGAGCCAGGACTGGATGGTTTTCAGAGGTGGACCAATTGGCATGATGTGATGTAGAGATTACTGGTCAGGATATGTACCTACCCATCAGGTAGGATCCTTAGTGGATGATCTAGGATATTTTTTTTATTGCAGTTTCACTTGTACTTTTCAGTTGGTCATGTATTCTGACCCCATTATTTTCATCACAACTTTTTACTATAGTAGTTTACTCATGGTATCCTCTCATTGTACTCTTGTATTTTTGTGTTTGTACAGGTTTAAAAGCAATGCCTTCCTATTATAGGGATATTCCATTCTGGTGCTAGTCACTAGCCCCTGGCATATGGATGGCGGGCTTGCGGTCGTCACATTATGGGCCCCGGGGGATAGGTCCTAGCAAAGTGGTATTATCAGAGTCGGTTCTACTGAAGAAAAAAGAATCTGATATTTTTAATGTGGCATTATTTTTATGTTTTATGACTGTGGTTTTCAATTTGGGGAATTTAATTTTCGCGAGGCAGCCGATTTATCTATACTCCCAGACACTAAATTCAAATTTCTGACTCGGTGCACGAAAACAATGATTGCGTGTGTTTTGGGAATGTTTTTCCTCGGTTTCATTGATGTTAGCTCACGAGGTATAACTTAATGACTCTGGAACACCTATTCCTTATCAATATGTCTCCGCATAGATAGCCATCTAGGATTCCCAAGACAGTACCCGATGACGGCCCCCCGAGCGATCTTGTGTGGATCATCATTCTAGCTATCATTTGCGGATCAACAACAAATGTTTCCAATGGACCTTGCATGCCGAACGAGCACATTTCATGACTTCCTATGATAGAGGCCTATGAGGTTTCGAGGCAATAAATATCCCTAGACAGCTAATAACTGGATGGAGGTTGTGGCATGAGTGTTTTGGCTAGTTGGGACACCAATATATCAGATGGTGATCCTAGCTGCTATCCATTATCAGTACATGACTTTGAGGATGGTCGGCAAGGTGATGAGGATTCGGTACATGTACTGTTGACTGAGATGGTACCTTTGGGTAGTGTACCATCTATGTCATTACTCGTTGGTCCACAATTACAACTGTCATCACTGGTAGAGGACACATGTTGGTTTAGTGCCTTACATGTGTTTCAGAATTAGATACCCCTAAAGATCCGAGGAGAGCCCAACTCACAGGAGGATAAGGACTGGCTTTCAGAAGACACCATGTTTCCATCTTGCTAGGGAAGCATTTGCTCAGACGACAGTCCAGGTAGAGAGCCTTTTACGTGGCTCATTAAAAAGATGACAAGGTTTATATAACCTTAATATTGCGAAGATGTGACCTTTTTGTTGACAAGCATGAGAACCTTACATAGAGAAGGGGGTCTCTTAAAATAAAAAATGATAATGGGTGAGTGTTCCCAAGAGATTCTACATCTTCAATAGGATGGCATGTCAATAGCTGAGTATTCATTGAAGCATACTGACCATCCCAGGTACTCAAGGAATACGATATAGTCAGTTCTTGAGGGCTCAGACCTCTGATAAAGGTGTGTTTAAGGACATCCGAGCCAAAACTATTCCTCGATACATTCCTACTTATGGTAGGGTTCTAGAAGGAACCTTTTTTGTTTAATTTTCATTGGATGAGTGGATATAGAAAATGAATGTTAGCTGTGGGAAAGTAGGAAACTGACCCCAGTATCCGAGACCTGGGCATGTAAAATGTCT
The DNA here is from genome assembly GCA_963277665.1 of Viscum album. Taxonomy (NCBI): domain Eukaryota; kingdom Viridiplantae; phylum Streptophyta; class Magnoliopsida; order Santalales; family Viscaceae; genus Viscum; species Viscum album. Next base: position 531,757,295 of record OY728128.1, read on the forward strand.
AGGGAAGAGAAAGTGATTGGGACAAATGAATCTACATGGATGTAGATGTGGAAGTAGAGCTAGGAGAGCAGTATGCAGTGGTTTACACTTAGAAATGTTATAACCACCTTCCCAATGTTGTCCCCACCAGGATTAGGGAGGTGGAGGATAAGGGAAGGGAGTAGCTTCATGCAGTCAAGGAGTGCGACCCAAGGGCTCCAGTAAGGATACAAGGTACGGTCTATGTCTACTACTATCTGTGGTATTATGTTACAGAGGTACCAATAATTCCTTCATCCCATCAAACTTGTTCAAGACCTAGAGTTTCTAGTTAAACTGATGACTTGAACCTTACGTCTGGATATACATTTGGAAGAATACTCGATAATAACTCTTATTACGACTGTGGAATTTGACCCATGAGGTGAGAAGTTCAATTGGAACTTTTTTGTGGAAGATTCGAGGCCTTTGAAGTTATTATGGGTATAGACTAGACATCCATAGTTCATACTCAGATTGACTTTTTTAGGAAGAAAGGATGTATTATATCTATAGTAATAGAATTTGGTGTTCCTTGGTTGATGAAAAAGGAAACCAAGGCATCACAGGATAATGTTATTTATAGGATGGTGCAACTGATCACTCTTGAGTCAGCCAACCTTACCCCTATGGCAACAGGAGTTTTGAGTTTCCATTTTCCAAAAGTAGTGGCAGAGTGTGGAGACATCTATTCAAATGATGTTTCCAGGATTACCTCCTCAAAGGGATAGGTACTTCCTCTTTGGATAGGTACTACCAGACATTTGTACATAACTTCTACAGGATAGTGTCACCCTTGTCAGCATTAACGAAGAAGAGAAAGCTCTTCCTATGATTGAAGAAGTTTCAATATTTCTTTTAAGAGCTGAGATAGAGACTGACGAGTGCCCCCATCTTGAGGCTTCTAGAAGAGGGGGTTGGGTAGGTAGTCTAGTGCGATGGATCATGGAATATAATTGGTTGTTTCCTGATTGAGGATTTGGCAGTGATCGCCTTCGGTTCATGAAAGTTTTGACAACATGAGAAGAACTACGCTACCCCTGACATGGATTTAGAAGTAGTGGTCTATGCACTAAAGATGTGGCATCACAACTTATTGGGGGAACAATTTACTGTTTACTCTGATCACAGGATTCACATGTGTATCTTCTTTTAGAAAGAAATGAACCTGAGAAAATGATGATGTATAGAGTTCATCTAGGACTATGACATTGATATAGTCTCTACTTCTAGGAAGGGGAACATCATAGCCGACATACTCGGCATGTGGTCTGGTCTATAGCTGTTGAGTGAGAAATCAGAGTAGTTGGTCACACTGTGTATATCCTTTGTGGATAATGATGGACCAGCTTTAGTCTAGTCTATGACAGTCTCCCCCCAAATTATTTAGTGAATTCAGGAGGCATAGCTAGGGAAGTTGACTATGAGGCCCGATGTGCTCAGTTATCCTCAGGACCATCTCTTGAAGGATTTTCTGTAGGTGCGGAGTACGTAATCATCTTCAGAGGATGTACATTGGTACTAGTGAAAATTATCTAGGAGGTGTTAAGGGAGTCCCATACATCCCATTTAGCGGTACATCCTTGAGTTGGGAAGATGTACCAGGACCTCCATCATCTATAGTGGTGGATAGAGATGAAGAAGGCAGTGACACTGTTTGTATCACGATGCCTCACTTTTTAGTAAGTGAAGACCGCACAGAATAGGCGAGGTGGCATAAATCTAGATTTTCCACCCATAGATGCACCGAGATCATAATTTTTTCCATGTGTCATTGCTAAGGAGGTACATTCATAATCCATCACATGATATCTACGATGGTATTAATTTTACATAGTTTCTGTTGAAGATAGAGGATCGACAAAAGAGAGTCCTTTCTAGACGGACGATCGCTTTGGTGAGAGTTTTGTGTTTCACGTGAACCTAATGGAGTGAAAATGGAAGTGGGAGGCTCATATTCGTGATCAGTACCATCATTTTTTTTGTTTTCCATTGTTTGGGCTTTCGAAGATGAAAGGCCCTATGGTGGGGAGAATGTACAGACCCCATCGATTAATTATTATGCATAATTCATTTCTCATATTGATCGGTGGAAAATATCCAATATAATCAGTCATATGAAAAAAATGACATGTGAATGGTTAATAACTACCCCATTCAAAATAATGTAATAATAAACCATCTAGAGTAATATGGTGAAGGATAATAAAATTTAAAATCCAGGGTAAAATTTATGATAAAAAATAAAATGAAATAATAACGATGATATCTATATAATATATTTATATAGGACTATAAATTCAATATCATGTTGTTGTCATTGAGGGAAAAAATTCCTTAAAAATGTCATCAGAAACATTTTTAAGAGAAAATAACATTTTCACTAAAATATTTTTTATTTTTTAAATGGAATAATTATTAAAAAAATAACCATTAGAAACTAAAAACCCCATTAAAGCATATAGTGTTAATGATGGAGTAAAATTTAATTCACTTCATATATGTTTAAAAATATTTTTCCTTTACATTTCATATACATTCCAAAACGATATTATTTTTAAAAAAATATGAAAATTTATTTTAATTATTTTTAAAAATTAAAAATGGTTCAAAATGTCTTTAATAATTAAATTATTAATGTTAAAAAATATTGAAATATTTTTTATAAAACCTTGATCTTGATGAAAATCGGTTTTTGACTGAAGTATGAAATAAAGTATTATTTTATTAAAAAAAATTATCTATCATTTTAATTACATATAATTTAGAAAATATAACAACTTATATAAAAAGATAATAATATACCATAGGAGGATATAATATATTTATTTTATCCTAAAAATATTTAATAATTTCCCCATGGGTTTCTTAACCACAAACAATTTCGAATAGTGTTGAGATTGTAAAACAAACAATTTCCACATTGATAACTTTTGAATCAAAAGACCCATAAATGATATACATTCCATTGTAACTTTAAAAAACATAAAAAGTTTTTATTTTATGGTATAAAATATCAAAATAGGAAATATATACACCACACAATGTAATATGAGATGCATATGGCATATGCATCAAGGAAGTAAAAGTGGGACCACACATCCTTACCTTCGGTTCGACCTATGTATGTGACTGGAAATCAAATATAATAAATATAGATTTATTATATTACAATTAAATTACCATAAACATACATTTAATATCGTAAATTAATTACTTATATCATTTTATCACATATTTATTAACAATTAGTTCCGAAAATAACTCATTCAGTTGATACTTATCTCAGTTTTCATGTATGTTTTAGTTTTGTAATTTTGGACCATTAAATTTGATAATGGTTAAATCATCTAAAAATTGTTATAAGTGATAAAAATTACATATTTATTAATTAAATATGAATTTATAGTATTCTATTAAAGTAGAAAATATAACCCTAGTAGCCCAATGATGGTACTAATACTATTACGAGGCATAGATACAAGCTGTCAAATCCCAATGAACCAAATAGGTTTGTAGTTTTAGATATCCATATTAAAAAATTGTAACCAGTTTAAAAAATTAAAATAAATACAAATAATTTTAATGGACAACATTTTTCATCCTTCATATTGTTCCATGAATTCTATATTATATCACGTGGAATTGAAATAAATGTTGTTGATCTGAAATACTCGTTAAGGGTTAAGTATTGAATAATATATAATAAATTAGTAATAATAACTAACATTTAATGATAAATAACTGAACCCACATTCCATTTAATTTACATTAATATCATGATAATATAGTTCTCAATCGATATGGAAATGTATATAATTAAAACACAATCCATTTGATCAATTGAATGATAATGAAGTGATCCAAAGATAATATTATTGTGAAAATAGTATGAATTATAATAATAAAAATTACTTAGTGAAATGATTAGTAATTGAAAAAAATGTTCTTTTCAAAATTATCCCTCTACCAACATGACCATTCACATGAATGTTTAAAATTCTATCTAAAAACCCATTTAATTTGGAAAACATCTTTATCTCCTAATATATATCGATGTATGTAGGGGATATCACTAACCATAACCCACATGTATCTATAAGTTCCATGAATTCCGATTGTTTATAATTTTTTTAATATATTAAAAATATTATTTATCATAAAATTTCTATATTGATTAAATAATATAGATTTATAAAAAATTCTCTTATTAATAAAATTACATTAAAATTAAATATTATATGTAATAATGGTATAGATTTTATGATATATTTATAAAAAAGATATAGTAAATATAGATGGAATTAAATTTAACCTTGAAACATAATTAATAAGTATATATTCAATTTAAATACATCAACATTGACTTATATACACCATGAAAAAGTGTATATATGTATATTAGAAAAACTCAATCCCAAAAATAGAAATTAAGATGAAATACTTTATAATGACCATAATGTTGATGTCAGAAATTTTCAATTAATTTATTTTTATTAAATATAAATACACATTGAATAATTTTATAGAAAATATAATATAATAAAAAATCATTATAAAAAAATATTAGAATATCAATGTTAAATAATGAATAAATATTACTAAATAAAAATAAATTCAGTTATAAAATTATTTACCACATGGTAACATACATGTAAAATAGCCTTACATGAACTAATTTAAATTGAAAAAATGAAATGCCATAAATTAATAAGGAATAATGGTATTAAATGTAAATGTGTTAGTATATACGCCATATAAAATAAATTTGGTTTTTAACATTGCAATATGGTTCAATGAGGAGAAATTGAGATAGAGTCCTTTACATTGAGTTTGAATAATCACATATATTATTTATCATTGAGAGGAATAAAATTAATTTTAATATTTACCTAATTATGAACCATATGATGTTTATTATTAATTTCATTTCACTTAATACCATGTTATATATTATTACATTATAAATTACGATTATGTTGGATGTTTCGATGATATTTGGCGTATGTGTTAACAATGAATTTGGTAGGTTGAAAATGGTCAAATATTTCATTATATAAAAATATTAATAATACCAATCCTTAAATAATTATCATATTTAAATATAAATTATAATCTTATGAAAAAACATGAATGTTGCTTTTGAGAAATGATGTATGTTACGATTAGGGAGACGATATGTCAAAAGTATGCAAGGGCAACATTTAAATTTTTAATGATCATTGGGAAATTGAGGTATGTGATATTTTATATTTCTGTAATTTAAATAAAATAATATATTTCATATTATTTTAATAATAATATTTTTATATATATCATCCATGTGGTGTGGTGATGACAAGTTACTCACATTGATTTGGAAATGCGGTAGTCAACACGTACACAAACCACTTTTTCATCATTTAGTGTACGTAATAAAATGAAATATTTTCTTTATATAATTTTAAAATTGTAATTAATATCATATTTATTTAATTACTATCACATATATTCTTAAACATTATCTTTATTACCATCCATTTAAACAATTAGTGAAAAACGAATCACATCACTTCAGAAGAAGGTAGTCTATAGTAAAAATGTGTAACGTTATCGTATGCCTTATGGAATGAATAGTCAAAAAAAGTATATATCATAAAAAAATCCATATGTCTAATTTTTATATATATATCATATATATAATTTTTATATATCATCATACACAACTATTATACGTTATGATGAAAATCTCTTAACACCGATTCATAAGGTTGTTGTCCCTCTTGCATATGATGATAGTTATCACTTAAGATTTGATTGATTATGGGATGGATATCAGAAATTTTCATAGTATAACAAAATATTATGATTTTTTGAAAAACAAAATTAGTATATAATAATAACTGAAGAATATTTTAAGGATGTGGAAGAATAAATAAAATAAAAACAAATTGTTAACAATATTACTGTTTCTCATCCACCTATATTTCATTATGGATAATGTATTACTAGAATAGATTCCTGAAACAAGTATTTTATGATTAATATATTTATGTAAATATGTGATTTGGGAGATTTCTATCTATAAGAAAAGGGTTTTACTATATTAATAAGATATGAGAGTTGTGACCATTTATATTAGGTGTGTGGAAAACTTGTAGTTTTTGGAAAGGGATAGGTGTAACTAGGTTTTTCACATTAAAAACGTTCCAAAATATATAATTATAACCATATATACATTTTAGGAAGTACATATATCATTAAAATATAATTTAAATAAAAATATTTGTTATTATAAACCACATGTTGTTAGTTTAATCCCCAGAAAACCCATATTTACCTTAATCGGGGCAATTAATTATTAATATTATCACTATAATTTTTTTAATTTTTTTTTGAAATTAGATATTATAAATTGTTATTAAGACAAATATGAAATACATCATTTCCAATTCAATTCATTTAGGTATCAGAATTCAATTTTAAATTCTAACTATAGAGATGATGAAAGGTAGACTTTCAAAGAGATACTTCTCATAATAATAGAAAAGTAAATTATCTAAATTGAAAATGAAATTGATTAGAATGATATAAATTAGTTAAATATTATTTTATTTGATCTATTTTGACTATAAAACCAATTTAAAATATCATTTATCTTTGTATATACTTTAAATGAAAATGCAGTTTTTAGGAAAATTCAATATTTTTAATTATTCGTCGTAAATGTAAAATATTTCAAATAACTAAAAAACATTCATCATAATATAATTTATATATTATTACATGAAACAGAAAATTCATTTTCTAAAATAAGTATTCTAAAATTTTCAAAAATTAATTTTACCATATGTGCGCAAGAATTGTTGATCCCATTTTTTAATCATTATTTTCATAAAACATTTTTTTCATGTAAAAATATTCCTAGTATTTTCTAAAAAATAAAAATCCAACTATTTTATATTATATATGTATAAAAAATATAATTTCCATTATTTATTTTATATTATTCATACACCCCAACATAATTGATATGTTATATTGCCTATGTTAAAAAATATTTAAGAGAGTTATTTCTTTTAAACCAAATGTTGCGTGAATCATAAGCTTTCAAAGTAATTGAAATTAATTAAAATATAATAAGTCATAATGACATATGGTGTTACAATAACTTCAATGTTTTTGGATTCAATTAATAAATTCTATCAAACATGGTGTTTCTTTTTTAAAATGATAGGGTGTTACACCCTACCCCCTTAAATAAATTTGATCATTGTAATTTAATGTTGATATCTGCAATCAATGGTTTGAAATATTAAAATACCATTGTTGGTAATCTATAATATAAAAATGGATAATAAGAAATCAAATTAATAATATATGGATTGAAGATTGAATTTCTCCTAGAACGAAACATTACTATGTATCAGTAATGACCCAGACCCTCCAAGTCCATTACATATCCAAATTCTAGTGTTTTGACTGTCCTGGGGACCATCAGTGAGTCATTAAAGAGTTTTCCAATTTTTTAGAGTGAATGAAAGGTGCCACCAATGGGGAATTCGTAGCACCGATCAGAGACGGTGCCAGGGATATGGTGCTAGGGGATGGTAGTAGGGTGAGAGTGCCAATGCAACGGTTCCTGGGTGACGGTACCAGGGCGATATTTCTAGTTCTATGGGGACTCACCTAACGGTGAGTCCTTCATTATTTTTCTAGGATCATCCAATTTTTCCACAGTAATGTAACTTTTGATGTAATTGTTTTTATTATGCATTTAAAATATATTTAAATTGTGTAAAATATGTTTTGAATGCCCAATTTTTTGGGTGACCCTTGAGCTACCTAAACATGTGGCCCATTTCCTCGGTGTCACACCTTCTGGTGTTCTGTAGTTTCACTATGTTACTCATTTTCCCATTTTAAAAAGATATATATTAACTCACAGCTGTTATGGACACCTCTTTGAGGAAAATTATTAAATAATAATTAATCCCAATGTGCGAAACTTCCCAACCACGTGGTCATTCCACGATCTGACTTTTCTGAACTTCGAAATTGTCTCGCGGATTTTAGTACCTTGCCTTTTTTTTCTTAAGTAGAAATAATATCTTCTTTTCCTTTCACTCTCTCTTGGTGTGTTTGTGGTCTTTCTTCTAGAGACGAATCATGTTCCAATGCTAGAGCCTTTCCAACTCATAGTTTGAGTCCTAGGATATATTCTTCTACAAGTCACACATCTCTAGTTCATGGAATAAGAAGAGAAAACATTGACCGTTGATTAACCAGGTAGGTTCTTCCTTAGTCTCTCTTTACATTGTATCATGTGGGGTGGGAATGATAATTTTTCCTCAGGCTGTGGATGAAAAAAAACCTTAACATAGATAATAAATGTTTTTAAAAGAAGGAAGGGGTGTGTATGATGATGATTATGATGAAATATTTCTATTTTCATAGATATGTTCTGTATTTTATGGGCGTATGCCAACAAAAAATCATGGTCGTTGGGTGTATTTTCTTGAAAAATAATGAACATTTGTTTCTTTTTATAAACATGTGATTGAATTGATATTACATTGAATCTCATTATTCACATAAACTCGGTTGATTAAATGTTTTCCCAAGGAATAAGAATCCATGTTTAATCACCTTAGTTTACAAACAAAAAGAAGGTAATAGATAAATGGTGTGGTTAAATCTAAAAACTCTCATGTTTTTTCCATCTAATAATCATAGATTTTTTTATTGCTGCTTATGGGGGGATGTGAATGGGGATGGGATCCCCTATTGTTCAATTTTTGGTTTGTTGATCTAAGGCCCTGTGGGGCCCTATGTTGTGGATTGGTTTGGTTCCAGTACTTTGTGGGATCTCACCGATCCCTTTTGTAGTTGTGAATTTACAATAGAACTGGGTGTGAATGCATAAATAAATATTTGGCTATTCACTTCTTCAGTCTAGTTGTAGTTTTGTCTTGTTTCCATGGCTATTAGTTTCTTGGTAGTGAAGGAATTCTTGATTGGAATCACTTGAATATGATAACAGGAATGGTTGGTGCTCTAGTTGTGGCTGTTATGCTTTTGTGTATGAATGAATAGTAATTAGGGTGTTTTTTATGGGATGGTTTTAGGATCCTTAGGCTTGGATGAGTGTTTTTAAACCTATATGAATAAATCTAGTTCTTATGATTCTTATTTTCACCCCAACCATGTTGAGCACTTTGTGCCAAACACCACCATTTCATCGGGGAGGGTGTGTTTTCCTGCATCCTATGGGGGATGGTTATTAGCTCTACTTTAATCTCTCTCCTAAGTAGTGCATGACTCTTCGGGCATGCTTAGAAAATATGAGATCCATTTTATCCCAAGACTCTTTGGGCAGGGTATGTTGTGGTGTTTGGCCTACGTGGGTGCAGGCATGTTGTTTTCCAAGTATCATAGGGATGAGGCCCTAGTGTCTTCGTTCGTGGAAGTAGTTATTCTGAACCAGGTGTCTGTGGCCAGGGTTACATATGGTTGTGGTGTCCTAGGTTTTTGTGGGAAGGATGCATGGTAGTGGTGGCCACGGTGTCTGCGGGCATGATACATGGTTGAGTTTTCCAATAAGGTTGGTTTTGGGGAGGCTATAGGAATGAACTGATAAATGCAGTAGAGGTATGAAACATAGGATGTATTCAATAACTAGTGGGAAAGTGGTGTGTGGTACCCAAATATTTATTTTCTATTACTATTACCTAACCACACATGCATTATTTGGGGAGTTTTCGTTGGTGAGGCTTGGTGGATAGTTTCTTTTCTAGGTTTTTGGTTACATATACTTTCTCATAGGGAATTAGAATGTCTATCCACTTGTACATGAAATATTTTGGGTTTTCGCAACCAAGTATACATTTATTCTTACCCTAAGTATATAAAAGTGCTATTAGGTTTCCATGAGGACTTTGGGTACAGTGTAGAGCCATACTAGATTAGACGTCAGGATAGTTGATGTTAATGTTTTCTTTTTCTTTTGGTACTTCCATTTGGAGTTTTCGTGTACTTTTTAGGGGTTTACAATTGAACATGCATATGTTAATTGGTTATGGATTTAATATTTTTTTCAGTTTTGGAGTTGATTGGTTTTTTTCCATCGTATCTTTTGATCCAACTAAATATAAATGGTAACACATTCATTATTATGTGTTATTCTATACCCTTGGTGCTTGGCACCACTCCTGTGTTATTTAATGCAGGACTCGAGGGGTCATTACCTTTCCTTCATCCTAATGAAGGAAGGGTCAGGAATATTTTTGTCCCTTATCTCATCATGGTGAAGGCAGTTCTTCACAAAACGGTATCAAATCTCTGATGTTTGAGAGATAATATGGAGTTTGGAGTTAGGAAATGTGAGGATTCTATGGGATTGTAGGTAAATAGTTTTAGGAAATCATGGTGCGTGAAATAGGCCAGGGATTATTGGCTAGGACTATAGATTTTAGGGACCCCTTGATCTAATGCATGGTCTCTCGACCTACCGACAACCAAGTGAGGATACACTGATTATAGGGTAGATACCCTAAGAAAGGTACATGCATTATAATGATTTGTGTTATTTTCTGTTCTGGTTATTCTAGACATTTAAATAAATACCAAGTTTAAAAAAATTAAAATAATTTTTCTAAAATAATTGTGCTTTGGAATTATTTATTTACCTTAATGGTATGGCCCTCAAACATTAACCATAAGTAGTACTAGCGATCGGGGCCGAGGAGTATGATCTAGCTGATCAGCAGAGGACTGATTGATAGGAGTAGGACGACCACTGGAAGAAGACGCTTCGTGCATTTCTACAGTAGATCCTCAGGAAGTATGAGGGTAGCATCACTGACTTGGATACATAGTGATGGATCGAGGATCTCGTGATAGCATTATCCTGGTTCAGAGCTCTGATAGAGTACTAGGTTCCTCTGTATGTAATCCAACAGTGGGAAGCTACACATTTGTGGTGGATTCTTTATCTCAGGGAGAAGAGGGAGCCTGAGTTTTCATGGACATGCACCGATAAGGAGTTCCTAGAGAAATTCCTCTCTTCAATGAATATAGCTGTGAAGAGGTAGGTGTTACTCTCCCTCTAGTAGGAGAGTATTTCAGTAATGGAGTTGGGGATAAAGTTCAACGATCTCCATTTTTCATCGGACCAAATTCTGGATGAGGAGTCTCAAGCGAGACATTTATAGGAGGCACTTCGACAATCTATTTAGTATTGTTTTAATCACATCAATATAATTATGTAATTAGTGGTAAAAAAATAAGTCTCATGTGGTGGAGTGGATGCACATGTTGGGAGGTGTTCCGTGAGAGGGGAGGTAGTTGGTATCGTTGAAGGGGCGGGTCGTCAGCAACAGGGCTTCTGCATCAGGAAAGTCCAAGTATCGTCCAGTGGGGAACTGGCCCATATAGTTCCAATTTCAATATCATGGCCCTCGCCATTTCACTGCGATCCTAGGACAAAGGCACTTCATCTGTGGTAGGCTTGATCACTTTCGGAACCAGTGCATGTACCGAGTGCATCATATTGGTGGTGGGAAGGCTTAGCACCTACCTCAGCAACAACAGTTTATAGCCTGGCTCATTCAGCCACTACAGTAGTGATAGAAATCACCTTCTCCTACTAGGGGAGACATTACAGGAGGAGCTTTACCTGAGAGATCTCCTCAGGGATCTCAACAAGGGTCTTGTATAAGAGGTAGCTGACAGCCAAGCGGAAGAGGATCTGGGCGTGGGAAGTTGCACATTGTAGAGGTAGTTGTTCCAACAGGGCCAGAGGTCGTTCGAGGTATGATCAAATTTTTTAGTTCAATTTCATGTTCTTTGTTTGATTCTGGAGATTTTCACTCCTTTATTACACCTAGTCTAGAACATTCCTTGAGTCTAGACACTAATATACATTCCTTTCCCCTAGTATTGAGTACACCAGTCTGTGGTTAAACTACCTTGTCTAATGTTTGCTGAGGATGTAGACTGATGGTTGTGACACATCAGTCTAATGGGGACCTTCTTTTTCTACATATGCATCCATATGATATCATCTTAGGCATTGACCCGTTGTTCTTTATGTTTTTCATTATCGACTGCTTCTGTAGAGGGATCTTGTTTTCAAATATGGACAACCAATTTGTAAATTTCTTTGGCATGTGGGGTTTCCAAGAGGGAAACTAAGGAGTGTGGCCCCTTCTTTCCTTGTAAGAGGATCTGTCAGTGGATTCGGTAGATGTAGAGATGGTATATTTCCAGGGGGTCATCATTATGTCCTAATACATCTTCCCATTAGAGTTGGTGATTCTACCCCTCAACCCGATGTTTATTCTGAGATACACTAGCAACCTATTGCCTGCCCAATTTTGATGGATTCCTATCGAATAACTCCTTCTGTGTTATGAGAGATACAAATTTAGATAGATGATATGATGAATAAGGGTTTTATCTGACCAGACACATCACCATGGGGTTCTCTATTCTTGTTCTCAAAGAAGGTAGATGGTGGTCGTGGGCTGTGTGTGGACTATCGAAGGCTGAATCTGGTGACAGTCAAGAACTATTACCCCCTCTCGAGGATAAACGACCTTTTTACCAGATGAAGGGAGCGTGTTGGTTCTCTTTGTTTGACCTATGATCGGGATATCTACAGTTAGGGGGATGGCAGGTGACATCTCAAAGACTTCATTCATGTGCAGATATGGGAACTCTGAGTTTGTGGTCATGTCATTCGGTGTTATGAATGCACCATCCGTGTTCTTGGGGATTATTAACATATTTTCCACGATAATATAGACTAGTTTGTAGTCGTGTTTATCAAAGAAATACTCATCTACTGAAGAGCAGAGGATGATTATGCAAGGCATCTGAGGACGATATTATAGGTCCACTGACAACACCAGGTCTAATGGAACTTGTACATGTTCATGTTCTATACAGGAGAGGTGCACTTCCAAAGACATGTGGTGTCCCAGAAGGGAATAGAAGTGGAAACTTCAATGGTTTGTGTGGTATTTTATTGGACAACAACCAAAAATTTAGTAGAGGTTCGTAGTTACCTTGGTATAGTAGGTTAATATCGTAGGTTCGTTCCAAATTTCACTTGAGTTACAGCACCTTGGAAAAAATTTACCAATAAAGACCAACCTTTCATATGGAGTGAGCTGTTTCTTTATCCTTCATCTATCTGAAGGGTAAGTTGGTATGTGCCCAAGTGATGAAGTTTCTAGAATATGGGGTATCATTGGATGTATTTAGTGATGCATCAAGCCTAGGATTGGGGTGTGTGTTGATGCAACGACAGGGAGTTATCTCTTATGTTTTTAGGCAGTTACATCCTCATAAACATAACTATAAAACACAATAAATAGTGCTTGTAGTGGTAATGTTTTCACTGAATTTGTTACAGGATTACCTCATAGGGGAGTGATTCATGGTCTGCACGGATCACAAAAGTTTGAGGTATATCTTCTCCCAGCATGGTCTGAACATGCACTATTGTTGTAAAGACCCAGAAATTCCATATAGATTTTTAAAATTATTTGGTATTATTTCATGGGCACAAAATCTGAAGGAACACAATTCTGAGGCCAAGAGTTCCCAGAATGATCTGTCGAATTTTTTTCATGATTTAATTAGAGCACATGAGTAGTTTTGAAGAAAAATTTGAATAACTCTTAAACAGGTGCCCCGATAAGAAATATGAGGCTCTTTTGTGTTCAACATAGCGAGTTAGACCTTGGCATGACTTAAATTTAGTCGGAGAAGGACTCCGATGAGAAAATAGGAAAATGGAATGACCATAACTAAATAATTAAATAAAATTATTTTATTTTTAAAATGATTATAACACATGAATGGTGACTTAGATTACAAATCTGAGATAACCACTGTGCTCATAAGTGTGCGCTTTCTTTAGGTTGATACTGACAGTGGATGATGTGAGCCAACTATGGAAATTAATTTTCAGTCGTAAATAAAATAATTAAGTAACAATTCATTTTTTATTAAAATCCATAACTTCTAAACGGTAACTCAGATTTAAAATATAATAGTACCATTGAGTTCGTTGGGGCGTGTTCCTCTTAGGAGGAGCCTCACCTTGACTGGTGCGAGTCGAGTTTTAATGTTAATAATTTATTGAACTTTTTTAATGTACGTTCAGTAAACGTATAGGAATAATTATTCTATCTTTGGAAGTGATGCATAGATTAAAAATATAAGGGCATAGTAGAATCCGTAGTGTTTTTATTCACATAAGGAAGGATTAACTTTGACCGTAGAAGAATAGGGGAAAAAGATAGATTTTGGACATTTAAAAGAATAAAGAAAAGTTATTTTGTTTCCCTCATTTTTCTTCCTCCAATGGGCATGAGGTGGTGGCGGGACCCATGATGTGTTCACCATAAAATGGCTTGACACCTCAATTCATTGTAACAGTTCCATTGTAATTAATAAGGGTTCTTAATAAATTGAACATCATTAATTCCAAGTGTGTAACGCACCCTACCCCTCTCTTATTTAAATGGAGCTTGGGGTAGAGAATTGGCACGGCTTCACCAAGTGATGAAGCTCTTGAAATTTACCACAATGCCAACCACTTGGAGGGCTATACCAGTTCCAGCAAGCAGAGACGAGCACCACAGAATCAAAAACCAATGAAAATGATGAAGGAGTTTAATTGATCATCATCATCGAATGTATTTTCAAGGCAGTAGTTTTATTTTGAAGTATTATATATAGCTATGTGTTGATTCCTCATATTCTTTATTCTCATCGATGATGGCCAAACAAACACGAAAATCGATCCTCACATATAACATGATGTTTTTCTATTTCGTTCTTCATGTGTTCTTCCCATGTTAATTGTCGATGAATAATTATACACACTAAAACACAATGTTTCTTTGAGAGCAACGTACAGCTGTAAAGATCATAGTTTGAGGATCATGAATCCGCGATTGTCCCATCTTTCGGACCGAGAATGAAGAAGAAGTGACCTATAGAAAGGGAAATTTGGTGTTACAATCTTTGCATTTATTTGTGGTACAGCTCTGGGTGTGATAGGCAGTACGATGGCGGTCCACGAAGAAATTCAAGGCAGCTTTAAATGGGAAAGTGGGGGGGGGGGTAGGCTGAAGAGCAGCCTGTGTGAGAAAAACTGGTGACCGCGGTGGTGGGGTGAGTAGGCTAGGGGTTGTCCGGTCAGCAGAACAACATGGAAGAGTAGGGTGGTCTGGTGGGGCTGGGGAAGGCGGTGCACGCACAACAAGCAGGGGCTAGGTGGCTACAGCTGGAAATGTGGAAGATCAGGTGGTGGCACGAGTAGGTATCGCAGTGGAGGCAGTCAGGTCGTGTGCAAGGAGGAGGTGCAACGGGTTCTCGGTTCGTTACAGGGGTGCAAAATCATTAATGAAGAATTTGTTGATTGGAGAGAGAATTTTTTTGAAATGAAATAAAATTAAAAGGTAATTAAATAAGAAAGACCAAGAGGGTGGCATGGAACCCTCTTGCACCAATGGGGTTACCCAACATGTGTGAATCTCATTTGATATTTCATATGTAGAGAAATAAAAATTAAATAATAATAATATTAATTTTATTACTATTATCTTTGGTTGTAAAACCAATTTTCATGTGTAAGTTATCTGTACTACCTCTATTTCATGAACAGTCGGTGGCTATATGACACTGACATCGAGAAAGAAATTATGAGTCCAATATTGGATTTCATTTTCATGGTTTTGGATCGGGCACCTGAGAATCTCAAATAATAATAATAATATTTTATTATTATTAAATCTTCGACCCTCCATAACTCATGTGTGCGACATCTGATTGGCATACCATCAATGGAGACTTGATCCAGTCATTAAAACTATCAATTTAATTATAATGTTGAATATTAATTTTTTTTTCTTGGCTCGGTTCCACGAAACACCTAATAATAATAATAATAATAATATTCTTATATCTTGTTTCTGAAAAACCTCCATCATTCTGTGTTGAAATGAAAAAACATCTACGACATTGAAATCATGGAGACGAGGTGGTCCTTTTATGATACTCCATGTGACATTTAGTGAATTTTGTAGTTTTTCTAGGTTGGATTGTACTTTAATCCAACCGGTCCCTCATCACTAAATTGCTTATATCTTAGAGACTGGGTGTCAGATTGATGCGCTGTCTGTTGCGTTGGAACCCTTATGACCTGAAAAATCATTTGGTTACCACTTCATACAACATTGTGGTGGTTTTTGTGTGACTGATGGATGGAGGAGCAGTTCTCCCAAATGTGCTAATGTCTAGGAATCTAGTGGCTGGCAGTGAGGCGATGTTTGGCGATAGATCATACGGAGGATAGTACACAGTGATCCTGTATGGATCAGCACATAACAATCTTGTGTGGTTAAGATCCGGTGAGGGTCATCAATAAGCTATCCTATATAGGATAGTTTATAATGATCTTTTGTGGGCTAGTTATTGTGTCGGTGATTGCGGGGGGTAGTACCTATCGATCCCATGTGGTTCAGACTCTGCATAATCAGCAATAGTGCCTCTTGACAGAATATGATGATCTAGCTTCACAAATGATCTTCTATACTTCTATAAATCACTAACACCAATGTGAGTTGAGTCTTTTACCTTCGTGTTGTTACCTTCATGGTGTTAACTATGTGGTACTCTTATCATTGTGGGGTTTCCTTTGTGGTGTAAACTATGTGGTACTTCTACCATTGTGGTGTCACATTTTTTGTATTCTTCCCTCATGAATGAGATGAGTATATCATGATAACTTAGGTATATGTATGGGAATATACCTTAGCAGATTTTTCGACAACATCGTGATTTTTGGTTGAGGTGTTTCTTTGTGGTTATTCCATTGTGAACTCTGGGAGAACTTCGGGGGTCTTAGGGTCCTAAATGAGTGTTTTTATACACACCCAAGAACGGGCTACATGCGTACCTTGTTGTGTCTTGTGCAGACAACGGACAACGTTGATCGAGGATGAGGGAGGTAGGACTGGATTGTGCTCGGAGGTGGACCATTATGTGTGATGTGACGTAGGGACTACATAGCGTGAGTTGTACCTACCCTTCAGGTAGAATCCTCGATGGATGATATAAGAGCAATTTTTCTACTTTTAGTGGTACTTGTACTTCTCACTTGGGCTTGTATTCCAGACCCTTTACCATCAGCACACCTTTTTACCACAGTATTTTACTCGTGTTGTCCTCTATTTGTACTCTTGTTTTGTTTTGTTTTTTCAGGTTTTAAGGAAATGAATTCCTATTATAGTGATATTCCTTTCTGGTTCTAGTTACCATACCCCAGCCTATGGAAGGCAGTCTTTGGGTAGTCATGGCATGGGCCCCAGGGGACAGGTCATGACAAAATGGTATTAGAGGAGTCAGTTCTTCTGAAGAACTAGGACTCTGATCTTTTCAATGTGGCAATAGTGATAGGTTTTATGAGTGTGATTTTCATTTTGAGGAATCCATTTTTGGTGTGGTAGCTGATGTATCCATACACCAGGACCCGAAATTTGATTTCTGACTCAGTGCGCAAAAACACTGATTATGTGAGTTTTGGAAATTGTTTTCCTTGGTTTATTTAGAGTCAACTCACCAGGTAAAACTTAATGACTATGGTGCAACTGTTCCTTACTAGGATGTAGCTGCATAGACTTGAAGCTATGATTTTTGAGAGATTACATGATAACAAATGATCGAGTGATCCTGTGTGTGTCAACATTCTTGAAATCCTGTGTGGATCAACAACTGATGCTACCAATGGACCTTTCCCACTACCTGGGAATGTTGAATGAGTTCTAGTGGTAGAGGCCTTCAAGGTTTTGAGGTGAGATAGATCCCCACATAGCTATGAACTGGCACGATGCTGTGACGAGAGTTTTCCTCCTAGTTGGGACATCATCAAATTAAATGGTGATCCTAGCTACTAGTATTTATCTATTCGTGACCATGATGATTTTTCGTATGGTGATGAGGATTTCGTACCTGGACTGTTTCCCAAGATGATACCTTCTAGTAGTGTACCATCTATATCACTGCCCGTTGGTCAACATTTACAACCAGTGGTACCAGTAGAGGAAACCTGTAGGATTAGTGCCTTACATGTGTTTCAACATCAGATACCCCTCAGGTTCTGAGGTGAGCCCGAATAACAGGTAGATATGTACTTGATGGAGGAGGTTTCCAAGATTCCATCTAGCCAGGGCACCATTCGATCATACAGAGGTCCTAGTAGAGAGCCTTTTAAGTGGCTCAACTGGATGATGATAGGGTTTATATTACCATGATCTTTCAAAGATGTGACCTTTATGTGGACATGCATGATAACCTTACTCATAGAAGGGGGTCTGTTTCCATAAAAAATTGAAAAGGGGTGGGTCTTCACAGGAGATTATATAGATTTAGATGGACGAAATGTCGGTAGCTGAGTATTCATTGAAGAATTCAAACGATACTAGGTACTCGATGAATAAGGTACGGTCAGTTCTTTGGGGCTCAGAACTCCAAGAAAGGTGTGAATAGAGAGATCTGATCCATCATTATTCCTCTTTAAATTCCCACTTATTTTATGGTTCTAGAGAGAATCTTTGTAGTTAAATTTTCATTGGCTGAGTGGATACAACATGTGAATGCTAGTAGTGGGAATTAAAGAAAATCGACACCAGTCTCAGAGACTTAGGCATGTAAAATGTTTTGGGAAGAGGAATTGATAGGGACAAATGAATATGTAGGGAATAAGGCGTGGAGGTTGAGCTAGGAGAGAAGGATGAGGTGGTATACATTTCAAAAATCTATAATCACCATCCCAATGTGGTCCCCACCAGGATTTGGGAGCTAGAGGACAAGGCAAGGGAGTAGCTGCAGGCATTCAAGGAGTGTGAACCAAGCTTTCCACGAATGATACGAGGTACGTTTTGTGTCTTCTTCTAGTTTCACTCTTAATAGAGAGAGGTGCCAGTCATTCCTTCTTCCCATGAATCGTGTTCAATACCTAGAGTTTCCAGTTAAACCGTTGACGTGACCCTTACATCCGGGGATAACAATGGGAAGAGACTTGATAATTATGCTTATGTTGACTATGTGATCCCATTTTTGAGGTGAGAGTTTTGTTTGGATATACTTTTTGGTAGTGTAGAGGCCTTAAGACATTAGTTCAGGTATGGACTGGACATCCATATTTCATTTTCAGATTTACTATTTTATGAAAAAAGAATTTATTGTACCTACAACATTGGAATGGGGTTTTCCATGGTTGAAGAAAAAGGAAACACAAGAATCACATGATAAACTCTTTCATAGGAGAGTGGAATCGATAAATTTTGAGTCAGAAAACCTTACCCTTATCATAGCATGAGTTTTAAGATTTCATTACCAAACAGTAGAGGCATTGTGTGGGGACATCTTTTCAAAAGTTATTTCCAAGATTACCTCCCCAATGGGAGAGGAACTTATTATTTAGCATGGTACTACCGTATATTTGTATAGAACATCTCTACTAAAGTGGCACCCTTTCCATCATTGATGAAGATGGGGGAGCCTTTACTATGGATGAAGATGTGTCATCAGATATTTCAAGATATGAGACAGAGACTGATGAGTAACCCCATATTGAGGCTACCAAAAGAGGGAATTGGGTATGTAGTCTACTGCAATGCATTAGAGACCAGACAAGGTTGTTTCTATATATGAGAGTGGGAAGTAATTGTCTTCAACTGATGACAGTTGTGATAAGATGAACATAACTATTCTACCCAAGACCTGGAGTTAGTTGTAGTGGTCTTTGTGATGAAGATGTGGCAGAACTACTTGATGGGTGAATGATTTACTGTTTACTCTGATCATAAGATTCTTAGGTGTATCTTCTAGCAGATGGACCTGAACCTGAGACAACAACGATGCCTAGAGTTCATCAAGGACTATGACTGTGAGATAGTTAATACTCATGGGAAGGGGAACATGGTATCAGACACACTTAGAAGGAGGTTTGGTTTACAATTGTGGAGTGAGGTGTCAGAGGAGCCAGTCGTGATGCAGATATCCTTTGTGGATAATGATATAGCAGCATACCTCCATTCTATGATGGTCAGTATCGAAATTATTCAGCGAATTCAGGAGGCAAAGCTTGCGACATTGACTGGGAGTCCTGACTTTCTTAGATATCCTCAAGACGGTCTCCAAAAAGATATTCTGAAGGAAGGGAGCACATCATCCTATTTAGAGGTTACACCACGGTATGAGTAATGCTTAAGGAGGAGGTGTTTAGGGAAATCCATACATACCCTTTATCGGTACATCCTAGAGTGGCGATTATGTACCTGGACCTCCAGCGTCAGTATTGGCGGCCAGAGATGAAAGAGGTAGTGGCATAGTTTATATCAGGATATCTCACAAGTTATCAATTAAAGACTCCACAGAGTAGGCGAGGGGGCATACCGTCTAGTTCTTCCACCCACAGATGCACTAGCTGCATAATGTATTCCATGTGTGATTGCAGAGGAGGTATATGCATGATCATTTGCATGTTATCGACGATGGGGAATATTTTACAGAGCTTATGGTGGAGATAGAGGATTGACAAGAACTAGTCCTTTTTGGACTAATTATCCCTCTGGTGCATGTTCTGTGCTACACAAGAACATTCAAGAGAGCACGTGGGAGCAGGGGGCTCAGATTCTTGCTCAAAACCCTCAATTGTTAGATTTTCCAATTTTTTTACTTTAGATGACGAAATTCTCAAATGTGGGGTGATTTTAAATACCCAAAAACTCCATATAATATTTTTTAAATTATGTGGGATATATTCAAGGGAGAAAAATCTGACAACATGTGATTTTGAGGCCTAGTGTGCCTGGAATGATCCGTCAAAAATTTGTTATGTTTTAATTAGCAGTTGTGAGAATTTTTCCTAAAAAATGTAATAACTCTTAAAATGGTTCCCATATCATAAATACTACAGATCTGTTGCTTTTAGGATTGCGGTATTCCCCTAGGAATGATATAAGTTTAGTGCATGCAAGCCTCCGGTGACAAAACTCAAAAATGACATAACCGTAAATAAAATAATTTAAAAAGGCTATTTTATTTTTTCATATGGTTATAACTCACGAACAGTGACTCATAGTAAAAATATGAGACCATTGTTGATATCGTGAGTGTATGAATTCTTTAGGAAGATACTAACATTGGCATGCGCGAGCCTACTATGGAAAATAGTTTTTTGTCATAAATAAATTAATTAAGAAAAAAATATTTTACTTTTAAAATCCATAACATCAAAATGTATCTCATATTGAAAATAAGAAAGAATCATTGAGTTCGGGGTGTGTTACCCTTAGGTGGATCCTAACCTCGACCAACACGGGTTGAGGGTGAATGTCTATAATTTATTGATCTTTTTTAAGGTACTTTCAGTAAACATATGAGTGAAATTTCACTATCTTTTGAACATGTTCTTAGATTAAAAATCCTTGGGCACCGTAGAATCTACAGCATTGGGATTCTATTAATGGAGGAATCTCGTCGATAATAGAAGGTCAGGAGAAAAAGAAAGATTTTGTGACTTTTAAAAGAATAATAAAATAACAATGTTATTTTATATACCTTATTTCTTTTCCGATAATAGGAAAGCAGTAGTGGTGGGACCAACTACTTGTTAAGACATTAAATTTCATGAATCCTCAATTCGTTGTAATAGAATCGTTGGAATTCGGATGGTTCCATAATTAATTTAACCCCATTAAATCCACTTGTGTTACACACCCTCCCACTCTCCTATTTATATGGATCTTAGGGAAGAGTATTGGAATAACATCACCAAGAGACGAAGCTCCAGAAATGTACTGCGATGCCAAAAACATGGAGGATAGGATAGGCTCAAGGGAGTGGTGATGAGGCCACTGAATCATGAATCAAAGACAACGTTGATGGAGTTCTATCGATCACTGTCAGCAAACATCTTTTCCTGGTAGGGGGTTTATTTTTAAGTATGATAAATATCTAATTATTGATTCCACATACTCATGATTCTAAAAAAAGGTGGACAAAAAACCACGGCCATTGATGCACACATATACCATGATCTTTTCTATTTTAGTCTTCGCACGTTTTTCTCACATTCTTCCATGCCAAATATTTACGTGCACTAAAAACACAATGTTTCATTGATAGCGACATACGAATACATAGATCATAGTATGAGGATGGAGAATCTTCGATTGTCACATTTTTCAGGCTTATAACGTTGATGTAGTGGCGCAAAGATGGGGAAACATGGAGGATAAATTCTGTTGCGTCTTTGGGGCACAACTTTGGGAGATATAGGTGGTGAAATGGTAGTCCATGTGGAGGGTCAAGGAGGCTTCATTCGAGCAAGCTGGGGTAGGATGAAGGGAGGCATGTGTGTAAGAAATTGGCAACTGTGGCGGTAGGGTGAGCCAGCCTAGGCCTATCCGGTCAGTAGAACAACATGATAGAGCATGGAGGTCTGGCGCGGCAGGTGCATGCAGTGTGAGCTCAGCAAGCCGGGACCAGGTGGCATCAGCTGAAGATGAAGAAAATCAGTTGGCGATTCGAGTAGGCGGTGCAACATAGGTAGTCTGTCTGTGTGTGAGGAGGAGGTGTAGAAGGTTCCTGGTTAGTTACAGGGGTGAAAAATCATGGAAAATGAAAGAGTAGATTAGAGAGAGAAAATTGTTGAAATGAAAGAAAATTAAAAGAGAAATAAATAAGAATGTTAAATAGGGAGCCGTGGAACCAGGGTGCACCAAGGGGTTACCCAACATGCATGAATCTAAATTGATAATTCATATAGAGAAAAATAAAAATAATAAAAATAATAACATTATTATTTTTGGTTGTAAAAACAATTTTTTGTGTGTTACATATCTGTACTACCTCATTTTCATGAACCATCAGTGGTAGTACGATCCTAAATTCGAGATTTAAATTTTTAGTCCAATATTGGATATATTTTTTGGGTTTTTGGATCGGGTATTGAAAACACTCAAATAATAATAATATATTATTATTATTAAATCTTTGACCCTTCATAACTCCTTTGTGTGACATCCAACTAACTTACCATCAGTGGTGTCGTGATCCTGTCATTAAAACAGAAGATTTAAGTCTGATGTTGAGTATTAAATTATGGTTCGTGGCTCAGTTCCACGAAACACCTAATAATATTATTAATATTATTATTCCAATATTTGGTATCCGAAAAACCTCTATCATACGGTGTCTAAATGAAAAACTTTATGCGGCACAAAAATCATAGAGATGAGGCTTCCCTTTTGAGATACTCCACATGGATTTCGGAGAAGGTTCGATTTTTTCTAGGATGGATCGTACTCGAATCCAACCTGTCCCTCGACACTAAAATTCTTATAAATTACTGACCAAGTGTCCGATTGAAGTTCCTCCTATTGAGTTGGGAAACTTATGATGTGACAGATCATCAGATTAATTCTTCATGGAACTTTGTGGAGGGTGATGTATGACTGAAGGAATGAGTAGAGGTTCTCCCAAAAATGCTAATGAGTGGGAATCATGTGGCTGGCAGTGAAGTGGTGGTTTGAGAAAGAGCACACGAAGGTTAGTACCGAGCGATTTTATGGGGCTTAGCATATACCAAACATGTGTGGGATAGATTCTATGTGTGTTAGAACTCAGCAATCCTATGTGGGTCAACACATTCTGATCCTGTGTGTGTCAGATCCTTTATGGGTCATTGTGGGGTTTAGTACCTATCGATATGTTGTGGGTCTGACTCTATATATTCAATAGTAGTGTCTCTTGATAGAATAAGATTATCTTGCTTCAAGAATGATCATATATACTTATATACTTCACTAATATCTGTGTGAGCTGAGTCTTTCACGGTTTGGTGTTTTTGTAATGGTTAAATGGAAATGCCTTCCCATTAATGGAATAGGTCTTTTGGTGCTTGTCACCAGCCCCTACCCATTGAAGGATGGCTTGGGGTAGTGACGACAAAGGCCCTAGGGGACAGGTCATGACAAGTGGAGGTGGATGGAGTTCCTTAACGACTACGAATTCATGATTTACTACACCTAATGGAAGTGTAATGTGTTGGATAATTCCCTGAGTAGGATGTCACAGAAGGATGTGGTTTGGGAATCTGAAGATACATGGATGTCGATGGGGATGTTAGCTACCTTACACCTAGATAAAAGGGTGGGGAATGATATGGTCTTCCTATTTCAGATGATAGTGAATTATTTCCTGGTAAAATAGGTGGATGTGACTTAGTTGAGGACATAGAGGATGAAATGATGTGCGATCATGTTAGCTAGGGAAATTATCTACATGGATGGTCGGAAGACATATTAATTAGATTCAATTTCATGGAAATCTCTTTGTCCCGGTGGAGATGTGCGAGAGAGTTCACAGTGACTACCACAACACAACCCTGGGGGTACACCCATGAGTATCTATGATGTATCTGAGACTAAGGGGTTAGTTTTGGTTTCCCAGGGTGAAGTGTGAAATGGTAGACTTTCTGGAAAACATCCTCAGGTGTTTGCAGGTGAAGGAAGAGCATTGTGTTCCAGGTGGTATGTTGTAGCCTTTAGACATCCCATAATGGAAGTGGCGTGACATCTCAAATGATTTCATCTTGGGACTACCTAGGTATCCAGGAGGATACAATTATATCTGGTTTGTGGTAGACTGGCTGATGAAATAAGCTCACATAGTGGAAATGAAGTAGTTGATTTCAGTGGATGCCTTAACATAGAGGTACGTGGATGAGGTGGGTAAGACACATAGTTTACCTCACAATTTGGAGAGGGTCACAACACGATTTTGGCACCCAACTATTCTTCAACAATGATTTCCACCCACAAATGGATTGTTATATAGAGAGGACCATCCAAACCTAGTAGGACATGATGCAGGCATGTGTTATAGACTTAGAAGGATCATGGGTAAGATACATTCCACTTGTGGAGTTTTCCAACAACAATAAATATCACTCTATCATTCTCATGGCTCCATTCGAATCCTTGTATGGAATATAGTTTTGTTTACTTGTACGTGGGAAAGAGGTTGTTGAGGCATGTGTTCTTGGCCAAGAGGTGGTTTAGGCCATGACAGAGAAGGTTAATCTTGTACAGGAGAGTATGAAGGTGGGTTTGGACTGGAAGAAGTCCTACGCCGACCATAGAAGGAGACCCATGGAGTTTGATGTTGGGGACCATGGGTTCTAAAAGGTCTCCCTTTAGTGTGGGAAACAAATTTTCAATAGAGGGAGTAAGCTTTCTAATAGGTTTATCAAACCCTTCGAGGTGTTGAGTAAGGTCAAAAAAGTGTCTTATAAGCTGGAGTTACCACCACTGCTATTGAGGGTGAAAAAATTAATCCTTGTGTCTCAACTCCATCAATATCTACATTATGATTCTCACCTCCTCAATTGTGTAATGATGCATATCGAGGATGATACAATTTTTGGGTAGAGAATTTTGAGGATCAATGATCATCAGGAGAAAGTCCATCATGGGGAAAACATTCCCTTAGTTCACATGCTATGGAGGAATGGTGTCCTCGAGGAGAGTAACTAGTAATGGGAGGCATAGATGTGTGCATAATACCTAGATCTATTTTGAATTTTTTTCCCTGTTTGGTATTTCAACTGATTGTGATGTAATGATTGACCTTTTTAACTTTGATATGTGTTATTTCTGTTTTTCTTTTAATGTGTGTGAAGGGAATCTAGACTGAGGGGAGGGTAGGAGCAGATCCCTACTCAAGATGCATTTATTTTTATGCGATTAAGCATGTGTGGGTGATTTAGTGCCGCCCGAAGAAGATAGTATATTGACATGTCAGAAGGAATCCCTTATCCATATGTCTGGACAGTGATGCACTTTTATATTGTGTGGTTTCTTGGGGTAGACAAAAAGCACTGTATATATGGGTGTTTAGGAGACAGATGAGGGAGATATATTCCTAGATATCAATGTTGTTCTGGCTTTATAATAACTCTAGGGTGGTTTTTCTATAAGAGGTAACTTACAAGGTGGTTGTTTGGATCCACCAATTTATTAGGGTTTATCCTAAATTCTCATTGTAAAGAATAGTTTTAGAGGTATCTGATGTAACGACACAGACCCACCTGATTTTTTGCATTTTCTAATTCAAGTGTTTGGAGTGTCCTAGGGACCATCACAGACTCCTTAAGGAGTCTTCCAAATTTTTAGGCTGAATGAACGGTGGCACTGATGGGCATAGATGGAACCAATGTGAATCAGTGGCACCGATGGTTTGTCTATAGCACCAATTGGTGACGGTGATAGGGAGATGGTTCCAGGGCGACGGTGAATCACCTAACGGTGATTCCTCCCTAGTTTTTCTAGGACCTTCTATTTTTTCCTCAGTAACGTAACTTTTGATGTAGATGAGACTTAATACCCCATTCAATGAAATTTAATTCCCTTATAATATATTTTAAATCTCAAGCAGTTGGGTCACCTTTGAGCTACCAATACATGTTTCCTTTTTCCTTGATGTCACAAATTGTGGTGTTTTTGAGTTTTTTCCTGCTAAAAATTATCCCAGTTTAAATAGATATCTGTTAACTGAAAACCGTTATCGCCACATCTTTGAGTATAATTACTAAATAAAAATAAATCCCAACATGTTAAACTGCCCCTCCTCACGGTCGATCCATGATCTTACTTTTATGTACTTCAAAATAGTCGCCATGTTTTTGGGATCTTGTCTTTTTTATTAATCAGAGATTAACTTTTATTTTTTCATTTTCTCTCGGTTTGTGCATTTAGAGTCGTTATTTTTGGAGAAAAATTGTTAACTAGTGCCATATCCTTTCATTATCACCCTTGGATTCCATGGTAATATTATTTAGCAAAATGTGTATCTCTAGTTCTTGGTCCAAGAAGAGAAAATTTTGATCTCTGATCATCCATGTATGGTCTTCTGTATTCTCACTTTTCTTTGTATCATGCTGGGTGGGAATATAATTTTTTCTCGATGCGTGGTGGGAATTTAACCTTAATAACGATAATAAATTATTTCCAAAGAATGAAGTGGTTTTTTTATTATCATATTGCTGTAATATTTTTATTTTCATTCATATTATGTGGATTGTATGGGCCTATTCCCATGGAAAATCGTGGTCACTAGTGCTCTTTTCATGCGCACAAATGAACCTTTGTTTCCATATATAAACATGTGGTTGAATTGTTGTAATATTTAAATAGATTAATCAAGTAAAATCAGTTGATTAAATGGATGCCCAATGAATAATAATCCTTGGTTGATCACACTGGTTAAACAAACTAAAGGATGGAACATGATAAATGGTGTGTTTAAATTTTAACACTCCCTTTTATTGTTCTTATAATAAACACAGATGTTCTAATTGATCCATAGGTGTGGTGTGAATGGTGATGGGACCCCCAGTTTTCCAATTTTTGGTTTGTGGATCTGATATCGTGTGAGGATGTATGTTTGGGAATGGTTTGGTTATAGTACATAGAGGGATCTCATATATCCCTATTGTTGTTGAGAATTTACAAAAGAGCCAGGTGTGAATGTTTAAATTTTTGTTTGGCTGTTTTCTTCTCTAGTCCAATTGTGGTTTTGGATTGTGGCTATGCCTGTTAATTTTATGATAGTGAAAGAAATATTGAATGGAATCACTTGAACATGATAACAATAATGGTTGGTGCTCTAGTTGTAGATTCTATTCTTTTTTTGTATGAATGAATATAAATGATGGTGTTTTTGTATTGGATGGTTTCGAGACCCTTAGGCTGGGATGGGTTCATTTTTACCTATATGTATAAATTTAGGGATTTTGTTTCTTATTTAGACCCCACCCAAGTTGAAAAAATTATGCCGAACACCACCATTTCAGGGGGAGGGTGTTTTCCAATCATCCTATTGGGTGGATGGTTATTATCTCCTTTTATCTCCCTCTCCTGATTAGTCTAAGAATCTTCAGGCATGCTATGACGACATGAGGTCCATTTTAGCCCAAGACTCTTCAGGTAGGGTATGTTTTGGTGTTTGGCCCAAATGTCTACATGCATGTTGTTTCCCATTTGACATTAGGATGAGTCATAGGTGTCTTTGGGCATGCTGGTTGTTCTTTTTTTCCTTGGTGTATGTGAGTGTGGTAACCTACAGTTGTGGTGGCATAGGTGTATTTGGGTGGGATGTATGGTTGTGGTGGACTAGGTGACTATGGGCGGGATACATGGTTGAGATTTCCCATAAGGTTGTTGATGGGGTATTAGTGAGACTGTAGTGTGAAATGGAGGGGGAGGTCTGACGTGTAAGATGTTTTCAATAACCAGTGGGAAAATGGTGTAGGGTACCAAAATATAAATGTTATATTATTATTACCTTACCAGGCTTGCATTATTTGGGGAGTTATTATTGTTGAGGTTGGGTGGATAGTTTCTGTTCTTGGTGATTTGGTTACCTCTACTTTCTCACGGGGCATTTGAATTCCTCCCCTCTTGTTCAAAAGTGCTTTGGGTTTCTCCCTACTATGTATTAATGTATACATACCCTATATATATAAAACTATATTCAGTTTTCCAGGAGGACCCCAGGGACCCTGTGAAGCCATACTAGCTCAGACGTTGGGGCAGTTGTTGTTGCTGTTTTATTTTCATTTGTTACTTAACTTTAGAGTCTTATTTGACTCTTAATGGGTATACCTTTGAACATGCATATGGGAATGGGTTTTGGAGTTACATTTAACTCTATATTTGGAGCTTATTGAGTTTTTTTACCGTAGTATCTCCTGATTCTAAAAAAGGGAAATTCCTTCTGTATTACATGTGATTCTATACCCTTGGTTCTAGTCATCACTCTAGAGCCTATTGAAGGAGGGACACAGAGGTCAATATATCTTCTTCAACTTGTGTAAAGAAGGGTCAAGGATTTTTTTGTCCCTTTACTCATCTTAGTGAATGAGGGTTGTGACTGTGTCTATGTAGGATAACAATGGTTGGAAATGAAAATTTGAATATTGAATTCAGTTGGTGAAAATTTTTGTTTCAAGTTCTTTTCTGTACTTTGAGTAATTCCATTTCCATATGGAATGAGAAACTAAGAAAATATAGTTACTATATATCATTCTATAATAACAAATTTACCAATTTTATGGGGTTTGATGAATTTTGAATCCAAATTTTAATCCATGAACGTAATATCGATAGGTATTTTATTTCCAAATGAAATAAAATGTACAATTAATAAATAATTATCTCAGTAAAATATTGACATGCTATAACTCATTTGTCATTATATTTTACAAGACCAAAATTGCAAAAAAAAAGTTATCTAATAACACAGAAATATCATATTAATTGATTCAATTAAAAGATAAACTCAAGGCTCCTCTAAAATTGTTTTATCCAAATTAGACACCTAATTTGTTTATGAATGGTTTCTAATTCAACATTATCTTACCATGAAAATATAAATAAAATATTAATATCACATTACAAATATGTGATTAATTCTATTACCATAATACCATAATGAAAACATGAATTGTTCCATATATAAAAGCTCAGGTTGCCGAATATATTCCTCAAATTAATATCTATATTAAAATCAAGAAAATAAACATCAACCTTTGATCCGATGTATTATTTCATGGTTACAAAAACTATACCAAAAAAAATCATTATCACGTCAATATTGGTATCATATTAAGGTTTTTCCTCTACCAATCATTTGTATTCCAATAGGTTCAACATGTCTCTAAATCACATTTCATGGTCATCAATTCCATTAATAATATACAATACGATCCTTTATGGTATATTACTATAGTAAGATATTTACATATTTCATTATTCTTATACATATAATATCATTTATATAATACACTTACAACATTATTCATTTATCCAAACACAATCACATTAATCATTCAACTTTGACGGTGGTAATATCAAAAAATTGACTATGATCCTTACCTTCATTTGAGGTATAATCCCTTGATATATTGTGGATTCATTTTTATAGTTCCCTATATCCATATAGTTAATGAATTTTCATTTGAAATTTTGTTCTTACCCTTTCAAATAAGTTAATTTTGGCCTTTATCTCCACACATATAATAAACTTCAATTATCTTTTATAAGTTTTCTAGATTTTTCTTTACATAATTAACACATGTGGGGAAACCCTTATTTCCCTTCTTCAAATTATCCATTTTTTCTCAACTGTACTCTTATTCACTAGAATATATTTGAATCCATAATATATAGATAATTCCTTCTATATCATGATATAATAAGAAACTATGTCCTCAAATGACGTGAATTTTTGGGATATAGATATCCTTTTAAATTTTTTTTTGTCTCATGAATTAATTGATCATTTGGACTCTTCTAGTTTCATTAATTCATCTTGTTCTCATTCCATAAATGAGGTTCCATTTTTAAAAGTTGTAATAAATAATATTAGATCATAAAATTATTAAACAAAATCTATAATTCAAAAGCATGAGGAATACCTTAAATAAATTGGGAAATTTATTTATAACTATTCACATAATAAGAATCATTGATTATTTTTCAATATATTTATTTTAATATAATTTTAAATGGTTTGTAAAGAAATTTTGAATTATTAAATGAATATACCCGATGAGTGTCAAAAATATTTCCATGCAAGTACCATTTTTCTACACCAAGTGATGATAGGGTCATTTACAATGTACCACTTTTGAATTTATTACACCTAGATACCTATGTTCCAAAACCAAAAACCCTTTTAGAATCCACACAAGGATGTATTGAATGAAATAAAACAAAATCACTTCCATAAAAAACATTAGGATGATATTATATAGTTATAATGAATGTATACCATAGGTTTTTTTCTATATAATTTATTTTTTGTAATATTTTTTGAATGCATTCTAAAAAAATCCTGGGATCGCAACTGTAGTGACCCCGACCCCAATAACCCTTATCGGGTACCAACCATATTATATGGGAATAGATTTGCTGAATAATATACAGAAGGTAAAAATAGTTTTGTAGTTTTTTATAATCAGATACATATATAATACCTATTTTACATAGGGAAATTAAATACATATATTAGTAATAGAAAAACAATTAATCTTTGAACTAAATCCAATAATTATTATTCATATATTTTTAAAAGTAAACAAAATAATGGTTAGAACAAATTCTCATTAAAGGTTCTGTATATCATAATATATCACGAATATATATTAATAATGAATATGGGATGTTATATAAGTTAACTGCAATTCCATTTTAATAACATTACTATTATTATAAGGGAATAAATATCAAATATGGAAAGGTAAATAAATAAATAAAATCTATTAAATAAATAAACTATGAATGAAATAAATAAATAAATAATATGATCATTTATATATCTTACAATGTATTAACTAAAATATCAATAAAATATATTATTAACCATTATACGTCATGATCTAAGGAACCTGTTATATCTACCATCATGAAATTTTATAATATAATTTAAAACTATATGCAGAAACCTATTAAATTTTTCCAACTAATTTTTATCATAAGACATGTCATTGCATCAAAGAGTTACCTGTAAAAAGGACCCACTAATATCTAAATTCCCAAATAATTCATTATATATCAAAAAATTTATTTAAAACATGAATAATATTCTTTATCATCAAATATATTTATTGATTAAATAATATATATTTATTAACATTTCCCTAGTTAATCAGATAAATTTCCCTATAAACTCCATTTGTCAGAATGTTATTGTATTTTGGGAAAATTTATATATATCAAATATTTAATACCTATTACCTTTAATTGAATCATTAATCAACAATAATAAATATGTCTTCATATTAAATAATTGATAGCGGTCGTATATACACCACATAAATATAAATAGGTTAATATTAATATTAATTCCATAAATGAAAATAAAATTTAGATGATATACCTTAAAATGATGATAACATTGAACTGAGAAATAATCAAATAATATAGTATGTTTATGAAATTTAAATCCATATAATAAAATTTTATATACAATATATTTGAATAAAAAATCACTATACACATAATTTTCAAATATCAAAGGAAATCAAAGATGTAATATATCCTAAAAACATTAACTGAGTTATAAATTTTTTTTACCACTTTGTAACATTCAAGTATAATACAATTGGATGAAATTATTCACTATGAAACATAAAAAAAAATAATTATTGCGTAAAAATTATATTACATTTACTATAGGTATTATACACACTGTAGAAACAAAATTATTTGTATAACATTACAATATGAACTAATGTAGAGAAATTGAGATGGAGTCCAATAATGTGAGTTAGGAAAATCATGTATGCTATTTATAATTATAAATAATAAATTGATGTAAATTATTTATTTCATTGAGAACCATTTTTATTTCACATATTCCTTTTAATTCACTTATTTAAATGTTATATATGATTACTTAATCAATTTTTTTTGTCGATTGTTTTTACGATATTTGGATTATGTGTCAAAAATGACTTTTCTGGGATTATTATAGTCAAATATGTAATTATTTAAAAAAAAAGTATAATAATCATCAAATAAATATTATATTTATATATAAATTATACTTTTAATACAAATCATGAAATATTGTTTTTTTAAATGATATTTATGGAGGTGGTAGGACATACGTACGCATGAGAAACATTTCCAATTTTCAAAGAACATTATCGAAAGGATGTAAGTTATATTTTACATTAATATAATAATCATAATGTCATATATATCATATTATTTCATTTAAAATACTTATATTTATTATCCATGTTGTGTGGTGATGAATATAGAGTTGCATCACATTATAATGATGGTGACCCACATGTAAATAAACAACATTTTCATTTTTAAATGTAAGAAATGAATGATATATTATATTATTAAAATTATAAGTATGACATAATTATCATGATTATTTAATTTTTTCCACATATAATCCCTAACATTATCAATATTATCATCCAAGTAATGCGTTAATGAAAAATGAACCATATAACTTCATGCGGCATTAGATTGTTGTAAACATGAGCGACGCTATCATATCAACTATGGAATGGAAAGTAAAAAAATTTATATTTGGTATAACGACTCAATATATATAATAATTTTTTTAATATCATTTATATAAATTAAATCAATTATATATCTAAACCTTGAGACGTGTATATGGAAAACATTTTATAAAAGTTCATGTGGGAGTAGTCAGTCGTAAACACGAGTGACGTGATTATATCCCATTAGAGGGAAGACAAGACTGATATAGTTCATGATCACGTAAGTATTAAATCTATCAAAATTTAAGATACAATTTTTATAATATAATTATAAATAAATAATATATTTATATGAAAAATAAATAAAACATAAATGTATAGTATGTAATTTAACCTCTTCCCTGACAACCTCATTATGATTATACCTTAAATATTTCTAGAATGATTTAATAAAAAATAAAGGGTTCTATAATGAGGCTATGGAAGTTTTTAACTGATTTTACATGATATTGACTCAAACTAAATGGTTAGAGTGTGTGAATTGTTTAGGAGGGTGGGTTTTCTTTTTTACATGAAGTGAGTGGTATAATTGTAAATGTTAAAAGAATAAGGTATACCCACTTTCTTACAATTAATCAAGGGTAAAAGGGATTATTATAAATTATTATACATTAAATGTAACTCATATTCCAAAAAAAATATGTTTCAATATTATTTATGTTATTTCTAACACTCATCTTCTATGTTTAATCCCCTTATAAACCAAAATTTTTATTATCCTTTGATATTAATTATCCCTATTTTAACTGTTAATTTATTTATAATGTAAGTATAAATTATTATATAATATATATTATGAATACTCCAAACATATA
Source organism: Viscum album (assembly GCA_963277665.1). Classification (NCBI taxonomy): domain Eukaryota; kingdom Viridiplantae; phylum Streptophyta; class Magnoliopsida; order Santalales; family Viscaceae; genus Viscum; species Viscum album. The sequence continues at coordinate 531,791,291 of OY728128.1, forward strand.
ATCCATTTTATAAAATTAAACTCATAAAATTGAAATAATTCATTTTAAAATTACACACTTCAACGTGACAAAAAAGAGCATTTTCTTAGAATTAACTCTCAGTATAAAGGGTTTAGATTTCAAAATTAAGTAAAAAAATTATTTCAATTAAAAAAATTAGTTTTGATGAAATATAATTGAACTTATATTATATTTAGACATTTTTTAATAATCTTTTAAATTTTCAAATAATACATACGACGAGAAAATGTATTGTGAAGACAACATTTCTCACTAATCATAACAAATGAAACATTTCATTAAAATACTAAAAGGTCACCAAAATATTATTTTAATAGATTATTAAAAAGATAATTTAAATTTTATCAAATAAAATTTACAAATTTTTTGCTAATTAATATTATCACAAGTGTGAAAAAAACAAAAAAACAATATTCATTATAAAAAACAGTTTTGTAGAAAACATTTTTATTCTTGTCAATTTATTCCCATTTTATTTATATCCAGTATATATCAATTTTAGTTAATTTATTAATGAATAAATCATAATATTACATATTATTGTATGTATTATTAATACCATACAACATAATGGATTTGTTATAAAGGTAATGATTAGAGAAAATTTTACTACATTAATTTCATTTAATCTTATTGTTACATGCATCACAAACATTAAATGTGATTGAATTTAGAAAAAAGGAAATAAGACCTAAAGTATTGGTGTATAGATGTTATTTATAATATTTTTATTTCATTCATTACCTTCTATTAATCCTTATTTAACTATTTAAAATATTATGGTGTTACAACTAATGTTTGAGATAGAAAATGGATTACACTGTTTATGAAGATGGTGGGTATTATGTATGCCAGAACATAGGATCAATTTTACTCAGCAGATGGAAAAAAGGAAAATATATATTAACTAATATTTCAAAAATTATTATTATTTCACATATATATATATATAATTTATATTAATAAAATATATCATGTTTAACATTCATGTAAAAATAAAATGAAAAAAAACAATTGACATCGCTACGTGGCGGTGATAGTCCACACATATTCACAAGCGACATTATTGTTTACCAATGGACTGGAAGGTAATAATTTTGATGTGATATAATATTTAAATAAGTATTATTAAATCAAAATTATAACTTATATTCAATAACATTAACCATATTTTCATTTCTTATAATGTATATGTGAAAAACGAATCACATCGCTTCGTGGGGTAGTAGTCTTCCATACATACGGCCGATGTTATCGTGTCCCCCATATTATTGTATATAAGAAATTATATGCGATATAATAAGTCAAAATTTATATTAAAATAAAAAATTCATAATAATAATTTTATTTGACAATTATATCACACCATTAAATTTCTTGATGGATAAAGAATTAAATTTTTTTGCGAGGCTATAGTCTGTCGTACACACGAGCAACATTTTTTTTCACATTTGATATAAGGGTAGATGGATCTAGATTATGTCATTAAAAAAAGGTAAATATTCATGACATAATGGTGTTATTATATTAGTTAATTTTAAGTGTTTTTAATGTTTTTTAATTAGAAAAACAATAAATAAATACATTCATTAATTTTATCTCTTATTCAGAGATCCTCTTTAGGTTTATAGCTATAGAATTCAAAAGAGATATTAATAACAAAAAAATATCATATATTATGTGGGGAGAGAATTAATTTCGGTTTTCTATTGGAATATATATATCTAAAGGGGTTTGGATATTGGAATATTAAAGAGAGTGGGTGGTCATTAATAAGTGTGTCGAGGAAAATGATGGAATCTTTTATAAGATAAAGATATACAGATGATTTTATCATGAATAATGAATAAAAATAGGTAATTATAAAAATAAATATGTGTTTTGGTATAAATATGAACACCCAATGGGTTTTGGTAAATTTTTAGATTATATTAAGACATATTTACTTAGTTACACCAAAAAGGTACAAACAATTTTACATTAAGCATGATAATTATTTTTTATTGTTTTTACTATTCATTAGTGTAAAAATTGAAGAGGAATAAATGGGATAAAAACTATTATACCAATTCCATACATGGTATACTTTTTTTCCAAATTAAATTTTGATATATGGTAGAATTCAATTTATAATTAAACCAACAAACACAACAAAAGATAAATTTTCCATAGAGACAACTCTCATAAGTATATAATGTTTTAATATAATAATTAAAAGATAAATATATTTAAATGAAAAAAATTATATAATTTTTTATATAATTGAACTTATATATGTTCTAAAATATTTGAAATATAATTTATCATTGTATATAATTAAAATGGAATGTCAATTTTCAATATAAAATAGTATATAATATAATTCATCAAAAAATAATATTTTTAGAAAAGTATCAAAACTGTAACCAAATATATGCCTAATATATAGACATAAAAATTTATATTTATTTTACTAAATAAATTTTCAATATTTTATGGAAATTTATTTTAAAATTTTAGATCATATTTTGAATTAACAAAATTCAATGAAAATATATTTTTTTTCTAGAAAACATAACATTTCAATTGTAATAGATCATATTGTATTTTTTAAAAATAGAAATTCATTGATATTAATTAAAAATTTCTATACCATTATTCATTCATTATTTATTCATTCATATTCATAATAACCAACATAATGTCTATGTTATAATGGTTTTCTTTTAATAATTTTTTTAAAAGAGTATCATGTGTCATTCAAACCTGATGTTGCGAGCATTGCATGCTATCAATGATATTGAAATTATTAAAAAAAATTGTTTAATGTATCATTGTTTTTAATTGTCCTATAATTTTTTTATTTCATATACTCTATTGAATATTATGTTCCACATTTAAAATTAGAATGTGTTAAAATATTCCCATTTTAAAATATGGTGTCCTCACAATTTAAAATTTATCTCAATAATTAAGGGTCATTAATTTGAAAATTACTTTTTTGAAAAAACAAATTGAAAATTTGGTTAATAAAAAATCATATTAATAATGTATAATTATATTTATGAATTCCATATAGGATAAAACATTATTATGTATGCATGTTATAATGTAATTAAAGAAAATTTAAACATAGACATGGAAGAAGAGAATACATTAATATTGATGATGATAATGATCATTGATCAAAAGAATGTTAATAATCTATAGAATTTAATAAACACTAATCCATAAATATATAAGGAATTCATGGACTATTTAATTAAACACAAATGAAGGTATTATGATAATAACTATCATCTATAACAATTTCCTCAAGTTGAGAAATTCTTTTTCCATCTAGTATAATAACAAATGAAATTAAAATTATGCTATATAATTCAACTTAATAGTCACAATTAAATAATTTATATATAATTATATCAATTCCAATTTTATCTCTTAAAGAGTGAAATGAATATCTACTTGGATTATTTTATGGAGAAAACACTAAAAATGTCATTTATCATAACATTAGATCAATGAAATATTGGAAATTCATTCCTCCTACCTCTAGATATTTTGAATCACCAAAATGGTTACCACATGTTATATAATAGCAACTAAAGTTAAATTTAATGCATTATATAAATATTTAACATCAAGGATCATCCACACTATGTTCGAACAAATTCAATGTCCAAAAATATTTTGGTGATATTAATAATTCAATATTATATTCCCAGATAATATAAGGTTTCTCTTAATTCAACCTAGAAAATAATCAAATTCCTTGGTCACCATAAAAAAATAGTTAAATTTGAAATATAAAATTTTGGTTAAAAAAAATCAATATATCTACAAATGAAATACACTCCATCATAAACCATTAAATTTTTAACCAATTTCAATGTCACCAATCCTATCCCATAAAAATATATTTTTTCTTTATTATCTTAGAATATTGAAAATATTAGGGGTTATGTTACCTATATCATGATTATTAAAAAAATAGTAATTCTACTAAATTACTATAATTGATCATCAGAAACAATGAACATATCCTCTCAAATACATACCTAAAAAGTATGTTGGATAGACCTTATAAATTTTAAAATTGATATAACCAGATTATCTGTGATAAAATATTCATAAAACATAATTCCAGAATCTAAAAATGATAATTAATCATTCCACATTATTGATAATCCTTTAAAATTGATTCCAAATCATTTTATTTGATAATACATTCCCTTCATATAACATTTTTATTATCGTAAAAATTAGAAATTTTTACATTACTCAAAATGTTTAAAAATTCCCTTCATGGTCATTCCCACTAGAACATTGATTTTCAAAATTCCAATACATTACAATATTAAAATATTCATATGCTGATAATACCATTAGGGGATCAATATTCTGAACCATTATGTTAACTAAACATTTCATTTATAATAAAAAATTACTTTATTTCTTCCCTTATTTCCACACATAAAACATTATTCATTGAATTTAACTAATTCACTTGGGTATCTCTTTTCACATATCTGACATGAACGAAAATCACCCTTCTTTAAGCCATAGTCGATACTATTAAATATCATACTGGACTACATAATTATTATCCTTGGATTGTCTGAGAGATGGTCAAGGTGTCTGTTCTTATTTATATAATGTGATAATTGATTATTCGTATCTAAAATAACAAACACACTAGTCATAATTCCATTTATATAGTATGTCAATTTAACAAATACCCCATTTCTTTCTCATTGTAACTATTTTATAAAACTAAAAAACATTGTGTTAGAGACACAAAAAATAGTGGAAAATATCATATTAATGAATAGAAATTAATTTTATTTCTAAATCATAACAACTTATTTTCAATATATGCCACTTTAGGATTAACCCATGTCATTCATGGTTGATATCTATTAATATAATACATGATGGTTCCAAAATAAAATGTTATTTAACCTAATAATACCCCATATAGTATAGAACATGGTTTGAAATAAGCCTCGACGTCATGTAGAAGGTAATGCTCGAGTGAAGCCCAATATGCATATTTCATTTTTATTACCCCTAGGAACATCTATTACCTAACAATATCCACTTGTAGTATCCATACATGGATTTATTTCTAATAAAACCATCTAATCTATACCATTTGATATCTTTAAGATGTTCTAATAAAATTATCTATAATTTCAATGATATAGATATATTCAAAAATATATGTTTTAAAAAAATTAGTTCCTATGGTATCCACTAAACATCTTCTAATACCAACTATAATCACTCTTACCTAATTAGCATAAAGTCAGTGTTTAATTTATCACATATGAACATGACACATGGAATCTCATCCCAAAAGATAGAATAGTGTATTTTTCTTGGAAGACTAGATACACACATGAATTTCACATTATAAATTAAAACATAATGTTGAAAAATTTCATTCGTTGAGAATTCGATTATACCACATAGCGTATCCATGCTTATCAACCAAAAAACACTTCCTAGAATCCACTAGAAAAATATAGAAAATGGATGAGATCAGATGCTCCGTAATGGTAATAATATAAGAGAAGATAAAATAAATTAATAATCAAAATCATTATTAAATGTTAAAAAATTATTCCCTTTATTCAGTAAACTGAGCATAAGATGGAAAAAAATAAATGGTGACCAAATAAATCCCTATAAATAGTCAAATAAGCTTCAAAATATTTCATGGATATTCATTATAATAGAATAATAAAGGAAAACATATATGATCTCACAATGAGTTAATATATAATTTGAAGACTCCTAAAAAATATTATCAATACATTTCACAAGGATGTTTGATTTAGTTGACAAAAACCCGTCTAATTTTTCCAATTAATCGATGTCATCAGACTTATAAATGCATTGAGGGGATATCTATATCCTGGTCCCACCTATCACTTATTTATTATAATACTATACTCATATAAAATTGTTAAAACATAATCAACATAAATATTCATATCGTGTAAAGTAATAATAAAATGTTAATACTTATCTGAATAAAATAAAAATATTCCAAAACATCTAGAGTAATTTGGTGAATGATAAATAAATTGTCAATCCGCTGTCAAATTAATCACAAAAAATTCAATGAAATAATATATATGACATCAGTACATCTTTTCACTAATGGATCATAATTATAATGAAGGTATTATTGAATTGATGAATAAATAAACAATAAAAATTAAATTTAAGACATTTTGTAAGAAAATAACCCTTTCAAATTGAAAATTTTTCTAAAATAAAAAAGATGAAATATTTTTTTGAAAATTATTTTTTATCAAAATTATTTTTTAAAAGAAGTAAAATAATCCTAAAAATATTTATTAGTTTTAATGGATGTAAATTTCTTTCTTCCTATTCAATTTAAAATATATATTAATTTAAAATTTTCATTAAAATCGAAATGGGCCTTCTATAAATAATGAAAATATTATTCCTTCAAAATTTTATTAAAATAAGTAATAATGTCTAAAAAATTATATAAAAACAAATTTTTAACTAGTTAAAATAAATTTTATAACATTATTAAACAAAAATCATTTTAGTACAAAAATAATTTGACCGAAGAGAGAAAGAGAGTTATATTTTTTTTGGAAACATTTGCTAAATCATTTTAAGTACCAAAGATTCAATAAAATGACATCGTTATATAAAAATATCATAAATATTCATATTATAAAAACATATATAGATATAAATATTGAAATGTGAAATTATTCCTCCAAGGTAAACTCAAAATAAAATACATCATAATATTGATCAGATTATGAAATAAACCCATTCCATATTCACAATAGTTGATTCAGAATCCACGTGATGGAAATATGTTCTATTGAAATACTAAATAATATAAAATGACATATTTTACTAATATAACATATCACTAGGGGTAATATATACACAACAAAATGTAATAGTTTGTGATTATGGTGAATGTCCTATGTAAGTAAAAGTGTGATGAGAAACACGTAACCTTGTTTAAAATTTCATCATATGTTTTTGAACCAACAATATATATATTTATGTGTATTATAAATATATTATAGAAAAAGCACCCATATCTCATACCATATATTATTTAATTTAGTCTTTTATCACATAATTATTAACAATATTCATTGAAACTCACTATTTTGGTTGACAATTGAATCATTTTTCATATATGTTTTAGTTCTATTATTTTGTCCATTTAAATTTTATAATGGAAATATCATAGAAATTTTGTATAAAAATGATATAAATATATTATATATTTATTTTGATATATTAATATTAAATATGGAAAATTGATTACATCATTAATGGAGAAGATATGTCATATGTAAACAAAAACGTTGCTTACATTTTTCTCAACAGATACAAATAACAAAAAATTAATCTTAATAAATCATTATATAATCATTTATATTTAATATATATCATTTATATTAATAATATACATCCTTATTACAATCTATGTATAAATGAAAATAAAATTATTTCATATCATTTTGTGTTGGCACTTGATCACATGTATACAAGAATGGTATTATTTATAATGGAATTGAAGGTATGAAGTTATATGTGATATCATATTTTCTCAAGTATAGTTCGATGATATTTATCACATATGTCTATTCACATTATTCTTAATGCCATTCTTCTAAAATATAATAGAAAAATAAACCATCTCACTTCGTAAGGAGGTAGTTTCTAGTACACTCGAGCGACATTATCTTATACCCTATTCAGTGGAATGTATGAAGATATATGTGTATCATAATTAATTACATATAATTATATCATAAATATCATCCAAATAATTTAAATCCATATTTATATACATCCTTGAAAGGTGGTTATCTGAATGAATTATATCAGTTCACGGGGAGATTGTTTGTTGTACACACGATCGGTATATTCATTTACCATTTTATTTAATTGGAGATGAATTTTTATTTTTTACATTAAAACAATAAAATATCAGTATATATTATATAATATTTTTATTATGTTTGATTTTATTGGAGGGTAATAAGTATGTGTTATATGAAATTAATAAAATATACAAGTTTAATAACTTTACCTCGTCTTTAGAGGGAATCTTTAGGATTATAACTGAAGACATAATAGAAAGGAATAATAATGAAAATAATTACCCTGGGATGTTTATAGATAATAAATTATTGAATTTGGGTAGGTCTTGGTGAATGAATGGTTATTTAAGTATGAAGGTGGGTGGAGAGGGGTGAAATTTTAAAAGTGGGGGAGTGGACATGAATGGATGTTTTGAAATGATAAATTCATATCAAGGTTTTCATGAACCAAAATACTATTAAATGGTTAGATATGGAAAAATAATGTTCTTCATGTCAAAATATGTTGAACCAATGGTTTTTTAATAAATTTATGTCATTTTTAACCATTATCATTTTAATTTAATCCTATGTAAACTCATTTTTACCTTAACTATAGTGATTAATTTTTATGGTTGTCATTATTCATTAGGGTCAAAAATTATGTTGACCTCATTAGATAATATAAATTATTTTTATTTTAAAAATTGATATCAGTTTTCTAAATTAAATTCAAATACGGTTCATAATTCAATTTAATATAAAACCCTAAAGACATGATAAAAGAGATATTTCTCAGAGAGAAAATTCACATAAGTATAGAATGTTTTAAAATCAAAATTAATTATTAATTTCATTAAAAAATCCTAAATTAGTAAATTTTATATATAATTGATTTTTTTACTTTAAAATTATTTGTAGATGTAATATTACTTTGTAATTTTTTTAAAAAAATAGTCAAATTGAATATCGAACAATATTTTTCACTATTGAGAAAAAAATTAATCTTATAAAAAAGAGAAATAATTCACCAAAAGATAATTTTAATATCTGCACAAAAAATATGTAGTTTATTTTTGGTAAATAAATTGTAAAAATGTGATATAAATTAATTTTAATTTATCTTTTTATAGTGTAATTAAACATAAAATCATAAAAATATTGTTTAGTTATAATCAATTTCTTTTTAATTCAAATTGTTCTTATTTAATATCAAATCAATAGAAAAACAATAGTTTTATTTAATACTTTTGTAAAAATATAATAATAATAAATTAATAATTACAATTAATACCAACCAATTTAATGGATATATTATAATGGGAATATTTAAATAATAATATTTTAATAGAGTATCACCTTTCATTCGAACCTTATGTTGGGTACACTGTAGGATATAGAAGATATTGAATTTATATAAAAATATATATCATAAATTCATTGTTTTTTATAGTAACACACTGATCTAGATAACCTATCAAACTAGTACCCAACCCGATCAACATTATACCAAATGGGTGTTCCCTATCCCCAAGGGATGGGGACTAGTACTGAGGCCTCAAACACAAACAAGAGGAAATTATATCTCCCATCCAAGAGAAAAAAATGTAACAAAAAAATATATAAAAGAGTTATGAAATGAATGATATAAAAATATTCCATAACAAAAATAACATATAATAAATGATACAACTCAAAATACAAAGTAAGACCCCAACAAAAATGGACTACCAAAACAAAACCAAAACTAAATACTGGATGTTATATCATTGGGGAACTCTCAACGTCACACCATCAGGTACAAAAAGTCATAAAAAACAAAACACCAATGCCACATAATAAAACATTCCCTTTCCTTATATCAAATTATATATAGTGGTATACTCATAGATAATGGGGTCTGTTGGTTGTGAGGTGATACACTCAGTAGGATTCCACCAATGTGATTCATTAAAAGTCTCTCAAAAATACTATCCACATGATCCTATTTTAATGAAAATAAGGTTTGAGAAATGTTTTACTGTGTTTATATCGAAATCATGGACAAACATAAAATTCTCAATTTTTCCACAATTCTAATGTACTATATTTATTAATTTCAATTAATTTTATATAAATATATCAGAATAGTTATATAAAATCAAAAAACCACATATTTTATATCATATAAAATCATGGTAGTAAAAGTTAATTTATTATATGCCAAAGGAAATAGTAACATCAGGACAAGGATCACTATAATTTTTGATATACTAGAAAGTCATACCTTATCATAGAAAATCATGAAAATTAAGTCTCTAGATATATTCATTAGATCTTGAGAGAATATGAACTACCCAAAAATTAAACCCCCAATATGTCTATCATTTCCCTAGATTAATGAGAATAGGGACGTTGAGAACCCCCATGATGGAACCCCTCAATTAATTGATGCATAATATAGAAAATACATTAAACTAAGTATCATGTTTTACATTATTAAATATTTTCAAAACTTTTTATAAAAACCAGGAATTTAAAAGAATTTTTGAAATCAATTTCATAATTTTTTGAAAAGAAAATTTCTTTTCAATAAAATATAGGAGACACATATTCTATCAAAAAAAATTCACATGAATACAATCCTATAAATAAATCAATCATTTTCATTTACAAAAATATTTTTCAAAACCACAACAATTGATTTTATACAGTATATTTTATAGAGAAAACCAATTTCCTTAAAATTGAGTCATGCCTTACCCCAATAGGATCGACCAAGAAGGAAGAACTAATTGATAATAATAGAAGCCCAAGAATTAATCCACACAACCATGAATCGATTAATTTATAAAGAGGGCCATAAAAGAGGAAGAAAAAATACTTAGAACAATAGACCCCCACGTCACAGCTTTAAAAAGGGATTATCCATTAGAAGAAGGTCACATGATAAATCTATAAGGAAGAAAGTTCAATCATTGTGATGGATAAAAATATTCAATGACACAATGAAATAGTGGTACAATGATCAAAATAATGAAGTAGGAGAAAGTATTACTCTCCTAATGAGATGAAACCCAACTGTAACATAGAAAATTTTATATATGATTTGATTTATATAGATTATAGCTCCCCAAAATCACATGGGGGAGTTCATAGGTAGAGAGAGAAATGGGTTATGGATAAATGGAAATAGAAATCAACACAATAATTCTATAAAAGAATGAATATAATGAATTACGTGGATTATAATTCCATTGCATGTTTTTTAATCCATGAAGGCTAAAAAACTCAGAAACACATTGCCTTTTTACAAAAACATGACTTTTACAACAAACAGCTTAACCCAAGTACATGGAATACAATAATATCTTGTTTTGTTCTAGACTCACAAGATCTTACCTATATAAAAATTCATGTTGTGTAATCCCATTATAAGAATTTTATTTCTTTTACAGACTATAAATAGTCATGTTTTTTATAAAACTCTGTACTAACTCTGGTATTCTCCACACTCAAGGAGAAGCATATATAGCCATTACATTTCGATACTCGGATTCTATTATTTGAGGCGAAAAACAACCCTGATGTATAGGTCCTTGTTCCTAGATATTTTTCTCCATTCATTGGTGTCCCAAGATTAACCCATGAAGATAAGGAAATAATTAGAAGGTAAATGCCCGAAAGTGGGTAACAAGATGTTATAAAATCTACACTATTAGAAATTCTATCCCTGGGATGTTATGTAGAATAATAATTTTTGTAAAAGAGGTGAGGCCATTACCACCTCATCAAAGAAGCTTACCTCCCCATATAAAGAGTAACTCATCTATGTCTCTATAACACTATGATGTAAATCATAGACTTACAGTCCATGATTTTCACAAGAGTGTCAATAATATCTACAGGCTACTTGACAATAGAAACATTTATCACTAACTCCATTTTTTCACAACTCAAAATGTAATAGGGATCAGTATAGAATTTATCTTGATGATATATATTGAAAAAATCATGAGTACATATCTATTGAACTATAAATTATAACAAATAAGAAACCTCCCCAATTTTTTCAGTGACTTCAAATGATCCAACACATCTCTAAGACAAATGTCTCTATATTTTAGGCCAACTGTGCACCAATAGAATATAGAATTACATGAAAATCTATTATCCTATGAAAATAAAAATTGTATAATGATAAAAATATACGTATGAATTTTTTACACTATGATATAGAAAGACTATAACATATATCTGGAATCATTACTAACAAATCATGAACATGACTTGGTACCACTAAGTATGCTTCACCCACCTATTTCTAAAAATGAGGTGACCTGCATATGTGATCATATATATCCTAGATAGGATCAATTTTGATTGAAAACTAATAATTATTCTCTATTTAAACACAATATAACCTAGATGGATATTCCATTATCTATTGAAATCCAAGATGCATGAATAAATAATATCCTCCCGAATCAAAAAAACATGCTCCATCCAACCATCTATTTATAAATTGTAAGTTGTACTCAACATGACCTCATTACCAATGAAAAATTAGTGACTCCTCTATGACAACATAGTAAAACTAGGATACTTTTATGAAATTATGGATGAAGGGACCCTATGTACTCTCATTATCTATTACAAAAAAAATTACCAAGATCTTTAACCTTGATAATGTCCCTGATATAAATGAAATGTGATGAAATTTTAAATGATAAATCACAAACCATATTGAATTCCTCCTTCAGGGTTTCTTTGGGAATCTAAAAAAAGTTCATTGATTCTTTATTCCAATTAAAAACTGGAAATGGAAGAGTATAGAATAATCTAGAAGGTTTTTTATTCTGATACATTATATATTAGAAGGTGTATCCATGGGTCCCATAATCCACAACGTCAAGATTCATACTTGGAAACCAGTTTCACTATATCATGTAATAATTCATCACCATACATTCTGGATGAACGAACCACTATGAATTATAAAAATCAGACACAACTAAACTCTTCATTAATGATAGTATGTAAAAAAGTTCCCCAAAGCTGTGTAAATCATCAAAATAGAAAGGCCAAAGTGAAATAATCTCCTCACAATATTAGGTTTCTTGAATTAATTAGGACTCATCATCCTATTGAATACTCCACATAATACACTCAATAATAGATGATTATAACATAATACTAAAAACCCATTCCCGAAACACAGTCCTAAGATTTTAAGATAAATTGAATGAGTATTATTATATGGTTACAATACACCTTCAATTTCATAATAGTCAGAATGGTACATTCCTACTAAGAGTGTTTTCAAAGACACTCCCCTTCCCTGAGGTGTAGGTGATATTTCATTCAAATATCATAAGGTAATACTCCAACAAAATATATCTACGATTAATGTATTTTGGAGAAAAGATACATCTCAAAATATTTTTTTTTGAAAACATTGTGAACCTATACACAAAAATATACTACTACTAATAATTAAACGTAGGAATTTCCATTAAAAGATATAAATCTTGAGTTGAGTTATTCTTTTAATGTAGACTGAGATGAATTGAGACATAAGACACTACATGATCATACTCAATAAGTACACAGCCCAAACCAGTTCCAAAATCATCCAAGAAAACCACATACTCCTTATTAGTATTAGGTAAGATCCGAGTAGGAGTGGATATTAGAAGTAATTTAATCTCATCGAAAAAATAATGACACGTTGAACCCCAAATTAATTTCACCCCAATAATAGTTTTAACATTAAAATGAAATAAAATCATTGTTAAATCCTTGAAAACCCATATATAAAATCCAACAAGTCAATATAATATCTAAATATCAATGATTTTATATGGTTATTCTAAGGAAAAAAAACAATTACTATCTTAAGAACAACTAAAAAACATGTTCACAAAAAAACATCCTCAATAAAATCACTAATTATTTCATGAAATTTTATTTTAAAGGATTTACATACATATAGTGACTAAACATGATTTATTGAACAAAAATAAAATGTTTATCATCCACATTTATGGATCTCAAATAAAGAAAAATGTAAATAATGAACACTACAAAAATGTGTCAAGCTACGAATGAATCATGTAATTTATCAAATCCATAAAACCTATAAGATCATTAGCCGAGAAAAATAATTCAATAGATACGTGTAATGGACATACCTACTCTTGAAATCAATCTTTCGTATATCCGACTCCCAAAATAAAACTAATGAAAACTTAACAGATGTTCAATATTTGAAAACATTTTATGGACATTTAACTAATCAAAATAATTACCCACATGAGGAAAGGATTCTTATTCCTAACCATCCCTAAGTTCAAAACATGATAATCTTCATATATTTAGAGTGAAATATCATTCTTCTCAGAAAATGGAATGGGGGATTCCCAACGAGAAACACTAACAATGGAAAAAACATTACCATTTAGGACATAAAAAATGAATAAGTTTATCATTAATCTCCTGTGATTACATATGATAACAACATTTTTGAATCGAATGACTACATCAAACTAGTTAAATTGTAAAAACTACCTCCCTATCTAGATGAAAACTGAATAAACCATCTAGGAAAACATTATGAAATTATTGAAATAAATGGGAGGTTCAAAAATATATAAAACATAATTACACTTGAAAGATTTTTAGAAGAAAAAATTGATTTCTGAGAAGGAATTTCATGAATGACAAGACCTCAGATCCCACACTTAGATAAATAACCAATTTCTCCCATCAGCTAGATAGAACGCGACACATTGATGATTACTATAAAACTTAGTATAGTGAAAAAAATATCCAATCCATACCACTAATGATGTTAGGAAAATCCAAATCTGGAATGCAAAAATGACAGACTAAAATCAAATCATCTATTAACAGTGAATAAGAACAACATTTAAACCCATACTCTTCCCTCTTTCCAAGAAGTTTCAGTAAATACATAACTGAGGAAAAAATACATTTTTTGTTTATGAATAACAAAAAAATTGTCACATATAAACAATTTGATGAAATATAGTCAAATATAGAAACTACTACTTAAGATGAAACAATGATTGTCATTATCACACTCAGAATAAATGATTCCCCACCCCTATAATTTCTTCTATTATATGAGATTTCTAATGAATGATGCATGTGGATAGATACCTATAGTATTTTAAGCATCTCACATCATCATAATAGAATTTATAATTGGTGATCCCTATACACATCAAGTCTGAGGAAAATATTGATAGAAAAACTTCATACAACCATATCCTTAATAACTATTACACTTCTTCCCAAGTGAATGAAAATAATTTTGGGAGATTATGACCTTTTCAAACTAATGTAAATTCATATTCACACAAAAATTTTAAACTAGTGGTGTTGAGGAGGCATTCTATTGAGAAACACCTCCACCACTTCTGTGAGGATCTTTCCACTTCATCTATTTATCGTATGTTCCATTGAAGCAGCAACTAGGTGGAAGGGAATGTTCAAAATAACCAATTTACCTTCCATATAATTCTCACCAATCAAATCCATTTCTAAAAATATCCACATTTGTTGAAATCCTTGTCATAAATATATGTGATCTGATGTCTTGTTGAAAACCCAATAAGTACTTTGGGTCATTGATTTTTTAATTCTTTTCTACCTTGGGAACAAAATACTCCCCCACAATATACTGGTTTGGGTAGATTAAAATTGAATTATCTCCTTGATGTAAATAGGGGATCTCTAGAGACATTTTTATAATCAGTGAATCTCGTAAAAAATTCTAGAAGATTCGATTCCTGAAATTATTCCAGTCAAAACCTACATGTATATCTACCTATATCACGGAATCCCACCATATCATTCTGGGACTCTCTGGTATGAACACCTCACATTACACCGTGAAACTCTCAGGTATATTTAAAAATCATAATATATTGTTGATCATATCAAGATAGACTGTCTCCTATTATGGTTCATTTTTACCATTAAAAGATGCTGACTTCTCATACAGGAACACCTTGACTGATCTGTATCTCCTCCAGCTCCTCATGATACCTCAACAACCATGTTATAGACATTCAATACATTATGGTAGATAGATTGAACTACTCTTATGATAACCTAAAAAAATATTTTGTTCTATCAGAGGATTCCCATGAGGATAATCTTCTACACCCTCTATATGATCTGAAAGACCATGTCTCAGAGCCATGTATATGCACACTAAAATAGACGTAATTTTTAAAACAAAAAATAATCTTAGATCTAACTAAAAAAACCATATCAAAAATGTGATTAACACTACTAAATCAAAATAAGAAACACACATCCCAACATCCAATGGTAACTTGGGTATTTTCATAGAAATAGCTTGTTAGGAAGTCACTCCATCCTACATCTCATGTCCTGACATTCTATATCTAGTCTAAGAAATGTTCCATGTTAAGGAATATTGATGAAAAATCATCATTGATAACAATATATCTTTAAATGACCTAGATATACTCTAAAACATGCAATTCAACCAATCCATGAAAAAATTGAAGGGTGTTTCGGATCCACAGAGGGTGACGACTAGTATCCAAGTATTAAAAAAATGGAATTATTTCACATAACTATCAGAAACAAAATGGAATTCATTTACATAAAATAGAGTGAAAGAGTATAATATATATATATGTATTTTCAATTTCATAATGAATACAATGTAAAGGATACTAATTGAAATATTTTTCCGAACATGAAAATAATAATCCCAATATAAAATGACTACAAAAATGGAAAACTAACTACTCCATGTGATGCATTGGGAAAACCCACACACTTTCACTACATTATAGTCAAAATCAATTGATAGAAGAACATTTCAACTCATTACAATGGAATTACTTTCTCTATATTGAAATACATAGATGTTCTACATACCAACGAAGGGGTGCCTAGGGTGTGAGCTATTAGGTTCAATAGGATCCCAACAATTTGTTCCAAAACAAGTATCTAAAACATAATGCGAGCATTCTCACAATTTGAATAAAACATGACATGATTGAATGTTTAGAGTTATATATCAAAAACATGGGAATCCATTTTTTTTCTATTTTTCCAAATTACCAATTTAAGCCATGAAAAATGATTCAAAGTATTTTATATACATATATAAAACAATATACATCAAATAAAAACAAAGAAAATATCATATATTATATCAAACCATTGATGTAAATTAACAAATAGTAAAATGAAAACAACCAAGAAACATCCTGACCATGATCACTATAGTCCAGGCTAGCAAGGAAACTCATACGTGGACACAAAAAAAGCATTCTCATCAAGTCCCCACATATATGAATCAAATATATAGAACATTGGAACACCCCAAAAATTGAAACTGAAACTGTTCTATATATTCCATATAATAAAAAGCATAAGGAGCAGTGGAATATCCAATAAGTGACCCCCCTAGAGAATGGATGAGTTCAATTACTACACCTTCTAATTAAGTACCCTAGAAATCCCATGTGATTTATTTTCCAAACCATTTCATCCAAAACCATTCATATATAACCATTTTAGAAATAAAAATCAAAATTATTTTAAAATACATTTTCCATTTGAAAAAACGAGGGGAAAATCATTTATTGATAACCCCTTTCCACACATAAACACACAAATTAATTTATTAATCATGAAATTTAATTTATAAAAAAATTAATCAAAACCAATGCAATGTATTTCATCTATCAAATGCTAGAGATTAAACCATTGACCTTAAACTCAGGTCATGCATGCCCAAAATGGGATCCAAAAATAAAAAATAAATCAATGTTAATGATAAAAGACCTATAATAAATCCACCCATATAATAATAAATTAAATATTGAAATAGGAACAGTGATGAGGTAATAACAATCCTTACCTCAAGAAACTCACATGCCTCATAATGACAATAACATGTGTTATCATCAAAAGGAAAGTCAATTGATAGTTCTAGAATGAAAAATGATGAATTTACATGATGGATCAAAACATTCAATAAAAAAATGAAATGGTTTTATCATGATCAATAGAAAAAAATAAGAAAAATGGATTATTCATCCCAAGATATGAAACCCAACCTCTATTGAGATCAATATTTTAATGAAATAATGATAAAAGACTATAAATCGCAAAATCACTTTGGATAGCTCCCTAGATGAGGTCAATAGATATTATGACATAATGATATTCTCAATACATTGTGATGCTCCCTAAAAGAAAAAAATAACTTCAATTACACAACATATCATCCCATTATACAACGTGTAATCCTTGTAAGATGAAAACAATGAGAAATGCATCATCATTTTGTTTTATAAAAAACAAATTATCCCAAAACAAAACACTAGAAAAATACACTACCTATAATATTTTAAATCTTTGTACAACACTCAAAAAATCATTCCCTTATATATTACACAACATTAAATATCATTATATAACATATTTCCCTCCTACAGACTATGTAATGTCCAATTTTAAGAAGAAAACTCAAAAAATAGGTCTTTTATTTTCCAAACACATTGACAAACCTACAATGAAATCACATTTATTTCAAAGGTGAATCCATTTTAAAATAGACCAAGAAACATTTATTGGAAGAAAGAACAATTCAAAATTCAAAATTCAAAATGAGGGTATTAAAATTCATTATTTCTCAGAATAAAAATTTACTCCAAAGGAAGGTCATACGACTAGGTGATTTTGGTGTTGATACCATTGTTAGTAGGACCATTTAACACAGATTTTGCATCATAGAATGCATGGGTAATAAAATTGTTGACACCCGATAGTGAATGTAAGTAGTCCATACATCTAGATATGAGAGGCCATGAATGACATGAATCACCCCTTTAGACCCCATGAACAATGGTAGTATAGTCTATTTCTATCCATATGTAATTTCTTAATTTTAGTTATTGAAATGATATTGAAATGATGATTCTATGAATTTAAAATTCCAAGTAATATTCAATGAGTAATGTTCCATAAATATATATATTAATATGTATATTGTGGTCCATGTAGATATATCCACAACCTGAAGGGCCAGGGATTCCTTTTGAGGCACCCTCAACATTTACACTAATCTATCATTAATGTTGGGCTTCAGGAAAGGCATCAAAGCTTCCCCTAGGTTGGAAATAGTTTCCAGCATCTCCAAAAAATTTCAAAATTGTGAGGTCTCAAATAGAGTTGTAGATTGGATCATGTTTTATAATGAAGGCCTCCTTTAATGCAGTGTGTATTTTTTAAAAATTTATTGTAAGGATGAAAATTATATTATTGGAAATGAAATAATTTCATTCATAGTTGATTGTGTGAACAAGATCATCTACTATAATGATGAAAAGTTTCCTTAAATGTAGGTAAAATCTAGAAGCAATTCCATTTTGGAGATGATGCTTTATAAATTCAATCTCTACCCACCAAATGTGAAAAATATCGTAGTCGTACATTGTAAGAACCCGGTTCTTCATTTTGAGGTATGAGTATTCTTTTAGCTTTTCCGTATGTTTTTTTGTTAAAATAAGGGAAATGGGGAAAAATCCAAAAATTTTATTGGTACACGCCATGTAATTTTCCACACGCCATGTACTTTGGCCGTGTGGGATGATTACACAGGGCGTGTAGGCCTGCCAGTAGTGAAGAGTGTAAAAACTCACTAAAAGCTGTGTAACTTGTATTTACATGTTGTGTAATCAGTCGGTAGGTGAACAGTAAGGCGGTGGAATTAGCCTCCAGTGGAGCGATAGTTCACGCCATGTAATCAGGAATACACACCATTTACTCATGTCGACAGATGAACACTGCCACGGTGGAAAGAAGCCGCCAGAGGGACTGTTTAAAAAATGACAAGTACATTCCATTTACTTGAGATTACATGCCATGGAGTTTGTTTTTTTCACATAAAACGGGAATTGGCCTCCTCATTCAGCATAGAATACTTTGAGTTTGTTTTTGGAGCTCGAAAAAATGACTGAACCGTGGAGGATCACCCAATCACGCACTGGGAATCCATTTTCGGCTTCATTGATCACGTTGGGACTGTAAGGGTAAGCCATACCCTCTCCTTGCGCTGATATTACCAATTATTCCTCTATGGGATGTTATTAGAATTTTAATGGGAATTCTCTTATCCTAGATCTACGTCATTCTTGGACGATTCAGGAGGTGTCGCACACGAATACCGATCAGAGACTATCGAGGTATGTGGTCTGATATTCCTTTCAACTGTTCTGTTGAAATTTTGTAACATTGTTCAACATTCCCATGGTTGCGGTGTCGTATGGATGAGGACATTGCTGAAAAGATATCTAGGATTGCGTATATAATGTAATAATAAGTTTAAACTACTGTTTAGGATCACTGCTTGGATCCAGGAACACCCCAGGGGTGTGTTCCTCTGTTTTTCTGTTTGGCCAGGATACCTATGCATATTCCATGATTATTTTGGGAAATTATTTTTCTTGAGGGAATGTTTATATGATTTTTGTTTATTCTTTGGGAACACCCCGTTTAATTAGAATGGGGGTGTGGTTATATTAGTCTGAGGGCATGGTGATATTTAGTCTGAGGGCGTGGTTATATTAGCCTGAAGGAATTGTTATATGTATCATGAGGGTGCGGTTTTATTAGCCCGAGGGAATGGTTTTATTAGCATGAGGGCGTGGTTATATTTTCTTGAGGGCATGATGATATTTAGAGTGAGGGTATGGTTATATTACCATAAGGGCATGGTGATATTTAGCCTGAGGTCATGACTATATTAGCCTGAGGGCATGGTTACAACTAGCCTAAGGGAAGGGTTCTGATTACCTAAGAATTTAATTATATTTAATTGTTAAAAGAATATTAAATGGAAATGAAAACTGGTTATGATACTTACTTTGAGGACTTACTAGTTTACGACATATTATTATTGCACACTATTGTATCACATTTTCACAAACAGTCGGGCATGGGCCTTTGGTGGGTGCCTACTGGGATTTATTTCTCACACCATGTTTGGGTGATATCTTTGGCCCAACAGACTATATTTCTCCATGTGTCAACAGGTGAAAGGGTCCCTATACAGGTACATGATTGTCATAGAGGAGTAGGAGAGCATGGGACCGAGCTTTGTCTTACAATGCTGATGCATTCTATTTTCTCTTATTTGTTTTTTTGGTTGTACATTTTACTTTTATTTGTATTTTATTGTATTTCAATGTATCATGTTTTGGATTCTTTCATAGAATTAGTGAAAAGATGCATCTCTTTATATATGATTGCTGGTTCTCTCTTACTCAGTTGTCAATTTCAGTTGTATATTGTTTACTGTTTTCGTTGTTGTATGTTATTTATCTTTTCCACTGCACTACACTATGAAAAATGAGGGAATGGTTTCCCCACTATCATACCTCATCCCTCGCTCTTATTTGGCATCCTCTGGTGTTTGGGGAAATGCGCTTGAGGTCATTTGACCAACTGGGTTCGGGGCACCCGTTGTGTGGCTTCCGGATCTGGGACGTTACAAAGTGGTATCAAAGGAGTTCTTTTATTTGACTAACTATTTGGAGCCTTAGACAGGGATTGGATGAAAAGGGTAGTTGGTAATGAGTTGTTCCTGGGATTAGCTAACCCGTGTATAGGGAAAAGCCAATCTACCTCGTTATCGCAATTATTATTTGTTTTGCAATTTTACAGTAGATATTATTTTCACCATTGGGTGAAGCACTTGTGATTGTGCTGTTTATATGTATTACATGTGTTCTGTTTAGTTTCTACCCGATGAGATGAGGGTATGCCATCTCATTCATCATTTAGGAACATTCTAGAAATCACATTTCATGCATTTCTCCCTTTCCATAGTTGAATTAGAAATTTCATGTTGTTTTGATAGGTCATGTGCTAGAAGAGCATGCTATTTTCATAGCTTCTTTGATAAATACCTACATTGTTAGGGTAAATTTTAGTGTGAGGTTTTTATAGGATGAAAGCCAAACTATCGTTCATGAGGAGTATGGTCCCTCAATGAATGGAATTGGCTGGATCATTAACAGGTTTTCCTTGTTATAACATGTATAAGATGCCAAAATTTGATTCATGGGGAGTATGGGCCCTCACGGATCCGAATTTTCACTTTGGTGTTGGTTTAAATGTTTTCAAGGTTTCAGAGTAGTTTTTGAGGCTTAATGTCAGGAAAACCTAGGATACACACCATGTTGTTATTTTGACACATGCTGTGTGTTCTTCTATTCGAGAAGAAATGATAACTTTTTAAGTACATGTCGTGTACCCTCATTACACACCGTGTAGTCTCTTCCCAGGTCATAGGCTGTGCAGGCGAGGACACGAGGTGGGGAATTAGTTGGGGAAAACACGTCATGTCCTAGTTGTACATGTCGTGTAGTGTAGACCCAGTCTTTGCCCGTGTAATTAATAAAAAGGATGGAGGAAACCTTAAATCATACAAGCCGTGTCTACCTTGAACATCCCGTGTAGTCTGACCCAGGTACCCAACCATGTCATGAACAACATGGGTCGGTGTTATCTTTCCTTGAATATTCTGTGTCTGCCTGTAGCACGTTGTGTAGTGTCGGACGTGTTTCTCGCTATGTAGTGAGAAACACGGTTTGGTCTAGGGTGTCTTTAAACACGTCGTGTCTTGTCGGAACACACTGTGTTGTGTGACATAGGTGCACAATCCATGTGACGAACAACATGGGCCGATGAAAGCTTGTAGCATACACGTCATCTCTACCTCTAAACACGCCATGTATTCTTGTTTTTGGTGTGATATGTGGATTAATCTGTGTATAAGGACTTTGGCAGTGAAGAAGGATTCAATTACAAGCTGTGTAGTTCAAAACACACGCCGTGTATTTGGGGTGTTACACGACCAATTTTAGCTGGAGTACCTGCCCGTGTGGATGACCTGTGATAACCCACCATGTAGTATTAATACACATCGTGTAGTAATGTTTTGTAAAACTTGAATGATTTTCTTCCCATGTTCCCTTCTTATCCTCCTTGTTTTCAGTCCTTGATGACTTTAATCTAAGGCTTGAGTTTGACCTTGTAGAGTCATACTGCCGAGACGATGACCGGTTGTTCACAAAGTGAGCGAAAAAAAGTATACTCCTGAAGTTGTGGGCCATGGGATACCATTAGAACCTCTAGCAGTGCCAGATGCGGCACTAGACGTTATAAAAGACATAGCCGTGGATGCGTAGTTCCATGAAGGCTTCATGCGGTTCATCCAGACCTTCTAGGGAGCACCGCAAGCCGCCACATCTATTGAAGAGCCGATGCATATCTTCTAGCAGCAGCATCTACCTATGTTTTTAGGGGATGGTGGACCACAGGCTGTGGAGTCTTGGCTAGATTCGATGTAGACTATATTTGAGTATCTAGAGACACCTCCTGGGAGTAGGGTCAAGCTCGCTACATAGATGCTTCTAGATTCATCCAATAGGTGGTGGGATGTTACCACCCAGTCTGAGCATCACTGAGACATAGAATGGGAATATTTTTTGGCAGCCTTCTTTGACTTCTTCATCCCAGAGACGCTGCGAGCAGATCAATCTCGAGAGATCATGAATCTGCAGGAGGGCACCATGTCAGTGATGGAGTATTCTGGTCGCTTCACTGAGCTTCAGCATTTTTCACCCATTCTAGTGGTTGATGGGGATTTAATGGCTATATGCTTTGAGGATGGTCTTCGGTTTGAAACATGAGTAGTAGTGAATGTTTTTATGTTGCCTACCGTGCATGCTATCGTGAACCAGACACTGATTTCTAATTGGGACTTGCAGGAAGCTAGTGGTGTGGGCCAGGGCGATTCAGCACCAGTTTTTGGTACTATTTCAGTTGGCAAGAGGAAGAGGCAGAATGATTTCTCTCACAGTGGCAGTAATAGTAAAAGGAATTCATTAGTTGGCCCGATAATGTGTGAACAATATGGTAAATAGGGGTACAAGAAGCCTCAGTGTCCATGTGACCCAGTGGAGTGTCGAGCTTTTGGGAAGATAGGTCATCTGCAGCACCTTTGCAGGGCGCTTCTACTAGCCTCTAGTGAGAGGCATTCTGTATAGACTCTGGGTGTAGGAGCGGGACCAATAGCTTCTTACCAGTCAGGGAATTGGGGTACGTCAGGGCATTCATGCAGAGATGGTGGTCATGGCCATGGTAGCTAGACACCGGGATCTCATAGGCAGCATGGCGGGTCAGCTCAGGGTATCCAAGCTCTGTCGCAGGTCCACGACACTAGGAAGGCATGTGCAGTGCAACAGAACCCACAATAGCAGGATCCTAGACCTTATACTGTCAGAGGTACTATCTTATTTTCTTCTGTTTATCATCTTCAATTTTTGATACTGGTTCTACACATAGTTTTATATCTGTGGCCGTTGTGTAGAGCCTTGGGCTCGGTGTTTCTTCTTCTTCTAATATCATGACGCTATATATTCTGTTGGAGACTAGAACGGCAAGTCTGCATCATTGTAAAGAGTGCCCCCTTGAGGTTGGTGGATTTCACTTTCTATGGGACCTCTATGTTGTAGATATGACAACTTATGATGTCATTCTCGGGATAGACCGGTTGGTTCCCTTTCGATCCTTGGTTGATTGATATCATCATAGGGTGAGTTTCAAGTCACCCGAGGGCAGAGAGTTTCTATAAAATGGCGAATGGGATGTCCAGGCGAGTCAAGCTAGACCCAAGCATTGTGGGTGATGTGGTGTGACAAACCAGATTGTGAACATAAACCTGGATGATCAGGGAACATGTCAGAAGGATTTCCCCTAGTGGTTGATCATTTCAGGAATCTCTTTGCAGATGAATTTTCAGGTCTACCTCCGGAGTGTGAGGTGGATTTCTCCATTGAGCATGTTCCAGGAGAGGAAATGATTCCCATTCCTCCTTATAGGATGGCCACACCTATGTTGTAGGATCTCAAGAGGCAGTTGGAGGAGTAGTAGGAAAATTGTTTCATCCAACCCAGTACTTCTCTTTGGGGTTCTCCGGTCATTTTTGTGTTGAAGGCGGACAATACCCTTAGACTTTGTGTGGATTATCGGATGCTGAACCAGTTGATGGTCAAGAACCAATATCCCTTTCCAAGGATTGATGATATTTTTGATCAAATTCTAGGAGCACGAGTATTCTCGAAGATTGAATTGAGGTCCGGATTCTTTCATGGTATTCTTCGTGAACGATATCTTGGTATACTATCCCAATCGACACGACTATGACTCTCATCTTGGGATAGTACTGAGTACTCTGAGAGAGTGTCAGCTATATGCCACGCTCTCAAAGTGCCACTTTTGGATAGACCAGATTCACATCCTGTGTCATATTATCTCAGAGCCAGGAGTTGCAGTAGATCCAAAGAAGGTGCAAGTAGTTGTTTCCTATAATTATTATAAGAACGTGTCTGAGATACAGAGTTTCATGGGGCTAGAGGGTTACTATAGAAATTTTATATAGGACTTCTCCCGCTCAGTACAACCATTGATTTGTTTTACTATGAAGGTTGTGATGTTCGTTTGGTCAGAAGCTTGCGAGATAGACTTTCAGGAGCTGAAGGGAATGTTGACATCAACAATAGTCCTGATACTTCTAGAGAAAGGGAGGAGCTATACAGTTTACTATGATGCATCGGGGATTGGGATGGGAGTAGTTTTGATCTAGGGTGATCTAGGTTTTGTGTATGGGTCTCGTCAATTGAGGCCACATTAGAGGGACTACATGATGCATGATCTCGAGTTGGCCGCAGTTGTCCATGTGTTGAGCTGTTGAATACATTATCTCTTGGGAAAGAATTTTGTTGTATTAACCAACAAAAAATTCCCAAATACATATTTACTCAGTTTGACATGAATCTGAGTCAGCAAAGGTGGGTCTAATACCTTTAGCCATTTGACATTGAGCTTTCCTGTACACCTTGTAAGGGTAATGCGATAGCTGATGCATTGAGTAGGAAGAACAGACACAGGCAGTGCAGGAGGTCAGTGGTGAGTGGCAGCTTATGGTTTTGTTCTCTAAGATGCATTTGGAGGTGCATGATAGTAAGGGGAAAACCTATATTTTTACTTAGTTGTGACTTCTACCCTCCTAGATAGAGTGGGGATGAGACAACTATCGTATTCAGAAGGCCTAGTTCAACGGGAGTCGGTGGAAAGTGAGGACCCTCCTCTAGGATGGACGATAGGTGATGATGAGGTATTGTGTTTCCATGGAAGAGTGTGGGTTCAAGAGAATATACGCAAGTAGATGATGTGGGAGTTTCATGCTTTAGCCTGGTCAGTGCATCTCAGAGTTACCAAAATGTACCATGACATAAGACTTCAGTGTTGGTGACCGTTTATTAAGAGAGAGGTATCTGGTTTTATTACGATACGTTCCACCTATCACCAGGTGAAGGAGGAGCATCAGAGGCCAGCTGGACTGTTACTGCAGCTACCCATTCCGGAGTGGAAATGGGATGATGTCACGATGGACTTCGTGACCAAGTTTCTGAGGTCACCTCGGGGCAGTGATGACATGTGGGTTATTGTAGATAGTCTTTCAAAGGTTCCTCACTTTTTGCTGATCAAGGAGATCTTAGGTGTTGATGATATCAAAATGTTGTATATCCGAGAGGTAGTACGGCTCCATGGGGTCCCTTGGTCTATTATTTTTTATATGGATTCCCTCTTTACGCCTAGTTTCTGGTAGTGTTTTCAGAGGGAAATAGGAACATAGGTGGTTTTGAACATAGATTACCAGCCTCAGACCGATGTCCAGTCAGAGCGTATGATACAGGTGCTAGAGGAAATGTTGCGTGTATGCATACTAGACATTGGGGGATCTTTGGAGAATCATGTACCCCTAGTCAATTTTTCCTATAATAATATTTTTTAGGCAACGATTAAGATGGAACATTACGAGGATTTATATGGTAGGCCATTCCCATCACCCTTGTGCTGGTTGGGGGTAGGTGAGGCAGCTTTATTGGGGACACGTATCATATAGGAGACTTCAATGCAGGTCCTTTTGAGTCAGAAGCAGATGGATAGAACATAGACTCGTCAAAAATCATATTCTGATCACCGTAAGCAACCCTTGGAGTTTGTGGTCGGGGACCAAGTTTTATTCGATGTTTCACCGATGTTGGGACACATGCGGATCAGGAGACGTGCTAGACATTCACCGAGGTATGTGGGGCCATTTGAGATTTTGGAGAGAGTCAGGTTG
The DNA here is from genome assembly GCA_963277665.1 of Viscum album. Taxonomy (NCBI): domain Eukaryota; kingdom Viridiplantae; phylum Streptophyta; class Magnoliopsida; order Santalales; family Viscaceae; genus Viscum; species Viscum album. The sequence continues at coordinate 531,818,429 of OY728128.1, forward strand.
GTTGCCTACCGATTTCAGTAACCATAAAGGTACCAGACCATGCACAACTTCTTTAATGTATCTCAGCTATGCCACTATCATTTAGAACCCTCTCATTTTTTTCAACCTGAGGATGATGAGCGTCAGGCCGATGCATCCTTTGAGGAGCATCTGATTTGTATTTTTTATAGGAGCCTGAAGGTTCTCCGAGGCCGAATAGTTCCTCTCATTCGGGTGCTATGGTAGCATGGCTGAGTGCAGGATGAAACCTAGGAGCGGGAGACCAACGTACGTGCTCAGTGGCTAGAACTGTTATGAACTTTATCTTCACCACCCTTGGAAGTGATATTCTGTGAAGAATTGAATTAAGGGGGGAAGTTTGTAAGAACCCAGTTCTTCTTTTTGAGGTACGAGTCTCGTCTTTTCCATTTTCCTTATGTGTTTTTGTGAAAATGTGGGAAATGGGGAAAAAATCCAAAATTTTGTGGGTACATGCCGTGTCATTTTTCACACGCAATGTACTTTGGCCATGTGGGATGAGTACACAAGGCATGTAGGCATGTCCACAGTTAAGAGTGTAACAAATGACTACACATTATGTACCTTTTATTTACACATCATGTAATCAGTCGGCAGGTGAATAGTATGGCAGTGGAAGCGGCGGCCAGCGGAGCGACAATACACAACGTGTAATCAGGAATACATGCTGTGTACTCAGGTCGACAGATGAACAGTGCCACGGTGGAAAGAATCCGCCAGAGGAAAATTTTAAAAAATGACAAGTACACACCGTGTACTTGAGAGTACACACTGTGTAGTTTGTTTTTTTCACATAAAACATGTAGTAGCCTACTCATTCAGAAGAGGAGGCTTTAAGATCATTTTTGGAGCTCAGGAGGACGATCGAACCTTGGAGGATCACCTAATTGGGCACCGATAATCAGTTTTCACCTCCGTCGATCACGTTGGCATCGTACAGTTAAGCCCTCCCCTCTCCTTGCACTAATCTTACCAATTCTTCCTCTATGGGAGGATATTTTCATTTTAATGAGAATTATCTTATCTCAGATCTACATCATTCTTGGATGATTCTGGAGGTGTCACTCACATATACCAATCAGAGATGATCGAGGTAGGTGGTCTAATGTTCCATTCAACTAATGTGTTGAAATTGTGTACCATTGTTCTACATTAGCATGGTTAGGGTGTCGTATTGCTGAGGCCATTTCTGAAAAGATATCTAGAATTGTGTAGATAATCTAATGATATGTTTAAACTGTAGTTTGATTTCACTTCTTGGATCCCGGACCACCTCGGGGGTGCGTTCCACTGTTAATCTGTTTGACCTGGATACCCGATGGTATTCCATGATAATTTTGTGCATTGGTTTTTCTTGACAGAATGTTTATATGATTGTTGTTTATGCTTTGGGCTCGACCCGATTTTATTAGCATGAGGGTGTGATTATATTAGCCTGAGGGAAAGGTGATATTTAGAATGAGGTCCTGGTTATATTAGCCTGAGGGCATGGTGATATTTAGCCTAAGGGTGTGGTTATATTAGTCTAAGGGATTGGTTTTATTAGCCTGAGGGTGTGTTAAGATTATCCTGAGGGCATAGAGATATTTAGGCTGCGGGTGTGGTTATATTATCCTGAGGACTTGGTGATATTTAGCATGAGGGCATGACTATGTTAGCCTGAGGGCATGGTTACAAATAGCCTGAGGGAAGGGTTCTGATTTGCTCAGAATATAATTATACTTAATTATTGAAAGAATAGTAAATGGAAATGAAAGCTGCTAGTGATAGTTTCTTTGAGTTCATACTAGTTTACTGCATCTTATTATTGCACTCTGTTATTGCACATTTTCACCGATAGTTGGGCACGTGCGTTTGGTGGGTGTGTACTGTAGTTTATTTATCACACCATGTATGGGAAATGACATCAACCCAAACAGAACATATTGTTTCAGGTGTCGACGGGGGAAAAGGTCCCTATAAAGGTACATTATTTTAGCAGTGGAGAAGGAGAGCATGGGACCGAGCTTTGTCTTGCGATGCTGCTACGTTATATTTTATCAGCTTTGGTTTGTTTGGTTGTACCTTGTACTTTGAGTTGTATTATATCATATTGTAGTGTATCCTGATCTGACTGCTTTCATATAATTAGTGACATGCTGCATCTTTCTATATATGGCTTCTGGTTCTCTTTTACCCAGCTTTCCATTTTAGTTGTATATAGTTTACTATTTTCGCGTTTGTATGTTATTTGTCTTTTCTGCTATGCTACACTTTGACAAATGAGCGCATAGTTTCCCCACTATCAGACCTGGGCCCTCGCTACTAGTCATAATCTTCTGGAATTTGTGGAAATGTGGTTGAGTTCATGTGACCAACCGGGTTTGGGGAACCCATTGTATGGCTTCCGAATCCGGGACATTACATTCATCTATAGTGATACTGTGTCGGCATAACATAAGAAAAGTTGGTTAGTATCTTCACAGTGCTGATTTTACATACCATATTTAGAATGTAATTGAATAACAATATATTGTAGGTATGTATTAGTTATAATTCAATTATGATCAATTCCCCAAGGAAAATTATTTCATGAAACCCAGATCCAAGGATTATCAAATCATTTCATTAAACTAACATCAAGTTTTTATCGTTGAAATCATGACTCTAGAAATGTCCAAAAAATACATTAATAATACAAGAGGGTTCCCAACTAAATAGTCACCAGTATTTGAAAAATAATAATTATTGATTAGTTTTTTAATAACAAAAGGTATATCGGGTTTGGGAGAGTTCAAAAAATAATTTATTGAAATTCATTAATATCACGATATGAATCTAATAACCATCTATACTGGCACCAAACCTATCCTTCAATAGGTCATGATGGCTTCTCACAATCCCCACAGGCTGGTACAAGTTATTGGGTATCATTAACTGAAAATTTGGAACGATTTACCCAATTTTATAAACATTAAACAACAAACAATTTCAATAAAACCAATCTCGAATTTTCAAAGAAAATAATCTTTTATAAAATTGCAGAATTTATTTATATAACATAAAACAATGCTCAAAGACCATTAAAAAGGTAAAAAAACATAAATTACAACCCAATAACTTCAACATGTAAATAGGCACCGACCTCAAGACATCTCCACAACATCACATCATGTTGGACCACAAAAACCTGAACCATAGGCACAAAAGATGTGCCCAAACCTACAACAACAAAATTAGCAAGTCTACATACATCCGAATGTGCATGTATGGTGTGATGCAAATCCCAATTTTGATACCACCAAAAATAGATTCCACGTGATAAACATTCTTGTACGAAAATCAAGTATGTTTTTAGGAACATTAAATGCTTGTCACAATTCCTAAAAGATGCGACTTTGTATACAAGAAGTTTTCAAGTAGGATATTTTAAATAATCAACACTTCTATATAAAATATCAAAACTACTGAAATTTCTTGCCTAACATACCGTATGTCGATGGCATTAGTTAATCATATAATGAGCACAAGAAAAAGAAATAACCCCTAGGCACTAGCTCGCTATGGGAACCAGGTACCTCGTATATCGGTGAAAGTAACCCTCACAATATCTGTTTTCTTGAATAAGCCACTAGTAGATAATTTACCCATAACCTCGTGGTCCCCCGTAATCATCACTGTATTTTATTTAGTGATATAAGAATCAAACATGATATAGTAAAAAGAGGCCAAACTCCACGAGATCACTTGAATACATGTACACGTCCACCCACCTAGATACCCGGGTTTCCCTCCTGTGTTCAAAAAAGTTCAAAAAGCCATACAATATAAATTTTAAATGAAAATTCCACATTCACATCACACATCAACCAAACAGAACAAATTTAAATCACACAACCACATCATCCCCCTTTTCAGTCAAATTGATATTGAAATAAAACTCACACCAATATAGCCCACAACACACTTTTCATATCGTTCACAATTCAATAAATCCTTTATCAATTTTTTAAAATCATACCCAAGATGATAAAAATCACATAACATCCCACTCACATGTCCTATAATACCCATTTCAGAAAAAAAATTCATTTTTCACACAACACTCACACAAAACTGCCCACATCACGTTCACATCTCTTTCACACTTCAGTAAATCCTTTAATCATTTTTATAAAACAATTCAAAGATGATACACATCACCTAAAAACCCCTTTCACATTAAAAATTTACCATTTAAAAATATAAACTATCCAAAACAATTTTACAATATGGTTTCACCTCTTATAAAAATCATTAAACCATTCAAATATTTCATAAAACAATTCTAACGAGTATACCCATGATTTTCACATAAAACCCATTTTAAATCCAACATTCATGAAAAAAATAACAAAAATACCAACCAAAATTGAATTGGAATCCCTTGAAATATTTACTAAAACAATATCATGTATTATAAAATCAACTCAAATAATATTACAAAATATGCACATGAAAACACACACATTTTCATAAAACACATTCATGAGGAAAAACATTGTTTTACAAATAAAACCCATTCAAAATACCTATTTCTAACACAATGGCACTCCAAGTCCCTAAAAAAATATTATAGGCCCATAAATGATTTATTAAACCCGTTTCGTATGTTATAAAATACACCCATAAAATACCCCTAGAGTTACACATGAAAAACACCCAATTTCAAGATAAATTGCAACTATATAATTACATGCTTAACCAAATCAACCATAAACAGTATTCACACAACAAAAAACATATGATGAATATTAAAAATGATTAAATATTTCAATCCAACTCATCATAAAATCTTTAAACACGGAATCACCTACCTTTTTTTATCAAACCCCACAAAACATGGTGTGATACATCAACGACACCACCGCCGCACCACAAGAAAGAGAAAACAAACTCTATACTAAAATATTTGACAAAAATAAAAGTAATCAATAACTAGTTTCGAATCCTAACTTCTGGACATTTTAGAACATCCTGAAAGGGGTGGAAACCCTAAGGAAAATGGATAAAAGCAAGAAGGAATCGCATACCTTGATCAATATTGACGTAAAAAACCCAAATCCACAGAAGGATGAATCTCCAATAAACCATAAATTATAGTTTGGATCGCACAAGTCATAGTTGGTTATGTGGGGTCTAAAATGGGGGAGCAAGAGTAAAAATGAATGGTTTATGAAAGAATCAAATTAACTTCCCAAATCTGTAAGATTTGAGAATCTCTGAGAATATTCTCCCTAATCTGCGATCGAGATCTTCTTCAAAGAATAATAATAGATAATAAGAGTTAGCATTGGGTTTTTTTCATTGGTTGGGAGGTGGAATCACAAAAAAATGGTACAAAATGAATGATATATTGAAACATTATAAAATTATTTAATGAAGGAAATGGGATTATGGGTGGGCCCAAAAATGTAATAAAAAACTCAAATACATCATTATTATGGATTTATAAGGGGTCCAAACTGATAAGTTGGTTTAAAAATTCAATAGAAGGACAATTGGAAAGTGTAATGTGTGTAAACTGTTGAAAAATGAAGGAGTTATAAATGAAAAAAAAATTAATTTTAAATCTGAAAATGGGCTCAGAGTTTGGCCCAAATTTTGAAAACCCTCCATTCCCACCAAAATGAAAGGTAAATGTCAAAAACAATGCAAAAACTGAAATTAAATGAAAATATACATTTAATATAATTAATCAGTGTGATAATTCTCCACACCATAAAATAGTATGCCCTTAGAAAGCCACAACAATGAAAAAGGAAAAAACCAAACCCAACTGAAAGGCAAAAATGGACTCCTTTGCCATGTTTCACCTGCCCCCAAAAAGAAAATACACCTCCAATTGATCAATCTTGTAAGGAATACTCTCAGCTAAAAAAACATACAGCACATCCTAAAATGAGAAAGTATATTAATATTTTATCCCAACAGAATGCTCCTCTAACACTATCCAAAAAAGATTCCAACAATTTACCGAAATGAACCAAAAAAACGAACAAAGTTACACATACCTTTAATTTACCAGACCATTGGGCATTCTCCACTCACAAAATTTACCAATGAAATATGTAGGTAGATAGATATCTCTGAATAAGACTGCCTACTATGAAGACAATACCAAGGACCAATCTGAGTTACTAGTGTTGGGAGACACAAATGGGCTCCCCACCATAAGAGACAACTCATATTTTCACAAGACAGGATCGTGGCTATAATAGGGGGAGGCCCGAATGGACTCCCCAGTATAATGGTTATACCTCCATGTAAGATTTGGTGTCCTAGAACCAACTTTATTAAATTTGATTATATATATATTTAATGAATTATTACATATTGTTCATTTTCCTAAATGATTATGATATAATAATGTCCTAGAGTATTTGTGGCATAGATAAGGTCATGGCTTTCCCCACTATGATGAGAACCTTGAAATTCTATAACCATATTCTTCAATATATTTCTATGGATAGATGAAATTCTATGATGGGACGTATAGCATGAAGACTTTCAAGTGCGAGTACTGGTAAGAAGATGAGACTTCCTATCATGAAGTTCGCACTTTGTAATCACCATGATAAGAAATTATGAGAACATTCCCTCTAGTATAGATTCTTCATGTTTTGGTTTCATCAGATATTTATATTTGCAAGTGTGTGTAATGATCCTTAGACTTTATGATTATCATTAATATGTGTAATAATATACACACATTTATTTACTGATGAAAACCGTTACTGAGACATTTGGCAGGAAGTAGGGTTTGTTGGGTGCGTCGTGAGGGGCATGTTATTAACAAATAAGTCAGGTAATGATTTGTCTCTTAATTTATGGAAGTTGATATCTCATCCCTTTGATTGAAATAGAACTTTCACGTGAAATTCCATGGCCATGGTGTAACAACGAGTTTATTTCAGGTAGTTAATGAAAGATGTATCCAACATAAATTCGATGACACAATCATGAAACCTGCTTGATGATATATTTCGACAATGGTATTTTATTACACAGTGATCATTCGTATGTGGATGTTGTTGTAGAGACATTACATTCTTTCTCATGGGTGCATTGACCCATTTCTAGACAATACTCTTGGTCTTTATGTAATCTCGCCTAATGCAAATGAGAATGAATCCTAGAGGGTCAAACACTAAGTGTTTTTTCTGGTCTCGGTTAAATTCTATTTGAATTTAATTAATGAAATAAATGTTATTCTCAAGACTGTGGAATAATTTTATTCAATATAAGATGATCTCAAAAATTAAATTAAATATATTTATTTATTTTAATGAAAAATTAATAAATATTTATTTACTAGTTTTTAAATAAAATATTTATTTAATATAATAATTTATTTATTTATTTATTTATTCGGGTGGTCAATAAATGGAAGTGGAGTTTGAGTGGACCAAAGTCGGTCCGGTGGTAAAATAATTATTTACAAGAAGCTAAATAATTATTTCACTAGTTGGCACAAATTAAAATAATGATGCTATTATTTTGTAATGTGGAATTTTATTTATAATACCATTTTGCGCATGTTGGAACACTATAAATAATGATGTGATATTATTATTAAATAAATGGGTTTTCTCTAGGTTCATGAATGAATTTAGTTGTTGCTATATAATTAAACATTTTAACTGAAATTCCATGTATATAAATAGGAAAATACCCATATTGTGCCATACACCACAACACACACCTGTCGAATTGAGAATTGTTGATCCAAAAAATTTCTCTCTTGAATCCTCTTCTCTCCGCTCTCAAAAACAAGAGACTTTCTTCAAGGCCGAATAACAAGAAATCATGAATGATGGACACAAGAAACTCACTTCATCGTGATAGCACCTGGTGAATGAGCAATGTCGATCAGAGGGCATCATAGCATGTGTGGAACACCACTAGAGGGATTCTAGTTTGGGTCATTACAAATGCAATGAGATAATCTCGAAGGGTCAATCCGAACGATCAACAACATCAATGAAAAAAATACCAAAGACAAATGCATTATTTTTCTTTATGAAATTATTTAAATTAATTATAAACATGATATGAAAGATCCTCTCAAAAGGTTTCGGGCCACTTTTTTTCTTTATCTAAATCTTTTTTTATATTCTTTGGAGAATGGAATTCATTATTGTATTGATCCTGGAATAATCATTGATCATTGTAAAAATAGAAATCAGGTTTCCCCCCAGCCACGCTTTTTCTGTGACCAAAACCTTCATGTTGTATCAAAGGGGTTACAACATAGTTTATAATTATTTAAATATTTCAATAATGAATTATGCATTTAATAATTTTGTTGTTTCAATTCATGTTAATCATTCTACAAATTTGAATTTTGAGATCTATTCCTCCTCTTTCGTTTCAAATTCACCATATGGAAACACATTTTTATTTTAATTTTGAATAAAATAAAATAGATGATCTCATTCGGAGGTGTTAAAAATTCATGGTCGTACAACACTAGAATACATGGCGTGTATTTGGAAGTACACACCATGTAGTTTAGGTTCAATGCACTGGACTGGTCCGCCAAACCAAGTAGTGTGTTGGGATCTTTCTATGTATTAGATGACTCCATGTGTTGACCTCGAACAGGTGGCACACGGTTTCCAGATTACATGTCGTGTGGCCCATGGAACAAGTCAGGTAGTCCCATCAGGTTAGGGTTGCACCGTGTAACCCGTAAATGGCATGCCTGGCTGGAAACTGTGTAACGCGGATACTACACAACATGTGTCCCATTAAACAACTGTGTACTCTGAAAATTTCCGATGTACATCTAAATTCCATGTCCTTGTGCGTGTACTTTGGATGGACAGTGAACAAAAATACACATCGTGTAGTCTGAACTACGTGCCACGTACACATCTAAATTATGTAGAATTATTAAAATTTATTATTATATTATACAAATCCTTGAGATGTGTACCATGGTGATGGAATAATTCTAAGGCAAAAAACATGATAGGTTATATATATAAATATTTATATATTTAATTTAACATCTGCATAATGTTCATTTATACTCATTGGGTAGATATGAAAAGGAATTCACTAGGTTGCCTCCAAGGTAAAAGATACATACAAAGATAATTTTAAATAAATTTATTTGTTTAAAATTAGGATGGAAGAGAATTCCAAGGAAATTATAAAAAGGGTTTAGGATTAAATGATTGATTAATTAAAGATAATTAATTCATTTGAGGATGATTTATCTGAAACAATAACAATTAATGAATTGAATTCTAGTTTTATTTATGCATAAATATTGTTGCATGCATGGATGATCATGAGATAGACCAAGACCATTGTATGTGAATGGTTTATTTTAATTTATTTATTTAAGTTACTTTTTTTGGCCTACAAGCCTTCTCCTCATTAATATGTAAGGCATGAGTGACCAAGGATTATTTAATGTAAAACCCCTTTTACCCCCCACCTACATGTGAGATAAACACATATGTAATGGATGGAGCTGCCATGCCAGTGGAGGAGGCTCAGGTTTGGAGCCAAGGTAAAACCAATCCATAGAGATACAAAGGTGGACAGGTGGGAAGCTGTAAACATGAACCCAAAAGGTTCAATTTGTTTCTCCCCTAGGAAATGGATATTTTTTCAATAACTAGATAAACTAACCATTATAAAATCTCGTGATCATGCCATTTACTTTATCATATTTCTGTCCATTGTAAGGTTTATCATTAGGGATGTGTTTCCAAGATCACATAATTTATTAATTGAACAAGCATGCAATATGTAACTAAAATAAACCAGACTTATGTGTAAATATTATCAATACATGGCTAATCCCTTATGTATGTTCCACTTAATATTAAAAATCATGTGATAATGATAATAATAAATTCACACAAAAGAGAGAAAAATTCCTCAAATAAAATATTAAGTCAGAACAAGTATTTTGTTAAAATATTAATTGGAAAAATCAATAAAACTATGTGTTTTCCCAACCCTTGTTGGGAAACATACATTTATAAATGAACCCCTTATGAAAGGATTCAGGTTGACTTAAACATATTACATCAAGAGGAGTTTCCCTTTCAAGACATGGTGTAATATTGGGGGCAAGTGTTGAGGAAATCCAAAGTAATGATTTCAGGATTGGGGAGTCTACTCAACATATCAATGAGTTGCAAGCCCGCAGTTGGCAAAAACCTGCTGTTGACGCTCCTTTTTTGTCACAGAGTCCAAACGAAATGAAAAGGGAAATACCTCAATAAGGAAGATTCATCCTTTGAAAAAACATCAAAAAAGTGAAAGGGATGAACAAGGAGAACATTGCCCATAGGTTGCGCAAGTTCCAACATGGTCGCGCAAGTAGACTTGCGCGCCGCCCAAATGGGCGTGCAGGTGACTTGCACACCCTCTTTGAAAACCGCACAGGGTCTTCTCCAGCCTATAAATACCCCCGGTGGGCCCCCAATTTCCGTAGGAATTTTTCCAGAATTCAGATACAGAGCATTGAACACCCTAGTCTCTTCTTCAAGTCTTCCAAACACATCCATGGTAATTATTTACCTATAATAGAAGGTCTAAACAAGAGGAATATGGTATAAGTGTTATAATTCACTAACACTTTCACGCCTAAGTTTTTTACCCTTAAGGGAAATGGACCCACTTTCACGCCTCCTTACCTACTCATTGAAACTTGTGTGCCAATCTTATGGAAGTACCTCAGGATAATTCTAAAGGCTTTGGTCATGGATCTCCCAAGTTTTACCCTACTGGTTAACAATCACGCAAGTACCCATGTATCGTGCATGTATACCTTCTCTACTAGGACTTTCACACCCACGCAGTACCTGCACGCCTACCAGGACTTGTGCGCCCTTCTATTTTTGGGTGCCCTTCCTGCTCATTTAACTCCACTTATGCCATTCCACCTCTCTTATTAAAGATTCAGTCTTCAAGACACTCATCAAAGCCATTTATGGCATTTTTTCTTTATTGACTTCCTTATCTAAAAGGTGTTTCGTGGAACATCTCTCAAAACCTAGTGATTTTCACATCTTTATATCACTAATGTTAGAGAGTTCATTCATTCGACATCATCCTCTAAGATGAGAGAATCATTGATTTTGGCCTCCTTCTCAGGAGTAATCCCCAAATCCTCATTGATTTGTCCCTCCCTCTTAGGATTATGCCCCAAATCCTCATTGATTTGGGCCTCCTTTTCAGGAGTAAGCCCCAAATACTCATTTATTTTGGCCTCCTTTCAGGAGTAAGCCCCAAATCCTCATTGATTTGGGACTCCTTTTCAGGAGTAAGCCCCAGTCCGAGTCCCCTAATTTGGGCATCCTCCTTAGGAGTATTCCCCAACCATAATTCTCTTAACATGGGCTTCCTTTTCAGGAGTAAGCCCCAGTTTCAAATATGGGCATCCTCTTTAGGAGTACGCCCCAAGTCCCTTAAATTTCCAAGTCCTTTAACCCGACCCTTCTTCTAATGAGTATGCCCCAGCCATAATTTCTCTTAACCATTTTTAATTTACTTTTGATCTGGGCTTCCTTCTCAATAGTAAAACCCAATCATGTGTTCCCTCTAAATTTGGGCATCTTCCTCAGGAGTAAGCCACAAGTTAGAGTACCCATTTCTCCATGAGGTACATATACCTTTATGGAACTTGTTCCTGGATATCTTCCTTGAATTAAATCTTAACCCTCATATATTTTGGGCAGTCATGCATATCTAAGCCCCACATCATTGCATCTTTCGTAGAAAAATTGTCTGGTTTCACCAATACCTCTTGTTTCTCACACCGAGCATGACTCACGTGATCTTAGAGTGTAAAAGTAATCATGAAATGTTTCTTTGATCCATCAATCTGGCATAAACATAATACTCCCTTACTCAAACTACGTGGGTTCTAATTCCTTTTCCAAAACAAAGGATACGTAGGTACCCTATCAGTGGGTACGATCCCAAATCTGAAATAATCCATGTCCTTTTGAATGAAAATAAACTTCAAGTTCCCTACTAAGTGGATTTAAAACCAGTATGTTCATCATAATAACCAAGATACTTTTATGTGTTGAAGGGTACCATTGACTAAGAATATCTAACAAATACATATGATTCTCTATCGACGAATAACCTTGAATACATATAAAAGATTCTCTAAATTTACTACATATCAATCATTGATTGTCAGATTTAAAGGAGGGATCATTTTATACTTGGTAATGTAATAAGGATTCATGAACATAACTTAAATCTATACAGAGAGTCCCAGAGTAGAAAATAATTCCCGTAAAAAAGGTGTGATGAGTCTGACCTCCCATCCTCTCGACCAATGTAAATTACTAAGCCTCATTAGTCCACAACTAATGAGCGCCTACCTTTGGAAAGTAGGTCCAAATGAATATGGAATAATTCGATGTTTATGGTTCTATGAACAAACCCATTAGAAAGTGATTGGAATGTTTGAACCTTCAATCAACGAGGTCATCCCCAATTCTAGAGGAAACAAAAAATGGTGAACCCGACGTGAATCTTTAACCAAGTTAAAATAATGCTTTTCTTATTTGTTAGGCCCCAATTTAAATTCAATGAGAGGGCCAACAAAGAAATAAATAACATATTTTCTCATCCAAAAGATGTAGTGGCCGAACATATCTTTATTATGTCTGTTATATCAAGCAGGCACTCTTTTCCAAGATCTTCTGAATTACTAAAATGGCTTCTCTCATGTTTACAACCGTGAATACGTCTGTTGTGATAACTTCTGCTGCAAATGCCACTGCTGATACTTAAGCTGGATCATCATCCACTCTGAGGAAGAAATCACCTACTCAAATTCGTTAACACTGGGTTTCAAATGCACTGGTTATGGAGTACCGTCGAAACAGTACTATTACGATTATGGAGGCTACTCGACAAGCCCTCCAAGTCAATAATTCAACCTGGTCATCCAGACAGTGAGGACCAGTGATCAAGAAGTAGGCGGTGCTGACCACCATCTCCAACGCTTTCAGGTTATTATCCTCGAAACACAATCACCATTCACTCCCATATTCTGAGGAGGTGAATGAGCATGTCACTCAGGGCCTTAATTCAAGGAGGAAGGAGTCCTTCCTGAGGGATCCCATCAACAATCGCTGCCAGATTCGTGTGGCAGTGCGCCCTCAACATGATGAGGGTATCAACTCCAGGCGTTCGGCTCAGGTTCCTCGAACCCAAGCAGGAAAGATAAACCACCAGAGGCGAAAACCGGGTAACAGTGATTTGGTTCTTATCTCTTCCATTTCTAGAGAACTCCCCCAACCTAACTTGGTGTCAAGCAACGAGCGGTCACACACAACCATCTGTTTTAATTCCACTATCCACCAGACTCGTCTGGAAGCATCACACCAATCCCGCTAGGAAATTCTGGCAGAGTACTATAGACAGGGAAATACACCTGTTTATAAATCATCAGCTAGTCAGTAGGCTCGTCTGACTACATATGATGGAGCTCATAAACCACATTCAGTGAAGTGCAATCAGAAGGAACATACAACTGCTAGTATTGATCAAGCCGACCAACAGTCTCGTTTGGTAGCATTCAGAGAAGTCAGTCGAAAAGCTCTGGCGACAAACAGAAGGCAGACTCAACTCTCTGCCCCCACATTTGTGTACTGTCAAGATTCACTGACAGGAAAAGGAGGACAGGAGCAGGAACACACAACTACTCCAAGATCGGAATGGACTTATATCCTTGATCCGGAAGCTGAAGTCACCAAGCATATTCTATCAATGGTGGAAGAGAAGAAGCAAATCCCTGCTCATATTCTGGATGCCAGCCAGGATATTATAACAGCTTCAACAACATCTTAGGGAAAGACACATAAATCTATCCCTACCAGTGGAGTGATAAATCAACAGTTCACTCCGGAACAGACACACACCTCTATAACATTCCAAGAGGGTTGTGGGGCATACTCCTCCATATCATATGGACAACCAAGTCAGGCATATATACCTGGTTTGATTGGATATAATTATCTAAGTCTGATCATTTCTCATTAGCAGGCACACACACTTGCCAAATTGAGTAAGAAGGAATCTAAGAAGAAGACCCGCCTAGCACACTCAATAAATCAAAGGCCCATCTGTTACAATTCCTTAATCGATGCTAGAGTTCGTGATGCACTCAGAAAACTATCTTTTTCAACTCAAGATTCTACTCTCTCAGTTCCCAATAGTCGGTACATTAATTCTGATGGTCTTCATCAGAAACTTCCTCATCAAGGCTTGCTTCATGACAATTCGGTCGATCTCGATATATTATCTTTAGATGGGAGCTACAAGAACCCTCTGTGTGGTCAAAAGATCAAGGAGAAAAATATTTCATCTTTTGCTGTAACCCACCATGGTGGTCCTCCCCGTGATGATGAATTTTGCTGTGAAAGTCCTCTCCATGGTAGTGATACGCATTTCTTAGAAAATTATCCAATATAAAATGTAGTGATGAGAAAGCCCTCTTATCATGAGGCACTTGAAAATGTGAAGCTAGTCATGTCTGATGCTTTACCATTAGCAGGTGAAATACTTTCTCAACAAGAAGATTGCCCAGGGTGTAGGTCATTCTCCAAACCACCCCTAGGTCATTCATCTTCTAGTTTGATCATTGATTTCTTTACCAATCTTGTTGAATCCGATGAAGCAAAAAGTAAGCCCCAGCTCTGATCTAATCAAGTAGAAGAATATTCATTGAATAATAAAGTGGAAATGATGAACATGAGAAAAAAAACTGGCGAAAGGTGAAGTTCCAGCCATATTTTGGCCTCTGTCTGATTCTTAGTATGACATTCTAAAGATGATGATGAATGATGGAATTCATGATATTCATCTCAACATGTGGAAAAATATTTTTCAGTTGAAAAAGAAAGTATTATATTTTGATAAATATGAAAATAATCTTATGATAATAGAAGGGTTACAACGTCAGATTGGTTTGGCATCTCTATCAGTCTCTCAATATCTGAAGGCTGAAAAGAAGAAGAGAGCTCTTCAACGTTAATTCCTCGGCACACTAAGAAGATTTAGCCAGTTAATTGCCAATTCCCCATCTGGTATTCATATCAAGGGATGGGGTGTTCATGGAGCACTACATTTCACTGTACTCTCCAGTCAGCAAAGCCCGCCGAAAATGGTCTCATGCAATGTTATTGAATGTGGCCGGCAACAGTCAATGGGTTTTGTTGGTAATAAAAAGTTTGCCCAAGAATAGGTCTCAACTAGTTCTTCTCAAAATCAAGAATATAGAGAAAAATTTGTTGAATTACTCCTGCTTCAATCAAATGAGAATATTGAACATGCCTCTCATATGGAGCAAGCACATCATCAAGTGACAGAAGTGTCAGAAATCATCCAACGGTCTTTTGAGCTGGGTGATAAAAGTGGATGTTGATTGATGCATCCAGCTAATTTTTAGACTAAGGTCTGCAAGATCAGGACAGATTTTAAGAAAGTCTCAGATATAGCATGTTAAGAGCCACCCCATCTTGCCAGATTGGGGACTCTTTTAACTCAACCCTCGGAATCAACAAATAGGATTCGTGGAGTTGATCAAAGATAGAAGGAACAGCCCCAGTCCACCGGACTCAGGACTTTTTTCAAATCATCAATCCCCTCCTCCGAGAAAGTTAGTCTTCTCTCGATTGGGGAAGAAGCCTCAAGAGGAACGTAAAGCCAAATTATCAGGAGACTCTCTCCAAATTACGGTTCACCAAGAAGTTTCTGAGGGATCGAATCAACAAAAGGAAATGTCTCATCATGGACATGGAAGAAGAAAATATTACAAAAATACTGATAGAATAAATGCAATGTGTTATGCATCAATCAATGTCATCAATGTCATAGTTTCCGATCCACTATATGAGACTCACTAGGAGGGATCGGGTGAAGAGGTTCTTGCTCAAGATGTTGTACGCACAGACACAAATGAAGAAGGTGTGCATACACGAAATCAAAGGATTACCCATAATCTAGGTAATACTTCAAGTAACCCACTTCCCCCTCTCTGAAATAGAGCTAACAAGGGGAATGAAAAGAATCAAGTTACATACCCTTCCTCTGGAGAAGGCCAATCGCTCTCACTAGAGCAAAGATTTTCAAAAGAGGAAGAAATGAACGAATTGAGGAGGATGAATGCAGAACTAATTTAGGGTAGTCTTCTTCCTAAGCGTGATGGAGTCATTCAGTCATATGAATTTGTTGTGGATACTGAAATGGATCAAGAATATCCTCTATCAGTACACCCTCACAGGTCTAATCTTATGGGTCAAGTGAAACAACAATTTGTGGTGCTACCATCAGTTGCAGTACCATCCACCACATCTGTACCAGCTCCAGTCATTGCACCTGTTCAGGTCCAGGCTCAACCAGATGTTTCTCAAAAGTTAATTACTACTATTGAGTCCTTAATAGTTCTGTTGGAATCTATTGAGGGAAAGCGTGCTCAAATTCAACTAGAAAAAAGAGCTTACACTGAATGGGTAGATTCAGTCCCCCCCCGTCAAGTTTTGGGAATCCTGTATTCCCTATTTTCAATGGATGAGGTGATCCTGAATAGAATTTGACACATTACGTGACTTGTTTTGATCTTATGATGGGAACCCCGGAACAACAAGAAGTAGTGAAGCTCAGATTCTTCATGCGAACCTCGCAAGGATCAGCTTTTGTCTGGTACACAAGCTTGCAATCCCGGTCAATTACCGGATGGGAGGATCTTCATCAAAGATTCCTTCCCCAATTCAGCTCAACATTGCCAGAGACAATAGTTTTTTATCTTACAAACTGTAAGCAAAGGGAGAATGAAAGGGTCTCCGATTTCATTTCTCACTGGAAGGGATTAACATATTCCCTAATCTTAGCACTCCCTCAAGAAAAATTGTTTCCAATCTGTGTGGAAAATTTACGTGATGAGTTGCGTACACCGCTAATCCCTGTGAAATACATAGGAGGGTTTCGAGACCATACTTCAATCGCTCAACAAATTGATGATTCTCTTATAAAGACTAAGGATAAAGCTCATATAATTCCATCAGCTCTAGGATTGAGAATGGGTAAAGTGGAAACTGCTACAGTTATGCTTAAACAAGCACCTGTACCTGCTTCTACTTCAAAAGCTTTATCTTCTCAAAGGGCTCCACCTCCTAAGCCTCAACAATAGATTTTTTTTTCTTCAAGACAATCAAAGAGATCATAGACGGAAACAATTGGAGGATCTTCCGAAATGAACATGTTCATAGTTACTTCATTTCGGCTCTGGAAAAAAAATTTGGTTCAATTGCCAAGGCCCATGATGCCAAATAAGGAAGGAGATGATGACCATCCCAACTATTTCCCCTTTCATCAAATGTTGGGGCATCCCATCCAAGAGTGTTCTCTCTTCAAAGACCTCCTGCAAAATATGGTCGACTCAGGACAAGTCAAATTAAAAGGCCCTTCAGCCCAGGTAGCATGTGTCACTGCTACAGTTCCAGAGGAAGAAGGCGAATGGCAAGAAGTCAAAAGCAAAAATGCGCAGAAATATGACGATTGGATGGTTAGAAAAACAATCAACTGATCTCATTCCATTTTTTGAATGCAATTGAAGAAACCAATTGTTCCTTCTTCTATGAATGCCACAACAAAACTCTCTTCATCAGAGGAAATATCCTCACAGAAATGACATGATTCAAAGAAAGAAAAAAAAATCAGATGAAGATGAGTATATTTCAATGATTATGTTATATTTGACTCTGGCAGACTTCATTCCATCTACTTCAAATTCACGGGCACTGCCCCACCAAACAGCATAGCCTAAATAGGCTAATCAGGCAGAGTCTTCATCGAATGAATAGTTGATTTTCGTTTCTGATAATACGATTCAATTAAGAGATCCATATTCCAGTCGCAGTTTCGATTTTGATGAGCCCGAATTCCCTATATCAAATAGAGGAATCAGAGGAAGTTTCAGAGGCTCAGGATATAGGGGAAGAAGTGGATCTTTCAGAGGCCACTATTCCAATTATACCCCTGCTATAACTGTGTATACGACATAAACTCATGGTAGATCCCTTCAACGAGCTCAACAAGAACAAGAAAGTTCTTCCACTCAAGGTAGGCTCAGTCCTAGAAAAATTATTCCGGAAGATCGTGTAACACCCCAAGCTTCCTTGGGATGTTTCCTTTCAAATAATGCAATGGCGTGCATTGTACGCAACTTCAAGATTTTAACACACCATAACCAATCAAACTAGCCGTTATGAATAGTAATACCTACTTTTTGAAATTTTATAAATTATATCTCTCAAAATGGACTTCATTTTTGGGTTCATAATATTGAAATTATCCTAGGGTGAAATTTTTGTACTTTTCGGATAACTTTTAAATTTTGATTAATAGTGAAAATTACTAAATTTTAATTAAAAACAACTTTTTTAATCAAAATAATTAATAGTGATAAATTATGAATTTGAGTGGTTTTAAAGTATATTTAGAATATATTTTTACCATGTAATACAATGTGGGTCATTGAACATAATTTCACATTTAAACCAGACATAAACAAGTGACAATCTTTGGATAGTTATTATCTCTAAAAAACATGCTTTTTGTTTTAACAACTGGAATTAATTTTAAATTAATTTCTGCCACTTCTGTGTTTTGAATTTGGAAAAATGGATTCCATATTTGGAATCAGGATGTTCAAATTGTGTAAATATGTAACTTTTATTTTTAAACATTTTGGATAAATACTTCGGTAAATATTTTATTTACCATGGTTAAAGGGTAAATCCGGTAACCAAGGGTCAAAAAATAATATTATAATAATACTAAATTACCCTAAAACGTGTCTTAACCCTATTGGTTGATACATGGTCGACCATGTGCATCTTTGGGTCGATTTTGGGACCCCATGGATCCACTTGTAAGTGATAATGACAATTTATTTTAATTAAGTTAAAATAAATACAAAAATGACACAAGCATATATCTTTTAAAAAAACAATTTTTACATAGTGTTATATATGTTTGATATTATATTATAAATATTAATTAGAAAGACGAAAAGATTTCATACATATTTATATTTTATTTATAATTTTTAGACATTAAATAATTTAATTTATTTATGAGACAATGATGATAAAGTAATTACTATAATAGTGAAAAATTAAAATAATTGATATTATAAATACCCAAATAAATAAAATATGAAACTTTTAATGAATTAAACTAATTTTCTAGGATAATATGATATATTAGGATTTATTTAATTGACTTTTTTAGAAGTAATCAATATGTTATGAGTTTCACAAAAATCAACTATTGAATAGTGTCAAAATTGACATAAAAGAGTTCTTAAAACAAATATTATATTATTAATTGATATTAAATTCCTAAAAATCTAAGGTTCGGCCAAACGTCTTATATAATGATAGGTTCATCATTAATGGACCACTTGAAGGTCTCTTGGATGTATATAGTAAGTTTATTAACCATATAATATAAAAATACAAAGAGACATTGTAAAAGTGAAACTAATTAACTAAGAGTTAATACTTAAAGATAAGGTTAATATAATGACCCAAACCTGTCTAAATTCTATTGGTTGAGTTGGTTTCGACCCATACCCACCTTAACATTTAAATAATAAACTTTTGAGCCATTATAAACCGAATATGAATTTATTATAAATTAATATTTCTACCTTTTCCAAAGGTGCCCCTCACCTCTCTTATAAAAGGGCACTCCTCCTTCTCATTTCTTCACACCTTCAAAGCACTTTGGTTCGGCCAAAACCTGCCCAAATACTATCTCAACTTCCCTCACTACAACCTATAGGACTTATTTTTATCAGAAAGCCAACCTAAGGAGCCCTTTTGATCAAATCAAAAGGAAGAACCCGAAGAAGAGGTAATGTTTTCACCACCCCTTTTCAAGTTCCATTCTTCTTCCACTTCCTCTTTCTTTGTTATTACCATTATAAAATAATAACTCCAGTATCATATATATAATATGATGTTATTATAAATACTGTAAAACCATATTAAGTATTCTATCCATCCTTTGAATAACATGTCACCATACGTGCGTACGTACGGCTTACCGTCTCCACGTCGTGGTGTAATTGTTATTCAATATATTATTATTTGTATGGGTATAGAAATGATGTGTAACTCATGTAAATAATAAATATAACATGATAATGATTTTTTATATATTATATAACATCCAATTATATATTATTTTAATATCAAAAGAATGATATTGTCGCTCGTGCGTATGTACGGACTACCGTCTCCACGAACGCGATGAGATTCATTCTCCATCATATCCATTCAAGTATAATTATAATTTGATGATTTAAAAATAGTGTCTAAGGACTTTATATCATTATGGATATGAATAATATACATCCCATTAATAACTAATATGGCTCACATAACAAAGAATATAAAGTAAAATGAACCCGTTAACACCCGAAATGACGATAATTCTAAGATATTATTAACAAATCAATGTTAAAAGATCATATATGATATCATATTAAAGTAAATGATTCTTGTATAATTCAATAACAATTATTTCACCATTATACAGGAGGTAAACCTACCTTCGACCAAGGAAAAAGTACAAAGTAAGGGATTTTCTTATCTCACTTTCAACTCCGTGAGATTTCCATTGTTCGCCACTAAATTATTGAAAGTGGTGTATTGTGTACTTCCATTTGATATATATTATCATGATTCTTTTTATATTCATGTTATTCTGTAAATAATTTGGTGGTTATTAACTTTTGGCCATACGACTCAGTTGATTAATGTGGTAAGTTGTTTCTTATCTCACTCTTAATTTCGTGAGAATTCCATTGTTCACCACTTATTTATTACATGTGGTGTGTGTGCTGCCCATGTTTGTATTCATTGTGTAATAATTTAATTCATGTATATTTACATCATCATTGTGTTATAATTCTTTCATGGGTTCATGTTTCATAAGTTACCAAATAGATAAGGGAATTTGATATTCCAATTTCCATTTATTCGGTTTTACGCAAACTCCATTGATTATTTTACTCCGAGATTATGTGTGGAATCTCTATTCATTTTCTTATGTCATGATTTCCACTCCCCTTTCCTGTGGATATACTTTTGATACACATAATCACTCCATTGATAATTCTCAAGTCATTCATATGAATTTGATAAGAGTAATTTTAACTCATTATCCATTTGTTGAGTTAAACATCCAATTCGTTGGTGTTGATTTTACAAGAATATGTGTGAATGTCCTTTGATTGTTTTAAACTGAATATCCAATCATATTTAGTATATTTATATTTGTCACACATAATTATGTCGTTGATTTATCCTTATCCTAAGGATACGGCCTTTATGATAGATTTCATCTCAATTTACATTCCATTGAGACTTCTCTGTTGATATACACCAAATCACTTTTAGGTGGTCTATATAATGTACTTTGACATAGTATATCATGAATCCCTTTATTCTAATGATATTACAAAGTTTTGATTACCTCAATTATTTTTATTCAAGTGTCTCTCTTTTGGTTAGAAACTCTAACTAAAATACCATTTTTAAATGTTTTAAAGACTTATTCATCTAAATCATTCTCCTTAATGTCCAGGTTTTAAAAACGGTTTTAAGGATTTATTTATATGGACATTAATGTTTAGAAATTAAAAATCCTTTTAAAAAGTTTCAAAGTGGTATGGGACACTTTGATTCAAAAATCTATCTTTAAATGGCTTCTGGACAAATAGTGTGACTTTAAAATGATTTCAATAAAAAGGAAGATATTTCTCTCAAATAGTTTTGATGATTATTTTAATCTATGTCAAAATCCTTCATTATTCTTGATTGAGGTTAATGTGATACAATACAATCTTCCATATTGTATCGAATGAGTTATGTTTGACTGTGGATGTGCTATTTTTATACCATTCATGGTTTGTGGTTAAAGTATTGACATTTTGTATTCTAGTTTTAATGCGAATGTTTATGTTATGTTTAAACCTGTTCATATGAGGAATGCATTGGACTTAATAAGTGACGGGTGGAGCCCGCTATAGCTCCTCGATGCATCGGTAGGTCTAATGAGACAAACTAGTGTCTTGGCACAAGGCCTTGGCAAAATCTTATTTGTAGTCTTGGCACGAGGCCTTGGCTATGTGGTTATAATAGTCTGGCATTATGAATTCCATCATTATGAAAGTGGTTATTGATAATGCATGGGATTGTTCAACTAGTAGAATATCCATGTGAGTAAGTAAATGACATTACTTTATTTTATCTTTGCCATTTTATGCTGAAGTTCAAGTTTAAAAGGCTTTTGTTTTAGTTATAAACTGCCTTAAGTGTTTATGCTTATCTATGAAAGCTTCTTCTATAATGTTATCCTTACTGAGCATCTGAGCTCACCCCTTTCAATGTTTTATTTTTCCCAGAATTATGAAGAAGTAATTTATGAATGACCTGCAGGGATAGTATGAGGGGATACGAAGAAAAGATGTTTTTTTATGATGTAATGTAAAAATTTATGGATGTATCTAGTTATTCCGAGGCTACTAAACCAATCGGTCTTTCGAGACTTGATCTTTCTTGTAATCATGCCAATGTTATTTAATAATGCACCGACTCTAGGTAACTAGGTTCGGGGCATTACAGTTGGTATCAGAGGAAGTTTAGTACAACCCTTGGAAGCTAGATTTAGATAAACTCTGATTAGAGCACGTAGACCTAAGATGAACTTTGAGGATTAGTATAAAATAACTTCCTAGAATTTTGGTATTGTAGAGATTTTGTGAGTTTTCCGAGCAATACATCCCTGTCTGGATACGAGCAGGTAGATGTGGCTCTCGCACAGATGTACCTAGGGGTTAAACCCGAAAACACCGCTTTGAGCTAGACTCGAACGGGAACTGGTGCATGACAACGGGCCTTGCTGCACTCTTGGTTACGACACTCCAGGGGGATATGCTTAGGATAATTTACATTTTCTTTACAAACCGATTTAAGTAATATATATATAATATGAGAGTAAATGACCTTGGTTAATCCTAATATGTTTCAAATTGAGAATATGGTGACATTTTATTCTCTAAATGATTTTACGACTACTGTTATTCACACAATGCTTTCTGGTTTTAGTCAATGGCTGGATTCTAAGGAAGTCATAGTGACTTTGAGAATGATGTACAAGGTGGGAATGGTGGTGGCAATGAGCAACAAAATGGAATGTTGATAGGCGTAAAAGATATCATCTTTATGCCAAATAAGTTTTCCAAAAATATGATCAACAACATATATATTGACCAACTCCCAGACTCAACAAGGAAGAGAAAGGTGATAAATGATAAGATCTCCAACAATGGAGACCATGGAGAAAAGAACCCTCAATTTTCATCATGCAGGAAATGTGGAAGGAGACACCCAGGAAAGTGTCTCAATGGGATAACGAAATGTTTTACGTGCGGGAAGGAAGGACATAAAGTGAAGAATTCCCAAAGAAAAATGAAGAGTACTATGTAAGAAGATAAAAATGGTCCCAAGAGTCCATTTACAGTCATTTTCCATAAATGTAGGGGACCTGGCCATTACCCGAGTGAATGTCCTATTCTATAGGATATTTTCTTTGTCAAAGAAGAAGCTATGTGGAAATAAATGGTTGGAGAAAAATTTAAAAAGTATTAGCACTCCTTGTTGATGGGTTTACTTTGGAATAATTTTCTCTTGTATCTGTAACCCCACAGTATGCCATGTGAGAATGATATTTGAGGAAGAATTGTCTCT
Source organism: Viscum album (assembly GCA_963277665.1). Classification (NCBI taxonomy): domain Eukaryota; kingdom Viridiplantae; phylum Streptophyta; class Magnoliopsida; order Santalales; family Viscaceae; genus Viscum; species Viscum album. Next base: position 531,842,284 of record OY728128.1, read on the forward strand.
TCTCTTGTGGATATATGTATAAATAACTATTTGATTTAATATGATCATTCGGGTTTGGGAAAATTATAAGTTATTATAATTTGGGATGAAAATGCAAGGTATGATATAACATTTGTGGTTAAATTATGTTATTTTGAGGAATTTATCTCATTTTGGTAATATTATAGAATATAGTTTTTGAAAAAGGACAACACGTAGACGGTGTGAAAACCCGTCGTGTCGGACAAAGCTGTGGGAATCAAACCCACAACCAAATTGCGATTGGGATTTATCGCCTACCACTGGACTACGTGAAGTCCCTGGTTAGTGTGACCATTTTTTTAGTTAAATGATTTTATTGATCAATAATAAGTTGATTTGGGTTCTTATGTCTTATCAAATGAATACCCTTGGTATAGGAAAATTATTTGGTGATTAAGTGATAAATGTTATTTTGGAAGATGTTCTCTTTGTTGGGAACACTATATGCCCAAGGAAAATAGAATACAATGGGGTTTCATTTGTAGAGTAATGGTAGATTTTTATCTACATTTTTATTGTGGATTTATAGTGATTTGGGTTATTTATGGAAATGATTAACCTATAACAGAGAATATGTGATGATGTTAATTACTTTTATGTATGTGACTTTAAGAGTATTTGATGTCATTTGGAGATACAATTTAACATGGGAGACTACATAATCAAATTCTTCTATGTTTTGGGTTTCAATATTAGTTTGGATTATATTGAAGTATTTTAAGGGCAATTGATTATTGAATGGTATTTATTTAACATTGGGGTATTGTTGGTTTAATTTTAGAAATTAAGATTAGTGCATATTTATCTCAAGTAATATCTTTATGGGGGATCATTAGATCATTCACTAACCATTTTGGTTTTGATTAATCTTCAAAGACAATGTAAATATATAGTTTATCCTGCATGGATCATGTGATTCTATAGAAGTTTATTCTAGCTCTTCCAGTGTCACCAAGTCTTCTTGAATACTCATCGTTTAAAAAAAATTGAGTTAGTGGTGGAAATTTATTAAATAATGAATCTCTACTTAAAAAGTAAGTATATCTCTTAATATTCTTAGTCAATATCAGAAACGAATTCCTCGTCCTTATGTAATGTAACTTAAAACAAAAAAAATGTTGTCCATTTACTTTCCTACTAGGAGACTAATGGTCGTTTGTCCCAATACAAGTTTGTGGTTTTATTATTGTTAACTTTCTCCTGATCATGATTTCTATCCCTCTCCATCAGAACTTGACACCTAGTTTATCAACCATATCCATGTTTTTCTACATGGAATCCGAGTATGGGTTATCTTTGATGACCCTTATACCTCTCTTTCTTTCTTTTAAAGTGATAGTTTTATTGACTCTTTTTCCGATATGAGACTTTCCATTATATTCCCAAGAAAAATTTTAAAAATTGCGAGGATGCAATTTATTGAAGGAGGTGAGAATGTAACACCCCACGCTTCCTCGGTATGTTTCCTTTCGAATAATGCAATGGCGTGCATTATATGCAACTTCGAGATTTTAACACACCATAACCAATCAAACTAGCCGTTATGAATAGTAATACATACTTTTTGAAATTTTATAAATTATATCTCTCAAAATGGACTTCATTTTTGGATTCGTAATATCGAAATTATCCTAGGGTGAAATTTTGGTACTTTTCGGATAACTTTCATATTTTGATGAATAGTGAAAATTACTAAATTTTAATTAAAAACAACTTTTTTAATCAAAATAATTAATAGTGATAAATTATGAATTTGAGTGGTTTTAAAGTATATTTAGAATATATATTTACCATGTAATACAATGTGGGTCATTTAACATAATTTCACATTTAAACCAGACAAAAACAAGTGACAATCTTTTGATAGTTATTATCTCTAAAAAACACGCTTTTTGTTTTAAGAACGGGAATTAATTTTAAATTAATTTCTGCCACTTCTGTGTTTTGAATTTGGAAAAATGGATTCCATATTTGGAATCAGGATGTTCAAATTGTGTAAATCGGTAACTTTTATTATTAAACATTTTGGATAATTACTTCGGTAAATATTTTATTTACCATGGTTAAAAGGTAAATCCGGTAAACAAGGGTTAAAAAATAATATTATAATAATACAAAATTACCCTAAAACGTGTCTTAACCCTATTGGTTGATACATGGTCGACCATGGGAATCTTTGGGTCGATTTTGGGACCCCATGGATCACTTGTAAGTGATAATGACGCTTTATTTTAATTAAGTTAAAATAAATACAAAAATGACACAAGAATATATCTTTTAGAAAAACATTTTTTACATAGGGTTATATATGTCGGATTTTAGATTATAAATATTAATTAGAAATATGAAAAGATTTCATACATAATTATATTTTATTTATAATTTTTAGACATTAAATAATTTAATTTATTTATGACACAATGATGATAAAGTAATTACTATAATAGTGAAAAATTAAAATAATTGATATTATAAATACCCAAATAAATATAATATGAAACTTTTAATTAATTAAACTAATTTTCTAGGATAATATGATATATTAGGATTGATTTAATTGACTTTTTTCGAAGTAATAAATCTATTATGAGTTACAAAAAAATCAACTGTTGAATAGTGTCAAAATTGACATAAAAGAGTTCTTAAAACAAATATTATATTATTAATTGATATTAAATTCATAAAAATCTAAGGCTCGGCCAAGAGACTTATATCATGATAGGTTCGTCATTAAGGGACCACTTGGGGGTCTCTTGGATGTATATAGTAAGTATATTAACCATATAATATAAAAATACAAAGAGACATTGTAAAAGTGAAACTAATTAACTAAGAGTTAATACTTAAAGATAAGGTTAATATAATGACCCAAACCTGTCTAAATTCTATTGTTTGAGTTTATTTCTACCCATACCCACCTTAAAATTTAAATAATAAACTTTGGAGCCATTATAAATCGAATATGAATTTATTATAAATTAATATTTCTAGCTTTTCCAAAGGTGCCCCTCACCCCTCTTATAAAAGGGCACTCCTCCTTCTCATTTATTCACACCTTAAAAGCCCTTTTGTTCGGCCAACCCCTTCCCAAATACTATCTAAACTTCCCTAACTACAACCTAGAGGTCTTAGTTTGATCATAAAGCCATCCTATGGAGCCCTTTTGATCAAATGAAAAGGAAGAACCCGAAGAAGAGGTAATGTTTTCACCACCCCTTTTCAATTTCCTTTCTTCTTCCACTTCCTCTTTCTTTGATATTAACATTATAAAATAATAACTCCAGTATCATATATATACTTTGATGTTATTATAAATATGGTTCAACCATATTCAGTATTCTATCCATCCTTTGAATAACATGTCACCATACGTGCGTACGTACGGCTTACCGTCTCCACGTCGTGGTGTAATTGTTATTCAATATATTATTATTTGGATGGGTATAACAATGATGTGTGACTCATGTAAATAATAAATATAACATGATAATTATTTTTTATATATGATATAACATCCAATTATATATTATTTTAATATCAAAAGAATGATATTGTCGCTCGTGCGTATGTACGGACTACCGTCTCCACGAACACGATGATATTCATTCTCCATCATATCCATTCAAGTATAATTATAATTTGATGATTTAAAAATATTATCTAAGGACTTTATATCATTATGGATATGAATAATATACATCCCTTTAATAAAGAATATGGCTCACATAACAAAGAATATAATGTAAAATGAACCCGTTAACACCCGAAATGACGATAATTCTAAGATATTATTAACAAATCAATGTTAAAAGATCATATATGATATCATATCAAAGTAAATGATTCTTGTATAATTCAATAACAATTATTTCACCATTATACAGGAGTTAAACCTACCGTCGACCAAGGAAAAAGTACAAAGTAAGGGATTTTCTTATCTCACTTTCAATTCCGTGAGATTTCCATTGTTCGCCACTAAATTATTGAAAGTGGTGTATTGTGTACTGCCATTTGATATATATTATAATGATTATCTTTATATTAATGTTATTCTGTAAATTATTTGGTGGTTATTAAATTTTGGCCATACGACTCAGTTGATTAACGTTGTAAGGAGTTTCTCATCTCACTCTTAATTTCGTGAGAATTCCATTGTTCACCATTTATTTATTACATGTGGTGTGTGTGCTGCCCATGTTTGTATTCATTGTGTAATACTTTAATTCATGTATATTTACATCATCATTGTGTTATACTTCTTTCATGGGTTCATTTTCCATAAGTTACCAAATCGATAAGGGAATTTGATATTCCAATTTCCATTTATTCGGCTTTACGCAAACTCCATTGATTATTTTACTCCGAGATTATGTGTGGAATATCTATTCATTTTCTTATGTCATGATTTCCACTCCCCTTTCCTATGGATATAATTTTGATACACATAATCACTCCATTGATAATTCTCAAGTCATTGATATGAATTTGATAAGAGTAATTTTAACTCATTCTCCATTTGTTGAGTTAAACATCCAATTCGTTGGTGTTGATTTTACAAGAATATGTGTGAATGTCATTTGATTGTTTTACACTGAATATCCAATCATATTTAGTTTATTTATATTTGTCACACATAATTATGTCGTTTATTTATCCTTAACCTAAGGATATGGCCTTTATGATAGATTTCATCTCAATTTACATTCCATTGAGACTTCTTTGTTGATATACACCAAATCACTTTTAGGTGGTGTATATAATGTACTTTGACATAGTATATCATGAATCCCTTTATTCTCATGATATTACAAAGTTTTTATTACCTCAATTATTTGTTTTCAAGTGTCTCTCTTTTGGTTAGAAACTCTAACTAAAATACCATTTTTAAATGTTTTATATACTTATTCATCTAAATCATTCTCCTTAATGTCCAGGTTTTAAAAATGGTTTTAAGGATTTATTTTTATGAACATTAATGTTTAGAAATTAAAACTCCTTTTAAAAAGTTTCAAAGTGGTATGGGACACTTTGATTCAAAAATCTATCTTTAAATGGCTTCTAGACAAATAGTGTGACTTTAAAATGATTTCAAGAAAAACGGAGATATTTCTCTCAAATAGTTTTGATGATTATTTTCATCTATGTCAACATCCTTCATTATTCTTGATTGAGGTTAATGTGATACAATAAAATCTTCCATATTGTATCGAATGAGTTATGTTTGACTGTGGATGTGCTATTTTTATACCATTCATGGTTTGTGGTTAAAGTATTGACATTTTGTATTCTAGTTTTAATGCGAATGTTTATGTTATGTTTAAACCTGTTCATATGAGGAATGCATTGGACTTAATAAGTGACGGGTGGAGCCCTCTATAGCTCCTCGATGCATCGGTAGATCTAATGAGACAAACTAGTGTCTTGGCACAAGGCCTTGGAAAAATCTTATTTGTAGTATTGGCATGAGGCCTTGGCTATGTGGTTATGATAGTCTAGCATTATGCATTCCATCATTATGAAAGAGGTTATTGATAATGCATGGGATTGTTCGACTAGTAGAATATCCATGTGAGTAAGTAAATGGCATTACTTTATTTTATCTTTGCCATTTTATGCTGAAGTTCATGTTTAAAAGGCTTTTGTTTTAGTTATAAACTGCCTTAAGTGTTTATGCTTATCTATGAAAGCTTCTGCTATAATGTTATCCTTACTGAGCATTTCAGCTCACACCTTTCAATGTTTTATTTTTCCCAGGATTATGAAGAAGTAATTTATGAATGACCTGCAGGGATAGTATGAGGGGATATGAAGAGAAGATGTTTTTTATGATGTAATGTAAAAATTTATGGATGTATCTAGTTATTCCAAGGCTACTAAACCAATCGGTCTTTCGAGACTTGATCTTTCTTGTGATCATGCTAATGTTATGTAATAATGCACCGACTCTAGGTAACTGGGGTCGGGGCATTACAGATCGGATGAAGGTTCCATCTTCTTCCTCTTAGCACGTAAATAGACCTAATCAGTCTAATCTTCAAAATCCCGGAGTATTACCAACTCTATCCCGGTATAAGATGCATCAAATTCAAAAGAATCAACTTCCAAGGCACCTACTAAACTATATGTTCCTGTTGGGAAACACAGACCTCTAGATCAAAATTATGATATATTGAAACACCTGGCCTGAGTACCAGCCATGTTTTCAATTCTGGATCCCTTGAATTTATCAAAGGATCTTCGGGAGGCACTCATTGAGGCTTTTTTAAGTCCTCAGGAGTTTGAGACTAAAATTGTTGTAGATGAAGTCTACCATTTAGAGAATAATCCTGCAGAATGCCATGCAATATTATCTTTTACTGATGAAGATGAAGATGATGTCGTGCATGGACATATTAGACCATTTTACTTATCTGGCAAGGTCAATGGCGTAGACATCCGAATAGCTTTCATTGATAATGGTTCAGGAGTCAACCTCATGTCCATTTGTACACTACGTCGATTTGGCCACACAGAATCTGATTTATCTCCTTCAACTATGATGTTACAAGGATATGATAAATATGAAAAAGAACCACTGGGCGAGATTACACTCAGAACTCCATTTGGAGATATTTTGTTCAATTTGGATTTCATGGTTTTTGATCAAGACTCACCCTTCAACATCTTTCTTGGAAGACCCTGGCTACATCGACATGTGGCTACCTTTCATCATACCATAAATGTCTCAAGTTTTGTTTCGATGTTCATTTTGGTACATTATATGGTGATAAGGCCCCGTTCAAAATATGTGAATTTCAATACACTAAGGTGGAATTCTACCACATGAAGGGAAAGGAGGAATCCACAATAAAGGAGATTACCAAAGTTAATGCTCTGTATTGTTTGGAAAAAATTCCAGTAAACCCATTAGCACATTTGAGTACAGAATATGTGTTGCCTATCAGTAAAATTGATAAGATATACCCAAATCAAAATACACTTATGGAATGATCCGTAATTTCAATTATGACAATCGACCCAGAAAACATGGAAGACATTGGTGATCCACCAAGAAATGATGAAAGCTCAAATGGAGATGTCTTCATTTCATCTGCTGAAATCCAACAAGTCTATACTTCTCCAATAAGGACGGGGCAAGTTATAGAAATGTCAGAGGTAAACGATGATGTCGATTCTCAATCCATCATCTCCTCTTTATTACCCAAACAAGACCCTTCATCATCAATCGGGTCGGAAATGGAAGCTTCTTCTTCAAGATGTGCGAATTTTGACATCTCTTCTGATTATGGAAATTCTGCTTCATCATCTACAATGAAAGTAGAAATGGAAGAAATAGCACATGCTGAAGAAAAAGAGGAAGATCTCAAGGATGCTCCTCCAGCATTTGAGGAGGGTATCTCTACCACCGTGGATGAACTCAGAGAAATAAATATGGGTACAAAAGAAGATCCACGACAAACTTTAATTAGTGAGGCCATGACTCTTGAGGAGCAAGGGATATATATTCCATTTTTAAAGAAAAATTGAGATATATTTTCATGGAACTATAAGGATATTCCAGGGATTGATCCTGATGTGGCCACTCATCATTTGGGTTTTCCAGAAGAACATCGAGGATTCAAACACGCCTCTAGAAGAACACACCCAACCTATGCTTCCAAAATTGTAGCTGAAGTGGATAATCTCATCAAATCTAACTTTTTCAGAAAAGTTCAATATCCCTAGTGGTTGGCTAATATTGTCCCAGTGAAAAAGATGAATGGGAAAATTAGTGTTTTCATTTATTTTAGAGATGTTAATGGGCATTGTCCTAAGAATGATTTTCTATTTCTAATTACAGAACTCTTGATTGATGCGACAGCTGGATATGAAGCACTTTCCTTCATGGATGGATATTCTGGATATAATCAAATCCAGATGGATCCATAAGATGAAGAATATACAGCCCTCAGAGCCCCTCAGGGTGTGTTTTTCTATCGGGTAATTCCATTTGGCTTAAAGAGTGTAGGCGTAACATATCAGCGTGCCATGCATCGTATCTTCAAACCCCATCTGGGAATGTTTGTTGAATGTTATGTGGAAGATTTGGTGGTCAAATCCAAACAACTTTCTAATCACTTGGCTGATTTGGAAGTCATATTCCGCAAGGTTCGATAACATAATTAGGAGATGAACCCCTTAAAATGTGCTTTTGGGGTAACCTCAGGAAAACTTCTTGGTTTTTTTATATGCCATCATGGTATCGAAGTCGATCCTGAGAATACAAATTCAATCCTTGGTATGTCACCTGCTCGAAATTTAAAATAATTGAGAGGAATTCAAGGACAGTTATCCTATATTCGGCGTTTCATCGCCAATTTGGCAGGCAAAAGCTTACCCTTCACCAAATTGATGAAGAAGGGAGTCACATACCAATGGACTGAAGAATGTCAAGAAGAATTCTATATTCTCAAGAAGTGTCTCTTGATTCCATCGGTACTTATGTCACCTGTTGAAGGAAGACCACTTATCCTTTATGTGATAGCTTTAGAGCGATCATTGGGTGCTTTTCTTTCTCAGAAGAATGATGTTGGGAATGAAAACAACCTTTACTATCTCAGTCGTACTTTTCTTGAAGCAGAAATCCGATATTCAAATATTGAGAAGTGCTTCCGAGCATTGATCGTTGCAGTTCATATGTTGAGACTCTACCTGCAACATCATGAAGTCCAATTGGTATCTCACAATAACCCGCTCAAATTCATCCTTAGTCATCCAATGATTACAGGACATATGGATAGGTGTGCAGTTAGGTTTCAGCAATTTGATATTCAATATGTGTCTCAAAAGGCAATAAAGGGCCAAGCTCTGGCTGATTTCCTTGCTAAACACCCTTCAGTCGAAGACACGTCATCTGATTTTGAACTCCCTAATGAAGAAGCCTTCTCTATTCAAGAAAGTCTTCAAACATAGGAAATTTACATCGATGGTGCTTCCAAAAGTCCAATAGGGAAGAAAATGGAAAATTCTAAATTCAATAAAGATGGCTTAGGGATTTTACTCATATCTCCAGAAAATGTAGTGTCACCTTATTTCTTCTCATTGTTTGGAGGTGGTACAAATAAGGAAGTAGAATACCAAGCTCTCATCGCAGGCTTAGAGTTGGGGCTTCAAGCACTAGTGAATCACATAAAGGTGAAAGGTGATTCAGACCTGGTAATCAATCAAGTCAATGGGGATTATGCCATCAGAAAAAAAGAACTAATCCCTTTGTATGATTACATCAGAGAGTTAATGGAGGAGTTTCCTTCAGAACCGACATTTTCGTATGTCCCAAGATCACAAAATCCCCAAGCTGAGGCACTGCCTAATATAGCCATAGCCCTGGAAGATCCAAATACGGATGAGACAATCATCAGTATTGCCCACTGTCGTACAATTTCACCTTATTTTCAAGCCAGAATAGAGGAAATCAATGAAATTAGTCCCATCTCGGAACTATATGATCACACTATGGGATGGATGGCACATATCAGGGAATACCTTCAAAATGGAACACTTCTACCTGATAGAGCTGGGAATGAAAAAATCCGGCAATGTGTGGTCAATTTTACTCTTTATTATAGCCCAGATCACCTAGAGAAAATTCTCTACAAGTGTGGTTTTTATGGAGTTCTCTTCAGATGCATTGATGTTGATGAGACAATGGATATCATGAAAGAAGTACATGCTGGAGTCTGTGGTTCCCACCGTTTTGGACATAGACTGTCTGATCAGATTCGATGGCTTGAATACTTTTGGCCTTCAATGATACAAGATTGTGTTGATTTCAAAAAAGAAGTGTCATTCAAGCCAAGTACATGCCGACTTCATTCAACAACCTCCATAGTTTCTTCATACAGCTAAATACTCGTGGCCATTTTTCACATGGGGAATGGATGTGGTGGGACCTTACCCTTTAGCTACGGTCAAGCAGTTTTAGTATATTTCTACTGCTACTGACTTCTTTTACAAATGGGAAAAGGCAATACCTCTCAATGAAGTTAGTTCTAAAATCATTTTTAGCTTCATCAAGTCTAACATCATTAACATATTTGGTGTCCCTCATACCATATTGACGGACAATGGCACCAATTTCTATTCATCCGAGGTGAAGAATTTGTAGCAAGAATACAACATCAAATCCAATCATTCATCTCAGTATCATGCAGAGGTCAATGGCCAGATAGAATATTTCAACAAGAATCTATGAAATATACTGCAAAATATGGTGGATAAAGATATGAATTCATGGCCTGATAAACTCTTTCATGCTTTATGGGCTTATCGAACTAGCACCTGAACTGCAACATGGTCAACTCCATATTCATTAGTATATGGAACGGAAGCAGTCATTCCAATTGAGATTCAACTACCCTCCCTCAGGGTAGACATTTGTGATCAGTCGCCCACAGATGAACAATCTCAAAAGCGATTGAATGAATTGGAACAATTAGATGAGAAATGATTGTTCACCCTTCACCACTTGGAAGTCTATCAGAATCGAATAGCACGAGCATTAAACAAAAATGTTCGTCATTGTTCATTATTTCAGGGAGAATTGATATTACTTCATAGAACTCCAATGATACCATGAAAGAAACCTCCCAAGCATGAACCCAAGTGGGAAGGACCATATTCAATACATAAAGTCTATTCTAATGGAGCTTATTATTTAATCTCAATGGATGGACTCATCACTACTCCCACCAATGCCAGATTTCTGAAGAAGTATTTTGTATAAACACAAAATACACCATCCACGGTCCATGCATATGACCTTAAAATATTTTCAAGTCCCTTACGTCCAGAACGATGTTAAACTGCACCATCCACGGTCCATGCATATGACCTTTACCTATTGGCACTTATGTACAACATGACGTTAAACTATGACGTCCAGAATACTTGACGCTAAACTGTACAGAAGTCCCTTACGTCCAGCAAGACATTAAACTGCCTAACCAACGTTCCATGCATATGACCTTAAACTATTCACACTTTCATCCAACATGACGCTAAACTGTATCGTCCTTTTTTTCATCCAACATGACGTTAAACTGTGAAAAAGTCCCTAATACGTCCAACATGATGTTAAAATGTGTCCTCTTTTGTCCTTACCGCATGACATTATACTTCACAGTCCTCTTTTTGTCCAACATGACATTAAACTGTATTGTCCCCATCATCCTAACTACATGACTCTAAACTATATAGAAATACCTTAATATGTCTTACATGACGTTAAACAGTATTTTGTCCCTACTACATGACACTAAACTATGCAACACCAATAGTCCTTACTGCAAGACATTAAACTGCATAGTCCCTTCATATGTCCAACATGACATTAAACTGTGCATTTTTAAGGTTGTTGTTACCTCTTGTTTCTCACACCGAGTTTGAATCACGTGAGCTTAGAGTAAACTTAAACCATAACACCCTCTCTGGGTCGCTAACCACGCGTAATTCCCAACATCATTTTTTAGGTCGGTGTCCCTAAAAAATAACGTGATCACTAATTTATTCTTTAATTGAACTACGCAGACTTTGATCCTTTCCTTTCAGGATGGGTACATAGGAAACATCCCAAGGTTCCAGCCCAAAACCAATCTCTTTACATCGGTTCACCTTCATCTCATATGATGTTGATAGGTGAAAATGCTCCCAGAAACAATATCTTTACATTGGTTCACCTTCATCCTTGCTATACGACGTTAAACTATACAACACTTTTGTCCTGAATGATAATAAACTACAATATTATATGATACCAACACCTGAGAGGGGATCATTATTTTCATTGATTTTCAATCATGTTATATTCAAAAAAAATTATGTACATACATGGAAATACCTAAACCTTTTATCTTGGGTCAAACCATCATTGCACTAAATTCTCCTTTCATCCTTCACATGTACGAACCAAATTAGTACAGAAGGTGTTTCTAGAACAACGTGGGCTTGATTCCAATCCTTATGTGATATGTAGGAATGTTCGAGTGTCCCTCGAATCCAGTCCCAAGTCTTTTGTTCCTAACCCCAAATTCCACTTTTAGTCCCTAGGCTGAAAATCCTCATGAAAACACACACTGTGTATTTCTTATAATGGTATGAGTTCTATGACCCTAAACTAAGATATCCCACACTTTCATCCCACACAACGTTAAACTGCGTTTTAGGAACTACGTACTGCTTGATTCCCATTCTTATGGGATACGTAGTGAAGTCCAAATATTTCAAATTAGGATCCAGCCACAACATTATTATGGTTAGCATTGATCTGTGTATCTCTACATAAATCGGAAAATACCCATCTTTATGCGTCATAATCCTAGTCTTGAATACTTCTAGATCTTCATAACCCTTTTCTTGACTTCTGGTCACAAAATGTCCAATTTTATAGAATTCTTTTGCCTGACCATGCTGCACGTGCCCTTAGGCGGCCTTGCATAAATAGTCTACATAACAGATGTGTCAGCCAAAAGATGCTATTATTTGACAATACAGCCAATTACCTTAGGCGGCCCTGCATAATTCAACCCCATAATGAGTTTTTCAAATAGTGGTACCTTCATTCTTGGGAGGAAAATCTCTTTTTTCATTAGTTGTCTTAATGAAAATATGTAGGGATCCGTAAAAAATGGCTATCATTAACATATCTTTACCATACTCTTTTTCATGATATGAAATTATCCAATTCTATGGTTTATATTTTCCTTCCCTGCGTTTGGGTCAGACCTTCGTCGGAGTAACATTCATCCAATTCTTAGACAATCCTGTTTCGAAATATCTTCTCCATATTCAAGTAGCTCTCTCCATATAGAAAACTCTATGCTTTGGAAAATTTGAATCCTCATAAACTTCCATTGGATTTTTAGTAGTAGAAAAAGTAAATTTCTGAGAGTTCTTTTTCCTGACTATGCAGCATGTTCCCTTTGGCGGCCTTTCATAAACAGTCTACATAACAGACCTATCAGCCAAAAGATGCTATTATTTGACTATGCAGCCAATGCCCTTAGGTGGCCCTGCATAATTCAACCCCCAAACGGGTTTGTTAAATATTGGTAACTTCATTATTGGGAACTACTTCTTCTAATGCCTTTTATCTCTTTTACATATCATTCCTCATATTCATATTTTCTTAAGTCATAGTTTACATATTTTCCCTCATACTTGAGTGTGGTAAAATATTTTCAGATAAGTTGTCAAGGAATTGAGTCAATTTTAATCCATTTTGGTCAAAGCTATTTTGACCTTAAAAATTATCCACTTTTTGTCTCACATGCATGAATTTAAACTTCCCAAAAATGATAAGGGAACCCTGAATAAAAGTCAAGTTTCCAGCTCACTAAACATTAATTTTGTATGATTTAGGAAATATTGAGCAATTAATATTTTCAAGGTTTTTAGGGTTATTTATAATAATCCTAGTAAAAAAATTCAAAGGATGCTTACTTGGCCCATTGGCTTAGGTAAAAAAAAATATAAGCAGGTAGCAGGAAAATACGTGCCCAAGTGATTGAAGATGAAAGAATTCTTTCTATTTAGTGTACAATGGATTAGAAGGACGTCCACAGATTGGAGTCTCATCACTTTTCCAAGAAATTAGAAGAGGTTGTCGACGTAAGTCTTCACTTGATGAATAACATCCCTAGCTTTATCAGCAGCTACTCGAGGCTCATGCACCCCACCAACTTCACTCTTTTGAGCATGATGGAGTTCTTTCTTAGAATCTGAAATGGATTTCATACCGTTCCTTTAAGCTCCCTCCAAAAAATTATTGAGTTGGTCATGTTCCCCAGTAACGACATCTAACTTTTTCTAAAGGTGCATCTGCTGGATGAAATTATCTTTGATCTTATGCTTTAGATCCTTCATCCTGCTAGCATAGTCAGCCTCATCTCGGGATATTGTAGCCTCAAATTCACCGATATTTACTGACAACTTCACCCTGGTCAGATCTTCATGGAACTTTTGCTCCTACTCGCTTCTTAAGAAGTCCTGTTTCACCGCAGTATGGATCTCTTGATTTCCAAAACCGCCAAGTCCTAGCATGACGAACAGGGACAAAAATTGGGAAATCATTGATGACAGCTCTTCAAGAGGCACATCAGATATGATTTTACATATGTTGTTCCATGCCTTGCGTCATGAAAAGTTGAGTGCCTTAATCACCTCCGGGTCTGATTCGACATAATCATCATAGGAGGGCATGTAATCTGGGATTAATGCACTTAAGGAAGTGCACTGTTATGCTCTTTCCCCCCAGACCCTGGTTTCTTCGCTTTCTACTACTGTTTGGGAGGAAGCTGAGACTTCACCTCCAGATCTAGCCATCAATGTTGATAGCCTTGTTTGATCAATTAAAAGTATGGTTAGTTTCATAGAAAAATGAAAGTTGGATGTCTATATTGAAAACTAAATACAATCATTACCTAACAGTAGATCAACAACATGAGAAGACTCCTCCCCATCTTTCCCAGTTTCAACAGGATCTTCAATATGGGTCTCAGGAGGGTTTACTGGGTTTATCTCAACTTCAGCTAATGTTTCTTCAATGGTAGGGTTGACATCACTGTCCACACCATCTTCAGTCACTGGCAGTTCGGTAGCTTCTATGGATGGAACAACATATTATTTACAGTCATGATTAGAAGTGTAAATTATAAGAAAATTTAACAGACGAAGGATAACACTCACGCCCAAGATCTTCTAAATCACATGATAACTTAGCATTATCAAAAAATTCTTCGAAAGACACGCCAAGATTCATCATTTCATCCATTGATATTTCAGAATCCTAGTTAGCCTCACTAGTGGGAGCATTTGATGTGTCTTCTTGGCGACCCTCATTCTGCGGCCCCTAACCCTGGATAGAATCTTCAGGAAGGATAGCAGATTCAGTTTCCGCGGCCGCCAATGATTCTGGTGCAGGTGTTATATCTGAAATATCATAGAATAGAAGTTAGTTGATGTTTTCATTCAACATTTAATAAAGTATTGTATGAAGCATTGTTAACTTACCAGCACTAAGTTCTTATCTTCATTCAACAGTAGTAGGAGGGATACTGGGAATAGATGTTAGCTCTTCTCTAGGAGAAAGCAAGTTAGCCTGAATTTGCAATTTTTCCATGGCACCCTCTGTGGTCCTCAAAGGAGGATCAGTCCTTTCCCTTAGAGGGAAAATTGAATAATCGCATGTAATCCCCATAAATATGAGCAAACTTCTCATGGGTATAGAATCATGATTATCCAAAGGACATACCGCTTCTAATAAAGCGTTTATCTGTGGACTTCTTCCTCCGATGCCTTTGTTTCTTTGGTTTTTGGGGAGTATCGACAGTATCCCATACATGCACATGAATTGGAGAATGGAAGGCCAAGCCCAAATCTTCATTCATGGCTTGCTGACCTAGAGATATCTCACCCGACTCATGAGGAGATTCAGTAGCAGCCCCAATGGCAGTACCACCAGGGCTATACTGTGGTGAAGGAACTTTAGTAGTTCTATTCCTTGCAAGCTGTAGGATAAAGAAAGTAATTTCCTTGAGTAACAAAGCTTTGACTGAAATCGAGTTGCAATGTAAACAAGGAAAGAAAAATTACATCTTCAGGAGCCATGTACTCATGCCACTCCTCATCAGTGGCGTCGTGATCCATCATTTCCTTCACCCTCTTGGTGATAGGGATAGAATCATCGGTGGCATAAATATAGTTCCTCAACTCTTTGAAATAGGCTCTTACTTCATCAGGGTTATCCTTGAAATGAATATTTACAGGAGCCTAAAGAGTCCCTATTCCAAGAAGATGTAGCCTTTCACATAGCTCGAGTCAAAGAGTTTCGGAATTGCAGTATACATCCCACCATATCTGGATGGCCTCTGGTCATAGATATGCAGGTGGACTAGATGGCTGCGAAGAGGGTCCTACAACCTTGGATTTTAATTTCTTTCAAGCTCCTGCAACTATAATAAGAGAATGAAAACTTCTTACTCTATAAAGTTACTAGAAATTAAATTTCCTCAATAAAGTAACTCACCAGGATTTGATGGACTGGATCTATTGATTCTAACAGAAGGATTATATATGGAACCTGGCCGCTAGAACACATGTTGTATCTCTTGAGAATCCGATGAATCAGCCTCGGTTTAAGAACTTGGTGAACCAGCTTCATGAGTGGAAGAATCAACTGCCACTTGAATTGTTTCTTTCTCAATGGTTCTCTTCTTCTTCCCCACACGATAAACAGGTTTATTCAATATTTCCTTAGGATACGATGATACCCAGTTTCCAGCATACCATATGTCCAAGTTACTTACCGCTTTAGCATTTGGTAATTAAAAAACTACCCCAGTCCTTTCCATAGCCATTAGCAACCATAGTTGTCGGGAAACCATTAGATGCTGCCCTGACCTGACGTGCACTGGAGAAGATACAACAGTTTTCTGTAGCCACTTGAATTGGCATGTAAATCAATATGGATCATAGGCCTCACATATAATTTCCCCATCAATTCTGGTGGCCAGTACACCATCTCTGGAGGCCAGCATGTAAGACCTCTGTTCCAAGCTGGCTAATCCATCATAAAAAATCGCCCAGTTGGCGGATTTCCATAGGGAAGGTAGTGTAATTCCTTATGCATACCCATCCTTGGCCTAATATCATAGGCATTGAGGGAAAAAGGACAAACTCCAAAGAAGGCCTGAACAGACGTCCTTAAAGAACGTCCAGGAATCTGTCTTCCATTCTGAATAGAAAATGTCCGGAAGTGAGTGGCGATCCATCCCTATAAAACATAGAATGGTCCCACTAATAAAAAATGAGAACTACCCATATAGAAATGGAGTATTCTCCTGTGAATCTTTGTGAATAATGGGGTATCCAACCCCACCATCTTCCACTCAACCAACTTGGTTGCAATAACGAAGGTCCCTGTCCTGACGCCTCCCTTCGAATCTCTGACAAGAAAAAGATAGACACTGAGCCATATGTCTAAAAACCCTACCAGATGGGTCTTCTTTGGGATTTTATGATTCAATTCATACCCCCATTTCTCAATCTCTCCTGCTTCCATAGTCGACTATAATGTGCCAGGAGCACCTCTCTTATCCGCTCTAGGGCAGCTTGTAGGACGAGTACAGGTGGGCCCCATTTCCCACTTCTTCTTGACAAACATATCCACCCATTCCTCTAGATGAATATCCCTTCTATAATGAGTCTTTGATGTCTTTGAGATTTGGAGCTTATGATAAATCTTCAATAATTCTCGAACCACATTCGGAGTCTTCTCTGGATCATTCATGTTTGCCTTTGGAGGGATTAATTAATCATACATATCACCCTAAATTTGAACCCCTGAGATCTTTTAGACATCCCACAAACTAATGCCTACTTCTCCATGGGTAAGATGGAAAGAATTAGTTTCTGGGCTCCAGCGGCTATGAAAATCCGGTGAAAAATTATCATTCCTATAAACATACGTCTGCCCAGCCCAGACGACTTCATAAATTGTATCTCCCTTCAGATCCTCGAAAAACTCTTCACATGTTTTTCTCCCCCAATAATCCCACATCCAAGATGGGTTCACCCCTCCTCCAGAACGAAATTCCCATTTCTCCTTCCAGCATTTGGATTGATCCATATGAGAATTTTGAAAGTTTGAGGGATAACAATGTGGTTTCAGCTTTGGTTTGTGAGGTTCCAGGTCTGGTTCACATGAGCTATGATGCGTTATATAGGCATTATTTACTGTTCCATCATTAGAAAATGTTCCTGAGATTGAGACATTTGTTGACGAAAAGTTAACATATGACTGAAACCAGGAATGCGGAAGACAGTTCTTTGCCTCTACAATATTGACATCTTGAAAATGACCATTTCCATATAAAGGAAGATAGATGATGTGCAGGAAATTAATATGATGCTTCATCATGTACTTGGATAATTTTGGTAGAGTAATTTCACAGATGGTATAGTAATCATGGCCAAAATGTCCATCATATCATCAATTCTTTTGCTTGCCAGTTCAACAGTTTTTCCGATTCTCTTGGGAGCCATTGAAACTGCACAAAAGTTGAATAATTAACACTTAAAGTAAGTTAATTTTTCATAAAATTTGTGAAGGAGTTTGAAAAATTGGCTAATGAATTTAGGTGCGCAAGTTCCATAGTTGGTGTGCAAGTCTCCTTCGGTTGCGCAAGTATTGGGCACACAAGTATCACCGCGCAAGTCCAAATACTTTAACAGAAGCGCGACACAAGATACAAGAAGCACGGACGAGAAAAATCCGGGAGTCCACCTGCGCTCCGAGAGCAAAACAAAAAAGTGAGATCCGGGTGCTTTGCGCAAAGTGAGTCCATCTATTTATAGGCGTGGTCGTACCCCTGCGCGCCGGACCCCGCGTGCCCGAAGCCCATTTTTGCGCCATCCCTGCACACCCTAACTTCCTTTTGTATCTTTTTTTCCTCAGAGTCAAATCCTCATTCCTTTTTGGATCCAACTCTGAGGGGGGACAACTGTTGACGTTCCTTTTTCATCATAGAGTCTAAACGAAATTAAAAGGGAAGTACCTCAATAAGGAAGATTCATCCTTTGAAAAAACATCAAAAAAATAGAAAGGGATGAACAAGGAGAACATTTCTCATAGGTTGCACTTGTTCCAGTATGGTCGCGCAAGTAGACCTCCACGCCGCCCAAATGGGCGTGAGGGTGACTTGCGCGCCCTCTTTGAAAACCCCCCTAGGTCTTCTCCACCCTATAAATACCCCCAGTGGGCCCCCCATTTCAGGAGAAATTTTTCCAGAATTCAGATACAGAGCTCTGAACGCCCAAGTCTCTTCTTCAAGTCATCCGAACACTTATAAGGTATATCTTTACCTATAATGGAAGGTCTAAACACGAGGAATAATGTCTAAGTGATAGAATTCACTAACACTTGCGCGCCTAAGTGTTTTACCCTTAATGGAAATAGACACACTTGTGCACCTCCTTACCTACTCATTGAAACTTGTGCCCCAATATTCTGGAAATACCTCGGGATAATTCTAAAGGCTTTGGTCAAGGATCGCCCAAGTATTACCTTACTGGTTAATAATCGCGCACGTACCCATGTGTCGCGCAGGTATACCTGCACGACCAGGACTTGCGCGCCCACGCAGTACCTGCGCGCCTACCATGACATGCGCGCCCTTCTATTTTTGGGTTCCCTTCCTGCCCATTTAACTCCTCTTATGCTATTCTATCTCTCCTATTCAAGATTCATTCTTCAAGACACTCTTCAAAGCCATTTATGGCATGTTTCCTCAATTTATGTCCTTATCTAAAAGGTGTTCCGTGGAACATCTCTCAGAACCCAGTGATTTTCACATCTTTATATCACTAAAGTTAGAGAGTTCATTCATTCAACCTCATCCTCTAAGATGATAGAATCTTTGATTTGGGCCTCCTTCTCAAGAGTAATCCCCATATCCTCAATGATTTGGGCCTCCTTCTCGAGATTAATCCCCAAATCCTCATTGATTTAGTCCTCCTTCTCATGAGTAAGCCCAAAATCCTCATTCATTTGAGCATACTTTTCAGGAGTAAGCCCCAAATCCCCATTTATTTGGGCCTATTTTTCATGAGTAAGGCCCAGTCCAAGTCCCCTAATTTGGGCATCATCCTCAGGAGTAAGCCCCAACCATAATCCTCTTAACCTGGGCTTCCTTTTCAAGAGTAATCCCCAATTTCAAATATGGGCATCCTCTTTAGGAGTAAGCCCCAATTCCGTTAAATTTTCAAGTCCTTTAACCTGGGCCTTCTTCCCAGGCGTATGCCCCAGCCTTAATTTCTCTTTACCAGTCTTAATTTACTTTTGATCTATACTTCCTTCTCATGAGTAAAACCTAATCATGAGTCCCCTCTTAATTTGGCCATCTTTCTCAGGAGTAAGCCCCATGTTAGAGTACCCAAATCTCTATGAACTACATATACCTTTATGGACCTTGTTACTAGATTTCTTCCCTGAAGTAAATATTAATCCTCATATATATTGGGCAGTCATGCATACATAATCCCCACATCATTGCATCATTCGTGGCACAATTGTCTGGTTTCACCAATACCTCTTGTTTCTCACACCGAGCATGAATCACGTGAGCTTAGAGTGTAAAAGTAATCATGACATCATTCTTTGAGCCATAAATCATGCATAAAAATCATACTCCTTTACTCAAACTACATTGGTTCTGATTCCTTTTCCAAAAAAATGATACATAGGTAGACTATCATCAGGTACGTTTCCAACTCTGAAATAATCCATGTCCTTCTGAATTATAATAATCTTCAAGTGCCCCACTAAGTGGATTTAAAACCAGTATGGTCATCATAACAACCAAGAGACTTTTATGTGTTCAAGGATACCATTGAATAAGAATCTATAACAAATACAAATGATTCTCTGTCGATGAAAAACCTCAAATACATATAAAAGATTCTCTAAATTTCCT
Source organism: Viscum album (assembly GCA_963277665.1). Classification (NCBI taxonomy): domain Eukaryota; kingdom Viridiplantae; phylum Streptophyta; class Magnoliopsida; order Santalales; family Viscaceae; genus Viscum; species Viscum album. Next base: position 531,862,812 of record OY728128.1, read on the forward strand.
GCATATCAATCATTGATTGTCAGATTTAAAGGAAAGCTCATTTTATACTTGGTAATGTAATAAGGATTCACGAACATAACATAAATAAATAAAGAGAGTCCCGGAGTAGTCAATAATTCCCCTAAAAAAGGTGTGATGATTCTGACCTCACATCCTCTCGACCAATGCAAATTATTAAGCCTCATCAGTCCACAACTAATGAGCGAATACCTTTGTAAAGTAGGTCCAAAGGGATATGGAATCATTGGATGTTTCCAATTCTATGAACAAACCCGTTAGAATCCTATTGGAATTTTTGAACCTTCAATCAATGAGGTCATACCCAATTCTAGAGGAAACACATGCCTAACTAAATACCTTCGAGTAGCATGACCAACCCTTGTTGGTGTTTTTTGAAGGGGAATATGGATCCTTGCAACTAGAATGTTAGGGAAACTTGACATTCCGAGTTCAATGGTGAGGGCCACTGAGACTTGATAAAATAGTGGGAGACTTAATAAAATTTATTATTTCTCATAAAATGTTTTCGAGAATGTAATAATGATATGATTTAATAATTGTAGAATAAAAATGGGAAGCTCATCAACCTCACTACCCCTATGATCAATTTTGGATGAAGACAACATCCTAACCTGTAGTAACTTCCAAGAATGGTTTTCGACACCTTCGGGTTATCCTACACCATAAATGTAAGTCTTACATGTTAGATTCAGCATTACCTGATCCTCCAGCCAAGGAGGATAGTGATGATGATTTTATACTCTTTGAGAAACATATGGACGATGTGTTCGATGTTCAATTTTTTATGTTACCATAAATTTCTAGTGAGCTCATGATGTCTCATGAAAACATGGATGCTTATAGCATGCTCGAGCACCTCTATAGTCTTTACCAGGAGATAGGAAGACATGAAAGTTTTGAGATCACTAAGGCACTCTTTTAGTTTATGATTGGAAAAGGTTCCCCAGCTAGTCCTCATGTAGTCATGCTCATTTGCTACATTGAGCGCCTGAAGGTTCTAGGTTTTATAATCCCAGAAGAAATGGGTATCCATCGCATTCTCACATCACTCCATCAGATCTTCTCTAACATTGTTGTAAATTTCAATATGAACAACATTGATAAGTCTCCTTCTGATCTTCTTATCGCCATTCTCTATGTGGACAAAGATATAGAGCGTGAAAATCCTTATGTCCTTATGATGAATAAGAGGAAAGGAAAGGCAAAGAGAATTAATCCCAATTCTTCTTCATGAACTTCCAAAAAAAATTAAGATCAAAGGTGAGGCAATGGAATTGGAGGTTGTTAGTTTTTCATGTGGCAAGAAGGGACATAGGAAGAAGAACTACACCCAGCTTAAGAATCAAGGGGAAGCATCAGGTTCTTTTGTCAATGAATGAAATCTATCTATTTCTACAAATTGGGTATTAGATACAACATTCGGTGCTCACATATGTATCTTAATACAAGAACCAAGAAGATTCAGGAAGATTGATCAAGGGGAGGTTGATCTATGTGCAGCCAACGAAGAGAGACTTGTTGTTGTAGGTGTCAGGGTCTACCACCTCACATTGCAAACTGGGATGATCTTGGTGTTAAAGGGTTGTTATTATGTGCCTTATGTTACTAAAAATATTATTTCTATATCCAGATTAGATATAGATGGATTTTTTTTTCATGATTGTAAATGAATGTTTCTTCTTTTACAAATATATCATTTTTTATGTTAGAGAAAATTTATACAATGGAATTTACGTGTTGTATTACACAAAACAAGTAAAGGAAATCTATAACAAAGATACTTTACATGACTCATACCACACCCTAATTTGGAATAACTGGCTAGGTCATGTAAATGAGAAATGCTTGGCAATGTTAAATATTGATGGATATTTAGATTATTTCGATCTAAAACCACTTGGAATATGTCATGAATGTTTACAAGTCATAATGACTAAATCCCCATTTAGTGGGATAGGTGAAAGGGCTAAATAACGTCTTAAATTGGTTCATAATGATGTGTGTGGACCATTTCCAGTTGATTCAAGGGGTGGGTACTCATACATAATAACTTTTACAAATTATTTTAGTAGATATACATATATCTACTTAACGAGGTATATGTCAGATTCTTTTGTTAAGTTCAATAAATAAAAGAATGAAGTTGAGAACCAACATGATAAGAAGATTAAGAAACCCCACTCATACCATGGTGGAGAATATATTAGTCTAGACTTCATTGATTACAAATGGGATTTGGAGATCTTATCCCAACTCACTTCTCGAAACACACCAAAATGGAATGGTGTCAGTGAAAGGAGGAACCGTACCCTGTTGGACATTGTGAGATTAATGATGAGTCATGCGATTCTTCTACAGTCCTTTTGGGGATATGAATTACCAACATTATCACACATACTAAAACATGTACCAACTAAATCTATAAATGGTATTCCATGTCAGTTATGGAGTGGAAGAAAAACAATTTTATTGAATTTACATGTGTTAGGTAGTGAAGCATTTGTTAAGGCCCATTCAGGTAACAAACTCGCATCTCGAGTCACAAGGTGTACCTTTATAGGATACCCCAAGGAAAGAAGGGGATATTACCTATAAAACCCCTTAGGAAAAATGTTTATAGTGGCACGAGATGAAATATTCCATGAGAGGGAGCACACCTCAAAAAGAGATAGTCAGAGTGAGATAGAATTCGATGAAGTTGAGGCTCAAGGTGTACAAGATTTGGTACATGAATAGATTCCACAAAGCCCCATGGAAGAATAATTTGTTCCAGTGAACCATGTACTATGTAGGAGTACAAGAGAGGTAAAACGACTAGAATGGTACGGCTTTCTAGTTACCAAGGATGGTGAGTCTTTATTAGTTGATAATAATGATCCTCTAACCTACAAGGAAGAAATAAGTGGCACAAACGTTTCCAAGTGGCAAGAATCCATGAACTCTAAAATGGATTCCATGTACCAAAAACAAGTCCGGATTTTGGTAGATCCTCCAGTTGATGTAAAGACTATTGGTTTCAAATGGTTATTCAAGAAGAAACTGTACATGGAAGGACTAGTCATTACTTATAAGGCATGACCGGTTGCAAATGGTTTTAAAAAACATCAAGGAATTAACTACGATTAATCCTTCTCACCAGTTCCAATGAAGAAATACATTATAATTATACTAGCTATTATGGCTTACCATAAATTTTAGATTTTGAAAAGTGATGTCCAAACAGAATTCCATAATAGGAACCTTCAGGAAGATGTCTACATGACACAACCTGAAGGTATTATGACTCCAAAGGATACCAATAAGTTATTAAAGTTTCAGTAATCGATTTATGGATTAATGAAAGCATCCATTCCATGGAACATTCATTTTGATGAGTCCATAAAAGAATTTGGTTTTATTAAAAATGAAGGTGAGCCTTCTGTCAACAAAAGGATTAGTGGGATTGTAGTCATTTTTATAATAGTATATGTAGATGACATATTATTCATTGGAAATGACATACCACTCTTGCAGTCTGTTAAGGCATTATTGAACCAATGCTTATCCATAAAAGACATGTGTGAGGCTATATATATTCTTGGGATCAAGATACATCATGATAGATTCAATAGATTACTGCGCCTAATTCAATGTACATTCATTGACAATATACTGAAGTGATTTAGTATGGAATAATCCAGGAGGGGATTGTTTCCACCATCACATGTCATTCATCATTCCTAGAAATTGTGTCCTAATACACGTGAGGAAATAAAGATAAGGGAATGGAATCCATATGCATCAGTGATTGGTTTTGTCATGTATGAAATTGTATGTACTAGGTTGGTTGTCACCTATGCATTGAGTGTTGTAAGAAGATATCAAGGTGAACCATGTGACCACTATTGGATGTCAGTCAAGACTATCCTCAAGTATCTGTGGCATACTTAGGATATGTTCTAGGTTTAAGGAGTAGATAAGGAACTATTCATCAAAGTATATTCAGATGCTAGTTTCCAGACTGGTCAAGATGACATGAAGTCACTAACGGGATACATCTTCACTTTTAATGGAGTTGTATTGATTTGGAAGAGCTCAAAGCAGAGTGTGATCGTAGATTCTATAGTAGAGTCCGAGTATATCACAGCGTTTGCGGATGTTAAAGAAGATGTTTGGATGTGAATCTTCTTCTAGGAGCTAGATTTGATACATAGTAGTAAAGATTGTATCACACTGTACTATGATAATACTGTAGTGGAGGCTATCACAAAAGTGACAAGGTTACATCATCGGATAAAGAACATACTTCGTAAGTCTCATCTCTTGAGGGATTTTTTTCAGAGAGGTGTAGTTTCAATGAGCAGTATTCCCATGGAAGAAAATGTGGAGGACCCATTGACTGAAGCCATGACTCAGCAGAAACATGATCATTATGTGAGGTCTCATAGATTGAAAGTCATAGGTAGTTTTCTCTAGTGTAAGTGGGAGTTTGTAAGAGTTGGTGTCCTAGAACAAACTGATTTTACTTTGATTACAAGGATATTTAATTTATTATTACATATATCTCATTGTTCTACATGATAATGATGTAATAATATCCCAGAGTATTTTTTTATTGATGAGGTCATGGTAGTTACCCACTATAATGAGAACCTAGGAATGATATAAAAATATTCTTAAATATAGTTCTTCTGGATGACATGCTATGATGGGACACATTGCATGCAAACTGTCTGGTGTGAGTACTCATATGGAAATGAGACTTCCTCTCATGAATTTCACACTTAGTAATCTCAAAGATAGATGATTGTGAGAACCGACCTACTAGTAGAAATTCTTCATGTTTTGTTGTGATCAAATATTTCTATCTGCGAGCACATGTAATGATCCATTTACTTTAAGATTATCATTAATACATGTCATGACATATGCTCAATGATTTACTGACAAAAACCATCGCACAAACATTTGGTGAGAAGTAAGGTACGTTGGGTGAATCATGAGTGGTATGTTATTTATGGATATGTAAAGGAAGGATTTGTCTCTTCCATTTATGGAAGTTGATATCTCAGCCCTATGATTGAAATAAAACTGTCACAAAAAATTCCATGGTCATGGTGTAATGACATGTTTATTTCACATAGTTAAAGTAAGATGTATCACACATAAATTTTGATGACACAATCGTAAAACCTTCTTGTTTTGATATTGTGACAAATGGATTATATTACATAGTGAGCATTCATACATGGATGTCGTTGTTGAGACATTATGTTATTTCTCTTGTGTTCCTTGAAACATTTCTTGATTGTACTCTTGGACTTTAGGTAAACCCGCCAATTCCAATTAGAAATAATCCTAGAGGGTCACACATTAAGTGTTTTTTGTGGTATCGGTTAAATTCTATTTGAATTTAATTAATAAAATAAATATTATTCCCAAGACCATGGAATAATTATTTTAAAGTTAAGATGATCACATAAATTAAATAAAATATATTTATTTATTTTATTGAACACTTAATAAATATTTATTTTCTAGTATTTAAATAAAATATTTATTTAAGTGAATAAATAAATTGTTCATTTATTTGGGTGTTCAATAAATGCAAGAGGAGTTCGAGTAGACCACGATCATTCTAGTAGTAAAATAATTATTTGCAAGACAAAAAATAATTATTTAACTAGTTGGCACAAATTAATATAACATTGCAATTATTTTTTGATGTTTAATTTGATTTATAATTCCGTTTTGTGCAAGTTGGTGAACTATAAATAATGATGCAGTGTTATTATTAAATGTTTGAGTTTTCACTATATTCATGAATGTATTTAATTGTTGTTATTCAATTAAATATGGTAACTGAAATTCCATGTATATAAATAGGCAAGTACCCCTATTGTGCAATACACCACACCACATGCCTGGTGAATTGAGAATTGTTAAGCCAAACTATTTCGATCTCAAATCCTCTTCTCTACCCTCTTAGGAACAATAGACATTATTCAAGGCTGATGAACAAGTGATCAAGAACAATTGACACCGGAAACTCACTTCACCATGCTAGCACCAGGAGAATGAGCGGTGCCAATCGATGTCTATCGGAGCACGAGTGTATCACTGCTATAGGGATTCTAGTTTAGATCCTTACAACCAGAATGAGATAATCAGGAAGGTTCAATCAGGATGATAAAATCATGAATGAAGAAAAATACGAAAGACACAAGTATTATTTTTCTTTATATAATCAATTAAATTAATTGTAAACATGATGTGCAAGATCCTGTCTAAAGGTTTCATGCCACTTTTTTCATTATCAAAATCTTCGATTAGATTCCATAGAGACTGGAGTTCATCATCATATTGATCGAGGAGTACTCATTGATCATGGTAAAATTCAAATTGGGTGTCGCCCCAACCATGCTTCCGCTGCACTAGGAACCTTTACTCAATTTGAAATTTCCAAAGGAACATACATGAGATTCATAGTGAGTCTACCCAACATAACAACATACCATCTTAACTGAATAGCATGGTCCAAAAAAAGGAGAACCTGAATTTATAGTGTTGGGATGAGCACACAGTTGATCTGCATTGTTTGAGAAACAATTTGCTAACTGTGTGGATCCTTCAACTTGAATTGTTTTCTGGGGTATGGTTACTACTAACCATTTCCAAACCATGTTCTCAACCTATCTAGCCAAATTACCAACCATAATCTAAAAACTAAATGGAAACCAAAGATGAAAAGAATTTCATTGAGGAATAAAAAAGACATGAGGTCCTCCCACCGCGTTCCATCGAACAAGAACAACAAAATCAAGATGGAGACATCATAGGTTTAAACTATTCCCAATCATTTATACTGAGGATTGGACATTGTACAAGGTTTTAAATGACCATGTGATTTCCCTTGACTACGCACCAACTTCTCTACAAGACCCATGGCTGAATCTCAAATGAATAAAGAATCATCGACCTCGTAGTTATTCGTTGGAAACCCCTAAATGGAACAATTTTTTCAGTGCCATGAAATCTATACTCTAATCCCAGATGGGATCCGAAATACATATCACATTCCAAAAACCACTTTTCCCAAACCTGACATTTCACTGAAAGAATGGATTATATGATGCACACACACATCACACCATGTTTCTTCAGGTGTCAAATAATAGAAGAAAGTAAATATATAATTACCTTCTTTTAAAACATATGATTTTGATTTTTTTACCACTAGAGACATACACCCAACTTGTCAGAGAATCTCATTGGATTGAATAAACTTCTCCATTACAGTCATTGAGAACACAACATTATAAGGCATCACCGAACGTGACCATTGAAACTGAGAGAAACAATACATGGAAGGGGAACTTATGCCATGTCCCCAAATAGCACACAATTCTAGAAAGTGACCATAACTACCTCTCAAGACCAGATTTCCCAAAATGGTGGTTTAATATAAACCTCTACTTTTATGAGACTAAGAAGGACCTAGAGGCCTTCTTAGACACTATCTAGATAGTCATCCACACTAACAACCCCAGATCACTTCTACCTTAGAAGAATTAGGTAACATAAGATACTAGAGTTTATTTCAAATATCCATGAGAACTCTCCTAATATAAGAGGATCCAGAAAACCAAAAAAGGAAAAGTGTGTCTAATCACACTTCAAATTCCATGATAAAGATTCTATATATTGATCAACTATAGGATTTTCCAATTGTGAAACAATTGGGGTTGCACATCAGTCATTCTCTGACCCCTAATGGGGGAATACCTTATCCAATTAAAGAATACGAGGTCCCAACCATGCCAGTACATTGGTCAAAACATGCCAAAAAGCAAAAAAGATCTTGTGAGGGGATCCATCACAAAGGCTACCAGAACCTTTTTCAGAAGAGACCACTAACCATCCCTTTAACCCAGCTTACCGACCAAACACAAACCAAAACACTGTTCAAATAGGAGGGGTTCATGGACTCAAAAAATCCCACAATATCAAAATTTCATAAAACCATAAAACAGAGCATCCAAAACCAGTCATAAATACATCATTTTTTCCATTATAAAGATATCTTTGAAAACAAATAATTCTGCAGTTAGCGTATCCACTAATGGTACCCCATGGGCCTCACAGATACATGTATCTATGCACCACCAGTAACCCTCTTAATATCCATCCCACAACAAATTCAGTCTAGCTATTATCTATCCATCATCCCATATAACCCCTTGCATATGGTCTCTCATGGAAATACAAAATGTTAAAACAAAAATATTCCACTTTTCCAAACCAAAACAATCAACCAACACTTCCTTTTTAGAAGAATTCTATCCACGAAATCGAAATCCCACTAATTCAAATGAATAACCACATTCAAGTAATTTACATAAATTTAGAAACATCTCATCCCTTTAATACACCTTTCAATAGTTTAGAAAACTCTACTAGGGACACTTTTTCAAAACCAACATTAACAAAATTTCCTGCTTTCCAAAAAGTTGTAAACACACCATTTTCCATTTTAAAAAAAATTCTGAAAATTCAGTTCCACCAATTCAAAAATAACACCATTCCCACTTTATTAGAAAATTATTCCAAATGAAATCTATGCTTCTTAATACCTAGCCATTTTTCCCTTAAAACCAAAAAAAATGATTTCAAAACGAAATAAAACAATACAATGAAAGAGGAATCCAATTTCAGTGGGTGACTTGGACATATGGTTGGAGGTGATACCCCATTAACTTCACCATAACCGAGGGTGATCAAGGGAAATATCCTTGGCTCCACATAGCTTTCTAGGCCTAGTGAGATCACTAATACCATTAACACAACTCTTTTTTCATTTCTTCTAATCATCAATAAACCAAGAAAACCAAAGCACTTAGACAAATACCTAATTCCCTATGGTGACACAAATCCCATTATGGGGTGTGTTGGCTAGGAACACTTCCCCTAATGGGAATGTCATGTCCCAAAATTCTTAACATTAGACTATCTTGACGGTTCCCCATATAACATGACCCAAAAGAGCGAACCTCCTTCGTTACCATTTTGTCACAAGCCGAATTTGGTCCCAATTTAATCTGACACCAAACCCAACCCCCGAAAAGGTCCGAAGGGCATTCCCAATTCCCATGTTCAGGAACAAGTTCCAGTGTATCCTAAACTGAAAATTGGGAATGATTTACCCCTGATTATAAACCTAAATTAGCAAACAAATCCAATAAAACGATTCAGGATTTTTCAAATCAAATCATCTTTTATAAAATTTCATTATTTAATTAAACAACATAAAACAATTATCAATGAACAATAAAAAGCTTCAAAACCCAAAATAACTACCTAATAACCTCCACATGGCAAGAGGAGCTTCCATCATGTCATCTCTACAACACTGCATCACAGTGGACCACTAAAACCGAAACCGTAGGCACCAAAGATGTGCCGAAACCTGCAACAAAAAAAATCAGCAAGTCTACTTACTCCCCAATTTGTTTGTAGGGTGTTAAATAATGCCCAGTAGGCTACCAACACAAAGATATTCCATGTGATAAAAATTTACAAATGAAAAGCATGTCAGTTTTCCAAAACATGAAATGCTAGTTTAAATTTCTAAAATAGGAAACTTTGAATAAAAACAATTTTCTAGTGGGATATTTTAAAGAATCAACATTCTTAAATAAAATGACAAATACACTAAAATTTATAGCCAAACATACAGTGTGCTAAAAATAAGATTAAATCATCCAATGAGAACATGAAATTAGAAATAACCTCTATGTAGTAGCCCGATGCAGGTCCCAGGTACCTTTTATCTCGGTGAAAGTAACTATCACAATATCCATTCAAATACATCAGCCAGAAGTAGGGAATATACCTATAAACCCCGTGGTCCCCCAGAATCATCATCATTGTTTAGTTAGTGGTGTAAGAATCAAACATTTAATTTAAAACTGGGGCCAAACCTCATGAGATCACTAGCATACTAGTACACTTCCACCCACTATGATACATAGGTTTTCCTCGTGTGCTCAAACAAGTTCAACAAGAAATCAAATATAATTTTCACATTCAAATACAACATCCACATCACACATCTACCAAACATACCACATGTACCTCAAATAATAACCTCATCCCCCTTTTTATTCAAACTAATTTTGAAATTCAACACACAACAAAATATCCCACCACACATTTCACATATCTTTCACAATTCATCAAATACTTAATTTTTTTTAAAATATTTCCCAAATTGATGAAAATAACATAACAGCCCAATCACTTTTCAGATAATACTGTTTTCATAAACAAAATCCATTTCTCACATCACACTCACACAAAATATCCCACATCATGTTCACATCTCTTTCACAATTCAGTAAATCCTATAAACATATTTTCAAAACATTTCCAAGATGATGCACATCACTTAACATAAAATTTCACATTTAAAATGGACCATTTCATAATATAAACAATTAAAAATAGTTTTATAATATGGGTTCACCTCTTACATAAATCAATAAATCATTCAAATATTTTATAAAACAATTCTAAGGTGTATACCCAAGCTTTACACATAAAACCCATTTCAAAACCATATTTCAAGAAAAATTACACACCAATACCAATCCAAAATAGAATTGGAATAACTAAAACGATTTACTAAACCACTCTCATGTATTATAAAATCACCTCAAATAATACCCCAAAAGATGCACATTAAAATCCACACATTTTCATAATACACTTTTAGGAGGCATAACAAGGGATTATAGGTAAAACCCATTCAAAATCCATATTTCAAACCCAATGGAACTATAATAGCCTACCAATTCATAATCGGTGTCCCAAAAAATATTTATTAAACCAATTTCATTTGTTATAAAATACACCCAAATAATACCTCAAGAGTTACACATGAAAAACACCCAATTTCAAGTTAAAATGCAACTATAAAATTAAACACTTTACCAAATCAACCATAAACAGTTTTCTAACCACACACAACATATGAGGAATATGGAAAATGATTAATATACATACATATACCTCATCATAAAATGGTTACACATTGAATCACCTAACTTTTTTGTTGAAACCCTCAAAACATGGTGCGTAACATTTACCACACCTCCACCACACCAAAAGGTGGTAAACACAACCCTAATCCACAATATTTGTCCAAAAATAAAACCAATCAAACCCTAGGTTAAAATCCAATATTCTATACATTTTAGAACTTCATGAGAAAAGGGAAGAAACCCTATGGAAACTGGAATAATCCAAGAAGGAATCACTTACCTTGAAAAATATTGAAGAAATCACCCCAAACACACCAATGGTAGAATCTTCAATAAACTAGAAATGATAAGTAGGCTAGAATTAGGCATAGTAGGTTATGTGGGAAATGAAATGGGGGAGAATGTGTGAAAATTGAAATGTTTATGAAATAATAAAATTAAATTCTCAAATCTTGATGATTTGAGAAATCTTGAAAATATTCTCCCTAATCTAAGATCTAATTATCTTCAAAGCGGAGAAATAGATAATGAGAGTGAGCCTCGAGTTTTTTTCTTTGTGTGCGAGATGGAATCACCAAAAACTGTACAAAATGAATGAAATATTGAAAAATTATTTAATGTTGGACATGGGATGGCTGGCCCCAATCCTTAATAAAAATCCAAGTCCATCATTTTTATGGATTTATATGGGGTCCCAATTGATATGGTGGTTTTAATATTCCAAGGAATGCCAATTTGGAAGTAGAATTTGTGTTAAATGTTGAATAATGAATTATTTCTAAAAGAAACAAAATTTATTTTTATATATGAAAATGTGCAGACAGTTTTGCCCAAATTTTGAAAACCCACCATTTCCAAAAAAATAAATGGGAATCCTTAAAAACCAATAAAGAATTAAAATTAGATGAAAAAATACCTTTATAAGAATTCATGGGTGTGAAAAAAAACTACATCTGAATATAGGGAATCAACAATGGATATAAGGGGATAACCATTCGAAAAATTCATCCAAAAAATTAAGAGAATTGTTTTTGTGGATAGTTCATATGGAATGAGACATAATGATGTAAAAAGAATATCTAATGCCCAAAAAAATATATGAGTACATATAGTATAGGTTTCCTTTCAATAATATTTTATGAAACCGTGATCTAATAAATTTGAGATTCATTGAATTACTACTCATAGGATTCTAATTAAACCTATTATATAATGAATCATTAATTAATTTTAGATTATTGATTCCCAAGCCATCATTAAAAAAATATTATAGAAATTAGTACACAAGATTATAAATAACATCATATCAAGAGTGATTCTACTACAAAAAATCCTAATGTATACATTTAGTCTTTTAATAAGTCCCACAGTCCAATTATATTCCATCAGGGTATTAAAAATTTACGGAACAACAATGAATTTAATTACAAAAATTATTCCATCCATAGATAGTGTCTTCCCATTCCAAGAAGAATGGTGATTCTTTATTTTGTCAACAATTTTTAAAATTAATTACATTATATCCTTCCCAAAAAAAATATGAACACCATGATAGTTTAATAGAAAAGACCCCTATTTATTATCCAATACGTTCAGGATACAAATTGTTATAAAAACTGAAAATATATTACCAAAGGAAATTAATGATTTATTACAGTCTATAGCCTTATTTGAGACAACTTCACAATGAGATAAATCTACCATATAATTTTTAATATGTCTTTTACCCATTGTAAAAATAAAATAATGTTATCTGAATAGTTTAGATGATAAGAAAAATAATAATTCTTGATGAAAGAATGGGATTGTGATTACATTGATCCATAAAATGTTAGAGAAGCCTATATAAATAATCATAATTTATAGAGAAGATGAAAGATAATATGGGATCACCATGTCTAACCCCTTTTGATCATTTAAAATAAACCATAAGAGATCCATTAATGAGTACTTGGATACGAGAAGAGTAAAAATGGTTATAATTATATCGATGAAAATAATACTGAATCAAAATAATCGATGAAAATTATATATGAATCCTTAATCCCTAATATAAAAATAAATTATAATACAAATTTTAATAGAAATTATTCATCCAATATTTAATTTTATTATAATAAACATACATTCAAAAGCTAAGAATATACAACCGTGAAAGATTCTTCCTTTTAATACCCAATGTGATTTCAAGAGGAACATTATTATTAATTGTGGAATTTAAATTGAAAATGATAATTTTGATGAACATTTATTATCTATTAATAAGATCTATATGTCTAAATAGTTGTATCTCTATGTAATTTTATAGTTTCAGAATAAATGAATGGAATTGGGAATTATTCACATAAAGAATAATTAAATTGGAGATGAATTATTTTCCCTCTTTACTAGCCTATAGATGTTTGATATGTAAATAATGCTGAATGACTGAAATAGTAAAAGCATCAGAACCCATATAACTATCTATATTTAGAATATGGATTGTATATTTGATTTCAAATTGAATAGGTATACAACTATTGGAATATTTTAAATCATTGTTAATAATGTATTGGTAGATATATAAAATTAAATCTATATTTAGCTATGAGGAATTGATGATATTTTTTTTAAAAAAATTAAACAGTAAAATCTTAATCATTCCTGATCAGAAAAATATTTAATCCAGCCATTAAAAATGTATGACATCTACATGATTTTATAGACCTTTGAAGAGACTGGAAAATGTTTTGTTTCTAACACCATCATTGAGCAACCTGACTTTGAATGTCTCATTTTGATTTTTATCATTTATGGAGAGAATATAGTTTTACATGGTTTAAAGCTCTATTTCCTTATACAAATCAGAAAATGACTATATTTTTGTAAGTATCATTCATATTAATTTTCCAATCTTCCAAATATGAAAGTTAATTTTCAACATTGATTGATGTGACATTACACTGGCCCATGCGAATGTTGTCCAAGAGTTTTAACATCATGATAAGAGAAAAATTATCATTTCAACAATTCATAGAATTCCAAAACTCTTTAACAATGTCACCATAACAAGGAAGGTATTTGAAATGAATTATTACATATGAAATGGAGGACAATTATGGAGCATGTAATAGAAATGGTAACCTAAATTTGATAATGACCGTAATTTAAGTATAGAAGTGTGGTTCTAGAAACAATACCATACCTATCAGGGGTTAGATTAGAATAGAGTACTAGGTCTATCATATTAGAAACTATTCCATGTCAAATCCTTCTATAAAATGTATATTTTTCATCAAATAAATAAATCTTAGTCGAAATATTATTTACATTGTAATATTTAAACTCCATTGTATAGATGGAATAAGGATCCATACCCATTTTTCCCTTGAATATATAATAGTATTATTTTTACAAATAATAATCCATGGGACATGTATTTTATACTTAAATAAAAAAAATCCATCCTATGACATATTCTATCTTTCTTAATATTTTTATAACATATAAAGGAGTAAAACATTTGGGATTTCCAAAAAAACTAATTCTCATGTGAAAATATTCTCTTTGATTAGAAAAATTATAACATTATTTAGTTAAGAAATAGAAAAAACATGAAGAGGGATAATATAATAATTATTAATGTTACCACCAAAAAAGAATATTCATTATGTTCAAAACTAAAAAAGTAAGGGGTGTATTTAATAAAAGGTTATGAAATAGGAAATATCTTGGGTTTGTGTGTATGAATGAATATTTCTAAGGAATTGTGTGAGATAAGGCTTTTCACACCCTAAAAATTGGTAAAATGGATATTATATTAAACCTATATTTTGGGTTATAACCCCCATTAATTTTACCTTTAGATCACTTCCTCATTGTATATTTTCTAGTTTTTGTAGTCACTTTGTCACTGTGAATTGAAATAACATCACTCTATTTGTGAATAGGATTTGTAGAAAATTTATTGTTGATACAGCCATGTTCTTTTAGCGTAACACGATTCTTGTGATCATCATAAGAGATTGTATCAGAAATAAAATGTATGGGTCTATAATTTAAATTTGGAATGGAAATTTGTTTAGTATTATCCTATTTGGATTGAGAGTTTATGGAAGCATAATGATTCTTTGGTTTAATAGCTTGTGATTTATCCCCAACTAACTATGTAGAGTTATTCTTTAACATATATTTAGGGGGATTATATATTTTACATCTTCCCACATATTCTTATGAGTTTAATATCAACTTTTTCATTACCTTAGTGTGGGATTTATCTTCATAACTGCTCTATTAAATCTGGTTAGGCAAGCATTCAAGAATGGAATTTTTCTTTTTTTATTAGAAGATATGTTGTCTCAAAGAAATAATTTTAATGTGTCATTCCTATTAGGATGAGAGGAATCTAAAGAAATATGTAGTTTAAACCTATATTTCTATGAGTCCTACTATCCAAACCAAAGGTAAAATTAAAAACATAATTTACAGGATGTGTATTTTTTTATGATTAGAGACTTCATGAATAACTTCATGTTGGGAGATGATGACCGACATCCAAATATCCTAAAATACTTAGTTTATATGATATCATTTTCAATTTTATTCTCTTATTATTTAACCATATCAGCCTAAGTCATTATAGAATAATATTTTGAAGAAGGAATAATGTTCTGTTTTTTCACCCATTTACAAACATCAAAATTTTAAGAAGCTTCACCCATATCAATGTTAAGGGATTTCATTTTTTTGTTCTTTGGATCTATTTTCACTCATTCTCATGGGAAGGGTTCACCTTCCATTGAATCATCCCACATGTAGAAATGGAGTGTCTAATTATTATTGGTACCTCACAAAAGGGTGGTTTTTACTCATACTCAAAAATTATTTATAGTTTATAATCATTAGTCATGAATCTTATGATTTCATGTAGTTCTATATCCATATTCCCTTTGAACATAATTCATGCATATAAACCAAGCTCCCTAATTAACAAATGATAATAAATATTCAAGGGGATAGCAATAATAGAACCAATTTCACTTACAATCCTATGCTTCCAAAAACATTGTTTAAAATACAATACCTATTAAAGAAAAATTCCAAAAAAGAAATTTTATTGAATGGATTAATGTAGATGTTCCATTCAGATAATCTAGGAAAACTGGGGTGCCTTTTAATATTTCCCAACATCTATGAAAAAATCAAAGCATCTTGGGAACTACAAATAATGTGATGATATACGTTTCTAGTTGGAAAAAATATCTAATTTTTTCCCAATAATGAATGGTTCATGATTTTAGATCTAGAAAAGTATAATGTTTAACTCCTTTATGATATGTATATTCCCTAGAATAGAAAATGTAAACTTATTAGTCATTTTCAGAATGGCTTCAGTATCATCAAGGAAACCAAAACTCCTTGCTATGATTTCATATAATGTGGAATCAATAATCTTTCTTATTTAGATTGATATCCTTTTATAGAACCTATATTAAGGTGATTACCTATAGTTTTATAGGGGATCACTATTAAAATCACCATAAAAATTTACATTATACAATGATGGGTGATTTTCCTATAATGAGTTGGGACATATTTTCTCAAAGGAATGCTTGGATTTGGGATTGAATGATTCCCTGAAATAACTGAATATCCAGATAATCAAAGATAATCCAATACCAATATTTTTAAATTCATAGTGTAGGTAAAAATATTTTAATGAAGTCATTCATGATGACCCCATCCGTTATTCCCCCAACAATAAAATTATATATAGATAATTTTGCATTACATAGATTGATATCAGATAATTTTAGATGAATATAAAATAGATTTTAAATTTACATGCCTGAAGACCATAATAGTTAATGTCACGACCCGACCCTACCCGGGCTCGAGCCGCAACTACCCCAAGCCCGCCTCCATAGGCCAGGGGCTGGCGACTAGTGCCAAAGGGACAAAAACTCGGGGCGGCCTTTGCCTAAGTACCTGTACATAGACACACGCTGCACACTCAATGCAAAAATGCAGAGTAAAAGAAAAGACAACTAAAGAAAAAGGAAAACTGCTATATATAAACCACAAAGTGCATCGACCTCTACAAGTACAAAGAAAGCTGAAGGTACACTGAAAAGTAAAGGGGGAAAACACGCACCCAATCAGAAAAGTGCCACAACCCGGCAACAGGTAAACAAAAGAAAAGAGTTGGTAGGGTCCCCCACCTGGAGCCCGACTCTGACCACCACAAGCGGTCAAAGCTCCCAAGCTCCTAAGCTCCTCTGACGTCACGAGCAACCTGTCAATTGTCTGCAAGGACACACCAAGTGCGGGAAAATACCATTCAGGGGTGAGTATAAAATTACTCAATAGGATACCCTAAAGGCTCGAGGGAGTAAAAAAGGAGGTACCGAAGGATGAGAAGTACAATGAACATGGAAAAGTAGAGGAGTACAACCGAGAGTGTAGTAAAGAGTACAGTAAAGAGTCCAGCTCAACCCAACAAGAGAAAGGAGGTAGACTCGTCCAGACACAAGGAGCTGGAAACGGTGAGAAGATTAACTTCTCGTCTAGTCTTCGCTACCAATAGCAGGAGAGTAGACTTATCCAACCACAAGAAGCTTGACACAGAAAGCACGTGGCATACCATGCGCATCTTCACCTCAACTGGAAGGAGAGTAACAAAACCCAAGAAGTGGGTACCAGATCAAGGTATATAAAAATACATATGCTCAATAAGAAGCCCGAAAAAGGTCATAAGGGGATCTCCATCCCGTAGCTCAGCCCAAGAAAATGAGTAGCCAACAGTCCCAGAAGAAAACACCATCGATACCCAGCATCCCGCACGTCTGCCCCGAACCGCAAGCCAAGGGCTCAATCACCACACCTCGACACTATCCACATTGGGCGACACTGACTCACCCACATGGTTTTAGGTTGCGTCACAAGGACATGTCTCGGTGGGGGAAATTGCTCCTCGTACTTGAGAGTTCTGGGGGAACGTCAACCACAACTCGTCACTGCCCCGCAGCCGAGAGGTCTACTCAAAGTCGACAGGCGACCCCATGCCCAGCCCCGAGGGAGGGTCCCTAGAAGTCAACGGGTTCCCACTACAGGGAGACCCGGAAAGTCGATGGGTGACACAATGCCCAGTCCCGTAATAGGGTAATCCACTGGAGGTCGACCCGGCTAAAGTCAGCGACGGGACCACTACCAGCCCAGCTATAGGTAACCCGGCATCGTGGACCACTGCCCAGCCCAGATGAAGGTAAGCCCGACATTAAGAACCACTGCCCAGCCCATCTGGAGGTAAGCCCGGCATCGGGGACCACTTCCCAGCCCCACTGGAGGTAAGCCCGGCATCGGGGACCACTGTCCAGCCCAGCTGGAGGTAAGCCCGGAACTTCTCTGGCCATCCCTACTGGATGGTAATGGTCAGTGAACACCGCTACACTGGCCATCCCTGGTGGATGGTAACCCACTGGTGATCTCTGCTCAAAACAACCTCAGCACTGCTGGAAACAACCTCAACCCTGCTGGAAACAACCTCATCCCTACTGGAAACAACCTCAGCCTTGCTGGAAACAACCTCAGCCTGGCTGGAATCAACCTCATCGCTGCGGGAACAACCTCAGCCCTGCGGGAACAACCTCAGCCCTGCTGGAAACAACCTCAGCCCTGCGGGAAACAACCTCAACCCTGCTGGAACAACCTCAGCCCTACTGAAACAATCTCTTGGGTAGAGGATCATTGCCCGCGTAATGTGTCGGTCACACCGAATCCACAAGAATTCTATCAGGGGTCACGAAAGAACGGGAGAAACTCCCCAGGACTCTCAAGACGATCACACTCCAATCCGCTGAGTCACTGTCGAAGAGGACTGAGACAACTCATCCTAGAAAGTGGGGAAAACACCCACACTGCACAAAAACACGTAGTCGCAAACAGTGCCGTAGTCCAGTGAAAGGGGCACAGTACTGAAACCCCTCACAGCTGAGGAATCAGAGGAACCAAACCATCCCTGGTGGCCAAACCATCGAGAACAAGACTAGGGGGAGACCACTCAACCCTGCTGGTCAGACATAAGAGCAACAGTCCCGAGGGAAACTCCACCCTACTGGTCAAACAAACGAGCGCAGAGGGACCCTCTACGTCACAAGAGGTCATATGTTCATAAATCAGAGCACAACATGCCCATGGGTCCCACACGACGTGTTGTCCCAAGTCAACCCCAACCATGCACACAAACATTCTCTGGTACAAACCACACGTACCTCCAAGCGCTCCCGTATACTCCCAGGGTATACCTCGTTCCAGCCCAAAGGCTATCATGCACACTGCACCCAGCGTCAACGCGAAGGGGTGA
Organism: Viscum album; assembly: GCA_963277665.1. Classification (NCBI taxonomy): domain Eukaryota; kingdom Viridiplantae; phylum Streptophyta; class Magnoliopsida; order Santalales; family Viscaceae; genus Viscum; species Viscum album. The sequence goes on from OY728128.1 coordinate 531,882,195, forward strand.
CGTAAAAACTCAACCTAAAAGGCGCAGGCACGGCCAACCACATCTCATGAATCATTTATATCACTCTCCCAAGATTGCGCGATCACACGCCAAGGGTCCGCTACAAACAAGGTAGGACGAACCACCACTAGAGTACCTTTCATGCTCCACATTAAATAAGATCGTGCAAGAGGCTCTGAACATCCAAACGGATCTCACCATTGTAATCGTCGCGGAAAAACTCGCGATTTAGACTACTTACTTGCCTCAAAAAAATATCCGACAGAAAAGATGCCAACATCGCCTCACACCCGAACGATGTCCCATGATCCCGAGCCTCAGCCCTGAAAATAGTCGGGCGCATCGCACCATTGCAATCCCCTCATGAAAACACGTCAAAAGAACTACTCACTTGAGTGAAATGGATATCCGGAGAAAAATATACGTTCCGGCTCCCCGCACACGGGCTGTACCACGCCAAACCCGCATCCCAGTCCTGAAGCGCTGCCAACAGATCTCACCATTGCGATCCTCTCGTAAAAGCACACAAGATGGATTAATCACTTGTCCAAAATAGACACCCGGTGATAAAGATGGGAAATCACCGTCAACGCCCAAACGGCCCTCACGGGGCCCGCACTATCATGCGGAATTACAGTGGGCAAACTGCGCCAACGTCATGCCCTCGGAAAAACACCCAACATCGACTGCTCCCACGCCCCGAACAGACGTCCAAGGAAAAAGTCGCTAAAAGATGCACAGAGCTCAAAAGACGGGCCATGGGGCCCACTCCTCAAATCCACGTTCAATGCCCGAAACCACCCTGGAAAACATCGCCCCGACGCCAGGGTCCCAACGCCGCTGACGGCGCTCAAAAAGGACGTCAGACGCGTCCGCTCTATCCAAAACAATTTCACTGGAAAAACGTCAAACATACTTAACACACAAGTCATGCTACCAAAGCCCCTCGTTTCGGGAATTAAAAATTCCATACACCAACTCCAAAAGCCCGTCTCTTCGATACGGATCTACTTCCGCAGACGGCGCGTCAAATGGACGCGTGGTTTGGATTTTTCGGTATTTTTAAACGTCACCGGACGTAAGAGGTGGCCGTCCGGCCGGTCCACACCCCCTGGACCGGCTCATGGTGGCCGGCCCGCGGCTCAGCCGGCTGAGCCCCCACGGTTCGAAACTCACCCGCACGGACCGCGGTCCACCAAACCCGATCGACCCAAAGGCCAGTATTTCTTCCACGCGGAGACCCTCAAAAGCAGGTCCGCTGTCTGCCGGTCGGGGTCCGCGACACCGGTCTTCCGCGACCTCGCACCCCCACCGGCGCTCGCCGGCTCCACTCGAACCTGACGTCGCGACCGCCAACTCACCATCCAGATCCACCTCCTCCGCGCTTGCCCGACGCTCCTAGCTCACTCGGCTAGTGCCGCCTCAGACTGGAGCCGCTTCGCCACCGTCCGGATCACCGTGCCGCCGCCTGGTATGGCCGGCCACCTCGCCTACCCGCCAGAACACCCCAGAACTCCTCCAAAAATCCACAATCTTTGGTGAATGATTGCGGGTTCCTCAGAACTCCAAAACCGAAACCGAAAGATGCGTCAGATAGCTCATAAAAACTACTATGTCCTCATGGGCTTGGATTCGACGATCGAACAACAATTGACGCATATAATTGAGGTTAAAATAAGGTTCGGAAATTAAAATGCCACTAAAATCTCCTACCTCACTGGGCTTCACCAGGAGCTTCGCGTCGATCCTCCGGCATCACCGCACCTCGCCGGAGATGAAGGAGGAGAGGGGAAAGCTACCTCATGCTGCTGTCCAGGTGGGGAAAAGGAAGAGGGACGGGGTGAGTTAAGCATTTAAATAGAAAACGCTTAACCACCCGCCCGCCGGCCCAAACCCAAACTCCTGACGGGGCCAGGATTAAGCCTCCCTTGGGCGAAAAACCACGATATGAATGCAACAGCGGTCTCGAAACTTTTAAACTGAGACCCCGTTCAAAATTTATAAAACTGAACGCCCAAAGCCACCAAATTACGAAAATGCCCCAGAGGCCGTTTTGCACAGACGGCCCGCGCCCGCGAAACTCACACCCCTCCTAGGGTAAACGGATCATTCCGAACTCAACAGTGCCCTCGGTTTTCCAATATGAGCAACCGTTTAAGAGGTACTTGAGTTTCAATATTAAACGAATAAATAAATAAATTAATTTATCCATTTAACGTTACGAAAGGGAGCGAGGGGTCAAAACGTCCCGCGTCGAAAAGTTTTATGTCGTTCCTAGGGTAAAAACCCCATTCCGGACCCATCCGTACACTCAGATCTCTGATCTGGATCACTGTTCAGGAGATATCCCATTTATTTGTTGGTTCCAGTGTGAACGCACTAAAAATTTAATTCGGGCCACTCTGGGGCTCGGAATGGCACGCCATATGAAGGCGCTGCTCTGGAATAACATAATGAATATTCCAAAGTCCTTCGTAGGCAAAAAAATGGTTCTTACATCATTCCCCCCTTCAAGATTTTCATCCCCAAAAAGAAAAACTAGGGAGCAACGCATGTTACTAAGACCACACATGGCTTTCCCATACCCAGAAGAACTCTCATACAGCTCTGCGCCAGTGCACACAGACCAAAGGATTGATCTGTTCACACGAGGTGGGCCCTTGCAGATGTCGTGCACCCAATACAGACTTTGGGGTTAGGTAAAGGCGGTAGGGAACCTCGCCATCCCTTTTCACGGTTTAGAACGGCCTGAATGCCCTTGGCGATAGCTCACCTCCTCGGTCGAACCTCTGCGTCACACGCTGCGATTGGAATCACCGCCTGCACCTGGAACAAGGCCCGATGATTCCCTCCTTCAGAATATCCATATGGTGAAACACCCAAGGATATATGGTCTCACAATATTCCACAACCGAGGCTCTCTTAGAGGCTCAAAAAGTGATGGAGTCGACACCATCGACTAGAGAAAAAGGTCCCACGCCATTACCTTACCAACACAGGGTTACACCCGACGCCCCGCGTCACCCTGTTAACACATCAAACAAGGAGCAGGGAGGAATGTAGATCACACACAGAGTCTAACAATTCTACTGCAAAAAGTAGAAGAGCTGGAGAACATACCTCTTATCACCTCATGCTCTGCAGGATCGTAGACATCCAATGCTCGTGGCTGTCCGCGGTCCCAACTGTCAGCTCCCAGAGCCTGAAGTGGACCACCTAGTGGTGACGAGAAGATCTCGTAAAGTCGTCCCCCACTACCAGCTCCTCCCGCTCCTCTGCTAGCACCACCTCTCTGGGTACTACTCTGATCACGGTGCTTCCTCTTTTGTGGTGGTGCACCTGCTGCTTTCCCAAAGCTCTCTGCATGCCTTGTCGGGCAGTCCCGTGCCTGGGGACCTCGCCCATCACATGAATAGCACTGACCCTCTCTGGGATGCACTAGTTCCCTCTGGCGCCACTATGGTGTACGACCATGCCCTTGTGTCCGGTAGTCAGGAAGCCACCTGCGTCGAGGTTCTGCTTGCTGGCGCCCACTAGCTGTGGCAGACGTCTCGGCTCCAACGTGCCTGCTGCCACCACCAACTCCAGAACGTGACATGAAGCTCTCTGTCACCAGCACCTGCTCTACCACCCTGGAATATGTGGAAATTCCCAAGGTTACTATGACAACACAAATCTATCGTCGGAGACCCTGCTCAAACTTCCGCGCTCGGATGTTGTCGTCATGGACCAAGTCCGGGTAAAAGCGTGAATAGTCTGTAAAACTAGCCGCATACTTGGACACCGTCATCCCTCCCTGTAGAAACTGCAGGAGCTCTTGAATCCAAATGGAGCACAAGAAGGAGAGGAAAAACTCCTCACAAAACAAAAACTGAAAGTCACCCCATGAAAGCGACCACTTATCAAGAAGCTGAGTCACCAGACTGCACCAACGCTGAGCTGTTTCATGGAAAAGGGTGGCTGCCAAAGCCACTCTCTGATCTTTCGGCGTCTGCACAAGCCTGAAAATGCAAACCACTACCTCGAGCCCAACCTCTACTGCCTGAGGGTCTAGCTCACCACTGATCCTCAATGGTCTCTGCCACTGGAACTCACGGAGCATGCTCAACCTGCGCTCAAACTCAGCCTGCTCTACTGAAGCTGTCTACTACTCAACAGGTGGGGATGCTTCTACTAGCCCACCCGGTGAATAGGGGCTCACATGATGGGTCCTGGACTATGGCCTCGTAGCTCACATGGTCGTCGTCACGAACCAAAGCTGGTATCCTGGCTGGCTGCCTTCGCGGAGACATCTTGAATATTATCAAGGAGTGCCGCAGCCAGATGATCATATATGTATATACCAACAAAAACAACGATGGGGAGCTGACTCAAGAAGGAAAGTCAAAGAATCAATCCTATGTGACACATAAAGCAAATTTTCCCTACAACAAGTGTCTTAGCATGCCGAGTCGACAAGCGGGTTATCAAGGTCCTGGTGAATGAATACGTCAGCCGTCGCACCATCACTGGACTTCCTGGACTGAGAGCCACTCTCGAGACACGTTAACACTGTTGCCCAAAATCCAAACCAATTTGTTTTATTTTAGGGATGTCCGAACAGCGTCTCAAGGAATGAACCACCTCTGATACCAATTTTTCATGACACAACCCTACCCGGGCTCGAGCCGTAACTACCCCAAGCCCTCCTCTATAGGCCAGGGGCTGGCGACTAGCGCCGAAGGCACAACAACTCGGCGATGCCTTTTCCTAAGTACCTGTACACACACAAACACATCACACTCAATGAAAAAATGTAGAGTAAAAGAAAAGACAAGTAAAGAAAAAGGGAAACTGCTATATATAAACCACAATGTGCATCGACCTCTACAAGTACAAAGAAAGCTGAAGGTACACTGAAAATTAAAGGGGAAAACCCACGCCCAATCAGAAAAGGGCCACAACCCGGCAACAGGTAAACAAAAGAAAACAGCTGGTAGGGTCCCCCACCTGGAACCCGACTCCGACCACCGCACGCAGTCCATGCTCCCAAGCTCCTAAGATCCTCTGACGTCACGACCAACCTGTCCTTCTTCTGCAAGGTCACACCAAGTGTGGGAAAATCCCAAGTAGGGGTGAGTATAAAAATACTCAGTGGGATACCCTGAAGGCTCGAGGGAGCAACAAAAGAGGTACTGAAGGGTGAGAAGTAGAGCGAAGGGGGAAAAGTAAAGGTGTAAAACCGAGAGTACAGTAAGGAATACAGTAAAGAGTCCAGATCAAACCAACAAGAGAAAGGAGGTAGACTCGTACAAACACAAGGAGCTGGAAACGGTGAGAAGATGAAATTCTCGTCGAGTCTTCGCTACCTATAGCAGGATAGTAGACTCATCCAAACACGAGATGCTAGACACGGAAAGCACATGGCATACCCCGCGCGTCTTCACCTCACCTAGAAGGAGAGTAAACATACCCAAGAAGTGGGTACCAGATCAAGGTATATACAAATACATATGCTCAATATAAAGCCCAAACAAGGTCGTAAGGGGATCTCCATACCGTAGCTCAGCCCGAGAAAATGAGTAGCCATCAGTCCCAGAAGAAAACACCATCGATTCCCAGCATCCCACACGTCTGCCCCAAACCGCAACCCAAGGGCTCAATCACCACACCTCGACACTATCCGCTTTGGGAGGCACTGAATCGCCCGCACAGTTTTAGGTCGCATCACAAGGATGCGTCTCAGTGGGGGAAATCACTCCCCGTACTTGAGATTTCTGGGGGGAACGTCAACCACAACTCATCACTGCCCCTCAAACGAGAGGTCTACTCAAAGTCGACAGGAGACCCCATACCCAGACCCGCTGGAGGGTCCCTGTAAGTCAACGGGTTACCACTACAGGGAGACCTGGAAAGTCGATGGGTGCCACGCTTCCCTGTCCCGTAACAGGGTAATCAACTGGAGGGCGACCCGAATAAAGTTGGCGACGGGACCACTGCCCAGCCCAGCTGGAGGTAACCCGGCATCGGGGACCACTGGCCAGCCCAGCTAGAGGTAAGCCCGGCATCAGGGACCACTGCCCAGCCCAGTTGGAGGTAAGCCCGACATCAGGTACCACTACCCAGCCCCGCTAGAGGTAAGCCCAGCATCAGGGACCACTGCCCGGCCTAGCTAGTGGTAAGCATAGAACTACTCTGGCCATCCCTGCTGGATGGGAATGCTCAGTGAACACTGCTGCACTGGCCATCCCTATTGGATGGTAACCCACTGGCGATCTCTGCTCGAAACAACCTCAACCCTACTGGAAACAACCTCAGCCGTGCTGGAAACAACCTCAGCCCTGCTGGAATCAACCTCAGCCCTCCTGGAAACAACCTCAACCCTACTGGAAAAATCTCAGCCCTGCCGGAAACAACCTCAGCCCTGTTGGAAAAACCTCAGCCCTCCTGGAAACAACCTCAGCCCTGCCAGAAAAAACCTTATCCCTACTGGAACAACCTCATCCCTGCTGGAAGAACCTCCTGGGTAGAGGATCGGTGCCCGCGTAAAGTGTTGGTGACACCGAATCCACAAGAAATCTATCAGGGGTCACAAAAGAACGAGAGAAACTCCCCATGCCTCTCAAGGAGATCATGCTCCAATCCGATGAGTCACTGTCGAAGGGGACTGAGACAACTCATCCTAGAAAGTGGGGAAAACACCCATACTGCACAAACACCCATTGTCGCAAATGGTGCAACAGTTCGGTGAAAGGGGCACGGTAATGAAACCCCTCACTACTGTGGAAGCAGAGTAACCAAACCATCTCTACCAGCCAAACCATCGAGAACAAGACCAGTGGGAGACCACTAAACCCTGCTGGTCAGACAAAAGAGCACCAGGCTAGGGAAAAACTCCACCCTACTGGTAAAACAAATGATCACAAAGGGCCCCGCTACATCGCAAGAGGTCAAGAGTTCATAAAGCAGAGAAATACACGCACATGGGGCCCACACTGTGTGTGGTCCCAAGTCAACCCCAAAAAAGTGCACAAACATTCTCAAGTACAAACCACACGTACCTCCAAGCACTCCCGTATACTCCCAGGGTATACCTCGTTCCAGCCCAAAGTCTATCATTCACACAGCACCCAACATCAATGCGAAGGCGTGAAGCAACCAATCCACCTCAAAGGCCCAGGCACGGCCAACCACATCTTGTGAATCATTTATATCACTCTCCCAAGGGTGCGCAATCACACCCCAAGGGTCTGCTACAAACAAGGTAGGACGAACCACCACTAGAGCACCTTTCATGCTCCAAATTTAAGAAGATCACCCAAGAGGCTCTGCACAACTAAACGGATCACACCATTGTAATCCTACTGAAAAAACACGCGAGTTAGACTACTTACATGCCACAAACGGATATCCAACAGAAAAGTCGCCAATATCGCCTCACGCCGGAAAAGCGTCTCGTGATCCCGAGCCTCGACCCCAAAATCAGTCGGGCGCATCGCATCATTGCGATCCCCTCGAGAAAACATGTCAAAAGCACTACTCACTTGAGTGTAATGGATATCCGGAGAAAAATATACCTTCCGGCTCCCCGCGCACGGGCAGTACCATGTGGGACCCGCATCCCGGTCCCAAAGCACTCCCAACAGATCACACCATTGCGATCCTCTCGTAAAAGAACACAAGATATACAAATCACTTGTCCAAAACGGACACCCGATGATAAAGATGGGAAATGACCATCAACACCCAAACGGCCCCCGCGGGGCCTGCACCATCATGCAGAATTATAGTGGTCAGACTACACCAATGCGATGCCCTTGGAAAAACACCCAACATCGACTACTCGCACGCCTCGAACTGACGTCCAAGGAAAAAGTCACTAAAAGATGCACGCAGCTCAAAAGACGGGTCGTGGGGCCCATGCCTCAACTCCGGCTTCAACGCCCGAAACCACCCTGGAAAACTTCGCCCTGGCACCAGGGTCCCAAAGCCACTGACGGTGCTCCAAATGGACGTCAGATGCGCCCGCGCCGTCCAAAACAATTTCCCTGAGAAAATTTCAAACTTACTTAACGCACGAGTCATGCTACCGAAGCCCCTCTTTTTGGGAATTAAAAATTCCCAAAACCATCTCCAAAATTCCGTCTCGTCGATACGGATCTACTGCCATAGACAGCGCGTCAAACGAACGCGCCGTTTGGATTTTGCGGCATTTTTAAACGTCACCGGACATAAGAGGGGGTGGTCTGGACCAGTCCAGCCGGTCCACACCCACTGGATCGGCTCAAGCCGGCCGGCCCGCGGCTCAGCCGGCTGAGCCGCCGCGGTCCGCGGCTCAACCGCGCGGACCGCGGTCCACCAAACCAGACCGGACCGAAGGCCGGTCTTTCTTCCATGCGGAGACCCGCAAAAGCGGGCCCGCTATCGGCCGACCGAGGTTCGTGACCCCGGTCTTCCGTGACCTCCCCCCCCCCCCCCACCGGCACTCGCCTTCTCCTCTCGACCCTCAAGCCGCGGCCGCCAGCTCGCTGTCTGGAGCCACCTCTGCCGCGCTCACCCGATGCTCCCAGCTCACTCGGCCAGCGCCTCCTCAGCCTGGAGCCACTCTGCCACTGTCTGGCTCACCACGTCGCAGCCTGGTATGGTCGACCGCCGCGCCTACCCGCCGGAACACCCCAGAACTCCTCCAAAAACCCGCAATCTTCAGCAAATGATTGCGGGTTCCTCAGAACTCTAAAACCGAAACTGAAAGATGAGTCAGATAGCTCATAAAAACTACTATGTGCTCATGGGCTTGGAGTCGAAGATCAAACAACTATTGACACATATAATTGAGGTTAAAATAAGGTTCGGAAATTAAAACGCCACCAAAACCTCCTACCTCGCTGGGCTTCGCCCGGAGCTTTGCGTCGATCCGCTGGCATCACCACACCTCAGCGAAGATGGAGGCAGAGAGGGGAGAGCTTCCTCATGCTATTCTCCAGGTGGGGAAGAAGAAGAGGGAGGGGGTGAGTTAAGCGTTTAAATAGAAAACGCTTAACCACCCGCCTGCCGTCCCGAACCCAAACTCCCGACGGGGTCAGTATTAAGCCTCCCTTGGGCTAAAAACCATGCTATGAACGCAACAGCGGTCTTGAAACTTTTAATCTAAGACCCCGTTCAAATGTTATAAACCGAACGCCCAAAGCCGTCAAATTACGAAAACGCCCCTGGGGCCATTTTTCACAGACGGCCCACGCCCGCGAAACTCACACTCCTCCTAGGGTAAACGACACATTCCAAACTCAACGGTACACTCGGTTTTCCTATCCGAGCTACCGTTTAAGAGATATTTTCGTGTCAACATTAAACGAATAAATTAATTAATTTATTTATCCGTTTAACATTCCGAAAGAGAGCGAGGGGTCCAAACGTACCGCGCCGACATGTTTTATGTCGTTCGTAGGTAAACACCCCATTCGGGACCCATTCGTACACTCGGATCTCTGATCCGAATCACCGTTCAGGAGTTATCCCATTTATTTGCTGGTTCTGGTGTGAATGAACTAAAAATTTAATTTTGGCCACTCCAAGGCTCGGAATCGCACGCCGTCTGAAGGCGCTGCTCTAGAATAACATCAAGAATATCCCAGAGTCCTTCATAGCCAAAAACAGGGTTCTTATAATTAATTCCTTAGGAAACCTGGAACTCAATATTCTATTGCGGAAAAATATCATGATTTTTTACCATAAATATATTCCCCTATAGAACATGTCAACCCATTCATCATAATATAGGGTATGGAAACATAAGAAATTGTGAGCTCAAATTCACTATAAGGGTAAAAAAGGGAGATATGTAAGCATAATTAGGAGAATATTAGTTTGAGAACATGATCATATCATTAGAATATCATACCCTACATATCAAACATAAAAAAAATAAACCATTAAATATATATTGGTATATAATTAGGCATAAAAAAAAAATTATGTGTATATGACATAATAGCATAAAATAATAATAATACATGGAATTTGGGGCATGAAAAAAATCATATAAAATCATTCCCTATAAGTCAAGGACCATGTCCAATAATTGTAAGGGCACCCCATTAGTGCTACACCTACTATCCAGGACACAAAAACATCCCCAGTCGCTTCCCTTTCTTTATAATATATTGATTTTTCTCCCAAAACAATCTTATTAGACAAGTTCCACTCCCATGATCATCTAAGTAGTCAAGGTACACTCCCAATACCATCTTAGTAGTCAATATTCACTCCAAATACCATATTTACAGAAAATTTCCATTTTGAAACCATGTACAATTCCCATTCCATCTATTTATCTCATTATATATAAATCATTACATAATTTATTGGAGAAGATATTGGCCTCATCCATCACATAAATAAATAATACATATTTTTTCCACAAGATCCTAAATATTCATCATATAATAACCCATCAAATGAAATGGGTATCATCATCCTCTCATAAAATGTAAAAAATGGTAGGTTAGATAATCATTTCATCAAAGCATATCCTAATAAAAAAATGGGTTCCAAAAGCATATAAACTATGAAAGAATAATGAGTTTCATAGGAATATAAATAGTGAAAGAGAAATGTGATTCATAAGCATATAACCGAGGAATGTTAAATGGGTTTCCTAAAAATATAACTAATGAATGAGAAATGGGTTTCAAAAACTTCATTAAATCAAAAAATAAACCATTTAATGAATGAATATGATTGTTACCCTTCGATCATATCCATTATAAGGCATGAGTAACTCAAATGGATTTCAGCATATGTGGAAAATTATTTTAATTGATGTTATAAAAAAATGTTGATAAAAATATTTTTTTAATGAAAAACACAAAGAAAAACCTTTTGATTGAAAATAACATTTTCAAAAAATATAAAGGAATATTGAAATTCTTTTCTTAAAACAATTATTGAAAAGAAAATATTTTTGAAAACCTTTTACTTTGAAAATAGGGTTAAAAACATATTAAAGATTTTTTGAAATCATTTCAATCCTTTTCATTGAAAATATAATTTTCAGAACATATAATGGTGTAATAAAATATCATTTGCAATTATTCATTATCATAAAACATTTTTAAAAAAAAATTATTTGATAAATAAATTTCAAAACATATAAATATAGATTTGAAATAATTGAAATTGTTTTATTTTAAAATAAACTTGAAAACATATAATGAATGATTAAAAGAAATATCAAAACCTATTTAAAAAATAATAATAATTAAAATTCATTTTCCCAAAAAATTATCTTAAAATATAATCTCAAATTATTTTTTTAAAACATTTTTAGGATACATGGGTTTTAAATGAAATCAATTTCAATCAAAAGATACAAATAATGTCAGATTTTAAAAAAAAATTAATTATATTATGTAAAAAATAGTACTATAAAAACACCATAATTTGAATATATCATGAATACCCATAGTATTACAATATCATAGGAGTATTTGGGAGATATATTTTAGTATTTAATCAATAGAATAATAATAATTGACTATCCCTATAAACAATGAGATTATAGCCATAAACACTTACCATCATGGAAACATTGAATCATAATCCCCAAGAAATATTAACATTACATGAAGCATAAAATTACATAAATGTAATTATATTCATCATATAACATGATAAATTTAAATATAAACACCCCATAATAGGGTATAGTTTTATAACAAAACATGTGTCTCATAGAAGAAAAATTAAGAAGAAATTACATTACATATTTGGAAACATTTGATCCATAATCCCCCATGAAACATGGGAAATAAAATTGATATGTAAATAACCATTAATTTTACGATATTTATAATATAATAAATTCAGTTTAATTATATAATAAAAATTAAATAAATGAGTGTCGAATAACACATAAGCCTCAAAAAATAAAATTGAAATTAGAAATCCCGTTACTACTTGATGAACATTTTGATTATGATATATATAATAAAATAACATCGATTGAAACATTTAATATTATTTTATATAATATATCAATGACATAAAATTTTATAGAGATTAATATACACCAAACGAAAAGACTAATTGATGAATATATAATATATCCCACATTTTAAATTTGCAATGAGGAAAGCATTACATGAGGTCTTGAATTTAGTCATGCATGTTCAAACTTTTGTTTAAAAAAATATATGTTCATTATAAATCAAAAAAGAACAATATTATTTCACATTATACCGCATGTTTTTTTATTTTTAATTTAAATTACCCTTTTATTAATAATTTCTTTTTAATGTTATGTTTCGATTCACAACAGCTTTGTTTTTTATATGTTTGAATTATTGTTCCTGTTACTCTTACATGGATCATGATTAAATTATTTACAGAATGAAAAAAATTATATAAATATCAAATATATAATGAATATATTTATTTATAATAATTTTTGTAATAAATAAATAATAAATAGAAAACACTGTTCATGGAAATGGAAGGTCATATGTACACATGAATATTGTTTCTATTATCACATCGTAATGAATAAACAAATATAAATTATATATAATGTCATTAAAATTGAATTAATATTTCATATATATCATATATATTTTCTAAACCCACCTTTAATTCATTCAATGTAAAGCGTTATAAAATCATACCTCATTGGGGAGGCGATAGCGCACATGTCCACAAACGAAGTTATTATATTCCCAAAAAATGGAATACAGGATTGTATGTGTTATATAATATTTAATGAAGAAAAAAAAGTCAATAAATTTCTTTTATATCATATAAAATTATTATTTCTGTAATTATTCACGACCAAAAATGATTGAAATGGATGAAAGAACAATATAAGTTAATAAGGATTTAGTTCAATGTAGACATGAACGTTGACTATGTATCTCAATTATTAAAAGTGTGTGTGGGTATTAGTCATGACATTAAAATGAAAAAATATTAGTATATTTAATAAAACTATTTTATTATATAATCTTGAATGAACTAATATTTATGGGTTGGATAATGAAATAAAAAAACTGGTTGTGGAAGTATGTTACCTATTCTTTGTGTATCACCTTCTGACTTCCACCAAAGTGATTTATTGATTGTCTTTATAATAAAATTAATGCATGTAGGATGAGTGGGAAGAATATTTTAGGATATCTGGTGAGGTTTTTTACATGAAAAATGTATTGATAAGGATTAATAAGTGAGTTGGGTGGGTTCCCATTTATAGTAGAGGTGGATTGGCATTCTTCCGAATACAAAATGTAAAACACTATATTGAGGTGTCCTTACATCTTACTCCTCCAATATTTGTCCATATTTGGAAAAAGCGATGATAGGGTCTAGATAAGGATATAAAAAGGATTTTAGAAAACAATCTAGTCATTTACACTTCTACGATTAAAGATTAACCATTATGTAAACTTGTTTTTACATTAATAGAAAAAATAAATTTTATTTACTTTCACTAATAATTTTGGTATAAAATGAGGATAAAAATTCATGAAATTATAAATTATTATGATTCCAAATATTAAAATAATTGTTTTTTCAAATTTAAAAAACATATATGGAAGAAATTATTTTAAAATTAATCTCGTATGTGGGACGAACCATCGAGTTTTTAATGTAAAAATGTCTAAAATTTTGAAATATTATAATAGACTATTTAAATTTTGAATTTTTTCCAATGACCTGAATTGTTTTAATAGATGTATAATAGATCAAAAAATAAATTATGAACAATTAAAAATATTATTTATCTATATAAATAACTTATATGGAAATTACTTTTCCAATAAAAATTCATTGTTTTTTAGTATTAATCAGAAAATAAAAATTCTCTAAAAAATACCAAAAATTCACTCATAGTAAATTATGATATTCAAATTTTGAAAATAATTTTTTTTTCAAATATAATTTATAAAAGGTTATAACTATGTATTTAATGTACGTTCACCATTATAATATTGTAAAACTAATTTTTATGAAAATATGTCATTTTATCCATAACGGTAAATTTATAGTAATCTCATGTCTAGAAAACACAAAATATGAACTATAACACCACAAGATTCAATGACATGTTTCCCTTTAAATAATGCAATAGCTTTCATTGTACGCAACATCGAGATTCTAACACAGCACGACTAATCAAAGTAGCCGTTATGAATAGTAATAATCACTTTTTGAAATTTTATAAATTTTATCTTTCAAAATGGACTTCATTTTTTGATTTGGAATATTGGAATTATCCTAGGGTGATTTTATGTATTTTTTATAAAACATTCAAATTTTGTTGAACAGTGAAAATACTAAACATTAATTAAAAACATATTTTTTAAGCCAAATAATGTATAGTGATAAATTATACTATTGAGAGGTTTTAAAGTATAATTAGAATATATTTTTACCATTTAATCCAATATTGGTAATTGTATGTAACTTAACATTTAAACTAGACATAAAAAAGTGTCAATCTTTTGATAGTTATTATTTCTTAAAAAAGACGCTCTTTATTTTTACAATGTGAATTAATTTTATATTAATTTCTGCCACTTCTATGTTTTTAATTTAGAAAAATGGATTCATTATTTAGAATACGGTTTTCCAAATTGTGAAAATAGGTAACTTTTATTTTTATACATTTTGAATAATTATTTTGGAAAATATTTTATTTTCTATGGTTAAAGGGTAAAACTGGTAAATAAGGGTAAAACAAATAATATTATAATAATATTAAACTGCTGTAACATGTGTCCTACCCCTATTTTATGATACATGTACGACCATGGGAATCTTTGGGTAGATTTTGGGACCCCATGGAGCCACTTGTAAGTGATAATGTCACTTTATATTAATTACGTTAAAGTAAATACACAAATGACATAAGCATGTATCTTTTAGTAAAAAACATTATATAGGGTTATAAATATTTTCTCTTAGAATATAAATATTCATTATAAAGATAATAATATTTCCTACACAATGGTATTTTATTTACAATTTTTAGACATTGAATAATTACTTTTATTTATGAGACAATGATGATGCAATATTTTCCTTATTAATGAAAGAATCAAGTAAATGGTATTATAAATGTTAAAATTAATATAATTTGAAAGTTTAGATAAATTACAAGAATTTTATAGGTTAATATGACATTTTATTATTTCATAAATGAATTTATTTCGTATTAATAAAGTTGTTAGGACTTTAACAAAAATAAATTATAAAATAGTGTCAAAATTGACATAAAAGAGTTTTTAAAACAAATATAATATTATTAATTGGTATTCTATTCCTAAAAATATAAGGTTTGGCCAAAGGACTTATATAATGATATTTTAATCATTAATGAACCACTTGGGGTTCTCTTGGAAATATATAGTGTGTTTATTTACTATATAATAAAAAAATACAAAGAGACATTGTAAATGTCAAACTATTTATCAAAGTGTTAAATCTAAATGTTAAGGTTAATATAGTGACTCAAATCTGTTTAAAACCTATTGGTTGAGTGGTTTTATAACCATACCCACCTTATACTTTAAATAATACACTTTGGATACATTATAAATCTAAAATTATTTTATTATAAAATAATATTTCTAGCTTTTCCTAAGGTGCCCCTCATCCCTCTGATAAAAGGGCACTCACCCTTCTCTATAATTCACAACATCAATGCATTTTGGATAGGCCAAAATCTTCCCAAATATCCTCTATGATTCCATAAATTCAGCCTAGATGACCTCTTTTTGTCAGAAACCCAACTTATGGAGCCCTTTTGATCAAATCAAAAGGAAGAACCCGAAGAAGAGGTAATAATTTCACCACCCTCTTTCAATTTATTTTCTTCTTCCAATTCTTCTTTCTTTGTTTTTTCCATTTTAAAATAAAATATCTAGTATCATATATATTCTGTGAAGTTATTATAAATATGGTACAACCATATTCATTATTATATCCATCCTTTGAATGACATGTCACCATACGTGCGTACATACGCATTACCGTCTTCACGTCGTGATGTAATTGTTATTCAATACTTTATTATTTGGATGGGTATAATAATGATGTGTAATTAATTTAAATTATAAATATAAAATGATAATGATTAATTATATACAATATAACATCCAATTATATATTATTTTAATATCAAAAGAATGATATTGTCGCTCGTGCGTACGTACGGATTACCGTCTCCACGAACGTGATGAGATTCTTTCCCCATCGTATCCATTCAAGACTAAATTTCATATAATGAATAAAAATAATGTTTAGAGACATGATATAATCCTGGATATGAATAATATATATCCCATCCATAAAAAATATGGCTCACATAACAAATAATATAAAGGAAAACTAATCCATTAACACCCGAAATGACGATAATACTAAGATATTATTAACAAATCAATGTCAAAAGATCATATATGATATCATATTAATATATATGAATATTTTTTAATTAAATAACAATTATTTAACCATTATACATGAGGTTATACTACCCTCAACCATGTAAAATGTACAAAGTAAGGGGTTTCTTATCTCACTTTTAATTCCATAAGATTACCATTATTCACCACTTATTTGTTGAATGTGGTGTGTGTACTGCCCGTTATTTCATTCCTAGTGTAATATAATTTAATATATGAATATTTACATCATCATTGTATGGTCCTTATTTCATGGGTGTATTTTTCATAAGTTACCAAATCAATAAGGGAATTTGAAATTTCAACTTCCACTCATTCAGCTTTATGAATACTTCATTGATTATTTTACTCAAAGATTATGTGTGGAAGCACTATTCATTTTCTTATGTCATAATTTACACTCCCCTTTCTATGGATATAATTTTGATACACATAATCACTCCACTTATGAATTCTAAAGTCATCAATATGAACTTGGTAAGAGTAATTTTAACTCAATCTTCATTTGTTGAGTTATACATCCAATTTATTGGTGTTTTTTTACAAGAATATGTGTGGCTGTGTTGTGATTGAATTACACTGAATATCCAATCATATTGAGTGTATTTATATTTTTCAAACATAATTATTTCGTTTATTTGTCCTTAACCTAAGGATACAGTCTTTATAAGATATTTCATCTCAATTTACATTCCATTGAGACTTCTTTGTTGTTATACACCAAATCACTTTTATATGGTGTATATAATATGCATTGACATAGTATATCATGAATCCCTTTATTCTCATTATATTGTAATGTTTTGGTTACCTCAATTATTTATATTATTGTTTGTCTCTTTTTCTTAGGATGTATAAATAAAATACTATTTTAAATTTTTTAAATATTTATTATTTTAAATATTTCTCATTAATGTCTATATTTTAAAAATGGTTTTAAATATTTATTTATATGGATATTAAAGTTTTAAAATTAAAAGTACTTTTAATCTTTTCAAAATGGTATGGTACACTTTGATTCAAAAATCTATTTTTAAATGGCTTCTTGAAAAATAATGTGACATTTAAATGTTTTCAATGAAAGGGGATATTTATCTCAAATAGTTTGGATGATTATTTTAATCTTGGTCAATATAATTCATTATTATAGATTGAGGTTAATATGTTACAATACAATATTCTATATTGTATTGAATGGGTAATGTTTGAATATAAATGTGTTATTTTTATAGCATTCATGGTTTGTGGATAAAGTATTGACATTCTGTATGCTAGTTTTAATACAAATGTTTATATTATGTTTCAAAATTTTCATATTAGGAATGCATTGGACATAGTAAGTGATGGGTAGAGCCCGTTATTGCTCCTCGATGCATCGGTAGGTCTCATGAGACAAAATAGTTCCTTCGAACAAGGCCATGACAAAATATTATTTGTAGTCTTTGCACAAGGCCATGACTATGTGGTTAGGATAGTCTGGAATTATGCATTCCATCATTATGAAAGTGGTTATTGATATTGCATGTGATTATTCGACTAGTAGAATATCCATGTGAATAAGTAAATATCATTATTTTATTTTTTTCATTTCCATATTATGCTGAAGTTCAAGTTTAAAAGGCTTTTGTTCTAGTCTTATACACTACCTTAAATTTTTATGCTTATTTATGAAAGCTTCAGATATAATGTTATCCTTAATGAGAATCATAGCTCACCCCTTTCTATGTTTTATCTTTCCTAAGATGAAAAGATGTATATTATGACTAACCTCCAGGGATAGTCTATGGGATCTCAGTATTGTCTATGGAGACAATGTTGTTGTAGTTTTCCATTTTATGATGTCATGTTACCCTTATGAATGTATCTAGTACTTCCAATGCTACTAAACTAATCGTTCTTTCGAGACTTGATCTTTTTTGATCATGCCAATGATTTGTAATAATGCACTTACTATGGGCTTTTGGGGTCGGGGGATTACATGATCACTAAATAGTTAATGGAATACATATATATATCATTAAAATAGTTTATCAAATCTGTCTTATTTAATTTATTAAGATAACACCTATTTAATTTTATAAAAATATTTTTTTAAATGAATTTCTATATTCTCAAAGGGGTTTTATTTTTATTTCTAGTTAATTGGTCTCCAAATAATTATTCCTATATACTTCTATAATAGCAAATTTATTAATTTAATTAAATGAATTACTATACATCATTTTAATGGTATGGTGGAAACTATAATAAAATTTAATAATATTTTTAATTTTACATTATAGTTTGTAGTTTGGTAAAACTATGTCTTTTATGTCGTTTATATTATTGATGGAACATTGAATAACATATTTTCTATGAAAATAAATTTTTTTCATATATCGCAATATAATGAAAGAGTTTTTTGAAGCACACTTTTCACTTGGTGATTTGCACATCAAATGAATAACAAGGTGATTTCATATAACACAAGATAAATTAAAAGTTGACTAAAAGGACATATATCAAATATATTAAATTAATGGGAAAAATAATTAATAAATACTCATGGTGTTACATTAAAACCCCCACATAAAATTCATACCCCCTTGATATTAAATTGGATTATATATTGTTTACATGAAATATTATTTTATTGAAACCCATATTATAAAAATGAATAATAAAACGTCCATTAAAAAGGGATGGTTTAAAACATAACGGTTTCACAATGAAATTCATAAATAGGATTCCACATAGTAGAAAATTGTAGAAAAGGGAAAACAAGGACATGGATGATAAATCTAACTATCATGTTCTCTTGGAGAGTGATAATGAACATGTATAGTAGAAAGTTAAGAATCAAAAATCCATAAAACAAGGATTTTTTAAAAATTCCATTGATATCATAAAAAATAATGATAATAGGATAAAATATTATTTCAAGACCTATTTCATAAATTTGACGATGTATCACAATAAGATATACATACTTGATTTTGTTTTATTTCATACACACAACATCAACCATTGGTTATTCCATGATAAATTCAATATTAATCACTTAATCCTATAAATGAAGGGGAATTTTTCATTCATGAATCCCTAATATATCATGGGATCTAGAAATAGTATGATAATTCATTTCATCTCTCTTTTGTTATCATCACAGAAAATTGTTATCATATACTATCCATTATAATGAATCATCATATAGTAAGATAATACTATAATTTATAAAATCAAATTAATATTTTAGGTTCAACCATTACATAAATTTTAAACCTTATAAACCATAGAAAATAAAAAAAACATTATAAATCATGTCACAAAATTTATCAAGACTATGTTTATATCCATACTCTATATAAAATAAGGTATATCTTTGTTGCCACATACCAAAACATGTCTATAAAATCTCCATATATCCTCTTGAAACACATTAATTTCCAAAATTATAGGAAATACTTATTGAAAAAATTAATTATTTCTTATCCAAAATATTCATGGATCTATTCCTAGAATGTCATAAAATACATTAATGATTTCAAAACATACATTGTCAAAAATACCTTTACCAATTATGAGGTAGTTTATTCTCTCATGTTTTGTTTATCCAAAAAATTCATCTCTTTGTCCATGCTAAAAAAATTTCATAACATCAGTACCACATTAAAGGTCAACTTCCACTAATAAAAAACCATAATTCCATTAAATCTCCTTTCATGGTCCTCATCCCCACTAAATATATTTTTGTATATTTTTTATGGGAAAAATATACTTCATGATTCATATAAAATAATTATTTAATTATTATACCAAATCACATCAATCATCTAATATTATTCTTAAACCATTACTTAGGAAAAATAATTTTATTCCTTAATTTATTTTCCAAATAATATGAAATATGAATCATGTCTTAAGGTTACTCAGAATAAATTTAATCATTTGTGTTAAAATTAATATTACAAATACTGTTAGAACATCACATTAATTTCCCATGCTACTTGTGGTCAATATATCTTTTGCAACACAACTAATACTCATACCACCTTCGTAATTATATTTATTAAATTATAATATAGTAAATTTATTTTTATAATTCCCATACATTCCACATCTAATACAACCCATGCTATCCTAGTTATTTATTGTTATAAATATGTATTGAGACCATAATACATAATGTGAGCTACACGTAACTTTTAAAAAACACAAATAATCATGAAAAATTACATAAAATATGTCTAAATCATGACACCTAATTTTATATCTAGTAATCCTTAGTATTATCCTTATATAAATGAATAAAAATATACATTGAAATATCCATTGGGAACTCAATAATGTTTTCTCATCCTAGTTTACAAATTTCAATTAAACCTTTCATTTTGATACAAACTATAATAAACCAATCATATCAGACATTGATATTACATCAATTTTGAAGAATACTATGCACACTAAAAAATCAATTTATTAAGGACTATAATAGTGTAGAGTCTTTGGAAACATAGAATAAAAGATTCTAACTTTTTAAATGATATTCAATGAATCCTAAAAATATATTCCCCTTTATTACATATACTCATAACCATTCTCTATAAACAAGTTAAGGGATTGACAATAAAGGGTGTGATTAGATTCCTAGTAAGGGTTATCAAGTGATATATGTAAGAATAATAATAAGCAAAAAGGTAGTGAACTAGATCATATCTTTATTTTGGTATATAAATGTTGGCCACACCTACATTGTGGGACACACCAGCATCTCCATTCACATACTTTTCCTTATTGTTGTATGGGTTCACTCCCCAATCCATATTAGTAGTCAATGTTAACTTAAAAGACCATATAATTTTCTTTGATTAATCCCAAGGCCATAATAAAAGTAATGGTTCACTCCAAATAAAATTAGTATGGACAAACATATTTTCTGAATAGAGACCACTCCCCAATCCATCTATCTCTATATTATTATACATAAATAATTACCCAATGCATTGGATAGGGATATAGGTCTCACCTGTAATATAAATAAATCATACATACGTTTTCCCCAAGATCATCATTATTCATCATATCAAAACCCATGATATTAAATATGTTTAATCATCATATCTTACCCTTTTGAGAAGGGACATGTGTCATAATGATTTCATCAAAGCATTAGCCATGAAAATCAATGTGTTTAATTTGCATATAACTCATGTAAGTTAAACAGGTTTCACATGATTATATCCCAGGATATAGAAGCACGATTCATAAGAATATAACCCATGAATGAGAAAAACGTTTTGTAATCATATATCAGGTGAAAGAGAAATGGATTTCAGAAACATCATTCCATAAAAAAATTAACAATTTAGGTAAATAATATGAATAGTAACCTTTGATCAAATCCTAGATATGTCACGACTAACACCAACAGATGGCTTCCAATATTGATATTAATTTTGAAATATATTTTAAATAATTTTCGTGAGAAAAATAGATTTTCTATTGAGATTTTTTTATTTAAAAATACCTTTTGATAACATATAATGGAATATTTTTAACTCATATAAAAAATGTTATGAACATAAATAATTTTATAAAACCTTTTTCCTTGAAAATAATCTCAAAAACATATAATAGAATACTGGAAATCATTGAAATACTATTAAATGAAAATAAAATTTTAAAAATATATAAAGGTTACAATGAAAATCATTTAAAAGTCCTCCTGAACAAAAAATATCAATGAATAAAAAAGTCGTCAAAAATTGATTTCCAAAAATACAATAGTATCTTTGAAATCATTGAAATACATTCCTATGAAAATAACCATGAAACATATACATGAAGATTGAAAAAATTTCAAAAACCATTTTAAAACCTAAAAAAATTAAAATACTTTTTATAATTTATCTTAAAATATCATTTAAAAATGGAAAAATGATTCTTCAGACGCATTTTTTAAATAATAATGATTTTTTACTAAAGAGAGAAATAAATTCATATTTTTAAAAAAAACAATTACAATATTATCTTTAGTACCAAAAAGTAGGTAAATGTTACCATTAATGGAAGATATAAAGAGTAACCCTAGTTTTAGAAAACTCATTATAATTATTGATATATGAATCATAATATTTCCTCAATTGATGAATAATTTTAAACAATCCTGATAAATAATGAGATTGAAGAAATAAACTCTTACAGTCTTGAGAAAATTGAATCATAATCCCCATGAATTAATAACATTACATGAAACTCTATATAACATGAATTTAAATATATCAATGATATAATATGTCGATATAAAATGTATAAACCTTATAAAATAATATAGGTTCATAACAAAACATGTCTCTCAAAGATAGAAAATTAAGAGAAGATTACATTATAAATTTCATAACTTTTGATCCATAAAATGCGGAAAATATAGATCATAAAATAGATATGTGAATACAAATAAATTTAAGGATAAGGATAATTTAATAATATAATTGTAAGTAAATACACCTTATAAAATAAATGAATGATGAATAAGGAATAATTCACTCAGATATAAAAGTGAGACTAGAAATCACATTACTAATTGAGTTATAGTTGAAATTCCGAGATACATGAAATTATTAGATAAATTGAGAATTTTAATATCATGATATAAAATACATTTAGAATTTACCATATAATAGGGACGTATATACTCCCCACAACATGAATAAGTGGTGAATATTAGATATATCTCAAAGAAATAAATGTAATATGAGAAACCCATTACATTAAGTTATGAATTTTCTTGCACATGTTAAAACATAATGTATAATAAATATAATATTATTTTTCTTATTCCAAAAAATAACATTCTTATATATAATACCATATTTTACATGACGGTTAATATATTATACCTTTTATTAAAGTTATGATTTGTGTAATAACTTCTTTTTATATGTTTTCACTAGTTATATTTTCTATTCATCAATAATTCACAATTTACATATTTAGAGAATGCAAAAAATGATTAAAATATTATATATACTCAATATAATTTTTTTTATAATATTCAATATATGGAATTTTTGAATGGAATGCTCCATTCAAGGAGATGGTGGTCCTTATATGTGCGTGAACATTCTTTTAGTTTTCTTATTTTAATGGGTGAAATAAATTAAATGATATATATATATATATCAACTAATTTATATTTATCTACATTTTAATTCATGTATAATTTTTTACTTCAAATATATCATATACATTTCAAAACCCATACATAATTCTTTCCATGTAATCTGTGAATCAATCACATTGCATCATGGAGAGAGTAGTCAACACATCCACAAACAAAGTTATTTTATTTCTACAAAACGGAATGAAAGAAAGTAATTATTGCTAAATTAGTCTAGATGCCTAAAGTCCTCATAAATTTCATAAATATAATAAATATAATAAATATAATAAATATCATATATATCTTATATAAATATTACGTACATCGTTATTCTAAACCCTCAAAAGTGGTAATGGAAGAAAAAACAACATTGGTTCTCATGGATGTTGTCCTCTGTACAAATGAATAATGATTGCATATCCCATTAGATGTAATTGTTTTTGAGTGTAGGTCATAACATAAACATAAAAAAAATCATTATATTTATGATTGTTAGGTTGTTATATAATATAAATATAAAAATTATTGTGGGGGTGGAGATAGAAATAAAACGCATGTTCTTGTGGAATGATGTGGCCTCTTATTCGGGTTACTTCTCTTGGTCTGATCCAAAGGGATTACATGGTTGTATTTGTGGTTAATGGAAGGAATAATTAATTATTTTTGGGATTTTGGAAGGTGAATTTAGTAGTTTTTTAAAAAAAAATGGAATTATATGTGTGAATATATGAGGAGGTGAGACCCCTTTTATAGTGGATGATGACTGGCATTTTGTAAATAAAAAAGGAAAAATATATTCCGAGGTATAACTTACATCATGTTCCTCAAATAATGGTAAATATTATAGAAAATGGGGGACATGGTTTAGATATGTAAAATAAATAATTTTTACTAGTGGATATGTCATCTATCCTTTTAATATTAATGATTAACTTGTATGTAATGTTTTTTGACCTTAATCATTATAATTAATATTAATTATATTCACTGATAAATTTTTATCAAAATCTACGTTGAATTTAAAAGATATTATAAATTATTATGATTACAAATATATAAATCATTTTAATAAATTATAATAATATAATTATCATAATTTAAATTAAAATAAATCTTGCATATGGGACTAAAAAATAGTGTTTAAAAGTAAAAAATTTTCAACAAATTGAAATGTATTTATATCATATTTCAATTTGAATGTGATTAAAATAACATAAATTGTATTAGTATAAGTTTATTAAATATAAATATACTATGTGGCCAATTTAATAAATAATTAATCTATATATATAAATAATACGATAATGATGTTTTTAATTAGTATTCAGTGATTTTCTGTTTTCATCAATAAATGAAACATCTCTGAAAAATTACAAAAATTCACCCAAAGTAAATTGTTTATTCCTTTTTAAAATATAAACTAAATATTTGGAAATATAATTTATAAATTTTTCAGAAATTGGATATAAAATTGGGCAATATTAAAAGGTCGTAAAACTAATATTTAGAAAAATATATATTGTTTTCATAAAATTGGATTTATTCCTATCTCTTACATAGAAAAAACATAATATAAACATTAAATAGTTGAATGAATCATATATATATATATATAGTTCATTAAAATAATCTCTAAAAAGAAATCTAATTTATTTAATGAGGTAAATCTTGTTTAATTTCAAATATATCGTTTTCTTGTAAAATATTTTGAATATTTCAAAAGAGTTTTATTTTCATTTCAATAGAGATTTTCAAAAAATAATAATTATTATATAAATGTTTAGACCATATTTACCCAGTTAAATTAATATTATTCCCAACCACAATTCCAAAATCATGGTTGAAATAATAATAATATCTTAATAATAATATTAATAGTACATTGTATTTTGGTAAAATTAGGTCTCGCGTGTCATGATAGTTATCCAATGAATTTTGGATTGATAGTAATAGAACCTAAAGAAAGTTTTTTTTTTGTAAAAAATAAAATACAACTGTTTTGTGCATTAAATGATTGACTTGGCAAGGTTCATAAAGAATGAATATCTTAGTACATTCATATATCACAGAATATATTTAGTGCTCGATGAAATAAATGTTGTCATATAGATTAAATTAATATAAAATAGACATCTCACAAAAATATTTGTCGTAACATTACATTTTATACACGGACTCCATTATTTATATTAAATATAAATCCACATACTTTTGGTTGTTTTTTTTGGAAAATTTTCTTCATCCACTAGTGTCCCTAGACGAACCCAAATTAATAGGAAAATGAATAAAATGAAGTGAAATACCTAAAATTGGGTATTGGGATGTTATAGTTAAATTATATTGTAATGTTAGTGATTAATGTCATATATATATTTACAATGGGGTGTTAGTCAAGTGGTACCTTCTGGTTATACCCATCACCCTCTGAGGAAACTGGTCCAGGTTCGAGTCCTGCTTGAATCAGAAATTTTTGATGTTATTCACAGGGAGATTTAATGCCATTTTCCTAGTCGGGGAACATGTGATGCACTCTAGGCATGGAAAAGCCCCTCAATGGGAGGTGAATATTACCCTTACACATTTTATTTCTACGGTCGTAGGAAGAACTCAATCATATATGGAAATTAGTAAAAATACTTCTCAAACATGGTGTAATTTGATTTTGAATGTGGGATTATTCCTTTAATCCCTATAATTATAGGAATACTATATCAAAAATATAGGATAGACTGTACAGTCTCAATTGTTTTTTTGGCATTCCATAATATAAAACTATATAGTATCCTGCATAGGTACCCCCTAAAAATTGATCAAAAAACCTTAAATGATGAGTTATGGATATATTCAATATTAGTGGTGGATGTCAATCGTGACTCTAATCTTATGGATGTTACCAGTTTTAATGTGAATTACTAAAAAATGGAAGTTAGAATTTAATTTTTCTTTAAACCCCTCTTTATTAAACTATGTAAAATTATAAGACACACTTTGTTGAACTGTAGGGAGCTGAAATGTGAGGTTATCTAACCAATGGAAAATGAATGGACAAAATCTAGAAGGAATAAGAAGGGGGAAGACACAATAATTGAGGACCCCAAGCCTTCTAAGAATAAAAATGAAATATGGGTGAATAAATCAACACCATTGGGAGAGGCTTTGGGTTCTACCAAGGTTGATCGTGTTGATGAAGTACATAATGCCTCTGTTGAGCATGGAATTTTAGAAGAAATCGAAAAACTAATTATAGGCACCTTTGTAAAGCCCCAAGATGAAGATATCATAGAGGAACACCTTATGTACACTTCATATTCTAGGAATCAGGGTCTAGTACATATAGTCTAATCCAGTGGGAATAATTCTAGTAGATCCTTAGAGATTAAATATTTCTCGTCAACAATTCTATAGAAGGTTGTGAATCTCATAACCTCTAAGGCTTTAGTTATCCCTTTTACCAAAACAAACTATTGCCGTTTTATTGATGTTTTACAATCCCAAGGGGTGTATAGTCTTCTGGTCATTGAAAACAAGCGTAAAGACACTCATGCCTCCATGAATGCTTTAGGATTAGTTCACACATACACATTGATAGGAATTGATTCAGTTTCTAATGCTTTTATATCTAAAGATATATCAGAGACAGTAATCACACAACACACAACCTTTGTTACTAATTATTCTTTTTTATTAAAAAAAAGACTATAACACACTCAATTTTTACTAGGGACAACCCTTTGTCCACCCCTTTGAATTCTAAAACACTTGAAATAACTCTTGTATTCACTACCACATGCACTTATTAAAAGTCTCATATTTCCCCAATGAGTAAATAAGGAAATAAACTAAGTCAGACCTCTACTCAAAATGTTTTAAGAGTATAGATGTTTAAGGGCTTAGGTAGTTCTAAAACAGGGGGTTCTATCCCAAAATTCAGGTTCAAAGGAATTTTCTTTTTTAGAATTTTCATGTCATTTCCAACATTGACACTTTTATTATTCATAAAATATTTTATATTACCCATTGACCAAAATTTTATTCTATAGCTAAACTGAAAATAAATTTTTCTATGAGGATTATGAATCCTTTTTCAAATAGTTATAAATTTTTATGTGCATGCAAATATGTTATTGTTGTTGATTCTTATTGTGTTTTCTTTCACTATTCATTAATGTATGTTAATGCGTTAAATATTTTGATGCAGATGTTTAATTGTGATTTTCTACATTGATTTCATACACATCATTTGTACCATTATTTAAGAAAAAAATAGATACTTTAATAGAAGACCTCATTGGTATAATCATTCTGTTTTGGAAAACTAAATCCATGACCCTGTGTTTGTAATTAGGGATTTTAATGAGATTCATTCCTCCAGTGAAAAATTTAGCCCATCCCACTCTACTATCTCCTCAAATGAATTTAAAACATTTATTGAGGATTTTATGTTTGTGGAAATTAATCTCACTAGTTCCAAGTTCACTTGGTATAGATGTAACTACAATACGGTTGTTCATGTAAATTGGATAGGGCCTTCGCCAATATTTCAACTCTTGAAAAATAGGACACCATCTCTAGTATCAATATTACTAAGATAAACTCAGATCACCATCCCATTCTTGTCAATATTTTTACCAAATGTCTTAATTTCACCTTTCCCATCAGATAAAATAATTCTAGGTCCGTTGAACTTGAATGTTCTAGCATCATTAAATTTTATCGAGAATATATAAATCATCACAAGGATGTGTTTCCTTTTGTTCCCAATCTATTTAACCTAAAGAAATATCTTAAATGTTATTTCCATTAAAATACAAAAAAATTGAAAAGGACAACTCTATTCATGAGAATGTACCTTCCTAACATCAAAACACCACTATGAGATCATATATTTCATTGGATACTCAAATTGAAATGAAAACTTCTATGAAACTCAACACCCTTCTTCCCCTTAATGATAACATGCCAAATAAAATATTAAAGTTTATATGGATTTCAAATAGTGATAGAAACACAAAACTCTAAAACACTCTCTAAATAATTAGGAATGTCGGTAGACCTCTTGCCTTTCATCGTGATGAAGAAACTCTCATTGATATTGATGAGGCCATTGCTAATCGTGTAGAATCTTACTTTCAATTTTTTTGATGTTCTGAATGTTAATAATGAACCCCTTCCAGATATCATTTCAGTTATCGTGAATGAGGATGACAATGATTATCTATTATGAACCCCTCTTGATCATGAAATTAAAGACATTATTTTTAGCCTTAATCATGATAATGCCAGGAGTCCTAATGGTTTCAATAATTGTTTCTTCTAACACTTCTTGGATGTTATAAAAATGGATTTTTTAAAACAAGTTAAATATTAATTTTCCAATTATGTAATTCCTCATGGACTAAATTATCAATTTCTATCACTAATTCATCACGTTGAAAATGCCTCTGATGTTTATCTTTTCCCACCTATTTCTCTTATTAACACCCTATAAAAAATCATCACAAAACATATTTCCAATAAGATAACTTATATTTGCAATAAAAATGTTTCTTGGAATCAATTTGAGTTTATCAAGGGTATGACTATACCAGATTGCATACCCCTCTACATGGAATGCACAAAAATTTTAAAAAAATCCACCAGAAGATGAAATATTTACATTAAACCTGATATTAGGAAATCCGTAGATACAATTGATTGGAGTTTCATATTCAATGTTCTGTAGAGTTTTGGTTCTAATGTTACTTACATTAGTAGAATTAAATCCCAATTTAAATCAGCCTCCAACACTATCCTTTTCAATGGTTCACCTAAGGGTATATGTAAATGAAATAATTCTGTTAGACAAGGTGACCCCATATCTTCCTTTCTTTTTTCTTTTTTGGAAGATTACATAAGCAAATTTCTCATTCACATAGTTGATAAAAAAATCATAAACCTATTTAGGATTATAAAAATACAAATGTCTCCACTCATTATCTATACTCACATGACATTATATTGTTCTTATGAGGAAGTAAAATATATTTTTATAATCTAAAAAATTCCCTATCACATTATGAATAAATCATTGGTAAAACTATTACCTAGAGAAAATCATCTGTCTTCTTTTGGAAAATTTATCCCCTAATATAAAGAGTAATATCATCAATAAATTATGCTTCAAAGGAAGGTTCCTTCCCATTCACTTATCTCGGTGTACCAATTTTCCAGGGAAGACCTC
This sequence comes from Viscum album, assembly GCA_963277665.1. Lineage (NCBI taxonomy): Eukaryota > Viridiplantae > Streptophyta > Magnoliopsida > Santalales > Viscaceae > Viscum > Viscum album. The sequence goes on from OY728128.1 coordinate 531,911,992, forward strand.
AATCCTAGTACTTTTCATCTGTTTTTGAAAAAATCATCAATAAACATTCTTCAAAGAAGGGAAAATCCCTCTCTATGGCTGGCCAAAATTCTCTTGTGAAATATAAAATTTTCTATAGAATTTTCTATTTGATGATGGTTTACAAATATCTTATTGGTATCGTTGAAAAAAATAAATTTTTACATAATAACTTATGTTTGGACGAGAATCACACTTTGAAAGGAATATTTTGACCATACCCTATGCTAGTTGTTATAAACCATTATATAAGGGTGGTCTTGGAATCAAAAACCTCAATCTCTTTAATGATTCTATTCAAACTAGACTCACTTAAGGGTTTCTTCATAATAACACTGAATCAATTATTTTTCACCAAAAAAAAATTCCTTACTAACTTAAAAAAGGGAAATATGAATTATATTACCTCTTCAATATGGACATCTAGTAGAAATTCATTTACCAACAACAAAAAAATTTCTGAAGGGATGGTTAGTTCAAACTCCTCTATGAACTTTTTGATGGAAAATTGCACTAGTGTTCCGTTAATTTATATGGTGCCTCTCGATTCACATATAGGGAAAACCAACTATACTATAAAAGATGTTATCAAGGATTATAACATTGAACTCCCTGATAACATTATTCACGTCAAAAATAATTACCCATACTCCAACACAAATGATTTAAATATATTGGAACAAACTCAAAATTGGTTTCATTGACTCCAAAACCTTTTACAAGAACAATTTTTTAAAATTTGATATTATTTTAGTATGACTAATTTTTTTTAAAAACCACAGATTAATCCATAAAGGCATAGTCTTTATTGGATACGTGCTCAAAATAGAGTCCCCACTGTGGTTTTTATTCTATCCTTTGGGAGTCAAATTTTATATGAGATCCATCTTTGTAACCAACATTGTGAATATACTAACCATTTTTTTGCATTGTTCCACAACTTCTTCTCTTTTGAAATAGATTTTCGACATTTATGATTACAGATGGTTACTAATTGATTCAATTATCTACAATAAAAAGCATTGTGTAGATCTTGAGATCACTCACAAAATCATGAATATTATCCTATCTACTATTTCTGACATCCTCCATGTGATCTGGTATGATATAAATTTGATTCTTCATAATAATTACACATTCAGTCCTAATTCAGGCCGAACACAAATTCTCATTTCCATTCGAGATTCTTCCTTGTTTCAAAAGGATTATTGTGACAACAATGATTGTGACTTTGAAACCCTTCATCTAACCCAGATTGATGATGTTTATCGTCAACCCAGACATACCATTGAGGTGTTCTATAAAACCCCACTCAAAGGTTGGATCGATGTAAAAGTTGTTGGTGCTTTTAAAGGTAACCCAGGAATAGCAGATTGTGGTGCTATTTTCAGAGACTACCTTGGACAATGCCATGGATGATTTTTTGGTAGTTGTGGTATTACCATGTCTTTAGATGAAGAAATTATGATTTTTATCCTTCCCATTTCCTTAGAAAAGAAAAAACTTTTGGAATAATGTTTGGATTGAAATTTAATTGGTCACAATTGTCTACGCAATTTGGAATGGTGTTTTGCATCATGCCTTGATGCTTATTACCTGACTGATGAATTGCCTTTCATCGCTTCTAGAGATCAACTATGTGGTCACACATGATGTTCATGAAGAACACATGGTTGTAGATGGTATTGAAAATAAGGGAGTTAACTAGGACATAACTTGGAATGATGACATGCCTTTTGATTTACTCCCTCTTATGATAATGATTATAATAATATTCCACAATTAAGACTCATATAACTCATTTTCACTCAATATAAATTTTTTCATTTTTCATTGACTGAGTCCCCACCTTCTTTAGAAAATAATTTATTTAATATTATTTTCAAAATTTTAAATACTAGTTTGTTACATTTAATGACTTATCCCAAGGTTCTAACACAATTATACCCATTCTACCCACATGTGGTTGACTTGTTTAATGATTTTACAATTCACAGTGAAAAGACTAAATGAGATATTTTAAGTAAATATTACCCTCATGATTTCAAATAAAGAATCATTTTTACATGATTTAATCTATATATGTGTAAAATATTAACATAAATTATGATTACAAAATGTGAAGAAATAATTTTTTATAGAAATAAAATTTTAGGAATTAATATGGGTTTAGTCTTATCAAATACCTAGAAAAAACAACTAAGAAATGCTAAAAGATTTTATAAAATGTGTAATATATATATTTCTTTAAAATCAATAACTAAGAGTGATTAATTTTATTTACTTTGATAAAAACACAATATGCACCAATTTTATTTTGTAAAAAATCATCTCCTTTTATCAAATGATATTTTATTTTAATTTTAGATTTATTTATTAACAATGAAATCATTTTATACATATCTAAAAAACATATTTTCAAATTTTAATTAGTCCAATTTATACATGCCAATCAAATTTTAATCTATTAACTATCACATTAAACAATAACAATTTAATAGTATATCATTGTTTGTTTAAACTAGATGTATCATGTCCCAAAAGTTATCATTGAAAAAAAATTATTTAAAAGGAAATATATTTTAATATATCTGGGTGATAAATTTAACAAATAAAGTATCATGAATCATGAATTGGAGTTAGGGGAATGTATCATTAAATTAAAGTTATGTAGGCATTATATTTAAAAATATTGGTGTGAGATACATACTAATAATAAAAATGTATAATATATGATAAACATTAAAATATGAATACACACTAGAGAATATTTTTTGTGATAATAAATTCTTATGAATATCTAAAAAAATTACCTCCCTAGAAAATATAATGTGGTGTTTAATGATTTGACTCAAAAGTATCATGGTATCTTATATAAAATAAGTATAAAAATGGATCTAATATGTCCAGATTAACAATGGATAGTCATTGCAATATTTATGTTAGTAGAGAAGTATTTTCTTATTCAGATAAATATTCAAGTGTCTAAACATGTGAATATTTATGCGGGAAAACCCAAATATAATGAGATCTAAAATAATGCAGTGATTGTTCATGATTGTTTCATTGATTGTAATGTAATGATAATGCTCTATAATCATGAATGTGTCCTATAAATACTATATAGTAAGAATGATATATACAATTAAACTAATAAATCATCATTTTATATTCATCTTGTAATTATGATGATTTATTGGGATGTGAGAGAGTATAAATTGGAGGATAACCAGAATAAAGATATTATAATGTATGTATCATGGTTCTTTGTACATCTGCAATTTATGTCTGATATATGGAATTGTATAGTGATGTTAAAACCATTAACAACACATTAGTGGATGTGAGAAAACATCATAATGTATTTTTTTATCAGAGTTGAATTTTTTTAAGGATATATTACTTTTTCTTGTATTTGGTCACTTTATGATAGAAAAATTTAATTTCTATAAGATATTTTTTCACTTTTGAACAACTTTACATTAAATGTGTTATGAAATTGGAAATGTTATATAGAGTACCATTTTATATTATATCTAATTGAGACTCAAAATTTATCCCGATGTTTTGGATACGTGATCCACATGATCTCAATATAGTGTTTTTTGCAATATAGTATGTCATAAAAAAAATTCGTCAGTCTGAGAGGAATTTTCAAACCCGGGTGGATGTTTTGGCATCATATTATCTATATTAAAATGGATTTTGGGATAAATAACTTCCATAGATCTATTTTTTATACAACTATTACTGTCACTTGAGAATTCATATCATCCATATGAATCCCTATATCAGAAGAAATGAATAATTACATTAAACAGGGAATACTTTTTAAAAAGTAAGCTATTGGGAGTTGATGTCGGTGAGGAAATGGTATATATGTTTAGAACTAATGAATAGTATAAAAATTTAACTTAGATTTCATAGAAGATTTATGTCTATAGTTTTCATTGAGATTTTGAAATTTATATTATTTAGATTGTATCTATATGAATCTCTCTATGGAAAAGGTTATGCTCTTCATAATTAAGGGAAAGTTATACCTTAGTTATACTAGTCAATTTGAGATTATTGATCAGTTTGGAATAGTTTCTTATCATTTTTCACTCCAATCATGCTAATTTCTATTTCATTACGTATTGCATGTATATATCCTAAGAAAGTACATACATGATCCTTTAAAGTACTGAACATAGAGGTTCTATTTATGGACCATGATCACTATTATGAATAACAACCAATATAAATAATAGATCCTAGATATAATGTGATACCAAACATGGCTACACACGTAGAAAATATTTTATATAGGGAATAAAAATTTGAAGAAGCTACATGGGAATCCAAGGATGTGATAAAGCAGTGATATAATAATTTTTTATATCATAGTGAAAGGAGTTTTGGTGAAATTTTCATTTTTTAATTATAGAATCTTACAAAATTTTAGTTAATATGTATTTCCATTGATAAAATATTAAAGTATTATATATCATTACTTATAGGAATAGTAATGTGTATATAAACCATGATAAAATTAAATTTTACAACCATACCATTAAATAATATTGAATGAATAGTAAAACAAAATAATGAAAAATAATTATAATGGTTTAGATAATGATAATTTGTTTATTATTTAAAAATAAATAATTACTCAACTTTAAATAAATTTATTTTCTTATTTAAGATTAGTTTTTTTAGAACTTGTATTTATTTCATATTTAATTTAAATAGTATAAATAATATCAATCATTTTTAGATATTTTTCTAGAGGGAATTTATATACATTTAATATTTAATAAGTCAAATTATATTAGGATGAAATTTTAGGTTTTAATAAAATGTATTATATTTTTTTGTGATTATTGAAAAACACTAATTATTATAAAACTCTACAATTTATTTTGAAGTAAAATCCCTATTATTGATATAATTTAATCGTAATGATTCACAATTATATATTTATTATATATAATTCAATTAATTTCTGATTAATCATCATACTAATGGATTTTGATTTACATTCATTTTTTAGATAAATAACACATTATACTGAAAAATTTTTTTATACACACATTATTTTTTACATAATAAAATAAATTAATCTAAATAAATAAATTAATTAATTTAATTTTATAGATTATAAATTCTTAGAATATTTTATCATTAATTTATAGTTTTTCCATAAAGTTCTATGGATGTATATTATGTTTCATTCTAAAAAAATTAATTTTTTTAAAGAGGTTTCTATTTCAGTTTATGTTCTTCATTAAAAATAAATTATGCCACATATGGAAACTTCCTATTGAAAATTGGAATAAATATTTTTTTCATAATAAATAATATAATTTATTATTTTCATAATTATTTGTGGTCCATGTAAATGATAAAAATAGTACAAAAATTATGATGTTTATGGTTAAAACATGTATAGTAATGGTTAGACAAAGTGATAAATGTATGAATTCCAACAAAAACAATCTAATTGTTACATTGGGAAGATATATCATCATCTTTTTAACTAAATTTTAATTTTTTGGAGATTTTGTAACACATTATAATTAATGATAAGTTATATCATTGAAGTATTTTTGTAAATTCAATGGGTGCATCTCCCCTGACTAATAAATGGGTATCTCTTCTCCTCCTTTATTCAAACATTTTTTTTCTTTGGGATTGTATAGTACTAGATCCAAAACTATCCAATATTCATTACCTTAACTCAAGATTTAATATTCTCATTTTTAGATTAACCATTCAAGGATTTTGCTGTAAGACGCCGAAGTTATCTCAATCAAGTTGTATAAATTTAAACTCAGGTCTTTCAGCATAATTTTTTCTTCAAACGTCAATAAAAAATTTTATCTATAAAATTATTAACTATAAAAAATAATAAATATACTGATATGTTTTTATGATGATGGAACAACCATTTCCCTTCTCAATCAAATCAAATGGGATGTGAAATTATTTCATGTGCATACTTGGGGTCTACCACCTCCACTTGAAGAAATTATTAATGGTCTATTACTATATATCATTTTGGGTTATTATGATATATTTAATTGTTATAAATGATATATATTAAAATACGATTTTTTTAATTATAATTATTTATATCATTTTAACTTATCATCCATTTTACACAGATAACATCATTCATGAATATGTATGGACCACTAACACCATTAAACGAAAACATTTTTTAATTTATGATTTAAATTTTTGTTTATAAGGATATATATAATTAATAAATATGATTTAAATGATATATTAATGGTTCATTAAAGATAAATTATCATTTAACTATTTTTTGATCCATCCTTTTAAATGTGGAATCATCACTCATGTTTATGTATGTTTTACTATCTCCGTGAAGTGATGTAATTCATTTTTCATCACCACATTATATGAATTCAATTTAAGTTATCCAAATGAATGAATATTATAATTATGACATGATTAATATTTTGGATTTTATTTGTCCTTTTTAATGTGTAGTGAACATAATTTTTTGACCAAAACAAAAATAAATACAATGTAGTGAACACCCAAAAATGTGGATTTTCATAATAAATTTTTAATTAAATATATTTTCAATGTTATAAGTTTATCATATTATGTATAATAATTATATTTAAGATTCTATTACACAGTTATAATAAATATAAATTTATTATAAATGATGTTATATAGCTTATGAATAATTTTTAAGATAAGGTAAGGTTTATCATCTCAAATTGCCTTTATTGAGAGATTCATTATATTGTGCAATGATAATCATTTATGAGGTGTATGTAATGAATAGTTGATAGGTTTTTTAATTAATATCCTTATTATCAATGTATTTAATTGTCAACTTTATGCAATTTTTTATAGGGATTCTGGATCAAAACATACAACTGCGGTAAGAATTTTATATTACAGTCACATTTTTATGAGGATTGATAATGGTTAAATTTGAAATAATGATATTATATATTCTATATATTGCATGTATTATTTATTTTATTATCCTATTGTTATATATATGTATTATATTTTTCAATTATGTTTTCTCTAATTATATAATAAATGGACAAATATATATATTTTTAAAATAAAACCATTAATATTTATCTTTGAGTTTGGAATGTAATTATTCCAATCCATATTATCATTAATCTTATTCAATGAATTTGTTTACAATTGTCCCAAAATTATTTAAATAATTATACCCATGATCGATTTTATATGAAAATTGTTTAATGGAATTTTCTTATTATTTTCTAAATGAAGTAATTTTTATTTTTTAAAAAACATTGAAGGATTAATGTTTAATATAAAACTTATAAATAGATAATCCAACCATCAAGAGTTCTCATTAATTTTATGCGTCCATTAAATGTTCCAAAATAATTTTCTAATAAAAATTTTCAATATTATTTTTGGTGTTTTGATATTATACTTATGAGATTCCAAATTGTGAATTGATTTTACCAAAGAAATACTGTAATGATATTTTAACATTATTTTCATCTGTTAAGATATCCTATGATGTTAATTATTGTATACTTGTTATATGAACCAATCTTACCATCTTTATTCACTCCATATATGGTTCATGATTTTGAGGAAGAAAATTTCATGAATCCTTTTTTATTTCATACAGGGTTTCTATGTTGAAATGATGAATGTGTTGTGTTATTTGGGACCTAATATATGTGGATTATGATTATGTGACGGGTGAGCATCATATATATCAATATGAATGGTGGTCCCATTTTATCCCTACAATGTTATGGGTATTTATAATAGAGTTTAGAAATTCTTAAGAGATGATAGAGTTAATAACTTTAGAAAAGTTTCTAGAGTTAAAATGATGCATGTGACACCTAAGAGAATGTTGGAAATGGCTATGTAGAAAAATCAATTATGATACATTTTTAACAATGATTGAATTGTGAGTGAACCATTACTAGTGAATTTATTATTTATTTTTATTTTTATTCCAAAAACATATTTCGTTTTGTTATTATATGTTTTCATGGCTCATTATAGATTTTTTATTATTTGATACACTTATGACTTATCAATATTTTGTGACAAATAATTTTTCCATTATTTATGATTGTTATAATTGACCTATTGGGTACTATTATTGTATTTTATGTTCATATTCATATAAAATTATTCCTATATTATTCTCAATTATGATCATTGATTAATATATCATATGTTTAACCTTAATGAGTTTTTGAGATCACCCTTTCTTATATTTAATTTCCTAGTTAATGGTGGAAGTTTTTATATATTATTTCTCTAATAAGGGTTATAGTTGTTAATAATTTAGTAATAAATGATGTATATATTTTATATACCAATTTTGGCGTATCCCATATTCCATAGAAACTAATCCATTATAGTTATGGTGTTGATCATAAGGATATTTAATTAATATTCATATAATAAGATGGAATATTTTGGTATGTATGGACTAGGATGATCTATAAAAAGTTTAATTGACTTCAAGTCATGATATTTTTTTCATCAAAAAAGTTTCATCTAAATATTGATTCTCACATTGAAATTAGATTATGAAGGTTCATATTTAGTGATTATATAATTATTGATTCGCTATATTAAAGAAACAATTTATAGTACATATAAATGATTATTTTTTATGTATTCACTTGTGATGTTAGTGATTATAATTTTTTTGCTGGTTGGATTATGAAAACCCCATCTAATGGATTGTTGTAAAAAATAACTTATTTCACTTTTGGGGATGTATTTATTTTCAATGAATTAAAAATTAATATTTAAATGGATATTTGTTATTATCAATGGAGTATATCCGGTTATGGTATGGGATTGAAGGATTTTTTGATGACTTAGTATAGCATTATCTATCCGATAGATTCCACTCCATGATATATTAGGTGAAATTTTAAAATTTTCTTTCAGAAATGTGAGTAAATAAATAATATAATTTTTTTAATAAAACTTATTTTTTTATAAAATAATATTCCTACAAACAATGAATGATATTTTGTACATAGATACATAATGTAGTATTAATTTTATATCAAACATAATCTAGTTGTGTCATGACCATGATAAGGTATAGGAGAAATTTACAAATTTATGGTTTCAGTGGAAGACTAGGATAAATATTTGATCCAATGAGTTATAGGATTCAATCGATTTTGGTGGATGAAGCATGAGATCCTATGTTTCACCATGTAATATAAGCACACATTATTAATAAATTATTATGTTCCTACATGGGAAGGAATTATTGAGGATTTATTAAGATTCCTCAATTAGAATGTATGGTTTGTTCTTTTATCATTTGTGGAGAAGTGGTTTATCACACCATCGAATTAATGTTCATTCCACATTTATATTTAAAATATTTTTCTGCATTTTTGTTTTTAGGGAATCTATGACATAATGGAAGATTTTATCATAAGTAATTCATGTTAAGTGAATATGTAGATGTGAAGTCATCACAAAGTGGAGTTTTTCACAATGGTTTTCTAGACCATATTGAATATTAGATTTAGTGTTATAACATTATAAGTAAATTTAACCCGTAAAATTATAAATATATATTTTAGAACTACATAAGGGAATGTCTCACAAAGGAGTTTTATAGGTATAGGCTCAAAGTTCCATAGGATGCATCATCTCATCCCACTACACTGATATCTACATCATATAGATTTTTATTTATCAAATTTCTATAATTATATTTTCTATATATTAGGATTTAATTGAGTGAATTAATTGGGAGAAATTTACATTGTACTGAATGGTTAGTTAAGATGTATTTTCCAAATATTATAAATGTAGATTAAGGATCTATATAAAGGTAAATATAAATAATATATGAAATTCAAGAAAATATATTTATTTTTAGAATATTTATGGAATTTTCCAATATATAAAAATTGAGAGTAAAGAGTGTAAATAATAGACTAATGGAGATCAAAACATATACTACAACATGTGGAATGAGATATACGATATATTTATACATGATGTTTGTGGTCATCATTAATGGTTGAAAATAGAGTATAATTGATATAACATGGTAGTGTAATCTAACACATTATTGGTTAATATAAATTAAGTAACACTTGTTGAGGATATATGTTTTTTGAGTGGTTGATAGATATGATTGGTTTATTTATAAGAGGGTTGTAGAATTTTAGTGTCAGCATAACCACTTCAAATTTCAACCAACAAGTATTGTACATATACAATTAGGTTCCTTGAACAATTCCTGTTAATGATCCTCATTTTATTCATGTTTTTTTGAACCAACGGAAATTTATTATGTCCCTATATTTTTCTTCTTTCTAACATCTCACCAATTCTGCGGTAGTGATTTATTTATAATAATTATGTAATAAGATAGTTAGTGTGGTGTCATTTTTAAAATATCAATATACAATGATTCACTATAACTCTACTCTTAGGGAGTTTATCATAATTAAAACAACTACTGTCTATATTTGATTCAGGGGATTGATTATCTAGAATAACACATGATCTTTTAATATCACAAACACTTCCTTCTCTTTTATATTATTTATTATATTATCATTCAATTTTGATTGGGAAACTCATATATCTTCCTAGAGTTTATGTTGTGGTATATTTGTGAATGTTGAATATTAATACATCCAAAATAATCTTATTATAATTTATTTTGATATTATCATCATGCTTCATTTTTTTCTCTCATTTGAGTACCATTGATATTTTTTTAAATTGATATGAAATATTTGATATAATCATTAGTACATATTAGAAAACCACATTCAAATCCCATTTTGAAAATTATCAAATGTTGGTTTTTTCTACATTCATGCTGCTATTCCATTTAATATTTTTAGAATAATGGAGTTTCATGTAATTAAATATTGAATGTATTTGTAGAATACGAGAATGAATATCTTTGAGATATATAGTTTAATACTCAATGTATGGAAACCTATGAAATTAATAGATTATTTATTATGAAATTTACTATAAAAATGTTTTTCATTTAGATTTTTTATTACAACATTATAAATTATAGGTGTACTTCTCAAATAGATTTTTTATTATAAGTGAGACATTATTTATTCCCCAAAATAATATCAACATTATAAATCTATGAGAATTAATGGGTCTTTCTGAAAATCATGAGGATAACTCATTCATTATACATATCACATATATTTTTAATGAAACTAAACTATTCTAAAAGAAATGAAATAGAACACTATGTATATTTATGGAGTATCACATGTTGAAAAAGGAAACTATGAAGAAAAATATCACATTTCAATAAATTGAAAATTTAAATTATCAATTAATTTTTTTTATTTTTTTTAAAGGAATTATTATTTTTAGGATTCCATAATCATCATGTTATACCAAAATAAATCCGAAATATATTTTCTTAACTTTAAAATATAGATTTCAAATATCTGTTCATGAACATTAGATTCACTATTGTGAACACTATATTTATATAAAAAAGGAAAATGATTTTTCATTCACTATTAGAATATTTTAATGATGATTTTATGGATTAGATCATTTTGTATTGAAAATATATAAGATATCATGGAGAAAACCTTTTTTATATATTCTCAAACATTCTTATGGGGAAATATATATACATATCCTTCAAAAAGTACAATTTTATTTTCAACATAAAATTACATTTGTTTATTGTACTATGTGAAAGAATCATAATAAATCATAAAAGTAAAATAGTCACAGTTCATTATGATAGACCTAATAATGTATTATGATTTCTATTTTCATTTTGAAATTGGTATATTATCTTATATATTCATGGGATATAAATATAATTAATACTCATGTAATTTTTTTAACAAAGAATGGGGAAAAGTTTAGTTAATCATATTAAAAAAATGTAGAATTCCACAAATTAATGTAGTAAATTATTATATCTATCATATTGATCATTATAGAAATAGTAATTTTGTTTTATTTTTTTAGGATTAATCATCTTTGAACCTTGGTGATGTATTATTTTATAAAAAACATATTATATATAATGGTTATTGGAAAAATAAAACTACTGAAAGGACTTATTTGTACCGATCTATAATGTTATTTATTGTTGTATAGGTTATAGTGTAAAAGATTACCAATAAATTTTGAGAACTATTAATTTTATATACTGATCAAAAAACATCATGTATATATTTTATCTTTTAGATAAAAATATGACATACTTTAGGTTTTTTGAATACCAATAATAAATTGATTTTTATTTACCATAAAAATTTAGAAGGGAAAAGTGGTATACGAGGGCTTCAATAGGATCTACCACATAAAAATAATATTTAAACATAAATAATAATGTTTAATGTCTTTCCTTCTAGATATGTATCACATTGATATCTATAAATATTGGAATGTGATTTGTTTGAATTATATCAACTATGCATCACTGGTCTAGTTGAGACAAAAGGATCCCTAAAACTCAATCATGGGTTTATGTTCATTTGAGAAACAAATTAAATTAATAAAATATACATTGTATTTCCATGATACCCATATTATTTATTTTTTAAGCATCAGTATTTTTGTGTTCAAATAAATGTATGGTATGAAGGAATTAGAAAATAGATCTCTTCTAGATTGAATGTTTACGGAAACAATTTTTTGATATATTCTGATATTCAAAAGATTTATTGACCATGAATTATTATTTTTTTCTTTAGTAACACATACTAATTTACAATTTTACATCTTTTACAATATAATAAATAGTAACATATAGCTGAAATACCACAATTATAAAAATTTGTATGAAAATTAAATGTAATCCTCGTGTTATTTTTAAAAATATTCCCATGATATCCAAGAGGGGAAAATATATTTTGTGTTATTATAAATCACATAACATGTTTGATCATTTATAACTAATCATATAATATTCTTCTTTTCATTATTTAGTGATATAATATATAAAAAATATTGTGAGGCTGCAAATTGTCATTGTAACATCTGTTCTGAATGTGGTCATGATGATTACTTCATGATTTGAAATTTCTTTACAAAAAGATTCTATTAATTTAAGTACAAATTAGTAATTTCAAATTGATTTTCTTATAACAAAGACAATTTTTTCAGTATGATATTATTTTTTCAAGTATCTTTTTTTAGTGGCTCAGGGGAAGGTGTTTTTTTCACATGGAGTATATTCATTCAATAACCTTGATTACATTTCAATCCATAAGGATATTTTAGTCTCTCTACGATTGTACATTATCATTCTCCATTATAATGAAGAGTGATTAGTGAATATTTTTCGATTTGTTCATGTATAGTTCACGGTATAATGCTGTTCGTAAAACATATTGAGAAATGAATAATAACAATAATGAGTCATGATAAACCATCTTTTGATTATTGGTGAGGATCCATAGAATATTATATTGATAATAATTTTATTAAATGAGGTTTTTAGTAATTAGGCTATCCAAATAATAAAATATCACACAAACTAGTATTAAGATACCGAACATTCTCAAGAGCTGTCTTGAGCGCAGTTACAAGTACGATTTTTCAATATTATATATTTTTGTGAAGGAGTTTTAATATGGCTATTTTTTGGAGATATTTTATAAAATATGAAGGAGGAGAGGTTATCCATGGCTGGTGAACCGTTACGTTAAACCTTGTTCCCAATGTACCTAACCATGAGAACCCATATAGTGAATATTTAGATAGCTAACACATGATTTTTCAAACAGTTCTGCATCTATGGAGTAATAGTAAACCACAACCCCATAGTAGGCAGGGAGTATTAAGTTGCATGATTTGTAAAACTATGAACCTCTTCCCATGAAATGGTTTTCACCTTATTTATTATTCCAATATTTTTTGAATATTTGGAACCCCCAAACATCACACAATTTCAACCCATCTCGACCTAAAACCTATTCACTCATTTTTTTGAGGCTCTTGGATAAAATAATTGTGCTATTTACTCCCATTATTGGAGTATCAAAAGTCGTATTTTCAGATATTCACCTTTCTATGTATAGGTTTTATTCAATATTAGGTTTCACTTCATCATATATCTCTTTCTAGATAACAATGTGGTTTTTATCCTATAGATTATGTGTTTAGATATATATTTTGTGAATCATGTTTTGTTTGATCTAGGATCTAGAATTTGGATCAGGGAAATCATATTCTATGTGTTCTTGATCGTTTCCTCATCAAATTTGGGGATTCTTGTTGACAAATATTCATCACCAATCTTGAAGTATGTTATCTATTATTCAAATACAAAAGGCATTATTTCAATTACGTGTATAAAATTGTTGTTTTTATATTAGAGGAATATAATTTTAGTTTATTAATTATAATTGATTAATTTAGTAGATTAATTAATTATGTGATTGTGCAATTGGGGATATTGATATTCTTTATATTTATTGAATTAATTTCAAAATAAATACATTCAAATTAAAACTAATATGTAATTTTTTGATTTGGATTGATTAATTGATGAATTAATTAAGGGAATTGAAATGGACTAATTAACTATCGAATTAATAATTTTCATTGATGTATTTAATAAATTTTTAATTAAGTAATGGAAATATGTGAATATAGAGTTGTTTAGTTGGATTAATTATCTAGTGAATTAGTTTATGTGATTTTTTGTACATTTAATATTTTGATACATATGGAATATCGATATAATCATTCATATGATTTTGTTATATTCGTGTGTGGGAAATGGACCACTTCCTCAAAATACCATAGGGATAAATATTGGAATTCTTGTGTGGGACATGGTCTTCTATGTCAAAATATCATAGTGAGATATATTTTCATTTTTTTGTAGTAAATGGTATTATATATCAAAATACCATAGTGATAAATTAATAAATTATTGTGTGATAGGGTCTGATAGTTGAAATACCAACAGGGTGTTAGACATATTGTTATAATTTCATGAGTTGGAATTGGACTATGGTTAAAATTGGTGATGAAATGAGTTGAATTGGAATGATAAATAATGAATAATTTATCATGATATGGTTCAAGCTCTAACATGGGCTGAAGAATATATTGATGTTAGGGTGTCCTCAAGAAGCCATAGAAGTTATGTGGTTAAATAAAGAGTAATTGAATAAATGTTAACTATTTACTTTATTTATTTTACATTAATATTTATAAAACTACATACCCTTTTAATGATTGGATATTATAATAGAAGCTATTGCGGTTAGCCTAATAAGTTATACTCACATACTACTTAGTATTCCTGATTAGTACCCAAATAGTCATCATTTTGGTAGGATGGGATACGGTAATGTCCCCTTAATAAATGGATGAGTGAGGATGGATCAGAAATTGATAATTTGAAGTGGTTTCAGAACCACATGGGATTTTTCAGTGGATTTATTTATTTTGGGGTTTTTCATATTAGGACATGACATTTTCATGGAATGAAATATATAATTCTTTTTTATATTGTACTTCTTATTGTAGTAATCATGTGACCTTTTTTTTCAGGAAAATGGTTATTTCATTATAAAATTGTTTATTTACTTATACTTTCGTGCTACTTTGATATTGAGAGTATAATATCCCCATGATGAATATTAGACCAATTCTTCTAGTTTAAATCCTCTAGAGTACTTAGAGGTGTGAATCAGGAAATATAATCAACCATCTCAGGGAACCGTTCTGTGGAACCCTGGTCGAGAAATTACAAAGTGTTGTCAGAGCTATTTCTTTTTTATTGTCTTACTATTTTATAAAGGTATACCTGAGATCATGATGATTTGGTCCTTGTTAAAAATATTGTTCCTGAGAGAAGATAACTCATATTTTAGGGTAAAATCCATGTACTTTTTGAGATATTGTTGTTATTTATATGTGCTATTATAGTGGATGAAATATCTAATCCAGTGAATGACCTATTTTTTTTCACTGTTAATTTTTTTTTTGTATATCAAACTCATGTCTTCATGTGGGATGATTATTGGGAATACATGAACCATTCTGGACACTCAAGATTATTTTGTGACAAGAACCTTTTAGGAACACATGGAAAATCAATTCGAGGGTTTGTTAATAAATTGAAATTAATCTCATTAATTGTTTTTAAAGGAGAAATGTTTCTAGAATGAACATAAAAATTAAAAAACGATACCTAATGTGGTGAATGTGTGTCTAATGAGAAAAAATGAGTAATGATAATGTGTTTTCCCTCCGTGAAAAGACTTGTTGTGGATTATTTTGATTTACTATTATATTAATGTGAAAAAGTTGTGTTTTGTTAACTAAGACTTATGTTTTGAATTTTAGAGAAATGACTCCATGATGAAGGATGTTGAGAGGAAAACATGAAGTTATAATTGGATATGATCTTTTTGTAGTGGAATATAAGGAACCAAAATTATCGGAAGAGTATTTTTTATCGAAGTCCTAAGAGAAAATTTTTCCCTTCAAGAAGCTTGTGGAATGAGACCTAGAGTCAGTTGTGAAGAGATTGTATGACCTGATGTGGGAGTTTCAGTTGTTGTACACTATAATTTTCACTGGATAGGGAAGACCAGAGGAATAATAATTTTAGAATGGTTCCAACCAAAATATAAATGACCATTTTGATACCTCTAATTAGAAAAAGTACAAGTTAGCGGCTTATATGTTATGAGGATCAGTGAAGCACTGGTGGGAGATTTCAGATTAGACTAGAATGGATTATGATATAGTAGAAAATATATTTTTGGAAAAATTTACTAGACCACTTCTATCTCAAGATGCTAATATTTAAGAGATAAGATAAAATGACTTATTTTACTTAGGAGAGTGTGTTTATAAATGACTATATTAGTCACATTACCGATATGCAGTTCTTTTCTCCAGCATAGGAAATGAATGGGATGGCTAGAGAAAAGTTGATCCAGGATGGAAATAAATGTGTGTTTATTTCATAAGTTAAAATATTATGCTTAAATAATTTTACTGAGGTGGTGGATGTAGAACTCATAACCAAGGGGAATATGATTGGGGCATCCAGTGAGGGATAGGTGGTTTTGATTGGGTGATTTGGGGGTATTCCTTCCAAAAGTAGGAAGAGTCTTTATGATAATGTTAACAAGAGTAGTGGAATAAATAGTGGTTAGGTTGAAAATTAATTTACTCAAGGTCATATTTAAGAATCTTGACACATGTGTTGTAGGTTAGGCCTTAATCATATACACTTACCTTAACTACTAGAACAATATTGATATTACTTTAGTATGGTACATCTATATAGGTTCTCCAAGAACCCATGCTAGATTTCTTGTCATGGAACAATAAGTGTGAATCAGTGCTTAGAAAGGGGATATTCAGCACCATATCAGTCGAGATTATTACATGGAAGTTGAGGTAGTAGATCTAGAGATGACATGAAAGATCCCTTGTATTAGTAATGTGGTGAAGCTCTGGGGACTCAGACTACAACATTGAAGTTATGGTTAAGATAGATTCATGTCGTTTTTCCTACACTAATGGATAGAGAGGTTTTACTAATGATAGTGAAGGTAATATTCATATAGATTCTATGATATCTTTTTCTTTATTTGATAATGGTTCCTATCTTTATATTATATCACAAAAACCAAAGAACTATTTGATATTGTAAGTGTGGTTTTGATCATGGTGACGATGATAGATAAACCACTGGGATTATAGTCGATAGACATTGGTTTGTGGAATAGGTGATCATTCAAGGTTGGTGAGTTTCATTTCTGTTTGGATCTTCAAATCCATTAATTATTTGGCTTAAACCTTATTATGGGAATGGAATGGTTATAATCACACTAATAACAAAATGTTGTTATCACATGAGTATGTCTCATAAATATCTTAAGGGTAAAAAATATATTTACCATGGTGAGTGGAATATCCATGAGGTATGTGGAGGGCCATTTCATCAGACACTAGTGGAACTCACCGCTAATGATGCATTACTATTGCTGGATTATGGAGGTGTAAAGTAGGATTTCTTTTCACTTGTAGTGGACCGGTTTCAGGATATGTTTCCGAAATACTTCTTGGGACATCCACCGTAGAGAAATGTGGAATTTACCATCAAAATCATGACTTGGTATTGCTGGTTTCTATTCAACCATATAGAATGGAATTGTAAGATATTTAAGAGCTCATGAAAAATATAGAAGTGTTGATGGATTAGGATTTTATCATTTTGATTACATTTCCATGGGGATCATTAGTTATGTTTTATAATAATGATAACAAGATTTTTAATTAATTTATTGAAAATTGGATGTTAAATTTCAAGAGTGTGAAGAACCGATATCTGATTTTTTTGTATCAATTAAAATTTTGAGTATTTGGTGGGAGATTATACATTCTGCAAGATTAACTTCAAATATATGTATCATATGTGAGGCGTTTTACCTTATAATATAATGAGGACATCATTCAAATGTTGATATGACCTTTATGAATTATTGGTGATTTTGTTTGCGTTAATGAATGCACCAAAAGTGTTTATGGACATGATGAACAAATGAATACATCTATAATTGTTTTAGTATTTGGTAGTGTTTTTAGAGGACATATTTGTGTACTCCATGACTCATGACGACCATGTCCAACATCATGACATCATCCTATGTACACTAAGAGACCATAGTTATATTCCAAGCAATACAAGGGAC
The DNA here is from genome assembly GCA_963277665.1 of Viscum album. Taxonomy (NCBI): domain Eukaryota; kingdom Viridiplantae; phylum Streptophyta; class Magnoliopsida; order Santalales; family Viscaceae; genus Viscum; species Viscum album. The sequence continues at coordinate 531,930,726 of OY728128.1, forward strand.
TATTTTTGATTGATTAGGTATACTTATTTTATAACGTCATCTCAGAGTAAGGAGTGTCGGTATGCCCATATAATGCTCAAGAAATTGTTTATTAGGAGAATCCTTAGATTTTTTAGATATAAATAATTTTTGGGGAGTTGATGTGTTTTATTATACATTCATCCAGGACTGTTCATTACTTAGCGCACCACTTTTGGGATTGACCCAAAAGGGGATAATGATTAAATGTATGGAACCATGGGATCTTATCTTATAGGAGTAGAAGAATCATTTGACACCACCACCAATCATGATGCTGCCTTATCCATTGGTGGAGTATAAGGTGTTTTGTTATGATTTTAGTGTAGGACATGAAGTTTTGATGATGAAGGGATATCATGTTGTTGTGTATGGGTATTGGTAGTCAAGGACACATGAATGAAATTACCATAAAAATAACCTAATTTTTGATGTGGTGGTCAATGATTTAATGTATTGGAAACATTATCATTAGAGTGAAAAGCTAACTGGGTATAATGATCAAAAATATATTATTGTATGATCTTTTGCAGAATGATTTGAATACCTATTATTGGATGTGGGTATAGTGCATTAAATAATTTTATACTTATTTATCTTATATAATCGAGAAGGGAAATAAATTTACCGATGCTTCAAGTAAGAAAAATTAGACTCATGCAGTTCAGGGGGATAGTACTAATTAGAATATTATCTAATGACCTAAGCATTATGTACATGGACATTACATATCGTTGTATAATATAAAATAAATTACACCAATAAATGTCAAAATACCATACCATTTTATTTTCTTTGGAAACTATGAACATATTTCACTAACATAGTGAAAGATCATCAACATCTCCCATGAAGATCATCGCCTTTAGTTTTCCTACCTAAAACCTTTCTTTATATCATGGGGAAAATAAAACATAAATGAGATGAGCTCCAATGTTCAGTAATGGAAAACATAGAGATCATCATAAAAAACATAAACATAAAAAAGTAAAATCATGATCATAAATTTTGAATATCAATTTCTTGAGTGATGGAATAAATCACGGTAGATCCTAAGACATAAATCATAAATTAACCTGAACCATTACAAAATAAAATTGAAAAAACATTTAATAGTGGGAAACACATTTTCATAAACAATTATATTCATATTTGCCAAGGATCATTTCCAAGACCATCTAATCTGACAAATATTAGTACTGAACCAAATTCAGCCATCAATACAGACTTATATTACTGAACCAAATTTACTTTCCCTTCTCGCATTGTATTAATGAATTGGATTTACTTGTCATTATAGTCATGTTTTTCCAATGAGATATAAATCTTTACCAAATTCATTTGATGGATATTTTTGTCCCACCAATCACATAATGAAAACCATATATATATGTGCCAAAAAAATTTAAATAAGGGAGTGTATACGGGGAATGGTCTTGGGATGGCCGATATGGAAGGATAATTGTGAATTAAAATTTTGAGGAAGTATGTTCTTTTTTATAATTGAGTTAAGGGGAACATTTAGAATCTTCAAAAATTTTAATTTATAATAAAATAAAAACACATTCCCAAACCTCCAAAATATTATATTTTATTATATTGGATGACAGAAGGTTGTAATCTCATAAACCAATAAATGTTTGAAATTATTTCACATAAATGTAATCATTATAATTTTAATTAACCCCTAGTTTTTCTCTTTTAATATTAACATAGGTAGATAATGATTCAATTTTAAAATAATTTACTTTTACATATTTTATATCAATTACTCGATAAAAAAAATTATGATAAATATTGACCACATAATAATTATATTATATATTTTTTAAAAATTATTATGATTTTTAAATATTGTAATAAAACACTATATTGACGATACATCAATAGTTTCATGTTTTACATGATTAATTTAATGTATTAAAAAAATATCAAGATAAAATATTATCATAAAAACATAATTTTTATTGTATCCCAAAGGGTTATGTGTCTTATATAAAATTAATTATACATATTTTTTATCCCAAATTATATGTAATTTAATATTTTAAAAAACTTTATTTTAATATTTCCATAAATAAAATAACTTCAAAATTTTAATATGTAATTATTAATAAACTTTTTTTTGAATAAAAATTGAAAAATAAAATAATATGATGAATATAAATCAACTAGATTTTAACGGAATGCTTATAGTTGTATATATCTTTTGGAAAATCCATCATTAAAAAATATTATAGTTACAAATACATGAATGAGTAAAGTTTAACATCATAATAATTAAATAAAATAAGTGTCATAATCATTTATATAATGATATAAATGATCGATAAATAGACTCTTAGTTGATTATTTTCTATATATACTTGAAAAATATTATTTGGTGATGTGCATAGGTCTTTAAATAATTATTATCATTTTAGTAAAAATTATTTTATTGATTTTTCATTAATAGAATAATTTCTTCTCCATCAATATATAAACCATTAATGTAATTATTTCTTTCCAAAAATATGAAAAATCATTAACATGATCTGTAAAAAGATTTTTTTCATAAAAAAGTGTCTTTATAGTCAAATTTTTATTCTAATTAAAATTATTTTAAAAATGACATATTGTTAAAAACATGAATGCAATGTATTTAAACTTCCAATAAATAAAATATTATTAATACAATAATAACTACCAAATTTCCCCAAAACAACCAAAATAAATATATATTATTTAAATATGTTTATTAAATTAATCATTACTTATTATTTTCTTTAATACCACCCATTTACCCTTATTTAGACACAAAATAGATATTAAAAACAATGAAAATGAAACATTGGTCTTTCATTGATTAAAATATTATTTATGTAATTTTCAGGGATATGTTTCTATTAAATTACATAATTTAGATCCTTATTTAAAATGGTTTGAATTAAACTCATATAATAATTTTTTTTCATATTTAGGCCATTTTATAGTCATTATTATTTTATTTGTAACCAAAATTACATAATTTACCCTTTACATTGTTAATAAATTATACTATTGTTTCAATTCATATTGGTAAAAATTATAAGTTAACTACTTACTAAATTCAGACTTCATGAATCCAAATTTGACATCCATTTTTCAAAATTCATGACGTAAAAGATTCTCAATTAATGTTAATATACAACTGAAAAAATATAACAAAAAATGTTTTTTGAAAAAATTCCCCTTTAAACTAGAAAATGATTTTGTAATACATCCATTTATAACATTATTTTCAGAAACCATAATTGTAAAAGATTGAACTGATTAAAATTTAAATCCAAAACAAAACATAATTTAAAAATTTAATGACTTTAATAGAATTTTAATTTTTTTTAAAAAATAAGTATTTTCAATATTTTATAAAAATAAAACTTATCAAAATAATACCCAAAATTTAACCAAAGTATATTTTTACATAAAAAAACAATATAAGATGTTAATTTTTTCAAATTGAATATAATATCTTTTTAAAATCTTGATTTATATTGGGTTCACCACTAAACGGCGGAAAAACTGCATTTTTTTTAAAAAATACTTCTTTTATCCAAAAAATGAATTTATTCTTATATAATTTATTGAAAAAATATAATATAATATTTAATCATTACGTTGATTATATTACATATATTTTTAATTAATAAAATCCATAATTAGTGATTTTATTATTTTATAGAATCGCTTATTGGAATTGAAATAGTTTTTATATGAAAGATAATATTATTCCTTACAACCATTATAATGACACAATTAAAATATTTATTTTTTAACATATTCTAAATCTTATGAGAAATGGATTATATCAAAATAAATAGAAAATATGAGTAACAAAAACCAAGAATTATGTAATATATACCGCAAACTCTTTAGTGTTGCATATATAAGAAGTTTTTTGTGTGTAAACTACAAATAAAATACATCAATGAAATAATAATAAAATCATCTATCTCATTAAAATATCTGGTCGTTACATTCTACACCCATTAAAAAGAATTCCTCCATTAAAATTTATCCAGGTTATAAAATTTTTAATACATGAATTTTTTAATCAAAGACTCCTGCATCATTAAAAGTAATAATAAATCATATTTTTAAAATGGAATGTTTGAAACATAATGGTTACCCACAGTAACTCAGCACTAGGTTACCATGTAGGTGAACATAGGTGGGAAGTCAAGACATGGTAATGGAATAAAAAAAATGAACTATCGAGTTCTGATGGAGAATGATACAAAACATCATTAGTATAAAGTTATCAGTCAAAATATATAAATCAATGAAGATCTATGAGATTATTAGATTCATCATATATGAAAGTATTTGGAAAATATTTTTCTTCACGATATTTTTCTTAAAGTTGAAGAACATGAGAGGAAATACTTATATTATTTCAGAACAATCTCATCATTGGTCATAACTTGAACAATTTCCAATTTATCTCTTATACAATGAAATGATGTTTAATTTTTCATTCCTAAAGTGTTAACATATCATGGGATCCAAAAATTGAATGATAGGTCTTTTCATATGTCATTATCAAAAAAAGGATAGCACAAGTTATCAAATATGAATATTCCCACCTATAGTGAGATAAGAATTTATTCAAATGAACATAATTTGATGTTTAACATAAAATTTACAAAAAATTATAAACTTTCAATACATTTAGTAGATGAAAATACAAATCATTAGATTGAGGTTAACTAAATTAGTATAACATTAATCTCTTATATCTCCTGATGTAGTTCTTTGATGTGACATTTCAATAATGTGAATACCTTAATTATGTATTCTCTTGAAACATGGTAATAACCTGAATTACCGTAGAGCTTTAGTTCAAGCTGGTATTCTATCAAAAATTTAATCTTTACACATACCAATAATACCAAAAAAATAATATAATATCAAGAAATAATATAAATTTGTCCTTATATTTGTAATGATTTCATTAATAATATCAAACATCAAATTATCTCCTTATCCCATAATTACGCAAATATCACGTGTTTTCCAAAAATATCTGAATAAAAAATCATTGTACTAGTTCCATTAAACATATAATTTCAAATACATTATATAAAAAAATGTGGGACAATCCAATGATTTTTATTTTTTCCATAATACTAAAAAATTAATTATAAAACATTAACTTTAATAAATATGAAGTCATTCAACTACCTTTTTAAACCATTGATCATGTTACATCGTTTTATTCCTTAACACGTATTTCATCTTATATTTTTTTCAATTCATTATTTGAAACATAAATACTACCCATGTTTCCATAGTGATTCTCATCATGATATTTTCATTTAGGGTTTTAATTTTTATAATTCCCATACATTCCAAATTTGGAACATTTAACCATCATTGATGCCTTAAAAATACCATTATCCTAGTCCATTGTGTAACTGAACATTTTCAATTATATTTACTAGATTTTTAATTATTATCCACACCAAAATAATCTTCTATAACATTTGAAATAATCACCTTGATGCCTCTTTAGACATTATTAAATGTGGAACACTGAACGTTCTTTCATATGTGGTGTAATGTCTGATGTTTTTGAACCCTATTAAAATACGAAGGTTTTCGAATTTTTTTGGTTTATCAATGGGTCATTTTTTTAATCTAATCTCTCGAATATAATTCCATGTGATTTAACACCTAAAGGTGTCATTTTTGGACTTACTTAATAACAAAATAATTTTAAGTGGGTGTCCTGATAAATCTCGGGAGCACCAGATCCGGAAAAGCCCACATTAATGATTCTGAACAGGAAGCGCACAGTTGCGGTCTAACCCATGTTGTTTACCATGTTTAATAAATTATTAAATTTAATTAAATAATATTATATGAGAGTTTGTAATTAATTAAAATAGGATTTTATATATAATAATAATAATAAAGTTATTATTTTTATTATTATGGTTGATTAATTAAATGAATGTTAAAGAATTAATTAAGTGTTGTTGACAAAATTAATGTGGATTATGGGCTTATCAAAGAACCATTTTATTTAAATGAATAGTTTCAGAATTAATAAATTACCATTTATTATTAAATGGAGTAATGTGCTAATAATAATAATGTTATTATTATTATTAAGGTGTTATAAATTATTATGATGCGTTGATATTTTAATTTCTTGTTAAAGGGGTATATTATTTATGAGAATTTAATGACACTTATGAGATTATCAATGAAACTTTTAATAAAATGAAGAGATTTTTATTTAATGAACTGTGGTTATTAAATAGTGGTGTTGGGTTTATCAAATGTTTGAAAAATAATAATAATGAGATTATTATTATTATTGTTTTATGAATGTAATAATTATTATTATGGAAATTAAATTAGGGGTTATGGGTTGGAGTTTTTATCATATTAATGATATTATAATAAATTGGGAGTTTGATAATTAATTATGAAATGTTTATTAAGATAATAATTAATAAAGAAGTGTTTTTAATTAAATGGGGTGCAAAATTAATGTTAAAAGATTTTAATTGGATGTTTAATGAGGTATAATATTGATTTCAAATTAATGATGCATTCAGGTATCTCGATAAAACATCTAATTAAATTAAGGGTTTTGTAATTAATAATGAGGTGTTTTTATATAATAAGAGGTGTTGGGTTTTATCTACGATTGAATAATAATTAAAATAGTAATTCAATTATTATTGTTATGATTTTATGAGTGGTTGTTATTATTATTAGGAAAAATATTAATAATGGATTTTTCTGGGGTTTCATTTAGTTAAATTAATGGTCAATAGAAATTTAATTAATCCAGAAGAAGTGGTGTTTTTTATTTAATTAATTTTTTTGAAGATGATGAATTAAATAATTATGATATTGAGTTTTTAAATTTTATTATAATGTGTTTAAGGAATTTAATTAAAAACTATGAAGTGTGGAATTTATTTAATCAATTTTTTTGATTGAATTTAATTAAATAATGTGTAATTGAGGAGTTTGGAGTTATCGAAGAAGGGTAAATTTAAATTGTAAAATTAAATGAGGAATAAATGTGGAGTTATGTATAATTTAATTAAACCATTTCAAATGTAGACATCAAGTTGTGCACGGTTAGTCAAATGGTGTGGGTCAGCTTTGTGATTACTCAGTTTTTAAAGTGATTTATTTTTATTTATTTTAAATTAAAGAAATATATAATAAAAATAATAAAGTTATTATTATTATTATTTTACAAATTTGAATGGATGATTAATGGGGGTATTCAGAATTAATTCTGAATCATTTATTAAGATATTATTTAATGATGTATCATTATATTAAATGAGAATAATAAATGTTATTATTATTATATTAAGACAATTAGTTTATCCTATGTGTAATTGATAATTGGGAAGAGAAAATGAGGTTGAAGGACCACCATATTGGAGGAACAAAAAAAATGCACCAGGGCCCTCATTTGAGGCACACTACACCACCCTTGCCAGCTCCTCTTCGAGCGATCGAATCCACCCAATGTCTTCTCGAATCCTGTCTGTCTCGATGAGGTGAGTTTATCTGCATTTGTTTGGTGATTTGCATCAGCCATTTGGATACTCCTACTCCCTATTTCCTCATCCAAAATCATATGGTTCATATTTTATTTTGTTTCCATCTTTCTTCAGTTCTAGGGATGTTCAAGGGGCTCCTCTTGACCCTTTGGACCGTATTCTACTATCTACCAACAAAGGTGAGGAAAATATGTTCTTTTTCTCTTTTTTTTTGTCATTTTTTGTGTATGGTTTTTTAACTGTGGTATTGCTTCACATTATTCAATTCATGGTATGATAATTTTTATGAGTCACTGGTACCTAGTTAGAGGTGTTTTGGTCCTTAATAGTTTGATTCTTAGAACACATTTTAATATTTTAAATTTTATTTATATTATTGCACTATACACATATGAATATATATATAATGTGTTTGTGCGTGCAATTGTAGACCCGTTGTGGACTGGTTGAGGCCATGTATATTAAAGCGCTTTAAGATTAAAGTGGTGCCACACCGTGGTAGGGTCCCAAATTCCTATCACTTTATTTAGGAATTATAGATTCATTAAATAAATTGATAGTGTGAGTTTCATTAATAATGATATGTTTATACATGACACTTTTGATGTTATTAAATGATCCTGCCCACATGAGATAAATGAGGACAGAACATGTGTTTATTTTAAGCATAATTTTTCATATTTGGTTAAAGTGATATGATTAAATATTTAAATGATTTGAATGGGTAGAATGGGTAATAGGGTAATTAATTGTAGAATTAATTATCATGTCATGTATTAGAATAAAAATTTAGGCTATTACTGATTATTGAGAATATTTTATATTTGAAATGTTCGGAATATAAATTGGAAAATTCTAATAAATAATGGATGGATTAATTCTTACATGATAAATGGAAAATGGATAATTAATTGATGATTTTTTAAGAGATAATATTTAATTAATTAATTGTTGAATTAATTAATTTGAAAGCATTAAATTAATATTGTGAATTAATTGTTTGTTGCGACTATTGGACTTGGGTACCTTTTGATGCATGTTACATTCCCATGCATTAAGTTTCCTTGGATGAAGTTGGTTTATATTAAGAGATGATGCGTGAGAAGGTTTCTAAATATATGGGCTGTGTTCAGCATGTTTTGTGATGATTATGATGTGTAGGTAAATTGTTAATGTCCTGGACGAATCACTATTTGAGTGGACATGTTCAGACATGTTAAAGAATGTGGATAATTAAATGATGAGTTAATAATTAATTTTCCATGATAAAAATAAATAATTTTTAATTAAATATTTATAATTGAAATGTTTAATGGTTAATTAATGGTTGATTTTTGATGGGAGATTTATGTCGTTAATTAGTTATTGAATTAAGTAACAGATTGGATTATTTAATTTAAGAATTAATTAATGGATGGTCGTGGGGTTTTAGACATGGCCTTCTACAGTAATGATAAATATATATGTATTATTGATAAACATGTTATGATATAGGGACTGAGGCTCCAAATAATCACGAGGTGATAGACATGGTGTTACACAACCACCTTTCATGAAAATATCCATTTATGGGTCAGTGACAGCTTCACCAAATACCCATGGGTTGTGAGATAAGGACTGACGCACCAAATACTCACGAGGGTACTAGAAATGAAGTTCTAAACTCACTAATTAACATTGGATTGTGGGTCTAATTGGTTTTACATGAAATGAATAAATTGGTTAATGAAAAATACTGTCCCATCATGATTTTTGAATTGAATATGAGAAGGGGTTCATAATTATCAATGAATAGGGTGAATCACTATTAGTTTATGGACCAAGGAGCGAATCACTATTTTTTTAGTGGACATGCTCCGATATAGTATATGAAAGATTAAATTGAATATATTATGATGCATTAACCAATCCAAAGAACACGCATGGATTTTTTCATAACTTTTATTAAATAGATGGTTTTTAGATACATCTGTGGAGTGTGAACTATATAGGGAATGTCAGGCTCAGTCCAGATCACGAGAATTATGTAGTTTAATGAGATTTGAATAATTGATAAATGAAATTATTTTTTAATGACTATTGTGTATGCATGAAAAATATATAATACAGGTTAAGACACCAGCTGAGAGCTGAATTAGGTACTTGGGTATATATTTACCTTTTACTGCATACCTTAATTATGCATGCTTTCACTATTTAAAATATTTATTTAATTTTAGGATTTAGGGTAGAAACTAGTGGTCCCGGCCTACTGAGATTTATATCTCACACCCTAATCAGGCCGCCACTACACTGGTATACCCGAGTAGATTCTATTTGGTTGTAGGTTTGTGTTGTTTGCATTTAATGAGATGATATGAGAAAAGGACCGATTGGAATCTCAGGATGCTCGAGGAGACTATCCTAGGGGCTTGGAATCATTGATTATTTATTTTTGTAATGGAATGTTCATAATGCTACTTTGTTCTCTGTTTTAATTTTTTTTTTGTTTCATTAGCATGTCATGCATGCATCTTCTATATAATTGATGTTGTCCATTTGTTTGTATAAGATTTATAAAATCTACCTTTTTCTGATTTATCATTTATTAGAAGCATCATCTATTTATTTCCATTTTTTTTTATTTACTTTGATATACCACTGTGCAAATCTAATAATAGTGTATAGTCTCCCCAATAAATATCCTTAGACCCTTACTACATGTCGGCAACCTCTAATGTAAGGGGAGATGCGCATGAGGTCATGTGGTGACCGGCCTGGCCACTGGTTCAGTGGTGAGTCGGGCCGGGTCATTAAAAAGTGGTATTGGAGGGATTATTTTCCTTTGTCTTAATTTTTTGGGGTTGGTAGATAGGACACTATTTATGTGTTGGCGCTTCGGTTTATAGTTGTGCTTGGCACTGATCACCACATGTACAGGAAATGACAAAGTGGGAATAGATGGGAATTGATGTTTATACTATAAGATGATACAATTTATATGATTTCACCTTCAGTGACTGGCTTATTTTCTGTAGTTTATTGATTTTTTGAATTTGAAAAAAAAAATCATGGCCTGATATAGAAAGGAAGTTTTTTACATGCATCATCTTATTCACTTATAGTTTCTAATTTCTTGCGTATAACATGCCATGTAGTTTCATTATTAGGGCTCCTTCTAATTTGGATTGTGTTCCTTTGGTGCAATGCCATGTTTTGATCTTCTTTAGAATACCACTCTAGATAACCTATTTCAGTGATAGATTTAACATGCATGAGGGATTATATGTCATACTTCCTTAGTTATTAGCATATTTTATTGTTGTTCCATGCTTTTGTGTTATAGAATGTAATTTTTTTTCTTATTATTCTATCATTTTATTGATGTTTTGATATATTATTCGGATTCTAAAGTTCAGATGTTAAATCAATGTTTATTGTTATTAATGGGAGTGAACTTCCAGAGATAAGAATCATGGGCACCTTATCTATTGGTAGATGGCCACCCATGTGACAACACAATAGAACCATAATATGTTTTGAAAATGGTTATGATTGTAATACTGCTGAGTTTTGATTGTAATGAACCGTTGTGTGGTTTCGTTTGAAGATCACAAATTAAATAAATGGGACTTTTGGAGGTCTCCTTTTTGGTAAAAGGAATTTAGATGGTAAATTGCCTATTTATATTTTAATAACATTGAATGTAAAATGATTAAAAGGATGTTTATGATATCAATCATATTTTTTTAGAGAATTGTTTTGAAAACCAAGTGTCTTTATGTGAAAAAGTACATTTGTGTTTGTTGAAATTGATTCAAATTTTAAAAGGTTGAAATGAATTAATTAAAATTCCTAATAATAAAAAGGGGTTTTTAAACCCGGTGATTTTAGTTTTTCATGACCAAGAGAGATGGTCGAAGTTTATATTTCGTAACGGGATAACCCATGGTAGGTAGTACCCTTAGAATATTCTAGGCTATTAAAGTATGTTCGTCCCACTTGTCTAGAGGAATTCATGGTACTCAAGTTTTAAAGAATGCCTATAGGTTTATGGTACGAATTTAATGATCAATATTTGACGTGGTGATTATGGTTCAAGGAATGTACCACACATGTGTTAATGTGTTCTAAAAACATGCGCAGGTGAGTGGATGATCTTTTCTTGAGAAGTTAAGAAAAAACCTAAGGTTAGTTCTGTGTCTTTGTTTTTGATAAATCTGTCTGTAGGTGATGCCAAGATTATAGATTACAGCTGGCTAGTAATTGTTTGATTGATCTTCTTAATGTCCTTGGTAGGTAAGTTATTTTAGGAGTGGTTCTCTATGTCTTCTTGGGGATGAAAATTTTTTAAGGTGGGTATATTGAAATGTCCTGTGTTTTTTAACCTTGTTAAAATATGAAGGTTATCGAATATTTTTTCATTTTATCAATGTGTAATTTTATTTAATATGATCTGTGGAATTTTATTCCAAGTGTTGAAACACCTTATGGTGTCGTTTTTGTACTTATGTAATTACTCAATAATTTTTACCGGGTGTCCCGATGAGTCTTGGGAGCACCGAATCCGGAGAATTCCACATTAATGAATCTTCACGGGCAGCGCATGGTTGCGGTCCAACCCATATAGTTTAAACTATTTACTAAATTATTAAATATAATTAAGAAATATTATATGAGAGCTTGTAACAAATTAAATGTAGGTTTTAAAAATAATAATAAGAATGTTATTTTTATTTTTATTGTTCTTGTTTAATTAAATAAATGTAAAAAAATTAATCAAAATCAATTGAAAAAATTAATGTGGATTGTGGGTTTATCGAAGAACCATTTAATTTAAATAGAAAGTTTCATAATTATTAAAGGACCATTTATTAATAAATGGATGAATGTACTAATAATAATAATGTTATTATTATTATTATTAATGTGTCATAAAATATTTTTATGTGATGATATTTTAATGGCTTGTTAAAAGAGTGTATTATTTATGATAATTTAATGATGTTTTTGAACTTCTCAATGAGACAATTAATAAAATGAGGAGTTTCAGATTTAATGAAGTGTTGTTATTAAATAGTGGTGTTTGGTTTATAAAAAATTTGATAAATAATAATAATGAGATTATTATTTTTTTGTTTTATGAATGTAATTATTATTATTATGGAAATTAAATTAGGGGTTATGGTTGGGAGTTTTTGTAATACTATTGATATTGTAATAAATTGGGATTTTTATAATTAATTATGAAATGTTTTTTAAGTTGATAATGAATGAAGAAGTGTTTTTAATTAAATGGGGTGTACCATTTATGTTAAATGATTTTAATTGGATGTTTAATGAGGTATAATATTGATGTGAAATTAATGTGCCTTTTGGGTATCTCAACAAAAAGTCTAATTAAATAAAGTGTTTCATAATTAATATAAAATTATTTTCATTTAATAATAGGTATTGGGTTTTATCTATGGATAAATAATAATAAAAATATTAATACATTTATTGTTATTATGGTTTTACGAGTGGTTGTTATTATTATTATGAATAATAATAAAAGAAGAATTTTTTGGGGTTTCATATAATTAAATTAAAGGTAAATAAGAATTTAATTAATTGTTATGAATTAGAGGTTTTTATATTATAAATTTGTGGTAAGATAATAAATTAAATAATGACGATCAAGAGTTTTTTAATTTAATTATAACGTGTTTAGAAAATTTAATTAAAAAACAGGAATTGTGTAATGTATTTAAATTTTTTTTTGAATGATTTTAATTAAATAATGTGTAAATGAAGAGTTAGGAATTATTGATGAAGGGTAATTTTAAATGGTGTCATTAAAAGTGGAATAAATGTGGGCTTGGGTTTAATTTAATTAAATAATTTCAATGGAAGACATTGATTTGTGCATAGTTAGTCATATGGTGTGGGTCAGCTATGCAATTAGCCGGTTTCTAAAAAGATTTATTTTTATTTATTTTAAATAAAAGAAATATTTAATAATAATAATAAGGATATTCTTATTCTTATTGTATTAATTTTAATGGATTATTAATGGGGGTTTTCAGAATTAATTATGAAACATTTATTTAAATGTTAGTTAACGAAGTAACATAATGTTAAATGAGAATAATAAATGTTTTTATTATTATATTACGAATATTAGTTTATCCTAGGTGTAATTGATAATTTTGGGAGAGAACATAAGGGTGGTGCACCACCATATTGGAGGAACCCCAAAAATGCACCAGGACCCCCCTTTGAGGCGCGCTACACCCCCTCATCGGGTCCTCTTCGCACTATCGAATACTCCCGGTGTCTTCTCGAATCATGTCTATCTCAGTGAGGTGAGTCCATCTACATTTTTTTGGTGATTCTTATAAGTCGTTTGGGTCCTCCCTTGCCCTTTTTTCTTGGCCAATATCCTATGGTTCAGGTTTTATTGGGTTTCATTTTTTCATCTGTTCTAGGGATGTGGAAGGGGCTCCTCTAGACCATTTGGACCATATTCCAACATCTTCCGATAAAGGCGAGGAATATGAGTTCGTTTTGGTTTTCTTGTCAAGTATTGGGTAAGTTAATTTAAATGTGGTATTGTTTCAAATCATTCAATTCGGGGTGTGATAATTTCTATGAGTCCTTGGTACCTAGTTAGAGTTTTGCTTGTCCTTATTTCTTTGATTGTTAATACCTATTTTGTATTTTGAATTTGATTAATATTGTTGTAGGGAACACACATATATATAAGGACCACGAATGTGGGATTGCTGACCAGTTTTCGACTGGATTACACGATGTATATTAAAGCGCTTTAGAATTAAAATGGTTCCACCACGAGATAGAGTCCCAAATCTCAATAACTTTATTTAAGAATTATAACTTCATTAAATAAATTGAGAATGTGAGTTTCATTAATTATGAAATGTTTATGCATGAAACTTTTGATGTTATTAAATGATGTCTCCTACGTGAGAAAAATGAGGACTTGAACATGTGTTGATTTTATGCATGTTTTGTTAATATGGTTAAAGTGATATGATTAAATAATTAAATGATTTGAATGGGAAGAATGTGTAATTGGGTAATTAATTGTATAATTAATTATCATGACATGAGTTGGAATAAAAATTGTGGGTATTATTGATTATTGAGAATATTGATGATTTTAAATGTTCGGAATATAAATTGGAAACTTGTAATAAATAATGGATGGAATAATTACAACAAGATAAATGTAAAATGGTTAATTAATAGATGATCAGTTAAAGAGATAATATTTAATTAATTAATTGTTTAATTAATTAATCTGAATGCCTTAAATTAAGATTGTGAATTAATTTTCTGTTACGACTATTGGATAAGTGTAACTTTTGATGCATGTTATATTTCCATGAATTATGTTATCTGGGATGAAGTAGTTTTATATTATGAGATGTTGTGTGAGAAGGTTTCTTAATATATGGGCTTTGATCAGCATGTTTTGTAACGATTATGACATCCATGTAAGTTGTTAATGTCCTGGATGAATCACTATTTCACTGGACTGGTTTAGAAAAATTAAATATTTTGGATAATTAAATGTTGAAATAATTATTTATTTGGCTTGTAAGGAATTATTAATTTTTATTTATTTATTTATTATTGAGATGTTGAATTGTTAATTAATGGTGGACTTTTAACGAGATAATTATGTTGTTAATTACTTGTTGAATTAACTAACAGATTGGATTAATTAATATATGAATTAATTAAGGGACGTTTGCGGGGTGATAGACATGGAATTATACACCAATGATAAATATATATGTATTGTTCATAAACGGGTTATGAGACATGGACTAATAATTAAAATACTCACAGGGTGGTAGACATGGCGTTCTACACATAGTTTGAATGAAAATATTTTTTATGTGTCAGGGATTGAAGCTCCAAATACCCATGGGTTGTGAGATAAGGACTGATGATCCAAATACACACAAGGGTGCTAGAAATGATGTTCTACACACATTAATTGACATTAGACCGTGGGACCAGTTGGACGTATAGTAAATGAATAAATTGGTTAATGAAAAATACTGTGACACTATGATTTGTGAATTAAATATGAGAAAGGGTTCCAACTTATTAATGAATTGGGTGAATCATTTTTAGTGGACATGCCCATGTGTGAATCACTATATTTTTAGTGGAAAAGCTCATATATAGTATACTAAAGAGTAAATTGAATATCTGTTGACGCATTATCCAAGCCAAAGAACAAGCTTGGATTTTTTCTTAACATAGATTACGTAGATGGTCTTTAGAGACATCTGTGGTGAGTGACCTTTACAAGGAATGTCAGGAGCAGTCTAGATCCCGGGAATTATGTAGATTAATGAGAATTGATTAATTGATAAATGAAAATGATTTTTTAATGATTATTGTGTATTCCAGAAAAATTTATAAAATGGGTTCAGACACCAGTTGAGAGCTGAAGCATCTATATGGATATATAGTTATATTGTACGAGTTAACTTAATTATGCATGCTTGCACTGTTTCAATTATTTATTGAATGTCAGTATTTGGGGTAGAAATTGGTGGTCCCAGCCTACTGAGAAATATATCACAAACCCTACTAGGCCTGCCATTGTATTGGGGTACTTGAGTAGATTCTATTTGGTTACAAGATTGTGTTATTTGCATTTACTTGGAAGATACGAGCAAAGGACCAAGCAGAAGCTCGAGATGCTCAAAGAGACTACCCTCAAGGCTTGGATTCATTGTTTATTTATTTATGTAATGGAATGTTTTTAATGAAGTTTTGTTCACTTTTTCCCATTTTTTGTATCATTAGCATGTCATGAATGCATCTGCTATATAAATGATTTCGGCTATTTGTTTGTACATGATTTATAGAATCTACCTTCCACTGTGTTATCTATTATTTGACTGCTTCCCCTATTTATTTCTATTGTTTGTTACTTACTTTGATATACCACTGTGTAACTCTGATAAGTGGGTATTGTTTCCACAATGACTATCCTTAGACCCTCACTACTAGTCAGCAACCTCTGGCATACAGGGAGATGTGCTTGAGGTCATGTGGCCACCGGTCCGGCCACTGGTTTAGTGGTGACCTGGGTTGGGACGTTACAGGTGGTCACCATGAAACTCTATCTTTCTCTAATTAGGTGTGTTAATAAACCATCCAATGTTGATATTTTTTATCTTATAATGAGATTTATTATTTGGCATAATAATAATTTTCCTCATTACGTCTCCAATTTTATTTGGTTTTTAACTAGTAATATCATTATATTGTCTATCATATTCTCTATTGACATGAATCCTTGTGTTTCCAACCATTTTCTAAAACCCGAAAAATAATATTGTGAGAGTCAAAAAACTTACTAGGAAAAAAATAGTCATGGGATATTACATCAAATCACTTATATATTAGTTTTAATCATAATTTATTCACTAATATCCAAAAACTCAAAAATATTGACCAATACATCGATTCATCATTTGGATATCCCAAAACATATCCTTCATAATATCTCTAATGATCTCAATATAGTTTCCCCGACCTAGTTTCCAATTGATGTCTAATCCTTCACTCTGATAAAAAAATATTACGACCCAAGCATGATATACATGGAAATCACATTTCTTTTATAGAATACTTGAAACATTACAAAAAAATACTCCCAAATACCATATTAGTTTTGTGTATTTAGAAATAGGGATCACATTCCGCTAATATGGTTAATAATCATCCACATCTCCCATAATGATAATCCCCTAAAATATTCATACCTAAAACCATTCTTTATATCCTGGGGAAAAGAAAAAATAAAAAGGGTGATCTCAAATTCCTATTCAAGGTGAACAAGTATAACATCAATCAAAACATAAATGGAAGAATGTAAAAATGTAATCATAAATTTTTATTATCAAATTATTATATCCTAAAATAAATCGTGGTAGTTCATAAGGGATTAATAATAAATGAACATGAACCATGATAAAATATCTTTGGAATAAAACATGTAATTTTGTCAAACAAAAAATCAAATACAATCATCTAAAAATTTGGAAAGGGTCTTTTCCATGACCACAACAGGGAATAAATTCCATATCGAAAACCCTTCTTTATATCATGGGGAAAAGAAAAAATAAAATGGGTGATCTCAAATTCCTACTAAGGGTAACCAAGTAGAAAATAAATAATAACATAAATGGTAGAATGTAAAAACATGATCATAAATTGTGATTATCAATTTCTTATGTCATGAAATAAATCACTGTAGGTCATAAGGGATTAATCATAAATGAGCATAAACCATGATACAATGTCATTGGAATAAATCATATAATTATGTCAAACACAAAATCAAAGACAATCATTTCCATATTAGGAAATGTTCATTTCCCTGAACATTGAAGTGATAAAATTCCATTATTGAACCGAGTTCAATATTCATTCTGGCCTAGTATCACTGAACCAGATTTACATTCCATTCCGACCCTATATTATTGAACCATATTTACATTTTGTTTTAGAAATTTCTATATCATGAGATATAAATGAGTACCAATAAATTGGGGGGGGGGGGGGCGGGTATTTATGTTCTAGCCATAACATAATAGAAACCATACATATGTGTTCCCAAAAAACATAAATCATTTATCATATCATAACCCAAAAAATAAAATGGGTTTCATAAAAATCATTCCACTATAACATAATACACGTAAAAGAAATGGATTTAATAAATATAATCAACCCTAATAATAAAATAAATATTATAATTTATATGTATCCTTATTCTTTGATATATTATAATTTAGGTAAAATACTTGAAATTAATTCTTAAGGAAAAAAGATTTTATTCATAAAAAAATGTTTTCTTTTCTAAAAACACAACCAAATTTTAAAAGAAATGAATTTATTTAACATTACCATGAAAAAGAGAAAATTAATATTCATGGAAATAAGGCTTTATGAAAGTTTAAAAATTTGTTCCTTCCTTATAACATAAATGTGAACATTCTTCTTGTACCTTTTCAGAAAGTTGTACCTCATATCAACAACAGAAAAATATTCCTTATATACCACTTAATAAAAATTCACCAATGGATAAAACAAACAATAAAAAAAATTATAATGACAGATAAGAAATTTTAAAATACATATTTATGAATCCTGGATGTTGATGAAAAATATACCCCAGTAAATAATTACGAATAAATAATCTCAGATAATAATGAGATTAAAAAATTATCTCATACCATAGGTCCTAATTCTTTTTTTTCATTATGAACTTCATGTATAATGATTTTTAATGATTTTATTGAATTAATCAAGAAACATGGTCATACTAATGATATCATATATTTTCATATTATCATCTGTTTGTTACAAATATTTCACAATTACTCACGAAATGGGTATTAAATACTCCATTTTATTATGCTTGTTTTGTTGAATATGTTCTTATTATATTTCCTATGTCATAGTTATATCATTAAAAAGGTATTAACATATTATATATCATATTTATTTATTGATTACATATATATTATCATTAGATAATGGATATCGTGTGAAATGAATCCCATTTCATTGTGGATACATTATGATGTATGTACCCCTGAATGATGATATCAATCCATTAATTATAAAATTATATGATATTAGATCATATATATATTATTACAGAATAAATATCTCATTATAATAATCATATATAGTTATTTTTTCCATAATTAAACTGATCAATGTCATGTGGGGGTGAAAATCATATTACACCATTGAATGGAGACAGTAATCCATACCCATAAACGCATGGAGATTTAATTTTTCATAGGATGGATAGAAGGAGGAATATGGTTATTCAAAAATCATAATAACATCTCATTATATATTGGATATTGGAGTTATTAATTTTTAATGTGAAAAACTCATGAATATGATGTAGAATAAAAAATTAATTTGAATGAATCAGTTTAGGAGATTACCTCTTCTACGATGATCTTCCTCTAAATCTCCACTTACAATAACCAGAGATGGTCTTTTGGGAAGCCCTAAAACATTAGAATGCAACTAGGGAATCCAAGAAGGGAAATAGTTATGGGTTGACTGAGGATGAAGGCTCAATGTGAGATGGAATTTTTAGGGATCAGGTTATCTTTTATAATTGAGGTGAGGGTTACATTTGAGTCTCAAAAAATATTAACTTATAATAAAATCAAAACACAGGAAAAAAAAACCAAAATATAAAATTTTAAAATATCGGATGAGATAATGTTTTAATATCGTAAATGAATAAATTTTAGACAATTGTAACTTTAATTTTAAACCTTACCATTTTAATTAACCCATGGTTATTCTCTTTAAATTTTAACTTCGTTAAGAAATGTTTCAATACTAAAATAATGCAATTTTTGTTATTTTATTTTAATTAAACCATAAATGAATAAATTAGAAAATTAGAAAAATATTATAAATATCATATATTTCTTTAAAAATCTTATTATGATTTTATATAATTTAATAAAAATAGTATTTTGAAAAGTATCAATACTGTAAATTTTGACAAGATTCATTTCATGTATTTTTAAAGATACAAAGATATGTTTTTATTCTCAAACCTAATATTTTATTATAACCCTAAGGATAAAATGTAATCAATAAAATCAATTGGACATATTAATTATCCCAAATTATATTTGTTTTTAAATTTTAAATAACATTAATTTGATCTTTCCATTAATAAGATAATTGCGACTTTAGTTTTTGAAAATATTTAATACACATATTTATTGAATAAAAAATTATCATAATATGATGAATATTGATGTAGTAGATTTTAACGGAATACATATATTATAATATATCTTATGAAAAATCCATCATTTAAAAATGTTATACTTATTAAAAAATGAATGTGATGAGTTTAACATCACATTATGTAAAATAAAATATATGCCATAATATCTTCTATAATGATCCAAATTTTCAGTAACTCAACTCTTGGAAAATTATAGTCAATATCTACTCGACAAAAAACATTTTTTCAAGTCATTGAGATTTTTAATGACTATTATCATTTTAATAATAATTATTTTAATAATTTTTCATCAATGAATTAATTCCTATAACATAAACATATAAACCAATATGGTAATTAGTTATTTCATAAAAATTAACAGTAAATTATGATGATAATGAAAAAAAAATATATTTCACATGAGTATTTATAGTATAATTTATCTTTTTTATAAACTTATATTAAAAATAAAATATTATTTAAAATATGAAGGTGACATCATTAAATTTTCATTATAGAAAATATTATATATATCATATTATCTTCAAAATAGCTACAAAACAACAAAAATAAATTTATATTATGTAAATAAGTTAATTAATTTGAATCCTACCTCTAATAATCATTGAAACCACCAATGTTTACATATATAGAGACATATTAGATATTAAATACATAGAAATGTATAATTGTGTCTATCATTGATTTAAATATTATTTAAGTCATTTTCATAGACAAGTTTCCATTAAATGACATAATTCATATCCATAAATTATATTGTTATAATTCCATTCATTAATTTTATTTCATTGGTTTTGGTCATTTGTTTTCATTATAATTATATTTCTAACCTATATTACATAATTTACCCTTTACCTTGGTATCAAAATTTACAATGGTTACTATTAGTATTGGTAAAAATTAAATGGGAAATTCTTAAAAAATTTATACATCCAAAATAAAAAGTTGAAAACAATTTTCAAAATTCATAACAGATATGTTTTTTAAATAATTTTTAATATAAAACCGGTAAAATTTAACAATAAACTGATTTTTTTGGAAGATGCCCCTTTTAAATAGAAATTTTTTTTATCATTATTTCTTGTATAAAATTATTTTCAAAGGACCATAATTGGATTAAAAATAACAAATTAAAATTAAAAAAAACAGAAACATAATTTTTCTATGTACAAATGTAAAATAAAATAATTTTTTCTATAAAAATTAGTATTTTCACTATTCATAAAAAAAGGAATAATATCATAAAAATAAAAAACATTCAACCAAAGTAAATTTTTATATTCCTCATAAATGAAAAAGACTATTTTTTTCAAATAGAATATAATAAAGTGTCTGAAAATATTTTTAAAATGGGTACACTATCCAAAGTTAGAAAAACAACATTTTTTTAAAACTATTTCGTATATCCAAAAAATTAATTTGTTTTTATATAATGTCTAGAAAACACATAATATTAATTATCAATATTATATTGAATATATTATAGATATTTATCCTTAATAAAATTCTGTCATGATTGATTTTATAATTTCATAGGATCCCTTATTTTCATTTAAATTGTATTTTTTAAGAATGTTAATAGTATTCATACCTATCATTATAATTACTAGGTTATAATATTATGTTTTTCACTTATACATGGTCTTATGTTAAATGAATAATGTTAAAAGAACTGAAAATTATGTGTAACAAAAACCATGAATTTTTTTGTATATACCACAAGAAATGATATTGTTTCTTATACTACATGATTATATTGGTTTAGCATACAAAAAATGAAATCAATGAAACAATTTAAAAAATATATATTTAAAATAATAAGCGTATTACATTCGACCCCCATTCAAATGTATATGGCCCTTGAAATTTGGTGGGGTTATAAAAGGATAAATAATAGAATGTTTGTTTAATTGAAACCCACATCTTAAAAAGGAATAATAAAACATTACTTTAAAAAAAATGTCTGAAACATAACAGTTAACCAAATTAACTCATCACTGGGAATCCACATAAGAGAACCTATTAGGGATGTGAAATCATGTTTATGGAAAAAAAATCAAACTATCGAGTTCGGAATGACAAAGATAGAGTGTTTCATTAGAAGAAAGATAACAATAAAAAGCCACAAATTGAATATGATCTTAAGGGACCATCAGATTCATCAGAGAAGAATGTAGTAGGATAACAATTTTTGTTCTTAAAATCCTTTTTCTAATGTTGAAGAACATGATTAGAATTACTTACTTGGTATTAGTTTGATATCAGCATTATGCATGACATGAACAATTTCCACATTATCTCTTATTAAATGAATTGATCTGGAATTTTTAATTCCTTATGTTTTAGAAGATCTTGACATCCCTAAATTTAATGATAGGGAATTCCATCATTAATTATTACAAAAAGGATAAAATACTTTTAAATTAGGTAGAAGACCACCTTTGGGGAGGTAAGACATCATTCTAAGAAACATCATATTAATTTTAACATAAACATTCCAAAAATTTATAACCTTATAATCATTCTAAAAGATTAAAATAAATAACATTAGATATAGGTGAACATAGTATTTTTGAAATTTATCTCCTATATCTCATAAGGCAGTTCATGTTTGTCAGATTCCAAATATGTGAATACCTTAATCAGGGTTTCTCTTGAAATAAGGTACTGACCTGAATTTCCCTAGATCCCTTGTAAAAACAAGCATTCATTCAAAAATTAACTCTTTCCAGGTATAAAAAAATCCTAAAAAAACGCAATTAATGATTTAACTTTTTTCTTATTTTAGTCGTGAGGTATTTAATAATATAAAAAATTTCCACATCTCTTTATCCCATCATTATGAACATATCATATTATTTCCAACAATATCTAAATAACTTTTCTTGTTTAACCATAAAATTTATCATATACATTCAAATACATAAGAAAAGAACAGTGTAATAATAATTAGATGATTATTTATTCCATAATACCCTAAAATTCATTATATAACATTATTATTGATAAACATATAATCATTAAACTATCTTCATCAACCATTTACCAAGATTATTCATTTTAATCCTTAACACTTCTTCCATATCATATATCATTTGTATTCTCTTCACTGTCAGCAACCTAAATACTACCCATACGACCATGATGATTCTATTCATGACATATTTCCTTAGGGATTTGATTTTCATAATTCCAATACATTAAACAAATAAAACATTTGTCTATGAATTATTCCTAAGGAATACCCTTATCCTTTTCCATTAAGTTAACTCAAACATTTCCATTTCAATTTCCAGATTTGTGTCCTTATTTTCCAAACCTAATGCATCTACATTTTTTTTGAAACATTCTCTTTAATTCGTCTAGACACATGATTTACACGAGAAAAATTTAAATTTGTTTCCTATATATTCACCACGAAACTCTATATTTCTCTTATTATGTGGACCAGTAAACTCATACAAGTTGATAATATTAATCATTCTATGAGATTTCAGATTATGAATAATAATGATGTTTCACCATTCAACTCCAATTTAATTTGGTTTCTCATGAGTAATAAAATTACAATATCCATAACATTATCCGTTAACATGAATCCTCAGGTTTCCAGCGATTTTATAAAATCCTTAAATACATAAATATGAGAGTGAAAATCATAATCAGAAAACAACACAATCCAGCAGGATTACTTTCAATCTATAACATCATAGGTTAAATAATATGTTATTCCTAAATATAAAAAAAACTCTAGGATTTTATCATATACATATAATTTTCCCTAGGACATCCCAAGATTTGTCCACAGAAATATCTCTTGGGATATCACTAATGTTTTCGCATCCTAGTTTCCAAAGGATGACTAAACCATAACTCTGATACAAACCCTAATAACCCAATCCTAGCGTACATGGAAATTACAATTTTTAGTAATACATAATACATTTCACAAATAGATGACCAAAGACAATGTTTGTTTAGTGTATTTGGAATATGGAAACACATTCTTATAACATGGTGACATGTCTTCAACATATCCTATAAAGATATTCCCCTGTTGTTTTCCAACCTAAAAACATTCTTTGTGTCCTGAGGAAATGAAAACAAAAAATGGTGTTCTCAAATTCTAAGTAAGGATAAATAATGTGAAAATAAAAAAATAAACATAAGAATATAAAAACATGAACATAAAATTTTAATATCAATTCCTTCAGTCGTGAATTAATTCACGACAGTTCGTAAGGAATAAATTAATAATGAACAACAACCATAATAAAATGGAATTAGAAAAAACTAGAATTTTGGGAAACCCATATGAAAAGTGAATCATTTAAATATTATTTATAGATCATTTCTAAAACCATCCTAGTGGACATAGTCCATTACTGAACTGATTTCACTTTTTGTTCTATCCCTGTATTACTAAAACCGAATTTACATTCCATTCCTACCTTGTATTACTGATACAGATTTACATAACATTACAGTAATGTTTATCTCATGAGATATATTTAATTACCTAATGAATTGGAGGGAGATGTATGTCCCACCCATCATTAATTATCACCAAACATATATATTCCACAATAACATAATTCATTCATCATACCCATGGAATAAAATGAGTTTCTTAAACATCATTCCATCAAAACATAATCCATGTAAAACAAATGGATTTAATAAATAGAATTACATCATAATCATAATGAAAAATAAGAATAATAGTAATAGTATATTTGAAATGTATTATTAATCATAGATGGATAATATGTTGAAAAAAAAACAATTGAAATTAATTCATGAGATAAATATATTTTCTTCAAGAAATGGTTTTCTTTTCATAAAACACTGCACAATTTTAAAAGAAAATTTTTTCATTAAAAATGAACATGAATGATTGTAAGTTAATATTCATGGAAATAATGTGTTACGAAATCATAAAAATCCATTCTTGTTTTATAGGTTAAAAGAGAACAATATTCTCATATATTTGTTTGATAGTCAAAAGTACCTCATACCCAGAACAACAAATGATTCGTTGTATATAGTTTAATAAAAAATCACCAATGGGTAAAAATGACCTTTTAAAAAATTTATAAGGATAGAAGGAATATTTTTGAATCAATATTTAGGAAACATGTATGTGGATTATAAATATACCCAAGTAAATACTTATGAATATGCAATCTCAAATATTATTGGTATTGTATAATTATCCATTTCCTTAGGTCCTCTATCATTTGTATCTATCCTAAAATCCTATATAATGATTTTAAATGATTCCATTGACTTAGTCCAAAAACTTATTCATTTTTGTGATATCATATATGATCATATTGACATCTATTTCCTAATAATGATTCATTATTAGTCATTATTCGGGTATTAACTACATCATTTTCTTATTCATGTTTTGTGGAAGAAGCTTTGATTTTCCTTTTTTATGTCATAGTTATATCAATTGTAAATGGTAATAACAAAATATATATCATATTTATTTATTCAATTCATTTATATAATAATTCTTTAATGGATATCATGTAGAATGAATCCCATATCATCGTGGGGATGGAATGCCGTATTCACGGAAAATTGATTATATCATTCCCTAAATTATGAAATTATATAAAATTTAATGGTATATATAATGTTTCAAAATAAATACCTTGTTACAATAATTTTTTATAGTTATTATTTGTAGTATTATAACAATCAAAGTCATGTGGTGGTGAAAACCATATTACACCACAGCATGGTTAATGCAAGATGTACGTACATGTGCTTGGTGATTTAATTTTTGTAGGAAGGATAGAAGGTGGAATATTATTGTTACTTAATCATAATAGCATCGAAGTATATAATTGTAACTAGATTTTTAAATTTATAATGGAAACAACACATGAAGGTGAAGTAGAAAAATAAATAATTTGAACGAATCAGTTGAGGAGATTACCTCATCTTCAATGATATCCCTCTAGATATCCTATAAAAGGCACTAGAGTTATCCAGTTAAGAAGACAAGAAAAACTATAATTTAACTAAGGAAGTTGATAATGGAAATGGTCATGGTACGGCTGAGCCAGAAGGCCCAAAGTGAATTGAAATAGTGAGTATGACGACCCATACTTTGCATACATTGTTAGTACTTCCAAATTGAAGTACACATATTACAACATATAACAAAACCAGGAAAGGACCGTATAGGTATAGTTTCTTTAGAAACTGGGAAACATAAACAACTAGTTCATAAAGTATCTACATTGTCTCCCATTTATTTCATCATATCTAGCATCCCTTTTGGCATATCCTACTTAATAACCTTTTCCTGACCTGGGGAAAGAAAACATACAAAAGGGTGAGCTCAAATGCTCAGTAAGGTTAAACAAAAGAAATATCAATCACATCATATTCATAAGAACATAACATTTTGGAAATCTTAACCTGCAAAAGAGATCATAATTTCATAACATGGGATAAATCATAGTAGTGAAATGTAATCCCAATAATCATGACTTGAAACATGAAACTTTGTGGCATACATATATAATCATAGATAATCATTTCTTAGTAGTCAAGACTCATTTCCAAGACTATCTTAGCGGAAAAAGTCCATTTCTGAACCGAGTTCACTCCTCGTTTTAGTCCTGTTTCACAGAACCAGTTTAACCTTCCATTCTATACATGTCTATATCATTAGATATATATATTTACCCAATTCATTGGAGGGTGATATTGGTCCCACCCAGCTCATAATGGTACCATTCTTATGTGTGCCACAAACATTACCTCTTCTTTGAAGCGCCTCTTTGAGACCTCCTCTTAGGGAACTAAAATTGGTCATTGAAGAAGACCAGGACCACTAGGAAATTTCTAGGTAAGTGAGGAAGTGAAATGGGTAGGTATTTTCCGAGCTTGAAGGCTCAAATTGGTGTGAGGAGGAGAGGGAGGAGGTGCCCTTTTATAAGGGAGGAGAGGGGCGCCTTTGGAAATATAAGAAATATTAGTTTATATTAAATACCAACCCCACTTAAAATCTTCCAAAATGACTCTTAACCAAATATTAGATGAGATAGGGTTGTAATCTCATCAACCAATAATATTTACACAAGTTAGGAATTAATTTTAAACATTATCAACTTGATTTATCCTTATTTTACAATTTTATTTTATTTGTGGTAATAATATTCTAAATTTTAAATTATTATAAATAATTACATATGTGTTGGGAATTTTCCATAATTTGACAATTTATTACATTTACGACCATATAAATTGTAATTTTTAATTTTTAAATATTTTTGTGATTTTTAAACAATTTTATAATATGTTATTTCTATAAAATAACAATAGTGTCAATTCTGACACTATTCATTTATTTGAATTTAAATAAAATATATACAGAAGATATGTTCGAACTAAAAGCTTTAATATATTAATAAAATGTTATATGTTTTTATAAAATTGGTGGATCACATTAAATAGTTCATATAATATTTATTTTAATATTTTTAAAACCATTTATTTGATATTTTAATTAATAAAATAATTTCAACATCACTATTGTGTCATAATTAATGATAACTATTCAATCCCTAAAAATTCTAAATAAATTCCTATGATGTAGATAATTGTATTAGCATTCAGGTGACTATTCATGTTCGAAGTTCCATTAAATTTATCACTATATTAAAATTATTATACTTATAGGATTTAAGAAAGACACATGTTGTCACATTATTTGGTTTCAATAATAATTAAATTATTTTTCATGGAAAAAAGTCCATTAAATGAATCTAATCCAACCCTTAGGTGATATGAGACGACTTTTAGTCACCCAGTAGGATTTTGGTAGGTGTTAGGGTAATTTTAAAATATTATATTTACCCTTAATTACCCGATTTACCTTTAACTATGGTAAATAAAATTTACCGTAGTTACTATTCATAATGCCCAAAAATAAAAAGTAGTATATTAACATAATTTGGACCCACTTATTCCAAATATGGAATCCATTTTTTAAAATTCAAAACATATAAGTTGCAGTAATTAATTTAAAATAAATCCCGTTGTTAAGAAAACGGGTTTTAGAAGTTAAAACATTGCCAAAGATTGAAATGTTTTTACCTATGAATTCAATGTGAAAATAATGCTAATGAAATATATTATATTAAATGGTAAAAATATATTATATTTATACTTTAAAACCATTCAATATTATAATTTAACCATATAAATTATCTTAATGAAAATAGTTGTTTTTAATTAAAAATTAGTGTATTTTTACTATTCATCAAAATATGAAATTTATCAGAAAAATACCAAAAATTTATCCAAAGTAAATTTTTATACCCTGATTCCAAAGAAGAATTTTATTTTGTCAAAGTTAACTTATATACATGTCAAAAACTAGATTTAATGTGCGTGCGCCATCAAAACGTGGCAAAACTACATTTTTTGAAAAATACTTATTTTACCCGAAATATTTATTTTTTTGTCTTACCATGTTCTAGAAAATGTGTAAGATGAATAATAAAATTCAAAATGTAGTTAAAACTATTCATAACGGCTAGTTCATAATAATATATCGTGGTTTAGTGTAACCCGGTATTGCGTACTACACACGCTATCGAGGAAGGTCGTGATTGCGTTTAATGCAAGCCAAGCTAGTGTTGTGTGTAGTGAAAGATTCCATTGATGATTTATATAACATAAAAACAAAATATTTCTCATAAAACTCTCGGGTGTTACATTCTACCCCCCTTAAAATGAATTTTTCCCTCGAAATTCGTCACTTCATTACAAACAGATGAGGATACCTCTCCCTCATCATATCCTCAAGTTCCCATGTAGCTTCTTATAATTGGTGGTTCCTCCATAAAACGTTCACCAAGAGAGTGGTCTTGTTCCATATGACTTTTTTGCTACGATCCAGAATCTCTATTGGTTGTTCTTCATAAGAAAGATCTTGCTCCAGCGGTATAACTTCTGAGCAGAGTACATGTGAAGGATCAGGTATGTACTTTCTCAGGAGAGATACATGGAGCACATTGTGAACTTGAGTGAGATTCAGTGGAAGCGCCAATTGGTAAGCTACCTTCCCAACACGATCCAGGATTTCAAAAGGACCGATATATCTAGGGCTCAACGTTCCATTTTTTCCAAATCTCATGACCCTCTTCCAGGGAGATATTCGTAAGAACACTCTATCACCAACTTCAAACTCTATGTCTTTTCTTCAGTTGTCAGAATAACTTTTTTGTCGACTCTGAGCTGCTCTTATGTGTTGTTGAATAGATCTGACCTTTTCTGCCATTTCATCAACAAGATTAGGTCCTAATAGCTTTCTTTCCCCAACTTCATCCCAGCAAGTTGAAGTCCTACATTTCTTTACATAGAGAGCTTCATAACGATCCATATGAATACTGGAGTGAAAGGTATTATTATAAGAAAATTCCAAAAAAGGTAGGTGTTGATCTCAACCACCTTTGAAATCTATAGAGAAATCTCTCAACATATCTTCTAGTGTTTGAATTGTCCTCTCCGACTGACCGTCTATCTGAGGATGATAAGCAGTGTTGGAACTCAACTCTATATCCAGAGTATGCTGAAGACTTTTCCAGAACATTGAGGTAAACCTCGGATCCCGATCAGATAAAATAAAAAGTGGTACTCCATGCAATCTTACAACTTCATTTACATATATCCTGGCAAGATGATCTAGAGAGAAATCCTCTCTAATATCAATGAAGTGTGCAGACTTTGTAAGATGATCAACTATGATCCAAATAGCATTATTGCATTTGGATGTTTTAGGAAGTCCGGTGACAAAGTCCATAGTGATGTTTTCCCATTTCCATTCAGGTATGGGTAATGGTTGTAACATCCCCTAAGACTTCGGTATCTTAGCTTTAACTTGCAGACAAACAAGCATCGAGCGACATATTCAGCAACATCTCTTTTCATGCAATCCCCCCAGAAGTACTCTTTCAGATCCCTATACATCTTCGTTCTTCCAAGATTAATAGAGAATGATGAACTATGAGCCTCATCCAGCAGCGTCTTCTTTAATTCTGGGATTGGAGGAACACAAAACCGATTCCTGAACTTTATTATCTCATCATAATCAAGGTTGAATTCAGGAACATTTCTCACTTTCTTTTGTAACTCGACATCTTCTTTATGTGCCTCTTGAATATTCACATGTATAGATGGTTGAACATTCATTTGAGAAAAATACGATTTTTCCCCTTCCATTATAATTCCAAGATCCATCCTTTGTAAATCCATTAATATTGGATCTTTTGTGACCCTCATCATGGATAAGCTAGCATGGTCTTGTCAACATAATGCATCTTATACCTTATTTTCTTTCCCAGGGTGGTAATGGATTGAGCAGTCGTAATCCTTAATTAGCTCCAACCATCTTCATTGACACATATTCAGCTCCTTTTTGTTAAAATATACTTTAAACTTTTATGATCAGTATAAATATCACACCTTTCACCATAAAGGTAATGCCTCCAAATTATTAATTCAAAGATTACAGCAGCTAACTCCAAATCATGAGTTAGGTAATTTTTCTCATGTATTTTCAACTATCATTAGGCATAAGCTATCACCATATCATTTTGCTTGAGAACACATCCCGGTCCTTTCTTGGATGCATCACTGTAGATCACAAACCTTTATCCACTACAAGGTAGAGTGAGAACAGGTGCACTAGCTAACCTTCTTTTTAGATATTTAAAATTTTCTTCACATTCCTCCATCCAAACAAACTTAACTCCTTTTCGAGTCAACTTGGTGAGTGGGTTAGATAACCATGAAAAATCATTCACAAAACATCGATAATACCCACCCAAACCAAGAAAACGTCAGATCTCAGTTACTGTTGTTGGTCTTGGCCATCTTTCTATAACCTCTTTTTTTGCTGGATCCACAGATATCCCCTCTTTTGAGATTATGTAACCCAAAAATGAAACTTTTTGAAGCCAAAATTGACACTTGGTAAATTTGTAATAAAGCTTCTCCTTTCTCGGGGTCTTCAATATAATTCTCAATTGATCTTCATGTTCTTCCTTGCTCTTTGAATAGACAAGAATATCATCTATAAAGACTACCAAAAACTGATCAAGATAGTCTCCAAAGACTCTATTCATTAGATCCATGAAGATAGCAGAGGCATTAGTAAGTCTAAATGGCATCACTATAAATTCATACTATCCATAACTTGTACGGAAAGCCGTATTTCGTATAACCTCCATTTTGACCATTAATTGATGATACCCTGAACGAAGATCAATCTTGGAATAGTATTGAGCTTCGCATAGTTGGTCAAATAAGTCATCAATGCATGGGAGAGGATATTTGTTCACGATAGTGATCTTGTTAAGTTCTCGATAATCAATGCGGAGTCTCATTGATCAATCTTTCTTCTTAAAAAATAGAATAGGTGCCCCCCATGGTGACACACTATGGAGTATGAATCCCTTATGAGGATTCTCTTGGAGTTTCTTCTTCAATTCCTGTAACTCAATTGGGGCCATTCTATAAGGTGTTTTTGAAATAGGTAAAGCACCCGGTACGAGTTCTATTGAAAAATAAACATCACGATTTGGTGGAAGACCCGGTAATTCCAATGGAAAGACATCATCAAACTCCCGTACAATGGGAATATTCTTAATTGTGTGTTTCTCTCCAACCATTTGAGATAAATAACCTTCATTTAGTGGAATCAAGACCCATAAGATGGATGAAATTTCCACTGGAAGGTTATGTTCATCCTTGCATCGATAGATGATCATAGATTGATCTAGAATATGAAATGTGACTTCCCTTCTTTGGAAATTGATATGTTATCCATATAAAGAAAGTCAATCCATGCCAAGAATCACATCAAATTCCACTATAGGAAAGATCACAAGATTTGCAGGAAGCACTTTCCCACAAACTTCAATCGAAGAAGAATTGTAAACTTTTGATGCGACTGTTGTGCAATTAGGGGTTGTCACAGCTAACTCAACATCTAATTTTTGAGGTAATACGGTGATACAATTAGAAAATTATTCATAAATAAAAGAGTGGGTGGATCCAGAATCAAATAAAAACATTTTCTACTTTAGAGTTGATGGTAAGTGTAGCTTTCACCACTTTGTTGTCATACTCCACATCTCTGATAGTAATTTCATGTGACTTTCCTTTGACTTTGGCCTTAATAGTTTGTTGACTTCGATCATCATCATCAACCCTTGGATTTGGGCATTGATTGGAATAATTCCCCATATCCTTGAACTTGAAACATTGAAGTGTAGTAGGTTCATTCTGTGTATCCCTTCCTTTGTTTTCGTCATTAGAAATCTTCTTCCCATTATTTCGATATTCAATTGCCCGATGACCTTCTTTTCCACACTTATAACATTTTCTTGTCCCCTTAAGACAATTTCCTCCATGTTTCTTTCTACACTATGAGCATAAGGGAAACCTCATCTTCTTTTCAGTTTTCTCTTTAGATTTTCCATTGAATTCCATTTTCCTCTTCTTATCAAACCCATATGACTGATGGGTTACTCCAATCTCCATCTCAACCTTGAGATCATATTGAACGATTTCATTGTAGCTATTGAAGTCCCTTATGGATAACGCCCTTCGAAGACTTGGTTTTAGGCCACTAAAGAATCGATCGATCTTACTCTCAGGTTGGATAATAATACCAGAAGTGTACCTTGAAAGTCTTGTAAAATTTTCTTCATAGGTACGAACAGATTCATCATCCTTTTTCTTTAGTTCAAGAAATTACTTCTCCATATTTGTTCGAAGAATACGAGGGAAATACTTATTGAAAAATAAGTTCTTTAACTCGTCCCATTCTAGGGACTCAATTTCTTCCCTTTGCCTCATATTCTTAATAAGATTCAACCATTGATCAACATCACCTTCCAAACGATACACTGCTAAGATGAATTTATCATGTTCATCACATTGATGAAATGAAATATCTTTTCAGTGGTACTGATCCATTGTTCAGCCACTAATGGATCAGAAGACCCGCTGAATGAAGGTGGACGCTGCCTCATGAAGGATTCAACAGAATGTTGCTCCTTCATTTTCTCATTTGGAAGTCCTGCATGATTCATATCTTGAGAAAGTTGTGTGAGCATGGATACATGATTTTTCATTCCAGCTCCCATAACATTTGGTTGCTCAGGGGGACAATCATTGCTTTGCCCGTCGCATTCCACATTAACACAGTTCCTTCAGGTTCCAGCCATTGACTAAAACCAAGAAGAAAAGTGTGAGCAACATTAATTATAATAGAAAAAACACATAATCAAGAATAAAATTTAACACTTAAGGTCTTATCATGGGTTTTTCATGGCCATTTCTAAAACACTAAGATTGGGTTCTATGCGTAGACATATCCTTAGGGTTCTTACTCAGGCTTCCACATCCTAGTTTCCAAAAGGTTGACTATACCTTTCCTTTGATACCAACTATAACGGTCTGGAATTACATCTAGTGGACTATAATTGATACCTATCAGGGCACCCCATGGGCGGCTACAACCCCTAGGTGGGACACACCACCATCCCCAGTGGCAGCCATTTCCTCATGAATCCCTTGGGCGGAGAGCCATGCTTTGTCCAATGCTCAAATGTGAGAGTTCCCAAGGATCAGATACATTCCTACCTTCTTTGCCTCTGATACCAACTATAACGGCCCATAATTTACATACATTTTTAGTACTTCAAAATTGAGGTACACATATTACAACATATAACAAAACCAGGAAAGGATCGTATAGGTATAGTGTCTTTAGAAACTTGGAATCATAAACAACTAGTTCACAAAGCATCTACACTGTATCCCATTTATTTCATCATATCTAGCATAACTTTTGGTATATCCTACTTAATAACCTTATTCCTGACCTGGGGAAAGAAAACATACAAAAAGGTGAGCTCAAATTCTTAGTAAGGTTAAACAAAAGAAATATCAATCACATCATATTCATAAGAACATAACATTATGGAAAACATAACCTGCAAAAGAGATCGTAATTTCATAACATGGGATAAATCATAGTGGTGAAATGTAATCCCAATAATCATGACATAAAACATGAAACTTTGTGGCATACACACATAATCATAGAGAATCATTTGTTTGTAGTCAAGACTCATTGGAAAGACTATCTTAGCGGAGAAAGTCCATTTCTAAACCGAGTTCACTCCTCGTTTCAGTCTTATTTCACTGAACCGTTTTAACCTGCCGTTCCAGCCATGTCTATCTCATGAGATATAAATCCTTACCCAATGCATTGGAGGGAGATATTGGTCCCCGCCATCTCATAATGATATCATTCTTATGTGTGCCACAAAATCATAAACCATACATCATAGCATAACCCATGTAATAAAAATGGGAATCTTAAACATCGTGACATCATAAAACAATTCATATAAGATAAAGTAATTCATAAAAAATATTTCCGTCACAACAAAATTAAATCAATGTAATAATAGGGATAGAAACATAATCCTATATTATTTGGGATGGAAAATAATTTTGATAAAACACTTGAACTCCATTCTTGAGAAAAATATCCTTTCTACTTCAAAAACATTTTCCTTTCTTAACATGTCATATAATATTGAACTAAAAGTAGTTGATTAAAAATAAACTTGAAAACTTGTAAAGGAATCTTCATGGAAATAATGTTCTAAAAATCCCTTCATTTCGTATAAGTTAAAAAAACATTCTTCATATACTTTTGTCGGAAAAGATATAAAGTACCTCGTACGAAAAATGAAAAATGATTCCTTTCATATCTTTTACTAAAAACTCAACGAAGGGTAAAATAGGATATAATATATTGTATAAGGATATAAATATTACATATTGAGGAAACATGGATGTGGATAATAAATATTCCCCCAGTAAATTCTGAAGTATAAACAATCTCAGATAAATATGAGATTGCAAGATTTTCACTTACCTTAGGTCCGATTTGCTTTGTATGTGTCCGAACCTCCTATACAATGATTTAACTAGTGTCATTGACTTATTCCAGAATCATACTCATTGTTATGATATCATATATGGCCATATTCTTATCTTCTTATTAGTAATATTTCATTGCTACTTGTTATTTGGGTGTTTATTACTTTTTGTTCTTATGCGTGTTTTGTCGAATAAATTCTTATTATTCTCTTTAGGTTATAGATACCTCATTTATCGAATGTTATTAGTGTAATATATATCATAATCATTCATTCAATTCATTTATATAATCATTATGCAATGAAGATCATGTAGAACGAGTCGCATCACATCGTGGAGACGGTATTCCATACGTACGCACGAGCGATGATATCATTCCCATGATCATGGAATTGTATGGGAGTGTATGTATACTATTTCAGAATCAATATCACTTTACAATAATCATATAATTTTATTATTTACACCATTATATCCATCCAAGTAAGGTGGTGGTGGAAAATATATTACACCACGGCGTGGAGGCGGTATTCCGTACGTACGCATGGAAGGTGATTTTGGTTTCCATAGGATGGATAGATGGTGAAATAGGGTTGTTTCATACATATAATAACATATCAGTATATGAGTGATACTAATGTTATTGCTTCATAATGAAACAACTAAAGAAGAAGAAGTGGAATAAGAAATAAAGTTGAAAGAATCGGTAACGGACATTACCTCTTCTTTGAAGCGCCTCCTTGAGACCTCCTCTTAGGGAACTACAATTGGTCCTTGAAGAAGACCAGGACCTCTACGATATTTCTAGGGAAGTGGGGAAGTGAAATGGGCAGATATTTGCCGAGCTTGAAGGCTCAAATTGGTGTGAGGAGGAGAGGGAGGAGGTGCCCTTTTATAAGGGAGGAGAGGGGCACCTTTGGAAATATAAGAAATATTGTTTATATTAAATCCCAACCACACTTAAAGACTTCAAAAATGAGTCATATCCGAAGATTAGATGAGATAGGGTTGTCATATCATCAACAAATAATATTTAGACATGTTAGGAATTTATTTTAAACATTATCAACATGATTTATCTTTATTTGTCAATTTTATTTTATTTGTGGTAATAATATTCTAAATTTTAAATTATTATAAATAATTACATATGTGTTGGTAATTTTCCATAATTTTACACTTTATGAAATTTTAGACCATATAAAGTTTCATTTATAATTTTTAAATATTATTTCTGATTTTTAAACAATTTTATAATATTTTATTTTTATAAAATAACAATAGTGTCAATTTTGACACTATTCATTTATTTGAATTTAAATTACATATATAAAGAAGATATGTTCGAAATAAAAGCGTTAATAGATTAATAAAATGTCATATGTATCTTGAAAATTAGTGGAGCACATTAAATAGATCATATTATATATAATTTAATATTTTTAAAACCATTTACTTGATATTTTAATTAATAAAATAATTTCAACATCACTATTGTGTCATCATTAATGATAATTATTTAATCCCTAAAAATTATAAATAAATTCCTATGATTAGATAATTGTATTAGATTTCTGGAGACTATTCATGTTCGAAGTTTAATTAAGATTATCACTAAATTAAAATTATTATACTTATAAGATTTAAGAAAGTGACATGTTGTCACATTCTTTGGTTTTTATAATAATTAAATTATTTTTATGGTCAAAAGTCCATTAAATGAATATAATACGACCCTTAGTTTATATGGGTATATATTTAGTCATCCAATACTATTTTGGAAGGTTTTAGGGTAATTTTATAATCTTATATTTACCCTTAATTATCCAATTTACCTTTAACTATGGTAAAATTTTTTACCGTATCTACAATTCCTAATGCCCAAAAATAAAAAGTATCCTCTTAACATAATTTAGACCCACTGATTCTGAATATGGAATCCATTTTTACAAAATCAAAACATATAAGTTTCAGTAATTAATTTAAAATAAATCACGTTGTTAAGAAAATGGGTTTTAGAAGTTAAAACATTGCCAAAGTTTGAAATGTTTTTACCTATGAATTCAACGTGAAATTAATGACAATGACATAAATTATATTAAATGGTAAAAATATATTCTATTTATACTTTAAAACCATTCAATATTAAAATTTAACCATATAAATTATCTCAATGAAAAAAGTTGTTTTTAATTAAAAATTAGCGTATTTTTACTATTCATCAAAATATGAAAGTTATCAAAAAAATATCAAAAATTTATCCAAAGTAAATTTTTATACCCTGATTCAAAAGAAGAATTTTATTTTGTCAAATTGAACTTATAAAAATGTCAAAACTAGATTTAATGTGGGTGCGCCATCAAAAGGTGGCAAAACTGCATTTTTTGAAAAATACTTATTTTACCCAAAATATTTATTTTGTTCTCTTACCATGTTCTAGAAAATGTATAAGATTAATAATAAAATTCAAAATGTAGTTAATACTATTCATAAAGGCTAGTTCATAATAATATATCGTTGTTTAGTGAAACCCGGTATTGCGTACTACACACGCTATCGAGGAAGGCGTGATTGCGTGTAATGCAAGCCAAGCTAGTGTTGTGTGTAGTGAAATATTCCTTTGATGATTTATATAACATAAAAACAAAATATTTCTTACAAAAATCTCAGTTGTTATAGTGAGGTAGTATGTGCTCTTTTATAATTGATGTGAGGGGAACATTTGGAATTTATACAAATATTAATTTATAAAAAAATCAAAACATAGTAAAAAACCACCCAAATTTCATTTTTTGAAATATCTGTTGAGATATGGATTTAATCTCATCATCCAATAAATTTTTTACAATTTTTCTAAAAAAATAAAACCTTGTCATTTTAATTAACCCTTTGTTATTCTATTTTAATTTTAACTAAGGTAACCATTATTTCAATATTTAAATTATTTAATTATACTTTTTTGATTTCAATTAAATAATAAATTAATAATAAAAGAAATTATATACCATATAATAATTATTTTATATTTGAAAAAAAATATTATGATTTTTATTTAATTTAACAAAATATTATTTTGATAAAATATCAATAGTGTCAATTTTGACCCAATTCATTGGGTTTATTTTTAAAATTATGATGATAAGATTTTATCAGCTTAAATTAAATCTTATGAAATACCCATGGGGTCAAGTTCATATATTTAAATATATTTAAATATTAAATATCCCCAATTATATTTATTTTAATAATTTTAATTAAAATAATTTTTTATTCCCAGTAATAAAATAATTTCAATATCAGTTATTAGTAATTTTTTATACAATAATTTCTTAGATAAAAAATATTAAAAATAAATTACTATGATGAATATAAATATACCTGATTTCAAAAAAAATAGTTATCGCCAGATATATCTTCTGGAAAATCTATCATAAAAAATGATATACTTATTAAAACATGAATGTGGTATGTTTAACATAACATTAAATAAAATAAAATAAGTGTCATAATCTCATCTACAAGAATCCAAGTGGTCAATAACATGTCCATTTGATGAATATGGTCAATATATACTCAAAAAATATGATTTGGTAAAGTGTAGAATTATTTTATTGATTATTATCATTTTATTAAAAATTACATTATTTAGTTTTCAAAAATTATATAATTTCTCCATCATCAATATATAAATCTTTTATGTGTATTTATTCTCCAGAAATTACACTTAATTTAACGTGATGAAGAAAAAAATTCAGGTTTCATGCCTGTATTTATAGTAGAAATTTCCTTTTCTATAACCTTATTTTAAAAATTATATAATATTTAAAACTTGAATGTGATATCTTAAAATTTTCATTAAATTAAATATTATAAATACTATAATATGTCCCAAATGGCCCCAAAACGTCAAAAATAAACTTATATTAGGTAAATATGTTCATTATCTTAAAATTTACATTTATATTCCATGATACCACCCATTATCCATATACAAACACAGAAAAGATATTAAAGACAAAGAAAATGAGACTTTCGAATATCAATGACATAAAAACATTATTTAATTCAATTTCATGAACAAATTTCCATGAAATGAAATAATTTTTATTATAATGTGTTTAAGATCTAATTCCATTCATCAAATAATTGGTATTCTATTATTTTGGTCATTTTATAGTTATTATAATTTAATTTCTCACCTAAATTACAAAATCTTCCCTTTTTCATTATAAGAATATTTACCATGGATACTATTCATATTGTTAAAAAATTAAATGGAAATATGTGAAAAATTTGGACCACCAAAATCTATATTTCAAACCAATTTTTAAAAATTTATTTCATAGAATATTCAGAATTAATTTTTAAATATAACAGGTTAAATGTGATGAAAAACCCTTTTTTTGAGAAATTCCAATTTTAAATAGAAATGGTTTTTATAATAAATTCATTTATAAAATTATTTAAAAAACATAATTGGATAATAATAAACTAAATAAAATTTAAAACCAACAATGTTTGCTATATATGAAAATAATGTTTTTAATAAAAATTAGTATTTCCACAATTCATCAAAAAATAAACTTATCATAAAAATAAAAAAAATCAACCAAAGTAAATTTATATATTCCACATACAAATAAGTGGTTTATATTGTAAAATTTAATATAAAAAAGTGAAAACAATATTTAAAAAGAGTTCTCTATTAAATGGTAGCAAGACTGTATTTTTTTAAAAAATGCTTCTTATATAAAAAATGTATTTGTTCTCATATATTTTTCAGAAAACATATATGATGATTTATAAACAATATATTGTATATATTATATTAATATTTCATTAATAGAATCCGTCATGAGATATTCTATTATTTTATAGACTCACTAATTTTTTTGAATAGTTTTTTCAGAAAAATGTTAATTCTTTTCATAAATATTATTATAATGACTGCGTTAAAATATTTAGTTGTTCACTAATACCTGTTTTTATGTGAAATGAATTATTTCAAATGAACATGAAATTGTGTTGAATAGAAACCGTGCATAGTGTTGCGTATACCGCAAGTTAAGCTGGTGTTTTTTAAAACGCAATCTTATCTTAGTGTAGCGTACAATAGAAGAAATCAAAGAAATAATAAAAAACATCAATATCATAAAAATCTCAGGGTGTGAAATTATAAAACCTTAAAATAAATTCATCCCTTGATATTTTTTAGGGTTATAAAAGATTTAATACTTGAATATTTCATTCATAGAAAAACACATAGTAAAAAGGACTACTAAAACATCATTCAAAAAATATAGAGGTAAAAAATATAAAAATTAACAAAAGTAAATCATCATAAGGATTCCACATAAGAGAACACATTTGGGATGTGAATCCATGGGTATGGAATAAAATTTGAACCATTGATTTCAAATGGAGAGTGATATAGAACACTATTAATATATTGTTACCAATTGAAATCCATAAATCTACGATGATCTAAGAGACCGTATGATTCATTGGATAATAAAATTATCGGGTAAAATTTCTAGTTTTCCAGATCCTTTTCCTAATGATTATGAACTAGGCATGAAATAATTAATGGTTCCAGTATAATTTCAAAATTAGTCATACCATGAACAATTCCCACTACATCTCTTATTCATATAAATGAAGTTGAATTTATCATCCATGAAGGGTTAAATGATCATGCGATCCCTAAATTTAATTATAGGTCATTCCGTCCGTCGTTATCACAAAAAGAATAGTAGAAGTTAATAAATATGATTATGTATACCTATGGTGAGATGAGACTTTTTTCTATCAAACTTCATCTGAAGTTTAACTGAAACATTCCATAAATTTATATCGTTGTAATCATTCAAAAAGAAGAAAACCAAATATTTTGGTATAGGTAAACTGAATCGACATAAAATTTTTCTTCCATATCTAATAAGGAAATTCTTGGTTAACACATTCAGAATATGAGAATATATTAATCATCTATTTGAAAAAAATAGTGTAATATCAGGAATTACCCTAGAACCATAATGAAAAAAATTGATGCTGTAAATAATTAACCCGTTCCACATACCAAAAATTCCAAAAAAAAATCTATACACTGAAATAATGATATCACATTTTTTTATAACAGACATGATGTAACTAATACTATTAAAAATATAACTATCTTCTATCCAGTCATTATTCACATATCATGTGTTTTCCAAAAATATATGTCTAACATTTCCTGGATACTGGTACCATTCAACACACACTTTCAAATACTTAATGAAAAACAATAGTGTAGTGATCATTTGAGGATTCCTTATTCCATAACACCATAAAATTACTTATAAAATAGTATTCTTGGTAAACATGAAATCATTACCCTATCATCTTAATCCATTTATTGAGCTTCATCATTTTCTACCTTAACACTTCATTCATCTCATATATCATCTGTAATCTTTTCATCATAATAAACATAAATACTACCAATTTGACCATGATGGTTCATTTCATGAAATTTTACCTTAGGGGATATATTTTAATAATGCCAATATACACCACATTTGAAACAATTATCAATCATTTATTCCATAGAAATACCATTATATTTGTTTGTTGTGTTAATTAATATTTTTCCTATTAAATTACTAGATTTGTTTTATTCTTTTCCACTCCCATATAATCTTTCAATTCCATTGAAACATTGTTCTTGATTCCACCTTCCACAAGATTTACCTGAGGATAATTGAACATTCTTTCTAATGTGATCACTATGAAACTCCATCTTCCACTTACTAGGTAGGTCAATAAACACACAAAAGTTGTTATTATTGATAATATTGTGAGAATTATGATTAGGAATAATAATTAGGTTTCATATTCCTGCTCTGATTTCATTTAGTTTCTCATCAGGTATATCATTCCTCTATCCACAATATTCTCTATTAAGACGAATCCTCCTATTTCAAGCCATTTTCTAAAACCCTAAAATTAAATGTGTGACAGAAAAAAATCATACTATTAAAACAACATAATAAAGGGAGATTACATTCAATTTATAACATCTTAGGTTTAATCATATGTTATTCAAGAATATTAAAAAATATATGATTGTAACCTTCATATTGATTTATCCTTAGGACATCCCAATATATATCCATAGAAATAAATATTGGGATCTCACTAAAGTTTTCGTATTCTAGATTCCCATGGTTGAATAATCCTTCACTCTGATACCAAGTCAAATGACCCAATCTTGGAAGACATAGAAATTAAAATTATATTTTGTAAAAAATAATTCTTTACACAAATTGATTCCAAACGACCATATTAGCTTGGTAATTTTTAAAAATGGGACAATATTCTCCTAACGTGGTAAAAGTTCTTCAACATCTCTCATAATAATATTCTCCTTTATTTTTCCTTCATTAAATCATACATTGTGTCATGTGGAAAAGATAACATAAAAAGGGTGGGATCCAGTTCATAGTAAGGGTAAAAATGGAGAAAATAAAACAAAACATAACTATATAATGTAAAATTATGAACATAAATTTTGAATACCAATGTATTAAGTCATGAAATAAATCATTGTAGTTCGAAAGGAATGAATCATAAATTAACACTAACCATGATAAAATAGAAATGCAATAAGACATTGAATTTTATAAAACACATAAGTATAGAAAATCATTAACATATGAGAAAAGGGTA
The DNA here is from genome assembly GCA_963277665.1 of Viscum album. Classification (NCBI taxonomy): domain Eukaryota; kingdom Viridiplantae; phylum Streptophyta; class Magnoliopsida; order Santalales; family Viscaceae; genus Viscum; species Viscum album. The sequence continues at coordinate 531,973,830 of OY728128.1, forward strand.
ATTTCAAGGACCACCATAGTGGAAAAAGTCCATTAGTAAACAAATTTCACTCCACATTACTATCCTGTATTATTGAACTGGATTGACTTTCCATTACAGCCTTGTATTATTGTACCAGATTTAATTTTCATTATATTCATATCTATCTGATGAGATATAAATCATTAAAAATGCATTGTAAAGAGATATAGGTCCCACCCATAAATTAAAGAAAACAAAACATATGTGTGACACAAAATCATAAATCATTTTTTATATAATAACCCATGAAATAAAATGTGTTTCTTAAACATTAATCCATTATAATATAATCCATGTAAAAAATGGATTTTGAAAATATAATTCCAACATAAGCATAATCAACCATATAAATAATATAAATAGTATACTTGAAATGTTTCCTTAATAGTAGATGAAAATAATTTTGATAAAACACATTAAAATATTTTTTGAAGAAAATAACATTTTATCTTCAGAAATGTTTTATTTTATTAAAAAACCATGAAATATTAAAAGAAAAAAAAATTGTTGAAAAATTATTTGAAAACATGTAAGATAAGTTTCATTTAAATAAGGTGTTATGAAGATGAAAAAAATCCCTTAATACTATATATGTTAAAAGAGAACATTATTCTCATACATTTTTCAGAAACTCGGAAAGTACCTCGTATATCAATCGACAAAAAATTACTTATATACCATTTAATAAAAATCAGAGATGGGTAAAATATACTTTAAAAAAAAATTAGAAGGATAGAAATAATATTTTTGAATACATGTTTAGGAAATATGGATGTGGATGATAAATATATCCCAGTAAATACTTGTGAATAAAAAATATCAGATAGTAATCTGATTGAAAAATTATCCATTACAATAGGTCAGTTTTACTTTATAGGTATCTGAACCTCATGAATATTGATTTTTATTGATTTCATTGAAATATTATATAATCATGGTAATTTTTATGATATTATATATGATCATATTATAATCTATTTTTTATTAATATTTCATTGTTACTCGTTCTTCGGGTATTAACTGTTCCATTTTATTTTGAATGTTTTATCGAATAAGATTTGATTCTCCTTCTTAAGTTATAGTTATATTATTCCAAAATAATATTAACATAATATATATCATATTTATTTATTATTAAAAATTATATAATAAAAATGTAATGGATACGATGTAAAATGAATCACATTGTATTGTTGAGATAGTAGGGCATACGTACGCATGAGCGGTGATATTATTTATTTAATTATGAAAATGTGTAAAAATTGATGATATATATATTGTTCCAGAATAAATATCTTGTTATAATAATAAACATATATACTTGTTATTTCCATAATTATATACATTAATGTCATGTGGTGGTGAAAAAAAATTACACCATGACTTGGAGATGGTATGCCATACATACACATGCGTGGTGATTTCATTTTTCATAAGATGTATAAAAGCTGTAAGATGGCAATTACATATTAATGATAAATTCTCTGAATATAATTGATACTATAAATATTAATTTATCGTGTTAAAAACTAATTAATAGGTTGTATATGGAGAAAAAATTTGAAATAATATGTCAAGGAGATTACATATTTTTCGACAACATCCCTATAGATCTCTTTTAAAAGGTTATAGAGTGGGTATTTTGAGAAGCAAAAAATTTTAAAATTATAATAGGGAAGTTCATAAGGAACATTGTTTTGGTATTTTTGAGTTTTAATGCTCAGTGTGAATTGAAATTGTGAGGGAAAATGTTCTCTTTTATAATTGATATTAGGGGAACATTTGGAATTTCCAAAACTATTAATTTATAATAAAATCAAAACATATATAAAAACATCAAAAATGTCATATTTTTTAATATTTTATTATATAATGTTGTAATATTTTCAAAAAAATTCAATAGATGTGTTTTTATCAATTTATAACTTATCATTTCAATTAACCGATAGTTATTTTATTTTAATTTTAACTAACGAAAAATTATATTTCATTATTAAAATATTCCAAATTTTCTTATTACATGTAATTTAAACCATAAATGAACAATAGAAAACATTATATAACATATAATAATTTTTTTAAGAAAATTAGTTATGATTTTTAAATTATTTAATAAAACATTATTTTGACAAAATATTAAAAGTTTCAATTGTGACCCTATTAATTTATTGGATTTTTAAAAAATAAAAAGATAAAATTTTATCATAAAATAAATGTTTTATTATATTCCTATCGGGTTTACGAAATATTTAAAATTTTATACACATACTAATTATCCCAAATTATATTTATTTTATAATTTTTAATTAGAATAAATTGATATTTCCATTAATAAAATAATTTCAAAATTAGTTTTGTGTAATTATTTATTTCAAATAATTTTAGAATAAAAATTAAAAATAAAATAATATTATATGTATAACTCTACTATATTTAAAAGGAATACATATTGTTGAATATATCATCAGGAAATTCCTTCACAAAAATGTGTTATACTTATTAAAACATGAATGTAACAAGTTTAGCATCACATTAAGTAAAACAAAATAATTGTCATAATCTATTATGTAAGTATAAAAATGCTAAATAACTCAACCCTTAGATGTTTATAGTCGATATATATACTCAAGAAATAATAATTGGTCATGTATTTTTATCTTTTAATGAAAATTATCATTTTAGGAAAATTAGTTTATTAATTTTTCATCAATTTAATAATTTATGTATCATCAATATATAAAACATTATTCTGATTATTTCATTCTTAAAAATTAAAAATAAATTACCATGATGACAAAAAATATTTTCATAATAATATCTGTATTTATAGTCAAATATATATTCTTTATAACCTTATATTAAAAGTGATATTAATTAAAACATGAACGTGACATCATTAAATGTTCATTAAATAAAATATTATGAATACCATCATATCTAAAAAATGGCCCCAAAACATCAAAAATAAATCTTTATTAGGGAAATATGTTTATTATGTAAATAATTGCCTATTATATTTAGTGATTCCACAAGTTCGTCCATATGTTGACATGTAGTAGAGCATAAAAGCAATGAAATAGACAATTTTTTCATTCTCTAATTTAAATATTATTTATATCTCTTTCATTTTAAAGTATCTATTAAATTAAATAATGTTTATCCTTACGTGTTATGAGTGTAATTACATTCATAACATATTTTTATTATTATTTTGGATCATTTTTAGTCCTTATAATATTATTTTTAACATAAATTACATTATTTACCTGTCACTGTGGTATAAAAATCTACCCATTGTACTATTCATATTTTACAAAAATAAAAGGTAACTGCTCTCCTAATGTGGAACTCATAAATTGAAGATTGAAATACATTTTTCATTATTCCTAACATAGTATTTTAAGAGGTAATGTTAAAATTAATCTGGTACAATGTAACAAAAAATAGTTTTTTGGAAAAATATCACTTTTAAATAGAAAATGTTTTTATAATTACTTCAAGTATAAAATTATTTTCAAAGCCCTTAATTTGAAAAAAATAACTAATTAAAATTTAAAACGAAACCATTTCATACTTTTACGATGTAATGAAAATAAAAGAAAATAAATTTTAAAAAAAATTATTATTTTAGATATTCATCTAAAAAATGAATTTTATCAGAAAAATTACAATAATTAAATCGAAGAAAATTTCTATATTGATCATTTAAAGGATAGGTTTATTTTTTAACATTTTAAATAAATTTTTTTCAAAAAATAGATTTCAAATTAGCGCCCCTACAAGACTATATTTTTTAAAAAATAATTCTTTTAAATTTTTTTTATTTTATCTTCTCTACAAAACCTATAAGATGAATTTTAAAAATTATATTTAATATATTATAATTATGTTAAATTAAAAAATTCATCAGGACATCATTTTTTATTTTATAGACCCAGTAATTTTCATTTAAATAGTTTTTAACATGTAATTTAATACTATTAATACCAACCATTATAATGACTATGTTAAAATATTTAGTTGTTCAATTATACTCAGTCTTACTTGAAATTAATTTAGTCAAAAAAATTCAAATTTGTGTAAAAAAACAAAGCATAGTGATTTCTATACTGAAATCTAGGACTGTGTTGTGTATAGATAAATCATATATTGTTATAATATACAACAATTGAAATCAAAAAAACAGTTAAAAAAATATATCTCAAAAAAAATTTAGGTCGTTATAGATAATTAATTTACTAGATGAGATAAATGTTGTGGATTAGGAGGTTTAGTGGAAGATGCCTTTTTTATAACTTTTAGCGGCACATAAACTTTTGATCTCAATTAAAGACATGTATAAGGATGATCTAGAATTATTATCCTTCATGTAAATCCTGGAATTTGGCGACTCCCCATCATATTTGACCATGTATGAGGATGATATCATGAATATAAGGAGTTGAGTTTTTGTGCCTATGAGAAAGTAGGAGGATATGATGACTGAATTTGATTCCATGGAGTGGGTAGTGAATTCATATGTGATGATAATTTATTATGTCCTTTAATAATAGATTTGGTGGCCATTCATGAAAAAGAAGATTGCATGGTTCATTACATGATGCAACACTGGTCCATAGGTGACTGTCAATAATCATTGACCTGGAGGTTTACTATAGTTGTTTCCCATAAAATAATTAAACTGGGATAATGTAACTAATGGAATTGTGGTGTGTATCACAAGGATTACCTTTAAGAATTACACTATTGGGGTGGTTATAGACCAATTTATGAATGTATCAAATTTCTATCCTATACGAGAGAATATTCTAATGGAGAAGTTGAGAGATATGTATGTTCATGAAATGGTATATCTAATTTGATTTCTATATAGTATTGTTTCATACTATGATGCATTATTTACTACACGTTTCTAGTTGGGATTACATGTGGTGTTGTGTACTAAGATTATATTGTGTTCATATTTTCACCCACAAATGAAAGGAGAATCAGATCATAATACTTAGGTTCTTGGGGATGTGTTTTGAGAATATATCCTACATATTGGTGGGTTATTGTGGGAGAACCTAGATTTGAATTATATTTCCTAAATGTATATTAATTAGAAAACAATATAGATGTCCCTATACAGGGATGTTTATAATAGATAATGCTGATCACTATTATGATGGATGGAGGCTAGTGGTTAAGAGTTGTTGGGACCAAGTCTCATTAAGGAAAAATGAGTGCAAGTTCAATTGATTTGTAAATTTATGGATATTAATTAGCATAGACTAAAGTCCAATTATGATAGACACCTTCGACCACTGGAGTTTGCAGAGGGTGATTCTGTATTCGATTTGGTGTCTCTCTAGATTAGGTCATCGTATGATAAAGAGATAGGCAATGTGGGTTCAGAGGATTACTGGACAGTTTGAGGCTATGGAGTGAATTGGGCCAGTGGCATACTGATTGGATATTAAATATATGTATAATGTTATACATTAAATTTCTCATTTCTCAAAACATTGGTGGAATCACCCCGACCCTTTTCATGTGATTGATATGAATGATGTTGAGATGGAGATAGATGTGTCATGTAAGAAGAAAATGTTACCTTTTTTATGTCATAGCGATAAAGTGTTTTAGGGGAATGCAGTACCTATATATTGTGAATTGTGGAAACATGGCCTTTCGGAAGAGGATTCATGGGATTGAATTGGATAAGTGATCTCATTAAGATGACATGATTGACTCGGAATCTTAGATATTCTTGGGAGTAATACTAGAGGATGAGATGTAATAAGGTAAGAGATCTTAAGATCATGGCATGTTATGGAGATGTATCTATCTCATTTACTAGTACTTTGTTTCCTTGTTTTTGAGTAATTGTTGTATGAGTTTTAAATTGGTTTTTTGAGGAAATGGGAGAAAATTGGAAGGGGGAGAGGTTGTGAAAGTTTGGTGCACGGTTTTCCAAAACAATGCACAACACAAAGAAAATCATTCAAAATAAAATAGTTTGGATTCACATAGCAGGAGAATGGTTTTTCAAACTATGTTCTTCTTAAGGAGTAACCATGCCCCCCAAAAAGGGTTCATGGTTAAGTTGCACCGATCAAAAAAGAATGCTTCAGTTCCTAAAAAATCTATTCATGTTGTTTTTATTATTCTAAGATTTTTATTGAAATCCGAAACCCCTTGTTTATCAATATATTTCAATCAAACAAATACCTAAACAAAATCTGTAATTTTGGGGGCCCTTATATGAATTCCAATGGCTCCAATACCCTTTTGTTGACAAATCGAATGACGATTTTTTTGGATCTTCACCTCTCAAGTATGTATTTTCTTACCGATTCGGTTTCTCTTCCTCATGTCTCTCAGTCTAGTAATCCATGTTTTTCCTCTTCTTTATTGTGTCTTTAGATCTAGGTTTTTAGAGTCGTTTTTAGTTTGATATCGGATATAGGATTCAGATAGGGATCATTTTCATTAACGTGTTCTTGATCATTATACAACAATTTGGGGATTTCTGTTTGTGAGAATTCATCACATATATTGATGTAGGTGGCCTATTATTTAAATCTAAAAGTCTTGATTTCATTTATGTATATTTAATTATATTTTTTCTCGTATATTATTAGAAATTTTCTTTCTCATATTAAATTAATTAATTCTATGAAATAATTAATTAACAAATTATTAAATTGAGGATATTGAAATTATTTTAATTGTATTATATACTTTTTTAATTAATTAATATTTATTGTTGTGATTATGTAATTGATTGAATTGGATTAATTAATGGAATGATGTAAATATTAAACAATTGAGTATGATTAATTAATTGGAAAATTAATGAAGAGTATATTGTGGTATATTAAATATTGTGATATATGAGAAAAATTAATATTTTGATACAAGTGATTGTATTATATTCTGGAGTGGGACATGATCTACAATGTCTATATCATATAGTGATAAATACTGATATTTATGTGTGCCCCATGGTATGCTGTGTCAAAAGACAAATATAGAAATTTTTATGTATATATGGGACATAATATATTGGATCAATAACCTATTTTGATAAATTTTTATATTTATGTGTTGTACATGGTCTAGTACATCAAAATCGCATAGTTATAAATTGATAAATGAGTGCCTAATGGGGTCTGCAACTCCAAATATCCTTGGGGTGTTAAACATGATGTTTTACATCCATGAGGTGGTGTAATGACCCAAAACTATATCAATGAAATTTCCATTAATATAATTATTTCATATAGTATATATAACATAAAATCACATAGATAACACAATAAAAACTTTATAAATGAATAATAAATGAAATATGTGTTATTTATAGATGTTGTAGAAAATGTACTAATGAAATAGTAACATGATCTTTGGAATATTAATATAACCTTTATGAATAGTAAACAATACTAATGAAAAGTAAAATCACACATGGATGTATAAATTAAATTTAGGTATCTTATAAATAAATTCATGGAATTATTATTTAAGAGTATAACTAACTAAATATATTAAAAATTTGTGATAAAGTGTTGGATATTTTTTCCGCCATAAATAATTAAATAAAATATTAAATTTAATATAATGATTTAAAATAAAATTTAACATTATAAAATATATTCCTAAATTAATATTTTGTTTTCATAGGATTATATAAAAAATTTATGATAAAATAATTATTTTTAAAAAGTTTCATTAAATTCGTTAAAAAAATTAAATTATAATTTTTTGAATAAATGATGTATTTGATTGAAAATTATATTTATAAGATTTAGAAAATTATAATCAACAAATGGAGTTAATATTTCAATTCATTATGATGAAAAATGGATAAGGATAATTTTTGGGATTTTTCTCAAATAATTTAATTTTATAATAGTTAAATACAGTAAATTATGGTATATATAATTTATAAGATAATTACACTATTAAAAGAGTCATGATTGATTTAGGCCTCATAATATTGAACATAACATTGTTATTTTAATATTTTTGTTGATAATTCCCAAAATATTCATATTCATGAGAAAAAATAACAAATTATTGAATAATGCATTCTGAAGCCACCGCTCTCTTCCACTAGAAATACTAACAACCACCACCTCTTCTCCTCACACCATCAATGATTTAAACCATTTAAAATGTTATCCCAAAAGCCCTCCCAAAACCCTAACCCAATCATTGGATCATTTGGTACCAACAAAAGACCAAAAATAGTTCCCTTAAGAATGATCTCAAGGAGGAGAATTCAAGAGGTAAAAATCATTTATCTTATCTTTTCTTTTCATTTCAATTTATGTTATTTTTTATCCTTACCTCACCTATGTTTTCCAAAGAGATATTTTAAATCCAGTGTAATTTATATACTATAATAATATCATGTTAATGTAATATCTAACATCAAAAACCTTTTTCTCTCTCTCTTTTAGTCTACAAATTAAAATATATCCTGTCATGTGTCAATTTACCGACATCATTGACGATGCATTTTATTTTACGATTAATGCCTTCAAGGCTGGTCATAAACCATAATAATGGTTAATAAATATACTATTATACATCTTACACATAATTATTTATTATGTAACTAGTTTATATTACATATATTAATTAATATGACTAAATGATTTAGTGATGATATAAAAACAACAAAAATGATTTAAACGATTATCATTAATGTTCTATCAAATGAACCATCGTCATGTATGGATATAATATAATATATAATTCCATTCAATATTATTTATTTCTATTAATAACATATGATTTCAATTCTGTTGAATTATTTTCAAATAACATGATTTTTCAAATATGTGTGAAAGTAAACCGATCATGGAAACCATGGAAACAAACACACCCAAACAATGAAATTTAATCTTATAAATCCTCAACGTGAACATAAATTATCTTTATAAAATTATAATATATAAAATAAATTTGTAATATGTTTGGATTAAATGAATTAATGAATCTAATTTAATTATCAATGATGTAATGTACATGTTCAGAATGCTTTCGGACATAAGTTACCAGCTTTCTTCACAATACTCCATATTCATTTGGGTTATGTTTTCCCTATCTATAAGATAATTTAATTCATACGTAATATTTTATACATATTATAAATTATATGTATACTTTACAAACTCATGTATCCATATCATTTTCTCTTTTATTTATTGGGAAATACATTTTCTACAAGTCACCCTTCTCAGTTTTTCCCGATACGTAAGCCTGACTAAAGGGAAAGTCTCAATTTCTTACAAAATTTTCATGTACCTAACATAATCTATTTTCAGACACAAATATGTTCATAAACTCCTGATTTTTATTTGAAAAAATAATGTTTTCTATTACCTAGTTATATAAAAAAATTGACAATAAAAAATGATTTTCCTAAAATAACCCTTCTGAGAAATGTAAAAGGGTTATTTACCTCATGAATTGCTCGATTATTTATTATACAATTTTCATATATTTAAACCCATATATTTAATTTTATTCATTATTGTGATTAATTTTTTACGATTATATTCTACCATATTTTATTAAGTGGTTTATGATAGGTTTTATTGTAGATATATAATCTTGATATCATTCACTATGTTACTCTGGATGGATACTGATTATATTTAATGATTGTGGAATTATATTTACATATAATATGTATTTGTTTTTTATATTCAACCACATTAATATTAAGAATTAATTGGAATTATAAAGTGTCAGGTGGGACCCTTTATAGCCTCTCAATGAATCGGTAGGTCTCCTTAGAAAAAATAGATATAGACTTGTCTAATTCCGCTCCCTTTTTTAGATATGGTTTTGGATGAGGCATTAATAATTTTCAGATGTCATGGACGAGGCCATGACGATATAGTTTAGATAACCAAAATATTCACTCCTTCATACAAATTTTTTTAATTTATTATACATGTTAATATTCAATTAGAATAATATCCATGGGTTTTCTTTCTTCACATGATATTATATATATGGAATTATTTGTTCTACTTTTAACCATTCTGTATAATGCCAATAATTATGTTCTAATGGAATGTATTTTTTTCCTTCAATATTTTTATTTTATTTATTATCTACCACTATATTATTTACCGTTACCGAGCATCTAATCTCATTCCTTTCATATGTTATATTTTCCACAAGGTATGAAGATGATTATTTGGAATGACTATCATGATTAATATATCAGATTTTGGCTATTACCAATGTGTTTTCAATGTTGACATTTCCTTTAAATTTCTAATGTAAATTTAATGTATGTAAAATGGATTTAAAATATACTAAACATATTTTTCAATTGGGATACAAGTCCTGCATCTAAAAAAATGCCTTAATATAAGGGATTTACACTAGGGTACTGGGTTCGGGGTCATTATAGTTGATATGTAAGAAATGTATAGTAGAAACATTGGAAAAATGATTATGAAAATATATATTCAGGAACATAACCCTATTATATGAATTAAGGATAATCATAGAACACTATCTTATAATTAAGTTAAGCTATAGATTATGTGAGAATTCCTAGAAATATATATCTGTCTGGATGATACATTTTGGCATGGTTATACAACAAATCTTCCAAGATGAAAAAACATCGATATGGTTTCCTGATCTAGACTCAGGGTATCATGTTACACAGTAACAGACCTTACTGTACAATTTTTCTATCACTACGGGGGGATATGATTATGTTATTTCAAATTTCCATTAAAAATCATTATGAATGATTTTAATGTAAATTTATTCCTATAGAACCATGTTTATGGTTATAATATTAGTTATTCATAAACATTAAATTTATGTTAAGTGTATTTCTATTTTTTAAATATGTAATATGACTCATAAATTAACATATTGTATGAAATTATTGAGAAATGGATACTATCGGAAGGAATTTAAATCGTATAAATATATGTAAACCACGTATGAATTTCCCCCTTATGGAAGATAATGATGTTTTTATTGGTTTTGTAAATATTTTTGAGAATACTATTACTATAATGGGATAACTAAAATTTATTTTGAACAATAACCTCACCCATATATATCATTCCAATCCACAATATGGAGGAAAATTGTGAGAATTCATTATGAGGCAATACCCATTATCATTCTATTATACTACAAACCCATTTTTAGTAGAGTTTTTGATAAGTTCCTCAGAGATGATCTTTTTCATTTTGGGAAGTAATGAAACGAAGATAGTTGTCATGGTTGTGTATCAGCTCTGAGGAATTTTAGATCAATGGTGATTTTTTACTCAACAAATAATGTAGAATGAAAATTTTGAAAATATAGAATGGAGTTATTTTAAATAAATTTTCCCAGAAAAATATTTTCCCCGAGAATAGCAAGAGGGTATAGAGAGGAAATTATTATGTCTGAAATAAATATGATGAAAATGATGTGAAGTATGAATCCAACATTAAAAGATTATCAAGGCATGATATCTACTACATACATAATACATGAACAATTATTGATTTATTTATAGATTTACTAAATTAATTCTTTTTAAGGGAACTGGTATCAAAAAATTTATCACGATATGAAGATATAGGCTCATGTTAGAGAAAAATAATTTTATGTAATGCCCCGACCCTAGTTACCCAGAGTCGGTGCATTATTTTAATATATTGTCATTATTACATGGAACCAAGTCCCGAAGGACCAATTAGTTTAGAAATATTGGAAAATAGATTACATAAATGAATGTTACATTAAACTTTATAACATAAAAAACAACATAAATAATCTTTTATGAACGCCATTATTCCCTTGGCATAACCCTACATATCAATCACAATACACTTCTCAGAATCCTGGGAAAAATAAAACATAGAAAGGGGTGAGCTCAGATGCTTAGTAAGGATAACAATACAGCGGAAACTTTCATAAATAATCATAAATATTTAAGGCAATGGATAACTAAAACAAAAGCCTTTTAAAAATGAATTTCAACATAATATGGAAAAACTAAAATGAAGTAATTATATTTACATATTCATATGGATATTCTACTAGTCGAATAATCACATTCAATATCACTAACCACTTTCATAATGATGGAATGAATAAAGACAGACTACCATAACCACATAGTCAAGGCCTTGTGCCAAGACTACAAAAAAGATTTTTTCAACGCCTTGTGCCAAGACACTAGCTTGTCTCATGAGACCCACCGATGCATCTAGGATCTATAGCGGGCTCTACCCGGCACTTAATAAGACCAATGCATTACTTATATGAGAAGGTTTAAACATAACATAAACATTAATATTAAAACTAGCATACGAAATATAAATACATTATCCCTAAACCATGAATGGTATAAAAATAACTCATCCACAGTCAAAAATATCAGAAAACCTTAAATACAATATGGAATATTTGTATAATAATTTATCTTCAAACAAGTTTAAAATCCATCAAAGGATGTTGACATAGATGAAAATAATTTGTAAAACTCTTTGAGTGAAATATCTCTTTTTCATGAAAACATTTAAAAGTCACACAATTTAGAAAGGAAATAATTTAAAGACATTTTTTAATCAAATCGTCCCATAAAACTTTGAATTTTTTTTAAATAATTTACATTTTAAAAAAATTTATGTCCATATAAATAAATCCTTAAAACATTTTAAAAACCTGGACATTAATGAGAATAATTTAGAAGAATAAATATTTAAAACATTTTAAATGATGTTTTAGTAAACATTTCTCTTAAAATAATCCCTTTTAAAACTATTTTACAAAACAAGGACATGGATAATAAATATGTCTCATTAGATACTTACATAAATACAACCTCGGATAATAAAGAGATTGTGATATTAACCCTTACCAATTTGGTAACTTACAAAAAAATACACCCCATGAAAGAGGTATCATACAATGAGTATGTAAATACACACAAATTATATTTTATTACACAAATAATACAATTATGGGCAGTGCATACACCACACAAAATGTAATAGTGGAAATATGGAACGAATCTCACGGGAATAAGCGGTGGGATGAAAACCCCTTATGTTGCACTTTCCTTTGGAAAGAGTACGTTTAACCTTCTGTATGAATATCATATTATGTTATTAAACTATAACAGAACCATATTAACATTTATGATATCTTGAATTATTAATTTATGAAACTATACTACCCTTTTAATAATAATTTCCATGTTAAATTAACATTTCAGGTAATAATCACTTTCTTTATCCTACGTGTTTTAACTTGTTACTCTTGATTGTATCACTTAGATCATGATATAAATACTTCTAGAATATAAAACATTATTTATATATCATATATATTTAGAATATAAATATTTATTATAAACATATATATGAAATGGAAAACACTGTTTATGGAGACGGTAGTATGTACGTACGCATAAACGCTGTTTCCGTTTTCGAATAGTATTGAAAAGAGGTAAGTGGATAAGATATATGTAGGTAAATAAATACTTATATATATTTATCCAATAGCATTATTATGTCATATATTATATACTTATTAGTAATATACAATTTAATAATCATCGATGAATGGTGAACTTGGAAATGAATCTCATCGCATCGTAGAGACGGTAATCTGTACGTACGTATGAGCGAAAATATCATCATTTTTAAATTAAAATAATATATAAATGGATGGTATATCATATATAAATAATACTTATCATTTTATATTTATTATTTACATCAAATACACATCATTATTATAACCATACAAATAATAATATAGTGAATACCAACTACACTAGAACGTGTGGACGATAAGGCGTACGTATGCATGTATGGTGACATGTCATTCAAAGGGTAGATAAAATAATGAATTTGGTTGTACCATAATTATAATAACAACACATTATATATATTATACTAGAATTATTATATTATAACAGAAAAAAACAATGAAAAAAGGAAGTGTAAGAAAAAAGGAACTTGAAAGAGGGTGGTGAAATCATTACCTTTTATTCAGGTTCTTCCTTTTTATTTGATAAAAAGGGATCCATAGGTTGGGTTTCTGATCAAACTAAGGCCTCTAGGTTGAAGGGAGGATCGATGAGAGGGTATTTGGGAAGGGTTTGTCCAATAAAAATGTCTTAGAAGGTGTGAATTAGAGTGAAGGTGGATTTCCCTTTTATAAGAGGGTTGAGGGGAACCATAGGAAAAACATAAAATATTATTTTATAATAAATTCATATTCTGTTTCTAATGGCTCAAAGTTTATTTATTTCAAATATAACGTGTTTATGGGACTAAATAAACTCAACCAAATGGTTTTAGACAAGTTTGGTTCACTTTATTAACCTTATCATTTAGTTTTAACTCTTAGTTAATTTAGTTCGACATTTACCATGTCTCTTTGTATTTTTATATAATATGGATAATAAACATACTATAAACATCCAATAGGCCCCCAAGTGGTCCATTAATTATACAGGTATCATTATATAATTCCTTAGGCCGAACCTTATATTTTTAGGAACATAACATCAATTAATAATAAAATATTTGTTTTAAAACCTCTTTTATGTCAATTTTAAAACTATTGGGAATCAGGTTTTTGATAAATTTATAAAATCATTATTACTTAAAAAAAAATTAATATACCCAATCCTAATATGTCATATTAACCTATAAAATTATTTTAATTCATAAAAAGTCTAAAATTACATTTATTAAGGTATTTATAATATCAATTACCTTAATCTTTTATTAATATGGTAATTAATGCATCATCATTGTGTCATAATTAAATTAAAATATTTAATGTCTAAAAATTAAAATTAAAATACAATTATGTAGGAAATCTTTTTATATTTCTAATGAAAATTTATAAAATAATTTTTCGTATAAATAACCCTATATTAAAAATGTTTTAGTTATTAAACTTTGATTTTAACTCTTTTAAATCTTATTTGAATTAAATAATAATAAATGTCTTAATCAAATCCATGTGGACCTAAATGATAATATTTTATTCCAAAGGTTGTTTTTGGTCGAGATAAACTTGTCCAATAGAATTCGGACATGTTTTAGGGTAATATTAATATCATTTTTACCCATATTTAGCCTATATACTTTTAACCGTCGTAAATAAAAGTAAAAAGTTACTATTAACCAAAAAATAATTTTATCTTATTGAAGCACATTTAACTCCATGATTTTAACCATGTCTCTAGGATTTTCAGAATTCCACTCACAGAAGTATTAAAATTATGTTTTATGTGAATTTGCAAATTCTCATAGGAGATGCGTAAAATGCGATGAAAAGTTCAATAAAAGTTTCATATATCTGAAATTTTTATTAATGACTACAATGAATTACATTGAAATTATACTGGTATTATTTATCTATTTTGACCTAAACTAAATTTAAATAAAATAAATAATTATTTAAATAAAAATTCAGTTTTAAACTATAAGTCAGTGTTTCCCACTATTCATCAAAAATTGAAAGTTTTCATAAAAATACCAATAATTCACCCTAAGCCAATTTCGATATTACGAATCCAAAAATGAAGTCCATTTTGAATGATAAAATTTATAAAATTTCAAAAAGTGGGTATTACTATTCATAACGGCTAGTTTGATAAGTTATGGTGTGTTTGAACTCAGGGTTTCCTGTAGTGCATGTTATTGAATTAATTTGAAGAAATAATGTACAATGAAATCATGGGGTGTTACATTCTTACATCCTTCAATAAATTTCATCCTTGAAATTTGAAATTGTTTTTCGAAAATAAAAGGATGAAAATAAAAAAATACCATTCTGGGAAAACCCACATTAGAAATTGGGTTAATAAAATTTAGTCTTAATAAGAGGGAAAGGGGAAATAAAATGTCACAAAAAATTATGATCTCGATTAGGAGAAAATTAGGGAAAATTATAACCCACATAATTAGAGGAAAAAGATAAGTATTTATACGGAGTGATTGAGGTCATCAATCACACACAATTGTAGAATTTTGGGCCTCAAAGCCATCAATCTACGATGATTTAAAATACCATCAGTTCAACAAAACATAAGGTATTAGAATAACATATTTTTGGTTTTAAGATACCTTACCTAATGATTAAGAATTTATTTCTTCATAGAATAAGTGAATAAAAAAATGTATACTTGTCAAGTGGATTTCTATCCATTAACTAATTTCTACCACAAACTCATCTTTAACTCTAAAAGATAATAGAACATAAAAAATTATTCTACTTATCCTATTACTGTTGGGTTCCCAAAAAATGAATTTATAATTCATCAACCTGACCCTTTAACAAAATAGATTATTCAATCCTGGACGTCACATGGGTTAGTGATCAGTGATACACTGTTCCCTCCCTTCAGCTGGGGGTTCAAGTCTTGTGGCTTTGCAGGATGTGATGGGTTGTGACCCGACCACCGGGTTTTCGTTTTTATAACAATCGAAAAATAATATTCAGAAATGATTTAACCTTAAAAATAGTATCAAATGTCAAATATAATGCATTCCAACCTTTAGAATTATCCAAATTACCTCTATCCAAATGCACAATCCAAAATTATAAGGAATGTAAATATAATGAAGATCTTTTTTTCCACGTAATAACATGTGAATACCTTCATCATGTATTATTTTAAAATATATTAACACCTTGAATTACCATAAAACCATATTTATTTCATTCATGCTCCCTTATTCCTTATAGAATACTAGATATATTCCTTATATCCAAAAACATTGAATACTCCAACAATGATGAAATAAAAAAACCATTAATCAGGGCCAAGATAGTCAAGAATATCGAATATAATTTATCTAAATCAACCATCTCTTATTCCAGAAAAAACTACCTCATTATCAGGAACATATTAAGGATTACAATTCCTTCAATAATGTATTTTCAAAAAAGTGTAGCTAACTATTAATTTACTTTTCTTAGAACCATATAATCTCAAATCCTCAATAAAATAGTACTGCATTACAATCCCTTTTTATCTCCATAATTCATGTAACTAGTATACTGTCGATACAATACTCATATGAAATAATTTTATAATAACAAAATAATAACACTAGTCATTCCACTTCATATGAGGTACTTTCATAACATGATTATTGTCCAATAACATCATTTATGGTATACTCTTATGAATGGGACTTTTATTCGTGTAGTGCCCCAACACCATGCAGATGAAGCACTGTACATTTGAATTTTTTAACCCTTGAAATCACGTACATGGTGTCCTTTTTTCACCATACTTATAACAAAATCTCATTCCCTTCAATAATATACCATGGTGATTCTTTCCACAGTTATCACATATAGGAAAATCCTTCTTTTCCCTCTTCCCTTTATCAATATTTCTCTCTTCCATCAGTTTCTTCTCTTGCTTCCCTTCAAGTCCATAGTACTCAGAGAATTATTTTCTTATCATATTAACACATTATACTATTTCTTAATATATTGAGAATACTTTGGAGAATATTTCCCTTCTAAATGTTGTCATAATACCATGAAATAAACGATCCTTCTTACTATTTGGATAATACATATTTCAGGAGTTCACATTCCTTCTATTGGGTGCCATTTCTATACAATGGAATAAACTAGGTCAGTTTATGAATAACAATTCATAATTAAGAACATGTAAAATACCTAAAGTAAATTGAATAGTTTATGGATATAATCAATAATCACAAAAATGTTTTCATTGAGGATGTATATACTCATAAACCCTTCATAGTTGTTTGTAAAGAAAACGAGAATTATCCTAAGAATATCTCTCGGGAGTGTCGTAACCCAGAGTGCTGCAAGGCCCATTGTCGTGCACCAGTTCCCGTTCGAGCCTAGCTCAAATCGGTGTTTTTGGGTTTTACAACTAGGAAAATATGTACCAGAGCCACCTCTACCTACTCGTATCTAGATAGGGATGTATTTTCTTGGAAAACTCACAAAATCTCTACACTACCAAAATTCAGAATGATCTTCTACACTAATACACAAATTCTATCTTAGGGTAATGTGATCCAATCAGTGTTTATCTAAATCTAGTTTCCATGTTTATTGCTAAACTTCCTATGATACCAACTGTAATGCCCCCACCCTAGTTACCCAGAGTTGGTGCCTTATTTTAATACATTGGAATTATTATAAGGAATCAAGTCCCGGAGGAATGATCGGTTTAGCAGTCTTGGAAAATAGATTATATACATGAATGTTACATTACACTTTATAAAATACAAAAAACCATGAATAATCTTTCATGAACACTATTATTCCCTCGGATTTACCCTGTATATCAATCACAATACACTTCTTGGAATCCTGGGAAAAATAAAACATTGAAAAGAGTGAGCTTAGATGCTCAGTAAGGATAACAATACAGAGGAAACATTCATAAATAAGCATAAAAATTTAAGGTAATGTATAATTAAACAAAAGCCTTTTAAACTTGAACATCAGTATAATATGGAAAAAATAAAATGCAGTAATTCCATTTACTTATTCACATCGATATTCTACTAGTCTAATAAGCACATGCAATATCACTGACCACTTTCATAATCATGGAATGCATAATGCAAGACTATCATAACCACATAGTAAAGGCCTTGTGCCAAGACTAAAAATAATATTTTGTCAAGGCCTTGTTCCAAGACACTAGTTTGTCTCTTGAGACCTACTGATGCATCAAGGAGCTATATCAGGCTCCACCCGTCGCTTATTATGTCCAATTCATTCCTCATATGAAAAGGTTTAAACATAACATAAAAATTCATATTAAAACTAGCATACAAAATGTCAATACATTATCCCAAAACCATGAATAGTATAAAAATAACACATCCACATTCAACATATCAAAATACCTTCAATACAATATAGAATAATTGTATAATAAATTATCTTCAAACAATTGTAAAATTTATCAAAGGATATTAATGTAGATGAAAATGAGTGTAAAACACTTTCAGAGAAATATCTATTTTTCATTAAATCATTTAAAAGTCACACAATTTAGAAAGGAAAGAATTTAAATACATTTTTTAATAAATGTTTCCCATACCACTTTGTAACTTTTGAAAATAATTAACATTTTAAAAATATTTATGTCCATATAAATAAATCCTTAAAACATTTTGAAAACATGGAAATTAATGAGAATGATTTAGAAGAATAAATATTTAATACATTTGAAATGATGTTTTAGTAAAAATCTACCTTAAAATACTCCCTTTTAAAACTATTTTATGGATCATATACATGGATAATAAATATTTCCCGTTAGATACTTACATAAAAACAACCTCAGATAATTAAGAGATTGTGAAATTAACCCTTACCAATTTGGTAACTTACGAAACATACACCCCATGAAAGAGGTATCATACAATGAGTATATAAATACATATAAATTAAATTTTATTACACAAATAATACAATTACGGTCAGTACATACACCACACAAAAGGTATTAGTGGCAATACAACACAAATCTCAAAGGAATAAGGAGTGAGATAAAAACCTTATACCTTTCACTTTCCTTTGGAAAGAGTACATTTAACCTCCTATATGAAGATCATAGTATGTTATTAAATTGTAACATAAACATATTAATATTTATGATATCTTACATGATTCATTTATGACTCTATACTACCCATTTAATAATAATTTCCATGTTAAATTAACATTTCAGGTAATAATCGCTTTCTTTATCCTATGTTTTTAACTTGTTACTCTTGAGTGTATCACATAGATCATGATTTAAATACTTCTAGAATATAAAACATGATTTATATATCGTATATATTTAGAATATAAATATGTATAATAGACATATATATTAAATGGAAAACACCATTTATGGAGACTGTAGTCCGTACGTACGCATAAATGATGTTTCCGTTTTCCTATAGTATTGAACAGAAGTAAGTGAATGAGATATTTGTAGGTACCTAAATACATATATATATAAATATATATCTCCAATAGCATTATTATTTCATATATTACATAGTTATTAGTAATATATATTTTTATAATCATCAATAAATGGTGAACTTGGAAATGAATCTCATCGCGTCGTGGAGACGGTAATCCGTACGTACGCACACGCGAAAATATCATTATTTTGATATTAAAATAATTTATAATTGGATGTTATATCATATATAAAGAGTCCTTATCCTGTTATATTTATTATTTAAATAAAATACACATCATTATTATACCCATCCAAATAATGACATAGTGAATAACAATTACACCATGATGTAGAGACGGTAAGTCGTACGTATGCACGTATGGTGAAATGTCATTCAAAGGGTGGATAGATTAACAAATATGGTTTTATCATAATTTTGATAACATCATAGTATATAGAATATACTAGAATTAATATTTTAGAATGGAAACAACAAAGAAAATATGGAGTGGAAGAAGAAAGGAACTTGAAAGAGGGTGGTGAAATCATTACCTCTTCTTCGGGTTCTTCCTTTTGATTTGATAAAATGAGATCTTTAGGTTGGATTTATAATAAAAATATGGACTATAAGTTCAAGGGAGGATATTTTAGAGGGTATTTGGGCAGGGGTTGGCCTTTCCAAATTGCTTATAAGGTGTGAATTAGAGTGAAGGGGGACTACCGTTTTATAAGAGGGGTGAGTGGCACCTTAGGAAAAACATAAAATATTATTTTATAATAAATTTATATTCGGTTTATAATGGCCCCAAATTGATTTATTTAGAAGATAAGGTGTGTATGGGTCTAAATCCACTCAACTAATAGGTTTTAGACAGGTTTGGGTCACTTTATTAACCTTATCTTTTTTTTAAACTCTTAGATAATTAGTTTGACAATTACCATGTCTCTTTGTATTTTTATATTATATGGTTAATAAACTTACTATAAACTTCCAATAGACCCCCAAGAGGTCCAATAATGATACACCTATCATGATATTAGTCCTTTGTCAGAACCTTAGATTTTTAGGAATAGAATATTAATTAAAAATATAATATTTTTTTAAAAATCTCTTTTATGTCTATTTTGAAACTATTGGAAATTTTGTTTTTTATAAATTCATAGAAGATGTATTACTTCAAAAAAAATTCATATATCTAATCCTAATATGTCTTATTAACTTATAAAATTATTTTATTTCATAAAAAGCCTCAAATTACATTTATTTGTGTATTTATAATATCAATTACCTTAATCTTTCATTAATACGGTAATTACTGCATCATCATTGTGTCATAATTAAAATAAATTATTTAATATCTAAAAGTTACAAATAAAATAAAATTATGTAGGAAATCATTTTAGATTTCTAATGAATGTTTTTAACGTAATTTATCTTTTGTATAACCCTATATTAAAAATGTTTTAGATATTAAACGTTGATTTTAACTCTTTTAACTCTTCTTTGAATTAAATAATAATAAATGTCCTAATCTAATCCAAGTGGACCTAAATGATTATATTTTATTTCGAAGGTTGTTTTTGGTCGAGATACACTTGTCCAATAGAATTAGGACATGTTTTATGGTAATATTAATATCATTGTTACCCTTAATTACCCTATATACTTTTAACCGTGGTAAATAAAAGTAAAAAGTTACTATTCATCAAAAACTATTTTTATCTTATTGAACTAAATTTTTCTCCTTGATATTAACCGTGTCTCTCAGATTTTCTAAATTCCACTCACAGAATCAGTACAATTAATTTTTATGTGAATTTGCAAATTCTTCTAAGAGATTCGTAAAAGATAGTGAAAAGTTCAATAAACATTTTATATATCTAAAATTATTATAAACTGACTCCAATGAATTACATTGAACTTATATAGGTATTATATATATATTTTGACCTAAAATTAATTTAAATAAAATAAATAATTATTTAAATAAAAATTTGGTTTTAAACTATAACTCTGGGTTTTTCACTATTCATAAAAAATTTAATGTTTTCCAAAAAATACCAAAAATTCACACAAAGATAATATCGATATTCGGAATCCAAAAATGAAGTCCATTTTGAATGATAAAATTTATAAAATTTCAAAAAGTGGGTATTATTATTCATTACGTCTAGTCTGCTAAGTTATGGTGCGTTTGAACTCGGTGTTCCCCTTAGTGCATGTTGTTGAGTTAATTTGAAGAAACAATGTACTATAAAATCATGGGGTGTTATATTTTTGTTGGGTTATTACATTAAGGGAAGGAAATAAAATAATTTAGTATAAGAGAAAACAATATATAATCAAAATAATAATAAAATGGAATTTTATAATGTGCGATACATGTGGGAGGAAACACTATGGTGCCAATATAAATGTTAAATTATTTTACTATAAGTGTGTTTTGAATGGGAAACATGATCATGAATTAAAGGGGATAAAATAAGCTACCAATGTTCAATTATAATATTCTAGGGATATGTGACTCTATGAAAATTATTTTCCAATGTGTAATGGAAACATTCCCCAAAAAAGGCCGTGGGAGAAACCAAAAGTAAATTCAATCACAACTACGTATGTTGATGTTTCTAATGATGCAGTGCCATGTACCATAATCATTTTTACAGCTAATATAATTATTTTATTGATTCTGTATCATCCTATTATTTTATATCTCCCTTTCTTTCTATGAAAATAATTCATTTAACTTTAGAAATAATAATAGAGTTGTCAGTTAAAACACATAACTGATGTATCATTGTAAGAAAGAAGTTTCATCCAGTCACCTTTATACACGTAATCTAGATTTAGTATCTTACATTTTCATCATATATATGATTGATATTGATATAATCCTTGATATGTATTGGCATTCAATATATGATTTGAAAATATTTTTATAATAGGATGTGCTTCTGATTGGTGAGGAAGATATAAAATCTGTTATCTTTAGAGATGAAACCTCGTCATCTAAGTATTATCAGGATCCACCTCTAGTAGCTATTCAAAATGAAATTAAAAAGGGGGAAGAGAAAACATCATCTATGGATGAGGAATGAAATATTAATATTGATTAAGTACATATTTTTTTAAATATATTAATGTATTTCAAGAATATTTACTATGAAATCCTTCGGAGGGAGATGTGGGGATCTATAATGATTTAATTACTTGTAAAATTCCTATATCAATGAATCCCTATTGAATATCCACTATAGAATTACTATATTTGAAGAAATTACTACGTTAATTGTGTGTTAAGGTATTTATTCACCATAGTGTTTATCTATAGGGGTCCCATATTCTTTATGTCATGAATGAAGATAGATCCATGAGGTTGTGTATTGACTAAAGAGAAATAATTAATATTAAAAGAATTAATAATATTTTACTATCTCACATTGATGATTTATTTGATAAAATTATAGAATCTCAATATTTTTTGACATTTCATATTTTATCTGAATTTCATTAATTGCATTTGATGAATTACGATATTCCAAAAATAATATTTCGAAATAGTTATGGAAATTTAGAGTTTACAATAATTCCATTTGGACTCACTAATGCACACATAGTTTTCATAGATCTAATGAATACATTTTTCCGGGAATATATTTATCAATTAGTTGTGCTATTTATTTATGATATATAGTTATCTGCCAAAATCTATGAAGACCATGATAAACCCTGCAGATTGTTCTGAAGACTCTTAGAAGAAATAAATTATATGTGATGTTTAAGAAGCATGAATTTTTGCTTCAATAAATTTATTTTTATGTATAAATTTTCTATATTTTTGGAATATATATTGATCTTGTGAAGACCAAGGTAGTTTTGTAATTCCTTACACTAATGAACATAAGTAAGGTATATAATTTCATTAGTTTAGCAGTTTTCTATTAGTGTTTCGTTCAAATTTATTCCTAATTAGTTAACCCTTTATCAATTCTTCTTGTTAAACTAGTTATATTCATATAGAAAACAAATGTGAAGAATTTTTTGAAGAATAGATAATGAGATTAATGAATTCTCCAATCATGAATCAAATATAATGAAATGGTGGATTTTGAATTTATAGTGATGTATCAATGAAAAGAATCATATGTTTCATCTTGCATAATGATAGAGTTATTCCCTATTCTTCAAGATATTTAAAAACTCATGAATAGAACTATCTAAATCAATATCATAAGTTATATATAGAAATAATTTCCATAAAGATATGAAAACACTATCTATATGCTAAAATAAGAGATATATAAAAAGTTCCCTAGAGTTTGAAATATATCTTCTCTAAAAAATAACTCAACTTATGGAAAAGTTAGTGGATCATGCTACTCAAGGATTTTTATTTTTAAATACAATACCACCTAAGGAAATGGAATAATTTAGTAGATGGATTGAGCCTAAAGGATCTGGTTGATTTGAACAAACAGATTACTGAATGGATCCTATGTACACGGATCTAGAAAATATGGATATGATAATTATCAATGAAGGTATAAGATTATTAAATTTTTAAATGGATTCCATACCATTCATACTATAAATTATTAAATATTTTTAGTCTAATGATGATAATCTTCAAGAGAAAATTCGTGTTCTGAATGAAGTGAAGATCATAGACATTGATTATGAGGATGGTATTCTGAAATTTGGGATGATAATTTGTGTTCCATCTTTAACCGAGTTAAAAAGAGAATTATTGGAAGATGACCATATCACTAATTTCTCTATACACCCTGGTATACCTATACTGTGTATTTATTTTAGGGAACACTTATTGTGGGATAATATTAATGAATTTTTTTTATTATGTATCAAAATATTTTCTGTGTCAAGAGAAAAAGTCTGAAAGGCAACATCATAGAGTGGTCATAAAACCACTTCATTTTCCTACATGGAAACAGAATAATAATACTATGGATTTTGTCACCTCTTTACCAGGGAATCTATGAAATAATAATTCAATTTCGGTAAATTTTTATAGAAATACAAATCCTTCACATCTCCTTGCTGTAATGGAGGAATTTCCACAGGAGTTCCTTACTCAAAAATATATTAATAAAGTTTTAAGACTTCATAGAGAACCTATTCCAATTATGTCTTATCATGATACATGTTTTTCATAAAATTCTATAAAAGTAATAAAAAAATTTCGGGGACTAATCTTCATTTGATTATATATGTTCCCCTCATTCTGAAGGGAAACCAGAATGGATGATCCCAAAATTATATGGTATGCTGAGATCATGTTCACATAACATTAATGGCAAATCGAATATATTTTCCCATTGGTAGAATATTAAATAAACAACATTTTCCATTTTTGTAATTTAATGGCACCATATTAATCATTTTATGGAAAGATATGTTATACAATAACTAATTGGGATGAAGTTGGTGAAAGTATTTTTGTAGGGCTAAAGGTTGTGGAGAAAACAATATAAAATTTAAAAACTATTCGAAATCATATCAAACTATCTAAAAATAGGAAAAATAGAATTGTTAACAATCGATGGAAGGATTTGGATTTTTATGTGGGAGATCATGTTTTCATGGAAATATCTACATGGAAGGCTTTTATATGATTTTTCATTAATGTGTAGCAATACCCAAGGTACATTGAACCATTTAAAATCCTCAGTTGAGGTTGAGCTATGCCTTTTGATTTAAGGATTCTTCCTAGCCTTTCTAAAGTAAATTTTATTTCTACATCACCTTGTTAAGAATATAAATTCCAAACCCAACCCATGTTAATTATTTTGAATGGATATATTTGGAACATGATATACCTTAATGTGAAGAGATAATCTGGATTCTAGACACCAAAGAACATGTGTTGAGTAATCAGATGAATCAGCTGGTAAAGTTACTTTTTAAAAATCATAAAATTGAAGAGGTGATGTGAGATTTTGTGAAATATTCCAATGTTTTTTTTTGATTTTTAATAAAATAAAGTTCAATAATGAAATTTTTGTAAGTGGGGAGATCGAAACATACCAAAATTATATCAATAAAATTTCCCTTATTATAACTATTTTATATACTATATATCAAATAAAATCACCTATAGAACAAAATAAAAAACATTATAAATGAAGAATTATTTAAATATTATTTATTTGTAGAAGTTAAGGACCCTATAAAAAATAAATAGTTAAATTACCATAGGAAGAGTAAAATAATATATATAAATATTAAACCAACCAAATGAATACTATCCTTAACCATGGATGATTAAGGAAACTTTATGAAAATTATAATAAAAATTATGATAAATTATATAATTGTTTATGTAAATAAATATTTTTAAAAATATTAATTAATTGTTGATATTTTTATAAATCATAAATTTTTAATTAAACTTTTTTATTTAATTTATTAATTTTAAATAAAATTTGTTTTCAAAAAATATTTTTCTATATTAATATTTTTTTTCTTACTATTATATTTTAATTTTATGATGCATTAGTTAATTTTCAAAATTTCTAAAAAAAATCGCTTATAATATTAAAAATAAATTTTTTAACATATATGATGTTTTAATTAAAAATTAAATTTATCAAATTTAAAATAATTATTTTTCATAATGGAGTCCAATTTTTAATTCTACATATAGAAAAATGGTTAGGGAGAATTTTTGGGGTTTTCAAAAATATTTGAATTTTTTCTGAATAGATAAATACATTAATTTACGGTATATATACATTATAAGATAATTACACTATTCATTTACTCATGAGTGATTTAATCAATATAATCTCAAAAATTCCATCAATTTTTTAATATTTTGTAGATAAATATAAATCAATTCATAGTCTTGAGCCCAAATAATAAAACATTGACTAATATATTCCGAATACACCCCTTTCCTCTACTATTAAAACTAAACCTCACCACCACTTCACCTCACAACTTTAAAGATTTTATCCTTGTCATTTTTCTAAATAATACTCTTCCCATGACCCTCCCCCACATCTTGGAGCCATTTCATCCATAAAATCATAACAAATTCCCTTTAAGAGGGTATCATGGAAAATAATTCTGGAGGTAACAACCCAATTTCTTTTCATTTATTTTCATTTAAATTTATTTTATTTTATTACCCTTCCCTCACATTCAATATAGAAAGAGACATGATAAATACAAAATCACTTATATATAGGAATTATATCCTCACAATGGAATATCTATCAACAAAACCCATTTCTTCTCTCTTTTAATCTAAAAATGAAAACATCACCCATGATGTCTCAATTTTCTATCATTATGGATGATTCAATTTTATTTGCCATTATTGCATTCACGGTCCTCCATAAAAAGACAAATAATTTTCAAAAATATTAATGTATATATATTATAATTTATTTAATATTCTAGAACTAGTATATATAGATGACATTAATTATCAAGGAAAAACTATTTCGTTTCGATCAAAACACGGCCAAAACGATCTAAACAATTAAAATTAATGTTATATCTGATGAATCATAATCATATTTGGAAAAAATTAATATATAAGAACAATAATAATTATTTATTTTAATTAAAATCATAACATTTAACTTGTAGTTATTTATTTATATTATTCATGACATTAAAAAATACGTGTTAAAGTAAACTGATCATGAAATCCCTGGAATCAAATACTCCCAAATAAAAAATATAATCTTATTACTCCTCATAAAGGACATAATATAACATAATAAAACTATATTAAATCAAATAAAAGTTTAATAGGTTATTATTATATATATTAATGAATTTAATTTCATTGTCTTGTATGTTATATTCATGTGATAAATGATTTCAGACATAAGGTAATGGTTTTATTCTAGAATCTCCTTTTTCATTTGGGTTATGTTTTCTCCGTATGTACACCATTGTAATTATTTATTGTTTTTATATATCGCTTTTAAATTATTTATATTTTTTAAAAAATCATGTATCTATATCATATAATGTTTTTATGGGGAAATACTTGTTTTACAAGGTTCTCTTCACAATGTTTCCCAATATGCATGTCCGATTAAAGAGAACAAATCGATTTATTACCAATAATTCAAGAAAAATTCCTAATACATTTTAAGAAGAAATATTTTTTAAAAATCACTAATTTGATCATGAAGAACTATATTTTTTTATTTGTGGTATTAATAAATAGTTATTACAATTATATATTTGTTTTCTAATAGAATACATCCCTAAAAAGTTAAATTGGTATTTTCCTCAAGAATTCAAGAAAGATTTGTTAGAGTATTTTAATCTATTTTAACACCTATTTTGACTGTTGTTCTTTAATGAGATTTATGTCCTATTATCATCATTTAATATATTTTATTATGTTTTTTAGGATTATCATGATTATGGATGTGATATGATGATACCATTCACTTTGTTACTCAAAGTTTATAGTGATAATATTAACATATTAGGGAATTTTATTTAAATTTCATTTGTATATGTTTTTTTATGTTCAAACCCATTCATACGGAGAATGAACATTCCATCGAATGTGATGGGTGGGATCTATGGTAGAAACTCAATGTATCAGTTTTTCTCATGAGAAAGATAGATATGGACCAGCTTGAGGATTTATCAATTTCTAGATATAGTTTTGGAAATTTAATTATCCATTTTTAGATGTGATTTTGGAGGCCTTGATGGTAGGTTTCAGATTTCCAACATATTAATTCCCTCATAATTTAATTTTTAATTGATTAACCATGTTAATATTCTTCCAGTTGAATTTCCATGGTTAATCTTCTTTTTTATTTGATTATTTAAATGGAATATATTATTTGAGAATTTATCCTAGTAATATCATGTTTAAGAATACGGTTCAGTGGATTTTGATTTTATTAATTCACCATGGCTTATGTGTTTATTATATTTTTATCTAATTCATTCCCATACTTTGATCTTAACTTAACCATTTCTTATGTTTTATTTTTCTACAGGATAAGAGGATAAATTTTATGAATGAAATTCATGGTTAATTTAAATGTTTTTTGGGGTATTACCAATGGATTTTCAATGTTGTTTTTACATTAAAGTTTTAATGTAATGTTCATGTACATAATTTGAATTCCAAATATAATAAAATTATTTCTACTTTGCGATATGAGTCATGTTCCTGTGCTGATGAATTAATTTAATGATCCAATTTTGTGCTACTAAGGTCAAAGTCTTTAATGTTGTAATTATATTGTGGGTCCAATTGGTCATGATATAAATTTAAATTACATTATTAATGATGAAAAAATTATTTTTATAAGGTCTAGACTCTTTCATGTTTGATTGAATGTATTGATGTTTGGTTGTCCTTTGGAACATGGGGACGTTATCTGGTTAAAAAAAGAAAAACTAAAAAATTAAACTGATTAATTTATTTTTTGACCTTTATTCATTATATGACTTAATTAAATGTTATTGACATGGTATTTTGTTAGATGTTGGTGGTGGTGGGCAGCTGATTTGTACTCACACCCTACTCAGGATTCATGATCGGTACCTAAATATAGTCTATTTTTGAATGATAAGATAGTGGAAAAGTCCATTTTATAGATGGATGGGTCCAGATGGATTATGGATGAGGGAAAATGACATGGATTGAGACCTCATTGGGAGTAGTCATTGTATTTATTTATTTTGGGTTTAATATTGTAACATGACTCATTCATGGAATGACATATCTACTCAATTGGTCTTAGAAATATTATTTCCACATTTAGACTACATTTCATATTGTTTTGTCAAGTTATTGGTTATTTCAATTGGATATTGTTTATTGATTTCCAATATTGTGCTACTTTTAAAAATAGGTTATAATATCTCCATTATAAATATCCAACCATCACTGATAATCAATTGCCTATGGTGTACTGGTAGTCATTCTTGTAGAGACCTAGGCATGACCTACATGAAAAATTCAATAATTTTTAAAATAATTAATACATGAAAAAAGAATACACCAAAAGACCATATTAGTTTAGTGTATTTGTAAACAAGGAATGTAATCCTCAAATAATGTTTAATGGTCTTCAACATCTCCCATAAAGATATTCCCCTTTTGTTTTCCTACCTAAAACCATTATTTATATCCTGTGGAAAATAAATCATAATAGGTTTGAGAATAAACGCTATGTAAAGTTAAAAATATAGAATATAAAACAAACCATAAACATTTTAATGTAGAAAACATGAACAAAATGTTTAAACATAAAAAATGTAGTCATGAAATATAACTTTATCGTACACAGGACATGGATTTTAAAGGAACATTAACCCTGATAAAAATAGAATTGGAATAAATCATGGAATTTTGAAAAATAATAAGAACATATTATTATTTCAATAGATTCTAATAAATTACTACAAAGAACATCATAGGGGACATATTATATTACTGAATTGGGTTGACTTACCGTTTTAGTCATATACTACCCGACCAATTTGACCAGTCATTCCAGCTCTACATTACTGATCCAAATATACATCATATTCTATTTATTTCTATATAATGAGATATAAATCTTCACCTAATGAATTAGAAGGAGATATAGGTCCCACCAATCACATAATGTAGTCACCCTTTTATGCGCCACAAAATATAAACCATTCGTCATAGCATAACCCATGAAATAAAATTGGTTGCATTAAAACATCATTAAATCAATACATAATCCATATAAAATATCATTACATCATTAAAATAATCAAATAATATAAATTATACTGTTATATACATATCCCTATTTAAAGAGCACCATCTATTAGGGAAAGAAATTTTTATAAAACACTTGAACGTAATTTTGGAATAAAATATCCTTTCTTCTTCAAAAAAGTTTTCTATTCTCAAAAGGATGTCGAATTTTAAAAAAAAAAATTTATTTGAAAATAAACATGAATAAATGTAAATTAATCTTCATATAAATAAGTCATTATAATTATTTAAAAATATAGTCATGTTTTATTAGTTTAAAAAACCTTCTTCTTCTACTTTTAATGAAAAGGACAAAAATTACTTCATATGATAAATGTTGGAAAGATTCTTTCCAAACCACGTAGTAGAAGTAATAATTGGTAAAAATGAATTAAAAAATACAGAGTAGAATAGTAAACATTTAATGAGAATATTTTTAGAAAACTATGACTTGTTTGATAAATATATACCTAGTTGATACTTTGGAATAAACAATCTCGGATAAAAATGAGATTGAAAAATTATCCCTTACCTTAGGTTTGAATTATTTTATATGTGGATGAAACTCTTATATAGTGTTTTTAAAGATATTATTAACTTATAATAGAAACATAATTATATTTATTAAATAATATATTTTTCACTTACGACTTTATATTACTCTTTCATTTGCCTATTCTGTGTTAGATTAGTGTTTTGGGTAATAATTGTTTCAATTATCGTACGTGATTGGTCTTTTTATTTTTCATATGATTAAAATAATCCTGATTTAATTAAATATATAATGTAAATAATGATTTATATATCATATATATTCAGTATATAAATATATATACTTGATCGCTAAATGGAATGGAATACACCATTCATGGTGATGATAATCTATAAGTATAGAAGAACACTGTTTTTATTTGCTAATTAAATTGAATAGATTTAATTAAATTAAAAATATCTATACATAAAAAATGTATCATTATTGTTTCATATATCTCATGATTATTTATTTTATATACTTTATAATCATTCATGAATGGTTAATATATTGAATGAATCTCATCGCATCACAGAGACAATAAACTGTATGTACACATGAGCCATGATATCATTCCCATATGTGTTTAACAGTAATGATGTGTATGGTGTATAATATCTCAGAATTAGTATCATTTTATAATAATCTTATATATTTATTATTTCTACCATGATACCCTTCCATGTATGTTAGTGATGAAAAATAGATTACACCAATGCGTGGAGATGGTAATCTGTATGTACGCATGCGCATTGATTTCATTTTTTGTTGGATCGATATAAGGTTAAATAGGGTTGTTTTATATTTATAATAACATATAATTATGTGAGTGATAATTATATTATTACTTTATAGTGAAAGAACTAAATAAGAATTTTTATAATAAGAAATATATTTGAATGAATCATTAGAAGAGATAACCACTTCCTCGATGTGCCTCCTTTAAATTTCTTCTTAGGGAACAAGAGATGGCCTTTTGAGAAGAAAAGAACCACCAAAATGTTATTTTGAATGTTGAGAAGATAAATTGCCAGGGTTTGGCTGAAAAGGAAGGTTAAAATGGGGGGAAGGGGAGAAGGATTTGGTTCCCTTTTATAATAGAAGAGATGGGCACTTTAGGGAATTTCAAAAATATTAATTTATTATAAATTCACATTCAATTTGAAATGGTACAAAACTTATTTAATTATAATATAAGTTTATTTTTGTTCTAATAATCATCATGAAATTTTTTATAGGTTTTGAATAGTTTTTATCTTTAATTTTTTGGTTTTACCCATATTTTACCCTTTTAAACTTATCGTTATATGATGTTATTTATACATTGTTTGTTAATGTAATTACTCAATCATGTCAACAGACCCAAAAAAAATTATTTTTGACAGATTTGGACATATATTAACTATTTTTCCAAATTTTATATTTTTAGGAATTTAAAATAATTTAATAAACTATTTTTTGTTTTATGTTTTGAATTATGTCATTTTTAGACAGTATTCATATTTAACATTATAAAAAATTCATAACAAACTGATACCTTAGAAACAAATAATTAAACATATCCCTATTATGTCAATGTCATTGTGAAATTTTTTTAATGGAATTAAATTAACCAAATTACATTTGTTTTAATATTTACAAATTAATTTATATGAATCCTTTATTAATGAAGCCATCACTACAACATCATTGTGTCATAATTAAATTCATCTATATAATGTAAAATATTAAAAATAAGATATCATGATGTTGAAAAACATTTTATCATTCTAATTTGATATTATAGTCTAAGATATTTTAAATATAACCCCATATAAAGTTTTTTATGTAAAGGATATATTTTTAGGTAATATTTTCATTGTCATTAAATTAAAAGTAATTAAATGTAATTTTCAGTTACAAGTGGCCCCATGGGGTCCCAAAATCGACTCGTGGATTCCCATAGTAGGATATTAATAATAAAATAATCTTATAAATTTGTTAGGGTAATTTAATAATAATATTATTTACCCTTATATACCAGATTTACCGTTTAACCATGGTAAATAAAATATTTACTAAAGTTACTATTCATAATGTGTAAAAATAAAAGTGACTTATTTTTACAATTTGGACCTTCCCGATATAAAATATAGATTTTATTTTTCCAAATTCAAATTAAAAAATTGGTAGAAATTAATTTAAAATTAATTTCTGTTGGAGAAACCAAAAAAGGTGTTTTTATGAAGTAAAAACTACCAACAGATTAGAATGTTTTTATGTCCAATTTAAGAGTGAAATTAATTACAATGAATAAAACTGTTTAAATGGTAAAAATATAATCCAATTAAAGTTTAAAAACAATTAAATGAACTATTTAACTATATAAATAAATTAAATAAAAAGACAGTTTTGACTTAAATGTATTATTTTTTACTATTCATTAAAAATGAATATTATCAGAAAATTACCAGAAAATTACCCAAAGTAAATTTTTATGTCCATATTCTAAATAAGTAGTTTATCTCATCAAATATAACTTCTTAAAGTGTCAAAAGAAGATTTAAACTTAGTGCTCCATCAAAAGGCTGTAAAACTGCATTTTTATAAAACACCTCATTTATACGAAAAAATTATTTTTTTCTCATATCATGTGTAATATGGATGAAAATGTTATTTAAAATTCAAAATGTGGATAATAATATTCAAAATGGAAATTTTATATTATATTTTAATAATATATTTTTGTTTAGTGAAACTTGGTATTGTGTACCACGCAAGCTATCGAGGAAGGTCTCTCTTGCGTGTAACAGAAGCCTTGTGATTGTTGTTTGTAGTGAAAGATTCCTTTGGTGTCGTCTCTAACATAATAAAAACATAGTTAATTTATAAATTTAATAAAATCGATACACATTGTTGTGTGAAATAAAATCTTTCAAAAGAACATAATATTTTTTGCAACACAAGAAAAGAATAATGTTGCAAACAATACAAGTAATACAGTGTTCCCTATAGCTCAATATAATATTGGTGTAGTGTAAAAAAATTAATCAATGAAATTAAAAATAATCGATCTCACAAAATCTATGTGTGTAACAGTCTACCCCCCTCTAAACTAATTTCTCCCTCAAAATTCATCGGGGATATAAATGTTTTTCTAGAGAAATATTCTTCCACCTCGTTAAAAGAAATACTAAATCATAATTTTAAAAATGAATGTTAGAAACATAATGGTTATCTAATAAAAATCATCATTGGGATAACGTATAGAAGAAAATTCATGGGAAGTGAAAGCATTGATATATTATAGAAATCTATCTATCATGTTCTAATAGATAGTGATAGAGAATAAGGTTTGGAGAAAGTTAACTACTAGAAATAAATAAATCAACGATGATTTAAGGGACCATATGATTCATCAGATAATAAGGTACTCGAATAATTATTATTTTTTATTATACTTTCCCTAATGTTGAGTAATTTTTACTCACAATAAATACTTACTTGATTTGGGTACAATCTTACCATTTTTCAGGTCGTGATCAATTTCCACTTCATCTATTATTTCAATAAAAGAAGTTGAATTTGTCAATCATGAAGGGTTGGAAGATCATGCGATAGAATGATTGGTCATTCCATCTTTCTCTATCACAATAAGGCTGTCAAAAGTTATTAAATATATATATGTCTATCAATGGTGATATTAATCATATAATGTAACAAAAAGTGGAACAATACATCATCTATCATACTTCATAATAAATTAAAACTAATTTTTACTAACCAGGGACTTCTAGTAGGACCGTGGTAGCTGATAATGGATTGTCTCACTTCAGTTGTGGGTTCGGTTCCTACATCCTTGTCCGACACTGTAGAGACCCGTAGCTTATCGTACATGGACATTACATTACATTTGCGGAATACTTAGTACATAACAAAAACACACACTAAAGGATCGTAATAGTTTAGTGTCTTTGGAAACTCGGAACGTAATCTTCTAATCGTGGTGAGAGTTCTTCAATATCTCCCATAAAGTTCATCCCTTTTTTTTTACCTAAAACCTTTATTTATATCCTGGGGAAAAGAAAACATAAAAGGGTGAGCTCAAATGCTCAGTAAGGGTAAACAAAATAAATATCAATCACATAATTTTCATAAGAACATAACTTTTTTGGAAATCTTAACCTGCAAAAGAGAGCATAATTTCATAACATGGGATAAATCATAGTAGTGAAATGAAATCATAACATAAAACATTACTCATTGTGGCATACACACATAATCATAGAGAATCATTTCTTGTTAGTCAAGACTCATTGCCAAGACTATCTTAGTGGACAAAGTCCCTTTCTGAATCGAGTAATCCTCGTTTCAGTCCTGTTTCACTGAACCGGTATAACCTACCATTCTAGCCATGTCTATCTCATGAGATATAAAATCTTTACCCAATGCATTGGAGGGAGATATAGGTCCCACCCATCTCTTAATGAATCCTTTCTTATGTGTGCCACAAAATCATAAATCATACATCATTGCATAACCCATGTAATAAAAATGGGATTCTTAAACAACATGACATCATAAAACCATTCATATAAGATAAAGGAATTCATAAACATAATTCCATCACAACATAGTCAAATCAATGTAAAAATATGGATAGAAACAGAACCCTTTATTATCTTATATGGAAAATAATTTTGATAAAACACTTGCATTGAATTCTTGAGGAAAATATCCTTTCTTCTTCAAAATCAATTTCTTTTCACAAAACATCATGCAATTTTAAAAGAATGATATTTTATTGAAAATAGTCATAAAATCTTTTAGAGGAAGCTTCATGAAAATAAGGCTTCATAAAACAGTAGAAATCCGTTCGTGCCGTATAAGTTAAAAAAACATTCTTTTTTACTTTTGTCGAAAAAGTCAAAATGTACCTCGTACGAAAAACGACAAAAGATTCCTTTCATATCATTTACTAAAAACTCACCGAAGGGTAAAATTGGATTTAAACAATTGTAGGTTGTTGTAAATAACATTACATATTGAGGAAACATGGATGTGGATGATAAAATATACCCCAGTAAATTTCAAAGTACAAACAATCTCGGATAAAAATGAGATTGTGATATTTCCCTTACCTTAGGTCCGATTTGCTTCGTATGTGTCCGAACCTCCTGTATAATGATTTAAATAATGTCATTGACTTATTACAGAATCATATTCATTGTTATGATATCATATATGGTTCACTTATGACATTATATTACCCGTTCTTTTGTAAATTCCATGTTAAAGAAGCGTTTTGGGTAAAATCATTTCATTTATCGTAGGTGTTTTGACTTGTTGTTCTTGACATCATTATTACTTATATCATGATTTACTTACTTCCATAATATAAAATATGATTTATATATCATATATATTCAGTATATATATATATATAATAGGTAGATAAATAAAATGAAAAACACCGTTCATGGAGACGGTAGTCCGTACGTACGCATGAACGTTGTTTTCCTTTCCTTATTGTCTTGAAATGGAAGTAAGTAGATGACATACATATGTATATATATACATAAATCCAGTAGCTTTATAATTTCATATATTTCATTATTATTTCTTATATATACTTTATAATCATTCTTAAATGGTTAATATGGAGAATGAATCTCATCGCGTCGTGGAGACGGTAGTCCGTACGTACGCACGAGCGATGATATCATTTCTATAAGTATTGAATTGAATTGGAGTGAATTATACAATATATCAGAATCAATATGATGTTGTAATAACTATGTATAGTTATTCTTTACACCATTATACCCATCCATGTAAGGTGGTGGTGGAAAATAGATTACACCACGGCGTGGAGACGGTATTCCGTACGTACGCACGCGCGGTGATTTCTTTTTCCGTAGGATGGATAGATGGTGAAATAGGGTTGTTTCATACTTATAATAACATATCAGTATATGAGTGATACTGATGTTATTACTTCATAATGAAACAACCTAAGAAGAAGAAGTGGAAGAAGAAATAAAGATGAAAGAATTGGTAACGGTAATTACCTCTTCTTTGAAGCGCCTTTTGGAGACCTCCTCTTAGGGAACTAAAATTGGTCTTTGAGTAAGACCAGAACCTCTAGGATGTTTCTAGGGAAGTGGAGAAGAGATTTTGGCAGGGGTTGGCCGAGCTTGAGAGCTCAAATTGGTGTGAGGAGGAGGGGGAGGAGGTGTCCTTTTATAGGGGAGGAGAGGGGCACCTTAGGAATTCTTAAAAATATTAATTTATAATAAATCTAAACCCACTTAAAAACCTCCAAAAATGACTCATATTAGAAGATTAGATGAGATAGGGTTGTAATCTCATCAACCAATCAAATTTATACATGTTTGGATATTATTTTAAACCTTATCAATTAGATTTAACTCTAAGTTAAATAATTTAACTTTTACCGTGTCTTTTTGTTTTCTTTCACTATATGGTTAATACACTTACTATAACATGCCAAACTAACCCCAAATTGTTTATTATTAATATATATATCCTTATCTAAGTCATTTGGCCGAACCTTAGATTTTTAGGAATACAATAACAATTAGTAATATAATATTTGATTTAAAAACTATTTTGTGTCAATTTTGACACTATTTGATATATGATTTTTGTGAAAGTCATAACAGAATTAAATGTTCGAACCAAGTTGATTAAATCAACATTAATATATCATAGTAACCTAGAAAATTAGTGTAATTCATAAAAAACCTCAAATTACATTTATTTTGGTGCTTATAACATCAATTATGTCAATATTTCATTAAAAAGATAATTACTGCATCATCGTTGTGTCATAAATAAATTAAATTAATTGATGTCTAAAAATTACAAATAAATTACCATCATGTACGAAATCTTTTTAGCTTTCTAATGAATATTTACAATCGAATTTATCTTATGTATAACCCCATATTTAAAATGATTTACTTATTAAACTTTGATTTTAACTATTTTAACCCTTCTTTAAATAAATTAATAATAAATGTCCTAATCTAATCCAAGTGGGCCTAAATGGTCATATTTTATTCCTAAGTTTGTTTTTGGTCGAAATACACTTGTCCAATAGAATTAGGACATGTGTTAGGGTAATAATAATATCATCTTTACCCTTAATTACCCTATTTACTTTTAACCGTGGTAAAAAAAAGTAAAAAGTTACTATTCACCAAAAATTATTTTCATCTCATTGAACCACATTTTAGTCCTTGATATTAACCGTGTCTCTCGGATTTTCGAAATTCCATTCACAGAAGCGGTAAAATTAAGTTTTATGCAAAATTCAGTTTTTAACCTACCACTTAGTAGTTTCACTATTCATCAAAAATTGAAGGTTTTCAGAAAAATGCCAAAATTTCATCCTAAGCTATATTTCATATTCCGAATTCAAAAATGAAGTCTATTTTACCAAATTCATAACATAGAAGTTGCATTAATTAATTTTATAATTAAATCCCGCTGTTAAAACAAATAGCGTGTTTTTAAGAAACAATATCTATCAAAAGATTGACACTTGTTTATGTCTGGTTTAAATGTGCAATTACATCCAATGACCAACATTGTATTAAATTGTAAAAATATATTCTAAATATACTTTAAAACCACTCAAATTAATGATTTATCACTATTAATTATTTCGATTAAAAAAGTTGTTTTTAATTATAATTTAGTAATTTTCACTATTCATCGGAATATGAAAGTTATCCGAAAAGTACAAAAATTTCACCTTAGGCTAAATTCGATACTCCGAATCCATAAATGAAGTCCATTTTGAAAAATAAAATTAACAAAATTTCAAAAAGTGGTTATTACTATTCACAACAGCTAGTTTTAATAATATCTTAATAGCATATCGTTGTTTAGCGAAACTTGGTGTTGCGTACAACACACGCTATCGAGGAAGGTCGTGATTGCGTGTAATGCAAGGCAAGTCAAGGATGTGTGTTGTGCAAGCTCTTTTTGGTGTAGCGTACAACACAAGACATTAAAAAGAATATTTTTTATAAAATCTTGGGCTGTTACATTCTACCCCCCTTAAAATGAATTTCGCCCTCGAAATTCGTCGGGGTTATAAATGGTTTACTATTCGAAAGTTTCTTTTATAGAAACCCACATCGTAAAAAAGGAATACCAAAACTTGGCTTTAAAAACTAAAGTATGAAATGTAACGATTACCCAAATAAACTAATCACTGGGTTTCCACATAGGTGAAAATATGGATATGGAAGAGAAATCTAACCATCATGTTCTGATGGAGAGTGGTAGAGAACATGGCTATGGAAAAGCCAGTAATCACAAATCCATAGATTTTTGATGATATAAGGTACCATCTTATTCATCAGGTATAAGATCACTAGGACAACATTTTTGGTTTTCAAGATCATTTCCCTAAAGTTGAAAATTTGAATTAGAATAAATACTTACTTTATTTTGGTACAATCTCACTGTTGTTCGTGCCTTGAACAATTTCCACTTCATCTCTTAAATAAATGAAGTTGAATTTGTTATTCATGAAGTGTTAGCAGATCATGTGATAGAATGACGGGTCATTCCATCTGTCTCAAACAAAAGATTAGCAAAAATTATATGCATAAGTCGATCTATAGTGAGATTAATCATATATGGTTCCTAAAATGGACTTATACTTCATATATCATACTGCTTAATATAATAAAACTAGTTTCTACTAAACAGGGACTTCCTGTAGGCCAGTGGTAGGCGATAAAGGCCAGTTGCACTTCGGTTGTGGGTTCGATTCCTACAGCCTTGTCCGAAGCGATGGGCTGTCG
Source organism: Viscum album (assembly GCA_963277665.1). NCBI lineage: Eukaryota > Viridiplantae > Streptophyta > Magnoliopsida > Santalales > Viscaceae > Viscum > Viscum album. The sequence continues at coordinate 532,013,928 of OY728128.1, forward strand.
CCCGTCCTGCAGGTTGTCCTTTTTCTAAAACTACGTTACTATAACATCCCATCAATAATATCGAAAATCTTCTATCCTTAAACAATACTAACTTATGTCCAACATAATCCAGTCTAATCTTTAGGCTTATACATAATACTGCAGTCCACTCTCATAATATAGTGACAACGATTACCAGAGATTTAATACCATCGTTGATCCCCATATATCATAAGATATGTTTTGTTGGTCACATTCCAAACATTCAAAGTCCTTAATCATGTATTCTCTTGAATACCTTAGTGAAAACATGAATGCAGTTTAAAGTTAACACTTTCCACATACCAAAATCCTCAAAATTCTATATACTCAAACCATGATATAACTTAGTCCTTATATCAATCATGAGCTCATGAATACAATCAAACATCTCATTATCTTCTTATCCTTTCATTATGCACTTATCATCTACTTTCCAAAAGTATCTGAATAACCTTTCATGGTTATTGGTACCATTCATCATACACTTTCAAAACTTAAGGAAAGACAACAGTGTAACAATCCTTAGATGTCTACTTATTCCATGAGATTACTTATACAACATTACACATGATAAACATGTAATCATTCCACTATATTCTTAGACCATTGACCGAGCTTCAACATTTCTTTCATCTCACATATCATTTGTAGTTTCTTCATCATCATCAACATAAATACTTCCCATACGACCATACTGATTCTCTTCATGAGACTTTCCCTTAGGTCATTGGTTTGCATAATGCCCATACATTCCACATTTAAAACATTTAACCATTGTTGATGTCGTAGCAATACCATTATCCTCATCCATGGTGTTAACTGAACCTTTTCCTTTGCACTTACTGGCTTTGTGTCCTTCTTTTCCACACCCAAAGCATCTTCCAGTTCCTTTGAAACATTCTCCGTGATGCCTCTTCCCACATGATTTACATAGGGGAAATTGAACTTTCTTTCCTCTATGATCATCATGGAACTCCATCTTTCTCTTATTAGTCGATTCAGGAAACTTACCAAATTTTACTTTATTGATCATGTTGTGAGATTGTTGATTCGGCATAATAATGATGTTTGGACATCCAAATCCCATTTCATTTGGTTGCTCATGAAGAATATCATTCCATTGTCCATCATATCCTCCATTATCGTGAATCATCTTGTTTCCAGCCATATTCTAAAACCCAAAAAAGAATAGTGTGAGAGGCAAAAATCGTAATAAAGGGGGAGTAACATAAATATCTATCATCTTTGGTTTAATATAATATCGTTACCATAGTTCTAGAACTATATCCTATACATATACTTATCCTTAGGGGCATCCCTAGACATACCTTAGAAATATCTCTAGGGATCTCACTAATGTTTTCGCATCCTAGTTTCCAAAGGTTGACTAAACCTTTCCTCTGATACCAACTGTAGAGACCCGTAGCTTATCGTACATGTTCATTACATTACATTTGCGGAATACTTAGTACATAACAAAAACACACACTAAAGGATCGTAATAGTTTAGTGTCTTTGGAAACTCGGAACGTAATCTTCTAATCGTGGTGAGAGTTCTTCAATATCTCCCATAAAGGTCATCCCTTTTTTTTACCTAAAACCTTTCTTTATATCCTGGGGAAAAGAAAACATAAAAGGGTGAGCTCAAATGCTCAGTAAGGGTAAACAAAAGAAATATCAATCACATAATTTTCATAAGAACATAACTTTTTTGGAAATCTTAACCTGCAAAAGAGAGCATAATTTCATAACATGGGATAAATCATAGTAGTGAAATGAAATCATAACATAAAACATTACTCATTGTGGCATACACACATAATCATAGAGAATCATTTCTTGTTAGTCAAGACTCATTGCCAAGACTATCTTAGTGGACAAAGTCCCTTTCTGAATCGAGTAATCCTCGTTTCAGTCCTGTTTCACTGAACCGGTATAACCTACCATTCCAGCCATGTCTATCTCATGAGATATAAAATCTTTACCCAATGCATTGGAGGGAGATATAGGTCCCACCCATCTCTTAATGAATCCTTTCTTATGTGTGCCACAAAATCATAAATCATACATCATTGCATAACCCATGTAATAAAAATGGGATTTTTAAACAACATGACATCATAAAACCATTCATATAAGATAAAGGAATTCATAAACATAATTCCATCACAACATAGTCAAATCAATGTAAAAATATGGATAGAAACAGAACCCTTTATTATCTTATATGGAAAATAATTTTGATAAAACACTTGCATTGAATTCTTGAGGAAAATATCCTTTCTTCTTCAAAATCAATTTCTTTTCACAAAACATCATGCAATTTTAAAAGAAAGATATTTTATTGAAAATAGTCATAAAATCTTTTAGAGGAAGCTTCATTAAAATAAGGCTTCATAAAACAGTAGAAATCCGTTCGTGCCGTATAAGTTAAAAAAAACATTCTTTTTTACTTTTGTCGAAAAAGTCAAAATGTACCTCGTACGAAAAACGACAAAAGATTCCTTTCATATCATTTACTAAAAACTCACCGAAGGGTAAAATTGGATTTAAACAATTGTAGGTTGTTGTAAATAACATTACATATTGAGGAAACATGGATGTGGATGATAAAATATACCCCAGTAAATTTCAAAGTACAAACAATCTCGGATAAAAATGAGATTGTGATATTTCCCTTACCTTAGGTCCGATTTGCTTCGTATGTGTCCGAAACTCCTGTATAATGATTTAAATAATGTCATTGACTTATTACAGAATCATATTCATTGTTATGATATCATATATGGTTCACTTATGACATTATATTACCCGTTCTTTTGTAAATTCCATGTTAAAGAAGCGTTTTGGGTAAAATCATTTCATTTATCGTAGGTGTTTTGACTTGTTGTTCTTGACATCATTATTACTTATATCATGATTTACTTACTTCCAGAATATAAAATATGATTTATATATCATATATATTCAGTATATATATATATATAATAGGTAGATAAATAAAATGAAAAACACCGTTCATGGAGACGGTAGTCCGTACGTACGCATGAACGTTGTTTTCCTTTCCTTATTGTCTTGAAATGGAAGTAAGTAGATGACATACATATGTATATATATACATAAATCCAGTAGCTTTATAATGTCATATATTTCATTATTATTTCTTATATATACTTTATAATCATTCTTAAATGGTTAATATGGAGAATGAATCTCATCGCGTCGTGGAGACGGTAGTCCGTACGTACGCACGAGCGATGATATCATTTCTATAAGTATTGAATTGAATTGGAGTGAATTATACAATATATCAGAATCAATATGATGTTGTAATAACTATGTATAGTTATTCTTTACACCATTATACCCATCCTTGTAAGGTGGTGGTGGAAAATAGATTACACCACGGCGTGGAGACGGTATTCCATACGTACGCACGCGCGGTGATTTCTTTTTCCGTAGGATGGATAGATGGTGAAATAGGGTTGTTTCATACTTATAATAACATATCAGTATATGAGTGATACTGATGTTATTACTTTATAATGAAACAACCTAAGAAGAAGTGGAAGAAGAAATAAAGATAAAAGAATTGGTAACGGTAATTACCTCTTCTTTGAAGCGCCTCTTTGAGACCTCCTCTTAGGGCACTAGAATTGGTCTTTGAGGAAGACCAGAACCTCTAGGATGTTGCTAGGGAAGTGGAGAAGAGATTTTGGCAGGGGTTGGCCGAGCTTGAGAGCTCAAATTGGTGTGAGGAGGAGGGGGAGGAGGTGTCCTTTTATAGGGGAGGAGAGGGGCACCTTAGGAATTCTTAAAAATATTAATTTATAATAAATCTAACCCCACTTAAAAACCTCCAAAAATGACTCATATTCGAAGATTAGATGAGATAGGGTTGTAATCTCATCAACCAATCAAATTTAGACATGTTTGGATATTATTTTAAACCTTATCAATTAGATTTAACTCTAAGTTAAATAATTTAACTTTTACCGTGTCTTTTTGTTTTCTTTCACTATATGGTTAATACACTTACTATAACATGCCAAACGAACCCCAAATTGTTTATTATTAATATATATATCCTTATCTAAGTCATTTGGCCGATCCTTAGATTTTTAGGAATAAAATAACAATTAATAATATAATATTTGATTTAAAAACTATTTTGTGTCAATTTTGACACTATTTGATATATGATTTTTGTGAAAGTCATAACAGAATTAAATGTTAGAACCAAGTAGATTAAATCAACATTAATATATCATAGTAACCTAGAAAATTAGTGGAATTCATAAAAAATCTCAAATTACATTTATTTTGGTTCTTATAACATCAATTATGTCAATATTTCATTAAAAAGATAATTACTGCATCATCGTTGTGTCATAAATAAATTAAATTATTTGATGTCTAAAAATTACAAATAAAATACCATTAAGTAGGAAATCTTATTATCTTTCTAATGAATATTTATAGTCGAATTTATCTTATGTATAACCCCATATTACAAATGATTTACTTATTAAACTTTGATTTTAACTATTTTAACCCTTCTTTAAATAAATTAATAATAAATGTCCTAATCTAATCCAAGTGGGCCTAAATGGTCATATTTTATTCCTAAGTTTGTTTTTGGTCGAATTACACTTGTCCAATAGAATTAGGACATGTGTTAGGGTAATATTAATATCATATTTACCCTTAGTTACCCTATTTACTATTAACCGTGGTAAAAAAAGTAAAAAGTTACTATTCACCAAAAAAATTATTTTCATCTCATTGAACCACATTTTAGTCCTTGATAATAACCGTGTCTCTCGGATTTTCGAAATTCCATTCACAGAAGCGGTAAAATTAAGTTTTATGCAAAATTCAGTTTTTAACCTACCACTTAGTAGTTTCACTATTCATCAAAAATTGAAGGTTTTCAGAAAAATGCCAAAATTTCATCCTAAGCTATATTTCATATTCCGAATTCAAAAATGAAGTCTATTTTACCAAATTCATAACATAGAAGTTGCATTAATTAATTTTATAATTAAATCCCGCTGTTAAAACAAATAGCGTGTTTTTAAGAAACAATATCTATCAAAAGATTGACACATGTTTATGTCTGGTTTAAATGTGCAATTACATCCAATGACCAACATTGTATTAAATTGTAAAAATATATTCTAAATATACTTTAAAACCACTCAAATTAATGATTTATCACTATTAATTATTTCGATTAAAAAAGTTTTTTTTAATTATAATTTAGTAATTTTCACTATTCATCGGAATATGAAAGTTATCCGAAAAGTACAAAAAATTTCACCTTAGGCTAAATTCGATACTCCGAATCCATAAATGAAGTCCATTTTGAAAAATAAAATTTACAAAATTTCAAAAAGTGGTTATTACTATTCACAACAGCTAGTTTTAATAATATCTTAATAGCATATCGTTGTTTAGCGAAACTTGGTGTTGCGTACAACACACGCTATCGAGGAAGGTCGCGATTGCGTGTAATGCAAGGCAAGTCAAGGATGTGTGTTGTGCAAGCTCTTTTTGGTGTAGCGTACAACACAAGACATTAAAAAGAATATTTTTTATAAAATCTTGGGCTGTTACAGACACAATGGGGTGTTTCCCATCCTATGGGTTGTCTCCCATCCTATGGGTTTTCCTTTTTCTAAAACGATTCAATTATCTCATTCCAAAATTAATATAAAAAGTGTTCTTTCTTTAATCAATACTATCTGATGTCCAACTTAATCCATTCCAACCTTTAGTCTTATTCAAAATACTTCATTCTAATCTTAGAGTACCGTGAATGTGAATACCATCATTTATTCCCCATATAATATATGATATATCTTGTTGGTCACATTCCTAACATTTGAATGACATCATCCTGAATTCTATTGAGTAATGGTAATAAATAAAATTACCATATATCCTTATTGAAAACATTCATGTTTCCTTATTCCAAAACGTATTTGATATATTCCATATGTGTTGAAACATTGTATACTTAATCAGTAACAACATTTCCCACATTTTAACAAAACCTTAACATGTTCCATGGTAACTAATATCATCCTAAAAATCATTATACAAATATCATTATACTTACATACATGATAAATTAAAGGTTATTACTCCATTAATCATGTGTCCTCCAGGTATATCACTATACCCTTAAATCACTTTTTGGATCCATAGAAATATTCAATATATCCTTTCCAATCCATAATGAAGAAATTATACTAACAACCCATATATATTCCATGATTTATATAACATAATTTTTTAATTCAAAACATATACACCTCAATCATCCTACTTTACTCTTAAACTCTTACTCATGATCCATCATATTCATTTTTCCTAAAATATGAATCATGTATTAAGTTTTAACAACCTCAAGATTCATAGGATTATTTAAACAATAATGCATGAACATCACATACCATCCACATGTCATTTACAATATCTTTATCCTCTGTAGATTAACGAATACTCATACCATCAACATGATTCACTTCATGATATTTCAACTTATTAATTTGATCTTCATAATTCCCATAATTTCAATTTCTAAAACATTCAATGGTTTACCTTGTTCTATGTCGTTCTCCATATTGACTAATACTAGAATGTAATGTGTGAGAAATACAAATCAGATATTAGAAACACATATGTAATGTAAATTACATATAATATTTCAATCCATGATATCTTTGGTTTATCCCTAGGTTAGTCATAATTATCACAATTCTCAAATATTGTCACATATACTTTACTTATTTATAAGAAATTCATATACACATCCTTAGAAATATCTCAAGGGATCTCACTAATGTTTTCACATCCTTGTTTCCAATGGATGGATAATCCTTCGCTCTGACAAAAAATGCAGTGGTCTGGAATTATTTCTAGTGGACTATAATTGATACTTATTAGTGCACTCCATGGGTGGCTACACCACCTGGCAGGGACATGCCATGATTCCCAGTGGCTTTCATTTCTGAAAGAATCTCTTGGGTGGAGAGCCATGATTCGTCTAACTCTCACATGTGAGAGTTCCCAATGATTGGATTCATTCCTGCCTCCTTGGAACTAATACCAACTGTAGAAAACATGGATTAAAATACATGGACATTACATTACATTTTTGGAAAACTTAATACATGAAAAAAAAACAGACACCCAATGAACTTATTAGTTTAGTGTATTTGGAAACTCTGCAAATAATCCTCTAATCATAGTGTATGTTATTCAATATCTCCCATAAATATATTCCTTTTTTTCCAACATAATAAATTTATTTATATCATAGGGAAAAGAAAACATAAAATGGGTGAGCATAAATTCTCAATAAGGTTAAAAATTTAGAACATTAATCAAAACATAATCATTTTAACATAAAAAATAAGAGCAAAATGTTTGAACATCAAAATAGTGAGTCATGAAATAAATATCATTAGTACGTATGGAACAGATCATAAAATAACATTAACCATAATAAAAAAAGCATTGGAATAAAACATGGAATAGTGGAAGTCTAATAACAACGTATTATTACTTCCATAATAGAAAATCAATTTCTTCCAAGACCATCATAGTAGACATTGTCCAATACTGAACCAGGTATACTTGTCGTTTTAGCCATATATTTCTGAACCGAATTTACTTGTCATTCTAGCCCAACATTACTGAACCAGAGTTATTTATTATTATAGTCATGTCTATCTCATAAGATATAAGTCAAATAAAATAACATAGAGAACAAAATAAAAACATTATAAATGAATAATTATTTAAATATTATTTATTTCTAGAAGTTAAGGACCCTATAAAAAAGAAATAGTTAAATTACCATAGGAAGAGTAAAATAATATATATAAATAGTAAACCAAACAAATTAATACTATCCTAAACCATGGTTGATTAAGGAAACTTTATGCATATTATAAAAAAAATTATGATAAATTATATCATTGTATATGTAAATAAATAATTTTAAAAATATTATTTAATTGTTGGTATTTTTATAAATCATACATTTTTAATTAAATTTTTATATTTAATTTAATAATTTTAAATAAAATTTGTTTTTAGAAATTATTTTCTTATATCAATATTTTTTGTCTTACTATTATATTTTAATTTTATGATGCATTAGTTAATTTTAAAATTTTCCAAAAAAATTGCTTATAATATTAAAATTAAAATTTTTAAAATATATAATGTTTTAATTAAAAATTAAATTTCTAAAATTTAAAATAATTATTTCTCATAATGGAGTTCAATTTTTAATTATACATATATAAAAATGGTTAGGGAGAATTTTTGGGATTTTCAAAAATAGTTGAATTTTTTGTGAAGAGATATATACATTAATTTACGGTATATATAAATTATAAGATAATTACACTATTACTTTACTCATGAGTGATGTAATCACTATAATCTCAAAAATTCCATCAATTTTTTAATATTTTTGTAGAGAATTATAAATCAATTCATAGTCTTGAGCCAATATAATAAAAAAATTAACTAATAAATTCTGAATACACCCCTTTCCTCTTCTATTAAAACTAAACCTCACCACCACTTCACCTCACAACTTTATCGATTTTATCCTTGTCATTTTTCTAAATAATACTCTTCCCATGACCCTCCCCCACATCCTGGATCCATTTTATCCATAAAATCATACCAAATTCCCTTTAAGAGGGTATCAAGGAAAATAATTCAAGAGGTAAAAATCCAATTTCTTGTCATTTATTTTCTTTTCAATTTATTTTATTTTATTACCCTTACCTCATATGCATTATATAGAGAGACATGATAAATCCAAAATAAATTATATATAGGAATTATATCCTCACAATGTAATATCTATCAACAAAATCCATTTTCTCTCTCTTTTAATCTAAAAATGAAAATATCACCCATGATGTCTCAATTAGCTAACATTATGGATGATTCAATTTTATTTTCATTAATGCATTCATGGTCTTCCATAAAAAGATAAATAATTTTTAAAATTATTAATGTATATATATTATAATTTATTTAGTATTCTAGAACTAGTATATATAAATGAAATTAATTAACAAGTAAAAACTATTTTGTTTCGATAAAAACATGGCCAAAACGATCTAAACAATTAAAATTAATGTTATATCTAATGAATCATATTCATATTTGGAAAAAAATAATATATAAGAACAATAATAATTATTTATTTTAATTGACATCATATCATATAAATTGTAGTTATTTATTTACATTATTCATGATATTAAAAAATACGTGTTAAAGTAAACTGATCATGAAATACCTGGAATCAAATACTCCCCAATAAAAAATATAATCTTATTACTCCTCAGAAAATGAATAATATAACATAATAAAATTATATTAAATCAAATAAATGTTTAATAGGGTATTATTATATATATTAATGAATTTTATTTCATTATCTAGGATGTTACATTCATGTGAGAAATGACTTAATACATAAGGTAATTGTTTTATTCTAGAATATCTTTTTTCATTTGGGTTATGTTTTCTCCGTATGTACACCAATGTAATTATTTATTGTTTTTATATATCTATTTTAAATTATTTATATTTTTTATAAAATCATGTATCTATATCATATAATGTTTTTTATGGGTAAATACTTGTTTTACAAGGTTCTCATCACAATGTTTCCCAATATGCATGTCCGATTAAAGGGAACAAATCGATTTATTACCAATAATTCAAGTAAAATTTATAATACATTTTATGAAGAAATATTTTTTAAAAATCACTAATTTTATCATAGAGAACTATATTTTTAAATTTGTGGTATTAATAAATAGTTATTACAATTATATATTTGTTTTCTAATAGAATACATCCCTAAAATGTTAAATGGGTATTTTCATCAAGAATTCAACAATGATTTGTTAGAGTATTTCAATCTATTTTAACACCTATTTTGAGTATTGTTCTTTAATGATATTAATGTCCTGTTATCATCATTGAATATATTTTATTAAGTTTTTTAGGATTATTCTGATTATGTATGTGATATGATGATACCATTCACTTTGTTACTCAAAGTTGATATTGATAATATTAACATATTAGGGAATTTTATTTAAATTTCATTTGTATATGTTTTTTATGTTTAACCCCATTCATATGGAGAATGAACTTTCCATCAATTATAATGGGTGGGGTCTATGGTAGAAACTCAATGTATCAGTTTTTCTTATGAGAAAGACAGATATGGACCAGCTTGAGGATTTCTCAATTTCCAGATACAGTTTTGGAAATTTCATTATCCATTTTTAGATGTCATTTTGGAGGTCTTGATGGTATGTTTCAGATTTCGAGCATATTAATTTCCTCATAATTTTATTTTTAATTTATTAACAATGTTAATATTCTACCAGTTGAATATCCATGGTTAATCTTCTTTTTATGTGATTATTTAAATGGAATATATTATTTGAGAATTTATCCTAGTAATATCATGTTTAAGAATATGGTTCAGTGGATTTTGATTTTATTAATTCACCATGGCTTATTTTTTTATTAGCTTTTTCTCAAATTCATTCCCTTAATGTGATCTTATCTTACCCCTTTCTTATGTTTTATTTTTCTAAAGGATAAGAGTATGAATTTTATGAATGACATGCAGGGTTAATTTAAATGTTTTTTTGGGTATTACTAATGGATTTTCAATGTTTTTTTTACTTTAATGTTGTAATGTAATGTTCATGTATATAATTTTAATTCCAAATAAAATAAAATTATTTCTCCTTTGTGATATGAGTCATGTTCCTGTGATGATGAATTAATTTAAGGACCCAATTTTGGGCTATTAGGTCAAAGTCTTCAATTTTGGAATTATATTGTGGGTCCAATTGGTCATGATAAAAATTTAAATTAAATTATTAATGATGAAAAAATTATTTTAATAATTTCTAGACTCTTTCATGTTTGATTGAATTTATTGATGTTTGGTTGTCCTTTGGAACATGGGGAAGTTATCTGGTTAAGAAAGAAAAACCAAAAAATTAAATTGTTTAATTTATTTGTTGATCTTTATTCATTATATGTCTTAATTAAATGTTATTGACATTGTATTTTTTTAGATGTTGGTGGTGGTGGCCAGCTGATTTGTACTCACACCCTACTCAGGATTCATGATCGGTACCTGAATATAGTCTGTTTTTTGAATGATAAGATATGGGAAAAGTCCATGTTTTAGATGGATGGGTCCGAATGGATTATGGATGAGGGAAAATGACATGTATTGAGACCCAATTGGGAGTAGTCATTGTATCTATTTATTTTGGGTTTCATATTGTAACATGACTCATTCATGGACTGACATATCTACTCAGTTGGTTTTAGAAATATTATTTCCACTTTTAGACTACATTTCATATTGTTTTTTCAAGTTATTGGTTATTTCATTTGGCTATTTTTTATTGATTTCCAATATTATTCTACATTTAAAAATAGGTTATAATATCCCCATTATAAATATCCAACCATCACTGCTAATCAATAGCCTCTGGTATACTGGTAGTCATTCTTGTAGAGACCTAAGCATGACCTACATGGAAAATACAATAATTTTTATAATAATTAATACATGAAAAAAACAGACACCCAAATACCATATTAGTTTTTTTTATTTGTAAACATGGAACTTAATCCTCAAATAATGTTTAATGATATTAAAAATCTCCCACAAAGATATTCCCCTTTTGTTTTCCTATCTAAAACAATTATTTTTATCCTGTGTAAAATAAATCATAAAAGGTTTGAGAATAAATGCTCTGTAAAGTTAAAAATGTAAAATATAAAAAAACCATAAACATTTTAATGTAAAAAACATGAACAAAATGTTTAAACATAAAAAATGTGAGTCATGAAATAGATCTTTATAGTACACAAGGCATGGATTTTAAAGGAACATTAACCCTGATAAAAATATAATTGGAATAAATCATGGAATTGTGTAAAATAATAAGAACATATTATTATTTCAATGGATTCTAATGAATTACTACAAAGACCATCATAGGGGACATATTCCATTACTGAATTGGGTTGACTTTCCGTTTTAGCCATATACTACCCGACCAATTTGACCAGTCATTCCAGCTCTACATTACTGATCCAGATATACATTACATTCCATTTATTTCTATATAATGAGATATAAATATTCACCTAATTAATTACTAGGAGATATAGGTCCCACCAATCACATAATGAAATCACTCTTTTATGTGCCACAAAATATAAACCATTCGTCATAGCATAACCCATGAAATAAAATTGGTTGCATTAAAACATCATTAAATCATTACTTAATCCATATAAAATATCATTACATAATTACAATAATCAAATAATATAAATTATAGTGTTATATACATAACCCTATTTAAAGAGCACCATCTATTAGAGAAATCAATTTTTATAAAACACTTGAACGTAATTTTGTAATAAATTATCCTTTCTTCTTCAAAAAAGTTTTCTATTCTCAAAATGATGTCCAATTTTAAAATAAAAATATTTATTTTAAAATACACATGAAAAAATGAAAATTAATCATCTTATAAATAAGTCTTTATAATTATTTAAAATTCTGGTCATGTTGTATTAGTTAAAAAAACATTCTTCTTCTACTTTTGACGAAAAGGACAAAAAGTGCTTCATATGATAAACTTTGGAAATATTCTTTCCAACCCACATAGTATAAGTAATAATTGGTAAAAATGAATTAAAAAATACAGAGGAGAATAGTAAACATTTAATGAGAATATTTTTAGAAAACTATGACATGGTTGATAAATATATACCTAGTTGATACTTTGGAATAATCAATCTCAGATAAAAATGAGATTGCAAAATTATCCCTTACCTTAGGATTGAATTATTTTTTATGTGGATTAAACTCTTATATAGTGTGTTTAGAGATATTATTAACTTGTAATAGAACCATAATTATATTTATTATATAATATATGTTTCACATATGACTTAATATTACTCGTTTATTTGTCTATTCAATGTTAGAGTAGTGTTTTGGGTAATAATTGTTTAATTTATCGTATGTGATTGGACTTTTTATTTTTCATATGATTAATATAATACTGATTTAATTAAATATAGAATGTAAATCATGATTTATATATCATATATATTCAGTATATAAATATATATACTTGATCGCTAGATGGAATGGAATACACCATTCATGGTGACTGTAAGCTATAAGTATGCAAGAACCCTATTTTTGTTTCCTAATTAAATTGAATAGATTTAATTAAATGAAAAATATCTATACATAAATAATGTATCATTATTATTTTATATATCTCATGATTATTTATTTTATATACTTTATAATCATTCATGAATGGTTAACATATATAATGAATCTCGTCGCATCACGGAGACAATAAGCCGTATATACGCATAAGCCATGATATCAATCCCATAGTTGTTTAACAGTATTGATGTGGATGGTGTATAATATCTCAGAATTAGTATCATTTTATAATAATCTTATATATTTATTATTTCTACCACGATACCCATCCGTGTATGTTGGTGGTGAAAAATAGATTACACTAATGCGTGGAGATGGTAATCTGTATGTACGCATGCGCATTGATTTCATTTTTTGTTGGATCTATAGAAGGTTAAATAGGGTTGTTTTATATTTATAATAACATATAATTATGTGAGTGATAATTATATTATTAATTTATATTGAAACAATTAATGAATAAGATGTATAATAAGAAATAAATTTGAATGAATCATTAGAAGAGATAACCACTTCCTCGATGTGCCTCCATTAAATTTTTTTTAGGGCAATAGAGTTGGCCTTTTGAGAAGACAAGAACCACCAAAATGTTATTTTTAATGTTCAGAAGAGAAATTGTCAAGGTTTGGCTGATAATTAAGGTAAAAATAGAGGGAAGGGGAGAAGAATGTGGTTCCCTTTTATAATAGTGGAAATGTTCACTTTAGGGAAGTTCAAAAATATTAATTTATTATAAATTCACTTTCAATTTGAAATGGTACAAAACATAATTAATTATAATATAAGTTGATTTTTTTTCTAATAACCATCATAAAATTTTTTATAGGTTTTGAATAGTTGTTATCTTTATTTTTTTTGGTTTTACCCATATTTTTCCCTTTTAAACTTATCGTTATATGATGTTATTTATACATTGTTTGTTAATGTAATTACCCTATCAAGTCAACAGACACAAAAAAAATTTATTTATGACATATTTGGACATATATTAACTATTTTTCCAAATTTTATATTTTTAGGAATTTAAAATAATTTAATAAACTATTTTTTTGTTTTATGTTTTGAATTATGTCATTTTTGGACATTATTCATATTTACCATTATAAAAAATTCATAACAAACTGATCCCTTAGAAATAAATAATTAATCATATCCCTATTATGTCAATGTCATTGTTAATTTTTTTAATGTAATTAAATTAACCAAATTACATTTGTTTTAATATTTACAAATTAATTTATATGAATCCTTTATTAATGAACCCATCACTATATCATCCTTGTGTCATAATTAAATTCATCTATATAATGTAAAATATTACAAATAAGATATAATGATGTAGAAAATCATTTTATCTTTCTAATTTTATATTGTAGTCTATGATATTTTAAATATAAACCCATATAAATTTTTTTTGTAAATGATATATTTTTAGGTAATATTTTCCTTACTATTAAATTAAAAGTAATTAAATGTAATTTTCAATTACAAGTGGCTCCATGTGGTCCCAATATCGACTCATGGATTCCCATGGTAGGATATTAATAATAAAATATGGTTATACATTTGTTAGGGTAATTTAATAATATTATTGTTTACCCTTATATACCAGATTTACTGTTTAACCATGGTAAATAAAATATTTACAAAATTTACTATTCATAATGTGTAAAAATATAAGTGACTTATTTTTACAATTTGGACCCTTCCGATACAAAATATAGATTCTATTTTACCAAATTCAAATTAAAAAATTTGTAGAAATTAATTTAAAATTAATTTCTATTGGAAAAACCAAAAAATGTGTTTTTATGTAGTAAAAACTACCAAAAGATTAGAAAATATTTTTATGCCCAATTTAAGAGTGAGATAAATTACAATGAAAAAATTGTTTTAAATGGTAAAAATATAATCCAATTACAGTTTAAAAACCATTAAATGAACTATTTAACTATATCAATAAATTATATAAAAAGACAGTTTTGACTTAAAATGTATTATTTTTCACTATTCATTAAAAATGAATATTATCAGAAATATACCAGAAAATTACCCAAAGTAAATTTTTATGACCATATTCTAAATAAGTAGTTTATCTCATCAAATAAAACTTCTAAAAGTGTCAAAAAAAAGATTTAAACATAGTGCTCCATCAAAAGGCTGTAAAACTGCAATTTTTTAAAAGACATCATTTATCCGAAAAAATTATTTTTTTCTCATTTCATGTGTAATATGGATGATAATGTTATATTAAATTAAAAATGTGAATAATAATATTCATAATGGATATTTTATATAATATTTTAATAATATATTGTTGTTTACTGAAACTTGGTATTGTGTACCACACAAGCTATCGAGGAAAGTCTCTCTTGCGTGTAACAGAAGACTTGACATTATTGTTTGTAGTGAAAGATTCCTTTGGTGTGGTCTCTAACATAATAAAAACATAGTTAATTTATACATTTATGAAAATCGATACACATTTTTGTGTGAAATAAATTCTTTCAAAAGAACATTATATTTTTTGCAACACAAGAAAAGAATATTGTTGCAAACAATACAAGTAATACAGTGTTGCCTATAGCTCAATATAATATTGGTGTAGTGTAAAAAAATTAATCAATGACATTAAAAATAATCTATCTCACAAAATCTATGTGTGTATCATTCTACCCCCCTTCAAACTAATTTCTCCCTCAAAATTCATCGGGGTTATAAATTTTTTTCTAGAGAAAGATTCTTCCACCTCGTTAAAAGAAATACCAAATCATAATTTTAAAAATGAATGTTAGAAACATATTGGTTATCCAATAAAAATCATCATTGGGATTCCGCAAAGGAGAAAATTCATGGGAAGTGAAAACATTGATATATTATAGAAATATATCTATCATGTTCTGATAGATAATGATAAAGAATAAGGTTTGGAGAAAGTTAACTACTAGAAATAAATAAATCAACGATGATTTAAGGGACCATATGATTCATCATATAATAAGGTACTAGGATAATTTTTTTTATTTTCCATTCCATAATGTTGAGTCATTTTTACTCACAATAAATACTTACTTGATTTGGGTACAATCGTACCATTGTTCAGGTCGTTATCAATTTCCACTTCATCTCTTATTTAAATAAAAGAAGTTGAATTTTTCAATCATGAAGGGTTAGAAGATCATGTGATAGAATGATTGGTCATTCCATCTGTCTCTATCATAATAAGTATGTCAAAAGTTACTAAATATATATATGTCCATAAATGGTGATATTAATCATATAATGTAACAAAAAGTGGAACAATACATCATCTATCATACTTCATAAAAAATTAAAACTAATTTTTACTAACCAGGGACTTCTAGTATGACCGTGGTAGATGATAATGGATTGTCTCACTTCAGTTGTGGGTTCGATTCCTACATCCTTGTCCGACACAATAGGTTGTTTCCCATCCTATGGGTTGTCTCCCATCCTATGGGTTTTCGTTTTCTTAAAACTATTCCATTATCTCATTCCAAAATTAATATAAAAATTGTTCTAGCTTTAATCAATACTATCTGATGTCCAACTTAATCCATTCCAACTTTTAGTCTTATTAAAAATACTTCATTCTAATCTCTGAGTACCATGAATGTGAATACCATCATTTATCCCCCATATAAAATATGATATATCTTGTTGGTCACATTCTTATCATTTGAATGACATCATCTTGAATTCTATGGAGTAATGGTAATAAATAAAATTACCATATATCCTTATTGAAAACATTCATGTTTCCTTATTCCAAAACGTATTTGATATATTCCATATGTGTTGAAACATTGTATACTTAATCAGTAACAAAATTTCCCACATTTTAACAAAACCTTAACCTGTTCAATGGTAGCTAATATCATCCCAAAACTCTTCATACAAATATCATTATACTTACATACATGATAAATTAAAGGCTATCACTCCATTAAATCATGTGTTCTCCAGGTATATCACTATACCCTTAAATCGCTTTTTGGATCCATAGAAATATTCAATATATCCTTTCCAATCCACAATGAAAAAATTATACTAACAACCCATATATATTCCATGATTTATATAACATAATTCATTAATTCAAAACATATACACCTCAATCATCCAACTTTACTCTTAAACTGTTACTCATGATCCATCATAATCATTTTTCCTAAAATATGAATCATGTCTTATGTTTTAACAACCTCAATATTCATAGGTTTCTTTAAACATTAATGCATGAACATCACATACCATTAACATGTCATTTACAATATCTTTATCCTCAGTAGATTAAAAAATGCACATACCATCAACATGATTACCTTCATGATATTTCAACTTATTAATTTGATCTTCATAATTCCCATAATTTCAACAACTGAAACATTTAATGGTTTACCTTGTTCTATGTCGTTCTCAGTATTGACAAATACTAGAATGTAATGTGTGAGAAATACAAATCAGAGATTAGAAACACATATATAATGTAAATTACATATAATATTTCAATCTATGATATCTTTGGATTATCCCTAGGTTAGTCATAATTATCACAAAACCCAAATATTGTCACATATACTTTACTTATCTATAGGAAATTCATATAAACATCCTTAGAAATATCTCTGGGGATCTCACTAATGTTTTCACATCCTTGTTTCCAATGGTAGGATAATCCTTCGCTCTGACACAAAATGTAGTGGTTTGGAATTATTTCTAGTGGAATATAATTGATACTTTTAGAGAACTCCATTGGTGGCTACACCACTTGGGAGGGACATGCCACCATTCCCAGTGGCTTTCTTTTGTGAATGAATCCCTTGGGTGGATATCCATGATTCTTCCAACGCTCACACGTGAGAGTTCCCAAGGATTGGATTCATTCCTGCCTCCTTGGCACTAATACCAATTGTAGAAATCAAGGATTAAAATACATGGACACTACATTACATTTTTGAATACTTAATACATGAAAAAAATAGACACCCAATGACCATATTAGTTTAGTGTATTTGGAAACTATGAAAATAATCCTCTAATCATGGTGTATGTTATTCAATATCTCCCATAAATATATTCCTTTTTTCCAACATAATACATTTCTTTATATCCTAGGGAAAAGAAAACATAAAATGGGTGATCTTATATTCTCAATAAGGTTAAAAATTTAGAACATTAAACAAAACATAATCATTTTAACAAAAAAAATAAGAGCAAAATTTTTGAACATCAAAATATTGAGTCATGAAATAAATATCAGTAGTACATATGGAACATATCATAAAATAACATTAACCATAATAAAAATAGCATTGGAATAAAACATGGAATAGTGGAAGTCTAATAAGAACATATTATTACTTCCATAGTAGAAAATTAATTTCTTCCAAGACCATCATAGTAGACATTGTGCAATACTAAACCAGGTATACCTGTCGTTTTAGCCATGTATTTCTGAACCTAATTTACTTGTCATTATAGTGCAACATTACTGAACCAGATTTATTTATTATTACAGTGATGTCTATCTCATTAGATATAAATATCTACACAATTCATTGGTGGGATACATAGGTCCCACCCATCTCATAATGAAATCATTCATTCACATTATACAAAATATAAACAATCCGTTATAGCATTACCCATGAATTAAAAAGTGTCTCTTTATAAATTCATTCCATCATAAAATAATCCAAAATAAAATATCATTACATCATTAATATAATTAAATCATAGTTATAAATGGGGTAAATTCATAAATTTATTTAAATAGATCCATCTTAGATGGAATATAATTTTGATTTGACACTTGGACATAATTATTGATGAAAAAATAATTTCTTCTTCAAAAACATTTTCATTTCTCAACATGATGAGTAATTTTAAAAGAAATTAATTTAGTATAAAATAAAAATGAAAATATGTAAATAAATATACATGTAAATAAGGAATTATGAGGGTGTAAAAATATATTCATGCCATATAAGTTAAAACACATTCTTTTCATACATTTTCCAAAAAATTCAAAAAAGTACCTCGTATGGTAAACATATGAATGATTCATTCAGACCCATGTAGTAAAAGTCAATGTGGCTAAAAATTACTTTAAGAATAAATTTGAGATTAGTAAAAATTTTATGATAATATTTTTAGAAAACATGGACATGGATGATAAATATATATCATGTAAATACTCTCGAATAAATGATCTCAGATTAAAATGATACTGCAAAATTATCCCTTACCTTCTGTCAGATTTTATCATTATGTGTCTAGAACTCTTGTATAGTGGGTCTAAACATATTGTTACTTTTAAAAGAACCATAATAATATTTTTGATATAATATATGATTCACATATAATATTATATTACCCATTAATTTTTCAATTCCATATTAAAGAAATGTTTTGGGTAATAATCGGTTCATTTATCGTACATGTTTGGACCTGTTATTCATCATATGATGTCATAGATCTGGAATTACATACTTTCATAATGTAAAAAATGATTTATATATAATATATATTCAATATATAAATATAAATAATATATCGATAAACAAAATGGAATACATCATTCATTGGGACAGTAGGCCGTACATACGCATGAATTTGGTTTTCATTTCTTTATTAAATTGTATGGAAGTATGTAAACGACACACACACACACACATATAAATATAGTATCATTATTATGTAATATCTTTCATGATTATTTATTATATATACTATATAATCATTCTTCAATGGTAAACATGGCTAATAAATCTCATTGCGTCATGGAGACGATAAGTCGTACGTACGCACAAGCGGTGATATCATTTGATGTGGATCTATTTTTACATAGTTTTTCCACAACTTTTTACTTAATTCATAATGATATTATTAATTATTTAATCACTTTATACTAAATAATTAATTTTTGTATTTTTTATAATTAATTTTGTTAATTAATCAATTTTTATAAATAATTATGTATTTTTCGTCATCAAAATAATAATTTTAATCTAAATAAACTAATCAAATTTAATTATGTCTTATGTTTTTTGTTATTTTAAATCATCTTTACTTTTTAATAAGTTAATATCTATTTTAAAAAATTATTTAATCAACGTAAATCTATTCAATTAACTCTTTATTTTAATAATTTATATTTTAACTTAGTTTCATTAAAATATTTTAACAATGATAATTAATATGTTTAGTCATCCTACTAATCATTTAAGTAAGTAATTTAGGTTTTAAATTAAATTATTAGTTCGTTTTTAATTTTATGTGATCAATTAGTTGTTTAATTAATTAATCTAGTATTGTATAACACTAAAAATATAATCTTATATATGCAAATAAATTATTAAGTCACTGAATATTGATTTTATTCTACTGGTGAGGTATACAAGAACTAGCGGTGACCTACTGGGTCATTGATGCTCTGTATTTCTATTTGCTGCTACTTTGCAATTAACTTGTTTAGTTATTTTAATTTTTAGTCTTTTATTAATTTAGATTAAAAATCATTCACATTATAATGTTATTGTTGTCAATTAAAAATTATAATGTTTTAAAGGCTAATTAAAATCTTTTTTTAAATTATGGTTTATATCTTTCTTATAATTATTAGTTTTCAATCTTTGTTTTTAGTTTTCTTATGTTTTAATTTTAGTTCAATTTAATTTTTTAAGGTCACCTTTATTTTTTATTATTGTAACGGTGATTTATGAGATGTGGCTTCCCATTGTATCGGAAACCATAGTTTATTATGTAACGATGATCTTATTATTTTATTATCTAAAGGTAACATGTTCTATTTGATTGTACTGGTGATTCTCTTATTTTTATTTTTAATAGTAACATGTTTTATTTAACCTCCACTCCGATTCTCCCTTTTATTTTTATTGCTGACGGTGACCCTTAGCTTCCATTTCTAACGATGACCGTTCTTTCTAATTCACGTAACAATGAACACATATCACCCTGCCTCTATTTTTCTAACGGCAAGTCTTTCCTCACTGCTCCTCTTAACTCACCATTACATGATTTCCCTTTTCCTCACTATTAGAATATTTAATACCTTGTACCTCACGGTTAGCCTCTTAACGGTATCTTTTAATTTATTACTAGTAGTGACTGTTTTCTTTTATTTATATTTGTAACCCACTCATAGTTAGAATATTTTTCCCATACCTCACTATTTCAACACCTCTACCACGTTCTCACCGGTTCTCTTCTCATACCCACATCACACCACCATTGAAGTCACGGACCGACCACAGGTTTCATTTTCCGCTGTCGCCAGAAGGTCGCCGTAGGGAGAACGCACCGCTGCTGGTGCCACTTTTGCTGAAGAATATGTCGGACCACCTACAACGCCGCTGATAAGGGAACCTACACCACCACCACAGGCCGTTGTTGCTAGAAGGATGGAGATCCGGGAAGCTCCTGATGGAAGACACCACACCTACTGGTTGTGTACACCTGTTCCCGGAGTGGAGGAGACCGCTACGCCACTGTGGATCAGAGGTGGAGGCCACCCATTTCTAGAGGAAGAAGAAGCCCCCCTTGTGCATCGATAATTGGGGGGAAAATTTTTAATTAATAAAAATAATAATAATAGTATTATAAAAAAAATTAAAATTAAAGTAAATTTAATAAATAAAATGGATATTATAGAATTTGAAAAAGATATAAATTAAAACAATTATGATATTAATTAATTAATAAATTATATATTAAAATAAAAAATGAAATCACTTATAAATGTTAATAATAAATTTATTTTTTTATTGTATAGATATTTAATTAATAATATTTGTAAATAACCATTAAAATATACTTATTAATTTAAAAATATTTAAAACTAAAGTATTAATTCTAATTATTAAATTAAAATATAATAATAAATAAATTTATTTAAAATTAAATTAACCTAACAATTTAATTTCATAAATAGTAATTACAATAATAATAATAAAATTACTATTTAAAAATTATTAATACAATCTAAATTATAAATTTATTTCAATTACTAATTTACTTATAAAGTTAAATTTTAATAAATTATTTCAATATGTTATGCTTAAAAATTTAGTATTTATATTTAATTAAATTAATAACTTTGTTATAGCAATAAATTTATAATATAAAAGTAAACATTAATTATCAATTAAGATATTTATTAATTAACTTTTCTTAACTTGTAACGAGTAATATAACACTTAACATAAAAAATAACTATTTTTCTTTATTTGTGATCTCATTTATTTACTTTTCTATTCTATTTTATATGTGCAGGTTCATACCAATGTTGAAAACATATCCAGGATCATGCAACTAACTCAGCAGAAGTTAGTTATGAGGGAAAAACAAGTGTGAAATGCCAGTCGCAAAAAATAATGCACGTTGTGTGGTGCATTTGTGAAGGGCCTTTGCAGCCGGTGGAAAGAAAGCGGTGACAAGCAGCTTTTGATAGTATCTAATTAAATCAGAGCAAGCAGCAGACTCTGAGACATCGCTCATTCATTCGATTAACACATCCAATCGAGAGTAGATCACAACTCTCCTTCATACTCCTAGTAGCTGCACTAGAGATTAGAAGGAGACCAAGGAGCCCGAGAGGAGAGTACTATTTGGGGATTACTTCTTCCCTTTGTCATTAATTTTTGTACTATATTCTTGGATGTTTTTCACTAATTTAATCAATATGATCATATGTTGAACATTCTCACCATAGGAATTTTTTAAAACCTTCTGGTTATGATCTTTAAATATTCATTTGCTTATCTTTTTACGAAATTTGAATCAGTTAGAGAGACTGATTCTATTTCTAATATTTTGATCCTTCACAATTCTATGTTTACAATTTCAAACTTCAATATCGACTGGGGAGGTTGATCTTGAATTCATTTTTAAAATCATTGACAACATAAACTTTGGGGATTTATGGAGAGTTCTTTTCCAAATATTAGAATAAAATTTCATGCAGTTTAATTAAGTTTTGGTGTTGCGAACTCCAAGACTTAGTCATCTGCCTATTGAGTTTCCTGATGAGGGAAATTCTTTAGTATTTCTTGAATTGTGATTCAATTTTAATTTGTGGAGAGAAAATCCATTCAAACCAGTAGTTTAGAATTCTTGAGTATATTGTTGATCTTGCTTCATTCTCTTACTTCTTAATACTAATATACTATATTTCTCAAGTTTATCATTCTTAGGATAAATTTTAGTTACTATGTAAAAATACTTGTTTCATAATCATATTTCCAATACATATTTTAAAAAATATTAAGTAAAAAAATGTTCACTTCCTACACTATTGACAACTGTGGAGTTTATCTTTGAATAAAATCTTAGAATTAGCTCATTTACCTTCCCTGTGGTTTTGAACCTGCTTGCCACATATACAGTAGTTAGTAGGAATAAAAATTTAAAACTTTGACTGACTTCAATGACATTCCAAGTAATGTTTTTGGTGCCATTTCAGGTGAAGGAACAGACTGAGAATCATTGGTTTTAATAAATAACTAAAAAACCTCCATTTTAAAAAAAAAATTAAAAAGAAACATCTATGAACATTTGGGGCTTGTGTTGTCTGTTTGAGTTCTGTTTGAATTTTTGTGTGTGTTGGATCTAAAACATATAAGAAAATTGGAACATTATGAAGGATTAAACTACTTCACTGGACATTACAGTGTTTGTTGTGGATATTATGGAAATACTTCTTGGTAGTCTGTCTATAACCAACCACAACATGATTTTAAATTGAAGAAAATTTAAAACGTGATTTTAGTCCTAACACCCAAGCTAAAATTGAACTAATTGACTCTAGATTGGATGCTAGGGTGTAACTAATTAACAATTGGTTAACTAAAACACATGAAATTGAAATTAGAGATTCTCAAGAGCAAGATCAATGAATGAAAATTTTAGAAAACATGATTTTTGAATTACAAAAATGGGTTAAAGAAAAGAAGAATTTTATGAAGATGAAAAAGAAAATGTTTATAAAAGGTTTAAAAATTAAATTGAAGAAGACAGTGACTATGAAACTGGGCAAAAAAACATTGTTTTTGAAAATTCTATTTATGTGGAAAAAATCGTGAAAAAACCAACTCATTGAAGAAAGAACACATTGATGAAGACCCCCGAAATAACTTTAATGTTGTTGAGTTGGAAAATTTTTAAAATGAATTGAAACAGATTGAAAATGAATGTCCAGTTCTCTTCATAATTCCTACATTGGTGAAAAATCACTATTTTAGGTGTTTTGAGAATGAGGTCACTCGGGTTGAAGTCAAACTTGAAAATAACAACATTAATGTTAATAAATCTTCATAAATTTTTTTTGAAATTCTAAACATCGAGCCTGAACATTATATTGGGTATAATCTAGATGAGAACATTAAACTGGATAACATGGAATCTAAAATCGGTCATCTTGAATTGAACACTTCTCTTCCATGTTTTGAAAGTCCAATACCATCTATTTCTAAAATTATGTAGGATGATTTAGAGAATGAGGAAATAAGATATTTGAATAAAGATTAAATGATGAGCTTTAATCTTCCTTTTCCAGATTGATTTTATGATAGAAAACGAGTGTACTGAAATTGAAAACATTGACTTTTTACATGGGAGTAAATGTTTAAACTTGAAAAATCTAGAAAATTAATTTATCGAAGCTGAATTAAACATTACTCCGCTTGATTTGAACTTCTTGGAAGACACTACAAACATTATATTTGAAAGTGAGATTTTTGGCCATGAACATAAAGTAGAGGTTGAACACACACTTGAATTGGGTAGATTTGATATGTTAGAAGCAGTAGATGTTCAGTGTGAGTTAATAGATGGGGATCTTTTGGAAGAGATTTAAAAAATGGTTAGAACTGAATCTGTTTGAGATAAAAATAAATTCACTTCCCTATCATTCACTTACATCCTCAACCGTGAATGGTGTTGAGCCTTCTCATGATACTGATATTAGTATAGAGGGAGAATTTGAATTGAGTTCTAATGTATAAGATTCTGTTTAGCACTCCATTAAATAACCTCTTTAACCTATTATTTAATATTCAACCATTTTCACCCATTAAATTGAACATTTTTGTGTTGAGGTTAAGAGAGATAGCTCTAAGGTAAGTGATACACCTTTTCAAGAACCTAGATCTGTGATGTCACTTCATGTGTATTAAAATCTATAAATGTATGAACTTATTCTGGAAATTTACAGCACTATACTCACTACCATTAAAGGGTGATACAAAAGTGTTATTTCAGGTTATGAGAGTTTGGTTTTAGTCTAATTTAGTCTTTTTTCCCACAAATATCATCTTTATGTTGAAAATAATTGGGCCAACCACATGTAGTGGTTCCTATTAATGAATCCACACACACCTAGTGACTATGGTTATTTGCTAGGTGAGTCCGGCTGGACACTTTAAACCTATCACTGCATGGGAGGCAACCCATGGTTTTTTTGTTTTAAATAAAATTAATTAAATAAAGTCTAACTGAAGAATATAAATTCAGTGCTTCATGGGGGTCAACCCATGTTCTTTCTTTTGTGTTTAATTTTTTTTCGGTTCTTGTTTTACTTTGAATAAAGTCATGTTGTGCTTCCTCTTGTATGCACTATCTATGCTGGTTATATGTCTGTAGCTTTCATGCTTTTTTTAGGATGTTGATGATGTAATCTAAGGAGTTGAATTCAATTGATCGTTTTTGGACAAGAACCTAGTTAGGGAAGTACTTCATCTTTTAAAAATTTATTTCTGCACCTGCTTTTACTAATAAAATTTTGCTCACTAAAAAAATTCTTCAGGTCTATGAAATTCTACCACATGTGTATTTAAAAATATGCTACATATTTTTTTTGAAAATCTACTGCTTAAATTTCCTATAAAAAAACTTTTTCTACATATCAATAAGTTCAATTAAAAATATATATGTACTTCACTACTGGAAACTGAATTTTATTGTTATTAAAATCTTTTTCACTGCATGAAACTAAGTGTGGGGGGTACATGTTGCTGGTCTTTTAAATCTAATTAATGTTTTGGTGTTTAGAATGAACTATTTCTTCTTTATAGAATATATAACATAATAAATTTTTCTAAACTTTCTTACACCCAATTAGTTGTGCACCAACATTTTACATGATATTTCTTGAACTGAATTGAATATCTTTTTCACTGGACATATATGTTAATACCTTTACTTTCTAGTGAACCTTCTGATTTTTTAATCATTGTGGAAAATAAATTTTTTGAACATCATTGTGACCATTTAAACATTTCATAAATCTAATTAATTAAAAATCTATTTTTAACCTTAATTTATTAATTGTTCTTCTCCCATTTGGAAGTCAACTTTAGGGAAAAAGTTGGTTTTTAAGTGTGGGGGAGGGGGGTCAATTCTTGACTGTGCTAAACTGTGATTTATTGAAAGCCCATCAATTCCCACATCAATTCAAAACTTTTTATCATTGTACATGATTCTGTTTAGCACACTATTGAATCTCTTCTTGAACCTACTATTCAGTATTCACCAATTTGTACCTTAGAATATGAACCTGTTAGTGTTGTGGTTAAGAGAGATAGCTCTGAGGTAAATTCTACAGATTTTGAAGCACCAAGATCGATGGTGTCCCTTCATGTGTATTCAAATATTTAAATGTTTGAACTTATTCTGGAAATAGATAGCACTATACCCACTACCGTTAAAGGGTTCTACACAGGGGTTATTTTAGTTTCTGAGAGTTTCGTTTTAATCACCTTTAGTCTTGTTTCCCACCAATATCATCTTTATATTAAAAATAATTGGGCCAAACAGATGTGGTGGTTTATATTAATGAAACCACATCCACCTAGTGACTATGGATAGTTTCTAGGTGAGTCCGACTCAAGACATTAAACCTAGTGCCATATTGGAGTAACCTAGGGTTTTTCATTTGTTTTCAATAAAAAATTGTAAATAAATAAAGTCTAACTGAAGACTTCAAATTCTTTGATTCATGGGAGTCAACCCATGTTCTTTCTTTTGTGTTTAATTTTATTTCTGTTATAGTTTTACATTGAATAATGTCATGTTGTGATGCCTCATGTATGCACTATCTATGCTGGTTTTTTGTCTGTAGCTTTCATGCTCTGTGTTTTTAGGATGCAGCTGCTGTGATTTTAGGAGTGGAATTCCCATGATCATTTTTGGACAACAACCTAGTCAGGGAAGTGCTTCCACTTTTAAACATTTATTTTTTCTCCTGTTTTTTCTAATAAAATTATTCTCACTAAAAAAATTCTGCTTGTCTAAAACAAGTTTTCTAGTTGTGTACTGAAAATTATTCTACATATTTGCTGAAAGTCTGCTACATAAATTGACTATAAAAAACTGTTGTGGCATGTCACTAAGTTGAATTAAAAAATTTCATGTACTTGACTGTTGGAAACTAAATTTTATTGTTATTAAAATCTTTTCCACTGCATGAAACTAATATTGGGGTGGTTACAAGCTTCTAGTTTTTTAAATCACATTAATGTTGGGGTGTTTAACATGAAATTTGTCTGCATTATTTAATATCTAACTGAATAAATTTTTCTAAACTTTCTAACACCCAATTAATTATGAACCCACAAATTACATGATATTTCTTGAACTAAATTGAAAATATTTGTCACTGGACATATATGTTAATACATATACATGCTAATTAACCAGTTGATTATTTATTCATTGTGGCAAATATGATTTTTGAACTTAATTGAGACCCTTTAAAGATGTCATAAATCAACATAATTGAAAATATGTTTTGAACCCTAATAGATTAATTGTTCTCCTCCCATTTGGAAGTCAACTTTGGGGAAAAAGTTGGGTTTTACGTGTGGGGGAGGGGGTCAATTCTTGAATGTGCTAAACTATGCTTTCTTGAAATCCCGTCAATTCCCACTTCAATTCAAAACATTTTGTAAAAAAATCAGAATTTTTTTTTCAATTTTTTTGCATAATTTTAGGCTTTACATTGTAGTCAATTGGATCTTTCCTTGGAACAAGATCCTTGTTGGTAATTAAGAACTACATTGAACCTAAAATTGATGATAATGGATTATTGCTGAGTGATCTTACTTAGTGATTTGATGGAATTTCGGTTTATGACCTACTTCTGAAAGTGATATGGGTTACATGTTTGTTTAGGTTTGATCAGAACCCTTGGAACTAAAAGTTTTATTCTGATTCTAGGAGCCTCATTCATGTTTTAATTATTAAATTTAATCGATTTAATGAGCCAATGTAAACGGTTTTGATATAAATATTTTGAAACTGGAGTAATTTGTGTATCTGGGATCCCATGGTGAGTCTTAGAGACCCTAGATGCTGGGTCTGTTTCTTTTAACATTAAGCCCTCTGTTCACTTTGAATAAATTCATTTCAGAGTGAATAGAACATGATACATGGCTTGGGAAAAATAAATAAGGTTTCTAGGGTAAAAAATGAGCTCTTTAAGGTGAGGGGAATGATGAACGCCAAATGAAGAAGGGGATAATTAGTTTTTATGGAAATCATTTAGGTTGTATCAATAAGGTGATTCGGAAAAAATTAATTATTTTTGGAACCTAGGATTCTGTAAAAGTAAAAAGCTCATTGGTTATGGTCTTAATTCCATTGATATTTTTCCTCATTTAATTCTTGGACTTATAACTTCAACTTGGATTGAAATGGGTCATTTAGTTGTATCAAATATGAGGGATGACATCTTCTTTGATGGATGGTCTTTGTGTTCTTGATTACCCTTGATTATTTTATATAGGCAAGATTCATATGAGTAATTCATTTTCTTAAAGCCTACTGTTATGTATTGTCCTATGTTTTGAGTGATGGACATGTTATATTTTGAAAAAAAATCATTAAAACTATACATTTATTTTTCAAATAAAATAAGACATGAGATTGTTTGAGGACATACAATACTTAAGTGTGGGGGAATTTGAGGTGCCTCTATTTTTTCATAGTTTTGCTTTATGTTTTTTACATAATTTTTAATGATTTAATTAATTATTTAATAACTTTATACAAAAAAATTGTACTTTTGTATTTTTTTCTAATTAATTTTGTCAGTTAATCAATTTTTATAATGAATTATGTATTTTTAGTCATCAAAATAATAATTTTAATCTTACCAAACTAATCAATTTTAATTATTCCTTATTTAGTTTGGTCAGTTTAAATCTGCTTGACTATTTAATAAGTTAATATCTATTTTAAATAATTTTTTAATCAATTAAATTCTATTTAATTTAGTATTTATTTTAATAATTTATATTTTAACTTAGTTACATTAAAATATTTTAACAATGTTAATTAATATGTTTAGTCATCCTGCTAATCATTTAAGTAAATAATTTGTGTTTTACATTAAATTAATATGTTTGTTTTTAATTTTATGTGATCAATTAGTTGTTTAATTAATTTATTTAGTGTAAAATAACATTAAAAATTTAATCTTATATATGCAGATAAATTATTTTGTCACTAAATATTGATTTTACTCTATCGATGAGGTAGACAAGAACTTTCAGTGACCTATTGGATCACCAATGCCCTTCATTTCTATTTTCGGCTAATTGGTAATTACCAAGTTTAGTTATTTTAATTGTTAGTATTATATTAATTTAGTTTAACAATTTCTCTGTTTATAATTTTTGTGTTGTCAATTAAAAAATTTAATATTTTAAAGGTTAATTAAAATCTTGTTTTAAATTATGGTTTTTGGCTTTCTAGTAATTAATAGTTTTCAATATTTGTTTTTAGTTTTCTTAATTTTTAATTTATGTTCAATTTAATTTTTACAGGTCACCGTTAGATTTTAATAACGTAACAGTGATCCCTGACCCTCGATTTCACTTTGTATCAGTAACCTTAGATTATTATGTAATTGTGAGCTTATTATTTTATTTTCTAATGGTAACCTATACTATTTGATTGTACCGGTGATTATCTTATTTTTCTTTTTAATGGTAACATGTTTTATTTATGCTCCGCTCCAGTTCTCCCTTTTGTTTTTATTTTTAATTGTGACCTGCAACTTCCCTTTCTAACAGTGATCATTCTTTTTAATTCAAGTAACAGTGACCGCATATCACCCATCCTCTATTTTTCTAACGGTGAGTCTTTCCTCAACGTTCCTCTTACCTCACTATTACCCCATTTCCCTTTTCCTCACCATTAGAATATTTCATACCCTACACCTCACTATTAGCCTCTTAACGGTATCTTTTAATTTATTACTAACAGTGACCCTTTTCTATTATTTATATCAGTAACTCTCTCATCGTTAGAATATTTTTCCCACACCTAACTGTTTCACCACCTATACCTTGTTCTCACCGGTTCTCTTCTCATACCCACATCACACCGCCTTTGAAGTCGCAGACCGACCATAGGTTTTGTTCACCGCTATCACCAGAAGGTCACTGTAGGGAGAACCCGCCACTACAGGTGCCTCTTTTGGTAAAGAATATACTGGACCACCTATTTTGTCATTCATATAGGGAACTTTTTCCACCGCCACAGGCTGCTGTTTCTAGGAGGTTGATGATCCGGGATGCTGTAGATGGAGGTCGCCGCACCTGCTGGTAGTGAACTACTGTGACTGGAGTGGAGGACACCGTTGCGCCGCTGTAGAGCTGTGGGGGAGGCCACCAGTTTTTGGAGGAAGAAGAAGACCCCCATGTGCATCGATAATTATTGGGAAAAAAATTAAATAAAAATAATAATAATAGTATTATAAAAAAGATAAAATTAAGGTAACATTAATAAATCAAATGGATATAAAAGAATTTGAAAAATTTATAAATTAAAACAATTATGATATTAATAAATAGATAAATTATAAATTAAAATACAAAACTAAATCAATAATAAATTTTAATTATAAATTAATATCCCGTTTATAGTATATATATTTAATTAAAAATAATTGTACACAAACTTTAAAATATACTTATTAATTTAAAAATATTTAGAACTAATGTATTAATTCTAATTATTAAATTAAAATAGACTAATAAATAAATTAATAAATCTGTAAATTAATATAACAATTTAATTTCGTAAATAGTAATTACAATTATAATAATAAAATTATTATTTAAAAATAATTAATACAATCTAAACTATAAATATATTTTAATTTCTAATTTACTTATGATGTTAAATTTTAATGATTTAGTTAAATATGTTCAGCTTAAAAAATTAGTATTTATATTAAATTAAATT
Source organism: Viscum album (assembly GCA_963277665.1). Taxonomy (NCBI): domain Eukaryota; kingdom Viridiplantae; phylum Streptophyta; class Magnoliopsida; order Santalales; family Viscaceae; genus Viscum; species Viscum album. The sequence continues at coordinate 532,045,594 of OY728128.1, forward strand.
ATTAAATTCTTTATAGTAATAATTTTATAATATAAAAGTAAACATTAATTATCAATTAAGATATTTATTAATTAAATTTAGTTTACTTGTAACGAGTAATATGAAAATCAACATAAAAAATAACAATTTTTCTTTCTTTGCGCTCTCATTTATTTACTTTTCTATTCTATTTTATATGTACAGGTTCATACTAAAGTCAAAACCATGTTTAGGTTCATGCTCCTAACTTAGCGGATGTTAGTTTCTAGGGAAAAAATAGCGCAACGTGGCAGTTGTGAAAAAAAAATCACCTTGTCTGGTAGATTTGTGAAGGGAAATTTGAAGCTGGTGGAAAGTAAGTGGTGACAAGAAAATTTTGATAGTAGCTACATAAATCAGATCAAGCAGTAGAATCTGAGATGATGCTCATTCATTCCACGAAAACATCCATCCGAGAGCAGATTGCGACTCTCATTCGGACTCCCATGAGTAGCACTGGAGATGAGCAGGAGACCAAGGAGCCCGAGATTAGAGGATAATTTGGGGAGTACTACTTCCCTCTACCCTTACTTTTTGTACTCTGTTCATGGATGTGTTTTACTTATTTAATCAACATGATCGTAGGTTGAACTTTCCCATCTCATGAATTTTTTAATTCTATCTGGTTATGATCTTTAAATCTATATTTTCTAATCTTGTAAAAAAATTAGAATCAGTTGATGAGACTGATTTTGTTTCTAATCTTTTGACCCTTTACACTTCTATGTTTACAATTTCAAACATCAATATGGACTGGCGAGATTGATCTTGAATGAATTTTTCAAATCATTAACAACATAAATATTAGAGATTTATAGCGAGTTATTTTCAAAATTTTATCTTAAAATTTCATGTAGTTCAATTAAGTTTGGGTTTAGCAAACTCCAAGACTTAATCATTTGCCTGTTTAGTTTCTGGGAGAGGGAAATTCTTCAGTCATTGATGAAGTGTGATTCAATTGTATGCTATGGAAAGAACATCCATTTGAACCAGTGGTTTAGAATTCTTGTGTACTTTTTTGACCTCACTTCTTTTTCGTGCTTCTTAATACTAGTATACTATATTTCTCTAGTTTATCATACTTATTTTAAATTTTAGTTTCTATGTAAAAATACTTCTTTCATCATCCAGTTTCCTCTACATCTTTTAAAAAATAAAAAGTAAAAAAATGTTCACATCCTCCACCATTGAAAATATTGGAGTTTATCTTTGAATAAAATCTTAGAATTCACTCATTTACCTTTCCTATGGATTCGACCCTGCTTGCCACATATACAATAGTTAGTAGGAATAAAAATTTTAAACTTTGACCAACTTTAACGACAGTCCAAGTCATCGTTCCCATAGTTTTTGAATGGTATATAAGTGGATAGTTTATAATATCTCATAGGTAGTATCATGTTATAATAGTCGTATATTTTTTTTCATTTCCACCATTATACCCATCCATGCAAGGTGGTGGTGAAATAAATATTACACCACGACATGGAGATGGTAATCTATTCATACACACACGCGGTGATTTCATTTTTTATAGGACAGATAAAAGGTGAAGTAGGGTTGTTTTATATTTATAATAAAATATGAATTATATTATTCATACTGATATTATTACTTTATAATGATATAACTAAATAATAGAAGGTAGAAGAATAAATAAATATGATAGAATCGGTAGAAGATATTACATCTTCCTCAATGTACATCTTTTAAAGTTCCTCTTAGGGCACTAGAGTTGTTTTTTAAAAGAGTAGGACAACTATAATTCTACTAGGCAAGTTGAGAAGATAAAATTTTAGGTGGTATCTAATAATTAAGGTTCAAAATGTAGTGAAGAGTAGTGGGAGGAGGTACCCGTTTATAAGAGAGGAGTGGGGCCCTTTAGGATTGTTCCAAAATATTATTTTATTATAAATTAAATTTCATTATATAATGGTCCAAAACATATTAAATAATATGATAGGATGATTTTAGTTCTTATAAAATGTATCCTATAATTCATTGATATGTTTTTTATATTTTTTTATACTTATCTTTTTGGTTTTGCACTTACGTTACCTTTTTAATCTTACTATGATATCAGGTTATTTATATATTTTGTGATAATTTAATTACCATATCATTTAGAATGACCCAAAAATGTTATTTTTGACATATTAGGACATATATTATCTATTTGGCCAATTCTGAGATTTTTTGGAATTTAATATCATTTCATTAACTATTTTATGTTTTATGTTATGAATTATGTCAATTTTGGACACTATTCATATTTGACCTTTTAAAAATTCATAAAAAATGATTCATTCAAAATGATTTCTTAAACTCATCCAAATTATGCCTATGTCATCCATAAAATTCGTGATTGACATTGAAATAACCAAATTACATTTGTTTAAATATTTAAAATTTCATTTATTTGAATACTTTATTAATGATGAAATCACCCCATCATCATTGTATCAAAATTAAATTTATTTATATAATGTACAGAAATTAAAACTAAAATATAATTAAGTAGAAAATAGTTTTATATTTCAAATTAATATTTATAGTCGAATAGATCACTTATATAACCCCATATACTAATTTTATTAGTAATAGATATAAGTTTAGGTTATATTTTTCTTATAGTTAAATTAAAAGTAGTTAAATTTTGTTATCACTTAAAAGTGGCTCTATGGGTTCCCCAAATTTACCCACGGATGCCCATGGCTCGACATGTATCATCCAATAGTGTTATGAAACATGTCAGTGTAATTTAATACTATTATGTTTTACCCTTATTTACCATATTTACTCGTTAACCATGGTAAATAAAATATTTACAGAAGTTACTATTCATGATGTCTAAAAATAAAAGTTAGAAATTTCTACAATTTGTACCTACTGATTACAAATATGGAATCCAGTTTTCCAAATTCAAAACATAGAATTGGTAGAAATTCTTTTAAAATTAATTCCTTTCTTCAAAAACCAAAAAGCGTGTTTTTAAGAAGTAAAAACTACCAAAATATAGACATGTGATCATGTGTAATTTAAGATTGAATGTACATAAAATGATACAAATTAGATTAAATGGTACAAATATAATCCAATTTATCTTTTAACAAAATTAAATTTACAATATAACAATATAAATAAATTACATGAAAGGACAGTTTTAACTTAAAATGCTTTATTTTTCACTATTCATTAACAATGATCTTTATCAGAAAAATAATAAAAAATTACTGAAAGTTAATTTTGATGTTCCATTTATATATAATAAGTATATATTGTAATATATAACTTATAAAAGTGTCGAAATCTATATTTTAAATTGGTGCGCCATCGAAAGGTGGTAAAACTGCATTTTTTAAAAACTACAAATTTTTTCCAAAAAATGTATTTTATTCTCATATCATGTGAAAAAATAATGATAGTATTATATAAAATTCAAAATGTGTTTAGTATAATTAATAATGGCTAGTATATAGAATATTTTATTACAATATTTTTGTTTAGGTAAACTCATTATTGCGTACCATGTAAGCTATCAAGGAAGGTCGCTTTTGCGTGTAATGTAAACCATGTTAGTGTTGCGTGTAGTGTAAGAATCCTATGGTGTTTCATATAAAATAATCCAATATTATTTCATATATACATTGAAAAAAATCTATACTTAGTGTTGTGGGAAATGTATTCCATAAAAAGAACAAAAAATTTTGTGCAACACAAGACTACAATAGTGTTGCGTATTCTGCAAGATAATATTGTGTTGCGTATAACACAAGATAGTCTTGGTATATCATAAAACACATGATATCCAAGAAAATAAAAAATAATATATCTAAAAAAATCTCAAGTTGTTACAGTTCTTATGTTTATGTAACCAAACAACTTTTGGAATTGGTGTGTGGAACCTGATTGAGACGTCAAAGTGACATAGAAGTATATAGAAAAATTACAGAACATAAGTCATATAAGGGGAAAATATCTATTTGAAATTACCCACAATTTAGTTACATTAACAAATTAATTGATGTTTATAAAATAAATATATATATAATATATCATAGTATATTTATTTAAGTTAATGATAATGTATTGGATGTTGATGGTCCTTATATAGATGAAAAAGTGTATTTCTTTGACTGATTCTATAAGATATTATAATGAATGGTTATTCATGTGGTTGTGGTATTAGGAAAAATTTATTAAAAACAGTTGATACAAGTTAAAGGTAGGTCCAAATAAAATTTCAATGTTCCGTATTTTACCTTATAAATCACACTAATTCCTCATAAGGATGTCAATCCGTACTATAGTAAATTTTTAATAACCCTAATCATAATGGATAACACACTATATTGTTATTTTTATTTAAGTTATAGATGATCTAATTTAGTGTTTAATGTTATTTAAAACCATAATAAAATTTAATATTTAATGATGGTATAAGTAAAACTATGTTTGTATTGTTTTGAAAAATGGATTGGGTATATTATTTCCATACACTTTTACCCAGTGTCCACAACCATCTCGGTAAACCCCCTTCAAACTTATGAGGGCCACAATGTTCCTTTTTAATATATGGGGAAAATTTCAATGTAATAAAAATTTTGAATCCCAATAAACTTTTTTTATGGTATTACTAATAAAACACATTCATTTCTTTTCTTTATTTTATCCTTCCATTTTCACTTTTCACTATGTTCTTCAAATAATCCATTATAATTAAGTACTTTTTTCAAGATTCATTAAGATCCTATTCGTCAAATAAAAACAATATTATTGTCAAATTACCTTATAGGATTTTATAATAATTTCCTATATCCAAATACATATATTACCCCAATTCATTATGTATATAATAATTTTCATCCCATATGATCATTATTTAATGAATGAATAAACCGAATATGAATTGAGATATTACTAATTTTAACATAATCTTGATGCACAAATGAAATCATTAAATCAATATTTTCATTCTCCATGGTTTTTTGAATCAGTTAAGTAGTAGAAGATTCTCTTACTCTAGCTTCAATTTTTCTATATAGAATGATATATGCAAGGTAACCCCTCCTGTTAGCTCATTTTTTAATATTTATTAAGATACCAAAAGACTTACATTACAATAAAATAATATTTTTCTCAACAACTATTTTCATAATTGTTTCCATTTAAATTAAATGGTTCCTAAATCGGTTTTGTTCTCTGATAGGTTAATTATTATTCATTTCAAACATTATTTTATTGTTATACTAGTTAATTAAAAACTTCTATATGTGATAAAAAATATTCCATTATATTTTTTATAGAATATATAGGTACTCTAGGTATTGAAAAATCTGTTTATGAGTTTTTATATAGGTTCCTTTCTCATTGATTCTTATCATGAATTTAATAATTTATAATTTTTTTATTATTGTTTAATGATAATTTAACTTGAGGTAGATTAGTTTACAATATTAAAAATCAACTAATAACAATAAATTAAAGTTATATTCTTTATAATTTCAAATTTTATTTTTTTACAGACATATGATCTAATGACTATTAGTCTATAAATTAGTTGTTTCCACCAGTTGGTAACAAATTAATCACACCAAACATGTATTTGCTTTAGAATTCATAAATAATGTAATTTCCATTACCTATTTATTAGAATGGAATAGAAAATTAGGTTCTCATGCATATAAGAGATAAGTTTCTATGTGATTTTTTGAGAGGATGACATACGTATTATATAAAGAAAATATTTGGATATTTTTTTTCCATTTATTTTAATTTCACTATATTTATCATATATAATGTTTTTCTTTTTTAACATTATAATTATTTTATTAATATATGTGGGTTTTTTATATTACTATCATACAAAAATATAATATTTGATTAATTTGTTTATTTATATGTGTATAAAAACATATGTATACATACATATATTCTTTTATTCAAATATTTGTTCATGATTTTTCAGGGAATAATGAAATTACTTTTTTATAAAATACAATAATGGTTATGAAGTAATTATTAATTAATAATTATTTTAAAATATATGAATAATTGTTCTCAAAAAAATCTAATTTATGTCATTATATAATTTAGTTAACATTAAAATATTTAATTCAAAAATCTAATCATAAAATTATGTATCATAAGATATATTTAGTTAAATTTTTTTATTATATTTTAAATTATTATCTTAATTATTGAAGTGAGTTTTGGGTAGATTTAAATGTAAAAAAAACCTTTTTTATACAAAAATTATAAAATTAATTTTAGGTAAATCGATAGTATACATAATTTTAGTGTATGTTTAAATTTATTCATACTAACACATTTTTTTAAAAAAAAATTATTAATAATTTTTAGTAAAAATTAATTTCTCCCCAACTATAAAATGAATATAATTTATTACATATATATTATTAAAATAATAAAAAATATATATACGGTCATTTTTATTATATGTAATAAATATTTTTTAACAGTATAAATCTTTTTCACCATTTTTAAGGTCAAAAGTGTTAAAGAGGATGTTAAACATCTGTTTATGACTACAAACATAACAAAAACATTTACTATTTTTTTAGCATAGTGGAATATAAATACCCATTATACTATATTCTATATTTGTTAAATTTTGTTTCACACTCAATGAATGATATATTTATTTTATTTAATGATTTACAGTATTTTAAAAAGGGCTACCCATCTCAATTTTAAATATATCCCATCACACTTCAATTATTCAAATGACATGACATACATATCATTACCAAAACCATAAAAACTCAAAACCCAAAACCATAATTCCTTACCTATAGGTCTTAGTATTCCCAATAGAGAAATATATTAGTGATTACAGGGAGATAAAAAACAAGATATCCAAACAAGATGCAATTTCTATAACCAAGACCTTCAATTAGATCCCTTCCTGTGGCTTGTCTAATTCATCTATAATAATAAAAATATAATGAAATTATTATCATTCATATAATGACGGTTTATTATGTTAAATTAATTGAAATTATATGTAAAGACCCATAAAATTCAAGGGAAATTTTATCTTAAATTTCTTTGGGATTTTACAAGAAAGCAGTTTCTGATGTCGCCTGATTCCGAGGCCCGGTGTGCCCGGAATCAATTTCTGAATTTTAGCTTGGGTATGTTCCGTGAACGAACAAGCAGGTTTTTATATCTTTTGTACCGGTACTCGAAATTGAAGTCCGAGGGCACCGATGGAATAGTAGCGCCGGTAATTTCATAGAAACACCTTTTCCGGAATTGCGTTTGTTCGGGTGTGGTTTTTAATTTTTGGGGTAAAGTTAAGGAATAAAATAAAAGTGGTGCAACCGATATTTTATTTTATTTTTCTTAACCTATGGTAAGTGGATGATGTGGGACCCACAGTATCCTACCCACTTGCTAGGATATTTGTGTGGTGGGGCCCACACGAGCCCTACCTTTTCAACATCCACGAAACGCCCACCCTTTATTAAGGTAATGCACCCGCACGCCCCAATTAAACGAAGTAAACTCTTGCGTTTAAACTTTTTAATAAAAACCTCTATTAATTTGGTGGTTTAAAACATTGCAATTAATTCAGTTAATTGTTTGATTCGTTTTTGAATTTTGATACGTTTGGCGTGAGTAATAAAATAAGGTAACCCTTATTTTATTATTGTTGGGTAGTTGTGTTGAGTTTTTGGGGAGAATAATAGAAGTCTTGAATTTCTTCGTTCTTCATCAAAGAACGTGAAAAACGTAAAGAACGCGAAGAATGCCGGATCCTCGGAGATTGATGACGCGATACCGATGAATCTTTTCTCCGTGACGTGACGATTCCCCTTCCGCGACACCTTCTTCCGCGACATCCATTTCCACGACGAGCCTTCGTTCAACTACACTCGAGGTAGGGGTTAATTTTTTTTGTAAGTGTATATTCGCGTGGTTCCTTCCGTTTAAATCAAAGAACTCGGATCAACTCATCCTCAAGTTGATCCGTGAATGATTTCTTTTTTGGGATGGAAATATTTATTTACGGGGAAAATTGTTTGGGTTGATTACTTTTGTTCGTGAAAAATTATTGTCGTTCTTCGTCTTTTGAGCCGCTTGTTATCAACTTAACGGGAGGAGGTTGGACCGCACGAACATGGCCAACTCTCCTCCCCCTTTGTTGTTTGGATTGTTTGCAGCATGAGCAGAAAAGCGCGGTGCCGTTTCACCATGCGGAAATGATAATGAATGCGACAAAGAAGCGCAGAGCCGCCGCGCCGCGCTGTTAAGGCCGAACGAAACTGCGGCCGAAGTCGAGGCCGGAGGGAGGGGCAATTCGATGACTCCGCAGTTTGCTGTCGAAGTGTGGATCTAAAGATGATGATGAGGTGGGTCACAAAGGAGTTTTGAACCCTTCGCAGTGATCTTCAGCTCCCGGGAGGACCACCGGCGCAGAACGAATTGAAAACGGACCACCGGAGCAACTCCGGTGGTCCGCGGAAGGGCATGCCGGCACACTGCGCCGGCACGACGGCTGGAGGCGGCTCCCGACACCGGCCCGTCGCCAAGAGAGGGCGGCACCCGGTGCGCCGTAGGGAAGGTCCACCGCGGGTTCAGCCGCGGCGGCGAGCAGCAGTCCCGCGGCCGCGTGGGACCAAGGGGGACGCGGCACCAGGTCGCGTCCGCTAGCCAAAGGAAGACCCCCCCCCCCCACCACGTGGGGCCGCGGTTATGGAAACATGGGGGAAGGCGCCCCCCCCCCCCCCTCATCGGCTCGGTCGTTCGGCCGAGCCACCCGGCTAGCGCGCCGGGCCGCCGAGCCAGGCCGGGCCGGGCCCAGACCCCCCATTTCGGACTGTTTCCATTCGAACACCCATATCATGGGCTATAGACCTCTGATCGATGCACCGTCAGTTGAAATGAGATCCATGGATCGAGACGGTTGTTTCGGTATATTACACTCAAGGTTTCAGAGAATTTTGGGTTCGGCCGGGATGGTTCGGATACGAAACCAACCGGGCCCGCAGAGCGGAAACGCTTATTCCTTGAGTTCCAGACGTCTGATTGACGTGCCATCGACTTTGTTGGATATCTCTTATTGAGATGGAACTGTTGGTATACTCCTATCGATATTTGGATGTAGTTGGATAGTGGCTAGGATGGATTGTACCTAAAATGCAACCGGGCCCCTGGAACGGAAAAGATGATAACTTTCAGACCGGACGTCGGTTTGATGAACTTTCTGCGTCGTTGGTGATCTTGTTGAGAAACGGTCCATATGAGTATACCCTATGTGAGTTCCGGGTACAGTTGAGATACGGTCGGGTTGGTTCATACACGAAACCAACCGGGCCCCTAGGACGAAAAGGCTAATAACTCACAGACCGGGCGTCCGATTGACGCACCGTCTATTGCGTTGAGACCCCTATGAAGAGGTGGTCCCTTGAGATACTTCTTCGTGGGACTATGAGATACTTGGAGTATCGACTTGTAGCTCATTGATCGGAACCTCCCAGAGACGAGCGCGCGGAGTATAGGGACCGCATAGCCGACTGACACCTGACGACTGCTTGACCGAATCGACTTGGAGTGACTCGACTAGCCCAGTGGACAGAGCACTACTTTGTTTGGGTGAAGACCCATGGAGGACGGAGCACTACCTATGTGACAGTGCAGACCTTTGGTACTAATCCGAAGAGTACCTCTGCAGGCTATTAGGGGGTGTGCACTACTGTGTTTGGGTGGCATACCCCGGCGAGAAGCACTAATGTGTTTGGGTGGATGACCCGCGATACTCGACAGGAGGAGTACCTCAGCAGACTTAGGTTAGTGAGAAGTAAATCAGAGTCGTGACAGGACCACTGTAAACTCCAGAGACGGGGCTCTTCAGCAGTTACAGTTTCAATAATGAAAATCTTGGTTTGAGATGAGTCTATGATCTTTGTGTTTACCTCATGATTGAGATGGTCACTTGATAACTTAGGTATATTTATGGGCATATAACTGGGTAGTGGTTATCCGTTGATTTCATAATCTTTATGTTTCTTCATGATTGAGATGGGTTACTTGATAACTGAGTTATATGTATGGGAATGTACCTAAGTAGAGGTTATCTATAGAGATCTTATTTGTGGTTATCCTTTTTGGTTTTAGTGAGACCTTGAGGGTCTCGGGGTCCCTACTGAGTATCATATACTCACCCCTGCACGGGCTATGCTCGCACCTCGTTGTGTTGGTTATAGACGATAGGCAGTGCTGACAGAGGCTGAATATTCGAGGACTAGACAGTACCCGGAGGTGGACCACAATGCGAGTCAGTATCCGGAGGTGGACTTAACGGCGAGACGACACTCAGAGGTGGTTGATGGGAGAGAGCGTTGTGCAGGCTATCTGTACCAACCCTTCAGGTAGGATCCGTGGTGGACGATCCAGGAGCTGCGCTATCTGTACCTACCCTTCAGGTAGGATCTGTGGTGGACGATCCAGGAGTTGCGCTATCTTTACCTACCCTTCAATTAGGATCCGTGGAGGACGACCTAGGAGCTGATTCCTTTTATCCAGCTGTTTGTATTTTTATGTTGTACGTTCATTCAATCGTAGTTGTACTTTCAGTTGGGTTTGTATTCTGGCCCATTTAATTTTCAGCACTTTCTCTTGTACTTAGTGTTTTACTTCCGCTTGTACTCTGTGGTGTTTTGTTTACTTTTAAAAAGGAAATTCCATCCTAGTTATCGGAATTTACGCCTTTGGTGATAGTCGCTTTCCCCTGGCCTATGGATGGGGAGCTTGGGGTAGTCACGACACAGGCCCCGAGGACCGGTCGTGGAAAATTGGTATCAGAGGAGTCGGTTCTACCGTAGAACTTATAACTCTAATATTTTATTTTTGTGAAGAAATAGTGTTAAGGGTACCGAGTGTGTATTCAATTCAGGAAGTCCAGTGTTGGTGCGGGCGGCCGACGTATCCATACACCAGGACCCTGACAAATGATTTCCGACTTTGTGCACGAAAACACTGATTGCATTTGTGTTTCCAGAAGTTTTTTAAAGGTCAGATCAAACCAGGTCATCTCCCCAGGTATAAACGTTTGATCGTGTCACGTGGTTTCTTTCAGGATTCCCTTTCATGGACAACCAGTTAGAGCCCAGAGGGATGTGCGTACTAACATCCTACTGAGCGAAAAGGCTTTGGTACAGGGCCCTCTTGCAGTTGCGGCACCAGCGGAGGTACCAGCGGTACTACCATACATTGGGCCACTGATGCCACTAGCCCCAGCAGTAGGTGATGCATGCCACATAAGCGCGCTGCACGAGTTCCAGCGCCAGAGGCCACCCAGGTTCTGGGCAGAGACGGACCCGCAGGTGGCTGAGGATTGGCTGGAGGCTGTGGTGAGAGTCTTCAGGCTAGTGGGGACGCCGGCAGACATCATGATGATCTTTGCTGCCAACCTTCTTCAGGAAGCAGCAGGTAGGTGGTGGAGCAACTTGTTCTAGTTTTGCGAAGGGATGACCTTCACATGGGAAGACTTCGAGACCTTCTTCAAGGTGGAGTTTGTGCCAGTAGCTCTACACCCAGAGCGTGTGCAAGAGTTGCTGCCTTTGCCGCTGGATTTTCGATCAGTAGCCGAGTCATTTGTGGATAGTAGAAAGATGATGCAGAGGTCCAAGAGGACCAGAGCCAGCCGTACGAGGATCTGGAAGTGTAATGAATGCGTCAGGACGGGTCACCTGGCACATGACTGTCTGACCCCCCGCACAGTTGATCTGCATGCTTTAGAGGAGCCACTAAAGCAGATGTAGCAGCGAGAGCTTGAGAAAAAACCAAGCAGTGTACAAGGAAGTAGAGCTCCAGGAGCAGGTGGACAGGAGAGGAACTAGTGGATATGTACCTTGTACTTCTAGTTCCAGGGTGTTGTTGTATTCGTGTCTTTGTACTATGAGATGCAATAATAAAAAGACACTTATCGTTGTGATGTTTTCTTTCATGTCCTTTTGTTTGGCTGATAGTGAGTGGTCTCGGTTAAGACTGTTGACTTGACCCTCACTTTCAATATTTCTACTGGAGGAGACCCAGTGACCTCACACTAATGCCGACAGTTTGACTCGACCCTTGGAGGCGAGAGTGATAGTTGGATATCTTGGTAGTAACGTCGAGGCCGTACGACATCATCCATGGCATGAATAAATCATTCATGTCAGGATTGACTATATTAGGCAATGGGCGTGGTTCATCCAGGGGATGAGACCGAGTTTCTCATTTCGGGAAAGGATAAATTTTAGCAGCTCTTTCAGATCGTAGGCAATGAAGGTGAAGATCATCCAGGAGTGGATGAAGACTGCACAATGTAGTAAGAAACGGGAAACCGGCGCCAGTCTTAGAGACTCGGGCGTGTTAAATGTTTCAATAAGAGGAATCTTAAAGGAGAGATGAGTCTGTGAAGTAGCCGACTTCGAGGCAGATCTAGGAGAGCAGCATGAGGTGGTGTACGTTTTAACATGCTAGAACCACCGGCCTTAGTTTTCCCCGCCAGGCTCAGGGAGCTGGAGGTCAGGGAAAGAGAGCAGCTATATGCGGTCAGGGAGAGTGACCCAATGGCTCTGTGAATGATTCAAGGGACATTCTGTGTCCACTACTAGCTGCCGTAGTAAAAAACGTTGATACGAATCATTTATTCCTTCCATGAATCTTGTCCCAGACCTAGAGTTTTCGGTAAGCCGTAGACTTGACCCTCACGTCTAAAGATACCTTGGGAGAAGACTTGATAATCACACTTATGCGGACGGTGTGGTCAGACCATCAAGGCGAGAGTTTCGGTTGGAATCTCTTGGTGGAAGCATCGAGGCCTTACGACTTTGGTTTGAGTATGGACTGGGAAATCACCGTTCATACACAAATTGACAGTATTAGGAAAAAAATTTGTGTTTAACTACGATGTCGGGATGGGTTTTCCCTGGTCGGAGAAATGGAAACCCCAGGAAGCACAGGATAAACTCATGCATAGGAGGGTGCAACCGATAACTCTTTATTCGATCAAACTTACCCTCATGGAGACAGTCGTTTTGAATTTCAGTTCTAACAGGAATTGGAGACCTCTAGAGTTCGAGGATGATGATCATGTCCTTATACGGGTCTCACCTCGATGAGGTTTATAGAGATGTGTCCAAGGCGGCAAGTTATCTCCAAGGTTCAGCGGACCTTCTTAGGTCCTCAACTGGGTAGGGGTGGTGGTTTACCGCTTGGACCATACACCTCAATTACACCAGGTGCATGACAACTTCCACCTATCTCAAATGAGGAGATACGTGCAAGATCCTTCACACATCATCGACCTTGGGGAGTTGGACGTTGATGAAAGGTCGACATATGTAGAGATTCCGGTGGGGATCGAGGATCGACAGGAGCAGATCCTACGAGGGCAGTCGATTCCTCGGGTGCGCTTTCACTGGAAGTACGAGAACCAACAGGAGAGCACATAGGAGCGGAAGGCACAGATGCATGCTCAGTACCACTTTTGTGACCCTAGTTTGTGTTAATGCTTTATGAGGACATAAATCCCTGAGGTGGGAGTAATGTAAAGACACATAAAATTCAAGGGAAATTTTTTCTTGTTTTTCTTTGGGATTTTACAAGAAAGCAGTTTCTGATGGCACCTGATTCCGAGGCCCGGTGTGCCCGGGATCAATTTCTGAAGTTTAGCTCAGGTACCTTCAGTAATCAAATGAGCGGGTTTTTCTATCTTTTTAACCGGTACTCGGAATTGAAATCTGAGGGCACCGATGGAATCGTAGCGCCATTAATTTCTTATAAACACCTTTTCCGGAGTTGCGTTTTCTCAGGTGTGGTTTTTAATTTTTAGGGTAATGTTAAGGAATAAAATAAAAGTGGTGCAACCTATCATTTATTTTATTTTGCTTAACCTATGTTAAGTGGATGATGTGGTAGCGACAATATCCTACCCACTTGGTAGGACATTTGTGGGGTGGGGCCCATACGAGCCCCGCCTTTTCAACTTCCATGAAACCCCCACCTTTGATTAAGGTACCGCACCTGCACTCCCCTATTAAATGAAGTCAACTCTTGCATTTAAACATTTTAATAAACACCTCTATTAATTGGGCGGTTTAAAACGTTGCAATTAATTCAGTTAATTGTTTTATTCGTTTTTTAATTTTAAAACATTTTGCATGAGTAATAAAATAAGGTAACCCTTATTTTATTATTTTTAGGTTGTTGTGTTGAGTTTTTGGGGAGAATAAGAGAAGCCTTGAAGTTCTTCGTTCTTCGTCGAAGAACATGCAGAACGCGAAGAACGCCGGATCCCCAGAGATCGACGACGCGACACCGACAAATCTTTTTTCCACGACGTGACGATTCCCCTTCTGCTTCGCCTTCTTCCACGACGTCACTTTCCATGACGTTCCTTCGTTCAAATATGCTCGAGGTAGGGGTTAATTTTTTTGTGTAAGTTTATATTCTCGTGGTTCCTTCCTTTTAAAACAATGAACTTGGATCAACTCATCCTCAAGTTGATCCGAAAATGATTTCTTTTGCGGGTTAGGAATATTTATTTCTAGGGAAAACTGTTTGGGTTGATTACATTTGTTTGTGAAAACTCAATGTCTTTCTTCGTCTTTTGGGCCGCTTGTTATCAACTTAACGGAAGGAGGTTGGACCGCACGAACATGGCCAACTCTCCTCCCCCGTTGTTGTTTGGATTGATTGCGGCACGAGCAGGGAAGCATGGTGCCGTTGCACCATGCGGAAACGAGAAATAACATGATGAAGAAGCGTGGCACCGTCGCGCCGCGCCTTTAAGGCCAAACGAAACTGTGGCAGATGTCGGGGCCGCAGGGAGGGGAAATTTGAAGACTCCACATTTTGTTGTCGAAGTGCTGATCCACGGACGATGATGAGGTGGTCCGCAAAGGCGTTTTGAACCCTTCGCAGTGATCTTCAGCTCCCGGGAGGACCACCAACGTAGACAGAATTGAAAACGGACCACCGGAGCAACTCCGGTGGTCCGCAGAAGGGCCTGCGGGTGTGCAGCGCCGGCACGGTGGTGCAGGCGGATGGAGGCGGTGGCCGGTCGCCCAGAGACGGTGGCATCCGACGCGCTGCTGGGAAGGTCCTCCGCGGTTGAAGCCGCGGTGGCGAGCAGCAGTCCTGCGGCCGCGCGGGACCGAGGGGGACGCGGCACTGGGCCTCGTCCGCTGGCCGAAGGAAGCGCCCCCCCCCCACCACGTGGGGCTGCGGTTACGGAAACAGGGGGGCAGGCGCCGCCCCCCCTCATCGGCTCGGTTGTTCGGCCAAGCCACCTGGCCAGCGCAGCCGGGCCTCCAGCACGCTGGGCTGGGCCACACCAGAATCATGGTCGGGTCGGCCCGGTTCGGGCCGACCCAGCGGGGTTGGGCCGGGCCGGGCCGGGCCCAGACCAACCATTTCGGACTGTCTTCGTTCCAACGCCCATATCATGGGATACAGACCTCCGATCGTTGCACCATCAGTTGCGATGCGATCCGTGGATCGAGGCGGTCGTTTTGGTATATTACACTCAAGGTTTAGGAGAACTTTGGGTTCGACCGGTTTGGTTCGGATACGAAACCAACCAGGCCCTCGGAGCGGAAACACTTATATCTTGAGCTCCGGACATCTGATTGACGTTCCATCGACTTTGATGGATTCCCATTGTAGAGACGGAACTTTTTGGATACTCCTCTTGATATTTGGATGCAGGTGGATAGTGGCCGGGTTTGATTGTACTCGAAATCCAACCGGGTTCCTAGAACAAAAAAGCTGATAACTTTCAAACCGGACGTCTGTTTAATGAACCGTCAGCAGTGTTGGTGATCTCGTTGTGAAATGGTCCCTATGAGTATACCTTATATGAGTTTAGGGTACAGTTGAGATACAGTCGGGTTGGTTCTTACATGAAACCAACCGGGCCCCTCGGACGAAAAGGCTAATAACTCACAGACCGGGCGTCCGATTGACGCGCCGTCTGTTGCGTTGAGACCCCTATGATGAGGCGATCCCTTGAGATAGTTCTTCATGGGACATTGAGATACTTGGAGTATCGACCTATAGATCGTGGAGCGGACCCTCCCAGAGATGAGCGTGCGGAGTACGGAGACTGCGTAGCCGATTGAGACCTGATGACTGCTTGACCGACTCGAATTGGAGTGAGTTGACTAGCCCAATGGAAGGAGCACTAGTTTGTTTGGGTGCAGACCCATGGTGGACGGAGCACTACCTGTGTGATAGTGCAGTCCAGTGGTACTCATCCGGAGAGTGCCTCTGTATGCAATTAGGGGGTGTGCACTACTGTGTTTGGGTGGCAGACCCCGGCGGGAAGCACTACCGTGTTTGGGTGGCTGACCAGCGGTAGTCGACAGGAGGAGTAACTCAACAGTCTTAGGTTAGTGAGTAGTACCTTGGAGTCGTGACAGGACCACTGTACACTCCAGAGATGGGGCTCTTTAGCAGTTATGGTTTCGATAATGAAAATCCTGGTTTGAGGTGAGTCTATGATCTTTGTGTTTACCTCATGATTGAGATGGGTCACTTGTTAACTTAGGTATATGTATGGGCATATACCTGGGTAGTGGTTTTCCGTTGATTTCATAATCTTTGGGTTTCCTCATGATGGAGATGGGTTATTTGATTACTTAGGTATATGTATGGGCATGTAACTATATAGAGGTTATCTATTGAGAACTTCTTTGTGGTTATCCATGTTGGTTTTAGTGAGACCTTGGGGGTCTCGGGGTCCCTACTAAGTATCATTTACTCACCCCTGCACGGGCTATGCCCGCACCACGTTGTGTTGGTTGCAGACGACCGGCATTGCTGACAGAGGCTGAGTATTCAAGGACTGGATTGTACCTGGAGGTGGACCACATGATGAGTCAGTATCCGGAGGTGGACATCACGGCGAGACGACACTCAGAGGAGGTTGATGGGCAAGAGCGTTGTGGATGCTATCTGTACCTACCCTTCAGGTAGGATCCGTGGTGGACGATCCAGGAGCTGTGCTATCTGTACCTACCCTTTAGGTAGGATCCGTGGTGGATGATCCAAGAGCTGTGCTATTTGTACCAACCCTTCAGGTAGGATCTGAGGAGGACGACCCAGGAGTTTCTTCATTTCATCCAGCTTTTTTTCTTTTTCTGTTGTACTTTCATTCAGTTGTAGCTATACTGTCAGTTGGGTTTTTATTCTGGCCCATTTACTTTTCATCACTTTCTTTTGTACTTAGTGTTTACTTCCTCTTGTACTCTGTGGTGTTTTGTTTACATTTATAAAGGCAATTCCTTCCCAGTTATCAGGATTTACGCCTTCGGTGCTAGTCGCCAGCCCCTGTCCTATGGAAGGAGGGATTGGGGTAGTAATGGAATGGGCCCCGAGGATTGGTCGTGACATTATATTCCTTCGTTCCTATCCACTATAAAAATGAAAATGATATCATGTTACTTACGGGCAACCACCTTAATGAATGATGCATTTAATTTTTCATCACTGCATTATATTCCATGTGCAAAAAGTGGATTTAATTAATAACTATTATATTTATTAAAATATTATGTTATTTGAATGATAATATTTCTATTATATTAACAATACTAACAATAAATGATCATTATAAAATATAACAACATAAAAAGGGTATAAATGGACACTTTTGAAGTATAAAAATCTCACCATTACATGTTATTTATCTCCCTCATCTATCTATTCTTAAAAATAATTTTTCACTTTAATAATTTTTTAAACCATTATGTTGGTGTAATGGTTATTTTATCCTTTTGAAATAGATTGTTCAAAAAAATATAGTCGTTTAGATAATCTCCAATTTAGGATAGTTTTACCACCTATATGGAGGATGATATAATGATTATATCATGAATGATTAAGGAATGAAAAATACTTATAGTATTATATAAAAGTTTTGAATTTATGAAATTTACATAATTATAAATGGGTTATATATCTCAGTATAACAGTTTATAAAGTGAATTAATTTAATGAAATCAAAATTTATAACAAGTTATTTTTATTTATTTCTAGAAATAGGCATGGGATACCATAACTGTAAATATATAACAAAATAGGCATTCCTAATAATTTAAGATATCATGAAAACATGAACAATGTATAGGGATAAGAACAATAATATATAAAACATGATGAAAAAGCAGAACAGTTAACACAAAAATATTGATTTATTCAAATATATGTTAATTAAAAGTAAATGATAAATTATATAAAGACAGTATCTTGTACGATAAATACTTATATAGTTTTCTATAGTTTTATAATAGATTAATTTTTATTATATATGTTTGTAGAGGGTGATCAAATAAGAAGAATTCTAATGTAATGTTCTATTTTATAATCTCACTTTTTCTGTGATAGTTTAAATTTTATGTTCAATTGTGGAAATTATATATTAGTTTTCTCTTAATCTGCATCAATATTCTTCTCCTATAATTATTTGGGGGGGGGGGTTTAAAATTATATTTACAGTTTCCTGATTTTTTTAATATAAATAATGAAAATAATTTTTATAAGAGATAACAACCTATTTTTTCTATGGCCAAGAAACCTTTACCTCTATATCAATATTTTTTATTATTCATCTACAATTTAGTATTTATTCATTAGTGATATCATAAGGTAAATTTTTATTAAATTTATATTTCCATTAAATTATAATTGGAATAATTTTTATAATTTCTTTAAAAATATTTTTTATTTTTTAAAAAAATTTATAAAAATAATCTATTTTTAAATTTTTTTCACATGAATATATTCTCCCCAAGTAATGATAATTCTTATTTAAAATGAATAATTTCAATGTTTTTTTCAAAGGTGATATTTGATTAATCTATTCTAATAATTTTTTATACAAAAAAGGATATTATGTTCTTTAATGTTTTTGGGTTATATAATTTCACATTGTTATATTGTTATCCTCCACTAAACATTTTTAAAAAATAAAAATTTTAAACCCAATAATTATTTATTGTAAATTTCTTTATAAAATTATTTTAATGTCCCATCCGTATCTCATGATTTTTTTGGGATGTAATGTTTCTCATCATTTTGTGACAAGGATATGCAATATTTTAGAATCTAGGTTTTTAATTTTGAAATCCATTTATATCATAATATTATAAATTAATTTATAGTAAAACCCTTCAATTATATTAAATTTTTGGCCGAAATTATTTCATTGCAAATTTATGGTTTAAATTTTTTTCACCAAAATATTGATCATGGTTATTTTAATTCGTTGAGGTAATGTTCAATATCACATTCTCTATTTATTTTGAATTTATTTTTCACCCTAATATACATATTCACTACTACTATAGATATATTAAATATCATATATATGTTTTTTTAACTATACACTAATTATTATATATGGTTTTAATTGATGAAATATTGAAAATCAAATTAATCTATTTGATAGAGAATATTGACATTATATATAATTCATTTATCATAAATATTTATTTATTTATATGGAATAAAAATTATATATTTCATTTTTCATACAATATATGAGGAATTAATTGGAAAAATATAATTAAGGGGGTGTAATAAATTATATAGGTTTACAAGTAATCATGGTTTTCTCATTATAAAAACTAGTTAAAATGACTTAATTTGTAATGGTGTTTTGATCATGTCAAGCAATTTAATGGAAATTTCTTCGGAAAATATTTGATAGTGTGGTTAACATGTTTGGAATATTACATTTTATCATAGGGGAATAAAAAAATATTTTACACATTATTATTATTTTTATCCTAGGTTGTATATCATGCTCTATATTTCCATTATATGGACTATATAATGAATCATCACTCTGAAACATGGATTTTTTCTTATGTATTCATGATAATATCTAATGTACACAACCAATTACCAAGAATTTATGCTCAACCATTTTTTCTCTTCGCTAGGGTACCTATATGTTTTTTTTAAAAGAATTCAATATTTTACTTACTGGAAAAAAAATATTTCAATTAATTATATATGATAGGTTTTATTTTTTCAATGTAAAATGGAAATAATGTATGTATCTAGTATCTTAAGACTAAGAAATTTTTTTTATTTGTGATTTTATCCATTGTTTCTTGTACTAATGCTAAACATACGATATGAAATTCAAAAGTTATGGTTATCATGGTTGGTATTTGAGTGTATCTACTATAAACCCATGGAAATATATTTTTGAAAAAAAAAATATCATACAAGATAAAAATTATAATCTTTTTTATTCATTTAAAAGTTTTTTAAGAATTAAAATATTTATTCAATATATCATCATTGATGTTTTAGGTTTATAATTATATGTATTCTATTATTTAGATAAATATCAATGTATAGTAAACAAAAAATGTAAAAACACCCACAAAAAATAGGGGTATGTACCTTCTTATCATGATAATACATCTTTCATTAGAAAAAAGAATATCAGGGATATTTTAGATTTTTTATTGAATATTGACACTAATAACCACAGGTATATTGAATAACCTATCGTGTCAAAGTATTATGGGATGTTGATGGACCACATCATGCTAAAGAAACCTTAAAAAATTAAAGGATATAAAAATATATTTGGTTCTAAATAATGGGTCTTGAACATCAAAAACATATTTCATTCTATATGGTCTGATGAAATAGATAAGGCCATTTTGGGAGTCTATTTTTTTAATAAGATAAGAGGTAAAATATTATTAATTAATTAAAAATACAAATAATGTGGAGGATTTTGATAGAATAAGAATAATTTTGGAATATTTCTTATGGTAATTATATGAAAAGATTTATTTTTAAAATTTAGTGGGTGTGAATTTTGTATCTAAAATTATTATATTATATATAACATTTTTTACATGGATAGGTGGTTTGGTTATCCTTTAATGACATATGAAGTTTAATAATGTACCATTTTTATGAATATTACTGAATAATTATGTTGGTTCATACGTATCATGTATATTAAAAATCAATGACCTTATTAAACCAATTATTTTGTAGTGGATGTCCTAATATTTTCCTTATTGATATATATGTACTATTTCATTAGTGATATTTGTGATATATATATATATATATAAATTTATCAAATAAATTAAAAATAAATTTTTTAGAGGAAGACCTCAACATGAGACAAATGAAGTAAATGAAAATACTTGTCAGAATGAACTGTAATATACTATATCATAATAACCTTTCGATTAAATTGGATTCATGAATAATAATAAAAATATAGACCAATATAAGTAATTGTTTTATATATATATATTATATTATTCAATCACTTCACACTTTTTAGTAATGTCTTTATATGATTTCTAAATTAATTTCTTCCTCAAAAATTATATTTATCTATTTTTTGAGAAATTAATATAATTATTTTTTTACCAATTTTAGAAAATTAGGTTCATGAAATGAACCTAATTTTTGAAATGATTTTGTAAAATGTTTTTATGAGTAAACTTTTTTAATTTCTTTAAAAGATTTAGTTTTTAATATTTAAATATAATAAATTTTTTAATAATTGTATTTTCATTTGAAGAACATAAAAGATTCATTTTTTAAATGTATTAAATGTTAAATTACTTAATAATTATTATGGATAAAAAATAATGTTTATATCTACTTATTTATGGATTTTTTCATAAAAACACTTTTTATTAAGATTCATTTAATCTTGAAATAATATTTTCATCATATTTTTTGGGTTCAAATTCTAATTAAATTTACCCAATTTGTTGAATTAAATTTTATAAAAAGAATTAAATGTTTTTATAATAATAATTAATATTAATTCTCATGGAATATTTATTTTTTATCATAATTAATACAAACACTTGAAAAAATATGCTACCCTGGTTAAGGATTAATTAACTCTATTAGGGATGAATCATAAGGATATGGGAACGATTTCAAATTGAACATAGCTAAATAAAACTATATAGAAATTTTTAAACACTATATTCTCATAAAATTTTATCCATTTACATTTTAAAAAATTCATATTGAGTATGAATTAATTATATTTTAATATTTTTTAAAATTTTAAGTGTTTCCTCTAACCCTCTTATAAAAGGATGCCACTCTTCTCACTTAATTAAACCACATTGAGCCACCATAAATGAACAATCCCTACAAAATATCTTCTAAAATATATATATTATAATTATATATAATTAATTTATTATAATAACATTACACAAGTAATAAATAAGGACTTAAAGGAGGTCTACCTAGGAAGAGGTAATCATCCTACATGACATGTTTCAATTTATTTATTCTTCTTTAGTAATATCATAATTTTTACAATGAGAAAAAATACATATTTTTGATAAATTTGAAATGTAATATGTGAAAAAGTTATATTTTAGTGAAAAATATATTAAAATTTATTAACGAATTTTCAAAGGTTAATGTTATTGTTAAAACAATGGTAAATTGAATCTAATATTAGTAGATTAAGGCACTAAGTTCGAGCAATATTCTAAGGCTCTTAATCCCTCGAATAATATAGAATAAAAATATTTAATATATTATATTAAGTCCAAAAAATTTACTGAAAATAATTTAGTAACACCAAGATGGTGTTTTAATGGGAATTATGAGTCCATTGTCATGTCTGTAATGTGGTTTTTACCCTATGATTGATATAATATTCTAAGGCATCAAATATTTGTATTTCTTTATAGTGAGATGCAATTATTTAATAATAATTAATATATTCTTAGTTGAGTGTAATATAAATACCCATTATCTTATATTCAATAATTGGAC
The DNA here is from genome assembly GCA_963277665.1 of Viscum album. Lineage (NCBI taxonomy): Eukaryota > Viridiplantae > Streptophyta > Magnoliopsida > Santalales > Viscaceae > Viscum > Viscum album. The sequence continues at coordinate 532,068,430 of OY728128.1, forward strand.
CATTTAGTTCCACATTATTTTCAAGTTACATTAAATTTATTTTAAGATTATGAGTATTTTCAAAAGGGCCACTGTCTCAATTTTAAATGGATTCCATCACCATCTCAATTATCGATACAACTAGAGAACCATATCATGACCAATAATTTAAAAATATCCATCCCCAAAACCTTATTTCACAACCTATAGGTTTTTGAATTCCTAAAATATCAATATATTAATGATTAGGGAGAGATACAATTGACTATATCCAAGGAAGAGGAAATTGCTTTAACTGAGAACTTCACGAAGATTTTATCTAAATACTCATCTAAATCATCAATAAAAATTAAAAAATAGTTAAATTTGTATAAAAAATATACTGATATGTTATTATATTTAATTAATATCTATTAAATTTCTTTTTTCCCATCCTTTATATAAATGAAAATGTCTTCATGATACTTAAGAACTACATCCTCAATGAATGGTGCATTTAATTTTTCATCGCTGTATTATAATAAATGTCCTAAAAAGAGATTTAATTAATAAGTATTATATATAAAGAAATATTATGTTATTTGAATTATAATATTTATACTATATTAATAATATTAACCATAAATTAAAATTATAAATCCTAATAAAAAAACAAGTATAAATTCACACTTTTTATGAATACACATCTTATTATTCAATATTATTTAACATAATCATACATCTCATATAAAAACTAATTTATAACTTTAATAACTTTTTTAAAATAATTATGTTTGTTTACAAGTTATTTTATCATTATAAAATAGCATGGTAACACAAATCCAGTCGTTATGATATTCTGCACTTTGGGTTAGTTTTACCACCTACATGGACAATGTTATAAAGTTAATATCATGACCTATTAAGGAATGTTAAATACTGATAGTATCATATTATAGTGATGGATTTATGAAGTTTAAATAATTATATAATGGAAATATATCTTTTTATTTTAGTTAATAAAGTGAATTAATTTAATGAAATCAAAATTTATAAAAATATATATTGATTTATTCCCTTAAATAGACTTGGGACACCATAACTACAATAATTACAAAATATACAAATTCATGAAAATTTAAATATCTTGAATCCATGAAAAATGTATAGGAATAAGAATTTTCATAAATAAAACATGCAATTAAAACAAAATAGTTAACAAATAATGATGATTTTAAAAAATAATTGTAAGTTATAAGTAAATGATAAATTATATAAAGATATTATCTTATAGGATAAATAAAAAAATATTTTTTATATAGCTTTAAAATAAAAAATTTATTATATATATATATGAGGGTGTTCAAATATGATAAATACTAAAGTAATGTTTTATTTTATAATCTCACTTTTATTGTGATAAATTAAATTTTATGTTCCATTGAAAAAATTGTATGTTAATTTTATCCTAAGAACCATCTATTTTTTCTCCTATAATTTTTTTGGGGTTTTCAAATTAAATTTAACATTTTCATATATTTTATTATAAAATTGATAAGAATAATGATTATAAGATATGATATCCTTTTTCTATTTTGTGGTTAAGAATAATTTTCTCCTATTTCAATATTAATTAGTATTTAAACATAATATTGTATTTATTAATTAATGATATCATTGTATAATTTTATATCAATTTTTTATTTCCATTAAAAATTATAACATGAGAAGTTTTATAATTTTCTTTAAAATTAATTTATATTTTTTAATGAAATTTTGAAAAGAATCATTTTTTAAATAACTCAAATGAACACATTTTCCAACCATCATGACCATTTATAGATAATTATTTTAATTTTGATGTTTTCTATGTTAATGTGATATCAATTTAATCTATACTATTAATTTTTTTATACAAAAAATAAAAGGGTATTATTTTCTTTAATGTTTTAAGGGAGATTTCAATTCACATTTATATATTTGTATCCCATAATCAAAATATTTAGAAAAAAAATATTTTCAAATTAATAATTATTTATTGTAAATTACTTTAATAATTTTGTTAATGTCCCCTCAACATATCATTATTTTATTGGGATGTATTGTTTCTCATTATTTGGAGACTATGTTACAAAATATTTGGGAATTTTAGTTGGGAATTTTTACATCAATTTATGTATTTATTTTAAGAAATAAATTATTTAAAAAACACATCATTTCTGTTAAATTTAAGGTCTTCATTTTCCCATTGCTAATTTTTAGCTTAAATATTGTTCACCCAAATATTTCTTTCAGTTCATTCACTTGATTGTGGTTTTATTCTATATCTCTCTGTATATTTATTTTGAATTTAATTTTTTATTTAATGTAGATATTCTTTACAACAATAGGTATATTAAAAATCAAAATTATGTTTTCTTAACTATACACTAATTATTATATATGATTTCTATAGATGAAATATTGATAATTTAATTATTCTATTGGATAGAGAGTGTAGACATTTGGTTTAATTAATTCATCATATATATGTATTTATTTATGTAGAATAAATATTATATATTTAATTGCTGATACAATGTCTGGGGGGTTAATTGGACACTTATAATGTCGAGGGAAGAAAAATAATTTATAGGTTATCAAGGAATTGGGTTGTACTCATGAAGAAAACATGTTTGAATACCTCACTTTTTAATTATGTATTTAGATCATATACACCAATTTAATGGAAATTTTAAAGAGAATGAAATGAAATTAATGTAATGATGTTGGGAATAATACATTATATAATTGAGATATAAATAATTATTTTAAATATTAAAATTATTATTTTTATCCTAGGGTATATTTCATGCTTAGTATTTACATTATATTGAAAATTTAATGAATAATAACTCTGAAATATAGTTTTTTATTATGTTTTCATGACATATTCTAATTCGCACAGCCCCTTACCAGGAATCTATGCCCACCCATTATTTTTCCCTTCCCATGGGTATGAATAATTATTTTAATAATGAATTTAGTGTTTTATTGGATGGAATAATAATGTATCAATTAATTGTATATGATTTGTTTTTTCTAATGTAATATTGAAATAATGATTGTAACTAGTCATTGGTGACTATTAAAATTATAAAGTATATGTGATTATATACCAGGTTTATTGTACCATTGCATTTTAGTAAATTTACGATATAAGATATAATCGTTATTGTTATTATGGTTGGTATTTGTGAATGTCTAGTCGAAACCCTTAGAAATGTATTTTCGAAAATCATATATAGGATGATCATTATGAAAAAACCTTTATAATTATTATGAACATTTTCACTAATGGTATTTTTAATTAAATATACCATTATTGATATTTTAAATGGATAATTACATGTAGTCCATTATTTTGATATTTTTTATAGTTGTGTAAAATAAAACTGTATAATCACCCATAAAATGGTTGGGGTTTACCTTCTACTCAAGTTAAAACATATTTCATATAAAAGAAAATATTAGGGATCTTTGAGTGGTTTTGATGCATATTTAATATAATAAACAAATCTATATGGAATAACTAGTTATGTCAATGTATTATAGGATGATGGAGGACAACATTTTACTAATGAACCCTTCATCTTTTACGAAATTGTTTAACATATATTTGGATAAATAATAGATCATGTCCCTCAAACAAATATTTCATGATATAAATAGTGGTGAAATAAATAATAATATTAATTGATTATTTTTAAATCATATATGAATAAAAAATGTTATTCAATGATAAAAAATACTATGGGGATGAGGCTATTGATAACACAAGAATAACTTTGTATTATTTCTTCAGGTAATTATAGGAAATGATTTTGTTGTAAATATAGTGGATATTACATTTATTTCTAACAGTATTATTTTATATGGAATATTTTTTTCATTTATGGGTTATTTGTTGATCATTTTATGACATTGGACATCAAATAATGGACCAATTTTATAAATATTACTGAATCATTGAGTTGTTTTGAATATATCAAGGATGTTAAAAATATACAATTGAAATTATTAAATAATGTATCTTGAGGTGGAATCAAAATATTTTCCATTTTTATATATATCTACAATTTAATTAGTGATTTATGAGATATGCATAGGTATCAAATCAATTTAATATACATTTTTTAAAAAGAAGAGCTCAATATGAGACAAATGAACTGAATAAAAATCCAATCCAAAATAAATAGGAATATACAATTTCATTATATCATAGCCATTAAACTGGATTCAAGAATATGAATAAAAATATATTGGTAAATATATATATATATATATAATGGTTTTATATTAATATTACTTATTCTAAATTAATTTCACACTTTTTAATAAAGTCATTATATTCTTTAAGAAAAGACTTTTCAACAAAAATTAAATTTATTTCTTTTTTGAGAAATTAATATAATAAATTATTAAAACTTTTAGAAAATTTTGTTGAAGAAATTTACAAAAACTTTTAAATCATGTTTTCTAATTTTTTTTATGAGGGATCATTTATAATGTTATAAACATATTTATTTTTTACATATAGTAAAACATACCAAATTTTTTTATAAGTGATTTCTCATTTAAAGAAGATAAAAGTTCCATTTTGTTTTAGAATGGATTCAATGTTAAATTAGTTAATAATAATTACGTAACATAAAATTATGGTTGTATTATTCTATTTAATTATGTATTTTTTTATAAAAATTCATTGTTATTAAGAAATATTTCTTTTTTGACCGTATTTTTCATCTGATTTTGTTGGTTCAAATTTTAAATAATTTTATCTACATTATTGGATTGAATTTTATAAAATGGATTAAATATTTCCATAATAATAATTAATTATTTTTTCTCATGTAAGACATTATTTTTTATAATAATTAATAGTAATATTACAACAAATTGGTTACCATGGTTAAGTATAAAACAAGTTTATCGGGGATAAAAGCTACAGATAAAAGGAATATTTCTAATTGTACACATCAAAATAATACTATATTTAAATAGATAAACACTATATTTTCATAAAATGGAATCATTTTCAATTTGGAAACTTTCATCATGAGTATGAATTAATTATAATTTAATATTTTAAGACATACCAAGTGCGTCCTCTCCCCTTGTTATAAATGGACTCTACTCTTATATCTTCTTTAAACCATTTTGACTCACCATGAATGAAAAAACCTACCAAATATCATATATATATATATATTATACATAGTGATATTCTTATAATACCATTATACTAGTCCTAATTAATGGATTAAAAGGATGTATACTAAGGAAGAAGAAATCATCCTAAATGACCTCTTTCAAATTTTTTATTCTTATTTTGTAATATCATAGTATTTACAAGGATAATAAATTATATATTTTTGATAATTTAAAACATGAAATTTTGAAAAAATGGTTTATTAGTGAAAAATAACATGAAATGTGTTAATGGATTTTCAGAAGTGTAATTTTCATGTTAAAACATTTCAATATTCAATCAAATGTTTTCAGAGTAAGAAACTGAGTTAGTGAGAAATTAAAAGCCATTTAAGTACTCAATGAATATATAATAAAAATATTTAATATATAATATTATATTTTCCAAATTTACAAAAAAATAAACAACTCTGTAATTATTAGTCGAATGAGAATTTTGAGTCCACTATCATATCTAAAACGCGGTTGTTACCCTATGATTTGTTTCATATTCGATGGTATTGAATATTTGGATGTCTCTCTTGTGAGATAAATTTATTTAATACTATTAAATATAATATTTTTTAAAAATATTTTTATTTTCTCTCAAAAAGTGCATCATATGACAAATAAGAGATGATCATTATGTTTGAAATGTAGTTTTTACCCTATATGGGTTATAACATTTGCTTGAGAATGATGTTTGGACGCATGACTCTTGAGATGAAAATTTTTATATTTAATTATCAATTTTAATCTGATATTTAAATAATAAGAAATTAATATTTTTCATAAGGGATGTTTTATAATAAATTAGAGACCACCATTGGGACTGGAACGAGGGGTTAATTGTAGTCAGGGAAAACATTTATGTTCAATGGGCGTTGGAGTTATTTAAAATATAGGGTTCATAATTTAATTTTTTTAATATATTTAAAATTATGTTAATATTCATATTCCTCTATTTGATATGTGAATGATCCATGTTTCAAACACCATTTTTTTAAAAACCACTATTTATCAATGTTTAAATAGAGAAAATCATAGAAATCCAATAAAAAGGTGAAATCAATAACTCTGATATAAATTTTTTTTAAACCGTTGATTGATTTATGGGTTCATATTTAAAAGAGAGAATACGTGTTTGAGGATTTTATAGCCTAGAGACCCCTATTTTATGGTCTCTATTTTTGAGTAAAGTGATCCGAGACTCCATTTATGGTCTTTAATGAACCCCTTGTTAATCGTCGCATCCTTCACCTCCATGAACAAGACACACCACCATTCTTCCATTCGGTAGGGTTTACAAGGTTTTGTTTTTATTTGTATTATTCTTACTTTAATTTATTAATCTATCCTAACATCTCTCTTCTATAACGTTAATATTATTGATTGGATTGACATGCAGCTAGCATCGTTTGATTCATATTGGTGAGCAGTATATAAATCTTATTTTTTTGTTGGAAAAAATGTATTATTCAAACTATTTTTTCACATTTCAAAATGGATCAATTAATATAAATTATCAAAGGATATCCCATGAACATATAAAATGAAAATTTATAATTTTTTCTTATAATAATCGCTTTGAATTATTCATTCAAAATTACATGTTTTATAAAAAATAAATATATCAAATTTTTACAGGAAAATTTCATCAAATTTTCAAGTGATAATTTATGGAAAGAAATCTTCATAATATAATTTCCAAAACTATAGTATTTATGGAATAAATTTGATAATATAATTATAAATATTATCTATGGATGATTATATGATATTTATCATTTGAACAAGACTATCAAAATCATCATAGGATAGTTACATGTGTTTTCAATGGACAATTATTATAATTATCAAAAGATAATATGAAAATTATCCAAGAGAGATATAATATTATCACATGAAATATTTTCAATGGTAATTTAAAATTATCAAAGTGATATGAAAATATTATCTCAATTACTATTTTAAATGATGATATAAAATTATGAAAAATATTTAAAATAATATTGCATATAGTATTTTAATCGATAATTTAAAATTATCCTAGAGAGGTAAAATAATATCTCATGCAAAATTTTAATAAAAAAATTAGAAAATTATACATTATAGATAATATATTATTTCATGTGATATTTTATTTCTTTTCAAAATAAAATAGATGGTTTTGGTATTAGGGACCCTTGATATACCCCGATCATCAACATGATAAAACCATGAGACTTTGACATGTCAGCTTTGACAATAATAAAACCACGAATTTTTGTTTCTACCATTTAGGGTAGGAGGATCCATCACAATTTTGGATATATATATATTGTTATCATGATTTGATGTTTGCGCTGGATTTACCCTTGCTAGTGATTACTTTCATGTAGGTGTGTGAGTAGCGATGGACATACTTATTGTGTGTGATAATCATGACATTGATCATGGTGTGTCTTATCATTCCTTATTATGACATGTATTATTTTTGAGTTTCATATTTTATGGAATTGTGTTTTAGGTACTAGGATTCTTCAGTAGTGTCTTGAGGTTGGGAGTTATGCAGGTCAGTGGCTGGTTACGCAACCAGATGTGGTCCAAACGTCCTTAAAATTGGGTGTGACTCCCCTATTGGTGGGAAAGCATAGTCACTAGCTGGAAAATATTTAAATAAATAGGTGTATCAATGAGGGGGTAGTTACATGGTGCAGTGGTATGTTAACCATCATGATGGAGTCCAAACATCCTTAAAGGCGTGCATTGTTTCCCCTATAGAGGTTAAAGTATAGTGGCTAGCTGGAAGAATTTTGAGATACATAGATGGATCCTTGAGGGTTGATGTTATTTGATCTAGTGGCCAATTAACCATCCTAATGCAGTCCTAACATCCTTGATGGTGGACTTTTCTACCCCTATATAAGAGAAAATAGAGTGGGTTGCCACATATAATGGTTATGGATTCATATGAACAAGGGCATTGGGTTTCTAAAATGATAAGAGGAAGGAATATAGACCATATGGAATATGAGATGTTCATATAACAACCACTATAATAGTGGGGTGTGATATGTAATCTTTATGGGGATACATGTATTCTTGAAATTATTACTAGAAATGAGTTGAAGACGGTAGGGTATGGGTTCCTGGCGGCTTGGTAAGTGAAAAATGACTCGACACATGTATGTTTATTGATAATTATCGTATGTCATGATATAAACTATTATATATATTTTGTGAACTTACAGTATCGATTCATTGGTTTTGTACTACGGAGTCTTTAACTCACTATCCACTCAGGAAGTTATGTGTGCTTATGGATTTCGTAACTAGAGATCCAGTGAAGGGTAAGGGAACTATAGAAGACAGTTGAGGGGTGGATCTTGGAGCTGGAATGGACCATAAAAAACCTGAGTAACCTATAGTTGGAAGTTTATTTACATCAATCTTTTATTTGTCTACTATGTTATACTCTAGACAAGCTTACCACATTTGGAGCTCTATGCATGTAAATATTTTGTTTTGGTAATAACTATATTTTTTATTATTTGGTTTATTCATTTTTTATCGATCTTATAACATGATGAAGAGGTTATAATCTCCCCATGTTTTCACTTGACACCCTTACTGCTGGCCAGCAAACTCAGGTGTATAGAGAGGATTCGATGGGGTCTTATAGCATTTCGACTCGGACCTTATGGTTTGGGTTGGGATGTTACGAAATTGTATCCAAGGATCCTGACTCATTAACTTGTTTATTCTCTAATATTAGGTAGGTATAGGTTAGTTAAGATATAGTAAATAGGGACATGGGATGGGATACTATGAAAATGTCTGACCAGTAGTGAATAATATACTACTAAGTTTCCATAATGTGTGGAATTTATGTTTTTTTACTATATATTTCTTATGGGAGATTCACATGATGATATATGTGATTTATGACATTTCACATATGACCATTCATCATGACTAGGCATGCATGATCACATTCCTTATATATACCTAGTGTTGTACTACATAGTAGTTTATTAATTCAATGCCTTGATTTGTGTTGTTTTTTCCGAATAGTTTCTATATTTGATATGTCTGTATTTCATTGTTATGTGATATATATGTATTGGAAATAATGATTTGAACAAATCATTCTATTTCATTTGTATATATATGATCAATGTGACTAACATTAGTTGACATAAGAAAGGGTTACTACATGAGGGGTATACCTTGGGCAAAGGATATACTCCTAGGAAAACATTGTTTGACACAACAAAATGTTTGGACTTGTTATATTCCTAATTATGTTTTTTGGATGAGATATGTCCGCTTGGATATGGATGATGGAACCACCAGTTCTTGAAACTAAGTAGTCTTCCATACCACTACTGTATTATAGGGAGATATACCCCAATATGATCTTGTACCAGAACATATAATCCAATCCATAGAGCTTTCTCAACTGAGTCTTTTTCAGTTGGTTCCTATCTAGGGTGAAGTTATTTAGTGGACTATGATTGAAAATTCAAGGGATTTACAACTCAATCATCCTCCAACATTCCATGGTATTGGTTGACCACATGAAGAATATGAAATGATAGATTATGTCTATATCATTTTAATGCTATTTAAATACACTTGAGGAAGGGCAAGTGTTTTTACAAACCATGTTGTTCCAAGGACGTGACATGAGAAGGTGAAATTCCATGAATCAATATGGGATTGGATAATATATTACACGGATAATATTTTTGAATTTGGTTCCTGAGTATTACTTCCAATACATAAAGTATTTGTAGTGTGCACATGAGTTTAGGTAATTATGAAAAGGTTTTATAACTATCTAAACTTACTCTACACATGTTATGGAGTTTATTTTCTTTTCTCCATTGTTAACGTGGAATAATGCACAAAATTATATGAAGTTCGATATAGGTTTAGAATTAGATCTCAAACATATGATTTATGGATTGACTTAATGGAACACTCTCAGGTGCTTCCCAAGGCTCTAACTTTTGAAAAGGGTTTTTAAGAGGATAAGACAACATGTTTTCATCTGAATCAAAGTGGTCCAAGGATTGATTTTTCCATTTCAACTAGATGACTCCCTTCATATTTTTGAAAGATAAAAAAAAGAAAATGTAGATTGATGGAAATCAGGTTATAACAAAACATTTTTAGGTAGGTGATATAAATATTAGAAATAGTTGAGTTATAACAATACTGGTAGGAATCTAAAATTGTATTTCCACCAGTATGGAAAGGCTTGAAATATTTTATGTATTGGATCAATGGTCTCCCAATGGAGTGTTAGAAGGCTAGGAAACATTTCTGGTGTAGAAACCCAACAGAAGATACAGACTCCCCAGATGATGAAGACTTAGGATAGTCGTGGATATGATCATAGAGCTTATGAATTCTATGTATATGCAATGAATCTCATACAAATAGATGGTGATAATAAATTTTTTACTATTCTATGTGTGGACTAGATAATGTATTTGATCCTCTTTTTTATTTTAAGACATATTTATTCTTTATATTTATGTGCCATGATAGGGAATTACATACCGGGAGAGTTATGTTTCCATAGGATACATTCCTTTAATAAATCATAGATCAAGGACATTAGTCCTTAGTATACGAGAGATTGATAGTAATTGATTCTTTTAGTGAGATACCAATGAGTTACACACTTAGTGGATATGGGTAATAGTGTATCATATGTGATTACCTTTTCTTTATCGCGGTATGCATGATGTGTTCCACATTTTTTAGCTTTAGAGGTACATTCTCGATCCATTGTATATTATAGAGAGAAAGGAAATTGAGTGGGAACTCATTTCATCATAGGATGAGTTTCCTCTATTTATAATAGATCATATTGAGAATGGAAGCTAAGGGAAAATTATACTTCTAGTCTAGTATCCGTGGTAGCGTGTTCCAATCAAGGAGGAGATGTGGAAATGAGGGTTTAATGATTGAGATTAGTGGTCTATGTTTTTTGAGCAAGTCAATAAGACATGCTTCATAGGGATGAGAAGTTAATAGAGGGGTAGAATTGTAATATACTAATTTTTAGAATGATGAAAACCCACTATTTCTAATAAATTTTAATTTTCTGACATGAAGAAATGATTTTCCATAGAAAAATAAGTAAAATATTTTTATGTTATTTTTAGATCAGTAAAATCCCAGTTAAAACCTTGGAATATTTAGTTGAATATTTTTAGAGTAAGTCACCAAGTCAGTGAAAGATTCCGAGTCTCGTAAAGTCTCAATGGAGATAGAATTAAAATATTTAAAATATTATATTAAGTGAAAAAAATTTGTTATAAAAAAATTAATAACACCCAAATGGTGTATAATATGAGGAATCTGAGACCACCATTAGGTCAGTAATGTGGTTTTTACCCTAGGATGCGTATCATAGTCAATAGATTCTAACATTTTTAGGTCTCACTCATCTGGTAAAATTATTAAATAAAATTTATTATAATATTTTTTTAAAATATATTAATATCTCTAAATTAGTGCATCATATGATTAATATAAAACCATCGTTAGATTCGAAACATGGAGTTTAACCTAGGTGGTTTATGAAAATTTTAAAATTATGGATTTTGGATATCTCACTCATAAAATGAACCTCTTTATATTTATATAATTATTTAATCCAGTTTCTAAAAAATAAATAATTTAAATCTCAATAAACCATGCATCTGAAGAGAAATATGACATAACTGTTGGGTCTGGAATGGTAGGATTATCCTAGTCACGACATAAATAATATGAAAAAATGGATTTTTGTGTAAATAAAATTTAAGATAAATAATTATTTTAATTAATTATTTTAATATTAGGTTACTATTCATATTCCTCTATTTGAGATGTGAAACATCCATTTTTGACGCACCAGGATTTCAAAAACCTCCATTTATGAGTTTTTAAAACTCGAAAAATCTATGAAATGCATCACAATGGATAAATTAACGGCTTTAATTAAATTTCTTTTAAAAATATTCAATAAATTTAGGTTTCATAAAGTCATGATAGAATATTGGAAAAATGATTTTATAGCTGAATGACACCTATTTTATAGTAGATACTTTTTTCTTAAGTGATCGAATAATCCTTTTCTGGCTTTTGAGTAACCCCTTCTTGATTAGCTTGTCATTCTCCACCTCAAAAAAGACATTTCATCATTCATCAATTTTTAAGGGTTTACAATTTTTTTATTTTTTTATTTTTATTTTATAATTTTATTTTATTTTTATTTTTTGATTATATCTGAACATCCCTCTTATATATCTTATCTGTTATAGACACAATTGAGTAAACACTAGTGTTGTTGGATTAGTATCAATGAAAAAAATATAAATCATATTTTTGATTTGGTAATGGAACTATATTTTTCAATATATTAATTCACATTTTAAAATGGATCAATTAAAATAAATTAGAAAAGGATAGTCTACTGAATTTATAAAGTGTTAATTTATAAAAATTTTATATATAATTTCTATTAAATAAAAAATGAAAATTAAACATCAAATAGAAAATAATTGTCAATAATTATTAATAGAAAATTGCATAAAATTATCAAATGAAAATTTGGTGGAAACAAATCACCATAAGTTAATTTCAAAATGATAATTTCTATGGAATATTTTTTATATAATGATTATACAAATTATCTATGGAAAATTATAAGGTAATTATCATGTAAAAAATTCAATTAGAATTATCATATGACAATTACATGTATTTCCAAAGGAAAATTGTTATATTTATAAATCTGTAACATGAAAAATATCCAAGTTAGATAAAAAACTATCTCATTATATATTTTAATCGATAATTGAAAATTATCCAAAAGATATAAAATATTATCACTTGTAATATTTTATTTGATAATTTGAAATTATCATTAAGGGATAAAAATATTATCTGTTTTAATACTTTAAATAATAGGTTGAAATTTTACAGGAGAGAAAAAATATTATGGAATATAATATTTTAATTTGTAATTTAAAATTATCCATTCAAGATAAAAAATATTATCACACATAATATTTTAATTAATAATTATAAAATTATCCAGAGGAGAGAATGTATCATCATATTCCATATTTTACTTCTTATTAAAATAAAATAGCTAGTTTCTTATTAGTGACTGTTGACATATATCGAGCATTGAAAAAATAAAAACATGGATCTTAAATGTGTCACAACTGACAATAATATAACCGTCAAGAGGTTTTTATGAAATTTGAGGTTGTTGGTTACTACCCATATTTGGTTATATATATATATATATGAGTTTAACATGATGTGATGTTTATGATTGATTAACCCATACTTGTGATGAATTGCCTAAAGGTTTGTGAGTATGAATGGGCATAATTTGTGTGTGTGATTTTCTTGACATTGATCTTGTGTTCGATATCATTCCTTTCTTTGAAAGCTATTGTTTTCTATTTCAAAGAAAGTGGAATTATGTTGAAGGTACTATGATATGCAAGGGGATCTGTGATGATGGGTGTTATGGGACTCAATGGCCGCTTACCCACCCTAATGTGGTCCTAACATCCTTAATGTTGGGCGTGGATATGCCGGTTGAAGGGTAAAAATAGTGGTAAAAAAGAACATATTGAGATGAACAAGTGGAGCTATGTTGGTGGGAGTTATGAGATCGAGTTACCCATTAACCATCTTAATGAATCCATAATTTCCTTAAAGGAAGACATGGTTACCCCTATATATAGGAATAAATATTGGCTTGCTGGCATATACTAGTTGTGGCTTCCTACTTACATGGGTAATGAGTGATTAAAAGGATAGCAATACTACTGTTTGACAATACAGAATAGGTTATTTTCCAATAACAACCTTCTAAAGGGTGGGGTGATATATGTGACCTTCATGGTTATATGTGTGTTCTTGAAATTCATACATGTAATAAGTTGGAGAATGTGGGATTGGGGTTCGTGTTGGCTTCATCATCACACATTGACTTGACACATTTATTTTTATTGAGACTTTAATTATGTACTGATATACGCTGTAATATATAAATATTCACTTATGGTATGGATGAATTGGTGGCATTGTAATGAGTCATATACTCACATCTTACTATGGTATTTCATTGTGCTTGAATAATTCATATACATAAATTTGGAAATGGGACATGGATCTATGGTGGATGATTGAGTGGTGGAGATTTGATTTTTTAACTGATTGAGAGAGATGCCTGATTACCCCACAGATGAAGGATTATATAGTTTTATCATGTATTTTTCTGCTACATTATATTCTGGACAGACGTTCAACATTGGGTTCATTTAAATGTATGCTATTATTCTATTTCAACATTTACTCTGATTGTTTATTATTTTGTTTACTCATTATTATCGATCACATGAAATGATATAGAAGGTATATTATACAAAAGGATCCACATGATACCCTCACTAAAATTCAACAACCTCTTGCGTAATGGGAGGTGTAGGTGGGGTCATGTCGATTTTCGGACCACATCCGGGGGATCTGTTCGGGATGTTACATCAACCTCCTCCAATTTTTATTTCACAAGATAAAATATTAAGTATCCTAAATATGGTAATTTTTTATTATTATTATGATACCCCCATTGTCCACTCTATATTCCATCAATTTAGATGTTAAGTTATCGCTTGTTCATATTTGTAAACTACTTCATCTATGTAGAGATATAACTCATTATCCATGAAAATACCTTTTATGTTATATAAAATGATTAAGTTTATCAGTATATATTATATTTATGATATTATTATTTATCAATAATTATAAAATATAATATACCTTTATTTTCTTATTTTCGGATGAAAAGGAAAACAACAATTATACATATGTACGACCTACCGTATCCATTAACAATGTAAAGCATTTCAATATCTCTTAATTGTTTGTATGATTAAATAATTCTAAATAATAAAAATAAATGATATTTTAACATTATCAGCATTTGAGATGAAATATAACCATGATTACTGTACGTGGAATAAAACTAATGAATCAAAACATCCATGAAAAATGAAACTTTTAACACATGTAAATGAATATTTCAATTATGAATTATTAATATTTGTGTGTGGAAATGTTAAAAATGAATCATATATGATAATATATGTTTTAAAAGTATTTTTTATATAAATATAATAAATTTTAATTTATAACAGAATAAGTTATAGTGATTTTGATGTAACTTAAATGTGTTGAAACAGTTTATCATATCAAATTTTCTTTATTGGGACATATGTTATGTTAAGACCGTATATAATTTTATGAGGTGTATATATATATCCATTGAAATAATATATCATGAATATACTTATGATGATTATATATAAATTTTCTTATAATGTTGTTATTTCTTGAGGTTTATGATTTATATGATTCTGTTGTGGTAAGGGAATTATGATTCAATCCTATTTTAAAAATGATTATTAATTCATCAATTTCTATTGATGAAAATTATATGATCATTATTTTATAAAACCAATTAATTATTATTTTATATATTTATTCCTGAAATATTCATGTAATAAAACCATTTCACTCTCATTAATACTTAAAATAACCGAGAACATTATTTTATGAAAACATATTTTATTTCTCATCTTTGGTTTGGAATATTCATCTTACATGCCTATATATTCATTAAATTTTTTTGAAAAATGTTTTAAATATTATCTAATTGTTTTTGAAATTATTTTTTTACACATGATTTTCTTCCTATGAAAAACATCAATGAAATATTCTTCCCATTTTCTAATGAATGTAGCTATTTATTTTTTTGAAATATTGAAATGAATCATTGTTGTAACATAATGAACATGAATGAATATACCACCATCATGAAATATTAATGAATTGAATTATCAATAATATGTTTATATCATTTATTTCAATGAAAATATTTTCCATAATATTTGTTTAAAATATTTGAATATTAAATAAGTGATTTCAAAATGAAAAGTGTATTTTCCACAAGAATATTTTTGGTGATCGTTTAACATAATTTTATATATAATCTTACACCATATGATTCTATATATAATTCAATGGTAATATTATACAATGATACAATATTTATTATTTTTTCTAGATATTATTTATGTTGAATTGATTTCTATAAAACCCATTTTTCTCAAGGTTATGTTACGATGAAATATATATGAAAGAGGTTTCCTTTCAGTAGGATATAATGTTATGATATGATGAATTTTTTATTATCTTCTGGAAAATATTTGAGTTGATTGTTATTATGTTTCTAGTGGTTTTAGAATTATATATCCCTCCAATTAATTGGGTAATGATGTGTATCTCAGGATATAATAAGAACTGGAATACAGAGATAACCTAGATCAATAAGGAACTATATCTACAAAGATAGTCTTGGTGGTGAACCATGACTATTTTTATGAGAGAATAGGATGTAAACAAAATCTACTATGATATTCATAGACTTTATCCTTGACTAAAAATGTTTTTCTCTATTTTTATGAGTATTCTAAACAATTCTGTATTATCCTTATAATATTATCTCGTGGATCATGTACATTGAATCTATTATTATTCTTCTATTTTTAACTACCATGTTGTTTTAAAAGTCTTATTATTATGATATATGATATAATATATATTTCTTTAAAATATTAATCGCACAGTCACATACCATTATTTTCATGTTGTCGTTATAATAAAATTGATATATCTCTAGTAGACCCCTAATAAGCATCCAAGGTCACCATATATTATATTTAATTTTATATATATAATTAATAATGGTTTTACATATGATATGAATATAAAGGGATATAGCTGTAATGAAATAAATGGGAGGATATTAAATTCCTTTATGTGCCATTTATCTATATATCAAGGTTTCCATTGATAATAAAATATTATAGTTTTGGCATAAATCGTAATTCCTGGCAATAAATATTAATATAATAATATTTAATATCTATGAATGTAGTATAGTGGTCGATATAGTTGGTATGAGTGAAAGTATTAGTAATTTATTAAATATGTTGAGAAAACATTAGTGATAACCATTTTTATAATCATATGCACATAAAAAATATTAACTTGTTTTAATTAGAGGGAATTACAAGAAAATATATAATTTTTTGGACACTATAATTGTATGAATGTGTGGCACATATGAACCTTGTGGGGAAAACTATGAATGTAGAGTATTGGGTAATTAATTGATCATCATTGTTGCATGATGAGTTATCCTATTACTTTACAACTAGTTAAACACTCAATAGAAAATCCTAATGTTAATCATCATTTTTATTATGATCCACTAAAGAAGTATTTAAATAGATATAGTTCATGGAAGACCCATGTTAATCCTATTGATTCATAGATTTATAATAAAGGTCAATATTTAGATATTATATAAATTATTTTTATCATTATATAATTATGGACTCTAAATAACAGTGATTTATAGTCACCAAAACCATTTTGGTTTTTGAATGTGAATAATGATATAATGAAAATGTAGACCTACTAATAGGGATACATAAATATTGAAGTATTTATTTGATCATAGTAATAATAATTCCATTATATCAAAAAATATAATGTGTTATATTCATTCATATCATCAATTATTAAATGTCTAATTAGTGCTGAAAACTAACAATGGTATTATTATCAAATCCCAACTGTATGATTCTCCTACTATTGCAATTTGTGTGAATATAATTCCAAAAAATCATGTGTTACCCCATCTATAAATATTTAATTATCTATTGGAAGTTTATGGGATTTAATTATATTAATCCCATATAAATTTCCAAGGATGTGATATCCCTATTTATATTCTAAACCGACCTACTATTTTAAACCTATGTAATAATAAATATAGACATCTAATGGATATTTCATCCTATGAATCTTTCTTAAATTATATTCCATATAGGGTGTTTATCTCAGATACATGGGAAGAACCTTGCCATTAAAAATATTCTTATAATAAAATCATTTGTTGATTTTTTATGAATGTCTTAAACCTACTCCAAATCCTGATGTAACGTTTTAAATAGGAGAAACTCATGGTGAAACACACATTTCAAAGAAATGATAAATAATATACATTATTCAGAAACATGATTTAAAGATGAAACTCAAATTGAATCACTATAAGGATATAACATTTTCTAGTGAATCACCATAGGGTACACCAATTATTTTTTTATGAAGGAAGATGGATCAATGAGACTCCACATTCATTATTAGAAAATTTTTATGGTATAAATTATGAATTGCAATTCTCTATCATGAACTGAAAGTTTTTTTGATAAATTATAAGGTGCATAAAAGTTATCAAACATTGGTTTTTTTATTTGGATAAAATCAATTGAGTGTTATAAGTGAATTCATACCAAAGAAATCATTCTGTATGATTTATGGATACAATGATTTTGTAGTCATGCCACTTGGTCTTAATAATAACCACACTTAAATCATGGAACTAATTTATATATTCAATGTAGAAAATATTAAACAATTTTTGGAAGTCATTATAGAAGATGAAATTATATATTTCAATAGGAATTAAGATCATGATGATCATTTGAGGATTCTATTAAGGACCTTAAGGAAGTTTTGTTTTTATGATAAAATTTCCATGTGTGTATTTTTGTTATAGAAAGATTCATTTTTTGGGTCCTATGATCATATAAATTAGTATATTAGTCTATTCAAAAAAGGTAGAAATTATCAAAAAATAATTCTTTACCAATAACTATGACTGGGATATGTATTTTAATTATTATTATATGATAAATAGATAGTGGATAATATATTTTTGATATCTAATACTATCAAAATTTTAAATAGGAAAGTACTCAACAATCATTAGACATATAAATGTGAAGAAACTTTCAGGGAATTGAAGAAAATTTTAGTTAGAACACCATCTATTATAAAACCTATTATTTTAGGGGGTTTTTTATATGTAGTTGTTCATAAAAAACCGGGATTCATCATTATTCTGAAGGGTATACTTATACCTTATTCCTCATGAAAATTAAATGCTCATGGAAAAAATTACCCAACTCATGAATTGGAGTCAATAGAGATAATAATTACACTAATGTTATGTAAGAATTATCCTAATGGAGAATGATGTCACATATATAATAATCACAAATGTTCAAATTATAGATTCAATCATAAAGTGTTCAATATTCATCCAAGTAGATCTATAGAATTGATTGAGTATTATGAATGCTCAACACACAACACCACAATGAAGAAGAAAAAGGTGGATGCCGATCTGTGTCTAATAGAAAATTCATGTACATCATGGTACTAACAGAGTGAGATCCAATATTTATTGATTTAGAATATCTAAATATTTAAATAATGATTAATGTTAATTGATAATACACTAGTAAAATTAATGTTCAATCATACATCCTTGTGTGGACTAAGGAGGAATATAAGGTTGATGTGGAATAACATATGGTGTGAACTTTTCTCAATTTCAATCACGATTGTAATGTAATATTAATTTTTAGGAACCATTTAATTTTTAAATACATTTTGTATATTAATGAGTTCTTGAATAAAAATTATATGACATTATTATTTATCCATACAAGAGTTTTGAATATATATATATATATATCAAGGAATATTTACTGAGGGAGAAAATGAAGATATATTTTATAGAGTGTTTTATCACTTCAGGGAATGTTTTAAAGTTAATATTAGGAGATAGAAGTATAATCTGATTTTATAAGAATGACCCATACTAGAAGAGAAATGGGAAAAAATCACAATATATTTAGTATTCAGAGACCCAAAACATCTTAATGATATAATGAAATATATTTTTAGTCAATATCCTTTCAAAGTGATCAAACATCACTGAATATAAATAATGTTTATCTCTAGATAATCATTTTATTATTATCATTTATTTCATATATTGATATCATATGAATTATATAATTATGTTTTCCATTGATAATATATTATTTATATTTCTTCCCTACTAATCATTTCAAAATATCAATATTGTTCATGCATACAAAAGGCCTACAATCTATATGAATGGTGAAAATGATTTTTGTATCCCTATCTTTTATAATGTTTCTAAAAATTTAAACAAAAAATATATATGATTTTAATATCATTATTAATTTATGGATATTATTTAAAAATGATAAAATTACAAGGAAAATAATTGTTCAATAAAAAACATCAATAAAAAACAATTAACAATAGGAAATGGTGAATTTAAAAATAGAGTATCATTAATTTTATGTTGAAATGAAATAATAGGATAATAAAAAATATTATATTTATGAAAATTATTATTTTATTAAATTATAAAAAAATTAAATTATTTATAAAAAAAATTAGTCATATTTCAATGTAAGTCAATAAGGCAGTCTTGTCATAAATTTTCTACTTTGGGCCATGTATTATGTTCTGGATTTATATTTTATCAGTATTATTAAATAAATACCCTATAATATGTTATATTAAGAATCTATTTATGTTCATGATATAAAATATTTCATTTTTTTTCATCCACTATAATTATGATTTAAAATTCACCATAATGTTTGGTTATTTGAGTTTTAATATCATTTTAATAGGGGTTTTTTACGATTGAATTATAATTATGATAAATAATATAATAAACACATTTAATTTTTTAATTTTTTTTAATTCATGACGATTTTCTATAATATTCCTGTGCCCCCTCATTTTTATATAAACATATTTGGAAAATATTTTTAATATATATTGGCTTTATTTCGGCTTTATTTGGGAATATTTTTCTTCCTTTTCAATATATTCTTTAAAACATTTGAACGTATTTTCTTATTTTTGAATTATTATTTATTAATTTCACATTAATCATGTTATATATTTTTCTAGAATTAGTTCAATAGAATATTCCTATAATTAACTGAATAAGGTACTAAGGAATTATTATTGAAATTTTGAATTGAATTATTGTTTTATGATACGTGACATGAAAAAAAATTTATGGAATCAACACATAGTAGTGATTAGATTAATTATTTATAATATTTCAAGGATCATTTAAAAAATTTATGTATATTTACAAAATTATTTTATTTTAAATCAGAGATTTGAAAATGAAAATTATATTTTAGACATCAACTTTTCCAGTGATATTTCAATGGAATTTTTACCTATGATAACAACAATTGATGTCACTTATGATTTTATGGAGAGAGATATATCATAATTATTCTGTATCGATATGTTATATTTTTATGTTGATGAAATATTTATGATACTGTTTTATTAATCATTTTTATGTTATGATGAAATGTATATAAAACACAATTTCTTTCCCTAGGATATGATATTATGATATAATGAATGTTAAATGATCATTTGGAATACATATGAATGGATTATGAATAGGTTATCAATGGACCCATAATTACAGATCCATCTCATGAATTTGATTTTGGTAGATATATCATGATATAATAAGAACATGAATGGGTAGTGATCCTAGTTTAGTAAGGAAATAGGTCCATTAATATAGATCTATGTGTAAACCAAGACTAAGGATATTATGGAATGAGGAGTGAAAATTGTCCACTATAATAGTTTTAATAGTGATAAATTACAATGTAAATGATTTTATATTCTCATTGGTATGTGAAAAAAAATTGAATGTTAATATTTATGATATCATGGAATAAGTCATTTGAGTCCATTAGAAAACATGTATTATAAAATAAAAGGTTTTTTGTTTTGACTTATGATTATGAACTATGATCTTCTATATATGACTTTCAAATTTCAACAACATGTTCTCATTACCTTATTTCAAGTAAAAAAATAAAATATTATTGATATCAACATATATTTAATTTAATGAGAAACCAATACTGCCCTTTATGATGTTTCATTTTCTACTAGATCTGAATAATTTTTTTGGTATGATATATCCATGAATATTTCAAGTTGTGTTCAATAACATGGGATATGGTGTTGACATTTTATATAAAAAAATTTATGTATTTAAATTTCTAATGACACTAAACGTTTACTGTTCTGGAATTGATCATAACTTTAGGTAATAAATATTCATCTAATAAATGTAATATATACATATATGTGTAGTATGTGCCCCCTATAAATGATATGGATGGAAGCACTAAAGAACTATGATTTTTGAAAACCTGACCACTCCAGGAAAGAAAGAATGGTGGTAGAAGCATTGAGTCTGAAGGATCATGTAGTTCTAACATGGTTGTGGAAGGACCAATATCATAAATTCAGTTATTTAGTATAGTTGGATATGATAATTATTAGGGAAGGAAAAATATTTTTTCATTTAATAATGATATGAATACCATAGTAAATAGGACCTAAAATAGGTTAGTCATGTCATTAAAATTTTATAATGTAAATTTATAGTCATAAATGGTTCCAAATTAATTGATAATTTTATAAAGAAGATATATAAATTTTTTTGAAAGACTATATTTTCCTTATGTAGCTTACCCGAAGAGTAAATTAATTGACAAATCACATAGTTAAAAGATATATTGACAACTAAGTTTACCTAAAATGTATTGGAATTTAATAGAGCATTTTTATGAGTCAATATGAATTGGAAAATTTCAGAATATGAGTCAATATGATTCATTTTTAAATAATTAATATCATATAGACAATATCCTAATTGTTTCATAAAACCACTCGATAAACTATAGGAATATTAAATTATTTTACTATACCTTATTTGAGTCCATTAATGAATTTTATTTATGGTATTATAAAATATATAATGTTAATTATAATTTATATTATATTAATTAAATATATTAAAATAATCAAATTAATACTTACAAATGCCATTTTAATTTTAAAAAATAAATTCTCTTATAAAATCAGTTTTATAGCAATTTATGAGTAAATGTTTTTATTAATTTTAGGGAAATTTTATAAAATTATTTTTCAAAAATAAACATCATTTTAAAAATCATAAGATCATATTTTAAAATAGTTGATTTTTTTTGGATTTTGTGTAAAATATTTAGTTTTCAATGAATTTTAAAAATTAATTTTTTTGTAAAAATATCATTTCAATATAGTAAAGAATTCAAAACTATGAATATATATTGAATTATATTTCATGTAAAATAAGTATTTTTTTGTTATATGTCATACAATTAATTATTTTTATTTACCATTATATTGTATTTTATAATAAGTTAATTTTATATTTTTAAAAAAGATATTTTCTATGAACTATTTTAAGGTACATAATGTTTATAAATTGTAAAAAATTAAACTAATACTTAATGGAGAATTAATTAAATAAAATTAAAAAGATTATATAATAGTAAATATTAATTTATTTTGATATAAATATTTTTATTATTAATATAGTTAAAATAAAATAATTTTTACTCAATAAAATACACTTCTTGTAAACTATTTTTTTCATCGTGCATATGGGAAAGGTTTTCAATTTAATTTTCCTAATTATGTGAATTAAATTTTTTCCATTGTATTATATATTATATATCAATAGTTAAAAAATAATTAAAATTTTCATTTTCATTTTCATGCATAAAAAAGGTTATTGTTGTAATAAATTTATTTACCAAAATATAATAAAACAAGGTAGCTGGTTAATATCAAATGGTAAGGTCTTCTAATAGCTCTAAAAATATTAAATAAATGGGTGGGATTTCTTATAAACATTTACTAGACATTATAAAATTTATAATAAACCAAATTCATTGAAATTATATACACCCAATTGTGGATTGCATTAAATATAAAATAATCATTATTTAATCACATAAAACAACATCTCCTCAAGTAAAAATTCAACTCCCCACCACCACTTTATACTACAAATATTTCAGTCTATTCAAATATCATCCAAACCCAATAATAACAATAATCCCCATGTCTATGTGATTTTCTTAACACTAAATTACCATTTTTGAGGTCCCTTTTCAGTCTTTTATGTCTCTTATATTGAAGATGTAACATCTTGAAATAAAATATTTAATTTAATTTATTCTTATTAAATATTATATCCTCCTTCAATAATCAAAGAATAAAATATCCAATATCATTTATATATTAGACTATTATTTTCTAATTTTCTATCTTATATCTACTCCATTTCTCATATCCTCTTATTCAATGAAATGGAACCATTGTCCAAATCATGATGGTTAATTGTATCTATGGATAACAATTATTTTATTTCCATTACATCCATCATGAATTCTCATAAAACTATTATTATGTTTAAATAATAATTTATCATGTATATTATAATTCTTTTTAGGTTATGCATCTAATATATAAACATAATATTAAATAAAGAAAATATAGTTCATGATGGTCGGAAAAAACGAAAAAAATAAACTAATCATTTATCATTATCATTTTATCAAATGAATCATCCCCAAGTTAGAAACATGATATATTGGAATATATATACCTATTAAAATGAATTAAAAAAATTGAATGAAATTTTTGATTATTAGTTCCATTTCACTAGAAAATCCATAATAATACATAAATGAACTGACTATGAAAACATGAAAAGAACACACCTGAAACAATGAATGTAATGAAAAATTATTATCAATATGGGGGTAAGATTTTATATAAGGATCTTATAAGGAATTATCAATTTTACTATAGTACTAAAATATTTTAATAAAATTCATCAATCAGTTATATAGGTGGTTTGAACACCTTTGAATGAAGTCGAACCTAGGGTAATTGAATTCTTAAACCTATTTTCATTCTTTAGGATAACATTATATATTGTTGATAATATATTTCTATGATAATGTATAAAATAAATATTTATTATCTTATATTGTATCTGTCACGACCCATCCCCCGAGGCCCGTGCCGTGACTACCCCAAGCTCGTCTTCCATAGGCCAGGGGCTGGTGACTAGCACCAAAGGTGTAAATCCATAAAATAGGAAGTCATTGACTTTAAAACATGATAACGCACACAATAGATTATTATTTGGAAGAAAAACAGTAAGTAAAACTATATACAAAGAGTGATGAAAGTAGAGGGGCCATAATACTATCCCAACGGGAAAATAAATGTACAACTGAAAAGGAAATATCAACTGAAAGGTGAAGAGAAGCTCCTGGATCACCCACCATGGATCCTACCTGAAGGGTATGTACAGATAGCCTTCTCATCACTCCACGTTGTTTGGTCTCTTCTATTTACCATCACATCGTATAGTCCACCTCCGGGTACCGTTTAGTCCTAGTACTCTCAGCCTCACTAAGCATTGTCTGTCGTTTACAACCAACACAACGAGGTGTAGGCAAAGACTGTGTACGAGTGAGAATAATGTTACTCCGTTGGGACCACGAGACCCTCATGGTCTCACAAAATTCAACAAGGACAAACAAAAAAGTATGAAATCAAAAGATAACACCACTTAGGTATATTCCCTTATATATACCTAAGTAATGAAGTATTCCATCTTAATCATTATGTAAAAACAAAATTTTAATGAATCAGGTCAAACCGGGATTTTTATTATCGAATCCTTGGCTGCTGGAGAACTCCTACTCAATCGAGTACAGGGGCCATGACGCATCACATAGAGGCTCTTACCACTAACCTTAGACTGTTGAGTTACTCCTCTAGTCAAGTAATGTGGGTCTGCTGCCCTCACACAGAGGCACTCCCCACCAAGGGACTGCCACATCACAAAGAGGCACTCTCCCTCGTATCCTACTGAGGTACTCCTTATTTCGAGTACCATGGATCTGCTACGCTTAAACAGAGGCACTCCCCACCGTGGGTCTTCTACGACACCAAGGCGCTCCCCACTAGGCTAGTCGAATCACTCCAAGTTGAATAGGTCAGCAGTAGTAAGGTCTCAGCCAGCTACTAGGTCTCTGAACCATGCTCACTCGTCTGCGGGAGGATCCACTCCACGAACTATAGGTCGATACTCCAAATATCAGGAAGTCCCGCGTAGAAGTATCAAAAAGGTCTGCCTAGTCATAGGGGTCACAATTCAACATATAGAGCATTAATCAAACACATAGTTTGTGAGTTATTAGCCTTTTAGTCCCAGGGGCCTGGTTGGATTCATGCATGTTCCAACCTGACCGCATCTCAACTATACCCCTAACTCCAGTAGGGTATACTCAATGGGACTGTAAAGATCCATGAATATCAGCTCCACTGACAGTTCGTCAAACGGTCTTCAGGTTCCAATGATATGGCCAAAGAAAGTAAAGGGGTCAGTAGTGGGCTTGGGTCTAGTCCGACCCGGTCGGACTGACTCTGCCCAACCCAGTCTCGGCCGACCCGGTCCAGGTCAACCCGGTCAGACCTTTTGGGTCTGGCCCAACCCATTTGGCAGGCCATCCTGTTAGGTTCGTCTCGACCTTCTGGGAACATCCCAGCTGGATGGGAGGGCGTTTCAACGAGGGATCGGGGCCGGTTCAGCCAAGTGCGTCACGAGGACGCGGCCTGGAGCGGGTCGACCAATAGGACGAGGCTGGGCTGGTTCAGCCAGGGCACCGTGAGGGGGGCCGTGGGCCGGTTCGGGAGCCCGGGAGGCTGGGAGGAGGCTGGCCAGGGCGAGGCCAGGCGAGCACGAGGCCGGGCATGGCGCGAAGAGGGCTGGCGGGTGGCCGGGCAGGGCCTAGCCAGGCCGAGTAGGGAACCAGTCAGGTCAGCGGGCGACCGAGGAGGGCTCATAGCGGGTCGTCATGCGACCAGGCAGGGCACAACCTAGCAGGAAGGTGGCCGAGAGGCAAGGAGGATAGGCCGGCATGGTTCGGGCTAGTGCGGTTTGGCGCTGCTCGGGCTGGCATGCGCCGGAAGGGTTTGGTTAGGGCGCTCAGGAGGCCGGTGGCGGGGCGTCCGGGCATGCGGTAGGCCGTCGGCAATGCGTCTGGGCAGGCAGAAATCTGGAAGTGGTTCGTCCTGCAGAGCCGACTCAATCAGGGCACCAGAACGTCGTGGGGAGGTGCAATTTTGTGGAGGCTGCGAGAAACACAACCATTGCATGTGCCCTCATCACCTTCAACGTCACTTCGTATCCATTATAAGAAACAACACAAACAAGAACAATGTAGGGGTCAATCCAAGTTGGTTTGGTCCACACCGTCCACGTTTAGGGTGGTAACACATGGTTCATCAAAGAGTAAGAACGACGCACCACATTTGTTTTAAAACCACACAACAATTCCGTTCCAATCCTAATAAGTGAAAAAGAAAAGGAAAGTTACACAAAATAAACCCCCTACCATTGATTCTTAGTTGTCGACGTTGAAGTCACAGGAAGAAGATGAAGGATTTCATCGTTCTTCGCATCCGCCACGCACTCCCAATTCTGAGCTGTGTTAGCTCGTTGACGATGATTCGAAGTGTCGGTCAGTTGAAGACACCCCACATTGGTAGGATATGAGGGAGGAAGTCAACGAAGTTTAGTTTTCTACGTCAGTACAGCGTTTCTCATCTGTGGAGCGTTCTTCGTTGGATGAAATTTTCTCCCATGATATTCACTTCCCAAGCTCTACCAAATGAGAAATGCCATGAAAAATAATAATAGATTGAGTTTGTCTATTATTTAGTTGTTGACACAAAAAATAAATTGGTTAATTAATAATTTGGCACCTCTAATTAATTCACATGTGTTGGCACAAATTAATTAGGGGAATTGGTACTAATAAAATAAAGGGGAGGTCAAGAGGCTCTCCCTCATTAATGAGGTAGAGTTGAGATGTTTTACTCTACTCCATCAAAAGGGGGGTTTAGCACCGTGTGGTCCCCATGTCGTAACTTCTTGTAGGAGGTTAGGTTCGTGTGGGACCCACCAACATAACCTCTCATGAGAGGTTTAGGTGTGGTGGTCCCACCTCCAACTTCCATGAGGAGATTTTATCCATAAAAAAATACAGACACTTTATTTTTATTTTATTTAATCTCCAAAACCCCAAAAACTATCATTTAAACTCGACCCACTGTCGTCGAAGTGAATGAATTTTTAAGAGAATATCGGCACTACGAGTTCCATAGTGCCCTTGAATTTCAATTCCAAGCACTGGTTCAAAAGTTATAAATACTCGCTCATACGTTTACTGAACATACCAGAACAAAACATCAGAAAATGATTCCAGGCTCACTGGGCCTTGGAATCACGTGCTGTCAGTTTTAGAAGACATTTAAAATTACCATGTATTTATGAAAAAAATTCCACATATATTTCGGGTCTTTACATTCTCCCCATCTCAGGGCTTTACATCCCTGTAAGCTACAACTCGAACAAAGGGAAACTGTGGGGGTACTTAGCATGAATCTGAGCCTCCTGCTCCCATGTTCTCTCCTGGAGGCTTTCGTGCTGCCAGCAAATGCCCACCAGAGATATCGACCATCCACGTAGGACCCGCTCCTATGAATCCTCAATCTCCATCAGAACCTTCATAAAAGTTATCCCATAGTTGAAGTCAAACTCTCCATTGTTGATGATGTGGGAAGGATCATGCACATATCTTCTCATCTAGGATATGTTGAAGATGTCGTGCACCAGGTGAAACTGAGGTGGAAGAGCCAAGCGGTAAGCCACCTCACCTACTCTACTGTGGACCTCAAAAGGTCTAATGAATCTCGGAGATAACTTGATGCCTCAACCAAATCATTTTAAACCTTGTTGAGGTGAGAACCTTAGAAAGACGTTGTCTCCATCCTCGAACTCCAGAAGTCTCTATCGCCTTTCAGCATACGACTTCTGTCGGTTCTATACAGTCTCCATCCTCTCCTAGATGATCTGCATATTATTCGAGGTATCTCGTACCTTCTCTATTCCCACTAGTACTGACTCCACAGGGTCATTCTAGCACAAGGGTGATCTACAAGGACTCCCGTATAACTCCTCAAAAGGCGCCATCCCTATGATGGAGTGGTAGCAGGTGTTGTATGAAAACTCATCCGAAGGTAAGTGATCCTCCCAGCTGCGACCGAAGATGAGTTCAAAATCATATAGCATGTCCTCGATGGTATGTATGGTCCATTCAGTCTGACCATCCATCTGGGGATGGAAGGAGGTGCTTAGAAGAAGTTGAGTGCTGAAAGCCTCATGCAACCCCTTACATAGCTAGGAAGTAAACCATGCATAAAAATTGGAGGCAATAGAATAATGTAATCCATGTAGCAGCACAATATCCTGCATATAAGGGCATACCAACCTCTCTACTAAACCATGCTCTCTGATCGGTATAAAGTGGGCCGACATGGTGATTCGGTCGATGATCACCCAGATAGAGTCATGACCTCTAGATGTATGTGGAAGACCCATCAAAATGTCCATGGATATCCCATCCCAATTCAACTCTGGAACCTCTAATGTCAGAACCAAGTAGGCTGGTACCCGGTGCTCCACCTACACTTGCAGACAAGTGAGGCATCGAGAGACAAACTCTGTAACTTTTTTCTTCATACCTAGAAACCAATGATGTCGTCTAATGTCATGATACATCTCCACCACTCCTGGATGTACCGCTATAGAGGATCTGTGGAACTCCTTAAACACTTCCTCCTGAATAGACACGGGTACCATAGTACGTCCTCTGAAGAGGATGACATGCTCCCCACCTTTAGAAAATCCATTAGGGGCCTTCCATGTTGATATCTATGCACATCATGTCTCGCAAACAGTGTCCCCATGTTGTGCCTCCCTGACTCACTGAAGAAGTGGGGGAGTGACAATAAGTGACTGAAGGAATGTTTCTCCATCTCTATCCATAAAGGATATCTGTAAAGCAGCTAGCTATTCTGTTGCCTCGCCTAGAAGCTATATAACAGATCACATGCTAAGTGTATCTACTGCAACACTCCCTTTCCTAGAGTATATATTATCTTGAAGTAATATTCCTGGAGGAACTCAAGTCATCACCATTGTCTTAGGTTTAGGTCCTTCTGAAAGAAGATATACCGGAGACTCTTGTGATTAGAGTACATTGTAAAACCTTTGACCATCAGATAGTATAGATTCATCTTCATGGTGAAGACCACTGTTGTCAACTCCAGGTCATGGGTTGCATAGTTCTGCACATGCTATCTCTACTTCCGAGAACCATAGGCGATCACTACTCGCTCCTACATCAGGAAACACCCGAGTCCATTCCCTGATGCATCACATTAGTCTACATACCCTATGCCTTCCTCTGGAAGCCTCAAGATAGGGGCACTAGTCAGCCTCAACCTCTGCTTCTGATTGCTCTGTTGGCATCTCTCCAACCATAGGAATGGTTTCCCATTCTTTTTCATGGATGATTGTGGTGATGCAATTCTGGAAAGGTATTCCATGAACCTCCAGTAGTAACCAGCCAAACCTAGGAAACTTTGTACCTCTGTCACACTCCTAGATGGATCCCAAGCGAGTAACGCAACAAGCATCGCTGGATCCACTGAGACTCCAGCCTCTGAGATGATATGTCCCAAAAATAGAACCTCTCAGATCCAAAACTGGCACATTGAGGGCTTACCATAAAGCAGGTGCTCTCAGAGTGTGTCCAGTACTAACTAAAATTGGTAGACATGTTCCTCCTCAGTAT
Organism: Viscum album; assembly: GCA_963277665.1. Classification (NCBI taxonomy): domain Eukaryota; kingdom Viridiplantae; phylum Streptophyta; class Magnoliopsida; order Santalales; family Viscaceae; genus Viscum; species Viscum album. The sequence continues at coordinate 532,099,260 of OY728128.1, forward strand.
TCGAGATGATCATAATCTCATCGATGAATACTATGACAAAGCGATGAAGGTATGGCATGAAAATCCTGTTTTTGAGTCCCATGAACAATTTTGGAGCATTGGTTACGCTGAAAGTCAAAACCAAGTACTCATAGTGGTTGTACCGACATCTGAAGGCCATCTTCTGCACATCCTCCTCTAGATCTCTGAGCGGGTGATAGCCTGATCTGAGGTCTAACTTCGAGAACCACTGTGCTCGCTTCAGCTGAACAAAGAGGTCGTCAATTCTCGGGATTGGGTACTTGTTCTTCAGAGTCACCTGGTTCAGGCAGCGGTAGTTGACCAAAATCCACAAGAATTCATCTGCCTTCTTTGTGAACAGAATCAGGGTTGCCCAGGGAGAAACAGTAGGCCATATTAATCCCTTCTCCTCCAAGTCCTCTAGTTGTACCCGCAGCTCACGAAGCATCGTGGGAGCCATCCGATACACTGGTGTAGATATCACTGTTGTCTCGGGGTATAGGTCAATGCTAAAGTCCGCCTCTCTGTGAGGAGGTAGACCTAGAACATCATCAGGGAATAAATCCATGTAATTTTCCACCACTATGGTATATCTTGGACTCTCCACATCAATTTATACAAGGGTAAGGCATGCCAACTGATGAGTGAAAGGATGCACCCTCATCTGAGTAAGTTTGTCATGTGCTGCAAAGGCTCCCTTCTCACTGATGAAGGTAAATCTAGTCCCATACATGCGGACACACCGCACTATGCACCTAATATAGTCGATCTGAGCATGGAATGTAAATAACCATTCCATGCCCAAGATGATGTCGTAAGGCCTTGACACCACTACTAGGAGATCCCAGCCAAAGCTCTTGCCACCTAGAGTAATCTCACACTACCGGTACCAGTTCATAATCATCGAGTCTAATTCCATAGGATTCTCTAGCTGTAAAGATCGACCCAATGACTCCATCAGAATCTTTGAGATGCAAGCGAGGGTAGTGGAAATGAAAGAGTGACTGGAACCTGTGACTATTAGAAATGCATATAAGGTGGATTAGACATAGATTGTACCTTGAATAATCTCTCGTGCACCATGATCATATGGCTCAGGTATCTAGAGCGGAGCTCTCTCCTTTCCACATGCTCCCTATGGTCGGGGAGGACTTCCTGGTGGTGGTGGTAACACCTCGAAATGTCTTCCACCGCTAGATGCACTGCCAGCTCCTATTCCTTGTCTACTTTCTCCCTACGAACCACCTCGATCGAATCTCTGTCTCTGCCATGGCAGTCATTCGACCGTCTGCAGATCATCAGTACAATAAGTCAGACAGTCACAAGCCATGTGACCCTGCCCGCCACATGAGAAACACTTCCCGCTCTGGGCATGTGTGTCTCTTACCAGGGTGCCCCGTACAACTAATCCTGAGTCATGCAGTCGTCCACCCATGGGTCTGGTCCTCTTGGACCTCTACGACATCTGTCTACTCCCATCTGTAAAAGACTCCACCGCATGTCGACTAGTGGTGGGTCTCGCTGCTGGAGACTACTCAACAAGGAAACTATCCACAAAGAGGGCTCACTCCAACACCCCTTCATGCGTTGGGATGCTGTGGGAGATCATCGAATCCCTAATCTCTTTGCTGAGCCCCTACTCGAAGGCCTTGACCCTGAAGAATGGGTCCTGCACTATATAGGTGGAGTAGCGCGACAGGTCGGTTATCCTCGCTAAGTATAGTTCCACATTCATGCTTCCCTATGACAGATGAAGTTTCTCATGTATGCGCACCACACGAAGAGTCGTTGTAACAAACTCCTCCAGAAACAGGCTCTCGAAGTATGCCCATAGAGGTTTCATCTCGTCTTGAACCTAGAGCATCAAGCTACACTATCTACCCAATTATGCATGTAGAAGGATGGCAGCAAGAATCACCACGAAGTCAGATGGTGTCCCTACAAGTCTAGAGACTCACACCACAGCCTCCAGTCAATCCTCAGCTTCCGGTAGGACCATCTCTCCTATGAACCTGGGCAGCCTCTGGCACTAGAACTCGTGCAACGCACTCAAGAGGCATGCATCATTTGCTTCTCTGGCTAGTAGAATCAGTGGCCCAATGGGGTGTGGTACCGCTATTGCCTCTGCTGGTAAAGGTCCCTACACCGAGACCTCATCACTTGGTGGGATATCCATGCGTACAACTCTCGGGGCTCTAGCTAGTCGTCCGTAGGGAGGCGTCCTGAAAGAAACAGATGAGAAGTGGTCAAAATATTATACCTAGTGTGCTATACTGGTTGATCCGACTTAATGAAAACTTTTGAAAACACACACACAATAAGTGTTTTCTTGCACTGAGTCGAAAATCAGAAGTCAGGGTCTCGGTGAATGGATACGTCGGCCGCCGCAACAACAGTGGACTCCCTGAACTGAAAACCATAGTTAGTACCCTTAACACTATTGCTTCATAGAAATGATCAGATTCCTACATTCTATGGTAGAACCGACTCCTCTGATACCAATTTGTCAGGACCCATCCCCCTGTGCCTATGTCGTGACTACCAAAGCACGCCTTCCATAATCCTGGGGCTGGAGACTAGCACCAAAGGCATTAATCCCTAAACTAGGAAGGAATTTCTTTTAAAACATGAAGACACACACAACAGTGTATGAGCTAAAAAAAACCTTATGTAACACTGTATACAAAGAGTGCTAAATGTAGAGGGGCTAGAATACAATCCCAACAGGAAAATAAAATTACAACTGAAAAGGAAAAAAAGCTGAAAGGTGAAGAGAAACTCCTGGATTGTCCACCATAGATCATACCTGAAGGGTAGGTACAAATAGACTCATTAACACTTCACCCCTCTCGGTCTCCTTCGCGAACCGACACGTCATATGGTCCACCTCCGGGTACCGTCCAGTCCTGGTACTCTCAACCTCAGTCAACACTGTCTGTTGTCAGCAACTAACACAACGAGGTGCGGGCATAGCCCGTGCAGGGGTGTGTATAATGAAACTCTGTAGAGACCCAGAGACCCTCAAGGTCTCACAAAATCAAACAAGGATAAACCAAAAAGTGTGAAATCAACAAATAACCCCACATGGTTATATGCCCATACATATAACTAAGTTATCATGTAATCCATCTCAATAATGAGGTAAAAACAAAAAGCTACTAAATTGGCTCAAACCTGGATTTTTATTATAGAGACCACGAGTGCTGAAGAAATTCTGCTCAATCGAGTACAGTGGGCCTTCCATGTCACACGGAGGTGCTTCCCACTAACCTTGGACTATTGTGGTACTCTTCTTGTCATGTATCATTGGTCTGTCGCGCTCACACAGAGGCACTCCCCACCGTGGGTCTGCCACGTAACACAGATGTGCTCCCCAACGTTGCCTACTAAGGTACTTATCTAGTCGAGTAACATGGTTCTACCATGCTCACACAGAGGCGCTCCCCACTCTGGGTCTGCCGCAACACCAAGGCACTCCCCACTGGTCTAGCCGAATCACTCCGAGTCGAATCAGTCAGTAGTCATCAGGTCTCAGCCAGCTACTACGTCTCTGCACTATGTTCTCTCTTATCTGAGAGGATCTTCTCGACGAATAGCATGTCGATACTCCAAATACCACTAATTACCATGTAAAAGAATCACAATGGTCCGTGTCGACATAGGGGTCTCAACGCAACATACAGCACGTCAATCAGACGCACTGTCTGTGAGTTATTTGCTTTTTAGTCATGGGGGCCCTGATGGATTCATGCACAATCCAACCTGACAACATCTCAACTATTTCCCAATCTCCAGTGGGGTATAATCAATGATACTATCATTCTCTATGAATATCAACGCCACTAACAGATCTTCAAACGATCATCCAATGCCCAAGATATGGCCAAAGAATGTAGTCCGTAGTGGGCACGAGTCCGGTCTGACCCCGTCGGACTGACTGAGCCAAACCTAGTCTAGGCTGACCCGGTCAGGTTTGACCTGGTCATACCTGTTTGGTTTGGCCCAACACATTGTGCAGTCCAGCATATTTGGTTCGGTCCGACCCGTAGGGCCCAGCCCAACAGGCCGCAAGGGTGGTTCGGCCTAGAGCATCGTGAGGGTGCGGCCCGACACGGATAGGCCAAGAGGGCGCAGCCGGGACGGTTTGACCAAGGTTCCATGATGGGGTCTCGGGCTGGTTCGGGAGTTCGGGCAGTTGGGAGGTTGTTGGGCAAGGTGCGTCTAGGCGGGCATGCGACTGGGCAGGGCACCAGGTGGGCCAGCGGGCGGCCGGGCAGGGCGCGGCCATGCAAAGAGGTGGTCGTGCAGGGTGCAGCCTTGCTAGAAGGTGGCCAGAAGCCTGTGATGCTGGGTCGGCACGGTTTGGCATGGATCAAGCCATCACATGCTGACGGGTTTCGTCCAGGGTGTGCAGGAGGCCGGCGGCGGTGTGCCCGGGTGCACAGGAGGATGGCGGCGGTGCGGTCGGTCCCGCGGAAGGGTGAAGATGGTTCGGCCCATTGATCTGGCTCGGTCGGGGAACCAGAACACCAAGGGGGTGACACAGTTCACAGAGGCCATGGGAAGCACGACCTTTTGATGTTCCTTCATCGCCATCAATGTTGCATCGTTGCCATGCTGAGAAACAACACAAACAAGAACGACGGAGGGGTTGGGTCTTATTGGTTTTGTCCGCACCCTCTGCGTTTATGGTGGTAACACATGGCTCATGATAGAGTAATAAAGATGAAAACAATTTTTTTACAACCACACAATGATTCCTTTCCAATACGAAGAAGAGAAAAAGAAAATAAATGTTACACAAAATAAACCCCCTACCATTGATTGTTGCTCGTCGACATTGAAGTCGCGGGAAGTCGATGAAGGAGTTCGTCATTCGTCATGCCCACCACACACTCCCAATCCCGATCTACGTCGGTTCGTTGATGAAGAGTTAGAGGGTAGGTCGGTTGAAGATGGCCCACATCAGTAGTATCCTAGGGAGGAAGTCAAAGAAGGTCGAGGTTCTTCGTCAGTGGAGCGTTCTTCGTCGGTGGAGCGTTCTTCATTGGAAGAACTTTTCTCCAAATATTTTCTCTTCCCAAGATCTACCAATTGAGGTATTCCATGAAAAATAATAATAGACAGAGTTATTCTATTATTTAGTTGCTAAAACAAAAATCCAATTGGTGTACTAATTACTTGGCTCTCTTATTTAATTCATGAGTGTGGGCACAAATTAATTAGGGGAGTTGGCACCAATAAAAATCAAATTGTTGTACTAATAACCTCTCATGGTAGGTTAAGGTGTGTTGGTCCCACGTCCAACTTCCATGATGATATTTTAACCATCAAATAAAAATAAATCCAAACACTTTATTTTTATTTAATTCAATCTCTAAAAACCCCAAAAATAGATTTTAAACTTGACCCACTATCGTCGAAGTGAAAGTCTTCTTAAGAGAATGTTGGCAATGTGAGTTCAACAGTGGCCTCAGATTTTAATTTCGAGCCCTAGTTCAAATGTTATAGATACTCCCTCATATGTTTACTTAATGTACATGAAAAAAACATCAGAAAATGATTCTGGGCAGACCAGGCCTTGGAATCACACACCGTTAGTTTTCGCAGACCCGTAAAATTCCTGTGTATTTAAGAAAAAAAATTACATGGAATTTACGGGTCTTTACAGTATCTCTACTTGTTTTATATGGATTTATAGATGATTAAAATAATTTATAAAATTATTATCTCAAACATTAATGATAGAATATTTTTTAAGGGTAACATTAAATAAATATCATTGTTATTCAAATTTATAATGATTTACTTTCAAAATCAATCACTATGATTTAAATGTATTTAAATTAAATTTGTGAATATATTTATATTGACATGAATTTTTATAAAAAATTAATAGTAAGGAATTTATCAGAATTTTTTAAAAAAGTTATCTTGTTAAGGTTTTACAAAAGGGGAATTATTTTTTAAAAAATATCACTTATTCTTTATTTGTAAGAAATTTAAAATGAATGTTTTTATTATATATATTAAATTCATGGAATTTTAATTGATCACTTTTAATTAATATATTGTTGCTTAATTTTCATGTTTTTAAGGTTACATTAAAAGAATGTGTTTTCCATTGTTGATGTCTAATTTTTCAAAATGTGTTATTTCTAAATGAAATGTCCATTTTCTCAAATGAAAGTATTTACGATTCAATCATACATTATTTATTTTGATGGGAATTTTTTATGATAATAGGTTATTCCCTAATAAACCATTAATGGTTGGTTCTATTTTTAATCAAGGACAGGTTGTCATGTTATAACTTCCAATGCATTTTGTACTCCAGAGTTAGAGGCTTTCTATTCTGGTTAGTCCATTCGTAAGAGGGATATGGGAAATAATGTTCCACGATAGTGATTTAATTAATTATGCTTTATAATGGATTTTTTTTGGAAATTTATTGATTTTTGAAATGATAATATAGTGATATTTTATAAAATATAATTCTTTTTAGGGCAAAATTATATGTTTTTAGTAAGATTATTTTTTTCCCAACAATAAATGTCATCATTAATTGTGTGTTCCTTAAAATGATTTTTTTATCATACCACTTTTATATTGTATTTCATATGGATAATGGGAGAGTGTAGACATGGATTAGGTCATGATTAAAAATGTGATTATTTATCATGAAATGAAATCATGCTTTTTTACAATCCATTTTTGTGAAAAAACGGATACTAAGTATGAGAATCAACTTATAATGTATGGCTTTACATTGTAAGTGTTTTTCCAAATTATCATAAACTCTAAACCAAAATAATACTTAAAAATAATATGATTTGAATTTTAGTTCTAAAACACTATAGTATTTAATACTAAAGGTTTGGTTCTTACGGTTTGTAATAAAGGACGATTAAGAAAAAATTGAGATTATAATTCATTCATGTGAGGTTTTCTTAAGAGTTATAGATATCATCATCGGTGTATAGGTATAAACATTATTATATGATCAGAGTCATAGAAAACCTTTTTATATATTAAAATGATGTAGTTTTACATGTTTTTTTATATTTTTGGATGTTTGACTTAAAATTGTACTCAATTTAGGTATGAAGTACTTTAAGGTTAATGATATACAGTTTATGGATGTGTATTATAATTAAAAAGATTTTCTATTTTAACATGGAATAATTCATTACATATTTTATTGATATTATTTTCAAATTATTATGGATTGATATCCATCATGTAATGAAAGCGATCTTTCAACGCAGTCTTATCCCTATCTTATTATTTGACTATTCCTATATTTGAATATGATTATAGTTATGATTTTAATATATTTTTGAGAATTAAAATCCCCTAAAATAACAAATTTTACTTACATAACACATTTTATTTTATCCAAAAATTTAATGGATCACAATATCTTTTGTTTTTGATTTCAAAATTTCATATTTATAGACTCTATAGAAAAGGGAAATTCCACTATTTATATGACCATTTACATTTTATATGTATATGATAATGAGAATATTAAATAAATCCAAATTTCATGATTTGAGGTGAGATTTATTTTCTTATTTTCTTATTGGTAAACATTTTTGGATTTATATTAGTTAATCAAAATGATATAAATCAAATCATTGATTATAAAAATAATGTATGAAGTAATAAGATGATGAATCATGGTCATTGTTTTAAGAAGGAAAATCATTGATGGTATTGTTTATGAATTGAGTATTAAAAATTATGATGTAGTGGTATTTTATAAATATTATTGGAATCTTGTAACACCAGTATATTTTTCTATAATAGTTTTTATTTTAAAAATTATTGAATCGTCTATTATATAGAAACAAATTATATGAAAAGTGGCCCAAATGTGATAATTTATTAAAGACATTTATGTTTGAGGTTTATCTAACCATTTATTTTATTATATGAAAATGGTTATCTGAGGTATAATAACTCTACATTTTTAGAAAAAATATTAAATTTATTGTATGTATTTTTGGTTTATATGATCAATAATTTTATTGTAATTATCGGTTCTTACTTTTTTGGTTGAAAAAGAAAATGTATGAGAAAACCATGGGGGACAAAAAATTTATTTATTATTGAATATCATAAGGTTATTTTTTTGGATATTTTTGTCATTTTTTGAATTATATAAGGAATATTTTAATATTGTTTTAGAGAATGGAAATCCATATGGATGGGTGACAACCCATTCTATCTGGAAAGGGAATATGAATTCAAACCACAACTGAAGGGTGACATGGGTGCATCACATAACATTGACATACATGATGTCTAGGTTAGTATATAGTTTTTATTTATTTAAATTGACTTAAACATAAAATTTATGTTCATTTTAGGTATGTTTTATCATATTGACAACCATGGGATTGGAATATGATTTGGTAATTATGTTAAAAAATTATTTTCAGATATTTTCACTATATTGTAAACACCATATAATTCATATAAAAAATTATTTTATTTACTTTGAGGAACAATGGTTTAATTGGATTTTTAGAGAATACTAGATTTTTTTAGGATTTATAATGATTTTGGTTTTTATAGAAATATTTTTCATATCTTAGAGATTATAAAATTATAATGATTAAATTTTTGTATGAAACATTATGAGTTATTGATATTATTATAAGATTACTATCATATTTATCTCGGAAGACTAGGTGATCAAATGCTTCAAATTTTTATGTTTTAATTTTTTTATATAAATTTTTTCGGATTGTTGAGGATAGTTATTTGTTGAATGATCATTGATTAAATATTGGTATAGTTGTGGAATTTGAGAGATTAATTAATTTTTAACAATATAAAGCACGACTATCAAACCATTTTGAGAAATATAATTGTTCAAAAATAAATTTTTTATATTAAATAATAATTATTAAATTACTGTTATATATATATCAACTGATTATTTTTTATATATTTAATCCATATAAGTTTATTAATTTGGATATTTCTATCTATACTAACCTAGATAACAACTATATTATAATGGTAATGTTTAAATAATAAAATTTAAATTGAGTATCATGTTTTTGTCAAAACTGGTGTTTCCAGCAATGTAAGATATTGAAGAGATATAATTTATATAAAAGAAGATATATCATAAAGCATCATGTAGTTACATTTTTATTAATATGTTATTGTGAGTCATAAACACTATCTAATATGGTGTCCTTACTTAAAAATCATAGCTTTTTTACATTCTACCCCCTTAAATAAATATTTTCTTCATTAATAATTCTTAATATAAGTAATCACGAGTTTAACATTTGAAAAAAACCATCTCAAAACTCAACATCCTAAAAATAATTAATAAAACATCCACTCGACATGAGTTAAAGTGAATTGTTAATTTTATCTAGAATGAAACATATTAGGATTCCAAAAAAATATTACATTGGTCGAAATTAAATCAATGGATTTAGAATAAAATACTATTAGTCATGGACTAGTGAAGAGTGATAGAGATTACAGATCAATATAATTTTAATGGTCTAAAATATTTAACAACCCCAAATCCATAAATCTATAACGAGTTAAAAGAAAATGTGATTCAAATAAAATTAATTTACTAGGAGAAATGTTTTTTTTCAATATTATTTTCATATATTTATGAAAGTGAGTTACCATCTATATTTAAAACATTAGAAAATATATTTTCCAGATATATTTATATTTCATTGGAATAATTTAATCCTTTTAATATTATTTTACAAATTCATACTTCATATATTAATCTAAGAAAAGAATATACAGTAGTAATTTTTATTCCTAAAGCACTAGAATTAACATTTAGTAGGTTATTATCTCAACAAAATAATGAAAACTCATTCATCCATTTTCTAGATATTTTCCTTTTTGAAAATGGCTATAAAAGGTATTATAAAAATGCCACAGTTAAAATTAATACATTCCATCAATATTTAAAATTAATAATCATCCAAAACAAGTCTCACCATATAAATTGTCCAAAACATTGGATGGAAAGTCAGTAAATCCAAATTATACATCATATATAATATAAAGTGAATCTTAATATTAAAATCTAAATATTTGAATACCTTGATCACAAAAAAAAATTTAATGAAATTTTTTTTGTTTCTAAAACTAAACACTGTTGATGTTGAATCTCATCCATGAATATGAAAAAAGTAGTAAACTCTAAAAAAGATAACATAAATTACAAACCAGTAACAATTTTTTTATTACAATCCCTTCAACATCACATTATCATTATTATGTCGACATAATCCACATATTATGGTATATCTTTTATCAATGAAGTTTTTTCAAAAAAGATCAAAATTCCATATAATAACTTTTCATTGTTATCATTACTATTTATCATATGCATTCAAATCATTCAAGGAAAGGTACCAAAGTTTAATCCTTATAAATTTTATAATTATTATTCCTAGTATATATTTTAGAAAATACTCCTATAATTTTATTTATTTCATTAAAATGAAAATTAGTCATTCAAAATCATATATAATAATATCATTAGCTTTACTGTGTTCCCTATGTTCATCTAAGTTTTTTGACATTGATGCATGTGAAGACTTTTTCTATAGTACCTCACCACCTTATAGATTAAAATGCTATATAAAAGGTTTCCTTATTTCAAATTCATTAACATGCCTAATTTCATTTCTCTCATCACTTGATGAAAAGTCTCATTCCCTTAAATTACATACTAGGTAGTTTCCTTACACCATTATCACTTTTGGGAAAACAAATGTTTCCCTTATCCCCCCTTATATGTTTTTCTCAATGTAGCCATATTATTCTCATGAAAACCATAAAAAATTTAATAAGAAGGTATTCATCGTCTTTATTGAATGAAAATTATAACATTTACTTATATGATGAGAATGTTTTGGATATTACTTTACTTCAAAATAGTGTCATAATTCCATCAAGGAAATGATCATTTTAAATCCTAGGATAATATCAAAGGAAATCATTTTATTTTATTGTACCATGTTCCATTTCAAAATAATGTATTAAACAAGATTTCATAATGACATTTTATATCTTAATGTATAACCAAAGAACTAGGGAAATGGATGACATGATAAAAATATTTGGGGTTACTCTTATAAAAATAAAAATAGATTATTTTTAAATATTTCCAAATCAAAATAAAATAAAATAATTTTTAATGGTTTATTATTAAAATGGGAATTTACTTTTGAATATCCCCAATGAGTGTAATAATAGGAGCACAATAAGGAACATGATCTTGTACTAGGTAATTCCATAGACAAGTCTGATGCACCTTTTTAGAGTTAGTACCCACAGGTATATCATTCCATGAACCATGTCCACATAGAGTTTTCAGAAATGGATGTATTTCTAGGAAAACCAACATATTGTCTACCTTAATAAAAAATTAGAATGTTCATTGATAATTATACATAATTTGGATGATAATTTTATGCTCTAGAGTCATTTATTTACTAAATATTTTTCCTAATTTTTCTTCAAAACTTATTCTAATACTAGCTACAAAGAACCAGACACTAGTATCCCAAATTCAGTGTATTCTTTTTTACAATGGAATAATATCTATGGAATACTCTACCGATGTTCCATATATTTTATAAGTCTTGGAAAAAAATATAATTTAATATCAAATTATAATTGAAAACAGAAAATATGACATAGTTTTTTCTTTATATGAATAAATATTTCTTCTAGAATATCCCTATATATAATTCGTAATACACATATTTGAATTATAGCAATCAAAAAGTACAAAATGAGTGGAGATTACTTCTTAGTAAGGTTATGTGAATAGTAGATGTAATAATTAATAAAAAGTGAAAAAGGAAGTGTACATAACTAAACGACATTTCATAAAAATAGCTACACTAACAGAATATGGAAGGAATGCAAGATTACAAAATAATCCACATAAATAATCACATGAGATTGAAATTCATCAATTGATATTACAACTAATAGAATAATCAAACGAACAATAGTTAATAATTTATTAAAGAGGGAATTCATGATTTCAGATATAAAAAATATTCTATCAATTTATTTTACAAGGTAGATTAAATTTGTTGGTATAAACTCATATAATTTAGCCAATAGATAAGTCTCACAAGAACTATTGATGCATCAAGGGGATATGTTTTTACTTTCCCCACTAATAAGATAATAATTCCAATTCATACTTTATATAAAAAGGGTAAAAATATTAAATATAAAAATTCATTATTAAAAACTAACATAAAAATGTTAATACTTATCCATAGTAAATAATCATATTCATCAACCCTACAATGTGACATGGTGAATGGTTGTAAAAAATTTCATACTAATTAAAAATGAATATAAAAAATCCATTAAATAAATAATAATGTTATTAATATGATATATTCCTAGTGGATCATATGAATAATAATTGTTTTATTCTATTGGTGAATAGAAATTCCATAAGAATATCAATAAATCATTTTTTAGGAAAACATTTTTTTTTATTTCAAAATAAATTTGTTTCAAATTGAAAATTTAAAAAATATTTTGTATTATTTTTAAAATAACCATTGAATAATATAATGTAATCTTTAATACAAATTGAGTGGTCAAAGATATGAGAAATTCAGTTCATGCAGTATATGTTAAATCAGATATTCCTTTCACATTTCCAGTAAAATTCAAAAAACCATGTTTAGAAAAATACATAAATATTCAATTGAAAACATTTTAAAAAATAAATCTAGTATAATATTTTATTTAATATATAATTTTGGTAATGTTAGAAAAAATTTGAAATCAGTTTTTTAAAATATCATTATGGATGAAAAAAGGTCTTTTGACCGAATAGAGAAATATAGTGGAATTTTTTCAAAAACAAATTTCACTAATTTTAATCATCAGAGAGATAAAAATGGTAAAATCACATTAAATAATTCATGAATAATAATATTATTATAAATTTATTTTATTTTAAAATAATTATTTCATTTAATTCCACGATGGGATACTTAAACATATATAATCTTGAATAACCATGAGATTGTGATATAAACCATTACCACTATGGTAAATTATTCATCATAATCCCCATGGAATGAAAAAAGTCAAATGAAAATTTAAATGAAATTATGTGTAATATATTTATGATATAATACATCAAAATTATTATTTTATCCAACATAAGAAGGTATAAGTTTTGAATATGGTATATTTTTCAAGGAGGCAAATGTGAGATGAGAAACCATTAAATTAGGTCATATTCAACTCATACATGTATGTACATGCAGTATAATAAAAATATATTTTTTATAACTATATTATAGAACAATAATCATATATCCCATACTGTATATTTTTTACTTATGTCATTTTATTGATATAATAAAATGAATTATTTGTTAAAATCAATATTTTGGGGGAAAATTGATTTTTATTTCCCATATATATTGGTTTGGTAAATTCAAGCCCCAAATATTGATCATAATTTCATAATATTTATCATTTATATATTTATATAAACATTATATATATTTAATTAACATAAATATAATATAATTTATAAGAGTTAGAGAGTGAAAACTGAATATATAGTTCATAAGGATGGTAGACCTTACGTATACATTAATATTATTTCAATTGTTTGCAATGGATTGAATTAATGAAAAAAACTGTTAATGAACAATTATAGAATAATTATTTCACCATATATATCATTTATATTTATCGCATACTTATCTATTACAATCCTTTTAAAAATTAAAGGACAAATATTTCACATCGTACGTGGTGGCGGTAGTCTACACATACTCTCAAGCAATGTTATTGTTTTCAAAAATATAGGAAGGTTAGAAGTAATATGAGATAATATATTAAAATTATTTTTTAAGGTCATAGATACCTTATATATATACATTAATTTTTACCTTACTACATTCCATGAAAATCGTAATAGAAAAACAAATCACATTGATTCACAAGGTGGTAGTCCGGTGTACAGATAAGAAATGTTATTGTATCCCCACATGGAATGTAAAGTAATATGTTTTATGTTATTTGATATTAATATAAGTATAATAATTTCATCATTATTTATAAAAATATTGTAAATCCGTTATTATATATATCCCTGATAGGTGGTGATGAAAAATAAATTACATCGGTTCGTGAGGCTTTTGTCCATGATACACATGATTGATAATTTCAATTTCCATTTAATTGATGTGGATATGGTTATTGGTTATTTAAATAAAAAATAAAATCTAATTATTTGGAGGATACTAGTTTTATGACCTTAACATGATTGTATACTATTTCAATGAGGTGGTCCAAAAAATATAACAAACACACACTTTAATAATTTTTACTATTCCTATGAGAACTCTTTTAGGATTATATGTAAATTCATCATAGATTATATTAATGGATTAAAAATGTCCTTTATGATGTTACTAAAGGAATAATTAATATATAATGGTAGTTTATTGATAAAAACTATTTTATTATGTGTGAAGAGTAGAGTATATTGGGTGACCTTTTATAAGTGGGCATGTGGACACACATAGTATTTTTTAAAAGAACATGCTATACCATAGTTCTTCTCAGCAAAACATTATGAAAAATAGTTCATTATAAAAAATTATACGTTATAAATAGAAAATATATTAATTAAATGTGTGTTAGAAAATTATTAGTTCATTTTTATACATATATTCTTCATGTAACCTACGGTAAAAAATATTTACCCGAACAACAATAAACAATTTTTACGATAATCAATATTCATTATAGAAAAAAATTATGTTGACCTTATTATACAATATAAACAATTATTATTCCAAATATGGATTCCACTTTATTAAAATTTAATTCATATAAATGGTAGGATAAAATTTAAAATTTTAAATGTAAGCTGGTTAAAAAAACGGGATTTCTCAAAAATTGTTTTCCAAAGATTTAAATTTTTTATTATCAAAATTAGAAAAATTGAATCTCATTACCTAAATTTATTATTAATTAAAAATTATAAAACCAATAAAACATTAAATCCATTTTAGGATATAATTTATATCTATAAATAATTTAAAAGATAATAAAATATTCGCTAAAAATCAGTATTTATCACTATTCATAACAAATTATCATTTTCATAATGTTATATAAATTTATCAAAAAATATAATATTCATATATAAATTTTAAAAAATAATTATATAATTAAAAATAAAATTTTCAAAATGTGTGAAATGTAATTTAATAATTTTTTCACAAAGGGTGATTAAATTGCTTTTAAAAAATACTATTTTTTAGAATTTAATTTTTTTCATTCAAATAATTATTATTTTACTTATAATAATTAGTAATCTACTTAAATTATTTTATACATGTATAAATAATATATTTTTCAATGTTTAGTAGTTACTAATCATTCCTTTCAACTTAATGAAATTATTATAATTGGATTTTTTTCAAACTCAATCTCAGTTTCCTTGAGTGAGTGTCTACATTATTATAATAGAATAATATTAAAGTTATCTGATCCCTATGGACCAAAAAAATTAGTAGAATTCTTAAACTATATTCATATATCAAATTATCATTATGATATAAAACAAGAAATATAAAATTGTTTTCCTTGAGAACTCAACTATACCTTAGAGTGTATCTGTCATAAACCAGTGTTTGTTGACATTAAACCGATCACCCAGGCTGATCCACGACAAGTCCTGAGTTGCATTCTTGATCCTGCTGGGATGGATACAAGAACCTAGGTAATCATTTTGAGTGTCAATGTAATGTTTTCTCCCAAAAAAACAATATCTTAGAAGTAGAATTAAAGGTACATCCCCACATACATTGACATAAAAGTTGAACTAAAAATTAACTATACATAAATCATAAAGTATAAATGAACCTAAAAACATGACCTACCAATCCTTAATACAATATAACTCCATGTAACACTCTGTTCACTCTCCAATAAATTTATTATACATTACAAAAGGTTATCAAACTCGATCTGAAACCTGTACAAGGGCTAAAAACAGAACAAGACTGTATGTGTGAGTATAAAAACTGAAAATGTTTATCGGATATTCTATTCCAAATTCACATCCATTAAAATAAATGAAACATAAATTCCATGTCAAAAATAAAATATATAAATTTATGTTTTTGAAACATGTTTCCATGCTCTAATCGCTATAAAATAAAATGGTTTCATTTTTTCATAACTACTAAACTCTAGTAACCAATTTTAAAGAGATGCAACTTTGAAGTAAAAATAGTTTTCATGAGGAATAATGTAAGGAATGTAAAATCCAAAAAAAAAACACACATGATATAGAATTTATGAACCAAACATGCCATATTTTGATGGTGAGAACAAAATAGCGAATAATCAAAAGTCACGAGAACACCCATAGACACTTGTTCTATGTGCTCCCCAGGTATATCATATCTCGGTGTATAAGTAACCACAATAAAAATATGTGTTCTCATGAATGAGAAACTAGTGGGGAACAAATAACCATTACCTATTTCCCCCCAACATCATCATCATTATTTAGTTAGCGTCTTCATCATCAAACTTTCTATTTGAAACAGTGATGAAACCAACCCAGATCACTAGCAAACTATTACATGTTTGCCAACTTAGAATTCACATATTTCCCTTTAGTGATAAATAATGTTTCACATATGATCATATACACTTTTCACCTAAAAAATTTATTCACAAATCATACACAAAAAAACATCCCTCGATAAGGCTACACATTTCTTCCATAGATCAATAAATCACATAAATTTTTTATAAAAAAATTTCAAGAAGTATAACGAGGTTTTCACATTAAATCTATTCAAATATGACAATATAAGGATAATAAACCTCCATTACCATATCAATCCTTATTATTCAGCCCCAATTACGTTTAAAAAATCAATTTCATAGACCATAAAATGGATCTGAATGTTACAACATGAAGTACACATGAAATAAAAATTTACATGAAATATGCTATATATGCCTTTAAGTATTCTTCACTAAAACTACTTTTTCTAAAATAACAGATTATAATATTCATAAATTTGTGTAAAAAAACATTATAAGTAATATAAATTTACATAAACCCCCAAAAAACATATGTTACACATTTAGAACCCATCCATTTCTATGAAGGTTCCTAATAGGTCATTTACCGAGAACACATGGAAAAACACCTTAAAAACTGATAATCGTTGCATTAAAAAACCCAAAACTATATTGGAACCCCCATTAGGGAGCCAAAAACATTTATTAACTAGCATCCAATATTTTTTCATAATCAATAAAAATCATTTTATATCACCTTGATGTCCCAAAAGCCAGTCGAGCACATTCCCAAATATGAGGCATGCAACAATTTATAAAAAAAACACTATTTGACACTAAAAAGGTTATAATATGAAATCTTCATAAAAAAATTATTTAAATTGATAAAACCAGTGGTAAAAATTATATTTTATGTGATAAAGAAAATGGATAATCTAAAAAACACTTATTGTGCACACTTTAACTAAAACAACACAATTTTCACTAAATAAAGCATAAATAAAGCAGAAACTACCCTTCTTGCACACTAAATAAATTATCAAAGGGGTCAAAAAAATTACTACCATATATATAAGGTAAAAAGGAACTAAATATATGAATAATGAATTATAAAAGTATTTTTTGGGAGAAACTACCTCGAAACCATGTCGGAATGGAAGCGAACACCCTAAAACATTCCACGAGGGTTTACAAACCCTATATCTTTTAAGACCATCCCAAAAAGAATGAAAACCCAATAAAAAGCTATAATAAGAGAACCATAGGTATTTCATGACCATGGAGGAAGAGATATCCATGAAATAGTGAAAGGAGGATGAGGATGGAGGATAAAGGATAAGGAAACACACCCTTAAAAATAGAGAACTCTTCATCTTCTATTAAATCCAAAACAGTCGAGGAGTCGAAATGGCTTGGAACTCAATAGAGATGATCCATAAGTCTGGAAGAACAATAGAAATATGTTTTGGATGTAATAAAAAAAAATTAAGTATTTATGAAATGAACCAATTACCTTATAAAAACTAGATGATTTGAGAAGCCTTGAGAAATTTCAATCTAATCCGCAACTAGGATACGCTCCTAAGAGGAAAAATGGAACATGGGGATGTTCCTAGGGTTTTTGGGATTGATTTAGTGATACAATCAATAACTGATATTAAAAAATGAATATGATATAAAAGAAAATACATATTATTAATAAATTGTAAATAGGCACACAGGTGGGCCCAATACCTGAGTAAATAACCCAAATACACCATGATTATGAATTCCTATGGGGAAAAATGGATATGGTGGATTGAATAGGTCATGGGAGGTCACATGGGATGTGGAATGAGTGAAAAAGTTTCAAAAAATATGTATTTAGAAAAGAAAAAATTCCTTTTCAACTTTGGAAATGGGCTTATGGTTGGCTCAAATCATGAAGTAACCCCCCTTTTCATAAAAAAACACCCACAAAAGCTATGGAGAACCCATGGTAGAATGATTTGAAATAAATGCTAGTTAAAAACTCCACATTAATAACACCCAAAATACAAGAAAATGATCTTGAATTCCAATTCACCGGATCAAAACCATGACATGGAAAACCACGTGTTGCAATTCTCCCCACCATTAAAGCTTTCTACCCCAGGAAAGACATACCACATTTCATCTAAAAGATCAACAACTATGGAAATTTTTCAACTGCTTCCATCCTCTCAATACATGTAATTTTCATCCAAAATCAATTAATCTTAATCCTACTGCTCTATAAAAAACCAAATCACAACCACTTCTAGATAATCAATGAAAACATCAAGCCACCGCCTCGGTAACCAAGACAACAACCAAATTGTTGGGAATTCTCCCAATGAACCCAAAAATAACCCAAACACAAGAGCACCCACTACAGCCATTGAATTGGGGGGAGGCATGAATGGGATCTTTACCATTACATCATAACTACCATATGATGAATTATTAAAGGAAATAACTTCGAGACCCGATGTGGTCCTCCCAACCATTGGAGACCAACTCAAAATGAAAAAACAAGAAATAAACATGAAATAGAATCGGGCATCACTCACATAGCCCCACCAAAACTCTCCAAAAAACAACCTAAAACCCATAATAGGAAGGCTTAAACATGAAAATTTTAACCACCCACTCCCGAATGGAGGGGGAATGAACTGGGCCAACACATTCAACATGGATCAAAAACCCCACCACTCAGGGTAGGGAGAAAAGGGGACCCAATCGTTGGGACACTAAAATAATAAATGATATATAGGAACCACCATAATGTTCCACCTATTAATAGATTAAATAAATACCACACCCAATTCAAATTTTCAATTGATATATAGACATTGATTGGAAACCCAAATATGAGAAGTCATAATTATGGACACTGCATGAGGGGTATGTCCACCATGCTATTTATGATAATTTTAATTTCATTGTGATGAGGAACCAAAATAGAAACCTAGAAACTACATAACCAAAATGGTGGAGGTAAGAGATTAGTTGAGCTCCCCACTCCTAAGAAGATTTCTTGACTGCGTGAAAAGCATCTCTATGATTCCTATAGCTGGAACTCAGATATTTGAATCATCTACTACAAGTAGTCAGGGGTTACGAATCATATCACCTCAAAAAACATACGAGCTCAGATAAAACAACAATACCCTATAGATACAGAGGCATACATACAACCTTTATTACTTACTTAGAATGAGGTATGAAATGAACAATGAACACAATGAAACACAACAAGAATTACCGAACACAATTGGTATAACCAAATGAATTGTCACAACAGGAAGAAACATTAAATCAAGCACAAAAAAGTCTCTATTCCATCAAACGAGTTGTGGTATCATTTTAAGTGGGTGATTTAATGTTTCAAATGAATCCTCAGGCTGATCTACTGGAAGTATTTCCAATGAAGAACCATTTGTGACCACATCAAAACACCCATCATATCCTTATAAAACCACTGTTCGTTTCTCCAAAACAGAGCCACCAATAAGATCCCACCTCAAGACACACCATCATTATCACATTCATATCATGAAGAATTATACCAAAAATCACAATTCTAAAACATGGAAAAGAAACCCAGAAAAACATCAGGTTTCTAAAAACACAAAAAATATATATCTTAAAACACATTTTAAAACAAACTAACTTGGTTGATTTTAAATTAAACATTGGTTTTTTAACAAGTCTCACCCACATGCAAATTCTCGTGCCACTCGGGGCACCCATCCACAATTCCTTACCAAGAATCGATCAACATATCTATAATAAACATGCATGTGAGAACCCATGAAAACAACAAAGGATAAAACAAACATCCTCATTATTGAAGACACCAATTTTCAACCCATTTCAAAAATCATTTACCGTCTATTTTCACACTATCCACCAAGTGAAAACCCATATTCATATTTCTATAGAATAAACTATTTTACCCTTATTGTAAAAGAAACCCCATTGGTCTCTATTAAAATCCTCTCCCTTTATACAAATCATTTTTTAGAATCTTAATGTACAACACTATTTCAAGAATTATTTTATTTAAAACCCATTTCAATTATTTTGAAACAAATACCCAAACATGAATGTTTTTCCAACATCCCTTTCCCATTTAAAAAAATTATCAATGTGTATTTACTCAATCTGACACCAACAAATTCCAAGGCAATTTTTGGGAAAACAGCAACTACTCAAAACCAATTCCCAAAAAACATCATTAGATTCAAACACTCTTCAACATCCCCATACATCCCATTTTAACCATATTTTACAAATCATCTTTAAATAATTAATTTATTCCAACAATTTTATTCAATAAATCATATGTTTAGACTACGAAAATTTCATCTCATTTAATCGTTCCACTTTCTCCCAAAACATTTTTATCACAATAACCCATCATTCTCTAAACAAAATTCTTATATTAAGCATTGAAAAACCACATATAAAATTCACACAAAAGGATTTTCAAAAAAAATCAGAATTTCCTCAATGTATAGGAGATGCACAAATTAAAAATAGTGTATTTTGGTGAATTGACCATATGGTCAGAAACCATATGTCAAAAACACCACCAACATAGACAGCCCATTTTGGAACATGCCCATGCTCCACATGACATTTCAAGACCTTAGAGCTCTGAGGGGCCAATTGTCCAACTGCCCTTTTTATATCCCAACAACCAATCAATTCTTAAGTACCAAATAAATTAATAAAACTGAAATTCCCATGGACACATGGGGATTGAATGTAGAAAGAGTTCATGGAAATATTCCGGAACCTACCCATCTGGTTCTGAAAATCCTACTCCATCTACCATCACATCCCCAAAATAATAAGGTTTGATATAAACAATGTCCCCTAAGATCCAACATCATTGAATACTAATTTTTCACGAACCTGTCCAGGTTGACCTGAAACTATTCACCATGACCACTCCATGATAAGTCATAAGAGGCGTTCCTGATCCTCCCGGGAAGGTGACAAGTACATATTTCATTACTTAGAGTGACAATGGAACTTTTTCTCCTTGAAAAACAATAACTAAGAAGAAGAATGGAATAGGAATCCCCAAATAAATTTACATAAATGAAAATATAAACATTTATTGTACATGAAATAGAATATACAAATGAACCAGAAAACTCAACTGACCAATCCTTACTAGCAACTAACTCAATATAACACCATTAGTCACTCTCCATTACGTCAATTAGACATCTACCAAAGATATTGAACACAATTTCAAACCTACAA
The DNA here is from genome assembly GCA_963277665.1 of Viscum album. Lineage (NCBI taxonomy): Eukaryota > Viridiplantae > Streptophyta > Magnoliopsida > Santalales > Viscaceae > Viscum > Viscum album. The sequence goes on from OY728128.1 coordinate 532,121,163, forward strand.
AATGGATAAATTATGAAGAAGACTAAATGTGTGAGTATTAACACTCAATAGGATAGCCTGATACTCTATTCCCAATGCACTTCCATTAAAATATAAGTAATGTAAATTCTATGTTTTATGTAAAATATATTAAAGCATGTTTTCAAAAATGGTTCCATGATATAATAATTATAAAATAAAATGGTTCATAGATTTATAACTAAGAAATGACAGTAACCAATTTCAAAGAGAAGAAACTACGAAATAAATTAACTTTTCAAGATAGATAATTTAAAGAATTTACACTTTTAAATAAAACACACACACTACTGAATTTATGAAACAAATAAAAATTATGACAATGGTTATTAGAGAATATCCAATGAACACAAGTGGAAGGAAAACCCCTAGGCACTAGTTCATTGTGGGCCCCAGGTACCTCATATCTCGGTGTAAATGTAACCATTAAATAAATATATTTTCTCATGCACGATCTATTAAGAGAGATAAAATACACATAAACTACTGGTCCCCAACACCATCATAATTATTTAGTTAGTATTTTTAATCATCAAAATTTCTACCGGAAAGAGGGATGAAACCACTCTAGATCACTAGTATTCTAGTACATGTTCACCCACCAAGAATACAGGGGATTCCCATTAGTGATCAAATATGTTCCTCATATTATCAAATACACTTTTCAAATAAAAATTTCATTACCAAATCATTCAAAAAAAATCCTGAAAACATGGTTCACATTTATTTCACAGATCAATAAACCACTTATAATTTTCATAAAACAATTTCAACAAGTATAACGAGACTTTGCACAAAAAGATCCATTCAAAAGAGAGCTTAAAAAGAAAAACACCCACTTTTACCATATCAAAACCGATTTTTAATCCCCAACATCATTTAATAAATCAATACCCTGAACATAATAATGCTCCAAACGATTCAACATGATGTTCAAATGAAATTCATTTTTACAAGAAAAATTCCAAATACACAATTAAGCCTTTTCACAAACACAATATTCTTAAAAAGAACCAATTCCACTATTTATAATGAGGTGTTAAAACATTATTGAATGAAATAGAAAATTAATTTAAAAATCTAAAAATCCCCAGGTTACACATTCAAAACCCATCTATTTCTATAAAGGTTCAAAACATGCCATTTACCAAGATCACATGCAAAAACACCCAAAAATTGATACCCACTAAATTAGAAAACCCACAACTATATTGGAATCCAAATAATGAACCCAAAAACATTTATTCACATTTTTACAATATTTTGAAAATTCTAAAACAAGCATTTTATAAAACCTTGAGCACAAAAAATCCAATCGGGGACTTTCCAGAAAACGAGGCAATCAATAATTAATTAAAATTTCTTTTTAAAACTAAAAATATATAAAAAAATTTTAATGAAAAATAATTATTTAAATAGATAATCTAGGTTATAAACATTATAAGTCAAGTGAAAAATCAAATTGATCAATAAAAACACTTAGTGTGCACCCATTAAACAAAACAACATAATTTTCACAAAATAAGGCACACACAATCCTTCTTGCACACTAAATAATTAAAAAAAATGTTGAAAAAAAACCTAGCATGCATATAAAGTGAAAATTGAAAGAAAAATATGAATCATGAATTTAAAAGGCATTTATTGGGAGAAATTACCAAAAAATAATGGATTAAGGGAAACACACACTCGAAAACATTCAAAAAGGGTTCAGAAACCCCATATCTACGAAGGAGGAGGAGGAAAGAGGATAAAATAGAAAGAAACTCACCATGAAAATTAACAGACTCAAAATATTCCCCTAGATTTACACCGTTAGAGGAGCGGGGATGGATTTGGAGCTTAATGGATAGGATCCCTTGTTCTAGAATAACAAGGGATATATGATTTTGGGGGAAATAGAAAAAAATAAATGATTCATGAAAGAAAAATTCTTACCTTATCAAATATTTATAATTTGATACGCCTTGAGAAATTTCTCAATAAACTATTAATAATATAAACTAAAAATTAGAAAAATGGGACTTGTGGGTGCACCTAGGGGTTTTTTTTCTAGAGAGATATGTGGAATCAACAAAAAAAATATTTAAAAATGAATATAATATAATAGGAACATATTATTTTTTCTCCACTAGAAATATTTTCATTGGATGGCCCAATATCTGAATATATAAACCAAATATACCATGATTATGAATTCATAAGGGGTTTAAATGGATATCTTGGTTTGAATATGTCATGTGAGGCCATGTGGGAAGTGTAGTGGGTGAAAATTGGGGAAAATTTAGGAGTTTTAAATGAAAACAATTTTGTTTTTAAATCTTGAAAAGGGCTCACAGTAGGCCCAAATCTTGATGTAACCACCCTTTTCTAAAAAAACTAACAAACAAGCTATGTGAACCCCATGGTAGGATGATTTTAAATAGGTATAAGTTAATAATCGACATTTATACCACCAAAAATCCATGCGAAGGATAAATATTTTCAATGCACCCTATCAAAACCCATACAAGAAAAACTGGGAGTGATAGTATCTATGAAATTAAATCAAAAACCACTTCTTGGTATCCCAAGGAGAATAAAACCTAAGAATTTACTGATCTCAAATGATATTAATAGATTGATTACTATAGTATTTATCATGATTAAATAATCAAAATAAATATTGAATGGTTAATAACTATAATTTATTCCATTTAGTGAAAAAATTAATCATAATATGGATGAAATAAATTATGTAAAAATAATGGAATGTAAATAATCCCATGAGATGAATGATTATAAATAAATATTATAACAACCAAAATTACCACAAGGACATAAATATCAGTACTAATAATAAAGGAAATAATAATTTTTAATATCATAAATATACATTCAAGGCCTTTTTCCATGCCTTATGTCTTTCAAAGCCTTATGCTAAGGCATCTTACGGAAATGGGTAAGGCCTCATCTGAATACCAATGATAACTTATCTCATTATACCTATAAATTAATCAAATATATATATAATTTTTGGTCCCACAAATCACTGGTAACGTAATTCATTCCACATAATAATTCAGTGAAATATAATAAATAAAAACATTTGTATTTAAAAAATAACATATGTAATTTTAATACGTACCCTAATCAATAAACATATACATAAACCAACCTGAATAATATTTTTAATTGTAAAATATTACATTCCCAATCATGCAGATCATAAAAAATCCATATAAATAATAATGTCTTTAGCAGTACAAAATATCATAAATGGATCATTTTTAAAACAAAGGTTTTATGTCATTGATTAATTGAAATACCATAAAAATTTCCATAAATTATTTTGAGTAAAATCAAATTTTATCATTGAATGTATTAATAAAAAACGTTTAAAAAATAATTTCTAAATAAATTTCCTTAAATATATCCTTTTAAGAAAATTTAAATAATCATTAAAACATTGATTGGTCTTGAATGTTGAAATTTTTTTTCATTCCTTACATGTTAATATAATGGTTCATATAACATTTTTGTTAAAATAAAAATATTACTTATATGAAAAAATGTATATTACATTAAAAAAATAAAAAAATATTAACAATGGGTTAAAATTTAAATAATAAATAATTTCTAAATTATCAAACATAGAATTTTTTATAATACATGGCTTATGATGAAAAAGGATTTCTGTTAAATGGGGAAAATTAAAATATTCGTAGATTCCATTTTGATAATTTTATATGGGAAATAATCAGATAAATTAAATATTATTTGAAAAAATAATTAACAGCCATATAATATGATAATATATTTATTTTAGGATAGAAATATCATATAATTACCTTGAGGGAGACTGAAAGAGAAACCATCCAAAAAATGGTGACATTGCAAATTAAACCCTTAACACATTGGAAACTATTGTATCATAATCCCTATGGAAGAAAAAATATTCAACAAAACATTAAATTTTGTTAATAGAAATTGATTAATTATATAAAATTATTAAATAGACAATATATACCCCCACACAATTGAATAAGTGGTCCTTATAGTGCATGTCTTATAGAAGTGAATATGAGATGAGAAAACCTTACCACTTGTTCGACATCTTTCGCTTTCTCAGAAAATCCTATATAATTAATGAATGATTATTATTAATCCATTATAAAATAATAATTATATCCCTCAGACCATATATTACATACTAATAGTCTCCTATAAATCATTTACTAGTAATTCATTGATAAAATTACTCTTTCAGTTGATACTTCCTTTATTTAACATGTAGGTTTTGGTTCAATTTTTTTTGTAATTTTAATTTGATCTATGACACATCATCACTATAATTTTAACCATTATATAAATATCATGTATAATTATTATATTTTTTTACATTTATATAATAATGACGGGGATATAAAATGAGTACAACTATTTATGGAGATGTTAGGTCGTATGTATGAATGAATTTTGTTTCCATTTTTGATGATAGATATAATTGTATAAATATAAAAAAAAAATTAAATAATTATTATTATATTATATATCCAGTATAATAATAAAATACATCCTTTTTACCATCCATATTAAAATAAATGAATAATAATTAACATCGTTGCGTAGAGATAATAGTCCACACGTACGGATGAGTGGCATAATTTTAATTCAATGAATCAGAAGATTAGATGATAGATGTAATATTATAATTCCAAAAGTATGGTTATATAATAATTATCCCATATATTCATTAACTTTAACTTTTAATACCATCCATGTAATGAGTAAGTGAATAGAGAAGCCTTCAAATCAATAAAAAATTTCATGGTCAGCAATACTATCACATAAACACATAATGTTTTCTACTCTATCCAAATAAAGAAATTATTTACGGATAAAATCCCCTAATAAAGTTATTTTGAGAATGATCAACATGAAAATAGATCAATTTTCATGTAACAATTCCACACATTCCTTAAAACCCATAAATAAATAACACTACAATTTTGTCATTAAACATTTTGTGATTAATATATTATAATTTAAATTATAAAATAGGTAAAAAATATTAAATGGATTCATATATAGAATAATATTATTATTTCCAATTTATTTGAATTAATATCATATGAATGAGTTTGATAACTTTTATTCTTCTATAGTATATTCCCTTTGATGAGTGTTGAATTTGTTAGAATAGTTCCCAATATCCTAATAGTTAATGTAAAATAATTTTATGGACAATCAATTAACCTTTAATTTATGATAAATCATTCTTTTTTCTCCACAAATTGAAAAATATACATTTTATATTAGGTATTAACCTATGATATTGTTTGAAAAGTCCCATAAGTTGGAAAACCATTCATTCCCATTATAACTTAATCCATTTTTTATCTATCATAATATTCTTTTATTATTTCCCTTCAAAACCATATGACCAAGATAAATAATTTAATATCATGATTGAACATGATTCTATATTCTCAAGTGATGGTAATGTCTAAAATACTAGTTCACTTTGACGGATCGACTTAATCCCATCAATTTAATATCCTATCATTATCTAGGGATTATATATATAGTCCACAACATGTCTTGATATCCTCATAAATTTCTCTCCATATATATAAAAACATTATTCTTAATTTAATAATAGAATAATAAAATTTCTTTTTATAACACATAGTATATAAAGATGATGAGTATATTAAAATAATTCCATCAAATGTTTTTTATTTCATCTTTTTTCTTAGTTTATTGAATCAATAACCTCCGTTGATCTCCATCTCATGAGAGTCAATTAAATTACATGAAACATTTCTCCCTTTCACTAATTCCTATAGAAATAAACATAATATCTATGAATATTATCCATAATAATGTTATAAATGGATTTTTAGTACCACTAAATGATCGAGGTTGCCGATACATGAAGTAGTTAAACATTGTCACACAGCATGGTGGATCATCCAAATTCTATTAAGATACCAATGTTTTATTGGAAATCATCTGGAATCTGATAGATATTATTTTTTCCTTGTTTTTTATACTTTGATTGGGTGTTTTTTCGTGGTGTCCCTGGTGAAAATTGAGAAATTTAGAAGTGAAAAGGTGCAGATCACGGTTAGTTCATGGTAATCCAAAAATGTGCACCCACCCCTAGAAATATGTTCCACCCCAAATAGAGGCGGATTTCATAGTTGGATTTTTTTTCATATTATGTTCCCCCTTTTTAGTATCCCTGATACCCTTAGAAGAGCCACACGTTTTGTGTGCATGGTTTGGAAAACTGTGCGCCCCTTACCCAGAAATGGTCTGCACATAATTTATTTTGGGGAAAATTTATTTTAAAATACCAAAACCTCCCATATTTCCCAAATATTTTACCATTATGACATAAATCATTCTACATAGTTTAGTGGTATATTATATGGATTCCAATTCTATTTAAAATATTTTCATGATGAATAGGTGATTGTATTGATAGATATGCACCTCTTTTGGTTTGTAATCTCTTCAAAGTTAGTTTCATCCCTCACTCTCTTTTATATTTTTCATATGTTAGAAGGATAGTTTTCTTATATTTGAAAAAATTATATATTGGTCTTCAAGGATCATAATCATTTTTATTTTTGATCAGCATTTATTATCTAAATATGTTTCTTAACCATGAAATTAAACATTCCACGTGAATTTGCGGTTTTCAAATTTGGAAAACGCTCTTCATAAATCTTGAGGTATGTGGTCTTAATTGGAAATCCAATTGTATTGATTATAATTGTTTTTATAGAGGTGTGAAATTAATATTTCCATGTTTGGGAATCACCTAATAAATTTGATTAATAAATTTTTTAATTAATGAATAGACTAATGTGATTATACAATTGAAAGGATAATACCACTATATAATTTATAATATAATGGGTTCTTGTATATATATAATAAATTATAACAATTATTTGATCGTGATGGTAATTAATGGATGATTGTATTAACATTAAAGGGTCATTGGGATATTTGAATAATTTTTTACAAATGGTTTAATGACCAATTAGTCATATTATTACTAGTGATTAAATAGAATAATCATGAATGACTTGATGATTTTATTTTTATACCACGATGTGAAATGTTTATGGCAAGGGAATGGATGAATAAACTTGTTAAAATTTATGTGGTTGATATATGTTATTAATTGATAAATGGGTTGTTTGAAAAGGGTTGATTCTCCAAACACCCCTTGGGTTATAGTCATGTTATTCAAAGCAAAATTTTTTGCATCTGAATACAATTTATATTACAGGTAATGTTGATACGAATATGACTAAGGTATGGGATATGGACAGATTCTCCAAATACACATGTCAATCTGGACCTGACATTTTGTGTCCATGGGAATATAATGAGTCAATAGTTCCAAATAAAAATAATATAAAATGAAATCAAATGGATTGTGAAATCCAATGTGTTATAATGAATTCGGTTTCCCTATGTAATATGGTTTAGACTCTAGGCTTATATAATGATTATATTGATTGTATGTGTGTATTCATGAGCCCGTGTATTATTGTGGATAAATAATGATTAATTGATTATGTAAAATATTTAATTTATTGATTTTAATTAATTTTTTATACATCTACATTCACAATTACATACTAGATATTGTTTTCAATGCTATTTATGGTTGCCTAAAAAGTTGTACTCACACCCTACTTGGGATACCATATTTGTAATCAAACAACCTTCATTTTGATATGGAACAATAAGGAAAATGGACCTATTATAGAAGGATGAGTTGGGATGAAGCATGGATGAGGGTACCAAACGTTGTTTTGAGGACATTTTGTTTATTTAGTGTCTCGATTTTCTATTTTAAAATTTGAAAATGGGCACATATATGGTATAAAATATCTAAATATTTAGTATAGTATATTGTTTTATTCTTCTGGTTCATTGTGTATTACTTTTTTTTTGGTTATGTTATTATTCTAATCGTTGGTTATGGTCTTTTGGTTAATGTTAATTCATTTATGTAATATTATTATATAATAAAATTTTTTTAGTACCTCCATTTTGATATACTAGAACCTCCATTCAAGTAAATATCCTCTTGTGTTTGGGGAGGCACGCTTTTGGTCTAGTGACCAACAATCTTGAGTCTCTAGTGCATGGAACCCTGGATGAGATGTTAATCATTGGAATAAGAGGTGTTGTATTTTCATTATATTTTTAATACTATTTCGGAAATTTTGAAATGATGTTATAATAATATAGTCTTTGGTCAATAGGTTATGCAAGGTAGTATCTAACCCATGTACAATTGTAATTTATAAGTACTAAGACTGGGATTGTTGTTATTAAAGTCTCATGTTATAGTTGGATGCTATTTTAATTTGAGTGATGAAAAATCTGTGTAACGATAATTAGTTTTATAGTTATTTTGGATTTGATTCATGTTCAAGTATGGAATTAGGGTCATGCATACATGCGTCATTATAAGAACTCATTATTGATTGTGACATGCATGGTTTTAGGCATTCATGGAAAAAATATTTTTAGGGTGAGAAGTAAAAATATAATGAATTTATTTTCTTGTGTAATGTTTAAATGAAAATGGTTCATAATGTGAAACAAGATAATTATAAATTTTCAAAATGTGAAAATATGAAATGTTTATAATTGGTTTTTGATGTGAAATAGGAATATTAGAATGTGGTTACCATTTTTAACCATAACCCAAAACTATGATTGTTAAGTGTAGTGATAACTCCTTGGTTTTGACCATGTATATGGGTGTGGGGGAAGACTTGTTATGGTTTTATGTAAATCCCTATATTTTTTTATGATGTGTAATGATTCCAAATATATGAGTCTATAATTGTATAGATATGCATCAATGTAGATATTTTTTGATAGGAAGATGGAGGATATGGCTGGAGATGTGCCTTCTATAGTGGAACCTGAGCCTCCAACAGTTCTGGTGGAGAACGATGGAGAGATGTTCTTTGAGAATTTTTTTTATTATGGAGTTTAGGGAATGAGACCCATTGCAGGTTTTGAAGAGTATTTCTTACTAGAAACAAGACTTTCTATTGTATTACCCTATGAATTTCAGTATAGATGGTTTTCTTAAGGTTTATTATATATATATATTTATTTATTATTTCTAGATTATTCCTGACCACATAGTGATTCCTTATGAGGAAAGAGTAAAAAAGGAAGTGTATATACAGCTAGGATCAGTGAAATGATGGTGGGAATTTTAGGATCGTAGTGATCATCTAGAAAAAAAATATTTTAGAAGAAATTATTGTAGTAGTTTATAAGGAAATCATATCTTAAGATATAGAAACTTGAAAGGGAATTAGTGTTAATGAGGTTGACCCATAGGAGTATGTCCATGATGAACTATGTTGGTCACTTTACCACCTTGCAGTGCATTTCTATAGTGCTTGTAGGGGACGAGACAACAATGAAAATATTTTTCTATAATTTGATTAAATATTTAATTATGTTACAATTTAACATCATTCAGTTTAATAAGTTTACTAAGTTATTATATCAGGTTCGCTTATTTAAGGGAATGCTGATAGATGCCTCTAGTATAACACATGTGGTATTTACTAGATAACCAAAAGGTACATAATCCAATAGTATGAAGAATCATTAGGTAAATATTGGCTCAATAAATGGATACTATAGTTGAATTAGTAACAGAATAGTGACATAAAATCATACATATTTTCTTATCCACCAGTTCAGTAGGTCGAGTCACTTGCATAGGAATTTTCTCTAACCATTGGTAGAGTAATGAGATTTTGGTAGGATTGGGAATATATAATGATTCAATAGGATCCCATGATGAATGAGTAATGATATAGTAGCTAGACAGAATTAGAGTATTAAAAGTGGGTCTTCAACCCCATATGAGTCTGTCTGTAGGAGTTCAACTAGACATAGAGTTAAAGGTACTGGATATGGTGATTCAATGTTGGAGATCCTGTGTTAGTATATTGGGGAAACTCAGGGTACATAGACTAAATTATATGGAATATGTGAAATACAATTTCAAGCATTTCAATCCATGATTGTAGATAATAAGACTAGACCATTGATTGTTATTGGTACTATTATTGTAGATTTTAATCTATCAAGTTATTTATTTCATACAAGATCCTCTCAATCCATTATTTTTAAAAAAAATTTGGAATGAATTATGATTGATAGTTTTTTTGGGTGGGATTATGACCACCTAAAAACCTTTTGGGATACATTTGAGAGAATTTTTTCAAGGTACGTTCTCTTGAGGTTGTAGAGTATCAATTTCTATGGGATTTATAAATCCTTGACATTTTAGGCTCTGACCTAAGGTAAGGAAATTTTAGTTATATACTGAACCCATAATGATATATACCACCAAGGATTTTCCTTTATGTATCCTAAGGTGACAGTTATATACGTAATTGATGTTGGGATATCTATGAGGGCTATGTGAGGCTAAATAATCATCAATATGGGAGCTAACCATCCATTTTGCATGTATTATTCTATATGAAAGGGTTGTGAAGCATGTTGTCTTCTAACTTGTAGTGGATATGTTCAAGGGTGGGTTTCATAATAAAATATCATGCTACCAACTGATATAGATATATAATTTACAATTGATCTCATGTTGGGCGATGAAATAGTATGTATTCCACCATATATAATGGAACCAATAGGGAATCAGGAATTTAATTCTGAACATGAAGAGTTGATGGATAAGGGATAAGCTAGTTCAAGTATGTATCATTTGAGTTCTCTAGTTTTTTGCTAAGAATTATAAAGAAACATTATGCTTGTGTGTTGACTACCAGATGTTTAACCTAATGGAAGTAACACACCTATATCCTATTTGGGCAATTGATGATCTCTTGGACTATTAGATAAAAGAATGAGTTTTATACATGATAGACATTATATTATGTTATCATCACATTAGAGTTATAATATATGATATACCATGGACTTATTTGAGATAAAGATTTGTCCTCGATGGGTTCATCATGATTCCATTTGGTAATATGAATTCATTGAGAGTGTTAATGTAATGGATGAACCAAATCATTAACCCATGTTGGGTTTAGCTTATGGTAGTATTTTTGGATGATATCTTAGTGTACACCAATATTAATTACCATCGTGACCAACCTATTGACATCATTATATGTACAAAAAGAATGAAAAAATTTTAGATAATGATATCTAAGTATTACTTATAGATTTATCAGGTAAATTTCACGGGTCATATAATCTCAAAAGAAGGTCTGTTAGTTGGCCTAGAGAAAGGTCAGATAGTGGATTCTTGGGAACATCCCATGAAAGATTTTTATATTCAATTTTTCATGGGTTAGTATTATACTATATACAATTCATTCGATAATTATCTCACATGTAATCCCCCAATTCGGGCCTGACCTATAGGGGAGTTAATTAGGAATATTCAGTATCTTGTGAAAATGATTTCTTGGAGTTGAATAATTGTTTAACTGATGAATTATGCTTGATCATAATATATCTTGAAGAGGAATATATTGTGTTTTTTGACACATCTCTGATCATGATATGTGTTGTTTTATTGTTGGGGGGTCTAGTGGTATTGTATGGGTCATGAAATTTGAGGCCACATCAACGAAATTATCCCTCACATGACCTCATGTTTGATTTAGTATTTTATGATTTGAAGTGCATGCAGAATTATGTATTTGGGAAAAATATTACAATGTATAAGGTTGAAAAGATCTTATTGTATATATTTTTTAAGTGAGATATTAATCATTTACAGATTAGATGGGTTTAATATATGGAATTATCGGATATTGAGCACATATATACACCTGTAAAGGAAAATAATGTTAGAGGTGGTTTGATCTTGAAAACATAGACTCATGTAGTTTAAGAGTGTAGTATTGTGTATATAATTATGACATTCCTAGCTCAAATTCATTTTGTTATTCTAGAAGACTAGAAGAATATGACCATCAGTTCATTATCTATATAATCAAAACATTTTATCATGTTCTATAAAAGGAATTAAGGGTATATTGAGTGTTTGGAAATAATGGTAATCCTTTTGAGGGGGGAACACCTTACGATTAGACCATATATGGGGATTATATCATTTATTTATATGGACATGTTGTTGTACCTACTTTTATATGAGAGGACTTAATGTAGGCGTCTAATTCCTAAAAAGGGGTGATCTATCTATGTGTGAAAAAAATGTTCTATATACCACTTCAATGGTATTTTTTCCAAGAATTAAAACGAAAATTACATGGATCATAAAACAATGGTACACTTGTCAATAAGGTGAAGGATGATCATAAATGACTTGGTTATTTATTAATATATTTACCATCATATAATGGATGTGGGATGATATTATAATCGACATTTTAGTGGTTCTATTAAGAATGCCTTGGAAGAATGACACTATTTTGATGGTTTTGGATAGACTAGTAAATGTGTCATATTTCATTCATATATAAGAGACATTCCCAAAGGATTAGTTAGAATAATTTTACATTAAACAGATTGAATTTATAGAAATGGTATGAATGGGAATAGTTTCTGACCATGACATACATTTTACTTCTTTTTTATGGGAAGTGTTATATAAGGATCTAGGTATGCCCATATATATAAAGAAAACATTAAACCCATATAAATTTGATAAGTTGGAAAATACTATATAGGTTTTTGATGAATTCTACGAGTGTATGTTCTTTACTACCTTTGGTTTTGGGAAAAGTACCTAGATAATGTAAAATTTTCCTATGATAATAGATTTCATTAAACAATTTATATTGGACCATATCAGGATCTTTTGGAGGGGCCATGTCGATATCCTCTATAATGGATGGATATAGGAGAACCATAGTTGTTGGGAAAAAGTATCATATAAGAGATATCATAGTAGGAATAGGTGATTTAGAATTATATGGATATATGCTAGAGTAGTCATAATTCATAATGTTATTGAAATCAATGGCCCTTAGAGTTTACAGAGTGTGATTATTATATCCAAAGGGTGTCTCAATGTTTAGGTCACCATAGGATTCCAAGATATGGAAAGATGGCACCCATGTTTTTTGGAACATTTGAGATTGTTAGGAGAATTTGGATAGTTCCATAATGATTAAATCCCCCAAATAGGTACAATTTGATGAAATATGTTTTCCATGATTCCTGAAATTCATAATATCACCTCAACACTTCCCATGTTATGGATATTGAAGAAGTAAATCTTGAGACTGATGTGTCCTTTGAGGGGAATCCAATTTGTATATAATATTATATAGAGAATGTTTTTTGAGGAAATATTATGGTGATAGTTTGAGTATTTTGGAAACATGTGAATGTTTCAAAGGAATATTGGGGGATAAGTGTGGATATTTTGGATCAATGTCCTGATCTTTTTACCACAGAATCATTTAAATGGTGGAGAATACAACGCGATGAATATGTGCTATAAGAAAGTGAGAATATAATATCCCTATGATTTATAGGTATGCATCATGATCATTAATAACTATTATATTACCCAAATAATGGAATAATTTGGGTAGATTTTGTTTTGCGGTGTTTCTGGTGAAAATTGAGAAATTTATTAGAAAAAAGGGGTAGTGCATGGTTGGAACCTAGTATGAAAAAACAGGGGACCGACCCCCAAAAAACCATGTAACCTCATAAAAACGGGGGATTTCACTACTAGTATGAGACTTTTTATAAACTACACCCTTATAGTAGTAACTTTATGACCCCTAGATGAAGTGCATGGCGTGGGCACACGATTTGGGAACTCATGTTCCCCTTCGAAGGAAACTATTTTCACATCATTTATTTTTCTAAAAAATAATTTTAAATTTTTTTACCCATATCCATTCAACTTTATTCACCCCTTAAAGAATTTACTCTCTCTAAAACATTTTTTGGGTATCTTGGATGGATTAAATGTACATTTGAACTATGTTCATGATGAATTTTGGATCATATTGATAGATATACACCTCTCCTAAAATGTTTTATATTCCCAATTAGATTCCTCTATCTCTGCATTATTTTTATCATTCTTTGGTAGGATTATTTTCCATAGTTAGTATGGTCTAGATCTGAGTAGTTGAAGGAACTTATCTATTTTATCATAGATCTAGGATTTGGATCTTGATCTCATTCTTCATTTTCAAATCAAATATTTTGCTTCAATTTGGGGTTTTCTTATTTGGAAAATGATCATCAATGATCTTTATGTATGTGGTGTAAATTTCAAATCCCATTTTATTGATTATAATGTTGTGTAATTAATTGTAAAATAGAAATTTCAATGATTGTGAATCCCATCATTAATTGGATTAATTAATTGTTTAAATAATTAATGAAATTATGTTATTATTAAATTTATTGTATATTTAGGTTATGATAGTGGTCACGTAATGGGTTTGGATAATTGGTATGATAATGGGAATTACTGGATAGTTTATTATCCTAGATGTGTTATTGGGATATTTTATTAAATGTTTATAAATGGTCTAATGTTGAATTTATCATGTTATTCCATGTTATTAACAGGATTAATCAAGATTCATTTTACTTTTTAATTTGTATACAATTAGGTTAAATGTTTATTATAATATTAATGATGATTAATTATTTTGAATAAGATTTCTGTGATATATTTAGTTTATTGAGGAATGTGTTGGGGGAATTATAATGATGCTCTAAATACCCATAAGGTTCTATCAATTATGTTATAGGCTCAAATGCCTTCATGTGGATGCGATTGTATGGTACATGTAATGATGCTCCAAATAAACAAATGGAATTGTATAGGGACTGATGATTCAAATATCAATGGGGTTCTAGACAAAACATTATACAAAAAATTGAGTGTCATTAAACAAAGGTTTTTAATGGATGTATTATGAAATAGATTAGGAAATCCCATGTGTTATAATGGCTTAGGTTTTCCTATGTGCTATAGATCATACTTTGACATGGACTGATGTGTGTAATGATGGAATTTGTGTAATTGGAATCCCATGGATTTATCTGGTTAAATAAATAATAATTGAATATATAATCTATTTACATTTTTATTTTAGTATAATCATTATGAAACTAGAAACATTATTATTGACTTGATATTTTTTTAGATTCTGTTGGTGGTGGCCTATTGAGTTATACTAACACTCAATTGGGGATTCCTGGTCGGTACTCAAATAGACATTATGTATGTAGGAATCGATAATGGAAATTCCCCAATGATTGATGGATGAGTTAGGATGGATCAAGGATGAGGGAACCAAACAATGTGTCGGGACACGCATGGGAGTTGCTAGTGTATTTTTGATGGATTATGATTTTTTCATATTAAAGATATTTGGAATGAGATATGTACTATGTTAGTTTTCGATATTGTCACACTTTCATAGATCATCATGTATAATTGGTTTGTATTTGTTATGTAAATATACTGGTTGTTGTTTATGGTCTTGTGGTTAATTTTTTATTCATTTCAACTATTGTATTACATTGATAAAGAGGGTATGGTCTCCCTAGGTTGATACATTATATCGTCATTGTGATTTGGAAGCCTCCAGTATATGGGGATGTGTGATTGAGGTGTTTTGACTAACAAAAATAGGGCACTGCTGTGTCAAACCAATTTTGAGATATTATAGTTATCCATATTGGATAGTTCATTAATCATGTCCAAAGATAGCGACAATAATATGGATATAATATGGAAAATTCTAGCTATAACTACATATCTAGAGTCATTGGATTTCCAAGAAGATTAATCCATACATGGATTACATGCGTTGATACATTTTCCAATCCTTCAATTAGGAACCATTAATAAAAAATTAAATAAACTTGGTTAAATAAAAACATTTTGAAACATAATTAATAATCCAAATAATTGTTAAATACATAACATACATTTTTTGTTTTTTGATATATAATCTCAAAATAATAAACAATATTTATTTAGGGATGTCTTATTTTAAAATCATACATAATGGGTTTTAAATAAAATTGTCATTATCCAAACAATGTATCATGGATGTCATAAATTATGTGCATTGTAAGGCCCATTGTCATGCACTAGGAGATGATACTATCAATATCAATGTGAAATTTTTATAGTTGTTAACATTTGGTATATCTATTTTAGAACCATGTACAATTGTAGTATCTAGATAGAGATTCATTACATAGAAAAAAACAAAATGTCTATTGAATACCAAAGTATTATTATATTAATATATACATATCCATAAATTCAATCATAGTGTTATGTTCTATAATATATTTTTTACAAAATAAATTTCCCAATGTCTATGTTAAACTTATCTAATTTTATGTGTTGTGACTTCCACTACAAAAATGTGGAGCCAATTTCTACATTATTAAGTAGGAATTATATAAAAGGAATTGAATCCTGAAGGGCCTAATAGTTTAAAACTAGATAGGTACTATAAATTATTGTTAAAATTGAAATCCTAACATTAAAAAAATTCTTTGATATTTCCATTATCCTTTATACTGTGTCTTTTTATATCAATCATAAAATTCATCACATTATCCTTGGAAAAATAAAACATAAGAAATGGGTGAGCCCAATTTCTCAATATGGATGAGAATATAATGAAAACTATCAATAATACATAAGAATAATCAACATTTAAAGGTAAATAATTAAAAAACATTCAATTTAATCAATAAGATAAGAATAATATGGAAGAAATGAATTATGATCAAATGTATCCATATAAATAATACCAGGATCTTCAAGCTTATGTTGGGATATTATAACTAACAAAATAATCACATGGTCATTAATAATTGATCACAAAACTATGGAATTCATAATTCCAAACATCATAATAATACCTTCAGGGGAACATAGTAAAACTTATTTCCATCAAGGACACATTCCATGAATTCTTTTATAAATGGGTAAGGCCTCTACCAAATACCCACAATAATTTGTCTCATGAGACATACATATGAATTGAGGGGATATGTAATATCATTGGACACATAATAAATCCAATAAATTACTCATATTAATAAGGAGAAAAATAATCAAAATAATCATTTGTATTGAAATAAAACATATTAAATGTCAATAATTTTCACAATCTATAAGCATAATCAAAAACCATTTATAGTAATGTGGTGAATGGTATCCAAATCATACATCCATTGAATAATTAAAAAAATCCAACTGAATCAATAATAAATAAGGTAATAATACAAAATATACCTTGTGGATCCTAATTAAAATTAATTGTCAATGCCATTGATGAATATAAATACAATAAAAATTTAATTAAATTATGTTAATGAATTTTTAATTCACATTGAACAAATTTAAAAAAATAAAGCCCAAATTTTTTTACAAAATAATAATATTTATAGATAACCATTTAAAATGTTTGATGGAATCAGAAAAAGATGTTATTTCACGATTTTAGAAAATTTCATTCATTTCATGCACATTAAAAAAATAATCCTTTCATGTTTTTTTATAAAGTTTAAATGACGCAATGTTTTAAAAACTATAAGATGATTAAATTAAAAAAATTATAAAAATAGGAATATTGATCGAATAAATAATTTTATACAGGAAATTTTATTCATAAAACTAAATTTATAAAAAAAAATTATTTTGATGAAAATTATTTTTTTTCTCTCGGAGAGAAAATTTTTAATATTTCATTAAAATAATTTTCTCATTAATTCTATGTACTATGGAGTAAAACAATTATAAAATTAAATAAAAACATTCATGAAAATAGATTATAGGTATATGTATTTATTTTACGATATAATTTTCAAATAATACCCCGGAGGGATACTTAAACTTAAATAATCATGAATAATGATGACATTGTGAAATAAACACTTACCACTTATGTAAATTTTGATTCATAATACACATGAATGAAATTACATAGAATTACATTTGAAATTTTATTAAGAGAATTTATTGTGGATATAACATATCAAAATGGAAATTAGATTCATGAAAAAAACAATTGTGGATTATATCATATGTCCCACAAAAGTAAAATGGAGACAATAAACCCTTACAATTTACACAACATTCTTTGTATGAGCGAGAAAATAATATAAAATAATTTTTTTTAATGAATTATATAACTATACTAATATATCTCTTACTATATGTGACTTACTTATAGTCATTTATCACTCCTTTATTAGCAATTCATTGATAAAAAAATCATTTCAGTTGATAATTGCTTGATTTTCCATGTACATTCAGGTTCAGTAATATCTTTCCTTCTAATTTTGTTATGTATGACTAAAATTAAAAATAATAATCATTATGTAAAAATTTTATACATTCATTATATATTTATGGATATTAATCTCTACATTTTTGACATAGAAAATATATTACACTATTCATGGAGATGGTATGTCGTATATACACAAGAAGGTTGTTTCTATTTTTCTTCATCAATGGAATGAGAGGAATGAAAATCTAAAATAGAATTTCAAAAATAATTTATATTTTATTTATGTCATTTATATTAATAAAATTAATCCTCAATTACAGTATTTCAAATAATCAAAAAATAGTTCATGTTGCAATTTAGAGGTTGTAGCCCACACGTACACAATAATAACTTTACTGTTTTTCAATTGATTGGAAGATAAAATGTTATACATGGTATTATTTCATAATAAGTAATTAATGATCATTTATATCATATATTATAAATAAATTTTATTTTTACTAAAATACATATAAAGCGCATGAAAAAAGTGATTCACATAGCTTCATGAGGTGGTAGTCCACTACACACATGAGGGATGTTATCATATCCATAATGGAATTTATCATAAGAATTTATATGTTGTATTATAGTTCAATAATTATAATAATGTCATAAATATCCTATATATATATTAAATCCATAATTACATCAATCCATGAATGGTGGTGATGGAAAATGAACCGCCTCAGTTCACAAGGTGGTAGTCCGTTGTATATATGATTGATGTTTTAACTATCCATTTCCTGGAATTTGGAATAGATATATTTTATTACATTAATATAATAATGTATTAGAATATATTATATATGGGTGTTATTATTTGGGAATGGTCATATGAGATTATAATGATTTGTAATAAGTAAAATGAATACTCATAGTTGAAAACCTTTCATACTAATCCAAAAACCTAGTTAGGTTCAACCTAATTCCTTTTTATAATAACATTAGTGTATAGAAAAGACATCTAGTATTTGAGGATAAATATTATATTGATATTTTGGTATTTAATTACTAAAAAATGTATTTTTGGGCATGGATAGGGGAGAATAGGATGATACATTTTATAAGTGGTGGTGATGACATACATGGTATTTTAAAAAAAATCAATAATACCCATGTGCTGATCATGCCGGAAACCAAAAAATTGAAAATTGGAGAAAGATAGATATTATACTCTAAATATTGGACCAAAATGTGTATTTAAAATGATATATTGTCATTTAATCCCTTATCTTTTTTGTTTAACCCTCACTTAAACCCATTTTTACCTTAATCATGATAATTAATTTTTATGATTTGACAATACATAATGGTCAAATATAATGTAAAAAAATTATATACTATAAATTATTATTATTAAAAAATATGGGACTCAATTTTATAAATTAAATTAATATATGTGGTACCATCCAATATAATATTATATCTAGCAGATGCGGTGAATAAGAGGTTTCCAAAGTGAGAATTCTAATTATTATAGATCTTTTTAATAAGAAATTGAATATGAAATTAATTAAAATGAAGAAAATAAGTTATATTTTAATATAAATTAACTAATTTTACATTAAAATATATTTCATATATAATATTTTTATATAAATTATTTAAATGAAAATTTAGTTTTTGATTAAAATTTTGCATTTTTTACTAAACATCAGAAAATTATTTTTTTATAAAATTCCAAAAAATCGTGCAAAATAAAAAATTATTATGGAAACATAACAAATTATTTACATTTTTTGGAATAAAATATTAAATTTTGTACAAAATAAATTTAAAGTTTGTGAATGAGGTGATACTAATCCATGTTTTAGAAAATATAGTTTTTTAGATAACATTTATTTCTCTTTCATATTGTTCTTATAATATTTATAATAAATGTATACTAGTTGATTTATTTTATTTTTTTATTTTTTTTCATAATTTATTTGTGTCCATACATGTGAACATATTGGTACATTATAATGGCCTTGTTTAATGAAAAATATTTTAAGAGTGTCAAATTTAATTTAATATCTGTGTTGTGTGGATTGAAAGCTATTAAATTTATTGAATTTATTTAAAAAGTAATATATAAAAAGTCTCATGGTGTTAAATTTTATTCAATTAATGTAGTTGGGTTTCATATAGTATATGAAACATGATTTTCCTATCTTAAAATCTACAGGTGTTACAATGATTAGATAATAATATTATAACAGTGTATCATGTTCTGATCAAACATGGTGTCACCTGAATTGAAACCTATCGAATAGATTGATTTTATTTAAAAAGATTCATATTATAATATCTCAATGTGTTAAATTACATTAAAATATAAGACTTGTGTGTCTTATATGATATCAAATATTATGTGCATCTTTTAAAATAACATTTTTTACCACCATGATCACTCAAATCTCTATAAATGCATACCATTAATAATCATAACATTCTAATGTATTGTATCATAATTATTAGTTTCCACATAAATAACCTAATTGTACATTATTATTATTATTTTTAAAATAACAATTACCATATACGACTCTCTTTCACTTATTATTTTCTCATAGTATGGATATTTATAAAATAAATATATAAAAATTAATAGATGCGATAAATGTTTTTAATAATTAAAAATATTAATAAAATCATTTTTTATTTTAGTGGTGGTATAATTACCTAGAACTTTTATGAAAATAATATGAACCTATTTTTTATGATGTGTAATAATTATGTAAATTATTTAAAACACCTTAACATTAATATGAAATGATAAGATTTTGATGTCCAAAATATTAGACATATATATATATCTGTGTGTGGGTGTGTAGGGAAAATACTAGTGAATGTGTTAATATTAAAATTATTGTGTAATTTTTTTGTACCACATTTAATTATTGTTTAATAGCAATGAAAATTAATCTAAAGAGGATTTAATGTTTAAAAGTTATTTTTACCCCATTATATTTTCAAAACAATCTTAATTAATAACTCATTTATATTGGAAATTTTTAAGGATATCATGAATGGTACATGTAAGTGAAACTTTTAACTTTTAATGTTACTTGAATTTATCTTATATAATGAAATATTTGTTACCTTGTTTAATGATGAATGTTTTAATGAGGTTCATAAACTAAAAGATAATGTTAAAAATATAACATAAGTTTTTAAAAAATTATATTATATGAATTATTTTTACCGTATTTTTATTATTTTTATTTTTATTTATATATTTATCCAATATATCTGAGTTATAAAAATATTATATATCATTATTTCATGTATTAACAAGAATTCCAACCACCTCACATATAAAACGGTATATCCTCTCTTATCTTCCTCACACATGTTGAGAAATTTATCATCTTCAAATATATTCCCAAAATCCACCCCAACCATTATCTCCATGACATAAACGACAAAGGATAACCAAAGTATCATCCTATAGGATGTAATATATAATCCAAAGGAGGTTTCTACATAATTGGAGTTAAATAGTAAACATATCAATTAGAACCCAGGTTATGGTATATCTAAAAGAAATTTCCTTTCATTGAGACTTATTCCATATTCACCACATTTTTTTCATTTGTGACATGAATATACTAACGTATCAATTCCTTTTATCAACCATTAACATTAATTTATGAGGTATAATTTTTTTCATGTTTTCTTTATTAATTAACTTTGATTCAAATGTTACTAACATTGA
Organism: Viscum album; assembly: GCA_963277665.1. NCBI lineage: Eukaryota > Viridiplantae > Streptophyta > Magnoliopsida > Santalales > Viscaceae > Viscum > Viscum album. The sequence goes on from OY728128.1 coordinate 532,143,228, forward strand.
TGGATTTTTTTAAAAAAAACATGATTCAAAATTCACTAATAAAAATATTTCTACTCCAAATACATATTCCTTAAAAATATTTCACAATTTTCTAAAATAATTATTATATTATATTTTCAATCACCCTTGTCTTTTAAATAAAAAATTGAAAATTAAATGTTTGTTATATTTTCTGAAAGGATCACTATTAACTCTATTTAACTATGTTGGAAGAGATGTTTATTATATATATATATATATATATTGATTTTTTTTCCATATTTCAAGTTTATTTCTAGTTTTTTATAATTAATTACATTTTTTATAGTACTTTCAATGATGATAAATTTTCGTATTATTTTCAATATTTTCAATATTTTTAAATGAAATGATATTTTTTAATATCTTCACTAGGATAACAGAAAGTGTCTTTTCTTGTGAGAGGAAATTTATAAAAATTTATGATGCATTGTGAATATTTTCAAATGATTGTATTTACATATATTAATTTTTTTTAATGTTAATAGATTTTTGACCTCAATATTTGATGAATCATGAATGTAAGGAAATTTTTTTATTTTGTAACATGAAACTAGGGAGTTTTGATGAATGTTCCAATGAGGAGTGAACTGATACCATTATGAGAATTTATCAATTATGTGAAAGGTTTCTTTGAATATATATGATTACTTTTTTTAATTAGATGTATTTAATAGATGTAATTTAATCCCAAGTGAATAATGACTTTATTATTTAACCTCATGAAGTGATGGAGTTGACTGATTTATTTTACTTCTAAGATAATATTTAGAATATCATAATTCTGATTACATGATAGATGTAATATTCCCTTAGTTTCCTATATGTTTTCTTTATCTACGAAATGGGGTTTTAATGGAAATATCTTGATTTCAAAAACCTTAAATATCTGATTAGTTTTGAATGGTATGTTAACAATCTTCTAAGGATTAAGGGTTTATTTGTGGAAACTCTTTATTGTTTTATGAATTTAACATAATTATTAATTTAAAAATATTTTGGAATATTTTTATTTTATATTTATTTAACAAAAAAAAGTGATTATTTATTTACAAAATGTTATTACATAAATCCATTAACATTATGTTTGGTTTTAATGAATATTATATGGGTAAATGGATTACAAATTTTGTTATATCCCTTATTGATATTGGGTTTCTCATACCATGTCTTCAAATTTCATTCATAGGGTGACCTGTGTTCTAGGATTTTTTATAAATATAGTTCATAATAATAGAATTGGCACTTGAAAGAATTAAGTGTTATTAAAACCAAATAGGATCTCAAACATAAGAATCCATTTTCTTGTAAAAATGGATACTAATTGAAGTGTCTACAATTTTTTACAAGGGATTGATATTTCACAATCATACAAATAAAAAAAATTAAAAATTAAAATGATCATAAAAATGCAGTAAAGTGATAACCGTGTTATAAATTCTGAAATTATGGCGGTTTTTATGTTATGGGGTTTTATAATTATTATAAAATCAATGGTTCATATAACATTATAGGTTAAAATTTTACATATGTAGCATTTTTAATAGTTTGAGATTTCATCATTGGATAATAATTACATTTTTCCATATTTTAATAGTCATACATACCATATATGAGACAATAGGTAATCGGTGTGTGTTGTCCTATAATTATTGTCCATTAATCAATTATAGTAGAATATGTATCCCAAATGTATACCATGAGATATAGTGATTTTTTATTTGAATAAAATATATCATATAATGTATGGAAATAAGTTAAAAGTTATTGATAAAAATTATAGTTAATGTGATATTGGATTTTGGGATAACTACTGTAACATTGGATTAAAGGTTATTTAAAATTTTGGAAAATAAGATTTAACAAATAGTTACCCATGGGATTGACAAATTATTTGATGGCTAAGTGAATAAAGATAATTATGCTGATGTTTAATATTTTAGTAACATTATATTATTAAATCAAACTGAAATATTTATCTCTAAGATGAGATTAAATTATATAAACAATGGCTCTATTATCTAATGGATGAATATTTGATTTTATTTTGGATTTATATTAACATGTATTTCATTTTGAATATAAAAAAATATTTTATATATCATATGATTAGGGTATATAAATTTTTTATATGTTACAATATGAGTTATTGATACTCATTTGAGAAAAATTATAGGATTGTTAGGGATTAATATTTAATCAAATCATAATAATATTTTAGATTTAGTTTTTAAAAGGAATATTTTAATGTGTTTTAAGCATTATAATTTTATAGAATAATTTAAAATTATAATTTTGTTTTATTGTTAATGATTTTTTCATTAAAGTATTGTCTCATCATAACATATTTTATCATAATATATGTTATGCATTTTTTTTAATTTATAGATATTTGATTAACTTATTATTATCCTTAATCAATATTGTGATAAATTAAATTTTAATTTCAGTTATTTCATAATGAAAATTTCATCTCAAATATTTATGACCAGGAATAAAATATGATATTGAATTTGAAACTCATAAAATATTTTTTGAATTAACTAATTTTACTTCTTATGATGATCTAAATTAATTAAATATATTTACATAATAGATATTTCATTATGTTAATATATTTTCTCAATTCTATTAAGTCAATGTTGGTAGTATCACTCAAATCAAAATGTACTAATTGAGAAACTCATCATACTAGGTTATGGGTATTACTATATAATTACATTTCATTTTGGGATCAATGGTGTATCAAGAGTAATTACATATATTTTAGAAGTTGTTAAGATTTTTTTTCTCATTTATAATGATGTTTTAAGAAGGTTATTCAAATTTTTTATATAATTTAAAATTCTTAAAGGAATAATTTATAAAATAAATTATGGGTTTTTATTGTGAAAAAAATATTTATAGATGTTTTTATTGTTTTGAAAATTATTTATTTAATTTTGGAACTATTGTTGCATTTTTTTTAAATAATAATAAACCTTTTTATAAATTATTTATATATTTATTTTATTAAAAATGAAATTTTTACACAAAATATTTTTTCTTACCCATGAAATTGGAGTAACAAATGGGTAATGATACTATTTCTATGGATTTTTAGTGCTAATACCTAGTTTTAATCGTCTTCAAAATGAGACAACAACTTTTTATCTATTACATAACGGTAAGGGTGATTTTGGAACATTTATGATAGGGTAACCTAAAAATACAACACACTTTGTAAATGATCTCCATTATTTGTAATTATAGTCCTATAATTCATAAATTTAGATCAGGACATATGTAATTGTACTCTATTTATACAATAGGAAACATAAGGGTAAAAATGATAGGCTGGTGTTGAATATGTGTAGTCACTTATGGGTATGGCTACATATTAAATGTTTCATAAGGGTGAGATACCAATACAAGAGACTTGGTATAATATTGTGTAAGGATATACCGAGTTACCCATACACAAACCACCTATCATTATTAAAATTAATGCATTATTTTCAAAGAAATTGTAAGGGTTGGTTTAGATTACCCTTATAAATTTTTTCCTTAATAATATTTTTGTGTAAAACAATTTACACTTATTTTTAACCCTTCACATTCATATTGGTAGCATAATTTCCCAATTTTAATAATTGTTTCCTTTTTCTTCATAGTATAACACTAAATAGGAATTTTAACATTATTTTAAATTACTCGATAAATTTAATAAATCATTCTTACAATTTTAATTAAAAAATGATTGTAATGTTTTTAAATGACCCACAGTGAATATTTGAGTTATAGAATCATGCTCTGTTATTTTCAATATTTTTAATATGAATTACCCAAACCCTTATCCTATCATTATTCGATTATCATTATTCTTATTTGAATGGCCCCATGGCCCTCTCTTTGGGTAACCATGCATCATCAGATTGTACAGATTCTTCCCTTGAAATTTACATGTGTGGAAGAACATTTACTCTCTTCCATTACTTGAATATTAAATTATATATGGGAAAATGCATTTTTATAGATCCTTGGATACATTTTTCTCTAATTATGAGTCTTATAGAGATATATTATTTTATAAAATAATAAGAATCTTGGTCTTGAACTAGAAATTATTGTCAATGAGAAAATATATATCTGATTTTATTACTATGTTATCATAAATTCAATAAAAAGGTATCAAATTAAAATTGTGTGGATGATGGTTCATAAAGGGGGCTGAATTTATCACATTAACATTTTATTTTATGATGATTACTATGTAGAGTTACGTGAACCACAAAACATATTGTGCATAAAATTATATGAGATAGACTAATTAAATATTACCTTTCTAATTTGACAATTATAACATTAAAATTTGTTTGAAAAGTATAGTATTGAGTTACTTAATTATTATATATATGTATAGAATATTTCACTAAAAATTAACTAATTAATTTGTCGAAAATATGATGATAATTTTACCTAATTTAATATATTATTAAATAGTTATTTTTTATAAAACGGATTAATGTCGCAATGTATTTGTATCACTTTAAAGTATGTTTAAAAAAATATATGAATGATACCAATAATATATATGTATATATACATATATTAAATTTTTAATTTTAAAAAATCTATATAATAGTTTTTTTATTCGATTACAAATTTTTATAAGTTAGTTTTATTCATTAAAAATTAATTATTCAAGGAAATTGGGATTTGTTAAAAAAATTTGTACAGATATTATGATTAATTTATTTAATATTTACAAATTTTATTTTATACAATGGAAATAATTTTATGAATAATAATATCAAACTATTCATAATTAATTTTAATTTTTTTATTATAATATAGTTAATTATTGGTTGAATAATTAAAAATATGATTTTTCTAAAACATATATTTCCTAACATGTAATAAATGTGATTTAAATTTTCTAATTGGGTTATGTTTTTTTTTCATATTCACATAGGAATAATTTTATTAATAATAATCAAATAATTTTAATGGGAATGAACATTTTTCATGATTTTGGTATAAAAGAATTTATTCTTAAGATGAGTAATTTTATAAGAACATTTTTTTTTCATTTCATACCAATATATAGAAATTAATTTCTTCTACATATAGAAATTAAGTCATAAAAACTAGATTGCATATTTGAATTGGAATATTCATTCTATGTAATAATATTTATTTAAGGGTTCCCCATCTAAACATAAAAGGATTATTTTATTGGGAATTTTGATTGTGTCTCATACCTTGTAATGGGAATTGTTCTTCAAGTCTTATTGGTCATGTAAGGCTTCCCCCTCAATAAATGAATTGAGGATTATCAAAAAATAAAAACAATCTTGAATGCCTTTGGTGAAATTTTATCCACATATTATGTGGTAAAATGAGTAATATTGGGTCAATCCACTGGGATAATGTCCAAAAACCATTAAATAAATTTATATATTCCATTGAAAGAGTTTATTTCATCAAAAAACCATCCTATATTTTATAAAATTGAATTTTTCAACTTTTATTTCATTAAAACCATTATTGTATTTCTATTAATGGATAATTAATAAATTTCACACGCACTAACATATTATATTTTCATGATATAAATATAGATAAACTATTAATTTTGAAATAACCTAGATGATAAATTTTTAAATTATAAACTATATTATTTATAGTAATTTATTTATAATTTTAGATATAGTATAATTAACATGAATGTTTATGTAAGGCTGGAACATCGCATATGAATGAATAAAAAAATCAAGAAAATGATATAATAAAATTAAATGTTATATAGAATGAATGAAATACAATTTCTCACTAATTTTTTTGGATAATTATATCAATTAATTGTTTTTCAATGTTTTTATATAAAAAATGTAATTTTATATTGATGTCTTTATTGTCATAATTTGTGAACGGTACCAAAAAATGACATTAAATGACTTTTAATGGTCATTTTTTAAAATAATTTAAAATCATATATGTCTTTTCATATGTCAATTGAATGGAAAATAATATAACCATGACTTAGTAAAAGAATTAATTTGGTTTAATATCACATTTTACAAACACAGTTGATCCTAAACAAACCCAGATATATTATTATAATTCTGTTATAACTTACCCATTATATTATATGGTATAAATATGATTACCCAAAATATGTTATATATATAAATTTAATTAAAAATAACAATTTAGATATTAATTTTTATGAAATATGATATTTATTTTTCGTAATTCCATTTTGTGATAAAATATTCTATTTCATAAAATAAATTGTATTTTTTCTGTGGGAAAATATTATGATACATTGTAATAAAACAATGAAAATTTATATGAAAAAATTAAAATCATTTTTGAAATTAGGATGTCCAAATTATATTATAATGTTTTTTTAATTTTTATTAAATGATTTATTTTTCATTAAGCTATAGAAAACAAGGAATTACTAAAAACATAATTTTCATTTAGTAAATTTATAAATAGAATTTTTATTTTGTATTAGTTTAAAAAAATAATTATTTACTTTTGATTTAAAATAATCCTATAATTGTTTTTAAAATTTACTTTATCCATTAATTTATTATATAATAATATGATATTACATATCACATTACCATAATGACCATTGAAAAAATGGGAACGTTACACATCCGTACGTATGACCTACCATCTCTATGATTTTAGCACAGTTCATTTTTCATTAATATATTTCATAGTTTGTTTTAAAAGTATAATTTTTATATAAAAATGATATATGATTAATTATTATCATTCTACATACGATTGATTAATGATCACAATGACCATAGTCATCGTACTAATGTCATATTATATATATGAGATGAATACCATCAAATCTTTTGAGGTAAACATAAATGGTTATGTAATTACATATAAGACTGTATAAATTACTTTAAACTAATAATTTACTTTATAATTGATATTAATTAATTAATTAATTACCATAATTATATCTCTTAGGATTATAAATAACATATGTCATAATTAAGAATCACAGTATTGGAATTTTTTTTAAATCATATTTTAATGTTTTATTAAAACAAAATTTATTTTGTGTCCATAATTTAAATTTTTTATTAAAATATTATATAGACATAAAATATATATAAGGGAAATGTTATGACCCTATTAAAATTTTCAATATTTCTAAAGGAAAATTTTTATACAATGTTTTGAATTTCTTTATAAAAGGAATAATAGTAGTCTTATATTTTAACATATATGATAACATCGAATTTTACCATAGTTATAACTATTACCTAATTTTTGGAATCCTTATTATATTTATGATATTATTAAAATAAAATATTTTTTTCCCTACAATAGTTTTTTTTAAAATGGTTTTTAAAACAGAATTGATATTTCAAGATCAAAAATAGTTTTTTATGGGTTAATCGAAAATGTTTATGAGTATAAAATTCAAAAAATTTTGATTTGATTTCTTTTATTATACTATGGTTCCTGAGAATTGTACTGGTTATGGGTGGTTATAATAAACTATGGTTGGGTGGAAACATTATTAACCATGCACATGTGTTCTCATGATAAACAAGAATTGTTGGATTCATGAAATCCCTCTAATGCATTTGGTATAGTAGTGGATTTTAAGATTATTCGATTTTTAATAGTAATTATGGTAGTGATACGAAAATGATTTCACAAGTTACATAAATTTTATATATTTTAATTATATGGATTTTTTGCAAATAAAATAATTTATTAATGTATGTTATTTTTAATATGTTTAATGTAAATAATATGTTATATATATTAATTTTGGAAATTATAACATTTTGAAAAGAATTTATAAGATTACATGTTCAAAAAATTATGAATGAGTTTTATTTTTTCCTTTATGATTTATTTTGAAATGTTTTATGGAAATATTTTATTTAAAAATTTGATTTCTTTGGTATGAGAATGAATATTTTGTGCCAACAAGTTATTTTGAAATTAGTAAATTTTTATATGTATTCATGGATTAATGGTTTCTTTCATTATTTTTATATCTCTTAAAAAGCTATCTGCCCACATACCATATTTTATAATGCTATTCATAGAGCTTTAGTAATTAATAAAAGAAATAATGAGATGAAGATGAATATTGTGAATATGCATCATGATATTAAAAAAATTTCACTTTTAAATGTTTAAATATGGAAAAAATGGATGTGGAATATACATGCCCGCTTTGTAATATATTAATTTTTATGTATGTTTTTTGACATAAATATATGGAACTAAAAACCTAAATCATATTTTTAAAATTATTAAATATAAATCTAGTTTATATTGACAATAATATGTATTTTTCATGGTTGATTACTTGTGATTAGTATCAGATAAGCTCATAGATAAATTTAGAGATCATGATATTATTTTAACATAAGTAAATAGTCATCTATAACAAAAAAATAATATAATTTTTGGGATAATTATTGTCATTTTGGATAGGTAGAAAAGTGTTTATGAAGTCATTGTTTAGAATATCATAGTTTATGTCATCATCCTAAGATGGTTTATGATGATTTTTTTTAATATTCCCACACTAACTCATTTTGTATAGTATGATGATGGATCTAACAGGTTTCAAAGTAACAAAAGAAGTGATGGATTTGGTGGTGGATATATAAATGTGAAACTGAATGAAACAGGAGATGTTTTGAAATCATTTGATTAACTAACCCCCTGGTGCAGCTGATTTCAATACCCCATACTTGAAAAAGAATAGACCTGGGGATTTTACTAGCATTGATAAGGCATATCACACACAGGAAAGGTATTTTCCTAATGTACCTGTACAATAGAACATATATATATACCCATACATGTTGAAATATAAAAAAATGTAAAAAATTAATGTATACATTTATAATAAAATAATCATATTATGTCATTAAATACTGTATTTCATAAATAGGTAAAACATACAATCCCACACAGTACTGGAAATAAAGTAATCCATGCTCAAAAGGAGGGGACTATCGTCAAATGAAACACTGGTGTACACCACGGTATGTCTAGCCCAAACTAATCTCCAACTACTCCTAGTCCTCCAATGACCCCATATAGTTATATTTAATCATCATAGAAAACATCAAGTGTGGGAAGTTCCCATATAGGGGTGAGTATAGAATCACCCACTAAGACACCCCAATAAATCAATACTTAAATCATCAACTATATTCTACTCGTCAAAAAATATTTCAATCATAATGTGGGACATAAAAATTATCGACATATACTCCTAGTAGTCACACAATATCAAAGTATGGTTACACCCACATTTCCAACCTAGGAATCCTTCCTGGTTTGTGCATATAATAGTCATCTTGGATAACACACTCCAAAAGTCAGACAGAATTGATGACATCCATAAAATATGTTGTGGTCATTGGGTCTAATGATAATAAGTACACACTGGAGTGTGGGTCTACATGATATCTTGGGTGTGAACTCTTTGTAAACATCAAGATACTTACCATGATGTACACCAAATCCGGTACATGTCATATGGTGTGTAATTATAACTAGCTTCATGTGCTTTTACCCTCCGGTACATGTCGAAATGCCTAAAAGGGTGTACATGACATGTGTCATTTCCCAGACATCATATAGTTATAGTCAATCATTATAGTATGTAAGCTCATATACATATATATAAATCTACCATGGTGTACATGACATGTAGTATGGTCCAAAAAACATCTAATACTAATCAATATCCATGGAGTGTAATCCCTATACACTATAAGATGGTCATATAAGATTTGCATAGTGTATAACATATGTAACATGAATAATAGGTTGTCCGGACAACCTTTTTTATGATAAATACAATCCAACTCTATCCCATTTATGGGAAACACCTATTTTCCCACCTTGTCAACACCACATTCCTAAAAAATGATAATAAATTACTAATCCATCCATGGAACTACTATTATTATCCTTCTCTATGGCCGTAGAATCATATCTAGATACCAAATGTGTGTTAGAAATTTATTGTTCCAAATACCATATGTGAAATGATTGTTTACTAGGTACCCATCAAATCATTTTCTAAAAAAACCATAAGATGAATGCACATTGAACTGGAAAATATAAACCTAAATAATAAAAGAAATGAAAGGACCACAACCTTTGTCCACAATAGGGCTTGATCAATTTTTTTGGAAGAGTAAAATTAAAAGGGATACACATAAATAAACAAATTAATTATCCCCCAATGCTATAAATAAACTCATGCCCACAAAATGTTGAATCGATGAATCAACACATTAGTTGATTCATTCATGTTCATCATGGTATAATAAATTAGGAAAAATGAACAAAAATAAATTTCCTATATCAATTTGAATTAATAGATTATAAATAATTTTTTAGTTTTGTATTTGATTACATCCATATGTTACGTTTTCATAAAATCATTGATTAGATATTCATCAGATATTATCTAGGAATGCTCCTTCAACATCTTTTGAAAATCACTTTGTTATTTTTATAATCCTAGGTATTATTCATATACATGTTTCAATGAAGTATTCTTAGTCACTACATTGAAATGAATAAATTTATTAACTATATTTATTTATTTTATTGTTTGAGAAAATGATAAAATATTACAAAAACACTAAATGATGACAACGATTATGTCACGCTGAGGGAGAACCATGATTTTGGAACTCAACGGTGGTAACATATTTCCATTCTAAGACTCTATTTAGGTGTTATTCCACTTTTTCAAGAAAACCATTTGTAGTTTTAACTAAAAAATAATTTTTATATTTCAAAATCTATTTTATGGAATTAGTTAGAAACTATAAAAGAACCACATATGAGATAGCCCACCCTAGTGTATCCACCACTAAAAACATGAGTCCGAACAAACCTATATATACCTATTATGGTTGAGTGAGAACTGAAATTCAAAAACAAAAATCATCCTCCAACATACCTTTAGAAAAATCATGTTCCCTCTTAGAATCATTAGCTGAATTCTCAAACAGGAGACCAGATTGGCTGCTACTAGAGGGGGTGTGTATCATATTCAGAAAGACTTCCACCTCAGGTCTTCAAATGACCTATGAGGAAACACCCAAATATAATACATATCTTTCTCTCCCCCATATTGGTGGCATTATTAATGGATGATTTTCATCCCCGGTGATTTCCATCCCAAAAAAATCCCAAAAATTCAAAAATGTGGGGATACTGATATTCTAAATTGATCTCCAACTCCTTCCAGCTCTTTTGAAGGTTTCTCATTATGACAAAAAACATACCCAAAATAAAAAACATTACATTTATAAGACTTTTTCTTTTTATTTCAATTATTCTAGATCCTAGAAAAAGAAACTATAATCTCATGGCTAAATATTCCCATGTAGATATCAAATAATGATACAAGCATATACATCCTCAACTGTGACATGTGGGAAAAACAAGAAACCAAAAACATATAGAAATGGTGTTATGTGAAACACCACCTCACTCTCTCAACATATCCATGAGTAAAATGATGGGTATTAGAACCTTTGATATAGGAAGAATCCAAGCTAAGATTCCATAACTCTACAACTATAAAGTCCTTCATTATCAGAACATTGAGGGCACCAGATGTTTTTTAGTTTTTCCCCATTATCCCTAAGATTATATAAACCCATTAAGACCATTAGTAGCAATATAACTACATCCAAATAAATATTACCCACTAGATATGACCACTAAAATAGGTTCTTGAATTTTCTCTCATACAAGCCCTCAAAAAAGAACTACTCTTAGGGTGTAGTGAAAATAATCATGATATTAAAACCCCATCGATGGTAGATGATCCTCAATATTGTGGCTCAAAACCAGCATGAAAACCCAAATTATGTTCTCCAAAATCTAAACGGTCCACTTTTCCTAGATATATGATGGGGTAAAACACTATTTACAACTACAATTGTATTCCAAAAGGATTCCAACATCCTATCCTTAACTATTCCCCTGAGTAATAATTAAAATCTATAATGATCAGTGAGGGAATTAGATAAAGGAAAAATACTTCATGAAGTCACGTTTGTCCCAAAATATCCATATTTCACCATTATTCCATAGCCACCAATAGATAATACAAAATTATTTTAACTCAAAATTATTCTATAACTCTTTTGGATGTTCAGTAGATTATAAGAGATCATGGAAAATCATCACCTTCACATGATGTATTTCTTAGTAAAAAACCTCCATGTCACCACATCAATCACCATGACCAGAACTGCCATCCGCATATGGAAAATGGATAATATGATTACATACAACATTTAATACATTATAATCTATCCAATATATATCTAATCACAGAAGATCTGTATTGTCACCGACCTCTCTGGTTCATTCTATTGATGAAATCATGTGTTTGAGGTGTTCCGAGTGGTCAAGGTGGCTTACCCCCCACACTTTTCTAAATATCAAGTTTTATGAACTATATTTCCTATTCGACGTACTATATATCTAGTAATCGGTAGGTGTATTGTATTTCTATGCATCTGTAGGTGTATAGTACTTCAAGACGTCGATAGGTGTACAATGATTTTAAACTTCTATAGGTGTACAATGATTCAAGATTTCAGTAGGTGTATAGTGTTTCTAGAAATTGTGAGTTGTATAGTGTTTCTATATATTTATAGGTGTATAGTTTTTCAGACAATGGTGGGTGTACACTATTTCCAGACGATGGTAGGTGTATAATGTTTCAATAAGTGGGTAGGTGTACAATGTTTCCTAGCATCGGTAGTTGTACATTATTTCCAGACATTGGTAGGTGAATAGTCTTTCCAGAAGTTGGTAGGTGTACAATGTTTTTAGAAATTTGAAGGTGCATAGTTTTCCCAGATGTTAGTAGTTGTACTTTTTTTTACATGTCAGATGATGTACAGTGATTCCAGCTATTGGTTTGTGTATAGTGTTTCCATCATCCAATAGTTTCTCCCCTCCAACATTTTCTTTTCAAATAAAAAAACGCATTCAAAGCCTTATTTTAGGGGTTTTATGGCCGATCCAAATCCCATAAATCTTATATTAATTTTCCTATGGCACGGGATGCAATTACTTTGTCATAGCGTGTGGATTAATGTGATCAGCTTTAATGGAAATTCTAAACTGTTTCAAATCCCATTATCTCGGATCTAATCATTCAATATCATAATCCATACCTTCATTCATTAATCACTTTTTTATCATTTCGGGGTGCCCTGATACATTTTTCCCATAGGAGTTGTGTGATGGAACCATAATCCTTGGATCATTTCCCCTTGATCTTTTTTTCTATTGCATGTGGCCCCTTGTTTTGGTGGAAGCATCAAGTATCAGTTCATCAGTGGTAAAAGATATGATCTACCTCTATTTAAATGTTTTCTTTGATATTTATCCTCTAATTTATCTATTCCATGTTATGGAATGTGATATCAATGTTACTAATTGAATCTTCATAGGTGTTAGTTATGGCGGTCTTGTTTTAGTGTCCTCGAGTGGATGTAGATGTCGTAGGGAAAAGTGATTGTGATCTGTTGCATGGATCATTCTCGTGAAATGAACCAAAAGAACCATTTAAGTTTGGGGATTCATGTATTATCTATTATGTTATGTGAAACTATAGAGTTATCATGTTTTTTCCCACTATATCACAATATAATTTACCAAATTAGTATTTGAACCAAATAAAGATATCAGAATCGATCGTATGTTATTGCCTCTTGTTTTTCTATATTGTGTGTTATATATGATTTCCTTTTTATGCATGGAATTATTGATGGAAATTGTTAAAGAATGTATATTGGGATTAATTATAATTATTTATCTAAGATACAGATGAATGTAAATAAATCTGGTTTTTTGTAGTATGCATGTTTAATTGAATTAATTAATAAGCTAGAAGAACAGTGATTCTTGTGTATAATGAAATAAATTCATTTAAATTAACTGTTATGGTTCCCCATAGTAGGAAAATAAAATAATAAAATCAATTATTTTTTGATGGATTAATGAACCAACTATATCATAAATGAAAAATCTTGGTAGGGTTCTGAGTTACCATCGTGCTTATAAAGAGTAATTCTATGTTCTTTGGAGCCATGAGTTCTCATTATGTATTATGTATAGATGACTTGTTTTATGTACCAAGAATCCTGCTGATATAATTTGTGTATCGTACAACTTGTGTTGTTCTGTTAGCCTGGATGGATTTTGTGATTTGTGGGTACAGGGATGCCAATTGGTTGTGGAAGCAGTTGACACATAGTGTGGAGAGATGCATCATTTTAGGTATGTGGGTGTCAAGAAGGACACCAGAGATTATGAATTGTGTATGTTATGAATTATTGGATGATTGGAGAATTGTTTTGGTTGTTTATCTACTTTACTATCCCCACTTCTCAAATAATCTATTATTTACACTATCATTCAAAAAAGAGGTGAAGATGCATGGGGTATGCAATGTGCATTCCGTGTTTAGCTTCTCAATGATGGATGTATCTTCTCTATTCCTATTGGTGGAAAAGACTATGTCACAACCCATCCCTCAGGGCCTGTGTTGTGGCTAACCCATGACTGCCTTCCATAGGCCAGATGATGGTGACTAGAACTAGAAAATGATATCCCAAAAGGGAAGGAATTTCATTTAAAACTATACACACCAAGATAGGGTGTACGTCACAAAGCAATCCATAAAGAAGAGAATGTAGTTTAACCACCAAAAAGTAATACTACTAAGTGTAAAAGACCGTATTGAGAAGAAATGGGCTAGTATACAATCCCAACAGAAATAGTAATTTAGAAAAAGGAAAAATCAGTTCCATAGATCATATGCCAAGGATCCTACCTAAAGGGATGGTATAGATTGTTACTATGGCTCACCACGTAACTCAGTGACTAACATGAACCACCTAGCCCTAGCTCTCCAATGTCTCAGTCAAGTTGTTAATTTTTTGTACAGGACACAACAAGGTGCGGGTGAAGACCGTGCATGGGTGTGTATAAAAATACTCAGTAGGGACCTCGAGACCCCCGAAGGTCTCTCAGAATCCAAAAAAGGAAAACCCCAAAAACATGATCACAATCACCTCTCACAAAGTAAAATACAGTTCACACCAGTTATACATCTTTATGAACATGAATATTGATGATTTTTCATATTTATAGATCATATTATTCTATTGATCAACTTATCTATAGTTCTGAACAACGTCTCTAGGTGTTGGCCCACAGAAGATCGCTAGGTGCTGACCCACAGAGGATAGATTGGTGCTTACCCATAGAGGATCACTAGGTGATAACCCACAAATGAGTGCTAGGTTTTGACCCATAGAGGATTAATAGGTGCTAACCCATAGAGGTGCACTAGGTTTTGACCCACAGAAGACTGTTTTGTGCTAACAAATAGAAGATTGTTATTCTATCATCACATCATAGGAAGCCTCTAGAATACAACACTTAACAAGATTTATATATATAAGATTCTATCCTCAAGAACCTTTTCGTATATCAAAAACCATTATGTACCACATATAAGTAAACCTAAATGACCGTCTTATTGTAAGAGTTCGCAGTGGATATACGACACGTTAATCGAATTCCCGGACTATAAGATATATGTAAAAAGGTAAATAGAGCCTAGTTGGATTCGAGTCCAATCGGAACCTATCACAATAAAATGTCATCCAAAACTCAATTGGAGTATTTCAAAAGGACTACCGAGTCACAAATGTTTTCAGGCCGCTGAAGGCA
Organism: Viscum album; assembly: GCA_963277665.1. NCBI lineage: Eukaryota > Viridiplantae > Streptophyta > Magnoliopsida > Santalales > Viscaceae > Viscum > Viscum album. Next base: position 532,159,038 of record OY728128.1, read on the forward strand.
CGTCAATCAGATGCTCGATCTGCGAGATATAATCGTTTTAGTGAAACATGGTTGGTCGGGTCTGGGTCCAGTGTGACCTGACCCAACCTGAGGGTCTAGCGTGGGTCTGGTAAGGTTCCATTTCAACCATCCCATTGGTTCCCCATGTTTAGACTGAAGGATGTTTTGGCCTGGCTGGTGGGTCGGGCCCACGGGGGCGCCCGCCCAAGTGGTGGGGTGCGGCCCACCCTTGGAACCCAGCTCGCATGGTGTAGGGGCAGTTTGTTAGACATGAGGCGTGGCATTCAGTTCTTCTAGTGAGTAGTGCTATATGGTGCCTCCTCATCTCCCAGTAACAATGGGAAGGAGGCCGGTCATTTTTGGGCCACGCGGGTGGCTTGATTGGCCACTCCTCCTCGAAGCGGTGCCGACGGGAGTCGCACCTTCACCATCGGTGTGGTAATTCAGCCGAAGAACCCTATCAGTGGGTGGTCCACCCCCTCCTCCCCACAACCTCTATCGGTTGGCACAGTCACATTAGAAAGAGATTTTATGGGCCACCTGATTCACTTTCGTGGTCTATTCATGGAACCATTTTCGCAAACAACCTCAATTGGTTTCGACCTTTAATGTGAGCCCATTATATTTTCATTGGTTACAGGTTGATCGGTCGACTTTGTTGAACACACATCAACCAAGATCTTCGGAGGGATCATGCCTTGTTCGGGTCATCCCGGGGCCTTCACTATAGTATTTAAACATGGATAATCATATTAGTAATCACACAGCTTGAATTAAATTCCATGAATTCCCCTCAAGAATAAAACTCTCACATGATTGAGTGAATCATGAATCAACCTATAAGTCGGTTGATCCTTTTTTGTTGTAAATTTTCTAGACTGAGATAAGAAAACATCATTTATATATAATGGATAAAACTCCTACATGGATTCAGTTTTATTTGTTGCGGACGAGGGAGAAATTCTGCATTCGTTGACATACCACATTAATTGGTTTCCATTTCCCTTGGTCGATCTTCGGATTGGATCCTACACTGATCGATATTCATTATCCATTCTTCAATAGAGATGGAATTTACTAGCTTGCTCATCAGAGTCTTCCCATGCATTCCCTCTTCCCCACACCAATGAATTGGAATAAAAATGAAAGCATCACAGAATTGTTGAGTTCATTATTGTCGCTCACAAATGATCCTTAATTAATGAACCATTAATAAAACTTGCATTTTGGTTACACTTTAAAATATGGGATTCATTATATGAACATAATCTAATGCTTGTCGTTACTAAGTGGTTTCTACAACCATTGCTCAACGGTTGAAGAGGGAAATAAAATAATGCAAATAGTAATTTTAATATTTTTTCCAAAAAAATCCAAAATTTACCTTTGCTGTCTGACCCTTATGGTTTGATGTGATGCTTCGAATATGCCAATCCTGGTGCTGTGAATTTAATCATGCCCTTATATTTTCAATCCATGCATCTGTTCATATGATAGAAACCCCCCCCCCCCTTCATGTTTAGTAATGTGACCATAAAAAATGTTCAAAACTTCATTCCAGGCTCTGCAGCCCTTGGAATCACATACCGTCAATTTTCATAGTTTGTAAATAATTCCATATAATTTTAAAAAAATATTATACCAAATACTAGTGTCTTTTTATTATCCCCACCTTAGGTATTTAAGTCCCAAAATGACAAAACAAATTCTATGAAAACAAATGGGGGTACTGAGCACGAATACATGCCTCTTTCTCCCATGTGCTATCCTGGAGGTTCTCATTCTCCCATATTACTCACACAAGAGGGGTCGAATTTTCATGAAGGAACTAATACTATTGATCCACTATCTACACTGGAAACTCTACAAAAGTCACCCCATCGGAAATTTCCACCTCACCCACGTCGATGATGTTAGATGCTTCATGAATATATCTCCTTAGTTGTGACACCTGGAAAATGCCATGCACTCAGTGCGTCTATGGGGGAAGATCTTGGTGGTACACCACCTTTCCAACTATACTGAGAATATGGAATGGTTTAATGAACATCGGAGATAGTTTAATTCCCCGACCAAAAAATTGTAATCCTCATTAGGGTGAGAACCATAGGAAGACATTATCTCCCTCCTCAAACTCCAACGGTCTCAGTCATCTATCGAAATAAGAATTTTTCCAGCTCTGTGTAGTCTTCATCCATTCTTAGATGATCTACATTTTCCCATTGGAATCATGTACCATCACTGGACCCATAAGTTCAAACTCCCTTGGGTTTTACCAGCATAGAGGTGATCTTCATGGTCACCCATACAAGGCCTAAAATGGTGCCTTACCGATGGTGGAGTGATAGAATTTATTATATTTGAACACCACCAGTGGTAGGTGGTCCTCCCAATTGTTTCCAAAATCAACGATTCAAGAATATAGAATGTCTTCAAGGTTCTGTATGGTACTCTCTGTCTGACCATATTTCTTAGGGTGGAATGGGGTGCTCAAGTGTAGCTGAGTCCGGAACGCCTCATATAATCCCATCTAAAATTGGGATGTAAAATAAGCATCATGAACATAAATGTTAATCAATGGTATCCCATGAATCCTTTCAGTCTCCTAAAAATAGAAGCATCCAAATCTCATTACAGATCCATACTCTCAGATGAGTAGAAAATGGGCTGACATGGTGAGTCAGTCAATGGTCACCCAAATAGAGTCATGGCCCCTGGACATGCAGAGTAACCCATTCATTTATTCCAGGGATATATCATCCCACTTCCATTATGGTACATCTAGTGCTTGTGAAAATCCTGCTAGAACCTGATACTCTTCTTTCACTTATGTACTAGTGAGCCATCATGAGATGAATTATGCCACTTCTTTCTTTATCCCTGGCCAATAGTACTGGCGTCAAAGGTCCTGCTTCATTTTTTGACAATAGGATGTACCCACAAAGGGAATGTATGAAATTCTCCCAACACATGATCATGTAACTTCCTGGTACCATGGTGTGTCCTATAAAATTTTTGATGTGATCGCCACCTACCAAAAATCTATCCAGAGCCTCTCTTTAAGTTATCTAAGCACGTTGGGTCTTGTAGTCAGCATCCCCATGTTGTTCCTCTGAAAGATGCTGAAGGAGTGGGGAACTACCCATCATATACTAGAGGTATGTTTCCCTATCACTATATAGGAGAGATTTCTACAATGCCTCTAGCTGCTCTGTCACCTCACTCAGCAGGTGAAGAACCAACCTTCTACTGAGGGTGTCTTCTACTAAATTCTCCTTCCCAGGAGTGTAAAATATGTCAAAGTCACAGTCTTGGAGGAACTCTATCCATCACCATTGTCATAGGTTTTTTCCCTTTGTGAGAAGGTATACCAGACACTTTTGATTTGAGAACATAGTAAAAAATTCACCCATCATGTAGTGTCGCCACATATTCAAGGAAAAGACCACTACTGGTAACTCTAGGTCATGGTTTGTTTAGTTTAAATCATGTTAACTTAGTTGTCATGACCCATAGGTGATCATCTCCCTCTCCTTTATTAGGACACATCTGAGTCTGGTCCATGATGCGTTACAATAGACTATATACCCAAATCCATCTCCGAGTAGTCAAAAGATGGGGGTACTCATCAATCTATGTCTCAGCTTCTAGAAACTATTTTTTAACCTGTTCATCCATAAGAATGGATTTCCATTCATTGTTAATGAAAAAAATTGTGATGCAACTCTCGAATAGTCGAGTACAAATGTCCAGTAGTACCCAGCCAACCCGAATAAACTCTGCACCTCAGTCACACTCCTACATGGCTCCCAAGTAAGAACTACATAAAACACCTCCAGATCCACTAGAAATTATATCCTATGAGATGATGTTTCCGATGAATTATACCTTCAGTATCAATAATTGCCACTTCGATAGAATATGAAAAATCTAGTGTCCGTAGATTATATCTCGAATTATCTACATATGTGTGCCGTGATCCTCCTCTGACACCGAGTACACCAAGATTCCTTCATTGAAAACAATCAAAAAGTGATCGTGGTACAACTGGAATATCATGTTCATGATACCCATGAACACTTCTATGAAAATAGTTATTCCCTAAGGCATTATAGATAACTCTTATTTGACTTAGATGCATCTAATGTCTATCATCAGCATGTCCTAATTCCGCACCTAAATCTGATGATAGCCTGAACTAAGGTCTATCATTGAAAACCATCAACCTTCCTTCAGCTGATCTACAATATCATCAATCCTTGGTAGATGATACTTGTTCTTCATGGTCACCTGATTCAGGTGCCGATAGTCCACACAATGCCTCACGCTCCCATCTGTCTTCTTGGAAAACAACATTGGGGCTACCCCTAGAGAAACACATGGTCTTATGAACCCCTTCCCCTAAAATTCCACCAACTGTGCCCTCAACTCATGAAGATCCCTCAGAGATATCTGATATGTTGATGAAGGTATTGGTGTTATCACAGGGTATAGGTCGATATAGATGTCTACATCTATATGAGGATGTAGTCCTGGAGCATCTTCAAGAAAGACATCTACATAGTGTTCCACCACTATAGGATAGCTCAGACTCCACTTGTTAACTACCCCGAGGATTAGGCTAGAAAAATGATGATTTATCTGCTTCACCTTCCTCCGAGAAAGTCAATCTAGTGCTGCAAAGGTTCCCTTTTTAGTGGTGATTGAAAACATAGTCTCTTCCATAATAACACACCACACATTTTTCTTAAAACAATCTATCACAGCATGGACTATCAATTTCCAATCCAGATATAAGATGAAGTCAAAAGGCCTCAATGATGATACTAGGAAATCCCATATGAGTCTCTCTCTTCCTAGAGTAAGCTCACACTGCTGACACAAGTGTGTTATCATCGAATCCTCTCCTACTGGAGTCTATAATAGTAAGGATCATGACAAAATCACCACTGGAATCTCTGAGCTTCGAACGACAGTCAAGGAAAGGAATGAGTGACTACCACCTATGTCTAAAAGAATTGAAGCTAATGTGGAGTAGACCCAGATTATCTCTCTTAACATATTTGGAGTACCATGGTCAAAAGCCTTTATTACCTAAATCTATCCCTCCCATTTCCTCATGCTCCTAGATCCCGGGGTTGAACTCCTCAGGTTGGTGGTGGTAGTACCTTGATCCATCATCCAAAGCCTACTAATTGTCCTAATCCCCTACCACATTCAACATCCTCCGAACATCCTTGATTTATCCTCTATCACATTCTCGTTGGTCCCTTTACAACCTTCTAGTCATCCGTGCAGGGAGTCGGATAGTAGAGATCCATGTTCTCATGTTCTCCATAAGAGTAACAAGCTCTAGTCCTCTGATGGCCTCTTCTACCTCGCGAGCTCCAGAACTATAACCCTACATCATGGGGTCATCCTATGGACGGTTTGGGCGGTTTGGGATTCTTTCTCATCTATCTACAACCTTCTACAGATGACCCATCCATGTATCATCCAGTGGTGCCTCTCACCATCAGTGCCTACTCAGGTAGGAAGTAGTCCACCAGTAGGGTTCTCTCTTGCACTTCGACCTACATCTTAATGTTGAGAGAAATAGTCGACTCTATGATCTCCCGTAAGAGACCCTAATAAAAGGTCTAGTCCATAAATATAGGGTATAATAACATGTCTGTATAGTTATAGGAGAGGTCACTAAATCTCCCTCAATAAGGGGCCTCTATTAGGATACATTGTTTCAAGTGTAGTAGCTCATGAGTAAACACAGAGTGTAGTTTCACTGGTACAAACTCCACCCTATAGAGTCTCTTGAAGTCCAACTAGGAATGAGTCATCTTATCAAGTTTCTGGGGTATTATGATCCACTATCTCCCTATTGTGCCCTGAAATATCTAGATTCTAGTATCACTATATGTACTTCTAGTGTCCCAACCAAGCAGAAAACTGATGCCACTACCTCCAGCCAATCCTTAGCTACCTATGGATCAGTCTCACCTAAAAACCATAGAGGCCTCTAACTCTGGAAATCATAAAATTCACTCAGTCATCATGCACTAGCCGCTGGTGGTTCTTGTGGAAACTATTACCCTATGAGTGGTTGTGGTGCCAGTACACTACCTGATGGTGCTATTGTTGTATGTGGGACCTTCTCCAACACCTCATCACTAGGTGGGACATCATCGTGATCTGTCACTGGAATCCTGGAAAGTTGCCTACGTGGATACATCCTATAATGAAAAAGATGTTCAATTGTCAATATATTATACTTACTGAGGTGAATAAAATCATATCAAAAGGAAAATATTTCAAAAAAACATGATATCAGTTTTTTCATTTACCATGTTGGAAAATAGGATTCAGAGTCTTGGTGTATGGATATGTGAGCTGCCGCACCAAAACTGGACTTCTCGAACTAAAAACTGAACCCAAAACACTTAAAATTATTTACCCATTGAAAATATAGACTCTTAGCCCATTTGGTAGAACCGACAACCCTTTGATTACACTTTGTCATAACCCATCCCCTAGGGCCCGTGCACTGACTTCCCCAAGATCACCATCCAAATGCCATGGGCTGTTGACTAGCATCAGAAAAGCATATCACAAAAATATAAGGCATTGCATTTAAACATATAAAATCATAGAAAGGGAATACAACACAATGAAAACTACAATGAAGGTAATATTTTATAGCCACCAAAATTTTACACTACTGAGATAAAAAGTATGTACTAAAAGTAGGGGGCTAGTATATAGGCTAAAAACAAAGTGTAATATAAAAAAAGGGAAAACACACTCTAGAGATCATACACCATGGATCATACCAAAAGGTTAGGAACATTATGTCACTATGGATCTCAACATCAATCGTTCAATTCAATGAATTTCCTAGCCCTAGCTTTCCAAAGACTCATTCAACCTATCTGTCATCTGCACAAGACACAATAGGGTGTAGGAAAATTTCATGGTGGGTGAGTATAAAAATACTCAGTAGGGACCCTCCGACCACCGAATGTCTCCCAGAATATCACAAAGGGAGAGCCACAATGCATGATCTCAATAAAATAGCACAAAGTAAATGATTGCTCACACTAGGTATACATCATAAAGAAAAGGAATATATTTTATTAGTCATGCAGATAGATCAAATTATTCTCTAAATAGGCTTTGCTAATAGTCCGCTCACGGTTTCTAGGTGTTGAGTTTCAGAGGATCGCTAGGTGTTTTCCCAAAAAAAACGGATAGGTGATGACATAATGAGGATCACAAGGTGCTGGCCAACATGGATCACTATTTTAACATCACGTCACAGGAAGCCACTGGATTCCCTAACAAGGCATGATTAGTTTTCAATGGAGATAATCTGCATGCCACCAGTCATATCTCAACCCCCAAAAATCCCCACTTAGAATTTACCCAATGATCAATCTTGTTGTAAGGGTTTCAATGTGAAATACAGTGCATCAATTGGATTTTCGATCTGTAAGATATTGTAAAAAAGGTAAAGAGGGTACTATTGGATTTGAGTTTAATTCAAACCGTTCATACTCCAACATCTACCAAAAATTAGTTAGATTATCTCAAATGGACCACTTTTTCCAAGGGTCCTCACTCCTTAGATGGGGCACCAATCAGATGACTTATTGTGAGTTATAGCTTTTTTATGAAACAGGGCTAGTAGGGTCTAAATTGGGTCTGACCTGGTCAAACTGACCAAACCGACCTGAGGGTTGGGAGAGGGTATTGTATGGGTCCAGCCTAACTAGCCCGTTGGGTCCGCAGGTTTGGACTGGTAGCAGGTCTATCCCTGATGGTGTAGGTCCCGCCTACGGGTGGCCCATCACGTATGGTGAGGCGCGACACACATGAAGACCCTAGCCCTTGCAATGTAGGATTATTTTCTATACTGGATGTGGGTATTTTGGTTCTACTAATTGGAGCTGCTCTATCTCTTAATAATAGTATAAAGAAGGCTTGTTGTTTGTGTGCAAGCTGAGCGGCATGTGCGAGTCACTCCTAAACGATGTTGTGTTGACATGCATGCCAAAGCCTTTTTCCTGCGCCCACCGTCAGCTGCCACTTGCAATGGAGTGCTTGAAGGAGCATTGACAATCCACTGAATTGATTATGGTGGGATTTTCATGGATTTGTTTGCACCTAGGGCCTCAGTATGTTGCGGCTTAACTGTTGTCACCTCAAATTTTCATTGTTGATAGGATGAGAAGCATGCGTCGTAGAATGCACAAAAACCATGATTTACGGAGGGATTGGGATTTGGATAGGCCAGCATCACTCATAAAATTATAATTTAAACATAGGATAATCATAAAATTTATCACATAGATTTAATTGAATCACATGAAAAACCGGCATGAAAAATACCACTTCAAGATCGAGCGAATCTTGGATCAACCCGTTAGTTGGTTGATCCCCTTTTGTCGTAAATTTTCAAGAACAAGATAGTAAAACATCATTCACATAGAAAGGATAAAACCGCTACAAGTATTTGGTTGAATCTATTATATAAAAGAGAGGAATTCTGTGTTTTTTGATGTTTCTTCGTTAATTGGAATTCATCGCCACATGTCGATCTCTAGATCGGATCCTCCCAAAATCAACATTCATTATCCGATCTTCATTGGAAAGGTATTTCACTAGAAATTTCATCAAAGTTTTCCCCACCTTCCATCTTCTACTCAGAAACAAATTTGAATAAACAATAAATCACTGCAACATTGTTGAGTTTATTATTGTCTCTCATTAATAAACCTTAATTAATGAAATTTTAATCATATTGGCACTGTGGTTACACATCAAAAGAAACGATTCATTAAATGAAACTCATTTATTTTTTATTGTTATGTCTTGGTTTCACTAACCGTCACTCAATGGTTTAAGAGAGAAATAAAACAACAAAAATAGTAATTTTATTATTTTTTCCCAAAAAGTGAAAAATTTAACATTTCCATCCAACACTTTCTAGTGAAATTTTGTCACGACCCATCCTAGGGGCCCGTTTCGTGACTACCCCAAGACCGCCTTCCATAGGCCAGGGGCTGGCGACTAGCACCAAGGCGTAAATCCCGGAAAAAGGGAAGGCATTGCCTTTGTAAAGTAAACAAGCACCATAGAGTAAAAAAGCAGAAAAGTAAACACTAAGTATAAACTGTAACAAGCTGTGCTGAAAGTAAAAGGGGCCGGAAATACAAGCCCAACTATAAAGTACAACTGAAAAGGGGAAAACGAAAATTGAAAATAAAATCCCCAGCATTGAGCCGTCCTCTGGAAATCCCACCTGAAGGGTGGGTACAGATAGCCTCCACAGCTTTTCGGTCCCGCCATCTGCTCTGAGTACACCCCGCCCAGTGGTCCACCTCCAGGTACCGTCCTGCTCCGCAAACCTCGACCACGATCAGCGTTGTCCGTCGTCGGCAGCCAACACAACGAAGTGCGGGCATAACCCATGCAGGGGTGAGTATAAGCTACGCAGTAGGGACCCCAAGACCGCCCGAAGGTCTCCCGAAATCCACAAAGGATAAACCACAAAGGAAAAATACAATCACGAAATAACATCCGACTCTACTTAGGTATATGCCCATACATATACCTAAGTCATCAATTCCCGTTCGGCTCCAACACCTGAGCCCAAGAACAACCCAGTCCACACAGGAAAGAAAAACGTAAACCCACACAAGATAGCACAACACAATCCACGAAGGAGAGAAAAAGTAATCCACATAGGATATATAAACACAATCCACAAAGGAGAGTAAACAGAAAATCCACACTGGATAGCTCAACACAATCCACAGAGGAGAGTAACACAGGATTCAGCTCACACAGGTATACTTCTTTGTATGACGATAAAGATGATCACTGATCCATCTAAGTCGTCAGACCCACAAAGGATCGATAGGTATTAACCCCCGCAATGACCCACACAGGATCGGACCCACACAGGATTGATAGGTAACTAACCCCATCAAAGACCCACACAAGATTGGGCCTATACAGGACCTGTAGGCGCTGGCTCATACAGAACCGCTGAGCACTGACCCACACAGGATCAGATCCACACAGGATCTGTAGCACTGATCCACATAGGATCGCTGAGTGCAGTAGTCATCGCAGTCCACTGAGGATCTCTGCACAGTTGTCGTCGCAGTCCATTGAGGACCTCTGCACAGTCGTTGTCGTCGAAGTCGCAGCCAGCACTAGGGTTCCCACACACAGCAAGCTCGTTCGGGAGGGTATGCTCCACGAGCCGAGAGGCGGATACATCAACTGACACATAGTCCGAAGTTGACGTATCCAAAAGTTCCTTATCGTCCACATGAACTCAACGCAATAGACAGTGCGTCAATCGGACGCCCGGTCTAAGAGTTGTTGGATTTTTCGTCCTAGGGGCCCGGTTGGTTTTTAAGGCAAAACCAACCCGACCTTACTCCACCCGCATCCAAACCTCGGGCGGAGGGAGCCAAAATATCCGTCTCACTTAGAGGATTCCATCAAAGTCGACGACACGTCAATCGGACGTCCGAAACTCAAGATATGAGCGTTTCCGCTCCGAGGGCCCCGTTGGTTTCGTGTATGAACCAACCCGGCCAAACCCAAAGTATTCCGAAACCTTGAGTGCAATATACCGAAACGACCATCTCCATCCAAGGATCGTGTTGCCGCTGACGGCATGTCGATCGGAGAACCGTAGCTCATGTTACGGGCAAAATACCGAAAAGGTCTGGAAACGGGGGGTCTGGACCCGGGCCGACCCGGCCCGACCTCCCCTGGGACGGCCGAACCGGGTCGACCCGACCCGGGTCCGACCCAAATGGACCTGGTCCGGCCCGGCCGGCCGGCCTGGCTCGGCTCGGCCGAGCGGCCGAGCAACGCGGGGGGCGCGCTGCCCCCGCGTGACAACACTGCAGCCCCCGCGGGGGACCGCCCTGGTCAACGGACGCGGCTAAGCCGCATCCCGCTGGCGTTGTCGCCGCCACGGCTTCAGCCCTGGCGGCCTTGTCCGGCGGCGCGCCAGGGCGCCGCCGGTGGCTTCCGCGGGCCACTGGAGTTGCTCCGGTGGTCCAATTCCAATTCTGTCTGTGCCGCTGCTCCTCCCGGGTCCCGTTCTTTACTGCGGAAACATCATATCATCTCTGCGGCATGTTCCATCGTCACCCTCCATATCCGCACATCAACGAAGAACTGCGGAGGGTTGTCGGGCCATGTTTGTTTGGCCCGCACCCTCCGCGTTAGATGATACAAACGGGAATATAATTAACACATGACAAACGTATCAAAACAATTTTAATAATTTAAAATTGCACTTGATCTAGGTTCTTGTGTTTTAGAAAAAAACTACAACTACGGGAATAAATAGTTATTTCAAAACAAAATCCCTACCTCGTCGTACGTGCGTTCTTCGCGGAATTGACCGTCGCAGAACAAGTGGAGCGTCGCGTCGCGGAAGGGCTTCACGTCGTCGCAGAAGGGCGTCGCGTCGACGATCTCCGAGGATCAAGAACATACAGATTTAATTTTAATAATTAAATCCATATTGAGTTATAATCCACAAAGGAAAAATTAAAGGACCGCAATCCCCTACCTTGTCGTTGTCGATCGAAGGTTGTCGCAGGGTTGGATCGTCGCGGAAGAAGCGTCGCGGAGGGAGAATCGTCGGCATCGCGGTAAACGACATCGCGTTTCTGATCTCCGCGGGTTCGGAGTTCATCGTCGGAGGCCGGCGTTCTTTGCATTCTTCGCATTCTTCGCATTCTTCGCGAAGAAGGAGGAAGATCCTTAGAGATTTTTCAAAGTTTCAACACAACATTTCAAAAGTAAGGTGTGTTGGCCTTATATTATTAACATGCCAAAAAAACAAAAATGTGTTAAGAAACGAATGAAATTAATTCATAGAATTAATTTCAACGAATAAACCACCCATTTAATAGGAGCGTTTAATTGTTTAAGAAAACACCCCAGTTGACTTTTATTTAACAGGGGTTTTCGCGGGTGTGTTACTTAGCGGAAAGAAACGGTGGAGCTTGTGTGGGCCCCACCCCACAAATATCCTATCAAGTGCATATGATATTTTGGATTGCACCCTATCCGTTTCAACTGAGCTTAAGCAGCTTAAAGTGGTCTTTAAGCGGCTTTAAGTGAAATAAAAATAAAATTGCCGTACAACTTTATTTTATTTCATAACACAAAACCAAAAATTAAAAACCACAACCGAGCAAACACAACTCCAGAAGAGGTGTTTCTAAGCAAATACCGGCACTGTGATTCCATCGGTGCCCTCAGAATTCGATTCTAGGCACCGGTTCAAAAGTTAGAAAAACTCGCTCGCCCGTTTACTGAACGTACCCGAACCAAACTTCGAAACATGATTTCGGGCACACCGTGCCTCGGAATCAGGTGCCGTCAGAAACTGCATTCTTGTAAAATTTCAATGAAAATTAAGGAAAAAAATTCCCTTGAAATTTATGGTTCATTACATTACTCCCACCTCATGGATTTACGTCCCCGTAATGATACATTATAAACTAGGGAAACAAATGTGGGTACTGAGCACACATCTAAGACTCCCGCTCCCAAGTGCTCTCCTGGAGGTTCCCATGCTGCCATTTGATGCGCACTAGAGGAATTGATCGTCCACATAGGACCCGCTCTTGTCGATCCTCGATCTCCACTGGGACCTCCGAAAAAGTCATCCCATCATCAACGTCCAGCTCCCCACAGTAAATGATATGTGTCGGGTCGTTCACGTACCTCCTCAGCTGAGATGCGTGGAAGACGTCGTGCACCCGGTGCAACTGAGGTGGTAGGGCCAGGCGATAAGCCACCTCGCCAATCTTGCTGATGTCCAAGAAGGGTCCAATGAAGCATGGAGACAACTTGCCTCCTCGACCAAATCTATGTAATCCACGTCGAGGTGAGACACGCAAGAAGACGTGGTCGCCATCCTCAAACTCTAGTGGCCTCCGCCTCCTGTCAGCATAAGATTTCTACTGGCTCTGAGCTGTCCTCATCCACTCCTGGATGACCTGGACCTTCTCTGTCGTGGCCTGGACCATCTCTGGTCCCACGAGTGCTGACTCCCCAGGGTCTGTCCAGCACAAAGGAGATCTGCATGGTCTTCCGTACAACGCCTCGTATGGTGCCATCCCGATGGTGGAGTGGTAGCTGTTGTTGTACGCAAACTTCGCCAAGGGTAGGTGGTCCTCCCAGCTGTGTCCAAAGTCGAGGACACATGTGCAAATCATGTCCCCAAGAGTCTGAATCATCCTCTCTGTCTGACCATCCGTCTGAGGGTGAATGGCGGTGCTCAGACGTAGCTGCGTTCTGAACGCCTCCTATAACCCCTTCCAAAGACGGGAAGTAATTCGAGTTTCTCGATCGGAGACGATAGACGATGGCACACCGTGAAGCTGTACAATCTCCTGAACGTAGAGACGCCCCATGCTCTCCACTGATCCCTACTCTCGGATGGGTAAGAAGTGTGTCGACTTGGTGATTCGGTCAACAATCACCCAAATGGGGTCGTGACCTCTGGAAGTGTGTGAAATTCCACTCACGAAGTCCATAGATATCCCGTCCCACTTCCACTCTGGGACCTCCAAGGGCTGTACCAAGCCTGCTGGTTCCTGATGCTATACCTTCACCTGCTGGAAGGTGAGGCATCGTGAAACGAACTCTTCCACATCCTTCTTCATGCCCGGCCACTAGTGCTATCGTCTGAGGTTCTGGAACTTCTTCGCCACTCCAGGATGTACCGCCAAATGAGAAGTGTGAAACTCTCTCAGCACCTCCTCCTGTAAAGAAACTGGTACCAAGGTATGTCCTCTAAAAAGGATGTCATGCTCCACTCCAAGGGAGAAACCATCAGGTGCATGTCCCGAGGATATTTGTGCACGCCACGTCTCACAATCAGCGTCCCCACGTTGTGCCTCTTTGACCCGCTGTAGTAGTGGTGGGGTGACTGTGAGAGACTGAAGGAAGGCTTCTCCGTCCCTATCCACAAAGGATATCTTCATGGCGGCTAGCTGGTCTGTCACCTCCTCAAGTAGCTTGATGCCCGTCCTCCTGCTGAGAGCATCGGCTACTACGTTCCCCTTCCCAGAAGTATAGACTATCTCAAAGTCATAGTCCTAAAAGAACTCGAGCCATCGCTGCTGTCTCGGGTTCAGATCGTTCTGCAAGAAGATGTACCTGAGACTCTGGTTTTCAGAAAAGACTGTAAAGCGCTCTCCCATTAGATAGTGTCGCCATGTCTTCAGAGCGAAGACCACTGCTGCTAACTCCAGGTCATGGGAAGTGTAGTTCTATTCATGCGGCCTCAACTGACGTGATCCATAGGCAATCACGGCCTTCCCTTGCATCAGGACACATCCGAGTCCGGTCCCTGATGCATCGCAGTAGACTACGTATCCAACTCCCTCCTCAGGCAACCTCAAGATAGGTGCGCTGGTCAATCTATGTCTCAGCTCCTAGAAGCTCTACTGACATCTGTCTGACCACACAAATGGTTTCCCCTTCTTCGTGAAATCTGAGAGTGGCGTCGAAACTCTAGAGAAGTCTGGCAAAAATCTCCGATAGTATCCAACTAGTCCCAAGAAACTCCGCACCTCCGTCACGCTCCTGGGTGGCTCCCAAGCTAGCAGTGCTTTGATCTTCGCGGGATCCACCGCAACTCCCACCTCAGAAATGACGTGCCCCAAGAAGTGGACCTCACGTAACTAGAACTGGAACTTCTAGAGCTTGCCATAAAGATGGTGCTCTCGGAGTGTGTCTAGCACAACCCGCAAGTGGTAGGCGTGCTCCTCCTCCGTGGTCGAGTATACCAAAATTTCGTCGAGGAAGAAAACGAGAAATCGTTCGAGGTATTGTTGGAAGATCCTGTTCATGAGGCTCATGAACACTGCTGGAGCGTTGGTTATGCCGAAAGGCATAACCAAGAACTCATAGTGGCCATACTGACACCTTAAGGTTGTCTTCTGCACGTACTCGTCTCAAACTCGGAGCAGATGATTGCCTGACCTGAGGTGTATCTTTGAGAACCACCATGCTCCCTTGAGTTGATCGGAGAGGTCATCAATCCTCGGTAGCGGATACTTGTTCCTCACTGTCACCTGGTTCATGCGACGATAGTCGACACAGAGTCACAAGATTCCATCAGCCTTCTTGGAGAACAATATCGGGGAAGCCCAGGGTGAAACACTGGGTCAGATGAACCCCTTGCCTTGCAAGTCCTCCAAATATACCTGTAGCTCTCGAAGCTCAGTGGGGGCCATCTGATACGCTGGAGTGGATATCGGGACTGTCTCGGGGTACAGATCAATATAAAAGTCTACCTCTCTGTGAGGAGGTAGTCCTGGAACATCGTTTGGAACGACGTCCTCATACTGATCCACCACTGCAGGAAAACTAGGACTCTGCACGTCCACTGCTCCTCAGATGAGACTAGCCAACTGATGAGTGATGGGCTGTCCCCTCCTCTGCGAGAGTCCCTCCTGTGCTTCAAAGGCTCCCTTCTCGTCGGTGAAGGTGAACCTGCTCCCGTCGGTGCGAACACATCACACCTTGCGCCTAATACAGTCAATCTGAGCATGGACTGTGGATAACCAATCCATGCCCAAGATGACGTCGTAAGGCCTCAACGCCACTACCAGAAGATCCCAGCCAAAGCTCTCGCCTCCTAGAGTAAGCTCACACTGCCGGCACCAATGCGTAATCGTCGAGTCTGCTCCCGTAGGGGTCTCTAGCCGTAAGGATCGAGCCAACGGCTCTGTCGGAATCTCCGAGCTCCGAACAAGGGCAGTGGCTATGAAAGAGTGACTCGCTCTTGTGTCTATAAGAACTGCAGCAAGGGTGGAATAGACACAGATAGTACCTCGAATCATCTCGGGTGCGCCGTGGTCATAGGCCTCCGCTGCCTGGAGCTGTGCATGTCTCTGCCCGCCAGCTCCCAGTGGTCGGGGTGGCCCTCCTGGTGGTGGTGGGGGTAGAGCCTTAAAGCGTCGCCCACCACCCGCTGCTCGGCCAGCTCCTCTGCCTCGTCCGCCTCCTCCCTGCAGACCACCACAGTCGACCCTCAGCCTCTGCCTGGGTGGCCCCTCCACCATCTGCTGCTCCTCGGCACGACGGGTCGGGCAGTCACGAGCCATGTGTCCCTACCCGCCGCATGTGTAGCACTGCCTACCTCTCGAAAGACTGGCTCCGCACTGTGTGCCCCACACTGCTGAGCCAGTGTCCTGTGGTCGTATACGAGAGGGTCTGGTCTTCCTGGAACCCTGAGTCATCCGTCGACTTCCTGCTGTAGAAGTCTTAGATACGTGCCGCCCCGTGGTAGGTATCGCTGCTGATGAGGACTCAGCAAGAAAGCTCTCGATCAGAAGGGCTTGCTCCCGTACTCCTGCCTGAGTCGGAATGCTGAGGGAGATCAGTGATGACCTGATCTCATGTCTCAAACCCTTCTAAATGGTCTGGGCCCAGAAGAATGGGTCTCGTACCATATCTGTCTAGTAGCGAGAAAGATCGGTAAACCTCGCCACGTACTAGGCGACCATCAAGCTGCCCTGCCGCAGCTGAAGAAGCTCCTGAATGCGCACTGCACGGAGGGTGGCCGGGACGAACTCTGAGCGGAAGAGGCTCTCAATGTCCATCCAGAGTAGAGATGCCTCGTCATGCACGTGGATCATCAAGCTCCACCATTGGCTCACTATTGCGTGTAGTAGCCTCACCGCGAGGATCACCATGAGGTCTACTTGTGTCCTCACTAGCCTGAAAACTCGTACGACCGCTTCCAGCCAGTCCTCGGCTGCCTGGGGGTCCATCTCCCCATGAAACCTGGGTGGTCGCTGGCGCTGAAACTCGTGCAGAGCTCCAAGGCGATGTGCATCGTCAGCGGTCGTGGCGGGAAGCATTGGTGGCTCGACGGGTAAAGGTACCGCTGGTGCCTCTGCTGTCAAAGGGCCATGTACCGAGGCCTCATCACTCGGCGGGCTGTCGTCACGCTCTACTCTCGGAACCCAAGCTGGCTGCCATCGTGGGGCCATCCTGAAAAGGAAACAAGTGTGCCACGGTTAGAATAGTATACCTGGTGACCTGACACATGTAATCACAAAGAAAACATGAAACACACATGCAATCAATGTTTTCATGCATTAAGTCGGAAATCAGAAGTCAGGGTCCTGGTGTATGGATACGTCGGCCGCCGCACCAACACTGGGCTCCCTGGATTGATAACCACACATAATACGCTTAACATTATTGCTTCACATAGAAGAAAGATCAAAGTCTGCGGTATAACCGAACTCCTCTGATACCAATTTGTCACGACCCGTCCTCGGGGCCCGTGTCGTGACTACCCCAAGCCCACCTTTCATAGGCCAGGGGCTGGAAACTAGCACCAAGGCGTAAATCCCGGAAAAAGGGAAGGCATTGCCTTTGTAATGTAAACAAGCACCACCGAGTAAACTAGCGGAAAAGTAAACACTACGTAAAAACTGTAACAAGCTATGATGAAAGTAAAAGGGGCCGGAAATACAAGCCCAACTGTAAAGTACAACTGAAAAGGGGAAAACATCAACTAAAAAGAAAAGCCATAGTGTCGATCCATCCTCTGGAAGTCCCACATGAAGGGTGGGTACATATAGCCTCCACAGCTCCTCAGTCCCGTCGTCCGCTCCGAGTACACCCCACCCAGTGGTCCACCTCCAGGTACCGTCCTACTCCGCAAACATTGACCACGATCAGCGATGTCCGTCGTCTGCAACCAACACAACGAAGTGCAGGCATAGCCCGTGCAGGGGTGAGTATAAGATACGCAATAGGGACCCCGAGATCCCCGAAGGTGTCCCGAAATCCAAAAAGGATAAACCACAAAGGAAAAATACAATCACGAAGTAACATCCGACACTGCTTAGGTATATGCTCATACATATACCTAAGTCATCAATTCCCGTTTGGATCCAACACCCGAGCCCAAGCACAACCCAGTGCACACAGGAAAGCAAAACGTAAACCCAAACATGATACCAGAACACAATCCACGAAGGAGAGAAAATGTAATCCACATAGGATAGCTCAACATAATTCAAAAAGGAGAGTAAACAGAAAATCTACACAGGATAGCTCAACACAATCCACAAAGGAGAGTAACACATGATTCAGCTCAGACAGGTATATACTTCTTTGTATGATGATAAAGATGATCACAGATCCATCTAAGTCGTCGGACCCACAAAGGATCGATAGGTACTAACCCCCGCAATGACCCACACAGGATCGGACCCACACAGGATCGATAGGTAACTAACCCCCGCAAAGACCCACACAGGATCGGGCCCACACAGGACCTGTAGATGCTAGCTTACACAGAACCGCTGAGCGCTGACCCACACAGGATCAGATCCACACAGGATCTATAGCACTGATCCACATAGGATTGCTAAGTTCTGTAGTCATCGCAGTCCACTGAGGATCTCTGCACAGTCGTTGTCGCAGTCCACTGAGGACCTCTACATAGTCGTCTTCGTCGAAGTCGTAGCCAGCACTAGGGTTCCCACACACACCAAGCTCGTTCGGGAGGGTCCGCTCCACGAGCCGAGAGGCTGATACATCAACTGACACATAGTTAGAAGTTGATGTATCCAAAAGTTCCGTATCATCCACAGGAACTCAACGCAACAGATGTCGCATCAATCAGAAGCCCGGTCTGAGAGTTGTTGGCTTTTTCGTCCCGGCGACCCGGTTGGTTTTTAAGGAAAAACCAACCCGAACATACTCCACCCGCGTCCAAACATCGGGTGGAGTGAGCCAAAAGATCCATCTCACCTAGAGGATTCCATCAAAGTCAACGGCACGTCAATCGGACATCCGGAACTCAAGATATGAGCGTTTCCGCTCCGAGGGCCCGGTTGGTTTCGTGTATGAACCAACCCGGCCGAACCCAAGTATTCCGAAACATTGAGTGCAATATACCGAAACGACCGTCTCGATCCAAGGATCGTGTTGCCACTGATGGCACGCCGATTGGAGGCCCGTAGCTCATGTTACAGGCAAAAAGTCCGAAAAGGTCCGGAAACGGGGGGTTTGGGCCCGGGCTGACCTGGCCCGACCCCCCTGGGTCGGCCAAACCAATTCGACCCGAATCGGGTCCGACCAGGATGGACCCGGTCTGGCCTGGCCAGGGCGTGGCCAGGCCCGGCCGGCCGTCCCGGCTCGAATCGGCCGAGTGGACGAGCAACACGGGGGGGGGGGGGGGGGGGGCGCTGCCCCCGCGTGACAACACCACAGCCCCCGCGGGGGACCGCCCTGGTCAACGGACGCGGCAAAGCCATGTCCCATGTGTGCCGGACCTGTGCGGCCGTGGGTCCGCTGGCGCCGCCGCCGCCTCCGGCGGCCGGCGCTGCCGGTGGCTTCCGCGGGCCCCCGGAGTTGCTCCGGTGGTCCGATTCCAATTCCGTCTGCGCCGCTGCTCCTCCCAGGTCCCGTTTGTTACTGCGGAAACATCAAATCGTCTCTCCGGCACATTCCATCATCGCCCGCCAAATCCGCACATCAACGAAGAACTGCGGAGGGTTGTCGGGCCGTGTTTGTTTGGCTCACACCCTCCGTGTTAGATGATACAAACAGGAAGATAATTTACACATGAAAAACATATCAAAACAATTTTAATAATTTAAAATTGCACTTGATCGAGGTTCTTTTGTTTTTGAAAAAAATCAACTACGAGAATAAAAAGTTATTTCCAAACAAAATCCCTACCTCGTCGTGCGTGCGTTCTTCGCAGAATGGACCATCACGGAACAAGTGGAGCGTCGCGTCGCGGAAGGGCGTCGCGTCGTCGTGGAAGGGTGTCGCGTCGACGATCTCCGAGGATCAAGAACATATAGATTTAATTTTAATAATTAAATCCATATTGAGTTATAATCCACAAAGGAAAAATTAAATGACCGCAATCCCCTACCTTGTCGTTGTCGGTCGAAGGTTGTCGCGGGGTTGGATCGTCGCAGAAGAAGTGTCGCGGAGGGAGAATCGTCAGCGTCACGGTACACGACGTCGCATCGCTAATCTCCGTGGGTTTGGCGTTCTTCGTCGGAGGCCTGCGTTCTTCATGTTTTTCGCGTTCTTCGCGTTCTTCGCGAAGAAGGAGGAAGATCCTTAGAGATTCTTCAATGGTTTAACACAACATTTACAAAGGAAGGGGTGTTGGCCTTATTTTATTAACATTCCAACAAAACCAAAATGTGTTAAGAAACGAACGAAATTAATTCATAGAATTAATTTCAACGAATAAACCGCCCATTTAATAGGAGCATTTAATTGTTTAAGAAAACACCCCAGTTGACTTTTATTTAATAGGGGTTTTCGTGGGTGCGTTACTTAGCGGAAAGAAACGGTGGGGATCGTGTGGGCCCCACCCCACAAATATCCTATCAAGTGGATAGTATATTTTGGAATTCACCTTATCCATTTCAACTGAGCTTAAGCAGCTTAAAGTGGTTTTTAAGGGGATTTATGTGAAATAAAAATAAAATTGCCGTACAACTTTATTTTATTTCATAACTTAAAACCCAAAAATTAAAAACCACAAACGAGAAAATGCAACTCCGGAAGAGGTGTTTCTAAGCAAATACCGGCATTGCGATTCAATCGGTGCCCTCAGAATTCGATTCTGGGCACCGGTTCAAATGCTAAAAAAGCCCGCTCGTCCGTTCACTAAACGTACCCGAGCCAAACTTCGAAACATGATTCCGGGCACACCGGGCCTCAAAATCAGGTTCCATCAGAAACTATGTTCTTGTAAAATTCCAAAGAAAATTAAGGGAAAAAAATTTCCTTGAAATTTATGGGTCTTTACAAATTTATTCATGTCCAAATAAAATCATAGTGCTGCAAATTAAATAGTGACCTTAGATTTCCAATCAAAGCACCTGTTTAATAGATATAAAAATAACCCAAACATTCACTTAAATGAACATAAAAAAAGTTCAAAATTTTGTTCCCTCCTCACCGGGCATCGAAATCACATGCCATCAAATTTGTAAATCTCAAAATAATTCCATGTAATTTAATATAATTTAATATATATATATATATATATATATTAAATTTCATTGTATTTTGATACTCGACGGGTAGTTCCCAAACTCATTGTATAGAGAACCATATTCATAGTAGCTTAGAATGTTTTCTAGAATTTATGGGAAAATGGAAAGTATAATTTTGTTAATAATTTATTGAATAATTCATGTTCACCCCTGGGATTGGAGCTTTCTAGGAAGCAATGCTGAGGTAATATTTATGAGAAGCTATTGACTTGATTTGGTTATGCCTGGTGGGCATGAAACTTTGTTGTGATTCTAAAGAAAGGTAATTTTGAATTAATGGAGGTCAATTAATGGTTAATGAATTAGTTAACATAAAGTGAAAAAAATAAAAAGTGATAAATTAATATAATGTAGCTTCTTAATTGTTTATGTAATTATAGGATACCTAGTCCTTGTAGTGGCAGTTGGGAGTCTCAAAGACGATACCTTCTGTTGAGTCTAAGAATCGGTTATGCTCTTAGTGTGGTTGTGAGATATAGTATATTATTTACATTTTGTTTTGGTATATTCTAATCTACATCATTAGTTAGGGTTACTAACAACATAGGGATTCTGACCCCTAAGGGTTTGGGGTGGGTGTTTCCACAACATTCTGGTGGGATGATGGATAGATGACTAAATCCATTAGCCTCTCTCTCATCTCTTGGTAGTTACATGTACTGGAAGGAAATGTAGTGACATTTTCCCATATATTGGAATGGAGGTCCATAAAGAATTCTTAATATGTATAAAGTTTCCTATGGAATACTATAGATGAAACTTGTATAGGTTGTGATGGCTCGAGGATCATTACTCAGTGTATGGGTTGTAATGGCTTGAGGCATAATATCTGATGTATGATACACAATATATGATATGTGGTGGATCCCATAAACTAATATGTTTTTTTGGTTATGTAGATGTATTGGTTGTGTTGCACAAGGATCATGTTGTGGTGCTTCATCCCGGTGATTGCGAGAATGCTTTTTTGGAGAGTGATGCGTAGGATGTGAAATATTAGGGAAAAGAGGAAAACCAATGGGGATGTTGTAGTGGGGTACCCTTGATATTATTTATTATATTATATAATTTTGAATTCATTTAATGGTTTGATTATACATGGTGAGGATGGGAACATATTATACCTAGTTTGGGGATGATTTAGTTCCACTTGTATTTTACTGTGATTTAGTATGATTTCATTCCTTTTTCATGGGAGGCTCATGAGAGGATCCTACTGTGTAGAATTTTATAATCACCCTACATATTTATAAATATTTTTTCAGATCACAAGGAGCTGGTTGGAGATCAGGATGGTTACTAAAATCTTGAAGTTGTAGGAGCTGTTCAGCCGTTGTGGTTCCTGTGGTTTTATATTCTTTTGGTACTTGCAGTGTTCCCTTTTAGTTTTAGTAGTTAATGCATGAAATTACATATGTGTACCTATGATTTATTTTATATTTTAGTATGAGTTGGAGTTAATTGTTTGGTTCCTTATCTCTCTCTACAATATGTGTTTTCTTAAAGGGTAATTCCTCTCATTTGTGTATTTGTTATATCCTTAATGCTAGTTGCGAACCCGGGGTATACAGGAGGTGTGACTCAGGGGACACTATCTCCCTTCTCACATTACCGACCTAGTATTGGTACACATTTTAAGGATGGGGTCATGACATAGTGGTATCAGAGTTTAGGTAGAGGGATTGGATGGAGTTTTTTGTTAGGAACTTTTGTGGTTGCATGTGTTGGTAGGGAACTAGATTCAGATAAGTTTAGAAAGTTTTGTAATCACTGGAGACTGGAATACACATAGTCATTTTGGGTTCCATGTGAACTGAGGAACATAACTTTAACTTTACCATGAATACTAATTGATGTTATGCTGGTTGAATGGTAGAGACCTAGGAACATATCATGTATCTTTCTTTTTAGTGAATGTGTTTCAATGGGCATATAGTCGGATATGCTAACCTAAAATTAGGCAATGAAAACAATTAATAAATTAATGTTGAGTATTCCATATTCATGTTCTGTGAGATGTAATTATTTTTTTATTTTTCACATATTTCTCCATGTCAACATCCTCATCAGGTTCACACAAAATATGTCAATGAGGTTGCACCATCAGATTAGAGAAGATTGTAGGTTGACAAAGATAACACATGGGTGAGGACACTCTAAGAGTTTATGTCCCAATGTTTTCATAAGTACATGGACTCCATTCCAGATGTATTAATGAAACTCTAGTTGGATTAGGTAGAGATAGCCTTTTGTTTTATTTTTTCTCAAATGGGGCACTGGGTGTCATCGGTTGTGATGATGCTGTGTGTGCCAGTGAGGCAGTGGTGGTTCTTGTTCCTCAGGGATCGTTCAGATTCTATGATCTCACAGGTCGAGTTTTGAGGCAAGTTCAGAGTCATATTTCATTATTTTAAAATTAATTATTATGGTCTCTAGGATATTCTTAACTGTGAATAATAGTGATTTAGTGTGAGAGATTTTGGAATACATATCAGGAACCTTTCATGATATGCATCAGACCTATTTCCAGATAAGGAGGCTAGGGAGATTCATTTTGAAGAGGCTTTTCATCCAGAGATCTATTTCCTGGTCACCCCATTTATAATGAATACATATCTTGAGGTGATAGTGATGGAAGAGGTCATCGAGAGGACATTACCTTGAACTAGATCATCCTGATAGGGGATTTGTCATGATTCATCATTCAATAGGGTTGTGGTCCGGGGTTCTCTGTTTTTAGGGAAGAATAGTTATTATTCCTTCTGGGGTAGGTCTCAACCCTCATCCTTTTGTTTCAACAAGGGAAGCAGCTATAAGCCTTTGCCAAGGAATATGGACGATTTTTTTCTTATGGAGAAAAAGGCCATATAGAGTGAGAGTGCCTGAACATTCAGAGTAGTCAGTGTGAACTAGGTTTTCCACACTAGGTTCTTTCATTGAGGCAATTCCATTCAAGGAAAAATCATTAGGTATTAGAAGTTTCAGATCAATTTTGATTAGATGGGGTAGGTCGATTGAATCCATAGGATGATCCCCATACTCCTAGAGAAGAGTGTGTCGTGGTGGTGGTAATCATCAAGGACAGATGTGCCATTGGAACGGTCTTGGTCAACTTTATGCTTTAGAATTTCAACTTCTAGGGGATCCTGATGTCATTCAAGGTACCATTTTCTTATTTTTTACATGGTTGTATGTTTTTTTTATTCCAGAGCGACACACTCCTTCATATATCCCTCCTTTTTTCATTAATTTGTACTTAAGGTAAAAATATTCCAATACCCTTGGTGTTGACTATTCCCGTTAGAGGTTGAGTTGAGTTGTTTGATGTATGTAGGTACTATGTGATAATTTTGGGGTGACACCGCTAATGGGGAGATTTACTATATTCATGGATACAACCATTTGATGACATCCTCATTATGGAATCATTGTATTTAGTGCAGGATATCATAGATTACCTCCATAGGTGGGTGGTGTTCTTCGATACTGATGGAGGGAAGTGGTGTTTATTGGTTAATGAGACCCTCATATGGTTCGAAGTCATGTTCTATCCTTTTCATCAAGGATCATTGAAATAATTCTAGGTATATTAGAGTTTTTCTAGTTTTCATTACTAGGGTCTTATAAGAGTACACAGATGTCTTTCCATAAGAGGTTGTATCATTACCCCCTTGATAATTGATTGTGTATAGGATCGATCTACAACCATTAGTGTCTCCTATCTCTATGTCATTTTATAGGATTCCTATTCAGAGTTACTAGAGTAGCATACATAGCTCAATAGTATATTATTATGCGGTTTGTTTAATATGACTCTATCCCTATGGGGGGAACCAGTTTTCTTCATGAAGATTGCTGATGGTAGTTTGCAGTTTTTTATCAATAATTATCACTTAAACAATGTTATAGTGAAGAAATACTATCCTCTATCATAGGTTGATGATTTATTTGATCAAGTGAATTGTCAAATTTGATTCTCATTGATTGACTTGTGGTCAGGATATCCTCAAATGCATATAAAGGATGATGATATCCGAATGACTACTTTTAGTTGTTATCATGGGAAATACGAGTTCACTGTAATGCCATTCGGTGTGAAAAATTCTCTATATATGTTCATGGGTTTAATGAACGATGTGATTCTTGAGTTCCTAGTAAACTATTTGGTTTTTTTCAATGATTACAACATTGTGTTCTCTACATTTGAGGAGAAGCATGTATAGCATTTGCATGCCGTTTTGGGGGTTATTCATCAAATGTATCTATTTGGGATGTTTTCAAACTTTGTGTTTTGGGTTTGAGAAGTATTTTTCATGGGGATGTTTCCTCCCATGAGGTAGTAGTCATGGCTCTATCGATGATAGAAGCAGTTGTGTCTTGGGAATCCCCAAAGATTGTTGTAGAGGTGCAATGTTTCCATGATCTCATAGGATATTACAAGAGGTTCGTAGCTGATTTATCTTCAATTTCAACTCCTCTAACAACATTGAATAGGAAGGATCAATTATTAATGTAAACTAAATATTGTCAGGTAGCATTCGATTTTTTGAAGAAGAAATTGGCCAGTTTTCCAGTTCATCTTCTTTTAGGAGAAGGAGTTCAGTTTTTTTCCATTATGCATCACATTGGGGATAAGATTCATTCTAATTGAGTATATATAAGTTATTTTTTATGGGTCTCAAAAGTTTCATCCCCATGAACGTATCTATTCCAACCTTGATTTTGAGTTGGCAAAATTGGTGTTTTATCTGATGTTGTGGATATATTATCTCACTACTGAGCGCATTATGGTTTTCACCGATAATAAGAGCATGAGATTTGTTTTCTCCCCGCATGACATGAACCTGTGGTACTATTGGTGGATGGATTTATTAGTGTAATATGACTTCCCAATCTCATATACACCTTTAAAGGGATATGTTTTATCTAATGTCTTTAGAAGGATGTTGTGTAGTGAATCAATGCATGAATCTAGTGATTCATACAGAGTAATGGAAGAACATTCAGTATTACTTCAGGATAAGGGAGAGGATTGGGGTAGATTTTATCTTCTCAGATGATGGAGTATTCATCTTTTTTGCAGTAGGTGGAAGAGCCCCAGTTGGGGGATCTAGAGGTGGAGGTCTAGATAGACTGAGTTTTTTATAGTGAGGCCCTAGATGGTTGTTTTGATGATGAACAATACCAAATGTTGTATCAGGGAAGGCTTTCCATTCCCTTGATGATATTGGATATGGTTCCCAGAGTGTTCCATAGATTGTATTTATTGGTGTGTCGTGGTGTGACAAATATGTACTGATCCTTGAAGAGTCAGTTTTTGTGTCTTGGGATGAATCATGCAGTTTCATAGTTTATGCCTCGATGATTTGTCTTCCAAAAGGTGAAGGTTGGGAATCATAATCTAAATGGTTTTCTCTCATCATTATATGTTCCTCATTATAACTGGGTGGACATATCAATGTAGATTGTTATAGGTTTACCTCATGCTCAGGGCGGCTATGACGCTATATGGGTGAAAGTGGATCATTTGACAAAAATCATCCCACATCATATTAATCAAGGAATTGATCTCAATGGATGTTTTTTCGAGGTAGTATCTTGAGGAGGTGGTGAGACATCATACAGTCTTTAGGATGATCATTTCTGGTAGAGATCCTCATTTTAACTCTAGGGTGTGGATAGACATCTAGCATGCTTTCAATCCTCATCTATTCTTATGAACTTCTTTTCATTTATAGATGGGTTGTTAGATCGAGTGGACCATCCAAACTCTTGAAGGCATGTTACACTATTGTGTCCTGAATTATGGTGGCTAGTGTATAATTCACATACCCTTGATGGATTCCTCTTACAAAAATAGTTTTCAGCCCATCATCGGTATGGAGCCATTTGATTCCTTGTTTGTCCATCCATGACGTTCTCCATTTCACTGGACTGGGGTTGGAGAGTCCACAATTCTCTAGCCAGAACTGGTAAAAAATACAAATGAGATGGATCATGTGATTCTAGAGAGGATAAAGGCAACATCGAAACATCAGAAGTCTATGGCGTTCATCGAAGAAGGCCATTTGAGTTTGAGGTTGGGTATCACATGTTCTTTATGGGGACTCCCCATCATGGGAAATAATGGTTTTCTTGTGGGAGTATTCTTCTTCACTAGTTTGTTGGGCCTTTCGAGGTGTTGGCTCGTATTGGTGTCATGACGTTTCAGGTATCACTTCCCCCAAAAATGAGTTGAATACATTATGTTTTTCATGTGTCATATCTCCATCATTATATTCATGATGACTTTCACATCTTGTATTGGGGAGAGATTGATGTTGATAAAGACGTAACCTTTGAGGATCAGCCTGTAGACATCCAAGACCCCAATGAGAAGGTGTCGTATAGGCATACTATCACCTTGGATTGTGTATTGTGTCTACACGGTGGTGTTGAGGAGAGTTAATTGGAACATGAGTCATGGATATGTACTTAGTACCTCGAGAAGTTTAATGTTTAGCACTTTCCATGGAATGAAGCTCATTTGGGATTGTAGACATTAAATTTTAATGATATGTTTTTCTTTTGATGATTTTTTGGCATTCTCTCATTTGAGAGGTATCCTGATGGGTGGTTGTATGGAGCCCTTTTTAGTTTCCATTGAGGTATGTTTTGAATTATCAAGGATGGTAAATTTTTATAGGTATTAGGCGTAATGGAAAGGTCCTCTCCAATCCATTCTATTGCAGAAATCTGGTGTTTGTGGTTTTCAGGGAGGTCATGGTGACTTATTCATAACAGTTTTCCAAAATTCCTGTTTTGTGAATAGTGTTTCTAGTTTTTTGTATTGTTTTTTCAGCCGTCAATAGATGTACATTATTTCCAGTCATCAGTAGGTGTACAATGTTTCCATACATCGATTGGTGTATAGTGTTTCTAGATATCAGTATGTGTATAGTGATTCCATATGACATTATGTGTACAATGCTTCTAGTCATTGGTAGGTGAACAATGTTTTCATACATCGGTTGGTGTATAATGTTTGTAGACATCGGTAGGTGTACAATGTTTCAAGACATTGATAGGTGTACATTGTTTCCAGACGTGTGTAGATGTATAGTGTTTTCAACCGCTAGAAGCTTTCTACTGTTTCCATCCATCGGTAGGTGTACAATGTTTCCAATTGTCAGAAGGTGTACACTATTTCCTTATTCCTACAATTTATTCCCTTTAGTGTTTATAATGATGAAAAATGCTTTTAATTTCTTGTTTTAAGGGATTTTAGGCAGATACATAGATCATAACTCCTATATTAATTTTCATAACTCTTATGATTCCTTTATATAGGCAAACCATGTGGATTAATGTTTTCAGCATTAATGGAATTTGTAAACCATTTCAAATACCATTAGTCTTCGATCTAATCATTCAATGTAGGTAAACATCCATTCTTTCAATCTGTCTCCTTTTTAATAGGGTGAGGCACCCTGAAACATTCTTTCCATAATATTGGTGTGATCCAACATTAATCCTTGGATCATTTCCCCATTATGATTATTCCTTCTGCATGTACACCCCCTATTTTAGTGAAAGCAGAAAGTGTTGGTCCATCTTTGATAGAAGATATGATCTACATTCATTCATGTGTGTTCATCGATCTTTTTTCTCTCATTTCTCATTTCCATGTTATGTAATGTGATCTCCATGATTTTAATTGAGTTTTAGTGTGTGTTGGTAGGTGCGGTTATGTCGTGGCTTTCTCAGGTGGATGAAATTGTCATAGGGAATGGTGATCGTGATCAATTGTATGGACCGTTCTCATGTAAAGAATGTCAAGATCCTTTTCAGGTAGGAGATTTGTGGATTCTCTAATCTTTTACATGAAAAAATGGAGTTAGAATGTTCTATCCCACTGGATCCCAATGTAATTGACATAATAAATATTTGAATAGGATAAATAATTTTCTATTGATCGTATGTTATTGCATTTTTTTATTGATACTGTGTTATCTATGCTTCCCTTTTATAGCATGTCATTTTTTTGGGAATTGGTAATGAATGTAAACAGGAATTAATTTTTTATTTATTTTTCAAGGATAAAGAGGCATGTAAATGAATATTGTTGTTATTGCAATAATAATGATTGATTGAATTAATTGATGATCAAGAGGCTTGTTGATTCTTATTGATAATGAATTAATGGCATGCCAACAAATTATTTAATTAATTTTTGAAAGATTAATTTTTGGTTTCCCATAGTAGGAACCTTCATATAATAAATTCAGTTAATTCTAGAGGGAATAAGGAACTGACTTTTTGATTAAAGATAATATTTTGTAGGATTATGAGTTACCATCTTTCTCGTATGTCCAGGTTCTTTGTGCATTCAAGCTATGAATTCTCATTATATATGAATTGTAGAATCCCGATTTAAGGGAGTAGAGACCAATTTATATGATGTTTGTTTCTAGCATCATGGGTTGTGAGGAGAGCATGGATGGATATTGTGATATGTTGGGATAGGGAGGCTCATTGGTTTTCATAGTAGTTAACACCTATGGTAGAGATTTGCATCATTTTATGCATTTTGGTGTTGGGTAGGACACTAGAGAAGATGAAATATGTTAGAAATGAATGATTGGATAATTTCAGAATCTTTATGGGTTTTTAACATCATTAATTACCCCCTAGTCAAGGAAGCCCATCTTGTTACCCTACTTCCAATAAGATGGGATGACACACGGGTTTTGAAACCAACATTCATTTTTTAGCTTCTCAAGGTTGGATGGGTCTTTTGTAACACCCCGAGATTTTATGAGATATATTTGTTTTAATATCTTTCATATCTTCTATTGTATGCTACACCAATATTATCTTGCGCTATACGCAACACCATATTAGTGTGCAGTATACGCAGCACTATTCTTGGATCGTGTTACACACAATTTCATTATCGTTTGATAGTAGGTATTCTACACAACATTGAGTGTATATAAATATAAATGCATTGAATAAATGAAATATGGTTGGATTATTTTATATGCAACAACAAATGAGTCATTCACTACACGCAACCCTGACTTGGATTGCTTTACACGCAATCGCGACCTTCCACGATAGCGTGTGTTGTATGCAATACCGAGTTTCACTAAACATCGATATGTTATTAAAATATTATATAAACTAGCTGTTATGAATAGTAATACCCACTTTTTTAAATTTTATTAATTTTATCATTCAAAATGGACTTCATTTTTGTATTCAAAATATCAAAATTAGCCTAGGGTGAATTTTTGGTATTTTTCTAAAAACATTCAATTTTTGATGAATAGTGAAAACACTATGTTACTTTTTAAAACCCAACTTTTTATTTAAATAATTTTTTAATTTTTTTAATTTATTTTTGGTCTAAATTGATAGATAATACCTATATAAGTTCAATGTAATTCATTAGAATAATTTTATAATAATTTTAGATATATAAAAATCATATTGACCTTTTCACTGTCTTTTACCCACTTCCTAGGAGAATATGTAAATTTAAATAAAACTTAATTTTACCACATCTGTGAGTGGAATTTTGAAAATCCATGAGCCACGGTTAATATTGAGGGGTAAAATTTGGTTCAATAAGATAAAAATTATTTTTGGTGAATAGTAACATTTTACTTTTATTTACCACGGTTAAAAGTAAATAGGGAAATTAAGGGTAAAAATTATATTAATATTACCCTAACACATGTTTTAATTCTATTGGATAAGTGTAATTTGACCAAAAACAACCTTAGGAATAAAATATTACCCTTTTGGTCTACTTGGATTAGATAAGGACATTTATTATTATTTTATTTAAAGAAGAGTTCAAATGGTTAAAATCAATGTTTAATAACTGAAATTTTTTTTAATATAGGGTTATACATAAGATAAATTCGACTATAAATATAAATTAGAAATAAAAAAATATTTCCTACATAATGGTTTTTTATTTATAATTTTTAGACATTAAATACATTAATTTAATTATGACACAATGATGATGTAGTAATTACCTTATTAATGAAATATTAACATAAATGATGTTATAAATACCTAAATAAATGTAATTTGAGACTTTTTATGAATTAAACTAATTTTATTGGTTAATATGACATGTTAGTATTGATTTAATTAACTTTTTTCGAACTAATCATGTTGTTATTGTTTTCTCAAAAATCAATTACCAAATAATGTCAAAATTGACATAAAATAGTTTTTAAAACAAATATTATAATATTAATTATTATTCTATTCATTAAATTATAAGGATTGGTGAAATGACTTATATAAGGTTATATATATTAATAATGAACCACTTAGGGTTCTTTAAGATTTTTATAGTATGTTTATTAACCATATAGTGTAAGAAAACAATAAGACACGGTAATAGGTAAATTATTAAACTTAGAGTAAAATCTAAATTAGAAGGTTAAAATAGTAACATAAACTTTTATAAAACCTATTGGATGAGATTATTTAGACCCATTCCCACTTTATCATCTAAATAAATCAATTTTAAGCTATTATAAACTGAATATGAATTTATTATAAAATAATATTTTATGTTTTTCTTAAGGTTCCCATCTCCTCCCTTATAAAAGAGCACCTCCTACCTCTCATCTTCACAACACTTTGAGCATTCAAGTTTGGAAAATACCTACCCATTTCTCTTATACACTTCCCTAGAAACATTATTTTGGTTCTGGTATTCTCAAAAGACCAACTCTAGTCTCTTAAGAGCAAGCATAAAGAAGGTGCGTCGAAGAAGAGGTAATCTCTTCTACCGATTCTTTCAAGTTTATTTCTTCTTCAACTTATTATTCTTTAGTTGTTTCATTATAAATTAATAAAATAAGTATCTATAATATACTGATATGTTATTATAAATATGAAACTACCCCATTTCACTTTCTATCCATCCTACGGAAAACTAAATCACTGCGCGTACGTACGTACGGAATACCGTCTCCATGTCGTTGTGTAATATGTTTTTCCACCACCACCTTAATTGGATGGAAATAATGGTGTAATGAATAAATATATATAGTTATTATAACATCATAATTATTCTGAGATATTATATCATCCATTCCAATTCAATTTAATAATTATGGGAACGAAATCATCGCTCGTGCGTACGTACGGATTACCGTCTCCACGACGCGATGAGATTAATTCTCCATGTTATCCACTCAAGAATGATTATAAACGATATATAATGAATAATAATGAAATATATGATATAAATATTATAAAGTATTTATGTATATATATATCTATATATATGTCATCTACTTACTTCCATTCAAGTCAATAAAGAAAAGAAAACAGCGTTCATGCATACGTACGTCCTACTGTCTCCATGAACGGTGTATTTCATTTCTTTTATCTATCTATTATATATATTTATATATATATTGAATATATATGATATATAAATCATTATTTACATTCTTGATGTTATTAAATCAAGATATAAGTAATAATAATATCATGAACAACAAGTCCAAACACATACGATAAATAAATCGATTTTACCCAAAACGCTACTTTAACAGGGAATTTACAAAAGAAAAACTAATATAAAGTCATAAATGAACCATATATGACATAATAACAATGAATATTATTCTGTAATAAGTCAATGACATTATTTAAATCATTATACATGAGGTTTGGATACGTAAGAAGCACATCAGACCTAAGGTAAGGGATAACTATTCAAATCTCGTTGTTATTCAAGATTGGTATTCGTAATTATTTGCTTGGGATATTGTTATCATCCATGACCATGTTTTCTAAAAATGTTTTCTTGTATTTTTAATGTATATTTTACCCATTTTTGATATTTACCACATGTTATGAAAGGAATCTTACTTTTTTTACCACACGAGAAACTTTTTGACTTTTCTGACCAAAGTACGAAAAGAATGTTATTTTTATCTTATACGGTGTGAATGTATTTTTATGATTTCATAACGCCTCATTTTTCATGATGCTTAATCTACATGATTTAATGACTATTTTAAACAAAATCCCTTTCTTTTAAACTTTCATGTAAGTTTTTGAAAAGAAAATGATTTTGAAGAAGAAAGTATATTTTCCTCAAGAGTTCATTACAAGTGTTTTATCAAAACCATTTTCCATATAAGATTAAATTATTTCATATGTGTATGTTTCAAGTATAATGTCTCTATGATTTATATGGTCTCAATTTTATTATGATGAAATATCCATTTGTTTTACATGGATTATGTGATGATGGGATGATGTTTATGAAACCCATTTTATTATTTGGGTAATGATGAATGTTTTATGTTTTTTTATGGCACAAGTAAGAATGATATCATTATGAGGTGGGGGGGACCTATATCTCCCTCCAATGAATTGGGTAATGATTTATATCTCATGAGATATAAATGGCTCGAATGGAAATTTAATCATGTCCAGTAATACAGTACTGGAATGAGGAGTGAACTCGGTTCAGTAATGGACTTTGTCCACTAAGATGGTCTTGGCAGTAATGCCTTTGCTAACATGAAAATCATATCAAGTGCATAATGGTTTTCCACAATTAGATGTTTTCTTCCCATGCTATGTTTTCATGATTGATGTTCCTTTATGATATATTCCTCACGTTCTTCCAAGATTTAGGTCTTTGCTCATGATTTTGATGTTTAGATTTTATGTTCAAGTTTTTGCATTAAAATGTTTATGGATTGTATTATATTCTCTATATTTACCCTTACTGAGAATTTGAGCTCACCATTTTTATGTTTTCTTTTCCAAATGATATAAATAAATTTTTTAGGTAAGAAAACAAAAGGGGAAGATCTTTATGGGAGATGTTGAAGATATTTCACAATGATTAGAAGAATATGTTCCATGTTTCCAAAGTCACTAAACTATTACGGTCCTTTGGTGTCTGTTTTTGTTATGTATTAGGTATTCCAAAAAAGTAATTTAATGTCCATGTATGTCAAGATTGGGTCTCTAAATCTTTTCTATTGCTATAGGTGTAAAATACTTGGTGGTAAGTTCACCGACTCACTGTGTTTAGTCCCTTAGGCTTGGTAGCTTATAATGCTTCTTATAATGAAAGGGAATATGGGAATAATATAATGTTATTTATAAATGATTTAATAATTGATGTCAACCCATGGCGTTGGAGCTTCCTGGGATGCGATGCTGAGGTTATATTTTGGGAAACCTAGTTCATTGGTTGGGTTATGCTTAGAGGGAATGAATCATTGGTTTGATGCTGATCAAATGTAAAGTGTAATTAATAAGTATATATTAATGGTTAAACAATTAATTAAAATAATGTTCAATAGATAAAAAGAGAAAAATTGATATAATGTATGTAATTAAATGCTTCTATTCTTATAGGATACCTAGTCTTAATAGAGGCATCTAGGAGACCAATAGATGTTAGCTGTAGTTGAGTCTATGGCTAGGCTATGCCCAATGTGTGGGTTTGATCTATATTATTTTTTGTACATTTTGAGTCTATATACAATAATGCACCCAATTATTTATTAAAACTGAAAACTCGAGGATTCAGATCACTAGGTGGTGTTTTCCCCAACTTTCTAGTGGGAGGATGTGTAACACGAAAAAACTTGTGTCTCATATAATGATAATTTTTTTTGCTTAAATTCCATGTAACTGAACAAAATTTATAAGATAAACACAAATCACTTCATTTAAACAAGACACCTAAGTTTTTGAAATTTATCCAGATCACAAGAAACCATTTTACACAAAATAATTATTAAAAATAAAATCAAAATATAGGGAGACCACCCAAAACAACAAGAACACAAACAAGGTAATATGAGTCATTTGGATCCTTCATAACAGACATTAGTATCTCCATGACCATCGTTGTTGTCCTAAGAACCAATGGTATGAAGAGAGACATTTTCTTCAATTTCCTTGAATTTAAGAAACCCTGAGGCACAGTTTTATATAAGTCATCAACATGACCCTTTCCTTGGGTGACCGTTGAATTCCAATAGCTATAATTATAGTTTTTTTTCATTTGGATAATTGATAAAAAACATGTGAGTGTAATTTGTTTTTCCAAATAATAATGATATGTAGTGAAAATTATTAAACAAACCCTCATTATGAACATTATAAGGGCATGGAAAAATATTTTCAAATTCACTTATGTTATTTTGAAATGAAAAAGATTTCAAAGTCCTTAAAAATATATAAAAATTATATAAATGTTTTCATTATTAATTCTTAATCAATGCTTTAATTATATTATGATTGACTTCTTGATGGAATATGCTATTATTTCTATAAAAATGAAAAAAAAAATCATATGGATTTAATGAAGTTATAACTATACTTTAAAACATTAGTGATTATAAAGAATCATAGTAATACTCTTAGTTAAGACATTTGTATTCTTTAACCTTTCAAATATTAAATAAAAGTCATGTTTTTTAAAATATTTCCTTTATAGTTGAAATGGATTTATTAATTTCCATAGAATTCATCATAATTATGAAAGTTGGTTTTTATAATAAAAATTAGGACCACTAGGGCCAGCCCATATGCCAGGCCGAGGAAGGAAGCTCATGCTAGGTGGATGAGCCTAGCCCTCAGCCCCAGCCAGGCTCTCTCTCGAGCGTGGACATTAGTACCTCTAAGGGCACACATTAGTACATGAGGGTTTAGAGCCTGCCACCATGAGCATGAGGTCACAACGAGGTAGGGGTAGTCTGAGGGTTGCATGGGAAGGAGCCCTTGTATAAGGCTCCCAATGTGTGGGTTGTGTTTTTTCTGATCAACCCATCAGAGCATGAGGCTTAAAAAGGGGTTTCGAGCATCTCGACATTTCGATGTGGGATGAGGTTTTTCTGGAAAAAATGAGATCCCGACCATTGGATCGTGTTCCGCTCATTCGGGGCCAACAATGTCAATCCCACAATCGACTCTCAGCAACCACAGTTATCACCGCTTGTTTTGTTCACCGCCGGATGAAACCTCATACTTAATATCATCCATCCGATATTTTTAAAAACACTGCTTCAATCCAAGATTGTCCGATCAAACATGGATTTTATCTAATCCATCCAACATTTTATAGGCCTTATAAAACTCAGATCCATTGAAGGTGTCCTTATTATATTCTGTAAAAGTCTAGGATAATATAGTTCAATTAAGTAACCTTTTTTCACCCTAAAGAACCTCTCAAATCTTTCGGACTCAAACTTCCAGAGAGATTCAGCGAGCTCCCCCGAAATCCTATTCCTCCTTAGGCTAATGTAAGAGATTTATATCATCATTTTTGTTTAGTTAAAATTTTATATTTATGAACAATTTTATATATAATTATATATATGCATCATGCAGTTTGGGTTTGAACAATTGAATACCTCATTCATACTTCAGGATTTCGATTTAATATGGAATTAGTAGACCTGAAACATAATTACCTCATGCAAACATATTTTCATACCATATATACATAATCAGTTATGTGTGTATACATACATACGTACATATATACATATATATATATATGTGTGTGTGTGTGTGTGTATATATGTATATATATAGAAAGTCATTTTCACATAAACCCCTTATGCCATGTTTTAATATTTCGAAACATGAGATTCGAAGTTAATTTAAGAACATAAAATGTGAGGAACTATATTTTGTATAAACAAAATTAATAGATTATGTATGTTCTTATATATATATATGTATAACCACATGGATTTAATGTAACCTCCTTGTGGTTAAGTTTCAAGTCTTCAATACTTTGAGGTTCAAGGATGAAATATAAGTTTGTTATATTTTGATATATATATATATATATATTCACTCACACAAGTTATAAACCTAACATGGTTTGGTTTTAATCAAGTGATAATGGTGTATTAAATATGTTTTAA
Source organism: Viscum album (assembly GCA_963277665.1). NCBI lineage: Eukaryota > Viridiplantae > Streptophyta > Magnoliopsida > Santalales > Viscaceae > Viscum > Viscum album. The sequence goes on from OY728128.1 coordinate 532,196,083, forward strand.
ATTATTTATTAATTATGAGAAATTATTAAACATAGTTTAATTATGAAAACTCATATATACGCTTTGAGTGTACTTTCTAAGAACATAATTTCATGTATGGATTATTATAATTTAATTAATGTATTTATTTAATTCATATTTGTGAGACTTTAAGGAATATCAGTATCTATGAAATACAATCCAATGCGTATTTATGTTAATATGTCAATATTAAACTATAATGTTGCTCAAAATTGTTTTAGTTAAAGATATTTAATGATATTAGCCTTGTTATAATTTCATGTTTCAAATATATTATATGATTGATCTTGTTTTTTTATGATTAAAAAGAATATATACATATGATTTGACCAAAATATATTAAATGATAAATTGGTGTGCTAAACCATGTGATCCTATTATGGTAAATTAATGTTTTGTCAACTTTGGTGATTGTTGTTAGTTATGTCTTGATGTAATCTAATTTCCTGATCACTAAAACTTTTATCAGCATATTAAATAACATTTATTTTCATAAATGGAATAAATATATTATATTAAATATTAATCATTATAACATATCATATGGAAAACCACTTCTCATCATTTATTTTATGTTCTTTAGTAATTTTCTCTTGTGATAACAATGTGTAATGAACCATGTACGACATTGATAAATTGTTACTGCCATATCATCAATGCAATCTATCATATTATGTATTTTTGGATTAAATGGTATCATTTTACATTTTATTTATAGTTACACTCAATGACGCATTCATGTGGTATATCATAATAATGAGATAAGAAATTATTTTACTCAATGTAGTATGGGAAACCTTGAGTAATTTGAAGTAAAATTTAAATATTCATAGTGGTTTAGACGACATTAATATTAGATGTTACTAGACATAAGAAAAATGTATTGGACTAGTATGATCTGGGTTAGGGACCGGTAAATGTAAGCCCCTTGGTTTGGGGTCCTGTTACAGTAGATGCTCGGGTTGGAGTATGGTTACAGAGGATCTCCGGGATGGATTCTGGTTACAGATGCTCTCTTGGTTGGGGACCAGTTATAGTTATCCCCTAGGTCTTGGAACAATTCATTTACACAGAAAATAAATTTTGGTATTATACATTTTCTCATTATGTGTATGAAAATTTATTAACCAAATGGATATTCTACTAGAATAATTCCCATACATAATATCCAGTACATATGAGTATCATAAAAGTAAGTGTTTATTGCATGACATATGGACATAGTGAATTAGAATTCAGTGTATGAAATTTATGTTATTACCATTACACGCAACTATGATTATTCATTACTCATATCTATTTAAGTTGTGATTATATATTCATATTTCATACATGTTTAGAATGTATTTTATTGATCACTCCAAATGACCATGCCTATAATTGAATCATGTATCCTTATAACTCTGTTTGCATGTTTCTAATTGATCATTTTTATGATATAGTACATGTGTTACTTCATTTTTAAGAGAAACGTTTTATTTAATGTTTTAATGAATGTTTTCAAATGTTATATTGGATTATTATGTTATTTTAAAACCCATTTCTGTGCATTCGTATACTCACCCAACCTTTTTGAAATAAATTTTTACAGGAATAGGGTTTTAGCTGAAGAATCATGACAGAAGTAGATGGTTTCCCAGAACATGAACTGAAATCGATCCTCTATATGGGACATGATGTGTAATTTATTAGCGCAAGTTTTTGTTAATAGTCACACATCATGTTCTCTAGCACCGGCCCATGGCATTCTAGGTGTCAGGATGTCCTAATTGGTATTAGAGGATTCGATTTAGATAACTATGGATATCCAGAACTTAAACAAAGACAATTTTACTTATGCATTACCTAATATGAGAATTTTTTTAATTTTCAGATGGAAAATGAAGGTACTAGTCTCTTGTCTCTTCCCAATGAGGCCCTAGAAACCATAATTTCCATAGCCAGCCATGAAAATTTTATAAACTCTACCCATATTTGTATGTCATGAAAACACCTATATGACATATCCAACTCTCCCTGAGTACTACAACTCCACCGAGGAGCAGGTTTGGACTACATCTTTATAATGAAAACCCAATTCCATCCTATGCATGACGGGGAAACACCTACAAGAGACTTTTTAGATTATTCACTGCAATGGAAGGTATCATGTCCCTTATAAATTTCCAAGAAGCTACAGAAGTGGGAGACCTATGTGCCGCGTATATGTGTCAAGTTTTATCTTATGGCCTTTATGGTCAAGTAATGAAATTTTACATGCTTGAATTTGAGGCCTCGCATTTTGTGTACAGATCTTAAGTACATACTAATGTCTCTCAACTGTACACCCCACAAGCTAGACACTAGAGACAACACAAGTGCACGAATGAGATTGAACCAGACTTTTAGGGTTGCCTATGGTTCAGGGACATTGAGAGTTTTGAACTGTTTATGGGGATTCGTGTATTAGAGAACTTGGTAAACCATTATCCCTTTCATATTTATGTAACAGTGGTTATATGAAGATACAACATGTTATCTATTCTTTCTTCTATCTTTTCATTGTTTAAACTATTGTATGGGTTTCACCTATTGCAATTTCATAAAAAAAAATATTGAAGGATAGACTCCTATCATATAACTCCCTACTGAGATACTAGAGACCATCTTGGTCCAAACCTGTGAGGAAGAGTACCTACCTTTCGCAAACTTGTGAAGAACATGCAATCAACTTTACGATATATCAAATAATCTGCACATTCTCTAATCATGCCTTCATAATGATTACTTTTACCACCATATATCCATGGTCCAATTTATAGAGTATAAGAGAAGGCGAAGATACCATGAAGGTATTTTCCAATTATTCTTTCAAGCCTGGAACTTCACTGCTTGAGTAAGGATTCAAGAGGCTGCATTGGAGGGAAACTTTTGTGTAGCCTAAATTTACCAACTCCTCAGTTTCAGATTATACAACCACATATATAACGTTGATGTTCTCAATCAGAATAGATTTTGGAAAGTCTATAGATACTTTTTCCATTCGTACATCTCCGAACATTCCACTATTCGAGCCACACTGTGGAATCCCGAATACACTATGCATGAGTTCAACCCTTTATTCCCATGGTGTGTTAGGTCTAGGGAAGTAGTGGACTTTAACACCAATCTGAGAATTCACCTGTCCACACAAGAATACCCTCCATGATAGAGGATGTGATGATGTTTGTTAGGGAGTCATTTAACAAGGTTATTTGAATGGAATTGGGGGATACAATTTTTTGTAGTGGGTATTGTAACACCAAAAAAGTTATGTCTCATATAATTATAACATTATTCTTTTGTTTTTTTAAAATTTATTGTAATGGAAAAAAAATTTATAAGATAAACACAATGTTTTTTATTTAAAAAAGACGCCGAAGTGTTACAATGTATAAAGATCACTTGAAACCATTTTACCCAAAAATACCTATTAAAATTCCTATCAAAATTATAGGGATACTGCCTAAAAAAAGAACCCCAAGAAGTTAATATGGGTCTTGAGGATCCATCATAACAAAAATTAGTTAGGCCATGACCACTGCAGCCATGATAAGCACTAATTGTTTGACGAGAGCCATTTTCATCAATTGCATTGAATTTAAGACACACTAAGAATGATTTAATATAATGCATCAACTTGACCATTGCCTTGGGTGACCATTGAAATCCAAAAGCTGTAATAATAGTCTTTTTCCTTTTTTAGAATTTATTTAAAACTTGTGAGTGTCATTTAGTTTTCTAGATAATTAAGTTATGAAGTGAAAATTTTAAAACAGCCCCTAATTATGATCTTTAAAACTACAAGGTACAATATATTGAATTACACTGAAGTGATTCTGAAATAAGAATGATTTCAAATGCCTTGAAAATATCTCAAAACGCATGTATATGTTTTCATTATTAAAGCTTAGTCAATTTTTCCTTATACTATCACTGATTTATTGTTGGAATATGCTCTGATTTCTATAGAAATGATAAAAGTTTTCATATGAATATAATCAAGTTATAACTATGCTTTAAAAATTTAGTGTTTTTAAATAATCTTAGTAATAATATTAGTTAAGATATTTGTATTCTTATCCCATTCAAAGATTATATAAATGACATGTTTTGTAAAATATTTCTTATATAGTTGAAAGGGATTTTTAAAATTTCTTATGATTTTACATAATTTTTAATGTTGGTTTTTATAAAAAAATTAAACCCACTAGGGCCATCCCATAAGCAAGGCTGAGGGAGGCAACTCACAATAGGATGCTTAGCCTCACCCTTAGCCCCATCCAGGCCAGACTGAGTTTGGGTATAGTTACCCCGAAGGGTTTACATGATCGCATGGGGGTTTAGAATGTTCCACAATGGGCGTGAGGTCACGACATGGCAGAGGTAGGTGGAGGCATGTGGGTATGGAAGCATGTGTATAAGGCTCCCTATGTGGGTGTTGTGTTTTTTTGGTTAACCCATTAGTTCCTCAGGCTTATAAAGGGTTTGCGAGCATCTCTCTGTTTCTATGTGGGATGAGGTTTTTCAGGAAACATTAGATCCAGACCATTGGATCGCATCACAGGCGATCTGGGATGTCTATTTTAATCCAATCATCGACTCTCAGTGGCCACAGTTATCACCGCTTGTTTTTTGCACCGACGGATCAATCCCCAGATCTAATCTTTTCTGTTCGAGTTTTTCGAAAATAACGTGTCAATCCATCTTCATCTGATCAAACATGGATTTAAACTTAGTCTCCCATCATTTTTTTAAAATGCAGACACACCCCAGCCATATGGTCAAGGTGAGATCTAATCTTGACAATATAATATTCTTTTGGCTTTCATCTTATAGAAATTACTTCTTCCCGGCAGCGTGCACTTCACCAGTACCACTACACCCTATTTTCACTATTTTCATCACCCTTGACAGTCGTTGGTCCCCCTCCTCTCACGCGGTTTTCCCAAATACCGATCCCTAAAATTTTTATAAGCCTTATAAACAATTGATCCTTTGCAAGTGTCCTTATTTTATTCTATAAAAGCCTAGTATAATATAGTTTATTTAAAAAATCTTTTTTCACCCCAAATAACCTTTCCTATCTTCCATACTCAATATCCTAGCGCGCTTTAGTGAGTTCCCCTGAGATCCTCTTCCTCCTCTAGCTATGGTAAGGGATTTATATCATCTCTCTCGTTGAGTTGATGTTTTATATTTAAGAGGAATTCTAAATATATTTATATATAAGAATATTTTAGTTTGAGTTTTATCCCTTCTATACTTGATTCAGAGCATCAAGATTTTGAGTTTATTAGGTATTAATAGACCTAAAGCATAATTACCTCAAGAAAACTTATTTTCATATCATATTAATATAACCAGTTATGTGTGTGTGTATATATATGTGTGTGTGTGTGTCTAAAAATATATTTATATATATAAATATGGCCCCTCAATTTTACATAAACACCCTTGTGCCTAGATTTAAAATTTATAAACATGAGCATCAAAGTTAATTTAAGAACATCAAAATGATAGGAACTATATTTTTTATAAATTTTTTTACATGATTATATGTGTTCTTATATATATAAGTGTCTAACAATACGGTTTTAAAGAAACATCCTTGAGATTCAGTTTCATGTCCTATATACTTTGAGGTTTATGGATGAAATAGAACTTTGTTATATTTTCATATATATATATATACGATCACACATGTTATAAAACTAACATGGTTTGGTTTTTAATCAAGTGATAATTGTGTATTAAATATGTTTTAAAGTTTTTATTACTTATGAGAAATTATTAAACCATTCTTTAATTATGAAAAGTCATATATACACTTTGTGTATAGCTTCCAAAACCCTAATTCCATGTATGGATTATTAGAATTTAAGTAATGTATTGATGTAATTAATACTTGTAAGACTTTAATGAATATCAGTCTCAATGTTAGCAAAACAAATATGTATTTAGGTAAATATGTATGTCCTAATCCATAGAGTATGTCAAACTTGTTTTAGTTTGAGACCTTTTAATGAAATTAGTCTAGTTATAAATTCATGTTTCAAAGGTATTAGCTGATTGATATTGTTGTTTTTTATGATTGAAAAGAATATATACTTTTTATTTGACCAAAAAATATAAAAGGATAAAAGAGTGTATTAAACCATGCGATCATGTTATGCTCACTTAATGTTTTATCAAATGTGGTGATTGTTGTTAGTTAATATGTGATGAAATTTACTTGCTTGATCATTAACACTTTTATCACCATACTAAATAACATGTCATTTCATTCATGGAATAAGGAATTTAAATTAAATATTTATCATTTTATCAACTCATATGGAAAACCTATTCTCATACATTATTTGACGTGCATTATTAATTGTCTCTTGTGAAAAGAATGTGTAATGAACCATGAATGCCTTCGATAAATTGTTACTTCAATATCTTCAATGTCATTTGTCATATTATGTATTTTTGGATTAAATGGTTTCATTTTCCATTTTATTCATAGTTACAGTCAATGATACGTTCATGTGGAATATCATAATAAAGAGATAAAAAATTAAATTACTCAATGTGGTATGGGACACCTTGAGTAATGTTCTGTAAAATTTAAAGATTCATAGTGGTATGGACTCCTTTAATATCATAAGTTACTGGACATATGAGGAATGTGTTGGACTAGTATGTTCTGGTTTGGGGACTGGTAAATGTAAGCCCTATGGGTTGGGGTCTGGTTATAGCATACCCTCCGAGTTGGTGTCCGACTATAGAGGCTCTCCAGAATAGAGTCCTGTTATAGAGCCTCTCCAGGATGGGGTTCTGTTATAGTTAGCACCTAGGTCCCGATACGTGTCCTTGACATAGAAAATAATGACTAGTATTATACATTCACTCATTATGTGTATGATAATTATTTAACCAAATGAATATTTGACTAGTATAATACTCAGGGTTAAGAACCAATAATTATGAGTATTAGAAATGTAAATTCTTATGGCATGACATATGCTCTCAGTGAATTAGTATTCAGTGTATGAAATTGATGTTATTTCCGTTACATGAATCTATAATTATTCATTACTCTTAGAAGTTTAATTTTTCCTTACATATTCATATTCATTCATGTTTATAATTTATTTTAATTATTACTCCAAATGATCATGTGTATAATTGAATCATGTATCCTTATAACTCTGTAAACATGTTTTTAATTGAGATCATTTATGATATGTTACATGTGTTACAACTTTTCGTTAAGAGAAATGATTAATGCATAGTTTTAGATAATGTTTTAAAAAGTTATATTGGTTTATTATGTTATTTTAAAACTCCTTACTGGGAATTCATATGATCACCCCACGTATTTGAAATAAATTGTTTTAGGTATCAAGTTTTAGCTGAGGAAGCACGAAGAAATTAGATGGTTTCCTGGAAATTGATCCTAATTTGAACCTCTCTATGGGACATAATGTGTAATTTATCAGTGCATGTTTTTTTGTTAAAAGTACCCCATCATTTTATCAGGCACCGAACCCTGGAATTCAAGGGGTCGGGTCGTCTCAGGATGCATGGTCGAATACCCACATTAGCACCACTCTATTACCTTGGTAGTTACATGTGCTAGTAGGAACATTAGTTAGTTTTCCCCTATAATTGTGTAAATGACTATAATGGATTTTTGATATTCACAAACATATATTCTAAGTAAAACTCTCTATGGACTACTAATGGTGTAACGTGTATGGGCTATGATGTCTTGTGAATCCTTAAATGGTGTATGGGATATAATGGCTTGATGTATAATTCCCGATGCATGATAGACATTATTCAAGACATGGTGGCTCTTGGAAATAACCTACTTTGGCGAAATTGATGTACTCTTTTTGTTTCACAAGAGGCATGTTGTGGTGCTTTTCCAGGGTGTCTGCGGGAAACCCGTTATGGAGAAGGACGCTTAGCATATTTTATCCTTGGGGAATGTTTCAAATTAGTGGGGAAGTGGCAGTGGGGAAAACTAAATATTATTTATTATATTATATACTCTTCCATTTGACAGTTGGGGAGAGTATCCATGTTGAGGATGGGATCATAGTATACTTAGTTAGGTGATGACTTTCTTCCACTTATTGAACACTATACATTATCATGATTTATTTACTTTATTCACAAGTTTCTCTAGGAAGGAACCTACTGAGTATACTATTATAATCACCCTATGAATATATAAACTTTTTATCTGGTCACATTTCATTGGTTGGAGATCATGCTACTTACTATTATATTGGGGGTGTAAGATTTATTTGAGCTTCATGGTCTCTGCCATTTTACAATCTTTTTGTAGTTGTAGTATTCGCTTTCAGTTGTAAAATTTCTTGTATTATATTATATATTTGTAGAAGGGATTTCTTTTATTGTATAATATATGTTGTATTTTTTTAGTGTATCTCTTATCACACTCTTCTATATTTTTTCTCTTAGAGGGTAATGCCACCTATTTGTCTGTTCACTATACCCATGATGCTAGTCACCAACCTATGGACTATAGGTGGTGGGAATTGGGGGTCTCTATATCCCCTCTCACATTGTTGACCTATGAGGGGTACACATTTTAGGGAGGGGTTTTGAAAATATCCCCCACTTGATAAATTAAAATCCAGACTCCCTTACTCACTGAATAAGTACAGGGGTAACCACTATCAAAAAGAGATAAGTCAGAAAAAATGCACCCATAAGAGAAAACTACAAAGAGATCAACTATATCATCACCACAATCAAAAAAAATGTTTATAATCCTCACTCTTTGAATATTATACCATTTTTAATCCTTGGGTGTTAATTATGTTTAGATAGTCGCAAACAATTTTGGGTGATCTTTCACTCCAATGAATGGGAAGACAGAAAAAGTTGACTATATAATCTAGAAGTAACTGCACATGGGTTACACAAATTAATTGTACTCATGGAGCATGTTTAGAACTATCTTCATGTGTCTCATGTCCTCATACTATGATGTCGTGGGTACAGGGCTACAATCGTAGAGGAATACCACAAACAGATCCAAGAAATGTAATGGATCACCCTTACATGCAATGAGAACTCTTATTAGGAGTTGAATAAAACAATGGATACTATAAAAGATCCCAAAAAAACTACAGTGGCTCTATGAAAAAAATACAAACAAAAACATCTTGATCCGAGAGATGGTGATAACCCATCTCTAGGTCAAACCTTCTGATCAAATTCACCTCCATCCAAACGGTGATGATGTAATCGATTCTCAGGATTTGGTAATTTTTCTTGTGTCGCATAGTCTAAGTTATAATGATCCCCACCCAAACATAGGAACTCATCCTCCTATATGGAGTTAAAATCGGTATTCCCAGGTGAACACATTGGTTCATAAAGAAACCTTTCCACTATAAATGATTGATTGAACCATCAACCTATGAAGCTCAACTTTTTCCATATAATGTACTATCACAAAAAATAATGTCAATAATTGGAACTAATCCTCAAATTACCCTTCTACTTGGGATTGAGATAAAAGTAACATACCCTTATGAAATATGTCCTTATACCCAACCCCCACATCAATAAAATAATATATCATATAATCCAATGCTCCAAATGTATCACTAGAATACTGATATGATGTTTTCAATAAACTCCTACACATGATCCTATATGGATAGTCTTGGGATAACTCCTTCTAAAAGGAAGAACACTCTATCCTACCATACCATAGGCATTATTATTTTTACTGGAAGAAAAATATTTGAATGTATGGAAGGTAAAAAGTATATACTGTGAAAAGTATCATAGGGTCTAACCCTAACATTAAATATATTACTTGAAACGATTTATCTATCCCCCATGTCTTCCAAAACAGTGTCGGTAGAACCATGAAATAATAGATAATCTCAACAAAATCCTAAAAAACAATGTTCATGAAAAAAATTCTCCATTAGTATTACTAGGTATCTAATAGGGGATACACTCTTGAAAATGGGGCACATAAATCTATTTGAAAACAAATATTTGGCATGAAAAGGCACATATCATAACTCAACCTAAACTCAAATAATATTTTAGATCATATTAGAATGAACACATAATTTCCCATTCCATTAAAAAATTTTGTTAGGTCAGGATATATTTAATGTAGAATATTAATAAAGTAGTGGGTGAATTTTTATTTTCAATTCAATGACAGATTTATAACACATATCATGCAATATAGAGTTTCTCTTGTTTTCTATAAATGATGAGTGATCAGTGAAAATAAATAAATGAAATTAACATAGCATTTTATTGTTTTTTAGTCCCCATAGATCCCATTTTCCATTCCTCTAATACCGAACTCTAGGAGCATGGTGATTTTACTTGGTCCTCTTATCTTAAGATATTCAAAATCCCAAATTAAGTGCAATAAAATGACACCTCACATAACCTAACACATAATTATGGTAATATTACAAGGAACCAACTATCCAAATCATAGTATAAGAAGTTAACACCTAATCTTGACTAAGTATAAGCATCCCCAACTCAAATAAATCAAATTATTATGATTTTTTATGGTACGGGTTAAACTACATAGAAGGTAGTAGAAACAAATAGATGAAATTATATATATAACATAGTACAACCAAATATAGTTCATAAATTATTTCATAGGAATCCCTAAAAAAAACCAAACATATGTTTAAACATGAATTCCTCCAAAGTGTATCATCTCCAAATTATTCGTTAGTCTTACATAAGAAGATGGAAAAAATAAAACATAGTAGTTGTGAAAACAAAAATAGTGAGTAAATTATATAGATCTAGACATGTACGTCTCAATGTGTAGATATTAAGAAAATTAAAAACTAGTTGTTCTATATATGAATATGTTTAATATTATAAATATATTTTTCCAATGATTAACATCACCAGATTTATGAAGATGGTGGAATAACTCCAGGTCTATCTTGTTCCAAAAAAAATATCACACAATAAATCATGACTATTTTATTTCAAAAACATTCAGGAGAGTCCTAACATCCTATAATAATTTTAATGTTTTAATATATCAAATACATTCCATTACAAAAACCCAAAATATCATTTGAATTAGTGTTAACACTTCTTGGAACTGATTATTATTTCTATTAAGATCATTTCAAAATTATAGGATAGTATAATGGATTCAAATATCCATCCTTGAATAGTAAAAATGTTGGGTTTATTCATGTGACGAAAAAATAAAAAAAATTAATGTTGAAAATGTTTGGTATATTATTAATATAGGGTTTATCTAAAATATGTTTTTTTCTCAAATGTAGGGTGTCATCAAAAAGGATGGTTTATAAACCATCCTTCCCACATTCCCAAACATTGATTATACATAAACATATGGTTGATTAATCATACATTCCTAACAGTGTAGGGTTGATAAACCATATTGATTTTTCCTAACATAGGGTTTATTCCAAATGTTATGTGTGCCAATAAAGGGTTTAGAATAGTGTTTCCAGAATATCCTAAAAACATTCTGAATACTACAAGAAATTATCCACATGGGTCAAAACCTTGAATAAAATTCGAGAATTATTTTTTATATAATATCAATTTCCTAAAATAAGCATTAAATAATTTCATTAGTAAAATAATGTTGGTGTTTGTGAGCATAAAACCGAAAATAATTTAACGAAATTATGGAATCAATTATTTCTCTACAATCTCCCTCATTTTTATGATCAAAAAACACATTACACTAATAAAATAAATAAATAATGTTTTTAAAATAATTCTTTGGAAAACTGAAAATAAAATTTTCACCTTTCTATTTGTGTAATACTTTTTCACGATGAACACTTCTCCCGTTTGGATAAACAACCAACATTAGATAACTATAAAAATTCACCCTTTAGACCATTCCTATTAATATAATTTTATAAAACTAAAAAATCCCACCCCCCGCTTTGAGATAACAATATGTATTGGAAAAAATTATTTTCCCAAATTTGAGGAACATGGTAAAAATTATAAAAATAAATCATAATTTTATTCCAATTTTTTTGAAGTAAAAAATATAAGAGCAGTAATTAATGTCTATAAAAATTATGATTTATTTAATGAAGATAAAAAATAGATTTTTTAAGGATATTACATGAATCGAAATGATTATTTCTTAAACCACCCGTAAATAATATCTTACAGAATTATTTGTATCCACTTTTCTCAGATGTAATGAAACCAAAAAGGTTCATGAATTCATAAGCAACGCAAAATGTACAAAGAAATTACCATGAAATAAATTTTACTATTTTTAACATTACTAATACAATTAAATATTGTATATAACAATGTTTTGTACGAAAAAAATGTAAAATTTAAGAAAGAGTCTAATTTTCCTCTGAGCCTTCCAAACTCTAATTTTTTTATCTTAAATAATAAAAAATTCATTACATCTATTTTTATCTATTTTGAACTTCTACATTTCATTAATAAAAATATTAATTACACTATTCCACTTAAAATATATTTAGTTAATCAAGATCAAACCTTATAACATCTTATTTTTTTAGTTGCACCATTTTTAATTGTATTTCTGAAATGAAAGCTTCAAAAAAATATTTTGATATTGAAATATCTTTTGTATTCTAATTTTGCTTTCACAATGAATAAAAAACCAATTTTGATACTAATTCTTTCAGTAGATCGTATTAAAAATTTATACATGCATTCATCATAGACATTATCTTCTATTTTTCCATAATCAAATATAATAATCCCAATATAAGTAATTCACAATATATTTGAAATAAATAAATTTCCTATTCGTCAATAACAATGAACTTCGCTATTTTTTCAAAAGACATTTCAAATGAATATTCATCAAATGAGAATGACTATTCCTTCAATGGGTCAAAAGAATTACCATTTTTCCTTTTATTTGAATGAATTTCTTGTCATCTATAACCACTTGACCTCTTCATAATTTTTGATTATTTTTTTACAGTTGTTTGAATAATATATTTCGAAGAAGAAGAATAAACAGATTTTATTATGAACATGAATCATTTGGTTATGAAAAATTATAGACGAAGTTTCATTTTCATCAGCCGAAAAAATACATAACAATAATTTCAAAATGATATGTTTCCCAAGAATAGTTTTTCATTGGTTTCTTAATCATATTACATTTTAAGGATAAATGGTAAAACATTTTTAATACATTTCTTAAAACACTATTTTTTTCAAACTAATGTTTTAACAAAACTGTTATATAATGAATACTAAATAATATTTTATTTATATAAAAATGAATTATTTAATTAATTTTTATGGATAATATTCTTATCTTGATTAACTCAATTAATTTATGACATGTATACCATTTTAAAATGAAATACTACTTGGATAAGTGACATTAGTATTGATATTTTTTTTGTAAATAACAACTTCAATGTTGTTCACTCATTAGTAGATACATTAATATACATCCATCAATCATTCACATAAATATTTGATGATATATCTTTTGGGGGAAAATCATATAAATTAAAAAAATATTGTATTTTTGTACCAATATGATTTTCGGTCCATCAGTCTTAGAAGTTTACATTTTTTTGCTAACAAATATTATTTTTGGGTATGATTTCTATAATTTAAAAAAAATTGAAACAAGAACTCATAACAGAAGAAATTTTTTATTTTATAAAAAATATATCATTATCATATTGATCATTAGTACCAAAATAGAAACATTTAACAATATACATGTTTTTACTACTTTAACAAGGAATTATATAATTTTTAAAATGTAATGGTCATTCACAATTACTTCATATTCAATATTTTCCTTTTGGTAATTTATTATTTCAATGGGTTGGTTTTAAATATTTTTCTTCAGTTTTTTCAAACAAATATAATTATTTAAATAATCAACACTAGCAAATAATTTTTGAATATTAATAATATTAAATTCATATGAAATTCCAGAACCATTAGATTTTAAATCTTAAATATATTTTTATATATTTTATTTTTCTAATAAAATCGTAAGATATGATTTTTTTATTTTTTTATTGTATTTATTTAATTCGTCATATTTATTATTTTATATAAAACAATATTTATTTATCTATTCAAAAAAATGTATTCCAGAACATGTGTTTTGAGAGGTAGAGTATTGCACTTCATTAATATTAGTCTTTAGACATATATCCTTATGCTAAAATACTAAATTTGTAGAATATTCTCAATAAAAACTAGAAGTATTACTCTAGGTATATTTTATAACATTTATTCCATTACATTAATAATTTAATTTCCATTTCTAATTTGAGTAATGTATAGTTTTCCATTATATGACTACTTTAGAAACAAAATCAGCATCTATAATATTTAGTGACATTATTTTTCATTAGGTACATGTATTCAAAATTTTAGCATGATAAAATTGATCATATTCATGGTATGTACCATTGGAATTATATGATTTATCATTTATAGTCTTGATAGATACTTTTTCATTTTGGATATTAATTACGACATCAACATGCAACTAGACTTTATACAATATCCAAGTCTTTGTCAAGTAATTTGTAGTTCAATTCTTGCCCGATGTAGACTTATATATATATATATTCAGATACCATATTTCACTTAGGACATAGTACATTGAGTGCTTTTATTGTTTGATATGATTTCAAATTGAATCTCTAATTGCAGTAGAATAATTGAAAATTATTATCAACCCTCCAACCATCTTATGGATAATTTCATTCTTATACATTATTAAAGGATCATATTTTTCTTTTTCAATGATGTTGCATAATTTTCTTAAATTGTCAGTTTTCTCATTGGAAATAGTAATATTCTACAACATCTTATATTCATTATAACATTTTTAAACGTGATTGATTTCATCACTTCCAAAACAAAACACAATACCATTAATATATTTTTAATTGAGATCATATTATTTTTCTTAATATGTACTCCAAATTTCAAAATATTCTTTCATAAACTAATAAAGCATAAAAATCATAAAAATTTGTTATTAAACGTTTTTAAAATAAATTAGCATACATGATTTTGAGAATAAATAATCATTACCATTAAAATAGGGAGTTCCAAAAATAAACATACCCTCTAGAATTAATCACTTCACAACGTCATTGTCTTAATATTAATCCAAGTCTTGTTAGAGAAAGTTAAAAAATGTGCATAACCTTTATATACAAAATGTTGATATTGAATTGGTAAAATACTAATTTACAAGTAGATCCATGACTCTAATAAAAATTGTCAGGTCAGGATAGATATAATGATGAAAAAGTCACAAGAGAGGGTGAGTTTTTGTTTTTAAATCATTCATAGATTTAGAAAAACACACTTGTATTTTACTATGAATTACCTTTTATGGAAAAGATGAGGAAGAAGTGAAAATAAATAAATAAAATTAACATAGAGATGTATAGTGGTTCCAAGAACAATAATCCCTTATTATACTCCCTCAATGATTAACTCTATGAGTTGTTGATCTTCACTAGTTCAAATTATCTTAAGTCCTTAAATATCATCAACTAAGTGCTGGGAGTTGACACCATACAAGACATAACGAAATATTATGGTATTTTTTTCCAATGAAATTAATAGCCTTAACTTTATATAAGACATTTAAATATAAAAAAAACTATTTAATAGAATCCATATCTCAAATAAATAAAAATACATTGATTTGTTTGATTGTACATGTCAAATATCACAACTTGTATTAGAAACTAACAGATGAAATTAAATCAATAACATAGCACAAAAACATAACGATATTCATCCTTTTAATATAATTTATTCAAATAGTAGCAAAGAAAACTTTATAATGAATTTTAAACATGAATTTCTCCAAAGTGTATCTTCACAAAATTCTTCTTCATTCATGCATAATAATATGTGGTTAATAAAATGCAGTATCAGAAATGGAAACAACATTGATTAAAATATGTAGACCTAGAATTTTTTGTATCCAAAGTGTAAATCATAATTAAATTACCCATAGCTTCTACTATACATTAATACATGAAACATTTCATATATATTTTTATGATAATGAATCTCTTAATATTTATAAATCATGTTGAACTTCTATAAGTCAAACCACATCCTGAAATATCACACAATAAATTGTGAATATTTGATTTCAAAATAATTTATGATAGTCTTAACATCACATTTTAATTGTAATGTTTTTTACAATTGAATACATGTCTTACAGATAAACCAATTGATCATTTTACTTAGTAATAAAACATCATTGAATCAATATTTTTTTCATAAATAATGTTGTAGAAATATAAAATAATTTCACAGATTTAATACAACGTTGTTGAATAATCAAACATAGGGTTCCATCATGTGACAGAAAGAAAAAGTACGTAGGGCTGAAAATATACATTTCAATACCTAATTATGTTTGATATACCATATGTTTATATCCCCAAATATATGGTTGTTTCTAAACATTGGGTCGATGAACCACACTTCCCACATTCTCAAACGTGGGGTTCCATTATAATATTGGATTTATAAACTATACATTTCAAACAGTGTATTTTTAATTATCCATATGTATTGTTCTGAATATAGGTATTATTCCTTAAATTATGATTACAAATGTAGGGTTGAGAATAATGACTCTAGAATATGCTACAAAACATCTTGAATACCGAAATGACATTCCCTACAGATCAAAGTAATGAATATAATTATAGGAGAAATATTTGAAAGAATATTAATTACATAAAATTAACTTAAATTAATGTCATTAGTAAAACAAATATGTGATATATTTTGCATAAAAAAAGACGAAATTTGTGAAATATTTAAATCAACAAATTATCATCATTTAGAAAAGATAGGGCTTACTCCGACACATAAATCATACTCGATTACACAAGTAAATAAAAACCATCACAGACACAGTGCAATAAAATGTCCTATCTCCCCCTAGAAATTTCTTCCTAAAAAACCATCATCGAAAGGTTCTTTAGACAAGAATGAAACATGCATCACAAGATAATTCATGTCATCCACCACTAGAGAATGGGGTATGGACCACCTTGTTACAATGATTATTTATAATTCTAGAATTCTTAATTCATACTCAGTATATGTGTGCTATCATTTTGTAACACAATATTAATATACTAGTACATGAATAAAACATGTCACAAGTTGAACCATTTGATTTGTCGGGGCTACCCACAATCAGGAAACGCAAAACATTTCTAGGAGTCAATCCTCTAATACCTGATGGTTTGGATCGACACAAAACGTAACTTTTCATTATAGTTTGATCCTAAAAAACATTAAATGATTGAATGTATCATCATCATATTCATCGGGAGAAACCAATTAGTCTACATGATTATGATCTTCTACTCGATCCACATAAGTATCCCTGACCCATTCAATAAGTGGTAGTAAATATCGGTGTCTCCCTCATGAAAACAACTCACGAGTGGGTCCCTGAAGTGAGGCATCACAACTCATGTGGTTATAATTAATAAACAATATCATAGTAATAGTATCCTATCATAAAATATACATCAGGTATATTATCAAGATATTCAATGATCAATGAGTATATTTGGGGAGCTTACTCATGAAGGAAATGAAAATTAAAACCCATCCTAATATGTTTCATGTACCAATGTTTTCATAGAAACCAGTGTCTACATGTACCCTGTCAAAAAGAAATTTACCACTATCCCACTGAATGGATACATCAGAATCACCACCAACACTGCATGCGCTGACATAATATCCAAATTCATAATAGCATAACACTATTTCCCATGTTATCAAACCAAACCTCTCATATAGACAAAAGAAAATCGAAACACAGCACCTAAACCTAAGTTGTTTCCAAACACTTCTTGGTGTGTAGAATATAGTTACCATTCATTAATGACCCAACGCACTAGGGACCATGTTGAAACTACACCATGGCAGACTCAAACAGTCTAGCAGGATAGTAACTAGTACTGATAAGGTATATTACACACATGGTATGCATTATCTTAAATCACATATAAAAACACACACATCTCCATGACCATAAAAAAATTAAATATAATAAAACTAATTACAATTCATGGATACATCTACAATCACATAGTAATAATATGTCTTCATGTATTAAAAATCATTAAAAGGAAAAAATACATGACCAACCCTAACCTATTTGAATGTTTTCCCTTATTAAATAGAGGGGACTTCATAAAATGAAACACCAGTTTTCACTTCAATCAATCTAAAACAAACTATGATACACCTACTCCTAGTCCTCTGATGACTCTGTAATGATATATTTCATCTACATATGACTAAACATTTTTAGGGAGAACACTTTCATCGGTGAGTATAATAATATGTAGTAAGACACCCAGAAATAACAAAACATAATGCATTATGAGTAGTCATATCATTAGAAGATATATCAATTAATTTGTGAAACATAAAAAATATCCATTTATACACATATTAGGCAAATTATTTCATTATATTTTCAAACAATATACCTAACCTTGTATTACTGCATGATAGTTGAATATAAAACTCGTTTGGGAAAACAAATTGCGTGGGTCACATAACACTAAGGTAATTCATCCAAGAAGACATGATCTTAGGGTCACACAATAATAATTACATGATAAATGTAAAAATAGATCGATATATATATGGGGATAAAATGAAGGGACATGTGGTAGACCAAAAAAAACCTAGATTAACTCGTTATATATTGGATAAATTCCTATGTATTGTTGGTCAGGAAAGAAAAGAGAACCCCACACATGGAGAATGATGATGATAAAGGGTATCACAATACACCTCACACAAGGATTCAAACAACTCTATCAATGAATGAATTTTTTAGAGGGTATAAACATCCTATGCATAGAATGTTACCCCATAATAACCCCTTACAGAACAGATAAAGGGAACAGACCCTACCGATACTGGTATAAGGAAGCTCATAGAATCTCACCACGATGATAATTAGAGGAGAAAGAGGAATCCAACCTATCCAAAATGGAGTGCATGGCATTTACCAAGGGTGTGTGGTGTGTCTCACTTTTCTTATAACATATTGTGTCCCTTTCTCATGTTTCATGCTCTTTTCCACAGTACAAGTAATATCACTATGTTACAAAATGTGTAGATGTATAGAATGGAACTTCATATGTTTCTTACCCATTTACATGTACCATCAAAATTAAAAATAAATTAGTGCAACATGGCACCCTCACTATATAATCCATGTACATGTTGAGTTGCATTCCATGATGTACATGGCATGTGGTATGTCCCAAACAATGTGTAACACTACCCATCCACTAGGCCTTGTACCATCTGATACATGCTAAGCCATCTGTTAGAGTGTCCATAGTGTAGGGAATGGACAATATGTATTTTAATTATACATGTAATCCCTTTCATATACCATACAATACATGCCAATTCTTCTTCAAAGGATTACATGGAATTTACATAAACAAAAAGAGCATGTAATGTTTTCCATTCTCCAGGTCATATTCTTCATGTACATTTTGAGCATGTTGGATAAGGGACACCAAGCATGTTACATGTATCACATTTCATATGATACATATCTCTAAATAAAACCCTATAACAATACAACATGAACTACATATAGTGTGTTCAAATGACTACTATTTTGGTAGTTTCATTTTATATAGAAACAGAAAAAATTATCACACATCTCACTAGAGACTCCCCTACTATGGATTTAACTATAAATCACATTTTATGTCCTGGATATATAGTTAACTGAACAACATCTGAACCAATACCTATAATTATGGCCAATTAAGTGACCCAAGAAACACCAATCATCGCACCATGTTAGTGAAACATGCCAAAACCAAGATCTTAATCTCCCTTTCCATCCATGGATTTGTTATCATCCCTATGTGCTACAATTGATAATTAAGATCTCGATCTTGAACCTATAAGAGTGATATGTTACAAAAATGAAAAAATTCACATTGATCATTCATTGTGTATTCAATGAATTGTAGGATAAAAGAAAATGAACATATCGAGCACATGTTGAATGGGTATATAATACAATATACCATTAATGTGCATGTCAAACCTATGAATTGTTTCATTTTATGGCTCAATCCATTATATTGGATATGATGAACAATTATAAATAAACAAAAATGAATAAAATAATAATAATAATCCATAAATATGGGAAATAAATCCATACATGAAAAATGATTGATCTGTGAATCAATCTGTTATTTGATCCATTCACATTCTTCATGGGATTAGAAATGAGGATAAATCCATAAAACCAATTTCCTACTTCGAGTTGGACCAGTAACTAATAATGAAAAGTCATGTTTTTCATCATACGGGTCCTCATGCTGTGTTGGTGCATGATCTTATAATTAAACTAAATCTATGGTCATCTTCTAAAGATCCCCCAATAGCTAATCTAAATAGGCTCTTCTTAATACATTTTTTATCTAGATAAGAATATGGATTTGTGTTATCAGTGTTTACATGGATCAGGTTATGTCCCTATATTGAAATAATCTAATGAATAAAATTATTTTATTTTATTTTATTATTTTTGTTGGTGATAATATATTACTATACACCCGATACTAATAATGATTATGTCGCACCATGGTTAAACACCTTTCTTAGAACTAAATATTTGATTTTTATTTTCAAATCCAGAATCCATTTTTTGTTGTTTCTATTTATTAGGATAACTACATGAACATGATATTTTTTTAATATTTATAAAATTCTATTTTTGACTCACCGTGTGTCCTAAATTTCATTCCTTCTTTGTACATGCTCTAAAAATATTCATATATATATTCCAAATTCTTACATGAAAAAAATTGGGACATTATAAAATCTTGTGGTTATTATTAACCATCTATCACAAGATAAGATAAAAAACATTAACCTAGGAGAGCTTCCCAACTCATCAAAGAAGATAGAAATGATGGTCTATGGATGTTTAGGTGATATAGGTCACAATGGTAAAAATATTAAATGGCATATGTCTCATGAATTGGGGATGAAACTCCCAAAAAAATATCTAAAATGAGTAGTAAAATGTTCTATATAGGGTAAATGAGGGTATAATGAAATAATAATCCTAGGAATAAGGATTTTTTTAGTGAAAGTAATTAAGAGGAATAAATTTAGCACTAAGGAATCCATTTGATGTTTGAAATATAGGGTGTATGAATCATTTTCTAATCCATTTATTAGAAGAAAGTCCATGAAAAGATTATAAAGAATGTAAAAAATAATTTTTATCAATGTGTGATGACATTATTATTAAACACATGAAAAATAAAATTGTCATGTTAATGGTATAGATTATAAGATGGAATGTTTTTTCATATTGTTGAATCATGTGAAATGACTCATATTGTTTTGGAGGATGTATTATGTAGTAAGATGTAATGTCGTTGCTAATGAATTATGAATAATTTTCAAAATTTAATGATTCTGCAAATATAGATTCATGATTTATGATGTAATGGAATATTTAATTTTTATCCCATTTTCGATGGAATTGACATGCCATTTTTTATATTTTTTGTGAATTGAATACCTCAAAAGATATTTATTGAATTTTGTTATATGTTTGAGTTATATGTAAACCTTAGGTTTATTGTGAAGTATAATTTTAGGATGAATATATTTATATTTTTTGAAATACATGTCATCGTATTGGTAAAATTTCTATTTTACATGATCATTGTTATTCATGTAATTATGTGTTATTAACATTTAAAAACATAGGTATTAAAATGATATTTATGTGTGATTTGTTGTTTATATGACTAATTTTATTTCATAATAAGATAAATATAATATTTGGGAATATTATATAATATTATGGTTTTTATTTCTATAATAATATGTTAATTAAATTTTTAATAAATATAAGATCTTAATATCAATTTATAGATATTAATATATTTATAGAAATGATTAACACATCATGAACTATATCTTATTAAGGAATATACATTTTTTATATGAGTATTTAGGATTGACACATATTATTTGGAGATAAATAAAAAATTTATCAAAGAAGAAGGTTTTATAAATTCATTATAATCATTGTGTTTCAATCATAGTTTATAATATATAGAAGAATTTTAAGGACATTTATTTATTGAATGGTTTAATTTAATTTTTTTATTACTTTTTCCTTTTGGATACTAATGAATTATTTTGGTAATGTAATGTTTTATTAGTTTTGGAAATTTGTTTACCTTTTATTTTCAATCTTTTGTTTTGTTTAATGTTTAAATATAGAGAAATGTATTTTTCACTTTTTGAATTATTTGATTAGTTATAAGTTTATTTTAGTAATTCCAGCATAATATATTCATCTTGAATACTAATATTTTGTAGAAAAATATGATAATGTGCTTAAAATTTTATACACAATTAAATTATAATTTTTATGTAAGTATATTTTCATATACTAACCAATTATTAATTCCTCCACTATAATTAACAGTGTCTTAAATCAAATCTTCATTTATGATGAATTTATAATATCTTCACCCATTAGAGAGTTATGATTTTTTCATCATTAATAATCTCTTAATCATGTTCTATATCAGTGTATATTATTAATTGGGAAATATTTTTATCTTTCATGACCATATTATCATATCATGCTAATTTTTTTTGTAACAGAAACCCATTTATGTGTTATTCTTGATGGAATTTGTATTTTTCATTCCATATTTAAAAGAGGAATTTTTACAAACCAATTTAAAAATGTGGGATTTGAAAAAGGGTATTTTAAAATGACAAGAGTTTGATTATAGAGGAAATATTCAAATTGAGATGATGAAATTTATTAAATTGGTGATAATGTAACCACATGTTATTCTAAAAGGACATTATATTTAATAGCATGTATGACAAAAACAACATGCTAAAACGAATCATGAAATATTGTTATAGGAAAATTATAACCTAGAAATTTTATATGCATGATTTAATTTTGATAATCCAATTATGAAATATAAATTATTGTTATAATAAATACAAATTTATTTATTTATTTTCAATAAAAAAATCATTTTGTTCATTAAAAATATATTTTCATAACAAATGTATTTTATTAATTTTTTTGGGAAAAAATATTATAATTATTTTCTGAAACATATTGAAAATATATTTTAGAAAATAAACTTCATTTTTGAAATAAACATGTTAGAATTATTATATGATAAATATAGAAAAGTTTTCTAAAAAAAATTATTTTAAATATGAATAGTGACAAATACTTTTATTAAAAATGTATTTTATTTTGATGTATTTTAAATTTAAAATATATTTTACGATAGTTTAAAAATTCCAACAGTTAATTTTATTTTAAAAATGTCAACTTTTCTGTTTAAATTTATTTTATAACTGAATTTATTGTATAAATAATATCTACATAAAAAATGAAATTTTCCTATACAACCGTTATTTATCGCATTTTGGAAAATTAATTTTTAATTAAAATGTGCCACTTATCTGATTTTAGTTTTCATAATTTTTATATATATTTGATTAATTTATTCCAAATTTGGTCAATATTTTCATTTTTTATGTTAAATATGAAAAATAAACTTAGTAATTTTCGTTACCATAGAAAATGATAAATCATGCAATTAAAGGTAAAATTTTATGATGTATAAAAAAAATATTCTAAAACATGCCTTATATTTATTAGATGATTATACCTCTTCTATAATCTTAAAAAATGAAATATATTTCATTTTTTTCATTTTTAGAAGATATTACAATTTATAATATTTTAGCGAACTTAAATAAAAAAGTGTCACACGTATTCATTAGATAAATATATATTTTTTAACATAGGGATAAATATTTGTTAATAACAGTTATATATATTAATTTGAATGATAAATTATTTTTTTCATGAAAACTTTTATTTATTTTTTAGTAATGATATAATATCCTAACTTTTTTATATAACCAAGACACAGTGCTTATGCAAGAAGTAAAAAAATAAATATAATGATATTGAAAATGAAAATAATAATATTATTTGAGTGTTTTTTATAATGGACTAGGTATTTATAGAGTAATACATTCAATTTCTATTAATAGTTATGAGTAAGATATTAATTTTTTGTTAAAGGGGATACTTTTTCCGATAGCGTAGCGTACTCAACAAAAAAAGGTGTTTTTATGAAATCGTCTATTGCACACAACAATGAGATATAACGAAATATAATATAATTATATTATTATTTTAAATGGTAGTTAATTCATAGACATTTTATTGGAGGAAATAAATATAGAAAACTAAAATAATATTATACTAGTTTGTCAAATGTCTTTAAATTTATCCAATAAATTGTATCAGCTTTAACTAAGAATGAACCATATTTTAAGCATGAAATACTCTAATATTATTTAAAAAGTCAATTTACCGCCTTTTTATGGAGATCCATTTTTAAATGTAGTTTTTTTATTTACATGATCTATTAGACAAAATAAAATAATTCCACAGAATCTGGACATCAAAATTTACATTGGATGAAATGATGGTATTTGTCTAATAAAGATTAATTTTAATGATTAGTGAAAAATAATGCTTTTTGATTCAAAACTATATTTTAAAATAATTTAATTATACAGTTATATTGTACTATTGTTGGTTTTAAATTTTAATTGTATTATATTTTTATCATTTAATCTAATTTTTTTTCCATTTTATGCATTTCCAATTAGAAATTGGATATAAACACATGACAATCATTTGGTAGTTTTTACTTCTTAAAAACATGCTTTTTGGTTTTCATAATGGTAATTATTTTTAAATTAATTTTTTCAACAATTTTGTTTTGAATTTAGAAAAATTGATTCTATATTTTGAATTTAGGCGTTTAAATTTTGTAAAGAGGTAACTATTATTTGTAGACATTATGAATATTGACTTCAGAAAATATTTTATTTAATAGGGATAAAGTTTTATTCTGGTTAATAAGTGTAAGAAAATAATATTATAATGATATTAAACATCCCAAAGACATTTCTTAACCCTATTGTAAGAGATATTTATGACAATGGGTATCATTAGGTCAATTTTAGAACCCCATGGAGCCACTTGTGTGTTAAAATTAAATTTAATTGATTTTAATCCAATGTTATGGAAAATATAACAAAAACATATATAATTGACTAAAACAATTTTTATATTGATATATATAAGTGATATATACAAATATTAATATTAATTAAAAATATAAAATTATTTCCAGAAAATTTATTTTATTTATAATTCCTAGGCATCAAATAATCCAATATATTTATGAAAAATTATGATGTAGTGGTTACTTTATTAATGAATGATGTAAATAATAATATTATAAATATTAAATTAAAATTAGTTTTCCACTTTTTATCGCATCCATGAATTTTAAGTATGGGTATGACTTGTAATCATTTATTTAATGAAGTTTTTCTAAAAAAATCAGGATTTGGATTCTGTAAATGTCATGATATGAAAAATATATAAATTGACATAAATGAGTTTTAAAAAAATATTATTTTATTAAATAATATAATATTCCTAAAAATATAATATTATGAAAAATAACCGAGATAAGGTTTATCATGTCTTTAATGAACCACTTGAAGTTCTATTGGAACATTGTAGTTACTATATTAACCCTATTGTATGAATATATAGGAAGACACGGTGAGAGTCCAATTAGTGAACTGTGGGTTAAAGTATAATGATAATGATAAATATGAGACCAAAAAATGTCTCAAGAATATTGGTTTAGAGTATTTAGAATAATACTTTTCTTTTATTATAATTAAATGAGTTTTAGACCTTTTGAAAATCAAAATTCAATATATAATAAAATTATTTTTCATACATTCTTAAAATAACCCTCCTACCTCTTATAAAATTCCACCACATCTAAACCTTAATCATATGTCTCAAGCCCACTTGGCTCATCCATAATCTACTGAAATAAGTTTAATAGGAAGTTTTTATGAGAATTATTTTACCAACACTCTAACAAACCTCCATCTAATTGATTTAGAACATACTTTTTCTGTGGAGGGCGATCTACTGCCTTATGAAACGATGATTGTTCAATTATTTCATTCCTCCTATCATGGTGGCCATTATTATAAAAATTTATTTATATATGATATTTATTATATTTTTATTTCATATATTCTTTTGTTATTTTCATTTAATGTAAACAAATATGATTTCTATAATGCGTATATATAATAGTTTCATTTCAGGATGTGTGGAGTACGACCCCCTAAAAGTGATATGACTCATTCATGCTATAAATGGAATGTATAGAGGATGGAATTAATTAACTTATAATTTTATACTACAATTATAATATACTTATGTATTATTAATTTTTCATTTTTCAATATGAAAAAGAAATGAATGTAGCATTCATGCATACGTACGGCTTACTGTCTCAATGAATAGTGCCTTTCATTTCTTATATCTAATATTTAAGGACAACTGCAAATACATATTTACTAGATAAAAAGACATATATACTAAATATATATGATATTTAAATAATGAATAAAATTATAGAAATAATGGACTTTTTTTCACATGGACAATTTGTAATTAATCACGTTCATTTTTTATACAGCTATTGAACACCGACAAAACAACCGATATAAACTTAAATAATTATATAATTGTTATAGAATAGATATAAGTGATATAAAATTAATAATAAACTTGAAAACGGTTCTGAATCAAGTATTATTTTTCTTTATTTTATTATTCTGGAAAAACAAGGAACATACGTGACACGTTGGACTCAAGGTCAGGGAACCTTTCACGCTTCTCTTTTAGTAAATGACTTATTTGATGTTATGTATTTAAATTTCAGGTTTCCAATGTTGGGGTCTATTATTATATATTTTTATTACATTAAAATTTATTTCCATGTTATGAGAGACCATTTTTCTCTCATTAACCCAATTTCTTAATTTTAATGTTACCTCATAAGGCTTCCGCATTTTCGTAAGGAAACCTTTCACCCTCCTCTTTTAGTAAAAAAATTAATTTATGTTTTTCCGATAAATATCATTTTTCTTATTTTGGTATATGTTTATATATATCCTTAATTATTTTCATTTAATTTCCATGTGATATGATACAATATTCTTTTTCATCAATTCATTTTATGATTTTTTATGTGACACCATTATGCTATTAAATTTTTGTAAGGGATATTTTTAACCCAATTTCAATTATTTATGTTAATATTATTCCTTTATATTATGGAATGATCTAATTATGTATGAAATTAATTTTCACATCCTATGTGATATTTATTCATTTTTTAGGTGTACATATAGCGAATACACTTAACTGGTCTATTTTATTTACAAAATGATCTTTATAGGGGACTTTGTCTCAATCTCCTTTCATTGAGGCATATTTTGATTTATACACGACTTGATTTTAAATGGTATATAAGACACTTGGAGTTTTAATTTAATTCAAAGGGAATATTTTTTCTATATAGAGTTTTACTTAATGACAAAGGGAATGATTCCTTTTAACATACATGGTGGCAATGAACTTTCCACCGTCGTGAGATTTATTTGATATTTGGCTTCAATAACAAGACATAATTTTTTTAAAAGGAAAATAAACACCATATAACCTTTTTATTTATATTTTTATTTAAATTTTAATTAAAATGTATTTATTATATCAATATATTAAAATGATATATTTTTATTGCAATGTCGAAATGTTATCTTCTCATATGCTTGTGTTATGTGTTATGATTATGATACGGTTATTGTGAATTGTTTACATATACAGGTGGTTCCATGATAAATCTAGTAAGGGTGAGAATGAGATTGCTCTATAATTCATTGGGCGACATGATGGAGGTAAATTTTAATGATTCTTTAAAGAGATTTAGGGAATATACATCGATGGGTATTCCAAACGTAACTCCTTATGTAGCTGTGAATTCTCTAATGTAAGTATGTTATGAATGCCACAAGTAAGAATTATGATTTATCATTTCTATGTGTTATTAATAAATCATATGATTTCATGAGGTATGTTATGATCTTATGTTTTATTAGTGAAAATTAAGATTTAATTGATTTTTTTATAATGATGCGTTAATGTTTTATTTAAATTTTTTATAACCCATTCTAAGATATTTATGATCGTCCTAGGTTTTTGAAATGTTTTTCAGAGGAAAAAATGAATTGTAAGAGAAAGGAATAATTCATGAAATTTTTTATCAAGAAATAATTTTGATTTTATTTAGATTGTTTTACTGTTTTGAAAAAATTGGTTAGAGTAGAAGTGTTTACTTTGTAATATTTGAGATGAAATGTAATAGTTATGGCCCAATTCTCCAAAAATCTAAACCTGAAAAGATCCTCAATGTGAATTATTTAATTAACCCAATATTTTATAATGTTTATGACTAGAGCCTTATATTTTTGGTAAAAATATTATTATACATAAAATTGGAATATTTTTTATGTTTTTGATTCATTGTATTTGAATCGTGTTTTTTCATGCATTATTAAAAGTAAAATTATATGAATTTTTCTAAAATTGATATTAATATAAGGTTAAAAAATTAATATAATAATAAATGATATTAAATTCATAAAAATCTAATATATAGAAAATTTATTTGTATAATGTTTAATATATCAAACATTCTTATTTTATGGAATTTTTTATTTCTTATAGTACTATATTAAATCCTAGGGAGATAAAACATTGATGTCATCATAATTGTCAAAACTATTAATGAATGGTTAAAACAAAACAATATGGGTAAAAATTATATGAAACGTTTTCTAAATTTTACGAGATGGTATGATATAGAATCATAAAACTCTTATATATTATTATTATCAATATAGAGACATTTTTACAGTAAAATTAATTTTTATTAATTTATTATTTTATTAAATTGAAAGAGTTCACCTCCCCTCTCATATCAAATTGAAACACATCATCTCATTTTTTTGAAATTAAATAAAATTTTTGTTCTTTAAATCCCTACTGTAATCCATTTCATCAAATTCAACACACATATTAAACACTATATTTAGTGATTAATACCGACCCTATATGTCATTTTGTGTAAAAAATGAGGTTGTTCGAAGAAGCGGTGTAGTTCATTACTGAGTGTTTTTGTATGATTTCCCCTTGTACCGCCATCAAGTATTATTCATAAATTATAAAATTTTACCACCCTTATATTAAATTTATTTTTAAAATTTTTACATTAATTTGAAATCCTAAAAACATCTCAACTTCAATCAAATGGGATATCAAACCATCGTTCTTGTGTACGATGAACTACCACCTCACGAACTGATGTAATTCATTTTCCATCACCACCTATAAAAGATGGTTATAATAATGGAATTAATTTTAATATATTATATTAAAAAAATTTATAATTATGAGAATATAATACATTATTTACCTTTAAACATTTACATTCACCAAAAAAGGATAATGTCGTTCATGTGTATGCGTGGACTACCAATTCCAAGATGTGCAGTGATTTGGTTTTTCATCTCCACTTAACATGGATTAAACATATAAGTATATTTAAATATATTATATGGTACTTATGATATATTAAAAACAATGGAAATTTAAAATAATATTTACCTTACTTTCCCATGTGATTAATCACAAATTGAAATATTATACATGCATACATATAACCTACCATCTCTATGAAAGTAACATATTTTATTCCTCATAACCATATTTCCTTGTTTCATTAAATTATATTATATATATATAAATAATAATTATGTCATTATTATTGTTTTAGAGATTTTTCTTTTTGAGACAACTTCACCATAGTTATCCTATCGAATTTATTTTTGACATATGACTCAAATATCATCAAAACATATGATGCAAGTATTAATAATTAATTGGATATAAATAATATTGTATCAATTAAAATAAAAGTTATAAGGACCATGAAAATGGATAAAATGTAAATATATAATTAATATGTTGGTATTATTCAGGAATATATAGAATATATGAGACAAGATAGATTTATGGTATGAGACATTATTTTTTAAAAAATATTTTAATTTTTTTATTAATAATATTTTTCATCCACATTAACATTCACAAAATTATTTTATTGACATGCATATTTGAAAATAATATAAATATAATGAATTTGATATATATTTTTAAAAATTTCAATGTTTTCAATACCATTGTTTTTATGATATGTTTTTAATTTATTTATAAAAGGAAAAAGTATTTGTCTATTTTAACATATATAGTAATATAAACTATTACCACCACTATAACTATTATTTTATTTTAATATTACTTTATTGAATTCCATTTCTTAATCATATAAATATCCCACTTTCTTTATAATTTAGTTTTTTTAAAATGGAATGGATATTTCAAAATATAAAAATATTTCTGTTTAGGTTAAAATAATATTTTTAGGAGACCAATATTACAAATTGAATGATTTTATAAGTTTTCATTATGTTAGTGATATCGAGAAATTCTCTGATAGAGGGGGGTTCCATTATAAACCCATGATGATTGGATAAATTATTAAGAGTGTATTGGGGTTCTATGGGTATCCACTAATAGTTGGTCCTAGAGAGTCCTAAATTTCATTGGGTATAGAAGTTGATCATATGGTTATCCCATTTTTAAGAGTTATAGTAAGAGTTATATGGACATAATTTCTTAGGTTTCATAATAGAATTATATAATCATTCAATGAATTTTTATATAAATATGATGATTTCAAAAATCACGATATTAATCATATGATAAATGGAAAGTATATTCTTCTTTTTAAGGGTGGAATGTTTAACAATATGAAAAATAATTATGAGTTTTACTGAGTAAAAATATACCTTCATGATTTTAATTTTTTATTTATATTTTTTATGACGCTTATTATGAAAATATTTTTTTAGATAAGGTGATTGCATGGTGAAAAAGGTTTATTTTTATCAAAATATTTTGTTAGAACAAAATTTAGATGTATTTGTGGAATACCTACTTTTTTTTCTTTTGATGTCACATATAGTGTTTTTTGTGACCACCCCACATTATAAAATGTTTTTCATGTGTATTTAAGGATTTCTTGTTTTATAGATGTAGTCATGATTATAATTTTGATAATGTCTCATTAAAATTAAACATGTCTCTTTTGGAATGTTTTATTTTAGGGGAAAATGGATACTAAATGGACGTATCAACATTTTTAAATGGGGGGGGGGGTTATGTAAGATTTGTGACCTAACTCTACAACAATAACAACCTAAATTTTATTGTTTAAAATAATAAAATGATATCAAGTTTAAAGTCCCTAGAAATGTCATTTTTTACTGAGGGGTCCTTAAAAAATATAAGGGATTCATGAATAAACATTTCCTTTTTGGATGATGCTTTTGCAAGGGTAATACGTCACTAATATATTTTTGAAACGAATGGTGTCTTAATTGTTGTTATATGTGTAGTTTTCTAACAAATAAATATTATATGAAATGGATAAACAACACATTGACAATTAATAACATTTTATTAAATATCGATTGTGATAGTATGACAGAATTCATATTTTTAGTGATGGTCCATATCAATTCATATTATTTTTAATGGACTACTCATCCATGAAAAATACATATATTTAAAAAATAGATAAATAAAAAATTATAAAATTATTCCATGAAGATTAAAAATAATTAAAAATACCAAAAAATAATTTAAAAAATTAAAAACAATTAAAAAGTTAAAAAATAATTATTAATTTAGAAAAAAGAAAAATAAAAAAAATTAAAAAAATTAATTTTTTTAAAAAAATATATAAAAAATATCAAAATTATAAAAAAATATAAAAAATAAAAAAAAATTAAAAATAAAAACATTATCCCCATATAAATGTAACTCATCAATTCAAAAAATTATTTTTTCACCAAAATTACATAATATGCATAAAATATTACAAATTATTATCTCAAGTTAGGTGGAAGAAAATGTCTCATACAATCATCAGTAGAAAACTACATACTAATGCCATGCTTATTCTATCACATATACTCCATCATATGGCCATCTATCAGATGCATCTTCTCATAATCCTTGTCCATCTATCATTGTATATATCATTTCATCTTATCTTAAGTTCTCATAACCTCCTCATATTAAATAGTAGATAAAAATATCGAAAATACTCTCCACTAAATTACTTTGAGCTCATGGATTACATCACAGAAGTACCATAATAACATGTTGGTGTCATTCGATAACCAATACCAATCACCCCAACTTTCTCGACAACATGAAAAATTACTTATATCTTGTCCCGATCATCATATCCTGAATGATTAGTTTTATACGATACCCTATTTTATTGAATATCTAGTGAATGATAAGTCGTAGCCTCATACCATTCCATAAAAAATAATTATATATTATAATGACAATAAAATTAATATTCATGATTCTTTTTTATAAAATAGTTACTATAATATAGTGTTGTCATTAACTTACATATTATCCTATATAGAGATTAGTATACATATTATTATAGTGTTAAACTCCCAAATAGAAGGGTTAGAAGAAAAATTTATAATATAAGAAACATTTTACTATTAATGTATATATATATATATATTATCAAATAATATCACTTACCATATATCATCGATTCATGTAATAATATGACTTTCCACACTATTTCTGTCTTATTTCCTCCCCTAGCCCTAACATCCAGACGATGAATCCTCTTAAAAGTATATGATAGTCATTAAGAGAAGAATCCATCCTATACCTATGATTAGAAATAGTCAGGTCAATGGAAGACACAATACTAGTCGAAAATAATAGAAGAATATTTATCCAAATTTCATTTTTTTTAGGTTCTTTAAAACCATATAAAAGGGATCATTTATACTATTCTACAATCCATTTTTAATAAAATCTATTACTCTATCAGCAATCAGATAAAATATAATGATGAAAGATAACTAAAAATAGTATGTTGGTTACGAAATAAATTTTATGATGTAGTTATTATTTAATAATGTACAATCCAGTGGTCAAACATCTAACGGAAAATAGAAATGAGAAACTGGCCCCATGACGCCCATGGAATATAAACATATGTTTTTATAATTTCACGAGCCTTACCAATATCTAAATTCGAAGACATGAGAAAATAAAATTAAATAACCAAAATTTTATAAAAACTAATACAAAATTTATGTATAGAATAAATATCATAATTAATTAATCATACCAATATAAATGAAGATAAAAATAAATAGATGGGCACCACTCCAAAATATGATTTTGAATCCTCGATCATGAAATACTATTCCACCTTCTAATAGGTGAAACATCATACAATTATGTTGAATTGATCTAAACATCAATAAGTCTAACATCGATGAGATAATGTAATATATCATTAAATGCATCTCCATCCATATGATAAAAAGAATCATATTGGTAGGAAATTATCAATATAGATATGATAATAAAAACTATTAAATTCCAGAATATAATAATCAATGCTATAATAAATTGTTAACACAAATATCAAATATAAATAACTAATAAATATCATTACATAATAATTACCTATAATAAAAATATTAGAACATAATAATATACATTGTAAATATTTTTTAATTTATATGTTCAAACTAAAAAACTAATAAACATACTATAGAATATAAAATTATGACCGGTCAATAAATTATAATACATATTTCAAATATCAAAAACTAATAATTATAGGGCTTAGTGATGGAATAAAATAGATCATTATGTCCAACCATATGAAACAAATAATTTACCAATAAATAATTTTTAATTCACATATAAAATTTAAAAACTAATAATTAATTATTTATAATAAAAAAATCATCATAGGAATCATCATATTCATTTAGGACAATTTCTTCATCCTCACCTTCAGAATTTTCAACTTCCCATTATCCTTTTGTATCATAATCCATAATTATATCATCAACATTATCTATATCATTTTCTATTTGGAGGGGGTTTCCTCTTTAATATTTATATATCATTGGGTAAGATATATACTTGGGAAGAGTACCTCAAATTTATAAATAATTTTAAATTATATTGAATAACTTTCACCATTAACAAAAAAATTCTCATGTGACATCATTTTTATGAAACTCCTTTAATAAATAAAATATATCAAAATGTCATATTAATTTTCAAAATAAACTTGTTTGTTATATATAAATGATTTATTTGATACCAGAATACTATTATAATTAATGGCAATGAATCTATGTCGTTGATTAACTTTTACCCTTAGATAAATATAAAACCATTGTAATTTAAACATTGTAACAAAATATGGTATTATATTTAATAACTCAATTGTTTCATCTACCATTCCATAAAATTAAACTTCACCTTCTTTATGATGAAAATATTTCAAAAAAAAACAACTATAAATTTATTTCATTGACTCACCAAATATTCATGTATAGAATCTAAATCCATTAACCACAAACCCATTATAAAATTTTAGAAATTTCTTGGGAGGATTTTTAGCTCCCATAAGAGACTATAAATTATATTTTCTGGTTGTTTTCCAAAAAACAATAAAAAATTTTAATAACTAATTTTATTCTTAAATTGATTTCTTATTCCATAGAAATAAACACAAATTTCTATTATTTGAATCCTATGTAATATAATTGATGATTTTCTTCACGAAAAGTTTATTTATATTATAAAAATTGGTTTTTAATATGGTCATCATTTAATCTACACCAAAAATAAACTTTTAAAATGGTATAATTTTTAATATAAAAAATTAATAAAAAGTATCATATATTGCACACATAAATTTATTTCATCTCAATTAGATGGAATATATCTGTGATATCTATTAATTTCATAATCTAATAGACATATTTCATGATAAAAAAAATCCATGATTAGGATGATTAGAAACTGAAAAATGATAGTCTGTGAGATCATAAACATTATTTAATTGAACCCCAATAAGTTTTTTTGAAGAATAATATGAATGAAAATAATAAGAGAAGAAATTTTATATTTCCTCCAACAAGTGCACTTTTGAAATTGACCCTTAAATTGATACATTATTACAAACATTCTTCTTTAAATTTTTCAAACATCACTGAAATGGTTATATGTATCAGCATTTCACTATTCCTCCACATTTATATGTAAAAAAAATGTAATATTAAATGTTTTGTTAAATTTATAATAGAATGGGGGTATTTTCATTAATTTACGTAAAACTAAAACATACTTCTTTTTCAATACATAAAATTCATCAAAATTTATTTATTTGACACAAATATCTCAGCAGAAATATGATATTTTGTAAACACATTCCTGGATGAAGAAATCAACATCACTCAAAGAGAAAAATTTCTATAATCATTCCATTATGACATGGATGTAATAACATTTTAAAACAGTTATATACCCATTTATAATGTTGTGAGGAAAATTAAGAGAATAGGAATTTTGTATCCTCATTTGTGGAATTCGATTTAAAAAACATAAAATAATTTCTATAGTAGGTGTAATATTATTTTAGATTCATTACATTGTGTGATATTTCATCTTCAACTAATTCAAGTTAAAGACATCTAAAAATATTGGCAATATCAAGCTTTTCCTTTAATATATCATTGGTCATATCCAGTGTTTCAAAAACAATATAAAATATTTCACAATAAATAATTATAAATATTCATTACATTTTACATGAGATAAACTAATAAATCATAACAATATGGAAGGTCCCATAAAATAAAACTCTTTATCCAATTTTGATCTCTCTAAAAACGATTTATTTTTTGGTCATTAATGGTTGGTCCAAAAGTAAAAGGTTGTAAAACATTGAACAAATTATTTCCCCATCCATGCTCTACATACATTATTTTAGACTATATGTGCTCCATCTAGTTAACATAACATATTCCAAAAATCCACTAATTTTCAATATCAGTGCAAAAATTATGGTAAAATACTAATATGATACTATATAATTTGTTTTCACACCTTTTTCTGTAATGAAATTAACTCATTGATTAATGGAATCAAATAAACATCAATATGATTATTTAAATATACTATAATTAATTATTCCATATATATACAGTTCCTTTTTCTTCTTCTATGAATGTAATGTTTAGGAAATAATTAAAATATTCCATGAAGAATATTGACTATTGCAAGCACCAGATGATAAAAACATTAGGAGAATGACCCAACTATATGTTATGATGTTCCAAAGAAAAGGAATAATCCATCTGAACAAATTTTTTACAATAATCACCATCACCTGTATGATTTTATCTATTACTAATGCAAATATTTTATTTATTTCATGTCATGAAAGCTATTGTGTTGCGAGATATAAATAAACACTCAAAAGACATGTATTTGGAAATACCTCAACCATTTCATAGGGAATATAGACATTCATTATTATATCTATGAATTCCTCTATTCTACACATGTAGAAAAATTATATAGGGATTCATAATATATCAACCCTCATATATCATACATTAAAATTTCATCATTTTCCTAGTATACATAAAAATTTGAAAAAATAGACGGCCAAGGACCCTGTTTACAAAGTTCCTTTAGTAACATAGAAAAACATCATCGAGTCTAGAAAAAGATATTCAATATTTCCAATTATGATCTACCCTATTAGCAACCCTACCTAAATCATTTCATTATAACCTTGGGGATAGAAAAAATAAGAAAGGGGGTGAGATCAGATGCTTAGTAAGGGTAAACAAGGGAGGTACGTCTGCATAAACATGTGTATAAGTGTATGTAAAGGTGATCGTAACATTATAAGATCATACCCTACATATCATATATTATATAAATTAAAAAAAATAAATATTTTCATTTCATAAGACATGAATCATTATTCAATAATGAGAATAATCCATTAAATCATAACAAGAAATAGACCATAAATTTTTAGGAAGTCACATAAACATATTATTCCACTTAGTATAAGTTAAGGTACATTTCCAAAACATAACATATCACTTAAAATGGACTAAATGTACACGATAAGACACACCACCATCTGTAGTCATGGTAATTTCTTTATAAGGGATCATGTTTCCACATATTCCCTTGCTGGACAATGTTTCTCCATCATCCATTGTAGATCATGTAAATCAGAATGACATCATCACAATATCATGTGATATCGGTTATTTACCAATGAAATAAGGGTTGATATTTTTCTCACCCATCATATAATGAAACCATACATTCATGTTCCAAAATTAAATAAATCATATAAAAAATGTAGAAAAAGTGGGTTTCATAAACATTCCATCATAACCTAACTCATGTATGTGAAAGAGGGTTCATAAGTATCAATATATCATTAAAATAATTCATTTAAAGATATAATAATTATTTTATTATTGGATAATATCCCCAATTAAACATAAGTAACATCAAATTACATTTTCATAGATGGAAAATGGTATTGAAAGATCAAATGAAATAATTCCTGAGGAAAATATCCTTTCAATTTTGATATTTTATTTTTAAATCCTAAAAAAATTGGAAAATAATATTAATTTAATATAACCTTTGAAAAATATAATTTAATATTTTAAAAGTACTTAAAACATTAATGAAATCATTTTTATATTAAATGCATATGATATCATTTAAAACGCTTTTAAAATATTTTTTGAAAACACTATTTTGAAGGAATGCATATTTATGAATCAAGAGGGAAGACCATTACATGAATTTTATAATATCATTCGAATAAATAAATTCGAGATACAAAATTAAAACATTAAGTCAACAGACCATATAAAATAAAAATGGTTTATAATATAATATTTGTCTCAAAGAAGTAAAATTGAGACAAAATTACCATACCGAATTGGTAACTTATGAACTCTAAAACACATGAAAGAGAGATGATAAAATATATATGTAAATATCCATAATATTTAGGATAGTTATCATAAAATATATTCTTCCAAAATATATAAATCATGTATAATAAAAATATCTTTTAAATCTTGTGTCCCACATAAATATTTGTGAGACATAAATCCCTTACCTTATGTCTTGAAACTCTTTACATTTCTCAAAACCTCCTACATAATAATTAAGATTTTACTTTTAATATATTATATATCCACATTCCATTTTATTATAGAATATATGATTTAATTTGGACCTTATATTACACTTTTATTAATAATTCCATGTTAGTGTTACGTTTTAGGTAATATAATCTTGTTTTGACTTGTTATTCTTTATCCTCTAACTTTGATCAGGATTTACATAATTAAAGAATGTAAAACATGATATAAATATAATTTTTTCAGAATATACAAATTTATAATAAACTAAAATCGATATAAATTTGAAATTAAATTGACCCTTGCTTGAGACGATATGTCATACGTATAACAAATATTTTTTTCTCTTAATTGTTGTTTTGAAAGAAAGTAATCAAATAAAATATTTTTATGTAAATACTAATTATACTATAATTATTATCACTTATATATCATTATATTTTAATAAACCCATCCTCAATATATTCCATGTAGAGTGAACGAATCAGATCATTTTGAGGCGGTAGTTGTCCACACATCTGCAAACAATGTTATCACATTTACAAAAACATAAATATTCAAGGTATCTGTTATATAATAATTTGAGAAGTATAAATATATCAAAAATATCATAAATATAATTGAAAAATAGTATTTACATCATAATTACCATTCATGCAAGGTGGTAGTTGAAAAAAAACATCATCTTGTGAGGTGGTAGTTCACCTTACACTAGAAAGGAATGTTCATTACCCATTACATGAAATTGTGTTTGAGTATAGGTAGAAACCTTAATATAACAAAGTATTTGTATATTGGGTAATCTTATTTTATTATGTAAAATTAAATAAAAATAATTTAAGGGGATTAAAAAATAAATAAATAAATAATGTTCATTGATGAATGATTCCTCTTCTTTGGGAATATTTTTTATTAGCACAAACAGTACCATTGGTAGGATTTATGAACAAATAATGGATTCTAGGATGAATGGATGAATTTCATGGGGATATATTGATAGATTTTGGTTGATCTAATGAATATTTTAAGTGTGAAGAGATGATGAGTTGATGTTCCCTTCTAAATGCAAGGGGTCGGGTATTTTAGGAAATTATTAGAAGAATAATTTATACAAAATAAATTATAATCCAAATGTCACCAAATTTTTTTAATCTAGTAAACGATATAATTATTATTTTATATAATCAGCCATTATATTTGAGGCATGATTTTATTTTAATTTAAACCTTTTAATTTTTATTAACTATAGTTAATCCATTATAATTATATCTATTGTAATAATTCATTTTCATATTAAGGGGATGTAATTTTTATATATAATGATTTAAATGGGAAATAAATGGTATTTTTAGGATATTTATGACCATATATGATCTACTTGTCCTTATTTAATATTTTTATTAATTTAAAGGTTTTAATAATATATTATTTTCATAAAATATCATAACTTCCAATTTTGAATCTATTTATAACATTAACATTAAAAAAACCCAAACAACATTATTACATAAAAATTATTACATAGAAAAACCACTAATATGTCATATTCCCCCAAAAAAAACTTGAATAACCATAATTAAGTTAAAATAATTTTGTAAATATATCAAATATCATTTAATTTCTTGTTTCATTAATTTAATAATTATTGGATCATAATTTTATTATTATTTATGATAATTATTTCTACTATAAAACAAATTATAATTTTTTTGATGTATATAAAAATTATTGATTTATGAATAATAATTAATGCATATAATATCTTCTATTAAACCTCATATCAAGAATATTATACATATTAAAAGTAAGACTATGCCATTTTTTCACTCCCTTTGAGTTTTATAATTATGAATTCATTATCCTAGGAAATTGTACATTAAACTATTAAATTTTGATACTTATGTTTTAATTTTCAAATTAAATTCATGGAATAGAACTTGGTCAAGTGTTAGGGTATTTTTCTAATATTAATAACATTATTTCAACCAATAATTACCACATTTACCCTTAACTATGGTAATAATAATTACAAAAGATACTATTAATATTGTACAAAAATTCAATGGGACATATTTACTAAAAATTTTAAATTCTAATTACAAATATTAAAACCTTTTTTCATAGATAAAAACATATAAAATTATAAAAATAATTTAAAATTAATACTGTTGATGTAATGAGAAAACATGTTTTTAATGTGTA
This sequence comes from Viscum album, assembly GCA_963277665.1. NCBI lineage: Eukaryota > Viridiplantae > Streptophyta > Magnoliopsida > Santalales > Viscaceae > Viscum > Viscum album. Next base: position 532,236,616 of record OY728128.1, read on the forward strand.
AACATCCAAAAGATAGACATGTTTTTATATCCAAAATCAATGTGAAATTGATTATAATAACTGAAATTTTATTAAATAATAAAAATTTGATCTAATTAACATTGAATCTGATAAAATATATTATTTAAAATTATCAATTATTTTGAAGAAAGAATTGTTTTGCATTAAAATTTAATATTTTCCACTGTTTATATAAATTGAAACATATCAAAAAAACAAATCAAACAACCAAAATAAATTATTATATCCGAAATTCAAATAAGATGTTCATTTTTTCATAAAAAACCAAATTTTTCAATATTTATATTAAAAATTCGTTCACTATTAAAAGGAGAAAAAATTACCCTTTTGATAAATATTGGGTTTTTTTGCATTATGTGGGCTTTGTTCTTATTATATTCTCATAAAATTGATTGGATGAATACAAAAAAAATTATTGAATATATAACTTATAATCTTCATTAATAAAATTCATCAATTTTAATTAACTTATTTTATTATTACAAATGACTATGAGAGGATAAAAATAAAAAAAATATCATTTATAATAAATTTGTTTATATTTTCATTTCTAATTAATTGGTTACCATTTAAATAATATTATTGACATAATATTTCCATCATATAGTAAATATTATTCCAAAACTCAAATTTAACATCAATTTTATATATTATTATTTTAAATAACAATTTTTCCTAATACAACATTGTTTTGTAAATTTCGATCATGTGTGTAATGAATGCTATGTAAAGAATTTTACATTGTGTGTAAAATAATCCGTGAATATTGTTTCGTATACTAAAAACAAATCCAACTATTGTCTGTAGTGAAATATCTACTTGGTGATGCATATAATTAAATCCAAAGAGAGTATTCTTCATATAACAAAATCTATTTTCACTATTGAATTAAATGATATATATTGAAAATATAAAATTAAATAAAGATATATATTTCAAAATATCATGGGGTAATAAATTCTATCCACGTAAAAAAATTGTATCCCACTAAATTCGTATGGGTTATCAAAGGTTTAATACTTGAAAACTCCATTCATAGAAAACAACATCATAAAAATGAATACTAAAACATCATTTTAAAATTGAATGTTAAAATCATAACAGTTACACACAGTAAATAATAACAAGGTTTAAACATATTAGAAAATATGTGTAAAGTGAAAACATGATTATATAAGTGAAGAATAAATATCAAGTTTTCATGGATAGTTGTAGAGAACATAGATTAGAGAATGATGAAAATATAAAATTTATAACCCCAAGAGGCTTGAAAAAATCCACCGATATCATAAAAAAAATATGATAATCAGACATGATTTATATCAAAACCCTTTTTCCTAATGTTCAATAATATTCATGAGATTATATACATACTTGATTTTTGGGAAATCTCTTCCATTATTATGCCTTGATCAATTTCAACTTCTCCTCTTATTCCACTAAATGAAGGTGACTTTTTCATTCCAAATGTGTAAGCGGGTCGTGAGATTCATAAATTGAATGATAGGACTTTATTTATTTGATTATCATAACAAAATGTTTTGGAGAAGTTATCCAATATACATAAATACCCGTATTTAGAGATAAAACATTAATCATTAAAAATCTCATCTGACGCTTAACATAATACATTCTTCAAGTGGATATCCTCATAAGACTTTTAAAAAGATGGAAGTACAAAACATTGGAATAAAGTGAACTAAATAAGCCTAACATTTATCCACCATATTTCAAAAGGTATTTCTAGGTTTTCACATTCCTAAAATTTGAATACATTCACCACATATTATCTCAAAAAATAGTAATAACATAAATTAGAATAAATCATTATTTGAATCGTAAATGTTTCATTATTTTACTATTTATGGGATATAATCCTTTTGTCTAAATATTTTTAAAATTAATTCATGATAGAGTAATCCACTTTAAAATAATTCATTAATTAGTTTCGAGGAAATAAAAACCATCTAATTTACTTATTAATAACCAAAATATCTTTATCTAAATATCAATATCATATAATAATGCATATTTTAAGGTTTATCCTTCCCTTAATCACACGTCTTAAAAAATATCAGATTGTTACATCAATAAATTTTCTCAGTTACTAGTACAATTCATCATATTCTATTAAATTCTTTTGGGAAAATAACAGTGGTCCAATACATAGATTTTTCGTTATTACATAATACCATAAATATACTTCTACAACATTATTCTTGAATTCCATTACATAAATTCATAATCATTCAACCAATTAGTTCTCATACACCATATCACCAAAAGTGATCATATGAGATTTACATTTAACTTTTTCTATAAGAGATTACTGATGTCGATCTTCATCCTTATCCCTTGGATCTAGGAATTGATTTTCAAATGACCATTTTCCTTAAACATGAAGCATTAAATAGTTGGAGGTACTTTATATGATGATTTATCTCAATTTATATCATTTTCTATACTCTTATATTTATTTTAATAATAAATTTTAAATTTCCTTCCCTCGGTAAATAAAAAATTTATTATACCCCAAAATAATATATCTTCAATGCTTATATTCACACACATAGCTCCAATAAAGTCTCATATTATTCTATTCATTTTTTAGATTATCCTTTGAACAATGTATTCCTTTTTTGAGAATATTATATAACTCCGAACTACATTTAAAAATTGATTTCACAACACACAATCACATCATAGTTACAAAATTCACTTTTTGATAAAGACCTTCAGAGACTCGTCTATAACCCACTAAAGAACCAATAAACATTACTTTCATCTTGGATAGTAATACAAGAAGATTATTATGGAAGTATTTTGAATGTTTCATAATAGTTATTGACAGAATCATCATCATTTTTATTATACTCAATTAAATCCTTTTTAATATTCTTATTAAAAACATGAAGAATGTAATTTTTGAAAAATATTTAATTGAACACATACTATTCCATGGAGTCAATGTCATCCCGTTGCTTCATATTTTTAAAACAATTACCTCATTGATATACTTCAACTTCCAAAAAACATACATCATATATGACTTCCTACATGTCTGAAAATTGGAGAATTGAAAATATCTTTTCAGTGTTATAGATCCATTTTCAACCACTTTTAGATTAGATGACTGACGGAATGATGGTGGCCACTTCCTCAGAATGGACTAAAAATAATTTTGTCCACTCCTTTATCATTTTGAAGTACCATGTGATTTAATTTTGAATTTTTTTTGTGATATAACAATAATATTATTCAGTCATTCTCCCATAACATATGGTTCATAATGTGGAAAATCAATACATTTCCAATCATATCCATTATTAACACACATCCTTTAGGTTCTATCAATTGACTAAAACAAGAAATAATAGTGTGAGAAAAACTAATTATTGTGGTAAAACAACAAAATCATGTGAAAGTATTTAAAATATTTCAATCAATGAGACCATAGGTTTAATCAATGGGTATTCATGATTATTAAGAAAAGACTATGATTATTTCCAATTCATTTTCTTATCCTTAGATACATCCCTTGACATATCCCTAGAAATATCCCATAGGATCATCGTAATAATTATCATCCATGCATCTAAAGGTTGACTAAAAATATTCTATTATAGAAAATATAGAAACTCTTACTTTTCATACGTTAACATTTCATAATTTTATAGTAATACATTACACATAACATAAAAAAATCTCATATATTATCAGTTTAATTACTTTAGATGTATGGAAGGAAAACTTATAGTCTAGGGAAATGTCATCAATGATTACATCAATGATTTTCCCATTTAGTAACCCTACCTAAAACCATTATTTGATAATCTAAGGAAAATAAAACATTGGAAAATTGGTGAGACCATATGATTGGTATGGTTAAAAAAGAGAGGCATGTATGCAGAAAAATGAGAATAAATGAAAGGTAATGTGATCATAAAATTATAAGATCATAGCATGAATATAAAATATCATAAATAATAATCATAGAATAAATATTGGTAGTTCATAAGTGATGAATCATATAGAAATAAAGATCACATTCCCTGAAAACATAACATGGAATATGAAATGAAAATTTTAATATACAAATAAACAAGTAATATTATTCCCTATAAGTCATGGAACATTTCCAAAACATTATATGGCACATGATGGGGACTACACTTACTATGCGGGACATACCACCATCCTCGGGCATAGTCCATTCTTTCTAATTTAGTGTTTCCCCATCTTCCCATAGTGGATAATGTTTATCTATCTTCCATCATAGATCATGAATGTGAACTTGACTCCAGTAATTATCTAATAAAATATTAATCATTACCCAATGAATTGGATGGATATATATATCCCACCATGGACATAATTAAAAAAATAAATTTTCATGCCACAAGAATATAAATCATATCAAAATCATGAAAAATGTGGTTTTCATAAACATTTCATTATAATAGGACTCATGAAAAAGAAATAGGTTTCATAAGTATCAATCAATAATTAACATAAACCATTCAAAGTAAGATTTTGAGTGGTACTATTAGAACATATTCCCACTCAAAAATAGGTATCTTAAAATAAAATTTTCTTATATGGAATATTATTTTGAATAATCACATGAAATAATTCTTGAGTAAAATATCATTTCCATTTTTAAAAACTATTTTTAATTAAACAAACAGTTATCTAACTAATTTAACTGAGAATAAACTTGGGAAAATATAATGGGTTATTTGAAAACTATTTTAAAAAAATTTTAATCATTTTTATTGAAAATTCATAAATGTTAATTGAAAAATTATTAGAATACATTGTTTTAAAGAAAAATAGATTTAAGACTAAAAAATAATAAAATAAAACCTATTATATCATAAAAATAAGGAGATCCATAGTTCCACATTTAAAATAGAATTATATACACCTCAAAAAATAATATTGATGTATAATAAAACATGTGTCTCAAATATAGAAAATTGGGACATAATTAAGTTATCGATTATGTAGGATTTAAGATATAACCCCCGTTAAAGAGAGACAATAAAATGGATATTTAAAATCAAATAATATTCATTATATGGATCCAAAAAGATATTTTTCCAAAATATACACACCACATAGATGAAACAAGAAGTCTATAAATAATTTTTCCTACAGAAATAAAAGTGACATATAAATACCTACCTTATATATCAATTTCCTTCATATTCATTCAATCCTCCTGTATAATAAATATAAGTTTTTTATAAATTTATTATAGAACCATAATAAATTAAATCAAAAAATATATGATTTAATTTTGGAACTTCTATTACTCATTTATTAAACATTACATGTTAGTTTTACATTTTAGGTAATATCTATTTATTTTCACTTATTGTTCTCATCGTCTAACAAAGAACATGATTTAAATATTTAAATAATGTAAAACCTATATATATATATGTCATATATAATCAGTAATTAAATATTTATAACATACTATATAATATTGAAAAATGAAATATAATTCACTATTCATGTTGATGGTAGGACATTTGTATGCATGAACACTGATTCTATATAATTATAATTTTGAAAGAAAAAATGTAAACGAAATATATGTATATTTATCTAGACTAATTATAGGGTAATTTTTATTTCATATATATAAAAAAAATTACAAATCCTATTCTTAATACATTCTATATAGACAGTGAATGAACACATATTTTAAGGAGGTTGCAGTCCATAGGTCCACCAATGAAGTAATCATATTTATATTAAATGAAAATCATGAATTTATGAGTTATATAATATCTATAAAAGCATAAATACAAAATAAATATCTTATATATCTTATAAAAATATATTTCCCATCATAACTCCCCAAATTGAGATGTGGTAAGGGAAAAATAAATAACAAATTTTCATGAGGTGGTAGTTCACCGTACACGAGAACGGTTAGTTTCTTACCAATTAGAGGGAAATGTGTGTGAGTAAATGTATAACCATTAATTAACAAACATCATAGTATACTGAGGATACTATTATTTTTATACATAAATGAAATAAAAATAAGTTAATGGATTTAAGGAATAAATAATTTAAAAACAGTCATTGATGATCATTGCCTATTTTTTGGTATCTATTATTGATTTACACAAAAATAAGCCACAGTGTTTCCTACCTTGTGTTGATCTCCCACTAAAATGGGTCCTAAGATGATCATAATGGGAGGAATTGAAAACCAGAATGATCATGATATAAATTTTTACTTATCAAATGATATTTTTGTCTTGGATTAATCTCTTGAAAACTAAATAAAGGATAACTCTCTGATTCTGGAAATATCCCAGGATATCTATTAAATTGGTTATTACACATCTGGATTGAGAGGAAACCTAGAACTAAAATTAGGCTACTATGAATGTATCATATGAAGATTACATCAGTATAGAAGTTCATTATATTACTACTGTACCTATTAGTGTATTTTTTAATCTTACACTTAATGAGTTCGGCTATATGGAAGCTAAATATCTTATATAAAAAAATTTAGTCCACAATTGATTCATGTTATTAGAACATATTCTATCGTAATAGGTCAAATTTATAATGAGGAGCACATTAATACAACATTGAACCCAGTACCTGAAGAATATGTTAACCTAGATTTCCATTATATATATTGAGGCTCCATTGTATTCTATCATGGCATAAGATGATATTTCTTTTACTCTAACAATAGATATCATAACAATCTCAGTTCTTATTAATTCTAGAATTGGTTTTTCTACTAACACTATTAACCTATATGCTCATTCCATAAATGGGGACACATGGAATTATATCAAGGTGGATAATGTTATTGCATGTCCACTAACAATTAATGACTCATAGTTCCCGGTTATGATGGTTTCAAAATCAATATGGTGGTATAATTGAGTGTGTTGTCACCACTCTAAATTGAAATAAGATGTTTTTGATAGAATCAACTTTTAATGATAGTAATGTTAGTTATAAAATTTGTTATTTCATAAATTATGTTATTATTGACCTTTTATAATGCACTCCTTCTCCTAAAAAGATGGTTGTCAGACCACCTAAATATGGAAACAATAATGGAGGAGTGAAAAGAATGGGGGGAGTGGTCCAACCCCGATTTTATGTTTAAATAAATATTATGTTATGGAATTTTTATGGTTTTTAGAATTCCGATACTAATATCTCCCTTATAAATTTTATAAAGAATCATATTCCTCTATATAAGGTTATAAAAACCTGAAATAATATTCTCCCCCATCATTTATAACCTAGATAATTTAGGTTTAAATTTTTTTGTAACTATTATGTCCTTGTCATATGTTAAGAGTCTTTGCGGTTTGTATCTTTTTTCTATTATTGATATATCTATTGTCATTTCCAGTGATCATCAGGCTACTTGGGATTTCAATTATCTTGTGATTCATCCTTTCATCTCCATTATCTATGCTCACAATATATATAGAATCATACGAATCTATAGTTGGACATTGGAGATTTAAAATTTATTATCAGTAGTCCTTGGATCATTTTGGGGGGTTTTAAATGCATTCATGTATCAGGATGAAAAGATGGGTTATTTGACCAACCGTATTTCCTCTACATAATTCTAAACATGTATTGATTAAAATGGGCTGATTAATGTTAATTTCATTAGGGAAATTTATTCTTTGTATAAGATAGACTTGAATAGCTTCATATCAATCAATCATGATATATATTTTTCAATGAGGGTTCATTGGGTACTTTGGAATCCCTATAATGAACAACACTTTCAAAACTAAAATTCGGCACTCATACCATTATATTTGATCTTGTGTGTAAGGATTACAATCCTAATTTTCACTTCATGTTCAATTATGATTGGGTTAATCATCATATTTGGAGGTAAAATTGTGAAAAATGTGAGGATCTATGTAAATTTCAATAATTATTCCTTGTAATGTGTTCTAAATATCAAATAACTGAAGATGAATATGAAAATATGGAGTAAATATAATGTTTGATATCTTGATACTAAAATTCCCTCTCTTGAGGATTCTATTCGGTATGCTACAGAGCACAACACATGTAGCTATTTTTCTAATCTAGTAATGGGAGAAGCTGGGATGTCCTCCAAGACTCACAATATTCTTAATAACAATGTTTCTTTATAGAGAAATCTCTTTAAGGATCATTGGATGAAGAATAGTGATAAGAATATCACATTTTTTAGTTCCATTTAGAAAATTATGAAGGCCTCTAAAACTTTTTCCGTGATTAAATATTAATATAATCTAATTGACTACATGATGGATCACTCTTAGCTTGTTGTCTCATTCAGGAATATCTATTCAATGGTTCATATTGCTTAACCTAAACTATGGAGGGTATTACCCAAAAGATTTTGAATATAGAGGATAATTCTAAACTCATTTCTACTCCTTTGGAATATGGGATTAATGAGACAATCCTCCTCCTCAAACCCAAATTTTCCATGTGTCCAAAAGGGTGTGGTAAATAATTTGCAAACTTTTTGGGAAATTATTCAATGTGATGTTTGCATGTTGGTTTTTCATTCTTTAAAAGTTGATACATTACTTATGTATTTAATACTTAATTTATTTCTCTTATTCAAATTTGATAATTCCAATTGATTTCATCTTTTTAAGATGATTTATCTTGTGAACAACATCAATAAAATTACTTTCAAAATTCATACTAATAGGATACCTTCTATTGAATAAATATTTGTTTCTTCAATCATGTTTGGTTCTTTAATGTAAATACCCATTCCTTATGATCTTATAACTATATAATAATGTGTTAATCCACATAATATATAAATGATGAAAGGTAATATTTCTCTTATGAATGACGTTAGGAATGGTTTTGATATTATCGACTAGTGAATTATCTGCAAGGCTCCATCAATGTTTGGGTTTGAGAGTGTTTTTATTACATTAGTCAAGATCATTTTATATTCATCACAGATATCATTCTTTATTAATGGATATTTAAAATGATATTTTGATTTCACTAGATGGTTCAATCCTAGTAACACATTATCCATAATTATTTTATCCATTACTGAATATTACCTTAGATGGATCCTTTCCATCATGGATGTTAATTGGAAAATGAAGTCCATTTAGGATGGTAGGGGGCTCATTGATCATAATTATCTCTTTTTTATGATGATAGTTTCATCCCCACACATGGGGATAACAGAAATATCCAAAAGAAATTAATATAAAATTTTTCCACTATGATAATTCCTCAAACCATAAGATTAGTTAGTGAAACATTTTTTCTGCTTTGGTAGGAATATCTCTACCAATAGAAAAATTGACTTTATCAGGTATATATAAATTCATGAGTAATTTATTCTTTTAATTTAAATAGGGATTTCCATGTATTGGTGAAGAACAAATGTGTTTTATTTTTTATATTATTAGAAACAACAGAAGAATACATTATTCTTGTATCTATTAATATTAATCCATTGATGTTCATGTTTTATTAGTGAATTATGTAATCATTTTGATGTAGTTTTACTCTTTCATGGTGTATTAATGTCATATCGTACATATCAATAGTAGTAATGTATCAATTAAGAGTATTACATATAGAATTAACATTTTGAATAAGATGTTAGCTTTATATTCTTATCATTCATGTTGAATAACTTATGTTATGGGTCGTTTGGGTATTAAGAATATTGGATATTTCAATTATTTTTTTATGGAATAATTTATGTGGAGACTTATCTATGGTAATTCATAGGATCATTTTTCCTTCGATCATAGTTCTGGAATAGTAACATGACTAGAAATTTTAACCATTATGTCTCCACATTCTGTCCAGCAGTTATGTCTATTTTAGCTTCAATTTATTCTAAATCTTGGTGTATTATTTCTAGAGATTAATATCACCAATTTTTTCAGGATAATTGTAATCGATCAACTTTATTTTATTTAATCATAGATGTTGAATTGACTCTGAATCTAATCTCTTAATCAATGATAAATTAGTAAATGGAGACTCTCCTGAATCAAACTATTTACAAAAGGGATAATACTTATACCCCCTCATGAGATTATTTGTGGGAATGGGATCCTTATTTCAATTTAGTTCTTATATCCATGTTTTATTATATGGACCACAACTATATTAACATGTATCTAAATAGGCTTGATAAAATGCATAGAAACATTATTTAGAATTTTTGATCCATCGTGGATGGGAGATTGGTGTATCATAAGATTCCAATTGATGAATGTATACAATCCTATGGAATCACTTTATACTCTTCATGTGTTCTTTTATATCATTAGAGGGATGATATTGATCATTTTTTCTATGTTGTGGGACTGCCTCATCAATGTAGAATTTTGTCTCAGATATATTTGATGTAAATCTTCTATGAGAGGACTCTATCGGTGACATCATAAAAGGAAATAGAAATTTAGCACTCTTTACTCTTATAATGAATCACTTTTAGTTTTCTGTCGATGAAATTATTAATTTCATTTGGAATTATGAAAATAGATCAATCCATGCTCACATTACCTTCAAGGCATGTACTACCTTGTACAACATTCTTTATACTATACAAGAGTCAAAAACAGTGAAATAGTATTATTACAATAATTATATTCATTAATTTTCATTCATCAATTAGGATTATGTCAAATGATAATTTGATACACCCTATGGTTTGATTCATGCATTCAAGAGGGATCCTACTATTGGTTGGATAAAAATAAACTCTAATGAAGGTTAAATAGTATATATGGGCCCCGTGGTTATGAAGTTAATGTCATGAATTATTTGGGATCTACACATGGTTGTATTATAGTTTCTTATGTTAAATATTCTTCCCCATAATTATAAATTCTATTTCATATCACTACAGGTGTGTAAGAAATACATCATGGAAGATATAATATTTGGCTTGGGTGTGACTCTTACATTGTTATTCTTACTTTCATGACCAACAATTCTAATTTATCATTGCATATCACTAAAATTGTACTTAATTAATAGATTATATCTCATCTGTGGATCATATTATCACCCATATCTAGATGGAGGCCAATTTAGTGGCAGAATGACTTGAAAATAAATGATTAACAGTTGTGGTTTTTATAGACTTATGAGGTTCATAATGACATCTTCCCTTTTATTTATAGTGATAAATTTAAATCTCCCATTTTCATAATTCTGTAATTTTTTAATTTTTTCTAATGAAAGAGTATTTATTTTCATGGTATGATCTCATTTTATCATTAAATTTTGTTGAAACTATTCATAACATAGAATGTGTGAAAATATCTCTAGCAAGCATAATTCAAAATAATATACGGGTTACACTGCTAACATGATATATTAACCCAAAAAATAGAGTATCGCCTTATTTATGTTGTATTATATTTCTTTTAATATTTATAATTTCATTTAATTTATTGTTTCGTTAATTGAATAATTATTGGTACATCATTTTGAGGTTTTTTAGGACAACTTTTTCAACTGTAAAATTGAAAATATATTTATATGATTTTGATCAACATTTTATCTTTTAAATTAAAATATTTTGTTTAAAATATTTTCTATTTACCCCATAAAGAATATATTATAGATTTTAAAATTAAGAGTGTGACCTTTTGTCACTCTCATCGAGTAAATAATTTTAAAGCCATTTTCCTAGATAAGTTTCCATTTAAATTTTCAATTTTGATCCTTATGTTTTGAGGGTGTAATAAAATATTTCAAATATCATTTTGGAATATTTTAATATAGTTTTCTAATATTTATAATTTTATTCTCATCCTTAATTACCCAATTTACCATTAACAAAGTTATGAAATTTATTAAAGATACTAATCATAATATCTAAAAATAAAATGGCCCAATTTAAAAAAATTAGACCCTCTAATTCCTAATAATGAATCCTATTTTTATTATTCAAAGCACATAAATATTTATGATTAATTTAAAATTAATATCATTGATGGAATGAGAAAATATTTTATTAGTTGGAAAATTATCAAACGGTCATCATGTTTGTTTATCCAAAATAGATGATAAATTAATTCAAATGAACTATATTTTTATAACTGAATTTTTTTTATCTAATTTTACATTAAACCCATAAAAATATTTATATAAAAACAATAATTTATATAAAAGTTTTTTATTTTCAATTAAAATTCGATATTTTTCACTATTCATTATGATTGAAACTCATTAGAAAAAAAATTATACAAAAGATAATTTAGATATATTTCATTAAAAATATATTGTTAATTATAAATTTTTCAAAGATTAAAAAATTATATTCAAAAAATTTTCTCCATTAAAAGGCCTTAAAATTACACTGTTGAAATATATAGGGTTTCATGGGTAAAATTTGATTATTCCTATATTATTTCATTAAAATATAATGGATTAATATATAAAAATATTTTATTAAATTTATAACAAATATATTTCGTTAATTTCACAAAAAAATGTATTTTATTTATTTATTGTGACAGAATGACTTTGTGAGGATAAAAATAAATATATTTCCTATATAATAAAATTCTATAAATTTTTATTAAGAATTAATTGGTTACCAATGAAAAAAATATATTTCTTCTATTAATAACCATTAATTTTGTGGCTACGATAAATATTATCATGTTATATAATAATATTTTAATAATGTGTTATTGTTATGTAAAACTCGGTCGTGCATGTAATGTAAGATATCAGAAAAACTCAACGTTTTTTATAACAGGAGAAAATCATAGTTGTGAATATACCAATTATTATTCAATTATTGTGTGAAGAATATTATCAACATAGAGTTACGTATAACAAAATCTTAACATTGTGTTCTTAAAATAAAAAACAAATATTTAGTCTTGCGTGAAATAAAAAAAATTAGAATTATTAAATTAATTAGGATAAATATTTCAAAAAATATATGGGTGTTACAAATAATCACAGTAATATAATATGATGTCATTTTGGTAATAATTTATTTATTAATAACTAATACCCAATCTATAGACCGAACTCATAAACATATAGACACTTTTTGAGAATATATATCCTTCAATAAAAAATGATTTAAACAATAATAATATATGATGAAATTAATTTTCCAAAATTTAAAATTTTATTTTAAAACACAAATATTTTCGTAACAACTTCACGGTTTATCATCTAGAATCCTAGATATAAGACCTCCTCAAAATATATCAACATGTTGGAAAATTGAGAAGGTTATAATTCATGACATAGAATATTATTTGAAGTTTTTTTCCAGAGTAGACGGGAAACCATCAACATGTAATAAATTATAAAATAATGTATTTGAACAAAAAAATTGTAAATTATAGAGAATTATGTTCACCATATTGATATAAAAAATTAAAATTCTTCCAAAAAACAAAAGAAAATATATAAAATCCAACATCAACAAAACAGTTAAAATCTCCTAAGATCGCATTTCTGACATATACATTTCATGGATACATTAAAACATGAGAATATTATTATTCAAATTATATTAATGTTTCAGCATATTCATCGTATAAATAATCCATACAACATCCATAGGTATATTTTCTAATGATTAATCCAATCACAATAATGTAGTTGAATCTGCTGTCTACATTCAATATCTATAGATTTCTAAAAATAAAAATAAAAACTAATCATAATCATTGATCATTTAGGGTAATTGTAAATTATTATTAAATTTAATCACCTAAATATATTCTATGGAAATTGATTATAGTGAACTACTTGGATAACATCTTATTTCAGGTCCCATAGAGGCTCAATGTAGATATAAAAATAATAACAAATAAACTGTATCATTCACATGATTTTTTTTTTAAATAATAGAATATATCTATAATATATTCTTATACGGGAAAAATGATACAGTAGTTATGTCTGGGATATGTGGCTTACCCTATGTGGGACATATCATGTGTTCCCATCAAGTGTATAATAAAATCATACTTGATGGTAATTTATTTAAATTTTTATTATAATTTTCTTACCAAATATTTAAGTATCTCCCAAATGGTGTTTCTTATTTTTAATATGAGACCATTGTTTCGTCTAGGATACTCTTTTTACCCTATGCATGGTCGAACAATTTTCTCGTGTCGAGTGTTTTATTACATTTCATTTGAGGTTATTACATTTAATTTTATTTATTCATTGTAATAATTAATGTATTTATTGTACAATATATCGTATGAAAAATCATAGACCATTATTAGCTCTAGGATATGGGTATTACCCTATATACGACATATCATTTTTATGCATTGAGGGTTTGGTAACATCCCAAAGGATAAAAATTCGATTTAATATATTTATTATATTATTTTACAAAAAATTGATGTATATTTGAAATGGTGTATCATATCAAAAATCGGAGAACACCATTAGATCAAGTATGTTGGGTTCACCTTAGGTGTGAAATAACATTTGGGTTCTATGGGTGTTTGGATACATGTTATGTCATCTTAATTAAATTTTTATTTTATTAAAATATTTTATAAAGAAATTAATAATCTACCAAATTGTGTGTCATATGAATAAAATTAAGACCACCGTTAGGTCATGGGTATAAGGTTTACCATAGATGAAACATGACATTTTTTTCTTGTAGTAAGTTTTGTAACATCACACATTATGGTAATTAATTTAATTTTTATACTATATTATATTAAAAAATATTGTTGTATCTATTGAAGAGTGTATCAAATGGGAACTTTGATATCCTAATTAGGTCTTTGGTGCTAGGTTTACCCATTGTGTGAAAGAACATTTTTTTGGGTTGGGTGTTTGGCTTCATTTCATGAGAGGGTAATTAATTTAATATTTTGGTTATAATTTATTATATAAAATAAAATTGAATCATAAATTGTCCATCGAAAAAAATATAATACCACCATTTGTTTTGATACATGGTGTTAACCCTAGGCACCACATGTTATTTTTTCGAGAGTTTGGTAAGATCACACAAGACGGTATTTCCATTTTATATTTTTATTTTAATTTTTTAAACAAATTGATTTATATTTTTAATGGTGTATTGTATCATAAATATACGACCACTATTAGATTGGGGAAGTAGGGTTTACACTAGGTATGACATAACATATGTGCTCATCTGGTGTTTAGTATCATCGCATGTGAGGGTGTCATTGTTAATATTATATTAATAGTATATATTTATATATATTACCCATATTAAAAATTTATTCTAATAAATACATCTTTAATATTAAATATTGTCCAATTCTATTTATTATAGTTTTATAAATATTTTTTCATTGTTTGAAACAACTTAAAGAATTTATAACAGTTTTTAAAACAATTTTAACAGCTGATAATAAATTTTTTTAATTAATACTAACTATTAATTCTGTATAAATTAATATCTAAAAAAATTAAAATTATTAGTAATTAATATTATTTCATATTTTCTTATGGAATTTAAATTTTTTTATAATTTACACAAATTTTGAAATTATTAATAATATTTTATAACTGAGACTAATAATTTTTGTTTATTAATAATATTGATGATTTAGATATTAAATATTATAAATTATTTAATGAAAATTATTAATTATTTTAATTTTAATACATTGTTAATAATTACTATATATATATATATATAATGTTTTCTTACTTAATAAAAATATATCAAATATACTAAAAATTTTATTAAAAAATGTAAAAATATCAAATATATATTGGCATATATACATCTTTATAGTTTTTTTAAAAATGATCATATACATATTCATATATTAATATATATGTATATATATAAATATATGTTAGAAGATTTCTTAATAAATTTTTTTCATGTTTTCTTAAACAAATATACATATCAGATTAATGCAGTCATACACACATATATTTACAAAACAATATATGTTATTTTTAAAACCATTGTGTGTGTGTGTGTGTATATATATGAGAAACATTGCATGTGTTTTTAAAACTTATATATATATATATATATTAATAACATGGAATGTTTTTTATACAAATTTGTATATTATAAAACACGTACATACTTTTTAAAATATTTATATATGTATATTTATAAGATGGTATATATATATATATTCAAATATTATATATTTAAAATAATTAAATTAAATATATTCGTACAAATTTTTAAACATATATATTTAGTAGTTTGGATGTAGAAATATATATAATCATTCATATAGACATATATATATAATCATTCCAATTATATATATATATATTCAAATATTAATGAAAACAGAAACACACAAACATTCATATATAATAAAAAACAATGTGAAGAAAAACTAAAAATCAATTAAAATAACTCACACATAACCTATTAACATGTAAATAAGGAATATTAATTTTTTAACAACCCTAATTACCTAATAAAGCATAAAATTTTGATATGTTTCTAAATCTATGGTATTCAAAAACTAAATCAAGTAATAAGATGAATAAAAATAAAAAATAATTAAACGGGGAAAAGCTGAATACACACCACAATGAATTGATAGTGTATATGTAAAAAATGATGCAACTGAATATTTCAGAGTAGGTTGGAGTGAGGAATTAATGTCATTGTGCATCACAGAGGTTTAGGTGAATTAGATGAAGATTGGGTAGTTGAACAATGGGTTGTGTGGGATTATAAATTAATATTAATTATGACAGGCTATATGCCATGAAATTAATTCAGAATCAAATACTTCCTAGCCGGAGACTATTTCCAACTGATGTATTGGTTTATCAAAAATGTGAATCTATACTACTTTTCACTTTTTACAGGAAGGAAGACCAACCCAAAATATTTTCAATAGTTTTTTTATTTTCTCAAAAATGATGACTATTTGTGAGTGAATAAATCATTCATCAGAAATGGATTTTTTAGAGAGTGTTTACAACAAGGAAATTTCCTATATCAATTTACCTAGTGGAATTGTGAAATTTTGTAATGAATAATGGTATATATATGATCCAATTGGAATTTTTAATATTAATTTAAATACCTTGAGAGATTGAAAATTTTATTTCCATTTAAATGGATAAAATGGTAATTAAGTTGGTGAATCTAACAGATATGGTTTAAAAATATACATAAACATTAAAAAAATTAATTTGTTTAATTTATACAATCCTTCGCCAAATTATCACCAATTATATGGAATTGTGTATCCATTTTACATGAGTTAGAAATATATTATATATTTTTATATCATGTATTTACATGATTTACAAAAAATTGGATTCTTATAGGAATCCTCACAACCTCTATTCCTCAGACATGTTGAGCCATTTAGATGGAACAATCCTTTCCAAAATCCCATACCAACATCATCCCTATTACCAATAGATTATTTCATATAAAAATACCATCCTAAAGAAATAAGGTGTAAATTAATGGAGGTTTTCCAATGAATATGTGTCAATGAATATATATTGATATTAATACATGATTTATTGGATTTCATGTCTCGAATTGCAATCATTAATACTTATACAAAGATAATTATATTTTTAATTAGGTTTATTGTATATAAATCAATATATATTCCTTGTATCAATCATTTTCCAAATTTAATGTTTTTTATAGATCATTTTACACTTCCTTTCTTCTATGATCATTTGATTACAATGTTACAAAAGCATAAGGGTTTTATTTAAAACCATTTTTTAAAATATCCTTATTAAAATATATTCCATCCATATAAAATTTTCATTAATTTGATTCAATAATTTAATTTTAAGAGAATCAATGATAATTTTAAAAAATCTATAAAATTTTTAAAATGTTTTCAATGGGGATTGATTATTTATTCTTTTAACATGTCACATGTGAGTTATTTTACCAATTTATTTTTTTAAAAAAATTAATGTGTCAACATATTTTCCCTCAATTATATGCTTAAATAAATATCATAATTTCATTACATGTTTCCATGGGTTTTTAATGAATGTAATTTTCCCTTTACATTAGATATGTATAAAAAATAATTATTTCAAAAATAATATAATTGCTTATAATTTTTATGTGATAACTAAACGGTTCTACGACTTTGGGATGAAAGAAAATTTTAGGATTATAATGATAAAAATTTCATGTTAACAAATATTTAGATTGAAAAATATGATAAAATATATATGTTATCTAATTTTTTCCATTTTAATAAATAAAAAAAATTTCATTTTATTAATTTTTTTGTTTAAATATATACCCTTGGGTGTTATTGATGAATGTGGGAAGGGGGGTGTGAACCCAACCCCATTTGAGACTATTTCCAACATATTATAGGTTGGTTTTCTAATTATATCTAGTGCCTTGGATAATGTATTGGATTTAACTAATATATGTTACTCCTAGGAGAATATGGATGGTGTTAATTACACTTACATAATGTTCAATTTAATTGAATTATAGTAATCTTTTGAAAATAAAAAAATTATATGTTCTGTGAGTCCATGAAAATTGCATGATGCCTTATGTTTCCTACATTCCATCACTATTAATGAAATTAGTTTTTAATAGAAATTATTTTATTTAAAAAGGTAAAAAATGAGATTATTATATAAAAGAATGGTTACGATATTCTAAAAGTATTTTTTTTCCTGGTAATCCATTAAATAAATATTATTTTTCATTAATACTTGACTATGAAATATTTTATTAAATAATTGGGGTTTAATATTCATATTATGTTCCAAAAAATGATTATATAGAGATCAATTGTTTATTATTTACAACATTATTCTCCCATATGTATTTTCATAAAAATAAATAAATTATTAGGATTTTATTATTTTTATGTACCTTTATATTATATTTCTTCTCATCCTAATTTATCATATTTTTCCACAAGGGTAAATAATTAGTAAGAAATATTATGCAATGTGTATCTAAATATATAAAACTATTCTTAAATAAAGGAACTATTTAATGAATGGGTTTTACATGATAGTGTTTTTACTAATTATCAAAAACCCCACACTAAAATTAAATATTTTGATTATGTTAGTTTAACACATTTTATAAATCAAGTAATTATCATTTTTTTGTTTCATGGCCATATATAATCAAAACTCCAATGTATATTCCCTTGGGTATGACATAAAATACATTACATTACTCATTTCATTATTGAGAGAAACCAACAAAACCATTATTGGATCATCCCCTTTAAAAGTGATAAATCTTATAGTTTAAAATCCGTCGAATGAGTGAAGTTACCTATCTACAAAAAATTTACCTCTAATAAATCCAAAATCACCGAAAAAATCCTCAACTATCACTGATGATCTTGAAATTGTACATTTCCTGCTATGAAACATCATGAAAATAAATTTTAATTTATCTTTATGTAGATTTAATTCTTTCAAAATTATTATACTGTAGGAATTTAAATCCCAATTCTGTTCACTGATACATAATTTTTATCCATCTATCATACACATTCACAAAAATACAATTACAAACACATATGTTTAGTAAAGTCATTGATTTTAGTTATTATAAGATCTAACCAAGGGATATCAAATATATATCCATGAAAATTTGATGAAATGAAAACATAATATATAGGTGGAATGAAACACTCTGGAAATAAAGAATTAATATCTAACAAGATTTGAGGGTCAATTTTTGTTTTTCATGAAATGGAAATTGTGATTAACATAGGAGAAACTCTACAGAATAAATATTTTTATGCCTGAGTAAAAAAAATGTAGGTTAATAATTAGGAAATTCTTATGTTATTAAATATTAAATAATAAATCTATAATTTTAATAAATCAATATGTATATATTAGAAAAATGAGAATAATGGTCCCTAGTGTTCAATTATATCATTAATTAAAGGGTTTGAATTTTGTTATCCTACTAATTCTGTGGTTTCACAATGGTTATGTTCATTGACTCTCTGGGAATTTATTCCATTTATAATAATGTCTTCCCTTTACCCCCCTTTATCTATCTTTGATTTAAGGACACTATCACTAGTGTGATAGGTTTATGTTGATTATAAAAATTTATTTATGTCAAAAAAATCTAGTCAAATATCCAATCAATATATTATAAACTCAGTTAATTTGCACCCACAACCTAAAAAAATCATAGACCATGATGATAATGAATATTATACCTCTTCATGGGTAAAAACCTAATTTTTGAATAAAAAATGGAATTGAATTTCTTATTATATGATATGTTCAATTTTAAATTTAATATTACCCTAAACAAATGCATATAAACTAAAAAAATATATAATAAAGATTGCATATTTAACAAGGTGAAATAATTTTAAAACACATTAAATATTTAATGAACCATCTCAACAATATTATGATGAAGATTCTAAATGTACAACCAAAAAAATAGGGTCTCTAAAATTTTACCCATATATAATTTTTACACTAAACAAGGATCATGATAATATAAAACAATCATTTTCATAACATGTTTCAACAATAAAGTATTTACATAAAATATATAAATAATTTGAAAGGATATACACTCTTATATTTTAATGGACTGATTAAATTTATGGGTTTTTTGTATATAATATACATTATAAAAAATGAATAAATAAACCTTATAAAAATGATATTATAATATAATAATTGATTAGAATATAAATTATTTTTTTTAAAACACTATCTTTTTATACATTTCATCTATACAATCTAAATCATTACTATGTTCAATTAGGGTATATAATTATAATAAAAATGACAGTAATATGCAACAATGACCCACCAACGATGGGAATCAGGATTTAAATATAGAGGTGCTTTATTTATCAAATATTCTTTTGAAACTTATATAGAAATGTGATAAAAATAAATTTACATCCAATTAGATCAATTCAATTCTTTTCTTAATATAATTTTTCATTATACATTGAAAACAAGGATTGAACATCTATTTATAAGGATAAAACTTCTAAAAAATTCTATATAGAATTTAATTTTTTCATAAAAAATTAATAAGGAGTTAATATCCTTAACGAAATACATTTAAAAATGAAATTAATAAAAATAGAATATATAGAACAGATTTCCACTAATATATACATAAGAATAATTACATCATACAAAAATTTATATGATAGGTGTAACGTCCCGGTTCGGAAAGCCGCCTAGAGGTGCCCCGTACCCAGTTGTTCATAGGTCCTGAAGTGCATTTCCCCTAACTCAAGAGGCTACCGACTAGCAGCGAGGGCCTTGGGTGTGATAGTTGGAAAACTAAAATCCCATTGGTAGAGTAACACAATAGATGAGAATCAGATATACAATAGTTGAAGCAGTAATACTATCAAACAACAAGAAACAACGGAAGACATAAGAAATAAATAGCTTGATAACATATATAAAAATTGTTGTGTGATATATATGTCTAGGAAAATAGAAAAAACATGTCCCAATGCTGGAATATAGTACTAAAATAATGTAAAAAAACAAAAAAGCAACTACCAAGCATCAAAAGTGTCAGCTTGGTCCCATGCTCTCTAGCTCCAAAGCTGTCAAGTACCTGAAGTAGAAGGGCGCTTGCCCTTATCTATAAATGGAAGAACATAATCTCTTTAGTCCCAAAATCATGAACCAAATAGACTGTGATGCTAAATCCCAATATGCAACCACCAATAGATTTGTAACTAACCATCAGTGAATATATTTGTCAAGCAATAAGAAAAATAAGTAGTAAACTAGGAAGTACTAAATATTAAACATTCCAAAAGCATCAAGGAATTCTAAAATACCCACATCATGTAAGAAGATAATAACAAACAGGTAACACTCTAGGATGTACTCACAGCCTATCCGTTCGAGTCCTACCTAGAATACACAAGTAACCCTATGGGAAATACTCACACTCTAACCCCTATGGTTCAACGTTAGTATAGTCTCTCTGGGGAATCACTCACTCTCAATTCCCCTTATAGTCTTGTATCGCTAACTAAAGGTGCCTTGGGGAATCACTTAAGTCACATTCCCCCTGTGGGCCAATTCAAGGAACTACATACACTCTTTGGAATCACTTATGTCAATTCCCCCTGTGTTCTCACATCATAACAAATAAATAACGAACACTCTGGAGATGCCCTTAGGTCTATTCTCCCTACGGTCCACTACACCGGGTTATTATGGCCCTGTGTATGTCAAACAAGCATATAAATGCATATAGGCCAACGTAAACCTCAAGAACTACTTGGCTAAAAGTCAAAATCATGACATCAAGTTAGATAAAAAAACAACTCCATCTTACAATATATCCATGGTAAACAAACAAGGAAGCCTAAAAGGCTATGCCCGGCCATCTGGTCATAAACAAAAATCCATGGGAAAAAACTTCCAAATCATAGCAATTAACCCTATTCTCTTTCATTTTACCTCCATTGAAGCATACAAGAATAAAAGGAAATCAATAGGGATAAAACGGTAATCACGCAATACCCCATCCAAGGTTATTGGGAACATTTGAACATATAAGTCAAAGCGATTCAAATGAAAGGAACAAACCGCCTACCTCAGTGTTGTATTATCGATATATGTGAACCTCCATCCTTGAATCACCCAAGTACACCATTGATCTATAAAAACATCAAAAACATTCAATAGATGATAACTTGAGATAATGGAGGAATTAAGAATCAAAGATCAAGAAGAAGGAATAGATTACCAAGGCGATCCCAATGCAATCAACGTCCGTCGATTCGAAGAAGAGACACATGTTCAGAAGCTCGTGGAAAGATCACGAATTTTCTCTTTCTCTCGAATGAACCAGACCTATAAGGATAATGTTATGTTTTTCAGACGCTACCCTAGTGAATTTATTGAAAAAAATACATGGTGTGTTCTTTATAAGTACACGACGTGTACTTGACTTCACCGACCCCTGCATTAATCAGTCTCAAGGAAACCACACACGGTTGTGTGTATGACCGCTACATGTCCTGCACCCGGCTACCCACGATAACCGAGTAAACGACATGTACTTCAAAATATTCCCGAAAAACCTATTTTTCTCAAATACACAAGAAAAAGAAAATCATAATTGAAAAGAATATCTGGGTTCTTACAAACTTCCCCCATTAAATAAATTCATCCCCAAATTTCCCTACTAAGGCAGCGTAGCAGACGAGTCCTCAAACAGCTCCAGAAACTATGATCGTACTTCGGCCACCCTCTCCTAGGTCTCATCTTGTACCCGCCTATGCTACCATAAAACTCATACTAGAAGAGCAGGCCATCCATAGAGAACCTTCATACTTTGATCAATAATCTGGACAGGGTTCAATTCAGAAAAACACTTCCACCTCTAACATAACCTCCTCATGTTGAAAAACATGAGACGGTTCTGAGAAGTAATGTCGAATCTAAGAAACATGGATGACATAATGCATTGCATTATACCTATGAGGTAACGTAAACTGACAAGAAATCAGCCCAAATATCTCAAAAACCTCAAATGGCCCAATGTACCTAAGAGAAATCTTACCCTATCACCTAATCCTTATATTCCCCATCCTTGGTGTGACACATAGGAAAACTTGATCCCCGACCGTGAACTACAGAGGTCGTGTCTTGTGATCAACATAAGACTTCTGTCGAGACTGTGCAATATTCATCCTCTTCCAAATCAACTCTATGTGCTTTGTGGTCTCCTGGACAAGACGAGGTCCCATCCTAGTGGCCTCTCCAACCTCCCTAAAACATAAGGGTGGTCAGAATGACCTACTATATAAGGCCTCATATGTTGCCATCTGAATAGTTTCATGAAAACTATTGTTGTAAGAAAACACCAAAAGAGGTATGTGCTTCTCCCAAGAACCTCCAAAATCCTAGATTCATGCCCAAATCATATACTCAAGCACTTGAATTGTTTGCTCGGATTTCCCACCTGTTTGGGTGTGGTAAGTTGTACATATAAGTATCTGTGTACATAAGACCTTCTATAATCCCTGCCAGACTCGAGAAGTAAAATGGGCATCCCTGTCTAAAATAATGGAGTACGAAACTCCATGTAGACATGGGATCTCTCAGATGTACAACCATCCCAGTTCATCAACACTGAATATCTCTTTGATCAGAAATAAGTGAGAAAACATTGTGAGTCTTTCAATGACAACCCATAAAAATTCATTCTCCCAAGGCGACCTCGAAAAAACTATCATGAAATCCACCACTAAATCATTCCACTTCCAATAAATAATGGGTAACTTCTACAAAATCCATGTTGGTCGCTGATGCTATGCCTTCATCTGCTGATAGGTAGAACACCTCGTAATTAATCTAGCTACTTCATTGTTCATAACTGGTCACCAATACTAACAGTGTGGATCACGATACATCTTGGTGACACCAAGTTGAAATTCCCAAACTGAGGAATG
This sequence comes from Viscum album, assembly GCA_963277665.1. Classification (NCBI taxonomy): domain Eukaryota; kingdom Viridiplantae; phylum Streptophyta; class Magnoliopsida; order Santalales; family Viscaceae; genus Viscum; species Viscum album. The sequence continues at coordinate 532,261,092 of OY728128.1, forward strand.
AAAGTCTCGTATCAGCTCCTCGTGTTTGTCGATTGACACCCATATGCGCCCATGAAAATTCATGATCTTATCCTCACATATTGTCCAAAAAATGAATAGTTTCCTCTCCTAACACACATTCTCGTAGGACTAGTCCCTCATAGTCTGATAGCTGCCTCATTCGCACTCAATCAAGAATAGTAGATGTGGAAGCTATAGAAGAAAGAAACATTTTCCCCTGCATGTTGTGAACCTCAAAATTCATCTCAAAGAATAGATTCAGAAGTTTTCACTCACTACTGGCCTCCTAAAAATCATGTATAATCCTCTGACCCCAGTTACCCAGAGTCGGTGCATTATTACATAACATTGGCATGATCACAAAAGATCAAATCTCGAAAGACCGATTAGTTTAGTAGTCTTGGAAACACTAGATATATTCATAAAGTTTACATTACATCATAAAATGAAAAAATAGAAGAAAATAGTGTCTATATTCGACACTCATATCCCCTCATTCTATCCCTACAGGTCATTCATAAAATACTTCTTCACATCCTGCGAAAAATAAAACATAGAAAGGGGTCAGCTCAGATGCCCAGTAAGGATAACAATATAGCAGAAACATTCATAAATAAGAAGAAACATTTAAGTCAATGTGTAACTAAAACAAAAACCATTTAAACATGAACTTTAGCATAATATGGCAGAAATAAAATTAAATAATTCCATTTACTTATTCACATGGATATTCTACTAATAGAATAATCACATGCAATATCAATAACCACTTTCATAATGATAGAACGCATAATTCTAGAGTATCATAACCACATAGTCAAGGCTACATGCCAAGACTACAAATAAGATTTTTTCAAGGCCTTGTGCCAAGACACTATTTTGTCTCATGAGACCTACCGATGCATCGAGGAGCTATAGCGGGTTCCACCAGTCACTTACTAAGTCCAATGCATTCCTCATATGAACAGGTTTAAACATAAGATAATCATTTGAAAACTAACATACGAAATGTAAATACTTTCTCCATAAACTACGAATGGTATAAAAATAACACATCCATAGTAAAACATATCACAAAATCATCAATAAAATATGGAATTTTAGTATCATAATAAATCAACATCAAATAATCTTAAAATCCATCAAAGGATGTTGACATAGATGAAATCAAAACTATTTGATAGAAATATATCTTTTTTGAAATCATTTAAAAGTCACATAATTGTAAAATAAAACATTTACTTTAAAAATATTCTTATAAGCTTGTAAGGGAAGCTTTGATGATTTTATAATGGCGAAAAATTTCTGCACCTTCCGTATAAGTTAGAAAAGACACTCTTACCTTGATTTTGTCAAAAAGGATAAAAAGGACCTTGTTTGGAAAATAACGGAAGGATTCCTTTTTAAACATCTTATAAAAAGTCAAAGAAGGGTATAAATGACTTTAACCAATATTTATTAACATAGTAACAATGTTTTGAAATACATTTTTGAGAAACATGGATTTGGAAGATAAAGAGGTCCCAGTAGATAATTATGTATAAACAACCTCAGACAATGAAGAGATTGTGAAATAAACCATTACCTTGTACTTTTCCTTGGTTGAGGGTAGGTTAAACTCCTGTATAATAGTTAAAACATTGTTATTATGTTATAAAAGAACCATATACATAATTATGATATCATATATGATCTTCTATTAATTCTTTGTCAGTAATATTTTTGTATTATCGTCATTTCAGGTGTCAACTTATGCATTTTCCTTTGTATATTTTGATACATAAGTCGTGTTTGTTATAGATAGGTTTTATATTATTCATATCCAGAATGATATAAAGTCTTTAAATATTATCTGTAATCATCAAATGAGAATTAGTCTTGAATGGGTACGATGGGGAATGAATCTCATTGCGTTCGTGGAGATGGTAGTCTGTACGTACGCAGAAGCGACAATATCATTCTTCTGATATTAAAATAATATATAATTGTATTTTATATCATATATACAGAATCCTTATCGTATTATATTTATTATTTACATGAATTAAACCTCATTATTATTCCCATCCAAATTATAATTTATTGAATAACAATTACGCCACGACGTGGAGACGGTAAGCCGTATGTACGCACGTATGGTGAAATTTAATTTAATGTATGGATAGAATACTGAATATGGTTGTACCATATTTATAATTACATCAGAGTATATAGAGGATACTGTAGTGATTATTTTAGAAAGTCAATAAAAAAGAAATAAGAAGTTGATGAAGAAAGGAACTTGAAAGAGGGTGGTGAAAACATTATATCTTCTTCGGGTTCTTCCATTTGATTTGATAAAAAGGGCTCCATAGGTTGGCTTTCTGACTAAATGATGACCTCAAGGATTAATGGAGGATAATTTAGAGGGTATTTGGGTAGATTTTGGCCAATCCAAAAGGCTTTGAAGGTGTTAATAATTGGTTATAAGTGGTGTCCTTTTAGAAGGTGGGAGAGGACCTCTTTAGGAAAAACATAAATCATTAATTTATAATAAATTCATATTTGGTTTATAATGGCTCCAAAGTAGTTTATTCAAAGTATAATGTGGGGATGGGTCTAAATCCTTTCAACCAGTAGATTTTAGACAGGTTTGGGTCATTATATTATCCTTATCTTTTAGTTTTAACTCTTAGTTAATTAGATTAAAATTTACCATGTCACATTGTATTTTTATATTATATAGTTAATAAACATTCTATATACAATCAAGAGACCCCAAGTTATCCATTAATGATACACCTATCATTATATAATCCCTTTTTCTGAAATGTAGGTTTTTAGGAATATAATATGAATTAATAATATAATATTTGTTTTAAAATCTCATTTATGTCAATTTTGACACTATTCAATAATTGAATTTTGTTAAAGTCGTAACAACTTTATCAATTCGAACCAAATTCATTTAAGAAATCCTATAATGTCATATTAACCAATTAAATTCATGGATGTCATCAAAACATTCAAATTATATTTATTTTTACATTTATAATTCCAATTATTTGATTCTTTCATTAATAAAAAAAATATAGTATCATTATTGTGTCATAAATAAATTTAATTATTAAATGTCTAAAAATTATAAGTAAACTATAATTATTTAGGAAATCGTTTTGTCTTTCTAATGAATACTTATAATCTAAAATCCAACATATATAACCCTATATAAAATTTTTTTTTCTAAAAAATATATGCTTATGTCATTTTTGTATTTATTTTATCATAATTAATATAAAGTGTCCTTATCACCTAAAAGTGGCTTTGTGGGTCCCAAAATAGACACAATGATGACCATGGTCGGACATGTATCAACCAATAAGGTTAGGACACGTTTTATGGTAATTTATTATTATTATAGTATTATTTTTTTAACCTTATTTACCAGATTTACCTTTTAACCATGGTAAATAAAATATTTACCGAAGTAATTATACAAAATGTCTAAAAATAAAGGTTAAATATTTAAAAAAATTTGATATCCTGATTCCTAATATGGAATCCATTTTTCCAAATTCAAAACACTGAAGTTGCAGATATTAATTTAAAATTAACTCCCGTTGTTAAAACAAAAAGCGTGTTTTTAAGAGGTAATAACTATCAATAATTGACACTTGTTTATATTCGGTTTAATTGTGAAATTAGGTCTAATGACAAAAAATTTATTAAATGGTAAAAATATATTCTAAATATACTTTAAAACCACCCAAATACATAGTTTATCACTATTAATTATTTCGATTAAAAAATTTCATTTTAATTAAATATTAGTAATTTTTACTATTCATCAAAATATAAAAGTTATCCGAAAAGTACCAAAATTTCACCCTATGATAACATCGATATTCCGAATCCAAAAATGAAGTCCATTTTGAGAGATAAAGTTATAAAATTTCAAAATGTGGGTGTTACTATTCAAAACGGCTACTTTGATTGGTTGTGGTGTGTGTTAGAACTCGAAGTTGCGTACAACAAACACTACTGTATTATTCAAAGAGAAGCGTACTGTGGAATCATGGGGTGTTACATCATGTATCACAGTCCTCCTGCTCAGTGCATCATCCACCTCATGGCCTTTCCCAAGCATATATGCAAGCTCAAATTCAAAAGACAGAAGTTTCTAAACACACCTTCACTATATCAAATTCAGGTCACTCTAAGTGAAGATATACTTTAGACTTTTTTGGTCTTTGAAAACCAAAAAATTCTCTCCTAATATACATTTTCTCCCAAAATGTAAGGCATGAACAACTACAACTAACTCAAGATTGTGTGTCGGGTAATTTCTCTCATGTGGCCTCAACTGACGTGACTTGTATGCAAAGAATCCTTCTCCCTGTATAAGAACTGCTCCAAGCCCGATACATGAAGCATCAAAGTACACAGTATAGATATTTACATGAATTGGAAATAGTAGTATCGGTGATAAAGTCAACCTCCCTTTTAGCTCCTGAAAAGCTGACTCAATAGAATTTGATCACCAGAATGTTGCACCCTTCTTAGTCAGGCTCATCAGTGGTGCTTCTATGTGTGAAAAGTCCCGTATGAAACATATGTAGTATTCGACAAGCCCTAGAAAACTCCGCACCTCAAAAAAGTTCTTCGGATAATATAAAATGACCCTATAATTGAACGTGGTCCATCCAAAAGTGGAATTTTGAGATCTTATCATATAACTGATGTTCTCTCAGTGTACTCAAAACAATCTCAAGATGGTTAGCATAGTCGTGTCGAGTGTGAGAGTACACCACGATATCTTCCACAAAGACCACCACGAAGGATTCCATGTATGGATGGAACACTTTGTTCATCAGTGCCATGAATAGTGCAGGTGCGTTCGTGAGACTGAACGGAAACACAACATACACATATAGATCATAACTACTTAAGAATGCTGTAAGAGGTATATCAGATGGCCTAACGCACAAATGATGATAACCAAACTTCAAGTAAATCATCAAAAAAACTCATGCTCCTTGAATATGATCAGATAGATAATAAATTCTTGGTAAGGTGTGTCGGTTCCTGATGGTCAAATGGTTCATATTTTGATAATCCACACAAAGTCTGAGGGTAATGTCTGCCTTCTTTAGAAACAAGAAATGTGGTCCCAAAGGAGAAGTACTAGGTCAGAAGAGACCCTTATCCTGCAACTCCTCTAATAACTTCTTGATCTCTTGTAACTCTTATGTAGATATAATATAAAGAGGAATGAAAACCAGTGCCACTTCTGGCATAAGATCAATAAAAAAGTCTACCTCTCGCTCTGGAGTCAAACCCAAAAAGTCCTTTGTAAAGACAACACTGAAACGATCCCCCGATGGAGGAAATTATATCAGTAATTTCCCCAGGTCATCTAGATAAAGACTAGATATCTAGGATTCAACTCCTCACATCCCATGAAGCTCGGTCCTGCTCTGCTCTCTTATACATCCCATTTTCCCTTATGAAAAAACGATCGTCACGCTGGTGATGTGAAACTCAGCCTATGGTAATAGAAATAGAAAACTACCTGGAAGGGAACTAACCAGTAAATTATGAGAACGAAATCATATCCCATCATCTCTAGGACATAGAGGTTCAAAAAGAAGTGACACCCCCAAACTCAAGAGGTCACTCCTTGTGATGACATACACTAGTCATTATAGTCCCCAACGGTGTGTCCAACGTCAAAACATCAACAGATGTAAAGATATAGAGCCCACGGCTCTCCACAACAACAACATATATAATGCTATGGAAAGAACCTGTATTGAAAAGATAAATAGCTAAATCAGAGGAAACTAAGATCATATCTCAAACTGTAGAGGGTCCGGGATCCATCTCTTAATGGGTCTGCTCCATTGCAAAGGTTTGACCTGCACTGCTGCCCTGTGACCAAACCTGACCAATCTATGTTGATCCACACGGTTGTCTCTGAATGCCTAGTGACTGACTACCACGGTCGCATCCTCCAGCTCGGCATGACCTATAAGAAGAACTCCAATACCCAGACTGATGAGAAACTTGTTGTGCTACTCTTGAATGAGGATTCATAGAATAACCCCTATCACCATATGATGGTGAGAAGATCTGACAGAAAAATTGTAGATAAACCATCATGCCACAAGAAAGGCACTCTACTAGGTCTCTCAGGCAATGTGGCTTCATATGCCCACACCTCCCAAATTGGTATCACATCACCTAGCTACCGGAAAAGTGTCTCGCCTCCTTGGATCACTATTTGAAGTCCCCCTTCGTTGATTCCTACAGTTAGTGGGAGGGATAATAACACCAGATGTCCAACCACCCTAGTTCAAAATTCCAGAATCCCTCATATTTTGCTCCGTGATCAGCACCTGTTTGATAATTGAAGTGATGGAAGTCAACCGGAAGATGTTAACCTATGATCTGATGTCGTGTCTAAGGCCATCCTCAAGCATCCTTGCCAGGAATAAATCATCACCTCATGGAATAGACATGAAGTGATGGAGCTTTGTGAAACGAGAAGAGTACTCCATGACTGAGAGAGTACCCTACTCTAGACTAATGAACTCATGAGATCGATCAGCCATCACAGTAATCGGATAGAAGTAGTCATAAAAAGAACATTGGAAATCATCTCAATCCATAACCTTCTTGCGTACCACATGTGATATCACATACCACCATCTCTTGGAGGAATCCCGAAGCTTGTACATCATGATCTTGACCCTCCTCTATGGAGGCTTCTTCAGTTTCTCAATGAAGGAATGCATGGATTCTAACCATGGATATGTAGCCTATGGTCCTCCTTCCCTTGTGATGGTGGGAGGATGTTTCTACTGGGAAACTCGTGTCAACTATGCCATAGAAGTTGCAGGATGCAGTACTCCTCGTATGTTCTGCATGAACCTCATGAAGCCTTATCAGAACTATGCATCATCACCTGTGTCTGGAATGACGGCTGGTGCCAATACTGTCACAACTAGAGGATCTACAAGTAGTCCTTGATCATTAATGTATGGTGCCTGATTATTTCCTTGTAAATGGTGTACAACCGGAGGATGTGTTGGTGGCATGACTCTACATGGTCATGTACACCCCGTAGATCAAGATTATCACGGAATAAAAACAATAAGAGTAAGTAGGGATGATTATAAATAATGAATTCAGGTTCTTCAAAACATGGATACACGGCGTGTATAATGCCTACACAGCGTGTTTCCTTAAGCCTATGACATGGGAATGTACCTCTTCCAAAACTAGTCATGTAACAACCCCATACACGATGTTCTTTCTTCACACAGGGCCTGTACATGAATCCTCTTTCTCTAACCAGGTCCCCTTACATGGCTAAAACACACGACTCTCCTAGTACGAGACTAAATGTCGTGTTACTTCCAGACACAACGTATACTAGATGAGCTTCACCGAACAGTGTTGTTAGTGACATGTCCGGATACACGTCTCACACTAACCAGCATGTTCCAGATAGACACAACGTATTCTAGGAAGATTTTTCCAACTTGTGTTGTTAGTTACACAGCCAGATTATCGGGTTACACTACACGGTGTGTTTCAAAAGGACACTCCAAGTATTAGAAAAGTATCAACTAAATTGTGTTGTTAGTGACAAATCCAATTAAACGGTTCTACAACATGGCATGTACTTCTGGTTCACGGTGTGTCCTTCCAAATATTTCCAAACCTCATGTCTTTGACCACACAGTCGAAGACATGGTTAGAGACTACAATGTCTGTACATACGGTACATAGAGTGTACTAACAAAAATAGTTTTTTACAAACATAAAAAGTCATAGCATTTATCCAACATTACATGGTGTGTATTCTGGGTTTTTCCAGACAGTAAGCCTCAAAAAGTAATTTGGAGCCCAGAAAAACCCTGAAACGAACATTAAAAAGCCAAATTGTGTTACGTGAGGGACCATACTCCCCGTGAATCAATGCATGTCATCTTATACATGCTATAAGAAAGAATAATAGATCAATGATCCACCAAGTTCATATCCCTGAGATCCCATAACACCTCAGGAACCAAATATTGGCATTCATTCAAATAAAACATTACTCGAACAATACCTTATCAAATAGTAGGTATTTTTATCAAGGCATATATCACAACATCATGAATATCTATCACAACATCTGTCACAACAACATGCAATCACTAATGAAACCTAAATGGCATGGGAATAATGCATGACATGTGATTTATAGAAAGTTCTTTTGTGATACATGAGATGAAATACCCTTATCTCATTTGGTTACAATAGAAATAGAACCTCAATAACAAAAACAACAATATCACAAAACATTTGAATCACTCAAGGTGAAATCAAAGTGACTATAAAATTTTCAAACTAGAAAAATTTCAATAAATGCGATAGATTGGATTTTCCCTATACATGGGTTAGCTACTCCAAGGAACAACTTATTACCAAGTACTTATTCATTCCTATCCCTATCTATAGGCTCCAAATAGCTAGTCGAGAAAAAATAATTCCTTTGATGCCACATTGTAATGTCCTAGTTCTGGAAGCCTCCAAGAGGGGCCCCGTACCCAGTTGGTCACATGGCCTCAAGCACATTCCCCCTAACACCAGAGGCTGCCGACTAGTAGTGTGATCCTTGGGTGTGACAGTGGGGAAACTATGCCCTAATTTTTACAGTAATACAGTGGAAGAGAAACATATATATAATAGCAGGAGTAATAATTTCACACAATAAAAAACAGTGGAAGACTGAAGAAATAAACAGCTGGAGCACATATATAAAAAATGATTCACAATACAAAAGTCTATGAAAGCAGCCAAACACGTCAAAATGATGGAATACGGTGCTAAACCAAAGTAACATGGAAAACAAGAAAACAACACCTCATCATCGCAAGCCTCATCAAGGTCCCATCCTCTCCAGCTCCCAAGCAGTCAAGTACCTGAAGTAGAAGGGTGCTTGACCTTATCCATACATGGAACAATAAAATCTATTTGGCCACAAAAGAATGACCAAAATAGGGTGTGATTCTAAATCCCAGTAGGAAACCACCAAAAGATATGTTCCTAACTGTAATTGAATATATTTGGAAGGAAATAAGCAAAACAATAAATAAACAAAGAAGTACTCAATAGTAAAAATTCCCACAGTTTCAAGGAATTCAAAAATACCCCACTTCAATTATGAAAATAATCAGAAATATGTAACTCTATAGGATGTACTCACAACCTATCCCCTATTTTACTACCTTGAAAACAAAATAAACCCTATGGGATGTACTTACAATGTAACCCCTCTAGTTCAGCTTTAGTAAAGACTCTATAGGGAAGCACTCACCATCAATTCCCCCTATAGTATTGTATCGGTAACTAAAGGTGCTCTAGGGAAGCACATATGTCACATTCACCATATAGCCTATTTCAAAGAACTATAGACACTCTAAGGAATCACTTACATCAATTACCCCTATGGTCTCGCATCGTTACAAAAATATAATAGATACTTTGGAGAAACCCTTACGTCAATTCTCCATATGGTCCACTACACAAAGTTCTCACGGCCCTATGTAAGTAAAACTAGCATAAAAATGTGTATCGACCGACATAAACCTCAAGAACTTATTTTCTATCAATATAAAGCTTAACATCAAGTCCGATAACAAAACCACTACATCCTACAATACAAGGAATGAGAAAAAAAACATGGAAGCTTAACAGGATAAGAAAGGTCAAATAGTCATAAACAGTCATGCATGGGAAAACAATTCCAAAGCAAATAAATTAATCATATTCTCATTCAATTAACATCTATTCAAGAATTAAAGCATAGCAGGAAATCAACAGGCTAACACAGTAGACACAGAATACCTCGTTCAAGGGTATTGGGCACTTTTTCACATATAACTCAAAGACATTAAACAGAAAGGCACAAACCACCTACCTTGGTGTTGCAAGATCGATATAAGTGGACATCATGGCTTTAATCACCCAAGAACACCATAGATCTACAAAAACGTCAAAAACATTCAACCGATGATAACATGAGAATGTGGAGGATTCCAGAAATGATGTTTTAGAAGAAGCAAGAGCATAATGAGGTGATCCCAATGCAATAAACGGTGGTTGATTCGGAGAATAGATGCTCATTCGGGGGCTCGAGGAAAGATCACTATTGTTCTTTTGCTCTTGGACAAACTAGACCTTGAAGGAAATTGTTTTGTCCGTCAGACATGACCCCGATGTGTTTTATGAAAAAATGAAAATACACGGTGTTTACATTATAAGTACATGGTGTGTAATTTCCTTCACTGACCCCCGCATTAAGCCATCTCTAGGTCACCACACAAGGCCATGTGCATGACCGCTACATGGACAACACCCAGAAACCCATGGTAACCGAGTACACAATGTGTACTTATAATGTACACGACATGTACTTTAAAAATTTCCATAAAATCCTATTTTTCATAAAAACACCAGAAAAAGAAAAACATATCGGAAATGAAGATTTGTGTTCTTACAAACAGACCCCCTTAAAGAAATTAAACCCCTAATTTCCCTATCAAGGCTACGTAGAAGAAAAGTACTCAAATAGATCTGGCCACTGTGATTGTACATAGGCCTCCCTCTCCCAGGCCTCTCCCTTTACCCACCCAAGCTTCTATAGTACTCATACCAGAGGAACATACCTTCCATGGAAAACCTTTTTACATCGATCAAAAATTCAGAAATGTCACTCCTCGAATGAGTCATCCACCTCTAACTCAGCCTCCTCGGGTTGAAAAACATGAGACATGTATGAGAACTAATGTATGAGCTGAGTAACATGGATGACATCATGCATAGACCGGTACCTCTAAGGTATCCGCCACTGATATGAAACCATACCAAATCTCTCCAAAAACCTCATACGACCTGACATTGCTTGGTGAATGTTTACCCTGTCTCATAATCCTCCTATTCCCCAACCCCGTTGTGACATTCATGAAAACATGATCCCCGACCTCTAACTCCAGAGGTAGTGTCCGCTGATCGGAATAAGACTTATGTTGAGACTGTGCAGTAGTCATCCTCTTCTGATTCAACTCTATCTGCTATGTGGTCTCCTATACAAGACGAGGTCCCAGTATAGCTCCCTCTCCTGCCTCCATCCAACATAAGGGTGATTGAAATGGCCTACCGTATAGAGCCTCATAAGGTTCCATATAAATAGTTTCTCGAAAAATATTGATATCAGAAAACTCCACAAGTGGTATGTTCTTCTCCCAACAACCTCCAAAAACCATGATTCATGCATGAAGCATGTCCTCAAGAACCTGAATCATTTTCTTAGACTGACCATCTGTCTGGGGGTGGTATGTTGTACTCAGAAGTACTTGTGTACCAAAGGCCTTCTGCAATCCTTTCCAGACCCAAGCAGTAAACCATGATTCCATGTCTGAAACAATGGAGTGTGAAACTCCATGTATACGTATGATCTCTCATATGTACAGCCTTCCTAGTTCGTCAACATTTAACGTCTTCTTGATTGGAACGAAGTGAGAATCCTTCGAAAGCCTTTCAACGACTACCCATACATCATCATTCCCTCGAGGCAGCCTCAGAAAAACTATCACGAAATCCATCATGACATCATTCCACATCCACTCGAGAATGGGTAAATACTGCAAAATACCTACTGGTAGTTGATGCTCCACCTTCACCTGCTGACAGGTGGAACACCTCATCACGAAACCAGCAACATCCTTCTTCATACATGGCCACCAATATTTATGGTGTAGATAATGATACATCTGGGTGACACCGAGATGAACTATCCAAACTGAGGAATGAATGTACCACATCATCTCCTCATGTATGTATTCTAACACACATATGCACCCATGAAAAGAAAAGATCTCATCCTCGCCTATGGTTCATCTAGGAATAAGTTCCCCTACGGACACACATTCCAATAGGACTAGGCCCTTAGAGTTTGATAGCTATCTCATTTGAAGATGATCAAGAAGAGTATATGTAACAGCTATAGAATAAATATACAGTTCCCTTACCTGTCGTGCACCTCTAAATTTATCTCAGAGAACAGTGGCATAAGCTGCCACTCAATGCTGGCCTCTGGAATTTCCAGTATCTGAGTCCCCCTAATTAGCACATTAGCCATCGCATTTCCTTTTCCGACGCATATTGGAAAAATCAAAGTCAAAAGACTAAAGGTACTCAACCCACCTTCACTGTCTCAAATTCATGTCATGCTGAGTGAAGAAATACTTGAGACTTTTGTGGTCTGCAAAAACCAAAAAATGTCTTCCCAATAGATAATGTCTCCAACAGTGTAAGGCCTGAACAACTATAGCTAACTCATGTTAGTAGGTCAGGTAATTCCTCTCATATGGATTCAATTACCAAGACCCATACACAATGACTCCTTCTCACTGCATATGAACTACTCCAAGATGGATACCTAAAGCATCATAGTACACAGTATAGCTCTTGCCCAGATTTGGAAATATTAGTATATGTGCTGAAGTCATCCTACCATCCATCTCAAGAATTACTAACTCATAAGAATCTGACCACCAGAATTTTTCACCGTTCTTAGTTAGACTATTTTGTGGCACTAAAAAGTATGAAAAGTCCAGTATGAAATGCATGATGTTTTCAACCATCCCTATAAAACATTGTACCTCAACGATGTTTTTCAACGGCTCACAGGAACCGAATTCTCTCACATTTTCTGGGTCTAATGATACTCTTTTATCTTATATAACATAACCCATGAAGAGAATCTTTTCCATACAAAATTGTCATTTTGAGTGCATAGCATATAGCTGATGCCCTCTCAGTGTACTGAAAATGATCTCATTATGGGTATCATGGTCGTGTCGTGTGTGAGTGTACACCAAGATATCTTCCATGAAGACCGCCAAGATGGAATCCATGTATTGATGGAACACTCATTTCATTAGTTCCATGAACACTATCGGCGCGTTCGTGAGACCGAACATCATATCCACATATTCGTAAACACTATACTTTCTTCAAAAAGCTGTAAGAGGTATATCATATGGTCTAACGTGAAAATGATGATAAAAGATCCTCAATTCAATATTCAATAACACCTATGCTCCTCAACGATGATCAAATATATCATCAATTCATGGTAAGGTATATCGGTTCTTGACCGTAAACTGGTTTAGAGTCAGATAATCCACACAATGTATAAGGGTACCGTCTTCCTTCTTCGCAAACATGGCAGGTGAACCTCAAGGAGATGTATAGGGTCAGATGAATCCCTTAGCCTACAACTCATCCAACTACTTCTTGATATTATGTAACTCTGGTGTAGCCATCCTATAAGAAGGAATAGACACCGGTTCCGATCCTGGCTTGTGCACAATAGAAAAAGTATACCTCTCTCTATGGAGGAAAACCTAAAAAGTCCTCTGGAATGATGTCTCTGAAAAGATCCAACACTGGATGAAAGTCCATTAGTGAGGTCCCCTGGTCATCCAGAAAATGTCTAGAAATATGGGTTGTAACTCCTCTCAACCCATGATTCTTTTGTCATGCTCTGCTCGTCTAGACATCCCACTCTCCCTTATGAAGAAACAATTCTCCCTCTGGTGATGTGAAACTCATCCTAAGGTGATATCAATAGAAAACTACCGGGATGAGAACTAACCAGTCCATTATGAGAATTACATCATATCATGTCATCTCTAAGACATAGTGGTTCTCAAAAGTATTGACATCCTCCAACCTTAAGAGTGAACTCCTTGCACTGACGTACACTAGCTGTTCTAGTCCCCAACGGTGTATCCAATGTCAATTCATCAGCAGAATTAATGATACAAAGCCTATGGATCTCCACAAATTCAATAGATATAATGTTATGGGAAGCCCATGTATTGAAAAGAGAAGAAGGTAAAACTGTAGGAACTAAGATCGTACCAATAACTATAGTGGGTCCGGGATCCTGCTCCTGCTGGGTCTACTCCACTTCAAATACCTGACCTGCACTACGGCCCTATGAGTCTGCCTGACAACCTTGAGCATATCCACCATGTTGTTGCTGAATGACAGGTGACTGACTACCACAACTGCGACCTCCACCTTAGCCTGAACAACCAGAAGAACTCCAATTCTCAGACTGAAGAGAAACTGGTGGTGCTCCTTCATAACGAGGATTCAAAGAAGAACCACTATCACCTGCTTTAGGAGAGAATATCTGACAAGAACACTGTAGATGAACCATCTTCCCTCAAGATTATCAGTCCACAGGTTCTCTCAGGAAATTTTTCCTCATATTCATGCTCTTCCCAAATTGGTAGCACCCCACCTGTCTACCTGAAGAAGTGTCTCACCTACATGGATCACCGCGTGTAGACCCCCTATAGCGCTTCCTACTGTCAGTGGGAGGGATATTAACATAGGATGTCAAACCTCCCTGGCTCACATCTCTAGAATCCCTCATATTTCACTCTGTGATCTGCGCCTAGTTGATGATAGAAGTGATTGAATTCATCCTGAAGATGTTCAACTGAGGTCAAATGACATGTCTGATACTATCCTAATGCTTTCTTTCCAATAATAACGCATCACCCCCTTCAATAGGCATGAAGTGATAGAAGTCTATGAAACGAGATGTGTACACCATGATTGAGAGAGTACCCAGCTTTAGACTCATGAACTCTCAAGCTCGATCGGCCCTCAAGGTATTTGGATAGAAGTAATAATAAAAAGAACGTTGTATGTTATCTCAATCCATTACCTGCTGGCATCCCACCTATGAGATCACATCCCACCTTATCATGGTGGAATCTCGAAGCATGTATATAGAATTCTTGAACCTCCACTCTGGAGGCATCTCTAGATGATCAATGATGGAAAACATGGATTCTAACAATGACTCTATAGCCAGTGTTCCTCCTTCCCCTATGAAACTGGGAGGATGCTACTGCTAGAAAACCCACATCAACTCTTCCATAGAAGGGGATGGATACGATATTCCTCGGATAGTCTGCATGAACCTCAGGAAGCCCTCTCAGAATTTTGAATCAGAACATGTGTCCGGAATGACAATTGGTGCCATGATTGGTACAACTGGAGGTTCTGCTAGTAGTTCTTGATCAGTCAAGTCCAGTGCCTAATCGTTGCCCTGTAATTGGCATAGAACCGAAGGATGTCTCAGTGGCAAGAATCTGCATGGTCAAGTACAATCCATAGATTAATACTATCAAGGACTAAAACTAGAAGTGTAAGGAGGGAACCTGAGAAAGAACACATTCATTTTTTTTGAAATCATGGATACATGGCGTGTATAATGCTTTCACAATGTGTTACCTTATGTATTTCACATGGGCGTGTACCTCTGCCAAAACTAGTTGTGTAACAACCCCATACATGGCGTTTTGTCCTTACACACGACGTATACTTGAATCCTATTTCTCTTCCCAAGTCCCCTTACATGGATAGGCCACATGGCTCTCCTAGATCAAGACTACATGTCATGTTAGTGCGAGACACGACATGTACTATAAAAGATCCACCGACCTATGTTGTTAGTGACCTGACCAGATATACGGCTCACACTACATGGTGTGTTCTAGATGGACGCGTCATGTACTAGGAATATTTTGTCGACCCGTGTTGTTATTGACACATCCAGATTCTCGGGTTACACTATACAGATTGTTTCGAATGGACACAGTGTGAATTATAAAATACTAAACCGGCCCATTTAGTTAGTGACATGACCAGTTACACGGTTCTACAAAATGGCATGTACATCTGATACACGGCATGTCCTACCAATGATTTCCAAACCCCATGTCTCTTCCCACACAATCTGAGACACGGTTAGAGAATACATAGGATGTACATAAGGTACACAGTGTGCACAAAATAAAAATAGTTTCGTTCCGAACAGAAAAACACATGGTGTTTATTCAACATTACACGATATGTATTCTTGGTTTTTTCAGATAGTAATCCTCAAAAACTACTCTGGAGGCCAGAAAAACACTAAAAAGAACACTAAGGTGGCATATTCTGATCCGTGAGGGCCCATACTCCCCGCGAATCAAATCTTGGAATCTTATAAATGTCATAAACAAGTATAATAGATCAATGATCCACAAAATTATAATCCATGAGGGCCCATAACACCTAAAAAACCAATGTTTGGCATTCATTCAAACAAAAACTTACTCAACCAATACCATATCAAACAACATGTATTTTTATCAAGGCGTCTATCCCAACATCATGCATATCTAGCACAACATCTATCAGAACAATATGAAATCACTAATGCAACCTAAATGGCATGGAAAGAATACATGACAAGTGATTTATATCAATTGACTATACGATGCAAGAGATGGCATACCCTCATCTCATCAGGTTTCAATAGAAATAGAAATCAATAAAAACCAAAATAACAACACAAAACATGTGAATCACTCAAGGTGAAATCAAAG
The DNA here is from genome assembly GCA_963277665.1 of Viscum album. Classification (NCBI taxonomy): domain Eukaryota; kingdom Viridiplantae; phylum Streptophyta; class Magnoliopsida; order Santalales; family Viscaceae; genus Viscum; species Viscum album. Next base: position 532,277,588 of record OY728128.1, read on the forward strand.
TAACTGTAATAATTGAAAAACTAGAAAAAATTCAATAAACAAGGTAGATTGGAATTTCCCTATATACGGGTCAGCTACTCCCATGCATAGCATATTACCAAATACATATTCCATCCTATCCCTGGATATTAGCTCCAAATAGTATGTTGAGAAATGAATTACTCAGATACAACTTTGTAACGTCCCAGTTCCAAAAGCCACTCAAAGGCACCACATACCCTGTTCGTTACATAGCCTCAAGCACATTTCCTCTAAATCCAGAGGCTTCCAACTAGTAGCGAGGGACTTTAGTGTTATTGTGGGGAAACTATTCCCTCACTGGTAGAGTAACATAGTGGAAGAGAAACTGATATTCAATTGCAGAAGTAGTAATAATATCAAACAATAAGAAATAGTGGAAGACTAACGAAATAAACAGTTGGAGAACATATATAAAAAATGATGCATGATACATAATTCTAATAAAATAGACAAAGTCATCACAATGTTGGAATACTGTTCTAAACCAGAGTACAAAAAAACAAGAAAAGATCTCCTCAGCATCACAAGACTCATTTTGGTCCCATGCTCTCCAGATCCAAAGCACTCAAGTACCTGAAGTAGAAGGGTACTTACTCTATATATATACCTACAACAACATAATCTATTTGAGCCCAAAAACCTGACTTAAACATGGTGTGAGACTAAATCCCAGTAGTAAACCACCAAGATATTTGTGCCTAAAAGTCAGGGAATATATATGGGATACAATAAGCAAAAGAAGCAGTAAACAAGGGTGTACTCAACATTAAAAATTCCAACAGTTTCAAGGCGTTCAAAAATAGCCCACATAAAATATGAATATAATCACAAATCGGTATTCCTTTGGGATATACTCATAGTATATCCCCTCTTGTTCTACCTAGCAAACAAAATCAGACCTCTGAAAGTACTCACTGTCTAACCCATCTGGTTCAGCTTTAGTATATACTTTAGGGGAAATCACTCACCCTCAATTCCCCCTATAGTCTTGTATTGATATCTAAAGGCACTCTGGTGAAGCACTTACATCACATTTCCCCTATGGCCCGTGTTGAGGAACTACAAAAACTCTGAGGAAGAACTTACGTCATTTCCCTCTATGGTACCACAATATAACAAAAAAATAAAGGACACTCTAAAGAAGACCTTGTGTCTATTTTTCCTATGGTCAACTACACCAGATTCTCATGTCCCTGTGTACGTCAAAAAAGAATAGAAATGTGTATAGACCAATGTAAACCCCATTAAATACTTGGATAATAGTCTACAACATAACAACATGTCATATAGCAAAACCACTCCATCCTACAATACTAGTCATCGGAAAAAAACAAGGCATCTTAAAAGGCTAAGCAAGACCAAATGGTCATAAACAAACATGCTTGGGCAAACACTTCAAAAAAAATTACAATTAACCCTACTCTCATTCAATTAACCTATATTAATGCATACAATCATAGTTGGATATCAATAGGGATAAAACGGTAAACACAGCATACCCCGTTCAAGGGTATTGGGAACTTTTTCACATATAACTCAAATATATTCAAAAAGAATGGAACAAACCACCTAAATAGGTGTTACTTGATCGATATAAGTGATCCTCAGGCCTTGAATCTCCCATGAACACTTTATATCTTAAAAAATGTCAAAAACAATCAACCGACGATAACTTGAGGAAGAGGATGAATCATGAAACGAAGCTCTAGTAGAAGGATGATATTACCGAGGTGATCCCAACACAATAGACGACAGTCGATTTCGGTGAACAGATGATCGATCAGGGATCAGGGAATGATCACTACCATTCCCTCACTCTCAGAAAAACAATACCTAGAAGAAGATGGTTCTTTCCATCAGATGTGACCCTAGTGTGTTTAATGAAAAAAAATAAAATACACGGCCTGTACATTATAAGTACTTGAAATGTAGTTTCCTTCACCAGTCCCCACATTAAGCAATCTCCAGGTCACCACATGTGGCCTTGTGCATGACCGCTACATGGCCAGCACCTAGCTAACTGCGGATACCAAGGACTCGGTGTGTACTTATAAAGTACATGACATGTGTTTCAAAAATTTCCAGAATCTCCTCTTTTTCTAAAAAAACCCAGAAAAAGAAAAACCAATCTAAAAAAAGATCTGGGTTCTTATAACTGGATAGGAATATAGAAAAATAAATGTTGTTCTAGAATAACATACTTTATGGAAAACCAATGACATGGAATGAAATAATTAAGTAATTTAATCAATTTAATGGTGACACTGAAAATAACCGCATTTATTTTACAGTTTTATCCATATGATTAATTCAATTTAATTCAGAAATTTTCTTTATAAAAAAATAATAATAAATATTATTTAATAAAAAATAAATCTATGTAAATTTTTCACAACTTATATCAATTTAAAATTTCAATATCATTAATCCTTATCAACCATATTATTTTACCCTCAATATTTTATGTATGATCACTAATCATCTCTATCAATTTGATGATCAATTTAATATGACAAATTCTGATAATATTTATATTTTTCCTATTAATTATACTCCCTTAATATAATTCATTAATTTTCAAATATAATTTATTAACAATAACATGTACTACCACCTACTAGTATCAGAATATTTATGGAACCATCCATTCCATTAGAAAAACTATATGTTATTCATTAAACATCCCTAGTTTTATGATTTCTTTTACATTGATTTAATAAAAAATCAATAATCATGGAATACCTTTTTTTTAAAGTGGGATAAATTTTGTTTTATATTGTAAAATGTTATTATTTATGTTGGGATATCCTAAAAAATATGTTTTATTTTAATTTATTTTAAAAATTAATCTTATATCTGATATAAATTCTATATTCTCATTAATATTGTTAAATAAATTTGAAACATTTTCCAATATGAATCATATAAGGTTAAATTTATTATTATTATGAAATTCATTAATTTTAAATCATTTTCTAATTAGAATTAATGTCTAACTAAAATAATGATGACTTTTTAAAAAAAGTATCATTCTAGGATAATACATAAATTTACCTTAGATAAATGAATTCATAATTGATTATTAATTTGACAAAAATATTGGAAATAGAATCTAATTTTATAGATATAAAGAAGTGGATTTTTATTAATAAAAATGTAATTCATATTCTATTTACATAATCTAAATAATTTAACTTATATAAAATGTGTTATTGTTATATTTCAATTTTAGAATAATTTTTAATTTATATTTTTTTTAAAATGATAATTATATTTACATAATCAAAATAACTAAAAAATATTATTAATTTCTCTATGTAGAAGTAAAATGTTCCTTAAATAATATAATTGAGTAATCATTACTAAATTATGGAAATAAATATCAATCTCTTGATGATTTTATAAATCAATATTTTTATTTCTAATTAAAATCACATAAAAACTAGAAATTTTAAATGATATATTAAACCAATGAATTACAATTTATGAAAAATATAATATCATAAGTAATTGATATTGGTTTTCCAAATGCCATTCACAATTCATTATAATATTTTTTTAAATTATCTTTTGAATTATATTGTTCAAAAAAATGATATATTATTCTCTTTTCCAGGTATCACAAAATATAATTAATGAAGATTGTATACCAATTTTCTCTCTATAGTTCTTTTATTGATGTTTTACATCATGTTTTAACCTTTTTTTCTACTTATTCATTATCGATCATATTCCAGATTATCCCAGATCATGGTTTCCTACTCTTAATATGATTTTTTTATTGTTGATGGATTGGAAACATTAATCAAGTTATATATCTAATGAATAATTATAATAATTAAGGTAATTATTTCTTGATTATTTCAATATCAAAACTATATTTTCAAAGTGAACCAAGGGTTTGAAAAAGTTTTGTACAACTAAATATAATAAGAATATACATTTAAATTGATGTTACCACTTATAATTTACATAAAATAAACATACATTAAAACTCATAACGCTCAAATATTATGTATTCTAGGTAGTGAAATTAATTATTCACTATAATTGTAAATGTTTTTATATTGTCTTATTTTTTAACTTATTATAAATAAATGGAAGAAAAAATTGAGGCAAATCAAGAAAATATTTCTTATTTATATTATATTAATCATTTTCTAGTTTTTTATCCATTAAAAGGTTCCATTTATATTTATGGTATCTTTATTAAATTAATTTTTCTTCATAATGAATATAATTAAGTTTTTATTCAAATATATTAATTTATATCATTTATCCTTTCATATTATAATATAACTCTTATAGAATGGTTTTTTAATATAATCTTTTTTCTATATATTTGAATAGATAAATATAATGAACTTTTGATTGTTCTGTTTTATATATGTATTTGATATGAATATGTATTATATGTAGTCTCCATATAATGATGGATCCTTATATCATATGTATTGTAAGACCAAGATCCTCTTACCGAAATTATTTAATGTAGAATTATAATTACTCCAATCATATATATATTTAATTATATTATCATTTAAATTATATTATATACATAATAAATAGAGATTAAGGTAGAAAATATCATCTCAAATATGTCAAATTAATTATGTGATATTTATTTTTATAGCTTTAAAGTATTAATGGTCACCGTACTAAGTTGACAAAAAATTCAAAATTCAATATAGTTACCTCACATGTTAGGATAGTCAATCATTACATGCTCGATAAAAGATAATATATGGGACTCTATTCGTATAATGGGATAAAATAATACAAAATGAGGTGCTTAATGAGTTCATTCATTTGATTGAAACTAATACATTATAATTAGATTGGTGTTAAATGTCCAAACCTAAATTATATATATATATGTGCTTATCAAAATCTATATCATTCATTTATCATAGGTATACATTAATTTATTTATTTATTTATTTTATGTATCAAATAATTTTCCTCTAAATTAATATTTTTTAATCACATGAAGGTTTCATTCTCATACAGAAAACATATTTTTACAAATTTATAGTGGGAAAAACTAAATAATTTTTTAAAATATCCCTAAATAAATTTTATGTAAGTATCCATGAAAATATATTCATAAAATGAGTAATATCACATGGAATAAACAATTAAACAAAAAGAACATATGTTTTTGGATGTAGTGAACTATTACTTTTTAAAAATGTTTTATGTTCCCAAGAAACTATGAATTATAAAGTGAAGCTCTGAAATCCATATATCATTAATCAATAATTATATAAATCATTACAAATGATTTTATTCAAAATAGATAAATTACCAACCCGAAATCCTCATTTCATAATTATTGAAAACAAATCTATCGTTATAATTGATCAAAATAAATTGTGTGTTATACCTAAAATAAAACTAATTAAATTCTTGGTATTACATATAATTTTTTAAATAAATTATATAAATTAAAAAAATATTCAAATATATTTATGTAATTGATTTATTTCTAATAAATGATTAAATAAATTAGTGAATATTATAAAAAATAGACATGAAACTTCTACAAATAATTTTTTTCAGACAAAAAACAAGAAAATTTCATATAAGATGAATATTTAAAATTTACTACTGAAATTTATATTGGAATAACATAATAAATCCAAAAATATTAATACATTATAATAAAAATATAATGGTTAATATTTTCATTTAATATTTATTAGAATATATAATTCTTATAATATATGAACTCTATATTTCTCATATTTTAATATACTTGAAAAATTTGTAAATCCTAATGTAAATTATTAACATTTTTAAAAAAAATTATTTATCATCAATTTGATCTATGTAATAAAATCAATTTATAAAAGGATCTCAAGACCAATAAATTTATTTTTACTCTATATTTTCACATAGATTTAATCTTCTTGTTGGGTCAATTATTAATTTGTATAATCATTTATAATTTTATTATTACTAATTATAAAACGATGATATTTTATTATAAATAATTGTGTAGTTAAACCATCATAATAAATCCCAAAATTGACACAAAATATTATATTTTAAACTTAAAAAAATTTTAACATCATAGTTAATCACATTATTCAAATATATATCACTAAACGAAGTGATGGTTTCACATATATCACATTCCCCTAAAATTGAATTTTATTATCCTACTTTCTTTTTTTAGAAGTATAATTTTAAAACAAAAAATGTTTTACTAAACCATATTATTTATTTCATATATTTAATTAGTATAATTTTTTTAGAATCTATTTTTCATGGAATTATTTTTTAACCATGGTGTTAATTACAAAAAATTTACATAAATAGTAAGGACCTAGAAATTCTGTATTTTTTTAATTATATGGAATTATTATGGGACTGTGAAAGTTGATGGCATGTGATTCTGTGGCTCGGAGATCCTAGAACAGAATTTTTACCTTTTATTACGGTACATTCCGTAAATGTGAGGATAAGATTTTTTTAACTTTTGAACCAGTGCTCGGATTGAAAACTTGAGAGCACCGTTGAATTCATAGTGATGGGATTCGCATAGGCGAATCTTATCATGGTTCGGAAGAATTGAAAATGGAAAAATTATTTTTCAATCTTTTAGAAAAAAAATTAAATAACTAAAGAAGTTATTTTATTCTTTTTGAAACTATTGAGTGATGGTGGATGGACAGTAGCATAACATCCGGATTTTATTAAGATCCAGTTATTGACATGATCCTTTAGTGGCATATCTATGACACTCATAGGATTAATGGATCATTAATTATGGTTCATTAATGATCCAAATTAATGAACAAAACGTAGGTGGTTCCTTTTCATCTAATTAATCAAATCATTGTCAGGGATTTTGGTAGATCTATGATAGGATTCTCTGAAATAACGTTTTTGAGATCTTCCTATAATGAATAATTAATAATCGACAACACCATTGAGGATTCGAACTAGACAACGATGGGAAAAGACGAACGCGAATGAACGTCTTCAAACAATAGATTCCCCTCCTTCCTCATCAGCAGAATCCAACTTGTTCAAGGTAGGGTAATTAATATTTCTACGTGGTTAAATATTAATTATACCTTGTTCTTGAATTCTGGGATGAACATGAATCAACCGACGAATGGGTTAAGTCAAAATTCACGCGAATTTGTGGGAGGATGATACAAGGTTTCCATTATGTGGTTTTAATGATTATTATACATCTTCCAAAGGTATAACGCTAACGCAGAGTGTGATGGCCAATGCTAAAAATTCCTAGACCCTCCTACGTACTCGTTTTTGATGCGTTATTAATGGGACAATGTTCCAATTGATGGGAATGGGATATATTGGGACATATATTAATGGTGGCATCCCAGGAGGCCCGTATGAGCAACGAAGAATAAAATAGGACCACCAGAGCTTCATCGGTGGCCCAAGGAAGTGTTGTTTGTGTGACACCTCCCTTGCGGTGGTGCTGATGACTAGCGGCCGCAAGGATGTGGCGGCAACACATACATTATGGAGGACATGGTGCAGCTGGCTGAAACCATCCCTATCATGGGTGGATGACACGCAATAGAGGAGACGCCATAGGTACGGTCGTGGTGGTGGTGGTCCCCTGTCCACGGGTCCAGCCCTAGAGTAGTCCCCCAGACCGGTCAACCGAAGGGGAAAACCATCCTGGTGCTGCCTGTTAATGACCAAAGGGACATTGTCCATTCAGTGATGATCTGGGACTATGCCCAGCTGGCAGTCGTGCCCATCCAACTGATCAAAATGGGTCCAGCCAGTTCGGGTCTGCCTGGGTGAAACACGGATCGGGTCTGGTAAGCCCAACCCTGGTTGAGGTGGGGTGGGTCGGGCCGACCGGGTCGTAACAAACCTAGACCCAATTTGAGCAAGTTATTCCTAAAGATCCATAATGCCTTACCCTAACGTCAATTTGATGAAAACTTTAAAGAGGTATAACCCTTAAAACGAGGCAGTGCTTTTGAGATACTATATATGGGTTTTGGAGAATTTTGGAGTATGACCGGGTTGTATTGAGCTCCATACCAATCAGTCCCTTAGAACTAAAATTCATATAACATTTAGATCGGGAGTCCGATCGAAGCACCATCTGTTGTGTTGGAACCCTTCTTACATGGAAGTACTTCAGGTTACATATTTGTGGGACTTTAGAAAAGCTAAAATACAACCAGTGGCTTGAGAAGAAGAATATATAGAACTCAATCCCACCAAGTGTGGGAATCCTATGGATGAATGTCATGTGAAGAGAGACCCTTGGTTGAATGGAATCAGAGTGACCCTGTGAGGATCGATGACTTACAGCCCTGTGTGGATCGACAATTTCAGATCCTATGATGATCAGAAGTAGCACGACCCAGCGAGGACCTGACATATAGCCTCCCATCATAGATTAGTGACTAACAACATTATGTTGATTGAAGACCTATAACCATGTGTGTATTAATGACTTTCTACCCTGTGTGGATTATTAGTAGCATGACCTGGGAAGGACTAGCCTTAGAACATACCATCATGGATTAGTAACTTATGACCCCGTGTGGATCGATGACATATGACCTTTTCTGGATCGGTGAGTTATGAACTTTGTGGATAAATTGTATAACAACTTCTTCATGGTTCAATTATGGATCATCTCAATGAAATAAGGTGCTTTATCTTTATGACTATTCATATTTATTCATGTTCTCTATGTTAAATACATACTATGTGCTATGTTTTACATATAATTTGTGATTGATATCATGTTTTGTGGTATTTCATTGGGGAAATTCTAGGAGAACATAAGGGGTCTCGGGATCCCAACTAGGTATGGTTATACTCCCCCATGCATAGGATTCACCCTCACCATGTTGTGTCTTGTGAAGATGAAATACAACATTGACCGAGTTTTGGGATCTAGGTATAGACAGTGCACGGTGGTGACCGGATTATGTGCAGAGCCGCAGTGCCGAGGTGTACCTACACTTTAGTTAGGTTCCTTGGCAGACAACCTTAGGAGCTATTTTCCCTTTATAATGTATTTTATTTTTGTTGGGTTTGTATTCTGGCCTATTCTTCATTAGAACACACTTTTTACTTTCGTTAGTTGTACATCATGGATTGCTCTTGTTGTGTAATTGGTCTGTGTGTTTATTGGATTAAAGGTAATGCCTTCCCATTTTTTAAGGATATGGATTTCCAGAGATAGTTTCCAACCCCTGGAATATGGAAGGCGGGATTTAGGTTGTCACAACACGGGCCCCACAGGAGGGGTCATGACAAAGTGGTATTAGAGGAGTTGGTTCTACTGAATAACTAACACTCTGATAGTTGAAATAGGGTAATAGTGTAATGTGCTTTGAGTATGGATTTTAGTTTGGGAAGTAGAGTGTTATGGCAGTGGCCAACATATCAATAAACCAGGACCCCAAGTACTAATTTCCAACTCGATTGACGAAAGCCCTGATTGCATGTGTTTCGAAATTTGTTTTCTATATCTTTTGAGTCGGCTCCCATGGTTTAACTTATTGACCATGGAACACCTATTTCCTTACAAAATGATATCACGTAGACTTCCAAATAGTATCCCACAGAGAGTTTGTGATGATAACCCACCTAGTAATAAGGCTTCAATGTAGGTCCCATTTTATGTTTATGGTACCTTCGAGTGGAGTTCCGGTAGTACAAGTACTCATAGGGAATTAGTTACAACTACCCCAGCAGCATGCATTTTCACATTGACTTATCATGCTAAACGAGTTATAGTAATAGAGGTCTCTGAGTTTTTGGGGAGATATGGATCTGCATGATGATAAGGATGGGCTAGAGTGGGGCTAGAGACTTTTTCTAGAGTTTTTCTCTTATATGGGACACCAGCAGACCATAAGTTGATCCTATATGAAAGCCTCCTAAAAGACACAACAGGGAGATGGTGGAGCCTGATGATCTAGTTGCATGATGAGGAGACCCTCACCTGGATGGACTTCAAGAGCCTCTTCAAGACATAGTTCATTCCTATGACTCTACGCTCAATGCATATTCACGAGCTAGTATACTTACAGTAGGGAAGCCTGACAGTATCCTAGTACTCGGAATGATTCACTGACCTCTCCTCCAACTCCATGAACATAGTACATTACCATTTCATCAGGGCCCGGAATATTGATTAGGGTATCCAATGAGATATTAGATCGTCGATGATATCACTCAACATACTGATGAAGGCTGGAGTGCTAGAGAGAGCACTTCCGGTGGAGAGATTTCTAGCTAATCATGCACTGATGGTGAGAGACACCACCAAACGACACGTAGTTGAGTCATCTCAAAAAGGTAGTAGGCATAAAACAAAGAGTCCCAAGCTTGATAGACCTTCTAGTGGACAACCACATGATGTAGGGTTAGAGGTGAAGATCTCACAAGATAGGGGAGGAAAATAGAGAAGGAGATAGTGTTACTCATGTGACAGGCATGTTCACATGGCTCGCAACTACCCAACCCATCAAACCGATGATCAGTACATGTTCATGGGGCCACTGAGAAAGAGGAAGAGATTTGAGTAGCGGTTTATGAAAAGTGGCAGACGTGTAATAAGTGATATCTGAGAAGTAGGCAGTGGGTAGAAATTTGAGGTTCTACTGCCAACACCTCTAGGGGGTCCACCCCGACCTCAAGGAGCATGTGGAAAAGGTCGACCTCATTTTTATGTAGCTGAGGCCTATGACCATGACACTCTAGAGATTATTCGAGGTATGATCTATGTCTACTCCACTCTAGTGTTAGTTCTTATAGAGACAGATTCCAGTCACTCATTCAGTTCAACGACCCTCGTTCAGAAATCTTTGATTCCAATTGATCCATTGGTGCTATCCTTATGATTAGATACTGATATTGGATATTATTTAAGGATTACGTCATGGTGTTGTCAGTGTGAGCTCACTATAGGAGCTGAGTGCGTCTTTTGGGATCTCTTAGTAGTTGCATTGGGGCCTTATGATGTCATCATGGGTATGAACTACTTTTCCACAGTCCATGCTCAGATTTACTATTTTAGGTGAAAATGTATTGTGACCAAAAAGATGGGACCAGGTTTCCCTTCACAAAAAATAAAAGATCCATTGCATCTTAGGATGGACTTTCTCGGTGGAGGGTGCATCCAATCACTAATCTGTTGGATAGCCTTATCCTTGGAGTAGTTGACGAGAGGATTCAGTGTTATCCTATAGTGGTGGACCAGTATGCTGATGTATTTCCTAAGGATGTTCTAGCACATCCTCCTCACAGAGAGGTAGATTTCTATATTGACCTGTATCCTACGATGGAACCAATATCTACACAAACAAATTGTATTACTCCATTGGAGAATCATGAGATGAGGATACAGTTGGAGGACATGCATGGGAAGGGCTTCATAAGGCCCAATATTTATCCATGGGTAGCCCTGATTTTGTTAACCAATAAGGCATATTGGAGTTTGAGTCTTTGCATGGACTATTGGTGCCTGAAGTACGGGTCTGTGAAGAGCAATTTTTAACTTCCGAGGATTGATGATCTCTTCGATTTGCTAAAGGGTGATCAGTGGTTTACAATGACAGACCTCAAATCAAGCTATCATCAACTCAGGGTATGAGATGAGAATGTACCGAAGACAACCTTCATATGTTGTTATGGACACAGTGAGATATTGGTGATACTTTCGGTGAGACCAATAACCTAATAGTTTTCACGGGACTCCTGAACATGATATTTCAGCCTTACCTCAATCACATCGTGGGGGTATTCCATGATGATATCTTGGGGTACTAAGTGTTAGAGGAGGATCAAGCCACTCATCTACATATATATATATGGATACCCTTTGAGAGAATCAGATTTATGGAATTCTATCAATGTGATTGTTTTGGATATAATAATTCCACTTTATGGGACTCGATATATTAGAGGATGAAGATTCAGTGGATCTGGCTGAGATATGGCACTTTGTTCTTGAGAGCCATCTAGAAGTGTGACTGGGGTGCGGAGTTTAGTAGGGTTTGTTGGATACTAACTGATATTTTTACCTGACTTTTACAAAGTAGAATTTCCGTTATCACCATTGACAATGAAGGGACTGCCATTCTTGTGGATAGAGTGATTCCAGCAGTGTTTCCAAGAGATGAGGAGGAAATTTACTAGTGTCCCCTTCATAAGGATACCGGAAGAGGGAATTGGGTATGTAGTACATTATGATGCATTAGGGACCATACAAGGATTTTTCTGGAAGCTGGGGAAGGTTTTGATAGCCTAAGGCTCACGATAGTTGTGGCATCATAAGAAAAACTACCTGACCCTTGACTTAGAGTTAGCAGAAGTGTTATTTTTCTAGAATATGTGGCAGCACTACTTGATTGGTGAACGATTTACTATCTAATATGATCACAAGAGTCTCAGGTATATGTTCTCACAGAAGGACATGAACCCGAGATTACAACAATGCCTAGAGATCTTCTAGGACTATGACTTTGAGATAGTATACACTCTTAGGAAGGGGAACCTGGTGGCATACACACTTTTCAGGAGGTTTGGTTTTCAATTTATGATTGAGTCGACACAGAATATATTCACGTTGTACTTATCCTTCATGGATAGTGAAGGAGAATCTTACCTCCAGTCTATGACAGTCACCCCCACTCTTTCTGGGATTCTTAGAGGCATAACATGGGAACATTGAATGCTTGACCTGACATGCTCATATATCCATTGGATATCCTACTAAAGGATTTTATGAATGTGGGGTGCACATCATCCTTTTTAGAGGACACACCATGGAACTTGTGATTCTACAAGAAGTGGGGTTGAAGTAGTTTCCCACATCTCCTTTTGGGGTACATCATGGAATGGCGAAGATGTACTTGGACCTCCTGTATCAATATTTTTGGCCAGGGAAGAAGAAAGCAGTGGAAGAGTTCGTTTCATGATGCCTCACTTATCATCAAGTGAAGGCTGATAACCAGGTTACATCAGGCTTAACTCAACCACTTGAGGTACAATGGTGTAGATGAGATGGTACATGATGGACTATGTGATGGGGTTACCACCTCTGACCAGGGTCCACGATTCCTTCTTGGTGATCATTGACCAACTTACCATGTCAGTCCACTATCTACCCATCTAAGAGAAATGATCAATAGAGTTCTTGGGATTCCTCTACTTAAATAAGATAGTACGACTTCACTAGGTTGCATCGACGAATGATTCAGATCATGATGCTCATGTTACATGCCGGTTGTGGAAGGGATTGCAGGAGGAGTTTATGACTCAACTACGTTTGAGAACCGCCTTTCATCCTCATATAGATGGTCAAATGAAGAAGACCATATAAATTATTCAGGTAAAACTTCATGCTTATGTCTTTGATTTTGGTAGCTGTAGGGAGGATCATTTACCCTTGGTGGAGTTCTCTTACATTAACAGATAACACTCCACCATCGACATGGGACCGTTGGGGGCCTTGTAAAGGAGACCATGTAGATCACCTCTATACTAGACAGACCCAATGGAGTCATCACTTAAGTGTCCAGCGTTGATACGACCTACCAATGAGAATGTTTAGATCCTCCAAGAGTGGATAATGTTTGCACAGAGCAGGCATAAGTCTTATGCGGATAGGAGACGAAGAATAATTGTGTGAAGAGGGTGGTTATGCAGATAGGAGACGAAGAACCCTTATCTTATCAATCCTTTAACATGGTTTTTTGGAGAGAAATGAGAGGTTTCTATGAAAAAATTAATTTGACGTCTTCTTGCAACAAAAAATAGAGATTCGACAAATCCATTGTGGATTCAAACTGGACATCGCCGGGCGATGATGAACACCGACGAACATCTTTGAAAAATGGATTTTCCTCCTTCCTCATAAGTGGAATCCAACATCTTCAAGGAAGGGTAATTAATATTTCTATGTCTTTAAGGATTCATCAAGCATCATTCATCAATAATGTGATGAATGCAGATCAACCGACTAACTGGTTGATCCAAGATTCACATGAATTTTCAGGAGGATGATGCACAGTTTCCATTATTGGGGTTCAATGAATATCATACTTCTTCCCATAGTATAATTCTATCACGGAGGGTGTAAGACAATACAAACAAGTTCCAAACCCTCCAACACTCTTGGTTTGGATGCATTCTTCATGGGAAGATGTTCAACTAGACGGCAATGAGAAAACGAGGGCCACATACTAATGGTGGATTACCCAGAGGTCCATAACCTTAGATGGAATGAATGTTGGACCATTAGAGCATAATAGGTGGACCAAGGATGTGATGCTGGTGTGGTACCGCTGGCACAGAGGTGCCATCAACCATCGATGGTGAGGTGGAATTGGCATCGACTGGAATCACAGTAGACAGGGGGTGGCTGGAAGATGCGTACGACATCTAGGGAGGACGACAAAATATAGAGGAGACACTACATCTTCATCCATGGCGGTGGATGACCCACATATGTGGGTACCACAAAACATCATTCCACTAGACCAGTCACCTGGTGGGGCAATGATAGCCTGGTGCCATTAGGTGAATACCAAACTGACAGAGTCCATTTAGTGGGGAGCAAGTACCATGCCCTCCTGGCGGCTGGCCTAGCCGGTGGACCAAAAAGGGTCCAGTGGGACGGTTCAACCTAGTTTCGAAAGACCTAGGTACAACCTGATTCAAGTTGGGTCGGGTCAGGTCAGGTCGTTCTGACTGGGTCGGACCAGACCAGGACCCAGTTTAACCCAGTTATGCTTAAAGATCCATTACTCCTAAACCAGACATCTGTTTGAAGAACAATCTATGGCACTTGAAACCATAGGATGAAACATTCCTTTTGATATACATCACTAGGTTTTTTGAAAAATTTATAGAATGACTGGGTTGGATTGAAATCTAATCCAACCAGACCCTCAGAACTAAAATGTCTATATCATACAAACAGATCATCTGATCAACACACAATCTATTGTATTGGAACACTTTTGACAAGGGAGAATTTTATGTTACTTTCTCATGGAAATTTGTTGTGGTAGAAATAATACCGGTGGCTTATGGACCAGAATCTAAAAAACTCAAGTGCACCATTTCGTGGAATCATATGGCGGGTTGACATGTATAGATAGAACCTGTGTGTAATGGAATTAGAGAGACTCTATGTAGATTGACAAATTACGACCCCTTTTGGATCAGTAGTTGTGCGCCCTAATGAGTACCATCCATAGAGAGGCCCTTCATGGATCAAAAACATTAGACCCTGTGTCGATCAATGTCTTATGACCCTATGTGGATCGACGACTTCTGACACATTTTAGATCTATAGTTTCATGACATGGAGAGGTCTATCCATTGACTATACCATCATGGATCATCAACTTATGACCCTATATTGATCGAGGATATATGACCCTGTGTGGGTCTGTGACTTATAACCCTGTGTAGATTAGATTTAGAATGAAATCTTCATAGTTATACAGTATAACTTATCTACCGAAGAAGATGATATTGCTTTAATACTAATCATCATTATTTCTTTTATCTATGTTATATAAATGGTGTGAGATTTATTTTTCTTGTTCTTGGTGATTGGGATTATGATTTCTGGGAGACCTTTATGGAATTCTGGGAGACCTTAGGGGGTCACAGGATCTCTACTGGGTATTGTTATACTCACCCCTATACAGCCTTCCCCCATATCTTGTTCTGTCTTGTACAGATGAGAGAAATCATTAGCTGAGTTTCTGGAGCCTTGTCTAGACGGTTCATGGAGGAGATCAGTTGTTGTGGATATTTTCACTGACGAGATGATTCCGCCCTTCATGTAGGATTATTCGCAGACAACCTCATGAGCTATTTTTCATATCATCTATATTTTCTTTTAGTTGGGTTTGTATTCTGGCCCATTTTTCTTTAATTCACACATTTTACATTCAAAAGTAATACATCGTTGATTGTTCTTATTATATACATAGTATGTGTATTTGTAGTTTTAAAGGCAATGACTTCCCAATTTTTAGGGATACACCATTCTAGTGCTAGTCGCCAACCCCTGGCCTATGGAAGGTAGGCTTGGGGTAGTCATGGAACATTCCTAGTTGGATGGGTCTTGACATAAACATAGGGATTTTGAAAATATCATTTTCATTATTCGAGAAGACACATAGGTGAATATTTAGAACATCCAATTTTCTTATATATTAACAGTCTAATACATGATTTTAATTACATTGATATCATTATTTCATTAATATGTTATAAATTTACCATATTATCAATGGATGATTGAGATGAATAATATATAAATGACTATCCATGAATGAAATTAGTATGGTAATAAAAAAATAAATATTTTATGAAGTATTACAGTATTATTTATTGAGTCATATGTTTTCCATATTATGATATATTATAAATAGCTCATATAATACATGTGAAAACCCTCAACTCTTAATGGAAACTATGAAAAATTTAATGTTATCATACTAACCATCACCATTTGTTTATTTAATTATATTTAATATAAAAATTTTCTATAAATTATATTGTAGTAAAAGATGACTCATATTTTAAAAAATTCATTAAGTTGTTTATAAATTCTATTAATTTACTTCATTGTGATATATTAACATTTCTAAATTATATTAGTTTGTGGAATCTCTTTAAAAATTCATTTAATATAATAAAATGAGTCTTATTTAATTGAAAATATCCAATATTATGTTATACCATTATAGATTCTATTTAATATCATTAATAACAATTATTTTTTATTCGATATTGAATATTTTCATTTATGAAAATAATTTTGTAGTTCATTATGAATTGTTTATAGTCAAGACACAATTATTATTTTTTATGAACTAAGAATTCATTCCCATCAATGATGAACTTTGGTAGTATCCAACACAAAAAAATACCCTAAACATTATGAAAATAATTTGGTACCTTATTTTAAACTTTTTATTTAACATAGTTATGTAATTACAAGGTAGATATATGAAATCTAACATTGTTTAATAATACCTAAATCAATCACTCTACGTCTTTGGGTATTACATCACTCACAATTTTATGAACTAAATCAATACAATAACCATTTTTACTCAATGAATCATCCACAAGATGTAATTTTTTGGATGATAGCATATAAAAAATTAAATTACTCAACTAAAATGACATTTTTTTCATAATATAATACTATTTTAATATTAATATATTCCTTTTGTTTAATTTTGAATATATATTCCAAACAAATCTCTACTGTTGTATTGTCAATATATTTTTATGCAGGGATTACTATTTCTATAACCATGTAATGTGTTTGATAATATTTCTAATTGAAATTTGAATTCCACAAATCATAAACATAAAATTATTCATTTACAATTATGACACAACCATGATATTTTCATGGAATGTTACGATAAACAAATGAGCATACCATAAAAATTATGAAGTTCAACATAGATAAATTGAAAATCATTTTTATCTACTCCAGAAATATATCATCCTAATTATTTTAAAATGATCACATGGACCCGTTATGTGTTATTTTTGTAAATTGGTAATATGTTGATAAAAATTTATAAAATTTCATTGATTGTAACCATATTAACAATGTATGTTATGTTATTTTGTTATTTGGGTAGTAAAATTATCTTTCATGATCCCGTAAATTATTGAATTTTCTATATACATGTAATATGTTGGGACAAAATGATTAATTATATAAATATTAACAATCTTGATTTACAATATACCTAATTTATTATATGAAATTTACGCTATGTGTTGCATGAACAATAGGAACATCAAATTAAAAATCAAATAATATGATATGATATTTAATCTAATATTCAATATGTAGAAAGAAAAATTTATCAACCGAATTTTTGTAATAATTTTATATTAAAATCATAAATTTGGATGAGACTTTTTAACACGAAATACATAATTTGAGAAGAAATTATTTTTTACATCATATAAAAAGGTCATATTTTTTGTATCATTCTTCTTCAATAATAATTGATTATGTCCTTCTTAGGGGTCTGTATTAATGAAATTAAATTTCAATTATAGTGTATGAAGAACAATCAATATTTTATTGAAATGTGTGAATTTTTATTATTATTTTGTTCTCGATCATTGTATAGTTAATAAAATTCCCTATAGAAGTATAATTATATTTTACAAACAAGACATGGTCTCCCCATAGAGATCTACTTTTGTTTATGAATCCCATATGATTTAATATATAAAATTTTATATATATCCATAAATCTATTGGTGTTACTTTATAAGGTGGATATTATATACAATTCATAATGGGAATGTTCCGAATATGAAAAAAAACATCTCAATAATGTTTAAATATATTTATTTCCTTCCAAAAAATGGTTTATTGTATTCTAATCAAATATTCATTTTTCTAATTTTTACTTCCACATTTTTTAAATTACCTATAACCAGACCCTGTGATTTGATTAATAGACATAATATAATTGATTAATATATTAATAAATATCATTTTTAGTATATTACACAAAATAAACTATCAATATATGTGGTAAATATGTCTAGAAAATTGAACCAAATATATAAAACCTATAATTACATGATCTTATAAAAATTTAATTAAATAATAAATAATCTCATAATGTATTTGTATTGTTTCAGACAATATAAAATAATTAATTGGTGAACATAATGTCATTAAAAATGATTTCTTCTCATATCTTGGTGTGTGGATGAATAATCATCTATATATTTCGATCTTTTTCCACATACCTGAATATGAGTTATTCATTAAAGCAATTTTGGTTGGGTTTTTCTTTCCCTTTGAACCTCGGTGGTCAAGTATCATTTAGATATAGTGAGATTTTGTCAGGAAAATGACCCAATGTTTTGGTATGTTTTCTTGTTTGATTTAATGGATTCCGGGTACAATCATGTTAAATGAGATTATGGGGGTTTTTAATAGTATAGAAGGATTCACTGGTGGTTTGATATTTTCCACATATGTTGGTTTAAATCTCCATATTAAAAATTTACAAACCATGTAAATTTATTACACAACATGTAACTATCGTCAAGGTCCTCATGAGAACTAGGATGATGACATGAAATGAATACATTCTGTGAATCCATTACACAAGGTGTCATGTTTGAGTTGGGTTAAATTAATTCATGGTTATAGTTTTTTAGTATATGTCAAAATATACATAAACATGACAAAAAAGTTGATAACATACATGTATTTTTTGGGAAAATGGTTTTAAGCTATTTGTTGATCTTGAATGTTTCATTCCACCTAGTGAAACCCTCCTCTATCAATCCCTAGGGGTATTTATTATGATTTTTTAGAACCATCCTCTATTTTCAAAGTCCCAATAATGTGAAAAATACATGTTTAGTTTTTTTCTTTGATTACCATCTCTTTTGTTCCTCTCTAATGTAGTAGTGTAATATTATGACAATAGTGTTATAGTGTTTGTTCTCATGGTTGTGTGATATTGGTTTCTTATTTTGTACTTCCAATTATCCATTATTGTTTGGGAATAAGGTTGGAAGAATTACATAATTGATTGCTAAAGGAGGGTTTTATAAAAATTATTTCTTGGGTCAGAATTAAGTATCCATATTATGGGCAATAAATGAGACTATGCTGACACATATTGTGAATGACCAAATAAATTTGATAATTCATGAATCTATAATCATATATTTTTAGCTACCCACTGAATCTCTTTGACTCCATGTGCATTGAGACTATGATCTATTGCCACTCACTAAATGTCCTAACCATGAACCTTGATAAGACCTAGTTGAATTTTTCTTATATCCCTATAATAAATTATAAATATTTATTAATTTTTTAGCTTTATAACATGAAATCGAATAACATGTATATTGTGTGATTTCATATAGTAGAATAAAATTCTCTAAATTGAGGTAACAGATAAGATAATGACCATAGGGATTAATTATATATGAAATAGGTTTTATATAATTTTGATGATAATTAGTAACCTTAATTGAATAAATACAATTGTATGGAAAAATGATAATTTTAAAAATTGAATGTTATGAATTTTTATTTCATATATCGAATGTGTGTGTTCACCCTTGGTATTTCTTACCTACCTTATATATTACTGTGACTATGATGTGATTGATTCATCTGAATAGAATTCATTGTGGAATATTGATTTTTTCATGGTATGACTCATTATTAATGAAGTTGGATGATGTAATGGGGCATGTTTTCATACGTATTTGGGGATAAGAACAAGTTATTGGATTCTCAAGGGTAGATTATATGATTTTTGTGAATGCTTGAGAAACATATGTACAATCACTAGATGCCCAATATAGAGATTCTAGTATGCCTAAGAATGATATTATAGTCACCATGAGTGAAAATTCCATATTTTTGTGATATTATATGAGTGATTCACCCTTGGTAGGAGAATATTACACCATTTTGGTAATCTTTTATAAATATTATGTATCAATACATAAATATAGATATCCTATCGGGATCTAATTTATAGTTTAAAAAGTCCCTTGGTGTATTCCCAAAAAATGATGGTCAACATGTTTATTTCATTTGTTGTGTCAATTTATTAAATTAATACCGTTTTATTCTATTTATTTTATGCACTGTATATAACATATATATTTTCTTATGTATGGTGGTGAAAACCTACAGAGTCGTACTCACACCCTATATGGGTTGCCATCTTGTACCCAAATCGTTTTCAGTTTTATAGGTTTGGACAAGGGAAAGGGAACCTTTTGTTGACTTGTGTCTTTCTGGATGCGTTGGAGATTAGAGGTGAGATTGACAGTGGGTTCATGACTCTTATTTTATTTTATTATTTTAGTCTACATAGTCTTTTTTCTATTTTAATTTTCATCATGTCAATTAGTTTTATTCACATTATTATTATAGTTTTCATTTATTATTTGGGTTTATTCAATTGGTCCTTTTTCACATATATGGTTGTATGACATTTCATTCTTATTTAATACACTATTAGTTGTACTCTACTATTGTTTTTTTATTTCATTTAAACTCATTACCATAAAATATAGTATCCCAACTATTTTATTCAAACCCACTCTATTATTCACCATCTTCTGTAATATATGGAAGTTCACCTAAGGTCATTTTGACCACTAGGTCAATCACTAAAGGGATCCCTATTTTGCGGATGTTATAAAGTGGTATAATATGATCAGGTATTGTTTTCTATTTCCATATAATATAGTAATGGTAGAAAGGATAAATATATTTTTTTGGAATTTGTAATGATCATGTTTTTGGGAGTAGTGAACCCATGTGTGGGGAAAATATGATTGTCTATTGATGGGATTGAAGTTCATGATTTTATCCAGATATATTGGATGTTATTACACTTTGGTTTATTTATATAATGTTTGATGTTATAGTTTCTTTAGATTTATATTGATATCCCAGTATAGAGCAAGATGTGAATACTTGCTTGATGATGGGAGCATGTGGATATATATTGACATTCGTTGTTCATGATAGGGACTTATGTATTGCATGTGACATATTTTCATGTATGAAAATTAAATGAGATACCAGTTATATCTAATGAAAATTGTAATAAATGAATTGTTATTTTATGAAAATTCACTTGTTAGGAAATATTTAAAGATAAATGATGTGGTCTTCTGATTTTAATCATCTTTTGAGGATAACATTTTTGTTACTTTTGGTTCTACACAGTAAATTTTTTTTCAAGAAAAAATTCCTCCATTTCATCTATGAATTTATATTCAAGAGAGAATAAATTATCAAGATTGTAATGTAGTCAAAAATAATAATCATGTAGCTTACGAGGATCTAATGGATTTTTAGTTCCACTATAGATTCTTGATGGTAATGTGATGCATGGAAAGGGAGAATGTTTACACCCTGAATTTAATGTCTTATTTTATGAGATAGTTTCATCTTTATCATTAACCTATATTCACTTGGGAGGGAGGACCCTAGATATATTAATTCTAGACCGTGTCATTCCAAAGGATCTACAGGTACCTCACAATACTAGCTGATGGAAGGGTGAATCTTATTATATACATGATATGTGGACTTCCCAATCAATGGCCGAATTTTTTGAAGAAAGTCCAATATTAGGAGGATTTATCCTGGAATGAATTCAAGGAAATAATCTATTAGAATTATATAAAGATATGTTGAGATATGAGATGGATCAAAAGTACATTCCCATATCATAGGAGGTAATGTTAGTGATAGACTATGCTATAAGCTTCACCAAATTGCAGCACATTTCTCCATCCGTAGATGATTATAATATGTACCGGGAAAAAAGATACTAGTTTGGGATTTACTATGAGATCAAGTCAAATGTAAACATCATTCACATTACTATCATAGAAGTTAAAATGAATTAGGATCTCATCAATGGAAGGAATCTATGTGAGGCCCCATGTGTTGGCCGTACATTTTCATAATGGTTATTTATGATTATATTTATAGAGGAATGAAGTGGTTATGAAATTGTTATTATATATTATTTGGTGGGTAGAGTATTAAATGGAATTGACTATAACCTAAGGACTATACTTTTGTTTAGAGCTTTTAGTGTGGCGGGTAAGGAAACAAGAACTAAAAATTTCCTTATACCAGGATGGAGTGTCATGTCAGCAACTTGTTGGGATATATTTCATTGTTTTGTGTTAATATTAAATAGGAGTGTACTTTTAGGGGATTAGGATATTCACCTAAGTGTAGAATGGGCTCACATACACTTTAGAAGATTGGGGGTTGGTGTTCTATTAGCTGATTAGGTCAAAAAAAGAGACATGGTACCCCATTACAGGAGCAACAATTCCACACGTTGGAAACAACACATTTCTGTTATCTTGAAACCCATGGTAGAGGTGTGATCTAGAATCATTCAATATATTATTCTCTAACTGATTTGTATTTTGAACCGTCTATTTTCATATATAAGATCATAATATCTTCTACATTGTCTTTTTCTTTATCTAATAAATGAGAATCACATTCTATTATATATTCCCTTTTATCAAATAGATTTGTTATTGATATAGATAAAATATATGGGGTTATAACTATTTAAATTCTATTTTAATTGTGGCTAAATGATATAAAATATATCAAAGAGTGTTATCTAAAAATTGGTGGCTATCATTTATATTGGAGGCTTTATTTACAAGAAATGAAATGAATTTATTTTATTTATTGTCAGAATTATCTTGTACAATACCTTGATAATTTCGAAAACTATTAGAGGATATTTAATATTATATCTCTAGATGTTGGTAGATATACTCACAAAGGTGAGTGGGATCTTCAGGCTAGTCACACATGACTAATTTAGTGATGAATGGATTTTCTCACAACTCATATGGATGAGATTATTCTAGATGATGGGAGAATGTAGATAAATACATTTCCTATAGTGGTAGTTAATATTTATGATGTATTTATTGTAGAGTATTCTACCTTACCAAATATATAATAGATTTAGGTTATGATCAATTCGGAACAAGGAGATTATACAGGTCCATCCCTCTTTATAGGATAGAACTAACAGTTCTTCACTATTTGAAAGTGCAGTTAAAAGATCTTAATGCCAAGGGATTAATATGACATATTATTACAATGTAGGGTTACATAGATGTTTATTACAATAATGTCGATGGTACATTGGGATTATGTCTGGATTATCAGAGACCTATCCATATGTCGCTCAATAACAAGTATCTCATTCCTTGAATTTTTGATATCTTCTATTAGCATAAAGATGTCATGATTTTATTCAAAATAGATTATAGATTAGGGGACCCACAATTGAAGTTTAGACAATCAGGAACATTCCAAACTCTTTTAATAAGTACTTGTGGGTTATATGAGTTCTTAGTGATGTAATATGGTTCAATGAATGCAACAGAGATACTCATGGCCTTGGTGAATGAATTATCTAATCCTTTTATAGGTCTCTATGTGGTAATTTTTTATGAAATATTAATGTACTCATAGTTTGTTCAATATTTAAACTGACATCTTGAAGTCATATTGTGTACACTAAGAGGGAATAATATTTATTCCATGATATCCACTTGTAGTTTTTGGTTGGATAGAATGCACTTCCATACACATGAAATCTTAGATTCTAGAGTGTTAGTGGAACCCATGAAAGTTTTAGCAATGTTATTTTAAGATAGTCCCATGAATGTATTTTATATTGTGAGATTTATATGTATAAAATTTTATTAACCAGGATTCATCAAGGAATTCAACTGTATAGTTTCATTGATGTATGGGATGAACAATGAATGGGGGATGTTTCTTTCATTAGATTCTTGTGAGGTATATTTTCATGAACTAAAGAGTATAATAAACTTAGCATCAATATTCACCATAACTATGTTGGGTAAGGAATATACCTTGTACAATGACACGTCCATATTTTGAATTTGTGTTTCTTTCTTGTATGAGGGCCACATGGTTGTTTAGGGCCCTAAAAATGTAGATACCACATGAGAGAAATTATCCTACTCATGATCCAAATATCTCTAAATTTTCATTTGTCCAGTTATCCGAGATACATTTTAATCTAGGATAGTGGTTTATGATTTTATCACACAACAATATCCATAGGTACATCACTGACCAGAAGAACCTGATCCTTTCGTAAAGACAATGGGTATAGTATATATAGTATTTCACTCTAAAAAGTCTTATACCTCGACAAGGGTAATATCATTTCTAATGCCTTCAGCCAGAGGATAATGATGGAGTCAGTCTAGGAGTCTGTTGATTAGAGTTTAGTGATTTTAATCTTTTCATACATGCATATAGATGTTCGAGAGTCCTAGGGAACATTATCTCTTACTTTGATATCTTTCATTCCTGTGATTTATGATCAGATCAACGTGGATCAATTATCAGATATTAAGGGATTAGCTCTGAGGGACATAATCTATATCATGGAGACACCATATATAAATATATATTAATTTCATGGTATTGAATTTCTTATCTTCCGTGGAATTATAGGGGTCCTATGGGTTTGTGAAAATTTCTATTGTGTTTGTTTCATCCATATATATTGTTGGTACATCCTAATTTGAGACAAAATTTTTATGATATCTATAGATATAATTGGTATCCATGAATAAATATGTACATATTGAGTGTCATGTCGAGATGTTTCACCTTTCATTAGGTGAAGTCTGAGCATTAGAGGCCCTCTGGGATGTTGTGAACTCTTACCATTGTTGATTGGACATGGAATGATGTCACTTTGTATTTTTATTATATTATAACCTAGGAAATATAGAATGAATGATGTTATATGTGTGATATTAGATAAAATAACTTGGTATCCAACATCATTATTTTTAGTGAGTCCTTTACAATTGATGATTAGGGTTTCCCTTGCATGAAAGATATGGTTTAGTTGTATTGATTTTTGAGGAATATCATTTCTGATACAGAACATCATTTTATGTCATAGTAAGGTAAGGGTATTCATAAGGATATAGAAATATAGGTTCATATTATTACAGCCTATCATCCTTAGAATGACGATCAATCTATGTAGATAATTCTAGTTGTCGATGTTATGTTAGCATTATGAGTTCAGGATATCAGTTTTTGTGTGAGTATCATATATACCTCATTCTGTTTTCAAAAAATAAAATCCAACATTCATTGGTCTAGATGGAACTTTTAGTGTATTTGTAAGACTATTCATTCCCTTTAATATTTTTTTGTTGGTGTTAGGTGAGTCAACATTGTTTTGACCTATTCTTGTACAGGATATGTCTGAGATGGTTTTGATGATTTCAAGGTGGTTGTTTACCCCATAGAGATGTAATAAAACATATTCTAACTATCAGAGATGAACTTTTTGAGGCTGAGGTTGGAAATTGAGATATTTTTTGTGTTTCCAAGAATTTCAAAAGACCATTTCAAATTTGAATGGATTCTAACAACAAGTTTTTTTGGTCATTTGATATAGTGGAATGGTTCAGCACAGTGAAGTTCCAATAAGACATTTGACAGCACTATAGTTACAAGGATGACTTGTTTCACATGTCGTAGCTTTGAAAATATCTCCATGATCCTTATCATATGGATGTCATTGATGAAATCCTTATTTGTTCAGAAGTTCCAACTGAGGGAAAATTGATATTCATTTCTGAATATAATGTGAAGTGCCATCGAGGTAGGACCATACTGCTGATTTGAGTGCACTGGCAGCAAAAGAGTGCTTAAAGGGATACATGAGAGAGGGAATATGATGTTTGAGTATATTGGACATAGTTTATCAGTGATACACTATAGTGATTCTTGTAGAAGCACAAGGATGAATTATTATAAGGTGGGGTGTTGTAAGATCCCATGTTTTTATAGGTACTTCCCTCTTTGGGTTATTCAGTCAACCTCTTTTGTTTGGGTTCTCCATTGAATTTCAACCTTGGTGGTTAATTATCGCTCAAATATAGAGACAATTTTATAGGGATAATATCATAGTATTTCAGGATGTCTTCATGACTGAATTAATGGAGTCTGAGTATGAACATGTAAAATATTATTGGAAGGTTTTCTAGAATATCTAAAATATTTATTGGTGTTTTAGGATTTTTGTAAGAATATGGGATCAAAGATTCATGTTGGGAATTTAAACACTATTTAAATGTATTAAAAGATGTGTAAAAATATCTAGGAACAAGTCCTGAACCATCTTAATGATGTGGAATTAATACACACCATGAATCCATTAGAAGATGTGTAATGTTTTTTAGGGATAAATTAATCTTAGGAATTTTAGTTTTTTGGCATAAATAAAATAAATGAAAAATACATAATGAGAAACATGATTTCAAGAAGTCTCTTTATTTGTCCTAACATTTTAAAGATGTTTCATGTTGTTTTTATTTTTATTCCTCTACATAAATACCTCATCTCACAAGTCCTTGGTGATTTACTGAAATTTTCTAATCAGGTTCCACTATTTTAAAAGTCCCAATTAATCAATGAATTCTTAGTGATTTTTTTCCAACGGTCTTACTCTCTCATATGTTTCCATCCATTATATCACTAGATTATTTAAAAAATAGTTTCATTGGGTTTTGATCTTTTGTTTTAAAGATATATATTTCTTATTGTGTTCTTAGTAACCAACATTATTATTTTTCATTTTTATTGGAATAATTTCTCTCACGATAGATAAAGTTACGTGGTTCAAAAATTGTCCCACTGGTCTAAAATAATTATCCCTTGTTTATGTGATTTGTGAAACTACGCTGGAATGCCGCATGAATGAACAAATTAATTGGATAATCCCAATTAAAATATAATCAATATTTTTAGACCATAAATTAAATATTCCTGGGTCTATAGGCATATAGACTGAGATCTGTGACAACCCTTAATATGCTAATATTGGACATTTTTATTACATGTAATATTTGACATTAGTGGCCTATAATAAATTGGATAAATTTATGGATTTTTCTCATAATATTAGGAATTGAAATAACATTTATATTGTGTTAATTCTTATATTAAAATATATTCATCTAATTTGGGTTATGATATATGGAAATGACCTTATGGTAAAATGATAAATGTATTTAGGTTGAATAAAATATAATCAAAATTGGGAAGCTGTATTAAATCAATATAATTAATTGAAAAAAATGATACGTTGACAAAATGATAATTATATCTTATGATTATTTATATAGAAAGCGGGTTTTCGGTTTTCTAGTTTCATTCATAGATTTTGAATTTCTATGGCCCTTATGTGATTGATACCTGAGGGGGGGGGGGGGGGGGGTTCTTTGTGGAATGTTGAGTTTTTTTAGATACAAATCATGATTTTTGGTCATTCCTAAAGGCTTGGTGAAAGTTATATTACATCCAGAGGACTAGGATCATGTGTAAATGATGTTTGAGGGTAGAATAAATGATTATATAAAATTTATTTCTATCAGATGGAGAGTCACTAGATGCATGTGGGAGATATTGAAGTATGCCAAAGGGATATATTCTAGTTAGTTTGAGGGTAAAGTCCATTTGTTTATGATAAGTTATGTAATATTATTCCATTACATGAGAATCACGCCACATTTGGGTGATCAATCGTAATATTGGTGGTTCCACCCATGAATTGTGATATAAAGAAGGGAACTGATGAATGTTCTAGAATATTCATGGGTTTTATCCAAGAACATGAGGGTCATCATATTTATTTCATGTGCAGTATTAATTTATTTTACTAAAACACCCTTATTTTCATTATTTATTAATGTATATTGATGAGACAAGAGTTTTTGGACATGGTGGTGTCAATCTAAAAAGATGTAATCACACCCAGGAAATGATGCCATTTGGTACCTGGATAGATTTCATTAATATAGGATTGGATACCAGTATGGGATGCGATTGATAAATTTTGGCGTCATGGATGCATTGTAGCATTGAGGAGTGACTAAAGTGTGTTCATGAAAATTTATTTATATATTTATATGATTATTATTAGTATTTTATCTATATGAACTACATTATTTCATTTAGTTTCCTTTATCATATCATTATAGTATTTAATTATTATTTGGGTTTATTATGATTGTAATATTCTCATATCTTAATTTTTTAAAATTTCTTCATATTGTTTTTGTTAGTTATATAATTACACTATCAATTTATTTATTCATTAAAACTCAGTTCCCGAGTGTATAGTCTCCCCACTCAATTCTACAGAAACTCACTGGTAATTAGAGGCATCTTGTTTACAAGGAGGAATGCCAGATGTTACTAAGTGAACAAGCTCAGTCACCTTATGAAGAACCGTGTTGGGGGAATTACCTCATCTATATAAAATATTATATATTGTTAAATGTCCAAAAATGAGAATATTGTCACAAAATAACATAATAAATTTTAATAGAATTGATTTTGACATCAAAATTATAACATTATCGATCACTACCAAGGAATCATTATAAAATTAACTAGGTGTACCAATAAGGAAATATATAGTCTATAATGACTGTTGAGAATTAATATCAAACTTTTTCAACCACAATATCATGAAACAATAATAGCGGTTGAATTACAGTGTCAATTTCTTTTCACCAATTAGATATATTTTTAATATTTATTAAAACACACATTTTGTTTCAAATATTTAACTAAATAAATTTAATGACATTTTAATTTTACTTATTTCCTAAGAAATTAAACATATATGGTTTTTACACAATAAAAGTGTTGATGGACTGGACTCATCATACAGTCTTATGATTTTATGATTTAAATAAAACATCAATACTAATTATGGAATCCTTCATTATTTCAAATTATTCATCTAATTCTTCATGAAAGGGGACTAAAAATATTCAAAACACAGGTCAATCAAACTTACAATGTTAAGACACACTCTACAGAGTATACCAATGTTTTATTTCGTATTATTCTCATTTACGTCAATTCGAACATATCATTATTTTTGTAAATCATAATTTAGAAGAGATCTAATGAAATATATATAGGATTAATAGTTATATTTATAAATCCAGTTAAGTTTTTTATTTTAATCATCTGGATTTTTCTTCTGATAATTACCAGAAAAAACTTATATCATAAATTATTGGCTATCAAAATTCATCCACCGTGAATATGAAAATTCATAAAAAAGTATCGAATATCTTAATGAATTAAAATAATAGAAAATATATCATATATTTAAAAATAAACTGTAGAAATATGTGGTCTCACCAACCAAAAACTTGTTTTATCAGTTAAAAAGGTGGAAAACCAAATCCTTACCCTTCAAATTCAAAAAACTCAAGAAATATGGTCATTTGTACATTTAATTACATATATCAACAATTTTTATGACATGGTTCCAAATTAATCTTGAGTGCTCTTATTCTCTAAATACACCTATATCATTCATCATATGTAACTATTAAATCATTCATTACATTGATTTTTTTAATAATAAATTCAACATTTTTATTTAAATTGGTCACCATAAAATCACATAACATCAACAATATTAATTTCATTATAATACCCAGAACTATAAATTTCATAAAAAACATATTAATATAGGGTGGTTTTTTATAACTCACCTTTTCTAAACCGAAAAAGATGAACATTTCAATCTAGTCCTACTGAATTCGTGACTGAATCTACATCTTATAATAAACCATGTAATTTTATATGATGAAAATAATTATTCAATGTCCTCTAAAGGATTAAAAAAATATCCCTCATTAATAGAATCCACCATGGATGTGATATTCTAAATTTTTTCATGGTTCATAAAAAATTGATTTCCTTAACCTCAATTTGGAATGTATTTAATACTTGGTCTATAGATTCACCATAAATTTCCATGTCATCTCTATGAATTTATAATATTCATTGCATATAAAATAATAAAATGTAGTTTCATACCATTTCAAGCATAGAAAAAATGTATTAATTTTCACATTTCAGTTTTTATATTTTAGAATAACTGTATTATGATATTCTTTAAATAACTATCATTGATTTTAAAATTATTATATTTTGGGGTTTATTGAAATTCTAAATGAAATTAATCACTGCATAAAAAATAAATAGAAAAACTCAATAATAAATATTTTTATAATTTAAAATAATTATTGTAGAAAATTTATCTACAGAAAAGGTTATGATTTAATAAATCTCTGATAAATTATACTATATCGAATAACATATTATCCACTAGTTTAGTACATATCTTAGAAACTTAAATTTTTTTATCCCCATGGATTATATCTACCACTTTATCATATGTCACAACTTCCACCTCTAGTTTATAATTCTCCCCATTGTGTAATGATTTAATATTAAATGTTGAATTATGCTCTAATTCATCATGTTGGAGGGGTTTTTTTTTCAGAAATCCCAGAATAGTATTGAAAATATTTTCTTTTCATTCATTAATTTTTTCAACATTTAAAATTAATTGAAAGGGTAATGTACTAAAAACCATGTATTGACATGTTAAATAATTAATACATATTAGGGGAGAATAATTTTCTATTCCTCTATATGTTTTGGGTGGAGGTTAAATACTACGGTTCAATATATAATTATTAAATGTTATTTCCCCTAGTGAATTTTTTTGAGACATAAATATTATAATTTTTTTCAAATTTTTTGAATAGTAATAATTTATTTATCCACATTATCATGATCAAATGATTAAAAAAATTACAATGAATTGTTTAGGATTATTGTATTGAGAATATATCATCACAATAATATGTTTATTATCATAAAGAATCACCACAAACAGACCACGTCCTAAAAAAAATACAATAATTGCTTCTAAACAATCAAAATTGTATAACCCATCATTATCAGAATAATTTATTTTATTATTATTCTGAAATAATTTAATTTTAATTAATTAGATATTAATTATTCATAATAACATCAAACAAATATCAATCATAAATTAATAGTTTTATATAAACATCAGATCCCCTAAAAACATTAGGTTTTGTTTTTAGATCTCCATATTATTCTATATTAAAACATAAATCATATTCAAGGGTATCTTCAGAATAGAATATGGTTCTTTATAATTTTCATATATTTTCCCCTATATGATTAAATTTATTCCACAAAATTAAATTGATTTAATAAAAGATCTAATATTGTTATATCTCGGTGATATAATCATTAAATCATTCTCGTTAAAAAACAATAATCTATAACACTTACAACTTATTTCTCTCCAAATTTAGTTCTATAATATATTATAGAATAAAATATCATAAAATCAGGCATATAAAATAATATTTAAAACCCAATCACCTACATTTAAAGATAGATAAATGTTTATTCATGATATTTAATTAATTTATAAACCAATAATATAAGTGAGTTCACCATTAATTAGTATCTAAAACCATAATGTTATTAATTTATAAAAAACATAAATTGAGTTTAACACTATTTTACAAAAAAATAATATCATAATTATAGAAAATATATATGAATTTATATTTCATTGATGATTTAAAATAGAGGTTACCATTTTAAAATCCACTCTTTAATTCCATATTTATCATATATAATTTCAAATGATCAAAGAATTATTTATGTGATACTTAATCCATCTAAATCCTATATTATTTAATAAAAAATTTATTCATAGTAAATAATTTAGAACACTATTAATTTATTTATGTATAAATCTTATTATATGACATTAATGATGAATTTTTCATACACACTACTTTGTTAATCGTGATTATTTATAGAATAAAAGTTTCTATAAAAATTAACTTCTTCTCAAGTCAAACATCAAATTATAATGTCTCCATAACATTGATTCCTTTATTTATAATATATAACTTACAAACTCTCTATTCCATCTTCCATATAATGTTTTTATCATATTTATTTTTATGTACAATTATTTATTAAATTTATATCATTAAAATATTTCATAAACACCCGTGAATTATTTTCCATTCTTGGAACCAATACAAAATTTCATGACTTATGTGATTGTGAAACTATTTTCATTTGATCAAAAAAGATTATATCTTAATGTACAAATAGAGTAGTGTTATAAACAATTTCTTCCACTATAATTTTTAAGACATCTTATTATTAATAATATTAGATTTAATAATTTCAAATTTTCTCTGTAGTATTTGATTTAGTAGTGAAGTTCCCAGTCAGGATCCAAGTATCATTGAGAGGGGGAGGGGGTGAATCAGTGATATATTTTTATTTTTATGTTTCCTTCGAATTGAAACAACCTTTTCCTCCTGTTAAAGATTTTCTTCTCTGCTGAACACACACAACCACATAAACACACGATTTACAAGGTTCACTACTCAACAAGAGTAGCTACGTCCTTGGTATGGTACGAAAATAATCTAGTACCACACAATCCACTAGAGAACAATTCATTGATATGGAATACAACGAGTTTGATATACCATTACACTCGTGTAGCACTTGGAAAAAAATCTGCAAGTGTGTGTGCACCATTTTATCACAAAATGGGAATTGCAGTATTTCAGTGCTTCTTTACAATTGAGCAGATGTATTCTCTGATGTTCAGATCTTCACATTCCTACCCAGAAGCTGGTAAGAACTTCCGTACGTACAAATGAATATGTGCGAAGACCCCAAATTTTACACGTAGATCTTAGGATATATTGCGCGCAATTCAAGTGTATTGCCCGTAAAATCCCTTTTGTCACAAAAAAAACTTTTTCGCGCAACTTTCCTTTTGCACGCAGCTTTTTCTCTTTTCGCGCAACTTCTCAATTTTTCGTGCAGCTATCCTCTTTTCACGCAAACTTCATTCATTCCGCGCATCTCACTTAGCATATAATTTACAAGCACCATAGATTGGGATTTCTTATAAGTGTATAGAATTAACAAATGAGAAGGGTTATCCTCATATTTATATGCATTTTTGACCCCACGCGAAAAACATTAATCCACATGTAAAACCTTCTTCATGCGTGTAAAAACTCTTTTATGCAACGTCATATTTCACGACATGAATTAATATTTTGCTCACTTCATGCCTTTTTCATTTTTCATCCTTCTAAGCATGAAGCACCAATTGCGCGCAAAATTCCACACCGCATTCCATATTACGCGCAAACCCATCTTTTCACGTGACATCGAATTTTGCACAATGATCCAATTTTTCACGCAGCTCATGGCTTTGCAAATTTTTGAGCTTCTGATCTCGAAACACATTTTGCACGAAAAACATCATTCCTCTATTTCGTGCATCCCATAGATATTTCGTGCAACCCGATACTATTTCGCGCACCGCTTTATTT
Source organism: Viscum album (assembly GCA_963277665.1). NCBI lineage: Eukaryota > Viridiplantae > Streptophyta > Magnoliopsida > Santalales > Viscaceae > Viscum > Viscum album. Next base: position 532,311,518 of record OY728128.1, read on the forward strand.
TTTTGGGCAACCTGCCTAAATTTCCTCGCACTCCATGCCTTTTTCATTTTTCTATTTTGGACCTTGAATCATGAATTGCATGCAAAAATCTAAACCATCTTCAATCTTTCATGCTCCATACATTTCCAAACACATTTCTCCATCTCCCGGATTTCAGGGCCAAACATTTTCCAATCACTCGAAAACGACGCCACCTTAAACTGTGCTTTTATGCCGTCCCCAGATTGTCCATTACTTTGTCATTTTCTCTCATCACAGCTTCCCATAACCATTATTCTACTCTTATCATGAATCCCACTATCGTGATATTTATCCTTTGATAGATCAGCTTTAGCATTGTCAGAGTTGTAATGGGAATTGAAACCTCCATATCCTCCAGCAGCATCATTCCTTCCAATCAAAACATTATATGATTGGAATCATCATTTCTCTATCTTTCCTTCATAAGCCTTGAATCACAAGTTCTCCTAACTCATGATATGTGAGAAATACATACCAGCAATTCATCGTCTGATTTGTGATCCTTCTACAAAGTGAATTGATTTATCTTCTTTGACAGCAAAACACAACACTCTACAAAGGATAACTCTTCAAACGTCCTTCTCCATTCAATCTAGTCCCATCAAGTAGAAAATTTACTTCTAATAATGATGAACTAAAAAATAAATCCTATAAATCTTCATTATATGTTATGTTATGAAATCCAATAATATATATCAAAATAATCTTCTTCAAAATAAAATTATTCAAAATATGAATTTTATCATTGTTTTCATATTTCACTTCATACATTTTCATTATTTCATTCAATGTTATTCATAGTATTTTTAGTAAATAACTTATTTTATTCATTATTTTGATTTGTATCGAATAGAAAATAATTCATCAACTAAATTTCCATAATTTACATGATTTTTTATATTATTTAATATCAATATTTTACTCATAAAATTTTTATTTCACTTTCGATCAAAATTCTATATATATAAGAATTTATATTTTTTCTACTATCTAGGACAAAATAGTGCCCAATATAGTGTGTTCATGAAAATTTTCATAGCCTCATTAAAATACCTACAAGAAATAATAAATTCAAAAAATAATTTTTTCATCATGTGGATCCCCATAAATTTTAACCATTGATTTCATTTTTTAATTTCAGTGTTGTTTCCATATAATCCTCACATTTAATTTCACATTTACCTTTATGGTTCACAATTTTTATATATTTTTAAAATATTCAATTTAAGGATTTTAATTATTCTCATTGAACTATTTTTGACTATATTTTTGTAACCTATTCAAACAATGTGTTAATAATTTTTTTGGTTTTATAAATATAATTTCATCCACCATACTATAGTTATCCAAAAAATATTTGATATATAATTATGTTCAAGTTTTTTGATGTATAATAGGACAAAATGTTTTAGTATATCTAATGTTATTCTTGTTTTGAGGCATACGATCATGGCGCTCTAGAGATGATTCAAGGTATGGTATGTGTCTACTCTACCTTAGTTGTAGTTCTTATAGACACAGGTGATAGTTACTCTTTCATTTCCACTACCCTCATTCGGTGCTTAGAGATTTGGATAGAGTTGTTGGCTCGATTATTATGGATAGAGACTCCTACGGGAGCAGATTAGATGATTACGCACTGGTGCTAGAAGTTTGAGGTTACTCTAGCAGGCGAGAGCTTCAGCTGGGATCTCCATGTAGCGGCGTCGAAGGATTACGACGTTATCTTGGCTATGGACTGGTTATATACAGTCCATGCTCATATCGACTATATTAGGCACAATGTGTGGTGTGTCCGCGCGAATGGGATTAGTTTTACCATCACCGGCGAGAAGGGAGAATTTGCAACACAAGAAGGACATACTCGGAGGAGGGTGATGTCGATCACTCATCAGTTGGTCTGCCTTACCCTTGGAACAGTTGATGTGAAAAGTCCAAGCTATCCTGTAGTGGTGGAACAATATGTGGATGTTTTTCCTAACGATTTTGCAGGACTACCTTCTCACATATAGGTGGACTTATACATTGACATGTACCCCAGGGTGGCCATGATATCTACACCAGCATATCGGTTGGCTCCCATGGAGCTTCTGAGCTATGGGTAAAGCTAGAGAACTTGTAGGAGAAGGGATTCATCCGACCCAGTGTTTCTCCCTGGGCATCCCTGATTCTGTTTTCCAAGTAGGTGGATGGAAGCTTGAGACTTTGTGTCGACTACCATCACCTAAACCAGGTCACCGTGAAGAATAAGTACCCACTCTTGAGGATTGACGACATATTTGATCGGCTGAAGGGAGTATGATGGTTCTCAAAGATAGACCCCAGATCAGGATATCAACAGCTTAGAGTTCGAGATGAGGATGTGCAGAAGACGGCCTTCAGATGTCGTTACATACACTACGAGTTCCTATATATTCCTTTTGGCGTAACCAGTGCTCTAGCAGTATTCATGGGACTCGTGGACATGATATTTTATCCATACCACGAACGATTTGTCATATTTTTCCTCGACGACATTCTAATCTACTCGACTAATGAGGAGAAGCATGCCTATCATTTTCAGGTAGTACTGGACACAGTCTGAGAGCTCTAGCTTTATGGTAAGCCCTCAATGTGACATTTTTGGATCCGAGAGGTTCACTTTCTAGGACATGTCATCTCAGAGTCTTGAGTTGCAGTAGATCCAGCGAATTTAAGGAAGTACTTTCTTGGGAGCCACCCAAGAGTGTGACAGAGGTATTAAGTTTCCAGGGATTGGTTGGATATTACCAGAGGTTCATACCAGACTTCTCCAGTGTTGCAGAACCTCTATTATCCTTGAAGAAGATGGGGAAACCCATTCTGTGGTTAGAGAGATTTCATCAGATCCTTCTGGAGCTGAGTAAGAGGCTAAATAGTTCCCCCATCTTGAGGTTTCTAGAGGAGGGCATAGGGTACGTAGTCTACTGTGACATATCAGAGACCAGACTCGGGTGTGTCCAGGTGTAGGAGAAAGTAGTGATCGCATATGATTCTCGGTAGCTAAGACATCATGAGCAGAACTACGCTGCACATGACTTGGAGTCAGAATCATTGGTCTTCGCCTTGAAGATGTGGTTGAACTACCATATTGGTGAGCGTTTTACCATATACTCTGATATCAAGAGTCGCAGGTATATCTTCTCTCAAAATGAACTGAACCAAAGACAACGACGTTGGATTGAGATCCTCCAGGACTATAAATTCGAGATAGACTATACTCCTGGGAAGGAGAACATTGTAGAAGATGCACTCAGTAGGATATCTAGTATAAAGCTGTTATGAGAGGTGATAGAGCAGTTGGCTGCATTATAGATATCCTTTGTAGACCCAGATGGAGAATCTTTCCTTCAGTCTCTTATAGTCACTTTTCCACTTCTTAAACGAGTCAGGGAGGTACAATGTGGAGACACAGTCTACGAAAAACTACGTGATCAGATATCCACAGGGCAGGCACCTGATGGATTTTCTGAAGTTATAGAGCATGTCATCCTTTTAAGAGGATGTACTATGGTGCCAGTGTCACTTCAGGAGGAAGCATTGAAGGTGTTTCGAACATGACCTCTAGCGGTACATCCATGAGTGGAAAAGATGTACTAGAATATCTGGAGACAACACTAGTGGTCAGGGATGAAGAAAGAAGTTGCAGAGTTTGTCTCTCTATGCCTCACTTGTCAGCAAGTGAAGGCAGAGCATCATGTACCAGCAGGGTTGGTTCAGCCGTTAAAGGCCCCATAGTGGAAGTGGGATTGGATATCCAGGGACTTCGTGATAGGACTTCTATAGACATCTAGGGGTCATGAATTTATTTGGTTGATTGTCGACTGACTCACCATGACGGCCCAATTCCTACCGATCACAGTACAGGGTTTAGTAGAGAGCATGGGACTCCTCTACGTGCAATAAGTTGTGCGGCTACATGTATTACCTTATTCTATTGTCTCTGATTGTGACACACTATTTACTTCCCAGCTATGGAAGGGGTTGTATAAGGATTTAAAAACGCATCATCATCTGAGCACCGCCTTCCATCCTCAGACGGATGGTCAGACTGAGGAGACCATTCAGAGCCTCGAGGACATGCTACATGCATGTGTCAACAAATTTGGTCATAGATGGGAGGATCACATACCTTTTGTGGAGTTTTAATACAACAATAGTTATCACTCCACCATTGGGATGACACCTTTTGTGGTGTTATACGGGCGACCTTGCAGATCACCCATGTGCTAGATTGACCCTTGGGAGTCAGCACTAGTTGGACCAAAGATGGTACGAGTTATCATGGAGAAGGTGTAGATAATACAATAGTGGATGAAGACTGCACAGAGGAGACATAAGTCATATGTGGAAAAAATGGAGACCTCTAGAGTTGAGAATGGCGACCATGCCTTTCTACGGGTCTCACCTCGATGAGGTTTAAAGAGATTTGGACGAGGTAGAAAGTTTTCTCCAAGGATCCTTTGTCCTTCCCATGTCCTTAGCACAGTAGGTGAGGTGGGTTAACTCCTGGCTCTTCCACCTCAGTTGCACCAGGTGACCGACGTATTCCATAAATCTCTGCTGAGGAGATACGTGCAAGAACCTTCTCACATCATCGACCATAAGGAGTTTGACGTCGAAGATGGGGAGACATTTATGGATGTTCTAGTGGATATTGAGGATCTATAGGAAAAATTCCTCCATGGATGGTCGATACCTCTAGTGCGCATTCGCTGGCATCAGACGAACCTCCAGGTGTGCGCATGGGAGAGGGAGGCTCTGATGCAAGCTCAGTACCCCCATTTGTTTCCATAGTTCGAGTTATAGATTATGGGGATGTAATGCCCTGAGGTGGGGAGAATGTACTGACCCGGAATATCACAGTAAATTTTTTTCATAAATACATGGGAATTTTACGAGTCCGTGAAAACTGAATACATGTGATTCCGAGGCTCGGTGTTCCCGGAATCAATTTCTGAGGTTTTGTTGCGGGACTTTCAGTAAACGTACAAGAATGTTTTTATAACATTTGAATCAGTGCTCAGAATTGAAATTCGGAGACACTATTGAAATTGCAGCATTAGTATTCGCTTATGGAGACTTTCAATTGAACAGAAGTGGGTCGAGAATAAATGTTAGTTTTTGGGCTTTCATGGAAAATAATAATATAAAGTGATCTTCACTTTATTTTTATTTGGGCTTCCATGTGGGTGTTTGGAGGTGAGTCCTACTAGATCTATAACCTCTTAGGGGAAGTTGGAAGTGGGGACCATGAGGCCATAACATCCCAGGAGAGGTTATGGTTGTGGGGACCACCACGCCTCATCCTTCCATGTGGGGTTAAGGTGTTGGGGACCACCTGAGACCACATAACCTCCCAATTTGAATAATAGTGGTAGAGACCACTCGACCCCTATTAATGGGAGGATAGGAAAATCTCCCAACTCCCCCCATTAATGAGGGGGATCCCCTTGATCTCATCAATATTTTACGGTTCCACCACCTCCCCTTTAATTATTTGAGCCAACACATAATTTATTATGCCAAATCCTACACATTAATTAATTAATCCATCACTTATAATTAAATTCTAAAATTTTAATTTTAAACCAAATAATATAAAATTATAGAAAATCTATTAATTGGAGGGGATATCTATTAACATCTGGAATTTGGGTGGAATATTTGGGAGAAGAGAGCATGGGATAATTAGAGTTCTACAATGAAGAACCCCATCTCCCAATGAAGAACAAAGAACACAATCTTCTAATGAAGAACATCGGCAAGGTGCGTCTTCAAATTCTTCCCCAGAGGTAATCGACGTGGGATGTCTTCGACAAGCGACATCCCTCCTCATCATCGTCAAAAAACAGATGCACGAGCTCGAGATTGAAAGTATGCAGTGGACATGATGAACGATGATCTCCTCCATCTTCTTCTTCAATACTCCATCGAAAACCAACGATCAAGGTAGGTGTTAATTTGAGTAATATTACCATCCTTATTATTATCTTGTGTTGGAAAGGAGTCATTGATGAGGTTGTGAAACAATTAATGCTCATCTTTCTTACTTCTTGATGAGACAAATGTTACCACCCTTAATGTGGAGGGTGCGGGCCAAACCAACATGGCCTGGCCCCTACGCCATTTTTTTGTGATGACATTGGCATGATGAATTAAGAACAAAGCGGTGTTGAAGTTCTATAAAACAAAATGAAAAGGTCCTTCTTTCTGCGGCCTTTGTGAGCCACGCCACGGCCCTACCGCACCGTCCGCCGGCTGAACTAGCTGAGCCACCCCGGCCCGAACCATCCACGAGGCCTGCTGGGATGGGCCCAGCGGGCTGGGCCGAACCTAACATGCCAGCATGGCCAATGGGCCAGTCCAGACCCAACTAGTCTAATCTGATCGACCCATACCTGGTTGGTCTGACCGGGTCGGATCGGACCTTGGCCCACTACCGAACCCTTTACTTTCTTTGGCCATATATTTGGCCCCGAACTACCGTTTGATGAACTGTCAGTGGAGACGGTATTTCTGGAGCATGAAGGTTCGTTTGAGTATACCCCACTAGATTTTGGAGTATAATTGAGATATAGTTAGGTTGGATCGTGCACGAATCAACCTAGACCTCTGAGACTAAAAGGCTAATAACATACCGTCAAGAGTCTGATCGCCGTGTTTTCTATTGCGTTGAGATCTCTATGACGTGTAAGACATTTGAGATACTTCTATGTGTGGATTCAGGACAGTTGGAGTATTGACCTATAGCTCATGGAGATGATCCTCCTGGAGACGAGGGAACTTAGTGTGGAGGCTAAGTAGCTAGCTGAGACTTGACGACTGCTGACCGATTCAACTCGGTGTGATTCATGTAGCAAAGTGGGGAGCACCTTTCAGTTGTGGCAGACCCACAGTGGGGAGCACATTGGTGTCGCGGAATTCCCACAGTACTTGATAGGAGGATTACCTTAGCAGGCTACGAGGGAGAGTGCCTTGGTGAATGGAAGACCCACGGTGGGGAGCGCCTTGGTGATGTAGTAAACCCATGATAATTGAAAGGAGGAGTCCCTCAGTAGTCCAAGGTTAGTGGGAAGTTCCTTGGTGATGCAGAAGGCCACAATACTAGATATAATATGATTTCTCTACTATCTAATGTATTGACAGTGTGACTGTGGATGCTACTTGATGCTCCAGTTTCACGACGCGGTGACACTTCTATAGGCAGACTTCAAGATCCTATTTCAGGCATATCTTTTCCCATCGACTCTTCTTACAGTGCGCATAAAAGAGCTTCTTCATCTCCAGAAGGGCCGCATGATTGTCGCCCAGTACTCAATGATGATCACTGATCTCTCTCGCTACTCTACATATATGGTGCAAGACTCTTTCTTTAGGGCCCGAACCTTCGAGCAGGGGCTCGGGCGAGTGGTCAGGGCTTCAATGATCTCACTCAGCATCCTGACTCATGTGAGGGTGTAAGAGAGTGCCCTCTTGGTGGAGAGTATCATTGCCGAGAATTCAAAAGCGGTGAGACCCAATACCCTTCATCACACAGAGAAGTCTTTAGCAGATGGTAGTAGATAGACGTCTCAGAAGTCCAAGAGGAACAAACATACAAGTGGACAACCTCATAACTCAGAATCGGTTGTGTGGGACACCCGAGGCAGATCCAGTTATACCAGGAGAGGGCAATGTTACAAATGTGGCAGGCAGGGTCACATGGCTTGTGACTGTCCAACCCGTTATATGAATGATCAGGAGACAGTCAAAGGACCACCCATGTTGTAACACCCCAGGTAAATAAATAATATGACATTTTCATATTTATCCATATTTGTGAATAAAACATTAATATGACTTTAAAGGGGATGCTATGCTCGATGGCGTACCCAACACGCAACAACGAGTTTCTTGAGAATCTTACGTTGCACTCTAATAATTAAATAATATTATTTTAAAAGGTAGTTAACATGTAGCCATTGTATTGGCGGGAATGGATAGACATAACTAAAATATGATTATATATGTTTTTAAATGTTTTTACGTTTATCCAATAAAAGATAAAGGCATAAAATACGGAAAGAATTCAATTTTAGGCGTATATGCCCTAGTTTTCACTAAAGGTTCACTTATCGCCTTTTGATTGAGAACAGTAATTAAATATAGTTTTGTTCAATCTCATACATTGTTTTGGACCAAATAAAACTCTTCTTAAGAATTGGGACATCAAAATTTACTTTCTGTAAATTTTTGGTATCTTTCTGATAAAGTTCATTTTTTAATGAATTGTGTAAAATGTTGTATTTTAATCCAAAACCTCTTTTTAATATAATTTATTTATATTATTAGATTATCTTTTGAATTGGTTTTAAAGTTAAATTAGAATATATTTTTACCATTAAATCCAATAGTGGTCGTTGGAATTAATTTCACATTGAAATCAGACTTAAACTAGTGTAAATCTTTTGATACTTATTGTTTCATAAAAACACGCTATTTGCTCTGACAACGGGAATTAATTATTAAATTAATTAATGTGACTTATATTTTTTGAATTTTTTAAAATAGACTTCAATTTTGAATACGGAATATCAAATATATCTTAAGGTTAATTTTTGGGATTTTTCTAAAAAAATTCAATTTTTGATGAATAGTGAAACCACTAAGTGGTACTTATAAAAACTAATTTTTCCGTTTAGATGAAATTTTGCCATCTTTGTGTTTTGAATTTCAAAAATCCGACATACATGGTTTTCATTAAGATGTAAAATTTCGTTCAATGGGATAAAAATAATTTTTTGGTGAATAGTAACTTATTAAGTTTTTAATCGCGATTAGAGGTAATTAGTGTAGTTTAAGGTAAAAATAATGTTTTAATAATATGAAATGAACATGACAAATGTTCTAACCTCATTGGATGTGTCATGGTCGACCAAGACAACCCATGGGTCAACTTGGGGACCCCATGAAGCCACTTTGGTTGGAAAATGACATTAATATCTTTTTATTTAAAGTTAAAGTAAAAATGAGACAAACATGAAATGTTTTACTAAAACAATTTTTACATGGGGTTATACAAATCCGATTTTTGACTATAAATATTCATTGGAAAGATAAAAAGATTTCATACATCATAGTATTTGTTTTAAAATTTTTAGACATTAAATAAATTAAATTATTTATGACATCATGATGATGCAGCGATGACCTCATTATTTAACGATTTAAATAAAATAGAAAGATAATGTAATATCTAAGACCTACACATGTCCAAAACCTATTGGATGAGTGGATTCCGAACCCTTATTACCATATCCTCGAAACACATCAATTTGGGACCTCTTAAATCTGAATACCATTTTGAAATAAAGTGACTTTTCTTTACCTTCCAAGAGTGCCCCTCCTCTCCTCTTATAAAAGGCCCCCACCTCTACCTCCTTACCCACACTCTCAAAGCCTTTGGCTCTGCCAAACCCTGCCCATTTTGTCTCTCCACTTCCCTATATTACTCCTTGAAGCCTAAAATTGGGCAGAAGTCTTCCCAAGGAAGCCTTTGAGCTCAAACCAAAGGGAGTTACCCGATTTTAAGGTAATGTCTTCACTTGTGTCCTTTTGTTTTATTTTTCTTCTCCAACCCCATAAACTCTTTTTATTCATTTATTTTGTAACAAATACAGTATCTTAAATATACTTGTATGTTGTTATAATAAGGATTCGATCTACACTTACACACACTTACATCTAATGGCTAAAAACATACTGTTTCTGTGGATGGAGAATTTATGCCTCCCGAAACGATGATTGTTCAACATTCTTCTAACACCTTCAAAGGTGTCCATTAAGATGAAAATATATTTATATATTATATCTAATATGTTTATGTTTTACTTAAGCTTCGTTATTTTTCATTTATGGCATACCTTTATGGTTTCCATTATGGGTAAACGTGATATCTTCATTTAAGGAAGTGCGGACTACCGCCCCCTCAAAGTGATTTGATTCGTTAATACCATATGTGGTACATATAAAGGATATATTTAATGATATTATATATGATACCATACTAGAATTAAAATTATATTATGTATCTTTATGTTTTAATTCCATTAAATATGAAATAGAAATGGAAGTAGCGTTCATGCGTACGTACGACTTACCGTCTCCATGAACGGTACATTTCAATTCTTATCTCAAAATGTTATGTAATACTATAAGTACATATATATAATGGATATATATGTAATATATTACATCTAAATTGTGGATATCATTCTGGAATTATAACATATATATCTCTCTCTCATTTTGTTTTAATTCCATTAATATGACAAAAATAATGAAAGTAGCGTTCATGCGTACGTACAGCCTACCGTCTCCATGAACGATGCTTTTCGTTTTTTATCTTCAAATGATATGGAATAGTGTAAAATGAATATTTACTGGATATATATGATATTTTAATCATTAATACTATTCTGGAAATTATTTACTTATAACTACATGGACAATCTTTTTTCAAACAAGTTCATTTTTGACTCATGTACCAAACATCGGCAAAAACGTCTGATATGAACTAACATTATTAAACAATTATTATAACATTATAATATGTGATATTAAATGAATAATAATCTCTAAAGGAGGTACTTAGGCAATTATTAATTGATCAAAGTTTATTATTCAGGAATATAATGAAACAAACAAGACAAGTTGGACTTGAGGTAAGGGATCCTACTCCACTCTTTCTTTTTAAGTACACTCTTTTATGTCATTCCTTTTAAATCTCATCTTTCTTGTTATTGGGATGTTATTTTGTATTAATATTACTGTAATTTTTATGTTCATATGATGAGAGACCCTATTCTCTCTCATCAATCCATTTTGGATGTTTTAAGTTGCGCTGTTTGGCTGCCGAAGTTTCATAAGATATCTAACCTCTCTCTTTCTTTTTAATTACTCTCCTTTATGTCACTTATTTTAATCTCCTATTTGTTTTGTTGGGGGAAGGTATTTTATATTCCTCTTTATGTAAACATTATTTTAATATGATGAGAGACCCTATTTGATCTCATCAATCCATTTTTTATGTTTTAAGTGGCGTCGTTAGGCTGCCGAGTTTTCGTAAGGGATTTTTCATCTCACTTTTATTATCGTGAGATTTATGATACATTTTCCACAAATTCCTTTGAGTGGTGTATGTACTACCCATTATTTTACTCATTTTGTAATATAATTTCATTTATGAGTATTTACATCAATGTTGTATTGTCCTTCTTTCACGGGGTGTATGTTTCGAAAGATACTCATTTCGGTAATGGAACCTTTCACCCTCCTCTTTTTAAAAGACTTCTTTTGTTGGGTCATTTAATTTACATATGGTTTTGTTGGGATATGTTCTCATAAATCCTTATTGATGTAAATATTATCTCCATGTGATGATATACCGTTTTTTTATCTCTCATCAACTCATTTTGATGTGACGCCGTTAGGCTGTCAAGGGAACTTCTTAACCCAATTTCGATTTCTTTGGGTTCAACATGTAGTTATTGAATATGTCATCTTTTGAATATGTGTGAATGGCCTTTGATTATATTACACTTAGTATCCACTTATATTTGGTTTATTCGTTTGTCACAAATAATTATATAATTTATTTATCCTTAAACCAAGGATACCGTCTTTGTAAGGGACTTCGTCTCAATCTCCATTCATTGAGGCATATTTTGTTTTATACACAACCTTCTTTTATACGGTTTATAAACCCCTTTGACTTTTACGTTTATCCAGAAAGGAATCTTTTTTATACGAAGCGTTTTACTAAATGACAAAAGGGAATGTTTTTGTCGTACGTATACGGCGACAACGACTTCTCCGCCGCCGTGACCATCATTTGAGTTTTGGCTTCTTCTACAAGCCATACCTTCTTTTTAAAAGAAAAATAAATCCCATGTTTTACTTTTCTTTTATTTTGGTATTGAAAATGGGTTTGATAATGTTTTTATATCAATGTGTTGTATTGATATCTTGTTATTTAAAGGTGGAAATGTTATGTTTCCTTTATGCATGTTTTATGTGATAAGATTATGTTTTGGTTCTTGGGCATTGTTATGAAGACGGGTGGTTCCGTGATAAAATAAGGGCGGGTGAGCCCGATATAGCTCTCCAATGCATTGGGTAACGCGAAGGAGTAAAACGTTAAGGTTTCTCCGAAGAGATTTAGGGAATATACTGTGGTGGGTATTCCAAACGTAACCAAGAGGGTTACTCCCTACGTAAGAATGTTATGAATTCCTCAAGTTACCTGTTTTGTATTATGATTTCTATGATTTATTCATGATTTTATGAGGTATGTTAAAGTTCCTATGTTTTATGGGTAAAGTATGATTTCATTCTAATGTATATATGAACTCATGTTTCCTTTCCATATTTTTATAACCCTTACTGAGCTTTTTATGATCATCCCATGTTTTTGAAATGTTTTTCACCGGTCAAGGGAAAGGTACATGATGTGATGATAGTGTCAAGGATGTGTCAAGAAAGAAACCATGTTTTATTTTAAATATGTTTCCGTTGATGGGAAGAATGAATACTGTCTTTTATGAAACCACTTTGTTTAAATGTGGAATGTAATGCAAGTTTCATGATCTAATTCTCTAAAACTCTAAACTTGAAAAGATCCTCAATGTGTAATCTTGTAATAACTCAAGATTAAGTATGTTTTAAGGCTGGGGCCTTATAGTTGGTATCAAAGGTCTGTTTAGATAACTTTAGAGGTTAGGGTATTCTTTAAGCATAAGTGACATTACCATAATATTTAGGATTTCAGAAAGAGTCGTAGTTTAAGATAAAGTGAATGAGTAAGTATATCTTAGTGTTTACCTTCCTCATTAGTACATGATGGTTTTGTTGATATACTCACACTGACATTTCTGTTTTTAGTTAATGGATGGATGTAGCAGGCACCAAAGAGACAACAGGTTTGAAGGAAACTGTGGTGGTTCTCTGATTAAGATACTAGATAAAATGGAGGATTCAATGAGGAAACTCGTGGTTGTTCTAAACCAAATATCAAAGATTCATGATCAACCACAAGAACCTTGGTATGTTCTGTAATGAATCATATACGAGATGACCAATCGATGTGGAAGTTCAGGTAATAATTATAAAGGTAACCATTAGAGTTTATATGATCCTTACTTTTGAGGTAATTATGGGTTACTATATGTTATGATTGAAGTGAAAGGCATGAGATAAAATTGAGGTTAAATTATGTTATGGTTATTTTTGATGATTTTATCCCTTTTTGGGGAATGATTTGAGAATTATATAGTTTTGGAAAAAAGACAACATGCGGACTGTGTGACTACCCGTCGCGTCGGACAAAGCTGTGGGAATCGAACCCACAACCAAAGTGCTACTGGTATTTATCGCCTACCACTGGACTACATGAAGTCCCTGGTTAGTTTGACTGATTCTTTTTAGTTATATGAATTTATGAATTAAGAGTAAGATGATTTTGGATTATTTATGAAAATTATTAACCTATCATGGAGGATATGTGATTTGGTTTATAACTTTTCAATACGAGACTTTAGGAGCAACTGATATTGTTTGGAGATAATTTTTTCGATTTAACTTGGAAGACTATGTGACTAAATCCTTCAAATATTTGGGTTCCAATCTTATATTGGTTTACATTGAAGAATTTTATGGACAAATTTTTTATCGGATGGTCCTCATTGAACATTGGGTTTTGTTGGACAAATTTTGGACATTAAGCATAGATTTTCTTTTTAAAGGGTTATCCTTTTCTGGATTATCTGACCTTGTACTGACCTTTTTGGTTTTGGTTTTGGTTAAAGCCTAAATACATGGGAAGTATATTGTTCTCTTTGGTGGATTATTTGATTCTATAGAAGTCGATTATAGTACTCTTAATGCGAACAAGTATCCCTAAATACTCGTATTTCGGAAAAAATATAAGTCTGTTTAAGGAATCTAGTAAAATTTGAAAGTCAACATGATAAGTGATTATGTTTCCTTATGAATAAATTCCTCAATAAAAAGTAACTTAAAACAAAAATGTTGTCTATTAACTTTTCCTACTGGGAAATCGAATACCGTTTAACCCATCACAAGTTTGTGATTTTCTTATGGTTAACTTTCTCCTAGACATGTTTACTATCACTCTCCCTCAAGAACATGACCCTTTGCTTTTTCTTCCATGTCCATGTTTTTCTACATGGAATCCTAGTATGGGTTTACTTGGGTGACCTCTGTAAATATCTTCCTTTATTTTAAAGTGATTGTTTTACCGACTCTTGTTCCGATGTGGGACTTTCAAGGATGTTTCCAAGCTCAATTTTAAAAATTGCGAGGACGCAATTCCCAAAAGGGGGGAAGGATGTAACACCCCAGGTAAATAAAGAATATGAAATTTTCATATTTATCTATATTTGTGAATAATACATTAATATGACTTTATAGGGTACGCTATGCTCGATGGCGTACCCCACACGCAACAACGAGTTTCTTGGAAATCTTACGTTGCACTCAAATAATAAAATAATATTATTTTAAATGGTAGTTAACATGTAGCCGTTGTATTGGCGGTAATGGATAGAAATAACTAAAATATGATTATATATGTTTTTAAATGTTTTTACAATTATCCAATAAAAGATAAAGTCACAAAATACGGAAGGAATTCAATTTTAGGCGTATATGCCCTAGTTTTCACTAAAGGTTCACTTATCACCTTTTGATGGAGAACCGTCATTAAATATAGTTTTGTTCACTCTTATACATCCTTTTGGACCAAATAAAACTCTTCTTATGAATTGGGACATCAAAATTTACTTTGTGTAAATTTTTGGTATCTTTCTGATAATGTTCATTTTTTAATTAATTGTGTAAAATGTTGTATTTTAATCCAAAACCTCTTTTTAATATAATTTATTTATATGATTAGATTATTATTTTAATTTGTTTTAAAGTTAAATTAGATTATATTTTTACCATTAAATCCAATAGGGGTCGTTGGAATTAATTTCACTTTGAAATCAGGCTTAAACTAGTGTCAATCTTTTGATACTTATTGTTTCATAAAATCACGCTATTTGCTCTGACAGCGGGAATTAATTATTAAATTAATTAATGTGACTTATATGTTTTGAATTTTTTAAAATAGACTTCATTTTTGAATTCGGAATATCAAATATATCTTAGGGTGAATTTATGGTATTTTTCTGAAAAACTTCAATTTTTGATGAATAGTAAAACCACTAAGTGGTACTTATAAAAACTGATTTTTCCGTTTAAATAAATTTTTTCCAACTTTGTGTTTTGAATTTAAAAAATCCTACATAAATGATTGTCATTAAGAAGTAAAATGTTGTTAAATGGGATAAAAATAATTTTTTTGGTGAATAGTAACTTATTAAGTTTTTAATCGCGATTAGAGGTAATTAATGTAGTTTAAGGTAAAAATAATGTTTTAATAATATGAAATGAACATGACACATGTCCTAACCTCATTTTATGTGTAATGGCCGACCAAGACAACCCATGGGTCAACTTGGGGACCCCATGAAGCCACTTTGGGTGGAAAATGACATTAATATCTTTTTATTTAAAGTTAAAGTAAAAATGAGACAAACATGAAATGTTTTACTAAAACAATTTTTACATGGGGTTATACAAATCAGATTTTTGAATACAAATATTCATTGTAAAGATAAAAGTATTTCAAACATCATAGTATTTTTTTTATAATTTTTAGACATTAAATAAATTAAATTATTTATGACATCATGATGATGCAGCGATGAACTCATTATTTAACGATTTAAATAAAATGGAATGATAATGTAATATCTAAGACCTAAACATGTCCAAAACCTATTGTATGAGTGGATTTAGAACCCTTATCACCGTATCCTAGAAACAAATCAATTTGGGACCTCTTAATTCCGAATACCATTTTAAAATAAAGAGACTTTTCTTTACCTTCCAAGAGTGCCCCTCCTCTCCTCTTATAAAAGGCCCCCACCTCTACCACCTTACCCACACTCCCAAAGCCTTTGTCTTGGCCAACCCCTGACCATTTTGTCTCTACACTTCCCTCTATTACTCCTTGAAGCCTATGTTTGGGCAGAAGTCTTCCCAAGGAAGCCTTTGAGCTCAAACCAAAGGGATTTACCCGATTTTAAGGTAATGTTTTCACTTGTGTCCTTTTGTTTTATTTTGCTTCTCCAACCCCCTAAACTCTTTTTATTCATTTATTTTGTAACAAATCCAGTATCTTCAATATACTAGGATGTTGTTATAATATGGATTCTAGCTACACTTACACACACCTACATCTAATGGTTAATGAACATATTGTTTCTGTGGATGATGAATTTCTGCCTCCCGAAATGATGATTGTTCAACATTCTTCTAACACCTTCAAAGGTGGACATTAAGATGAAACTATATTTATATATGATATATAATATGTTTATGTTTTACATAAGCTTATGTATTTTTAATTTATGGCATACCTTTATGGTTTCCATTATGGGTAAACGCGATATCTTCATTTAAGGAAGTGCGGACTATCACCCCCTCAATGTGATTTGATTCGTTAATACCATATGTGGTAAGTATAAAGGATATATTTAATGATATTATATAGGATACCATACTGGAATTAAAATACTATTATGTATCATTATGTTTTAATTCCATTAAATATGAAATAGAAATGGAAGTAGCGTTCATGCATACGTACGGCTTACCGTCTCCATTAACGGTACATTTCATTTCTTATCTCAAAATGTTATGTAATATTGTTTGTACATATATATAACGGATATATATGTAATATATTACATCTAAATTATGGATATAATTATGTAATTATAACATATATATATCTCTCTCATTTTGTTTTAATTCCATTAATATGACAAAAAAAATGAAAGTAGCGTTCATGCGTACGTACGACCTACCGTCTCCAAGAATGGTGCTTTTAGTTTTTTTATCTCCAAATGATATGGAATAGTATAAAATGAATATTTACTGGATATATATGATATTTTAATCACTAATACTATTCTGGAAATTATTTACTTATAACTACATGGGCAATCGTTTTTCAAACAAGTTCATTTTTGACTCATGTACCAAACATTGGCAAAAACGTCTGATATGAACTAACATTATTAAACAATTATTATAACATTATAATATGTGATATGAACTGAATAATACTCTATAAAGGAGGAAATTAGGCAATTATTAATTGAACAATGTTTATTATTCAGGAATATAATGAAACGAACAAGACAAGTTGGACTTGAGGTAAGGGATCCTACTCCACTCTTTCATTTTAAGTACCCTCTTTAATGACATTCCTTTTAAATATCATCTTTCTTGTTATTGGGATGTTCTTTTGTATTACTCTTATTGTAATTTTTATGTTCATATGATGAGAGACCCTATTCTCTCTCATCAATCCATTTTTTAAGTTTTGAGTGGCGTCGTTAGGCTGCCGAATTTTCGTAAGAGATCTAACCTCTCTCTTTCTTTTTAAGTACTCTCCTTTATGTCACTTCTTTTCATCTCCTCTTTGTGATGTTGGGGGAAGTTACTTTATATTAATCTTTATGTAAACTTTATGTTAATATGATGAGAGACCCTATTTTATCTCATCAATCCATTTTTGTAAGTTTTAAGTGGCGCTGTTAGGCTGCCGAGTTTTCGTAAGGGATTTTTCATCTCACTTTTATTCCCGTGAGATTTATGCTACATTTGCCAGAAATTCCTTTGATTGGTGTATGTAATTCCCATTATTTTACTCATTGTGTAATATAATCTCATTTATGAGTATTTACATCAATGTTGTGTTGTCCTTCTTTCACGGGGTGTATGTTTTGAAAGATACCCATGTCGGTAATGGAACCTTTCACCCTCCTCTTTTTAAAAGACTTATTTTGTTGGGTCTTTTAATTTACATATGGTTATGTTGGGATATGTTCTCATATATCCTTATTGATGTAAATTTTATGTCCATGTGATGAGATACCCTTTTTTATCTCTCATCAACTCATTTTGATGTGACGCCGTTAGGCTGTCAAGGGAACTTCTTATCCCAATTTCGATTTCATTGGGTTCAACATGTAGTTATTGAATATGTCATATTTTGAATATGTGTTAATGACCTTTGATTATTTTACACTTAATATCCACTTATATTTGATGTATTCATTTGTCACACATAATTATTCAATTGATTTATCCTTAAACCAAGGATACCGTCTTTGTAAGGGACTTTGCCTCAATATCCATTCATTGAGGAATATTTTGTTTTATACACAACCATCTTTTATACGATGTAGAAACCCCTTTGAATTTAACGTTTATCCAAAAAGGAATCTTTTTTATATGAAGCGTTTTACTAAACGACAAAAGGGAATGTTTTTGTCGTACGTATGCGACGACAACGACTTCTCCGCCGTCGTGACCATAATTTGAGTTTCGGCTTCTTCTACAAGCCATACCTTCTTTTTAAAAGAAAAATAAATACCATGGTTTACTTTTCTTTTATTTTGGTTTTGAAAATGGTTTTGATAATGTTTTTATATCAATGTGTTGTATTGATATCTTGTTATTTAAAGGTGGAAATGTTATGTTTACTTTATGCATGTTTTATGAGATAAGATTATGTTATGGTTCTTGGGAATTGTTATGAAGACGGGTGGTTCTGTGATAAACTAAGGAAAGGTGAACCCGATATAGCTCTCCAATGCATTGGGTAACACAAAGGAGTGAAACATTAAGGTTTCTCTGAAGAGATTTAGGGAATATAATGTGGTGGGTATTCCAAACGTAACCAAGAGGGTTACTCCCTACGTAAGAATGTTATGAATGCCTCAAGTTACCTTTTATGTCTTAAGATTTCTATGATTTATTCATTATTTGATGAGGTATGTTAAAGTGCCTATGTTTTATGGGTAAAGTATGATTTCATTCTTATGTATATATGAACTCATGTTTCCTTTCCATATTTTTATAACCCTTACTGAGCTTTTTATGCTCATCCCAAGTTTTTGAAATGTTTTTCACAGGTCAAGGGAAAGGTACATGATGTGATGATATTGTCAAGGATGTGTCAAGAAAGAATCCATGTTTTATATTAAATATGTTTTCGTTGATGGGAAGAATGAATACTGTCTTTTATGTAACTACTTTGTTTAAATGTGGAATGTAATGCAAGTTTCATGATCTAATTCTCTAAAACTCTAAACCTAAAAAGATCCTCAAAGTGTAATCTTGTAATCACTCAAGATTATGTAAGGTTTAAGGCCGGGGCCATATACATGCATAGAAAAAGGATCAACTGAGGAGTTCTGTAGGGAGCAGGTGGACATGGCAGGGGAGCTGGTCGTGCAGCTGGTGGTGGGAAACAATTTGAGGTATTACCGCCACCACCACCAGGAGGTCCACCCCAACCATAGGGAGCAAGTTTAATTGGGAGAGCTCAGCTCCAGGAATCTGAGGCATATGATCACGGTGCTCCGGAGATGATATAAAGTACGATATATGTCTAGTCCACCATATTTGGAGTACTTATAAACACAGGTTCTAGTCATTATTTTACTTCCACTACCCTCATTCAGAACTCAAAGATTCATACGGAGCCATTGGCGTGGTCCTTACTGCTAGAGACTCCTATGAGAGAAGATTCAACGATTACGCATAGGTTCCGGCAGTGTGAGTTTACTCTAGGAGGAAAGAGCTTCAACTGGGATCTCATAATAGTGGCATCGAGGCATTACTATTTCATCATGGGTATGGACAAGTTATCTAAATTCAATGATCATATTGACTGTATAAGGCACAAGGTGCAGTTTTTCTACACAGTTGGGACCAGTTTTACCTTTTCCGGCGAGAAAGGAGCCTTTGCAGCGCATGATGGAATTACTCGGAAGGGAGTGAAGCTGATCACTCATTAGTTGTCTAGCCATACCCTCAGAGTTATTGATGTGGAGATTCTGAGCAATCCTATAGTGGTTGATCAATATGCATATGTTTTCCCTGATGACATTTGGGTTCTACCTCATTTTATAGAGGTGGACTTTTACATTGACTTGTACCCCGGGATGACACTGATATCAACACCAGAACATGGGATGGCTCCTGCGGAGCATCGTGAGCTACGGTTACAACTAGAGAACTTTTAGGGGAAGGGATTTATTCGGCCCAGTGTTTCTCCTTGGGCAGAACTGATTCAGTTCGCCAAGAAGGTGGGTTGGAGCTTAAGGCTTTGTGTTGACTATCAGTGCCTGAACCAAGTGACCATGAAGAACAAGTACCCACAACCGAGGATTGAAAACCTCTTTGATCGGCAGAAGGGAGCACGGTGGTTCTCGAAGATAGACCTCAGATCATGATATCACCAGCATAGAGTATGAGACGAGGATGTGCAGAAGATGGACTTCTGATGTCAGTATGGCCATTACGAGTTCATGATTATGACATTCGGCATGACCAACACTCCAGTTGTGTTCATGGCACTCATGAACATGATCATTCAGCTGTACCTTGATCGCTTTGTAGTGGTCTTTATCGATGACATTTTGTTCCAATTGACTACTCATGTTGAGTCTGCCAATCATTTGTAGGAAGTACTAGACACATTCCAAGAGCACCATCTTTATGGTATACTCTTGAAGTGCTAGTTCTGAATCATAGAGGTTCACATTCTGGGAGAAGTCATATCAGAGGATGGAGTTGCAGTAGATCTAGCGATGATTGAGGTGGTACTTTCTTGAATTACACCCAGGAATGTGAAGGAGGTACAAAGTTTCCTAGGTTTGGATGGATACTACCAGAGGATTAATCTAGATTTCTCTAGAGTTGCAGCACCACTATCAGCATTGGCGAAGAAGGGACAAGCATTCATCTGGTTAGAGAGATGCCAACATATTTTTCAGGTGCTGAGGTAGGGTCTGACTAGTGCCCCCCATCTTGAGGCTACTAGAGGAGGGCATGAGGTATGTAGTCTACTACGACACATCAGGGACCGGACTTGGATGTGTCATTATATAGGAGAGATCAGTGATCGCATATGATTCTCGACAGTTGAGAAACCAAGAGCTGAACTACGCTACCCATGACCTGGAGTTAGCAGTAGTTGTCTTTGCTCTTAAGATGTGGAGACACTATCTGATGGGAGAACACTTTACAGTGTACTCTGATCACAGGAGTCTCCGATATATATTCTATTAGAAGGACCTGAACCTGAGATAATGATGTTGTCATGAGTTCTTCCAAGACTATGACTTACAGATAGTCTATACTCATGGGATGGGGAATGTTTTAACATATGCACTCAGTAGGAGGTATGGTATACAACTGCTATATGATGCGATAGAGTAGCTGGATGCTTTGAAGATAGCCTCTGTGG
Organism: Viscum album; assembly: GCA_963277665.1. Taxonomy (NCBI): domain Eukaryota; kingdom Viridiplantae; phylum Streptophyta; class Magnoliopsida; order Santalales; family Viscaceae; genus Viscum; species Viscum album. Next base: position 532,332,996 of record OY728128.1, read on the forward strand.
AACGTTATGGAGAAGCTTTTATTCAGTCTCTTACAATCACTCCCCCACTTCTTCAGTGAATCAGGGAGGCGCAGCCAGGGGACACTGACTGTGATGCTCGACCTGCAAGGTTATCCAGAGGGTAGGCACATTATGGTTTTTCTGAAGGTGGGGAGCACGTCATCCTCTTCAAAGGACATACCATGTTACTAGTGTAACTTTAGGAGTAAGTGTTGAGGGAGTTTCCCACTTCCCATATAGCGGTACATCCAGGAATGGCGAAGATGTACTAGAATCTCCGACCATAGCATTGGTTTCCGGGAATGAAGAAATCAGTAGTAGAGTTTGTCTCTCTGTGCCACACTTGTCGGAATGTGAAGGCAGAGAATCAGGTACAACAGACTTGGTTCAGCATTTAGAGGTCCCAAAGTGGAAGTGGGATGGGATATCCATGGAAGTCATTATAGGACATCCAAATACATATAGGGGACATTACTCTATCTAGGTGATCATCGACCGACTCACCATGTTATCCCACTTCTTACTAATCAGATAGAATGGTACAATAGAGGGCTTTGGATGCCTCTATTTTTAGGAGATTATATGGTTACATGGAGTAACCTCAACGATTATATCTGATCGGGATGCATTTTTTATATCTCGACTATGGAAGGTGTTGCAGGAGGCTTTCAGGATGAAACATCATTTGAGAACCGCCTTCCATCCTCAAACAGATGGCCAGACTGAGTGGACCATTCAGACCCTCTAGTAAATGTTATATGCTTGTGTCCTTGACTTAGTTCATAGCTGGTGGGATCACTTAACTTTGGTGAAGATTTCATACAACAACATATATCACTAAACCATTGGGATTAAACCTTTCAAGGCATTTTATGGGTGACCATTTAGATCACCCTTATACTGGAATGACCTAGGGGTGCTAGTACAAGAGGGACCAGCGATGGTACGGTTTACGATGGAGAAGGTACAGATCATATAGGAGTAGATAAAGACTGCATAGAGAAAGAAGAAATTATATTATAACAGGAGGTGGAGACCTCTAGAGTTCAAGGATGGTGACCAAGCCTTTCTACGGCTCTCACCTGGATGAGGTCTGTGAATATTAGGCTGAGGTGGCAAGTTATCTCTGAGGTTCATCAGACCCTTTTAGGTCCTCAGCAGAGTTGGCGAGGAGGCTTACCGCTTAGCACTTCCACCTTAGTTGCACCAGGTGCATAATGTCTTCCATGTGCCATAGATGAGGAGATATGTTCATGAACATTCCCACAACATCGACCATGGAGTGTTGGATATCGACGATGTGAATACTTTTACAGAGGTTCCAGTAGAGATTGAGGATCGATAGTAGTGGGTCCTTCGTGGATGGTCGATACATATGGTGTGCGTTCACTGGTAGCATGGGAACCTCCAGGAGATCACATGGGAGCAGGAGGCTCAAATTTTGTGGTCAGTACCCCCATTTTTTACCTAGATGGAGATGTGGCATATAGGGATGTAGAGCCCAGAGGTGGGAAAATTTAAAGACCCGGAATTTCAATGAGTTTTTTTAAAATAAATAGGAAATTTAAGAGTCTGTGAAATGTTACGGCACTTGATTTTGAGTCCTAAAGTGCCCGGAATGAATTTTTGTACTTTTTTTCTGGTACGTTCTGTAAACATACGAGTGGGATTTTATAACTTTTTAATCGATGCTCGGAATTGAAATCTGAGGGCACCGTTGAACTCACATTGCCGATATTTTTTTAGTCAGACTTTCACCTCAGTGACAGTTATTTGAGGGTGAAAGAAATTTATTTGGGGTTTTCGTGGAAATGATAAAACAAAATAAACTTCATTTTTGTTATTTTGAGTTCCCATGTGGATATTTCAGGTGGGGACCACCCGAACAAGAAATCCCAAGAGAGGTTATAGTGGCGGGGGGCACATGAATTAACCTCCCATGAGAGGATTTGGTTGTGGGGACCACTCAAGGATAAAACTTCTTGAACTCCCTATTATGTGGGGAGAATTATCTTGAGCTCCCCACTTAATGGTGCCACCACCCCTTAATTAATTTTTTCCAACCCTCCACATTAATTAAGCCAACCTATGTGATTAATTTTCCCAATTTAAATTATGCCAACATATTCTATAATGTTGGCTAATTAATTTTGGTGGAATTAGGGGAACCAATTAGAAAAATGGGGACCTCTTGGAGAAAGCTCGCCAAAGAAGAACTTCTTCTCCAAATGAAGAAAGACGACCAAAACATAAACCGTCTTTTGTGGGAATTCTTCGAATGGGGTACATCTCTAACAACTACGAATCGACATCCCTAAATTCTTCTCACACCAACATCAACACATAACTCGAGGTAGGGGATTATTATGAATGATTATATTTTTACCCATGTTCTTCCCTTATAAAACATGGAATTTTGATCAAAATTATAATTAGTTGATCCGCATAAGTTTCATTTGTGGGTTTAGTCAATAATCATTGCAGAAGAGTTTGACGTTCTTCATTCTTGTTTACATTGAGATGTTTTCCACAACCCTAACCTGGAGGGTACAGGAAAAAAAAATGGCCCGACCCCTCAGCAAATCTTGTGATGATTTGGTTTGTTCAACGCGATGAAGGCGATGGAAAAACAACACCACCTCGCGGTCGTTTCCCGCCTTTGCGGCCGATCCGCTCCCTTGCGGTACTCGTGGCTGGACCGCACCATCGCATCCGGTCTGCCGCCCTCCTAGCCAGTCTGCACCCTCATGGCCGGTCCGCACCATCGTGGAAGGTCCGCACCCTCATGTTACCCATTGCAGAACAGTTCCCTCATGGTCGGTCCGAGCCCTCATGATACCTTTGGCCTGTCCAAACCCTCGCATTACCCCTTGGCCGATCCACCCTTGCGGCACCCTCACCGGCCAGGCTAGACCCAACAAGTCGACCCGCACTGTGGGCCATGCCAGACCCAACGGGTCGGGCCGGGTCAGTCCGACAAGGTTGGACAAGACCCGAGCCCAGTACGACCGAGTGAATTTCTTTTGGCAATAAATTTGGAACGAGATGTCCATTTGACGAACCATCAGCAGCATTGAAATGCTTGGAGTGAGACAGTTTTTTGGAGTGATACCCCAATGTGTTTTGGATTAAGATAGGGAATAGTTAGGTTGGATCAAGCACAAATCCAACTGGGCCCCTATGACTAAAAGTCTAATAAATCACAGACCGAGCGTCTGTTTGATGCTCTGTCTATTATGTTGAGACCCCAATGACGTATAGAACTTTTGAGAAACTTCTTTGTGGAACTTCGTTGCAATTGGAGTATCAAAAAGTAGCTTGTAAAGAAGATCCGTCTGGAGACGAGCGAGTGTAGTGCCGAAAACCAGTGGATGGCAGAGACATGAAGACTGATGACTGTTTCAATTCAGAGCTACTTGACACGCCCAGTGGGGAAATCCTTGATGATGTGGCAGAAGCATGGTGGGGATGGCGATGGGGACACAGCAGACCCATGGTACTGGACAGGAGAAGTACCATAGCAGGCCTTGAGGGGGAGTGCCTCTGTGTGATGTGATAGACCCATGGTGGGGAGCACCACTGTGTGACGCATAAGTCCGCCAGTACTCAACATGAGGAGTACCTCAAAAGTCCAAGGTTAGTTGGAAGCGCTTATATGGGTTGCAGAGGACCCATTGTACTCAATAAAGGAGGAGTTCTCATGTAGTCGAGTTGTTTGACGTTGTTACTGGAAATGTTACTTAACACTACCCTTAAATCCTGGTGTGAGGTGAGTCAGAACCTATGTGTTGTCACCATTATTGAGATGGATTACATGATAACATAATTATATGTATGGGAATATACCAATGTAATGTTTTCTATTGATTTCATAATTTTATTATCCTGGTTGGATTTTATGAGACCTAGAGGGTTTTGGGGTCCTTACTGAGTATCGTTATACTCACCCCTGGACAAGATATGTCAACACCTTTTTGTATTGGATGCAGATGATGGAAAAATTTGATTGAGGCTGAGAGTAGAAGGACTAGATAATACCTAGAGGTGGACCATACGGCGTGTCAGTATGCAGAGGAGACGGGTAGACGTGGAGTGCTGAGGAGGCGATCTGTACCTACCCTTCAGGTAGAAACCTCAGAGGATGACCCAACAACAGACTTTCCATTTTCATTAGTTTTATTGTATCACAATTTTACATGTAATTTCTAGTTGGTCTTGTATTATGGGACCTTTTACTTACTGTACTCACTCTGTTTACAGTTCAGTTTACTTGTGTTCCTACCTTTTTTTGTGCTTGGTTACATGTTCTTCCAGGTTATAAATGCAATTCCTTCCCAGTTTCATGGAATACGCCTTCGGTGCTTGTTTCCATCCCCTGAACTAGGGAAGGTGGGCTTGGGGTAGTCACAGCACGGCCCTGGAGGGATGGGTAATGATAGGTATTTCTTTTACTCTTAACGGTAGGTCATTTTGTTACCTATTTACCCAAAAAATTTGAGGTAAATTTAAGAACATTTTCTTAATTTCACCCTTCTTGTTAGTAACATCATAATAAATTCTTGGTTTTTTCAAAATATTATGAGGATTAAAATTTTCTGTCAATTTTTTTATTTTTTATCATTTTTATTTTTATAAGATTTTAATCATTATAGATCAATTATAATAATAATTATTTACATCTTATTTGATATTTTTAATTTCAAAACAATCTCAAAACTTTCAATGCATATTTATTATCATTACTTCAATTAGTCATCTCATAAATTCCCATTTTGAAGCATCATTTTGCAACCAAAATTTTCATTTCCCTTTTGACAATATTAATTTATATAACTACATATATATTATATTATTATATTTTTATTTATTTATTCTTGACGAAATAGTTATCGTTTTCTATTATATTATCATACTTTTTAATATTCAACATGAAATCCATAATGAATTTATACATTTCTAAGTAAATAGTTTTATCATCTTCATGATTTACTTATTGAGTTATTTTGATTTAATTTTGATTGAAATATTCTAAAAACACATTAAAAATTCCATATATTTTATTGGTAATAATTTTTGAATTGCATGCTCTTTTTTTACCACATTGGTTACAACAATGTGATTGATAACAAATTATTATTGGCTTCCACCTTTAATATTATAACTTAAATTCATAAAAATTATTGTCATATGGTATTTGTAATCAAAATTTAACAACATTTCACATTCATCATAAAATATACCATCATTATCCTCTTCCTCAAAAACCAATATTTTCCTTTTTGAATTTATTTAACATGTTTTTTTAAATCTAATATTTTTTGGAGAAAATAATATTTTAATATTTTTACTAATAATATTTTTAATCACCACCAAGATAATATAATTTTTATTTCTATTTTCATTAGTATTCAATAATTTATAACATCCAATAAAGTACACTATTTTCAATATTATTTTCTGTATATAAGTTTTTATAAAAATATTTATTTGAATTATTACTCACATCTTCATTTAACGTTGTTTGATATATCATATCTCAACAGAGAAGAATAATATCGTCAAAATTTTGTGATATATAGTCCCTTTTATCATCACTTTTATCTCATTGGTAACAAAAATGAGTCTTAGATCATCTAGTGAGACATCGTACATGTTTCCACCAATAACATGTATAAACATGTCATTATAAAATGGTTGAAATATCCTTAAAACTTATAGGGTATCTGCATATATTATATCATCTATAAGAAAAAATTTAACAATTCGGATAAATAACAATCAATTTTATTATAAAATTATACATCAAATCATTTATATTATTATAAAATATATATTTTTTTATTTTTTTCATTTTATTATTGTATACATCAATTATATTGGTTATTATGTACCCAATAACATCAGATGAAGTGAATCACATCATATTTATATAGAATCTATTTAAAAAAACCTCACTGATGTTATTTTTTCATTCTAATTAGCATTGTATAACTTCTTGTCTATTTTAATCAAGGAAATCGTTGTTGGTCACTCAAATATATTTCTTTTATGGAATTAGAGAACATGTTATGTCTGTGTTATAATATATGTGATCAGATATAATTATTTTGGATCATTTAATACAAATTATTAAAAATTATTCATCATTAACATTAATATAAGTCATCAGGTCGTATCACAATAAATTATATATTTAATAGTAAATACAAAACATTACCTTGATACACCTTATTTCAACCCAAAACCTAAAACATAAAAAATGGAATGAATTAATGGGTACCATTATTTTTTTCAGATATATGTTTTCTCATATTTAAATAACCTGAAATACCTATGAACTTCATCAATTTCACCACAATATTGAAATATAAAAAATAAATTAAATTACAAAATGATTTTTCCTGGATCACCATATATAGATATTCACAATGGTACAATACTAAAAGATTACCTATATATTAGTTATTCTAATAATTATTTTGATTAGAAGTTTTTCGGAATGGATAAATACCTATCCTAGAAAGATATATCCTTATAATTCATGCACACCTTTAAGAAACTGAATAAAAATCAATTCAACAATTTGGTCGCATAAAATTATTTTTCTATGAAATAATCAATAAAACCTGAAAAAAATTTATACCCTTTAGATCACTCAATTTGGAAATAATATTAGGTTAGTATGATTATAATACGTGGACATGAACTTTGAAATAAATCTCTATATTGGAAAAAAAATTACACATTAAATCCTCTAATCATATATATTTTAGTCTTCCAAGTTATTCTTTTAAAAAATCCATCCATAGGAAGAGTATTTTAAAAAATAAAATAGAAGTATATTCCATCGAATATTTTCTACTAAATCCTAATAAAATAATTTACATATCATTAATAATTAAAACTCTAAAAGAAGTAATTATATATTCAGAAATTTACTTAGAAAAAAAATGGATTAAGAAGTGATATATTTTGAATATAAAATTTTAAATAATTGAAATTAAAATACCTAATAAGTTCACAAGATATTAGATTATAAATATTTATTTCAAAATATACCACCATTTTTTACAATAAATGGGGTTCTTTTATCCTATATATGCACCAATAGCATTCAACATTTTTCTTAAAAATTTTATGACCATCCCAAGTATAATTAAATATTATTTTATAAATTAACTAATCAAAATTCTTATAAAACCATAATATTAAATTTCTAAAAGTTATAATAAAATTTTAACTCTATAAAACACCTCCCTTATTCCATTTTATACCCACAACACCAGATTTTCAACTAATATTTATGTTAATGATTAGATCCATTAAATATTTCCATAACCAATTCAGAGTTTTCAAAAAAGAAAATAGCTTAAACAATATATGGTTATATACATCAAGGAGTAAACATATTTCCTAAAAAATAATTAGAAAAATGATCTTCAATAATAGATTTGGTTTTCTAGGTATCATTCCAATTATAAAAATAGTGATCTGGATAACATCATTCTAGAACTACATTTTAACATTTATGAATATTCTAATCACATTTTTGTAGGTGATATGCATATCTCTCCAACCATATAAATATATCACATATGATCCATAAACATATTTTCAAAATATTTTCAAAAACTATAACACCTTAAAAACATGATATATAAATTATTATCATAAAATATTATTTCTACATTATAATCTTGTGCACTAGATTAGGTTCAAAAAAATATAATAAAGAGTGATTTTTCATTACATAAGTTATTATAAACTAGTAGGTACTCTGAAAACATTAATAGTAATGTATTTTTTCACATGATATATTCAATAAAATAAAATCAATCATACCAATACATGGAATCTTAAAATATTATCTACATTTAAAATAACAAATAATAACAATATATAACTGATATATTTTAAATATAAACAGATCCCAATATTCCATAATCAATTGTCAATCATAAAAAAACAACAGACCCGAGATAAAATTCCACTATAATATCCACAAGTCGATTAAATAACTAATTTATTCATTCCATATTTTTTTATAATAACATGATAAAGTTAAATGATTTCTATTCTTGTATGACCAGTATAGAAATATCTACATTGTCAAAAAATAAGAAATAAAATCAGAAATATTTTTATTTTCTATAACTATATTTGTGTAAAATGATAGATAGTTGAGGGAATTCGTTAATTACTTACTCTTAATTTTTTGTATGAGAACATTTTTTTATATTTTTTATTGTTTTAATATTTCCAATTCAGTCAGAAAAAACATAAACTTGAAAACTATTCCATAACATCACTATTAACAAAATTAACTTTTCAAAAATTTCATATATACATCAAAATTCACTTATAACATTAATTTATATGATATCATGAAATATAAAAAATACCTAGTATTTTTCCCAATTAAATACAATTAACATTCCTCAAACATTTAATGTTCATCCAGTGTTTTTTTCCAAATATTCAATGGTTTAAATTTTACTCATATATAAATTTGACGATGAATAATGTAAATTAGTATTTTCTAAAAATTACTATTATATTTTTGAATTTAATTATGTACATAGAGGAAAATGTTCACCCATAAGTCGATAATATTCCACTAAAGTGGTCCCCACATCATCTAAAGTACTAATTTTTTTAAATCTATAGAATTTGTAAATAAATTATTTTCATGAACCTAGATGCCCATATATCAAAATAATGTAGTCCAAATCACAGATCACATTTGGTATTTAAAAACTCATAATAGACTGTAATGATATAAGGATATTCCATAGTTATGAGAACCAACAATGGTCAATAGTTATGCAATATAATCTTTTATCTAATGATATATTATAAAGTATGATACATATATTATCTCACTATTATTTCCTGTCAAATATTTATTTATTAATATTTAAATGAATTGACTTCAACTATTAAGCCCATATACATTAAAGGGGAACAACTACCTGATTAAAAGTGTAAAAGATATTTTCCTCTATACTCAAAAGTGAAAAATTCTACAATAGTTATACAATGAATTTCTTTCTATTAACGATGAATATGATGAGATTATTCTCACCAAAGATGTATATTATCATGGTTTTTTGTGATTTAATCTCTATTATTAGCGATATACCCCAATAATGATCTCAGTACAAGAGACCGATATGAATTACCAATGAATGGAACATTAAATACCACAAAAAACATGTATTTTATTCATTATAGGTTAATCCCAAAATCCTTGTATAAACGGTATATCAAAGTGAGAAAATTATGAGAATCACTCTTGACTAATATTAACACCCATCAAATGAGAGTTAATTAACATATATGACTTGAAAGATGATATATCTAGACCAAATGGCATGTACTTAATATTATAGTCAATGTATCATGTGGTTTTAATTAAAAATTTAAACAAATCTAAAAATTTTATATAACAAATAATAAAATTATAAAAATAAAAAAAGCAAAATTCCCCTATAAACCCTTTGTGGGGGTGAATTAATGTTTTAAATTCATATCTAAAAATATATATTCTTTCTATATTTTTCTGAATAATTTGAATGACTAAAATTCATTCCCTCATCCAAAACATCTAAATATGAAATGTTTATATGTTTAAATGATAATTTAATCATGGTAAGCATCCAAGTGATGTATTCATGTAGAATACAATGAATATGATCAACTACAACAATAAAACCACTTTTAAAGTATCTATTTATAATGTATTGTTTAGGATCACTGTTTAATATTTGGATTATATCCTCTTTTTATATACTGACAAACTATATCTTGATAGATATTCATGAAAATTCAACAGATAGGTCACTCTCAATGAATATAAGTGAATATACATAACTCCCTAATAAAAAGTGTGTTTTATGTTCATGTATATCCTTGTGAATAAATTTTAAACTTCTATATTGATTTATGATGCATTATAAAGAAAACCCATAGGGTTAATTCAACTATCTTCTCCCATAATATTGTGATATTTTTTTCAATCTTCAAAAACATAAAAATATCACCATTAATCTTTTTAAAATATCCATTAAAAATTACCCTCATCATATTACCATCTACCACCACTTAATCAGCTTCAAAATCTATATAATTAATTTGATTTAAAATTTCTACGAAATGTTATATCTCTCAAAAAAAATATATTGAAAAATATACTAATTCTATTAAATTTTCATATACCCAAATATGGATGAGTCCAAAACATCAAAACTATATTAGTGGAATGTTTTATTTGATAAATATTTTATGTACAAAAAAATGTTATTCATATTTGGGTACGCTATAAATTTTAGAAAAACACATATTTACCACACCATGATGTCATGATCCACATTAATTGAAGGTATATTCATGCTAAATACCAATGTAACCTCCAATAATTATTATTGTTAAATTAGAAACAACCATGACTCCCATTAGGATGAACATTATATATTTTATCAAAATTATCATATGAGATAATCACATTTTATCTTCGTTATCCATTTATAGAAACACTATAGGCCATAAATGGACCTACTAGATTGATTAAACTAATTATCTTAACCCATAGATCTATGTTAATAACTCAGTTTACATCTAAGTACACCACATACTATTACCCCCATGGGTCACTTGTTAATCTAATGAATATCCTTGTACGACAATAAATATTCACATAATTTTATTTTTCCTCACATGCACACACTGAGGGAATCATAATAAGAGGTCACCCATCCACAGTCTACTCTATGAAAACATCACAAATCTATGGGATTCTAATCCAATATGATCCAGAAATGAAATGTTCTGCATGATGAGAAGGTTATAAGAATATAGTATTTTAACCGCATAAATTTTTGGGTTGTTATTGTATCCCCCTTTAGGGACCAATTTACTTTTTTTTACCCCACAACAAAACCTATGGCAGTTTCACTATACATTCAGATGGTTATTAGGTATGATTGCATTTTAAATAAGATGGACTCCCAGGGCCAAGAAATTTTTTATCTAACCACTTGGATTTCCAGTAATAACACGTTCTTACGCATCTGACACCATGGGTTACCTATAATACATTGATTACCTTCCTAATATATCATAAGATATTACACATTGTGTCCAATTATAATATTCATGATTTTTTTGACATGAAAACACATTTTCATTCAATGGTTTGTTTGTCTTGACTCTAACACACCCAAGGAAATATCCAAGGAGGTCACCCATCATTACACTAATCAGGGAAAATCTCTCTAACTATGGATTAATAATCAATTAGGCTTCAAAAAACAATTGTTCACCATATTGATATGTGATGTAATTTATAGAATTTTAGACATATAATTTTCTAGGGATGTTATAGTATAAAAATACGAATATAATTAATTGAATATCAACACAACATAGTCATCTACAAATCCCTATATGTAAATTATCTAATGATACCATATTTATATTCTCCCATTGACACCAAAAATACTATCACATATCATAGTAAATAACAAACTAAAATGTAACAATATTTTTTTATGAAATTTCCTACAATAATATAAAAAATATTCCTTTAAAAAAATAGAACCACATAAATTTTATTTTTTCAAATATCATCCTAGTTTATTAATGAATTAAATGGTCCATTACATTATTGTGTTGTCTAACCTCCTTAAAACAACTCTATTACAAATATTCAATGGAAACATTTTTCATATAAAGTCTTATCTCTAAATGATATATCATCCCTTGAACTAAATTAAAATAAATATAAATACATCTTATTTCCTTTAATTCCATATCCATTTGCAAAAACATTAAACATCTCCACAAATTGTTTTTGATCTATAAATATATACTTTTTAAAAATATGTAACGAAATTAAACCCCTTTGGGTTTTTATTAATAATATGTGAAATTTTAAAGTCAGTTTAATTAGGAAAACCCAAATAGAAATATAATTCTTATATACCACATTAAGATTATAAAATTGAATGATGGTGTTCAAAAAAAGAGTTCAAGAGATCATATACTTCTTATAATTTTACATTCATCCTTGAATTCTAATAAACACCTTGTTTACCACAAAATTTATTTTTACATTATATATATATATATATTCATCAATAATTACTCATCATAAAATATATTTTATCTCTATATTTATGTATACTGATAAATTCACATGAGATGTATATTTAATTATCTAATATTGGTCATATTTCTTCTCATTCAGTCTTTTATCATTATTTAAATAATTTTACTTTTTCCCCATTAATAATAAATCCAAAGAGTGAGATCAGTCAAGCCATGAATTTCCATGTAATTAAATAAATTAATATTGTTTGAGGGGATCTATTAATCCCCTTTAAACACTAGTAGGCCTCATAAAAAACTATTCATCTTAATATTTTATAATTCCTACATAACCAATATGATTTTAAATATTTCTTACACCTATTATTTTGTTCTAATGTGTTCCACTTTAAAAATTCAAATTTTCATTTTTTCCTTAGGAAAATATTGCATACTCCCAATTTTGATCGATTTTTTGTGCTATATTGATACTATATTAGCTATATGTTGTTATTTATAACAAATTATCATTATATGGTCCTTAAAATATTTTTATATATAATATAACTATTGTTTTATCTATAAAAACATTGTGTAAAAATTTCTGTATAAAATATAATTTATATCCATTTTTATAAAACAATTGGTGTCATTTACATTTAAAATTTATCCTCCATATTTAAATAAAACAAAAATATCTCCATTTATTATTAATTAACCATTCATTATATATCCAGACATATATTACACTCAATATGAAGAAAACTATTTGTTATATTATATACCAAACTCCAAAAAATATTGAAGAGTACATTTGATAGACATCAATATGATATTTAATACTGTTATATTTAATTAAATTCATTTTCATCATGATCATATAGACAATGTGTACCTAACTAAAAATAATCAACCTATTGATATCAATTAGAATTAAATAATAATGATTCCCTAATATAAAATCATATATAATATTATTTTATTAATATTAATCAAGATTTTTGTTCAATAAATGAAATGATAATAAATTGGTATGTGATAATTTATATATGACATTATGTGTAGATTCTATAAAAATATTTTTAGAGAATATAAATATGTAAAAGTATTTTTTATTTACTCAAATTATAATAGTGTAAAATATACGTTGATTAAGATCTTAAACATTAATAATAAAAAAATAGAAAGATTTCCATGATTTCAGGATTATATCTTTTAATTATTATGTCATTCATAAATAAAAATTTTAAAATATAATCTCACACTAATGACTTTTTATTATGTATATGATCAAGACATCCTTTATTGACATCTAATAATTGATTCTAGGAAAGGATACAATATCAATGATCCTTATTCAAAATATTGAAATCATTATTTAATCTATTCACTCTTCCGTCGTCATCACAAATTTTTAATACCACTAGTACTTCAATGTAAAGATATTATATAAGAACAATAATAAAATATTTCATCATTACATATTCTGGATATACATTGATGCTTCTAGGAATATAATCCTCATTGGGATGTATAATTATCCTCTGTATATCAACTTTCTAATTTTTTTCTCATACAAAAAGTCATTTATTTTTTGTGTTTGTATTTAAAACCATCACAATTTTTTTACAGAACACATTTCATTTATCGTAATTTTTTTTACAAAAATCCTTCTATTTTTATATATTTTGGGTTATTCACACATATAAAAATATCATTTGTCTGATTTGTACAAATTATATCCACCTATTAATTCATGAAGTTTACCCATGATTAATTCATTATCACTTCTTCAAATTTTATTAGATCAACATATGATAATACCATCGTGTGCACATAATCCCCTTTATATAATTATGTGATGGTGCTTTAATGTTTTTATGAATTATATGTTCATCGATTTTATCTCTTAAATTCCTTATTGTTGTCAATGCTTGAATTTACTAAGAGCCATTATCATTCATTAATTTATTTATTGAATCCTTACCATGTGTTATGGAAGATAAGGTTCATAAATTTGGTTGAAATTCACAATATTTTTTATGAGTTTCTCCTCATATGAATATATTACCTCATTTCTATATTTTTCTTGAATTACCCTGATTGTGATTCATTCCTTGATCTTCTTGAACCTTTTAGTTATTTTTCCCATTATTATTATAGATGAACGATGGGATAATATTTCTTCAGCTACATGTCCATTTATTGATTAACGTCCCCTTTTTTATGTACCATTTACATTGAAATAGAATAATTAATTTTTGTGTAAGATATCCTCAATTACAAATATTCTATAGTGACTTCTGCACTTTGGGTCATAATAAATCCTTATTTTTTGTCCAAAACAATATTTATACTATAGTATTAAAATTATGATTTTAAATACCGCTCATAATTATTATTATTTGTACCATATTATCCACCATTCCATTTCACATTTAGACTAATAGTTTTTAGAGAAATAATGATTAATTACATAGTTCTCATGATAATTTTCCACTTTAGTAATAGTGCATTCTATGTCATTATCCAATGAAATGATTTTTATTTTCCTTCAAATTTCATTTCTAGATCACCTAAAATTAAATTTTTATGTCCCGTCATATTACTTTGGAAATTAATAATATCATGAAAAAATTTCATAATATAGTCATCCATGAAAAATGTAAAATATCTTCCTCCCCATATTGAAGGATTTCCTATTGGAAGCCACACAAAACTGAGAAGCTAATCAGATATATTTAATTCCATTTTCCTCATTATCATATTGTAAATTCATATTATCTTCTATCATATTCAATAGTCATTTATATTTTTCATCTATTTCTTTATATAAAAAATATCAATCAGTGACTTTTATAATGAAGTATTTCATTAGAAATGATGATGTATAAGGATTATCCTTGCATAATATAAAACATTCTTCTCACAAACTGTGATGAAACATATATATTTGTACTATTGATGTGATAATTTTTTCCCTTTTGATCTCTATACATTCATAAATGTTTTATTGAATTTTGCTTTTATTAGGATACCCATTTCATTATATTCATCATTGAATACCATGTTGCAAATTTAACTTACACTAAAGATATTATGTAATATTGTAGTAGCATAATGTACCTTTCAATACTCCAATTTACCTATAGGATGACTTGTTTATTCAAATACATTAATATTGAATGGATTTTAGTTGATAAATATAAAAATTAAAATAATAAAAACCATCACATTATTTATAAAATATAAATTTTTAGTCATTCTGGTTTTGAAAAATGTTTTTTGAATTTATGTGCTACTTTTATTCATTAAATTTAGTGAAACCCCATCATACAAAAACATTTCATTATTCACTAAATACTTCCTTGATGATCTGAGTTGAGTTATGAAATAAGAGGTTCGATCCTAATTATTTTAATGTTGAGAAATGAAGGCACTCACCATTTTCAACTATTTAAAAAAAATATCTTTAGATTGGAGTCAACATAATATGTTCCTATAAACCATAAAAATAGACATTTTATATTAATTAAATATTTTCACCAAATTATTACCATTATGACATAATTAATTAAATAAAAATCAATATATCTAATATATTTTCTTCTTGATGGGTGTGGGATATCTTCTCATACTAATATTTGGATCCCCGGTGTTTCAACTAAGTGGCAGAATTTTTTTGAATAAAAATAATCCATATAGCTACCTTTGTTGTGAATAAATTTGAATTTCATTAAGGTTAATATTCCATTGCATTCACTAAAACAATTACCATCCAATAAAGAGATTCATTGTTATTAAAATATCTTAAATTACAAGAAGTTATCTACAACATTTTACAATATATATATATTTTTTATTCAAAAACACAATATATTAATGATTCTATTTCAGATCAAATTAACATTTTATTCAAATAATTGATTCGTTTACCTTAAAAACCCCATCTGGACACTCTTGGTTTATGGTTTAGAAATTTCCTTTTAATATATCATCTTATTACATTAATACATTTTTGATTACTCCCATAATAAAATGTTTAAAATTCAAATAAAAAACATCATTCCATTATACCACATATTATTCATGTAATACAATTATTTTTTCACAACAAAATTAAACAGTAAATGAAATTAATTATGTAAATTTATTCATTTATTTTTAATATGAAATTAAAAAATATATCAATTTTATTAATTTTTAATAGCATGATTCTTAGAAATATATCTAACTATGCAATTTTTGTTTCCTTAGGATTTAAATATTCAATATTTTTCCCCAATATAAACAATAATTTCTAATTCTCATTTTGACTTTTTATATCATCGACAAGATCTTAATGTTCAATCAAGATATTGAGAACTAATATTGTTTGGATTTACCCATCAATATCATCTTGGATGTTCTATCATATAACCATTATTTCATCCCTTAAATCTAATTTGAACTCCATTTCACTTTCATTAAGCTAAATTTCATAATATTTATATTGCTAAAAAATACTCTCATATTAAAATTTTATTATCTATATGTTTCTATATTTTTATGCATTTATGGGGTAATTTTTTGTTAATAATTTAGTTTGTAATAATTATTATCAAAAAAATCCTTATGTTTTGTACAATGGTGTTCATACTATTCTCCTATAAATAAATGTAATCATAGATTTCCCTTAAACCTTCCTCTACTATGATTAAAATTTTCATGTAACCAAAAAGTGAAATTGATCACTGTTAGATCTTGATATTTGTGGACTTCTCTCGAGCTCCTTTTAAGAAATATTTTATTTCTTTTTATGTACATTTTGCTACATTTTTTATGTGATGTGTATTTGGGTAAAATTTTGAGAAAAATGTAGGGAAAATGTGTTGGGAATAGTTGGAATGCGGTCAAGAAAAACAATCCACCCCGTCCCAGCTAACCGTGATAAACCTGATAAAAGGGATTTTAATAGACGAGTACTTGTTTTTCTATCATTGTTCCTAATAAGAAGTAACCATGGACATATAATATAATATGTTCACGGTTTAGAAACACAGTTAGGAGAAACTGTTTCATCATGCCAATTAATCCATGTATGAGAATTAAAGCATCTCGAATTTTAATTTTAAAATGCCCAGAACACCTAATACTTAAATATTTTTACCCCCATTCAACCCCATGTCATATTCCTCATTTTTGGCACACTGTAGTTTAATTTAATGCCCGCTTGTCCACCATTACTCATGAATCAAATCCCATATTGATGATATTTTCCTATCCCGGTTAGGGAATCCTCTTATGGTTCTTATATCGTGCTACTCCATTTCGTTCTTCTTTCATTCAGTTATGTAATCCACATTAATGGACAAGTCTATATATATATTTTTAGAACTACATAATTGAATATAGATCTAGATATATAATATCAATATATTTAATTCTATAATAATTATTTAGTGTTTTCATTTTTGGTTAAGCTCTATTTTTGGTGATTTCCATTTAGATATTACTCATTAGTGAATTGAGTTTTCTGGTATGATCGTAAATTTTAAAAGTATTTATTTTGGTACGTGTTTGAAAATTTTATAATTTCAAGTGTTCTTTGGAAATTTGAATTCATAAATTAGGTTAAATAATATGGCCCATTGATTAATTAATGTATTATGGAAATAGATAATTAATTAGATAATTAATTATGATATTTAGGGTCTTTATAGTTAAATAATTAACTAGTGGATTAATTATGAGATTTATGGATCATGGATTAGATAATTAATTGTGGAATTAAATATGAGATACAGAATTGGATCATTTTAGATAATTAATTATTGTATAAATTTTGGGATATTGATACTATAGAATGAGATTATTAATAGTACAAATAATTATGAAGAATTGAGATTGACAAAGAGATAATTATTTAGGGGATTAATTATTTGATTTGAGTTGTGAATCATGAATAATTTATGACTATATTATTTATTTTTTATTACATAATTAATTGATAATTAATTAATGGAAATTATCTTATAATATAATTATTTAATTATTGAGGAAATATGTGTTAGTAATTAAATAATTAAATAATTTAATTAATATGATTTGTTAATTCCTAAATTTAAAAATGTAATTATAGTGTTTAAAATAACTATATAATTCTTCATAGAATTTATGTGAACATTTTATTGTTGAATTAGTTATATGTTTGTGAATTGTAACATGGAAATTACTGTACAATAAAAAGACTGAGAACATGACCATTCGATGGTTTTTTTAGGAATGAGAGAATGTTCATTTAATTATAGTATAATGATCGGGAACATGGTCATTCTAAAATGTGTTTATGAATGTGAACATGGCCATTCAAGTATATATTAGAGAGTGGGAACATAGTCATTCTAATATGTGATGTTTGGATGTTAATAAGGGATTTCATATATGGCTTAAATATTGGTCACAAATTTACACTGCGATATAACATAATGTAAAAAACATTGGTCTATGACATGTGTCGATGTATGTATTGAGATATAATATCACCATTGAATAATTTTTTCTCTGGTGTGAGCCGAAGTAAGAATTATGATCTGATATTTCGTTGGAACACTTCAGGCTCCAACATGAACCGATGTTGGAGTTGAGGAACGAGTGTCCTCTCGAACCAAAGAGTTATTGTGTATAAGTCATGAATATAAGATAACATGAAAACTATTTAACTATGAACTATTCAAATTTCATTATATATCTGCATACATTATTACTTATTTGGAAGTAGTTTTAGATTCTCTTTGTTGTAGCATTCTAAGTTGTACTCACACCCTAAATATGATTTCAGACCCATACCCTAATAATCTATATTGTTTTAGGTAATGTTAATGGGAAAATAGCCGATGTTAGATGAATAATTTGGGAATGGATCACAGGTGAGGGAAGTAGATTTGGTTCAGCGCCTTCTTGGGATTTTTTATTGTCTTCTTTTTTAGTTTTAATTATTACAACATAACAGATACTTTAGCATGGAATGTCTTCTTCTCTATAATTGATCTAGTGTGTCCTAATTTTATTGTCTTAATATTGAATTTTTTATGATCAAATATATTATTCGTCTATTGTTTATTACTTTTTTGGTGTATTACTCTAAAAAAATACAGTATAGTCTCTCTTTGATATACTTATCAATCATTAAATACTAGTTTTAAGCCTCTAGCATATCGAAAGGTGTGCCTGAGGATATGTGACCAGTCGACATTGGGTATCGTTGTGTTGAACCGGATTTGTGACATTAAATAGTGTTATAAAATGAGTTTTTGTTTCTTTTCCTTTTGTCTTAATATTTATGGAATAGTATAGAAGGGAATAAGAAGAGTTTGGGGTTATACAAGAGCACATTCAGGGGTGTTTCAAACCCATGTATGGGGTAAATCCCAAGTACACATGATGTGATTGTCATTATTGTGATTATTTGTTACAATTGAATATTATTTCATCTTGGGTGACACACTAATTGGGTGATTTGATCATTGTTCTTGAAATTTTCTACAAATTGACTCGCGGAAGGAAATTGAATGAGAGGTGAGTCTACATGCATCATTCTATGTACTCGGTATTTTTTATGTGTGAAATTAATCATTTTAGGCATTTATGGGAAATCATGTGTAGTGTGTGTTGTTTAACTTAATCAATTTTTCATTACTAGTGTAATTAAATTAAAAATGGCGCCAAATATGAAATTGGAAGTGTTAAATCATTTATTAATGAGAATATATGGGTCTTTGAATGAGAAACATGAAATTTGAATGAGAATTCCATATGATAACCACGATATAGCAATTGGATGGTGAAGGGTTGTGATAATTCCTTGGTTTTGACTATGTGGTGAGGTTTGGGGAAAATATTTTTTTGATTATTCCTATTATGTATATGTAATAAATTTGTTTTGAATCAAAATTTGCATGTTTTAAATTTTTGATATATGCCTATGTGATGGTTGTTTTTGAGATGATGAGAAGTCGTCATGGATGGTAATTCTATACTGATAGTGGAGCTTGAGAAACTGATAGTGAAGGTTGTGGAAGAAGGGGAGTAGTTCTAAGAGGACTTTTGTAACTTCATGAAAATAATGGGAAGATAACCAAGGCATGTTGATTATATTTTGTATGACCTGACAAGTTTTTTTACTTATTAAACACTTATTATTTTATAGGAGAGGGGGGACATAGGATAGATGAGTTTTTGGATGAGTAAACTGATACAATACTTTACAATTTGGAGACTCCTACTTAGAGGATGTTCATGATGGATGCTTATATACTATAAGGATCTGTGATGTTTTGGGGGGGTGTTATAGAACAGATTGGATATAATTATAGTATGATATGTATTTAATAGTTTGATTGGCATATCGATCACTTCTATGCAAATATATTGAGTTACTAGAGTGGAGGAGATATCCTGTATATAATTTATTAGAGAATTTCCATGATGTATTAAACAAGAATCTCTATAGAACACCAATGCATTTATCAATAATTGGAAAAAAAATTCATAGCTATATAGAGATTATTTTAGGATGGATTTATGTGTGATATTAACCCCCATTTTAACCACATTCAGTTAATGACGATTGATGAGAAGGGTGATTAGGTTATTAGGCTTCCAATGTCAAATATGTAGTTTCTAGTTGAAAATTATGAGGTGTGACTTCTGAGAGATGGAATCACTTTTACAAGAACATTATCTATGGAAATAGAAATCTCTGTGTCCATAAGGAGGGTTTATCATATAATACCTTAGAGGAGTTATCTTCCATCAGTGTGGTAGATCATGAAATTATCATAGAATACACCAGAGAAAACTTGTATAGTGTTTTTCATTTGGCAAGATGGGGAATCTAGAAATGTTATGAAGGAAACACTGATATATGGAATGTGAAGGTGGGATGGGCATATTCTACATATTAACATGCTAGCAGATTGAGTTCTAATAGCCAAGGTGGTAGAGGATGTGGATGTGGTGCTTCTGAAAAATCCCCCTATATTATAAGAGTGGTGCAACTCAGGGAAGTCCTAATGCATCATAGTGAAGGGGGGTAGGAAAAATAAATCCAGTGCATCCTAGAATTTTGGATTGCATGGATATATCATCAATAGTGAGAGTTACTATTCTAGTAGCTTCTATATTATCCACTGCCTTTTTTGATACAGGTTCATCCCATTCCATAATATATGAAAAAATTATTAATTTTTTAAACCTAGAGGTGGAGTTTCTGATATGGTTTGTGACTATAAATACACTATTGGGAATATGGTTTACAATCCTAGTTATGTGAAAGGAATACTTTCTCAATGTCAGAGAGTAATGTTTTCTATGGGATCTTTATATCCATGACATGTCAGGATGTGACCTAATTCTGGATATTGATTCGATAATCACATACCAAGGATATATAGATCATAACATTAGGATAGTGTCTTATAAATATCCTTGAGATGCTAATTATATTCACTATGGGGAGTCAAATATCAATAATGGATGAGTATGGACTACTAATTATTGGACATGATACATTATCAATGGAGCAACTATGAGATGTTTATGTTTGTTAGATAGTATGTCTTCATTATGTGCTATAGAATATATTTTCAAAATGCGACCCACATTTCACTTCACACATCTGATAGTTAATCTATAATGTTCATGGTACATAGATATAATTTTGTTTGTATTTCGACCAATATAAATATGGTCGGTTAGAGAATATTATACATTTTCTTGAGGATTGACGTTGTGCTTGTGTTTTTGACTTTTGTGGCCTTGGTAAATGTAATTGTATTCAGTGATGTTTCCCTAAGACAATATATATAAGAAAACTATCCACAAGGAACCATATGCGGCACTATCTTTTAGGTCATGTAGATTACCTCTATGCTAGAAAAAAGGTATTGATTCAGAGTAGTTGGGACTAAGCATTGTGTTGGAGACACTAGAAGAGGTTCAGCTATGTCAGAAATGTATGGATACACCTTCTATTAGTAAGAATTAACATGATGATAAAAAAAATGAACCCTAGATTTTACAATGGGTGATTTCCTATTCATTTGTATTTTTCCAAGGATGGGTCACCGCAGGATAAAAAAGAAGTGGAAATTGTCACCTAGGTTCATTGGATCATTTGAAGTTGTAGAGGAAATTATGCTGGTGGAATATTGATTGGATCTTCAATATAAATGTAGATATATGCATGATATTTTACATGTTTCACAACATTGGTTGTATCACTCCCACCCTTCTCTTATTTATGATATGGATGATGTTGATTATGTGATATATTTTTTATATTAGAAGCATCCAATAGGTGTGTTGGATTGTAGTGAGAATGTGTATCGGGGCAGTACTGTGACAATAGAACGTGTATAATGGAATCATATTAAGGAATAAGAAGATACATAGCAATGTGTAGTATATATGTAGGAATAAATGGCGCAATATTTTTTACTCAGAAATGTAGATAATCATGGGTGGTTAGCTCGCAGATGACCTATTATAAGGTTGTCAAGTTATACAATCCCAAAAAAATTAGGTGTTTTCTCGAGCATGTTTTTAGGTACTATTATTTTTATTTCTGAGTAATTTTTATTTTGGAGAGGAATTGATGTCTTTTTGTCCCATTTTGAGAAAATTAAAGAAAATGTGATGTGAATGGTGGTCACACAATTTGGGAAAACCATGCACTACAACCCGACTAACCCTGAAAATACACAGAGAGGGGATATTCATGACTGACATAGGGATTTCTAATCGTGTACCCTCTAAAGAGTAACTGTGTACCCCAAAAATAATAGAATCATAGTTTAGGTACACAATTAAGAGATAATGTGGGACATTTATCAATAAACCAAACCTCTTAATTAATATCTCATGAAAATTATTTTAATATTCTTCAAACCCCAATAAATAATGGATTTCTTCCCTCATTCAAAACTATGTCATCTTTCATGTTTTTTGTGATCTTATGATGAATTTCAGTACCATCCATCCACCTTTATTCATATATCAAATCCAATATCTATCTTCTTCTCCTATCATATTTAATGAATCCTCTCTAATCACTAATCATGATTAATGGTTTTGAGATTAAGATCATGATCAGTGTCGTAATGATAGTAAATTATTGGGGATTTCCATTGGGTTATTATCTGTCAATGAATAGAGTTAGGTTGTGTAATCCCCAATTGCTATCGTTTCAATTTTGATACATGTATAGATATTTTATAATTTTTAGTTTCCATTAAAAATTTAAATTCCTATATTAGGTTAATTAATGTAGACACTTGATTAATTGTTATATTTTTTAAATATATAATTAATTGAGGAATTAATAATGTGATTTAAGGGATATCTAATTATATATTTAATTGAGGGCTTAATTATGAGATTTAGGGATCATGATTTAAATTATTACTTAAGGAATTAATTATGATATATCTAATTGGTTGATTTGAGATAATTAATTGTGGGATTTATTATGTGATATTGATATTATAGATTGAGATAATTAATTGTTTAATTAATTAAGAATAATTAGGATTGAGAATGAGATAATTAATTGTGGGATTAATTATGTGATTTTTAGTTGTGAATCATGGTTACATTAATGTTAAATGAATTACTGGGATGGATGACCTAATTAATTTGTGATTAATTAAGCGTACTAATATGACTACTTAATTATTGAATTATAGATGAAATAGTTGTTATAAATTAATTACTGAAATAATTCATGTTATAATGATCATTATTTAATTATTAAATTAAATAATTTATTATTTTGATTTAAACAAAATATTGAATTAGATAAATAATTGATGTGAATAATAAATTTCCAAAATTATTATGAGTTATTGTATGGTTACATGGTCATTCTTGTATGATATAATGAATGGTAACATGGTCATTCTAATGTGCGATTATGAATGGTAACATTTTCATTCATGTATGATGTAATGAATTAGAACTTGGTTTTTATAATGTGTGTTTATAAATGGGAACATGGTCATTAATGATTGAATTTCAGAATTTGATCATCGTCATTCTAATGTGTAATGGATGGATTGTATCATGGGAATTCATATATGAATTTAAGAATAGTGAAAACAGTACGACGATATATTACCTAACATGGAAATACTTTGGGCTAAAACATGAGTCAAATAATTTATAGATATATGATATCACCATAGAATACTTTAGGCTTTGTCATTACATGAATAAGTATTCTAATATGATATTACCTAGGAACACTTCAGGGGATAGCATGATCCAAAGATGGCATTAAATATGGATGTCCTAGGGAACCCATGAGTTAATGTGGTTATGTAATTAATAATAGTTAATTTGATAAAAAATTAGTTGTGAATTGTAATTATTTGTTTTTATATATATCTATAAAATTATATTACATGATATTGTTTTATACATTGTTACTGGTGGCCTATTAAGATGAACTCACACAGTACATAGGATGACTTATTGTTACCTAAATAGACATTATTGTTGGATGATAGGTTATTGGAAGAGGCCTTGGGTTACATGGATTATTTGGGGATTGATCATGGAAGAGGTAACCTAATGCTATTTGGGACCCTCTTTGGAGTTATCCGTGTCTTTGTTTTTAATCTACATTATAGATAAGGGACATATAAATTATCATGGAATGTTTTCATATATATTTGGGATATTTTACCTCCTTCCTTGACTATATTATTATTGGTATTATTCATGGTAATAAATATGATTCCACTATTGTTTATTATCTGAGATGGTGTATTACTCTAATAAATGAGTTTATAGTCTTCCCATTATTGATTTTTTCGACAATCAGAACTAGTTGGTACCCTATGACGTATCAGGAGGTTCACATAAGTTCTTGTGACTGAATGGATCAGGGTAACGGTGTGTGTCACCCAGTTCATGATGTTAAAATCCCTTATATGTTATTATTTTTAATAACCTTGATTTATATAATGTTTCCCAATATCTATGAATGTGATCTCAATGGGTGAATATAATGTGGTTATATCTGACAATGATGGAATCTCATTAGCCAAAAAAATCTATATAGATCTTACAACATGTTCACTTAAATAATTATTTATTCAATAATAGATACCTAAAAATTACATAAATGTATTAATCTCTCTAAAAATTTTCTTGATAACGTCATACATTATTTTTTTATCTAATTCTATGAAAATATTCAACATCATTCATGATTAATTTTTTAAAGGTGATAATAATTTCTTTTAGATAATTTTTTTTATTTTTATAATTTTTATATATAAATTTAGTATTAATTCATTCACATTGATTTTAACTTTATTAATATTATTGAAACTATCCAAAATTAATTTATCATTCATTAAACTCATCAACTCATAATGTTTGTACAAGATATTTCAGAATATAATGGATTATGTGTTATCGGTTAATTATTATTAATTTATGGTCTCTCATTGTTATATAAATATTTTCTACATTTCACATTTGTTTTACATTCATTATCATAGAGAAAACATTTATTCAATGTTTCTATATAATTTATCTCATCTGATTCATCTAGATATGGTAATTGTACCCTTTCAAATGAGATAAACTCTTAATGCTCAACATTTTGTCCACATTAAAGATCAAATTGTAAATGAATCTCCAAGGGAAAAAAATTAAAACCTTATACAAATTATTGAACCATTTTGTCTTAGGGAAGTAGTAAAAGGTGAATGAATTACGGTTCCAATTTATTCACATAAAATGGATCTTCTTCTATTTTTGAAATATTCATTTTGAAACTATCATATTTGTCCAAATACAAAAGCTTATAATTTTTTTAAAATTTATGAATTTTAAAGGTGATGTATACATGATAAACTAAAAAGTGTTTTATCAAATAATAATTGGTTTATGTTTTGTTAATGTACGGATAAAATCATTATTAACTATATTGGATTAAAATTTTTTAGTTTAGGATTACATTAAAAAACAATGATCTTTTTCTGCTTCTATCTATCAACACATTTCATCATGATAGAGACTCAATTAGAAAAGTTTCCTAATATCCCAATAACATCGGAATAATTAAGTTATTCAATAAAGTTAAATATTGTATTTTATATTAAACCCAAATATTCAATTATAAAAATTTGTTCTTTTAATTTGTTATTTTTTTCTATGTTAATAAAATTACATCTTTCCTATATTATTCATTAAAATTGGATCATTAATCATGATCCTCCTTTGAATAATGCATTTAACCACAATATTAGTATGAAGAACCATCTACCATGATAAAATTAATGTTTTAATTATTAATTATATAACTTGAAAGTTTCAAATAAGATAAAATCTATAAATTCATTAAAATTAGTGTCAAAAATTATATGGCTATGTCTAACAAAACATGGTTCGGTAAGCCAAAGGGTTTTAGTCTAACAAAATTTATTTTAGAAGTCAAATAATATAATAATTATAATTATTTATATCATTAGAAAGAAAATATATATAATTCAATATGATATATTTTAATAGAAACATGTTGTTTTTATACAATTTATATACTATAGTATCATTCAATTATTTATCATAGAAAATTACACTTTTATGATGTCCTATGTGATGAATATTCAATATTATATAAGGATCTCACAAAAATTTAATTGTCATCTTCATTCACTACATCCAAAAAAAATTCAAAAATTATAACAATATGAAATTCTTACCACTATAACATTAATATTTTTATATTCATATATTTCTATTATAAAATGAATCCATGATTCAATCCTCCTTCTAAAACGATGTCAAACACCTAGTTTTCTATGGATAAATGACTAAAAAGAATACATGATTTATTATAACATATAATCATGACATGTCTCAAAATTTACATCTTTTAAATGACATCAATTTTCATTATTGTATTTTGATCTTATCATATTTCAATAAATTATGGTGATGTATACTCGACAATCAAGAATGAAAAAAATATTAATATTGTTTGATCCCTATCAATGTTAGATAAAGAAAATACTAATATGGGTGACATAAAAAGTGTTAATATCCATATTAGTTTTTATATATAATCATTAAAAGACATTTTAATGGATTCTATATAGAAATATTTCAACACCATTTTTATAGAAAAATGACTTTGAAATAAATCATACTCATCATTCCAAATGGTTGTCAAAGAAAACTATGTGATAATAAGTTTCCACATTGATTTTTAAGAAACAATTACACCAATAAATCTGATGGGAAGTTATTAAATTTATGGTTTCTATTGATTATAATTTGATAGATTATATTTTTTTATTCTTTTAAAATACAATATTATAGATCTATAATCCTAAAACTCGCTATTCAACATGATGAAAAATAAAAAAAAAAGTATCAAAAATCATGGATAAAATTCATCTTTTAAAATGATATGTGTAATTTAAAATACAAATAAAACATCATCAATCATATAAAATAATATGGTAAATATTTTAATATATTTCTGTTCATTTTGAGTATATTGAAAAATATAAATGACTGATAAAAATTTAATAATAATTAAAAATTAAAAATTATCTATTTAAATTATTAATGATATTTTGAAATTAAGCTTTTCAAAATTGTTTCTGATTATCATTATGATTGTATAATTATTTAATTATGAAACATAATATCATAAATCAAAACTAATAATATAATGATGAAACTATTTTTATTAAAAAAATAACAATTGATCAATTAATATGTAACATGACCAATTAATTTGTTGTTATATTATTTATATACTTAAACATTTTATTATTCAAATATTTTTAGTTTCACTATTTAAATTTGTGTATTACTGACCTCAATAGATGAATAATATTAATTTCAAATATTTATTATCAAATAATTTTAAAAATGAAAATATTAAGATTAATGAGTTATAATAATAGTATAAGGTTAACTTTTTTTTTAACAAGTAGTGATATTCACATTGAACACCACCAGATAAAATGAATATCCAAAATAAATTTTCATTTAATGAGTAAAAATATGAAAAAAATACCAAACAATAACATTCAATAAATTTATCAATATTGATAATATAATGAATATTTTTTCATATTTATATATGTATTATTAAAAGTAATAAAATTGACAAAAAAATAAAAAAAAATCTTGTTTTCTATTCATTAATATATACATATATATTCAATTAAGGATTATTTTTCAAGTTATGTCATATTTTTTGGAATGAATTTTGGATCCATAAATCAATAAATATATTTGTAATCATATTCTATAAAAAAAATTTTCGAGATAACTAAATTTTTTATTAATGTTTTTTAATATAACATATTTTTTATTAATTAAATTAATTTTATAATTGAAATATACTTATATAGAAAAAAAATAAAATATATGTAAATTTATATTATAAAACCATATATTATATATATGATATAATTATAAATATATTAAATATATAATATCATTAAAAATATCATCACTCATCTGAAAATATTAATAACTATCTAATATATAACAAATTTGAATAATATTCTTAATCCATCATGATCTACATTATTATATTGTTGTTCTTGCCCCTAATTTTTTATTTCATTTTTAGTTGTTACATTTTTTACATACTCCCACATATAGATTCTGTATGAAAAAATTAAATTAAAATTGTATTTATTTATTAATTAAAAAATTAAAATAATTAAAACCTCCTATGCAAACAAATGATAAAAATTGTCTGTAGAACATAAAAAGTTACAAATTAAATGTCTAACTATGGTATCCTATTTGGTACACAACATCACTAGAGAAAATGGATCAATATTATCATTTAGCACTACTATTTCCAATCTTGAATACATATTGTGATGACGTAATTAACCCCATTTATTATAAAATGTTTTGTATACTATAATATGTATATAGTGATCCGCAGTATTAATATCATAGTACATGAACAGTTCTGAATGAGGAGGCAAAATATTTTTTTATCAAGGAAGAATATGTATTATTTCATCCATAAGCATATTCACTATTAATGATTTAATTCTGTTATATATTGACTCATTCAAATGTCATAGATAAAAATTCATGGAATCTATTTCTCTCTTTTATTCACCACCTATCGATGTCGAGATTGGGGTTCAAATTTTTTTTTATAAAATTGATACCCTCTCTATACTCTCTATCATAGGTCATGTATTCTATATTTCCTAAGTCTTTTGTTTTAATATCCATTTTATCCTCAGTGATAAATGTACAATATTTCATTTTCATTTGAATGTATTCTCAAAATAATATATTTTAATATTGTAATTGTGGGTTAAATTTATAAAATATAAATATTTTAAAAAATTAATAATAATTTACGTACAATTTTATCAGTTACTTATTTTGTTGGATCAAAAATATAATTTCTGTTTTTTATTATCACACTTTTCCCTTTTCCATGATGAGGTGGGGGTGATGGATAGTCATACTCAACATCTTTAGTTCTACCACATGACTTGGCTCTTAATTCATTAGTTTTTTAGTTATAATTATAACCTATAATAAAGAATAATTTTTGTGTGATAATATATGATGGTAAAAATAATGTGACTCTAACACATGGTGGGTTTTCTTGGAGGCCTATTGCATATGAAGAAATAAATAATTAATCACACAATTAAAATTTGTTTAACATATATGTTTTATATAAAAAAACCATTTAGGATTCCTCATATCATCTTATGATAGACATATTTAGTGTATACAAATTTATAAAATCAAACTTATGGAAATTATATTTATATAGTTTACTCCCCAAAATACAAATTTATGTTAAAATTTCCAAAAAATGTAGCTATATTTTTTTTTCACAATATAAGAACTTTTTCATAATTTATTTTGTCTCTCACTTGTTGAATGTCATATATAATTGAATCGATTGATTATTATTCATATTAATGATTAATATTTAATCAATTGGGAGACTAAATAAATATTTCTATAAATTTATCACATATGAACTACATTTGTTGATCTTTCACCAATTTTTTGATGCGCCTTCATCCAAGGAGTATTATAATTATCCTAAAACAAATTTATAGGTCCTGGTTACTCCAAAATTGTGTGTCATCTGTGACTTTTTATTGGTTTTTATAATTAAACATAACATTCAACTTCTTATTTGAACATTAATGTTAATAGTATTGTAAATTTGTAACCCCATTCCATCCATTTATATTCATTCTCTCATCTAGAGGAGAAAAAGGGAAATACATAATTTTATGAAGTATATGTCTTCACTAAATGAATTTTATTTATATATATCGGGTCGTATGAACAATCATTCATTCCCCAGTTCCCCATCATACCTGGTTTTTTCATTCAGAAAGATGTATGGTATGTTAATTACTACTTTTGTACATAAATTAAATTAAATTTAGACACCTGTAATTTTTAAATAGAAATATTTTTACAATATAAAATACATCACATTATACATTACATCCGAAATATGATCCACTAAAACTGATGAATATAAAAATTAACAAAAAATTTCATAAATGATTATAATAATAATATCTTTAATTTTGATGAATAAATTTTAATAAGAAATTTATAATATCAATATGTAAAAATTTTATTATTCTATAATATAGTTGTAATAATAAATGTGTTTTTTAACAAAATTGTATAATAGAAATCAATTAGATAAAAAACAGTCAATTTGATAAAGGAAATTTTTCCTAAAAATGATATTTGAATATATAAATAATTACACATTAAAAAATGTCAGGTAATCAAAAAACAAAAATATTTCAATTTGAAATTCATAAAATAAAATTTATAACTATTTCAGTTATGAAAAAATCTAATTTTTAACGGTTTCACGGTAGGGTAATCCTGAGTTATGGACACTTAGGAGCTTAAATGGGCATGTTAGAGGTGAAATGGTTCAGATCCACAATTTTAGGATACAATTTAAGTGCCCACACAGTTTGGTCGCACAGTTAGACAAATCGTGCGCTAACCGTGCGGTTGCAAAAACCTCTTCAAATAGTCCTCGCATGTTTAGGCCACATGGTTAGATAAACTGTGGGCCAACTGTGTGTTAGCCATTGCCACCAGTTTTAACTATGCACGGTATGGCCGCATAGTTTAGACAAACTGTGTGCAGCCCGTGCGAAAGCTACTACCCTTTAGTTTTCCTTAAATATTCACCCAAAACGCACCCCCCCCAAGTCACCTTAACCTCCCAAAGAACCTATAACACCATATTTTCACAATGTAATGGGCTGGAGTTGTCTGAGCCATTACATCTGATACCTCTCAAAAAATTCTCGTCCTCGAGAATCCAAAACACACCTAAAATTAAAACGAAATAGGGTATGAACAATAACTCATCGAGATACCTATCAAAAGAGAGCTAGCCACAAAAGCAACAACGGAATCCATCTCATAAACATGAATATTTCATAACCATAAAAGTTACATCGATACATGAAAAGAGTTTAACATAAAAAAACCCTAGGTACTGTGCACTTATCTGGGACTCACGTTCCCAGGTACTCTCCTCCAAGCCACCGTGCCCCCACAAGACACAAACTAAAGGGAATAGAACGCCCAAAAAACACCTTATCCCTGGGGTCTTGGATATCCATAGGTTTCTACTCAATGGATGCATCATCATCATCATCAATCTCTCCCCAATTGTTGATCTGAGTGTCGTCATGAAGATAACGACAGAGCTGTAAAACAAGGAAAACATCATGTATCTGACTCATTTGTGGGGGAAGTGCTACATGATACGCCGTAGCTCCAACATGAGATAACACCTTGAAAGACCTAATAAACTGGGGAGAAATCTTACTTCCACGTCTAAACCTTCCCTGTAAATGATGGGGAGTCATCTTCAAAACAAAAGATCCCCCACATTAAACTATAAGTGTCTCATTATTTTATCAGCATATGATTTATGACAATCTTTCACTGTCTTCATCCTCTCATGAATCACCTAAACCATCACTGTTGTATTCTGCACTAGTTCCAGTCTGGGAATTTCTGACTCTCTGACCCTAGTCCAGCATAACGGAGAATGACAAGGCTGGACATACAAGGCTTCAAACTGAGCCATACCGATGGTGGAGTGAAAACTATTATTGTAAGAAAACTCCACCAAGGTTATGTGCCTCATCCATGATCCTCCAAAATCAAGAACAGAAGAGCGTACCATGTCTTCAAGAGTCTGGATGGTTCGCTCTGTCTGACCATCCATTTGAGGATGAAAAGCAGTGCTAAGGAATAGTTGAGAACCGAAATCATGTTGGAGACCTCTCCAATACTTAGAGGTAAAATGAGGATCTTGATCAGAAATGATCATCCTAAGGACTCCATGAAGTCTCACCACCTCCCCTAGATACAGCCTCGACAAAACATCCACTGAGCTCGACTCCTGGATCACTATAATGTGGGTCGATTTTGTTAAATGATCCACCAACATCCAAATAGCATCATGTCCTCCTGGAGCTCTAGGTAAAACAATAACAAATTCCATTGAGATGTCCTCCCACTTCCACTGAGGAATCACTAATGGATAGAGAAGACCACTACGAACACGGTGTTCTGCCTTCACCTTCTGGAAGACTAAACATCGAGAAAAAAACTCTACAACCGTACGCTTCATCCCAGCCCACTAAAACTGACTCTTTATGGATCGGTACATCTTTGTCGTGCCAGGATGTACCACTAAACGTGAACTATGGAACTTTCTAAGAACCATCTCACGCATCGACAATGGGACAAAAAGCCTTACATGATACAACACTCGGTGTTGTTCATCCCCAGTCCAACCATTAGGGGATTCACCACAAACAACTCGGTCTCTCAAAACCTCCACCTCTAGATCTCCCAACTGGGAATCTTCCACATTCTGCATCAGGGATGACTACATCGTCATCTGAAAAAGACAACCTCTACCCCCATCTTCTCCCATATTTAGAAGTAATGCTGACAGTTCTTCCATTACACTCCAGGAATCAATGGATTCACCCAGAAAATCACTATGTGACTTTCGACTCAGCGCATCAGCTA
This sequence comes from Viscum album, assembly GCA_963277665.1. NCBI lineage: Eukaryota > Viridiplantae > Streptophyta > Magnoliopsida > Santalales > Viscaceae > Viscum > Viscum album. The sequence goes on from OY728128.1 coordinate 532,366,200, forward strand.
CAACTTTCCATTTTCCAAGTGTATATGATTTTTCAAAGTCATATTCCTGGAAGAACTCCATCCACCAATGTTGTCATAATTTCAAGTCATGCTTGGAGAAAACATACCTCAAGCTCTAATGATCAGTGAAAACCATAAAACGTTCATCAATGAGGTAATGCCTCCACAACCTTAGAGAAAACACCATGGCTGCCAAATCAATATCTTGGGTGGCATATTTTCTTTAATGGGGATGTTACTATAGAGACAAATAAGAAACAACTGACCTATACTGCATGAGAACACAGTGTAACCCCCGATGTAAAGCATCGCAGAAAACATCAAACTAAACTCCTTCAGATGGAAGACAAAGAACTGGAGAACTTACTAAACTCTCCTTTAGATACTCGAAAGATGCATGAAAATGATCAGTCCGTATAAATTCCAGATCCTTCCTGGTCAAAGCTATTAGAGGGGTCAAAAATCGTGAGAAATTGGCTATGAGCCTCCTGTAGTAGCCTGTGAGGCCAAGGAAACTTCACACATTGGGCACTGTCTTGGGTGCTGCCCAATACAAAACTACTTCTATCTTCGATGGATCCAAAACTATTCCCTGTTGGGACACATCATTCCCAATGAAACGGACATCTCGATCCGAAAACTCACACTTAGACAACTTCCCAAACAGATGATGTTGATGAAGGACTCCCAAGACGACTCATAGATGCTCTTCATGCTCCTCTTTAGATGTGGAGTACACAAGGATGTCGTCGATGAAAACTACCATGAACTTGTCCAACAATTCACAGAACACTGCATTCATCAATACCATGAATATAGCTGGAGCATTCGTTACGCCAAACAACATTACAACGAACTCATAATGCCCATGATGACAATGGAAAGCAGTCTTTGGGTTATCCTGATCCTTCACATGCATCTGATGATATCCTGAACGCAAGTCAATCATTGAGAACAAACTTTCACCCTTTAGATGATAGAATAATTCATCAATCCGTAGAAGAGGATTGTGATTATTTATTGTCACTCTGTTTATGTGATGATAATTGACACACAACCGCAAACTGTCATCAGCCTTCTTCACGAACAAAACTAGTGCACCCCATGGTGACACACTTGACTGAAAAACCCACAATTTAATAGACTGTAAAGCTGTATATGTACCTCTCGTAACTCAGAAGGGGTCATCCTATATGGAGACATAGAGACTGGAGACGCTCTTGGCTGTAGCTCTATCCCAAAATCGATCTCTCATCGAGGGGGTAATGCTACAAACTCTTATAGACAGACATCAGGGTACTCCCCTACGACCCAAGGAAACGCCAACTGTTAAACGCCTGATGAAAATAACATTATCTCATCCATCATGGATGATAAGGACAGAATTCGCCTATGACCCATCCGAGGATCTCACTCGCCAACAAACACCACATGCTCTCCATCCTCACCAAGGAAAACGACCTTTTTCCTGAAGAAATCTATGATATCCTATACCGAATACAACCTATCCATGCCGAGGATGACATCATATGGTTTATATTGGTTAACATAGGAAATCTCCCTAAGAGAGGTGTTTCCCCAACACTTGATCATAATCTCTACATACTTCAAACAAGTCAGCTTGACCTCCAATTGGCGTAGTCAACGCCAAGGGAATTGGTAGCCTCTCTACCTCAAGTCCCAAAGCATAGAAAAGGGTAGGTGATATGCAGGAGTGTGTCGCTCCTGAGTCAAACAAGGCAAACACCAAGGTAGGAAATAAGAAAAGGGTACCTCGAACGACATTTGACTTGCCTGGAGAAAGCAACACTAGCTCATGAAGCTATCCACGACCTACTCCACGGCCTTTATGACCCTGATGAAGACCACCACCACTGCCACACTCTGCTATCTGAGGATGGGGGCGTCATGGGGATGTCCTCCACCTTCCCCATCTACCCTCTACTGATCTAAAGTTGGTGAAACTATCTACTTCTGCCTCACCTGGTACTACCTCAATGGAGGAACCTGAATCATAACACCTAGTGCATGATGACCGCTCTGAATGGTCGGGAACTCCCGCTACTGATGACTATGACCACCATAAGAAAAACAATCACATGATCCCTCGGAATAGGCCTGAGAATTTTTTCCTCTAGAGAAATGAGATGAGAAGTTCTTATACCTACCCCCGGTTGAATGGAAACTCTTTTGCCTTGAAAAACCGAGAACCCCAGACCACAACACTACTTTTTGAGCGATCATGATTATCCCCCTCTCGTGATGATCCGGTCCTGGATAAAGTCCTCTAGACAACCTCTGCCCTCACTATCAGCTCAAGATATGACTTCATCATAAATGGGTTGACCTGGTGTTGCATCACTGGACACAAAGCCTCCTCGAAATGCCTCGCCTTGGCCTCCTCATCTGGTAAAAGGTCAGAAGAATATCTTAAAAGGTTCCTGAAATGGATTAAAAACTCTTGAACAGTAGAGCTCCCTTGTCTAAGGGTAAGAACCTCTTGGTGACTGGATGCCTTCGAAGATGAAGAAAGGAACTCGACTCTAAACATGTCTCAAAACTCCTCCCCTGAGATCACTGACTCCTCATGATCCCTGAGGAACAAGAACCACCACTACCTCGCTGCTCCATGTAACATCATCATAGCTAAGGACACCCAGTGATCCTTTGAAGCATAGATCGAACTGAAGCCTATCTCATCCTCCTCCAACCAGTCTTCGATGACTACATCTGAAAAAAATACCTTGTACTTCTGTAGACTCTGGAGCTGAAACACTCAGAGTGTCTTCCTCTAAGTGTCGTCGTCGTCAACCTCTACCCTGCGGCGATCTGCTGGAACATCTTGTTGGATATTTTCTGTAAAAAATTGACGAGGATTTCGACCTGGAGCCATACCTGTAAAATAACCAACATTAGGGTTCCTAATCCTGGAATATGGAAGACTAAACATTAATTAATTAATTGGTTTATTTTATTCATTTTATGTTAACCTATCCCAAGGTCTACCCATTCTAACACAGTCACAAAGAATAATTAGGCATGATCCTTTCCTTGGTCTATACCCTGAAACTAGTATAAACTTGTTTATTAGCCTTTATAAACATAAAGGTTTGTACATCAGATCATAGGGGACCTTAAATGCCTAGGTCTTGACCGGTATCCATTGTTTACCTAACTTGCTAAACATAAATGAAACTGTTGCCCTACCAACCCATGAAACCTCACATATTCCTAACTCCAAACTTCATCCTATCTCTCAACCTGCCTTCGATACCACTCTTTCACGACCCCCTCCATAAAAAGTATACCCCTCTTGGGCCAGCAATGTGGGAAGGGAGATAATAACCACTGAGTCCTGCCTCTATTCAGCCCCGGTTTGGCGACTAGCATCGTGTGTATAATAAACACACAAATTGGAGGCATTACCCTATAAGAGAACACATGTGGAAGATAGAGATAAGCTAATCACCAATCAACTCCAACTCTACTGAAATTTAATGTAAACCCAATTAAACATATGAAATGTCATGAAAAGTGACTACAAATGGAAGGGAAAAACTACTAGTACCCAAAAGAAAGTAAAAACAACATCAACCACAAGCCCGGACATCTCTTGCAACCCCAAGCTAGTAGAAACCAGCATGATCTCCAACTTGCTTCAAGAGACCTGAAAATAGTTTATATATAGATAGGTTGAGTATAACTGTAAACTTAGTAGGATCCTCCCCAAAGCCTCTCGTGGAAAATTAAATAATGAATGCTAAAGCATAGTGAACAACAAGTGAAACTAACTCGTAACCTAAACCGGTATACTAACTTACCAACCTCACCATGGCTACTATCAACATGGAATGCATACAAGAATATATCATGTAATAAATAATATCAAGGGTACCCCACTACTAATTCCCCACACGTTTTCTGCTTTTCCCCCAAGTCGCACGTCCTAAGCATCTCTCTCTAAAAAGGCTTGCCCGCAGACACATGGGCGAAGTACCATAATATGCACCTCGTGCACCACAAAGGCTTGCCTGCAGAAACCTGGGCGAAGCATCACACCATCCTCACAACCAAAAGTGACTAGGTAGTTTTTGGGAGCCACCACAACACGCATAACTTGTATTATACGTTGGGTATTATTCCTCAATCCATTACAGCCCATACACCGAGTAAGGATCCTCAGGCCATCACAACCTATACACATTACACCTATAGTAGTCCATAGGATACTATATCCAGAATATATGTGTGTGAATAACCACATGCCATTACCGCACTCCACACACAAATATGTGGAAAACTATCCTTTGTGCCTAATGGCAGAATTAACTACCAACAAAAGAGTGTGGGGCCAATGGTGGTAGTCAACCATTCATCCTCCCACCGGAATGTTGGGGAAAACACCTCTTAAGTTCTCAAAATCCCCGAGGTGTCAATTTCCATTACTGATTGGGTGGAGTAACATAGAAAAAGACAAAAATTAAAAATATACTATAACTCACAACCACACTATCGACATAACCTAGTCTTAGACACAACTGCTACTAATGTCTCTCTGACTCTGGGCTACCACATCTAATACTAGGTATCCTATAAGCACACAACCATTTAAGGGAATTTATCAGATTACTTCATTCCTTTTTTAATTGTTTCACTTTACGTTAATTAATTCTTTAAACATTAAATAACCATGAACAATTACACATTAATGTTCCATTAGAATCACCCCAAAAATCTACTACCCCTTCACAATTATAACCTCATAATTATGTTCTAGTAAACACCAACCCCATGGGTTAACACCATTTATTCAACTATTCATTACAGAATTACTTTCCCATATTCCCATGAATTTTAGAAATGCATTCAATGAAACAAAACACAAGGGGTCTCAACATGGTGAATAGATGTACTACCCGTCAAGTCAATGCCACCTCTAGCAAGATCATAGACCCATTCCCCTTGAGAAGCTGAACATAGAATGCATGTGGCATACCCTGCGTGTCTTCGCCTCTTTCAGAAGAAGGGTAAGAAAGACCAACTGCCTTGAGAAGTGGGGGAAAAGTAAAGAAGATAAACATCCATAGAAACATCAAGCCTCCAACAATCACATTCATCCCACTCCATAAACCCTGGTGTCCTCCCCGACACCCACATGCATAAAATGATGCATCTAGCCACTCTAGCCGTCATCCGCTGCCACAACCAAAATGGATCTATGCCCCCACATATATCACAACAACCATCCAGGATTACATCACACCCCATGCAGCAGGAAAGAAAACATCAAATCAATTGGGATCTTGGCCCTTTAACAATCAAGAGGGTAACTGAAAACCCTACAAGGAATTTTCAAAAAAAATAAAATTCTTTATTCTATCTTGAATTAACAGATTTAATTCATAGGTTCCAAATTCGGGAAACCTAATCAGTAAGCTATCACAAAAGATTAAACATGCTTACTACGCCAATTTGATTAACATGAAATTGCAACAAGAACCAGATTCATTCACATGCCTCTTTATCTTTATCCAATCAATTATCAATTTATCCCAGTTTACGTTCATTATCTATTTCTATCAGGAAAAAATAGCTATGCCACGAAAACATAGATATCACACTATCTAGAAAAACAAGAGGAAATAATATACGATTGATAACAATTTCTTTATCCAGTTTGAAATATTTATTATGTCAATTCCATTTGTAATCCAGGGGGATTAATCATGCTAATAATACAGTTCCATGTAAAAGAAAGAGAAGCAATGAATCCCCTACCTCAAGGGTTTTTGACGAAAACCCAAACGAACGAAGAACGCCCAAGAAAGCCAGGCTGATTCTCCAGAATCCTATTTAGAGATATTCTCCCTGAATGATCAAGAACAAAACTCATCATATTTGGCATCCACGATCATAGATCTACCCATAACTGGCATAGATCTAAGAAATCGAGGGAAGAGGAGAAGTAGATCCAAGTGGATCTAAGATGCCAAACAAGAACAATCACATAGCTAAAGAAACTGGATTCGATTATCTAATATAAGGCTTAGGATTTCCACCAAAATGCTTGGGAGAGGTTCTCCTACCTTCAAGGGAGGGTAATCCCGAGTTATGGCCGCTTAGGAGATTAAACGAGAAATTTAGAGGTGAAATGGTTGAGATCCACAATTTTAGGATCTAATTTAAGTGCATGCACGGATTTCTCGCACACTTAGACAAACTGTGTGCTAACCGAGCGATTAATAATACCTCATCAAACAGTCAATGCATAGTTAGGCCGCATTGTTAGACAAACTGTGCACTAACTGTGTGTTAGCCACTGCCTCCAGAATTAACTATGCACGGTATGGCTGCACAGTTTAGACAAATCGTGTGTAGCCTGTGCGAAAGCTTCTTCTCTTTAGTTTTCCTTAAATATTCACCCAAACACACCCCCAAGTTACTGTATCCTCCCAGATCACCTATATCACCTAATTTTCACAATGTAATGGGCCGGAGAGGTCCGGGCAATTACAAACACCTTTGTAAAGTACTGTAAGAATGCATTTTCATTAGTTGTGAACATGGGAGATCATCTTCACAAAGCACAATGATTTTTTTGATAAATTAGTCACATGATCATTGTTTATTATTTTCACAGAATATGTATCTCTTATTCTTTCATCACAAGGTTGCTTTAAGAAAACTTATAATTTGTTGAAGTAATGTTGGACCTTCTCCCCTTTGCGTAGAAAGATGAATATGGAATTATTGGTTTCTAAGAAACTAAAACACCTAAAGGGATGTGAATGGAAGGAAAATTACTTAGCATGGTGATTCTATTATTATTGGATAAGATGATATCTTTTACAGGTTCAAATCCCTACAGGATATTCTCCTCATATAATTTTTTGAAGCAATGTTGGACCTTATCCCCTTCGCGTAGAAAGATGAATATGGAATTATTGGTTTCTAAGAAACTAAAAAACGTAAAGGGATGTGAATGGAAGAAAAATTCCTTAGCATGGTGCTTCTATTATTATTTGATAAGATGATATCTTTTACAGGTTCAAATCCCTACAAGATATGATCCTCATATAAATCCTTGAATAACTAAGATATTTTACTCATTAAAATTTTAAATCTATGTAAATTGATATCTCAAGAATCTAGGTATATTACTTTAGAATGTGTACATATTTTTTTTGGTGATATCTTTAGGTTAATCCATTTATGAATGAATGAAAATTATCTCATGGAATTGAAAAATGATGAGTGCGCCCTCAACAACTCTGTTTTCTCTATATAGAAGTGATTTCTTCATGTTAAATTGAATACATGCAAATAAAAATTCATGCATGATATTATATGGTCTAGAAGATCCACATAAATTATAATAGATCAAATTTGGTCTTTATAATCACTATAATAGAGGATTGGGTTCACCTCCAATGTACATCAGAAACAGGTGGTCTTTCATGCGATTAGAGGTAGAGGATAAAGACGTAGTTGATCGATGATCGTCAGATCAACTCTAATTGAACATGGTATGAAGTGATTAAATCATGGGATGCAGATTAGATTTGTGACCATGATCTTGTGTGAGACTAAATGGATTGAATGGATCATTATTGTTCTTTTTATAATGTCTTCCCACATAGAAGTGGATACAAAACTTCAATGTGTTTTTTCAATCAAATCTTTCCACCCTCACCCTAGATTACTCCTTCTCCCTCCATTGTACTACGTCGTACCTTGTTCCACTATGTGCACACATTGTTACCACTCTATGGTCTTTATCACCATTCCACTCTACACGGTGGCACTCCAGTTTCTCCCACATGTGCCCCTATGTGGTGATCCATTGCACCCTTTGCGCACGACTTCGACCATTCCATGCTGGCTGGATGAATGGGGTCATGATCAACCGCCCACTCATGTGGTGTGAGCCGCTTCCCCAACTACTTTGCTTGATGGATGCCCAAAGTGTATATTTTTTAAATAAAACCTAGAAACCAAAGTATACAAATAAGGAATTTATCCTGAAATTCACCATACTTATAATTCAAGTCATCTTCCTCTTCATCCCTCGACCATCTTCTTCTTCTATTCTAGTGGATGGATCATCCAAAACCATCACGAAATCAATTATTTCATGTCCTTATTTAAATTTTGTAATAATGTGGCATACATTGACACATGTATTGGAACATAATATAAATTCAAAATTCTTATGAATTCTATAGATAATGATCAAGCATGACATCCAACAAGACATCCAATATCATTTGATGAATAGTTATTCTCCATGTATGTCAGCCATAATATTTCATAGTCAATGTGGACTTTTAACTGAGTCAATAATTTCAAAATAAGAATAACCACTTTAATCATCATCACCACTTCAATAACTACCATTCCATACACATATTTACACATTATTAACAAAAAATGCTACACTATTCTCAACATAAATGATTATTGTCATATAAAAAAGGTTCATCTTAAATAGATTTGATCGACCCAAGGGGAATATAATTTCATTACGCCATAGTATTATCTATGGGTATCATTATGTTGTAATCCCATATAATATGATACTCATTCAAAAGGGTTTGGATAGTGCATAATCTATGATACATTATTACACATTTTAATTTCCTACAATATTTACTAGTGTTATAATGAAATGAATCAATGAAGGGTGGGAAAAAATAATTTAATGTGAGAATAATATGTTCAAAATTTCATTATGAACAATACATGTAATACTTATCTCATATCATAAAAAATTAAAAGAAACAATCCCTTTTTAAAAAAAATTAATAGATAAATAAATTCCAGCATATATATCGATCTCACATAAAACATCCCCCTTAATGCCTCATTTCAAATAATTTATAGTAAAACAAGGGGAATGCCCGAGGGTATCATAATAAATATTTATAAGGTGTCAAAAAAACTTTTCTAAGAAATATAACACAGAACACCATTATATTATAAACTACAACAAGTCCACATTCGAAATATCCTTTCAAACAAATTAATGTAAAACCAATATTAGAATTAAATAAATAACCAAAACCATTTTCATTCAAATAGTTTAAGGTAATAAAACACATCTTCATTTTCAATTATTAATTTAAAATGCTACTTTTACCAATATTATGACCAAAATGGAGTAAAATAGAATTTTCATAGTAATTTTATTAAAAAAATGCATATATGTATTTTGAGAATCACATCCCACTGAATAATTGATTTGATAATTAGATAAAAATTACAACACTAATTATGGAATGAATAGAAAATGGGTAAGAAACATTTAAATTAAAAAATATTATGAAATACAATTATATATTTTTTTTAAAAAGGGTTTAAAAAATGTCATGGACTTTATGACATTCCAACTCCCTGAAATTAAAAAAAAATATCTACATCAAAAAAAGAGTAATTAGCTATTAATGAATTATTTTAAATTTTTAAGGCCTAAATAAGTAATTTTGTTCTGTATGCACATCTAAGAAACATGAATTAGAAAATTAAAATCCACTCCAAAACCAAATCATTGTAGATTATTCCCTAGCGTTCATAGATGAAGACCAAACGAAAGATAAATAGATTTATGGAGTGGGGAAAGAGAACAATAAGATAGAAAAGTATTTAACTCACAAATCCATATAAAATCAAGTGTAATGAGGCATATAATAGATGATAAATGGATAGATATCTCCTTTTCTGAATTCTATGATTTTCTAAATGAAACAATTTAAATGGGTTAGATAGAATCCTAGAAATTGTGTGTTCATTTTGGAATTTCATGTTTTTATTGAATCCTTTAATCAATTATTGTTTGGAATCATGGTTTAAAAAATTATGATCCATATTATATCATCAACATAACATGAATTCTCTAGGCCACATGTTTTAAAAAACTATTTTCCAATAGTGATATCTTCACTATAACAATTTACCACACCAATCAATGAAAAATTAAACAATTTCCCCATAGGATTTGGTAACTAGGTAATAGATTTTATATTTTAAAAAATAAAATCATAATGTTTAAAACATTAAAAAATTTTAATTTCTCCAAAAAAATATAATATAATACACTATAGTGGAATTGGAATGTAGCAATTATCCCCATCATTTTATTTTCATCCCAAAAAAATCATATGTAAATGTATAGGAAATTTACCATAGAAATAATAAACATCTAAATAAGATGTTAGAAGGATAGAAATTATGAACAATAGACAATTTGAATAAAAACATTAAAAAACACAACATTCATTAATTGCATGGATAAAATCCTTTAATTTTATCAATCATCTCCAAGAGAAATATTACTCATAACTTTAAGTCACATAGATATAAGAAGATAGAAAATTACTATTTGTCTACCTCCCATTTATACTTCCTTTATAGTATAGGAACACTATGTTTATACTCTTAATGTATAATCACCTTGATGAACACAATGAAAACTATATTCATCCATGAACAATGATCACTTTCCAATAATTGACCTTATATAACCAAATAATTTGATACCCAAAGAACACCGAAATAGTAAAAATTCACTAAATCCCATGCAACCAAAATGGAAAAAATTACCTCAGTACAAAACATACATTATATATTATTATATTAGTCCATATCATGGAATCCTGATACTAATAGGAGAGATAAATATTAAAACAAATGAATATTCAACCATCAAATGGTGGAAACAACAAAATAACACGCAACGCTGGCTAGTCAATAATCTCAACCAGTGAAACATCTATCATTTTCACACAAAAAACATACCCATGGACTTCTCATGTCTCATCCATAAATGCCCAAACCATCAAATGCATTATATGAAATCAAATTGAGAGAAGATCAAAAACTAAGGAATAAGAAGAACATCACTAATAAACACCTCAGAATTAAGGATAAAAAAATCCCCGAGGAACACACCCATTGGAAAGTAAACTCAAGAGAGTAAATCCACAATAACCATAGTGATAAAAATTAAAAAATAAGTAATCTCCTTGATCTGCATTATTCCCAAGACTACTCTAGGTAAGTCGACTCACTTGATTATTAACAAAAAAACCACATTATCACTATAATAATACCTCAATCACTATATAAAAAGGGACAGTTACTTTATAAGTTATGTAGAAATTATTTTTCGAGCTCTACCAATATACTAAATGTTTTTTAATAGTGGAAACTAATAAAAATTCACATATATGATAGGTGGATTCACCGAATTACTTACATTTATAAAAAAGATATCCCAAACTTTCTGGTGACCATCTTAAGAGGAACATGTATGAACCAAATGACTTGAATATTACTCAATAAAATTTCATAATTTTAATAAATTCATCTCATTAGACACTGAAAGAAAAACAAGAAAAAATAAATAAATACATATATTAAATAAAAAATATTTAATGATATATGATTTCTTTATATTACACCTTTTTTTGTAAGGATTATGAAAGTCACAATTTAGGGGCACACAAACATTAAAGAGTATCCAACCATCTCTAGAAATTTTTCTTTTAAAAAATAAAATTATTGAATTTTTTTAATTTAATTAAACATTGTTCAAAAAAGTTTCATAATATCATTTCTCAAAAGACTTGAAATTTTTAAAACACATATCTTGTTTAAAATGGATATAAGATAATATATTATAATGTTCAATTTTATTTACAAAACACACTATTAATTCAATTATAAACCACTAAAAAATAAAGAATATGATTTATATTTCCAAAAATTCTGGATAAAACCCTTTTATTATGAATCATTTCTAAAAAGTCAACTTCTTACTTAGAAACAATTCCATAAATTCATGATAAAATCAAATAATATTGAAAAATTATATTTTTTTCAAAAAATATTTTGGGAATAACCCACATCACATGGTTTTAAAAACAAAAATAAAATCACAAATTCCTCAATTTTATTCAAAATATATTTTCTTTAATAAAAGTTAGAGGCATTATTATCACTTTAGAAACCATTCCTGATAAAAAAATCTATCAATTATGTCATAAAAAGTGGTTTCATATTTAATAACACTAAAATTTCTTATTTCCAACTGAAAATTATCATCCAAAATATAAATCCAACATTCGAAAATATTATTCGAATCAAAAAGGAAAAAATTCATCAATCAAAACGTCACCTAATCACATTTGTTAAATACAATGATGACTTAATAAACCTCCTATTAATGGGAAAACCCATTAATTCCATTTCAATAATAAATTCATACAAAAATAAACATATAAAGGTATAAATTTTTTATATTATGGTCTCATGGGTTTAAAATATTTCAACAACCACACAGATACATCTTAAATAGCCTATATAACCATCTTTATGGGCTCAAAATGGTTTTACAGATCATAAAATATAAGTATAAAACATCAATTGATTATAAATTTAATCCCAAATATTATAGATATAAAAAAAATCATTATCATAATCATTATGGATCAATATGTCGAAATATCATATTAAACAATATCACTAATAATAATGAACTAAATTTCATGTTTTAAATTTTGTCATCCCCTAGAACACAAGCCTTGGAGAAAGAAAGAGTAGGATAATGTTTCTTGTGACATATCATAGAAATTATTATGATCATATCATCAAAATTCAATAATACCCATATAAAAAGATTGTTGGCGCCAAAAACATAGCCCGAAAGAAAGGGACGAAAAAGAAGGATGGCGCGCTGCCTCGCGAAGCACAGCCGCGAAGCACCGCCGCGAAGCACCCACGCGAAGCGCCCCGACCATTGCAGCCGCCGCGAAGCTCCTGAGGCGGTAATCCTCCGTGAACGCATTTGACGTTCGCGAGCCGCCGCGAAGCTCTAGAGGCGGTAATGCTCCGTGGATGACGTTGACGTTCGCGAGCGCTCCGCGAAGCACTGAAGGCGGCACACGAGTTCTGCTTCGCGGCGCCCCTTCCCTATAAATACTGGGCTCCCCCTGAGTCCAAGGGACAGAAAATCCGACCATTCGGCTTCTCCTCTCCCGAATCGCGAATCACTCTTTTCCCTGGGAATGATGAGCTCCGCGAGGTACTTCTACTTTGCGAGACTCCTCTACATTGTCTCGTTTTGATCCCCTCTTCCGAGAGGGATGCCCTTCGCGAAGCTCAAGGGAATTCGTGAAGGAAGGGGATTCCCAAGGGAACACGGGCAGCCGCGGAGCGTTTATGCTTCGCGAAACACCCAACCCATGCTACTGATCCCTATGCTAAGGCAGGATCGCTACACATCGCGGAGCACACTGCTTCGCAGGACCCTGCTTCGCGAGGCACCCCTTCTTCGTGAGGCATTGCTCCGCGAACACTGTTCTACTTCACGAAGCACCTCCACTCACACCTATGCCCCATTCTAAGGCCAAGGAACTCCACTTCGCGAAGCACAGTCCATTGCTTAGCGATTCCTCTTCCCGTGCAACCCTCCAGGTTTGCATGATGTGATTTCAAAGTCCCATGGACAATACCACCCGTAGCGTTGCTTTGCCTAATGCATCTTCACATAGGCACGCTAACGGCTATTGCTTCTTCGCATAGCCACGCTAACGTGGACCCCTCGATGGTTCGTTCCACGACCCCCCTTAACCATGGCCTTACTGGTACCTTCCCATCCCCATGGACCAGAGGGTACTAGTTATGTAAGTCCTAGGGGTGTGGAGTGAACCCACCTCGTCCGAGCTGCAGGACGTTAAACTGCCAAGCACCACGTCCTCAACACATGACGTTAAACTATGACCCGACCTCGTCTCCCTCACGAAGGGTCCCCCCAGGTTGAACATTCTTTACACCACTCGTCTCCACGAGAATGGAATCACCCATTCACATGGGATGAGATCCTCCTTGTCGGAGTGGCGTATGTTTGTAAAAGAAGGGTGACCCTAGTTCCCCAACGGATGGCTGCACCTCTGCATCTCTGTACTTCCCCACTACCAAGGTCAATGGATGGCATGATAGGGAACGAGGCACCTCCCATCGTCGGACCGAGGTCCATCTTTCCTGCGCTTTGTCGCGCCATGGGCCTCCAACCTGGAGTAAGTCCCAGCACCGTGGGCCGCCTAACGCGTAAGCCCCTCTTCGCTTCTCACGGACGCATCCTTCACGACGTGATCGTCAGGTCCTTGTAACCTCTTGTTTCTCACACCGAGCATGACTCACGTGGGCTTAGAGTGAGCACCGAACCTATCCACCCACCCATAGCGAACTACGAGGACATTGATCCATGTAAAGGCATGGTACGTAGGAAGCCTCTATGAAGTTCAAGCCCACCCGTCACCCATTCACGTCGGGTCTCATTCCCGTCCAGCATGACGTTAAACCGCATTCTGGTCCAACGGCAAGCCATTGCGACCCATCCCATTTGAACTACTAGGTATTTGATCCATGTCAATTCATGGTACGTAGGAACCCTCCACAAGGTTCAAGCCCGCCCATCATCCAATTCGCGTCATGTTCTACCTACGTCCAGCACGACATTAAACTGCAATTCCTGTCCGACGGCAAGCCATTGTGACTAACCTGAACTACGAGGACTTTGATCCATGTCATGGCATGGTATGTAGGAATCCTCTCAGTGGTTCAGGCCCACCACTCATCGGACCAAGTTCCATCTTCACGTCGGTTCGCCGACAATGCCACCTTGCTCGGTCATTCATTCACGACGAGTTTCACCCTTGTCCAACATGACGTTAAACTGTTTGCCCCTTTGTCCCGCATGACATTAAACTGCACACTCACCTGAACTACGAGTTCTTCGATCCATGTCAAGGCATGGTATGTAGGAAGCCTCTACGTGGTTCAAACCCACCATCCGGTCGTTCCGACTTCATTCACGTTGGTTCAACCCCGTCCCGCATGACGGTAAACTGCACTCCCCAATCCAAACTATGAGGACTTTGATTCATGTAAAGGCATGATACGTAGGAAGCCTCCCCGAGGTTCAATCCCAACTCCCATCGGACTACGGTCCCTCACTTATGTCGATTCAACGACACCCACCACCCGTCGTTTATTCACGTCAGGGTTCACTATCGTCCTGCATGACGTAAAACTATGTTCCATCAATCCCCTGAACTACGAGGACTTTGATCCATGTCAAGGCATGGTACGTAGGAAACCATCCCAAGGTTCAATCCCACCACTAGTGGACCCATGGGTCTACTTTCACGTCGGTACACTGACGGTGCTCATCGGGCCAAGGTCCACCTTCACGTCGGTTTATCGGCGTCATCCCGAACTACGTAGACTTTGATTCTCTTCCACGGGGATACGTAGGAAGCCTCGTCAAGGCTCAAGCCCAACTTCACTGTCGCCCCTGCCATGGTCCCATTTCACTCTCCCTCCACTCCATTCATCAACCTATCACCCATCCCGATTCTCGCCCGGACCGTCTTATCCCGGTGAGACCATGTCGGTACGCTCTTCTTCGCAGCCATCCATGGGCTGGCCCCGGTTTCGAAATCCCTTCAAGGAGGATCCCTCAATCCGATCTATCCTAGATAATGCTCTTTTTGGGTTGATCCGTCTCAGCTAGACGTTAAACTTGCGACATACCCTTTGTTGAGCACGGGAAGCTGAGGAAAACCTCAGATATGTGTCTATGACATATAATTCCCCGCGCTCGATGTGGGATGCCTCGGGCTTCTACGCCCTTGAGAAGCCTTGTGACCAAGGATAACAGACAGACATGCCAGGTACCCCAGCATCCAGACACGCTACTGATGACTCAACGTGACTACTCCCCTGACTTAAGGTTGCTGCCCTGACTGGACCCCTTGGAATGTCCCGACAGAAGCAGTGTAATTAACCGGCATCCATGAAAACATAGCACTGGGAAGAGTTTCACGAACTATGTATTAAATCTATGAGGGAGACTCGGACTAGGTGACGAGTTCTGAGGTGGAATCCAGAGGAGGAAGAACCGACATCCCATCATCCCGTTTCGATCAAGGAGCAGACGTCCCTAAATAAGGAGTGAATGCCGCCCGCCTTTGGAAAGCGGGAATGCGGGGCAACAAAGCGCCGCACATCCTCCCCCGCGGACGGATGGGCGCGTGCCCCGGTGAAAGCGTCGGAAACAGAAATGTTGAACCCGACGTGAAATTATTCTCCTCAATATGGAGATTAGTAGCGTTCGAGACACCAGTAGATTGAAGTGTCACCAGATCTAGATATCCGGTGCCTGGTCCGGCCAAGAAAATAGCGGGCCTGTCGTGAAACTCACCGGAAGTCGGGGCAGGAGAACGTGGGGCACTCCGTTCTGCAGCATGTTGGCGTGGATATTTCTTACAGACGTGGAGAATGAAAGGAAATTGGGGCACTGGCTGTCAATCCTTTTCCTCTCAGTACTGATGAGTTGATCCCTTCGTTTCTCAGGAACCAGGTTGCGGTTACAGAGACGCGATCACTGTCCGCTCCCCGCCCACGCAGGGGCAGGGGCAATACCGCCATGACAGCCGCCACATCGCGGAATACGGGGCGCCCACGTCCCCTTTCCCCATCAGAGGTCATCCAGCGAAGGGTGATCAACAACCTCATGCGCATTTATGAGGAAGAAGGGGTCATCCCAACCCGGGATATGGCCCGCTTGGACCTGGAGGCCTCCAGGCCCCGCTGTCAACGCCGCCCTAAGAGGCCGCTCAGGGAGCCCCTACTCCCCACCCCAACATTCAACCGTTTCGGGAGCTTGTCTCTAGAATGCCTTGACGACTACTCGCCTTATGCTGAAGAGGCAGGCGCTGTCCGGCTCAGCCTGCTCAGAGTCCCGACCCGAGGGCTCCAGGCGAGAGCTCCCGCCCGGCCGCGTCAGCGCCGCCGTCCGGCCCCACAGGAAGAGCAATCAGGCTACGTCCCTGCACCACCTGCACCAGTTCACCTGACCCGACGTCAGCGCCGGGCCCGGGCTGAGGACGCTCGCCCGGGCGCGTCAACGTCGACAACTACAGTGGCCCGAGCCACCGCTGACGTGCATCGTGAATCCCCTGCATATACTGAGCAGGGGCACTCCTTCACCCAACCAAGATCGAGACCCCAACCGCCCCACGGGCAGGCTGGGTTGACTCTCCGGTTACAGGCCCAAGTGGTGATCGCCGCGAGCTAACCCGCGGTAATGTCACCCCGTACGGAGGTCCTCCCCATACCACTACTCCACAGAGCGTGGGCCTTCCCTGCTCCGAGGTTCGTCATGGAGGCATGCCTCGTGCTACCCCCATCCCGCAGGAAGACCTGCCCCGCGGCAGTGACGCTCAGCGCAGAATCATTTCCCGCGCCCACTATACAGGGTATGGAGTCCATCCTCCTGCCCCCGACCGCCAACCTGATGGAACCTTCCATCCGGTCCTTCTCCAACGTGGTGGCCCTCCCTACGTCTTCTCTGCATCCGGCGAATGTCCTCCTCGCCCCAGCAACTCGAGGAGTGAAGGTCAGCCTCGCTCCACCCGCATCGACCATGGAGGTCCTCCCCATGCTCCTACCGGTTCCCACAGAGGCCCCGCCCACATGGGTACTGTTCATGGAGGTCTTCCCCATGTACCCTTCGACATTTGCCCCGGTTCCCCTCGCACCCCAGCTATCTCGAGTGGGGGCCCTCTCTGCCACGGCGCCAGCGCCTCCCCAAGGCTACCTGATAGGGGTCAACCATGTCCCGAAGAGCCACCCCGGGGCAGGAGAGCGGGTCGTCGCCACAACAAGAAGAACCCTGGGAAGGCCCAGGTGGAGATCAAACCTGCCCGCTTCTCCGACTCGGAAGCGGAATGCGATTCAGTGATGGAACCTTCTCCTCGCTCCTCCGTATTAAGGAATGGGGTAGGAACCAGACGTGTTAGCCTCATTCTCCCAGAATTTGAGGTCCACCAGATTCCCATCTCTTTCCGCAGGTACATCCAAGAGGAAGAAATCTTGGGAATTCCGTAGGTCTCGACCGTGAAATCACCGCCTCTGTCACCAGAAGAGCCCTCTACCTCTACCAGAGATCACGGAGAGTTATTTTGGGGTCCAACGACAGTAGAGCGACGACACTACCTGTCGCTAGTAGTCGCGGCTCCTGTTCTGGAAGCTGTGGTTATCAGCTCGTCGTATCGTTACATCGTGGCCAGGTCACCTCATTCTTCGGAGGATGGTCTGGAATTCGGTGGCCAGTCGGCTCGTTTTCCGTATTCTCCACCGCCGAGCTTACTATCCCAGAGGACTGCCTCGGTACCGCTACCGGTCCCTCAACCGCCCCCGGTTGACGAGTGGGGAAACATAGGGCCAGACCTTGAGTCCGAACCCAGGAGCTTCTGGAGTATTCTTGCAGCGGATTACATCCCGGAGAAGTTTTGGCCGACGGCGGCGCTGAATTTCCACATACCAGAGTCTCTTACCCCTGAAGAAGTGGGGTGCTTTTGTCGAACCCTATGGGCAACACAAATCTGCCTCCGTTATGAACGTGTGGTGTACCCCAGAAGTCGAGAGCACTTCGAAGAAATCGGCGAGCATTGCCGCCTGATCGATGCGGCCGCACTTCTTGTGGCCCAGCACCTGGAGTCACCAGGACACCAGAGCACCCTTCAACGAAAATGCGTTCAGAGTCTTAAATCACTCAGCAGAATCGTCAGGGAAGCCACCCCCCATGTTCATGTCCGTGGTTGGGGACACTATGCCGCTCTCCTCTTCGACCCTATCTGATGGAAGCCCGATTCGCTATGCGACATCGATGACTTGCCCTCAAGAGGGGTCGCAGTCCACATGGCCGACGTTGTGGATAAGGAAGATGAGATTGAATTCCTTGATGGAGACTTACCACCTGAGGGCGTACCACCACTGCTCGACCCATCGGGGAGAGTTACCCATCAGCAGAGGAACCTGCTTGGTCTCCCCGTACCCACCGAGTCGCTGGTACTCGGTCGAAACACTGGAAATAGTAAGGAGCACGTCGGAACAGTCAAGCACTCCGACCCGTCTGCCTCTGTGCAGAAGACATATGAAGATCCCGAGAAGTCTACGTTACGCCAGTTGCTTGCCGAGCAGAAGAGGATGGTTGACAAACTCTTGGCTGAGCGCGCCGTAGAGCGGCGACCCGACTATGGTAATCCTAGGCCGGGGAAGGAATAATTCCCCCCGGTGAGATGCCTCCGGGCAACCCTGATCATGCTACTGCCGCAGACAAGGTAGAAGCCAGAACGTATGGAAAGAGGGCGTGATACGTCTCGCCAAATCCCCCCGAGCGACGGGGCAATCTGAAGAATCCAATCCGGGTTCCCCCAGTCGCCCCGCAGGTCATCCAGCCAGTTGACCCATGAGCGGCCGAAGCCGTCTACCGTGTTGAAGAACCTGGCAATGCACTTGTGGTTAGGGATCCCCATCAAGACAGGGACCCCCACCTGGAGGATCTTATCGCGGCACTCACAAACCACCTCGAAGCGTTTGAAATGCGGCAGGTGGCGGTCACACCGGATGGCAAGCCTTATCCCGCGTGGGTGGATGATATGCCCGCACCTCCGGGTTTTGGGAACCCCATTTTCTCGCCTTTTAACGGGACAGGGGACCCACAGCAACACTTGGATCATTTTTCTTCTAGGTGTGGCCCCATGCTGGGGACCCCAGCTCAGCAAGAAGCCGCCAAGCTCTTATGTTTCGTACAGACATTGGAAGGTCTGGCATTCGTCTGGTACAGCCAGCTCCCTATCAGATCGGTGACCGGTTGGGAGGATCTTTGCTGGCAGTTCTTATACTAGTTCATCTCCACCACGCGAAAGACCAGCATTGCGGACCTCTTCAAGTGCAAGCAAAGGCCTGATGAGCGGGTTGCAGATTTCATCGCCCGGTGGAAGGGACTTACGTATTCCCTCGATATGCCACTGGCTCAGGAGAAACTACTGAAGATGTGTGTAGGGAACGTCGAGACAGAGCTGGTACCCTCCCTGATCACCCAGAACTACCCTAGAGGGTTCAGAGATTTCTCAGATAAGGCTCAGCTCCTCGAGGAATCCCTGCAACAGGCTAGTCAGGCACGTTTGTTTCCCCCTATGATCCCATCCAGGAGGACCGCCAGGGCTGAACCTGCCGCGATGGCTCAAATAGAAGCCCCGAGGCAGCTGGAGTTTCTGCCGGCGACACCACCCCCGCAACCCCGCAGAGGTCCTCCACCTCAAGCACAGGCTCCTGCCCAGCAGCGACCGCCTCAGAACCGACAGGTTCCCCCGCGCAACGCGCCACCGCCACCTAGGCGAGAAAAACAGGCGCCGCCTCCTCGGCAGGCCCCTCCGGCCCCTCGTCAGGGCCAGGCCCCCAGGGCCCCCTATCTGGAAAGAAGGTACCAGACCTATTCGTTCAATGAAAATCAGGTCCCTGGCTATTTCCTAAGTGCTCTAGAGCAAGGGATTGTGCGTCTGCCTGAGTGGAGAAGGCCGGCAAAGGCGCATCTCGCCGATCAACCCAACTACTGCCCTTATCATCGGATCCTGGGGAACACCCCCAAGCAATGATATGTGTTTAAACACTGGATTCAGGACCAGGTCAACAACAACATGTCAAGTTGGGCCCAGCACCAGCACAAGTGGCATGTGTCTTTGCAGGATCAGAGATCGGCAGCGACAGTGAAGGTGAGTGGCAGCAGGTCCCCAGCCGCGGGTCCCAGAAATACGACGACTGGATGGCTCGAAAAACCATCGTCCGTGCCCCTGGAATCATCCGGGCGCGCCTGAAGCAGCCAGAACCTTCAGAAGAAGTAGCCGGTGCCTCCACATCATCTTCACAGTAGGCCTCTTCCCAAAAGGGCAAGCAGCGGCGACGCAAGAAGAAGCAACGCGCGCCGCCAGTGCCGTCGTCATCCCGCACTCTCGGCGACTTTATGCCCCTTGAAATGGGGATTCCTCCCAGAATCCGCCCAGCGGTGGATGAATCCTCGAGCGACAGCCAGGGGTATGCTTCAGTTAACACTGTGGAGCTGGTAAAGCCCTATATGACCCCAGACGAGGGGGAACGCCAGGCAGACCTCCCCAGCGTTTCCAGCCGACGTCAGCGTCAGCGGAATCGCAACCACGCCGGTCAGCGAGGTACGTCAGCAGGCACTTTCAGCCAAGCCGTGTACACTACTGAGACTAGGCAGCAGGCTCAGTGCAGATCTCAGCACGCGCAAACCCATCCAACAACCTCGGCTCTACCTCCACCGTCGTTCGTGCTACTGGATTTGGGGGAGCTGCCTCGTTCATATCACAGTCAGTCCTGCCCGACTACAGGCCAGCCTCCGCTATCCAATCCTAGTCCGGCGACTACTCTTCAGGCTTCTACTAGTAGGCAGCAAGATGTGCCCAGTACTAGCTGATCGCCGGTTCAACCAGCCGGACCCGCTATGCCTCCAAATGCCGAACGACCTCCTGTAAGTAGAGGTTCGCGTTTGGCACGAAAGTATGATGTCCTGAAGCACCTGGTCGGCATTCCGGTGAGGCTTTCTATCCTTGAGGCCCTCCGCCTTTCATCTGAAATGCGCGAGGCACTTTCTGAGGCCCTAAGGAGCACCGTCCAGTTTGAGACGGAGGTAGCAGTGGCAGAAGCCTTCCATACTGAGACGATTGAAAACGCCGAATGTCAGGCGGTTATCTCGTTCTCCGGTGAAGATGAAGACCCTCCTATACAGGGGCACATTCGCCCGATGTACATCACTGGCCACTTCAATGGTGTGGAAGTCCGCCGCTGCCTCGTTGACACGGGTTCGGGAATCAACCGAATTCCGACCCGGACGCTGCGAAAGCTGGGTCTGTCCGAAGGTGATTTAACCCCCTCTGACCTCAGGATCTAGGGGTACGACAGGACAGAGCAATCCCCAGTCGGCAAGATCTGCCTAAAGACTCAGTTTGGTGGCTTAATTGCCAGCACCGAGTTCATGGTTGTCTCTCAGGACACCGCCTACAACGCATTGATGGGTAGGCCATGGCTCCATCTGCATGTAGCGGTCCCTTCGTCGTATCACCAGTGCCTCATGTACTCGCTCAACGGTCGAGTAGGCGTGCTCCAAGGAGACGCGTCCCCTTTCGCTTCTTGTGAGGCCCGCTATCTGGATGCGGGTTATTACAAATGTAAGGACAAGAAAATCCTGGTAAGCGAGGATGAACCCACCCCGGTCACAAGTGATCCCTGGGCAAGCATGGATGACACCTACATCCTCCCGATCCACCGGTTGGAGGCCACGACCCCCGACATGGGACAATGTTTTTTTTTGTTTCGGGTACGCAAGGGAGGCATGTTCTCGTGTCCAAGCGACGACGAAAAATCACCTCGTACTCCTACATCAACCAGGCTCAAGTCATCCCGAAACCTCTTACCCCTGTACGGTACCGGGACATCAAGATGATGACAACAGCGGTGCACCATACGTATCTCTTCCGTCGGGCTGGAATCCACCGACTCAGGCCGACACGTCACCACTGCTTTGATATCATCAAACGTGGCCCTCTAGACCGAAGGCCAGATGGGATAGGGACGACTGCCTTCATTTCTATGGTCTCAATGGCCAGCGAGTCTCCCGATGTGATGACCGCTGCGGCCCAAGCCGACACCAGCTGCCCCTCGGATTTTGATAGCCCAGAAGTACCCCCCGTCATGGGAAGTCCCCCCACGGGTGGGGAGGAAGACTTGGAGGATGCTCCCCCAGCCTTTGAAGAAGGCATCTCTACCACGGTTGATGAACTCGTACAGGTGAACCTTGGTAGCGAGGCAGATCCGAAACCCACATTGATCAGTGCAGCCATGTCCTCCGAGGAGTGACAACAGTACGTAGACTTCCTCAAACAGCACCGTGATGTGTTTGCTTGGAGTTACAACAAGATGCCAGGGCTAGATCCCCAGGTGGTCGTTCACCGTCTGGGCCTCCCGGAAAAACATCGTGGGTTTAAGCAGCCTCCCAGGAAGATGCACCCTTCTCATGGTTCTACGGTTGAGGCTGAAGTTGACAAGCTAATCAAAGCCAACTTCGTCAAGGAGGTCCTGTACCTCAAGTGGCTTGCCAACATTGTGCCAGTCAGGAAGAAGAATGGGCAGATCAGAGTCTTCATCGACTTCCGCGATCTTAATCGCCACTACCCAAAGGATGACTTCCCACTCCCGATGACGGAGCTGTTGATTGACGCCACGGCCAGGTTCCAAGCCATCTCTTTCATGGATGGGTATTCCGGGTATAACCAGTTCCGGATGGCCCCCGAAGACTAGGAGTCCACTGCCTTTAGGGCTCCCCAAGGTACCTTTTTCAACCAGGTAATGCCATTCGGTTTGAAAAATGCAGGTGCCACTTATCAGAGGGCCATGCATCGCATATTCAAACCGATTCTTGGGACATTGGTGGAATGCTACGTGGATGACCTCGTAGTCAAATCATGCCAGCGCCAGGACCATCTCAAAGACCTAATGAAAGTGTTCGGTTTCCTCCGTTCCTCTCACCTGAAGATGAACCTGCTGAAGTGTGCCTTCGGGGTCACCTCTGGGAAGTTTCTGGGATTTGTTGTCAGATACCGAGGTATCGAGATCGACCAGGAGAAGATCAAGGCCATCAACCAAATGCCTCCCCCGAGAAACATTCGGGAGATTCGAGGCCTTCAAGGCCACTTAGCCTATATACGCTGATTCATCGCGAATCTGGCCGGCAAGTGTAAGCCCTTTTCCTGGCTCATGAAGAAGGGCACCACCTATGAATGGGATGAGGAGTGTCGGACCGCCATCGTGAAAATCAAGCAGTATCTGCTCCAACCTCCGGTCTTGATGCCACCCATCTCCGGAAGGCCTCTGGTCCTTTATGTGACCACCCTGGAGAGATCCCTCGGTGCACTGCTCGCCCAGAAAAATAATGAGGGTACTGAGAATAGTCTCTACTATCTCAGCTGCATGCTTCTCGATACGGAGGTCAGATACTCCCCTATCGAAAAGAGCTTCCTTGCGCTCCTCTTCGCCGTGCAGAAGTTACGACATTACCTGCAGCACCATGAGGTGCAATTGGTCTCCCAGGTAGACCCACTGATGTACATCCTGAACCGCCCTATGCTGACTGGCTGACTAGCACGGTGGGCAGTGATTCTCCAGCAGTTTGATATCAGGTTTGTACCTCAGAAGGCCATTAAGGGACAGGCATTGGCAGAATTTTTAGCTGCCCATCCAACCTCTGCAGATCAATCCCTGGACCTGGATTTCCCTGATGAGACGATCTTCTCAGTCGATCATGCTGCCCCGTGTTGGCAAATGCATTTCGACGGCGCCTCCCGGAGCCCCACCGGTAGGAGGCTCAACGATCCCAAGCTCAACAGAGTGGGCCTAGGTATTGTTTTCATTACCCCGGCACAAGCCGTCCTTCCATACTCGTTCCTATTGTCAGAAGGCTGTACGAACAATGAGGAAGAGTACCAAGATCTCATCACCGGCCTCGAGCTGGCCCTTGTGATCCATGTGCCCCGTCTACATGTGAAGGGAGATTCCGAGCTGGTAATCAAACAGGTTAATGGAGACTACGTCTTCAGGAAGTCGGAGCTCGCACCGTTGTTGGAGTACACCCTCCGCCTAATGGACCAGTTCTCCCTTCGACCAGAGGTTACACATGTCCCGTGGTCGTAGAACGGCCAAGCAGACGCCTTGGATGGTTTAGCCGTGTCGCTCGCAGAACCCGAGCAAGATGACTTAATCATACATGTGGCCCACCAGAGAGACATTGCCCCTGTCACCCAAGAGGACCATGATGGCATGCGGGTAAGCCATCTCACCGCCAGACCCTCCATATCGGGAGTCCCGGGTTCGTCAGATGCAGTGGTTGAAACCACCCCCGACTGGAGAGCACCTTTTGTTGAGTATCTCCAAAATGGTCAGCTCCCGGATGACCAGGCCGAACGCGAGCGAATCCGACGCCGCGCACTGCAATTTACCCTCCAGAGCGGCCCCAGTCTCGAACAAATCCTTTATAAGCGGAGTTTTGATGGTGTCCTTCTCCGTTGCCTCCAAGGAGGGGTGATACCTCAAGTTATGCAAGAGCTTCACGCCGATTCCTGTGGCGCCCATCATGCTTGGCCGAAACTGTCCCATCAAATCCGGAGGTTAGGGTACTTTTGGCCCTCTATGATCCACGATTGTATTGGATATGCCATGAGATGCCACGCGTGCCAAGTACACGCCAACTTCTTGCATCGGCTGCCAGAGCCCCACCACCCCACCAAGTACTCTTGGCCATTTGCGGTATGGGGACTTGATGTCGTAGGACCGTATCCACCGGCAACAACCCGCCAGTGGAGGTTCATCCTGACTGCTACAGATTTCTTCTCCAAGTGAGCAGAAGCAGTTCCGCTCAAAGAGGTCAAGGCTCGTTCCATCGATGACTTTGTGAGCTCCAATATTATCCACCGGTTTGGAGTCCCTCACGCCGTCATCACCGATAATGGCACCAACTTTCGAGCAGCTGAATTGAAGAAATTGTACGCTAAGTATGACATCCGGTCGAACCATACCTCCCGCTACCACGCGCAGGCAAATGGACAGATCGAGGCGTTCAACAAGACCCTCTCTTACATTCTGCAGAAGATGGTTGGTCAGAATAAGAAAAGTTGGCCGGACAAGCTCCCCAATGCCCTCTGGGCTTACCGGACGACGACTCGCAACTCTACCCAGGTGACCCCATATTCTCTGGTGTATGGAGATGAGGCCGTCCTACCCATTGAGATCCAGCTGCCACCGTTACGCACTGCAGTTTATGACCACCAGACATCAGATGAGGTAGCCGAGACCCGTCTGGCTGAATTAGAAGCACTGGACGAGAACCGGATTCGTTCCCTGCACAATATGGAAATGTATTAGGACAAGATAGAGAGAGCTTTTGACAAGAAGGTTTTTCTTTGCTCTTTTCTACAGGGCGACCTCATATTGGCCCTTCGAGCGCCAATGATTCCCGGTAGGAAACCACCCAAGTTAGAACCCAAATGGGAAGGGGCTTATATCATCCATAAGGTTAACCCCAATGGAGCATACTCCTTGGTGACCACGGATGGAGAGAGTATAACCCTTCCCACCAATGACAAATTCCTCAAACGATACTTTCCCTAGGGAAAAAAGGTCTAGCACGACCCTAAACTGCGAGATGGTCCCGCACGACCCTAAACTACATCCCCGTCCTTACTGCAAGACGTTAAACTGCAAGCCAGTCAGGCCTTCCTGACCGAGGCTCAGCCTCAGGCCCCTTGGCCTCCTCGGGCCCCCGGCCCCCATCAAGCGATGACTTTTCCTAGGGAAAAAAGGGTCTTGCACGACCCTAAACTGCCAAATGGTCCCGCACGACCTTAAACTCCATCTTCGTCCTGCAAGACGATAAACTATGAAATGGTCCCGCACGAACTTAAACTGCATCTTCGTCCTGCAAGACGATAAACTATGAAATGGTCCTGCATGACCTTAAACTGCACGTTATGGTCCAACATGACTCTAAAATGTAATGTCCTGCACGACCATAAACTGCATCTTCGTCCTGCAAGACGTTAAACTGCAAGCCGGTCAGGCCTTCTTGATCGAGGCTCAGCCTCAGGCCCCTTGGCCTCCTCGGGCCCCCGGCCCCGTCTTCACCGAGAGACGTTAAACAGCAAGCTGGTCAGGTCTCCCTAACCGCGGCTCGGCCTCAGGCCCCCTGGTTTTCCCTGATCTATGCTATTGCGGGATTGTACGGTATGGTGCAGGACTATGTCCTCTTTTACGTCGGGTTACTCGTCGTGCCGTACATATCCCCAAATGGGATGCTTCTTATCGTCCCACATGACGTTAAACTTCATGTCTAGAACTACGTATGGCTTGATTCTCATCCTTATGAGATACGTAGGAACGCTCGGACGCCTCGTCTTGAGCCCAGCCCCAAGCTTTTCCCTTCCACTATTCCCCCTAGGAATAGTTTTCTTGGAGGATCTTTGTGTGGCAGGGAGTAGGATTTCATGGCCCTGCTTATGCAACCCTGCTCACACAAGGATTGTAAGGGTCGCACCATGTGCCCTCTCTCGTTCTTCTATTCCTTCCACGTCCTCACCGCATGACGCTAAACTGCATGGCATTCAAGAACAACGTATGGATTGATTCTCATCCTTTTGAGATACATAGGAACGCCCGGACATTTCATCCGTTGGCCCAGCCCAAAAGCCAAAATCTTCCCCTCGGGTCAAGACATGGCAGGGTGCACACTTTTTCCCCGACCCGCATCGAGCAAGCCTTGACCCAGCTGCACATTCCCCCCTGGATGTGTTTGCCCTTTCGTGGATGGATACATCAATGCTTCACCCACTCCTTGACTGGGATTCCATCATTTTTCACACCCAGAGGGACCCCCAAGAACACCCTGGATACAATGCCCAAAGGCTCTCCTACCGATACGGGCCAACGCCCCCGAGGGTTTTCAAGCAACAAGCCGATACAAGTCCCGCGTTGCGAATTTGGTCAGCGTTCGACGCTAATTTTTTGCTCCCATACGGGTCACCATAGGAACGATGTGTTCCGAATATGGTCAACAATGTCCTGGATCTTCGGGACCACCCCGAGATGTCCCAGACATTGAGTGCAGTGATTCATGCTGCCCCATCCCGAGGGGAAAAACTTCCCCCAAGTGGTTCTAGCGATCGGGCCACGGCCCAGGATTCCTCATAAGGGTGTACGGTGTGTTGTGGGACTATGTCCTAATTCACTTCAGGATCATGTACCATGCCGTACGCCTCCCCTTACGAGACCCAGCCTCATGCCCCTTGGCTTTCTCGGGTCCCCGGCCCTCGTCCTCATGTAAGACGTTAAACTGCAAACCAGTCAGGCCTTCTTGACTGATGCCTGACCTTAGGCCCCTTGGCCTTTCCGGGCCACGACCCAGGATTCCTCATAAGGGTGTACGGTGTGATGTGGGACTATGTCCTCATTCACTTCGGGATCATGTATCATGTCGTACACCTCCCCTTACGAGGCCCAGCCTCAGGCCCCTTGGCCTTCTCGGGTCCCCGACCCTCGTCCTCATGTAAGACGTTAAAGTGAAAACCAGTCAGGCCTTCTTGACTGATGCCTAACCTTAGGCCCCTTGGCCTTTCCGGGCCACGGCCCAGGATTCCTCATAAGGGTGTACGGCGTGATGTGGGACTATGTCCTCATTCACGTTAGGATCATGTACCATGACGTACGCCTCCCCTTACGAGGCCCAGCCTCAGGCCCCTTGGCCTTCTCGGGTCCCCGACCCTCCTCCTCAAGTAAGACATTAAACTGCAAACCAGTCAGGCCTTCCTGACTGATGCCTGACCTTAGGCCCCTTGGCCTTTCTGGGCCACGGCCCAGGATTCCTCATAAGGGTGTACGGCGTGATGTAGAACTACGTCCTCATTCACATCAGCTTCTTCGCCATACCGCACACCTCCCTTGTTTAGGGGTATATTGCTCCCCTTCTCGTCTAGTATGACGTTAAACTACATATAGAGAACTACGTGTGGCTTGATTCCCATCCTCATGGGATACGTAAGACCACCTGAATGTCCAAGATTCGGGTCCAGCCCCATCTCTCGGGAATCCTCATCCCATCCTGGCCCCTTGGCCTATCCTTCCCCCTTGAGAGGATTATATGGTGTGGTGTGGGATTATGTCCTCATTCACGAAGGTCTCGTAATGACCACGCCATGTTCCCCCCCCCCCCCTACTGAGCTGTTTCGTCGATCCCTTTTTCGGCAGATCACCAATGTGCTTAAGAGTACTCTGGTTTATTAACTGGAATGCCAAGCTTTACTCGGACACGTCCGCACCCGCTTTTCATGCTTTGCGTATCCCTGCATCAGGGCTTTCATCATCTCTCACACCCGGAGGGACCCCCAATAACGGCCTGGATACTACGCCCAAGGGCTCTCCTACCGTTACGGGCCAATACCCCCGAGGGTTTCGGACAACAAATCGATAAAATCCCGCGTTGCGAATATGGTCAGCGGTCGATGCTCGTTTTTTGTTCCCACCTCAGGGTAACACGATATGGACGCTGTGTTCACACCATTGTTAACAGTTTTCCACTATCGCCATGCCAACCCATTAAGCCCAAATGCCGGGTACATGATTCACACCCTTCACCACTTCATCATGTCTAAGTAGAATCTCAGAACTCTTGGTACTTTTCCTCCGTGCACGTCTGCGCGTTGGGAGAACAAGCTGCATCAAAGGTGTCCTTCGAAACTATCCACCGACTCCCCTTTGATAGACGTCCCAACTATTGCGATAAGGATCTTCCCCCCTTGTTTCCCACACCGAGTTTATCTCACGTGGGCTTAGGGATTGGGTTGACATCTGTTCTTACTCGGGAGTTGTCACCATAAACGGTCCGAGCTATAAGACCATAAACTAAGATTCTCATCTGGAACTACGTTCAGCGTGATTCCTATCTCGATAGGATACGTAGGAATGCCCAGAACCCTTGTCTTTGGGTCCAACCTGAGTTCAGATAATTCGCCTCTCAGGTCCTACCATTGGGACCCCGACCACGGGGCCGCGTGGCGTAGTGTAGGATTACGTCCTCATTCACGTCGGGTTTGCAATAGCTGCACCATGCGAACCCCGTTCTGAGAGTTAGCCCTCCTATTCCTTGTCCTGTATGTCATTTAAAGGCACCCTTCAGAACTACATGTGGCTTGATTCCCATATTAATGGGATACGTAGGACCACCTGAATGTCTAAGATTCGGGTCCAGCCCTAGCTCTTAGTGATCTCCTGATCTCCCGGTCACCTAGGCCACTTGGTCTATCCCTCTCCAGGAGGGGGATGTGTAGGTATGATACAAGGTTTTGGGCACCGTGCCCCCTTCCCTGGGAATATTCCATCTCTCGATCACCCTCAAAGTTGAGTCCCTTGACTCCTTGCAGTGGTTCACCCATGTATTAAGGGTACTCTGGTCTAGGACCAAGAGTGTCAGAGTCAACTTGATCAAGTTCCTTCCACTTATCAAGCTTCGTGTTCCCCTCCATTCGGGCGTCCATCACCTTTCACACCCAGAGGGACCCCCAAGAACGACCTGGATACAATGCCCAAGGGTTCTCCTACCGTTACGGTCCAACGCCCCCAAGGGTTTTGGACAACAAATCAATAAAATCCCGCGTTGCGAATATGGTCAGCGGTCGATGATCATTTGTTTGTCCCCATTTTAGGCTAACGCGACAGGATGCTGTGTTGCGAACATGGTCAGCAGTAACTCTCTGTCGTCACGCCAGCCCCTTCAGTCCTTGAATGTTTGTTGCATGATTCACATCATTTTCCACCCCATCATGTCCAGGTGGAATCTCGACACTTGTGGCGTTATCCCTCAGTGCACCTTTTCATGTCAGGGGGGACAAAGCTGCAATATGGCGTCCTTCGGGGCTCCCATGGTTCGAGCTCTAAGACCATAAACTAAGATCCATTCGGGACTACGTTAAACTTGATTCCCATACTCATGGGATACGTAGGACCACCCAGACGCCCTGTCTCCGGGTACAACCCATTCAGGAAGCCAGTCTCTCCCCCTGTTTCACCTCTGTATAGGCCCCTTGGCCTAAGGTTTCCCTCTCCGAATGGCGTACAATTTGATGTGGGATCATGTCTCCGTCAATTGTGTTTTATAACACTGTGCGCATTTCCCGCCTAGCATCGTCTCTGCTACGTCTGCACTGCATGACGATAAAATGCACGCTTGGTCCTATCGTACGACCCTAAACTGTGACATTATCATCCTGGCCACACGACGAAAAACGGCAGCGCGTTGTGGTGACCTCGTTATAGAGGACATCACGTTGGGTATTGGTCATGTGCCATGCCATTTGTCAACGCCCATCATGGCTTGATCCTTGTGGTGACATCACAGCCTATTATTCTAGGCCTGTCGCTTCACAAAAAAAAAACCATTCACCTTAAAGAACAAACAAGATACATCAAATTTCGCTTCTTTTAGTGCAAGGGCCACGGCCGCACTCCCCTTTTTCCCCTGGCACTGGTATCCTACCATGTCACCTTCCAGAACTACGTATGGCTTGATTCTCATCCTTATGAGATACGTAGGAGCGCCCTGGAACTTCCCCACGGGCCCAGCCTAATCTTTTGTGTTCGGTCCCTCAACTCGAACATTTCCCCAGAGAACGCATGGTAAGTAGGGCTTAGATCCTCCTTCACATCGGGTCTTGACGCCATACGTCCCCTTCTCCCTTTACCCATTTATGGTCAAAGGCACCCTTCAGAGCTAGGTATGGATTGATTCTCATCCTCATGAGATACGTAGGAGCACCCGGGCACTTCCCCGCGGGCCCAGCCTAACTTTTGCTTTCGGTCCCTTGACCAAAAACCTCTCCCAAGGAGGTTGCGCGGTGTGATATGGGGTTGTGCCCTCATTCACGTCGGGTTGTTCACCGCGCCGTACACACCTCCTATTCCAGTTCACTCCAGGTGTTTGAGTTACTCCACCATGTGCCTCTTATGTTTCCTCTCACCCATGGTCCGAATTCTACGACCCTAAACTAAGATCCTCCCAAGGGAAAGGAATCTGCTCCCTCTCTCTAATACGTTTCGTTGCCGCATTCAGATGTGTTTTGACAAAGAGCCCGAAGTGTGGGATTATCACAGGGACATCCCCCTCGTCCCATGACCAAGCTTCGTGAGCTCGCTATTTGGATCCACATCCTCTTCCACATCCAAAAGGACCCTCGGACGACATGGATACTAGGCTTAAGGGCTCTCCATGAATGCTGGACCTAAGGGTCCTCCAATCGTTTCGGGCCAACGTCCCTACGGATATTGGACAACAAATAGATAAAATACCACGTTGTGAATACGGTAATCGGTCGATGCTCATTTGTTTGTCCCCATTCTAGGCTAACGTGACAGGATGCTGTGTTGCGAACATGGTCAGCGGTTATCTTCCATCGTCACGCCGCCATCATCGTGATCTGAATCTCGAGCACCATGATTCACACATTTCAACTTCCTCATGTTCAAGTGTAATTCCATCATACTCGGCTCTTTCTCTTCGCGCATCTAGGTGCGCTAAATGATCGTGTTAGTGTCATTGGGCCGGTATTCACCGAGCGTCCATTTTCCCTAACCTTCCCCTCTCTGTGTCGGGAAATTCCCACCAGTACTACTTGTTTCCCACACCAAGCACGACTCACGTGGGATTAGTAGTTTTGGCAGGATGTGTACCAATGCGGTCAGGCTGCTCCTCGTCCTACATGACATTAAAATGCGCTTTCAGAACTACGTATGGCTGGATTCCCATCCTCATGGGGTACGTAGGAATACCCGACCACTTTGCTTCGGGCCCATCCCAATCCTCACTCTTGGTCCCTCGACCTAAAGAGTTTCCTCCGGGGGTATGTGGTATGAGTTGGACTCCAAGTCCTCATTCACGTCGGTTTCATATCTACCACGCCACACACTTACTTCCCTCTTATTCCACGTCCTATCATGTGACGTTAAACTACAGGGGTCTATGTGTCCTCAACGCATGACATTAAACCTTTGTTCTACTCTGAACAAGTTCAGGATGCCCCAAGATCCCACTGGCAAGTGATAGATCCCCTCGCCAGAGAGGCCCTGTCTGAAAGAAGGAATGATCCATGATCAAACTGATGCGCCTATCTGGCGTACTCCCACCACTGTGGTGTAACTACCTAAGTGTTGGATTCTGTTCGGACAGACCATCACTCCATATTCCATGCTTTGCGTGCCCCTTATTCGGACCCTCGTCCTCTTTCATGTCTCAAGGGACCCCCTAACGGCCTGGTCTCATGCCGCATCGGCTCACCTACCATCCTGGGCCAACGTTCCTGAAGACGGGTGATACCTGGAAGGACCCCCTAACAGTATGGATGTTTGACCTATGGTCCCCCTACTTTCCTGGGCCAACGTCCCGGAAGATTGATCGACGACAAATTGATAAAATCCCGCGTTGCGAATACGATCAGCGGTCGATGCTCATTTGTTGTCCCCATTTCAGGATAACACAGTAAGGGTACCGCTTCTCCTCCATGGTTAAAAATTGTCCCTTATTGTCATGCCATCCCCACAGTGTTCCGAATATTGGGTATCGTGATTCACACTTCCCATTTTCATCTGTCTGGACCGATTTCAGCGCCCCTGGCGTTGCCCCGTTCGTGCATAAGAGCACGTTGAAGAAACGGAAATTCGGTCATCCTGAAAGTTCCTTCCCCCACCAATCCTCTCCCGTCTCTCAGAAATCCGGACTGGTAATCCTAATCCTGGACACCGGGCTCGACCCATGTGGGCCTGGGGAATTGTCGTCGAACGTCCCGCAAACATTGTACGGATGTAACAAGGAAATTCAACAGTGGAAATCGTGCACGCTACGACATTCAAAACAAAGAAAAAATTTTGAAGCATGAAAGTACTAATGAATGGTTTATGGGTTTGTTACAATACTCTGGGGTTAACTTCCCCCATGGACGGGTTGACCCCGTCAAAAGAGCATTGCAGCTCTGCCACCCATTGGCTTGTGGCATCCAAGGCTTGCTGCCGCTGAATCAGCTCCTGCTCCTACTCAGCAGCGGCGGGGCGTAGTTCGTCAGTCCTATCTTTGGCCCTCTCTACGCCAGCTTGAACGACGACAATCTTTCCATAGGTCTGCCTCATATGCTCTTCTGCCTCTGCCAGCTGGGCCTTAAACCGTGAGACCAGCTCAGATTGTGCGTCAAGAGAGGCTGAAAGCTCATCTGCTCGGGTCTGCATCTGTTTAACCTCACCTTCAGCCTCCTAAATCTTCTTAATGATGGTCACTTTCCTCCGCTGCCAGCCCACGCTGAGCCCACGATCATGCTCCCGGATCTTCTCAGCCATAAGATCTCGGATGAGTGCGTAAGAACGTCGGGAATCCACTCCCCCAGTGCATAGTTCATGGAACCGCGAGTGAAGCCTATCCATTTCGGCCATCCATTGTGCTTGAAGAGTGTCCTTGATAAAGCGCGCGATCAGGTTCCACGACCGACGGCGGACTATGCTGCTGTCTTCCTCGTCGGAGGCTGTTTCGTCCCAGTCTGTGCGATTGGCAGGCTCGTACGCGGGATACGCCCGCAGGAAATCCTCGGCAGGATCAACATCCAGTGTTGAATCCAGTGCGACACCTGGTGCCGAAGCAGGCGCGACAGAACTGGGACCGACAGGTTGATCCTCTTCCTCGGAGTCCACCTCAATAACTTCGGGTACGGCCCTACTGGTGGTCCCACCAGTGACGATGTGCGTCGTAGCTTGAGGAGATGGAGGGACTATTGCCACCATCACCGGTATGCCCCTAGGAGGGACGCCACCAGACATCTCGACCAGCCTTTCCGCAGCGGCCCATGCCAGTCAAAGAACTATACGACAAAGAGGGACATAAACGTTAGTTGACATGGTCTACATGTGACAACGAGGAGACCAGTGGAGGAGACTTACGGAGATCAACCTCCGAGCACTGCTCTTGAGTCGGTACTGATGGGACCCCGAGACGAGGCCCCCCATATACTGTTGGAAGGTCTGGAGATTCCGAAGGAGCCACCTCGGGCGACCTGGTCCCACCAGACGCGGAACTGGACGCAGCCATAGGCGCGGGTTCTGAAGGTCCCGCATCATCACCCGCCAAGGAGCGAGAACGAGGCCTGCGAACAAGTTCCTCATGCATGGCTCAAACGTTGGTGAGAATCCCATGGTGGCCCATGAACATATCGTGAGGAGAGAAGTTCGGAATGATACCTCGAGTGCCTCCGCGAAATCGTCGGATTCTGAACCTCGGTCTCTGACCTCGCCCTCCTCCAGCGGGCTCCCTCCTCCAGCCTCATCCTCCCGAGAGGAGTCCTCTGATTCCTCCGACAGGGGGAAGCGCTCCCCCAGATTGGCAGCCGATAACTGTGGGGGGACCGTCTGATTCAACAGTACCCTCACCCAGTCTGTCATTGGGAGAGGGACACCACTGGAGTGGACGTAATCCTCCAGCTCTTCCAGGTACTATTCTGCCTCCGCCGGAGACGCCGTGAATCCAGCCCGAACTGGGCCTCTGCCCAGCAATTCCATACCGAGGCGATTCAGGTCGGCCCATACCTCGGATGGGCTGAGGAATTGCCGGTTGACATCCCAAATGTCCAAAGCTTCCGGGAAGACGGCATCCTCTGCCATGTCAATGTGACGCCGGCACTTCCCCGGAGCCTGAGTGGATATCCTACGAAATCCCCTTGGTGGCCGCCCCTCCGGATGACCCTGCTCTTTCGGAATCACCGGATCCACCACTGCTGCCATACCCTCAGCTGGTGCGGGTCTCGCCGCCAGGGCAGCCCCGCTACCACGAGCGGTCCTAGCTGCCCTCCGACCCCGACCTCGTGATAGAGGAGGCCCACCATCACCAACCTGGATCGTTGCCTGCTTCAGCATCTCTCCTGGGTAAGCAGCCTCCCAACAGATGGCGTACTCCTTCACTAATCCGAAGGCGGCGGTGGATGGAGGCAATGCAATCCGCATCTTTCCATCTTCCCGTGTGAACCTGATCCACAGCTGCCTCATCAGACACGGGTGCTCCTTGTGACGCACCTCCCAGTAGGCATGTGGGGCCAGCCGCTAGAGGCACCAGAATTGCCTCGCAAACCGACGCGGAGTGTACGGTTCACAGAGTGGCTCACGATCTATTCGTGCCACCAAAACTACACCTCGGAAGGCCAGGAGGTAAGCCATATGTTCTTCCGTTCCCCGTCCGTCATCAGTAAGCATCCCCGTCGGCAACGGGAAGGGGTGGAAATTGAACTCATCTGCCCTCCACACCTGATACAGCACCATCAGCACAGCTAATTTGAACGGGAAGCTTTCGAATGCGTTCAGGATGGAGGGGCGGAAGTTCGATCCCGACAGTGAAATGGGGTTTGGATACTCGTAAATCCCCCTAATATGCGCTGCGATCCACCCATACAGGAGGTGGAAGGGCCCGCATATCCTTGTTGGGTTCTTTCCCTCGCTAATAAGCCGCATCATTCTGTACAGTTTGGTGAGCATCGGGATCCCCAGGTTGATCTGCTTCCCCATGGCCAACATCGACGCCATGATAAACAAGCTGGGTCGTACCCCCATGCTTGTATCCCTCACCGATAGGATCCAGCCACAGATGAGAGCCGCGATGAATGCCGCCAGCCTGACTATCAGCTGTTGTTCAGTGCTGACACTGAAACCCCAAATCTTCCATTGGCTGTCCTCCAAGACCCGCCAATACGAGTGCCCCTTGCCCCGTTGGGCTGCCCTTGGACAAGTTCGATGCCTCGGAGGGAACTCTCGATTATCTGGGAAACTCAGGAAGCATTTGAACCACCTCCTGAAGTGGACGTCCCTCACTGCCTCCTTGTCCTCTCCAGGGACATGTGACATCAGCGTCGACGCCAGTCGCAGCATTTGCTCCGCATCTCCCCACGCGCTGACAACGGGGAGGAATTCGTCATACATGGCCCCCAAGATTGGGACCCCAGAAATCTGGTGCACATCCCACAGGCTGATGCCCACCTCCCCGTGATGCAGGTGAAAAGTGTTGGTCCTAGATGACCATATACTCAGCAACTCCAGCATTAGCTGCTTCGGTTGGTAAATGTGGAATTGGGAGGCCCATGCCGCCTCATACAACCACACTCTCCTCAGCTCGGCCCCGAACTCCACGCATGAGGCGCCTACCCAGTATGCCCAGGCCCAGTCATCAATAATGTTGCCACCCTGGCGCAGGTCCCACTCATTGGACCATCCCTTCTTCGAATCCTGCAAAGCCGCCTTCAGCATGGTACGGTAGAGGGGAGGAGAAGTCTCCGGCTGCAGTGGCTTCCCGTCAATGTCGTTCACATGGTTGTAGAGACAGTCAGTGGTAACGGGTGTGAAGTCCTCTCGTGCATGACCATCAGCCGCCCTGAACCATTGGTGCTGGCACGGTGTGCTCCTGAACCAGCAAGCTGGTTCATCCCTATTCGCCTCAGGGATAAAGACATCATCCATCAGCCTGAAGCCGTACAACGACAGTTTCTTGCACTGCGGATAATCTTTCTGACCCTCCGAGAGAAGATCTGTCAAAGAAGTGTGGTCCGAGTGGCTTTGGATCATCTCCCCCAGGCCTGGATAGCTGGCCATCTCTTCCCGGCGAGCATCATCTTCAAGGACCCCCAATACAGCCTCTTGATGGGCAATTTTAACTCTGTCCCTCAGAAAAGAATTTTTTCCACTGGATCGCAAAGCTCGATCGTGAAGACGAATCGCGGAGCCGGATCGCGAAGATCGGTCGCGAGACCAAGCCGCGAAGTCTGGCCAAGGCCGACAAGCAGAGGTTCGCTTGGCGCGGACGCTGAGTCGGAGACCCGCGGTTCGCCGCGAAGCTCGATTCGCGGAGGGCTATCACGGAGTACGTGGAGCTTTCCGAAGTCGAGAGCACAAAAAGACAAGGAAGGCACGTGAAGAAAAAAGAGGTCGGCCCCCCCTATTTATATGCGGCGACCCCGGAGCATCGTGGCGCGCCACACCCGTGCGGAGCATCGCGGCGCGTCCGGATCTGTGGCCCCGGTCAGCACCGCGGGCCCCCTTCGCGAAGCCGCTTCGCGAACCGCCGACAATTTTGGTGATTTTCCCTCAGACATAGACCCTTCACCCTCCGCGGCTCCAAGTCTGAGGGGGGGGGGGGAATTTGTTGGCGCCAAAAACATAGCCCGAAATAAAGGGACGAAAAAGAAGGCTGGCACGCTGCCTCGCAAAGCACAGCCGCGAAGCACCCACGCGAAGCGCCCCGACCATTCCAGCCGCCGCGAAGCTCCTGAGGTGGTAATGCTCCACAGAAGACGTAGAAGTTCGCGAGCGTGCCACGAAGCACCGAAGGCGGCGCGCGAGTTCTGCTTCGTGGTGCCCCTTCCATATAAATACTGGGCTCCCCCTGAGTCCACGAGACGGACAATCCGACCTTTCTTCTTCTCCTCTCCCGAATCGCAAAGAACTCTTTGCCCAAGGAATGATGAGCTCCGCGAGGTACTTCTACTTCGCGAGACTCCTCTGCATTGTCTCGTTTTGAGCCCCTCTTCTGAGAGGGATTCCCTTCGTGAAGCTCAAGGGCATTCGGGAAGGAATGGGATTCCCAAGGGAACCCGGGCAGCCGCGGAGCATTTAAGCTTCGCGAAACACCGAACCCATGCTAGTGATCCCTATGCTAAGGCAGGATCGCTACACATCACGAAGCACACTGCTTCGTAGGACCCTGCTTCGCGAGGCACCCCTTCTTCGCGAGGCAGTGCTCCGCGAACACTGTTCCACTTCGCGAAGCACCTTCCACTCACACCTATGCCCCATGCTAAGGCCAAGGAACTCCACTTCGCGAAGCACACTCCTTTTCTTAGTGATTCCTCTTCCCGTGCGACCCTCCAGGATTGCATGATGTGATTTCAAAGTCCCATGGACAATACCACCCGTAGCGTTGCTTCGCCTAATGCTTCTTCGCATAGGCACGCTAATGGCTATTGCTTCTTCGCATAGCCACGGTAACGTGGACCCCTCGATTGTTCGTTCCATGACCCCCCTTAACCATGGCCTTACTGGTACCTTCCCGTCCCCAAGGACCATAGGGTACCGGTTATGTAAGTCCTAGGGGTGTGGAGTGAACCCAACTCGTCCGAGCTGCAGGACGTTAAACTGCCAAGCACCACGTCCTCAACACATGACGTTAAACTGTGACCCAACCTCGTCTCCCTCATGAAGGGTCCCCCCAGGTTGAACATTCTTTACACCACTCATCTCCACGGGAATGGAATCACCCATTCACATGGGATGAGATCCTCCTTGTCGGAGTGGCGTATGTTCGTAGGGGAAGGGTGACCCTAGTTCCCTAACGGATGGCTGCACCTCTGCATCTCCATACTTCCCCACTACCAAGGTCAATGGAGGGCGTGATAGGGAACGAGGCACCTCCCATCGTCGGACCAAGGTCCATCTTTCCTGCACTTTGTCGCGCCATGGGCCCCCATCCTGGAGTAAGTCCCAGCACCGTGGGCCGCCTAACGCGTAAGCCCCTCTTTTCTTCTCACGGACGCATCCTTCGCGACGTGATCGTCAGGTCCTTGCAACCTCTTGTTTCTCACACCGAGCATGACTCACGTGGGCTTAGAGTGAGCACCGACCCTGTCCCCCCACCCATAGCGAACTATGAGGACATTAATCCTTGTCAAGGCATGGTACGTAGGAAGCCTCTATGAGGTTCAATCCCACCCGTCACTAATTCACATCGGGTCTCATTCCCGTCCAGCATGACGTTAAACCGCATTCTGGTCCAACGGCAAGCCATTGCGACCAATCCCATTTGAACTACGAGGTCTTTGATCCATGTCAAGGCGTGGTACGTAGGAATCCTCCACGAGGTTCAAGCCCACCCATCATCCAATTCACGTCATGATCAACCTACGTCCATCACGACGTTAAACTGCAATTCCAGTCCGACGGCAAGCCATTGTGACTAACCTGAACTACGAGGTCTTTGATCCATGTCAAGGCATGGTACGTAGGAAGCCTTTCAGAGGTTCAAGCCCACCACTCATCGGACCAAGGTCAATCTTCACGTCAGTTCTCCGACAAAGCCACCTTGCTCGGTCGTTCATTCACGACGAGTTTCGCCCTCGTCCAGCATGACGTTAAACTGTATGCCCCTTTGTCCCGCATGACATTAAACTGCAGACTCACCTGAACTACGAGGTCTTCGATCCATGTCAGGGAATGGTACGTAGGAAGCCTCAATGAGGTTCAAACCCACCATCCGGTCGTTCTGACCTCATTCACGTTGGTTCACCCCCGTCCCGCATGACGGTAAACTGCACTCCCCAATCTGAACTACGAGGACTTTGATTCATGTTAAGGCATGATACGTAGGAAGCCTCCCCGAGGTTCAAGCCCAACTCCCATCGGACTAAGGTCCCTCACTTACATCGATTCGCTGACACCCACCGCCCGTCGTTTATTCACATCAGGGTTCACTATCGTCCCGCATGACGTAAAACTGTGTTCCATCAATCCCCTGAACTACGAGGACTTTGATCCATGTCAAGGAATGGTACGTAGGAATCCTTCCCAAGGTTCAAGCCCACCACTAGTGGACCCACGGGTCTACTTTTACGTTGGTACGATGACGATGCTCATCGGGCCAAGGTCCACCTTCACGTCAGTTTATCGGCATCATCCCGAACTACGTGGACTTTGATTCCCTTCCACGGGGATACGTAGGAAGCCTCGTCAAGGCTCAAGCCCAACTTCATTGTCACCCCTGCGATGGTCCCATTTCACTCTCCCTCCACTCCATTCATCAACCTATCACCCATCCCGATTCTCGCCCGGACCGTCTTATCCTGGTGAGCCCATGTCGGTACGCTCTTCTTCGCAGCCATCCATGGGCTAGCCCCGGTATCGACATCCATTCAAGGAGGATCCCTCAATCCGATCTATCCTAGCTAATGCTCTGGTTGGTTTGATCCGTCTCCGCTAGACGTTTAACTTGCGGCATACCCTGTGTTGATCACTGGAAGCTGAGGAAAACCTCAGATATGTGTCTATGACATATAATTCCCCGCACTTGATGTGGGATGCCTCGGGCTTCCATGCCCTCAAGAAGCCTTGTGACCAAGGATAACAGACAGACATGCCAGGTACCCCAACATCCAGACACGCTACTGATGCCTCAACGTGACTACTCCCCTGACTGAAGGTTTCTGCCATGACTGGACCCCTTGGAATGTCCCGACAGAAGCAATGTAATTAACCAGCGTCCATGGAAACATGGCACTGGGAAGAGTTTCACGAACTACATATTAAATCTATGAGGGAGACTCGGACTAGGTGACGAGTTCTGAGGAGGAATCCACATGAGGAAGAACCGACATCCCATCATCCCGTTTCGATCAAGGAGCAGACGTCCCTGAATAAGGAGCGAATGACGCCCGCCTTTGGAAAGCGGGAATGAGGGAAAACAAAGCGCCACGCGTCTTCCCCCGCGAACGAACGGGCGCGCGCCCCGGCGAAAGCGTCAGAAACAAAGATACTGATTCAATATCCTAAGAAATAGTTAGAATATAAGCTCAAATTATATTTTTAATGAATTAGATCCTGTTATCTTTACACACCACTCGACTTATACTAGAACAAGGTTGTAAAGGTGTTCTAAGTCACTAATGGGAATTAATAACACATTCATGGGGATTATATCACCACTACAAAACCAAAAACCACACCAAAACCCCACTAAATTTCATTCAAGTCCCATCCAAGAATCATATGACCAGGTGTAAAATAATAATATTCCACATGACTAACATAAAAAACATATTCATAATGTAATAGTAATATGAAAAAATAATAAAGAGACAAAATTATTAATTATAATATAAATATAAAATAAAAAACTAATAAAAATTAATAAATGATATAGGATATCAATATAGATATATAACAATCCCAAAAATATAACCAAACCTAAACCAATTGTAATCACCTCTTTGTTACCCATTATTAATAATGGTGTACTATTTTTTCCAACATATAACATCCCAAACATAAGTAATGAAGAGAGTAAATTTTTAGGAGCTAAATGAATACATGATGGATGCAAGAAGCTATTAGTGTATGTAGTGTGCGAGATAAACATTCCTAGTAAGATTACATAAAACAGTTTCTATGATTCACTTCATAATTACATATAATTTTGATAGTTTGATAAAAAAATATTTTTTTCACATCTTAGTGTATGTAAACCATTAAAATAAAAAAAATAACATTTATAAAATAATATCCCATCATTAACTAAATACTTTTTAAATCAATTAAATATTTTGAAGAAACATTAAAATAATTTAAATACGATCATTTATTAATTTTTTAGTAAAATATCAATACCCTTTCCCCATTCCAATTTTTTTAACAATTCATTTAATTAATTAAAGATCACTTTTCAATTTAAATCCTACATTAAAAAATTATATAATTTTGATGAAAACTAAAACCATTACTGAAATGAGAATATAATAATCATAAAAACTAACATACCAATAGAATATAATGAAATAAACAACCAAAGTACCGGGGATAGAAAAATTGTCAAATTGAGAATGAATAAAATAAATGCATATAATTGTATAACATAATAATTCTCAAATGTAATCCAATAATCATGGGTAAATAACTATTTTATATCATTAATGTTACTAGATATGGAATTTATAACACATAAAATAGAGTAATCTATCTCTAAGTGAACAAAAAATCACTCCTCCCTAACATATATTCATAGACTTATCAGTAGGTAAACCCTAGTACAACAAAATCGTATATATGGATGTATCCAATTCATAATATATGAATGCCTCTAACTCATCCATATCTCCTAGAAAACTATCTAGTGTTCCCATTAAATCATTAAGTAGAACTGACATAACAATCATATAATGTGATCTCTATATGTATAAAATAAAATTTTAAACATTACATGTAATCCAAATATCACCTCCAACAACATAAAAATAAAAAAATAATATAAAAAATTATTTATCATAAAAATATATCTATAATCTATATCAAAATTATATTCAAATTAATATTTGTGGCCATATTTCATATCAGTAAAAGGAAAAAACCGAGGGTTCATCCAAGGGTCTTATACCTGATATATTAATCTATTTTATAATGTTCCAAATAGGAATATCAAAAAATAAAAATTACAATTCCAAAAAAATTTAATTAAATGAAATTTTCTTTATAAACATTCATTGAAACTAATTCATATAGAACAAAATTTAGAATATATTCATGAACTAATCCATATTTTCATTCATTTAATTGTAAATTCCACAAAACTAATTCATTTTATAATATTATATAAAGCTAAATTTTTACAAAATTAGGGACCCAATTGGGGTCAAATACCATTCATTAAAAATAATCCATTAAAAATAATTATAAATATTTTATCAATAACTCAGAACATAATCTTGAGTTCAAAAATTAGAATACTATCAAAACACACTTCATTTCAAGCATTGAAAATGACTAAGTAAAATTGAAATACATCATGATTACTTCATTAAGGTACTATTTAATGATGAAAGCATTTACAAAGAAACATTCTTTAAATGAAATTCTAATTAATGGAATTTATAAAAAACAAAAATATCAAACTATGATGAATCAGGTTGTAACGTATCACTAGTAATTGATATTACCCAATAATTTATGGAGACACTCTATAGAATCCTTGGACACCAAATTTATAATATTAATGCCCCCTAAAATACTAATATTTTCCATTGAAGACATGTAGTTCATATAATATTACAGAACAAAATAAAAAATAGCATAGGGAATAGGATAAGGATAGAGGGAAAAAATAAAAATTATTGACATCAACAATGTACATGGAATACAAAGGAAGGTTTTTCAATATGGAATTAAATGAGATAGAGAGCACATAAATATAAACCCTTGGCTTAAATGAATAATATAGGGGTAATGGAGATATCAAAATCCTAAAAATCAATGATTCCAAAATGAATAATTTCATGCATTTAATAATACATTAAGTATACATGTTTTGGTGACAAAGGTTACCAAATAATGTGCTAATCATGTATGATTAACTATAAGGATCTAAACTGACTCAAAGGGTTAGGAGGCATAGTTTTCCAAATCATACATTAACTATAAAAACTAAACAACATAAAACTATAACATAGTAGAATTGTAACATTCATGGTTTCCCTAAACTGCATGTTGACAATATGGTAGAAGAAATAGCATAGAAGTTAAAGTTATCAATCCCAAAAAATCCAAAATACAAAACTACAACAATAAAATATAAAATAATACATAATAGTGGAAATGGGTAGTCACAAATATCTTTGTAAATCATCAGGACATATGAATTTTGTATTATAATTTTCATATTCACTTGAATATGTTATTATACGAATATTTCAATGTCACTCACAATTATATTCATAACAAAATTTTATAGAGAAAACACACATTTCCCTTGAAAAAATGGACATGTATTAATAACCCATGTCCAATAACATTGTGTAGTTAGGCTAACCACCCATTTCCTAAAGAATTATCATGAGATATTATATTTACCTTATGTATTGTATGGTTATATAATTCTATACCCACCCATCATATATTGATAAATAAAATATATTTTCCACCATAATTCCATTATAACATATTATGTAATTTAAATAATTAAATAACAGGGGTTAATTTTCAAATTTATGTAGAATAAGAATAACTCAAATAAATATGTTTTATTATACAACAAATAAAAATAAATTAACCAATTCCATGTATATAAATGGAGTAATGGATTTCATAGTTTCATATAAATAATAAAATAATATTTGTTCAGATAAATAGGTTTCTGTTCCATACTAAAAGGTCTGAAAATATATTTGAATGACCTTTAATTAGATGAAATATATAATAAGTAATCAAAATGTAAAATATTTTTACAAAAATTCCATTATAAATCGATGTCCATAACATAAAAAAGAGGATATAATGGATCAATATCCTCATAGAGATTATATTTTATAATCATAAATGTTAAATGTAATTTTTTTTAATGAATCAAAGAATTAATTTAGAATACTTGACACATGGGATA
This sequence comes from Viscum album, assembly GCA_963277665.1. Classification (NCBI taxonomy): domain Eukaryota; kingdom Viridiplantae; phylum Streptophyta; class Magnoliopsida; order Santalales; family Viscaceae; genus Viscum; species Viscum album. Next base: position 532,410,862 of record OY728128.1, read on the forward strand.
AAGGTAGAATGAGATGAAATATAATATATGGTATGTTTAAAGTAATGGATATTGAATAATGTTGAATAATATGAAAAATATTTCAAGATAAAACAAGGAACTATATAAGATTTATTAAATTAATTCATCAGAATTTATACAATGATTAAATAAATCAAAACAATTAAACAAAATGTTTCAAAAAAAATTCATGGATTTGTAAAATATACCAACATTTCTTTCATAAAATATGATATTCTTTTAATATATAATGGTTTAAATTTCATTTAAAAGAAACATTAATATTAACGATAGGATATAAGAATATTGAAACACTAGAACCCAAAACATTTTGTTTTTATTGAATGAAATGCCTCTAAACATAGGTGAAATTCCAAAGGAACCAAAGTCCGATAGTAAATGTCATGCAATTTACTAAACATTGGGTGATTATTTTCTTGTAAAAAACCATTAAAATATATCATATTAAAGATAAAACATATGTTTCAGGATAAAATACTTGGATAAACCATAAAAGAAAATGAGTAATAAGGAAAGAGAGAAAAATACAGAATTATAAAATATAAACAAGAATAAAATTCATGGAAAATACGTTTTAAGGGAAATGAACCAAAAAATGTGGAACTACTCCAAAATCCAAGGCAATACTAAATTCACATTCTCTCACTCTAGAGATCCAGGACCACAACATTGTGAATATATTCTTATAATGTTCCATTTGAGGTTGAAAGAAACATATAACCTAAAATGGAATTCCCCAAGGAGGGTGTACATAAATTAGAAAACATGACTCATGTTCCATAATAAGTATATTAAAAAAAAGTAAAAAAATTAATAATATTATAGTTCCATGAAAAAATAATCACTGTGAAATATTTATAAATCTAGAAGAAAAACAAAACAGTAAAAAAACCATGTATCCATGTGACTATCAGTCACCACCATCCCAAATCTCTACAAACACAACATAAACTATGATAATCTAGAAATCTAATTGAAACCATTATATTTCTCGATATCATATATAACTTTACCATAATATAACGTATGGTACATGGTGGATCTATTAAAAACATGTAATATGATATCACCGTGAATATATAAATTTATGTATCAATGATACTATTAGTTATAACATTAAAATAAAAAATGAATATAAATAAATATCACAAGAAAACCATTTTAAAAAACATACATTTGTTTCTATTTATGGATTTATTTTTCATATAAACCAATAATATAAAATTAATTTTAATATTTTATAGATATCACATGGAGGGTTGTTAATTGACATACTATAAGATAAATATTTTAGAAATAAATCCTAAAATTATAACATCATATATATATATATAACCATGAAATATATGTCTATATCATTTGGGATTTCATAATAGGACACATGAATGTGTACTATGACAAGAATACTGTGAATCCTACCGATATCAAGTTTATCCATGGTTTAATGATATAATAATCATAATTCATAGTGGTGTTACACTCACTAAAGTTTTCAACTATCCAAAACCCAGGGAACCCATGGATCCCAATGTGAATGTTTGACCAAAAATTAATGTGAAATATGCATGAAATTTTATTAAACCTTTTTACTATAAATCCTTGCATTTCCCATTATTCAAAATATTTTTAACATAAAAACCATATTTGTGTAATTTAATTGAATTCATAATGTTAAAAATCAATATTCATGGAAAATCCCATTTGAACAACCTTTTCAGGCCACCTAATAGGATATCTCTTCAAACTAATATTATTTGATATCAAATTAAAACATTTTCAAAAACCAAACCAAAACAATATACATCAACATAAATTAATTCATTTTCTCTCACGATTTTATTGATACAAAAACAACAAAAACATGTTTAAACTCTTATTTTTTGAAAATATATATTATAAATAAATATATTAGGTACTCAAAATACTATATTTAATAGGTACATCATCAATCCCCTATAAAATACCCTAAATTTGGCCATCACATCCTAAATAGGTTGAAATAAAACGTGAAGAAGAGGGATATATATAATTCTAAGGAATATAATGATAAAAATGAGGGAAAAAATAATTTGTCGAGATCCACTAATAAAAATGGGGAGTCTCCAAGCATAAGGGGATATAACATTATATTGTTCCCAAGAGTGCGTTAGTCATGGAAATGATAGATTATAAGTATAATAGAAAAAATAAGACCAAGGGTTTAAGATTAATTTAAAATTTTAATAATGTGGAATGGGGAATATAGTAAAGCTATAAATTTAAAAAAATCTAATAAATAATCAATAAATAACAATCTCAATTTGAAAACCAAGCCATATACTTAACAAGGGATAGTTATATAGTTTTAAAATTCCAGATCATTCTATTTGGAATCCTCTAAGAAAAATATCACTCATTAGAATAATTTTCATGGAGACTCAAATGTTTATAAAAATGAAGCACATATCATTCAAATCAACTTTTGAATAGAGAAAATATTTAACATGGTGACAATAAATTTTTCATAAACCATGCACCATAAATATTTCTACAAAATATCTAAAAATTAAACCTAGGACTCTATGAAAATTATATCCTTTAATGATATGAACATTTTTCATAATTATAAATATCAAAAACATATAGGGTTCTATAATTCTCCACACCACTAAATATTATTTCCTTGGAAAGGGTTTATTATTATAGAATCATTAAATGTGAAGTTCTCTTCTATAGCAGTAATGATTCCAACTCCAATGTCTTCTGGGTCTTCAATATTGACTTTCTTAGTACAAATACTAATTAAATAAATTTACCATGAAATGTCATATCTTTTAAATAAGAAATCCGAAAAATTGGTCAACCACTTAGGTGTTAGGATTAATATTTATATCTTCTTATTAAATCACCAGGAGTGATCAATGTGATACCTCATCATTTGAAAAAAACATGATACACATAATGAATACATGTCAAGTTATATATAAAATATAAATTATTTTCCAAATTCTCAAGTAATTTGATGGTCCAAAATGATCTATGAAATGGTGGAAACATTGATAAGTTATAAAAATTATGATGTACCAATAAGGTAAAACCTTAGGAAAAACTAGATCATCAACCTCAAACTCCAATTGGAGATGATTAAAATCATCATATGACATATAAGAACACTAATTTCTAAATAATCACTTCCAAAAAAATTTAAATTATTAATTTCACTTGAAAAATACTCAGTCCTACTAAAGAACATTGTCCCAACTTTTCCCAGCACAAATGAGATCGACATGGGTAAATATTAAGCTCTTCGAAGTGAAAACTTTTAATTTCTGACATGTTACTTTTATTATATGAATATTTTTGTAAATAATAGTTGATTTTATCATGGAAATATGATATCATAAAATCCCAAACAAATCATATCCATAGGAATATGAATGACTCTCAAAGAATTTTCATCTACATGGGGGTGATATTTTGTTAATAATATCAACTAGATACCCATCACACCTTTAAATTTCTATAATAAATGGATGTAAAATATGGATCTATAATAGTTCAAATATCAAAAGAAACACTAGGATGATCCACAGTCATCCAGACATACAATCTCTTGAGATAATATATATTCCTAATCTCTTTAGTATAAATGAAATAAAAAAATTTAACTAGATAAATAAACCCCCATATAAAAATAATCCCTAGAGGATACCATGGAATCCCGAAAAAGGAGTCTATTGATATGTATCGTTATTTCCATGCCATTTCGGTAAAAGGATAAAAAATTGGATGTTCTATGATGATTCACCATTAATATTAGAAATCTGTGCATTTCTATCCTAATGTCTACAATTTATCACCTCAACCACGGTGAAAAATATTGATGTCTAATATAATGGTATAACATGGTTTTCCAAGGATAAATTGACCAGATAGTCTGTTTTTATCTATCCATGAATTACTTCTTCCAAGATACAATAGTTAATAACCTACCCATAATACACTTTTTACTACTATGTTATCTCATAAAATAAACTCATCTGAAACCACTACATCATGGATAATTTTAGTACCTTAGATATTAAAATACATATCAATGAATCTGTGAACACATTCCTATATCCAATTATATGGAATAAAAAAATAAAAAAAATAAGATAATCCTCCCTAAATCTCAATAGTCTACTCGAATATCTAGGAGTAAAAAATTTACATCAGGATATTATGATATGAATGAATTTTAAATCATTCCCTAAAGATAATGGAATGGAATTTCTTATGAGAATATATCATGAAAACCAACATGAGATCATGGGTAGAACAATTATTCTCATTAGAGAATAATTATTGAGTTTCATATTACACATTATATTTTAAATTTGTCAAGACACACCCCAAATACATTCCCAAGGCATTCTAAAAATCCTTATTTCATGGAACTAGTTAAGGAAAAATTTAAAATAGAGCTGAATTCATCCTCACATTCATCTTGATGGATATTTTTTGATATTTTTTTCCTCTCAATCAGAAGACCCTTATACATTAATTCTATAATCAATGATGCATGATTCTATAAACCTAATACAAAACCTTAATAACAGAAATCCAGTTTTGAGAATAAATAAATTACAAAAGAGTAATAGGATTCTCCAAAAAATAACACGAATAAATTAAGGATTCACTATGATTACCATATTAGACTAATAATGGAATATATATTTCAAATATTTGTTCAAAAATCACATTTAGAAATATTTACAAATTAATGATGATATTTAAAAGTTATATGAACAAGATGCATATGAAATATATGTTATTACTCTAATATAGAATTAACAAAAATGATATCCACAAAAATAATAACAAATTATTCTAAGAAAATATGAATATCTAATTTATCAATTGAAAATAATTATCATTAGGAAACAAAATCATATATTTAAATATTCAAAATCCCTCTATCTTCTCTTGAAAATTCTTATAGGAACACCCTTCTATCATAATATTATCAAATTGTAACACAATTAAAAGTTAATTTTAGAAAACTATCATTCCTCTATATGTTCATAAAATAGATAATAAATCTATGAAAATGGATGTTACAGAAGAACCAAAACAAATTGGTATGAAATGGAGTTCCACATGACCGCATGTAAACCTCTCCATATAAAATAGTGTTTTAACTTGCAATGAGGGTATGTGTCTATTAGTTGATAGAAAATACCAAAAATATATGATAATATAAAAATAATATAAAAATAATATAAAAATAATATAATTAATATTTGGAAGGGAAAATGTTTTTATACATATTATATGTTCAATAAAAGGTCTCCCAATGTGGAATTCCATCCCAATGTGATTAAAATAGTGTATAAAATTAATAAAATAAAATTAAAGGGTCCTATTCAGTATATCCAAATCCCTAAAAGATACATTAGGCTCTAATCATCGAGTGACCACATGCCCCTTTTTCATACCTAGATTCTAAAACATAAATTATACATGAGCATTGAGATGATCATTCCAATCATGATTAAAAACCCTTGTAAAACACCGCAAAATACATAATTAAAAATTACTATTAGAAATTTGTTATATAACATGATAAGAAAATAATAAATATATATATATAGTAACAAAATCATGGACTGAAAAATAATGAATTGACTAGGATTCTACAAAACCACAGTCGTACCATTTTTTGATCTATAGAGAAATGATAATAAGGAAATTTCATATTTAACCAAAACCATTCCATGATGCTAGTGAGCACAACACATGATCTTAACTTTTAATTTCTTGGTCATGTGTCCCATATTTGAAAAGGCCACATGTATGGCATGAACCTACAAAATTAATGTGAATCAAGTTCTATTCAAAAATAAATAGACACTAAGAGATCTGATAATTTGTATCCAGGTATCATGTTTATCCTCAACATAGTTTTCCATGTAATCATCATATCTCCACCCAATTCCTATGTTCATCACGACCATCTTTAATCCTCATTCAGAGTTAAAATATAATGGAATCACCTGAAAAGACGATAAACATTCTCTAATATCCAAGTTCAATACCTCTGATGGAAAGGTATCATAAAATTGAAGAAATTTATGAGAATAAATAATTACAAAATGAGAAAAATGATGAAAAATATACAAGTGATCATCATAAAAAATATCTATACGATATTAAATAATACTCTGGTATTCATTCATCATAAATAGGTCACTTAAGCTTTAATTACACCCCCACATGCAATAATAATCATGAATGACCATGGTGGTATATTAATAAAAAGTATTATAACAAGGAATACATGTGTATATGATATACCCAAATGGTAAATAATCATATATCACATAATTTTTTATGTTATCACTATTTTTCATCACAAAATCATCACTTTATCACTTCCATGTATTTACTAGGTGAAAATTCATGACATGGAATCCAATATCCATATATAACATTTTTATTTAAAAAATAAATAAAATACTACATTTGATAATTGTTTGTCTAACATGGATTATATCCAAATTATCAAAATATATCGATGAAAGAGATATCAATTTCATTCCATAAAATTATTACAAAACCACATATGAAATACATTATATATAAGGAATAATATTCATGTGAGGGTCCTTTATTATTATAAGTCGAGAATTTTGGGTTTTTATTATCTCAAGATAACATTTTATAAGACCATAACATTTTTAGAACTAAATTCACAATTACATATAAAATCAATAACAGTAAATTTATCTTATAAACAATACACCAATTGTGGAACATTGTTATAGAGTAACTACAATGCCTAAAATGAGAAATAAAGGCTTGTAATGTTCAAATATGGACTCTCCAGACAAGAAAAATACAAATTATTGGAGAAAGAACACACTATATCAATCAAATATAATGTTTTGGATAGTGTGGATATTTAAAAAATAAAAATACAATGTATAGAGAAATAACATTAAAAACAAAAATTAAATTTATAGTTAAATAAATATTTGAACTAGTATTTAATAGAGGTTATCTTAAATAATTATAAGCATTTTAATTGCGGTGAAATAATGTAATTAATTTAATTCCATGATTATTATCATTCATAACCATTGATATTCATTTCTAGTGAAATTTGGGGTATGTGTATAAATGTTTTCTTAGAATTTTACTCCCTAAAGGGAACTGTGTATAGATAACACGACATTAACCTTACCAAGATCCTTAATATCATATAAGGGTACTATATTTCAATTAAAAATCCATGAAAACTCCATGTTACCCTTAAAAGAATCCATGTTTACCCTTATATTGATAACAGAAACACGTAATTACACCAACATATTATCTTCTTACAATTACATGAATAAGGTTTACCCTTACACAACCATTGATGTCTAGAAATTATAAATATGAATATTTATGGATTCTATTTTATAGAAAATTAATACCCAAAAAAACATTATGTAACCATTCATGGTACATATACACACATTTTTTTTCTATTATAAGAGTAATGAAAAGGGAGTTATATTTATGATGCATCTGGAAAACTCCCATTCCCTTACATTGTGTCACTTTTTAAATTACATAATTCTTAAAACGATGGTTACCATTACAGAGGCTCTATAAAAGAATTTATACACTTAAAAAACACCATTGAACCTCATATATGGGTAAATGTTATTAAAAAATATAATTTAAACACAAAAAATAATTATAAATTAAAAAAAATGGTTTAATGATATGTAAAAAATTTAGAATATTACAATAGTCCCCATCTAATAACTTCTCATCCATGAGTACTATTACTAGTTGTGATGATGTAAAAATTCACCCTATTCTATGTGAACATCAGACACTCCATCTCCCTCATATAATTAAATATCTGTACATGCTACAAATAAACAAGGAAAAGGGTGACATATTCTATATAATGACGTCTACATTCTAGTATATAATACAAAAAAAATGACCCAATTATATGCATCATCCTCCAACTCAATGTCTTCAAGATATATTAAATGAGAAGAATTATTTATATACCATGGATGTTGAGAATCATGGAACACACCATTCATAATGTGATAATTGGTAGGAAGATTCAAAAAGTACGTTATTGTGAAAATCCATTTGATGAACTCAATAGGTCTAATAAATTTTGTTTTGTGTTTCCCTTAAATTTTAAAATAGGATTTCCCAATAATGCTGGAACTCGTATGAAAACCCAGTTAATAAATTCTTACTCTATGGGTCATATATTTAGAGCAATATAAGATTATTTCATACCATTATAAGTTCACTAACAACTTCTTGAATGACATCACTCTCTTTATGGTATCCTACACAATATTATACCAATCTTGTACTTCCACATTAGCCTCATTATGACACAACATTTAGTATCCCGATGTTCTATAGTGAAACATGAAAGGTTCCTTCTATATAGAATTCTAGAAACAATTATTATATAGGAAATCCACGAAGTTAAGGTTCTCTGTTACCCCCTGAGATTTTGTGCCTTATATATTTTTTGAATTAATTTATCTATTTGAATATATTCATTTATCATGACATACGAAATCGTTCAATAAATATATTTATATATTAAAACAGCTAGTCAAATATTCATTTCAGAAAACTCTAAATTGTCTTGAAGTACATGCATTACCAACATGGATTATGCTAGATGCAGTACCGACTAGGCTTGCGGTACACACAATAACAACTCGATGTAAGTTACACACAACTGAGAAGATTCTAAAAAAATCTATTATTATTATAATAATTGATATGAGATAATGATAAACAATATGTTTAAAATAGTTATATTAATATTAATAACCAAAATTAAATTATTATTTATAATTATTTTATATAGATAAAACATATTGATAATATGATTTTTGTTAAATTAGTATATATTGAAAAATATTATTTTATTGCATGAGTTGTTTTTAGTAATAAAATTAATTTAAACATAAAAATAAAATTAATTTAATAATATATTAATCGTTTTTTAAATTATAATTTAAAAATTAACAAAGGCTGATGTTTGGGGATTTTTCTAAGAAACATCATTTTACTTGAATAGTTAAGAATAATGCATTCAAGATAATAATTTCCTTTTCATTTCATGAATTATTATCAAGATTTATACAATATTTTTTTTAAGGTCAAATTTTATCATTTATACATCTATTAATCACATTTATTTAATTATAATAAATTTCACAACGAAATTTATAATGAAAAAAATATCTATCTTTTGAATGCATTTCTATTTAAAAAAAATATTATTTCATCCCATAAATGGGATTAAGAACCATCATAATTTTCCACTTCTATGAATTAAATTTTACAAAAATATCAGAAGGTATTTTAATTAGAATAATATTTATATTATATTAAGATAAACCTATTTTTTTACCAAAATTATTAGTAAAAGTGATTAAAATTAATCAGAACAATTAATGTCAAATTAAGGTAAATTAGGGACTAATCATCAATAATAGGATCCCAAAAGACCTATCCAGATGTCCCAAACCAATTAGATGGAGATTAATATGAAATAAAAATTACCTTATTGTTTTTTATTCTTTTACATACTTTTTATGTAATAAAATGTTTATAACTTACTTGTTTTCAAAAAATTCCATGGGAGTCCTTTTCCTTCCATATTATAGTCCACCACTAATTTCTACTATTTACACCTATAAAACCAATTAGGTTCTGAAAATATCTACCCAATACACTTCCCAACATACATACCTTCCACCTAAAATCATTACCTTATGCATAATGAATTTCAAGGAAGCCTTTTGGCCAAAACCAAAAGGAGTTACCAGATTAAGAGGTCAAATATTCTCTCATGTCCTTTGTTTTATGTTCATTATACCCCCCATACAAAATATTTTATTTTATGATTATTTAAAAACATCAATATAAAAAATATAATACTATTTTTTACGTAAATATTTTTACCTAAAATTCCACAAACATCAATCTAATGGGTTATGAACATATTGTTTATGTGTACGGTGAACTACTACCTCACTAAATGATGATTTATCATTTTTCCATTAACAAAATCCATGGTGACCATTATGATAAGAAATATGTTTATATATTTTTTATGATTTATTTTTTATGTATTCATTCCTATTTAATCATTTTCAAAACATATAATTTATTAAATTATTTTTTTTAAAATCATATTTTGTTTGAGTAAGTGTGCACTACCGCACCACCCAAGATATATTATCCATTCAAACACCACATGAAGTGTAAAGAATATGGTATTAGTGAATATATATGATATATATGATATCATAATTCTAATGGATCAATATGTCGAAATATCATATTAAACAATATCACTAATAATAAAAAACTAAATTTCATGTTTTAAATTTTTCCATCCCCTAGAACACAAGACTTGGAGAAAGAAAGAGTAGGATACTGTTTCTTTTGACATAACATAGAAATTATTATGATCATATCATCAAATTTCGATGATACCCATATAATAAAATATTGATTCAATATCCTTAGAAATAGTTAGAATATAATCTCTAATTACATTTTTAATGAATTAGATCCGATTATCTTTACACACCACTCGACCTATACTAGAACAAGGTTGTAAAGGTGTTCTAAGTAACTAATGGGAATTAATAACACATTCATGGGGATGATATCACTACTACATAACCAAAAACCACACCAAAACCCCACTAAAAATCACTCATGTCCCATCCAAGAATCATATGACCAGGTGTAAAATAATAAGATTCCACATGACTAACATAAAAAAACATATTCATAATGTAATGATAATATGAAAAATTAATAAAGAGCCTAAATTATTAATTATAATATAAATAAAAAATAAAAAACTAATAAACATTGATAAAAGATATAGGATATCAACATAGATACATAAAAATCCTAAAAATATAACCAAACCTAAACCAATTGTAATCACATCTTTGTTACCCCTTATTAATCATGGTGTATTATATTTTCCAACATAAGACATCCCAAACATAAGTAATGAAGAGAGTAAATTTTGAGGAACTAAATGAATACATGATGGTTCTAAGAAGCTATTAGTGTATGTAGTGTGTGAAATAAACATTCCTAGTAAGATTACATCAAAAATTTTCTATGTTTCATTTCATAATTACATATATTTGTGATAGTATGATGAAAAAATATTTTTTCACATCTTAGTGTATGGAAACCATTAAAAAAATAACATTTATAAAATAATATCCCATCATTAAGTAAATACTTTTTAAATCAATTACATTTTTGAAGAAACTTTCAAATAATTTATATACGATCATTTATGAATTTTATTAGAAAGTATCAATACCCTTTCCTCATTCCAATTTTTTTTAAAATTCATTTAATTAATTAAATATCACTTTTCAATTTAAATCTTACATTAAAAAATTATATAATTTTGATGAAAACTAAAACCATTACTGAAATGAAAATATAATAATCATAAAAACTAACCTATCAATAGAATATAATGAAATAAACAAGAAATGTACCGGGGATATAAAAAATATCAAATTGAGCATGAATAAAATAAATGCATATAATTGTATAACATAATAAATCTCAAATGTAATCCAATAATCATGGGTAATTAACTATTTTCTAACATTAATGTTACTATATATGGAATTTCTAACACATAAAACGGAGTAATATTTCTATAAGAGAACAAAACATCACTCCTCCCTAACATACATTCATAGACTCATCATTAGGTAAACCCTAGTACAACAAAATCATATATATGGATGTATCCAATTCATAATATATGAAAGCATATAACTCATCCACATCTCCTAGAAAACTATCTAGTGTACCCATTAAATCATTAAGTATAACTGACATAATAATCATATAATGTGATCTCTATATTTATAAAATAAAATTTTAAACATTACATTTAAACCAAATATCACCTCCAATAACATAAAAATACAAAAATAATGTAAAAATCATTTATCATAAAAATATATCTATCATCTACATCAAAATTATATGCAAATTAATATTTATAGCCATCTTTCATATCAGTAAAAGGAAAAAACTGAGGGTTCCTCCAAGGGTCTTATACCTGATATGTTAATCTATTTTATAATGTTCTAAATAAAAATATCAAAAAATAAAAATAACAATTCCAATAAATTTTTAATTAAATGAAATTTTCTTTATAAACATTCATTGAAACTAATTCATATAGAACAATATTTAGAATATATTCATGAACTAATCCATATTTTCATTCATATAATGGTAAATTCCACAAAACTAATTCATTTTATAATATTATATAAAGCTAAATTTTTACAAAATTAGGGACCCAATTGGGGTCAAATACCATTCATTAAAAATTATCCATTAAAAAGAATTATATATATTTTATCAATGACTCATAACATAATCATGAGTTAAAAAGTTAGAATACTATCAAAACACACTTCATTTCAAGCATAGAAAATGACTAAGTAAAATTGAAATCCATTATTATTACTTCATTAAGGTACTATTTAATGATGAATGCATTTAGAAAGAAACATTCTGTAAATGAAATTCTAATTAATGGAATAGATAAAAAACAAAAATATCAAACTATGATGAATCACGTTGTAACGTATCACTAGTAATGGATATTACCCAATAATTTTTGGAGACACTCTATAGAATCCTCGGACACCAAATTTATAATATTAATGCCCTCTAAAATACTAATATTTTCCATTAAAGACATGTAGTTCATAGAATATTACAGAACAAAAAAAATATCATAGGGAATAGGATAAGGAAAGAGTGAAAAAAAAATTATTATTGACATAAACAATGTACATGGAATACAAAGGAAGGTTTTTCAATATGGAATTAAATGAGATAGGGAGCACATAAATATAAACCCTTGGATGAGATGAATAATATGTGGGTAAAGGAGATATCAAAATCCTAAAAATCAATGATTCCAAAATGAATAATTTCATGCATTTAATAATACGGTAAGTATACATGTTTTGGTGAAAAGGTTACCAAATAAAGTTCTAATCATGTATGATTAACTGTGAGGATCTAAACTGACTCAAAGGGTTAGGATGCATAGTTTTCCAAATAATACATTAATTATGAAAACTAAACAATATAAAACTATAACATAGTAGATGTGTAACATTCATGGTTTCCCTAAACTGCATGTTGAAAATATGGTAGAAGAAATAACATAGAAGTTAAAGTTATCAATCCCAAAATATCCAAAATACAAAAACTACCACAATAAAATATAAAATAATACATAATAGTGGAAATGGATAGTCACAAATATCTATGTAAATCATCAAGACATATGAATTTTTTACTATAATTTTCATATTCACTAGAATATGTTATTATATGAATATTTCAATGTCACACACAATGATATTCATAACAAAATTGTATAGGGAAAACACACATTCCCCATGAAAAAATGGACATGTATTAATATCCCATGTCCCATAAAATTGTGTAGTTAGGCTAACCACCCATTTCCTAAAGAATTATCATCAGATATTATATTTAGCTAATGTATTGTATGGTTATATAATTCTATACCCACCCATCATATAATGATAAATAAAATATATTTTCCACCATGAATCCATTAAAACATATTACGTATTTTAAATAATTAAATAATAGGGGTTACATTTTCAAATTTATGTAGTATAAGAATAACTCAAATAAATATGTTTGATTATACAAGAAATAAAAATAAATTAACCAATTCCATGTATATAAATGGAATATTGGATTTCATATTTTCATATAAATAATAAAATAATATTTGTGCAGATAAATAGGTTTCTGTTCCATATTAAAAGGTTTGAAAATATATTTGAATGACCTTTAATTAGATGAAATATATAATAAGTAATCAAAATGAAAAGGATTTTTTTAAAACAATTTCATTATTAGTCGATGTCCATAACATAAAAAAGAGGATGTAATGGATCAATATCCTCCTATTGATTTTATTTTATCATCATAAATATTAAATGTAATTTTTTTAATGAATCAATGAATTATTTTAGAATACTTGACACATGGGATAAAGGTGGAATGTGATGAAATATAATATATGGTATGTTTAAAGTAATGGATATTGAATAATGTTGAATAATATGAAAAATATTTCAAGATAAAACAAGGAACTATATAAGAGTTATTAAATTAATTTATCAGAATTTATACTGTGATTAAATAATTCAAAATAATTAAATAAAAGGTTTCAAAAAAAATTCATGGATTTGTAAAATATATCAACATTTGTTTCATAAAATATGATATTTTTTAAATATATAATGGTTTAAATTTCATTTAAATGAAAAATTAATATTAATGATAGGATAGAGGAATATTGAAACACTAGAACCCAAAAAAAAATTCATTTATTGAATGAAATGCCTCTATACATTGGTGAAATTCCAAAGGAACCAATGTCCGATAGTAAATGTCATACAATTTACTAAATTTTGGGTGATTATTTTCCTGTAAAAAACATTAAAATATATCATATTAAAGATAAAACATAAGTTTCCGGATAAAATACTTGGATAAACTCCAATGTTATGACCATAAAAGAAAATGAGTAATAAAGAAAGAGAGAAAAATACAGAATTATAAAATCTAAAAATGAATAAAATTTATGGAAAATACGTTTTAAGGGAAATGAACCTAAAAAATGTGGAAATACTCCAAAATACAAGGCAATACTAAATTACCATTCTCTAATTCTAGAGATCCAGGACCACAACATTGTGAAGCTATGCTTTTAATGTTCCATTTTAGGTTGAAAGAAACATATAACCTAAAATGGAATTCCCCAAGGAGGGTGTACAAAAATTATAAAACATGACTCATGTTCCATAAGAAGATGATTAAAAAAATAAAAATAATTAATAATATTACAGTTCCATGAAAAAATAATCACTGTGAAATAATTATAAATCTAGAAGACAAACATAACAATAAAAAAACCATGTATCCATGTGACTATCAGTCACCACCATCCCAAATCTATACAAACACAACATAAAATATGAGAATCTAGCAATCTAATTGAATCCATTATATTTCTCGATATCATATATAACTTTTACATAATATAACTTATGGTATTCGATGGATCTATTAAAAACATGTAATATGATATCACCGGGAATATATAAATGTATGTATCAATGATACTATTAGTTATAACATTAAAATAAAAAATGAATATAAATAAATATCATAAGAAAACCATTTTATAAAAAAATACATTTGTTTCTATTTATGGATTTATTTTTCATTTAAACCAATAATATAAAATTAATTTTAATATATTATAGAGATCACATGGAGGGTTGTTAATTGGCATACCATAAGATAAATATTTTAGAAATAAATCCTAAAATTATAACATCATATATATAACCAAGAAATATATGTCTATATCATATGGGATTTCATAATAGGACACATGAATGTGTACTATGACAAGAATACTGTGAATCCTACTGATATCATGTTTATCCATGGTTTATTGATATAATAATCTTAATTCATAGTGGTGTTACACTCACTAAAGTTTTCAACTATCCAAAACCCAGGGAACCCATGGATCCCAATGTGAATGTTTGACAAAAAATTATTGTGAAATATGCATGAAATTTTATTAAACATTTTGACTATAAATCCATGCATCTCCCATTATTCAAAATATTTTTTACATAAAAACCATATTTGATTAATTTATTTGAATTCATAATGATAAAAATATATATTCATGGAAAATCCCATTTGAACCAACTTTTCATGCCACCTAATAGGATATCTCTTCAAACCAATATTATTTGATATCAAATTAAAACATTTTCACAAACCAAACCAAAAAAATATACATCAACATAAATTAATTCATGTGATCTCATGATTTTATAGATACAAAAACAACACCAACACGTTTAAACTCTTGTTTTTTGAAAATAGATATTATAAATAAATATATTTGGTACTCAAAATACTATATTTAATAGATACATAATCAATTCCCTATATAATACACTAAATTTGTCCATCACATCCTAACTAGGTTCCAATAAAACATGAAGAAGAGGGATATATATAATTCTAAGGAATATAATGATAAAAATGATTGAAAAAAATAATTTGTAGAGATCCACTAATAAAAATGGGGAGTCTCCAAGCATATAAGGATATAACATTATATTGTTCCCAAGAGTGGGTTAGTCATGGAAATAATAGATTATAAGTAGAATAGAAAAAATATGACCAAGGGTTTAAGATTAATTCACAATTTTAATAATGTGGAATTGGGAATATAGTAAAGCCATAAAATTAAAAAATCTAATATATAATTAATAAATAACAATTTCAATTTGAAAAACAAGCCATATACTTAACAAGGGATAGTTATATAGTTTGAAAATCCAAGATCATTCTATTTGGAATTCTCTAAGAAAAATATCACTCATTAGAATAATTTTCATGGAGAGTAAAATGATTATAAAAACGAAACACATATCATTCAAATCAACTTTTGAATAGAGAAAATATTTAACATGGTGACATTAAATATTTCATAAACTATGCTCCATAACTATTTCTCCAAAATATCTAAAAATTAAACCTAGGACTCTATGAAAATTATATCCTTTAATGATATAAAAGTTTTTCATAATTATACACACCAAAAAAATATAGGGTTCTGTAATTCTCCACACCACAAAATATTATTTCCTTGGAAAGGGTTTATTGATCGAGAATCATAAAATGTGAAGTTTTCTTCTATATCAGTAATGATTCCAACTCTAATGTATTCTGGGTAATCAATATTGACTTTCTTAGTACATATACTAATTAAATAAATTTACCATGAAATTTCATATCTTTTAATTAAAAAATCCGAATAAATTGGTCAACCACTTAGGTGTTAGGATCAATATTTATATCTTCCTATTAAATCACCAGGACTGATCAATGTGATACCTCATCATTTGAAAAAAACATGATACACATAATGAATACATGTCATGTCATATATAAATTATAAATTATTTTCCAAATTCTCAAGTCATTTAATGGTCCCAAATGATATATGAAATGGTGGAAACATTGATAAGTTATACAAATTATGATGTACCAATTAGGTAAAACCCTAGAAAAAACTAGATCACCAACCTCAAACTCCAATGGGAGATGATTAAAATCATCATATGACATATAAGAACACTAATATCTAAATAATCACTTCCAAAAAAAATTTACATTATTAATTTCACTTGAAAAATACTCAGTCCTACTAAAGAACATTGTCCCAACTTCTCCCAACACAAATGAGATCGACATTGGTAAATATTCATCTCTTCGAAGTGATTTTTTTTAATTTCTGACATGTTACTTTTATTATATGAATATTTTTGTAAATAATAGTTGATTTTATCATGGAACTATGATATCATGAAATCCCAAAAAATTCATATCCATAGGAATATGAATGACGCTCATAGAATATTCATCTACATAGGGGTGATATTTTGTTCATAATATCAACTAGATACCCATCACACCTTTAAATTTCTATAATAAATGGATGTAAAATATGGATCTATAATAGTTGAAATATCAAAAGAAACATTAGGATGATTCACAGTCATCCAGACATACAATCTCTTGAGATAATATATATTCCTAATCTCTTTAGTATAAATGGAATAAAAAAATTAACAAGATAAATAACCCCCATATAAAAATAATCCCTAGAGGATTCCATGGAATCCCGAAAAAGGAGTCTATTGATATGTCTCTTTATTTCCATGCCATTTCGGTAAAATGATAAAAAATTGGATGTTCTATTATGATTCACCATTAACATTAGAAATCTATGCATTTCTATCCTAACGTCTATAATTTATCACCTCAACCACGGTGAAAAATATTGATGTCTCATATAATGGTATAACATGGTTTTCCAAGGATAAATTGACCATATAGTCTATTTTTATCTATCCCTGAATTACTTCTTCCGAGATACAATAGTTAATATCATTCTATGGAGACAAAAGACCAGATCAAGAGACTAAGAGTAGTCACACAAAGTCTCCAAATATTAAGGATTTTAATTAAGTTAAATAATAATGCGTAAATTTTATATAAATTTAGAACCTACACATCAAATTAGGAAATATATTTCACAAAACAATTATTAACATACCCATAATACTCTTTTTACTACTAGATTATCTCATAAAATGAACTCATCCGAAACCACTACATCACTGATAATTTTTGTACCTTAGATATTAAAATACATATCAATGAATTTGTGAACACATTCTCTTATCCAATTATATGGAATAAAAAAAAGATAATCCTCCCTAAATCTCAATAGTCTGCTCGAATATCTAGGAGTAAAAAATTTACATCAGGATATTATGGTATGAATAAATTTTAAATCATTCCCTAAATATAATGGAATGGGATTTCTTATGAGAATATATCATGAAAACCAACATGAGATCATGGGTAGAACAATTATTCTCATTAGAGAACAATTATTGAGTTTCATAGTAGACATTACATTTTAAATTTGTCAAGACACACCCCAAACACATTTCTGAGGCATTCTATAAATCATTATTTCATGGAACTAGTTAAGGAAGAATTTAAAATAGAGATAAATTCATCCTCACCATCATCTTGATGGATATTTTTTGATATTTTTTTCCTCCCAATCAGAAGACCCTTATCCATTAATTCTATAACCAATGATGCAGGATTCTATAACCCCAATACAAAACATTAATAAAAACAAGACAATTTTGAGAATAAATAAATTACAATAGAGTAATAGGATTCTCCAAAAAATAACACGAATAAATTAAGGATTCACAAAGATTCCCATATCAGACAAATAATGGCATATATATTTCAAATATTTGTTCAAAAATCACATTTAGAAATATTTCCAAAATGATGATGACATTTAAAAGTCATATGAACAAGATGCATATGAAATATATGTTATTAATTTAATATAGAATTAACAAAAATGTTATCCAAAAAAATAATAACAAATTATTATAAGAAAATATGAATATCTAATTTATCAATTGAAAAATATTTTCATTAGGAAACTAAATAATATATTTAAAAATTCAAAATCCCTCTAACTTCTCTTGAAAATTGTTATAGGAACACCCTTCTATCATAATATTATAAAATTATACCACAATTAAAAGTTAATTTTAGAAAACTATAATTCCTCTATATGTTCATTAAATAGATAATAAATCTGCAAAAATGGATGTTACACATGAACCAAAACAAATTGGTACGAAATGGAGTTCCACATGACCCCATGTAAACCACTCCATATAAAATAGTGTTTTAACTCTCAATGAGGGTATGAGTCTATTAGTTGATAGAATATACCAAAAATATCTGTTAATATAAAAATAATATAAAAATAATATAAAAATAATATCATTAATATTTGGAAGGGAAAAAGTTTTTATACATATAATATGTGTAATAAAAGGTCTCCCAATGTGGAATTCCATCAAAATGTGATTAAAATAGTGTCTAAAATTAATAAAATAAAATTTAAGGATCCTATTCAGTCTATCCAAATCCCTAAAAGATACATGAGGCTCTCATCATCGAGTGAACACATGCCCCTATTTCGTACCTAGATTCTAAATCATAAATAAAACATGAGCATTGAGATGATCATTCCAATCGCGATTAAAAACCCTTGTAAAACACCGCAAAATACATAATTTAAAATTACTATTAGAAATTTGTTATATAACATGATATGAAAATAATAAATATATATATTGTAACAAAATCTTATACTGATAAATAATGAATTGAATAGGATTCTACAAAACCACAGTTGTACCATTTTTTGATCCATGGAGAAATGATAATAAGGAAATTTCATATTTAACCAAAACCATTCCATGATGCTAGTGAGAATAACAAATGATCATAACTTGTAATTTCCTGGTCATGTGTCCCATATTTGACAAGGCCATATGTATGGCATTAACCTCAAAAATTAATGTGAATCGAGTTCTAATCACAAATAAATAGACACTAAGAAACCTAATAATTTGTATCCAGGTATCATGTTTATCCTCAACATAGTTTTCCATGTAATCATCATATCTCTGCCCAATTCCTATGTTCATCACAGCCATCTTTAATCCTCATTCACACTTAAATTATAACGGAATCACCTGAACTGATGATAAACATTCTCTAATATCCATGTTCAATACCTCTGACGGAAAGGCATCATACAATTTAAGAAATTTACGAGAATAAAGAATTACATAATGAGAAAAATGATGAAAAATATACAAGTGATCATTATAAAAAATATCCATACGATATTAAATAATACTCTAGTATTTATTCATCATAAATATGTCACTCAAGAATTAATTACAACCCCACATGCAATAATAATCATGAATGACCATGATGGTATATTAATAAAAAGTTTTATAACAAGTAATACATGTGTATATGATATTCCCAAATGGTAAATATTCATATATCATATAATTTTTTATGTTATAACTATTGTTCATCACAAAATCATCACTTTATCCCATCCATGTATTTACTGGGTGAAAATTCATGACATGGAATCCAATAACCATATATATCATTTTTATTTAAAAAATAAATAAATACAACATTTTATAATTGTTTGTCTAAAATAGATAATATCCAAATTAACAAAATATACTGATGAAAAAGTTATCAATTTCATTCTATAAAATTATTACAAAACCACATATGAAATACATTATATATAATGAATAATATTCATGTGAGGGTCCTTTATTATTATAATTCGAGAATTTTGGGTTTTTATTATCTCAATATAACATTTTATAAGTCCATAACATTTTTAGAACTAAATTCACAATTACATATAAAATCAATAACTGTAAATTTCTCTTATAAATAATACACCAACTGTGGAACATTGTTATAGAGTAACTGAAATGCCTAAAATGAGAAATAAATGCTTGTAATGTTCAAATATGGACTCCCCAGACTAGAAAAATACAAATTATTATAGAAAGAACATACTATATCAATCAAATATAATGTTTTGGATAATGTCGATATTTAATAAATAAAAATAAAATTTATAGAGAAATAATATTAAAACCAAAAATTAAATTTACAATTAAATAAATAATTGAACTAGTATTTAATAGAGGTTATATTAAATAATCATAAACATTTTAATTGAGGTGAAAGAATGCAATTAATTTGATTCCATGATTATTATCATTCATAACCATTGATATTCATTTCTAGTGCAATTTGGGGTATGTGTATGAATGTTTTCATAGAATTTTACTCCATAAAGGGAACTGTGTATAGGTAACACGACATTAACCTTACAAAGATCCTTAATATCATATAAGGGTACTATATTTCAATTAAAAATCCATGAATACTCCATGTTACCCTTAAAAGAATCCATGTTTACCCTTATATTGATAAAAGAAACATGTAATTACCCCAACATATCATCTTCTTACCATTACATGAATAGGGTTTACCCTTACACAATCATTGAAGTCTAGATATTATAAATATTAATATTTATGGATTCTATTTTATAGGAAAATGATACCCAAAAAAATATTATGTAACCTTACATGGTACATATACACACGTTTTTTTATATTATAAGAGTAATGAAAAGGGAGTTATATTTATGATGCATCTGGAAAACTCCCATTCCCTTACATTGTGTCACTTTTTAAATTACATAATTCTTAAATCAATGGTTACCATTACAGAGGCTCTATAAAATAATTTATACACTTACAAAACACCATAGAACCTCATATATGGGTAAATGTTATTAAAAAATATAATTTAAACACAAAAAATAATATAAATTAAAAAAATGGGTTTAATGATATATAAAAAATTTAGAATATTACAATAGTCCCCATCTAATAACTTCTCATCCATGAGTACTATGACTAGTTGCGATGATGTAAAAATTCATCCCATTATGTGTGAACATCAGACTCTCCAACTCCCACATATAATCCAATATCTGTACATGATACAAATAAACAAGGAAAAAGGGTGACATATTCTATAAAATGACTTCTACTTTCTAGTATATAATAAAAAAATCACCCTATTATATGCATCATACTCCAACTCAATGTCTTTAAGATATATTAAATGAGAAGAATTAGTTATATACCATGGATTTTGAGAATCAGGGAACACACCATTCATAATGTGATAATTGGTATGAAGATTCAAAAAGTACATTATTGTGAAAATCCATTTGATGAACTCAATAGATCTAATAAATATTATTTAGAGTTTCCCTTAAATATAAAAAGAAGATTTTCCAATAAGGCTGGAACTCATATGAAAACCCAGTTACTAAATTCTTACTCTATGGGTCATTTATTTGGAGCAATATAAGATTACTTCATACCATTAGAAGATCACTAACAACTTCTTTAATGACATCACTCTCTTTATGGTATCCTACTCAATATTATACCAATCATGTACTTCCACATTAGCCTCATTATGAAACAACATTGAGTATCCCGATGTTCTATAGTGAAACACGAAAGGTGCCTTATATATAGAATTCTAGAAACAATTATTATATGGGAAATCCACGAAGTTAAGGTTCTCTGTTACCCCATGAGATTTTGTGAAATATATATTTTTTGAATTAATTTATCTATTTGAATATATTCATTTATCATGACATATGAAATCGTTCAATAAATATATATATATTAAAACAGTTAGAAAAATATTCATTTCAGAAAACTCTAAATTTTCTTGAAGTACATGCATTACCAACATGGATTGCGCTAGATGTAGTACCGACTAGGCTTGCAGTACACACAATAACAACTCGGTGTAAGTTACACAGAATTGATAAGACTCTAAAAACATCTATTATTGTTATAATAATTCATATGAGACAATGATAAACAATATGTTAAAAATAGTTATATGAATATTAACAACCAACATTAAATTATTATTTATTATTATTTTATATAGATAAAACATATTTATAATATTATTTTTGTTAAATTAGTATATATTGAAAAGTATTATTTTATTTCATGAGCTGTGTTTAGTAATAAAATTAAAATAAAACTAAAATTAAAATTAATTTAATAATATATTAATAATTTTTTAAATTATTATTCAAAAATTAAGATAGGGTGATGTTTGTGGATTTTGCTAAGAAACATCATTTTTTATGAATAGTTAAGAATAATGCATTCAAGATAATAATTTCTTTTTCATTTAATGAATTATTATCATGATTTATACAATAATTTGTTAATGTCAAATTTTATCATTTATACATCTATTAATAACATTTATTTAATTATAATAAATTTCACATTGAAATTTAAAATGAAAAAATAACTATCTTTTGAATGAATTTCTATTTTAAAAACATATTATTTCGTCCCATCAATGGGATTAGAAACCATCATAATTTTCCACTTCTATGAATTAAATTTTACAAAAATATCAGAAGGTATTTTATTAAGAATAATATTTATATTCTATTAAGATAAACCTATCTTTTTACCAAAATTATTAGTAAAAGTGATTAAAATCAATCAGAACAATTAATGTCAAATTAAGGTAAATTAGGGACTAATAATCAATAATAGGGGCCCAAAAGACCTATCCAGATGTCCCAAACCAATTAGATGAAGATTAATATGAAATAAAAATTACCTTATTGTTTTTTATTCTTTAACATACTTTTTATGTAATAAAATGTTTATAACGTACTTGTTTTCAAATAATTCCATGGGAGTCATTTTCCTTCCATATTAAAGTCCACCACTACTCTATACTATTTTCACCTCTAAAACCAGTTAGGTTCTGAAAATATCTACCCAATACACTTCCCAACATACATACATTCCACCTAAAATCATTAACTTATGCATAATGAATTTAAAGGAAGCCTTTTTGCCAAAACCAAAAGGAGTTACCATATTAAGAGGTCAAATATTCTCTCATGTCCTTTATTTTATTTTCAGTATCCACCCCATACAAAAAAATTTATTTTATGATTATTAAAAAACATAAATATAAAAAATATAATACAATTTTTTATGTAAATATTTTTACCTAAAATTCCACACACCTCAATCTAATGGGTTATGAACATACTGTTTATGTGTACGGTGAACTACTACCTCACTAAATAATGATTGATAATTCTTCCATTAACACAATCCATTGTGACCATTATGATGGGAAATATGTTTATATATTTTGTATGATGTAATTTTTATGTATTCATTCCTATTTAATCATTTTCAAAACACCTAATTTATTACATTATTTTCTTAAAATCATATTTTGTTTGAGGAAGTGTGCACTACCGCCCCATCCAAGATATATTATCCATTCAAACACCACATGATGTGGAAAAAATATGGTATTAGTGAATATATATGATATATATGATATAATAATTCTAATTTAATATATATATATATTATATATATTTTATTTCTTTTATTCAATGCGATAATTAAACGGAAATAACATTCCTGTGTACATACGGTCTACTGTCTCTATGAATGGTTTATTCCATTTCATAAATATTTATAAAATTTATTATCATAATAAAAATATAATGTATATAAATGAAATTTAGATCATGGTTTAAATTCATTAAATAATGATATAAATTTAAAACACCAAAGATATAAAAAATTAAGGCACATGCGAAGAATAAACCGAACATTACCATAAGTTAATCTACTGCATATGATTGATAAAAATAGGGTAATGTAAGGATGTAATAAACCCACATACGGTATTCGATATAAAAATATGGTTCATTATAATATTTATAATAAATTTATATTTAGTATATAGGTGGTTTGAACAAGTATGACAAGAGTGAATAAACAAGATAAGTGGATTTTATATAACTTTTTATATCGATCAGATACATGCTATGTTCATACTCATTCCTTTTAAGAAGTATAAAAACAATGATTGTATTAATTTTATATAATACTTAAATATATGGTTATTAAAATCTCCATTATATTATTCTTATTTCATGTTTTTTATGTTTCAAAAGATACCAAATTACTAAAATCGTATTGTCTCATTTTTCTTTCATTGAAACTCAGGTTCTGTTATGCACCTCAATAATAATTTGAGGTTTATATTCTTATTGTTTATATGTAATATAATAAATTTACACTATTTAATGATATTTTATGTTTCATTTAATTTCCTTTTTATAAATGGAGAATATTATCAAATGTTACCATGTTATAAGAGTTTATTGATAAAATCTCCACGCTTTTCATGTTTTTTTGTTTATTATAACCTTGATGAATCCTTATGACCCATATATCAAAAAAACTCATTAATTATCTTATCATATGGTTATTCATGATCAAATAATATATTGGTATAATTTATTCAACTCTTTTTTAGATAAGATATCAATGAATTTGTTTTTCTTATGAAAACCTAACATTACCCCCTTTTTGGATGAAGATTTGTGTTTCTTTAAAACCATATATTCTAAAAAGGGATTCAAAGAATATTATACTAATAAACTAGGAGAATTAAAATAAATTTATACTCTTTTTCTATTTAACAATTTTATCAATGTAATCTTCCTATCCCTTTACAAATTTGGAATTTTTGTAACATATTTACCTTGCAAGAGAAATATCATTTTAACATCATCTGATATATATGGATTTATCTACCATTAATCTTTGATGAATTATTTACATGTTTAGAAGATAATATTTATGTTTATATTTAAAATATATTTTCAATGAAATGGGGTTTTAAATGTTTTCAAGATCCTCATATATGTTTACAAAGAAAATATTTTTCAAAAATGTTTTTAATATTATTTTATATGTTTCGATGGAAAATAGTTTTCAAAAATGTTTTCTATATTATTTTATATGTTTTGAAGGAAATTAGTTTTCAAAATGGTTTCAAACTTATTATATATGTATTGAAGGAAATATTTTTTCAAATTGATTCCAATTTTTTTTTCCTAGTTTTTATATGTAGTTTTAATGTAATTAGATTTCAAAAAGTTTTATGTTTTAAAAATATTTGTTCATAGATTAAAGGTAGTTTTTTGTGAAATTTTTTCAAAAAATACATCTATGTTATTTTCCTAATAATATTTCATCCATTGATGTTTCTAACAACCATAGAGAAAATTATTTAAATGGACCATTCATATACATTATTAAATAGTTATGTTTTTATGGAATGATTCTTATAACACCACATTTCAATTCCATGGGTTATATGATTTTGGAACACCCTTCTCTTCAGGAAATATTCTTTGATGAAATTAAACATATCTATTTACATAGGTTATGTTATAAGGAAATGTTAATGATGAAAAATTCAATTCATTTTTTACCAATTGATATTTATGAAAACCAACACCTTTTGTGGGCTAGGTTATGATGATGTTTTATTATATTGTGCACATGTATGAATGGTTTTATTATGAGATGGGTGGGACCTATATCCCCCTTTAATGATTTGGGTAACGATGGATATCTCATCAATATAAAATTTGTGTGTGAACCTGATTACACTTTTACAATGTAATGCATAGAACCTTTTTCATGTCAATATGTTTATATGTGAACCTAATTACATGTTTACAATATCATGGGTGAATTTTACTACATGTTCACAATGTTTTGAGTGTATAAGTTATTATGACCATAATTTTATGAGTGAACTTCATTACATGTTCACTAATTTATTCTTTAACCTGATTACATGATCCAAATATTATACATGGACCTGGTATCATGTCCATAAGGTTATTCTTGAACCTTATTACATATCCACAATTTTATGCATGGACCTATATTCAAGTCCATAAGGTTATGTGTGTTCTTAATGAAAAAGTATAAATGTTATTCATGGACCTAGTTTAATGTCCATAAGGATATTCATGAACATAATTACACATTCAAAACGTTATTCGTGGAGATTCTTTCATGTCCATATGGTAATTCACGAACCTGATTACATGTTCCCAATGTTCCGAATGGACGAGGATTCATGTCCATTAGGTTTTGTGTGATCTTGATTACACATTCACAATGTTGTTCATGGACCTGGCTTCATGTATATAAGATTATTTGTGAACCGGATTACCTGTTCACAACATTATGAATTGACCTGGTTGCATGTCCCTATGTTTATGAGAGGTCTTGATTTCATATCCTTAACATAATATGTGAACCTATCTATACTTATACATTTTCTCTAAACTTTATATTAATTTTCATTCCACAATTTCCATGTATTATTCCTAAATTTATCTTTAATGAATTATGATATTAATTATCTTATGATATTTGTATTATATACAACCAATCATTATTAATATTCTTAATATACTAGGTATGATCTTCAAATGTTATTTTCAAGTTCCACTACCTATTTGTTTTTTAATTCTATCAAGACTTATGATCTTACTTATATAATAATCTGTGTATTATAAATGGCCAATCATTGTTATGATCTATAATATGGAGGTTATAATTATAAAATATTATGATCACATTAAATACCTAAAGGGTTCAATGTTAAGGATACAAACTTCAATTATTTACACTTACTGAGATTTTGAGCTCACCACATTTTTATGTTAGCTTTTTCCCTGTTATGAAGAATAGTTTTAAGTATAATTACTATTAGTGTATATTTTTATTTGAGATAATGAAGATATTTTACCAAGATAGAAGATTTTTTCATGTTTCAAAATATAGTAAACTATTATGATCATCAAGAATGTATTTTTTTTGGAAATGTACAAAATATTTATCTATAATTATGTTATATATATATTTGAAATGGACTAGGTCACAATAGTTGGTATCAAAGGAAAGATTTATTAATTCATATGAAACTATCAGGAGAAAAATTTAGTGATATCCCTTCAAATATTTCTTATGATATATCTACAGATATATTTAAGTATAAGTATAAGGCTAAGTTTGCATTTTGGAAAATGACCTAGAATTATTTATTGAAAATAGTGAATGGTTTTCAGGAAATAAATATCTATCTCAAAAATACAAGTGGACGTGGGTCTATCACCGATCTACTATGGGGTAATAACTCCAACTTGATGTTCTGAGCATGACTTCTTATTATCTAGTACACGAAAAATGGTCTTACTAAAAAAATAGTTTTAATCTACTGGGGGATATGATTTGGGAATTCAAAAAATCTTCACGAACTATTATGATTAATTTTAATAGAATTTTTATATGAATAAACTAGGATAAATATATGGTCTCATAGATTATGAAGGTAGGATGTACAATTTTGTTACTCTATAAGTTATGTTTCATGATTATATGGTATCCCATAGTGATAAATGTTTCCCACACTATGATTTTTTATTAAATGCAGAGAAATGCCTGGAAGATGGTAAAAATATAATTTTTTATATGTGAAATAATTTTAATTGTTTGAATCTATTCGAAATGGGGATATTTTATAATGGGAATTAGGATTTTTTGTGAGTAAAGGTTATACATCTAATGCTAATGAGACCACAAATAACATGTGAAACATAAGTGATGTTCATCCAGAATTTTTTAAATTAACCATAAGAAGAATGATTGTATTGAGGTTTGGGAACATTATGAAATGATTCATATTTTATATTATAGAAAATAGTTATTAATGAATAATTTGAGGAAGCCGGAGTAATTTTTTAATCAAAATTATGGATTAATTAAGAATTTATGTTTTGGAATTCAAGGATTATTTTATATGAATCTTGAAATGTAGAATTGTTTTTAGTATAAATTTTAATTAAGTATTGAAACTGGCATTTTGAATGGAAATGAATACATAGAGATGTGATTTCTTAGAAATTTAATATTTTTATAAATGGATGGAAACCCTCATTTAATTCCTCAAATTGAAATAATGATCTTTGAATAATTAAATGTAGGGATTGGATAATTAAATTGGCTAATATAGATTACCCTCAATCTGATTATTGAAAATGTTTTCCTTGTAATGATGGATGATGTTTACAAATTCTTCAATTTAATGAATATATCTAGTAATCATTAGAATAAGAAATAATTCATGTTATTGAAAAGGATATATGGTAATTTACCATGATTGTTTTGACATATCTAGAATGTGAAAACCAATAGATACATTGTGATATATGGGGAAATCAATGTTTATATGATTTCATAAATATCATTTTAGATTTTAGTATTTCCATATTTCAGAAGGGTTATATGGTTAACCATTGATGGAAAGTTTATGTTAATCTTTGGTGGACATATTTATGCAATGAGTTTGTACTGAAAACCATGGTTAAATGGATATTTTATGATTAACCTATATTCATGCATGTCCTTATAATTTATTTTTGGAAATTATATTAGTGTGGTTATTAAAAGGACATCATATATGATAGGTGACATGAAATCATGTATGGAAAGTCTGTGTGTCATAAACCCGTTACTGATGAATGAAAAGGGTTTCATGCATACTACAGGCCTATGCAATTTCATGGTTACTGTATACTTATTTTAAATAAATATTTTTTTAATGAAATAGTAGTATTAATTAGTCTATTTAGAGATTTATTTTTTAACCATGTTAATTTTTATCAATTTTTATAGATAAAAATTTATGATTTTAATTATTTTAGGGGACATAAGACCTGATAAAATTTTATTTTTAGCACTTTAGGCACCAATGTTAATTTCTGGACATACATTACATGAAGTAATGGATAAATTAGAAATTGATAAAATAAAAACAAAAAATAAAATTTTCTTTATGTCAATATATATAGAGATTATATTTCAATATATTCATGGTAAATAAAGAAATTCCACAATGTTATGATACTAACAAAAAGAGAATGTGTTGTCCTAATACATTAATTTTAATTGAATTGACTGACTTAGAAATATTCATAATTTTATGAATTGTATGCCATCAATGTTTTTCTGAACATTCACTTGTTCAGTAATGATTACCTCAATCAATCCAAATAAATATTTAAAATCTTCCTCTATGTCCAATCATCACTCGCAACTAATGTTCTTCTATGTGGAATCCTAGTTATATGTTACTTTGGATAACTGTTATGGTTCTAACATTCCAATTTTCTGGGAAGTTCTAATATTTGATTTTATGATGTGGATTTAAATGAATAAGAAATGTAAGTATTAAATATTAGATATCCTAGTTGAATGTCCTCCGTTAAATTATTTTTAAGCAGCATAGAATGTAACTCCATATGATTTTTCAATATTTTTTTGGAATTAATTTATCTTCTTTATATTTTTCATTTCTAATGACACTGGAAATAGTCAATTATTTTTATATATATATGTTAAAAAAAATTGAAATACTAATTTAAAAAAATTATATGGATTGTGCTACATTCATTACCAGATTGGATTATCCTACATCCAATAATTAATTTTATTATTCTACACGCAATACGGACATCATGTACGTTACACAAAACATATATGTTTCTAAAAAAATTCATTTTAATATTATTATTTTTTAAATGAGATTATTATAACCTAGATATTGCGTACTTTCATTTTAATTATAATAACTAATTTGAAAATAATATTTATAATTGATTTATATAGTTAAAACATATTGAAAATACAATTTTTGGTTAAGTCGTTTATGATTAATAATACTATTTTTTTAATGAACTAATTTTAATAATAAAATTAATTTCAGAAAAAGATATAAATTTAATTAAATAAAAAATCTTCATTTATTAATTTATAATACCATATTTATCCTAGGGTGATTTTTTGGTACTTTTTTGAAAAACATCATTTTTATGAATAGTGAAAAATACTACATTTTTGTTAATAACTTCCATTACGCTTAAGTAATTATTAATTCCAAATTAAACATTAAAAAAAATTTAACATAAAATGAAATAATTTATACTTGAATTAATACCATTTAGGTAATTATAATCAATTTATCATTGAAATTTAATATAAAAATATAATAAACTATTGATCGTTTTTTTACTTTAAAACCCCATTATTTTGTCATGTCTGAGGGATTTGTAGAAATCATAATTTGGCCTCTTATGTTAATTGAATTTAGAAAAATAAATTATACACTATTTTAATATTTATATTATTATCTTACTAATAATGTGAACTATATTTAATTTTTTAATAAAGTGATTATTATTTTTCACAACGATTAAGGTCAAAATATGTTTAATTAGGGACTATACCTCAATATTAGGTAGACAAATGACCCATTCAATTGAAAAAAGCCCATTTTATGACCATTATTCTTCTATAAATTTTCCATTATTTATTTATATTTTTTTTTGGTATGTACATGCATTCATCTTCCTAGTTTTCCAAAATTTCAATTGAGTCCTTTTCTATCCCAATAAAGGCCACCACCTCTCCCGCTTCTTTACAAACCTCAAATAAAATTGCTTCGAAAATGATCCTCACAATAAAATTATCAACATACTTCCCTTCCTCCCAATATCCTTGCATTTGGAAGAGGTTAATCCAATGATTCCTTTTGTCACAAACCAAAATGAGTTACCCGAATAAGATGTATCATCTTATGTAAAGATCATTATTCTACTTTCATTATCCTCACCTAAGATACTATTTATTCTATTATTATATAAAACCACAATATTTATTGTATAATAATAATTTTATGTATTTATTTTAACTATAATTACACAAACCTCCATCTAAGGGATAACGAACATATTTTTTATGTGTATGAAAAACTGCTCCCCCACGAAATGTCAGTTGTTCATTTTTCCACTACCACCTACCATGGTGGGAATTATGATGGAAAAATTATTTATATATTTCATATATTATATTTATTATTTATATAATTTTTTATCCATTCCACAAAAAATATATTTTATAATTTAATTTTATGTCAGTAAGATAATTTCACATAAGTAATTATAGATTTCCTCCCCTCAAAGCGACATGATTAATTTATACATAGAGTGGATTGTATTAATGATTATTTTATTTAATATATTTCATATATATTATATCATATATATAATTTAATAATGATATATTTTTTATATATTTATTACTTTTAAATACTTTCTATCAATATGAAAATTAATCAAAAATATCGTCATGAGTTTGTACAGACTACCCTCACAATAAATTGTGTTTTCCATTTCATAAACATATATTCTATATATTATTATAATACACATTTAATTTATATAAAATAAATTTATATCAATTTTTAAAAAATTTAAATCATGATACAATCTATAAAATCCAATGATATGACAAATTAAGGCACATGCGAAGAATAAAGAGAATATTACTCTAATTGAAACCTCAACAAATTATTGTTTACAATAGGTTAATATTAGTTAATTATAAAAACATATATAGAATTATATAAAACAATATATTTCTAAAACTTATGGATAATACATTTATATTTATTATTCAGATGTTTAGGAGGAGTACTATGAGTGAGATGAAACATTGTAAGTGGATTACATGTCACTTTTTAGTTACAGGAGATACATTTTATGTTCTCCAATATTTTCTTTTGTGTGATTTATGTACATTAGATGATTATAATATAATTTTACTCTAAATATATTTATTTTTATTCTCATATATATTCTATTATCCTTCATTCATGGGTTTTATGATAAAATGTTACAAAATCAGTAAAGTATTTTTACTCAATTTCTTTTCATTGACAGTTATGTTTTTTTATGAACCAAAATAATCATTCAATATGTATATACATACATTTTATATGATATATCATGAATATAAATTATTTTAAAAAAATAGTGTTCAATGAAATTTCCATGTTTGACATTAATATTATGATACAAATTTACCATGTTTTAAGAGTTTATTGAGACAATATCATCACTTTTCGATATTATTTATGTTTATGCTTCCTTTGATGAATTATAATAACCAATATCTCAATAAAATTAATTATTTTAATTTTCCTATGATTATTAAAGATTTATTTTTATATTTGTTACATTTATTCCACTCTCTGGTACAAAAGATAGAAAAGAAAGTGTTTTTTAAGAAAGGCAGATTTTAACCACCATTTTGTTGAAAATCTATATTCCATTAAAACAATCTTTTATAAAAAGTGTTTCCATGAAATTTATAAAAATAACCTATTTTATGTAATATAAAATTTTAACATTTAG
Source organism: Viscum album (assembly GCA_963277665.1). NCBI lineage: Eukaryota > Viridiplantae > Streptophyta > Magnoliopsida > Santalales > Viscaceae > Viscum > Viscum album. The sequence continues at coordinate 532,444,298 of OY728128.1, forward strand.
ATATTCTATGAATTTTTTAAATGTAATATTTTTCTACCATTTCGAAAGATGAATTTTTCTACCCATTTTTCCATAATTAAGAAATGTTCTTTTAACCTCATATGAAATGAACATATTTATCCTCCATAAATCATTTGAATATTTCTATTAAATTTTCAAGTTAAATTTTTATGAAATTAAATTTAAATAATTATTTTATATAATTTTTTTAAAATTAATTAAATCTCTATTCAAATGTTTTCATGAAAAGTAGTTTTCAACAATTGTGTCAAGATTAATTTATATTTTTTCACGGAATTTTTTGTTAAAAATGATATCAAAATTATTTTATAATTTTTCAAAGAAAATAGTTTTTATATATTTTTTAGACTTATTTCTATGCTTTCAATGTATTTTTCAAGGGATATTATTTTCATAAGTTATTATTTATACAAGAAGATTTCAAAGAAAAAAGGACACTTTCCAAAAGAAATGTTTTTAAAAATAACCTTCTATGTTTTTTCCATCTATATTGATTTATTTTTTTGTTACTCATGCCCATCAAGGAAATTATCCCAAGGATCCACTCATATCCATTCTTGAAAAGTTATTTTTTGATGGAATGACACTTATAACAACTATTTATATTCAACATGTTATATGCTTCTGAAATGTTATTCTTTTCATGGGATATGAATTGACGAAATGAAACCTATATATTTTTCATTTCTTATGTTCTGTGGAAGTTTTAAAGATTCCCAATTCATTTCATCTGTAATCATTTGATATTTATAAAACCAATATATTTTTATGGATCAGTATATGATGATGTTTTATGACCATGTTCACTTGTTGGAATTATTTTATTATGAGATTTGTGGGACCAATATCTCCATCAAATGCCTTGTTTTATTATGGATGACTCATGAGTATAAATTTTATCTATGAACCTAATTATACGTTAAAAATTTTAAACAAGGATGTGGTTTAATTACCATATGTATATGCATGAACCAGATTACATATTCAAAATAGTATTGGTGAGCCTTATAATGTGTTCGCAATGTTATTCTTGGACATGTTTTTATATCCCTATGTTTATGAGTCATCCTTATTACATGTTCAAAATATTATGTGTGAACCTAATTACAGGATCATAATGTTATGTGTGGACCTAGTTTCATGGCCATAAGTTTATGCATCAACCAGATTACACTTTCACTATGTTATTCTTGGACCTGGTATCATGTCTATAAGGATATGCAGGAACATCATTACACATTATGAATGTTATGCATGATTATGATTTCATTACCATAAATATATATATTAACATGATTATAAATTCACAATTTTATGAACAAATCTAGAATAATGTCCATAAGGTTAGGGGTGAACCTCATTAGACATTCAAAATGTCATTCATGGATCATGATTCATGTTTAAATTATTATGTGACAACCTAATTATATGTTCACAATGACATTAATAGAGAAAATTTCAAATACATAAGGTTATGAGTGATCCTAATTTCAATTTCACATCCTTATGAAAGGACCTAGATTCATTTCCATAAGTATATGAGAGGACCTGATTTCTAGTACTTAGAATATTTTTTAAACTTTTCTCTTATTATACATTTTTAATAAGTCATAAATTGATGTGATTTCCATAAATTCTATGTATTATTCATATTTGTTCGTTCATGGATTGTTATAATAATTATCTTATGATCCATGTCTTATAGATAACGAATCATTATTATGATCTTTAATATGCAGGGTGTGATCTTCATATGTTATGATCTGGTACCATACCGTATTTTTTAATGATTTTTATTTCATGACTTATGCTCTAAATTCACATAGAGTCACTATTTGGTAAAATCACAATCTTTGTTATTATATCTAATATTGAGGGTATGATCTTCAAATTTTATGATCGAGTTCCATACCCTATTTTTTCATGTTATGTATACACATTTCCTTTATTTACTCTTACTAAGAAGCCGATATCACCCATTTCATATGTTTCCTTTCTCCAGAATATGATGTATGTTTTTAGGTAGAATTACAAATGGTTAATGTCTTTATAGATCATTTTAATGTCCTTTTACTAGGATATAAGATTGGTTCCCCAATATTCATAAGACATATAACTATTACAATCCTCAGGCATTTATTTTTTTAATGTACTAAATATTCCTCAAAGAGGTTATAATATCAATTTATATTAAATATTGTGGCACTATATTTTCATCATATGATTCGATGATTTATTTTACACAAGGTAATATAATATCCATTAGTATATGAATCATTCGATCTTACTCTCTATTAGTATACATATTGTAACACCTCGAGATTTTATGAAAAATATTCTTTTAATTTCATTAATGTCTTATGTTGTATGCTACACCAAGATTACTTTGCGCTATACGCAACACCGTATTAGCTTGCAGTATACACAACACTATTCTTGGATCGTGTTACACACAATTTTGATAATAGTTATTCTACACAACATTGAGTGTATATATATATATATTCAATGTATAAATTAAATATGGTTGGATTATGTTATACGAAACAACGAAGGATTCTTTCACAGCACGCAACCTTGACTTGGCTTGCATTACACGCAATCGCGACCTTCCTCGATAGCGTGTGTTGTAGGCAATACCAGGTTTTACTAACCAATGATATATTATTATAATATTATAATGAACTAGCCGTTATGAATATTATTAACTAAATTTTGAATCTTATAAAATTATTATTCGTATTACACATTTTCTAAAACATGGTATAAGAAAAAAATAAACATTTCGGGTAAAATAAGTATTTTAAAAAAAATGCAGTTTTGTCATCTTTTGATGGCGCACCCACTTTAAATCTATTTTTTGACATGTTTATAAGTTCAATTTGACAAAATAAAATTCTTATTTGGAATCATGAAATAAATATTTACTTTGGATAAATTTTTCTTATTATTCTGGTAACTTTCAAATTTTGATGAATAGTAGAAACACGCTATATTTTAATTAAAAACAACTCTTTTAATCACAATAATTTATATAATTAAATTATAATATTAAATGGTTTTAAAGTATAAATAGAATATGTTTTTCCCATTTAATATAATGTATGTCATTACCATTGATTTTACCTTGAATTCGTAGGATAAATCAATTCAATGTTTTTGCAATGTTTTAAAGAAAAACCCATTTACATTTGACAATGGGATTAATTTTAATTTAATTTATTCAACTTTTGTGTATTGAATTTGGAAAAGTGGATTCCATATTTGGAATAAGTGGATTCAAATTATGTTAATAAGATACTTTTTATTTTTGGGAATTATGAATAGTAACTATGGTAAATTTTATTTACCATAGTTAAAGGTAAGTTAGGTAATTAAGGGTAAATATAATATTATAAAATTATCATAACACATGTCAAAATCCTATTGGATGACTTAAAGTCGACCCATATCACCTAAGGGTCGGATTGGATTAATTTAATGGACTTTTGTCCAAGAAAATATTTTAATTATTATTAAAACCAAAGAATGTGACAACATGTTACTTTCTTAAATCTTATAAGTATAATAATTTTCATTTAGTGATAAAATTCATGAAACTTCGAACATGATTAGTCTCCAGAAATCAAATACATTTATCTACATCATAGGAATTTATTTAGATTTTTTAGGGATTAAATAATTATCATTTATTATGACACAAAGTTGATGCAGTAATTGTCTTATTAATGAAATATTGACATAATTGAAGTTATAAATACACAAATAAATGTCATTTAAGACTTTTTATGAATTAAACTAATTTTATAGGTTAATATGACATTTTATTGTTGATTTAATTAACTTTTTTAGAACTAATCATTCTGTTATGATTTTCACAAAAATGAATTACTAAATAGTGTCAAAATTGACATAAAATAGTTTTTAAAACAAATATTATATTATTAATTGTTATTTTATTCCTAAAAATCGAAGGTTCAGCTAAATTACTTAGATAAGGTTATATATATTAATAATAAACTACTTGGGGTTCTTTTTTGTTGTTATTGTATGTTTATTAACCTTATAGTATAAGAACACAAGAAGACACTGTAAAAGTAAAATTATTTAACTTAATGTCAAATCTAAATGATAAGGTTAAAATAGGAACCTAAATATGTCTAAATTATATTGGATGAGAGGAGGTAGACCCATCCCCATCTTAGCTTCTAAATAAATCAATTTGGATCTATTTAAAATTGAATTTGGATTTATAATAAATTAATATTTTAAGTTATTCCAAAGGTGACCCTCTCCTCCCTTATAAAAGGGCACCTCTTCCCTCTCTTCCTCACACAACTTTGATCCTTCCAGCTCGGCCAAACCCTACCAATTGCTTCTCTCCAGTTCCCTAGAGACATCCTAGAGGTCCTGGTATTCTTCAAAGAACAATTATAGTGCCCTAAAAGGAGGTCTCAATGAAGTGCTTCCGAGAAGAGGTATTGCCCGTTACCGATTCTTTCAACTTTATTTCTTCTTCCACTTCTTCTTCTTAGGTTTTTTCATTATGAAGTAATAACATCAGTATCAATCATATACTGATATGTTATTATAATTATGAAACAACCCTATTTCACCATCTATCCATCCTACGGAAAACGAAATCACCGCACGTGCATACGTACGGAATACCATCTCCACGCCGTGGTGAAATCTATTTTCCACCACCACCTTACATAGATGGGTATAATGGTAACTATATATGATTATTTTAAAGTGATATTGATTCTTATATATTATACATACACTCCAATACAGCCCCACCATCATGAGAATGATATCATCGCTCGTGCGTACGTACGGACTACTGTCTCCATGACGCGATGAGATTCATTCTCCACGTTAACCATTCATGAATGATTATAAAGTGTATAAGTAATCATGAAATATATGACATAATAATGATACTAGAATTATGTGTATATATATGTATGTCATATACTTAATTCCATTCAAAACAAAAAGGAAACAAAAACAGCGTTCATGCGTACGTACGACCTACCATCTCCATGAACGGTGTATTTCTTTCCATTTACTGATTTATTATATATATGTATATTCTGAATATATATTAGATATAAATCATGTTTTATATTCTGGAATTAAGTAATCATGATCTATGTAATCATATGAATAATTACAAGTCAAAACACGAACGACAAATGAAACAATTTTACCCAAAACCCTCTATAACATGGAGTTTACAAAAGAACGGGTAATATAAAGTCATAAGTGAAACATATATGATATCATAACAATGAGTATGATTCTGGAATAAGTCAATGACATTATTTAAATTGTTATACAGGAGTTTCGGACACTTACAAATCAAATCGGACCTAAGGTAAGGGAAATATCACAATCTCATTTTTATCCAAGATTTTTTATACTTTGGTATATACTGGGGTGTATTTTATCATCCACATCCATGTTTCCTAAATATGTAATATTGTTTCCATCCACCTAAAATTTTTTAAATCCAATTTTAGCATTCGGTGAGTTTTTAGTAAAAGATATGAATGGAATCATTTTTCGTTTTTCGTACGAGGTACTTTTTGACTTTTCCGACAAAAGTACGTGAAGAATATTTTTTTAACTTATACGTCATGAATGGATTTTTTTTTAACATTATTTCCAAGAAGCTTCCTTTACAGGTTTTCACGTTTATTTTTAATCAAATTCTATTAGTTTATAATTGTATGACATGTTATGAAAGGAAAATTGTTTTGAAGTATAAAGGATATTTTCCTCAAGAATGGAGTTCAAGTGTTTTATCAAAATTATTTTCCATCTAAGATAATAAAGGGTTCTGTTTCTATCCCTATTTTTACATTAATTTGATTATTTAATGATGGAATTATTTTTATGATGTCCTTTTACCTTATATGGATTATGTTTTGATGGCATGATGTTTAAGATTCCCATTTTTATTACATGGGTTATGCAATGATGTATGATTTTTTGATTTTGTGGCACACATAAGAATTGTATCATTATGAGATGGGTGGGACCTATATATCCCTTTAATTCATTGGGTAAAGATTTTATATCTCATGAGATAGACATGGGTGGAACGACAGGTGAAACCGGTTCAGTGAAACAGTACTGAAATGAGGAGTGAACACGGTTCAGAAATGGACTTTGTCCACTAAGATAATATTGGAAATGATTCTTGACTAACAAGAAATGATACACTATGATTATGTGTGTATGACACAAAGTTTCATGTTTTATGTTATGATTATTGGGATTTCAATTCACTACTATGATTTATCCCATGTTATGAAATTATGATCTGTTTTGCAGGTTAAGATTTCCAAAATGTTATGTTCTTATGAATATGATGTGATTGATATTTCTTTTGTTTACCCTTACTGAGAATTTGAGCTTACCCTTTTATGTTTTCTTTTCCCCAGGATATAAATAAAGGTTTTAGGTAAAAAATGGGAAGATCTTTATGGGAGATGTTGATAATCATTCACCACAATTAGAAGATTATATTCCGAGTTTCCAAAGACACTAAACTATTACGATCATTGCGTGTCTGTTTTTGTTATGTACTAAGTATTCCACAAATGTAATGTAATGTCCATGTACGTCAAGCTTCGGGTCTCTACAGTTGGTATCAAAGGAAAGGTTTAGTCAACCTTTGGAAACTAGGATGCGAGAACATTAGTGAGATCCCTATAGATATTTCTATGGTAGGTATAGGGATTTCCCTAAGGTTAAGTATAATTATAGGTTATAGTACTATAATTATGGTAATATAAGATGTTAGATATTTAAGGTACTCCCCCTTTATTATATTGTTTTCCCTAGCGTAATTTTTTCCACTCACACTCTTCTTTTTGGGTTTTAGACGATGGCTGGAACCCGAAGGAACCGTGTTGATCAATGTAATGGACAATGCAATGATTTTCCTCCCGAACAAACAAATGTTATGGGAGATAGAGTGAAAAATATTATTTCTATACTTACACAAGCTATGAATCATCATGGACTTCCAAATGAGCAGATAAGGGAACAACATTCTATTGAGTCCTTCATGAGGCAACGTCCCCCTTCTTTCAGTGGGTCTTCTGATCCACTTGTTGCTAAACAATGGATTAGTACCACTGAAAAGATATTTTCAGTTCTTCAATGTTCTGAACATGATAAAGTCATCTTAGCAGTATATCGTTTGGAAGGTGAAGCTGATCAATGGTGGAATATTATAAAGAATACGAGGCAAAGATATGAAATTGATTCCATGGAATGGGATGAGTTCAAGAACTTATTTTTCAAATAGTACTTCCCTCGTATTCTTTGAACAACGATAGAGAAAGAGTTTCCTGAACTAAAGCAAAAGGATGATGAATATGTGGGTATATACAAAGCGAATTTTACATGGCTTGCAAGGTATGAATCTGGATTTATCATCAAACCTGAAAGTAAAGTTGATCGATTATTCAGTGGATTAAAACCAAATCTTCGAAGGGAATTATCTATAAGAGACTTCAGTAGCTATGAAGAAATTGTACGTTGTGCTGTCAAGGTAGAAATGGAAGTTGGTGTTACTTATCAATCTCATTGTTTTGACAAGAAATGAAAGATGGAGTTCAAGGAGAAATCTCAGAATAATGGTGAAATGAAGATGAATGTTTCCTTATGCTCAAAGTGTGGAAAGAAGCATGGTGGAGATTGTCTTAAAGGGACAAGTAAATGTTTCAAATGTGGAAAGGAAGGTCATCGGGCATTTGAATGCCGCAATGATTGGAAGAAGATTCCTAATGATGCAAACAATGGAAGGGATACACAGAATATACCTACTACACTTCAATGCTTCAAGTGCAAGGAAATGGGGCATTATGCTAATAAATGCCCTAATCCAAGGGTTAGTGATGATCGACATGAGAAACCACTTAAGAAAAAGGACAAAGGGAAGTCACATGAGATCACCATTGGAGATGTTGAATATGACAACGATGTGGTGGAATGATTAAGTGATTATGTAATGGGATTCCAGAATAATGTTGTATATAGAATTGTGGAATATTGGAATATTTATGTATTGGTCTATTGTGGTTTTCAATAATTTTATGGCATCGGTAACCATGAAAAGTGATTGAAATATTTTTGGAAAGCAGATGATATGCACATAATTAAGGGATAAAGAGAATATAATATGTTTGATAGTATTTATGAGCTCATGATTGATATAAGGACTAAGTGATATCATGGTTTGAGTATATAGAATTTTGAGTATTTTGGTATGTGGAAAGTGTTAACTTTTAACTGCATTCATGTTTTCACTAAGGTTCAATGGGTATTCATTATTCAAGAGAATACATGATTAAGATATTCACATGATTGTAATTTGACCAACAAGATATATCTTATGATATATGGGGGATAAATGATGGCATTCACGTGATCATTTTCTTTAAACAATGATCTTGGACCGAAGTATTTTTGATAAGCCTAAAGATTGGAAAGGATTATGTTGGACATAAGTTAGTATTGTTTAAGGATAAAACTTTTTTTTTGATATTGTTGATGGGATGTTATTGTAATATAGCTTCAGAAAAAGGACAACCTGCAGGACGGGCGACAGCCCATCGTGTCGGACAAGGCTGTGGGAATCGAACCCACAACCGAAGTGCGACTGGCCTTTATCGCCTTCCACTGACCTATAGGAAGTCCCTGTTTCTTAGAAACTAGTTTTATTATGTTAAGAAGTATAATATAAGAAGTATAAGTCCATTTTAGGAACCATATATTATTAATCTCACTAATGATGGACTTACGTATTTTTTTGATAACTTTGCTAACCTTTTGTTTGAGACAGATGGAATGACCCCTCATTCTATCACATGATCTGCTAACACATCACGAATGACAAATTCAACTTCATTTCATTAAGAGATGAAGTGGAAATTTTCCAAAGAATGACTAACAGTGAGACTATACCAAAATCACGAAAGTATTTCTTCTAATTCCAATTTCATCAACTTTAGGGAAATGATCTTGAAAACCAAAAATGATGTCATAGTTCCCTTATATCCGATGAATCAGATGGTACCTCAGATCATCACAAATCAATAGCTTTGTGATTGTTGTCTTTTTCATAGCCATGTTCTCTACCACTCTCCATCAGAACTTGATGGTTAGATTTTTCTTCCATATCCATATTTTCACATATGTTCTCCTACGTGGAAACCCAGTGATGAGTTAATTTGGGTAACCGTTACATTTCATACTTTAGTTTTTAATGCCCTATTTTGGTATTCCTTTTTACGATGTGGGTTTCTATTAAATATACATTCGAGTAGTAAACCAATTATAACCCCGACGAATTTCGAGGGTGAAATTCATTTTAAGGGGGGTAGAATGTAACACCCATAGAATTTATGAAATATATTCATTTAATTTCATTAATGTCTTGTGTTGTTTGCTACACCAAGATTACTTTGCGCTATACGCAACACCGTATTAGCTTGCAGTATACGCAACACTATTCTTGGATCGTGTTACACACAATTTTGATAATAGTTATTCTATGAAAAATTGAGTATAGATATATATAGATTCAATGTATAAATGAAATATGGTTGGATTATGTTATACGAAACAATGAAGGATTCTTGCACAGCACGGAACCCTGACTTGGCTTGCATTACACGCAATCGCGACCTTCCTCGATAGCTTGTGTTGTACGCAATACCAGTTTTTACTAAACAATGATATATTATTATAATATTATTATGAACTAGCCGTTATGAATAGTATTAACTAAATTTTGAATCTTATAACATTATTATTCGTCTTACACATTTTCTAAAACATGGTATAAGAACAAAATAAATGTTTTGGGTAAAATAAGTATTTTTCAAAAAATGCAGTTATGCCGCCTTTTGATGGCGCACCCACTTTAAATCTAGTTTTTGACATTTTTATAAGTTCAATTTGACAAAATAAAATTCTTCTTTGTAATCATGAAATAAAAATTTACTTTGGATTAATTTTTCATATTATTCTGGTAACTTTCATATTTTGATGAATAGTAAAAACATGGTATATTTTAATTAAAAACAAACTTTTTCATCGCAATAATTTATATGGTTAAATTATAATATTGAATGGTTTTAAAGTATAAATAGAAAATATTTTTACCATTTAATATAATTTATTCCATTATCATTGATTCTACCTTGAATTCGTAGGATAAATCAATTCAATCTTTTGAAATGTTTTAAAGAAAAACAGGTTTTTTTTCGACAACGAGATTAATTTTAATTTAATTTCTGCAACTTTTATGTATTGAATTTCAAAAAATGGATTCCATATTTGGAATCAGTGGATCCAAATTATGTTAATAGGCTACTTTTTATTTTTGGGAATTATGAATAGTAACTACGGTAAATTTTAATTACCATAGTTAAAGGTAAATCGGGTAATTAAGAGTAAATATAATATTATAAAATTACCCTAACACATGTGAAAATTCTATTGGATGACTAAAAGTCGAGCCATATCACCTAAGGGTCGGATTAGATTCATTTAATGGACTTTTTTCCATGAAAATAATTTAATTATTATTAAAACCAATGAATGTGACAACATGTCACTTTCTTAATTATTATAAGTATAATAATTTTAATTTAGTGATAAACTTCATGAAACATCTAACCTGAATAGTCTCCAGAAAGCTAATAAAATTATCTAAATTATAGGAATTTATTTATAATTTTTAAAGATTAAATTATTATCATTTATTATGACACAAAGATGATGCAGTAATTGTCTTATTAATGAAATATTGAAATAATTGATGTTATAAATACCCAAATAAATGTAATTTAAGAATTTTTATGAATTAAAATAATTTTATAGGTTAATATGACATGTTAGTGTTGATTTAATTAACTTTTTTCGAACTAATCATTCTGTTATGATTTTCACAAAAATAAATTACTAAATAGTGTCAAAATTGAAATAAAATAGTTTTTAAAACAAATATTATATTATTAATTGTTATATTATTCCTAAAAATATAAGGATCTGCCAAATGACTTATATAAGGTTATATATATTAATAATAAACAAATTGGGGTTCTTTTGTCTTGTTATATTAATATTATTAACCTTATAGTATAAGAACACAAGAAGAAACGGAAAAAGTAAAATTATTTAACTTAATGTTAAATATAAATGATAAGGTTAAAATAGGAACCAAAACTTGTCTAAGTTCTATTGGATGATATTATTTTGACCCATCCCCACCTTAGCTCTGAAATAAATTAATTTGGAGCTATTTAAAACCGAATTTGGCTTTATAATAAAAAAATATTTTTAGTTATTCCAAAGGTGCCCCTCTCCTCCCTTATAAAAGGGCACATCCTCCCTCTCTTCCTCACACCACATTGAGTCTTCAAGCTCGGCCAACCCCTGCCAATTTCATCTCTCCACTTCCCTAGAGACATCCTATAGGTCCTGGTCTGCTTCAAAGACCAATTTTAGTGCCCTAAAAGGAGGTCTCAAAGAAGCGCTTCAAAGAAGAGGTAATGCCTGTTACCGATTATTTCAACTTATATTTCTTCTTCCACTTCTTCATCGTAGGTTGTTTCATTATGAAGTAATAAAATCAGTATCACTAATATACTGATATGTTATTATAAGTATGAAACAACCCTATTTAACCATCTATCCATCCTACGGAAAATGAAATCACCGCGCGTGCGTACATTCGGAATACGGTCTCCACGCCGTGGTGAAATCTATTTTCCACCACCACCTTACTTGGATGGGTATAATGGTAACTATATATGATTATTTTAAAGTTATATTGATTCTTAAATAGTATACATACACTCCAATACAGTCCCACGATCATGAGAATGATATCATCGCCCGTGCGTACGTACGGACTACCGTCTCCACGACGCGATGAGATTCATTCTCCACGTTAACCATTAATAAATGATTATAAAGTGTATAAGTAATCATGAAATATATGACATAATAATGATACTGGAATTATGTGTATATATATGTATGTCATCTACTTAATTTCATTCAACTCAATAAGGAAATGAAAACAACGTTCATGCGTACGTACGACCTACCGTCTCCATGAACGGTGTATTTCTTTCCATTTACTGATTTATAATATATATGTATATTCTGAATATATATTATATATAAATCATTTTTTATATTCTGGAATTATGTAATCATGATCTATGTAATCATATGAATAATTACAAGTCAAAACACAGACAACAAATGAAACAATTTTACCCAAAATGCTCTTTAAAATGGAATTTACAAAAGAACGGGTAATATAAAGTCATAAGTGAACCATATATGATATCATAACAATGAGTATGATTCTGGAATAAGTCAATGAAATTATTTAAATCATTATATAGGAGGTTCAGACACTTACGAATCAAATCAGACCTAAGGTAAGGGAAATATCACAATCTAATTTTTATCCGAGATTGTTTATACTTTGGTATTTACTGGGGTGTATTTTATCATCCACATCCATGTTTCCTCAATATGTAATATTTTTTCCATCCACCTAAAATTGTTTAAATCCAATTTTACCATTCAGTGAGTTTTTAGTAAAAGATATGAAAGGAATGTTTTTTCGTTTTTCATACGAGGTACATTTTGACTTTTCCTACAAAAGTACAAGAAGAATATTTTTTTTAACTTATACGACATTAATGGATTTTTTTAAAAAATTATTTCCAAGAAGCTTCCTTTACAATTTTCAAGTTTATTTTTAATCAACTTCTATTAGTTTATAATTGTATGACATGTTAAGAAAGGAAAATTGTTTTGAAGTATAAAGGATATTTTCCTCAAGAATAGAGTTCAAGTGTTTTATCAAAATTATTTTCCAACTAAGATAATAAAGGGTTATGTTTATATCCCTATTTTTACATTGATTTGATTATGTTATGATGGAATTATTTTTATGAAGTCCTTTTATCTTATATGGATTATGTTATGATGGCATAATGTTTAAGATTCCCATTTTTATTACATGGGTTATGCAATGATGTATGATTTTGTGATTTTGTGGCACACATAAGAATGGTATCATTATGAGATGGGTGGGACCTATATCTCCCTCCAATTCATTGGGTAACGATTTTATATCTCATGAGATATACATGGCTGGAACGGTAGGTTAAATCGGTTCAATGAAACAGGACTGAAACGAGGAGTGAACTCGGTTCAGAAATGGACTTTGTACACTAAGATAGTATTGGCAATGAGTCTTGAATAACAAGAAATGATTCTCTATGATTATGTGTGTATGCCACAATGTTTCATGTTTTATGTTATGATTATAAGGATTTCAATTCACTACTATGATTTATCCCATGTTATGAAATTATGCTCCCTTTTGCAGGTTAAGATTTCCAAAATGTTATATTCTTATGAATATGATGTGATTGATATTTCTTTTGTTTACCCTTAATAAGCATTTGATCTCAGCCTTTTATGTTTTCTTTTCCCCAGGATATAAAGAAAGGTTTTAGGTAAAAAAAGCGGAAGATATTTATGGGAGATGTTGAAGATCTTTCACCATGATTTAAAGATTATATTCCGAGTTTCCAAAGACACTAAACTATTACGATCCTTGTGTGTATGTTTTTGTTATGTACTATGTATTTTGAAAAAGTAATGTAATGTCCATGTACGTAAAGCTTCAGGTCTCTACACATATGTTTCATTATTCTCAATATTAACAAATTTCATGTTTTTTTTGTAATCCATGGAAAAAATAATTTTAAAACATTTGTCTCTTATAAACAAAATCACATAGGTACTGCATTATAGATTAAATGAAATAGACATATAACGTTTCCTACAAGATTACTATGTGAATTTCACATATTGGTAAAAGATAAAATCCTTAATCATGTGATTGAAAATAACTTAATCAACATAAAAAAACCCTCAATGTCTGGGGAAACCACATCACATAGTCTACCCTAATATCCTTCTACTTATATAATGGTGTAGGAAGTGGCTAGATAAGACCACAAGTATTTTGGTGCTCAGATATACCAATCTAGAAGGTATGGAATCATGAAACAAACACAATGATGCCCCTTATAATATCAACTCATATGTAAGTATGGTGTACAACTATCCCATTATTAGGCATCATATCCTCATCATCAAATGACCACATTGTTATCAGTTAACCACCATCTATTTATTTATGTAATATATCACACATTTTTGTGGATTTTAAATTTACCACTTACCTAGTCTATATGGGAATATTTTCCCACTATGGAAGAACAAGTCTTCATTCCAAAATCCTAAAAAATATCCACATTCCTTATTAGTTATAAATATCACCATGTGTTAATACACCTCTAAATTACACATACCATGCTCATAAACTACCTTTATCATACATCTATGTTTATCCTACATGATTTTATCTTTCAAATACTCCCAATCAATTACAAATTTAGTCATATATAGATATATACTCAGTAATTCCTTCTAGGATTTTGGTCCAACTAAGTGTAGACATAGTGGAGACCATTTTGGTTAGTTAATAGTCAAATCTATCCACAAAAAATTTAGTGTCCCCAACATTTCATATAATGGAACACATCATTGAGCTCCAATTTATGTTAATATAACATATGGAAATTATATAACAGAATAAGTGACCCTTAAGATACTACATACTCATTATGCGTCAGTACTACTCTGAAAATTTTTAAATATGAATTATAATATATGGTGTATCTAATACATTAATTAGAGAGTATTAGTACAAAACATATATTCGACCACCTATTAACCTCATGGAATTCCACTCAAATCTAGTTTCATGACTAGAAAATTACCCCTTCTTAATCAGCACCATCATAGTAGGTAATAATCAGTTGATATACAATAAAAACATCAATAATATTATGTTAAGGTAAAAAAATATCTTCTAAAACTTATTATGGGGTTGTTCCCAAGACATATGTACCGTCACTTTCTCCATGTCCACATATATAGTACCCAAATACATCACATCCCCTAATAAGTTCGCATTATTAATTCTAATGTCAAACTTTTACTGTCTAGTATAATGATGATGTGTTTGTTGCATAGTATAGACTATATAAATTTGTGTAGTATTTTTCTATTATATCATTGAGTAAATGATAATTTCTTCAAATAACACCTTGATGAATGTTTTTTAGTGTGGATGTGTTATGTATTTCATGATATTCATGAACATTTTATCATGTTTTTCATCGCAAACATCATCGTCAAGTACTCATATAGCCCATACCATATTAAAAAAAATTATATTAAAAATTTCCTCTTATATAGACCACAACTAGTGGAATCATGATCAATGTTCAGTCATTGAGAACCATCAGGGTCTTCATAACTGATCGAATAGATGATAAATCATTGGAATATAACATATGTTATTCCCTATTATATGTATCAACTTCTAATAATCAACAAAATTTCAAATACTACCATCTACCATATTGGAAAACAACACATGTGTAACCCATGATGAAGTACACAGCTAGATAAATCCTTACTTTTCCACGTTCTCAAGCAACAACATGATATCCTTCACCATGGATGATTTCATATGATTAGTGATTAGAAAAATTGCTTATGAACCCTGAATAAGATCCATATCATTTTAACGCCTCTATGAAGATGGATTATTTTGAAGTCATCAATGAAGAAAATATTATAAATATCCATGACATTAGGAATTATTATGTAGGATTTCATGTTTAGTGCCTAAAAGTCTAAGACCCCCACCACCTCATGTCATGACCATCCCATGATAACAATAGTCTTCTAAATGTACACATCATCCAAGTTGCATATTTATATTCATAATGAACTTATCATAGTTCGTTGAAGTGATCTATAAACAAATATGATAACGTGAAATGTTAGATCCAAAGTTATTCCGATAATCCATACAAATAACCACATCAAATAATCTCATTTCTAGTTTCATGAAGTATCATAGATTCCCATTATTGGAGAATTAAAAATGTAACTTTATCCATCATTTATGGATGATTCCATTTGTGTCCAATATTGCATAATGGAAATGATATATAGGGGATTATATAAATGATAAATCATTACTTGAAACTACTTATGTGAATATGATTGAATTGGAATCCCCAATATCAAACATTGTAGTAGAAATGGAAGATGTGGTAAAAATAATACATTTTATAGTTATGTTACCTCACAATAATTATATTTTCCCTGATCTATTATATAAAAATTGCATGCCTTATCTCCAGGACACAATCTATTACTTTCTTCACTCCTCATACAATGGGCATGCTACTTAGTTTCCCGAATGAATCTATTTTTCGATGATCCTAAATTCCCTTCACCCATTTATAACAACATCCTTCATTACCTAGAGATGAACACTTGAAGGTTTCCAATATTTTTTTTAATAAACCAGGTCTATGGTTAATAAATTATGATTGTAGTTCCCAAAAAATCTACAATTATGAAAATTTGGATATCATCAAGAAGTGGATGAACATTATAGACTCTTACACTCCAATATACTACTTCACTATATAATTTATCTAGTATTGATATTCCTACCACTAGAATTGGTACGCATATCAGTAGTAGTAGGTCAAATAGCCTCAGATTAGTTTTCTTTGTAAAGAATGACTTCTCCTCCTACTTTAGAGATCCTCACATGTGTCATGTCCTTCTATAAGACCGTAATGAATAATTATAGGTATTATCTCCATTAATTATATGTAATGTAAATATTAATTCCAATCTCAAAATTTGAATTCTTTTGAACCTCTTTTATGTCTAGAAAAAAATAAAGGAAATAATATTAGAAAAATGACTAGGGTAAGGGGAATATTACATGGAATCCTAATGTATCTCCATGAACTCATGTGATCATTAAATCCCTAGTGTATTGGGTTATAAAATCCTAAAGAAAAAACCCTTCAGGGTATCCAATGTTATTTTATTTCATTGAGAAGACTATCCCAAAATTCCCCTCCAGTGCATTATTGGTTCTTATAACATGATTGTTTCCGAATTCTCATTACGATCATGCAGAGTGTTAATTATACTTAAGAGTCCCATTATGATATCCAATATTTCCCCAACATGCTACAGTCCACTAATGACTTGAAAGGATGGTGGATTTTGATGTTCTAAACCTCAAGAATAGTTGATCATGGACATGAGTTGATGGAATCCAAATTTTAGTGGTCCAACTTGCATCACCACTATAGCAGGTGTGGGATAATTCTATGGATAACCCCATTCATATCTAGAGATCCCACTAAATATATATGAGGAAATATATTCTATAACATAAAATAACATTAGGAAAATAAATATATTCAAACTAGTCTATGTGATCAAATAATAGGTTTCTTATGAGTCTACCAATAACAAAAAATTTATAACCCTCATAGTCTAAAAAAACAGACTCATCCCTACAAATTATTAAAATAATATATAAAAAACATAATTACTTGTTAATGTTAATATAATTATTAACAAAGAAGATATATCATAATAAAATTTTAAAATATATATAATAAAAAACAAAAAAATTAACCCAACTAGATAGAGAAAAATAATTAACTAATCTAATGAACTAATATGAATCACAAGACTAAGTATATATAAACAGTATCTGTTTTTATTTTTAATGTGATGATTCTTGAACACCCTTAAATAAGACATGAATCAATAATATTAATCACATCCATGGTTAATCATTGGTCCATTACACATGTGTTGGAATGTCATATAGAATCTCCCCCTAAATGAATCCCACTTATAAATCACACTTCTACCATGTCCATGGTTATACCACAAAATTGAATAAAAATTGTCATGTAATACCACATTACAGTACACCGACTTGAACCACTATGAGTTATCTGGATACACACATGATCTCATGAATAACTCCCCATATATATGAGGATTCTATCAAGAAGTGAAGGTTTATGTCTGTCTATGGGGAGACCATAACCATTTAATTGCATCATAGAAAATAGTATAAAAAATATTCATTATAAAAATATTATTAGTAAAATGTAGAAACAAAAAATATGGTATAAATTTAATAAATTTTCCCCTTTCATGAATCCATACATAACCAATACCTGGTAGAATAAACATAGAGACACCCATATGTTGCAGCTAGAATACCTATATTCGAATATGTCTTACCATTACACAATATTTAAAAATCATATCTTACAGTTATGCAGGTCTCTGGTTAGCATTACACATAATTTTACTACACTTATGAAGCTTCATATGTATTCTTATGTAACAGACACACACACACACACATATATATATTTATTTAACCTTATATAATATATAGAAAAAGGGAGTAACCTCTATTTATTTTCAAGAAAAATACCCTAAAATTATGAAATGTATCTTTCAACCTCATGAAGTCATTAAATCTAAGTCTAACTTTATGAAACATATGTAAAATATTAAACCCTTAAAAACAAACATAAAATATTATTTATGGATGATTTTTACTAAAAAAATTGATTTTAACAAAAAAATTATATATAAATTTAAAAAAGACTAATTTTGGATAAACTAAAAACTAAGAATTTTATAGTGGATTCTTACTCATATCAGTTACTTAATTAAGAATTTTATAATCAACATAATGTTGGAGGATTTCATTTTCATTCATTATAAAATAATCGGTTAAGACAAAGTTTACATGCTAGATTGGATAAACATTTTTTTCATTTATATCATCATGTTATTAATTCTAATCCAATAAACCATTATGTTTCATATGATAATACAGAACAGAAATAGTTAATCTCATAATAATTAATTCATATGAAAACTCTTCTACCCTCGGTAGAGGTAAACAATACAAATCAACTTCATAAACCTCGGGTTACTCAAACAATACTATTTGAAGGGATATTATTTTATGCTAGTCAATGATGTCCTGAAATATTTCGACTATCTCACATTATATCAACCTAACTTTAGAAACAACATACACTACACTCCAGGATATAAGTATACACCCAGTCTAAAAAATAATAGTATTCCCATCAAGAAACAAATAAAAAAAATATAACAATTGATTTGGTATTTAAATATATCCATCCAATCCATTCTACTTATGAGGATGATTATATTGTGATCAAGAAATATAAATTCCCACATAATAATGAAGACAAAAATCCTAAATATAAACTATAAACATTTAATACACTGGTCTTTTCTTCTACCATGTGAAATCGAAATATCCATCACGAATGACATAACTTTAAAGAATAGTTCAAACATGATAGTAAACATATATAATATAATCCAATGAGATGAACAAGTTTAAAATAAATCGAGAATTGTTGAGGATGAAATGAACATCAATCCTCTCACAGTAGCCTGGCCAATTTCTGATTCATATGGATATTTCTCCACAACATTAAGTCATCTGGTCTGAAAACATCTATAGGTTTTCTCATTGTGTGGGGATCCCCCATTTTTTGAGTGATATCCATAACCCCTTTCTTTATCAGAATAATCACAAGAGCCTTTGGTGAGAGTGGATATGACCCAATTTTATTATGATATTTTTTATCAAAATTCATAAGATAACTTTATTATCCACAATGATTACATTTACTATGTGCATCTATAAAATTTGACATATATTTAATTGGCCTCCCATAATAATTGAAAACTCTATGATGTTATTCTAATGAAGACCATGAAACTAGTCCACATTGGTATATATCTCCCTTAATAAGCAGAATTTTATAGATAGATGACACACCCTAGTTACCTCTATAGAAACTAATCCTCCACGAAAACTGGTATTCTTATATACGTACACCACCACCATCAACTAATTATTTACTACATTGGAAAATGCATGTAGGAATATGTGATTAAACGTTCACAAAATATCATTCCTCAAATTCATCTCAATCCATTTACATTTAAGATATTCATTAGTGACTTGTTTTGTTGATAGATGATACAACTGAGATGAAAAAAGTGGCACACACCATAAAATAACATTCTCATTAATATAAGGTTAAAAAATAATTGATATTTCTTACACAAAGCATCTCTAGATAAAACTATAGTTTGAAGATAATTATAATGGTATTCTAGGTATGAATTTTTTGTACTACATATTACATGTTGGAGTCTGATATGATTTTTCTGGATCCATTAAGAAGAAAAGATGAAAATATCACCTTTGAGTTCTATTAAGTATTCATGATGTTGAAGATCTACTAAATGAATTCATTCAAAAAATCTAATTCCTTAGGTACACTATCACAATGAATAATAGATTCATTATTCCTAGTTAATTTTGAACAATAATGAACAATTCATATCGATTTTCCTACAAATTTATATCATGAAGTCTAAATAGTTTGGATAATTCATTCTAGTAAAGAACTATGTACTATGGGAGTACGTTATGGAACGTGTCTGACAACATCATCTAAATTATTCTAATTAAATATTCTAGGACGAATTGAAAAATAATATCATAAAACAATATCTAATGAGATTTACAGATATCTATATAATAAAAAAAATATTCATGGGTCAAAATTTTATTATTTAATCAACATGAATTTTTTAAAAAAAATACGTTCAATGAATGAGATACAAGATGATTAAAATGGTATTTTTAACATAGACAATCCTAAAAATAATGTTAAACTAAATAATCTAATAAATAATTTCAATAACATTAGGAAAATTATTGAAAACACATAGTATCTCAAGAGTAGACATGAAAGTAAAATAGAAAGGTTCCCTTGCATACATACTACCAATGTTCTATTATTACTAATTTTTCCAACCATAAACACTGAATCAATCTATGTATGTTTCATCACATTTTTGACTAGTTATTTCTTTTGATACAATTTTATAATAATCATCCAAGGATGGCCCGACACGTCACCAAATATGGATCACTATAAAGAGGATATTAACACACAATTAAATAATAGGTCTCATATATAATAGAAAAAGTAATAAAAATATATTATAACAAACTAAATTTCAAAAAAGTTAGAAATACAATGAAAACACAATTAAGATAATTCTGGAATCAGTACTCGACAATAAAAAGACCAAATATATATGTTACAACATACCACCACCATTCCATTTCATTTCAAAGGTGGAATTAGCCAAGAGATATTGACATGCTACATGGATCCATTCCCTTATCCAATATACTTCAAAATTATAATTTCATTTCAACCAAGAAATGTTATGGTTGTAGGGAAAGCACATAGAATGATACACCAACAAATCTATTAAAAATATATATCTAGGAAATTTTATGTTCTATATTTTATAAAATACATGTTTATAATGAAATTTATTATTAAGGTTTTTTATAAATCATCATATGGATTCCAATACCAAAAAATTATTCGTCTAAATAAATAACATGACACTTAAATAAAATAAAATATATATAGAATAAGAACAACCATCCATGAAAATTCCTTAAGATAAAAATGTATGAAATAAAACATAAAAAAATAATATATTGTATAAAACCCACATCGAACTAGGATCTAGCTTGTGAGAATAAATACACAAACTAGAAAATTAACAATTATATATAATACTATGAATTTTATCGACATCGAATCCAAATGAATTCTATCTATATGAAGATAAAAACTTATAAGTGTTCCACACTCAATACGGTTTTAATATTCCCATAAACAAATGAACCAAAGGTTCCCAATGTGATATGTTTTCCAAACACAATTATATAAATCTTGTTCATGATTTTATAAAATATTTTCATGGTAATAAATAACCTCTACCATTTTGTTGAAATAAAATTTATAATAAAAACAACAATTGATGCATATTGAATAAAACATAATGTGTTTAAAATATTTATACTGAATACCCCATTTAAAATGCATATTTTATACCTCCAAAAACAAAATCACCTAAAAAAATATAACATGACATAGAACAAATTATTTTGACAAACAAACGCGTTATATTTCTAAAAAACATCATTTAATTATCTGGTTACCACCATTATAAATAGACACCTACCTCTACAATAAATGAAAGCTAGTCACCATTGAAAATAGATATTGGAATTTACGAAATTAGGACCCCTCAATACTAGATACATAAGGAAAAGAAAGAATTCTCACCCAATTTTACATGATTAGAGAATCATGGACCAATAAAATTTATAAAACATAATTTAAAAAGTTGTTAAAATGTGATTAAGGAGGTTGAGGTGAAATTGGGAGAAATCAAATAATTCCTTTAATAGATCCACTAATAATGAACCTAATTACTAATGATACTTGCATTTAATACCTTAGAGTGATGAGGAGGGTTCATATCATAAAGATTAGATATTAGGGGATGATTAGAAATGTAATGACTAATTTTATATTTTTAATTTTCCAATTTTTTGCAATTTCATATGGGGTGCATGATAAGGATTCATGACTAGAAAACCACTATAATAATAAATAGGAAGCCAATTACCTTTGAAAAAAAAAACTCCAATGATACACGAGATAATTGCATGGATTGAAAAACAATTCTAATGTCATGTGACAATGTATAAAAATCCCAAATCATAGAAAGTGTTTTCATTGAGAATCTCATGTTTCGAAAAACAATGATAAAACCATGAAACTCACATCTATAATTTATAGATTCACACCAAATTGTAACTTCACAAGTTCTTTAAACCATGTGTATACCATGTTCCCAGCATGTTTCTCAAAAATTTACAAAATTTTAATACCTTTCTATATAAAATAGTTTAAACTAAAATATATTTTCTCTAATCAAAATTAAACATATATATGACATACAGGGTGTGACACGTTCATGAAATATGGAATCAGAGCCAATACCAAGACTGAAATGTATCGAAATTGCATAGGCTTGTGGTTTGGGGGTCCAAAACAAGGGTGTTGTAATTTATGAGGAAATATATTTTTTCTCCTAGAAAAAGTGAGATATAAAGTAATAAATATTAAAAACCATGTCAAAAAGGTAAAGCTTTATTTTTAGGGGCTTACCTGATTAGAACACCACAATTATAGAATATTGACCAGTATTGTTGTCAAAATGGTTAGCCACCTAGGATATTTCTCAAGGAGTGTGTGAGTGAGGAAAAAGAGTAATAAAAGAACATATGTTACCTCATGTCAATAAGGTGCACCTATAATTTCATAATCCTTTATGGATAGAAGACCATAATTATGTATTCTTGGATTGAATTAGTGATAGAATAGGTAACCACCAAGTATATTTCTCATGGATTATGTGAGGGAGGATAAAGATTACAAAACGAACATTTGTTATCCTCTAGGGATAGAAATTACTCTAAATAAGGGACCTAGTGGGTAATATGTTATGGGGTGATGGGAATGAAAACAATGTATTATAGGATAAAACTAATGTTTGATGATTAGGTTCTTGGCTTGAGGAGGTTGAGTTGTAAAAAAATGTGTTGTAATAATAAACATTCCACTTACCTATATCATGATAGTTGGAATCTGTAAACATGAAAATGTGAATATATCGGGTTGGGTATAAAAATAAATAGGGAAATTCCAAGACATCAACTAGTTATTGAAAAAATTATAAACATGTATTCTTTTCATAATATTTTAAATATAATATAGTGAAAAATTACTCAAACAACTGATTAATATATAAACATAACTGTAAGAAAGTGAAATAACTCACCACTTAGAAATTAATAGAATAAACCCACCCACAATCACATATAGAACACTAACTATTGAAATCACTACCCTAAGGCCCCTCTTGAATAGCCCAAATTATTAGTGGTATCAATTTATTCATTAATAGGACAATACTCGCTAACATAATCTAGTATTTAATAACAATTTCCATCACAACCATACCAAACCCACTACATCCTTCTCATTTTGACATGAACACACCCCCATTTTGTTCATATAATGTTTTTACACATAAAACCATTATTATAAATACTAAATCCACATATTCATTTTATTGGAAAAATTATTGGTGTCACCCAAATTTATATATTTTATGAAAAAAAAAGATAAATGGATTTACAATAATAATATCACATTATTATTCTATCCAAATGTAGAAGAAATATATCTTGTGAATAGTGAGGCTTACATTTTATTAGAAAGCGTTAAATGGGGAGTATCCACCTACCTTCTTTGTGTTTGATAGAAATAATCCCACCATGATCTGATAGATATGGGATAATATTTTGAACCCATTAGTAAATACAATGTTGATTCCATAAAGGAAATATTAAAGATATATTTATTTTTCTATGGCATCTTAGATTGAGGGTTTCTTATGAGATACAATTAGATGATGTAGAAGATAAATGAAAAAATCCAATCGGGAATTTTATTTCAAATATCCAACAATCAATGATTATTCGTAATCATCCACTGGTAAGAATGTAATCACTAATAATTCTTATATGTGGTATAGGGTTTGATTTCCTGGGATAAAAGTAAAGCAATGGAGGTTTTAGGTATTTTTTATTTTTAGAATCATAAATTTATATTTAATTAATCTCATCACATCATTAGGCCTCATGATTTGGAAAACCAAACATCGATCGTGTGTATATCATTTTCCCAAGAAATTAACATGTCTCATAGTTTCTAAATTCTTTCTAAAAAATATTATCCTTCCAGGACCCTTCCCAAAAAAACCCTCGGTCATTTACATAGTTACGTAGACAACACTATAGGGATTCCTTAAAACTTATACAATCATTGTGTCTTATAACTAATTTCTAAAATATTCTTAAACAACTCATTATATTTAAAAACTAAACAAAAAAATTATGCATATTTATATTAAATTATAAAAATTGGTAAAAACATTAAATTATGTGGTTTACAAAAATCATGATTTTTTTTTGATTAAATTGTTTTGGTAACATTTTAATAAAATAAAATTGATCAGTTACCTTTAGAACCATTTTCAAAATTTATGAAAAAAAAATAACATTATAAGTATAAAAATTAATAATTAATCCTTTAATATAAATAAAAATATACTAGAATAAATTTGGAAAAAAGGATATAAATTCAAACAAAAGTGTAATGAAGTGAATTGTAGGCATTTTTATACTTTATAAATAAACCACATCTATGAAAAAATATAAAACAATAATTTGGAATAAAATTAAATAGAAAAATTATATGTTGTTAAGAAAGTAAATATTTAATTTGGAATATATTAATGGATTTTTTTAAGAATAAACATTTGAATAGAATATATTTAGCCGATACTGAGGATATGAATTCTTCACAACAGTCAAATTTTAATGATTTATGAAAGAAATATCAACAACTGATTTTGATATAAAATATCATTTCCGGAGAGTGAAATAAATAAAAAATAGATATAAATATGGAAGAATATATCAAATATAGAAGAGTATATTCAATTAATAATGAGTAAAACTCAATGAAAATTTGATTAAGTCATGTAAGACCAATAAGAAATTATTAGTGAATAAATAAAATATCAAAGACAAATATAATATATTATGCAATTACATTAATAATATATGAATCAATATAAAATAAATAAGTGAATAAATTTTAAGCACATAAAATCAAACCTAACTAACTAATTAAAAACATATATTAATGTTTCAAATTTGAGATGAAAACCCCATAAAAATATCTACATTTTAAAGGTATAATTGGTTAATTAAAGAGTAAATATGATGCCGAGATTGGAATAAAAAATATAATAAAATAGGACAATATACTCCCATTAGGTAGAACATAATAAGAAAATTATGAATTTTTATTAATAATACATGTGAAACCAAAGGGGATACAATCGGTGAAGAAATCCCACAATTTAGAATCACGCTTTATAAGACAAAATCTAACAAAATATGTAATTAAAATGACTAATTATATATACATATATATTAAAAACAATATTCCAAATTTTTTTATTATATTAATATTTTTCACAAAATGTTTCCCTATTTCCTAATAATTTTTAGTCCACTTTGATTATTAGTTGTTATTTATATCAATTGTAGCATGTATTGATATGAATGGTGGTCACAATCAATGTGACTTGTTCAAGAATTAATTGTCTAAATAATCATAAATCTATTATAATAATATTTCCAAAATGTGGTATGGTTTTAAATGTTCATTCGATGGGTATTTCAAGAATTATTCAATAATATGATGTATATCAAGTTCTTTTTTCTATATTTCTCAATTAATATTAATTTTTATATTGATAATAATGGAAATCATAATACTAACATCTTAAATAAAAAAAATATTATTCATATATTAATATCATATCATACCAGATTTCATTTTCATAAATATCCATGGTAAAAAATTAATTACAACACTCCTGTTGGAGTTTAATCTACCCCAAACAAGAACATGTTATAGATAATGAATGAGCATTATTATCAATTGATTATATAAAAATATGTTTAATATAAAAGTATACAGAAGCTATTTCTGTGTTATAATTTTTTTCTTCATATCCTATAGAAAATAATATGTCAATATGAAGGATATGATGTACACACATAAAATGGACCGATCATATCATCTCATGGAATAATTAGAATGAAGAGTTTCATACACCCCAATTTGATTTAATATCTTATTGTGGTTGAAACCACATTGGACCCTATAATATCAATGGATTATGGGTATTTATCTCGTGGTTAACCTTTTTCTCCGCATTGGGAATTCATATCCTTTATTGACATGAGATTTCTTATTGCTTTTTTAGGTATCTCATTGTGCATGATGGTATATCTTCTCTACAATGGGATTATAATGAATCAACTCTCCCATATAGATTTCATAAATGACCCGAACCTTACTCATCTATAATAGGTGTATACCATTATATAAAACTGTTTTTCATAATTTTCTCTTGTCAGAATCATCAATATATCCAGGTTATTTTAGAAGAACCGGACTAAAGGGCTAATTAATTCTCACTAAATCCAAATTAATTTATTAAATTAGGATGAATTCATATTTTCTAGACTGAACCCTTTATCTATTAGAATATATTTATCTTTATATATTACAATGGTTCTATTTTTTCCATGAGAACTATTATACATCATCCATATCAATAATAGGTTTATTCATTAGTTTACCCATTCCGTTCTAAAATTATTTTATTCTCCAAATGATTGAAAAATATTTTTCTAATTTCAACATAGATATAGTTTCAACAATGATATATTTCATAATTACATTTAATGTATTTTCATTGAATATTATGTTTCAAATGAACTAATGGAATCTATCACGAGTAAAATTGATGAGGAATATCATTGATTCTCTACTTCTCATTTTCAGTCGTTTTGTGGTTATTTCTCATTCTATTTCTGATTGAGGTATCCAAATCCAGGCTATCATTGTGTTCTTGTGATGATTTTTTATTTTAGAAAAAATTTATGTTGTTTTATAGTGAACATTAAAAAATAATGATTTTTTGGATATTGAAAAAATGAACTCATCCTTGATTTTAGTTTAGAATGACAACCATGAGGTAGGATGGGATATTTTTTTACAGTAATGTTTTCTTCAATTTATTTTTTCTGTTATAGTGTACAAAACGTTGAAATGGTGGAGTTAGGATCATATCACTCATATATAAAAGTGATTTTTATTGAGAAAATAAAAAAGGGATTAGGAGTAAGGATAATAATGGGGTTTTTGAACATGGTATTTTAGGTTGATTTCTTCTCCTACATCTATTTGTAGTTGTTGGTTCCATTATAAACTAAAAAAATGTCATCTAACAAAGCATATCAATCGATTGGATTCCTATAGAGAGTATTTAAATTTTCATCCATGAATTAAAGCATATAAGCATTCATAATTTATCAAATATGAAGGATAAAATTAACTCCATCTTATAGAGGTATGATATAATAATAATATTTCACTAAAAACTGCCATGTCATTCTTATCATATTAGACCATGAATGACACATATTTTTCATAAAAAAATATACCCGGGCTAACAACTTGTGTCTCATAACCTATAAGACATTGGCTAACCACTAATATCATATAGAAATGTCATTGAGGTATCCACGAAAAAATGATTTATAGGCATATATAATTTCTTGGACAAAAATTATTTATTTAGAAATAATATATCTATTCTGAAATAAAAAAAATAAAAACATAATACATGATTAACTCATTAAAATATGATGGTTTTTATATAATTATTTACGAGTTATATAATAATTAACCAATGAAAGAGTATTAATGATACAATTAATATAAATTAATATATCAATATCGTGATTATCAAATAACCATTTTAATATAGATTTAATCATATTGAATAATGTAATATAATTTCAAATCCATATTTTTATGTATTTAATCCAAATGTTTTATTATCTAGGTGAAAAGTCATCATTCATAATAAATAATTATAGTTTAGTCACAATGGAAGTCCATGAGAATATCTTTTTTATTTACAAGTTTTTTTCTATATAGTAACACAATATCAGTGTTCTATAAATACTATCTTATATATTTCATTTACTCGACACTAAAACACATTGAAATTTTGATCATAAACAAAAGGATTATTATAGGATAAGATATTTTTATGATAAATGTATCATCAGAACAAAAGTTACCATAATTAATTCTCAAGGTATGGAATAGAAAATATTATTTATATATGTGAACCAATTCATAAAATGAAAATATAAAATTATATATTTAACAAAGTAGTTATCTTTCACATAATGTTGAAATCCTCCATAAAAATGAAGGAATTGGATGAAATTAAAATTTCAAGAACTATCTTAAATATAATAATATTTCCATAATAAAATATAAATATTTTATTAACATATTATTTACATAATATAATTTAAATTAATAATTTAAAAATATAAATATAAATGTGGATAATAAATCATGAAAATAGTTTATTTAATTTATTGTGTTTTTAGTCATAAAAAATACAAAACAAAAACATTCAAAATGAAAATTTAAACATAAAAAAGAACTTTAACCAATTTTTAATCCACATCACATTAGTGGACCCTATGAAATAAATGATGTTTAAGAGGGTGAAATTTGGATTAAAAGTTGAAAATTGTTGTTGAAGTTTATATAAATATGATTGTACATTTTTAACTGTATTATAATAACCCATATAAATAAAAGAGATATGGAATTTTTGTTTTTAATTGAATTAATTATAAATAATTTTTTTATAAAATATATTATACATTTAAATTTCCATATTAATATTGATAAATTGTGATTATAATAAATATACACATGGATTATAATTATATAATGTAATGGATTTGAGTTTTTATTTACAATATTGTATTTTATGGTGTATAAAATCAATTTAAGAAGTTGATTTTGTTATAAAAATTTATTTTTACTTGAGATAATGATTAACTATAATATAATATATCAAAGATATTGAATATTTAAAACATAAAGTAGTTATTTAATTCAATAATGAGTAAATATCAATTAAAATATGATTACATCCTAGAAAACAAATATAATAATAGTAGTTTTTTAATCAAAATTCCGGGAAAGTGTGAATAATAAAAAAGTGACATAAATAATTTTTAAAGTAGTATTTAATAAATATATTTGTAATTATAGAAATTAAATGAATGAAAATAAGTTTATAATATTAATAATGTTTCAATGAAAGGAAAATAGTATCAGAAAAACTATGAATGTAATCATTTTTATATACTGAAGGATTAATCAATGAGTGAATATGTTAGGTTCCAAGTGAAACAAAAGAATCCTTTAATGATATGACCAACTAAGATTTCATTTTTTAATGGTGTGTAATAATTTATTTTCATGAACAAATGATCTTTTCTGATAGAAATAGTAGCTTATTAGACTAGACTAAATCTCTGGAACTATGGGTGAAAGATCTTCACATAAAATTTATAATAAATTTATAAAAAGATAAAGAATTATCATGATGTGGAATTCTATATTTTATGATGATCTGTGGAATATATCTCAATACACTATCATTATAATATATTGGCTATGTGTAGCATCAATATAGTTATTATCCAAACCTTTGAAAAAAAATTGAACGATTCCATAAAATCACCAATTTATAGACTAGATAATCCTGAACACCAATATTGTTCATTGTTGACCAAAACAATGATTGATCTCAATAGACAAAGAACTATTGATGATCTATCATTGTCCGGATAGAGGAGGTGAGAGGAGAACTCTATATCTCAGGATTAATCTTTAGTTCTTGAGAGAGTCTTCATCTAACTTTAGTGATCCCAAATTTTGAATTTGAAATGATATATAATCAGATATTTATTATATCTTATTTAGGGTTGTTAAATCACAAAAAGAACCAAACCATCTTTAATATTCTTAATTAATCTCATGCCCATTGATAATATTAAAAAATAATATTAATCAAATGATATGTGAAACGATTCAAGAATTATGAAACATATATTATTTATACAATTTCATATTACACCATTAAACTCAATCCACTTTCACTCATAAATAATTATTTATCCTTAGAAAATTACATATTATTTTATATATACGTATAAATTCATTATTAATCGATAAATAAAATCTATATTATATTCTTTTAAAATGAAAATAAATATTTATTTTTATTATTTTAATCACATATTCATTGGAATGAAATATGATTAAATTGTTAAAATCATCCAAAAAAATAATATATTGTATATTTTACCACATAAATTCAATAATTCACCTTGTATGTGATTATGGATACACGATGTATGTGATCCTATTAGCCTTTTCATTAGTGGCAATGGGAATAACTAACTAATGTACAAGGTTATAATCTTGAAAAATTCTTATCAATCCATTCGCAAAAAAGATAATTTCACAATAATTTAAATTCTCTTATTAATATTTACAATATAATATCATGATTCTATCATAATATCTCAAACCAAAAAGATTTCACTCTAGTTATATGAAATATAAGCTCGATGTATCATTCTTATACAAATATAAAATGAACACTCCAATTGAACATCATGTTCATGGATTAATTTATTAGATTTCATTCTCATCAAAGGTCCATTAGTATTAGATTTAATTAATGAATAATGCGATTAATCTATTCTGACATTATTAATTGATGCTATATAATATTTTATTCACGCAATGTATAATAATTTTGTATTAACTTATTTCATCATAGTTCTCGTAAATTAATCAATTTAAATGAGTCATGATATCCATTAAGGGGAATCTAAACATATTTTGATCAATACACACATTAATAGAGAGGAACATCCAATGACCCATGGAAATTTTTATTAAATATTGATGGGAAAATATTGATAATATCATATATTAGATATTACCATGGATGTACACCATGAGATGGTGACTTAAAGTATTATGACTCTTCTACTTCTGATATGCAATATAATTTTCCACCATAAAATTTCATCCTTCCATAGAATAAGGTTCACGAATAACATTGTGGAACCTCTAGGTTCACATTATATAGAGGAAAATTTATGGCCCTTTTGAACAAAATGACTCCTATGGATATTTTCACATAAAAATTACATGCCAAATTATATTCAAAATGTGACATAAAAAATTATTCAATATGAATCCAAGTATCCATGTACTAAAAGGTTGGTATTAGGGAACTAACTCCCACTGATGACAACATTAAATAGATCCAACTGATAGTAGCTTTTAGTAAATGAACAATCATGTGATACCCATGATTAAATATAGATAAATCCTTTGTTAAGAGGTTTACCATCTTTTCCTCTTTGTCGACTCTACTCACTATAACATTAAATCATTCTTAAAATCTATAAAATGTAGAAACATCTGATCTATGTTCTTTTTCCATTGGGGTGACAATGAATATTTATAGAGAGCCCTCATTGAAGTGTTATCATTGTAAACTGTGATATGATATTTAATTTTAGATTACACCACAATATAATCCACAATATTGAAAATATAAACTACTTCCATGGATGCGTCGAAAGCCGATATATAGACAGAATACACAATTGATTCAATGAGAACTATTTATATTGAATTATTCCACCTCATAGGTCCTCCATTATAACCAGAAATATATCTATATCGGGAGATAAGATTATTCTAATCTCTATAAAAACTAGATTCTATATAACCTTACATTACCTTTTCACTAATTTTTATGTACAGAATGAACATAATATTATTATGAATAAAATACATTTGGATAATATTAATATCCGTCTCATTCAATTCACCTAGATCATCTTGATGTTTTCCGACCATGATTATATAATAGGAGACATTACGACTCATACTTATGTGCATGGTTGATCTTGTCATAGAATTATATAGGATCTTAATCATTGTTACTCCTCCTCCTTATGCGAGAGGAAATAATTTCGTAGAAATATTTATTTTATGTTACTTTGAAGTAATCACCTCTTGTATTATTCAGAACAAAAACAATTCAATGTCTAGTCCAAATATGTACCCTGATATTCTTCATGAATCATATTAGATATATCACACATGATCTCAATTACATAGACATAGGCTACATCACTTAATTATTCCATTTAAGAGAACTTTCTACAACATGCACCAATCTCTCGAAAAGATTCTATATTTTATCCAATTTTTAATATATCATCAACATATAAAAAAATTGATTTAATTATAATATCACTAAATCACTAATAAATGCATGGATCACATTGTTTATTAATATAACCAAATACCTTTAAAGATTTATCAAATTTAAATTTTTATGACTTGGTATCTTGATTTAATCCAAATGTATATTTATAGTACATCAATAACATTGTGGAAATTAATGGAGTCATAAAAAATTTTAGTTGATTCATATAAACATTTTCATAAACATTCTAATTATGAAAAACTATTTTTACATTGAATTTAAATATTCCATTGTCGTGGTAATATGCTCGAGTATGTAGGATTATTATGGGAAAAAAATTAAAATAAGATAAATTGATTTTCTAAAGTAAATTCCATGAAGCCATATAATACCATTTTCCACTATTAATGCTTTATATCTATTAAGTTTAACATCCTTGTACATAATTCTATCGAATACCCATGTACACTCAACTAATTTTACGTTAATTAGATGAACGATCAAAACCAAAATATGGTTTTGAGACTTGTAATCCATCTCATAATCGATGTATTATATATAGATTTTAGTTTTTAGTATTATTATACCTCTTTTTAGGAGAGTCTATAATTATTTTCAACCTATACTTAGTCATCATAATCAGTGACTACAAATCCAGATCCATATGGTTCTCCTAGATCTATATTACTCTTATGAAAAAATTTTGATTCCATAAATTCTTCCATAGGGACTCATGGAATCGTTTCCTATACCAAATATTGTATATGTTTAGCATAAACATCATCAAAGTAAATCTTTATCACGTTATCTTCCTTGAGGATTATATCTATAAAAAAATCATTTCTTACATAAATTATTTTCTTTTCTTAATGGTTCTAAATATATTATCACAATATTTCCATGGGTTACCCTACAATGGTACACATCATGCTTGGGGTTAGTAGTTTTTTTCTAGATGTAGACATAATAAAATAATTTCAACTCCTTGTACAAACAAATGAATAAACAATATTCTTTCCACTCTATAATGAAACGAAATATAATTTTATGGTTATGTTTTTAAGGGGGTTATTAGATAAACTTATTTAGATAATTAATATCCCAAAAACGATAATGGATGGATTTCATTTAGTCTTTTTCAACATTACCACGTCAAAAAATGTATATTTCCTCATTTCAATAACTGCAATATTCCACATTGAACTATAAGTTGGAGTGAGTTGATATAAAATATCCTAATCCCCTAAATAGGTTATAGTGTCTTATGTTATATATTCACTAACCCAACCCAATTAATTCTTCTTTATATTCTTACCAAGATTATTTCAACATAATTATTGATCTATTTTAACGTATCATGGGATTTAGATGTGTATAGAATTATGTTGATATATCCTTACACACTCATGTTTGTAAAGGTAACATAGTATGATCGTACACCTCTATATTATAATAGAAATTCTCCACACATATTTTTCTATAATATATCTATAAGATCTATGGTCCTTTCACCTTAACAACCATATGGTTTATTATCCATTCATTCTTATAAATATGAAAGACATCATTCAAGTGCCATTAAATTAAAATATTCTAAATAACCATTCTGTGAATCCATTGCAGTCCATGCCACTATTATGGGAACAATATAGTGAATCCACAACATGGTGTGAGATGAGTCATTCATAAGAGTTTCATTATCAATTTCAATTTTTTTAAATTTAATACATAATGGTTGTAATTCAATTTTTCCATACCATATTATAAGCTATCATTATAAAATTATAATCTTTTTTTCGAAAGATGAATATAAATCCATCTATATATATGTAAGTAAAATAAATATTGTCCATGTATGTAATTATTACCTAAAAAATATTCATTAAAACCAAAATTAATCATGTATGTTATAAGGCCCCAGCCTTAAAACTTACTTAATCTTGATTTATTACAATATTACACATTGAGGATCTTTTCAGGTTTAGAGTTTTAGAGAATTAGATCATCAAACTTGAATTACATTCCACATTTTAACAAAGTGGTTACAAAAAAGATATTATTCATTTTTCCTATCAATGGAAACATATTTAAAATAAAACAAGGATTCATTCTTGACAATTCCTGGACACTATCATTACATCATGTACCTTTCCCTTGACCTGTGAGAATCATTTCAAAAACATGGGATAAGCATAAAAAGCTTAGTAAGGGTTATAAAAATATGGAAAGGAAACATGAGTTCATATATACATAATAATGAAATCATACTTTACCCATAAAACATAAGCACTTTAACATACCTCATCAAATCATGAATAAATCATAGAAATCATAAGACATAAAGGTAACTTGAGGCATTCATAACATTCTTAAATAGGGAGTAACCCTCTTGGTTACGTTTGGAATACCAATCACAGTATATTCCCTAAATCTCTTCGGAGAAACCTTAACGTTTAACTCCTTCGCGTTACCCAATGCATTGGAGAGATATATCAGGCTCACCCGCCCTTAGTTTATCATGGAACCGCCCGTCTTCATAATAATTCCCAAGAACCATAACATAATCTTATCACATAAAACATGCATAATGGAAACATAACAATTCCACTTTTCAATCACAAGATATCAATACAACACATTGATATAAAAACATTGTGAAAACCATTTTCAATATCAATATAAAAGAAAAGTAAAACATGGTATTTATTTTTCTTTTAAAAAAAGGTATGGCTTATAGAGGAAGCTAAAACTTAAATAATGGTCATGGCGGTGGAGAAGTCGTTGTTGCCGCATACGTACGACAAAAAAATTCCGTTTTGTCGTTTAGTAAAATGCTTCGTATAAAAAAGATTCCTTTTGGATAAACGTAAAATTCAAAGGGGTTTATACACCATATAAATGAAGGTTGTGTATAAAACAAAATATGCCTCAATGAAAGGAGATTGAGACGATGTCCCATAAAAATATCATTTTTTTTAAATAAAATAAATATGTTATGTGTATTCACTATAAGTACAAATAATGAAAATACAAATACAAGATAGGATATAATGATATCATGACATAATTTGAAATAGGAGATTAACACAAAGAATAGAAATTGGGTTAATAAGTTCCCTTACCTCGGGTCCGACTTGACTCGATCGTTCTTTAACGTCCTGAATAATAAACTTGAGTTAATTTATACTTACATAAGAACCTTTTTAAAGTTAATTATTCCTTTTATATCACTTATTACCATGTCATGAACACTATGTAATTATTTAAGTTATTAATGGTTGTTTTAACGATCATTGGTACTTGAGTCAAAAATAAACTCTTTATAATTACAAGTTGTTCTTGTAGCCATTATATTCAGAGTTATACTCATGATTTAGATATCATATATATCATATATATACAGTATATACATGCATTTATAATATTACATAATCATTTAGAGGTATGAAAAGAAATGCACCGTTCATGGAGATGCTAAGCCGTACGTACGCATGAACGCTACTTCCATTTCTATTTCATATTTAATGGAATTAAAACATAATGATACATAATAGTATTATAATTCCAGTATTGTATCATATATAATATCATTGAATCTATCCTTTATACGTACCACATATGGTATTAACGAATCAAATCACTTTTTGGGGGCGGTAGTCCGCACTTCCTAAAATGAAGATATCACGTTTACTCATAATGGAAACCATAAAGGTATCCCATAAATGGAAACTAAAGAAGCTTAAGTAAAACATAAAAGTATTATATATCATATATAAATATAGTTACATCTTAATGGCTACCTTTTAAGGTGTTATATGAGTGTTGAACAATCATCGTTTCGTGAGGCAAAAATTCACCATCCACAGAAACAGTATGTTCATTAACCATTAGATATAGGTGTGTGTATGTGTATCTCGAATATTTCTTATAACATCATCCTAGTATATTTAATATACTTGTGTTGTTACAAAAGAAATGAATAAAAAGTTTTGAGGGGGTTGGTGAAGCAAAATAAAACATAAGAACATAAGAGAAGACACTACCTTTAAATCGGGTAACTCTTCTTGATTTGAGCTCAAAGGCTTCCTTGGGAAGACTTCTGCCCAAAGTGAGGATCCTAAGACTTAGAGAGGGATGTGGAGAGACCAAATGAATAGTGTTTGGCCAATCCAATGGATTTGGAAGTGTGGGTAAGGAGGTAGAGGTGGGGGCCTTTTATAAGAGGAGAGGA
The DNA here is from genome assembly GCA_963277665.1 of Viscum album. Lineage (NCBI taxonomy): Eukaryota > Viridiplantae > Streptophyta > Magnoliopsida > Santalales > Viscaceae > Viscum > Viscum album. Next base: position 532,481,379 of record OY728128.1, read on the forward strand.
GGGGCACTCTTGGAAAGTTAGGAAAACATACTTTGTTATAAAATGATTTTCGGATAAAAAAGGTCACACAGTTATAAATTTTGAGGATAAGGTGATAAGGGTTCGAAATCCACCCTTCCAATAGGTTTTTGACAATTTTAGGTCTTATATTTTACATTTTATTTTCATTTTATTTAAATCATTAAATAATGTGGTAATCGATGCATCATCATGGTGTCATAAATAATTTAATTTATTTAATGTCTAAAAATTATAAAAAAATGTACTATGATGTATTAAATCTTTTTATCTTTCCAATACTATTTATAATAAAAAATAATACTTGTATAAATCCATTTAAAAATTGTTTTAGTAAAATAATTCATGTTTGTGTCATTTTTACTTTTACTTTAAATAAAAGGCATTAATGTCATTATCTTACACAAGTGGGTCCATGGGGTCACAAAAATCGACCCATGGGTTGTAAGGATCGTCTATGACACATCCAATAAGGGTATGACATGTGTCAAGTTCATTTCATATTATTAAAACATTATTCTTACCTTAAATTACACTAATTACCTCTAACCGCGATTAAAAACGTAAAATTTACTATTCACCAAAAAATTATTTTAATCCCATTGAACCAAATTTTACATCTTAATGAAAACCATGTATGTAGGATTTTTGAAATTCAAAACACAAAGGTGGTAAATTTTCATTTAAATGGAAAATCGGTTTTTATAAGTACCACTTAGTGGTTTCACTATTCATCAAAAATTGAAGTTTTTCAGAAAAATACCAAAACATCACCCTAAGATATATTTGACATTAAGAATTCAAAAATGATGTCTATTTTTGAAAAAATCAAAACATATAAGTTACATTATTTAATTTAAAAATTAATTCCCGATATCAGAGTAAATAGCTTGTTTTTATGAAACAATAAGTATCAAAAGATTGACACTAGTTTAAGTCCAATTTCAAAGTGAAAATAATTCCAACGACCACTAATGGATTAAACGGTAAAAATATATTATATTTACACTTTAAAACCAATTAAAAAGATAATCTAACCATATAATTAAATTAGATGAAAAAGCAGTTTTGATGTAAAATGCAGTATTTTTCACTATTCATTAAAAAATGAACATTTTCAGAAAAATACCAAAAAAATTATCCAATGTAAATTTCAATGTCCCAATAATAAATAATAAGTTTATTTTGACAAATAGTGCTTATAAAATTCTCAAAAGTTTGATTTAAAAATGGTTTTCCATCAAAAGGCAGTAAAACAATCTTTTAAAAATATTAGTGTATTCCTTGCTTAAAATTGGATTTATTCTCATTTTAAGCCTCTAAAACACTATCTAATTCATAAATAGACATAGATTAAAATATATATTATTCATTACTTACTTGGGATGTTACATCCTTCCCCCCTTCAGATAATTGTGTCCTCGTAATTTATTTACTTATCGAATAAGTGGGGGTATTTATCCGTCATTGCATTTTCATATTCACATGTTGCCTCTTCAATCATGTGGTTTTTCCACAAATCCTTTACCTGATGAATCACCTTATTCCGTAACACTTTCTCCCTATGTTCAAGAATATGGACCGAGTTTTCCTCATAAGATAAGTTCTTTTCCAGCTGAACTACCTCTGGACTCAAAACATGAGATTGATCTGGCATGTAATTCCTTACCATTGAAACATGAAAAACATTATGTACCTGAGATAAACTCGGTGGTAATGCCACTCGGTATAAAACTGATCTAACTCTCTCCAGAATTTCATATGGTCCAATGAACCTTGGACTCAGATTTCCTTTTTACCAAATCTCATCACACTTTTCCATTGTGATACTTTGAGAAAAACATGATCACATACCTCAAAAGAGAGATCCTTCCTCATATTATATGCATAACTCTTATGCCTGCACTGATATGTTATCATGTGTTTCTGTATTAGCTGAACATTTTCTGCAAACTCTTCTACCAATTCTGGTCCCATTAGCTTCCTTTCACCCACTTCATCCCAAAAAGCTGTAGTTCGACACCGTTTACCATATAATGCCTAAAATGGTGTCATCTGTATACTGGAATGAAAACTGTTATTATATGAAAATTCAACCAAGGAAAGATGTTGGTCCCAACATCCCTGATAATCCATCGAACATGAACGTAGCATATCTTCCAAAGTCTGAATTGTTCGTTCTGACTTCCCATCTGATTGAGGATGTAAAGATGTACTAAAATTTAATTCAGTACCCAACGACTTCTGAAGGCCTTTCCAGAAGTTATAAGTAAACCAGGGATCACGATCAAATACAATGGAGAGAGGAACTCCATGTAACCTGATTATCTCTTTACGATACAAACGAGAAAGTTGATCTAGGGAAAAAGTATCTCGTATAGCAAGGAAATGAGCAGATTTAGTCAAACGATCAACAATAACCCAGATTGTATTATTAACTCGAGTTGTCTTCGGAAATCCCATAATGAAGTCCATGGATATATTTTCCCATTTCCACTCTGGCACTGGTAAAGGCTAAAGCATCACTTTAGGTAACTACCGCTCTGCTTTAACATGTTGACAAGTCAAACACTTCATAGTAAAATCAGCAATATCCCTTTTCATTCCATCCCACAAATAATACTCCTGAAGATCTCCATACATCTTAGTACTTCCTAGATGAACCGAAAACGGAGAACTATGAGCTTAAAATAACAACTCTCTCTTCAACTATGAATCACATGGCACACACAATCTCTTCCCAAATCTCAAAACACAATCATTATCAATGTTGAATTCAGGCAACTTACCCTTCTGAACCAGCTCTACCTTTTTCTGCAACTCACTATCTTGCTTCTGTGCTTGCTTGATTCTGTCTGATAGAGAATATTTCACTGATTCCTGAAACAAAACAGAAGAACATCCTGCACCAAACAACATCTATGCCAATGTTCATCAAATCCTTAACCAATGGATCACTTTCCAAATGCAACATTATTAATGAAGCATTATTTTTTCGACTCAAAGCATCAGCCACCATATTTTCTTTTCTCGGATGGTAATGAATTATACAATCATAATCCATGATTAATTCTAGCCATATCCTATGTCTCATGATCAATTAATTCTGAGTGAATATATACTTTTAGCTTTTGTGATCGGTATATATTTCACACTTTACTCCATACAAATGATACCTCCAAATTTTCAAAGCAAAAACAATAGAAGCTAATTCCAAATCATGTGTAGGGTAATTTAACTCATGAGTTTTCAACTGTCGTGAAGCATAAGCAATTAACTGATCATTCTTCATTAAGACAAAACCAAGTACTTTCAGTGAAGCATCACTGTAGATAAAAAACTCCCCATTCCTGGAAGGTAGTACCAAAACTGGAGCATTCACCAATCTTCTTTTCAACTCCTGAAAACAATCATCTCATTCTTTTGTCTAGTTAAACTTAACACCCTTCCGAGTTAGCTTAGTCTTTGGACTAGATAACTGGGAATTTTTTTTAACAAACCTTCGGTAATAGCCTTCCAAACCAAGGAAACTACGAATCTCAGTTCCATTTGTGGGTCTTGGCCATTCTTCAACAACCTTTGTTTTTGCAGGATCAACAGTTATCCCATCATTAGAAACAACATGACCAAGAAAATAAATTTGTTGCAACCAAAACTCACACTTGAAAAATTTCCCATAAAATATCTTTTCTTTTAAGGTTTGAAAAATAATCCTTAAATGTATTTCATGCTCTTCTTTACTTTTAGAAAACACTAAAATATCATCAATGAAAAAACCACAAACTTATCCAAGAACTCATAGAAAATTCTATTCATTAAGTCCATGAATATAGCAGGTGCACTGGTTAGCCCAAAAGGCATTACTACAAATTCATAATGGCCATATCTTTTTCGAAACACGGTCTTCGGAATATCTGCTTCCTTTACCTTCAACTGATGGTACCACGATCTCAGGTCAATCTTTGAAAAGTACTGAGCTCCCTGGAGCTGATCAAACAAATCATCGATATGAGGTAAAGGATATTTGTTCTTAACAGTGATGTTATTCAAGGCTCTATAATCAATGCAAAGTCTCATTGAACCATCTTTCTTTTTAACAAATAAAATAGGAGCACCCCATGTGGATGTGCTAGGTCGAATGAAACCTTTATCTAACAAATCTTTTAATTTCTCCTTCAACTCTATAAGTTCAATTTGAGCCATTCAATAAGGGGGTTTTGAAATTGTCTTAGCTTCAGGAACTAAGTCTACAGTAAACTCAACATCCCGATCTGGTATTATTCTAGGAAACTCATCAGGAAAAACACCAGGATACTCATTTACCACTGGCACATCATTAATCTGAATAGTTCCCTTATTTTAAACAATATGTGCAAGGTAACATTCATTTCCATATTTTACATGTTTCTCGGCCTCTTGATACGTTATCAACAGTAAGGGATCATTATTGTACACAAACTGATGTCTTTCTGAAAAGAAACTTATTTATCTCTATAGTCGATCTTAGAATGGTAAATAGAGAGAAAATCCATACCCAGGATAACATCAAACTCTACTAGAGGTAAAATAATAAGTTTTCCAAGGAGGTTCTTTCCACATATAAGGATAGGAAGATTATTATAAATTATTTTTTCCTCAACATTTCCCCCGGTGTTTTTACCAAAATATCAGGAGTCATTTCTTGAGATGGTATTCCAATTTTACTAGAAAATTTTTCAGAGATGAATGAATGTGTAGACCCCGACTCAAACAACACACTGGCATAATCTGAAAAAACAAACAAAGTACCTGATACCACTTCATTTGATGGCCCAACATCTGCTGAAGTAGTTTCAAAGGATTTCACCACCCCTTTCTGCTTGTTGTCTTACTGCTTCCCATCACTCGAGCTCTTTTTCGGACACTCATTTTCATAGTGACCCATCTCATTGAACTTAAAACATTTCACTAACTGCAAATCAAATTTGGACATACCATCACCTTGATCTTTTTCAGTGAAATCATGAGACTAATGTCTCATCTTACCCCATCGGTTGCACTTTCCAGAATTCAGAAGACATTCCCCAGTATGCCTTTTACCACATTTTTCACAAACTGGAAACATAGATTTCTTACCGTCAGACCTTTTTGAAGAATTCATTCCCTTCTCTTGCCACCGCGGTCTCTACTTATGCTGGTTGTTATAAAATACTTGATCATCAGAAAACTCCATTTCCACCTTCTCAGCACATCGATCAAGCTTTTAATAACTCTTGAACATTCAAGAAGCTAATGCCCTTCGATATTTTGGCTTTAATCCTGAGTAAAAACGATTGATTTTACTATCAACAAATCGGGTAAAATTTGGAGCATAACTTGCCAATCAAGTGAACCTTTCTTCATAGGCAGCCACTGAGTCCTCCTCTTGCCTCAATTCCAGGAATTGTTTTACCATCCTAAGTTGAACAAACTTAGGAAAATACTTCTCAAGAAACATTCCTTTGAATTCATCCTAGTCGAGAGCATCAATCTCATCAGCATCCCTGATATTATTAACCATCGACCACCACTGATCTGCATCACCCTCCAAATGGTAAATAGCAAGACTAACCTTTTGATTTTATGAACACCCCATGACATCGAAAATCTTCTCCAGTGCTTTAATCCACCCTTCAGCTAGAATAGGGTCAGATGATCCTCTGAATGATGGGGGATGTTTCCTCATGAAATGTTCCACCACTGACATGTTGCTCTGCGGTTGATCTGGATGATCTCGTGCTTGGATACCAACACCATTTATCGCTTGAGTCAACTATTCCATTACAACAAAAAACTGTTCAGTTCCAATTCCTACCATCTAAGGATGCTGATTCGGATGGTTATTTCCTTCTGTATGCCTTCCTAGAACTACTTTCTTGTTTCCTCTGCGGAAAACCATTCTGATCAAACATGTCTTAGATGAAGCAACATGGTAATCTTCAAATGCTATATAATTTCAATTTGACAAAAAAAATATATTTGGATAATCATTTAATAAAATTCTAACTCCTAAAGTCATCTAAACCACCCTTTGATACCAACTATAATGCCCCAGCCTTAAACCTTACTTAATCTTGAGTTATTATAAGATTACATATAGAGGATCTTTTCAGGTTTAGAGTTTTAGATAATTAGATCATAAAACTTTCATTACATTCCACATTTGAACAAAGTTGTTACATAAAAGATACTATTCATTTTTTCCATCAATGGAAACATATTTAAAATCAGTCATGTATTCTTTCGTGACACTTCCTTGACACTATCATCACATCATGTACCTTTCCCTTGACCTGTGAAAATCCTTTCAAAAACATGGGATGAGCATAAAAATCTCAGTAAGGGTTATAAAAATATGGAAAGGAAACATGAGTTCATATATACATAATAATGAAATCATACTTTACCCATAAAACATAGGCACATTATCATACCTCATCAAATCATGAATAAATCATAGAAATCATATGACATAGAGGTAACTTGAGGCATTCATAACATTCTTACGTATGGAGTAACCATCTTGGTTACTTTTGAAATACCCATCACAGTATATTTCCTAAATCTCTTCGGAGAAACCATAATGTTTAACTCCTTCGTGTTACCAAATTCATTGGAGAGCTATATCAGGCTCACCGGCCCTTAGTTTATCACACAACCACCCGTCATCATTATAATGCCCAATAACCATAACATAATCATATCACATAAAACATAAATAAAGGAAACATAGCATTTCCACTTTTAAATCACAAGATATCAATACAACACATTGATATAAAAACATTATGAAAACCATTTTTAATACCAAAATAAAAGAAAAGTAAAATATGGTATTTATTTTTCTTTTTAAAAAAGGTATGGCTTGTAGAGGAAGCCGAAACTCAAATAATGGTCACGGCGGCAGAGAAGTCGTTGTCGCCGCATATGTACGAAAAAAACATTCCCTTTGGTCATTTAGTAAAACGCTTCGTATAAAAAAGATTCCTTTGGATAAACATAAAAGTCAAAGGGGTTTATACACCGTATAAATGAAGGTTGTGTATAAAACAAAATATGCCTCAATGAAAGGAGATTGAGACGAATTCCCATACAAATATCAATTTTTAAATAAAATAAATCTATTATGTTTATTCACTATAATTACACATAAAGAAAGTAAAAATACAATATAGGACATAATAATATCATGACATAATTTGAAATAGGAGATTAACCCAAAGAATAGAAATTGGGTTAAGAAGTTCCCTTACCTCGGGTCCGACATGACACGATCGTTCTTTAATGTCCTGAATAATAAACATGAGATAATTTATACAATCTTAAGAACCTTTTTCAAGTTCATTAATCCTTTTATATCACTTATTACCATGTCATTAACACTATGTAGTTATTTAAGTTATTAACGGTCGTTTTAACGATCATTGGTACTTGAGTCAAAAATAAACTCTTTATAATTACAAGTTGCTCATGTATCCATTATATACAAAGTTATAATCATGATGTAGATATCATATATATCATATATATCCATTATATACATTCATTTATAATATTAAATAATCATTTAGAGGTAAGAAATGAAATGCACCATTCATGGAGACGGTAAGCCATACGTATGCATGAACGCTACTTCCATTTATATTTCATATTTAATGGAATTAAAACATAATGATACATAATAGTATTATAATTCCAGTATTTTATCATATATAATATCATTCAATCTATCCTTTATACATACCACATATGGTATTAATGAATCAAATCACTTTGAGGGGGCGGTAGTCCGCACTTCCTAAAATGAAGATATCGCGTTTACCCATAATGGAAACCATACATGTATTCCATAAATGAAAAATACAGAGGCTTAAGTAAAACATAAACATATTATATATCATATATAAATATATTGACATCTTAATGGAAACCTTTTATGGTGTTATATGAGTGTTGAACAATCATTGTTTCGTGAAGCAAAAATTCGCCATCCACAGAAACAATATGTTCTTTGACCATTAGATGTAGGTGTGTGTAAGTGTAGCTCGAATCCATATTATAAAAACATCCCAGTATATGGAAGATACTGGTGTTGTTACAAAAGAAATTAATAAAAAGAGTTTAGGGGGTTGGAGAAGCAAAATAAAACATAGGAACACAAGAGAAGACACTACCTTTAAATCGGGTCACTCTTTTGGATTTGAGCTCAAAGGCTTACTTGGGAAGAATTATGACCAAAGTGAGGCTTCTAAGTGTTATAGAGGGATGTGGAGAGACAAAAGGAACAGGTTTTGGCTGAGCCAAAGGCTTCGGAAGTGTGGGTAAGCTGGTATAGGTGGGAGCCTTTTATTAGAGGAGAGGAGGGGCACTCTTGGAAAGTTAAGAAAAGATACATTGTTATAAAATGGTTTTAGGATAAAAAAGGTCCCAAAATTATAAATTTCGAGGATAAGGTGATAAGGGTTAGAAATCCACCCATACAATAGGTTTTTGACAAGGGTAGGTCTTATATTTTACATTATATTTTCATTTTATTTAAATCATCAAATAATGTGGTAATGACTGCATCATCATGGTGTCATAAATAATATAATTTATTTATTGTCTAAAAATTACTAAAAAAACTATTATGATGTAGGAAATATTTTTATCTTCCCAATTAATATTTATAGTCAACAATCTGACATGTATAACCCCATTTAAAAATTGTTTTTGTAAAACAATTAATGTTTGTGTCATTTTTACTTTTACATTAAATAAAAGGCATTAATGTCATTATCTTACCCAAGTGGCTCCATGGGGTCCCAAAAATCGACCCATTGGTTTTCATGGTCGGCCATGACACATCCAATAAGGGTAGGACATGTGTCAAGATCATTTCATATTATTAAAACATTATTCCTACCTTAAATTACACTAATTACCTATAATCACGATTAAAAACCTTAAAGTTACTATTCTCCAAAAAATTATTTTAATCCCACTGAACCACATTTTACATCTTAACGACAACCAGGTATGTCAGATCTTTGAAATTTAACACACAGAGGTGGTAAAATTTCATTTAAATGGAAAATCAGTTTTTATAAATACCACTTAGTGGTTTCACTATTCATCAAAAATTGAAGTTTTTCAGAAAAATACCAAAACATCACTCTAAGCTATATTTGATTTTCCGAATTCGATAATGATGTATATTTTTTAAAATTCAAAACATATAAGTTACATTAATTAATTTAATAATTAATTCCCGCTGTCAGAGAAAATAGCGTGTTTTTATGAAACAATAAGTATCAAAAGATTGACAGTAGTTTAAGTCCAATTTCAAAGTGAAATTAATTCCAACGACCACTATTGGATTAAATGGTAAAAATATATTCTATTTAAAATTTAAAACCAATTAAAAAGATAATCTAACCATATAATTAAATTAGTTGAAAAAGCAGTTTTGATGTAAAATGCAGTATTTTTCACTATTCCTTAAAAATGATCACTGTCAGAAAAATACCAAAAAAATTATCCAATGTAAATTTCAATGTCACAATTATAAATAATAAGTTTATATTGACAAATGGAGCTTATAAAATTTTCAAAATATTGATTTAAAAATGGTTTGCCATCAAAAGGCACTAAAATAATCTTTTAAAAATATTGGTGTATTCCTTGCTTAAGATTGGATTTATTCTCATTTTAAGCCTCTAAAACACTATCTAATTCATAAATAGACATAAATAAAAATATATATTATTAATTACTTACCTTAGATGTTACATATGTAAAGTGAGATTGTAGTCCGCAATAGATAGAGTAGACGTCCATACTCTATAGACATCCAATAGTTCCACCTTATCTCTAGTAATATTACTAAATCTATTTTCCTATTATATTTAGATACATTTTTGTTCTCCATAGGAAATATATAATAGTAAAATTTTATGTATAAAATGATTATAGTAAATAATTAATAAACTTGTAGATTCCCGTTATTATTCTTTGGATACAACTACTCTTTATGTATCCCTTATTACGAAAAGAACGACAAATAACATCTTGTTCTCTTTCGTAACATTGAATCTTCTTCTCATTATAGGGATTTTTCTCTAGTTACTACGAAATTGAATGATTATTTTCCCCAATTTCATTATTAATATTATTTTTATTAACTACAACTATATTGGGTATATCACACCACATGTATTTACTAACATTGATGATTAGAGCTAGATGATTTAAAGATATATTCTTTTTGTTTTTCATATTGTAATTCACAATCAAACTAGAGTTGTATTTTCGGAATTGATAAAAACAGATATCAATGTGTATATAATTGTGTATCCAAAAAGCCATGATATCTAGGTTATAAATATAGATAACCGCTCTAACTAGTTGTTTCCAATTCAGAACAGACTCACTAATCATAAAGAGAATAATGTTGTGAAGATCTCATAACTCTCTGATCTCACATTTTCAGGATAGAAATATGGACTGAGTGAAAAATGTTATAATCATTTATATCCCCCTATTAAATTAAATGATCATTGTACATTGTGGATAATATAAAACTGTAGACATCCAATGTGTCTTCCACAATATTAAGAGAGAGTGACACCTCTTCCTCACTATCCACATTGGCATGGAACTAATGATGTGTGGTTTCAAGCATGTACAATTTCCCTTTATAAAATAGTATAGTGTTTAATCAACTATTCATTTCTTGGAAATTTATTCTAGTGTGAATGTTTTCCTTTTCTAGTATGGATTGTAGTGAATTTTCAAATATTTTTTTATTTTTGAAATTTTCCAGAAAATAATTATTACATTTTTTGATAAAAAACATATTTATAAATTTAAAATTAATTTATTTGTTATTAATTTCCCATTATTTTTGAAACTTAACATCCCTTAATATTATTTTTGAATATATAATCAATTACATATTCTAGTGTAAAAGATCCATTTTTCTCTACCATAAAAAATACATGTATAGGAAAATATTTTTGTGGGGTTTAGGTTTGAAAAACTCATAAAATACATTTACATGTTGTTCATTGATTTTTTAGTGGACACCTCAATATTAAAATATTATTTTTAAAAATTCATAAATTTTTTCTTATTAGTCACACCAATTCCTTTTTCGGAAGTCAAATCTCAATATAAATAATGTTATGATAACCCAAAACATTGAATAAAAATTTAAATGATAATTGAAAAACCCACATGTTGGGTTGGTCAACATAGTGAACTATTCAGTTTATTATAAAATAACTAGTGGAAGGAAAATAAGACCTAATATTTTAATTGACGAATTTTATCATTAATCTTAAATTTTAATTTATAATTTCTCTTATTCTATGAATTATATATTTTTATTACATTGGTGGTTATCTATGTCTGAAAAAACATTTACACATAATCATTTTTTATTTCATCATTCATTATTTGTAATTCATTTATTTGGTGGTATTACACCATTCAAAAACATAATAATTAAACATTAAACTCAAATTAATAAAATATATTTAGAAGGATCTTGAAATTATTAATTGGTTAGTTTATCTAGATGATGATAATCTAGCCTACATCCTAATGGGAAAACATAATGAACCGTAGCATGGTTCCTGTTGTAGTATTCCTACTTGGATCGTGTACCCAACCATGATTAGTTTCACCTTATCTCCATTATATAGACCACCTCTATTAGATTGGAACTCCCTTCATACAAGATCTTTTACACCCACACTTTTGATGATTTCTAATGGATTGGATTATATGTGGTTAAATAAATGAAACTCTTGGAACAAAGGCTCTTACAAAATATGAAGGAGGGGATGACACAACCACCATCATTAAAGTTATTAAAATAACAAATTAAATGGAAATTATCATATACAAGGGATATTATAATCGCATGATCATCCATGCTCAAAAAATTATTATAAAAATTCAATCTTTTTGTCAATTAATTTTATTCATTTATAATAAAGATAATGAACCTAGAAATAATCAAAATAATTCAATGTACCATAATTCCATCCATCAATAATTAACTCAATATAATCTATAATGTTATAAATACAATATTCCCTTTAAAATTATTATTGTGTACAAGTGTTCTTTGGGGAAACCAATTGTGTTGGTCAAAACATATAACATGGAAATTACATTAATATTGAATAGTTAATCCTATGATATGGTGTATAAAATTGAATGAAAAAAAGATGGTACAAATAATCAGTATCATTAATTATACATTTTTTTCATTACATCAAATATTTAAAACAATATCATTAGAAGACAAAAACAGGTATACAAATCTACATGGTTTTTAGTTTCCTTCCACCCATTACCCGAACATATTCCTTGGGTTTGGACACGATTCCTACAATGGGAGTGTTCATGGGACATAGATTGCACTAGGAATACACTTACTATAACCTCATATTTCATGAAATTTTAGTCCCCATATCATGTATTTGATATAATACATGGTTATGACACCCCATGTACACAGTTATGAGATAAAAAGGACTTGAAATTATGTACAGTGGTTAGTTCTACATGTCTTCTAATAGTATTTATGTATTTACACTCCATTCTATACTATTCAAATATTAGATCATATTTTGTCAGATATGTCATGATAGATAGTGATATGGGTGATCAAACAAATTAAATATTCATATACATAATAACTACACTTTTCTAATATAGTTATTTCTAGGAGGTGCCTTTGGTATATATAGATTCTACAAATCAAATTCATCATCATAATGTGTCATAAACTGATAACTATTTATGTAATCAACAATGATAAAACATAAGATACAATGATTTTAGATATTGAAAATAATCCAATTTGAGTAAAGGAAATGTGAAACACGTGCATTCAATCAATTAATAAAAAATAATTATAAATTAAGCATATGACCACTCTAATGCCACTTTTAGGTTTCAAACATAGTGGAACCATCCTTATTTTGTTTGAATGACTCTAATATAAGTCATGAATCTCAACGAATCATTGATTTAACTAATCAAAAGGTCGTATCTAATAGAAAATATATATTATTATACTTGATTAAAATGATAGAACCATTGCTGAAAGATGTTCAAATATAAATTATAATTAACTAATAATCATATATATACTAACATTATCTTGTAAATATATCATCATTAAAAAATGGTTGAATATATCTCATCACACGATCATTGTGTTGTATTATAAATTCTACAATCCATCATACTGTGATCCAAACAACTACGAAAAATATGAATGCTATCATAGAATAACAAGGTTATATCGTCGATAATCTTGGTCAATTGCATTTTTCTTGGTTGATCACAAATAGGATTCATCTAGAGGGATGAATTACACTAGATAATCACTTGTCTTCAAGAAATAGGATGGGAAATGATGACTCTAAATATATTGATCAATATATTGTTCTTTGGAGAGCATTTATCTATCCATTTTTCATAGAGATTTTGAATTAAAAAATTTATATATTTAGATATTTATTATTTCTAGTTTAGGGATGATAAATTTCATAGAATCCATCAACCATATTTATTATTATTAATTGTACTTGTGTCCAATAATAATAATTTTAATAATTTTAATTTATTTACATGAAAACAGAAATATAAATAAATAAATAAATTTTTATTTATTCCATTTCCAATCAGACCATTAAACATGATCCTCTTTCCCTAATCTACATTTACCGATCATTGAATAATGACTATTTAGTTAATAAAAAACAACACCCCATTAATCTTTGATAAATATAATAAATATTATATTAACCAAAGGTGAAAAAAATATTTATAATAATTATTTAACATACTTATTCATTCATATATCTTTTAATTAAATTTTGTCGACCTAAAAAACCAAAAAAAATTATTTTTTATTTTACCTTCTTATATTGATGACTATAATTTAACATATATTAAAGATTCATTCAATGTTTGATTCTATGAGCCTTATTCCTAGTGGAATTACATATAATCACCAAATTTCAAATAATTTTTTCTAAAAACATAATCCATATAGAGTGAATTTAACATCACAATTACATGAAACATCATATGAACATTTACCATGTAATATTCAAATTTTATCGCATTATCTAAAATCTGTCAGGTTTCATGTTATTTCCACCAACCTTTATGCTCAATTTCAATTTCATTTATCATGTAGAAATTAACACTTTTGTTGAATGGAATTTAAATTAATTTATTTATTTGGATCCATTCCCCAAAAGAGTTTGGGATATTATCTTTTTTAATTAGAAAAAAGGGATAAATAATATCCCTAATTATCTATTAATGTTATATAATTCCAGCTTCCCCCAAAATATCATAATTTAATGTTACCATATTTAATCATTGGTTTTCACTAAAAAATTAATGAAAATTAATCAATGTAACCATTAATTATAATTATAATTTTTACCAAAAAATACACACATCTGTAAATAAGAACATCTAGTGACACAAGGACATATAGATTTCTTTTTGATGAGGTTGTAATCATAACATATATATTGAGGATTAACATGAAAAATGATTTTTTATTTAAATTTAATATTATCCACATACCCTTGGTATTATGTATAATATCTGTCTTATTAGAAAATATCATTCTACAATAGAAATAATTTCATGAATAATGTCATGGAGTTTCTAGGTTCACTTAATATTGGAGAAAATATATGGAAATTACATATAAAATATATTCTAGGGTCATTATCAAATATAAATATCCATTTGAAAATGAATAAAAATTTGATAATAAAAAATCCTTAATATGAAAAATTTATAATCATGTATTAAACATGTTAGTTTCAGGGAAGCAACTCCAATAAATATGAGGAAGAAATAAAATTACTAAAACTAGTATCTAACGTATGTTAATAAACTATTGTATGTCCTAACTTAATATAAAAATTATGAATGGTTAAGAAGAATATTTTTAAATACAAAATGGTGACAACAAAATGTTGAAATCTATTTCCCAAGAATCCAAATTTCATAGATGCGCTCTAATATCTTGTTAATAATTATAAACATGTTAATCATCAGTTTTAGAAAATTATTCAAGTTTATTAACATATAATATTATTTTTATGTTAATTTCATAAATATTTATTACAAATTTTTACTTCATAATGATCACAAGGTGTTTCTACATATCCACATTTACTTATATATGATTGCGTAACAATATTATTCATTATACCTTTTCTATTTGTGAATATTCTAAAAAATAAATAAGTTACTTAAAAATTTATTCTATAAATAATTTTACATTCCTATGATAATTCTATTTATTTCATTGGTGTAATTATCCATGATGAAATCTATAATACAGTTTTATTTAAAATTTTTATCAATCAAAAGGAGGCAGAGTAATAAGGTTTTGAATATTATTTTTACCATTACATAATAATAAAATATAGTTTTACTTAATTAATAAAATAATATTATACCAATAATTGTGTTTTAGTTACCATCCCTGATAAAAAATGTTATTTCATCATATTTGTGAGTGGTTAAATAGACCCAAACAAGAACATTTTGTATTAAATAGACGAGTATCATTATGAAGGGATTATATATTAATATTCATTTTCAAGTATCATACTTATTTTTTCGATTTTATAATTGTAATAAATCATAACCAATAATAATGAGGATGTAATGATGATGGATAAGAGGTCACTACATATAATGAATAATGTATATCTTTTGATTGATTGTTTCATACTTTTAAAGTATAAATGAAATCCTCAATAGAGAATAATTTTTTTATTGTAATATGATTACTTATGATATTTGATAATTGTATTAAGGATTTTTGTTTTAATATATTTTTAAGATTTATTTGTGAATGTGTACCTTTATATATGATATTTCTTGTAATATTTTGAAAATATTCATTCTATAATGTGTATATGATGTAATTTCACAATTCATGGTGGTGAGAATGGAGAAATAAGTGGAATGGGTATTATACATACAAACAAACATTTTTTTATATTATATATGGAAACCCTATCACAATGCACAATAGTTTATAATTTGAAAGTATTTCAATCATCACCATTATAAGGAAATTTTTCCCTTGGTAAATTTTTTAATTAAAATATTCTTTTCCTTACTACCTATTTTTGACAATATGATTATCCATATAAAACTAATTTTATAAAAACCTCAACTAATATTTGTTAAAATAATTTAGTTATAAAAATTAGTAATCCATAAGTTTTTTGACAAAAATAAATATTTTTTGAATAAAAATGAATTTTTTATTATTCATTATTGATTGATAGTTACTAAATGAATGTGAATTCATTTTTATATAAAATATATACATTTTTTAATATAAATATTTTAAATATAACTTTTAAATAAAATCATATATTTTGAATTAATATAATATTTCTAAATAAAAAATATTTCTTTAGAAATAAATTATTAAATATTTATTCATTACAATTTCTTAAGTATTTATTAAATGTCATTTACTTAATTTATTAATCCTTACATAATTTTCAGTTATCCATTTTATTGAAATAATTCATTATAAATAAATTTTTTGAGAAAAAAATTTTAGTTCATAAAAATTGATTATAATAAATGTTATTTCCATAAATGATTTAGTATGTTAGTATTCCATTATAAATTTACTAGTTTTATTAAAATAAATTCTTTATCAATAATTCTCTTGAAGAAGGGTTTATGCCTTATAGGTTAGACTGGGGGGGTTAACAGGTGTTTAATCACTAAGGTCATATATAATATCATCAAACTGTCTCTAACTAGTTAGTTCACATTGTTAGAAACACCCAAATACTCTCGGATCATAGATTCATAGACCTACATTCCAATAGATGCATTTATTCGTTGATTTGGAAAATGATTGTTAAGAAATAATATTGTTTGAGTGTATGTAATTTAGGATCATCACACCCTTTTTGGGGGAATCTATTGCCTATTATTATAATATGTTATCAATTTAACATATTCTCATGAATCATGGGTTCATTCATAATTATGTGTTCATGGATTACCCAAGAATCAACGTTTGATCATGACTACACATGGGTACAAAATCATATATATGTATATGCGGTTCTTCAATTATGGTAGGATCTATATGTATTTGAGGTTATATTTCAATGTTACCCTTTTGGGGACACTAAGGTATTCATTGGTCATTTATTGGGATGACATAGGTTTTACTCCACTAGAGGTGGATCTCTAGAGTTCATCTCTATCTAATGGAAATGAGAGTTTTTTAAATATCAGGATCGAACCCATAAGATTAGTTTCCTACATATCCTTATAGGAGAAATTAGAACCCACACTGTTTGATGTCACTTAAATAGACTCATCACCTTTTTAGGTCATGTTACGGGGAATTAACCATGTGGTTTAACATCATTTGACACGTATGACCAAGGAAAATGATCCCAAGTGAAGGATGATGTAGGGATTATACTGAGGTGTCCCATGATACCTTAGAGAGATATGGTCTCTCAGTTGGATATAACCCTGATGGGAATATTTTCAAGAGAACATTATCATGGATTTACCTATTGGATTTCAACCTCAATGAGGATTCATACGTCTCTTAGTTAGTTTGAAATAAAATCCTTATAGTTTGGTTTCAGATGGGAATTATAATTTAGAGGAGTCCGAATAATGCAACATTATTGGGGCTTATGCAAGGAAAGTGAACATTTTATGGGTTTCTATTGGGTCCTATACCATTTGAGAGGCCTTGGTTTATGGGTTTAGATCTCAATGAAGTTTATTATGTATGATGGTGAGTTGGGAATCGAATCCCTCACTGTTTGGTATAAGGTAGGACTTATTCCTTACAATAGGCACATTAAGGTGGAATGATTGTGGAATTTGCACGGAATCTTCTAATTAAAGAGTATTTTATGGGGGATTATACCATGGGGTTGTCCTAGGTTTTCTGGTTTTGAACTCAAAGTGAATACTATGTATTCCAGTAAGTTGGTAATCAAGGACCTCATAGTTTTGTTCAAGTTTGGAATTCTATATTAGATGCGGCATGTGAAGGGGAAATGATGGTGGATTATGCATGTAATCTTCCCATTTAATATGATTTTATTGGGGATTATTCCATCAGGGAGGTCTAGGGTGTTGGTTCTGAACATTAAAGCGGCATCCTAATAATCAGAGTAATTTGGGAATAAATTCCCTCGTAGATTTGGATGAGATAGGACTTATATTTTAGGGGAGGCCCACTATGGGGGCATGATCAGGTATTACACATGGAATATTACATTGTGGTTTTACATCCATGGGAATATGTCCCTTTGAAGTATGAAATATAGTTTCAGGGCTTATACCATGTGGTAGGCCTATTCAGATTGATGTTGGCGCTTATATCTAAAGAGAATGCCCATTCTCGAAACATTGGTATCATGTGTATGTCTTGATCACTACCAATATCTCTGTCTATGTGATTTATTCTTAGTGTGATAAACAAGAGGATGTAGTGTATTTGATGATTGCAGATCTCACTTCGTCTGTGGATAAATGGTGTTGAAACCAAATTGGTGAGAGAACGAGGGGGTTGAATGTTCCCATATACTCATCTATCTTTATAATTGGTATAGTCATAAATAGTGATATATCCATCTATATCAAAGGTAGTGGAAAATATGATAAAAATTTCAACCTTCAATAATAATGGCTAGTGGCTTATCTCATGAGGGATTCCATGGCTATATAGGGCTCACTCCTAGGCAGATTCCCATTACAGTATATAGAAATCAGCTCATGATCATTTCATGATGCATCTTGTGATTGGAGTATAAGGAAGGTAACATTTCTCATATAGGTTATACAAGATTTTAGAGTAATATAACTCCAATGATAAAATCATAGTTTAATGTTATGTTGTACGGACATGTTCCATACAGTTTTATCTCATGTGGATAGGAAACATTGTTGGATGATTCCCTACAATGGTTGGTTTGGTATTTACACAAGAGATGCCTTTATTTTTGAACCTAGCATAAGTGAAATGTGATAGGATTTAATGATTCACATGAATAGTAACATGACATAGGGTATTTAAGGGATTGATGTTGTGGAGGCAGATGGGCTCAGAAAAAAAATTAATTGAGTTGTCCTGAAAATCCCATAATGTTACTCTCCATTTTTCATGGGGGTTTTGTGATGGTATTGAATGGACTAGCAAGATAGTGATCCAGATCGGGGTGTTTGAGTATAGGACCCATTATATGGACCAGTGATTCTATATGGTTTTCCGCATATGGATTGATGTAAAGGATCATTGGTGGAGGTGTATCCACATTGGACCATCCACAACGGTTCATCCATGAAGGGGTCTTCTATGATGTATTTCCCAAAAAACAACATTTGTGAATGGATTACAAAAAGGACTATCTACGGAGGGTGTTCGAAAATTAATCATCGACACAGTGATGACTTACAAAGGATGGACAAAAAGGCTTCATCCAAGAAGAAAATTATTTTTCTACAATTTTTGAAAAATGATGCCTTGATATCTAAAAAAACACTTCTTTTTCCTGAATTTTCTATACAGGGTTTTTTCATACCATTCACTAGTTGTATTTTCATATGTACATTTTGTGTGAGAGATAATTATATCAAACATATTCCTAATAATTTTCAATATTCTTCATCCAATATATCAATTTTTTTATCCCCATTAGAGTCCTTTTATAGAGGAATGGATGAACTGACTACTGGAATTGATGATTGTCCACGACAGGCCTCGATCCATCTTTTCTAGAAGCCCATGGAGGGTTTCCTTTAATTAAAAGGACATATTTAATGCGGGACCTTATTTTTTGGTGCTTTTGAGGCCTCTACATCATATTAATTACTTATTTTTTGAGGAATCTATATTAGGAGCTGAAATCAGCATTAGGAAAAACAAAAATACTTATTTTCATTTGCAAGCGCCACCAGCTAATCCTCTCCGTAAAAATGATTTTATTCGTTGGGTACTAATTGAAGTGGTGGAACTCAGTGAAAAGTAGTAGTAAAAAAATTGATTTAATTTTATGTGATTGATCCACCCTTAATGGATTCTCCCCATTGAATTTTTTTGTTTATTTCTCCATTATCTTTTTTTCATTACATTTCTAAATTGATGAAATCATCATCTTATTCCTTACAGAATTTTTAGGACCAAAAAATTCCCTCCATCGGAATGTGTTTAACCATCATGAATAGGAGGCTATTATAATATTGAATCAGCCCCAATTTGAATGTAATTTCATATGATGCTCTAATTTGTTCCTCATCCAAGTGTCCTAGTGAGCATTGTTTGACTATTTTTATTGATAAATGTAAAAACCAATGAATATTGATCCATTTTTGTTATAAAACTATTTTTTAGTATTCCCAATTTTGTGTGGGATTAGCGGAAAAAACATGGCATTTCCATTAGCCTCCCTTAATGGGGTTTTGACCTAATAATATTTTTTCTCCCTGGTGTTTTTTAAAAAAAAAATTGTTCCTCAATATTTTTTGTAAACCATGAAAATCATAGGTATTGGGTAACCATATGCTCCATTTACCTGTAGTTCCCTTTGAGAGTTTTCATCCTGGTGAGTTTTTTGTCTATTTTATGGGAAATTTAATGTCTTATGAAATGGATTAACATTACTAATATTTTAGGTCTCATAATGTTGATCATGGATTTTTGGGTGGGGGAAAATATTTTTTATGCCCAGAATATCCTAATATTTTTTAGACGTGAATAATGGATTTTTACCTTACATTGTTTTTATAATTTTTTAATCTGAAACATGATATCGTGAATGTATGCGAGGAGTAACTGTTAGAATGATTTCCAGCATGATGTTGTTGGATTATATAATGATAGGAAAAACCACTCTTGTGGGTGTGTTTAACATTTGTTAACATGTGTATTTTTGTAGGAAACATATGAAGAGACAAATGGGGAATATTATTCATTTTTAAATAAAGGTTCCCTTAAGACATTAAACAAACTTATCTGATGACTTGGTAATTTTATGGAAATTATGAATTTTTTAGACGACCACAGCGGGTGGCATATCGAGGGATAAATGACTACAAACTATAAGATAATCCATACTTATATTGAACTTGAATGGTAAAACACTCCTACCAGATTTGTATTATTTAAAGGAGTGTTTAAATATAGTTCTGATTAATTTCACACAACGAGGAAATTAGTGGTGTTGTTTAATGTCTTACTTCTTGGATGTTCTGTATTTTAAAATTCATGATCACTTTACACTGATGAAGGGGTAAAATATTCACACTCTTCATGGTATTATGACCATGATTGATTTACCATCTTAAGGAATGATTGGACAAACGATGTGAAATCTTTTTTGTGGGGGTTTAGAAATCCAAAAATTAATATGGGGTGTAAATTTCCTAGGGAATACAGAGGTTGGTGAAGCCACTCATAAGGACTTATTTTTCTCTTGTAGAAGATACATTTTTTGGAAAACATATGTAAATCCAACCAATGGATATTGTGAATTGTCAAATTGGGCTTTCATTAGGACATTTTCCCCCATCTCAATTTGTTAGGGAAGATTTTTGGGATACATATCATTCTAAAAACATATTTGGATTGTGAAATTAGGTTTCCTGTAAATGAAATTTGAATTTCAAACTGGAATTTCTGCTGAAAAGGATAGGTGTGTTACCTTTACATACGTTTGATGAGGCTCCTTAAATAGGTTTAACCCATACATAGGGAATATACATTATCAATATAGTTTATCATGTTTTTTAAGGAAAAATGAATATGAGTTGCGAATTTTTTTTTCTTATATACAATAACACACATGGGGTGGGGATTATATTGTGCTTTTCTAGGAAGAATGATTTCATGAATGTTAACATGGGGGGTATTTTTTTTCCTCTAGGAAATTCCCTTTCAAGTTTAAAAAATACAAATGGAAGGATAATTTAAAATCTTGGATGTATCTGGACCCAATTTTGAACATAGGGAATAAATTAGCATGCAGTTTAATGTCATGGGGTATACAAATTTGTATAGAATACATGATTAAATAGAGAATATACAAGTATGTATTTTTTTTGACTTGCTTAAAACATGATGGTAAATGAATGTGTAAACCATGATCCCTTGGATTATCTAAATAGGAGGAATGATATGGGTCAATGAAGCCATTGGTGTGTACGGATGTTGGAAGAGCCTCTCCCGAGGTTGAATTTTCCTTTGGTTGATAGTATTTTTGTTGTGTTTAACATATGATGATCCAATATGGTAATAATGTGCATACTAAAGCAATGGTTTCTTATGGACATTTACCATCCATTTTTTATTTTAATAAAAATATTTTGAAGATCGATAATTTATTTAGGTCATAGAGGATAATAAATGGAATGGATGTGTATAGGCATATTGGAAAAATTCAGACTATGATATTCCCTAGAGTTGGAAACTCCAAACCTAGATCTTACACATATGTAGGGGGAAATATTCATTTATCGTGGTTTGACCAAATATTAGATATTCATGTGTCACTATATATCCTATAAAAAGAAGAATCCAGCCGAACATAGTTCTAGAACATGTCATGGTAGATGAATGATGCTGAAGGTGGTGTCCTCTCAGTTGAGGATACCACAGTGCCACAATGTTTAACATAATAAAATCAGTAAACTATCCACATAGCTTATCATCATGTGGAATAAATGATGTTCCATAAAATTTATCATCGTACAGTGGGGACATTGATAGCATAGTCCAACGACATATTGTGAGGATTGAGGTAGGAGTAGTTTTCTAGTGGGAGGAGTATTGTGTAGCCAATATGAATTAATGTGAATTAGGTTGTAAGAGACCCTATAACAGAGTATAAAATTATGATGTAAACTTAGTCCAACAGTACCTATGGTTGTCTGGATTTTCTGATTGACCCGAAGATGGAATGTCTGGACATTGCTATATATACCATGTGGATGGGATAATTTCTCAAGGATGTTATTGAGTGGAAAACATTAAACATCTATTTGGTCCAAACATAATGATATATGAATTTTTAAATTGGTGGTGGATACACTAGCATGTAAAATCCATCAATTAAAACATATCCTATGTTCATAGGAATCACGACATTTGTCATACGTAACATGGAATGGTGGATAAATTATGCTTATGGAGATGTTATTTCAGGTCAAACCCCTGTGTTTCTATATAGTTTACCATCCATATGTGGGGAAATTTATCTTGCAGTTTTCTATCATGAAATTAGGATGATTTTTCATTGAATCCAATGATAAAATGATGGCTAATAAAACTCTGCTATTCTTACATAACCTAGATGTGAATGGGGAGAAAGTTAAATCTGTGATCCTATGAAATCTGGGATGAAGAGTACTGATTTAGGGAATGGAATCCATTGGGGCGTATAAAGATAGGGAAAATCTCACATTATAGAATATTTTCCCCGTTTTGACATGCAATTTTTTGTTGGGAACATATGTCAATCCAACTCAGATATTTTATGCATAGTCAAATAATGGTGACCTAATGAAACTAAAAATCCTTTTATGATGGTTATAGGATGAATATGAAGATCTAAAATTACCCATAGAACATATTTTTATAAATACAATTTATGGGTCTAGGAATAAAATGAAAAATTAGACACTGGTTTTCCATGTATTTGGAACCCCCTATACAGATATGACTCATACATAGGGGGATATATTCATTTATCAGGTTTTTACCTTGTATTGAATATTGGGATGTATCTATATATCATTTTAAATTGATAATCATGAAGAATTTATTACACGAAAATTTCATGTTAGATGATTGATGTCGAATTATGTGTTCTCTAGGGCGTGGATACCATAGTTCCATATAGATTAACATCAAAAATTGTGTATAATTTTGGTTTTGTTTATTATCACGTGGAAAAGATGACGTTACATGTAATTTAATGTCATATGGTGAGGAAATTGGTATCATAGTTTTATGTGATTTTGTAAGGATAATGGGAGGATTGGTTTTCTAGTGATAGGTGAATAGTGCCGCTGATATGAATTTTTTTGAATTAGGGACTATTAGGACCCATGCCACACCATACTCCTCTGAAGGAAACTCAGGCCATACATATTAATTGAGTGGAAAACTCTACACATTGGATTTTTACATACATAGAGAGAGAGGAATTTTTAAATCGGTGCTCGCAGGACCATTATACAGAATCAATGAAGCACTACATTTCAATTGTTGACATGAATCAAGCCATATAGAATTATGACATACGGAATGGTGGATGACTGATGGAAAGGGATATATTTTCTCATGTGAGAACATTTTGTAGATATGTAGTTTATCATCATGAGGTATGAAAATTAATTTTTTTGTTTAATTTAATCTAATTAATAAATTTATTCATTGAAACAATGAAAAAACTAAAGTCAAATAAAACCATGATATTCTTACAAGAACTGGATATGAATAGGGAAGAAAGTGTAAACCATGATACCGGGAATTATCTAATCAGGAGTAATTATATAACAATGGAATTCATTTGGTCGTATTGAGGTAGACAAAGCCAATCATGAGGACCAATTTGTCAATGGAAGTCATGCCTTCTTGTGGTCAACTTATTCAGATCCAACTAGTGAAAATTACATATATTAAATCAATGGTTTCTGTGGGAGACTGAACATCTATTTTTGATGACCATAGGAAGATTGTGAATATATAATATTAACCATGGCACAAAGTATTATAAATGGAATGGATGGGTTTAGGAATATAATTAACATTTTAACTATGATTTTCCTTGGATTTGGAGAGTCCATAATTATATATGACCCAATTGTATCGGGGATTTATTCATTTTTCATGAATAGACCTAAGAATGGAGATATGGATTTCACAATGTATCTAGTGAAAACACGAATCAATCTAAATATAGTAACAGAACATGCCATGGGATATGACTAATTACAAATAGGATTTCCTCTTGGATTAGGTTAAAAATGTGAAAAAAATATTAACATCATACAATGAGGAAAAGATCTGTATGTTTAGCATCATGTGGAAAGGATGATCTTCTTTCTTTTTATTGTCATATAGTGAGGTTGTTTTTCGCACAATTTTGTATCTTGTTGCTAAGATATATAGAGGAGGAGTTATCTAGTTCGAGGTTCATACCGTAGTAAATATAAATTGACATTAATTTGGGCCTAAGAGGCCCCATGATAGTCTATACACTCTTAAAGGAAACTCAGTCCATAAAGAGTTCTTGAGAGGAAAATCCCTACTTATTTTTTTTCTGAATAGAGGGAGTGGGGAATTTTTAAATAGGTGGTGGCTAGAGTTGGATGTAGGATACTAGCATCACAATGTATCTTCTGTTTAAAAGAATGAAGCCATATGTAGTTATGGAATATGGAATAGTTGATGAATAATAATAAGGGATATGATCTCTTCGGTGGGAACATTGTGATGATACCCAATTTAACATATTTCAGTGAGGAAATTTAACTGGTAGTTCAATTTTGGAAATTAGGTTGCTTTTTCATTGAAGCCATAAATAAATTGGAGGCTAATCTGAATAGGATGTTATATCATTACATATATGTTATGTTTTATGAATGTGTAAACCATGTTCCCAAGGATTATAAGTTAAAGAGGAATATTATGTTGAATTGAATCCATTTGGACATACAGAGTTAGACAAATCAAATCCGAAGGAAAAAAGTTTCTCTAGTTGATATGTATTTTGTGTGGTAAACTTATATAGATCAAAATTTGGAATATTATTCATAGTCACATAAATTTTTCAAATGGAAAATGACCATCCATTTTTTATGACCATAGGATGATTGTGAAGATACAAAATTACATGCGGGACTAAGTTTGATGACTAGAAGGGATGTATCTAGAAACATTTAAAACATTTAGACCATAATTGGAAGTCAATTATGATTTCCCTACATTGAAGATAGTCATATATATAGAGGAATTTATATTGCATTTCTGATCGCTAACATGAGATACAATATTGAATCCATCTTTATATATCTTCAATTCATTACATAATATGGGAAAATTTCTCTTTTTCATCTCTCCAGGATGTGGACTATGATTCATAGAATAGGTGTCACTATGAATATTATCGAAATGAGAATCAAACAACATGTAGATATGGATGTGCCATGATGTTTAACATCATTCGGTACAGACATAGGTCATTAGTGGTGAAATAGAAATAGTTGGGTCCCTTTTTAGGTCATAATTCATGGGCCATCGAAACCACATTGTGTATTTATATTCCTTGATCATTTAGGGAATACCGTTATGAAACTCTTAATATAATAGGAGATATGCTCGGTTTGAGAAACAAGGGGTGTAAATTTTATATTCCACTACACAAGGATGACCTACAAAAGAAATGGATGTTTATTATTTTTGGCAGTTTGGAATTGAATTTAGGATACCTTCACAACTAAACACCATTTGAAAACGTGTATCATGACATATGTAGTTTTTAAAAACCACATTGTGAAGATATTATTTGTTCTTTGGGGGAATTTTTTACCTTTGTTGTAAATGTATTAGTAATTGGAAATCAGAGCATCACTAATTATCATTTGATAGTACGAATCAAGCCACACCTAGAAAATAATCAATTTAAATATCATATACATGCATGTGAAGAGGGATCTTTGTTTGAAATTTTCATATGGGTAAAACCTACATTAGATTCCACTTCTTCAATTTTGTTTTTGTTCTTAGGGGAAGGGGTATGATTTTTATTTTTGGATAGATCATAGAATAGGGTATGGGTGTCATTAATTATCTCATTATGATGTGAATACAGACATTCATAGTTATTTTATGTTCCATGCACTGTTCTAACCTATGTATTTGGTGGGGGAAATATGAATTTTGATTTTGGGGTGGCATGGACATGATATAAAATCCATACATCTCAATGAATCTTGTTTGGATATGAATCTAACCATATGTAGTTCATGAGTAACCTTAATGATTAACTTTATATGGTAAGGATGTGAATCAATAGACACAATGTATTATGGATCTGTGCAGTATTACATGTTGTAGAATGGATGAGATAGTACAATTTAACATATTATAACAAAAATAATATGTGCCTATAGTGGTAATGATTATTTTTTAAACCAGTGAAAAACAAAATCATGATTAGAAAGTAGACACATAGGTTGAGGGATGGAAAAAAATAATCACTTTGATGAGGGAATATTTTTTTCTATGCCTCACATGATAATATTGGGTGTCCCCACATTTCTTATTATGTTTAAAATCCATCCATACATAGCTCTTAATGAAAATCCATTCACATGTTTGGTACATACACAAATAGAAATAGGCATATTAACCATTTTTTTAGGCTGGCTAGAACATTATGTAAAACAAAAGTGTCTTTATGCATCTTGTTTGTACAGGAAACAAGTAATACATAATACATATATGTGGGATAGTAGATGACCGAAGGAGTGGAAATTTTTGTCTCATTTGATAACATCTTGGTATCATGTAGTATATTGTCCTATAATGACTATTATTTCCATATTTTTTAGAATCATGATGATTATATGGTTCACTAGGATGATTATCACCATAATGTGAGGATTGTTTTCTGGAATTTTAACCTCATGTGATCACGATATGGATTCTATTTGGATTTTATGAAATATTTCGTCTAGAACCATTAATTATTGAAATATTTAGTGATCATCCCACCCATTTGAATCAAGGAATATGCTTCATTGGAGAAGACCTAATGTATGATGTAAGGACCTACCCATTTTGGTTCTAGATTCAGATTATCATTTCAAGCATCATTAGAGTCCATAGAACCAACACTATCTCTTCTTAATTTAATGAATGAAGGAAAACATTTTGTTAAAGGATTACGAAATCCTTTTTTTGGTAATTCCTAAAAGGATATAAGGTATATAATATCTTCTCATCATGTCACTTGAAATCATCCAATTTTTTTTAGGATTTCTCATATATCGATAGTTTTTCACTGATGGAAACAAGGTGTGAGGGATATTTAAATTCGATGGGTATTACAACCTATATCCCACATACAAATTAATATGGGGTTTCTAATGGGGCATGGGGGTTGTGGTCTAGTACAACCATAGAGCATGGAGGGGCATGTTGGACCGCAACGTTTTGACCTAATCAACCATAATTTGATGTATATTTGAAAATTTCTTTTTTCATTCCATTATAATCTCTTTATCCACATAGAAATACATTAATTGGTGTCATTTTCCATCAATATTTAATGAGGGAAACAAGAAATAGTGATGATACTGACATTAAAAAGTTGAAATGTTTCTTGATATTACATATTTATGTTATAATAATTATAGCCAAATGAAGAAGAAGTCTGTTTTTATAAAAATATACTTGAAATACATTGCTGTTGTGGGAGGATTTAGCCCCATGATGAACATTATCCATTCAACGAAGGGTTAGTAATACATGGCTATTAGATGCAACTTTGGGTATTACTGGATAAAATTGGAATATTGTTATAAGGAATAGAACTTCCTATTGAATTTAGTGCAATCATGTGTGATAGTGGGCTACTTGTTCACAAGCCATCAAATTCTATGTGAAAGCATTGAAATTGATTTGTGAGAACCACATGCTTGAGCGTGTACTTATTTCCTGAAAGTAGAAGTTTCATCCCCATAAATGTACATGATTAGGAACCCATCAATGATAATCTTATATATGACCCATTTTTTGTATTAAATCATATAAAAAGGAGATAATTTCTTTATATATATATTCTACCATCCAACCCTATATAGTATGAAATCTCCCTATTGAAGGTAATCCACAATGGGTGTCATCCAACTGAAGGTAGGTTATATGACTCCGAGACAAGGAAAATATCATTTATTTATTCTATGATGTGCTAAACGAACCATGAGACCATACGGCGATACACAATGTGGATGACTCTTCCATCTTAGTATGGATCATCTATAGTTATGTAATCATTTTCCAATGCATCAACATAGTTATTTTGTTAGGTATGAATTGTTTGTTCTGACTTCCCATCTAATTGAGGATGAAATGATGTACAAAAATTTAATTCAGTACCCAAGAACTTTTAAAGGCCATTAAAAAAGATAGATGAAAACCTAGGATCACCATCAGATACAATGGTGAGGGGAACTCTATGAAACATGACTATCTCTTTAACATAAAATAGAGAATGTTAATCTACAGAAAAAGTATCTCGAATAGGAAGGTAATTAGAAGATTTATTCAATTGATAAACAATAATCTAGATTGCATTATTACCTAGAGATGTATTTGGTAATCCCACAATGATGTCCATGGATACATTTTTCCATTTCTACTCTATCACCAAAAAAGGTTGAAGCATTCCTTTTGGTAACTGATACTCTGCTCTAACTGTCTAAGAAGTCAAACACATCACATTAATGTTAGAAATATAAATTTTTATTCCATCCCATCATTAATACTCCCGATGATCTCGGTACATCTTATTAATACTAGGATGTACTGAAAACAGAGAAGTATGGGCTTCACATAACAATTCATTCTCTCACTGTGAATCCTAAGGAACACATAATCGCATTCAAAATCATAAAATGCTATCAATATAAATGTTAAAATAAGGAAATGTACCCTTGTGAAACAACTCTACCTTTTTCTTCAACTCATAGTCATTCTTCCATGCTTTCATAATTTTGTCTGGTGGAGGTGATTTCACTAACACCTAAAACACAATAGTGTAATTTCCTGCACCAACAACTTCGTTTGTAATGTTTTTCAGGTCTTTAAATACACAATCTTTTTCCAAATGTAACATAGTTTATTTATCATTACATTTTCAACTCAAAGCATCAACCACATGATTTTCCATTCATGGATTGTGATGAATAAGGAAATACTAATCCTTGAATAATTCTATCTATCACTAATATCTCATGTTCAATTGTTTCTGAGTGAATATATATATATCAAACGTTTTTGATGATTATATATTTAACACTTTACTCTATAAAAATGATTCCTCGAAATTTTTAAAGCAAAAAAAAAACAATTGTCGCTAATTCCAAATCATGTGTAGGGTAATTTAACTCATGAGGCTTCAATGGACATGAAACATAAGAAATTACCTAATCATTATTCATATGGCCATAGCCATGTCCTTTCAAGGAATCATCACTATAGATAATACACTCACCATTTCTATAAGGTAATGCCAAAATAGGTGTATTCCCCAATTTTTTTTTAAACTTCCAAAAAACAATCATCACATTAATTTTTCATAATGAAATTAACACCTATTCTAGTAAACATCATCAGTGGGATAGAAAAACATGAAAACGTTTCAAAAAACCTTTGGTAATAACTTTCCAAACCATGAAAAATATGGTTCTCAGTTATATTTGAGGGTCTTAGACATTCTTCAAGAACATTTTTAGGATAGATCAATAGATATGTCATTTTTTGAAACAATGTGACCAAGGAATGAAATTTGTTGAAACCAAAAATCACACATGGTGAACTTTCCATACAATTTCATTTCATTTATGGTTTCCAAGACAACACATAAACGACGTTTATGTTCATCTCTACATTTATAATAATACAAAATACCATCAATGAACCCAACCCTAAACATATCCAAGAACTCATGGGAAATTATATTCATAATATCTATGAATACAGAAGGTTCATTAGTTAATACAAATGGAATAACCAAAAATTCATAATGGCCATATCTAGTATGAAAAGTGGTCTTTAAAATGCATGCTTCCATTACATTCAACTGATGGCACACCAACCTCATTTCAATCTTAAAAAAATACTGACCTCCCAGGTGCTAATCAAACAAATCATCTATATGAGGAAAATGATACATGTTCTTAACAATGACGCTATTCAATGCACTGTAATCAATGCACTGTCTCATTGAACAATATTCTTTTTGAAAAAACAATATAGGAGATCCGCATGGTGATTTGGTAGGTTGAATTAAACCTTTATCTAGTAACTCTCGATGTTTCTTCTTAATCATTAAAAGTTCAATTTGATCCATTCTATAAGGGGGTTTTGAAATTTTCTTATAATCAGGAACTAAATCAACACTAAATTCAACATCCCAATCTTGTATATTACCCGACATATCATCATGAAAAATATCAAGATACACAATTTCCCCTGGAACACCATTAATCTGAACAGTTCCATTGTTTTGAAGAATATTTACAAGGTATCAATCATTTACATATTTTACAAGTTTACCTTCTTCCTAATATGTTATCAAAATTAACGGTACATTCATGGACACAAATTTAATATATTCCTGTAATGAAACGTCATTTACTCAATAGTCAATCTTAGTAAGATAAAATAAAAGACAGTCCATACCCAAAATAACATCAAAATCTTCAAGAGGCAAAAAAATAAGGTTTTAGTGCATATTCTTTCTTCACACAAGGACATTAACGTTATTATAATTTCTTAGAGTATCAACATTTCTCCTAGATGTTTTTACAGTTAGATCAGTATTCATATCTTGAGATGGAATTACCAATTTACTAGAAAAATTTTCAGAAATGAACGAATGTGTAGACCTTCAATCAAACAACACATTGGTATAAACTAAACAAAGAAAAAATGTACCTGATTCTACTTCATTTGATGGACCATCATCTACTAATTTCGTTTTAATGTATTTAACCACACCTTTATACTTGTAGTCTGGCTTATTTCCCTCATTTGAGTTCTTCATTGGACACACATTTTCTTAATTACCCATTTCATTTCACATTTATCATTTTAGCGACTGTAAATCAGATTTTGTCTCACCATTATCCTGATATTTTTCAAAGCAATTACGATCCTTAAATCCAATTTTACTACATCAGCAGCAATTATCAATGTTCAAAATACATTCCGAAGCATGATTTTTACGAAACCTTTCACAAACTATAAACATAAGTTTCATATCATCAGAATTTTTTGAAGAGTTTTTCCCATACGTATTCCACAAATATATCTTATTATATTATTTTTCAATGAACAATGGATCATTAGAAAACTCTATTTACACATTCTATGCACATTGAACTGGTTTTTCATAACATTTGAACTCACGAGATGCTAAAGACCATCGATACTTGGGGTTTAATCAGAGTAAAAACGGTTGATTTTGTTAATATGATATGATATGAAATTTGGAACATACCTTTCCAGTTATGTGAAATTTGATTCATAACTAGCCACTGAGTAATCCTTTTACCTAAATTCTAAGAAATAGTATTCCATCCTAAGAGGTTCCACCTTTGGAAAATATTTCTCAACAAACATAACTTTGAACTCATCCCAATCAAGAGAACCAAGCTCCTTATAATTTTTTATATTTTTCACCATCGACCACCATAGTTCGACTTAACCTTCAACATGGTAAACAACAAGACTATCCTTTTGCTCTTTTGAACACCCCATTACATTAAAAACCTTCACATCTGCTTTAATCCACCTTTTAGCTAGCACTAGTTTAAATGATCCTCAGAATGATGGAGGATGTTGCCCCATGAAATTCTCAACTACTGACATGTTCCTCTGTGGTTGATCTAGCTAATCTCATACATGGATACCACCACTATATATAGCATGTGTCAAATATTCCATCACTGCAAAAAACTGTTCAGTTCTGATTACGACCATCTGAGGCTGCTGATTTGAAAGGTTGTCTTCCCCCTAACGTCATCCCATCAAATCTTCCTTGTTTCCTCTGCAGATAACCATTATGAACAAAAAAATATCTTAGGTGAAGACACATGGTCATCTGTAAATGCAATATTATTTCAATCATACCATAAATTAATTTATGGACATTAATTTAAGAATATTATAACTCCTAAATTTTTGTAAAACGACCTTTGATACCTACTATAATGATCCATCCTTAAATAATTACATAATCAGGAATTCAATGGATATCTCACATTGAGGATATGTTTAGGTTTAGAGTATTATACAATTATCACATAACTATTACATTACATCTCAAAAATTACAAAGTAGAAAATTCTACTGATTATCCATTTTTTCATAAATTAAAAACTCAATAAAAAATGCTCATGTCTAGTTCCATGTTTTCGACAACATGAATTTTCCATGATCCCATTATTTCCCCTATTCATATTTACATCCTTGGAAAAACATTACAAAACATGGGATGAGCATAAAAATTTCAGTAAGGGATATAAAATAGAAATAAAACATTATTCCATCAAAACATAATCTTTGTAAAACACCTCATGAAATCAAATGATTTATTAATGTCACATAGTAATAAAAAATCATAACGGTTACTTGTGGAATCCATAACATAGGTATGTTATAACTTTCACTAATACATAGGGAGTTACATTTGGAATACCTATCAAAATATATTTCGTAAATCGCATAGGATAATCCTTCACATTTACATCTGTCATATTACCCAATGCATTGTAGAGCTATCTCAGTCTCTCCTTCCCTATGATTATTACAGAACCACCCCTATATGTAAACAATGTCCATGAATCATAACATATTCATAACACATAAAACAAACATAAAGGAGAGATCACATTTCCACATCATTTAAATATATTGACATAAAAATCAATTATCTAAACAATTTTCAATACCAAAATATGTAAAATAGTATATGATATTTATTTTCCTTTTAAAAAACATTACGGTTTGTTAAGGAATCCAAATATCAAATAATACTCGTGATGGCGGAAATGGTCGTTGTCATCACTTACGTTAAAAAGAAACATTCATTTTTAGCTAAATGCCACATAAAAATATTAATTTTCAATGTAATTAAAAGTAAAATGATTTTATAAACTATAAAAAATAAATTTATGTATAAAAATAAGTATGTCTCAATGAAATGATATTGACACTAAGTCCCTTACCTGATGTCCAACCTGACCCGTTCATTCTTTGATCTCTTGAATAATAAAGTATATTTAATGTTTACTTGAATACAAAAATTTTCATGTTTTTTATACCTTTGTATCACTTATTACCATGTTATAAACATTATGTAATCATTTAAGTTAATAACGGTCATTTTTCCAATATTTGGTACTTGTGTCAAAAATTAACTTCTTATAATTTAAAGTTTTCCATGTGGTCAAATTTTTATTATCACAATATTGATATTTGTGATTTAGATATCATATATATCATATATATCAAGTATATATATGTATTTATAATATTACATAACATTTATAGATGAGAAATGAAATGCACCATTAATGGAGATGGTTAGTCGTACGTATGCATAAATGATACATTAATTTCTATTTCTTATTTAATGGATTGAAAAATTTATGATACATTTGTATATTAGGATTAAATTATAATATCATATATATATATATATATATATTTATATATATATATTCTATAACATCTTCCATCATACATTCCACTTATGGAATTAACTAGTCATATCACGTTGAGGGGGGAATAGTTCGCACTTCCTCAAATGAAATTATCTTGTTTACCCATTATGGAAAACATAATGGTTTCGTATAAAGAAAAATATAGAATCATAGATATAATATAAATAAAATATATATCACATAAAAATACTATTCCATCATAATGTACACCACAAGAGGATTCAGGATAATATTGAACAATCATCATTTCGTGAGACAGTAGTTCGTCGTCCACAGAAACAATATGTTCTTTACCCATGAGATGGAGGTGTTTGTAAGTGTAGTTAAGATCTTTTTAAAAAAACTAATATATTTAGGATACTAATTTTTTTATAAATGAAAATAATAAAAAGTGTTTAGGGGTTTGGAGAAGTAAAATTAATGAAAATAACATAAGAGAAGGTGTTACCATTATATCAGGTAACTCCCATTGGTTTGAACCAAATGGTTTACTTGAATAACCTTCTGCCTAAGGGAATTCTTCTAGGAGAAAGACAGGGATGTAGTGAGATTAATTGGGAAGAGGTTGGATGAGATATGGGGACTGATATGTGTGAGTGATGGTTTTGAGGTGATGGAGTTTTATAAGGTCGATGAGGGGCTCTTTAGTAATGTTTGAAAATATTATTTTTTTATATAATGATTCTCAAATTCTAAAGGTTTAAAACTCCTTAAAGTATATGATAAGATTCCTCTTGTTCAAAATAAAACCATCCAATAAGAATTGGATAGTTTTTGGATATTTTTTTATTCACTATAATCATATTTATTTAAATCACTCATTAATGAGGTAATCAATACATCACTGTTGTGTCATAAATAATTATATTTATATGATGTCAGAATTTTTAAAAGAATACCATTATATATGAAATACTTTTATCTTTCAAATGAATATTTATAGTCAAATAGATAATATATATATCCCCATTTAAAAATTTATTTTCTAAAAGATATATGGTTTTGTCATTTTTGTCATTACTTTAAATTAATTAATATAAAGTGTCATTATCACTTATTTATGGCTCAACGAATTCCAAAAAAAAACCCAAGTATGTCAATGGTTGGAAATTTCTCATTCAATTGGATTATGACCTGTGTTTGGGAAATTTAATATTATTATAATAATAATTTTACCTTGAATTACCCAATTTACTATTAACCGCGGTAAATAAAACTCAAATGTTAATATTCACCAAAAAAATATTTTCATCTAATTGAACCAAAATTTTCTTACTAATTACAACCATGTATGTAAAATTCTATAAATATAATTCACAGAATTAGTAACATTTCATTTAAATGAATTTTTTTGGTTTTTTAGCTATTACTCAGTGTTTTCACTATTCATCAACAATTGATGTTTTTCAGAAAAAATACCATGAAATAAGCCTAAGATATATTTGATATTCCAAATTAAAAATTGATGAATGGTTTACAAAATTAAGAAAATATAAGTAGAATTAATTATTTTAAAATTAATTCTCGTTTTCCAAACAAAATTCGTGTTTTTAAGAAATAGTTACCATCAAAAGAATGACGCTTGTTTATGTCCAATTTCAAAGTGAAATTACTTCCAATGACACACATTAAATTAAATAGTAAAAATATATTCTAATTACAATTTAAAACCAATTAAAAATCTTATCTAATCATACAAATAAATTATATAAAATGGAAATTTTGAATTAAAATACAGTATTTTTCACTATTCATATAAAAATGATTTTTATCAGAAAAATATCTAAAATTTACCCAGTATAAATTTTGATTTTATAATTCTAAAGAATAAATTTATTTTGTCAAATAGAAAATATAAAAGTGATAGAAAGTTGATTTAAAAATTTTTCTCCATCAAAAGGTTGTGAATTGAACTTTTAAAGAATATTTGACTTTTTGTACATAATATAAGATTCATTCACATTTTAAGCCTCAAACATTTATTGGATAAATGTAAAAATAATTAACAAACATATATAAGAATATTTTAGTTAGTATTATTCATTCCCACCATTACCATGGCTAGGCTTTAACTACTATTTAAAATAATAATAGTATATTATTATTTTTCAGTATAACTCAACATTTTGTGCAATGTAAGATTTCAAAGAAACCCATTGTTTCATATCTGGTATGGCATCAAATATAGCATCACATTTAATGTGAAATTAATATTTAGTTCACAAATTTTAATAGATATGAAAAATTTATTATTCGTTATTTACCTTGGATGTCGCATTAATGATCAGAGGTCTTATTTTTTCAACAAAAAACATTATTTAAATTTTTCATCGATATTGTAAAATGAACTCAACTCCAATAACCCAGATCCAGTGTCAGTTTTTCTACATTTTCATAGATTGAAAGGGTCAAATCCTAATTTACTAATTAGTTTAGTAGTTTCATAAAACATTATTCATATATAATACACATTTAATACTTGTAATATAAAATATAACATATAAGACAACAAAATCAAATGATATAAATCTTTGAAAATGCATTCCAATAATTCATTAGTATATCCAGGAGATAGAAAAAAATACAGGTGATATCAAATTAACATTATAGGTAACAAAATATGGAAAATATAATGAATCAATAAGAATAAGAATAATTTAATAGTTAATAATTAAACCCAAAATCCACTTATGGAACTTAAAAAAGGTATGATTAGGAAAAATCTATATTTCAATGTAAATAAGTGAAACATACATTCCATTTAAAATACAAAATTGTAATTATATATATAAAATCATTATAAAAATGAAATATATATTAATAATTTAATTATCAATTATTTAAATTCATAATTTTAGGATATCATGTCTTAGAAATATGATATATCTCCCATTAAGATCAATCCTCAAGATAGATTCAAACTATTGGGTAAAAACCCTTCTAATTAGGAAAATTGGTTTATCTCATGAGGCCTCATGATGGACTGAGGGTCTATATATTACCATGCCCCACACATGTATCCATTTTCAATTAACTACTAATATATCAAATAATTTATTTAAATGATGAATAATGTGTCTTAATAAAAAATTATATGCACTAAGTAATGGATACAGATTAATCAACATCTGCCCAGTTAAAGAAATAAAATTCAAAGTATACACCACATAAAAAATGTTATATTTTCTTTTGAAATTATGAATATCCATCATACCTAAATATGGATATTTAAGTGAACTTATGTTACCAAAGAAAAATGATTACAGGAATGTTATGGTTATAAGATAAAGTTGACAATGTTAAAATAAAGTATAATGGGACAATAACATTAACCATTTGGTAATTTTCATGTAAACTCCTCTGGGGAGAAATAATAAAAATTGAGACATAAAATACCATTAATAAATACTAAATAATGATTTTAAATGAATATAGGTTATTATAAACACAAAAAAATTGAAATTAGGTGCACCATATTACAATATGCCTCAATAATGGGAGATTCATATGAACTCCCTAACCATGAACATATTATATGTTGAATGCGGTAAAACATCATATATATTGGTTTGAAGAATGTTATTAACATATTAGATAACCATAATAATATTTATAATATCGAATATAATCCTTTTAAAACATATTATTAAATATTTGTTAATTATCATTAAAATGTTTCACTGTTTCAGGGGAAAATTGTATTGTTTTTTCATTCTTGTGTTTCATGAAAAATATAGAAATTGAACATATTGTATATTTCCATAATCCTAATAATATTAAGCATGACATAATTATATTATTTATAAATAATTTATAGTTTTATGACCAATCATGAATGTAGCTTTTTCTAAAAATGATGTACATTGCGATCATGGAGATGCTAGGTCATAGGTATGTATAAGTAACATTTTAATTTTTCAATGATCATTATAAAAAGTAGTTATGTAATATATTAGCTTTAAATAATCATAATAATATCAAATATACCATATTATTTCATTATATATTCTTATATTAAATATCCATGTGGTGTGTTGATGAAGAGAGAGAATATAGCTTCCAGAAAGATGTTTTCCACTTGTACCTAAAAGATGTTATCATTTTTAATGTAAAACATATTACTATATATTATATATTCAGAATGAAAAATATTTCATGAATATCATAATTATTATATAAATATAAAATTTATTCACTAAAATTTTACCTATGGCATTCTACATAAATAATTCTTGTAAAATGAGTCGCATCGCTATGTGAGGAGGTTGTGTGTTATTCATAAGAGTGATGTTATTTTATCCCCTACAGAATGAAATATAAAGTCAATTATTTGATATAATGACTTCGTGTTTTAATTATTTTTTTATTATAATATATATACATTTATATGTATATATTATATCCATATTCAAACCCATTCAAGAGAGTCGTAAGGGAAAAACCAATGACATCACATCACAAGGATATATTCATTCGTGCACATGACTGATGATTTAGTAACTCATTTGAAGGTAATGGCTATTAATGTAGAAAATAAGATTAATAGTATAAAATATAACAAATTTTAACAATATATGGGAATAATATGTTCATATTATAATAATAATTTTGTGACATGGAGTAAGAAATAAAATAAAAACAGTCCTTTCATAATGTTACCAGTTCTTCAAGTCACCTCAATTGGTTTGCATCAAAATCCATACTATGTTATAATTAACAAAAAATAATCCCCCTAGGATGAAGCTAATGAATTTGGTGAGTTATTAGGGTGGTTATTATTCAAAAAATTGTTCTTGATGGACTTAAAAATATGAGAGAGTTGGTGGCCTTTTATAAGTGAGGTGAGTGGTAGACTTGTAATTTTTGAACAACAAAAGGTGTACACATGTTTTTCACATCCTTGAAAGGTCGAAAATAGATTATTATAAAATATTAGGGATTATAAAATATAAATAAATTATTATAATAAATTATATTCTTTTTTTAGGTTATTATAATTCATATCATAATAGTTTAATATTCTATTAAATCTATTTTCCCTTAACTATCGTACATTATTTGTTATTATTTCAGTATTAATTTTGGAAAAAATTTACGTTTACTATAATATAGAATATATATAATCAAAATTAAGAATACATAATCCATTATTACAAATTCCATTAAAATAATTTTTAATATATAATTTAAAATTAATCCTATATAATCGTTGAGATGAGTGGGTTTTAAAGAGAAAATGTTCATATGATAACATTTTTTTATAATGAATTTTTATGTGAAAATGATAGAAATTTCCTAAATTGAATTAATAGATATATAATTTAACATATGTTACATTAAGAGAATTTAAAATATAACTTATTATTATAAAAATTTAAACAAAACAGATGTATTCATTTAAATATTAGTATTTTTCATTATTCATATAAAAATGATATTTTTTTTAAAAAATAATATATATTAACCAATAGCTATTTTTTATATGACGATTTCAAAAATTATTTTCATTATTCCATAGTAATATTCAATAATTTTTTATATGTAATTTTAAATTATGTGCTCACAATGTAAGTAAACTGTCTTTTTGGAGAAATAAATTTTTCCTGAAAAACATAATTTTTTAAAGGATTATGATTTTTTATTATTAATAAATAGATTATTAATGTATATTTGAAAATATTTATTTTATATAAATTGGTTAATTGTTATAAAAATAATTAATTTAAATTCATTAGTAAATTAGATGTGTCTGAATAATGTTTTACTAGAGTATCATGTTTTGTTTACACTCGGTGTTGTGTGGCATTAATTATATTAAAAATTGTTCTCCTTTTAAAATAAATATGTTTTATATATAGGGTAAGGAATAATTATTCTTCTGAATATCACCTAGAAAAATATAGTTAATATAATATTTAAAATGTTAGGTTTAATATATTCCTGAATAAATCGATAAACATAATAGAAAATATAGGATTCCAATATGTGATGATGAATTATTGAAATACCATAAAGCCTTCAAAACACTAATTGGAATGTCACCCTAATCATGATTAATTGGAATGATTTTTTTACTATTAGATTATATTTCACATTAGACATATTGGGATATTAAAAAAAAGTAATTGTAATATTTTTATTGTAGGTTCTAATAGATTTTCTAAATTCTAGAACTCAAGGAAATTTGAAGAACGTCATATATGTACATTGAGATATATATTTAAAGAACCATATAATTAAATTAATATCACATATTTCATAACTAATTCTATATTTGGAATTATTTCCACTATTTCAATGAATAACTGATGTTTCACTCAAGATGGCATCATTCCATCTATTTTTTCACATACCATATTACAACTTCCTATGAATTTTATTCTTTTTATGGGTTTTAATGAATAAAAAATCAATTATAATGGATGTGGTTGAAGCATAATAATGAAACCATTATGTAGCCTTCAATATAGAAACTCAAATTTTATGTGATAAACTAATATTAAAGACCACTATCAGTTATCCTTCCTTCCCATTATAAAATTTTTAATGAGATGAAATGGTATACTCTATCTATTAATGGGTGGGAAAAATCTTCAGTTAGTTAGGAATTTATGAAACCTTCAATGTTTCTCATTCTTTAATTACTTCAATATATTTTCACTTTT
This sequence comes from Viscum album, assembly GCA_963277665.1. NCBI lineage: Eukaryota > Viridiplantae > Streptophyta > Magnoliopsida > Santalales > Viscaceae > Viscum > Viscum album. Next base: position 532,522,649 of record OY728128.1, read on the forward strand.
CCGAAATTCCTCAATTCATTGAGACTTATTTTAATATTTCTAATTTTAGTAAATTTTTCATACAATAATTTTTTTAGATTTCCACCCCTCCACATTCTTAATATAACATCCAATTTTTATGCCTATAAAATCATGGAAATTTTTTCAAATACATGAAACAATTCCATTTTTCATGCCATTTTTATATTTAATAAGAATTTAATTCACTTATAGAATGTTATTGTGTGAGTAGTTTTAATAATTAGGGATTTATTTTAAGTTTATATTTTATTATTAAATGATATAAATTACTTCATTTTTATAAATCTATTGAGATATTGAATCCATCTATGTGATTATTTTTGATAATTATATCCTCCAATCAATCTACATTCCATTTAACTCTACAATTATGTCTAATTATTTTTTAATGATGATTATATTTTAGTTGAATTTTTTTGGATATCCAATGATCAAATTCAAGAAAAATTTAAAAAACTACATTATATCCACTAAATAAATGTTCACAAAAACATACACTGAATATATCCCATTCATCCTATTAGTATTTAATTTTTGTGATTAATTTAAAAAATGAGTGGGATAATATTCTAAATAATACTATAGTGACAAATTAATTGATTTTGTAGCCCAAAATGAACCATCTAAGAGATAATATTCGTTGTTCATATTTTCAAGGCCACTTTTGTAATTTAGAGATATCTTATGATGTTTTCCTATAAATTATTCCAAATATTCCGTGTATATAGTAAAAATATGAGAAATATTTTTAAAAAAAATAGATATGTGGATATTATTATTTCCCATTTATGGGATGAATGTGGTTCTCAAAATTCATGGTTTCCATAACCAACATCTTCAATGGCTTTAAATTGGAACCATTGAAACCTAATTTTTATTTTTGAGATGGGAAATAGATATTACATTATGGAGACCTGAGGGAGTCAAAAATTAATACTAGATGTTTCAATTTCACATACTCCCACGAGGATATCATTAATGAATGCGAAGTTCCACCTAAACCTTTTCTTCTCGATGATGACTAAATAACCAGTGATCAAATCGTGGGTGCTCCTCACACATTGAAAGAGATTTTAGAATGTTTTTTTTACGGGATTGGTTTAAATTTTCTTTCAAAAACACAATATTGTTTTATATTATCATTATTATCCACTGATTAAATTTTTGGTATCATCAATTGAAACAATTTTCATTTCAATACTTATTATATTATTATTTCTTATTGGAATCATTGATTTCTCATATTGAAAAAAAACATGTATCCTATTTCACTCTTACATACTAAGATATCAATATGATTTCATAAAAATCACTCATTTGATGTGGTCCAATCCTTGAAAACATGTTTTTTTGTTTCAAGCGTTAGTTCTTTGAAATTCATTTTTGTTAGAAAGAGGGGAATCAAGATTTTTATTACCCTCAACCAAATTAGTTTGTAAAAAATATGTGTTACTTTATGAATATTGTTATAAAAAATATGTGTTGTGATAGTTTTAGTGCATATTTTTTTCTTAATTCTTAAAAACCAACATTTTTCCACTATTAACCTTTCTTAATTCAGTTAATTAATTTTTACTTTTAAATTAAATCTCCCATTTTTCTATTTTTGTGTTCTAAAAACTTTGGAAATAATAAATATAAACCACCAACTACAATTGAATGATGAATTAGGTTGTAAATAATTCTATAAAACCATCTATAAATAAAAATAAATTTTATTTCTTATGACAATTGTCTCATGGTCATGGAATCACATGCCATGTGTAATGGAGATTGTTAATTAGATACGACTGACAAAGTGGATATTAAAGGTATTAATTTCAAATATTGATCTTTAATAACTAACACTGAACATAAAATAAATATAATAGATAACAATTAAGATCATGGTGTATCAATGATCATAATAATGAGAAAAAGAGAGATAATTTAGTTAATAATATTGATTCCCCAAATGAAACTTTAATGTCATTTAAGTAATCTATTTTTATATAATGGTGATAGGATTCTATTTGTAGATCTCATAATGATTAAATACCATTTCTATTAATTCCATATTTATATTTTTTGTCAATTTACTAAAATAACTTCTATTTTATTCATTTTTTCATTATATTTAAAAATTTGAACAAATAGAATATAAAATAACATTTTAACGGTTTAGCATAAAAAATAAATTATTGATGACCATGGATTTCACTCTACTACATTGTTGTAGTTTTATAATATTAATATTGATAAACTTATGAAAATATCATGTTAATATCTTTAATTATCATCATGGGGTTATTGATTGTTTTTATTATTTTCTCTTTCAGTCTATCATTATATTATCATTAAAAAAATTTAAAATTGGAAATTGGAATTTTTGACATGACCTCTATCTTGATTAAAAAAATTCTAATTACCAAGGTCTATGAGATGTATTTAAAGGATAGAAAATATAGATTAATTATTCACACATCTCTTAAATGACCCTAATGTTGTTTTTAGACTTTATTTTTATTAGGAATTGTTCAAATAATTATATTTTCTATCATATTACCATATAGTATTCAAAATACGTGGATGAGAATAAACTAGTACAACTGTAATACTTTATCATTAATGTTATATATATTATTGATGTTTAGGGAAAAAATGATTCCCTAAAACCTTATTTGATTAACAACTAACTAATTACAATTAATGATGAAGAATAGATGCCAAACGATCCATTAGAAGAAGATGAACAATAATTTGATTCCATTGTGTGCATATTTTATGAAAGTAAATTTAAAATAAAAATACAAAATGTTTGTTAATTTTTTTTAAAAGGTTGGGGTCGAAGCCTCAATTTATTATTTTAAGAAAAGACCTCTTTAGACTGGGTAGAGGGAGACCCATTATATAGCTCGAAGGCCCAAGGCCAAGTGGCCTGAAGACAATGCTTGAAAGCCCTTTTTTGGCTCAAAGAGCCCCTTGTTGAATAGTACAACTAAAATACCTGTGCTGCTATAGTACCTACTACAGTACCACCACCTCTATAGATTCTGCTACAGTGCCTCCACCATGACAGTGTCGCCGCTGCTATAGTTCCGCCGCTGCTACTGTTCTACTACATTTCCCTGCTAAAATGCTACTACAGTACCCCAGAAATTATGCATATATAATGAACATCTACCTGAATTAAATTACGGGGATATATTTTATAGGAATTCATTTCCTTTTAAAAAATTTAAAACTCAGTGTTTTGATTGATAAATATGTTTCAAATAGAAACTCTCTAGTTTTGATTAATAGAACATTTTATAAATATCACATCCTATAGATGAATCAATAATTCCCCCATAAAATATATTTATATTACTATTTTACAAAATGATAATTACAGTATATGTTGTGGATTGACATCAAATAATTCATGATTATTTGATAAGTAATTCAAGTGAATGGAAATTAAAACCAAAGGGACATTGTATAATCTATAAAGGAGATTAAGTCCATCTTCAATTTGGTGTTGAACACCAAATCAACATTTATATAGGATGTCATAACCCAACATGAACATGGTGGATAAATGAAGACTTATATTCCCTACTATATATATATTTTAAATTATTTCTTTTTCATTTACCTTTGTTTTTAAAAATTAAAAATGATAGTATCTTACCACACTTATAAACAATAAAATAACTAGGTCTTTTTTCTTCTTATTCCGTGATTGTTTAATGTCCGTAATTTTGTAGAGATATTTCTTTTAACTTCCTTCAACGAGGTACTCCTATATAAGTGTGGAAAAGATGTACCAATTTTATTTATGATTCAATGTTCATTTTTAATGTGTTGTTACTATACTATTCAGAACATAAATAGTGTATTTAATATCTTTCTTTTAATCCCATGATATAATCACATTGAAGGAATAAAATATCATAGTTGGATTTGGGTAATGGAATTATAATTTACAATATTTAGTTTACTCACAATTTGGAATTGAAAAACATGAGTATAGAACATAATATTCAATTATTAATTTACTATTAAAAAGTAAAATTTTAGAGTGTTGGCTTAAAAACACACTATAAAATATATGAGCTAACTCAGTTTTATTAGTTTTTCAACAAACTAAAATATCATAACATAGATTGTGAAAATGATCATGTTTGAAAATGAAAATTTCATTAATAAGGTTCAGTATTGTTTGGGTAATATAGTTCCCAATATTTATTCAATTCTATATATACTATAATTAATCATCATGGTATGGTAACTATTTAGAATATTTGAATTCAGGATTTTCATTTTCTAAATTCTATTTTTTTTTGTTTATATAATAAATGTATAAATGTTATATTTAATTCACTTGGTTTTTTAGAGTTGTTCAATAATAGAAGAAAAATATAATCAAATGTATAATTAAAAAAATGATGTATAATATTATTTCATGATATAAATCATGGATGTGTCTATTGAGATGTTAAATAAAGTGATTTTTTGGTTTGTAATTTATAATGGTATTATTTAGTTGGGTTTTCATCTTTCTAGTTCATATTCCAAATAAAAAAATTTAACTAATGAAGGAATTTGAAAAAAAAAATTAAATTTTTTAAACATTAGTGTTGACATAATTGGTGGAACATATGTTTTTTTCATTGAGAAAAATAAGGGTAGGGTAGTGAAAAATAAAAAAAAATGCATTTTACTCAATAAAACATTGATATATACCTTTTTGGATTCACATTATTTCAGAATTTACAACATTTCATTATATTTATGAAAAAATATCTTGTTTTTAATAAATCATGATGATGTAATTTTTTTGATTATATTTATTTATAGTTTTATAATTACAAGGTTATTGTTTATAATCATATTTGGGATTATTTGATATAAAACAAAAAGTTAATAACAAGATAAATAATAATAAAGTAGTTATCCTTACATTTATATACGAAAAAATGCCTATTTATGAATAAATTATTAGTCACAAAATCTATTAAAAAATAACATGACAAATATAGAGGAATAATTAGGCCCATGTTGAGATATTTAATATTATCAATGGAAATAATATTACACAATTGATTTTTAAAATTATCATTGATATAAGAAGATGATCTACTATATGTAACATAGAATATAGAATTCAATGGTATTTTTACAATTAATATAAATATGAATAATAATTATTTGTGTCCTCATAAGTGTAAAACATTTCTTGAATGTAATATATAGGAATCTTAATGGATTTCCCTATTATACTTTTTTATAAATTTTTTCTCAAGATTATATACTTTTTTATAGGTTCATAGTAGTTGAAAAAATAATAATGGTTGAGAAAGATTTGTTGAGCCTATTGAGATCATATTTATGCCATATATAAGTCATAAAACCCTTATGGGACCTTAATGATACACTATATAGACCAGTTTAACAAAACTTCAAAAGGGGATAGGAATATTTACCACAAGAATACTAATATAAGAGTAGTAATGTTGATATGACCATGATGAAAAAATCCCCAAATAATCCAATATAATACAAAATTATACAATGTTTTTTTTGTAGTTATTCATGAAGAAATGAATTATTTTGATCTATAAGGAGAAGCTTTAGGATTAGAGAATATGATTTTATCCATTTTATGTGTTCTATAACAATGTGATATTACATAATTCCATAATTTTTCTGATTATATAAATATTTTTTTGTTATTTAGATAAATTTATCTGACACCATTTAAATATAGAACAAATAATAATATTATTACAATGGAGAAAAAACCACTGATGTGCCAATTATTTATAATATTAATTTCATGTTTTAAATAGTTATTATACTAGGATGATATAGAATGTAGTTAAATATGATGGATTTATAAATTTTCACCCACACCCTTTACACTATTTTTCATCTCATTATATTTAACAACATCACTACATCCCATTATTATATTGGTCATCATAAGATAAATTTAGTTTTTGCTATGGGGAGTGGACATATAGTCCTTGGAAGTATATAGAGGATCTCTCTCATTGATTGAGACAAAAAAAGTGGAGGTTTTATGTTTCCATTCACTCGAGTGGGTATTGATATTCACTATAAAAATTAAGATGAAATTATAAAATATCTTTAAGGATATAAATTTATTTCTCTTGATATTTAGGAAAATCAGAAGATTTTTTTTGTGTATGATATAATAAGAGTAAATAATATTAGTAGAATAGTGATAGGATACACATATCTAATCTCAATAGTGTTAACTTCCATTTTACCAAAAACATAATTTCATTTCGTATATTTATGAAATTAAAATAATCCAAAAATAGAAAATTTCATGTTTTCATTCAATTTATAACATATAAACATAAAATTTGATAATTAAAAGGATTACATGAATTTAACATCAATCATCATGGGTATATGAACATAGTTATTACAATATTTTATTGAATGAGTAATATAAATACTATTTTTATTACTTCATGAGTATGTGATGTCAAAATATTTAATTTTTAATGTGGAGTACTTGCTGATAATTCTCATTGTCTTTTTATTCTTTTCATATTATCTCAAGTAAAAAAATAAAAAAAATAGAATAATGTGGAAATGAAAACATATCTTTAATCTTAAGGGAAACGATTTAATCATATATGAACATCAAGAGGTTTACAAGGTACCAATATCGATATTATGTATTTAATTATATCTTCAGAAGTTGGTAATTATATCATAAACATTGATGTTTATAATTGATTATGTAATTTCTATGTGATTTATCACAATAATTTATAGAAGTCTAGAAAAATAAAAATAAAATCCCTAATCTCATATCATTAATTATGTATAATCAATTGATTTTAGGTGTGAAAAAAACCATATCTCCAACCACACTAGTCTATCTTCATTCATTATGATCTCAATGTGTAATCAGATAAACATGTTTTTCTATTATTGGGCGACACACAAAAATTTGATTACTTTATTTTCTTCTATTTCTAAATTTGATTAATATATACAATAAATTTTAATTTTTTTAGATTTTTGTCTATTATACATTTTATATGATAAATCATTATGAAATAGAGACAATATAGAGAGATTAATCAGAGACTAAATGATGGAGTCTTTAGTGAAATTTCCTACCATGAAATAACATGTTTCATTGGGAATAAATGAGGAATTTTCACCTGATGTATATCTCTTTAATATTAATTTATTATTTACTATATATTAACCATGTTACCAAAATATATCCCATATACCATAATTATATATTTATATATAAATATTCATACCCAAAAGCATTTTGATGATGATGACATAGGGTAGATGACCACTATTTAAGAGAGCATAGAGTATCCTAATTTATATGAAAATGAGATTAATAAGGCCTAAATTTATATTTTTAACACTAATTTTTGGAATCCATTGTGAAAGGGGTAATTTTGTTCTCTAAATAATTCACATAATTCTAAACAAAAGAGTTAAATAAAATATCTATAATTCTCTAATCCCCTATCATTAATGATGTATATATTTTTTATGTTGAGGATGTAATAAAATCTTATTTATTTCCGCACTAGTCTAAATTCCATCCACATTACACACTATAAAATAAAATATGATTCTTAATAGTTTGTTGGAGACAGTAGCCATCATGGAATTATTTCCATGAACTTATCCGAAGATTGAAGATATTATTCTCACATAGACAACAAATGTCATGTATTATTAAAGATGTTTTCACCATGAAGGAAGAAGATGCACGAATTATTCTTATAGGAAAAATTACTAATCATTACTGATGGCTTTGTAGAACAATTTACCCATCCTGGAGTAGGCAACAGATTTCCTATATCAATGACGAAAAAGTTTTGACTCATTAAATTCAATATTTGAGTTTCTCCCAAGAAGAAATGGTTTATTTTCTATCTTTAGAAGTGTATATATATTCAAGATATTATTTTTGACGAGTTTCAGAGCATAAACGGACCTACATATCAAATATTATAGCCCTCATAATATGGATAAATTTCACAATGGGACCTATGCAAAAGAACTATATAGAGGACCTACGTGAAGGACATATGTGGATATATAATATTTACCCCACTACTTGGAATACCTACATAGAGGAGCTACACTAGGGACCTGCGTAGAAAACATCCATTTGCCCTGGTCCCCCTCCATGCCTTTAAATAGGACCCATGGGCTCCCCATTTTAGAGATGGAAAAACTTTATATGAAGTCCCAAAGCCTTAATTTCATAGCTCTTGCACCAAGACCGCCTAAATTTTCTCAAGTAGCTCATTAAAACCTCAATTTCTATTTTTTAATTTAATGAATTTTAATGTGTGGTGTAATATTATTGTCACACACAAAAAACTCATTATATTTAATTTTAATATAAAATATATTTTCAACGCTCATTTTTTTACTCATGGTATTTTAGAGGAGGTACTAGTGTGACAAGTGTTTATTTAATTCCCATTTTTATTATGTAAGATGTCCATGTGTGGCCTATACAGATGGTTGTCTATTGTATGTTTACACGATACTAATCTTAGCTCATGATTACATTATATAATCTGAATGGAAGCTTCTTATTTGCAAATGGGGGGATTATCTCTAAACATGAGACTAATATTTATATTTTAATTCTTATAAGGGTTAAATTTTTCTCATTTATATTAATTAATCAAAATTAAGCTTCAAAATTTTTAAAACATAACTACTTTGATATTAAATACTAATTATTATTTGTCTATGATTTTGGACTATGTAAATTGATTTAAAATGTCGAAATCGTTTAGATGTTATTTTAACTAAGACTTAATCACTCTTTAAGTAATCATTTAATATATCATAATGTATAACGATAATATTTTGTGATTAACTGGGCTATTTTTATTAAACTATGATAAATAATTAAGACTTTCTGTAATAGAAATTTTTATTGGGTACTCAATTAACACCTCTTGAGAAAGTCACATAATCCAAAAATTACTTTCCATTATATTCACTGTATGAAAATTAATTTTTATTTGTAATAAAATCATAAATATTCTATCTTTACTCAAAAGGTTGAGGAATTTTTGATAAGATCATGAATATTTATGATTTTATTCAGTTAATATTTTAGTAAGTAATTACATTAAACATAATTATTTTTTTTATTATTTTTATTGATAAACATGGTTACAAAGAGAATAGATCTAGAATTTAATTTTTAGTGACATATTTAAACTTTTATCATTTCATTTGTTGAATATTATTATATTACATCCATGGGTATTTTTATACCTTATAATGTGAATTATAACTCTTAATGTTTTTTTGAGTTATTCATTCCATTGTTGAAGTGTTTGGTAGCTTTTAATAGGTTTTGGATGTTTTCAAAGGACATTAAGGGGGTTCACCATTGGCACATGGGTCGAGGAAATGATGAGTCTTACCACTGCAATTTGTGTGGGTTTTTATATAGTCATGGGATATAATAATTTGTGTCTAAATATATATAAATGTGAAAAATTTCATAGTATTCAATGTAACTCAAGAAAAAAATTAAATCCCATTTGGACCATTATTTATTGAACCATGTGGAAAATCATGAGAGTTCCCTTATGTTTTAAAAATCCCATCATAGTTGGTGAACTTTTTCAAAAATTGTACAAAAAAACCAAATCATGGTGTATTAATTAAATCCAAAAATAGTTTTTAAATCCGTAACCACTAAAAAATATAATTACATGTCATATTCCTTGGAATCTCGATCCTTGGAACTCTACTGATAGTTCATTGTGTTTTCCCCTCTGTACACCAAATCTCGATGATCTGTGGAATATGATAGTGTGTATTTAACGTAATATGTTTTTTCTCCATTTTTTATTATTTTATATAATATATGTACACATTTTATCATTATATAAATAATAGGATCATTATATTATGTCTAGATAAATTTATTCTATGTTGAAATAATTGTTAAATAATTGATGTTTATTGGATAAATAATGAATTCATAGAATTTTCATCACTTTTTTGAATGGATCATGATCAACCCATTGAAGGGATTTTTTTTATATGTTAAAATTGATTTCATATAAATTAATGATTACTTCCCAAAATTCCACATTTAGGATTAAAATTTTATTGATTGGGTTTTATTCTAGTTAACATTAGTTCCTGGGTAGGATATGTGTATCAATATGTTAAGAATAGTAGAACATTTCCACAATTTATTACGAGTATAAATTTATATACCATATAGATCCCGTGTATATCATTGATGGAATGTTTAATGGTGTGAGCCACTATTTTTTAATACCCATGATTTAGTTTAATAACAAGAGTGTGAGTTTGTTTCATTTAATACCCAACATTGATGTTGATCAAATTTGGGAGACTATTAATCTAATGAGACCCTTGTATGATGCTGATCAATTGTGTGTGTCTATTTTGGTGGCTGTGTGTTTTTGTGATCATTATAATTCCAGTGATTAATATTCAACATTTTCAATAAATGTGTTATTCTGAGTTTTTAATATTGGAATAGATTTTGAGATTTTCTTAGGTTTTAAAATAATAGGGGGATATCATGGAATAGTTATCCCTTAGAGGGGGGATATTGATCAACATGGGATGAGATAGTGATATAACATGTAATATAGAAGGGGTGTGATGGATAATCAAAAAAACCCTTATAAAAATTTCAAGGATTTGGTGGAAAATATTCTTAGTATAATGCAGTATCGAGGTATTATTGATATGTGGTCTTAACCAAAACATAGTTCGGAGTACATGACCTTGTTGCCTAATCTGTGATAGGTATTGGGATGAGAAATATTATAGTTTGACCGAAGACCTTTTATCCTTGTTTGTTATGTAATATTATTGTCACACACAAAAAACTCATTATATTTAATTTTAATATAAAATATATTTTCAACGCTCATTTTTTTACTCATGGTATTTTAGAGGAGGTACTAGTGTGACAAGTGTTTATTTAATTCCCATTTTTATTATGTAAGATGTCCATGTGTGGCCTATACAGATGGTTGTCTATTGTATGTTTACACGATACTAATCTTAGCTCATGATTACATTATATAATCTGAATGGAAGCTTCTTATTTTCAAATGGGGGGATTATCTCTAAACATGAGACTAATATTTATATTTTAATTCTTATAAGGGTTAAATTTTTCTCATTTATATTAATTAATCAAAATTTAGCTTCAAAATTTTTAAAACATAACTACTTTGATATTAAATACTAATTATTATTTGTCTATGATTTTGGTCTATGTAAATTGATTTAAAATGTCGAAATAGTTTAGATGTTATTTTAACTAAGACTTAATCACTCTTTAAGTAATCATTTAATATATCATAATGTATAACGATAATATTTTGTGATTAACTTGGCTATTTTTATTAAACTATGTTAAATAATTAAGACTTTCTGTAATAGAAATTTTTATTGGGTACTCAATTAACACCTCTTGAGAAAGTCACATAATCCAAAAATTACTTTCCATTATATTCACTGTATGAAAATTAATTTTTATTTGTAATAAAATCATAAATATTCTATCTTTACTCAAAAGGTTGAGGAATTTTTGATAAGATCATGAATATTTATGATTTTATTCAGTTAATATTTTAGTAAGTAATTACATTAACCATAATGATTTTTTTTATTATTTTTATTAATAAACATGGTTACAAAGAGAATAGATCTAGAATATAATTTTTAGTGACATATTTAAACTTTTATCATTTCATTTGTTGAATATTATTATATTACATCTATGGGTATTTTTATACCTTATAATGTGAATTATAACTCTTATTGTTTTTTTGAGTTATTCATTCCATTGTTGAAGTGTTTGGTAGCTTTTAATAGGTTTTGGATGTTTTCAAAGGACATTAAGGGGGTTCAGCATTGGCACATGGGTCGAGGAAATGATGAGTCTTACCACTGCAATTTGTGTGGGTTTTTATATAGTCATGGGATATAATAATTTGTGTCTAAATATATATAAATGTGAAAAATTTCATAGTATTCAATGTAACTCAAGAAAAAAATTAAATCCCATTTGGACCATTATTTATTGAACCATGTGGAAAATCATGAGAGTTCCCTTATGTTTTAAAAATCCCATCATAGTTGGTGAACTTTTTCAAAAATTGTACAAAAAAACCAAATCATGGTGTATTAATTAAATCCAAAAATAGTTTTTAAATCCGTAACCACTACAAAAATATAATTACATGTCATATTCCTTGGAATCTCGATCCTTGGAACTCTACTGATAGTTCATTGTGTTTTCCCCTCTGTACACCAAATCTCGATGATCTGTGGAATATGATAGTGTGTATTTAACGTAATATGATTTTTCTCCAGTTTTATTATTTTATATAATATATGTACACATTTTATCTTTATATAAATAATAGGATCATTATATTATGTCTAGATAAATTTATTCTATGTTGAAATAATTGTTAAATAATTGATGTTTATTGGATAAATAATGAATTCATAGAATTTTCATCACTTTTTTGAATGGATCATGATCAACCCATTGAAGGGAATTTTTTTATATGTTAAAATTGATTTCATATAAATTAATGATTACTTCCCAAAATTCCACATTTAGGATTAAAATTTTTATTGATTGGGTTTTATTCTAGTTAACATTAGTTCATGGGTAGGATATGTGTATCAATATGTTAAGAATAGTATAACATTTCCACAATTTATTACGAGTAAAAATTTATATACCATATAGATCCCGTGTATATCATTGATGGAATGTTTAATGGTGTGAGCCACTATTTTTTAATACCCATGATTTAGTTTAATAACAAGAGTGTGAGTTTGTTTCATTTAATACACAACATTGATATTGATCAAATTTGGGAGACTATTAATCTAATGAGACCCTTGTATGATGCTGATCAATTGTGTGTGTCTATTTTGGTGGTTGTGTGTTTTTGTGATCATTATAATTCCAGTGATTAATATTCAACATTTTCAATAAATGTGTTATTCTGAGTTTTTAATATTGGAATAGATTTTGAGATTTTCTTAGGTTTTAAAATAATAGGGGGATATCATGGAATAGTTATCCCTTAGAGGGGGGATATTGATCAACGTGGGATGAGATAGTGATATAACATGTAATATAGAAGGGGTGTGATGGATAAACAAAAAAACCCTTATAAAAATTTCAAGGATTTGGTGGAAAATATTCTTAGTATAATGCAGTATCGAGGTATTATTGATATGTGGTCTTAACCAAAACATAGTTCGAAGTACATGACCTTGTTGCCTAATCTGTGATAGGTATTGGGATGAGAAATATTATAGTTTGACCGAAGACCTTTTATCCTTGTTTGTTATGTAATATTATTGTCACACACAAAAAACTCATTATATTTAATTTTAATATAAAATATATTTTCAATGCTCATTTTTTACTCATGGTATTTTAGAGGAGGTACTAGTGTGACAAGTGTTTATTTAATTCCCATTTTTATTATGTAAGATGTCCATGTGTGGCCTATATAGATGGTTGTCTATTGTATGTTTACACGATACTAATCTTAGCTCATGATTACATTATATAATCTGAATGGAAGCTTCTTATTTGCAAATGGGGGGATTATCTCTAAACATGAGACTAATATTTATATTTTAATTCTTATAAGGGTTAAATTTTTCTCATTTATATTAATTAATCAAAATTTAGCTTCAAAATTTTTAAAACATAACTACTTTGATATTAAATACTAATTATTATTTGTCTATGATTTTAGACTATGTAAATTGATTTAAAATATCGAAATAGTTTAGATGTTATTTTAACTAAGACTTAATCACTCTTTAAGTAATCATTTAATATATCATAATGTATAACGATAATATTTTGTGATTAACTGGGCTATTTTTATTAAACTATGTTAATTAATTAAGACTTTCTGTAATAGAAATTTTTATTGGGTACTCAATTAACACCTCTTGAGAAAGTCACATAATCCAAAAATTACTTTCCATTATATTCACTGTAGGAAAATTAATTTTTATTTGTAATAAAATCATAAATATTCTATCTTTACTCAAAAGGTTGAGGAATTTTTGATAAGATCATGAATATTTATGATTTTATTCATTTAATATTTTAGAAAGTAATTACATTAAACATAATGATTTTTTTATTATTTTTATTGATAAACATGGTTACAAAGAGAATAGATCTAGAATATAATATTTAGTGACATATTTAAACTTTTATCATTTCATTTGTTGAATATTATTATATTACATCCATGGGTATTTTTATACCTTATAATCTGAGTTATAACTCTTAATGTTTTTTTGAGTTATTCATTCCATTGTTGAAGTGTTTGGTAGCTTTTAATAGGTTTTGGATGTTTTCAAAGGACATTAAGGGGGTTCACCATTGGCACATGGGTCGAGGAAATGATGAGTCTTACCACTGCAATTTTTGTGGGTTTCTATATAGTCATGGGATATAATAATTTGTGTCTAAATATATATAAATGTGAAAAATTTCATAGTATTCAATGTAACTCAAGAAAAAAATTAAATCCCATTTGGACCATTATTTATTGAACCATGTGGAAAATCATGAGAGTTCCCTTATGTTTTAAAAATCCCATCATAGTTGGTGAACTTTTTCAAAAATTGTACAAAAAAACCAAATCATGGTGTATTAATTAAATCCAAAAATAGTTTTTAAATCCGTAACCAGTACAAAAATATAATTACATGTCATATTCCTTGGAATCTCGATCCTTGGAACTCTACTGATAGTTCATTGTGTTTTCCCCTCTGTACACCAAATCTCGATGATCTGTGGAATATGATAGTGTGTATTTAACGTAATATGTTTTTTCTCCATTTTTTATTATTTTATATAATATATGTACACATTTTATCTTTATATAAATAATAGGATCATTATATTATGTCTAGATAAATTTATTCTATGTTGAAATAATTGTTAAATAATTGATGTTTATTGTATAAATAATGAATTCATATAATTTTCATCACTTTTTTGAATGGATCATGATCATCCCATTGAAGGGAATTTTTTTATATGTTAAAATTGATTTCATATAAATTAATGATTACTTCCCAAAATTCCACATTTAGGATTAAAATTTTTATTGATTGGGTTTTATTCTAGTTAACATTAGTTCATGGGTAGGATATGTGTATCAATATGGTAAGAATAGTAGAACATTTCCACAATTTATTACGAGTATAAATTTATATACCATATAGATCCCGTGTATATCATTGATGGAATGTTTAATGGTGTGAGCCACTATTTTTTAATACCCATGATTTAGTTTAATAACAAGAGTGTGAGTTTGTTTCATTTAATACCCAACATTGATATTGATCAAATTTGGGAGACTATTAATCTAATGAGACCCCTGTATGATGCTGATCAATTGTGTGTGTCTATTTTGGTGGTTGTGTGTTTTTGTGATCATTATAATTCCAGTGAATAATATTCAACATTTTCAATAAATGTGTTATTCGGAGTTTTTAATATTGGAATAGATTTTGAGATTTTCTTAGGTTTTAAAATAATAGGGGGATATCATGGAATAGTTATCCCTTAGAGGGGGGATATTGATCAACGTGGGATGAGATAGTGATATAACATGTAATATAGAAGGGGTGTGATGGATAAACAAAAAAACACTTATAAAAATTTCAAGGATTTGGTGGAAAATATTCTTAGTATAATGCAGTATCGAGGTATTATTGATATGTGGTCTTAACCAAAACATAGTTCGGAGTACATGACCTTGTTTCCTAATCTGTGATAGGTATTGGGATGAGAAATATTATAGTTTGACCGAAGACCTTTTATCCTTGTTTGTTATGTATAATATATTTGTTTCTATTGTGTATGACCCATTATCATTACTTTTTAATGAAATTTCTTCCATAATGGGCCAAAAGTTGGTTTATTATGGGTTCATGGACACATAGTTATTATAAAACCAATTTTGATAAGATTAGTTGTTAATTGATTGTAAGTTTTTTTATATTCATGGAATATGCATCTTATATATGAAAATATATATTGGGGATGCATTGGACATGCATGATGGGTTTTAACCATTGATTATATGTAACAATAATTGAGAGAGTGAATATTTCTTGATCAGGGATCTATAGATTAGAAACTAACCAAAGGTAGATTGTTAAAGAGCATAGAGTTGGAGAATGGATGTCATACTATGAATTTCTATAGAATTATAACACAACATATATTATTAATATTAATCAACATTTACGATTTATACTTTTGGATTTGACAAATTGGGAATCTATTTTATAGACATTGTATAACTTGACATGACACATATAACAAAAAATTTACTAAATTATTTTTAAATGTAATGTTTTTAAGGTCTTATTAGATGATTTTATTCTTTGGAGGATGGTTATAGTGACAGAGGGTATATTCATCATAAAATGATCATGAAACATCTATTGTAGTCGAAATCATCTTATGTTTTAGAAGTCACACACGTAGTTATGTGAAACTTCGTCTTGGTCCTAGTAATTAATGAATAGGTGATTCAAAATGGTATTATAAACTAAATTTCATTTATATTATTTTTACCTATTTAAGGTATTCATAGAATTTATATAGTATTTTCTAAAATTTAGTAATGGAATTGTCCATGTTTGAAATGATTTTTCAACCCCATAATATTCAAAGATCATATCATAACCGAAATGAAATAATTAAATAAGTAAAAATGACACACTAAAGGATAATATTGTATAAATGATGAATCCAATATTATCTCTCTTGGGTTTCAGGCCTCTGTTTCATAGAGTATTGGCACAATTGCACCAAATGGTACCCCAAGAATTTCCCCTCTAAAAAATAATCACTAGATGAAGAATTAATATTTTGTTCCATTAATGTAATATATTTTATAGACTCCATTTCATAAAATATGTATATTTATGTTCATTTTTCCCTAATCATCATCAAATAATATACGGAAGAGGCCATAGTTGCTGAGGAGAAAGGGAACCCATAGTCATGAAAAAACCTAATATTCCAAACACATCCTCTCCAGAGCATTTTATGATGTAGAAACTCATGTAAAATATCCCAAAATAGAACATAAATTTTAGGAAAATGAACCCATAATCCATAAGAGTTACCTATAACATATTTTTTTGGAATATTTTTTATAAGTTTTCATGTATCCTCCTCAATATAGATTGGTGGGATATCTAAGAATACTATATCCAAAATAAGTATAAATTCCCCGAGTATCTGTTAAACCACAGAACTTACCTACTATAAGAACTAAAACCCCAAATCACAAGTTAGAGATAATCCACCCATGGGGATGTTTACAACATTAGATTAAAAATATGACATTAAAAATAGATGTATTTATTTTTATAAAAACATTCAATTTTGGATTTGTTTAATTGTTTAATGAATCATCAAAAGCGCTTATAGTGGTTATGCTGATCAATTCATAATTTTATGATGAAGTCATAGTTTCTAAGTAATACCATCAATATAATTTCTTTTTAGAGAATAAATTAGTTATCAATTTCAATGATCCTGATATAGATTCTATTATAATGTACAGATCATACTCATAATTACAAAAAGAGATTAAAACCCCCTTGTCTGATTCAAGCACATGAGAAAATTTGGGTACCTATTGTTTTATTTTGTGTTTTTTTGTCATCTAGAAGGATATAATCATCCATATCATTATAGGAGGGCCTTGGATATAAAATTACATTGTTAAACCATCACAATATAACCAATGATTCAAATAATACATTAATGGGAAAATTGTAATAATATAAGGTGATAAATATCCATTTATATTATTTGAATATCAATATATTTATGAAATGTTTTAAGGGAAGAAAGGGAATCAACACCTTATTGATGAAGTTATTGAGGGTACTAAACCAGTCAATAAGAAAATTCCAAAATTAATACATTTAAATATCATAGGGATGAAATTATTTTTATCATTGACTATATTAGAGATTCAGGTTTTTAATTGTCTAGGATCTCATCAACCCTCATTATATTAGTCATGGTAGCTAAAACCTCATCCATTGAATAAATATAGGATCCTACCAGCAGTTCGTGCACTTCGGGTCGAAATCCCAACACTATATCCTCAAAAACATCATAAAACACCGTCTATATCAGTTGAAAAATATGTAATTTTAATTACACTTATGGAAAATGGGAATACATATTATTCAGGATAAAAAAATATTGATCACTCTTCAAAATATAATTGTTATCTTTCATCACCCACCCATCTTAATAGTGTAATATATGAACTGTAAGATAAATTTGACGTCTAAGAGGAAGAGGAAGGGGAATATGAAGAGGAAGAGGAAGTAGTAAAGGAAGTGGAAGTATAAGAGTAAATTAAATATTACCTCAAAGATATTTCCCTATCATATTTTAAGGGTTTCTCTACCTGTATTGATGATGTATCATATAAAAATATTACAATAGAAAAGGATCGATTCCCAAAAATAATAATCACGACCGTGTTCCATAATGAAAATAGGTATATAAACCTTTCATAATTTAGATCTAATATTTTTCACCTATATTCACAAATAAATTCCATTCCTTGATCCTGATGAGACCACTGAGTATCTATGTAATCCATAAGTTCACAGTGGTCACAAACCAGCAACGAAGAGGACACATCCAACTCATGATAGCAAGGTCAATGATGAATATTGAATACTCATCAATGAATTTTTTTTACCACAATATAGTACATGAAGATTTTATGAAACATTTTCTATGTGATGAAGAAGAATAATGGTCACATTAGAGTCTTTATTGATTTTAGTGATCTCAACCAACACATTCCAAAAGATGATTCCCTAGTTCCAGTTACAAAACATCATATTTATTTGATTTATAACTATTATGTTCAAAACTTTGTTTGATGTCTATTCATTATCAAAATAGATTTAAATATTTAATAATCATAAATAATACATTGCCTTCAGGGTACTCCAAGGGGTGTACAACTATCAGCTGATGGATTTTGGTATAAATAATTATAGTTATATGTACTGAAAATCATGTGTTGAAATAAAATTAATTTTATCATCATATTAAATACAATAATATTGTTTTCAATAATTTTTGGATGAATATACTTCAAATGAAATAAGTGAAGATTGAATTTTGTATGACATCAAGAATGATTCTTTTCATTAATATATACTATCATAAAAACAAATTTTAACTTGATAATAATTAGTCCATCCTTAACATGTATCCCCCTAAAACCACAAGGGCTGTAGAGTAATACAATGATGTATTGCATTAATTTGATTATATATGTGGAATAATTTAAGAATGTATTTTTCACATAAATATGTTAATGAAAAAATTTCCAATTATAAGTTCTATAATTACTAATAAAATTATTTTATATTATAAATAATTATTTATTGAGTACATGAGTTATGATGTAAAAATTTGGAGAAGACCACTTGTTTTTATTGTGACATTATTGTAGTGATAATTAGTTTCATTTTCAGTATAAAATAGTTATTATGAGAATAAAAAAACCTATTTTCCCTCATTTTAACAAGCATCTATGATGAAAAACTTTATTTGGATATTATGAAAAAATTTCTTGTGCTAATAATTAATGTTCTTAGACTAAAACACTACCTACAATACGACAAGGTCAATTTGTTTCCTCGGAATAAACCACTAATGTATATTCTTATCCATACCTTATTGGATGGAAAATTAACATGGTGATTAGTAATAATTTATATGTTTGATATTAGGTATGCACTTATAAATATTGTAAAATGGAAGGATTTATTAGATTTTATTCTAGAGTATCACTGTTTAGAATAAACACAATTGAATACTGAACCGATGGATGGGGAAATATTCTTTTTTTGATACCTTCCACATAGATGGGAGAGGTGATTTTAGGAGGTCCCAAATTCTAAATATGAAATATGATTGGGGAAATGAAGCTCAATAGATTCGTATTAGGTGTAATTACTATATATCCATAAAATGATGTCATGTCATATTCGGTCATATTGTCATAATAATTCACCAATAGTTGATAAAAATACTAGGCCCCCATACTGGCCTAGAACTGGAGTGAAAAATAATTGGGGATCATCTGATTTTTAAAGTTGAATCAGAGTTGGTAATCAATAAACTCAATAGTGATTATACTTTTATAAAAGAACTATAGATCCATTCCCTTTGTTATTTCTGAGGATTGATGGTATAATTACAATATTATCTTTAATTGACTCATATAAAACAATTACTAAACTTATATGATGATTTCGTAGAAAATTTAGATACATTTTTGTTGATTCTTGATAGGGTTGAAATAGTCATCTTCATTCAACAATGAAAAATGGTGTCAACCATTCATAGAAGCATGTAATATATTAATGGGGTCAATTCCATTCCTAAACATGATGATGCTACAAATAGTTGGATGGAAACCATGCTAGAGTACCTTAAATGTGGGAAACATCCATCAGATTGAGAATGGAAACATAAAATAAGATAAAAAGTTGTCTTATTTATCATTTTCTATATCCAATATAATTAGTAAATCCTTTATAAATGTTGCTATGATGGTGTCATCCTCATATTTATTAATGGAGAGGATAATATTGTCGTTATAAAGGAAAATTATGCTAGAAATTTCATCTCACTTGGGTTTATAACTGAAAAATCTCAACAAATCATTAGATTTGGGTTTTTATCGCCATTAATTGAATAACATTATAAAAAATATAGAAAAATGTTATATTCTTTGTCAAGAGGATGTTAATATTATACTTAAACAACCATAACAATTGCACATAGAAAATAATCTTGGATGACTTCCATATGGGGAGTGGATTTCAGGGGGCCATAACCTATTTTCATATAAAAATTATTCAAATATATCCTCACTATTTCTAACATAATTACCAAATGGAATGAGTTGATACCTCACAATGTATTCGAGATGAAGTGTATTTTCAATTTTTTTTAGTCCATCATTATTTCCATATTTGGTGTCCCTCAAACAACATTGATGGATATCAACATAAAATTCTCTACTTATAGGTTCAAAATCTCGTATTTGGATTATAAAATTTAATCCAACCTTTCATAATAATATCATGAAGTGGATAATTGATAGATAAATGATTTCAATATCACACTATCAAATATACTTATAATAATTGTATAATAGTAAAAAAACTCTTTATCATAAAATCATTTGTTTTCCATTGTGGGATTATCATAATACAATTAGTACTACAATACGAGATACATAATAATCTATGATATAAGGAATATAATTAGTTCTACACATCAAGGTTCAATTACCATCACTTCACATTTCAATTGGTGATTAAGTTTACATAGATGAGATGTCCTAGAAATGGAAGGAAAATTTAGAAGGGCTTGATTGGAATAGATTATTTAATTTACATTATATATAGGTTCACAAAAACTGAATATCATGAGACATTAATAATTATGTACTCCATCATTCATACCTTTGAGAATAACTTTTTTTTACAATTGGGATCCAGTGATACCTAAGATTAAAGCTATAATCCATAAGAAAATGTGGGGGGAATTTTCTCATCCAAATGTTCTTTTACAGTGGTTTATATTTTTTAATTTTTATGGAGAGTGAGCATAATACACCCCCACCAATAAAATATTCCATAATTATTGATTCATTTTATGAAGAAAATATAGTTATATATTAATTTAGGAAAAATACATAGTGGTCAGTGTCTTACGAACATCAAAGGTATAACTGGAGGTCTTGGAAGCTAGAACCTAAAAATTGAATTAATAATTATTTCCTTATTATTGTAATATTCATTGATTATCTAATTCAATTTGTTTTTAAACAATAAACAAACTTCTATATCATATGCGTTGCGTAAAACCGAACCCAAAAAATTGGCTTTTGAAATATTTGAATTTTAAACATTATTTTCTATTTTATTATATGAGTACGATTAACTACATTATGATATATATATATATATATATCCTTAAAATATTAATTAATTCTATGTAAATAATCCTTAATTTTTTGGAAATTTATTTTCATTCATTAAAATATTTTTTCTTAAAAAAATGATCACTATTTACATTTATAAATATTATAATTATTTTATAGAACATTTAGAAAATTATTTGATAAATGAAACTATACTTTGGATATCATAATATCTATATTTAGTAATGTATATTCATAAAATTAAGATTTTTATTTCTAGTTAGAGATATATCATATTTTTCTTAAAAATTAAATCTTTTGGAAAACTAACTTCCATCACGCTTGAGTGTTTTATATTAAATAAAATGCATCAACCTATGAGAATTTATTATTATATAACAAAGATGATATTTTGGATCATTTTAATAAATATTTGGTAATATGGTCAAGTATGATTTTTAAAAATATGAATATTAACTGTTGTAAATATTTATTACCACGTTAAAATGAAAAAAATATATTTAAGAGTAAAAATAATTTAAAATATACAAGAAACAAGTTAACCATAATATTATTAAAATTTTGACGAAATTTTTGTTTAATTTAGGATTTTATTTATAAATTATTTTACTTAGTTTATAAATTATTATGTATTAAGTTTAATGCAAATTCTATTTTCATACAACAAAATAAAAATTTTACTTTTGGGTAATAATCAAATTAAAATAAAGAAATTATTATCATTAATTAAAATATTTTTGAATTAAAATATATTTTAATAATATTTTTTCAAATAATTAATTTTTATCCTAATTGTTCATAACATTATTATGAAGTAAAATCTAATTTTTATAATTCTTCAAAAACAATAACTGTAAAAAACCCAATATTTATAAATAAATGTGGATTTTTATTTAAAAATAAAAATTTATTTATAAAATTATTAAGATAATATTATTTTTATTTTGGGAAACTTAATATAACATTATCCAATGATTAATTTTTCATAATTGTTTTTACACAATCGTGTATTCTGTAAAAAATTAAATATTGTTTAAATACATTATGTGTATTATGAAAACATAATGACCTAAAAGAGATGTAATAGATACTATAAAGGGTATTAAATTCAAAATATATGTTTTAAATTCAGAATAATTTGATTATATGTTTGATTATTAGTTTTATAAAGACGTTAGGGATCCTCCAAAACTATTAATATATTTTATGGTATTCAATTTTCTTCATTATGAATACGATTCAATTACACATTGGAATGTGTATTATTTAATTATGTTCAGACGATTGACATAATAAATAATTAAAACAATATAAATTTTGTTGAAACCATGTTAAAACTATGATATGGTTTTTGAGTTTTTTTATTTATTATATATAGTCCAAAAGCATGGTTTGAGAAATTATAAAGTAGTCCCCAATCTTTCCCTCTATAAACCTACCAATATCCCATTTCATTTTAGTAAAATACTTTTTTTACTCCCATACTCATAACTACCCTCTCTAGCGTCCTTCTATGGTTCCCCAATCCCTCCAAAATCTCCACCAAAGAATTCGGACTCAAGTATTCAAGAAAATTATCTTCTACTATCCTCTATTTGTCAAGATCACATTTTATGTCATGTCTCTTCAATAAGAATTTTTTCTGTTCGATTTTGTTTTTACATATCAACGTAACTATCAGTTTTATGCATAAATTATTAGATAAACCTCTTAGTATAATTATTATCTCCCATTAATAATTGTTTATACATGTTACCAGGACAATATTTAGTGAGGGATCCTCAACTTTTCTTCTTTATTAATACTTCATTATAATCATATGCCATCTATTTCAAGTTCATGATGTTGGTATACATATTAATATATCCCAAATAAATAAAATTTTATGACCAAATTGTTAGAGAACAAATTTTTGATTCATGAAGATATTTTATGAATTTTTAAGTGATGGAATTAGGATGCCAAAATTTCACTGAAATTTTCTATGCCAAAAAAATTGTGCAGTGAATACCATACCCATTTCTTACCATGTGTGATCAGATTTATACACTTTTACATCATTTAATTGGTTCTTATGTGTATTTATTCCACACTACTTTATCATGGAAATTTTTTTGATTACAAATGAATCCACATTCAATTATATATATGGAACACATAATAATTATAATAAAATTAATGTGATCGGTGTGACCATAATTATATATTTATCCAAATCATTAGATAATGTTTTGTATCATGAGCCACATTGTTGGGTAAAATAGTGAAATGGATTCCTTTATGGGAAATTATCCATTATTATATCATTCATATTAAAATTGACCTATGTTTATAGTGGATTTTTTTAAGATGTTTGCACATTTTCGATTTTATCAAGCTATATTAGGTCATATTGTTCATGTTTATGATTATCGCCACTTTTATGTCCCATTGATATGTATATTTTCTTGCATGTATTATCATATTTATATTATGGATTTCTAATTCCCATAATGGGATATATATCTCACCCTTTCTATGCATATCCCCATGTTATCCAATGTAGTTTTACATTCGATCAGATACTAGGATCATGTTAATGATGCTTCTAATAAGGATTATTTTTATTATATTTTATAATGTTATGTAATATACTTAATTCCAAAATACAAAAGTTATCTAGATCTTTTGGTTTTTATTTTCTGTAATATTATGTAATAAATCATGTATTAATGTTTTATAATGGTAAATATTGTTATAATGGGTATACAGAAATGATTAGTTTTTTATGAGATAAGCAAAACGAACAACTACCCAAATACTTCAAGACAACACTAAGAATATGAAAATATCCTTACAAATTTGTAAGTAATAAATAAATGATTCATAATGAAAATACATCCAAGTATGGAAAATATAATTGGATATTGTTCTAGTGTAGATGTACATAGGGGTAACAAATCCAATATTTTTTATCAGGCTAGACTCGACATAAACTAGAACAAAAAACATTCCTTTTTGTGCACTTGGTTTGAAAAAATTGGGGAATATTATTTGGTAAAATCACAACCTCATTACATACCATTATTAATTGAAAAATAAAAATCATATAATAATATATGATGGGAAATAGATCATGGGTACCATATATTGAAGTCTATAAATTCATATGTTATAGAAATAAAGGTAGGTAATATGTTATCCAATTAATGTCATTAAATTATTGTTTATGTGTTCAATAATTTAAAATAATCAACCCAAATTTTACATTTAATTCAATAAATTGTAGGGAAAGAGGAAGAATCGAGTTCAGTTTTAAATTGTGAGGGTGAAATTTATTAACACATCGACGCAGGTGATGCTCAAAATTTTTTAATATAAACAATGATCGATAGTGTATGGGATACACAAAATCTAACCCAAACAAGTAGTGATTATTTAAATATATCCTTTATAACCATTATATTAAATTTTGGAATATGAATAGTATTATCTAATTTTTGAAATATATATATATATATATCTAAATATAATGATATATTATAATTAAATAATTAGTCAATTTTGGTAATGACTTTTCATACATCAAAATATATTTTCTTCAAAATATCTATTTGTTTTATAAAAATTATAATTAGGTTGTAGAAAATTTATAAAATTTATTTGAGAAAAATAACTATTTTTTATATCAGAATATCAAAATTATTATACTTTTAATTTTTAGTATTTTTTGTAAAATATTATTTTTTCTATGAATAGTGGAAAACTTGTTTTTATGTAAAATTCCCATTTATTTTGAATATTGAATTAATCTAAAAGTGAAATAATTATATATTTTTGAAGTTAATATAGTTATTATTTAATAATATTTAATTCAATTAATTACATATAAATAATTTTCATAAGGATTTGACTACATATTAATTATTTGGATTAAAAATCATTTTTCTGCAAATAGATTTCTAATGCATAAAGTTCATCCATTACAATTAATTAAAATGATCCCTAAAGAGAAATTTTTTAAATTAAATTTTTAGATTATATATAATTATTTAGGAATTTCAATTAATAAATTTTAGATTACTCCTTTTACAGTTATAGTGAAATTATATTTTTCTAAAAAAAATGTTTTTATTGGAAAACAATTTTCCATCATACATGAAGTTTTCTTATTAAATTAAATTCATCAACCTATATTTAATTATATTCAAAAAATTTATACTCTATATTGAATCAAAATAGTTAATATTTTTAAATTTTGTGTACATATTATTTGAAAAATATGAATATTAATGGTAGTAAATATTTAGTACCACAATAAAAAAACAATACAATTAATAGTAAATATAATTTAACAGAGAATATAAAAATAATTAATAATAATATAATGAATATTTAAAATTTAATTTTAAATAATATTATTATTCTATTTATTCATTATTATTATTAAATTATAAATTATTAAGTAACCAGTTTGATAAAATTTATATTTGGAATAATAAAAAAATAATATTTTTAGGTAATATTCAAATTTAATTATGTAATTTTTTTTTGTAACAAGGATTTTTTAAAATATTAATATTTTAATTAAATTATATTATTAAATTTTTTAATTTAATATAAATATTCATAAACCTTTTTTTGATGTGCAATATAATTTTCATAAGGGTTTGAAAGCTTTTACTGTCAAAAAACCAGACATTTGTCAATATATGTCAATTATCATTTTAAAATTAATAAAAAATAATATATATAAATTTATTTCAAAAATATGCATATTAGTTTTAGAATATTAATTTCAATATTATACAAAAGTGAATTTTTCATCATTTTTTGGGACATTTTATTTTTTTGGTAATCATTAAATACCATATATATAGACTATGTGTATTATGACATCATAATGACCCTTAAGAGATTTGATAAATACTATAATGGGAATCAAATTCAAAATATATGTTTTAACATTAAAATATTGTGTTTCTATGTTTATTTGATAAATATTATAAAGCCAATATGAATCCCCCAAAACCATTAATATATTTTAAGTGTATAAAATAATTTTTAAGAGTATGACTCACTTAAACATTTGAAAGGGAAATATTTTATTAATTTCATCCATTTTTCTTCTAAAATAATGAAAAAACTACCATTTGGGAGAATACAATGATAAAAACCAATTTATGGTTTTTATAAGGTTATTTTATTATGTAGAGTCCAAAACCTTTTTTGAGAAATAATAAACAAACCCCCACAATTTTCCAATATAATCCCCCAAGATCACATTTATCTTCACTAAAAAACTATATATATCACAATTACTCTTCCCTACCCTCTATATATCCCTTGAAATGTTCACCCAATCTCTTAAGAATATCCTCTGAAGCATTTGGTTTCACACACTCATGTAAGGTATCTTCTAATATCGTTTTTTATGAAGCACCACCTTTTTGTTGTATCACTTCAATAAAACAATTCCATGTTTGGTTATGTTCTTCCATTACCACCTAACTATCCATTTTATATATAAATTATGAGATACCCATTTCACTCTTATTATTTCCTCTCATGAACCCTTATGTACACATGTTACTATGCTAATATTTAATAAGGGATCCCCACCTTCGCTTCATTATTATCATTTCTTTATTATCTTATACCTTATATTTCAAATTCATAATGTTGGTATATTCCTTTACATGTCCCAATAACTACAAATTTTATTCCCAATTTATTAGATACCCATTCATCTCTAATTAACTCATTTTATGAATTTTTATGTGATGTATTTATGCTATTGTAATTTCACATTGATTTTTCATGCCAAAAAAATTGTGTAGTGAATTCCATAGCCATTTCATATCAGAGGAGTCCACCATTATACACATATACTTATCTGAATTGGATCTAACATGTATGTATTTCACAATCCATTATCATGGAATGATATATATTGATTAATGAATCCTTGTAATATGATCTATGTGGCACACTTAATCGTGATAAATAAATTAATAAGATGACTTCATCCAAAATTTTATAGCGCTAAAATGCATTTAGTAATGTTTAGTACCATGATAAATAATGTTTTGGAATGTGAGTGATCCTGATTGTTTTATGGTAAACTATCCATTATTATGTCAGGGAATATAATCTCAACTTATCTTTATAATGAATTGTTTTGGAATGATTCCATATATCCCATGTCATCATGTCATATCACGTATTGTTGTTCATGTTTATGATTATCATCAGTTTTATTCCCCATTAATATTCCTATTGTCTAAATTTTATTATCTTTTTAATGTTATTCTATTAATAATCTCTTAGTAAGATTTATAAATCATCCATATTTTATGTATGTCCCCAGTTTATCCCCTGCAGGATTAAATTTGATGGAAATTTATGATCATGTTAACAATGTTTTCAATAATGATGATGTATTTTATATTTTAAGTTGGTGTGAAATTTTTCTAATTCCCAAAGAAACTATAATTATTAATCATTTATTTTGTATTTATGTAATATTATATAATAAATCAAGTATTAATATGTAATAAAGAATAATCTTGTTATAGTTGAGTTACCCCATTCACATGATGTTAGGCCTTCTGTTTCTTTGGACTCTCCTTGGACGGTCTATGATCTGGGTGATGTTCTCATACATCACCATCATTTCATTAAACACCCACTTGTGACAATTTAATCCCTCAGTTTTTCATTTTTCCCAAAATATTCTTAGCCATGTGGGTTTAGGATTCTTTTTAGGTGCCTCCATGAATGGTCAGGTCACCTTATGGTCTATGATCAATGTGATTAAACAATTTGAATTAAATTATGAATTTGTTTTTATAATAAGATACCTCAGGCCTTCTATTCACATAAGGTAACCAATTTATAATACCCAATTCTAACATATGTGTCTTATATACTTACCAAAAATACATTAAACAATGTAAAGTGGCCCTTGTCACAAGACTGTAAAAGTAACTATACATATTATCCAATTCATATTTTGCTAAACTATATGACTACATCACCATCACATGAATATAAAATATACTCAAACCTAATGTAATAATCATGGGATTATCTGGGATAAAATCATGTTAATGCATGTTCAATGATCATTGGATTCATCTCATAATATGATACTTCAAATATCTGGGATGCATCAATGCATAATACCCACGACAATGTCTAATTCCTTGACCCAAGCATCCTTACCACACAAGGTTAATGACATCACTCAATGAACCTTATGGATAGATAAATATGATAATATTAACTGAATGTATTCTTACAGTGGTTATATATATAGTGTATTGCGGATCCTATATCATGTTCCATCCACAAAACAGGAACACACAAACTATCATGTGATTGTGGTATGTTTTCATGGGCGAGCTCTTCCAGGGGTTTCCATTCATTTAGGAACCCATATCATAAAAAATACTACACACCCCACATAGATACATGATCTATGTGAGGAAAATTATTTTATTAGTACTACTAGTGTCTTTATTCTTTCTCTGATAAGATATGTTGTGATATATATATATTATATCATGGAAAATCCATATAATAATAAAATAATTTTTTCTCATTGTACAAATAACATGAATGGGGTGCTGATATTTTTTTAAAGAAATATTTTTTTCATGATTTATATTACTATAGGATACACAATGATTCCCAAATCTCAAATCCTAGCCTCATCCATAACAAAAATAGAAAAAAATTGTGGTCCATTGTCCTGTATATTACCTTGATCTGTATAAGAGATTATGTAACTGGTTCCCTCATTAAAAACATGTGACTAAGTAAAATATTCTTTTATTTAAAATCAAGTGATATATGTGTGAGGAAAGTACCACCCATTCTTGGGGAATCATTAAGGAATTATTATATCATACCCATGAACAATCCATTATAAAGTCACACTCCATGTATTTGGTTATTCTTTTCATCATATGAATTCCACTTCTATCAGGGACAATAATATTAAATTCTATAGGGATCCTCAATTTAAACTAAGTGTACATAATCTAATTTGGATATGAATAATTAAGTCCTCCATTATAGACTATCTACTATATAAAAATTGACCCTTAGGATAAGAATATATTATGTATGTATCCAGTGACATCATTGTAGTAGAATCCTCTTCTAGAATTTTTTATTTCTATAATATATTACACACCTGCACCATACCATTTTATCATTTTATAGAACCCCAATATATTGGATTACAATGTACCCCTATCACAAACAAATAATTAATAACCATTCCAATCCATATTATCCTAAAATCGAATATCAATATGTGGTTATTGATAGCACCTCCTCATATATGTTTCAGATATATGTGATGAACCCCTTGTATTATCTTATTTCTCACATCGAACATGGCAGATATGGTCTTAGGTATTTATTGTGGTTATTATTAATTTAATGCATGAGTAATTACCCAAATACAATTGACTATATGTTCTTTTCACATGACATTAAAAATGGTCTTCGGTCCTAATTGCGAGACCTTATAAGGAATATTGTTGGATAAGAGTTGCAATTCCTCAAACTATATCAACCCATCTATTTCTACATTATTAATTTAATATAATTGTATATATATTTCTGTAATATTCTATAAAAGAATTTGGTTTCTCAATTAACATATTTAATTTCTATTTCACTTTCTATTTAGATTTCTAAACCAACCACCATGTGTCAAATTAATATTCCTAAATATTTTTACAATCTTACATCTTAATAAAAAAATATTAAACACTATCTATAACATCTTTATTATAAGATGATAATCTATATATATCATGTACCATATAATGATATAAAATAATTCATTTTTGTGGCCTTGGCTGAGAATAAAACTATTCTTATTGTTGTTCTTATACCTCACCTAGATCATATACCTACTTGGTTCATGACTCATATATGTATGAGATATGAAGTGATGTTCTAATTCACTTCTCAAGACCCACATATGATCTAATGAATTTTATATATCATCTAATATATGATCTAGGATTATGTAAGTAATTTTCCACACAATTAGTTCCTGAGATAGTCCAAATTCCCATAGCGTATTTGAAAATCATTCTTTTACAAATCACCATTAATATTTTGGGAAATTATGATCATAACAGATCATCCTTGGCTATTAATTATTATTATATATCATATATAAAATAATAATTTATTTTTATAATTCAACATACACATAAACATAGAATTTCATAATTTTTCCTTTGATTTTACCCACAATAATAGAGGATTATTCATCCTCAAGAGAAGTATATTTTATCATCATAATCCCTAAAAACATTGTAACAGAAGTAGATTCTTGAACATGGTCCATGGGCATTTGAAAAACTGTTTTCTCATTCCATTCCATCATATCTGAAAACCCTAATGATTTAATTTATGTTTCTCTCACTTCTAGACAATTATTTCAGGGATATAGTGAAATATCTATGCCATTTCAACTAAAACCTTATGGTCTTTATGATTGTGTATCTTCCAAGAGATAAGGAATCATATGTCACCAATTAGAAATAATATCATTCTAATAATTTTCTAAAATCTCCAGCAGTCCACTTTTCTCCACATTTTTCTCACACCAATCATGTTTCAAATGAGATTAGTTATTTCTAACAATTATTTCATGTTATGTAACAGAACTGTGTCATAACCAAAGATGGGGAATTTTTCATCTTAAATAACCATAAACAATTACAATTGCCTTCATTTGTGTAATATTCTCATATATACGAGTCAAATATTCATATGGTACCTCAATTCCAAAACAATAGGTCGATTTATACTGATTTCATTGAAATTTGTACTAATTATAGAATCCATGATTATTGGTTTGAAAATATTAATAATATTTGACTCCTTCAATCTCAAAAAAACCTCGGTCTAGGTAGAAAATTCTAAATATTTTCTATCTTCCATTATTTTCATGATCATGAATAAAATAATATTATCCATTACATTACTAAAAATCATATTTTTAGGGAGTTTCAAATTACTATAGAATGATTATATAAATTCTTTCATCATTCGATGAAATTAAAATTTCACATACAACACATAATTGTATTGAATATTTTGGATCATTACAAACCACTCTTGGTAACCAGTGATAACACTATATAACTCTTATGGAAACATTAATTTCACTATTAATAACATGTTGAAATGTATCCCTATGCAGTACACCTTAATGTAGACTATCATATAGATGAACTATCATAATCAAGATAAGAACAATTTATCTATATACATGCATAATACATCATAATGGAATCCACTTACTAAACATGTTCAATGGACATACATTACGTACCTGTATCAAACCATTTCATTAGATCTAAAAAAAAATAGGATTGAGATTTAAAAACATCAATTTTAAAATACAGAAGGTTTTAGAGGATTATTATCCTATAACCCATAATTGCATAATTGCATAATTGTTCATATAATTTAGGGATTATGTTACTTGTACATTAAAATTAGTTTAATTATTCTTGATTATAGGACACACGGAATTTTATATAAATATATGTAAAACATTCCTGGTTGAAAACTCACCAAATAGAACACTAATAAAAATTAGACTATAAAATATATGGAAATTTACCTATAGAGATATAGAAAAAATTATCTAAATTATAATGGAATAGGAAAAAGACTCATCACGGAAAAATCCCAGATATGGAAGAAGGTTATTTAATTAGTCTATTTGAATGTCAATGTTAGATTTGGAGAAGATAGTGACATTTATTAAAGCATGATAATTTGAAAGAAGGTTATTATCTCTTCAACAAAACGTGGTATATGTATTAATAGGTCTCATGAAGGTGTATCAAATAATTATAAAAGATCTATTACAATAGATAGTGATTCCTTTATTTATGTTGATGCTTTGGTAGAGATTATGGGAGATGGAATTTAAAGAATACCAGCTACAATAGAGTTAAATGGTGAGATTCATTTGTTTTTCAGGTTTATTAAGCATATTTTTATCCCGGTGTAAGGTTATTAAAGAAAAATTATTTATCAATATTTATATATCTTCATTCTTATGAATAAATTGGATATAATTAACTTACATTGATATCTAATTATTCATATGATGGAGATGTGTAAAAATTATGATATATTTGAATCACTTATATATGCTAATTTTAATTTTGGAATGCTTGAGGAAACAACAAAGTTATGTTAATATGATATTTTTGAAATAAAATATAGAGGATTTTTTATTAGAAGAGTCATTTGTAAGTGAATTAAGATATGTTTCAACCCTTGTAAGAGATAATGGGGTTTTAATGATTAGATTATTAATGTGTATTTCAATTCTATTGATCACCCAGTAACTATGTAATGCCTTATTGATCATGTATTATATCCATATGAGGTGGTTGTATACTCAGACAAGGAATATTTTGAGGTTTCTCCATCTAGTTATATGGAGAAAGTGTTTTTCATTATTGAGGATAGTGTCCCATATATTCCCAAGTGTCCTAAAACTATCTATTTTTGTGCAACATGTCATTATAGATCTCACATTTTCATAGAGAAACTTTTATATAAATATAGTGAAGATGTAGAAATTGAGGATAATTAATATTCTATTGATTTAACTATTGGTGAAAATAGAGAAAATTGGAGTGATGATTAAAATAGTGATAATTTTGGATTAAATGATGATTAAATTTATAAATAAAATATTAAATATAATGAAGATACAGTTTGTAGTGGGGTTAATAGTGATAATGAATTATATCATAACATAACTAATGATCATGAGATGCTTTTGGTAGTTATTTCTTCTCCATGATTTTCAATTTATTCATGGTCTGAGGAGATACTCATCTATTATCAAGATATGAGAAGAGATAATAGAAATATGTTTGATGAATATGTTCATGGGGGGTGGAATCATCAATACTTGATAGTCACCATGTTTATCCTACTAATAGAGACTATGTAGAGAATATATTTGATGATGGGATAGTATTTGAAATTATCGTTATTTAGAATTTCTATGGTGAATTAGATTTGTAGTTGGAATTCGTAATTAATGTTGATTAGAATATTGTTGTTGTGACTATTGTTATTGATCCTATAAATGATAATGAGAGACCTTATGTTCTTTTTTGAAAAGAAATATATCCTAAGGGATCAATAGTAGAAATTATTGATGCTACAAGGGAATTATATACTATTTATTCAGATGTTCATGTTATATATGAGCTTGCAGAACATACAGCTATTAGGGTTTCTCTACCATTTCCCAATGTTTCAATGCCACCATATTTTTCCTTAGTTCCGATTAATAATGTATATAGAGGTGATATGTAATCATTTAGGGAAAGGAATATCTCTATTTTTTTTTTGTTTTTGATAAAAATAACCTCTTATCACTAGTATTAAAGAAAGATATGAGGATACACAGTGGAGATTTTGATACATCCCATCCATTCTAATATGATACACCACATTCAGGATTTGGAGGTAGAATACAATAAAATTTCTAGTGAGATGTAAGTTTGATATCTTTGTTGGAGGGGATGCAATCTTTTTTGGTAAATATATGTTAGAGTTGTTAGAGAAGGTGGATAGTATATCTTCTACTTATAGTGACATAACACCTATTTTGGATGTCAATTTGACCAAATTATTGTATAGCGATGAAATATGAGTTGTTTCTAGAAATTTTCTCGATATCCATCTCAATATTTTGATGAAAAGTAGTCATAATAGTGGCCACTTATAGAGGATAGTCATATAATTCCTTAATGAAGTCAAATCATATAGGGATACCTTTATAAATGAAATTCTGTATTATCTTCCAAAAATATACACAAATAATGAGTTCAAATGCCACTATATTTCCATTTATGAGAACATCACAATTGCTTTATTTACTCAGGACTTTAGGGTACATGTCAATTAGCTAAAAGTGATGAATCCTATGCTCAAATTTTTTATGGTGGAGAAAAAATATTTTTTCTATTCTTTTGAAGGAGGAGAAAATATTATCACAGAATTTATAAATCTGATAAAATCATTTATTCATGATTATATCACTGATGTAGTGGATCATGATTCCATTTCAGAGAATGAACACCAACCTTTTCAAGCCACTACTCTAGAGATGTCCATTGCTATTGTTACATGAGACACCAAAGCTCCATTTCAAGCTTATTCCTATAACTTCAATTATCTTTCCAGAGATGTTTCCCAGTATCTCAGTCATATTATCATCCAAGAAAATAAATCTCAATTTTATTCCCCTTAATTTATAATTTTTATTTCCAATCGTTTTACAGTTATTCCAATACCTCTCATAAGGTGATTGGAAAAAACACATCTTATTATTTATACCTATTAAGAGAGGTTTTTATATTTGTATTATTATAGGGAATTATTTATACAATTTTTTGTATATTTTATTACTTGGATTTTTTATATTTTTCTATCAATGTGAATACTTTTATTTCTTATCTTTTACTTATTTTAATTTCCTATTTTATTTCCACTTTTTGATTACACTAATAGGTGGATAATAAATTTTGAATTTCATTAAAATTATTATATCCTTCAATAGAATCTTCAGTATGAATTTTTCATTTTTATTTCATATCCTTGATACCATACTTTATAATATTATGTTATACAAATCCTTTAATGTATATTTGATATTATATTAAATTATTATCATTGACACCATTCCGCTTGTAGATAAATTTTATTCTTAAACCGCCATATTATTTTTTAATGTGTTAATATGATATAAATACCGTCTAAATCTAGATCTTTTATATGAGAATGTTTATTCAATACATGATTATAAAACCTCATGATTTATGATTAAAAATGGTGGAGATTTTTGGAAACTACCTGGTTTAATGATAACAATAATTTTTAAGATACTTGAAATGGTTTTTATGTAATATGATACAATTTTACAACATAAGGCAGTTCTAGGATATAGATTCCATGTAAAGAAAATATCTTCTATCAGACCTCACCTTAAACCATAAATAACTCACCATTGAAGATGAGTCACTTCCTGGAAAGACACACCGTTAGATATGAGTCACAATCAGGATGAAAGATAATAAAATTATTGAAAATTACTACCACAAAAAATGAATCAATCTTGCTGGGTAATAACAATCATAATTATGTCACTTACAGATGAACTTCTATCTAACATAATCATGGAAAATAATTTAGTGAATTTTTTGAAATTAAATTCTTTTACAAAATACTCACCAGTTAGATGAGTCACCACAAAGATGAGTCATCATTTGGTATAACCAACCACCAAATAACCTAATACCATCTTAAATCACTATTGTTTTATCTTAACACCAACATAATTAACCATTAAAAAGATTCAATTCCATAGTTTTCTCACTTCTAAAAATTTCATTGTCACTATTTATTTAATTATATTTGAATTTTCCTAATAGGTATATTTTTTATTTTTATTCAATGGATTTATTTTTATTTTTCTACTAAAAATTTAAAGGTATGAAATAATGTATATGTTGTTTTATAACACAAGGAGAAGAAGATCTAAATATTTCTCATCAAATGTGTAATACTTAATGCTGATGATATATATTAAAAAGAGGAATCACTCATGCAAGCCAGAGATATGAGCTAGAACAATATTGAATTATCTGAAAGGGATATTTGAAGTGAGGTAATTTCTAGAGAGTTTACACAAAATACCCTTACCTCAAAGTCGTTATGGAAGATTTGAACAAAGATGAAAATAAAAAAGATTCCCCATATTCAAAACAAATTGACTATTTGACACTATATTTTAATATATTTTTCTATGAAATGACATTATATCCTTTATAATGTACATCTGAGGAGACTTAGGAATTTAAATCACATGATATTGAGCATCACCATATTTTTTATATCATTAAAACCTAAATTTCTATTTTTTAATTTAATGCTTTTCAATGTGTGGTGTAATATTATTATCATACACAAAAAAATCATTATATTTAATTATAATATAAATTATATTTTCTACGCTCATTTTTTTACTCACAGTATTTTAGAGGAGGTACTTTTGTCACAAGTGTTTATTTAATTCCCATTTTTATTATGTTAATATGTCCATGTGTTGCCTATACAGATGGTTGGATATTTTATGTTTACCCGATACTAATCTTAGCTCAAGATTATTTTATATAATCTAAATGGAAGCTTCTTATTTACAAATGGGGGGGATTATCTCTAAACAGGAGACAAATCATTATATTCTAATTCTAATATGGGTTTAATTTTATTTATTTATATTCATTAATCTAAATTTATCTTAAAAAAATTTAAAAAAAACAACTAATTTGATATTAAATATTAAATATTATTTATCGATTATTTTGGGCTATGTAAATTGATTTCAAATTTCAAAATAGATTAGATGTCATTTTAACTAAGACTTATTCACACGTTAATAAATCATTCAATATATCATAATCTATATCTATAATATGTTTTTATTAACTGGGCTATTTATATTAAACTATGTTATTTAATTTAGTCTTGATGTAATTTAAATTTTTATTGGGTACTCAATTAACACCTATAGAGATAGTCACATAATCCAAAAATGACTTTCCATTATATTCATTGTATCAAAATTAATTTTTAGTAGTAATAAAATCATAAATATTCTATCTTTACTCAAATGGTAGAGGAATTTTTGATAAGATCATGAATATTTATGATTTTATTCAAATGATATTTTAGAAAGTAATTACATTAAACTTAATTTTTTTTATTTTTATAGATAAACACGGTTATAGAGAGAATAGATCCAGAATATAATGTTCAATGTTCTGTTTAAACTTGTATCATTTCGTTTGTTGAATTTTATTATATTACATCCATGGGTATTTTTTATAACTTATAATGTGAATTCTATTTCATAAAGTGTTTTTGAGTTAATCATTCTATTATTGAAGTGTTTGGTAGCTTCTGATAGGTTTTTCATGTTTTCAAAGGACATTAAGGGGGTTCACCATTGTCAGATGGTCCGAGGAAATGATGAGTCGTACCACTACAAATTGTTTGGGTTTTTATATAGTCCTAGGATAATAACAATTAGTGCAAAAATATATATAAATGTGAAAAAATTTATAGTATTCCATGTAAATCAAGAACAAAATTAAATCCCATATGGTGCACTATTTATTGAACCCTGTGGAGAACTATGAGTCTTCCCATAAGTTTCAAAAATCCCTTCATAGTTGGAGAACATTTTGAAAAATTGTACAAAAAACCATTCATGGTGTATTAATTAAATCAAAAAGTAGTTTTTAAATCCCTAACCACAACAAAACCCTAATTAAATTTCCTATTCCTTGGCATCTCCATCCTAGGATCTCAACAGACAATTCATTTTGTTTTCCCCCTATGTACACCAAATCTCAAAGATCTGTGGAATTTGATTGTGTGTATTTAAGTTAATAAGTTATTTCTCTATTTTTTATTATTTTATACCATATATTTACACATTTTATTTTTAAATAAATCATAGATTCATTATATTATGTCTAGATAATTTTATTCTATGTTGATATATTTGTTAAATATTTGATGTTTATTGGATGAATAATGAATTTATATAATTTTCATCACTTTTTTAATGGATCATGATCAACACATTGAATGGAATCATTTTGATATGTTAACATGGATTTCAAATCAATAAATTATTCCTTTACTAAATTACACATTAAGGTTCAAATGTTCATTGATTGAGTTTTATTCAAGTTGACATTAGTTCATGGGAAGGATCTGTGTTTCAATCCATTGAGAATAGTAGAACATTTCATCAATTTATTACAAGTAGAAATTTATGTACCATATAGATCCCTTGTATATCATTTATGGAATGTTCAAATGGTGTATCCATTTCTTTTTTAATACCCATGGTTTAGTTTAATAACATTAGTGTGAGTTTGTTTCATGTAATAATGAACATTGATATTGATCAAATTTGGGTGATTTTGGATCTAATGAGACCCTTGTCTGATGCTGATCAATGGTGTGTGTCTATTTGTGTGGTTGTGTGTTTGTGTGATGATTATAGTTCCTATGATTAATATTTTGTATTATCAATACATGTGTTATTCTGATTTTCGAATATTTGAATATATTTAGGGATTTTATTGGGTTAGAAAATAATAGGCATGTCATCATGGTAGAGTTATCCCTTAGAGGGGGATATTGTTCAACGTGGGATGAGATAGTGATATAAAATGTAATATAGAAGGGGTGTGATGGATAAACAAAAAAACCCTTATTAAAATTTCAAGGATTTTATGGAATTTATTCTTAGTATAATCTAGTATCGAGATATTATTGATATGTGGTCTTAACCAAGGCATAGTCCGGAGTACCTGACCTTGTTGCCTAATATGTGATAGGTATTGGGATGAGCAATATTATAGTTTGGCCAAAGACTCTTTATCCTTTTTTTATATGTAATATATGTGTTTCCGTTGTGTCTGGCCCATTATCATTACTTTTTAATGAAATTTCATCCATAACAGGCCAAAATTTGGTATATTCTGGGTTCATGGCCACATAGTTATTATACAAATTTTTTTGTTAAGTTTAGTTATTAATTTATTGTAAATTATTTTATATTCATGGAATACACCTCTTATATATGGAAATATTTATTGGGGATGCATTGGTCATGCCTGATGGGTTTTAATCATTGATCATATGTTGTAATATATGAGTGAGTGAATATTTCTTGATCAGGGATCTATAGATTAAAAAGTAAGTAGAGGTAGATTGTTAGAGATCATAGAGTTGGAGAATGTATGTCATACTAATAATGTCTCTAGAATTATAGCACAACATATTTTATTAATTTTAATCAACATTTACTATTTATACTTTTTTGATTTGACAAATTGGGGATCTATTTTATTGACATTGTATAACCTGACATGACACATATGACAAAAGATTTACTAAATTATTTTTAAATGTAATTTTTTAAGGTATTCTTAGATGATTTTATTCATTGGAGGATGGTTATAGTGACTAAGGGTATAGTCATCAAAAAATGATCTTCAAACATATATTATAGTATGTGTCATCTTATCTTTTGGAAGTCACACATGTAGTTATGTAAAACTTCATCTCGGTCCTAGTGATTCATCAAAAGGTGATTCAAAATGGTTATTGAAACTAAATTTCATTTATATTATTTTTAGCTATTCAAGGTATTCGTAGAACGAATATTGTATTTTCTAAAAAAAATTAATTGAATTATCAATGTTTGAAAAGATTTTTCAACATCATAATATTCAATCATCATATCATAACAGAAATTAAATAATGAAATAAGTAAAAATTACATACTAAAGGATAAGATTGTATAAATGATGAATCCAATATTATATCTCTTGGGTTCTAGGCCTCTGTTTCAGAATTTATAGGCATAATTGCACCAAATGGAACCCCATGAATTTCCCCTCTACAAAAATCATCACTTGATGAAGAATTAATATTTTGTTCCATTAATGTAATATTTTTTATAGACTCCATTTCATATTATAAGTATATTTATGTTACTTTGTTCCCTAATCATCCTCAAATAATATAGGGAAGTTTCTATATTTTCTGAGGAGAAAGGGAACCAATAGTCATGAAAAAAACTAACCATCCAAACACATCCTCTCTAGAGAATTTTATGATGCAGAAACTCATGTAAAATAGCGCAAACTGGAACAGAAATTTTAGGAAAATCAACCCATAATAAATATGAGTTACCTAGAACTTATTATTTTGGAATCTTTTTTATAAGGGTTCTAGTATCCTCCTAAATATATATTGGTGTGATATCCAATAATACTATATCCAAAAGAATTATAAATTGCCTGAGTATTTGTTATACCACAGAACTTATATACTCTATGAACTAAAACCCCCAAATCACAAGTTACAGATAACCCCCGATGGTAAATTTTACAACATTGGATTAAAAATATGACATAATAAATAGATGTATTTATTTTTATAAAAACATTCAATCTTGGATTCGTTTAATTTTTTAATGAATCGTCATGAAATTCTTCTAGTGGTTATGTTGATCCATTCATAATTTGATGCTGAAGTCATCATTTCTAAGGTATACCATTCATGTGGTTTCATTATGGAGAATAAATTAGATATCTATTTCAATGGTCCTGATATAGATTCTATTATAATGCACAGATCATACTCTTAATTACAACAAGAGATTAAAACCCTTTTTCCTGATTGAATCTCATTATGAAATTTGGGGACCTATTGTTCGATATTGAGTTTTTTTTCATCTATGAAGCTATAAAAATAAATATCATTCTAGGAGGACCTTGGATATAAAATCACATGGTTAAACCATCACCATATAACCAATGACTCAAATAATAAATTAATGTAAAAATTGTAAAAATATAAGGTGATGAATGTCCATTTATATTATTTGAATATCAATATATCTATGAAAGGTTTTAAGTGTGGAAAGGGAATTGACCGATTATTGATGATATTGTAGAGGTTACTAAACCAATAAACAAGAAATATCCATAATTAATACATTTAAATATAATAGGGATGAAATTATGTTTATCATTGACTATATTAGAAATTTAGGTTTTGAATTGTTTAGTCTATCATAAACCCTTATTATATTTTTCATG
Source organism: Viscum album (assembly GCA_963277665.1). Lineage (NCBI taxonomy): Eukaryota > Viridiplantae > Streptophyta > Magnoliopsida > Santalales > Viscaceae > Viscum > Viscum album. The sequence continues at coordinate 532,564,530 of OY728128.1, forward strand.
GTTGCTAAAACCTCAGTCATTGAAAGAATATAGGATCCTACCACTTGTTTGAAAACTTCTAGTCAACATACCAACACTATATCCTCAAGAACATCATAAAAACCCATCTTTATCAGTTTAAAATGATGCAATTTTAATTACACTGATGGAAAATGGGAATACATATTATTCGTTATAAATTTTTTTTGATCACTCCTCCAAATATAATTGTTATCTTTCATCACCAACCTGTCCTAATAATTTAATATAGGAAATGTAAGATAATGTTGAAGAGGAAGAGGAAGAGGAAGTGGAAGAGGAAGAGGAAGAGGAAGTGGTAGAGGAAGTGGAAGCAGAAGAATAAATGGAATATGACCTTAAAGATTTTCCATATCATTTATGAAGGGTTTCTCTACAAGTATTGATTATGTATCATTTAAAAATATCAGAATAGATAAGGATCAATTACCAAAACTAATATTCATGACCAAGTTCAATAATGAAAATTGGTATATAACCTTTTCATAATTTAGATCTTATTTTTTTCTCCTATATTCACAAATAAATTCCATGCCTTGATCCTTATGTGACCTCCGAGTAGCTACATATTCCATAAGTTCGCAGTGGTCACAAACCAACAACCAAGAGGACACATCCAACTCATGATACCAAGGTCAATGATGAATATTGAATACTCATCAATGAAATGTTTTACCACAATATAGTACATAAAGTTTTTATGAAACATTTTCTAAGATATGATGAAGAATAATGGTCACATTAGAGTCTTCATTGATTTTAGTGATCTCAACCAACACATTCCAAAAGATGATTTCCTGGTTCCAGTTACAAAACATATGATTTATTTGATTTATAGCTATTATGTTCTCACCTTTTTTGGATGTATATTCATTATCAAAATAGATTTAAATATATAATAATCGAAAATGATACATTTCCTTCATGGAACTCCAAGGGGTATACTACTATCATCTAATGGATTTTGGTATAAATAATTATAGTGATATGTACTGAAAATCATGTGTTGAAATAAAATTAATTTTATGATCATATTGAAGACAAGAAAATAGTTTTCAACAATTTGTGGAAGAATATACATCAAGTGAAATAAGTGAAGTGTGAATTTGATGTGACATAGAGAATGATTCTTTTCTTCATTATATACTATCATGAAAACAAATTTTAACTTGATATGAATTAGTCCATCCTTAACATGTCTCCCCCTAAAACCACAAGGAGTGTAGAGTAATACAAGGATGTATTGCATTAATTTGATTATTTATGTGGAATAATAAAAGAATATACTTTTCACATAAAAATATTAATAAAAAAAGTTCCAATTATAAGTCCTATAATTACTAATACGAATTATTTTGTAGTATAAATAATTATTCATTGAGTACACGAGTTCTAGTGCAAACATTTGGAGAGGACCACTCATTTTGATTGTGAAATTATTGTAGTGATAATTGGATTCATTTACAGTTTAAAATAGTTTTTATGAGAATAAAAAAACCTATGTTTCCTCATTATAATAAGGATCTATGATGAGAAACTTTATTTGGATATTATGAAAAAGTTTCGTCTGTTAATAATTGTAGTTATTAAACAAACACACTACCTAAAATATAACAAGGTCAATTTGTTTCCTCATAATGAACCACTTATGTATATCCTTATCCATCCCTTATTGGATGGAAAATTAACATGTTGATTAGTAATAATTTATTCATTTGATATTAGTTATGCACTTATGAAGATGGTAAAAGGGAATTATTTAGAATATTTTCTACTGGAGTATCAATCTTTAGAATAAAGACTATTGAATACTGAACTGATGGATGGTTAAATATTCTTTTTTTGATACCCTCCACATAGATGGGAGATGTGATTTTAGGAGGCCCCAAATTCTTAATATGAAATATGATTGGAGAAATGAAGAACAATAGATTCAATTTAGCTGTAATTCTTATATATCCATAAGATTATGTCTTTTCATATCCTATCCTACTGTCATAAAAATTCACCAACAATTTTTCAAAATAATAGGCACTCATACTGGCCTAGAACTAGAGTGAAAAATAATAGTGGATCAACTGATTTTTAAAGTTGAATCAAAGTTGGTAATAAATAAAATCAGAAGTGATTATACTTTTAAAAAAGAACTATAGACTCAATCCATTTTATATTTATGAGGATTTATGGTAGAATTACAATATGATCTATCATTAACTCATATCCCACAATTACTAAATTTATATGACGATTCTGTAGAAAATTTAGCTATATCATTGATGATAATTGACAGGGATGAAATTGTCATCTTCATTCTATAATGAAAAATTGTATCAACCATTCAAAGAAGTATGAAATATTTTAATGGGAAAATTTCTATTCCTGAACATGATGATCCCACAAATAGTTGGATGACAACCAATCTAGACTACCTTAAATGTGGGACACATCCATCAGATTTGGAATGGAAACATAAAATAATATGGCAAGTTGTCTTCATTATCATTTTCTATATCAAATATATTAATAAATACGTTATAAATGTGGCTATGATGTTTTCATCCTCATATTTATTAATGGAGAGGATAAAATTGTTGTTATAAAGGAACACTATGCTAGAACTTTCATCTATCTTTGGTTTAGAACTGAAAATTCTCAATAAATCATTTGATTTGGATTTTTATCACCATCAATGGAATAACATTACAAAAAAAAAATCAAAAATATGTTATATTCTTATCAAGAGGATGTGAACATTATACTTAAACCACAATAAAAATTTCTCATAGAAAATATTCTTGGATGACTTCCATATGGGGACTGGATTTCAGGGGGCCATAACCAATTGTCATATAAAAATTATTCAAATATATTATCACTATTTCTCACATAATTACATAATAGATAGAGTTGATACCCTTCAATGTAGTCGAGGTGATGTGTATTTTCTATTTTTTCAGTTCATCATTATTTCCATATTTGGTTCCCCTCAAACAACATCGATGGATATCAATATAAAAATCTATTCTTATGGGTTTAAAATATCATATTGGGATTATAAAATTGAATCCAACCATTCATAATTATGTCATGAAGTGGATAATGGATATATAGATGATTTCAATATGGCACTAAAAAATATACTTATAAAAATTGTATAATAGTAAAAAAAATCAATATCATAAAATAATTTTGTAGTCCTTTGTGGTATTATTATAATACAATTAGTACTACAATACGAGATACATAATAATCTATGATATAAGGAATATAACTAGTTCTACTCATCTAGGTTCAATTCCCTTCACTTCACATTTCTATTAGTGATTAAATTTCAATAGATGAGAAGACCTATAAATGGAAGGAAAATTCAGAAGGGCTTGATTGTAATAGATTATATAATTTACATCATAAAGAGGTTCACCAAAAATGAATATCATGAGACATTAATAATGAAGTACTCCATCATTCATACCTTGGAGAATAACTTTTTTTTATCATTGGGATCCAATGATACATGAGATGAAACCTCTAATCCATAAGAAAATGTGGGGGAATTTTCTCATCAACATGGTCTCTTATAGTGGTTTATATTTTTTAATTTCTATGGAGAGTGAGCATCATACACCCCAACCAATAAAATATTCCATAATAAATGATTCATGTGATCAAGGAAATATTGCTATGTCTAAATTTAGATAAAATACATAGTGGTCAGTGTCTTATGAACATCAAAGGTATAACTAGAGGTCCAGGATGTTGGATCCTACAAATTGAATTAATAATTATTTCCATATGATTGTAATATTCATGGTTTATGTAAGGCCATATGTTTTTAAACAAGAATCAAATTTCTATAGCATATGCGATGTATTACACGCAACCCAAAAGTGACTTTTCTAATATGTTTGTTTTAAACACTCTATTTTATTTTATTATATGAGTATGATTAAATAAATTATGATATTTATATATATATATATATATATGTTTTTAACATATTAATTAATTATATGTAAATAATCATTAATTTTTGGTAATTTTTTTTATTCTTTAAAATATGATTTCATAAAAAATGATCATTATTTACTTTTATAAATATTATAATTATTTTATAGAACATTTTTAAAATTATTTGATAAATGAAACTATACTTTGGATATCGTAATATATATATTTATTAATTAAAATTCATATAATTATGATTTTTATTTCTAGTAAGAGAGAAATAATCTTTTCCTTAAAAAATAAATCTTTCGCAAAACTAACATCCCTCAAACTTGAGTGTTTTATATGAAATTAATTTCATCAACCTATGAGAAATGATTATTATAAAACATAGATGATATTTTGAATAATTTTAATAAATATTTGGTAATATGGTAAATTAATATTTTTAAAAATATAAATACTAATAGTTGTAAATATTTTTTACTATGGTAAAAGGAAATTTTTATAATTAATTGTAAATGTAATTTAAAAAATACAAGAAAAAAGTTAACCTTAATATTTTTATTAAAATTTTATTTAAATTAGTATTGTATTTATAACTTAATTTTCTTAGTTTATAAATTATTATGAATTAAGTTTTATAAAAAATTTATTTTGATACAACAAAATAAAAATTTTACTTTTGGGTAATATTCAAATTCAAATAACGAAATTATTTTCATTAATTAATAAATTTTTGAAATAAAATATATTTTAAGAAAATTTTCTATTTAAATAATATATTTTTATCCTAATTGTTAATATCATTATTATGAAGTAAAATGTAATTTTTATATTGTTTTAGAAACTCTAACTCAAAAAAACCCAGTATTTATCAATAAAAGTGGATTTTTATTTAAAAATAAAAAAAATTATAAAAAAATTTAGATAATATTGTTTTTATTTTGGGAATCATAACATAAAATTATCCAAGGATGTATTTTTCATAATTTATTTACACAATCGTGTATCCTGTAAAAAATTAAATATTGTTTAAATACATAATATGTATTATAATAACATAATGACCCAATAGAGATGTAATAAATACTATAAAGGGTATTAAATACAAAATATATGTTTTAAATTTAAAATAATTTGATTGTGTGTTTCATTATTGATTTTATAAAGACGTTATGCATCCTCCATAACCTTTCATATAATTTTTGGTATTCAATTCTTTTCATTATGAATATGAATAAATTACACATTGGAATGTGTATTATTTAATTTTGTTCAGACCATTGACATAATAAATAATTAAAACAATTTCAATTTGGTATAAACCATGTTAAAACAATGATATGGTTTTTTATTTGGTTATTTTATTATATATATTTCAAAACCATGGTTTGATAAATAGTAAAGAAGTCCCCAATCTTTCCCTTTATAAACCCACCCAATATCCCATTTCATTTTAGTAAAATCCTTTTGGAATCCCATACTCTTAACTACCCTCTCTACTGTCGTTCGATGGTTCCCCATTCCCTCCACAATCTCCTCCTAATAATTTGGACTCACATATCCAAGTAATGTTTCTTCCACTATCCTATTTTTTTTCAATAACCAATTTTATGTCATGTCTCTTCAATAAGAATTTTTAATGTTCGATTTTGTTTTTACATATCAACCTAACTATTATTTTTATGCATTAATTATTAGAAAAACCTTTTAATATAATTATTCTATCCCATTAATCATTATTTATACATGTTAGCATGACAAAATTTAGTTAGGGATCCTCACCTTATCCACTTTATTAATGGTTCATTATAATCTTATGCCATCTATTTCAAAATCATGATGTTGGTATATATATTTATATATCCCTAATAAGTGACATTTTATATCCACATGGTTAGAGAAATTTTTTTTGTATCATGAAGATAATTTTTGAATTTTTACGTTATGGAGTTATGCTGCCGAAGTTTCACTAAAATTTTCCATGCCAAAAAAATTATGCAGTGAATACCATCCCCATTTCCTACTATGTGTGATTAGATTTATACTCATATAATTCTCTGAATTGGTACATCTGTGTATTTATTCCAAACTATTTTATCATGGAATAAAATTTTATTACGAATCAATCCACTTTCAATTATTTATAAAGAAAACATAAGAATTATAATAAAATGAATGTGATGGGTGTGAATAGAATTATATATTTATCCAACGCATTGGATAAAATTTATTATCATGATCCACATTGTTATGTAAGGGAGTGAAATGGATTCCTTTATGGGACATTATCTATTATTATATCATGCATATTAACATTGACCTATGTTTATAGTTTAATTTTTTATGATGTTTCCACATTTTCTATCTTATCATGCAATATCAGGTCTTATTGTCCATGTTTATGATTATCACCACTTTTATGTCCCCATGATATGTGTAGTTTCTAGCATGTATTATCATATTTATAGTATGGATTTATAATTCCCGTAATGGGATATATATTTAACCTTTTCTACGTATATCCCCATGTTATCCAATGTAGTTTTATGTTCGATCAGATAATAGGATCTTGTTAATGATGCTTTCAATAATGATTATTTATTTTATATTTTACGATGTTATGTAATATACTTAATTCCAAAATACACAAGTTTTCTAGATCTTTTGTTTTTTATTTTGTGTAATATTACGTAATAAATCATGTATTAATGTGTTATTAAGGTAAATATTGTTATAATGGGTATACAAATAATTTTAGTTATTTATGATATAAGGATTACAAACAACTATCCAAATACTTAAGGATAACACTAAGTATTAGAATACATCCTTACAAATTGGTAATTATTAAATAAATGTTTCATCATGAAAATACATCCATGCAGGGAAAATACAAGTGTATATTTTTCAACTACAGATGTACCTAGGGGTAAAAACACTAATATTTTTTATCAGGCTACACTCGACGTAACCTATTTCAAAAAACATTCCTTCTTGTGCACTCGGTTTGAAAAAATCGGGGAATATTATTTTGTAAAATCACAACCTCATTACAAAACATAATTAATTGAACAAGAAAATTCCTATAAAAATATATGATGGGAAATAGATCATGGGTACCATATATTGAAAACTATAAATTCATATGTTATGGAAATAAAGGTAGGTAATATGTTATCCAATTAATGTCATTAAATTATCATTTATGTGTCTAATAATTTTAAACAATCATCCCTAATTTGACATTTTATTCAAGAAATTGTTAGGAAATAGGAAGTATCGAGTTCAGTTTTAAATATTGAGGTTGAAATTAATTAAAATGGCGATGTAGGTGATGCTCAATTTTTTTAATAGAATCAATGATCAATAGTGTATGGGATATGCAAAAGCCAACCCAAACAAAGAGTGATTATTTAAATATATCCTTTATAGCCATTATATTATAATTTGGAATATGAATAGTATTATCTAATATATATATATATATTTATAAATATAATGATATATTATAATTAAATAATTAAACAATTTTGGTAATGCCTTTTCATACTTCAAAATATATTTTCTTAAAAATATTTATTTGTTTTTATAAAAATTATAAATAGGTTGTAGAAAATTTATATAATTTATTTTAGAGAAAATCACTATTATTTATATCAACTTGTCAAAATTAATATACTTTTAATTTTTTGTATTTTTTGTAAAATAATAATTTTTCAATGAATAGTGAAAACCAGTTTTTATGTAAAATTCCCTTTTATTTTGAATATTGAATTAATCTAAAAGTACAATTATTATATATTTTTAAAGTTAATATAGTTATTATTTAATAATATTTAATTCCATTAATTACATATAAATAATATTCATAATGATTTGAGTACATATTTATTATTAGTATTAAAAATCATTTTTCTACAAATAGATTTTAAATGCATAATGTTCACCCATTAAAATTAATTAAAATGATCCATAATGATAAATTTTTCAAATTAAAATTTTAAAATATATATATATTTAGTAATATAATTTAATAAATTTTAGATTACAATTTTTACAGTTATATTGAAATTATATTTTTCTTAAAAATTTTGTTTATTAGAAAACTATATTCCATCATAGATGAAGGTTTCATATTAAATTAAATTCTTCAACATCTATTTTATTATATTCAAAAAAGTTATACTCTATATTGAATCAACATAGTTAATATTTGTAAATATTTTGTACATATTTTTTGAAAAATATGAATACTAATGGTAGTAAAAATTTATTACCATAGTAAAAGGAAAATAAAGCAATTAAGGGTAAATATAATTTAACAGAGAATATAGAAATAATTAATAATAATATAATGAATATTTAAAATTTAATTTACATTAATATTATTATTCTATTTAATCTTTATCATTATTAAATTATAAATTATTAAGTAACCAGTTTGATAAAATTTATATTTGGTATAATAAAAAAATAATATTTTTACCTAATATTCAAATTTAATTAAGTAAATTTTTTTATGTAATAAGAAATTTTTGAAACAATTAATATTTTAATTATATTATATTATTAATTTTTTATTAAATTTAAATATTCCTAAAACTTTTATGATGTTGAATATAATTTTCATAAGGGTTTGAAATGTAGTATTGTAAAAAAAAACCCTACATTTGTCAATATATTACAATTCTGAATTTAAAATTAATAAAAATGAATATATATATAAAATTATTTCAAAAATATGAATATTAGTTTTGGAATCATAATTTCAATATTATAAAAAAGTGAATTTTTCATCATTTATTGAGACGTCTAATTTTTTTGGTAATCATTAAATACCATATAGATAGATTGTGTGTATTATGATATCATAATGACCCTTAAGAGATTTGATAAATACTTTAATGGGTATCAAATTAAAAATATATGTTTTAACTTTAAAATATTGGGATTCTATGTTTATTTTATTTATTTTATAAAACTAATATGAATCCCCCAAAACAATTAATTTGTTTTAAGTGTATAAAATCATTTTTGAAGATAATGAATCACTTACACATTAGAAATGGAATTATTTTATTAAATTCATCCACATTCCATCTAAAATAATGAAAAAACTCCCATTTGGGAGAATACAATGATAAAAACCAATTTATGGTTTTTATAATGTTATTTTATATTATAAAGTCCAAAACCTTTTTGAGAAATAATAAACAAATACCCACACTTTTCCAATATTATCCCCCAAGATCACATTTATTTACACTAAAAATCCATAGATAACATACTTACTCTTCCATACCCTTTATATATTCCTTGAAAGGTTCCCCCAATCTCTTAATAATATCCTCCGAAGCATTTGGTGTCACACACTCATGTAACAGATCTTCTAATATCTTTTTTTAAAGCACCACCTTTTTGTTGTATCACATCAATAAAAAAATTTCATGTCTGGTTAAGTTATTCTGTTACCCCCTAACTATCCATTTTATATATAAATTATGAGATACCCATTTCACTCTAATTATTTCTTCCCATGAACCCTTTTGTACACATGTTACAATGCTAATATTTAATAAGGGATCCACACCTTCACTTCTTTATTAATGTTTGTTTATTATCTTATTCCTTATATTTCAAATTCAAAATGTTGGTATATTCCATTACATTTCCCAATTTCTAAAAATTGTATTCCCAAATTATTAGATACCTATTCATCTCTCATAAACTCATTTTATGAATTTTTATGTGATTTATTTATGCTGTTTTAATTTCACTTTGATTTTTCATGCCAAAACAATTGTGTAGTGAATAACATACCAATTTCATATCATGGGAGTTCACCATTATACACATACACTTATCTGAATTGGATCTAACATGTATGTATTTCACAATCAATTATCATAGAATGATATATATTGATTAATGAATCCTTGTTATATGATCTATGTGGCACACTTAATCATGATAAATAAACAAATAAGACGACTTCATCAAAAATTTTATAGCACAAAAATGCATTGAGTAATGTTTAGTACCATGATAAATCATGTGGGGAATGGGAGTGAACCTGATTATTTTATGGTACATTATCAATTATTATGTCATGGAATATATCCTCAACTTATATTTATAATGAATTGTTATAGAATTATTCCACATATCCCATGTTATCGTGTTATATCATGTATTGTTGTTCATGTTTTTGATTATCATCCCTTGTATTCCCCATTAATATTCCTATTGTCTAACTTTTGTTATCTTCTTCATGTTATTCTATTATTAATCTCTTACTCAGCTTTATAAATCACCCATATTATATATATGTCCCAAATTTATCACATGTGAGTTTAAATTTGATGGAAAATTATGATCATGTTAAGGATGTTTTTAATAACGAGGATGTATTTTATATTTTAGTTTGGTGTGATAATAATCTACTTCCAAATGAAACTATAATTATCAATCATCTATTTTGTATTATATGTAATATTAAATTATAAATAAAGTATTAATATGTAATAAAGTTTAATTTTTTTATAGTTGAGTTACCCCATTCACATGATGTAAGGCATGGTGTTTCTTTGGACTCTCCCTGGACGGTCTATGATATGGGTGATGTTATCATACATCACAATCAATTCATTAAACACCCTCTTGGGATAATGTAATCCCTCAGTTTTTCTTTTTTTTCAAAATATTCATAGTCATGTGGGTTTATGATTCTTTTTAGGTGCCTCCATGAATGGTCAGGTGACCTTATGGTAGACGATCAATTTCATTAAACAATTTGTATCAAATTATGAATATTTTTTTATAATATAATACATAGGGCCTTATATTCACATAAGGTAACCAATGTCTAATACAAAATTCTAAAATATTTGTTTTACATCCATACTGAAAAAACACTAAACAATGTAGAGTGGCCCTTATCACAGAACTGTAAAAGGAACTATCCATACCATCCAATTCATATTTTGTTAAACTATATGAATACATCACTATCACAAGAATATAAAATATACTCAAAACAAATGTTCTAATCATGGGATTATCTTTGATAAAATCATCTAAATTCATGTTCATTGATCATTGGATTCCTCTCATAATATGATACTTCAAATATCTGGGATGCCTCGATGCATAAGACCCACGACATCCCTTACAATCCTTAATTCCTTGACACAATAATCCTTACCACAATAGGTTAATGACGTCATAAAATGAACCTTATGGATGGATAAAATTGATAATATTACTGAATGTATTCTCACTGTGATTATATATATAGTGTAATATGGATCCTATATCCTGTTCCATCAACAAACCAAGAAAAAGAACCCACTATCAGGTGTTTGTGGTATGTTTTATGGGCGAGCACTTCCTGGGGTTTCCATTCATTCATGAACCCATAGCATAAAAAACCGCACACCCCACATAAAAACATGATCTATGTGAGGAAAATTATTTTATTAGATCTACTAGTGTCTTTATTCTTTGTCTGATAAGATATGTTGTGATCCATAGATCTTATATTATGGACAATCCAAATTATAATAAAATAATTTTTTCTGATTGTAAATATAACATGATTGGGGTTCTGATATTTTTTACAGAACTATTTGTGTCTTGATTTATATTACTCTAGGATACATAGTGATTCCCAGATCTCAAATACTAGTATCATACATAACAAAAATAGAAAAAAATTGTTCTCCATTGTCCTGTATATTACCATGATCTGTACAAGAGATTCTATAACCAGTTCCCTCATTCAAAAATAGGTGACTGAGTAAAATTTTATTTTATTTTCAATCATGTGAGATCTGTGTGAGGAACATACCACCCATTATTGGAGAATCATTAATAAATTTTCATATCATAATAAAGAACAATGCATTCAAAAGTAACACTCCATGTCTTTGGTTATTCTTTTCATCATATGAATTCCACTTCTATCAGAGACAACAATATTGAATTATATAGGGACCCTCAATTTAAACTATGTATAGTTAATCTAATATGGATATGAATAATTTTCCACCCATCATAGACTATCTACAATATACAAATTGACCCTTAGGATTAGAATATATTTTGTATGCATTCAGTGATATCATTGTAGTAGAATCCTCCTCTAGAATTTTTTGTTTCTATAATATATTTCACACATGTACCATACCATTTTATCATTATATAGAACCCCAATATATTGGCTTACAACATCCCCCATCACAAACAAATAATGTATAACCATTCCAATCCATATTATCCTAAATGGAATATCAATAGGTGTTTATTTATGGGACCTCCTCATATATGTTTCAGATCTATGTGATGAAATCCTTGTATTATCTTATTTATCACATCAAACGTGCAACATATGGTCTTAGGTATTTATTGTGATTATTATAAATTTCGTGGTTGAGTAATTAACCAAATAAAATTGACTATATGTTCTTTTCACATGACATTAAAAATGCTCTTCGGTCCTAATTGAGAGACATTATAAGGAATATTGCAGGATAAGAGCTGCAAGTACTCAAACTATATAAAACCATATATTTCCACAATATTATTTTAATGTAATTGTATATATATTTCTGTAATGTTCTATACCAGAACTTGGTTTCTCAATTAACATCTGTAATTTCTCTTTCCCTTTCTATTTAGATTTCCAAACCAACCAACATATGTCAAATTAATATTCTTATATATTTTTACAATCTCACGTCTTCATCACACTATATTAAACATTTTCTGTAACATATTTATTGTATGATGATAAACTATATATTTAATGTACCATATTAAGATATATAAAAACTCATTTTTGTGGACCTGACTGAGAAGAAAACTATTCTTATTATTGTTCATATACCTCACCTATATCATATACCTACATGGTTCATGACTCATATATATAGGAGATATGAAGTGATGTTCTAATTCACTACTATAGACCCACAAGTGATCTAAAAAATGTTATATATCATATAATATAGGATCTAGGATTATGTAAGTCATTTTCCACACAATTAGTTCATGAGATAGTTAAAAACCCCATAGTGTATTTGAAAATCTTCCTTTTACAAATCCCCATTCATATTTTGGGAAATTATTATCATAACAAATCATCCTTGGCTATTAGTGATAATTATATATCATATATATAAGAATAATTTATTTGTATAATTAATTATACACATAAACATAGAATTTCATAATTTTTCCTTCAATTTTACCCATACAAATAGAGGATTCTTCATCCTTAAGAGAAGTATATATTATCCTCATAATCCCGAAAAACATTGTAACAGAAGTTGATTATTAAACATGGTCCATGGGCATTTTAAAAAATGATTTTTCATTCAATTCCTTCATATCTGATAACCCTAATAATTTAATTTATGTTTCCCCCACATTAAGACAATTATTTTAGGGATATAGTGGAATATCTATGGCATTTCCACTAAAACTGTATGGTCTTTATGATGGTGTACCTTCCAAGTGATAAGGGATCATATGGAACCAATAAGAAATAATAACATTCCAATAATATTCTAAAAGCTCTAGTAGTCCACTTATCTCCACATTTTTCTCACACAAATCACGTTTCAAATTACATTACTGATTTCTAGCAATTGTATCACGTTATGTTATAGAACTTTGTCATAACCAAAATGGTGATTATTTTCCATCCTAAATAACCCTAAACAATTCCAATTAGCTTCATTTGTGTAATATTCTCATAGATATGAGTCAAATACTCATATGGTACCTCAATTAAAAAAAATATGTCAATTTATTCTGATTTCCTTGAATTGTGTACTAATTATAGGATCGATTATTATTTTTGTAACAATATTAAAAATAGTTGACTCTTTCAATCTCAAACAAAACCTCGGTCAAGGTAGAAAATTATAAATATTTTCTATCATCCATTTTTTTCATGATCATGAATAAAATAATATTCTTCATTACATAACTAAAAATATATTTTTAGGGAGTTTATAATTCTTATAGAATGATTATATAAATTCATTCATCATTCCTTGAAATTTACATTTCACAAACAACACATAATTGTATTGAAAAAATTGGATCATCAAAAACCTCTCCTGGTAACCACTGATAATAGAATATAACTCTAATGGAAACAAACATTTCACTATTAATTACATGTTGTAATGTATCCCTATGCAGAACAACATAATGTGGACTATCATACAGATGAACCATCATAATCAAGATTAGAATAATTTATCTCTAGATAGGCTTAATACATCATAATGGAATCCACTTACTAAACATATTCAATGGACATACATTATGTACATGTATCAATCCATTTCATTAGATCCAAAAAATTTTGGATCGATACTTAATAAAAATCAATTTTCAAAGATAGAAGTTTTTGGAGCATTATTGGCCTACAACCCACATTTGCATAATTGTTCCTATAATTCAGGGATTATTTTGTTTGGCCAATACAATAGTTTAGTTATTCTAGAGTATATGACACAAGAATTTTTATACAAATAAATGTAAAACATTCATGGATTAAAACTCACCAAATAGAACCCTATGAAAAATTAGAGTATAAAATATATGGACATTTACCCTTAACTATATATAAAAATTTAACTAAATTATAATGGAAAAGGAAAAAAGACTCATCACGGTAAAATCCCATATATGAAAGACTATGAAAAAGGTATTTATATCATACTAAGTATTTTTTGAATCATAAATAGATAAAATTTAGGGAATTTATGCCAAATGAATGATGATTTTTTGTTCTATCATGTGACTATATAAAATATAAAATTATGTTCCTTGGTCCCCTAAATTAGAAAATTATAGAGAATCCTCCGGCATATGAGAAAAATTCATATCCATATAGATTATTTGTAATTCCAAAATGTTCTATATTTTTACCTTATAATCATATTATTTTAATTCACAATTAATCAAATTCTGTTGTGTCTATATTGTTGTAAATAAAAAAAATTTTACCGACACATTACAATAGAGTTCATGAGTAAAAATTTGTCTCCATTATAATATAAGAAAATGATTTTATTTCTATTGAGTGTATGACTATAACACACTTATAGATAAATAATAAATAAATATTCCTCCCAATCTTGTTTCATAGTGGTTAGGACCTCCCTCCTTGAGTAGGCCACAGATTATAAAAATTGCTCATAAAAAAGGCATTGATAGCTTAAAACCCAGTTTTTAGGGTATTATAGAAACATTTTGGAATCATAAAACATAGATATGTGGTATATAAATCACATAATGGGGAAAATATTATTAATGGGATTATATTTTAATTCTCAAATATTATAAATGTACTTATGAATAAAAATTTATTATAATATAATGTTTTGAATTTTTCATAATTTAATTCTGGTTCATGTGAAATTCACTCAGGAATATTCATATCTACTCTCACACAAGAACATACGATTCAATCATTACCATGAACAACACTATAATCAATTTATACACATGAATATTTATTGTGTGACTTTAACCATAACAATGTTTTACATGTGTTACTATCTAATGTGGATGAACTGTGCGACCAATATAATACATGCTCATCTTGCGTGGTCAAATAATGTGGATGAGCTATATGACTGACTAGATTGAATAGATTATTAAACAAACTTGAGGGAGGGAACTCATATACCATTTATCCCATCTTTTTTCTATACATATTAACCTAGGACTCCTCATTTTTAACAATATGAAGATGAAGATATGGCTCAAAGCTATGCTCGCTCAAGTATCTATTTAAAGACCTCAAAGACCTCATGATGATTTTTAAGGAATAATAATTAATAAAAAGTTCTTATTATAAAAGATTTTATTTTAATTCAAATATATAATACACTATATACATATACATGGATCCACCACTCCATAATCCCATCAAAATAAGAAGAAAGACCCCTCCTCGACTCAAATAAATAGTTCCAATTTTCTAGGGGAATTATGGGGAGTCGAAGAGATCAACACAATGTATTACCAATGATTTGTTTCCTATTTTCTCAATTTTTATTAGAATTCATTCTAGTCTAATCCAGGTAAAAAATGGTATAGGAACATCACATAACACATAAGTCCCTCTTGGTTGGGTTTTCATCCATCTCACCCATCAATCACTAAGGGAAAATTTATATCTCTCTCTTAAGAATCACCTGAGTGAGGTTCATCCCAACTCATCCAAGAATCACCTATGTTAACTATCATTTTAAATCTATGTAATCAATGATACATCAAAATTATTGTACACTATTTCTCCTAATCCCCCTATTATAAGGATAACTTATGAAAACCTCCCCTGAGGCTTCTAGACATGAAAGAATGAATCTTATGTTGCACAAGTGCATCCCCCATTAAATTGTGAATTCCCATCATAATATATATCTATAAAATAAACTACCTAATTGTTATGGTATGCAGGATTTTACATTTTTTTGAATACACTCAGTAATAAGGACCCAAACATTGGATGTTGTTCTAAGGATATCCATATTTCACAATGTGTCAAGAACCTCCTTATTTTCACTATAATGAGGGTTTTTTCTATATATTTATCGCATTATCTCTCTTATACAATGATATATAAATTCCCCATTGAATAAGGAAATATAATTTCCTCTATAACATCTCATATGTTCCATACCCTATCCCTAACACACTAGTGGATGGCGGATAATATACAATGTAACATATATTTAACTTCCATAGTTTTTTAAATAGGTCATAAATTATATGGGTTAGGAGTTTAGTGGTGATCCAAACACTAAAAAATTTATATTATCATAATTGTGCCCATAATAGATGTAAATATAACTATTTATAAATTATATAGGATTTCATTCCCATCCAAAAGGGATATGTAGGAAGCCGCCATGCGGTTCAAACCCCACACCACCAATCCACTATCCACAGATAGACCATATTTACAATATGTCCATATCCCCACTAAGAGAACCAAATTTATTCTAGGTCCCAACATCTTATCCTCACCTTTTCATATTCACCATGGAGATAAAAATTCACAAGGCCTCCTTCTTTGAATGATCAATCCAATCTCATTAATCAACGAGATCAATAAAAAAATCAGAAACTTATTCATAATCCCCACACTATACATTTCTTACAACCCTTTATCTAGGAATACCTTGTTGTATAACATTAAAAATTATGGACTAATCCTTTAATCATAAATCTAATTGTAATGAAATGTCTCATTATGTGAAATTGAACTATGTGTGTTCTGATTCATTTTTCAATGATACATAGGAATCCCCTAATATGGGGCTAATCCAAACATCAAACCTCAAACAACCTCCCTTTAGATAAACAAACATCACAATGTATGGTTATAAGGCTTAAAATAAAAATTAGTAATAATAATTAATAATAATGTAGATAACTAGATGGGATGGAGGAACTCCATTACCCATACATATATATATATATATGTGTGTGTGTGTGTGTGTGTGTGTGTGTATGTCAATAAATATCCTTTAATACATATGGATGTTTCCCTTTATGGGAAGTATATAATACAAACAAATTCCTACTCCACATTATATACTTGTTTGGTCACATAATATAATTCTGACTAGTATTATTATATGTTTTATAATGGATACATGAATTTGTATTAGATATAAGAGATGGTCCTAGAGTAGGTAATGACTCCCCCCTTGTGGGATAATCCCAACTCCCATACTACAGACTGATTAAATTCTCCAATTATCATCACAAATTTACACAGTGACTTTTTCCTTTGAATAATAGAACATATCATGGATAATGGGATAGTTTGGAGTTTTGGGATCCGTGAAAAACCCCATTGGATACCGAGTCATCAAAAAGGGAACAAAATAATATCTTCTCCAATGGGAATCCCACAGTTGTATCATGTAAAAACACATGCTTCCATATTGATAAAGCTGTTATAGGAGAAGTGAAGTTTCATTTGGAATTTAGAAAAAGAAAAAATGCCATAGAATCTTTGAAATTATCATTCTAGGGTGGATGTTCCTACTCCATTATATTCTATGTGGGAGTAAGAACCCCAGAATTACCTCATACATGATCTAATGGTTCAATCAGTGATCTCACTAAAGACTATAGTCTTATTGTGTACACATAGTTAGGGTGGACAGGAATAAAGTAGAGTGGTTGACTATGCTTGAGACATTTAACTCCATTATCCATCAATTTCAATGAAATCAGTGGTACATGGGATGTTGAATTCATGATTGATATTATCAAATAAATCCTCCACTTTTTAGAGACTGCAGATTATAGATGGGTTAAGATGGTTTCCTTTTGGATTTAGTAACCTTCAAATAGATTCTGGTTTATTATTGGATATGTAGGATAGTATAATGTTCTTACATGGGTCACCGTGATAGATCTGTTATTTGAGGATTTATTTCATAACATGCTGAATCTGGACCAACCAGGAGAGTTTATATAGAATTAGTAGGGAATGATGTCAATTCCATAATAATATGATTAATTTTCATAATTTTTATGGTTTTACCCTCTATGGTATGGTAATGAGGCACCTAATTAATGGAATAATGAGGTTAGACATTATATATAGCTTATATGTCACGTTATATGCTTTGACTCGATGACATATATTGTGGTAGTTTATTAATCCCTAATTTTTTTTGAAGTGGATAGAGGAGAATATAATTATATGTTTTCATCCATCATATAATGCATTAAAAACTATAAATTCTAGTGAGACAACAAGATGTAGTTATATTAGAAGGAAATGGTTTTCGAGGCACAAAATGCTAGTAGAAACATGGATAAGAGTTTGGTTTCTTCAAATAACAATTTTGGGATGTGTAAATCAATAATGATTGAATAATGAATATATTTTCCTTTCTCAAAAGGAATCATAAGATCGTAGATTAAGTTTCATAGAAATGGAATGATGTGTCGTCATAGCTATTTCATAGGGTTCATTGTGAATACAATCATGTTTGTGTTTGGAGAAAAATATAAACTATGAACTAAGGATATATCAGGTGTCTTTAGAAGAAGACTCTATCCCCATAGAATTAGGTGTCCTAGATGAGTTTAGTTCCTCTGTGGAAAGACAATGAATCTAAGGCAAGAATGATTTTTATCATGGAGGAGGTTCCATCAACTTGGTAAGATGGACAATCTATAATTTTAGGTATGGTTTTAATTACCTCTACTATTTATACAACATTGATTTAAACAATGTATTCCCATTACATTTAATCTCCCAAGTAATTTATTGAACATATTTACTAGTTATTTTATCTTTAATATTTCCCCCTCGATAAAAATCCAGGTGAATTAAATAGATCATCTCTATATATTTACTAATTTTACTACAGTTTTTGTTTTTAATGCATAGATGTAGGGATTCATGATATTTGTGAGGTCTAGTTCCAATGTTACACTCATAAAGGAATATTTGATATTTTGTTGAGCTAATATCGACTTCGTCTAGAGAGGTGTTTCATTCAATATAATTTGATAATAGATATTCGAATTGGCTAATTAGTAGGATGTTGGAATAAGCACAATGTGACAAAACATGATTTAGAATATATATATCATAACATAGGAGACATGTTGGGACATTGTATCAGAATCAATTGTAAATCCCACAATCTTCCCAACAATGGTGGATTGTTATCAACTTGTATTCCAAAAAAACTACTTTGGTCACCCTCTAGAAAGAAAAATTGCATTTCATATTTTTCATATTCCCAAGGAACAACTGATATTGACTCTTCCATACCCTTTACCATTGGATGAGTTGATAGGGTTTAATGAGTATCTATAAGATTTAGTCATGAATTGTTCTGTCAGATCATTTACATCCACATGGGGTATTGTAGTTTTTATTTTAAAGATGTTATATAGTATTATTCATATTTATGTGGATCTTGGAAAGACAAATAATATAACACAGAATAATAGGTATATATTATATAGGGTTTCTGATCTTTCTGATCACATATGGGGAGCCTAGTGATTTTCAAAGATTGATCACTGTTCAGAATACACCCATTTGTGGGATAGAGAGTATGATTTTATAATGATAGAGTTTAAGAGTATATATAGACTATATGAGTGCCTTGTAATTACTTTATATTCGAGAATTCTCTAGTGGTATTCATGAATCTCATGAAGGGGATTTTCAATCTGTACCATATATCTTTTTTTTTACATCGGGATTATATGTTGATATTTTTGAGGATATAAGATACAAATGACTGGAAACATCTCATAGTATTGGTTAAACATCATGAAATTAGTAATTAGCTTACTCTCTAGAACTGTATCTTTTGGATTTTGGAGTTATGGTTACTCATGAATATAATTTTTGAGGCCTTAATTTTAGTTGACATGGAGATGGAAGGGTAAGTGAGGTATTAGACATGTACTCAGATTATGGTATAGATCAGTATTTTTTGGGATATTAAGGTAATATATATTATTGGTCAAATACTTCTCTAATATGGTATTGTTGATAACAAGTATTACCAAAAAAATTATTATAATTATACAAGGAATGGTCAGGTTATATATGACCTTTTGAGGAGAAGAAAAAATTGATGATGGCTCTACTTTTAATTATTCCAAATCATAGGATTTGATTAATAATTTAATGTGTTTCATTAGGAATTGGATGTGGATATGTGTTTATAACGAATTATTAGGTAGTGAATTATGGGTCATGTTATGTGTGACCCCATTAGTAGAGTAAGACAACACATGACATAGATTTTGAAGATGTGGTGTATTCCATGATTTTTTTGAAACATTATCTATTTATTGAGTACTTTACGGTCTCTATGAACAAAATTGTCATTAAATACATATTCTGTCAGTTGGATATAAATAATGATTAGGGTGGTCATGATGAATATCTGAATACATTTTTCTTTTAGTTGGAATAATCTACATGTAAATGTAATTTTCATGTAGATAATATCCGCAATAATATACAAGAGGCACAGATTCTTGGAGAGTTTCCATTACATGTGTAAATGTGTCTTATGTGTTTGATGGCTGAATAAAATGTGGATAAATTAGAATAACATGGATTTAATGAATGTTTTAATTTGGTTTTCAAATATTCTATAATGGAATAGGTATAATTCATAAATGTAATGGATTATAAGTGTGTACAGATGTTGGAGTACGTTGTGGGAGATGACTCGGTATTAGGGAGGTCCTCATATGATTAATACATGATTCAAATTAATGTCGTTTAGCAGTAAAATTTTCTTGAGGAGTTGGTGAGAGAATCTCATGCTCCAAAATAGATATTTTCATCCTGGGTTGATAAATACATACCATGAAATATGAAACTAGTTTTTGAGTCTCTGTATGAATAAGGGCATTACCAATTTTGTCTCATAAATCCATATCTACCAAAGTGTAAAACCCATGAACAAAATTCATGGTGGATTCCTCAAATATCATCCAATGAATATATAGAAGTGTGATGGCATGATGAAGAAAAATATGACTAGGAAACCAAGGACCCTTGGGAGTTGAGATTATTTTTGGGTAGTAGTATATTGGATAATTAAATGGTAACATTAATTACAAATAAGTGTAAAAAATTTAGAGGAAGATTTTATAATCATATATGTGTGTAATTTTATATATATGAATCGAGTCATTTTGAGAATGATATCATAAAATGATTCAGGTTTCACATTGTATTTTTTGATGATATTGTAGAATTTTTTTTAACCAGCTAAAATTGGTCAATATAAAGAGTATCATCTACACACAGTGGGAAATTTGGAGATGATGATCCAGATTTGAAAGGATATGATGTGGGATTGAATTTTTTAATTTGGTGGAGATTTGGATGGTCAAATAGACATGTGTTAGTTAAAATACATATTTTTTACATGCATTATTTTATAAGGGAATTTATGATCTATTTTATGGAAATCTTTGTCACTCATAATTATGTTATCACGATGCATGTTAGGATGAATTTGTGGGGAAGATCATGGAATTTGTGACATCCGAGAGTATAAAGTTGATGTTGATGTAGTTAGCCACTGAATAGGTTATACATAGAATTATTTTCAATAGGTGATGGTTACCCTTGAAGTTCATAGTGGGTAGCCATGTTATCTTATCAGTGAATCCTCGACTTGTAAGTTGATGGTAATGGAATCAGGGGAAGCAACTGACGAATTTGATTGAAATTCATGTGATGAATGAGTTTATCTAGATAGTGGTCAGACCAGTAGATATTCCTATATGATATAAATGTGTTCATTATCTCTTAAATTTTCCTTGTATTGGATGGTATATTGTGGATACTTTGATTTTGTTTGAATGTGAGGTTGTTGAGCCATAGCTTGATGGGTTGTTTTAGGAGCACCTACTGTGGATTTTCTTTAAATATAAAAATGTATTGTGAGGATGTTCTACACAACATGATAGTTTTTGTTATAGTTTTGGATGTATCCATTAATATATATGGGATTATTAATTTGATAGATTAATTCAATGGTTTTTATTTTATATAATAACCCTAGAGACACTTCTAGGGTTGAGAAGTCCTTGATGGTGGTGATGAAAACAAAAATGTCATTTCTAGGTAAAAATAATACCTTTATCCCTTTATGATTTTATTTACTTATGTTATTGTTAGTATAAGTATTTAATTGATTTTGGATGATTTTATAGGTTCTTGGTGGCATGGGGTCCATGGTTGGTGAACAATTAGGGGAAGCAATGTCGCTTCTCCTTTGAAACCAAGTAGATTGGTTAGAGTACTATGGTAAAATCATATTTTTAGAATTATTATATCCAACCATATAATATTTCATAAAAAATGGTAATCTAATGATAGAGGTTAATGCATGTTTATAATATTTTTTACCAAACTATGTGGTTAAACATATCAGGAATCCATTTGAGGTAGAAAGACAAACATTTTTGTTGCATGGTTGGGGAAACCATTCAATAAAATCATGTGTGGTGTATTAATTAATCCAAAGATAATATTATAATTTATAAACCTATAAGAAACCTTTATTTAATTATATTAATACAATGTCTCTCAAACCTAGTGATTGCAATTGATATTAATTTTGGTTCCTAACCCTCTATACTCAAAATCTAATTGATATAGAGTGTTGAATCATACGGATTCATGGAAGAAAATGTTTCTCCGTAGGTTATTCACATATATAAAAAATAACCCATTTAAATATTAATAAAAATAGAAGATCCAATCTATTATACCTTGATTGGTAAAGTATACCATGATCAATTGTAAAAAACATGGCTATTTGATGGATAGATTCCAAATCTAGAGAAACAGAATATCTATCTTGAGTGGATATTGATTTACTTTTCGTGGTGAAATTATTTTGGTATATTGAATTGTTTTGATTATAATTTAATGATTCCACTCCTGAATTCCAATCATAGAGGCAATATGTTGATGTATAGTTAATTTTCTATTGAACATTTTTTTGTTGAAATAATTTTGGTGGCATTCCACGATGTTTCATATGGAATGGAATTAACACATTAAGAGTAGTAAGTTCGTAACTATATATATCTTTTATATATGAATATTTTCATGATATAATGGTATGAAATGGTGTATCATGATACCTATTGTAGAGTTTTACCACATGTGTGTGAAAGTGTAGATCCTGAGATATTTGTTTGATATTGATAACATGTGGGAGAATATATAGTCCAATAGGTCAATCTTGGAAGATAATCACATATGTGTGTATATGTGTCTATCTACATATAATGATAATAATTCGTGAAATTCTATGTTGTTCCAATATGTGTTATTCCCTCTTATGTATGTATATATGGATTTTTTTTATTTTGTTCAGGTTTTAAATTTTGGTATGATCTTTGTGGTTTAGTTATCCCATAGAGGGGGATTATGTGTGACATGTAATGATGACGTTGATGAACTAAGGCATGAGGATGGATGATAAGGGAATTTTATCATAA
The DNA here is from genome assembly GCA_963277665.1 of Viscum album. Classification (NCBI taxonomy): domain Eukaryota; kingdom Viridiplantae; phylum Streptophyta; class Magnoliopsida; order Santalales; family Viscaceae; genus Viscum; species Viscum album. The sequence goes on from OY728128.1 coordinate 532,588,563, forward strand.
CGTGAGACATATTCTTAGGATATGCATACCATGTATCTAGACATGAGATAGTTTTAGGATATGATAACGATGTGCCTAACATGCGGTAGAGGTAGGGGTTTGACTATATTGTTTCAAGTCTTGTAATAGTGACACGCCTCAATGGACTTGAGGCCCAACACAAAATATTTCTTCCAGTTCAATTATCAGTGATTTATATTGTCGAATAATGGTTTCCACATGATCTAGACTTCAATTATAACCATTCAGTCATTATGGATATATGTAGGTAGGTTCGAGTTCCAATGAATATTGGTTAGTGCATAACCACTCAACACATGATTACATTCTTCTTAAAATATCATTTCTTTACTATCAAATTATAAACCACATATTCATGTATACTAATGTAAATTATTAAAGGATGCTTCTTTGTTGGTTTTATACTCACTCCCTCCAGGGGAATCATGTTTTTGTGAGAAATATTCTTTATCAAGGATCCATATATGGGAAAGGGGATTGTTATTGGTATTTGAGTTTCTTGGGTTTGGGATATGGATGTGATACTAGGTCCAGCTCTGCAAAAATATAACTGTATCATTTATATAACTTATTCTAGTATTACAGTTTATATTAGATAACTGACACATTAGGGGTCAATTTATTTGACATTGTTTTACCGGATATGGCATCTGTTATAAAAAATTGAGTATACAATATTCCACTATATGGTTTTTTGAAGTTTATATTGCATGTATTTTTCATTTTCATAATGAGATTACTATGAAGGGTATAATTTTCAATTGTTTTCTATATATCCTCACAACTAGTTTATAGCATTTTGTACACTTGGTGGTGTGGATATTGGCATGTAACGCATTGGAACAGAACAAGTCAATTTCTTTATGCTATTACAATTTAATCTATATCCTACTCATCTATAAATTGTTTCATATTTGGGTCAATTTTATATTAGTTAAAAACATATTATATATTATTCTTTCATTTATATACCACACATCCAGTCACCACCCTTATAAACGGGAACCTAATATATAATATTTCACAAACGTAAAACATTTTAGTTCAAAAAATAAAATAATTAAAACATTCTCAAACATCCAATTCAATTATTAGAGGTCGTAATATCACCAAAATACCATCATATACGAATTATTGTTTATCCCAAGGAAGGTTTCTTTTAGAAGATGCATCATGATTATTTGATTATTTTCCAGATTATTTCTTCCTCAGCCTCCTCTTAAAATTCAATGATCAGAATGATATCATTTCATCAATGTATTACATATACTAATATTTTGTTATGCCTGTGAAAATAACCTAATTTGTTTCCGTTTATATAGAATAGAAAATGGAAATATCGTTTGAATATATGTGTGGAATACCACCTTCATGTAGAGATTTGTCTCATTTTTCATTACTAAATCATTTGTCTTGTTAAAATTTTGCTTATAAATAATATATTTAGATTTTTTTGTAATTAATAATATAGAAAAATATTATATCACTTTCATTCATACCCTTAATCCATTGATAAATAATCAGGTCACTCATGGGTATGTGTGGGGTACCACCACCACGAAGTGATGCCATTTTTTTCTAAGGTCATAATTAAATGAATAGTTACCAAAATGTATTTTAGGTATCAAGATATTATTTTTTTATAATTCAACTTCTGGAGATAATGGATCCTTGATCCCTTTTACTATAACCAAACCAACAAAAGGCATTTTGGCCTTCTGAATTGAATGTATGCAAAACATATGACATGAACTTATGTAATTTAGTAATTAAATAAAATATGGTAATAAAATGAGTAATTATAAATTAATTAATATGGTAAATTTTTTTGGAAAATTTAAAATTAATATAATTTTATTATTTAGGTGTTAAAAATTTATGAAATGAGTTGGGGTTGGAGGTAAGTGATTTCTCCTTTTTATTTACTTTTATTGTGACTCATCCCATTTTCAATAATTTTTTTCTTAAATTATGTGTATATAATACCATATTTATGTTATATACCATTCATTTACTTAAAATCATTTAATTTAAAAATACATTCAAATTTTTCTCCTTAAATGATCTTTTATTTAGAAGTTAATAATATGGTATGTGATTTTTCATTAAAACCTCATCTAATTTTCTATAATGTTTCATTTCTTTTAATACTCAATATAAATATTCATGTAAATTTAAAAGGTTTGGTGTTAATATAATAAAACATATTTCCAATTTTATTTTTTTCTTGTTTTACATTTATTAATCAATTTTATAAAATATGTTATTATATTTTTCAAAATACGATATTTCAATTTTTTTAAAAGTGTGGAATGATCTATATTTAATGTATACGAAATGTGAAAAAATCTCCTTCATAAAAACTATGATTCACTATTAAAATCACTATAAAATAATAATTAACAAATCATAGAATATCATATTTACTATATTGTTGGAAAATTCTTATTTTATTAGTTTTAAATGTAAATTTATTTTAATACTTATTTTCACATGAATCCAAAATGTGCTTCCACATATTTTATAAATAGAATAATTCAGTAAATTTTATGATATTAGGGATATATTATATGTATTTGATACTTCATTTAATTTTTTTTCAATAATGGGTGATCTAGAAATATCACTTTATTTCTTTGGGTATTCGTATTATTCTCTATGGTTTATATAATGTAATTAACTGAGTAAGTAATTAAATTTGTAAGAGTAATCATAATTGTAATTTTAAGAGAGTTATTGATATGATGTCACAAGAAAACTATTTTTATTTTCTATTGTTCCAAATGTGTTTTTGTGGAATTATTTGATATCATATTTTTAGAAAATGACTTTATATTTAAATAAATTTTTTAGAAAAATTTTATTGTTAAAATAATGCTTTAAAGAAATTTTTTTCAATTCTGTTTATTTTTTAAACATAAAACCTCATAAATATGATTTCCATTAATATTTATTATAATATATTTTGTGATATTCTACAAAAAAGATTTTTTTTTGAGTTTGTAAATAATTTTTATGAAAAATGTTTTTTATGAAAATGGAACATATTTTTATTAACTATTCTAAATTAATAAAAGGAATAATAAGGTTATTTTCATATTATATATTTTACTATATTTTTTTTCTAATCATCTCATATTATCACATATTTTTCAAACAGATTTATAAATATTAGTAACTATAGAATGGTCTATCTTTCTTCAATAAAAACTGAAATAAAAATGGGAAAAAATATTTTAAATGAAACCTGACATTAAATATTAGAAAACATTGCTAATTAAAAAATTAACATTGAGTGAAATTTTCTTCATTATATTTAAATAGATTGGAAAGTATGATTTTTTTTTTAAATTCAAAAGAAATATAAAACTAAAATACAATTAGAAAATAATTTAATTCAATACATCTGGACAAACTCTTATTTAGTAATGAATTATGTTAAGGATCACTATATAAATGGGATACACTTTCATGGGATTATTATTTTTGTAAGAATGAAAAATATTTTAAAAAATAGGCACATATGATTGGTAAAAAATTTGTTTTTTTATTTTTAAAAAATATTTAAAAATATTTAATAAAAATATTATGTATTTGGATTCAATATTTATATTATATTTTTAACATAAATATTCTATGATTTCCAATTATGTGGATTAGATAAGTGAATAATTGATATGGGAATAAAAATTCCTTGGCGAGGTGGGGGATTTGAATGATAATGTAGGGTGTTGGTAATGTTGGGATGGGTGTGGTGGATGGGGAGGGTTAATAGATGGGTGATAGATGGGGTGTGAATAGTCAGTTTCTATGTAGAATTGGAATTGGGGTGGATATTAGACATGGAAGAGGATGGGATTTATGGGGATATGGGTCATAGTTGTTATCAAAAACAAATTTAATGGCATTACGATGGTCGAGGGGATATGATATGTTGATAGATGATAATTTTTTATGTACATTATTTAAATGTTTCTCAAAAACTAGAAATAAATATGATTCTTCATTGCAACATATCCAAAGGGGATTCTATAAAAAACATGCCCCCTGGGCTGTTATTTCTTATCTAATTTTTTATAATGAAATCCATCTATTCTATTTATTATATACACCATGATATATAAAAACATTAAATTATGAGATCTATTAGTGATTTCAACACTCATTCCATTATACTCGACATATTTTATAAGTTAACGCATTCGGTCATATGTGGTGGTAACACATTCCCAATCAATATTTAATTCTCTTTGGTCATGTATTTGGTAGTTCATTCCTTTTATAAAGAATATTATGGTGTTTTTCATGTATTTTCGCCTAGATATAATATTTAATGTTTCGGTATCCCATTATTATAGAATTGTTTTTTATAAAATAATGGTGCATGATTCATTATCTGTAGGTTTTTTCTTATGTTTTTATAACATATTGTGGTAAAAAGATTCAATGAGATGATTTTGGGAAGGGAAAGTGATTTTTGGTCTAGAAAAGAGGTTAGTTATCCCCTATGGTTTAATCAAATTAGTGGAAATGAGTCCCGTATAAAAATGAAATGTTGTGTATCAATTGTGGGTATAATAAATAGAACTTCCATGATATTTTATTAGATATTACATTAGAAAATATGTTCAATACCCACTATATCACAATGTGGCGTGAGTCTCCCAATGTACAAGATTATTTGGTATCCCCCCACAATGTGGGGTGTTGGTCCTCCACATATATAGGTTGATTTTTTCAAATAAAAAGCGTTTTTGGTTCATTTTCTATTAGGGTATATTAAATCATTTATTGATTAGAATACTTTAGCAAGTAATGGTTCCCCATTAAAAACCAATTTTGGAAGAAAAAATATTTTTGTGGATGCGGAGATTATGTGTTGTTGGTCAACTGATGTCGTATCCATAGGGGATCTTTTCATGAATTTATATATGAATGACATATTTACTTTGATATTTTTTTAGAAACAATTCTCTATCTGAATCACAAAAAAAATTGGAGACATGATCATTTATATAGATAACTATAAAAACTCTATTCCACTAAGAAGCCCCTTTTTATAAAACGTTCATAATATATTATATTCATTAAATAATTTCCTCGTTTTTAGTTTTTATCTAACATTTTTTTTATATTTACATTTTATTGCATCCATATTACATAATATATAGATAATCATCCCAAAAGGGATTTGTACCCAGACGTGTTGTGTGTTTGTAGAATATTTATTGCTGGGTGGTATCCATAGAAGGCATTGGTTTAGTACTGGTTACTACACTAGTGGTCAATGGTGTATTATATAATATATAAGATATATCTTCCAATCAATGTTTGTTTAGTGTCTTTTAAATGATGATTTTCCATCCATTGTTTTTTATATGTTATACATGGTGATGCTATCATTCATCAAAATACATTTTTTTTTCATTATCACCATTTACTTTTAGTATATACCTTTTTCATATACATTCATTGTTATATATTTCAAATATATATATATATATGTGTGTGTGTGTGTTTGTGTGTGTGTTTATCTATGTGTGTGTGGTAGTGGTTATTTCTAGTTATAACATGAGTATTTGAGTTTCATATATATTACATGTTGGTATATGAAATGTCCTACCATGTTTGTTACATATTCTTGGTTCTATTCATAAGCCTTTGGCATATTGGAGGTTAGATGTTTTTGGAATATCAAACATATAATTTTCCCTGATTGATCCATAGGGCACTAATTCATGTTTCTGGGTCCTCCACAAACATCATGATAGATTATCCACCCTAGTCTCCCTCATAAGTTAACGGTACCCAATAAGTGTTTGTAATCCATTTGTTCGATTTACATATTTCCTCAATGTGGAACTTGTCATCCATATGATCAATTGAGTAGGACCTACACCCCCAAACCCACATTGAGAGGAGGCATGATTCCTACATCCTTGGGGTTGATAATCCCCCTGGACCAGCATTTATATATAAGTGAGGTGTGTGTACTCTTCTATGAAATTAGAATGTAAAAATTATAATAATTATATATTTATTATTTTATGTGACTTTGTTTTTGTTTTATATTATGTTATCATCGGTATATATTCTACGTGGAGCTATGTTATGAAGTGTTGCATTCTTCTTTGACATGTGGTTGTCTCAAACATAATGGTAATCAAATTTTATCGGAAATTTTGAGTTGTCATGTTGTTTGGTTTTTCATTTTTTTCATATTGGTTATTCTTATGGATATAATTATACAACAAAAAACTGGAACCATTATTCATTTATGTTGTTTCTTTGAAGATTAAATAAGGTTTGTTAGTGACCTCGGTTGGGATATCAGAATTAATGTAGGTAATGTTGTTGCTCAGTGTCATGTTGATGTATATGATGGAGAAAACTCCATTCAGAGATTTTTTCTAGAGTCCATGAAATAAAAACATATTTTCCCTCCATTTATGTTGTTTTGAAAGGATGTTATATCATTATATTTTTTTAACCTCATATGGTGGAATGTGTTGCATTATTTTTATTACATAATGTACCATGCAGATATTTTTATATAGTTCTGTTATATATAACTTATTATTTTTAATTGGTTATTTAATGTAATGGATTTTCATATCCCTTGTATGTTGTTATATTTTAAGGAATCCAATTTATGTTATTCTATATTGGAGGTAGTATCCATCCCATAGATTATTGGTTCCATGCTTAGGGTGACATACACAACTTATCATCATCATAGTTAGAGTCCTAGTGGGTTTGTTCGACATAGAATGTTATATGCATCACTAATTCATATTCAATAATAATATATATATTATTTGGGGTTAATTGTCTTGTAAATATTTGAATATTAATTTAAATGAACAATATTAATGGAATATGATTTAGGACATTAGGTTGAGGAACCAATTTTTATTGTGGTGGTCAACACATCCTTTCATAAATACTATTATTGTATTTTGATTAACAAAAAACATTGAAGAATAAATTGTGATATACGTTAAATAAGTTATAATATTCATATAGTTTGATGTGTCAATTTTATTGTCCTTCTTTCATCATATCATCTACATACTTTTTATTAATTTAGTCTATATCCCATTAAATATTGGATTCCACATGAAAAATATCAACTCCAATATAAATCAAATGTTGTGATAACCAAAGGTACAATATCAAACTGTCATCAAAATATATTTAGGTTAAAATAAATAATTCATGGACATGAATGTGATGTATCCTTTGCTGATGATTAATTGAAATACTAAACAGCTATTTTTAATGAACTAGAGTCTCATGTGGAGTGACAAGTAATTTTCTCTAATTAAGAAAACATTACCCATGGATTGAATTTGTTTATTTAAATCATGTGATACATGCCTCCTATGATTTTTTGTTACTCAAATCCTCAAGTAGAAGAAGATACATTAGTGTTGGTGACATATGTATTCTATATTCATCAGTCACCAGTTGAAATAAGGGAGTTTCCTACAACTATACGTTAATGGGGAAATGTTTAATTTATATTATATTCTTACACATACTTTTGAGGTAGATACTATTCCCGAGTGATACATTGAAATTTATTATAGTGATGAGTTTAATATATAATAAATAAATATTGCACAATTAAAAGATATGTTTTCCTTTTATTATGATAACTTGACCATGACAAATTCTATTACGTTATCCATTGTCAAAATGAGATTCCCATTGTTATAATTTTGGATGGTTTTCATTAATCATAGAGGGTTGAAGACATTATTCATATATCATTACATGGACATAACATAAATAACATTACATCCTTTTAGAACAATAAACAAAACATATATCAATAATACACACCTTATAACAATAATGGAGAGTGCATTGGATGCCATTAAAATAAAAAACCTATTGTATTAATGATATTTAATATCTCCCTTGATGTTGTACTAAAAAATTACCCTTATTAGAAATTATATACCTAAAACCAATCATCTAAACTGAGAGAAAAGGAATCATGATAAAGGGTAATAAAATTCTCAATACGGTTAAAAATGAGAGATATCATTAGATGATCTTAAGTGATCATAAGATAATATTAAGTGTATATGAATATAATCATAACATATGAGATCATAAACAATATGTCACAAACCTGTAAACAAGATTCATGGAATATGGAATTTTTATAATAAATGATATGTTACTTTGGAGTATGAAATCATCAATAATCATTCCTAATCCATGATAACATATCATAATAATAAGAAACGTGATTTTTCAATAAATGTTTTCATAATCATAAAAATAAAATTTATATATAAATACTTCTCAAAAATTTATAACAATGTAGGATATGTTTAACAACTCGTGTAATATATTAGATATTGTCCACCCCCCATGTATACCATCTTTTTATAGGTTTAATGACCCATTTACAATATTTTTCTTCAAAAAATATCTCATTTTCCATTTTTTTTGATAAACCACACATGTACCCTCATGAAAATAAACTAATCACAAATATTTCATTGAAATCATGATATATGAAATCATTACCCAATATATTGGATGAAAAGAAAAATCCCACCCATCACAAGATCAAAAAAATTTCCTATATATTCAATTGGAAATTAACAAGATATATCAGTCTATGATAGTATAATTAATATATGATAAAATATAGGTTTCATGAAACATCATTAAGACATCACCAAAATTTGTCACCCAGGAAATTTTGTTGACGGAATTGTATGATCATATCCTTATAGAATCATTTCAAATACTTAATATATGTAGAATAATATAAATAATTATTTTAAAAAACATAATAAATATATTTAAAAGAATAAGAAATAACCATTTCTTTTTATAACATTAAAAAAATAAAAAATTCTAGAAAAAATGGAATATTATTTTATTTATAAACAATGAAACAATTTATAATGGAATAATAATGAAAAATATTCACGATAGTTGAGAATTTTAGTCAATATATAAATGATAAAAATATTGTTTTCTTTTTTTTAAACATGAATATGTGGGTCCAATATTAATTGATTGAATAGATTGATTTTTATGATTTTTAAATTAATTTGACAGATGAATAATGATACCCTTATCAATCAGTTACAATAATATAAAATTTTAATAAAACCACAATGGGAAACATAGGAATGGAAGAAGTATAATTTTTACCTGAATAATAGAAATGGGGTTGTATTTTCTAAAAAACATTCATTATTTTTTTGTTTATCAATAAGTTGGGAAATATAAATAATATATGATAAACCTGTAAATATATAGTTTTGAAAAAAATGGTTGGTTTCAGAAGAGGATGATTTTTTTCATTAATGGAAATTGAAACATAAAAAATTCTTTTAAATTGTACGATAATAACATAATCCCATACCCTGAGTCTTGAATTTAATTATATAAAATATATCCTCTTATATAATAAATTTTTTCTTGATATAAATTTATAATATAAATCAATTATAATTTATTTTATTTTATAAAATTAATTTTTTATTTCCTATATCAAATTTATATACAATTATTTAATAAAATCAATATCTAAATGTCACTGGTTCCTTTTTCTGGTGTATGTTTTGGTTTAGTGATTATGGAATGTTCACAATATTCAGGGTTTCAATATTACATAATCATTAATAATATCATAAATTTTTAAATACACTATTTTCCCTTATAATACATTGAAATAATTCATCATATATTTTCGGAGCCATGAACTGAGACGTTGTGTGATTCCATGGAAAGATGTGCCTGAAATTAGTATTATACAAATATTAAATATATTTTTTATTAATAAAACATGCATTTTTAATGAATATGTTATAAATATTATAATAATGTTGGATCCTAAATTCAAGACCGTAGTTGAGTCTTGAATGTGATGGTTACCCTAGGCATGACATAAAGTTTTTCAATGAAGGGAATTGGAATATTTCAATAGTTGGTGACTACATTCATTGAAAATAAATAAATAACTTTATTATTTTAATTAATTAAACTGTTAAAAAAATAATTTTAAATATACTATTATATACATTCTTTTATAATAGTCACCTAAACCCTATGATAAATTAGGGATTTCATTCTCTCCTCCATTGGATTATCAAAATCAAAAGATGATGAGACTCTATATCGAGGCAGATCGAGATTTAAAGAATAAAAACACCACTATCATTCAATGGTGTTCACATTATATGATGATGAATGATACGAACCCATTTTGGACACTCCATTTGGGAATTTTTTCATATTTTATCATGATACTAATCATGATCCCCTTCTTATTAATAATCTTCTCCAATTATTAGACTTCACATGTTCCCATGTACTGATTCAATTGGTTTATTGAAAATTTTCTCACCCTGTATATCCTGGATTGTGTTCATTGCCCAATAATTCATTGGTAAAGAAAATTCACATTTTATTGGTTCTGTTACACATTTTATTCACTATGTTTCATGACATTGGGATACATGGCCATGGGATGATGTTGTTGGGTGGTACCTAGCCCGATTGGACCACCCGATTTAGGGGGAATCACATGTGATGAATTTAATGCCAAAAAATGATGTAATTAAAATATTGGTTGTCTTTCAGAGGTCAATTGTTTGATCAAAAACATAACTGGAAGATGGTGTATCACATGACATTCATGTTGTCTGTGTCGGAATCAATGAACAAAAACGAAATAAATTTACATTCACCAAGATGTAAGAAATGATGAATAGATTCATGATAAAATAATTTTAGGAATCTTAAAGTAGAGATACGTAGCAGTGAGATTGGTTGTAGATCTCAAAATCTTAACTGAAATTATATCTAAAAACCTGACTACATTCAATGTAGTCTAAAAAACTAACATTCTTTAGGGAATTGGATGCGGCGGCTAGGGTTTCAAAAGTTATAATTATCATAAATTATGTGAAACCCTACGTTTTATGTGTCCATAGTTTTGGAAATTAAATATGTACTTTTAGATTACATGGGAAAATTCATGTGTAGGTACACTTCATGTTCTGAAGTATTTAGACATTGGTTGGATACATGAACATGGAGAGGGTACATGAGTAGGACCCCGAGTGGCTCAGACATGGTGTGAAGTCCCCCAATATATCATATTGGGATAAATGGTTAGTGATCCATGTATAAGATTGGAATCATACAGGTTATGTAGTTGGAACACACATTATTTTGGTCCACTAACATTACATGTACACATTTTCCCTTTAGCAGATATATTATTCTATTATAAAACCTTCAGTTGGGCTCATATCTTATCTCATATTTTTCCCATCATGAGAGTTTTTTCACATAGAACCTTATTGGGGCATCCATAGTGTTTTTTCTGTTACAACATGAGATATTTAAGGTTTGAGTCTTCATTACGAAATGCGTGATGATGGTAGTGATCAACCAGGACCATATGGGGCTTTAAAATTTCACCATCAAATTTGGCAGGGCAGGAGACCACTACATATCTATTTATTGGAAGCCTCCCTTGAAATACCACATGATCCCTCTATCTATTTCTTCTATGGTACCCTTCTACTATTATAGGGCATGGTTCCCCTACCAATCCTTTAACTAGAACCCTATTATGGAGTTGGGTCATGGGTCCTTGACTAGAATTATGGAACCCTCTATGTGGGTCACACATAGGGTTCATATATTCAATCATAGTGGTAAAATCTTATTGTATCTGGTGGGGGTCCTTAGCTACTAGGGTGGACCCCCCATCTAGGTTGTACTTGGGACCTCAACCTATTGATGGAGTGGAACATTCCAGTATATTTAGGAAAGGGTTCTCTACATATTACTCAATAGAACCCCCCAGAAGAGGTAGGGTATGGGTGCTCTAATGACTTGAGTGAAAACCACTTTTTTTACTAGGGCATGGGTCCTCTATCTAGAGATTTTGTCCCCTCTACTATGTAAAATAGTGGTGAGGTGTAACACCACAAATATTATTCCAATGGGATGATGTGTGAGATAATGGGAATGGATGATGGAATCCTAGAAATAATGGATGCATTTTATGAGTTATAATGTGAGATGTTTGTCCCATATTATCTCATTGGTTTTCTCTAGTGTGGGTATATAAATGTATATGTATCCTAGAGGTTATATTTGTACTATATAACTTTTTTTGAGATATCTACAGTCTATCATTTCATATTGTGTATCTTACTGCTCCCATTTCTACTTTTTAAGGGTCCTACTAGGTATATATATAATTACCTATGAAGGGATTTTATTTAAATTTCATGCTTTATACAGATGATAGATAGGTAGAGAGTGTCTATAATGGATCTTAGGTGTACATAGTGCATTGAAACATATATGGTGGTAGAAGATTTCAGATTAGGCGATGCACTCTCTCATCATTTTTACTTTATTATTATTTCAAGATGGACATGTTATTGGTTGGGAATATATTTTTCCCCTTTACTTCCATTTTTTATTGTCTTACACTTCATTACCCAATAGGTTTTTAAATGCATAGTTTTATTCATGATATTGAATCACTTTATTATTACTCAACATGTATTTATTGATATGGGTGGGTGTGTGAATACAGATACTGATGGTAAAGTCCTCCCATGTAATATATGATTTTCGGTGCTTGTTACCATCCACAATCAAATGAAGGGGTAATGGAGTAGTTTTGTCTTGATCCGCATTTGTTTGGGTCCCAACATATTGGTATCATAGATGGATATGTCGAAGGGATGGTGAATGGTGTGGTACAGTTTTATTTAGTTGTTCAGGAATTTGGGTAGTGGAGTCAATGTGTCTCGAGTGAGGCCCTCAGGGCATGAAACTGAGTACTTGTGTAGTTCTTGACATATCCATTACAAGGATCTTGAATAATTTCTTATCAATTCATCATACTGAGAATTTTTTTGCATAGATAAAATGGTACCCAAATATATAGGCTTGAGCCATTGAATTTAATTCTTGATTCATATACCAATAGTACATATATATATATATAGCTCATCCAACCATGGTACATATTGATTAAATTTTCTAGATGGATCCATGATGAAAATCATCTAGTCTAGCATTTCCAGATCTCAATGATGATATGTTGTACTATGAGGCCTCATTTTAGTTTCCATCATTTGTGTTTCCTACAAAATGTGGTTTGGTAGAATTACCCACACCTATTTTATAGAAGATCATACTAGTAGGATAACATGAGTATGGGTACATGCAAAGAGGAATCCATGATTTATGGTTATAGATCTAAAATAGGTTCTCTAGAGAGCAAAGCATCCAAGAATAAAATTACTGTCTGGACTTGGGGGCACATATTTTAGGCTAATCTAAACACCAATAGGTTGGAAAATTTTCCGGATAGTTATCGTTTTCAAAGGAGTAGTTGGGTGCTAGTGCATCCTCGTTTCCCATAAGCATGGTTGGTCAATAATCCCATGTCATGAATTATAGATGTTTTACCATGGGTTGTAATACCCCTCATGCTTGTGTTCAGTTTAAATTTCAGAGCTTTTAGATAAGTAGATAGGACATGTAATTTTTTATGAGTTTGTTGAGAGGACCCATGACTTAGATGGTACTCCCACGAAATAATCAGGGATGCCAACTTTCGAGAATAGTATTTTAAGGAGGGATACCGTAGTGATTTTTTTGTATGGTACCCCTGTTCATTCCCACCTATGCTGTGTTGTCAGAGTGGGGGCAGTGAAGGAGCGTATCATGTAAGAGGAACACCAGGGAACTAGATAAGGCACCCAATGTTATAGATCAAATTTTTCTATAGTAGCTGTTAGATTCCAGTAAACAGGATCATGCCATATAAGATCTTCCCAGGATCAGGATCTGAAACGTGATCAAGGAAATAACATGGGTTGTGGGTAGGGGTGTTTAGGATCTTTTATTATAATGTGTGAGCTGACATCGTATGTGACTACCCTACCAGGCATTATGAGGATCACATGATGATAGTAGATAGAACACCCCGATAGTGGAATTATTGTGATTAGGGATCTCCTATGTAAGATTAGTGTTCCCTCATTGAGGTGAAGATAGTAGAAGAGTAGGTGGATATCTAAGACTAGGATCTTTCATTGTTTTATTTTTACATGATATTCTTCCACTACAATAACCAGGAAACCCACATTTCGAATAGAGAGATGGAGTTTTTGGACAGGGATTGTTGCATTCTATGGATGATTACAACTTCGTGGAACAAAATCTGAAAGGTGGTACTATATGTGTCTATTATTACATTTTTATATTATTATTATACTCAATTTAAATACATTCCTTCATATCTATACTCTGGGAGAGAGAGTTGGTTCTCCCAGTAGAGGAACCTACCCATCATCTATTCCATGAAGTTCTTATAGGGAATGCATTTTGTATATCATATAACAAATTGATGTATGAGATATCTCTGGGAGGATAAAGTTTAAAATTGTAACATTTGGAAATGATGATATAACCCTATGACATCATCTTGGGTAAGGATTGGTTTTTCATGGTCTGATCTAAGATTGAATACCACTATAGGGGAGTAAGGTGTATTCACACTAATGGGATGAGATTATCTATTGTTAGTGAGATAGATATTATGGTGGGATGATTGGGTTTTGTTAGTAGGATTTTTTGTCCCATAACCCATAAGTGGGATAGTGTATCCCTTGGTGTATAAGGCACTTCAAGAATATGGATTTTTTATCTCATGGTGGGATTTATGGAATTCATCCCCAAGGAAGTTCGAGCACTGCCTTTTGGGGTTGAGATGGCTTTTTATTGAAATCCATTTTTTGACCACATAAATATAATATAAGGATTATAATATAGCCCCTACAAATCTATTTGAGTTTAGACTATCATTGGAGGATCCTTAAAAAATATATTCACTTGGTTCAGTGTTTCGGCTTTGGAAACTCCATTTTTCTGAGAAAATGGTAGATCAGATCTTGTGGATTTGAGTCAATTATCATCACCTGAACCATGAAATGGTAATGAAAATGTACCCATTTTATAAGATTTATGAGATCATTTAAAATTTGTGATATTGATTTGATTTTGGATGAATTATCTTCAGTCCGAGCTTCCAGTTATTGAGGGTTTGTGCGGAAGATATTCTAAAGTGTGAATTCTGATATCGATACAAATAATATGAGTTCATGATTATTCTTTTTGGTGTTTTGAATTCCCAATACATATTAATATATTCAATAAGAACTATATTTTTAAAACCCTAATCATCCACAATTCTCTTCTTTATAAATAATAAAATGGCTTGTGTTGAAGGTATCCCTATGTTCAACCACACCACGACCTTTCCAATTAATAATTTTAAAAGCAGTTATGAATAGTATTAAAATAATTTTGAAGTCTTATAAATTTTTTTTTTCAAAATATAATTCACTTTTTAATTCATAGTATAAATATTTATTTGAGGTTTAATTTTGGAAAATTTTCAGAACATTTTCAATTTATGACTAATAGTGAAATATATTAAATTTTCATTCAAAACTGCCTTTTCATATAATTTATTAAAACATTTATATTGGTTTTTAAATTTAATTAATAGTTTAATTGGATTATTATTATATCATTTAATGAAATTATGTTCATTTTAGTTTATTTAACATTTAATGTTTTCATATACACATGTCAATCTTTTTATAGTTTTTATTTCTTAAAAACACACATTATAATTTTGACAATGGAAAATAATTTAAAATTAATTACTGAAAATTATATGTTTTAAAGTTGTAATAACATAATACATATTTTTAATCAGAAGGTTAAATTTTTTGAAATTTTTACCTTTTATTTTTGGACATTCAAAATTCCAACTTCAGTAATTATTTTTATTTAACATGGTTAAAGGGTTAATCTTGTATGTAAGGATAAAAAATTAATATTATAATATAATTATATTACCTTAAAACTTGTTCAAATCATATTGGATGATATATTTCTGACTATTGGAATCCATGGGTCTATTTTAGGACCCCATGGAGCCACTTGGTTTTCATAATGACATGTTATAAGAATTAACTTAAAGTAATGATAAATATAACACAAATGAGTAACTTTTAATAATAAAATTTTTATATATTGTTTTGTAATAGATATATTGTAATATACATATTAATTATTAATATTGAAATATTTCTTAGATCATGTTATTTTATTTATAATTTTATACATTAAATAAATAACTTTATTTATAACATAATGATGATGCATTGATTACCATGTTAATGAAAGATTCTAAAAAATGATATTATAAATATTAAAATAAATATAATTTGAAAATTTTGATTCCATCAATGAATTTTTTGAATGGTACTGATATATTATATTTTACATAATACCTTTTGATCAAATTATAAAAAAAAAATTATGACATAAAAAATAATCAATTCTTTAATAGTGACAAAATTGACATAAATTAATTTTAAAAACAATAATACTTGGTTAAATATTATAATAATCCTAAAAAAATATTATTTGGAAAAAATAATTATATATTTTAAAAAATGGTATTAATGATCCAATAATGTTTTTCTTGGCATTTTATTGTTACTATATTAACCATATATTATGAAAAAACAAGAAGACATTGTAAAAGTTAATGTTTTTAAATAAGGGTTAAAGATGAAAGATAATGATAATTTTGTGACCTGAAAATGTATATAATATATAGGACTAGATGATTAATACCTATAATCATCTTTTCCTATAACAATATCACTGTTTAACTATAAAAATTCGAAAATCATATTATAGAAAACAAATATTTCAATACATTTTTAATGTACATCTCATCCCTCTTATAAAAGCCTACCACCTCTACCACTTATTCACACCTAAAAAGAACTATGACTCATCCCACCCCAAAACAAATATCATCCCAACAAACCTAAACTAATCCCACATGCCAACATTTTGAGAAAAACCTCATAGGAATTTCTTTAGTGCATATCAAAAGGAGAGACCTCGAGAAGAGGTAATTGTTTTATCCTTTCATTCAAAGTTCATTTATTCTTTTACTTCCTCTACATCAGATTTTACCATAAAAAATAATAAATATAGAATATAATATATGAAGAGATGTGGTTATGATCATTGTACAACCATATTCCTCTTTTTTCCCTCCTATAAAATACAATACCACCATGCGTATGTAAGTTTGAGATACCATTTCCACGACTTGGTGTAAATTTTTTTTCATCTTTTATTTATTTTGAAGGTTATATTGATGATTAAAAATGATATAAGTAAAAATTAAAATTTTTATTAATTATTTAAAATACTTATCCCTTATAAATTAATACCATTAAAACATTAAGAGAATCATACAGTCGCTCATGCGTACACACTACTTACCGTTTGCATGACATAATGAGACTCATCTTCCACGTTAAACATAAATTAATGATTATATAGATATATATTATAAATTAATAGGAAACATATAAAATTATAATTCTATTGGAATAATATATATATATATATATATGACATTGAATTACATCAATTTAATACAATTAAAAAATGGAAACAACGTTCATGCGTACGTATGGCCAACCACCTCCATGAATGGTGCATTCAATTTAATATATATATATATTATATTGATTTATATTTTTAATATCTATGACATATAAATCATATTATAAAATTAATAAAAACCTTATCTATGTAATATGATCATTTATAACAAGTCAAAACACGTACGACAAACAATGCAATTATTATCTGAAATTTTTCATTAACATCTAATTACTATTAAAAGGGTAATATAATGTCTTAAAATAATCATATATGATATTGTAAATATTATTATGTTTTTTATTTATGTTAATAATACCATAAGAAAAGATTTTAAGACAAATATAGAGAGTATCATACTTAAGGTAGGGGATTTCATCTCAATTTCACTTCATTAAGTCATACTGTACTGTTATGCACCTTGTTCTTTTTATAAGGTGTATATTATACCATTTTTCTAGTTATATCAAGAATCTAATTAATTTCATGATATTATATTATTTCCATCATGGTAATTATTGATATATTCATATTAATCATTTGATATGGTTATTTAATAAGGAATATTATTTATTTAGGGCATTCAATATTTGAAATACTTTTGACATGAAATGATATGAGAGCCCAAAATTTATATAGTTTGTCAATGCATTGTCATGTTATCAGGATATGAATAAGTTTTCCGAACGGGTATCTATGCATACTTTTAAATCTTACTTTCAATGGTCTTGAATGCAGTTGATTTTCATGTTCCTAAGATATGAAATCATTAAATAAAGTATTTCCCTAATTTAATTTTGGTATTTATTTGTACAAGATATTTTGTGTCAACATATGTATGTATGTTGTTCATTATTAGTTTAAATATTTATGGAAATTTTTTAGTTCCTTACTTTATTATATTTTCTTTATCTAGTTGTGTAAATGGAAGCTGTTCTTAGATATTTACCTTTCCATATAGATTGATTATTATATCTATTATACATATGCTTATAGAGAATTTTATATCTGCATTGTTATGTTTTTCTCCCAATGTTATGAAGAAAATTACATTGATTATGATTTTAAGGATATAGTATATATTAGTTATAGTGTACCATGTCTTATTATATTTTCCTAATGTACTCTTGGTATCATGTATATAATTTAATTTCCAAGACTAGTAAATATTTTTCCCCTTTAGTATTTGATTCCTTGTAATAATGCCAATAAAATATAATAATGCACTTGAATCGGGTTATCTGAGGTCGGTCCATTGTAGTTCGTATCTAAGGAAGTTTTTTGAAAACCGTGGAAACTTGATTTAGAGAACCTAGATTAGGGAAAATACCCTATGATTGAATTTGGGGATACACTTATGATAACTCACACAATATAACAAAATTTAAGTATTTATGATGCATAAATATCTAATTTATGATGATTGTTTACCATATTTGAAGCTCATAATTTTATGAGCTAATGTGATATGTGTCATTATGTTGGAATGAAACCTAGAAGAACCAATTGTATCAATACTCATGGTAGTTTCAGGGGATTACCTATAGATGAAACCAATACAACTAGGTTAGGAATGAAGAAAACTATAGAGATACAATTGAAATTTTAATAGGTTATGACATATAACCTTGCCTGAATGGAATGAATCATTTCGAAGAATAAATATCCTATGTTGGATTGCTTTATGTGAAACAATCCTCCATCATTTAGTTGTAATACAAATCCAACTGTAGCTAAGTGGTGGATTATGTATCTAAAAAAGATCTATATGGCCTTATGATGCAGTGTAATAGACTATGTTACTTTTTCAATTTATTGTCTCAAATGTTATGCTAATCAATGATGGACATAGATAAAAATTACTAGGGATAAATTAGAAATCATACTTATTTAATGGATAACTTTTAGGTAAACATTATTCAAAAAAAATCCTAGTGATGAACAAAATTAGATAATGTGGAAGTTCATTAGCTTAAATTAATAAGAAGAAGATAGTGTTGTTGATTTTGAAACAACCTTTACAAGGTTATACAGGTTTTATATGGATTATATACGCCACACAAAGTGCATGATCGATCTATTCTTTGAGTGCCTTTAGACAAATCTCAAAATAAGACTACCTTCATTGAACTATTCATAATATGATGAAATTGATTTATATACCTGTATGATAGAGAAGAAATTTTCTTGGATCAATATATTAAACGAAAAAATGACAATAAGAGACCATTCAATAAAAATGAAAATGGAATTCAAAAGAAAGATGAAGACGTTTGAACTATTTTCATCTTGTCAAAACTATAGAAAAAAACACACTGTGAAATGTTTGAAGGAATCTAAAGTTTGTTATAAGTGAGGATATTAGGGACACCAAGCTCATGAATGAAAAGGGAAGAAACAAATAAATTATTTACAGTGCTAAAATTTTAAATAAATGGCACAAACTAAAAATAAATTCCCCAAACTTCATGGTAATCTACGACAGATGGGGCCGAGGGAAGATGGTGATGCCTTTGTGATCACAACTGGTGACGATGAAGTGTATAATTATAGGGTGGTAGGCAGTTTAATTATTTTGAAAAAATTATCAAAATATTAATTTGAATCAATATAATCGCATTGTTTTATATCTTCCATTTTTTCTTTATTAATTAGATATTTCAAATTCACCATGGAAATGGAATTGTTAGTTAGGACTCCTAGTGGGAACCTTATCACAAAAATGTGTCGAGCAGTTCGTATTTTGGATTATAAACAATGGTTAGTTTCTTATTATTTATCATACCTAGGGTTGAATTTGTTATAATCCAAAGTATGTATTGTCTTTCAGAATATGATGCGAAAATCTATTGCATGAAGAAGGAAGTTGTTATTTTTGAGGAAGATGAAGAATATGTTATCTTGTGAGAAAAAAAATTATTACCTAATTCATATCCAAATCCACCCTAGTGGCTTTACTAAATTATATTATTATGTAAGAAGAGAAAAAAAATCTACGGATGAAGAAGGTAATCTTCAAATCGAGGATGTGCATATTGTAATGGAATAAATTGATATTTTTTATAATGATTTTCGTGGGAACCCCTAGAGCGTGAGGTTGAGTTTTGTATTGATTTAATACACGATACAAGGAAAATATTATAAAATCCCTATTGAATAGCCATTTTTGAATTAGTCGAGAAAAAAAAATGAAGTTTGTGGTCAAAAGGGATTTATCCTCCGTAGTGATTCTCGATGGGCAGCCCCTATTCTTTTTTTACGAAGAAAGATGGATCCATAAGGCTGTGTATTGATTAATGGGAAATCAATGAAATTTATAAAATGAAATAGTATAAACTTCCTCATATAGGTGATTTATTTTTCCAACATCAAGGATCTCAATTATTTTTGTATATTTATCATAGTTTTGGATATCATCATATATGAGTGTATAAAGAAGACATATCGAAGAAAGATTTTCAGATGAGGTATGGTCATTATGAATTTATAGTAATTCCTTTTCGAATGACTAAAGAACCCTCAATTTTTATGGATCTTATGAGTAGATTATTAAAGGAATATCATGATTTTTTTTGTATTCATTTATTATATTATGATATATTATTAAATATTTTAAGACCATGAGTATTAATTGTAAATCATTCTTGAGACTCTCAGGAGAGAATATTTATATGCTAAATTTTGAAAGTGTGAATTTTGGATTCAAGAAATTTCAATCCTTGGAAATATAGTCTCTAAGGATAGAATTTATGTTGATACATCAAAGAGAAAGGCGATTCCTAAATGGAAAACATTGACATGTATAACTGAGGCACACAGTTTTGATAGATTAGGAAGTAACAATCAGCATTTCATCAAAACATTTTCCTGATTGGCTAGCCTATTATCAATCTCACACATAAATCGGTTAAATTAATTTGGAAAATTTCATGTGAAGAATGATTTGATGATTTGAATATAATATTATTCAATGCTCCTATATTGACATTACCATATGGGAATGATGGGTTTGTTATTTATATTTATTCATCAAGGAATGTACTTGGTTGTTTCCACATACTGAATGATTGGTAATTGCATATGCATAATGTAAATTAAAAACTAATGAATAAAAATATTACTCATGGTCTTCAGTTATCTACAATAATCATTTAATTGAATATATGAATATACAATCTCTACAGTGTAAAATGTGTAATATATATTGATCATAAGAGTTTGTAATATATTTTCTCATAGAAATAACTCCACACAAGACAAAGAAGTTGGCTTGAGCTACTCACAGATTTTGATTATACAATACAATACCTCTCAGAGAATAAAAATATGGTGGTGGTTGCCTTGAGTAGAATAGACCACAGAGTCAAAAAAATGATGAAACTATAAAGGGACAGTATCTTAATAAATAATGAATATATAGAGAAGGGAAATATCACTGAGGTTGAAGCATCAGTGCTTTTTCAAATGGTTTCCAAACCATCCTTACTACAATGGATAAAAAGTTCTCAGACTGATGACTGGGAGATTAAAAAAATTCAAGCTGTCAATAATGGGAGATTGATTTATTTCACATTTGGTAATGTAATTTTAAAATTGGGGAAGAATATTTGTGTTCCTGTTGTACCTGAGCTAAAAAAACAATTATTGGATAATTCATACAGCTCCCATTCCCTTATACAGCCTGGTGTCTCTATGATGTTTAGATATTTGATGTAATATTTTCGGTTAGACAACATAATGAGCGATATTTAGGATTATGTGTCAAAATGTTTGGGTTTTACGTTGTTTTAGGAATGAAGAAAACATCCTTGAGGAGTCATGACATATCTTCCTATACCTATGTGTAAATGGAATGATATAGCAATGGACCTTGTCATGGTGTCACCAAAGTATTTCAGATGGAATGATGTGATATGGGTTATTGTTGATCTTATTTCAAAGTTATCTAATTATTATACAATAATAGAATGTTTACCACTTTAACATTTAACAATACTATTTATTAATGATGTTGTAAAACTTCAAGGGGTGCCCCTCTTTATTTTTTATGATTGTGTTCCCCATTTTACAACAAGATTATTGATAAGACTTTCGAAGGCCCAAGATACTAAAATTCATTTGAGAACTACCTATCACCCTCAAACTAATGGGAAATCAGAACGGAATATTTATACATTAGAAGACATTTTTGGATAGAGCTCAGTTCACTTTCAAGTTATGTGGGATCATTATTTACCTCAAGTATATTTTTCTTATAAAAATAGCTTCCATTTAACTATCCAGATTGAAATATATGTAGAATTAAATGGAAATAGAAGTCATACTCCAACCTATTGTTGTGATGTGGGTGAAATAAAATTTGTCAGTATAGAACCTGTTAATGAAATAATTGAGAGTGTGAATTTTATCCAAATCCATTTCAAAACATCTCAAAGTTGGAAAATGAGTTATGTCGATAACCGAAGGAAGGATTTGGAATTTCATGTATGATATCATTTGTTCTTGAATGTATGTCCATGATAGGTTGTTATATGATTCAGAAAGGTAGGTAAATTAACTCACTTGTATATCAGACCTTTAGTAAATCTCAAATTAGTAGGAGTTTTAGCCAACCATTTGGAAATTCCTCCAAGTCTTTTGAATGATCTTGATGTGTTACACATATCACTATTAAGCAAATACATGACAAATCTAATTTATGTATTCATCTATTAATAAATATTATTGGAAGTCAATTTTTATTATTGTGAAGAGGTTATCTTGATTATTAAATACAGAGAACAAGTCTTGAAATTCAGAAAACTCGTATTGTAAATTTACTTTGGAAAAACTATAAAATAGAAGAACCGATGTGGGAACTGAAGAACATATGATGAAGAACAACCCGAATATTTTTATGTCATGATATTTTAGAAATTTATTGGATGAAATTATTTGAATTAGGGACTAATTTAATATCCCAAACATAAATTATATGCTTTTTGAAATAATTCAATGGCTTGAGTTGTATACAACCCCGAGTTCAAGCCCAACAAAACCTATCAATGCAGCTGTTTAAAAAGATGTTATGAACAGTATTAAAAATATTTAGAAATTTTATAAAATTTATTTTTTAAAATAAAATTCATTTTCAATTCGGAATATAAAAGTTATCTTAGGCTGAAATTTTGGTAATTTTCTAAAAAGATTCTATTTTTGATGAATAATGAAAAGTAGTAGATTTTAATTCAAAACAAACATTTCATATAATTTATTTTTATATATTGATTGCCTTTAAATTAGTTTAAAGATTAATTGTATTAATAATTTATCATTTAAACTAATTATGTTCATTTTAAGTAATTTAATGTTTAATTCATACCCAAACACATTTCAATTTTTTGATAGTTTATCCTTCTTAAAACCCCGCTTTTTGGTTTTAACAACTTGAATTAATTTAAAATGAATAAATAAAAATTAATATTTTGAATTTGGAAAAATGGATTCCATATTTGGAATCATAGGTTTCATATTGTTTTAAATAGATACCTCTTATTTTTGGATATTTTGAATAGTAATTTTAGAAATTATTTTTATTTAAAATGGTTAAAGTGTAAATCTAGTGAATAAGGGTTAATAAATAATATTATAACAACATTAAACAACCCAAACACATGTTCTCATCCTATTTTATGAGATATTTTTGACCATGGGAATCCTTGGATCAATTTTTGGACTCCACTGATCCACTTGGGTGTGATAATGACATGTTATAAGAACTAATTTTAAGTAAAGATAAATTTAACATAAACATGTCTCTTTACCTAAAACAATTTTAATATAGGTTAATATAACTGATATCATGGAATATAAATAGTCATTATAAATATAAAATTATTTCTTACATCATGGTACTATATTTATAATTTTTAGACATTGAATAAATAAATTTATTTATGAGAGATTGATGACGCATTGATTTCCTTATTGATGAATGATTCAAATAAATGATATTATAAACATTAATATAAATATAATTTTAATAGTTATATGCCATATATGAATTTTTGGAATGATATTGACGTATTATATTTGATCTAATTCCTTTGGTTTGATGTAATAAAGTTTTTATGACTTTAACAAAAATCAATTCCTAAATAGTTTCAAAATTGACATAAATGAATTTTTAAAACAAATACTATTTTATTAAATGATATAATAATCATAAAAGTATAATATTCTTCCTAATGACTTATATAATGTTTCAAATGTAATTAATTATCCACTTATGGTTCTATTGATATTTTATTTTATCTATAGTAAGCATATATTATGAAAATACAATAAGACATGGAAAGAGTTAAAGTTTTTCTCTAAGAGTTAAAGCTAAAAGATAAGGTTGATTTTCCATCAAAAACATGTCTAAAACCCATTGGATGAGATTATATATTCTTATTATCATATTATCCAAGATATACATAACTCTAGAACTATTATAATTCTTAAATCATTTATTAATAAAATAATATTTCATGACATTCTTAAAGTTCCCATCCTCCATATTATAAAATGACACCAACTCTACCCACTTATTTACACCTCAAAATTCCTTTGTCTCGCCAAAACCCTTACCAAATATCCTCCAAAAATCCCTAAATTCATCCATGTTTCCACGCTTTGGTAATAAAGCTAAAATAATGAGTCCTTTTGTGAAAATAAAAAGGAGACACATGATGAAGAGGTAATCATTTTATCCTTTCTTTCAAAGTTCAATTCCACTTTTACATCCTATTAATAAGTTATTAATATAATAAAATAATATCTCAAGAATCTAATATACTCTGAGTTGTTTTTATGATTATGGGAATTCTATATTCCTCTTTTTACCCAACATATGAAAAACAATACCACTATTTGTGCTTAGGCACGAGTTATTATCTCCAAGTCGTGGTGTGAACTTTTTTTCGAATATATTATATGTAAATGGTTATAATTATGAATAAAAATAAGTTAAATAATAAATATAATGTTAAATTTATTAATTAAAATTTTTATTACATCCTAAACTATAACATTAAAACATTAAGTAAATCATACCGCCGCTCGTGTGTTTATACAACTTATCGTCTTTACAACGAGATGAGACTCATTTTCCACATGCAATATCCAAGAATGATAGTAATGATGTATATTATGAATAATTTTGAAATATTTGAAATAATAATGATACTATAATATATATATATATATATACATATGTTTCATTCACTTACTTCCATTCAATACGATAAGACAACTGAAACAACTTTCATGCGTACGTATGACCTACCATCTCCATGAATGGTGTCTTCCATTTATTATATCCATATATTATATATATTTATATTATTAGTATATATTACCTATAAATAATATTATAAACATAATTAATTCATGACCTAATTAATATTTTCATGAACAACAAGTCAAAACAGGTTCGATAAACAAAGAAATTATTACCCGAAATGTGGAATTAACTTGGAATTGTTTATAAAAGGTTTATATAAAGTCAAAAAATAATCATATATGATAACATAAATATTATTCTGATTCCAATATATGTTAATAATACCATAATATAGGTGTTTAGAAAAATACAGAGAGTATCAGACTTAAGATAATGTATTTTTCTCAATTTCACTTCACCGAGTCATATGTCGTATGCTATCACGCAATTCCTTTTATATGATTTATATTATACCTTTTGACTTTTTATATCATTAATCTCAATAATATCATGATATTATATTATTTCCTCAATGGGAATTATTAATACATCAATATTATTCATTCAATATGGTTATTTGATAAGGCATATTTTTTATTTTGGTAATTCAACATGAGAAATAATTTAGAATGACAATGATGGGTGGAGCCCGAACCTTATATAGCTCCTTGATGAATCTATAGGTTTTTATTAGATGTATATGTGGGAAAACTCGGTTTCAACTTGCAGTTTTAAACCATCTTACGAATGGTATTGATGTTATTTTTTTTTCATGTTCCTGAGACATGACGTCCTTAAATAATTTATTTCCATATTTTAGTTTTAGTTTTTATTTATACTTGATATATTTCATCGAAATATCTATGGAATTAGTCTATTCTCAATTTATTTATTATGTAATATGTTTTGGTTCCTTATATTCCATATTATTTGTGCCTTATCTAGTTTTTTTAAATGGAAAGTGTTATTACACATCCCCCTTTCTATAGAGATTGATTATTGATTCCATTTTACATACCCTTACTGAGTATTTGATCTCACCCTTACTATTTCCCTCTCCCTAGTATATAAATTAGAGAATGTTGATTAAGGATTCATGGATTAAATATATTTCAGTTATTATGTAGAATGGTTTATTTTATTTTCCAAATATACTTTGGGTATCATGTATGTAATCTAGATTTCCATGACGACTAAACTGTTAAGTGCATCAGGATATGATTCCTTGTAATAAAGCCAATGAAATTTTATAATTCACCAGATTCATGTTTTTTGATGTTGGTAAATTACAATTTTCATGATATTCTTAAACCAATTTGTGGTTTCATTCATTGGAATCATATACATTTACACTTCATTAGATAAGAATCATTAAGATCTCCCGTGGATGTCATAGAATTTTGTTATGAGAACCAATTTTTTGGTCATATATCAAAGATAATTTTCTACATTAAAGAGGATAACATCCTATGGAATTTTATTTTTGAAAATTATTTAACTATAGACCTTGTGAAAATCAATGTACTGATTTCATGGGATCAACCACATAATGTGTTTGAGAGGAGGAGATTTTTTGGGTTGGTAGGGCAGTACTGGATGTTTTTGGAAGACTTTTCTCAAATTACATCCCCTTTAATCACCATAATGTATAAACTGAATCCATTTACCTTGATTGAGTTGTAATACATTTCCATATAGGAGTTAAAAATGAGTATGTTGATCACTTATATTTTTATACTACCAAATGGAGGGTGTGGAGTACGTAGAGTATAATGATTCCTCTGGATAAAGTATTAGCTGCTTTTGATGTATAGAAAGATTGTTATCACATATAGGTATAGTCATTTGAGACCCCATGAGAAGTACTGAGTGAATAATGACCAATATATAGAAGAATTATTTTCTTTCTGAAGGCTGTGGATGAACTATATTAATGGAGAGAAATTTGTGGTTTACTCTGACCATCAGTTTAATGGGAGAGAAAATGTTCCTTATTTGTGTTCCTAAAAGACTGTTACATTGATATTTTCAATAATCCCGAGAATGGAAATAATGAAATAATTACTTTAATAAGAAGTCCCAATTTCATTTGGTGTTGGAGCTTTCTGAGTAGTTGGATTCTCTCTTGCTTACACTAGTTGAGTCAGAGGGTGAAACATTTCATTAGTTTTTGGTGTTGCGTATCCTTCTTCTCTACAATATGAGTATGTTGTAGTTTGGATACATCATCATTGATATCATTTATTATTAGATATCCTCACAATATTTACCAAATGGATTTTATGAAGGAGGGAATCCATTCTTCATTTTACAGGGCAGAACGATGGTCCCAGAAATAATTTTACATGCGGTCATGGGGGAAGTCCAAACAAATACTTTGGTTGTGAATCGTGGTGTGGTGAGGATTTATGGTGACCTTGATTTGTATTTTTGGTGGGATATCATGAGATGGAGCATGGTTTAATTCCTTTTACACTAACTCACCTATTAGCAGGTGAATCCTGGGTGCCAAGTTGAACAAGTTTTATTATGTACTCTGAATATCCCAGAGTGTAAACGGGATAACATATTCATGGAATTCATGATGGTGCTTCAACAGAATGTTTAGGTTCATGATTCTTTCTGGGTGATAGTTGAGAATCTCAAGAAGATGGACCATTCCATTTCTATCAGTGAGAAGACTTCCTTGATGAGTTTTTTGAATATGTATGTATGGGGTTTTTTCACCTTCATGGGATTCCACTTCCTATTGACTTCAACTATGATTTTCGGTTCACATCATGGTTATGAAGGGCCTTAAGAGGAATTTGGTACCCAGATGTTGAGGATTACATCCTTCTAACCCATGAAAAATGGGTAGACCAAGTGCTCTATCTAAGTGATAGAGGATATACTGTGCTCTTGTGTGTTGGAAACAATCTTATACTTGGATTATCACTTGAACATGTTATATTTTTTGTACAATAATATTTACCAAAATTTTATCCATATGACAACTTATGATGCCCTATTTATGATATTATGTAGTTCACACTTGTGTTTGATAGATACCAATGAGGTTTCTCTTATGGGTTAAAATTTTTTCCTGAGACAATAGAGATGTCCCAAGTCATCGATGAGAAAATTAAGGTACCCAATGTATGCATAAATCATACACAATTTTACATTATAGGAACATAATGTTTGAGTAGGGAGCTACATTTTTTTAACAGTCTACCCATGAAGAGAACAAGTGATACTCAGTTAGGGAGGTAAGTTATCATCGATATTTATATTTCCCATCAATATCCTGAAGATGCTTATGAGTTTGATTACTACCTCTCCCTACACCCATAGTTGGAGAATGTTCTCGACACCAACCATGTTTTATAGTTCATGAGACACATTCACGACCCTATGCATGCTATTTTCTGGGTTGAATTGGACATTGAGAATGAAGCCAAATCTATGAAAAACACAATCGGGATCAAAGATTATCTAGAGAGGGCCCTACGAGTATGTATCATCCCCTTGTTTTTATTATTGTTATATCATGAGAGTGTGTATAATACCTCTTGAGAGGGGGAGATATATATGAGGTCTCAGTATCCAAGAATTTATAGATACTGAATTATTTTTTGGAAGAAAAAAGCATGAATTAGGTAATGTAATGGAGACCTTATTTTTCCATGCAATACTTTAAAATATTTTTAAGTAAGATTCAATGATAGTTATTGAGATGAACTTCAATTTCAAAGCTAGGTGTTCAAAAAAAATTTATAAAAATATTAAATATATTTTATATAATTCCTGCATTATATAATAAATTAAATGGGAAAATCTTAAACATATTCCTGGATATGAAATACGATGACATGTATGGGTCTGCAAAGTGATGTTTACATTAGGCGTGACATAATTAGGATTAGTATGAAACAATCATATACCACATCATTTTAATGAAATATTTAAATAAAATAAATAATTAAATATATATCTCTTTAATCATGTTATCTCATAATTCCTTAAAATAAACCATTATTGAGATCATCTAGGGTAATAAACATAAACCCTTAGAGAATTGATAGATGTTTTCCATATCCTCTGTTTGAAAATCAATATTAGATAGTTAAAATACAATAAATCCAGTTGGATTGAGAAACCATAAATTAAATGAACCATCTCAATTAAATATGAGCATGTACGTCAATGATGAATAATATGAAATTTTTTATGACTTGTCATTTGTGGATGAAAACTAATTTTAATAAACTATAGAGAATGATCAACTTTTTATCTATGTTATGATCCAATTTCCATAATTTTCAGGCACACATTCAATGATTAAATTGGTTTAATCAATTTTTTCTCACATCAAATATCCATTCATAATTTCAATGGAAAATATTTCTTGTGAAATGAATACTCTCCTTTTTTGTACTTTTTCATTTTGAATCTTCATGTTCTTATCTCTTTAGATTTGTAGACATGGATTTATGATATCTGTTGGTACTAAGATTGATCAAAACTATATATTTAGATTGGAATCTTGTGCGATAAACCGAAGAACAAATAATATATGGAGTCAAATGAATTTATCAATTTGGGGGACATATTTGCATATTATGGTCCCAAAAGTCAGATTGGAAGACATGGAATATGGACATAGTTCATGCCATAAGTGAAGAGCCAAATAGAATTTAATGTATGCTCATATAGAGGCTAAAATTGATGAACAAAATGAAAGATAATAAAATATTGTGATGTTTTTCATAATGATCAGATACTGGGATGCATGATATGGAGCACCGATGAATATTTTGAAATTTTAGTGAAAATAAAACTATACACTATATAGTTTGAAGAAAATTTGGCATGCAAGGACTGGGTTGTGGTGGATTGGGTTTCATGTGTTTATATGTATCACAAGACAAATGGTACCCCAACATGTTAGGTGAATTTGGTGATAGTAACCTAGAATGTTCTTAGGGTGCACACAAGAATGTGCACCACTGGGAACACACCATGAGTTGATGTACATGGACACCTGAAGGATACATAGACTCGACCGAGAAGAATGATTAAAAACCCTAGTAAATCAAACACATCCTATAGTCCCCTTACATACAATTTAGGGATACATGTATAGAAATCCATGAACTAATAGTGACATGGCCAGGCGATTGAGTAGGAAAACATGCCATTTGGGCTAACATACATCTTTTTTTCCCCGTTTTCCTTTTGAGGAAGCTTCATTCTCTTGTATCACCTTCATTTGGACTTGAATTTTTTGCTATTAGTATCCCATCCTAAGAATTTTTTCAGGTATAATTTTATGGAGGCCTCTTTTGGGGGATATGGAACCCTATTTAAGTGTATGTAATGTGCCCCTATATACAATGTGGGTGTCTCCATCCAATTATATCAGGGATTTGGTCCTTCTCTAATAGAGTGGAATCTTGAATTTTTGTTGGCCATCAGTCCTATACTTACCATTAGTGTGTCAACCTCAAGGTGGTCTGGGCTAGGATCCTCTTCCAATTATTGAATGATACCCTCAAAAAATATCATGGTATGGTTCCTCAACCCAATTCTGTGGCACCATCATGTTTTACCAAGACATGGGTACTACACCTAGTGATTATGGACCCTCATCTCTAAGTCACCATGTTGGGGTGTGGCTTCACATGGATTTTTCAACTTTTTATATGTGCAATACGATGGGAATAAATGAGGATTCTTTGAACTGGTGGAATACATTAATTGGATATGATGTGATATGGAGGCCACATTCTCACTCATTTGGGTTTCTATAGTTTCTAGATATATATATATATATAAATATATATAAATATATATATACATATATATATATACATATATTTAAATATATATATATATGGATGTGTACTCTCTTTAATTGGGTGTAGATTTATATTGTCTAACTATTCTTTTCATTTGTCATAATACTTCCCCTTCAGTTTTTAGGGCATCAAATAATGTTTTCATATACTCACAATTACATGTTTTTAAGAATGTGTTGTGTCATAAATAGACAATGGATATGTCTATAGTGATTATCGATGATCATAGTGATCCATGGTTCATTGAACCATGTATGTTGGCCAGACCTTGGATATCGGGAGTTGTACTCTATCTACACTATTACCTTCATGTTTTTTCTGGTTGGGTCATATTTCTGGTGGAGTGTGTATTTTTTCATTTTACTTTATTTTTTCTCTATTGTATTCTCATACACCGTATAGGTTCTTAATATGTATGTTTACTATCATGATATTGAATCTTTTTATTATTATTTTTCTAAACATATACATTGATATGATCCTGTGTGCACTTAAACATATATTAGGAAAAGGCCTCCCCTGTTGTATAAGACTTTCTATACTTTCCACATACCTTTTCTTATGGAGGAATATGTGGGGTACATTCTAATTGTATCCCATTGGATCAGATCATGAAACATATAATATTTATTCATTATATTAACTTTTAGAACTATTAATGCATGATGGTGACGGAAAATGAGTTTTATCACTTCATGGGGGCAGTAGTCTACACGTATTAATGAGATATTTTTTCATTTTTAATGGATGGAATGAAAGGAATAAAAATAATAATTTATCATCCTAGAATCATTATTATATCTTAATGATACTATTAATAGATTAAATACATTTATAATACCATCTTTGAGAATTCGTTGTAAAAAATTTATTACATTATTTCATAGAGGCTGTTGTCCGCACATAATTTAAAATTATATTTTCTTTTTTTAAATGATTTAAATAAAGAAACATAAATAGTAATTTATTTTAAATTATTAATAATTATGTTATATTTATCATATTTATTCAATAAATCTAGTTTTTAACCATCCTTTATTGGTGATAATAAAAAAACTAATTACATCACCGTATGAAGGTGGTAGACTGCATTTATTCATGTGAGATGCAATGATTTTCATTTTCATGTAATGGATGTATGAAATGGTTATAACACTTACATAAAAAATTATAGTAAAGTTACTGATTCCATTATGTTAATATGGTTATCAAATATTTGGTGGAGTGTTAGGAAGCATGAAACATGATAATGGTCAGCAAGAATATTTACCTCTTCATAGGATAATCTACTTAGAAAAACACCTTCAAACATAATGGATGGGACTTCTGAATTTAAAAGTTCCTATTGATATTGAGAGGAAAATTTTAATATTATTTTCATATATTAAGGATGCAATATTTTTTCATGTGGTTTAGATTATTGAGAAGATGAGGTTATATTTTATAATTGTGGGGAAAATAAACATGGTGCATACTATAAATATTAAAATAATAAATTTCTATTATCTTGGGAATGTTGATATAAATGGACTCTAAATATAATAAATGAAAAATTAATATTTAAATATAGTAAAACATTTATATTTATAATATTTTTAGGAATACATGATTCCTTATCGCTTAGTTTAGATATATCATTAAACTTTATAACAGCTAATATTGTGATAATATTTTTTCCATTATAACAATTCATTACATTTAAAAAGAATGTTGAAATTTTCACCCAATATTGATTATTAGGATACCAATTGTGAAATTAATTGTACAATTTTCATTTTTTATTAGTGGATTAAATTATTACTAAAAAATACATAAAAACACATTAAATAAATTCTCGAATAAATATATCATTAAGCATAAAAATAATTTTATACATATTTATTTAATATTAAAAACTATAAGATATAACGTCCCAACCATAAACATTTCTTAATAAAGTAAATGCCTCTAGAATTAAATTATTTACAATCCCAAAAATCTTTTCATGTTATTTTATTTTAAATTTACAACATAATTGATACATATACACCCCAAATCATACAATGTGAAAATTAAAAAAACAATATCCTTTATTACATAAAAATATATTTTTTATAAGAAATATTATCATGAAAAGTCTTCACAACATTCAACTTGGTTTCTCCTTTCCACTTACCTATACTTAACCCCTATGAAAAGAATATTTCAATGTATAATTATCATAAAAAATTTAATAGAAGATATAAAAAATGAGAGAAACTATTAGTAAATTAATTCTTATAAACATATGAAATTATTTCAAAAAAAAACTACATCTGTCCCATAATGTATCATATAAATACATTGTGATAACATAAGGTTTCTATAAAACATAAAAAACATAAATAATACTATAAAAGAAATATAGGGAAATACATACCCATTAATTTAACCCTATAGTCTGTCTTATGATTTTCCCTCCTCACTTAAACCTTTCAATGACACCCTCTAGGCTACCTCATGGTGTAACCATCACAATTACACATGGCGTAACAAAACGGCTGAACTCCAAAATAATCATACCCACTGAATTAGAAGGAGTTATTGGTCTCATGATTCATCATAAAAAATCCCGATGATGTAGTACATAATAATAAAACAATAATACATTCAACATAATAATCTATATATTTATTTTTTAATAGAAATTAATAAAGGATTTTCACTATAAATCCACATAATACAGAATTACAAAAACAAATTAATTTTAAAGAAAAAATTATTACCACCTAATTAAATAATTATACGATTAATCTAATGAATGGAAAATTGGTTATGAATTACCATAACTCAGGTTCATCATACATCAAACGTGTTAAATAATCTTGTATAATGGCTTAAAGAGAGTTATTAATATATTATAGAACTATATTAATATTTAAAATTTCCAATATGATATTCTAATTAGATCTTAATATAAATTTATTAATAATATATTTTATTATCATTGTTTTGGGTGTAATATTTTGGTTTCCATGGTTTGTTTTTTATGTTTATCTTATCAGAAGAGAGAAACACCCCAAAATTGAAATTACATGATAATAATGAAAATTAAGAATACTCTATATTCTTATATATAATTTGGGTTATAGGGTAGGATGATTAATAGTTACATAAAATATTATTGATGAACATTAGATTATTTGGTTTAATTTGTATCACTACGAACAAAATTTGTTTTATTAAATAATATTAATTATAAACACCAGTTCAATAACATAATATAACATATAATATGTATATTAAATAGTTATTTAACCATAATAA
This sequence comes from Viscum album, assembly GCA_963277665.1. NCBI lineage: Eukaryota > Viridiplantae > Streptophyta > Magnoliopsida > Santalales > Viscaceae > Viscum > Viscum album. The sequence goes on from OY728128.1 coordinate 532,623,522, forward strand.
TCAGTTTATGACTAATATTTATGGTGCTAAAAAAATTTAAAAAAACATCATCCTTGATATCAGTAAATCAACACATCACAGATGATGTTTTTATTTTTAGAAAAAAAGGCAGTTGATAAGTATAATGGTTATGAATTTATCAATAATATTGATAAAATTACATTATATATAAGGTACTAGTTTTTTCATACCTCCTGGATAAGGGGATGTAAATAGTGTATTTGAAATGAAATACAATTGAAATGAAAATAAAAGAAAATGAATGAGGATGTTTTACCCTTGAATCCCTCTCTTTGAGAACCTCATCAAGTTTCTTGGATTTGATCTTTTGGTGAGACCATAAGGTCTTAGATGTGGAGAATATGAATTAAGTTGTAATTGGATACATATTAACAATATATAAGGCATTAGAGAGTTAGTAGAAGTGGTTTTGGTATTTATAATAGAGTTGAGGTGTGTTTCTCATTATTATATAAATTAGTTTATTAATTTTTCTCGAGACTATAAATAGTTTGAGAATTATCCTCATATAATTTAAAATATTGATTTTCTTTTTTATATTAAATAGATTACATTATTGTTGCCTCAAGGAATAGTTTGTCTATCTTATAATTTATATATAGTGTAAATTAACATATTTTTATGTTCACCAAAAATTCATGTATTTCATAAAAATCTCAAAAATTAAACCGAAACTTTATTGAACATATTTAATTAGAAAAGAAACACTATTTTTTAATAAATTTATATATATATGATAAATATAATTATTAATAAGAATCATAATTTATTTTAAAAATATCTATTATAAAATTATTAAAAATTTTATAACATAATGAATTATTAATTACAGTCTCATAAAATTATATTATTATCATCAGATAAGAAGATAATAATTTGTGAATATATTTAATGGAAAAATATTATATGGAATTGTTTGAATACTTATAAAATTATAATTACATATTTATGATTCATAATAATACCAACTCTTTATCAATACCAAAATATTTATTTACATATTCCATGTTATAAATCTAACAGGATTACACTTATAGTATTAATAAATTATATTTATAATATATTAGGTTATTTTAAATTTATATTGGAAAAAATATTATTCCCAATCATCATGTTACTATTAATAAGGTCATGTTAATATTCCCTCAATATAAATTCCATAATTTAAAAAACTAGCACTTATTACAGTATCAATTTATGAAATTTTAACTATTTAATTCCATAATGAAAACAAATTATTTGATATGTACATGAGTGGATACAATCTCCCTAATTTATATAAATTTTATGCTCTCAATATTTATTTACCTACTAAACAAGTGAGGATACTCTTCCCTCATAGCATTATTAGATTTCCATGTTGCTGCTTCAAACATTAGATTTCTCCCCAAAACATTAACATGGTAGATTACCATATACTGAAATACTTTATCTCTATAGTTAAGAATACGAATAGGACTATATTCATTAGAAATGATACCTTTCAATGGAACTACATATAGTCTCCCAAAATTAAATTATGTGGAACATACTTTCTCCACATATAAACATTAAAAACATTTTGTACCTGAGATACAATCAATTGAAAATCATCTCAGTAAGTGTCTAGTCCAAATTTATCCTATATTTCATAAGGTTAAATGAACCATAGAATTATTATTCTTTTCATAATATAACACATAACACATTTCCATGGTGAGAATCAAGGAAAAACCTAATCACCTACCTCGAATAAGAAATCTTTCCTCCTGTTATCTAAATAATTTTCTTCCCACTCTCAGTTTTCCACTTGTGTTGATGGATCATCATCACTTTCTCATCCACTTCCTCTTCTAATTCTGGTCTCATAATATTCGTTTCCCTGACATAATCTTAAAATTTTGGACTTTGAAACCACATCTAATATATTTCCTCAATATTTGCAATTTGTATTCAAGAATGAACGTTTTTATTATAAGAAAACTAAAATAAATAATGATTTTTATTCCAAAATCCATGTTATTATAATGAATATTCTCAATGAATATATTACAAGGTCTGAATTGGTCCCTAGGGATGTCCATCAGAATAAGAATTAAATGAAGTGATGAAATTTAATTCTATTCCCAACAACTTCTAAAGGCCTTTTGAATAGTTAGAAGTTATCCTGGGATCACAGTTATATATAGGGGAAAGTGTAACTATATGTAACCTAACAATATCATTGAGGTATATTCGATAATGATGATACAATGACATATTATCTTAGATTGGAAAGAAATGTGATGATATAGTCTTTCAGTAAATAATAAACCAAATCTCATCGTCACCTTGAGATGTATTTTGTATTTCCACCATGAATTCCATTGAAATATTTTCTCATTACCACTATGGCACAAGAAAGAGCTAAATCATCCCGTTTGATAATGATCACACCGATTTAACATTTTGAAAATTCAATAACTTCACTATAAAATCTGAATTATATAATTTATGTCCATCTCACCAGTAATATTATTGATGGTCGGTGTACATCACAATACAGCCAGAATGAACTGAAAATGGACATATATGAACATCAAGTAGTAATTCATTATTCATATAGTAATAAAAAGGGACACCTAATATCATTCCAAATCATAAAACTCAAACAATATCAATATAAAGTTCTTGAAACTTACCCCTTTTTTCCGATTCACCCATTTCAATAAATCCTGGTCTCCCATAATCACATGCTTATTTCTGTATATTGTATAAAATTTCATTGAAACCTAAAACAATTTAGTGGAATTTCCTACTTCAATGACATCCATTCCAAAATTAATCAAATACTTAATCAAGAGGTCATGTTTAAAATGTAACATGGTAAACTATCAATGATGTTTTCCACTCATGTAATCAGCCACATTATTTTTCTTTTCTAGGATGGTAATTAATCCTGATATAATAATAAATTATCAGTTCAATCCATATTCTCTTCCTCATGTTTAATTTTTTTTGATAGAATATATACCTTTTACTTTTATGGTACCTATATATTTAAATTTTGGGTTTTCATAAATTATGCCTCAAAAAGTTTTAAACTAAAAATCCAAGATACTAATTCCAAATCATATGTGGATTTTTTATCTCATAATGTTTCAGATTCCTTGATGCATAATAAATTACAATATCATTATGTATATAATCACTACAATGTCCCTTCCATGAAGAATCATTGTATATGAAAAAATTCACCATTTTATAAATCTAGGGAGAAAAGTATAGAATTCATCAATCTCTTCTTCAGTTCATAATTAAAAATATCACATTCTTCAATCAAAATAAATTTAACCCCTGTTTGTGTTATCCTATTTATAAATATAGGTAACCCTGAAATGTTTTTAAAAAACCATCGATAATAACATAGTATTACAAGAAAAGTATATATCTAAAAAAATTAGGTTTAGACATTCATAAAACCCTTTTATTTTTCCTGGATAAACTGTTATTCCATACTTATTTACTATGTTCCCAAGAAAACTAATATGTCGTAACTAGAATCTAAATTGTTATATTTTTTGCATAACATATATTCGTATAGAATTTTCAATAAAATCCTTATATTTATTATTTATTATTCATTAATTTTTCAAAATACCAAAATATAATCAACAAAAATATTACCCAAATATTCATGGGATATTTTTTTAATAAGATTAAATAATAGAGAATGAGTATTTATTAAACCAAAGGGAATACCAAAAAAGTCAGAATTTCTATATATATTATGAAACACTATTTATGGGATGTCATATGCCTTCCCCAATAGCTAATGGTACCCAGATATCAAGTCCACATAGGAAAAATACAATTCTTCATGGAGCTGATCAAACATGTCATCGATATGAGAAAAATGATACATATTATTAAGAGTAATAATATTAAAATATATATAATAAATCTAATTTATCGTGGAACCATATTTATTTTTATTGAGAAAAATATATACACCACATGGTGATATGCTAGGTGGAATAAAAACATTATCAAAAAACTCTAGCAATTGATTTTTTTAATTCTAGAAGTTCAACTTGAGCCATTTAGTAAGGGGGTTCTTAAATTTTCATAACATCTAGAACTATTTAAATTGTAAATTTATCTTTTTAAACATGAATAACACTGGGTAACTCATCAGAAATAACCTTAATGTTTTCATTTATCACTACCACATCATTAATCTTAACAGTTCCATTACTTTTAACAATATGATAAAACAATTTCATTCCCACCTTTAAATAGTTTCTCATATTCATGATATGTTGTCAATTTTATGAGCTCATTATTGATTAGAAACTGAAACTCTATCTCAAGATGAACTTTATTAGCACTATAATCAATCATTAAATGACTAATAGAAATCCAGTTCATACTTAGAAAGACCAAAAACTCTACTAAAGGAAAAAAAGGATTGCAGGTAATGTATATCGACATAAAACAATAAAAAGATTCTTATAATTCTTTTTTTTGAATAATTTCTCCTTGGGATTTTAAATATTATTTATGGTATCATTTGTTTTGAATTTTCAATTTAAATGAAAATTTATTAGAAATAATTGATTGTGTTGAACCCTTATCAAAAAAGTCATTTGAAAATATGAGTAATCAAGAATATTATATAATACCACTTCATTGGATGGATATAAATATGATGACATAGTCTCAATGGATCATGGTACACCTATTATCTTATAATCTTTCCGCATTCCATCATTTGCATCTTTCTTTGGAAAAATATTTTCAAAATGACCCATCTCACAAAATATGAAAAACATTTTATATTCTTATCATAATTAATATAATGACTATTTTCATTACATTTGTGGGAAATATATTCAAACATACCATATCAAAATCATTTCCCAGTTTCGAAAAGTCATTCCCTAAGGTTAGTTTTACAACACTTTTCACAAACATGAATCATGACATTCTTACCATCAGATGTATTTGATGTATTATTACCATTGCATTTAATCTAGACCTCTTATTATTATTTTTTAAATTATATTTTACTATCAATAAACTCCATTTACACTATCTCATTCCCTCAGATATTTTTCTAATAATTCTTTAATTCATGGGAGGTCATGTTCCTTCATTATCTCGGCTTCTATCCTGAGAAAAAATGATAGATTTTTCAGTAAGAACCTGAATAAGATTTGGTGCATACCATTCCAATCAGATTATTTTTTCTTCATACTAGTCCATTTAATCCTCCCCTATTTGATTCAATTCAACTAATTAACCTTCCATCCATTCAGGAACTAACATTGAAAAAAATTCAAGTAAAATATTTTTGAATTAATCACAATCCAAGGCCTCAATCTCACAATTATCCTAGATATTCTTGACCACTTACCAGTACATGACTAATTCCCCCAAAAAATGATAAATTTCAAGAATATAAATTTTATTATCTAAACATCTAAAACATATAATATACCTTCAAATTATTAATTTCACCCTCAACTACCACTAGGTCATAAAAGACACTGAAATCCAGAGGGTGTTTCCTCATAAAATGTACCTATTTCATCATGTTCCTTTGTGGTAGTTATAGTTATTCTCATTCATGGATTTCATAACAAATTATATCCTATACAAACTTATACATTACTATAAAAAAATATTCAGATATAATCCCCAGCATTCCCATTTCACATTTGGAATAATATCATCCCGACAGTGCCTTCCGACTCCATCTTCCAAATTTATTTTGGTGAAAACCTTTATGAAAAAACATATCATAGATGATCAAAAATCATAATCTTCAAATTATAAATCACTTCAAAATATAAATAACATAAATATCATTAATGGTATTATATTAATATAATCCTAACCACTAATGTTATCTAGACCATGCTCTAATACCTATTTTTACAGACATAGTCATAAACAATACATAATCTAGTAAATTCATTTAGGATTCACTTATTTACTTTCCAAATGATAATTTTAGTTTAGAGTTTTATAAAATTAGAACATAATTCATTCATATCAACCCAATGGAAAAAATTCTGGGCCTAACTATAATACTACCAATTTTTTCATAATAGAAAAGATTTTAACAAAACCATTAAATATTTTCATTATAATTCTTCACAACATTCATTAGGGATTTTGATTTTATATTAACCATATTTAAACCGTATGAAAAAAAATTTAATACACAATATTAGAAAAAAATAAAAAATAAAATATATAAAAATATGTAGAGAAACTTTTAGTTGAAGAATACATAAAAACATATGTAATCATTTAAAAAAAGACAATCACCTCACCCCTAAAGTATCATATACCAACTTCATGATATCATTATATTAACAAAACAAATTTATACCATAAAATTTTAAAAAAAATATAAATTGGTGAATTGATTAATTAATATTGTAATCCCAATGGATACCTTATTAATTGTAACCCTCTTGGATATCGAAAAATATATCCCACACAACTACCTTATGGTGTAGCCATCGTAGTAACACATGGAGTAACCATAAGACAATAATTCCAATTAAAAATAACAAATGAATTGGGGTATATATAGGTCCCACACATCATCATAAAACATTCACAATGACTATAACATAATCATAGAACAATAATAATTTTATCATAAAATTCATTCCTTTCGAATTTTGTTAAATGTGAAATTAAAGAATGTTTTTTAAAGAGGAACCCCTTTCAAATACCATATCATTAAAAAGAGAATTATTAAAAATAAAGGATTATGTATATTAACTATAATTATAAATTACACATCAAAATAAAATAAAACAAATTTAAAAAATAGTCATGGTACAACATAATTAATGAAATATATGGTTAACCCAAAAAAAGGAAAATTGGTTAAGAATTCCCTTACCGTAGGTTCGCCTTGCATAAAACATGTTCAAACCTCTAGTATAATGGTTTAATGATTGTTAATAATATATTAATGAACCACATTACTGTTTATATTTAATTATATGATATTATCGTAACATATTTTACCTATTAATTTGTAATATTTTGTTATTTCCATCATTTTGTGTTCATTTATTTCATTTTTTATGTGGCTGATTTATCATGGATTTTTTTGTCTGAATTGAGAAAAACCACGTAAAAAAAATTAAATTATATTAATGAAATTTAAGAATTTTAAATGATATTATATATCATTTTGGTTATATATTATGGCCATTATTTTTTATATAAAACATTATTGATGATCATTAGTTTATTTGGGTCAATTTTTTTCATTACGAACAACATTTGTTTTATTAAGTAATATGATGAAAAAGAAATGGATCCATAATATAATAAATCATATAATATGTTTAATTATATATTTTTTAACCATATTAATAGTTTTATCACTAGAGAAGAATGTGTTAAGAGATATTTAAAACACATCAACCACAATGTCAGTAAATTGACAAATCATTGACAATGTTTTTATTTTTACAATTAAATGTCTAGCAGAAGAAGTATGATGATGAATTATTCCATAAACGTGATAAAAATAAATTTTATTTAATTTCATTGATTTTTATGTCTATTTTATATTTTTAGGATATGATTTTATAGGTTAAAATTAATAATTGAAAAAAATGAAATAAAATGAAAGGAGGTGTTTACCACTAAAGTCACCTCCGTGATAATCTCTTTCTGGCCTTTGGTTTTGGTCTTTTCATGAGACCTGTAGGTCATAGACATGGGTAAGAGGCTTATCAAGGGAATTGGTGATATATTAATCAACAAAGTATTATTTTCATGTGTGATTAGATGAGTTTACGAGGTGTGGTATTTATAATGGATGATGGGGATGCTTTCTCATTATTATATTTATTAGATTATTAATTTGGCTCATGACTATGAATAATTTTAGAATAATCATAAATTATATTAGAATAATTAAGGGATGTTGGATATTATATTTATTACATCATTCTTGATTCAAGGAATATTTTATTTATCTTATAATGTATATATACCATAAATTACTGTATTTTACTATTGAGTAATATTTTATGCATTTCTATAAAATCCCAAAAATTCAGGCAACCCGTTTTTCAATGCTTATAATCTTGAAAATAAACTCAACTTTTGTATATAATTTCCTATATATGTTAATATAAAATTTTAATTAAAATCCTAATTAATTGATATAATAATAATTTTAAAAATATAAAAAAAATTAACACTTTGAAAAAATAATTAAATTCCTATAAAATTATCTTATAATCATAAGAAAACCGTAAAATAATATGTGAATCTATATATTGAATATAAATTTTCATTGAAATAATTAATTTTTTGTATAGAATTGTAATTAAATATTTATGGCTTACCAAAACACCAACACTTAATTTATCATTTCCACAACATTTATTTACTTATTCTGTTATATAAATATATCATCACTAACCTTATAAGAGATATAAATTTTACTTAATCTTTCTTAGGCTAGGTTTCAATAATATTAGCCATAATACTATTCCAAATGTTTATGTTATTATTCCTATGTTTATGTAACTATTCCATCAATATAATTTCCTTAATTTCTATTAATATAACTTATTTAATTAGAAATTGATAATGAATTTAACTAAATAATTATAGAATGGGAAAAATTATTTTATAAGTACTTGGGATTTTTAATTAAATGAATAATAATTATTTTTATTGATTATATGTTCTATATACTTCATTAAAATCATACATAAATAATTATTAATTAAATATATTAAGATAAAATGAATTGCCCATAAAAAATAATTCATAAAAATATCACTTTTATCAGTTATAATTTTTTTATATAATTTATAAAAACATCATCATAAACATATGAATAATTATTCAATTTTATTAATTTATAAAAAAATATAGTTTAATACAGAAAATATGAAAAGTTTTAAACGAAAAAATATTATCAAACAATTTTGTAATCATTACATTTATTTATTAATGAATAACTTATATAGTTCTTCATATAATTAATCAATTGATTTCAATAATTATATCTCGTTTTATTATATTCTAATATAATCAATTTTATATCACATTGTTGATTTTTTCAATTTTTTGTATTTCTCATGCATCACAATCTATCAAAAACAGTAAATTTAATAAAAATAAATATGTATTAAAATCATCGAGAGTTCCATTCAACCACATAATAATTATTTTTCCATTAAAATAATATTAATTTGAATATTAATTTAGGATAGTTATAGCTCATTATATTTCCAGGATTGTAGTAGACTCCACAAATATATGTTTTTTCCACCAACACATTGAATAAGTGAGTGGTCTTGTTCCACAACACATTATTTCATTGATCGTGAATGTCTTATAGTTTTTCCTCATATAAAAAACATTCTCTAGTTGTAGAAACCTTGATTTTAGTTCTTTTCATAGTTTTGTTATAAAATTCTTCAAAATTATTATATGGAGAACATTCTAATCTTGATAGTGGGTTAATTGATGTTTTATGTAATAAAAAACTATCACGATGTGATAAGAATCTAATAGGGACATATAAATATATATAGGAATTAGGTTCCCTCAATTTCCAAATCATTTAAATTTAGTCAATGTTGGTATTCATAAAAATACCTTGGACCTAGAATTAACCTATATATCAGACCATATATTATTAGAATAAATTTTCTTTCAACTCAAAAAAACATATTTGTTCCATTCAATGTATCATACACGATTTGACATCTACTCTCCAGGGATGGGCCCCAATCGAATTATTTATCTAAAATTATGTCGCCATTTTTATCTTCTACAATTTTCTCATAAAGTAATTCAAATGAATAAATTTAAATGCCATCATGAAAAGAAATATTATAAGAATATTAATCTATATGAAGGATCGAATCAAAACAATTTTTTAAATCAATGTGTAATCCCTAAACAAATTTTCATTGGTTTCAATGATCATCTCAAAGTAAAAATAAATTTTAGTATAATATACAATGATAAATTTTAATAATGTATTAAATTATTAGATGATAATTTTCAATAACATTGGTTTATCCTTGGATATGGCTGAGATATTATTATGAGATACAATTTTTACTACCATACCACTAACTTTATTTATATTTACCTAAATTATTCATGAGTGAAATATTCATTGATAGAAAATGAAATGTTCTAACATTATATAGATATTGAAAATAAGCCAAATGTTTTTATAGACATCTAATGTGATGAGAAATATAATGATTAAATGAATTGTTATTTTTTATCATTAACACACATGTGAGGTTAATGGTTTCATTATCCCATTAATCATATGATGTACTTATTTAAAATAATGAAATTCCAGTAATCATTGTACAAAATACACAATTTCCTTTTTCATTGTGTACCACTAGATAAACTCTTTGAGATCTCTATACATTCTTTTACATTCATAATGGATTAAAAATGGTGATCTTTGTGCAATGTCAAATGGATCCTACATTATTATTTTTATTTAAGTGACAAAAATCAAGTTTCTAAATATTATAATTCCATAAAAGTTATGGGTGAACATAATAACATATTCTACCCTATTTTATTGATTCATATAATCCTTTTATGACTCTTTAATAATCACATGGATTGATAGTTAAATAACCATCTAAGATAAATAATATTTATCTAATTCTCCAAAAATTTCAAAATCTATTATTTAAACAATGTAAATATAATTTATCGCATTAAATTCTCATTGTGGATAAAATATATGTCTTTTAAGACATATAGAATCTTCCAATTTATTTTTCTTTCAAGGGTGGAAATATGTTGAACATAAATTATCATTAATCTTCTTATAAAAATATCATTGAAAAATAAAAAACAATTTCTAAATGAATTTATACTTCATAAAATTTTAATAATTATATATATATATATATATCCCGAATTTCAACAAAAATATAGTTCCTTTATATTATCAATTCAGGACATTCATATTCTGACTCCTAATAGTTATTCAAGTTTTTTTTCATATAAACCATAAAATTTTATGAGTCATTTTCTATTACCATGTTATTCTACTTCAGAAAACATAATAGTCCATTCATCAATGCATCATTGTATATGATAAAACAATTTTCATACTTGGGTTGTATATGAACTAGTTCCCTAGAAAACCTTCTCTTCATCTACATGAATGTTGTTTTTGGATTAAATTTTCCAAAGGAACTTGGATACCTACTACATTAACATGACCGATAAATTAGACATCGAGGAAATATTTATCAAAAAACAATAACTATTTCAAACCAACATAAAAGAACAATTGATCACAATCATAGTTGTTGGTTAGATCCATTTATCATTATGTTTTATCACTAATTGATCTACGAATATTCTATCTCTAATAAATACATAACACAAGAATACTATTATATATATATATATATAATCAAGACATTCTTAGCATTGAAAAAAATTTCCTATCTCATTGTATGTTAAAAAATCATCAAAATTTCTCAATTTTTTTCGTTAATCATGGAATATATATTAATATAATATGTAATGATAATAAAAAAACCGATCTATATTGTCTCTAAAGACTCTCATAATTATTGAAATAGAGATTTTTTGAGAACTGTTATGACCAAAATGTATCATTGTAATTTCATAATGTTCATGAATCATACACAAGTCTATATTGGGTATATATTAACATTTTACCCTCAATTGGTTATATCTAGAATAAATTTCAATCATATAATGTATACAAATTTTTTCAATTGGTCAATTATTTTACACTATTATATATTAATATTATATTTTCTATAAGTATGACAATGTGTTTGATATCATGCTTCGTACTCAGCTCCAAACAGAAATGGAATTTTATATTATTATAATGAAATAAAAATATTTATGTGTAACCATTAAAACCTATCTCTTAAAATAACATAAATTTATAAGGCTAGACACATAATTAAATAATATTAAAATTAAAATAAAATATAATTCCAATATAATTGTATTAAATTAGTTTACTTTAAATGACTAATCCAATTATTTATTTTTTTGGAAATTTATTTTTATAAATATTTAATAATTAATCTAAATGATTTAATTTTTTAAGAAAAATAAGAATAATGAAGATAAATAATATTTCTTACTAATAATTATATAACACAAATTTAGATGGTAAATGATATGAAATCATAATAATAATACATGATACATAAATATGTCATTTTATAATAAACAAATTTCATTATATATTATTATTTTTATCAACAAATGAATTATGGGATTTAAAATTAATATAATTATTATAGTTTTTTAATTCCACATTTTATCATTTCCTCAGAATGAATTTATATCATATTTTAAAAAGATTCATTTTTAAAAGAAATTGATGGATTTACAAAAAATAAAATATATAGGACATGAACACTCTCTATGAATAACATATAATTTTTAAAAACTACATAAAAAATATTAAATTAAGGAGAAAATATATCCATTTTATGATATCCTTCTTTTATATAAAAACTAAGCCAAAAATTATTTGAAAAATTTAAAAAGATACTTTTATATAAAAACTACTTTTTAGAATTTTCTTTAAATAAATTATTTTCAATGTAATGTTTATTTTTATATTTACATGGACTCCTCAAAACGTTTTTCAATTAGTAATAATTCAGTTAATTTATTTAATATTTGTAACCTAGATACTTTATCACATATACATAAATATAATATTCCTAATTCTATTTGGAAAACCTATTTGACATGATTTTTCCATTTAAAAAATAAAACTCACACCTGTAGAAATTTTATTTATCAATGGAGTTTAGATTTGTAATAAAAAACACAAATTTGGAATTAAGGAAAATTTTATTTTATTATTTAAAATTAATTACTATGGATAAGAATTCATTATCGTGGTATATTTAAAATGGGTAATTTTTTTAACCAAGTGTAAATGTACTAAAAAATTAAAAAAATTTCCTTAATATTACATTCATTATCATTGGATCCACCCATAAAATCTCCCCTATATACATTCATATGATAAGACATGGGACCTTGTAACATACATTATGTTATTGAAAAATGTAATGATATTTCCAAAATTTCTCTTCTATTTAATTTTAAATAAACCATACACCATTCAAATATACATTTAAAATTATAATTTTTCATTTTAAATTAACCATTTGTATATCCTAATAAAAATATTTCATAATAATATGCACCAATTGACTCACATTTATCCTAGGAACATTGAATTGTATGATATTTCCTTGGAAAATTCATTCCCTCATGGTGAGTATTATCGACAACATGTGTTACCTATTTATTATCTTATATAAACTCTATTATAATTTTATTAATATAAAAATATTATTATATTTTATAATCATTAATAATACTTTATTAAGTGAAATTTCATTATATAATCATTTAGACAATCCTTTTAGAAAACAAATTCATTATTCGTGTACTATGAAGACAACTGCCACCACGACATAACATGTTTCTTTTTTTCGTCATCACCTCCAAAGGAATAATATATAGATTATAAAGGATAAATATTATTTTCAAGATATTATTATAGTTGAATTATGAGAAAAATTAAAAAAAATTAATGATATTAAGAACAAACTCTCATCATTAGTTTTATAATTTAAAATAATGATGCTAATTGGATACTACTTTACGTAAATGTTGTATTGTTATCACAACCATTAAATAAAATAATTAGTCATTAATATTTAAATTTTTCATACTAATAAATAATAATTATGATAATTATACTTTTTTTCATTGATATTAAGAAAAACCCTCCTCATACTCATCAATTATATGAAGGTTTGTTCATGTATAGTTATATTTAACCACCCAATTGAATAATCCTATGATTTATATCATGAATGAATATTGTGAAATTTTTTATGATATAAAGAGTGGTAAATGTATAAATGAAAATTTTTATGGACCATTAGACGCTGTATGAATATTTATTTCGAAAATTACGAAATAACCATTAATTATAATGAATCATAAAAATATCATTAATATTAATATCATATTCCAGAATTAAAACTAAAAAATCATTTATGGAATTTGAAACATATTAAATAATTTTAAATAATACAGAGTTTACATTTTTTTTGTCTTGTAATTTTGATCTCTGAAAAAAATGGGATCCAATATTTTGAAACTATTACAAATAATCACAAAAATATACACTTAATTAAAAAATTGGTATCTTTTATATAGATATTTAACATATATATATATACATAGTATATATGTGAAATTAAATGAGTAAACATAATAATTTCTTGATAAATATTGATATGTTTGTTATAAATTAGGTTTATGTGAGTTCATGGAAATCATAGAAAATGGTATGGGATCCATCTTATATTATTCAATTCCAGATATTTTTTGTATTTACACCAAATTTCGTTTTTGTTTTTAATATAATGTATATTTATGATTTCATATAATAAATTATATTCTAATAATTTTATATGACATTAAATTATAATCCACATATTTCATTGGTTTTTTATAATTGTGTTACTGATGTTGTAAGGGTTGTATTGGTCTTAAATTGGATTCTCTTAGAGTTGTTATTTTTTTGAAACGTGGTCCCTCTATATAGTGTTATATTTATTTATTGTATAATGTGTTTCATATACAATATTTTATTATACATACTACATATAACATTCCAAATTAGGTTTCATTTTTAAAACAACAATATATTCTGTTGTTCCCCCAGTATTAAAAAATATTTAACTAAATTTTCATTCATTAATTTATGATCATTCATATGACATATTTAATATTATTTGGTTACATTATACTCTTTTAATGTATAATGAAGTAATATTTCATTGTTTTATGGGGATATAAATTCCTTCAAATTAACCATTTTTAAAATATTTCTCACTTCATAGGATATATAATTTTCAAATCATCTACATTCCTTTTTAATGGATTATGATCATGATATTAATAAATTTACATATCCAGGTTCTAATATTTCAATATTGTATAAAAATAAATTTTTTCGTATATTAAATTGGATTATGTTTACCTTGAAGATAGTATATTCTATTTATATGGGAAAAAGTATTGGTGTAATGTATATTTTATCCCAATAAAAATAATTACTATCAATTTGAATACATTTTGTTCAACCAAACACCTTTTTTCAGGGTTAGTTATGATCAACTAATCTCTTTATTGAAATAGAATAATTATTTGACATTTTCTATTATGATTGGATAATAGGATATTTTGAACATGAATTTGTATTTTTTATAAATACTTATATAGATAATTATTTTTTTAAGACAACAGTTACATAAGGAATACTATGAATGGTATTATTGAATAAAATGATTAGTGTATTGAACATAATCAGAAGACATATCGCGCATGAAATTATATAGCACCTTTAAGAATCGATTGGATTCATTAGATATAATAGAATTTGTTATTTATTTGAGGCCAAGCCATATTCTACAAGATTTATTGACTATGGTCTCGATGATATGTAATGTGTCTCATCACAAGGCCATGTCATCATGTTTAATAATGTTCAGAATTATGAATTCCATAAATATTATATTAGTATTATGTTTTTTATTTATTTTCTTCAGTACATGATACTATTAGTTCACTATTGATTATGTATTCGTGTTATTTTATTATTCCTTAAATAATATTTTTATAATTTTGTGCCATTATTTCCTCTGTTTAATATATCCCATATTATAAATGTATACAAACCCATTTCTTATATTTCCTATTCCTTTTTTATGAAAAAAAATTATACACATGAAATGTTTTGAAATTTGTGACATGTCAATTAATTTATGGGATATGTTGAAGAATTATATTGAATTATGTAGTTTCATTATATATAATAAAAATTATTATTATTTTTACAATAACCATTCACTTTTTTAGTCTTGGATGTGCCATAGTTATTTGAAACTCAAACCCAAAAATTATTCTTAAGATGAAATAGATAAAATTGGAAATTATTTATATCATTATAATAGATGGTTATATCTATGATTATAATGATGGTATTAATGTGTGTATGTAATGAACGTTCTTATAGATCATGTCATCAGAGTGTCAGTTTGAAGAATCACAATTTGAATCAATGAAAATGTTAACCTCAATTTGCGGACTATGATGTTTTTTGATGATTATTTATTGATAGAAAATTTATAGTTGAGAACTATTTAAAGGTAATAGAATACCCTTTGGAATATTTTATGATTGGATCCAACGTAAATAATCCACATTTTATTTGGAAATTAGGAAAATAAAACATTACTGAAATGTCTATGAACAATTCAACATATTCAATAACATACTGAAAATCTATTAAAAATGATATAATTTGGATTTTCCTTGAAATTCATTAATTCGTGGATAGATGAATGTAGATGCGGCTTTGGAAAAAATTCATCTATGTAATTCACCTTCATTATGGTCAGTTCATAATTTTATCAATCATAACAATTATATATCATGATTTGGTATCTAACTACGCACTAGGTGGGACACACCATAGAGATATTATTATTATTTTTTACACTATATATTTGATTAATCATAAAGGATAAAAGAATAATGATAAATAAATATTTAAGAGAACTAAATTAAAAAGCAGTCATGGATAAACATGGAATAAACTACATAATAATACATATATTTAAAAGTATCATATGTTAAAAAACGGTTTGATAAAGAAAATAACATATTAATTGATGCATTAACATTAATATATAGAATATCACTATAACCATTTTTTTAGTATTTTATTCAAATCCGATAATGAATATGAATATGATAAATGTATAAACCTAAAAAACAATATATGTTATTACTAAATAATGGAGAAACCATAAATGGTTGTGAATATTAATATAAACCTTTTATAATGGAGGATATGAGTTATCTAGTCCTTATGACTATACTGATGATTAAATATTAATATAAATTAAATCATGATAAATATATTAATCATCATTAGTGAATGATATTTAGGGAAAATATTTGGGTATATAAAAAATGTTATGATTATTGTGTTAAAAATATCTGATTTTTTAGTAGTTTAAATTTAATTGACAATAATCATATATTAAATGGTATGAATAACGATGAGATAATATTTAATGGAATTTTTATATTTTCTCAGATAACTGTTCAAGAACACATGTTTAAGGAATTAATAATTTATTTTTTATTTTATGTTAGATATAGAAAAAATATTTGGTTTAGTGATATTAAAAATATATGTTATGTAATTTCAATATAATAATGATAGATAATTTAATTATAATATGTTTCAAAAGTTCAGCTCTTTTTTTGGATTATGATATATATATATATATTGAATATTTTCAGCCCTTATGAACTAGTGGTTAAAAAAATCTTTTGATTAAGGATATAATTATTTTTTAGAGGAGTGTATATTCATGTATTATTATAAAGTCACATAGATTGGAATAGGTTTTTGGAAAGTTATTTCATTGAGATTATATGAATAGGGTGTATATATATATATAGGTATACAATTATAGGAATGAATAATGTTTTTTTATTAAGTTTATGTTTTCTTTTGAGATAATATATTTCAATGATTATTTGGTTTAGAATTTTTTAAGAAGATAATTGGTAATTGGGATCTATTTTTTATGAATTATTTTAGCATGTATATGATAAAAAAATAATTTATGTTTGATAAAATATTAGTATAAGTTAAAATAAAATTTATATCGGTTGATCTAATTGAATTATGCTCTAATTTGATGATATGTGTAAAAGGTTTTATGGTTGAATCATTTTTTTCACTTATTCTAATTATTCCTATGTATTGATAAAACTTAACAACTGAAATCAAAATATTTTGTTTTTTTAATGTTTTTTTGATATAATTAATCATGTGTTAGAGGTATATTATTAAGAATACCGTAACAAACAACCCTAATTAATTGTATTAGGTGTAAGAAATCATGTGATTATTCCAAACCAGATATAATGAAATTTGATTAAGACTGCAAAAATATTCTAATTACATAAAAGTATCATCATCGTGCATGGTGGAGTATAATGAAACATCATGTGGTGAAGGCTATTATATTAAAAAAATTACAAAAATAGATAAGCCACCAAAATAAATACCATTTATTTCATAAGAGTTGGGAATTATGTGAAATGATGTCTAAATCTAAGGGAAAGTAAAGGAAATAATCAACAAATACCATTAAAAAAATAAAAAAACTATTCAATAACTACATATGTTTCTAATTGTGAGTTTTCACTCAAAATTTTCTTGTGTCTTATAGAATGTATGGTTTTACTATCTACTGGAAATTTAGTGGTATTATTACCTTATAAATCATTTTCAAGGAACATGTAATGTTATACAATATATATCAGAATCTTCAGCCCCTATTATGAATCAATGAATAAATATGATATGGTCAAATATATTTATAATGTGTTAATAATAATATTTTATATTGATATATAAAATTCCACATCATAAACTAACATGTGATTATCTGGTAGTGTGTTGTTAATTATATGTTCTATATAGACATTTCTATGAGTATACTGAAAAGAAAAAAATTATATAATGGGAATAATTTTACACCCTAATATCATTATATATTCTTTACATTAATTATTTAAATGTGGTTAATACCTTTCTATACACATAAAACTAAACATAAACTAAACTACAATTTATCTAGATAAAATAATTTATTCTTTTATAATCATTAAAATGACTTCATTAAATTATAGATAATCAATAGGAGTAACCTTTTAGTTGAAAATATTCATACAGAAGAAATAAATAATAATTTTATATAAAATAAAATCCACTGGTTTACAATAATTTACTAATAAGATAGTTTATTATTAAAAATCATTTTCCAAAAAAATTTATTTATTCAATATGCAAGCATATTTCATGAAACAAATGGCAAGTGATGATAAATTATTTTTGATGTTACTAATTGGATAAACCCAATTTAGTTGGTAAATTATTTAAATGAGAATAATAAAAGTTAATATTTGAAAATATCATTATCCAATAAAAACATTTTTTAATAAATTTTATGATTTTATTGACGAAAATTGAATTTTTATAATTTTAAGGTAATAAAATTTACCAAAATTTTTAATTCCTAATTTTAAAAATGTACTTAGTAATAATTGTTTTTAGTATTTCCCATAAAATAAATTATTTTAAATCTAAAATTGCAGGATTTATAAGAATTATAATTTGCATGATTTGGTCACTATATAAACATAACCTACATGATGTTAAAACCAATAAAATAGTTAAATATGATATAATTTAGTTACATTACGAATTTTTATATATTTTATGTAAATATAAAATATATTAAAAAAATATATAACTAAAGTAATGTAATACTTTATTATAAAAATTTTGTTTGGTATTTTCATTAAATAATGTAATTTCAAGGTGAGGATCACATTTTTCATTCCATGTAAGTCTCATAAAATTATTTAAATTCACATTAAATAATTATAAATTTTAAAAATCAAGAAGCATTATAATTTTTTCTTATATATATTTTAAATCGTCATTATGTTATTTTTTCAAAAAAAAAATTTCAGTTATTTTATTTTAAATTTTTTAATTTAATTTTAATTCATGTTGAAAATTTATTTGGAATATGGTGACATAAATTTAATCTAAACTCATAATTTTTTTATTTACGGTTATTTTTTAATTTTCAAATTTTAATTACTATTGTAAAAAATTAATTATTCTGGTAATATTTAATGTGGTAAATTTCATTTAACCTAGTTTAAAAGACCTAAAATATTATAAAATATGAATCAAATGGAATGTTTTATATTTTGAGGAAAATATACATGTTTTCCACAATCTTTTTTTTGTTTTTTATCATTGGTACCCGAGAAAGGAAAAATGTAATGATGTTTCGAAATGTCCATGTACATTCACTTGTAAAAAAATATCATCTACACCCTAAAAAATATAAAAAATGAATTTTTATTACTCCTTTTAAATATGAAATTTTATTATTGATAGATCCCTATACCGAAAACATGAGCCTTAGATCAGTTATTGTTAACCTATCCCATTCAAATTCAATGATACATTTAATGAAAATTGAAGTCCCCGACGTGAGTATTACCAACTACATAGTTTACATCCTAATTATCATCATTGAAATATATAAAATCAATATGTATATAATTAAAAAATTATAATTTATAGAATTTAATTTTATATATTAATTTTATGATAATAATTTATTAATATACCCTATCCATTAGGAAAATCAAAATTGTTGTTCGTGCGTAGTACAGACTAACACCTCTGCCATAAATTGTGTTTTTTTCCTTCACTGAATTACTATATTGGATATAATGATATGACTAATTGAATTAATAATTTATATTATGAAATCATTAATTATATGATATAAAAAATATAAAAACCTATTAATGATACTATCAAGAAATGATAATTATTATTTTTATCGTCTAAATTAAACTTCCTTGGAGAATAATATTTTATTCAAATTGTGATTTTTTTCTAATTAATTATTTCATCTTATAATTAATTCAAATTTTGACATATAAAACTAAACTATATGAAATAATATTGACATTCTTTTATTATAGTTATATTTTAACAAAACCACATCACAATTATATATTAAATTATGTTATGTTTTTGTTTGTTTCCATTTAACTACATAATTGAATGATATATTAATTTATATCATAAATTACAATGATAATATAATTACAATGAAATATAATTTAAATGTGTATATAATTTTATATGGAAATTTTATATAAATCATTAATTCATTAATTAAAAAAACAACCATTCATTCTCAAGACTCACTGAAATGTTCTTATTATCAGTTTAATTTTCAAAGTAAAACTAATATTCTCATGAATGGAATTTGAGACATCATAAATATTTTTATATCATCCCTAGTAAAATATTTATTGATATATCAGTGATTAAATTTTAATTAAGAATAAAAATTTTACCACTAATATGAAACTAGTATAAATAACCAAAACTATAAATACTGAATGTGTAAATTTGGAAGAATTAATATTGAGAATTACTATTTATGAAGAGTATAATTTAATTATATTTAATTAATGTTAGGAATTAGGATATTAATAAATAAATTATTTTTATATATTATTTTATTTTGAATGCATGTAAGTTATTATATGGAGCAATGGTTTTGACTCAAATTCATTACTCTAAGACACGTTTTTTATTCTGAAACTAATTTAATTTTATTTGTATATACTACCTATTTGAGATATCATTTCATGAATTATTTTCTAACTATGCAATTTTATGGTCAATTATATTAACTATCATTCAAGTTGCTTTGATTACTTTGTTACTCACATCAAATTAGTTTTTTTTGTCATAATTAAGATTCTTTCACACATGATACATGTTATGCATCACTTGACGAGCCGACCTGGGGTTTCCTAAAACCCGAAACAACACAGATTCTATCACATAACCAAAGGGAATTCTGGATCCCCATGGGTTGGCAAGAAGAACCCGATCATTGAACAACACAACAGATGGAAATATTTCTCCCAACATGAATAACCACATGGAATTATGATATATATATAATTAAAAAAATAACAAAATGAGACTAGGGAATAAATAATCCCTAACTATTAGAAAACAGAATAAATAGATAGTAGAAAAAGTATCCAAAAACATACTATATGAAAATTACAACCACAATGGATTGAAAACCATACTGGTACACAAAATAATGGTACAGAATAACTCCCACCATCTCACCACCAGCTGACACGAACACCACCACCTCACTATAGTGCCATACCATTCCCTACACCAGAAGGAAAATAATGGTCTATGAAAAATATAATAGGTTCATAGATTATGATATAACATGCTCAATAAGATTCAACCTAGGTTTTCTTTAAGGAATATATATATATAACAATTTATGCCCATTTTAATTAAAAAATGGAATTATAACTAGTAAAAACGTTTTTAGAGAACATGGTAAACATTTACCTTTTTCTGCTGTTCTAAACAATATATGGTTTAAAAATTTGGAAGCACATTTTCCATATCACTTTTCACATGAATAAATGTGCATACAAAGGATAACTCATAAATCCATGAAATAAAAAATTAAAGCACCTGTATCACAACACAATGGTATACTACTGGTCCCAACCTCAAACAACTCGTACCATAATAATCAAGTGCCAAATTATGATGCTCAAACTCATGCCTAGTATGTAGAGGAATACCCCCGGAGTAACCCACACCCCCTAAAAAATGTAAATATCAGCTCCCTAAAACAATTGTCCTAGGAAAGAGTGTAAATCGACATGAAATTTCTCTATGATAATAACTAGATGATAGACGATGTACCCATGATAAAACATCCACATAAGTACCCATGGTAATATATTTTCTCTTTTTCATAAACCATATAAAAATTGTGAAATACCCATTTTCATTCCCTTTATCAATTATTTGGGAAAAAATTCATTGAAAATTTATTCCAAAACAAAAAAAAATCATTTCATTCATTCATTATGAATCACTTTGTAAAGAAAGAAATAATATCCATTATCATAGGCTAATAAAGGAACCACCAACCAAAAAAATCATGTCTAACCTTAATGAAAAAGAATCTAAATTCAATGAAACCCAAAAATGTAAATGATGACCATAAAATAAAATCCACACATATGAGGATTGATCAAAATAGAAACATAAGAGGTCAGAGGAAGTAGTTAAACCCGCATACCTAAAATATAAACACCAACCACACCATGAATAACAAAAGAAAAGGCCTCCAGAAATAGATATCAGAATAGCACTAGAAGAATTCAATAAGGAACATCCAACTTAGATTAATGGATTAGGTTCCAAAAAGATAGGGTGGTACTGTGATCAACAACAATGAATGATCGAAATGATGAGTTACCCAGAGAAATGCACTTCAATCGCAATGGAGTTGTAATGATGAAGATATGGATCTAGGGGATATGTATCATTCAAAATTTCATATGATGAGTTCTGTTTTCACTCAACTGTTTTAGCAACTTAACACGGTTTGAGTAATGATGTGTAACTTCTATTAATTCAAAAAAATCCACATTCGACAAGTCTAATAAAAACCAGTCCCATTTGGTTGAAACTGTTATTTGAACATGTCACTTCATGTAAGCCCAAGTCATGCCATGTACCTTTCACAGAGTGGTGTGGATTATCATGACATTCCTCCCGCATCCATTACATTGTGTGTAACATGATTAATTATTGTTTAACTACATTATAGCCAACAAAAAATCTAGAAAATGGATTCTATGAACATGAACCAATGGGGAACATGTAGATAGGGGAAAATCATACCCAATAAAGTTAACAAGATGTTATAAACTCAAAACCATAGAGAATTTTTATCCTAGAGAAGTTATGTAGAGGATGTAATCATCAGTAAATGATGAGGCCACTACTCACTCACCTACGATTATCATTCCCTTATTTCATGAAAAAATAAACCTTGTTTAAATATAAAATTAACCAATAGAATCGACTTACCTTTAAATACATTTGTCCTAGAGTCAGTGGTCTCAAATAGTCAGTTTTGAACAGAAGCATTTAGCTCCACCTCAATTTCTTCTCTTATCAAAACATGAGTGGGATCAAGGTGATACATCCTGAGTTGAGATACGTGGAAAAAATTATGAATGATTTTAAACTAAATTGAAAATGCAAACTGATATGAAAAATTGTCTGAGATATTTAGTGATTTCAAACGATCCAACATATCTCAGAGCCAACGTTCCCTATAATTCAAAATGATTGTGACCCAAACGAGGAGAAACATTAAGGAATACCTAGTCCCCTACGAAGAACTACAAAAGACGATTTCTCTGATTTTCAAATGGTTTCTATTGACTATAGGATGTAACCAAACTTTTTTGTACATCTTGAATCATCGATGATGTTCCTTGAACAATTCCTGGTCTAACTAATGATATTCCACCCTCATCTTCTCGTCAAATATGTAATCTTCATGGTCTCCCATAAAAACCCTCAAAGGGATCCATTATGATGGAATATTGATAACTATTATTTTAAAAAACTCAAATATTCTCTAATAACTATCCCATGATCCTCTACAATCCAAGACATAGGGTTGTAGAAAATCCTCTAGGGTCTGAATGACACACATAGTGAGAGTGTCTCTCTGTTGATGGTATATTATGCTCAACATGATCTCAGATTCAATTTCCTCTGGAGGAATTTTCCATATCCTCCTTGTAAATCTAGGATTCTTATCTGATACAATGGATGAATTAATCCCATGAAACATCATGATCTCTTACACATACATCATACACAGATCTTCAACCATATTGGTGTAATTGATCAGAATGAAATTAATAGACTTCGAGAGACAATAAATAACCACCAATAAAGAATTATTTAATACGTCTTCCCACTAAAATTCTACAAAAATAAATCCATGGATACCTTATCCCACATCTGTACCATCACCTGAATAGGATGATAATGACTAGAGGGTTTTAAGTGTTCTGGCATTAACAGTTGGAATGTGTAATAGTGGGACATAAAATTTGCAATGTCAAACTTCATAAATGACCACCAAAATCTTATTCTCATGTCATAAAACAAATTCCTAGTGACATGAATTTAATTTTATGAGGAGGTTTGACAATCAAAATATACATTACTCTTCACTGATGTAGGGATTCCAATCCTTTTCTGGACGTGAATCATAACATATGAAGCAATAGACAAACATGAAATGGTATCCCCACCAAAAGGCTTTATTAAGTCATCTAAAACACATCATCTAGCTGCTTACAATGTATGATAGAATCCATGACAAACAATAACAACTAATCACTAGTCAAAACCATGCTTGAAACATCATACCAATCATCTAGGTGCAGCTGGGAAAAAATTAACGATAAGGTTCCACTCTTCCTTTGATTCCAGAATAGCCTATTATGGTACATTACTACTATGTGCATCTGCAAAAACACATCCCTTTCCTAGAGTGTAGGTGTTATCAAAGTCCAATGTCTGAAGGAATTATACAAAAAAAATATGTCTATGATTCAGGTCATTTTGATAAAATTTATTTATTAGACTCATATGATAATTTAAGGCTTCCGAATTATTAACAAAAATATAGTTCTACCAACAATTAACCACATGAATGAATGAAAAAGACACTAAATCTTGTGTTGGGTGATTCTTCTCATGTGATCAAAGTTGACGAGATTCAGATGCTTCCATGTGGTCATCCAATATTGCACTCATCCCAAAAATCACCCAAAGAACTACAAAACACAATGTATCCCTTTTTGGGACCTGGTAAGATAAGAACATTAGCTGATGTCAGAAGCCCTTTTATTCATCAAATGATGTTTGACACTTTGCATTATAGGTGAATTTCAATTCAATCCTAGTAATAACATTAAATGGTGAATGCATTTTAGATAAGTCAATATCAAACCCTAGGTATTATCCCTCAAGACCAAAAACACTTCATATGTAAAAGACATTATGTGGTTCCATCAATTAAAAAGAATCATTTAGTTTTTTTATGAACATATAATACATGCTTAGAAATTTTGTGCTCCAATAACACCACTTCATGAATCTAGAAACTAAATTTTTCATTCTTTCCATAAAAATAGTGAATAATAAATATTTCATGAACAAGACTCATATGGTGCTCGTTCTCAACCTCAGCTTTCAAATAAATAGGAATATTATCCATGAACAGTACCACAAATGTGTCAATATCTTGGTTGAATATATGATTATTCAATAACATCAAAACTACATTTGATTATGTTAGACAAAAAGGAATCAGAAGACATTCATATTGTTAATACATTCTTTTGAAGGAAATGATCAGTATACCAGACTACCGAACTCTGATCTGATGATAAATCGACCGAATAACGATAATTGAAAACCAAATTTCCCATTTTAATGATCAAATAGATCATCCACATAAGGAAATTGATATTTTTTCATATGTATTATGTAGTTCAATGTTTAATAGTCCTCACATAAACATAGTAAACCATTATCTTTCATGGAAATGGAAAAAGGGATTCACAATTCGAAAAAAATGGTGAATGAAACAATTATCTAATAGCTCTTCCAATTGAATCTTGAGTTAATTTAACTCTACGGGTTCCATGAGATAAGAAGGAATTGATATCATATGTGTACCAAGAACCATGTCTTCTATAAAATATATCTCTATCTCTAGTGGTTGACCCAAAAAATTGTCTGGGAAAACATCAAGAAATTATCATACAACATCAAAATAATTACCAACATATGAACATTTATCAGGCTCAAATGTAACAGGGACCAAATATCATTTATGATCAGGGTGTGAAGGTCATGGATGACCTAACCTTAGGTCCCAATACCCAAGAATCACATGACATATCCCAATGGTAGTATGAAAAACTGGCCGATGAAAACAATCAACCTCAGCATGATGGGTGAAAAGCATGTCCACACTGATGAGTCTCTCAAATAAACCCAGATTAAGAATGGTAAAATCCTAGAACATCACTTTATTAGCTATCATCAATGAACATTAACACTAAAAACCCTTCTAATTACTCTTAACAAGAGGTGTCTCTAACTCCCTAATAATAGACATATGATCCATTGAATGTTTAAGAAAATAATCAAATATGTGCAGATATAATCATGTTATAGGCACTTATATAAAATAAATAAATTGCAACTAAAAATGAAATAAGTATAATACCTCTCACTCTTGGCAGATTTATACCAAAATCTACTAGACACTCATCATCATCGTGAAAATGATTCAATATCAAGGCTTATGGCTAGAGCCCTATAGTATTTGAATCGTCTAACTGCACCATTGTATCCCGCCGAGCTGACAAACCTCAAAAATAACAAGACATAGTCATATCATGAGAAATGTGTTCTATGTGAATAATATGTCAATAGTTGTTGAACATTTTCACGGTCATAAGGAAAGATCATATACTGTTTCCTCTATTGCTACACTGATAAAAAGTCAGAGGCATACTTCCAGCCAAGACAAATAGTGTAGAGGATACTCGCTACTAATACACACCTCCAACACTTCTTAAATGATCCTACCACTAAATATATGTCCCATGAATTTGGCTGAGGATGCAACATAATGGAATTGAATATATGGAATATCCAGCCTTACCATCAATATTCATTTCTTCCATCATTGATTTGTCTACAATATGTACAAAGGTAGAGGGTGTCAGCATAAAAAATAGATCCAATATACATGAATATACCATAATGGTACTTATGAACCTTCATATGGTCATTATTTACCACATATAGAGTAAAAATAATAGCCTCCACAAATCGACTACTGCATGCCAATACCAAATGCCCTCTCTACTTAAATGATAAGAACACCTGAGAAATATCCTACATTAGGGAATATCGACAAAAACTATAATATAATAGTTCTCTAAAACCCTTATAATATATTTCTACATATATATATATATAATTAGAAAATAGAATCCCACAATCACTTTCTGGATTCGTTGATTCTGAATGCTACATAAATCACCATGATATTCTTAGGTGTCTAGAGGAAGTAGATGATTTGGTAAATCTTGAGTAACCAATCCTCTACCTATTTAGGTTTAGTAATTTCATTAATGGTAATTTCCTTATGGTTGAAAAACTACCATGAATGATATTTTTATCATCCATCTCCTGGTTGTACCTCAACCATAGAATTCTAAACTCATGGAAGATACCGATTTATAGAACAGATTGTGAATATGATATTCTCAAGGAGGTTCAAATATATATTTTGGATCGCTTGAGGAGAATCATCATTAACTTCTCGAGGAACTCGTAGAATACATCTCATAGGTATATTGATGTACACCGAAACACAATGACGAGAAGACAATAGAATAAATCTTATTTCAATCTAGAAAACCCATAAGCAGAAATAGAGAAATTTAAAATAGAATAAAATTATACTGTCACACTTCCCAAAAACCCATGGAATGTTGAATATCATTAAGACCAGAGTTGGCCATGAACTTATCACAATATACATCTCATGTCTCGAAAATCATATCTTATATCTAACATACGTCCCCAAGTAAGGACTCTTGAGGATATACCTCCTCTGATACAAAATACTGATGAATCGGCCCCTGTTTCTTTCTAACCCAGCAACCAACCAATTATATCACATACCCAAAGGGAATTCTGAAACCCCACATGATGGAATCAAACACCTAGGAATCAACCAACATAGTAGAGTGAATGATTTCTCCCAACCTAAAGAACAACATGGAATACTAATATGTAATGGAAGAAAGCACAACAGAAGACTAAAGAATATATATTTGATAAGTATAAGTAAACATCAGTAACAGAAAACAAGAAAGGCATAAAAACACCATGAAATATCCATAAACAATTAAATAAAAACCACACAGTTTGTCCACATGATAGAATTGATGAAATGCCATTATCTCATCAATATCTACTTAACCAGCTGACATGAAGCCCAAAAATTCACAGTGGCATCTTTCCATTCCCTACACTAGAAGAAAAACAATCATCTATTCACCAATGAAGAGATGAATAAGGTATTTTATAATATGATTGGTAGGATCCCA
Organism: Viscum album; assembly: GCA_963277665.1. Lineage (NCBI taxonomy): Eukaryota > Viridiplantae > Streptophyta > Magnoliopsida > Santalales > Viscaceae > Viscum > Viscum album. Next base: position 532,652,352 of record OY728128.1, read on the forward strand.
CCCAGGTGTTCCACAACCAGTCACTGTAAAAAAAATCATTGTAAGATAATTTTAAATAAAAACATGTCATGGTAATAAGTAAATATTTTTTTTATTTACATCATTTTAAAAACATCACATTTTCAATATTTCCAAACAAAAGATAGTTTATCAAATTCAAAGCAGATTTTCCATATAATTTTCACAAGAATATATGTGCATAGTAAGGCTAAATTAGAATGTGAAGAAAAAAAAATTGAAGAACAAGTATCACAACTCCATGGAAAACAATAGGTCCTGATTGTAGGCCATATGTATAACAATAATCAAGTTCACAAATCTGATCATAAACACATTCATTGGAAGTACTTGAATACCCTATGAGAAAACCCTGAAAAATGTAAATATTGGTGCACTAAAAAACATTCTTAATAAATATAGGAAATCCACCCACAAACCTCATTGATAATCGAAGAACAATTGATGATGTCCCAAAGATAAACCTTCCACCTAATTACCCAAGGTAACCATTGTACTATTTTCAAAAACCATTTTTATACTTTAAAATAAACATCTTCTTTCCATTTATCAATAACTATTGGAAAAAATTCATTGAAAAATCTTTTTAACGACCACAAAAAAATAATGCCAATAATTTATTATGAATATGTTTTTAAAGAAAAGCATTAATAGCTATTATCATATGCTATAAAAAGAACCACCAACCTTATAACTGAGGTCACACAGTCTAATAATGGAATCCAAAAGCATTGGCCCCAAAACCCTCATTGATGGCCCTCGAATAAAATCCCCACTTCTAAGGGTTTATCCAAATCTAAAAAGAATATGTTAGAAGAAGAGAGGAAACATACATACCTTGAGGAAGAATGTATGTCGCACCATGAGCAACGAAGGAAAAGGAATCTAGAATGAGATCCCCCAACATCTCTAAATGAAGACAAGAATGAACATTAAACATAGATCAACAGATCTGGTACAACAAATATTTTATGATTCCATGATAAACCTTAATGATGCACTATATATATCAGTTACCTAGGGTAGTGCACAACAATTTCACCAGAGTTCAAACATCAAACATTTAAATATAGGGGGAATGGTTCCTTTGAAAATAACCTAAGAGGTGTTCTAGTTCGAGAGACAAAAGTTTCGGATAATGATCAATGAAAAAAATAGTCACATGACTATTTTCTAAACAAGGCATGGTCATTGTTATGATGTGAAACTCATAGTCACATCATGGAATTCATAATGGTCAAGAACGATGAAAAACCCATCACTTAGGGTTTAAAAATGACATTTTATCATATCACTTCGTGTAATCCATGGTCATGATGTGTATATTTTCACCGTGTGGTGTGGTATATGATGAATTTCCCCCAGTATTCATTACACATTGTTTAATAAGGTTACATGGTATGTAATAGATTAACATTCCCTAGAAAATCGAGAAAAAAACATTTAAGGTCATTGAACCAAAATGGAAATTGGATATAAGAAAAAATAATACATGAACTAGGTAATTGGTGGTTTTAGATTTTGTTCCCTTTGTATAGTGTGTAATTTAATTACTAGCCAAAGAATGTTCTATATTTTATTTAAAATAATTTCGTGGGATTTACATTGTAATTCATTCACTATTTATTTATTCATTTGTTATCCCCTTAGTTTGGATTTTTGGAACCACAATTTTTATTCCATGAATTAGAATCAGTATTTGATGTTATTTAATATATGTGAGTTGAATTATGTCCTTTTATTGGATTATGTAGTATTTTATCATTATTATTTGGTGATATAATTTCCTACCACTAAAACCATTAGACACATATTTCTTACTCCTTGGGATTTTTTCTTTTGAAATCACCCACAATCATTCTTCAGATAGATTGTGATCTTTTTATTCCATTGATAACTTAGTTGTATTCTTATTGTCATATAATGTGAGAAAACCAGATTTTACATCACTAAAATTGGATGTTGTTCACATATAATGATACTTTATATGAATAAAGATAATTTTTGGTGTAATATATACTATTTTTCTAATACATATATTCATTGTAATTTTGGATATTTATTGTTTTACCATGAACCGTATTCAATGGGATGTGATAGGATTTTGTTAACTAATTAATTAAATTACTAAATAAATTTAAATTCATGACTATTATTAGATATTATTTGGTCTATATTTTATTAATATTTCGTACTGTTCATTTTACTAAAAGTTATGTTATTATTCAGACAATGTATTTATAGGGAATTGTATGCATTATCATGATAACTCTCATGGTGAATTGATCAGACATAATAAGATGAAGGGTTAGGGAAAATGATAAATAAAACTGAACGAATAAACAAGATCCTAACATAAAAAATGTTTCCTTGTTTTGTTTATTCATTCCTAATTCAGAAAAAAGGATTCATTAAAGTCTTGATGAAAAATGTTGTGCCTTAGAATAGGTCTATGGGCATGGGATTTTGATTTTTGGAATTATGTATTACAAAAAAATTTATAACTATTATTGATAATCACCATTACAATTATTTTTATTAATATAGTGTCCTCCAATTTTAAAAATTTTCTGCAATTAATGTTTATACATTTTCAAGATATAATAGTTTTTTCTTGTTTCTTCCATGATTAAATTAGTTAAATGATTCCCTTATTGAAAATTTTCACTCACTTATTTCTTATATTTCTAAAAAATGATTACATTGAAAATTTCTACATCTGAAATGTTTATATGGATAGAATATGTTTAATATTTTCGGGGACATGTTGAGTAATTATCTTGAATTATGTAGATTCACATATATATATATACATTGAAAAAATGTCTCCTTTTTATAAAAAAAACAAGGTATTTCTAATTTTTTTGTTCTTTCATAATTATATAAAGATGTAAACATGGAAGGATCCACAATTTGTAAAAGGTGCAATTTTGACTTATTTATCATTTCGTTATAGGTAGTTTTATCAAATCATTTATATATGGTATTACTATGTGTAAAAAATTATTTATAGAAGAAAAATTGAGAGTGGGTTTATTGTGTGTCAAAAAACAAGTAATAAATTTGGATAGAGGATACTTATCCTTGAATATGATTTTTTATGTTTTTAATAATTTACTAAAAAATGGATTGACCCATATTTCATTTAAAAAATAAAAATCGCATGCCATGGTTATTCATTGGCGTATATGAACCCATTTTTTGATTCTCATAGAGTTTCTTCAATAATTCATTAAATGAAATTAGGGAAAATATATAAGTAATTTTTTATTATAGTGTAACAGTAGTTATGAATTCAAATGAAAAATAAATACCATTATATGTGGAAATATATGACACTATTTAGAAAATAAAAAACATGTTCCTAAATAAAATGCATATCATAAATGACCCATTTCTCCTACTACATTTTATATAAATCCACCTCATTTATAGGCAGTAACTCATATTTATTGAAATTAACTTATATTTTTAGTTCATTTTAATATTAATACCAATAAAATGTCATATGATTATTTAAAATACTAAATGCATCTTACAATCACAATTAATTGACATAGGCTCCATATTGACATGGCCTATCCATTTCAGAAAACAAATAAAATTATTCTAATGGGAAGAAAATAAATTCATTAGGAATCACATTCCCATTAACATATATTAGATAATATCATTAGAATAGGTATGAATTTTATATACCTTTCAATATACTTTGTAGTAAATAAATATCTAACTATTGATGTAGTGATTTGAAACTACTATAAAATTTAATACAAATAAAATAGTTGGGGAAATAGAATAAAATAAGATAGTTGATGTTATGTAGTGGATGATGTGCGTACAATTAACCAAGTCATTCTTGTAACACACCATAGAATTTTTAATGCATAGTCCTTCACTATCAATTTTGTTTAGGATGATATTATAATTGATTGTCATTATTACCACTTGGATGAATAAACATATTAATTTAATAAATATACTCTTTGCAATTATAGCGCTGATGTGTGGGTGAATCATTTGGTTTTTTCCATCAATTTATTTATTTTTTATCACTACTTTATATCACATTATAAATTATGTGCTCAAAGAAAATATCTTCCACAGTTGATGAATTTACATTTTCATTCGTGAAAATAGTCATAATGCATTTTACAATATTTATATATTAAATGAATAGTAATTATAATAAATCTGTGGGATTTATTATTTGACTCTCACGGTAAATATATTTTTTACTTATTTTACACAAGACCATGAGATCAAATAGATTCTATAATCTTCATTTATATCATATGGAGAACATCAAATGATTTCTTCATATATATAAAAATCTCTTATATCCAATTCCTTTCAGATGCATTGTATTAGGAGACTATTTATATGATTAATTTTTATTTGATGTTTGATGATAAACAAAAAATAGGCCTTTTATATAGGCTAATATCTTATTTATAGATTGAAATTGATTCTACATGGTAAAATTTTGTTTCTTGTAATTCCTATGCAATTTATGGTGAACAATTATATAAAAATATTTATTGAAAAGTATATTCTTAAAATCTTCCATTATTAAGGTTTTAACTTGTACCACATTCCTCATATTATTTATAAAATTCCACCCTTTATCTTATTCACCACCCGAACTATTCATATAAGAAATAACCATTTCGTGTTCATAGCACTAATGAAAAAAATACCTTTTCTATAGAATTGATCAATTACATATCAATAAGTGCATAAGAAGGATGACTAAGGGAAGGTGAACATTCTATCATGATGGAAATGGGGGTGAGTCATTACATACATTATACAATTGACTATTTTTCATGATTCATGTGGGTATTCATATCATTAGATAGTTAGTTGATCATAGATATAATATTTTTCACCCCATCTACCTTCCATTTGGTTTCTCCTGAGAAAAATCATTGTACTAAATATCACAATAATCATTAACATGATTCATCTTAGTTATAAACATTTAATAAAACTAAAAATATTATAATGAGTTTCATGAATCAATAATTAATGTAAATATTCATATGATAATGCACACCAGTCTTGTGATGTATAAGATAATGAATAATTTATATCAAACAATTACACGTTAGAATTATATTATATCACATTGGTTTATGATATAATTTCCCAGTATTAATCGTTTCATTTTTGATTTCCCAATCTTAGTAAATAAATATTTTCATATATGATATCAACTATTGTGACTCAATATATATATATATATTACATTTTTTTAGGAAAATATACAATAAATATCATAAAAACAATGAACTCTAAACTATAAATTTCTATTTTTCTGATAATTGAAACATAATATAATAATTTCATTAAATATGGTCCATATATTATATAAAATATTCTCTCAATGTAATCTACAAAGAAATATCAAACAAAAAACCATTATTAATTGTGTGGTTAAATGGAAACATTCGAATGAGTCACCTCAGATGATCTGCAACGGAAAACGTGGGAGATATTAATCTATGACCATAATAAAGTATAAAGAATGTTTAATAGTAATATAAGGTGGTCATATCTTTTAAGATAATACAAAAAATGTATTAAACCATAATACATGATCCATATCATAAGGATTTATTATAATATAAGGAATGATTCATTAGACCATGGAATCATAATGAATCATTTATGATCCACAATAGAGTGTCATAAGAATAAAATATGTGTTTGTTCCAAATAATTTCAACAAATACATTGTCCCAAAATTCATATATCAAAGAATATCACTATGACATTCATGAAATTCTATTATTTGGTAAACCACTCATATAAACTAAGTGTCTTGGTTCAACCACGTATTAACTATCATAGGATTTGGATAATCAACCTTATACCAAATTGTTCTTGGGGAATCCTCTTGTGTACCATTTTGGGGTTGCAAAAACTACTTTTGAACCCATTTAAGATTAAGATAATCACTACTATACTATTTCTAAACATAAGAGATAAAATATATCTGAACTCCTAGTAGGTATATTATAGACCCAGAATCACATTATAATGAATCATTTATATATATATTTTAAAAAAACCAATGAGTATTCATCATTGTTTTAGAATTTAATTTACCCATTAAAAGAATCATGTTTTATGAATCATCATGAAAACATTATAACAATCAATATAAATAACGTAAGTTGATTGTATAATAAGACCATATCCTTAATTAATCATTAAAATTAACAGTATATATTGACATAGATGATATATAATTCTATAAAATCATTATAAACGCACATTTAAAATAAATAAATAATCCTATAATTTTTTATATAGTTTAATTATATAAAAAATACCATAATAATGAGAATTTTATTTAATTTTAAAAACAGTTTAATCATGTGAATGGATAATGATAATGATTAATATTTATAATTGTGGTAAAATATAGTTGGGGCTATATACATTAATGAAACATTCAATTCATACATTTGTAAATATAAAAAAGTGGAGTCGTATAAAAAATATCAGAAAATACATATTTTAAATATTAGTATGTAAATTCTACATTAGTAAAAAATATATTTATCAATAAATTTAAAATTAATAAGGAAAATAATAAAAAAATATTTTTCAACATTGATATTGAGAAAAAAAATATTCTCATCCAAAAGAGAAAAAATATGGTTGACTTTTATAAAACATCTATTCGGATATTTCTAACACAGATGTGGGAGATATAGAAAGTATGATCGAATATAAAATAATTAATTATATTAGAGGAAAATATATATGATATAAAAAACTGAAACTATATTTTCCATTAATGTGAATTCAAACAAAACTATCCAGATAACAGAGTTAGATTGTAACATAAACCCTTACCTTATTTCATAACATGTTTCATAATCATTTCAACATCATATCTAATATATATATAATTATTTGAAATATAAAATAAATCCAAATTCATAATTATTGTTCTATATTCCATTTCCTTAAAATATAAAATTACCCATTTATTATTAATTCGTCATTATTATCAATATTTTGGGGTCAATTGTTTTATTTTCCGAATATGTTTTGCTCTATAGATTCAGGCCCATTCAAAATTGTAATAGTTTTATCATAAAAAATTATAATAATTTCATAAATATTATATATAATAATAATATGATCTTTCTTCCTTGAATGTAATGTAGTGATTATAAACAAATTACAATAATTTATGGAGGCTGATGCCCCCACATGGCTTGAGTAATGTATTCTTTTTTCAATGAATGGAATGAATGGAAGGTAAATAATAATTTATCCTCTCATAATACTAATTATATCATATATAAAATATATATTTTATAAATTACACCTACAAAAAAATCATTTAGTGGTGTTTCTAAAAAATTAATTACATTTCTTCATATAGGCTCTAGTCTGTACATATGCATGGGTTCTATTTTGATTCGTTAATTGAAAAAAAAGTAATGTTAAATAGTTATATATCTCTTTAGAGTTATATTTATATAATAATTTTAACTTGGAATAATTATATTTATATATAACTATCCATAATTTGAAGTCATGAAAAATCAATTATATCACTTCCTGTAGTCTATGGTCTGTATGTATTCAATAATGATCATTCTATTTTCAATTAGATAGGTTGAAGATAGAAAATTATTGTCATATTAAGATAAAATATATAATTTTTTTAATTAAACTCTATTAATATGGATATTATGGCTCTTTATGATTTTGGGTAGGATTAAGTAGAATGAAACATGAAAAAATGTCATCCAGAATATATACCTCTTCCTTAGATAATATTTGTTTAAAAGCTTCTTATTGATTCATGGATGAGTATTTTGGGAGGAAAAACATCTAGTCCATGGATAGGATTGTTGGGAAGTAATTATAGAGGATAATATCATGGATATTTTTGTCAACATAATTGTACAAGTGACAAGAGGCGGATCCCCTTGATAAGTGAAAGGAGTCATACCATTGTAAATATTGTTAACTTCATAATAATATAATTTTATTTTGATTATAATGTTTAGAAAATGGTTAAATTTTAGATTATTTTATAATTTATGTTCCTAATAAACTCATAAAATTTCATGTATAGATGTTTTAATGATAATTTAATCCATATCTCTTAGTTTAACCCCATATTAACCCATTTAATGGTTGCACAATGATAAGATTATTACATGAGTTATTATTCATTATTGCTAAAAATTAAGTTAAAAATATTAACTAATTTTTATTATTCGTATTATGAAAATTTAATATATTTTAAAAATATTCAATTACCAGTGGTGGCATAATTTAATTCTAATATTTGTGCAAAAAACGGGTAGAAACCACTAATAAAAAAATTGGGTTTTAAGCACAAAAATTATTTTATTATCATTCCATTCTTTTTTAAAAAATAAATTATTGTTAATTAATTTTACCTAATATATTATTTAATATTTTAATTGAAATACATCATTAATTTGGAATATCAAATTTTATTATCATAAAATACAATGTACACAAGGAAACGATTTCTCAAAAAAACTTATGATTTTACCAACAAATGAATTTTCCAAGAATTTAAACCATTTTATATTAAATTAATGAATTATTATTCATTTGTAAATATGTGAAAAATTTCATATGTTTTATACCCTCAATAATATAATTTTACTATCAAATAAACCATATATAATAAAAAACCTCCTACATAATGAATTTATGAATAAACAATAATAATTAAAGTAGAAATTCATATAATTAAAAAATTGATTTTATGATTTAGTTTCATTTAAATTTATTTAAAAATATTAAATTTTTTAATACATCATTATTCAGATATTTTAATTATTTTATGTAACACAATCTATTAAACATAATATATTTATTTTAGTGAAATATTTTATAAAATATTTAGGTGTCACATAATAAAGGGATTTATTGTAAGGGTTATGATATTTTTCCCCCATGACTGGAGACCATTGAAGTGGTTTTATAAATTGAGTTCTTTCTAATATATATAAACATACATCGAAATAGACCTATGTTTTCTTAAGGATATCCAGAGTTTTTTATTGGATAATCCACAATATAAAATTAAATATTTGGATTATAGTTCATTTTATATTTCAATCTGTGGACTTTTGGAGGTATTTTTAGTCCTGAATCTTACTGTGTGGGATTAGATAGAGTTGATGATTATTTGACTCATTTCCACCACTACCTTCTCCATATGGTTCATACAATGTATATTGTTTCCCAAATAAGAGTCTTGAATAGTTTTTCAAAACATATTGTATGGATTGGAGGAATCTGATATGGAAAATGGGTTTATACTCTTTTATTTTTTGGATCTCATACTAATTAACATTAGTGTTAGCTACTATTTTACAAACTTATCATTATTTTTGAAGATTCATTTCTATTGGATTTGGTGTCTAAGTAAATATCCACTTAAAAGTCATACACGTGAAATAAATCCACTTCAACATATATATCGATAGTGTAATTTTTTTTCTCTATAAAGAGGGGTTATTTTTGGGATATATAGTGGTTGATATTTGACCCAATAAAAAAACTTTCTATTAGTGAATAATTCTATGAGTATGGGTAGAATTTCATCAATGATATTTTATATGTTGTTAATATAATGGTTTGATATTTACCTTAAATGGTGTGTAGATTAATTAGATTAGAATAAATGGGGAAACTCTCAAGATTTTTTTTCCAATTATCCCATATTTAATAAGTTTGTATTTATATTTTATAGATGTGAGTAGGAAGATATTTCTTGCAATTGTAGGATAATGCAAAAAAATAATTTATAATAAATTCTGTGGATTCCCATATGAAGAGATTGATTATATATTATATTACATTTCAAGGAAAAAATGAACTATCTTTTAGATTATTGGGTTTCTCAATTGATCGCAAGAATATAATTATGAAATTCAATGATCATTTATGGAATGTTTTTTTAGAATCAGCAAGACTCCATTTATTTGGTGGAATGGTGTATGGTGATTTATAAATGTCAATTTTTTTATTGATATTATTATATTTTGATTCTGATATAGGAAATTACAAATTCAACATTGTGGTACTACTATAAAAATTTCTCTTATTAGTGTTATTGGGATTGAGGAGAGTTTATGATGTGCTAAATAGACTCATAAATTGAGTTTCATAGTATTCAATATTTATAGAATCATATAATATTAGGAATCGGAGGATATTTATAATATCTATGTTGAGACCCATGTTTTGAACTATATGACTTTGGAATATTTATGATAATATTGCTGAAGTCTAGTGTGGAGTCAAAATAGGAATTCAGGGCTTAGAGAGCTTCAAGACAGTTATTTTAATTATATTAAATATATTTCAGCAAGTGAATAAATTTTTTAAATAAATGATGAATAATTCTCATATAGACACTTAGATCATATTTCTAAGGACATAGTTGGGTTTAGTACATCATGATTACCAAAGGAATGACATAAAGTTATTAGCATCATGAGGTTTTGTTGGAGGAGATTTGGAAGGTTCTTACGTGGTTGGTTAACTAGAAAAATGATAATTTAATTAATAAATAATGGCAAAACAAATAACCCTACATCCCCATTGGCTTTTGAACACCTGAAAAAAAGATTAGTTAATACCTCATCTACTCCTCTCCAATCATTGAAAAATAGTATAAATGAATAAAAATCGATGAACCAAGGTGTTATAGATCCCAGTTTCTAATGCATATTTTAATTAGATCCATATGAGGAATGAATCTGGTATCTTTCTTAAAATATATAATTAGAGATTCTCTATTGAAGTATGTGGTCTTTCATTTTAGTGCCAACCTTATTTGTTATAATTTTTTTTGGTTTTAGGGCCCTTATATAAATTATAGCGATCCATTCTTGGTCGATGTGTAGGTTTCGGGGTAAACTGGGGCCCTTGGTGGTTTTTTAGAACATATTCTAGGCTATAGTTACCATCTTCATTGTTTGTTGTCTAGAAGTAGATGTCTTCAAGCCCTTATTAATCAGAGAAGATGAAATTGGGTGACTAGTTGATGTGTAATAAGGTTATACACCATGTAATGACCACAATTTGTGTTACCATGGGACATGGCCTGGGAAGCTATATGAAAAAACATGGATTTATACAAGTACATGAACAAAGTATAAGGAAATATTGGTCTACTTCATAGACACATAAAAACTAAGTAGGTAGTCTTCAACATATCCTGAACATGCCAATTAGTATGGGATACACAACATGCAAGGGACATGTTTGGAAAATCCATAATGAAGAGGATCACAGCTTGAGGCGGGATGAGAGAGTACATGGCATGTACTGTCTATGCACCCCATGTAAAAAAACATTTTTTTAAATATCATGTACCCATAATACTGTTGCATGTTCTTATGCAAGCTCAAATGTCATGGGTCTTCAGTTCATGATCTGTACACCTTGGTCCCCCCTTGAGATCATCTTCCATTTGTATCACCCTCTCTGGTACATAGATTCAGTTATATAAATAGATTATCATGACTATTGTATCTCATATAATTCAATGGTTTCCTCATCTTGTTATTATGATATATGAGATGTAATATTAGGATCAAGACACTTGTGAAGCTGTGCGAAGCCTAGGTTGTAGATTAGGGTGGCTCTTGAAGAGATATAATGGTGTTGAGTTAATAAGGTTCCTTTTGATTTTTCAATTCTATTATGTTTTGAAAATCACAAACTCATTTTTAAGGATAATATTATTTCTAAAATAGTTTTTTTACATTACCTATGCTTTTAAATGACTTAGAAAATGTTTTCCGAAATAATCCTAATCATCTTTTCCATAAGCCAAAAAATCAGATCCTTATCTGAACTCAAAACCATAGAGCTCCATAAAATATAATTTCTCTAGAATTTAGAGTCATATTTATCTAAAATTGAGAATCTGATTTCTCTGGAATTCATGATCTGATTTCTCTTTAATTGAGAATCATAACTCCCATGAATTCAGAATCTGATTTCTCTATAATTCAGAAAATGATTCCTCTAGAATTTAGAATCTAATTTCTCAGAAATGAAACCCCGATTATCTTAGAATTAAGACTCTGAATCTCCCCAGAATTAGACAATGACTCTCTCCGAAATCAGCCACTTATTATCCTAAAAATTAGATATAGATTATCTGAGAAATTAGACTATGATTGACTTAGATATAAAAATATTATTTTCATATAAATTAGAATCTAATTTTCTAAATTTTTAGACTCTAAATCTAACTATCATAAGAATATGATTATATTATTTTCTTACTATTAACAAATATGCAGAATATAATGTTCCTTTTTATCAGATCCGAAATGTGGTAATGTTTCATTAGTATAGAATCGTTTTTCATAATTTTTTATTCAAAATGATGTCGGAAAACCTATTACAAGTTAACCATGGAATGATTTTTAGATGTTTATGTCCCTATGAAATTTCAAGAATAATATTACTATTGTAATTTTCTCCTACAAATACCAAAACATTTGAATGTTTTTGTTACAATGTTTGACTATAACACCTTGGCGTGCTGATACTCCGTGTGAGCTCTTCTCAATCTGTATTGTGAAAATATTGTGAAAAAATCTATTTATTCCAACAACATCTAGTTCAGCCTGCCTATTGTGAATTTAAATACCAAAATTTTTAATCGAGGGATTTTGGGGATAGAAAGATAGATACTGATCTTCATATCGAGGGCTTACCATGGTGTGGGTAAGACCGAAATTCTTTAATTTATAATTCTAGGTATATTTATTCCTGTTTGTGGGATACCCTTCTCTTTATGTAAAATGATTTATTATATATGTTTACATGTTCATGATACATGTTTTATTTCCACTATATTTTTTCAAAGCTAAAAAGTGTAACTTTCTTACACTTTCATATACATATAAAATCACTAAATGAGATATATATTCTTCAAGGTATAATATTTATTTAAGTAATCTTGTCATAAGTTTATTTATTGGATCCACATTATCAAAACATAATTTGGTACGTTTCTTTATTAATAACTAAATATGGATTTTGAATTCAGCATGTTTAACTTTGGAAAATATAGATTTTAAAAAGTATAAAAATGAGATATTTTAAACCTACAACTCAACCCCTATTGTAATTGAGAAAAAAATATCTATATTTTGATCCTATAATTTGTAGTAGAGAAATTCATTGAAATTAATATTCATACACATATGTTTTCTTACTCATCATTTCATACATATATTTAAATGTTCACATTTTTCTTAATCATTTTATTTATGAACACTTTTTATAAATTGTTTATACAATCCTTTTTTGTGGAATAGATATTTTGTGTTTTCTTATATAATGACTGAACTGAATGTTTGATCAACAGACAATTTAAATCCAACCAGACCACCAATTTTTTAGGGAAATGACTATAAATGATGGAGTGATTGGATGAATACATTAATTATTATTACCAAATTTTATAATTTTGTTCTCTTAACTAGTTAATACAAGATTCCAAAAAAGGAAATGAGACAATTTACTAATCATGAAAAATAATACTATCAATATAAAATTAAGGTATGTGATAATTTATTATGTTCTATGACAAGGAAATCTATAACTAGATTTCATTCTATTATTTTTCTAATATAATATGGAAGAAATTTGAAGTTATTAAATTTGGAACATCTAAGGTTATTTAAAAAAGAAGATCATTGCATATAGATGAATTCTATGGTATTATGTTTCTCTTGGAAGAACATGAATGAAATGTTTAATCACGGTTAATGACTATTGTTAACAGTCTTCAAGAAATGGGTGAGAAAGGACATGATGATGAGATTCCTTTGGATAAGATAATTGATATTATTCCCAATGAATGGATAACCAAAAGGAAAATGATTTATAAAAATATAAATGTTTCAAAAATCACACTAAATGAGTTATTCATGATTATTATATAGAATGAAACAAGAAATAAGAGAGTCTTCAAGATCAAAAATAAAAATAATAGTAATGGTCATTCATATTTCAATACTACATAAATTCATATGAAATCAAATACCGCAGAATGAGTTACTTGATAAACAGTCATGAAATATTCTATTATATATGAATCATGTGATAGTGATCATTCTTAGAATAAACTATCAAATCTTTCTCAAAGAATGAACAAGTGTTTGGGAACGAGTGATTTCCAAAAAATATACAAGAAAGTCAGAATGGATACGATTGATTCATAATTTAATTGTTATTAACGAATTAGGTAAGGTCAAATTAGACCAAAATGTACTATACTCAAATGGAAGGAATAAATGGATATGCATTCAAAAGTAAATAATAATAAGTAATACAAGTCTAAATCTATGAATGAAATAAATTATAATGAGTCATGGAGTTCCATCGGTGGATTCTATTATAATGAGTCTTTAGATAGTAAAACTTATGGATAGTACATTACTGGACATATAGCTAGAATTCCTACTAGAAATCAATATCTCATGGAAAAGGTAAACACTACTGAATCATTAGCCAACATTTCATCGAATGCTAATTTTCCTGATGAAAAGTATTATGAATATTCAGATGGTTAATTTTTATTAGATCAATATAATTAGTTACCTTGTTTGAAATAGTTATATAGTTTTTCCTAGTTTCATGATAATGAAAATAGTAAGATCAATAAGAAAAATGATAAATAAAATTCTTATTTCATTATTTTATTGAATCAGTTTTTTGATATTTCAAAAGATCATGTCAAAATACCCTTATTTTTGAAATTGTTTCCAAAAAAATTATGAACATAATTCTGAAAAGAATAAACATTAGATGGTTTTAGAAAATGAAATTTCAAAGAAATATTTTTTTGGACAATCATAAATTTTAAGACTAACGACTATGAGGATATGAATTTAGTAATTATACTAAAATATGAAATATTTTTATGAATGAATATTTTGTCAAATTTTACCTTTATAAGAATCAAATTTGATTAAATTTATTCCCAACATTTTCCTCTATAGAATAGTTCTTGGTTGGGTTATTCTTCCTCAAAACTATTTTTAGTCACAATTTTGTTACCTCAATGTTCCCTTGAACCATGTGTTAAAGTGGTGAACATTGGGAGAAAATTTTTTCATTAAAAAATGATATACTTAGTTTTTAATAAATATTAATTTTCAAATTAAATGTGGAAAACTAATAATTTACTCTCTATCAACTCTACATCCAAACATGTTTGGATTTAGAAAGTCTAATTATTTCAATTTTTTTGAAACAATGGTTTTTCCAAAAAAAAATACATGGTACATGGATAGTGGATGTTCATGGAACACGACTAGCATTAAAAATTTCTTCGAAAATATTATTAAGATGAATGGTGGAAAGGGAACTTGTGTAGATAATGCTCAAGGGTAAGTTATTTGTTTTGAAAATATTTTTCTTCTTGGAAAGAATTTAATTTCCAATTTTTTATTTGTTAAATTCCATAATCTCACCATTATAAACATAACCTAATAATTTGATGAAGGTTACCATGTGAATTTATGAAATAATAAATTCCTAGTACACAATTACAAGGAATATTTTATTCTCCCTACCCATAGGAATTATAATTTTAATACACATAACATACAAGACCTTTGGAGAAAATACATACCATTCCTTAGTGTAATGGAAGATCAATCCAGGATATGGAACAAAAGATGCATATACATTAATCGTAGAATATTATAAAAACTCTCAATGAAAAATACTTGTTAAGGATCTATTTGATCACAGATTTGATTCATCAAATTTTTTTGATCCTTTTCAATTTAGAAAAAAAAATATAAGTCATTCATTAAATCAATTATTGAATTCACAACTTCTAAATCATTTCACCTAGTACATATGGTTCATTTTAGTCCAACACAAAGATTATTTATTGGAGAAAAATACTATGTATTTGATTGAGTTAATTATTACACCAAATTTACAGGGTTCAATTTTCTAGAAAATAAATCTGAATCTTTTTTGTATTATAATTAGTTTTTATCCAAAGTAAAAAAAATTAGAAAAACTTTTCATTAATAACTATTCACTGTGATCATGGATGTGAATGTGAAAATTAATATTTTGAAATATTTTTTAGTAAGAAAGGCATTTATAAAAACTTCCAAGCATAATGAACTCCTCAACAAAATGGTGTTATGTAAAGAAGAAATTGTATTCTTTTAATGATAAATTGAACCATGTTGTGTGAATACTCTATTTTAAAAAACTTTTCGGATGAATCTGTTAGTACTTCTTTAGTTCTATAAATCACGTTATAATCAAACAAGTTCTTAATAATAAACCTTAGGAATTATGAAATTGTATAAAACATAATGTTTCTTACTTCATTGTATTTGGATGCAACATATTCATCTTAAATACTAAAGATATCATACATAAATACTCACCCAAGTAAAATAAAAGAATTTTCGTAGGCTATTCCACTTCTTCTATGGCTTATAGTTTTTTTAATAGAACATCATGAACTTTTAATGAAAAATTAAATATTAAATTTGATGAAACTAATCCTTTTGTATATAAAAACCCCATGCTACAACTTCAGATATGTTTTCCAAAACTAATTATCATTCTTTTATTGTAGATTCTTCTAATTTGGAAAATACACAAAAAAGGGTTCTAAAATATTTAATGTATAAGGTATTTTACCTTATTATAATGCCCCGACACAAGTTACCAATAGTCAGAACATTATTATAATACATTGGCGTGATTACAAGGAATCATGTCCCGAAGGACCGATCAGTTTATAAGTCCTAGAAAATTGATTACATACATGAATGTTACATTACACATTATAACAAAAAAAACAACATAAATAATCCTTTATGAACACCATTATTCCCTTGGATTATCCTTGCATATCAATCACAATAAACTTCATGATATCCTAGGGAAAAAAACATAGAAAGGGGTGAGATCAAATGCCTAGTAAGGATAACAATAGATCAGAAACTTTCATAAATAAGAATAAACATTTAAGTCAATGTAAAACTAAAACAAAATCCTTTTAAACTTGAACATTAACATAATATGGTCGAAACAAATTATATAATTCCATTTACATATTCACCTGGATATTCTACTAGTCAAATAATCACATGAAAAATCAACAACCACTTTCATAATGATGGAAAGCATAATGCCAGACTATCATAACCACGTATCCAAGGCCTTGTTCCAAGACTACATATAATATTATATCAAGACCTCATGCCAAGACACTAGTTTGTCTCATGAGACCTACCGATGCATCGAGGAGCTATAGCGGGCTCCACCAGTCAGTTATTAAGTCCAATGCATTCCTCATATGAACATGTTTAAACATAACATAAACATTGGTTTTAAAATTACCATACCATATGTAAATACATTCTTCCTAATCAAGGAATGGTATAAAAAACCGATCCAAAGACAATCTTATCACAAAAACTTCAATACAGTATGGAATTTTTGTATCATAATAAATCAACATCAAATAAGCTTAAAATCCATCAAAGGATGTTGAGATAGATGAAATCAAAAATATTTGAGAGAAATATCACTTTTGTTGAAATCATTTAAAAGTCACATAATTATAAAATAAAACACTTACTTTGAAAATATTTTTATAATCCTGTAAGGTATGCTTCAATTATTTTACAATGGTGGAAAATAGCCGCACCCGTCGTCTAAGTTAAAAAAAAGACATTCATACCATAGTTTTGTCGAAAAGGTTAAAAAGGGCCTTGTTTGGAAAATCAGGTAAAGATTCCTTTAAAAACTTCTTATAAAAATTAAAAAAAGCATATAGATGATAGTAACCCATATTCTATAAAATAGTATGAATGTTCTGAAATACAATTTTATGAAACATGGATGTGGATGATAAATATGTCCTAGTAGATAATCACGTATAAACAACCTCAGATAATGATGAGATTGTGAAATAAACCCTTACCTTGAACGTTTCCTTGGTTGAGGGTAGTTTAACCTCCTGTATAATGGTGAAATAATTTTTATTAAATTATAAAAGAATAATATTCATTAATATGATATCATATACGATCTTTTTAACATTGTGTTACTAATAATATCTTATTATTGTCGTCATTCCAGGTGTTAACTTACTTGTTTTATTTTATATGTTCTGTAACATAAGCCATGTTTGTTATGGATAGGTTGTTTCTGATTATTATCCATAATTATATCAAGCCCTTAAAAATTATTTTTATTCATCAAATGATAATTATACTTGAATGGATACGATGGGGAATGAACATCATTGCGTTCATGGAGACGGTAGTCCGTATGTACGCACGAAAACTACTTATATATCATTTTTCATTTTAAAAGGAATCAAAACCAAATGATACATATGTATATTATTAATACATTATAATATAATAACTTATATGTGTTACTTATATTCATTAATACCATCCTTTATATGATTATTTTTTGGTATGAAAGAGTCATATCACTTTGAGTGGGCGGTAGTCCGCAGTTCCTCAAATGAAATTATCGTATATATATACAACATGAAACAAATAATGGTATGCTATAAAATGGAATTAATGAATCTTATACATAATATAAATATCATTAATATCATATTTAATTATAGTTCCATCATAATGGCCACCATGAGAGGTGGTAGGAGATAATTGAACAATCATCGTTTCGTGAGGCGATTGGTTTCCATCCAAAAAAAAATTGTGTTCTTCACCCATTAGATGGAGGTGTGTGTATGTTTTGTTCAAATACATTTCATAAGAATATTCTAGTATATTTATTATACTGTTGTTATTAGAAAATAAATTAATACGAAGATATTTGGTGTTGGAGAAGTAAAATAAAATAAAAGAAGCTAAGAGAAATCATTACCATTAATTTGGGTAACTCCCTTTGGTTTGAACCAAAAAGGACTATTGAAGCGCCTTCTGCCTAAGGTAAGGAATCTAGGAGGAGGATAGGGATGTAGGGAGCTTAATTGGGAAATGGTTGGTCGATCCAAAAGGCTTGATAGGTGTGAGGAATTGGTTATAAGTGGTATCCTTTTATAAGGGGGAGGAGGGTCTCTTTAAGAAAAACATAAAGTATTAATTTATATTAAATTCATATTCTATTTTTATTGGATCCAAAGTAGATTATTCAAAGTATATTGTGGGTATGGGTCGATAAAAACTCAACCAATAGTTTTTAGAATGTTATGTGTTACTATAATAACCATATCATTTAGATTTAACACTTAGTTAAATAGTTTGACATTTACCATGTCTCATTGTATTTTTATATTATATAGTTAATAAACATACTATATATTTTCAAGAGACCCCAAAGTGGTCCATTAATGATACACCTATCATTATATAATTTCTTTTTCCTAATCTTATATTTTTAGGAATATAATATCAATTAATAATATAATATTTGTTTTAAAAACTCTATTATGTCTATTTTGACACTATATGGTATTTTGTTTTTGAAAAATTTATAACAACATTATTACTTATAATAAATTTCATATAACCAATAATAATATTTCATATTAACCTAAAAATTATTTTAATTCATAAAACGTCTGAAATTACATTTATTTGGATATATATAATATCAAATATTAAAGTATTTTATTAATTAGGTACTAACTACATCACCAGTTTGTCATAAAAAATTAAATTATTTACTGTCTAAAAATCATAAATAAAGTACCATTATGTAGTAAATATTATTATCTTTCTAATTAATATTTATAATCTAATTTATCTTATGTATAACCCTATATTAAAAATGTTTTAGTTATTGAACATTGATTTTAACACTTTTCACTCTTCTTTGAATTAAATAATAATAAATGTCCTAATCTAATCCAAGTAGACCAAAGTGGTTCATATTTTATTCCTAAGGTTGTTTTTTCTCGAATTATACTTATCCTATAAAATTATTACATGTTTTAGGGTAATAATACATTCATTTTTACCCTTAATTACCATTTTTACTTTTAACCGTGGTAAAAAAAGTAAAAAGATACGAATCACCAAAAATTATTTTTTTTCTTATTGAACCAAAATTTTACCATTTGATATTAACCGTGTCTCTATGATTTTAAAAATTCCACTAAAATAAATGGTAAAATTATGTTTTATGTGATGTTTTAAATTCTTCTAGGAGATTGGTAAATGACCGTGAAAAGTTCCACAGAATTTTTATATTCCTAAAATTATTATAAACTGACTCCAATGAATTACATTAAACTACTATATTTATTAAGTATCTATTTTGACCTAAAATAAATTTAAATAAACTAAATTATTATTTAAATAAAAAGTCGGTTTTAACCAATAACTCAGTGTTTTCACTATTCATCAAAAATAGAATGTTTTCTGAAAAGTACCAAAATTTCACCATAAGCTAATTTTGATATTAAAAATCCAAAAATGAAGTCTATTTTAACAAATTCAAAACATAAAAGTTGCATTTATTAATTTAAAATAAATTTCTGCTATTAAAACCAAAATGCATATTTTAAGAAATAATAATTATCAAAAGTTTAAAACTTGTTTATGTCCAATTTCAAAGTGAAATTACATAAAATGAACATCATTGGATTAAATTTTAAAAATATAATCTATTTATACTTTCAAACCATTAAAATTTATAATTTAACACTATAAATTATTTTGATTAAAATAGTTGTTTTCAGTTAAAATATAGTATTTTTCACTATTCAACGAATATATGAACATTATCAGAAAAACACCAAAAATTTATTGAAACTAAATTGTTATTTCCCGATTCTAAAGAGGAATTTAATTTTGTCAAATTGAATATGTAAAAGTTTCAAATATCGGATTTAAAAAGGAATCTCCATTAAAAGGCAGTAAAATTGAATTTTTTGAAAAATACATGCTTTATTTGAAAAAAATGAATTTGGTCTTAAATTATGTCATAGAAACTCATAATTTGGATTCTAAAAATATAAGGATAACATAAAATTTAAAATTCAGTTAATACTATTCATAACTGCTTTTGAACGGCTAGTTTGGTAAGTCGTGGTGCACTTGAACTCAAGGTTGCGTACAACACACGGTATTTTATTATTCAAAGAGAAGCGTATTGTTGAAGCTTGTGGTGTTATATTCTCCCCTCCTTTCATAAATTTCATCTCACAATTAGAAAATTTTCTTTGAATTAAAAGGATGAAAATAGAAAATACATTTTTGGAAAACCCAAATCGGAAATAGGGTTAATAAAAATATAACTTTAAAAGAAAGAAAGAAAGTACAAAGGTCACACGAGATAGCCTATACTAGGAATCTATGAAAACATGGACATGGATATGAAACAAACCATGAAGGTATGATTGAGAGTTGTAGAAAATAGGATTAGGATAAAGTTAACTACAAGAAAATCACAAACATGTGATTGGTTAAATGGTCTTTGATTCCCCAGTAGGAAAAGTTAACCGACAACATTTTTGTTTTAAGTTACCTTTCATAAAGTTGAAAAATTTATTTATGAGATTTACTAATAACGTAAGGAAATATACATACTAGTCATGTCGAAATTCCTTCCTTACCAAATTTTTACCACAAACCCATCTTTCAATCCAAAATGTAATCAAACTCAAAAATATTTTATTTATCTTAACCGTATATGGTTCCAAAAATAAATTTATAATTCATCTATCAAAATATAAAACAAACTAAATTATTAAATCTATGACATTACGTGGGCCTTTGGTAGGTGATACACCCTTGTCACCCTTCGGTTGCGGGTTCAAGTCTCATGGCCATGCCGGATGCAACGGGTTGCCGCCTGACCTAGAATCCAAAATTTATAAGGAATGTAAACGCAATGAAGATCCTTTTTTCCACATAATAACAAGTGAACACCTTCGTCATGTATTCTTTTAAAACACTGCAACATCCTGAATTACCATGAATCTTTATTGATTATATTCATGATCCCTTATTCCTTATAGAATACTGGATATAACCCTTCTATCCAAAAATGTTTTAAAACCTAACAATGGTGGAATATACAAATCGTTAATCAGTTTCATGGTAATCAAGAATATCCAATATAATTTATCCAAATCAATCATGTATTATTCCAAAATCACTACCTCGGTATCAGATGCATATTCTGGTTTATCTTTCTGTCAACCATATATTTTCCTAAAATTTAACCTGCTATTGAGTCAATTTTCTTGGTTCCACATAATCTCACGTCGTTAATGAAATAGTATTGTAGTATAATCCTTATATACTCTATAATCATTATAACCAGTACACTGGTGATACAACACTCCAATGACATAATCATCTAAAAACAACATAAGAACTCTTATCAATCATTCTCATCTCTCGTAGTATCCTAACTTGATTATTATCCAATAGCATCATTTGGGGAATACTCTAATGATTTGGAAATCGGTTCACGTAGGGTCCAAACTCATTGTAGATGAATCACTATTTATTTGATGCCTTTTTCTTACCCTTGTATTTACTTGGTGTCCTTTTTCTCCACACTTTTAACAAACTCTCATTCCCTTTAGGCAAGTTCCAGGGTGTTTCTTCCCACAGTTATCACATATGTGAAAGTTCTTCTTTTCCCCATTCCCTTTATCCATCTTTCTCTCTTCCATCCTTATCTTCTCTTGCTTCCCTTCATAGCAATAGGACTCAGAGAATTCGTTACTTATATTTTTAATACTTAATACTATTTCTTAATATGTTGAGAATACATGGTAGATAATTTCCCTTTTAAATTATGTCTTAATACCGTGAGAGATATGATCCTTCTTACTCTTTGGATCATACATATTGCTGGGGTTCACATTCCTTCTACTGAGTGCCATTTCTATTCAATATCATAAACTTGGTCAGTTTATGAATTGCAATGAATAATTCGAAACGTGTAAAATAATTTCTATAAATTGAATGGTTTATGGATACAATCCATAATCATAAAAAAAATTCATTTAAGAATTCTAAACTCATAAACGCTTTCATAATGATTTGTAAATAAAATGAGAATTATCCTAAGCGTATCCCCCGTGAGTGTCGAAACCATGAGTGTAGCAAGGCCCATTGTCATGCACCAGTTCCCTTTTGAGTCTAGCTCAAAGCAGTGTTTTCGGGTTTCACCCCTAGGTACATCTATTCCATAGCTGCCTCTACCTGCTCATATCCATACAGGGATGTATTGCTCAGAAAACTCACAAAATCTCTATATTACGAAAATTATAGGAAATTATTCTATGCTAATCCTCAATGTCTATCTTAGGTCTATGTGATCTAATCAGAGTTTATCTAAATCTAGCTTCCATGGTTTTTCAAAACATTCATTGATACCTACTATAATGCCCGGATGCCAGTTACCCAAAGTCGGTGCATTATTACATATCATTGGCATGATCACAGAAGATCATGTCTCGAAAGGCCGATTAGTTTTTTATCCTTGTAATCACTAGATACATTCATAAATGTTACATTAAATCATAAAGTGAAAACTAAAATAATATAGTCTCCATGGTCCTCAATAATATCCCCTTCAAACTATCCCTGCAGGTCAGTCATAAAATATTTCTTCACATCATGGGAAAAATAAAACATACAAAGGGTTGAGCTCAAATGCCGATTAAGGATAACAATATAGCGGAAACATTCATAAATAAGCATAAACATTTAAGGCAATTAATAACTAAAACAAAAGACTTTTAAACATGAAATTCAGAATAATATGGTTGAAATAAAAAGAAATAATTCAATTCATTTATTTACATGGATATTCTACTAGTCTAATAATCACGTGTAATATCAATAACCACTTTCATGATGATGGAATGCATAATGCCATACTATCATAACCTCGTATCCTAAGACTCGTGCCAAGAATAAAAATAATAATTTGTCAAGGCCTCATTCAAAGTCATTATTTTGTCCCATTAGACGTACTGATGCAATGAGGAGCAACAACAGGCACCACCCGTCACTTAGTAAGTCCAATGCATTCCTCATATGAACAAGTTTAATCATAACATAAACATTCGTAATAAAACTAGCATACGAAATGTAAATACTTTCTTCATAAACCATGATTGGTATAAAAATAACACATCCACATTGAAACATATCTCAAAACCTTCAATACAATATGGATGTTTTGTATCGTAATAAATCAACTTCAAATAAACATAAAATTCATCAAAGGATGTAGACATAGATGAAATAAAAACTATTTGAGAGAAATATTTATTTTTTAAAATCATATAAAAGTTAAATAATTATGAAATTAAAAATATTATTTTAAAATATTCATATAATGTTGTATGGGGAGCTTCGAAGATTTTACAACGGTGGAAAATAGCTGCACCTGTCATATAAGTTAAAAAAGACATTCTTACCATAGTTTTTTTCGAAAAGGTTAAAAGGGACCTTGTTTGGAAAATGACATAAATATTCATTTATAAACTTCTTATAAAAATTAAAACAAGAATATAAATAAATTTAACCCATATTCTATAAAATAGTAAGAATGTTTTGAATAAATTTTTATGAAGCATGGATGTGGATGATAAATAGGTCCCAGTAGATAATCACGTATAAACAACATCAGATAATGAAGAGATTGTAAAATAAACCCTTTCCTTGTACTTTTCCATAGTTGAGGGTATATTAACCTCCTGTATAATGGTGAAATAATTGTTATTAAATTATAAAAGAATAATAAACATTAATATGATATCATAAATGACCTTTTTGACATTTCTTTGTTTATAATATCTTTGTATCATCGTCGTTTTAGGTGTTAAATTACTTGTTTTCTTTTATTTGTTTTGTTACAAAAGTCGTGTTTGTAATGGATAGGTTGTTTCGTATTCATATACACAATTATATCAAGTAATTAAAAATTATTTTTAATCATAAAATGATAATTATACTTGAATGGATACAATGGGGAATGGATCTCATCGCATTCGTGGAGACGGTAGTTCGTACATATGCACCAACACTACTTCCATTTCATTTTTTATTTTAAAAGGATTCAAAAAAATGATATATAGGTATATTATTTTTACAGTATAAGATAATATCTTATATTTGTTACTTAATTTCATTAACACCAACCCTTATACAATCCATGTATGGAATGAAGGAGTCATATCACTTTGAGGGGGTGGTAGTCCACACTTCCTCAAATGAAATCATCGTATAAATATAAAACATGAAATAAATAATGGTATGATATAAAATAGAATTATAGAAGCTTATATATAAAATAAATATCATAAATATCATATTTAATTATAGTGTCATCATAATGGCCACCATGAGAGGTGGTAGGAGATAATTGAACAATCATCATTTCGTGAGACTTTTGGTTTCCATCTAGAGAAATATTATGTTATTCACCCATTAGATGGAGGTGTGTGTTTGTTTAGTTCAAATACTTCTCATAAAAATATACTAGTATATTTATTATACTGTGTTTTTTACAAAAGAAAAGAATAAGATGAGTTTAGGGGTTGGAGAATAAAAATAAAAGTGAACAAGTTAAGAGAAATAGTTACCATTAATTTTGGTAACTCCCATTGTATTGAACCAAAAAACACTCTTGAAGTGCCTTATGCCTAAATAAAGGATTCTAAGTGGAGGATAGGGATTTAGGGAGCTTAATTGGGCAGAAGATGGATGAGCCACAAGGCTATATAGGTGTGAGGAATTGGTTATCATTGGTGTCCTTTTATATGGGGGAGGATGGGCTATTTTGAAAAAACTTAATGTATTAATTTATAATAAATTCATATTCAGTTTCTAATGGCTCAAAAGAGTATTATTGAAATTCGGTGGTGGGGAGGAGCCTAAAAACACTCAACCAATAGTTTTTAGAAATTTTTTGGTCACTTAGTATACTTATCTTTTAGAATTTACTCTTAGTTAAATTGTTTGACATTTACCATGTCTCTTTGTATTTTAAAATTATATAGTCACTAAACAAACAATATAATTCCAATAGACCACCATGTGGTCCATTAATGATTCAACTATAATTATATATTTTCTTTGGACGAACCATATATTTTTAGGAACATAATATCAATTAATAATATAATAATTTTTTTAAAAATCTTTTATATCAATTTTGACACTATTGGGTATTTTGTTTTTTTTAAATTTGTAACATCATTATTACATCAAATAAAATGAATATAACCAATAATAATATATCATATTAATCTAGAAAATTATTTCAATTCATAAAAAGCCTCAAATTAAATTTACTTGGATATTTATAATATCAATTATTTTAATATTTCATTAATTATGTAATTACTGCATCACCATTGTGTCATAAATAAATTAAATTATTTAATGTCTAAAAATTATAAATAAAATTGAATTATATAGGAAATCTTTTTATCTTTCTAATTAATATTTATAATCTAATTTATCATATGCATAACCTTATATTAAAAATGTTTTAGTTATTAAACTTTGATTTTAACTCTTTTAACTCTTCATTGAATTAAATAATAATAAATGTTCCAATCTAATCCATGTAGACAAGAGAGGTTCATATTTTATTCATAAGGTTGTTTTTGGTCGAATTATACTTATCCAATAGAATTAGTATATGTATTAGTGTAATAATAATTTTCATTTTTACCCTTAATTACCCTATTTACTTTTTACCGTGGTATATTAAAGTAAAAGGTTACTATTCACCAAAAATTATTTTTATCTTATTGAACCACATTGTACTACTTGATATTAACTGTGTCTCTAGGATTTTCGAAATTCCACTCACAGAAGAGGTAAAATTATGTTTTATGTGAATTTTCAAATACTCCTCGGAGATGTGTAAAAGACGATTAAAAGTTCAATAAAAATTTTATATTCCTAAAATTTTTATAAACTGACTCCAATGAATTACATTGAACATATAGAGGTATTACGTATCTATTTTTACCTCAAATAAATTTATATAAAATAAATAATTATTTAAATAAAAAGTTGGTTTTAACCAATAATTTAGTGTTTTTCACAATTCATAAAAAATTGAACGATTTCAGAAAAGTACCAAAATATAACCCTAAGATAATTTTGATATTAAGAATCCAAAAATGAATTCTATTTTACCAAATTAAAAATATAAAAGTTTCATTTATTCATTTAAAATTAATTTCCGCTGTTAAAACCAAATGGTGTATTTTTAAGAAATAATAAGTATCAAAATTTTGACACTTCTTTATGTCAAATTTCAATCTGAAATTACATACAATGACCATCATTGGATTAAATTGTAAAAATATAATCTATTTATACTTCCATACCATTAAAATGTATAATTTATCAATATAAATTATTTTTATTAAAAATATTTTTTTCATTTAAAATATAGTATTTTTCACTATTCACCCAAATATGAAAGTTATCAGAAAAACCCCAAAACGTTATTGAAACTAAATTCTTATTTCCTGATTCTAAAGAAGAAGTTCATTTTGTCAAATTTAATATATAAAAGTTCCAAATATTGGATTTAAAAAGGCATCTCCATTAAAAGGCGAGAAAATTGCATTTTTTGAATAATACTTCTTTTATCTGAAGAAAATGAATTTGTTCTTAAATTATGTCTTAGAAAATAATAACATGGATTCAAAAATTATAAGGATAATATAAAATTTAAAATTCAGTTATTACTATTCATAACCACTTTTTAACGACTACTTTGTTAAGTCGTGGTGCGCTTGAACTCAGTGTTGCGCACAACACACGCTATTGTATTATTCAAAGAGAAGTGTACCTTGGATTCTTGGGATGTTAAACATATGTTGATGAACATGTTTTACAAAAATAAAATCAGTTATTTCATAGAATCATTCCAATAATAGAGTCTTTGATGATGTAAATAAACATGTCAGGAATATAAGTTCTCTTTGGAATGAAAAAGTGCATCATGAATTTAATTCAAAATTATAACCTAAATAAACCTATAATGGTTTAGGTGATAATGATTGGATTAAATCTATGCAGGATGAACTAAATGATTTCAAATGGAACAAAGAATAGATCTTTGTTTAAGGACCTAAATAAACATTTATAAAAGTGCAATGTTGGTATTCAGAAATAAATATGATAAAAATGGAAACATTCCATGAAATCAAGGTCGATTGGTTTCTACAATCTATAATTAATAAGGAGGATTATTCTATAATGAGTCTTACACTCTGATAACTATACTAGAATCTATTCGAATTATCTTATCCTTTGTATCATTTTATAATTTCAAAAATTTTCAGTTAGACATGATGTGTTATTTTATTTATTTATAAGTTCAAGTAGAAGTTTATATAGATCATCCTCCTATTTATGAAGACAAAAAACATCTTAAACGTGTTTTCAAACTTACCATTGTTTTATATGGACATAAAGAATACCCTTGTGCCAGTTATTAGAGACATATATGATTTTTGTTACAAAAAAATATGTTAAGGTTACATCTGATCCAAACGATTTTATAAATAAATATGAAAAAAATTTGATTGTTAATTTTTATGTTTGTTACATTATATTCATATCAAATCAGAAATATTTAAATGATTATTTTGAGAATATCATGATATAGGTGTTTGAAATCAGTAGGATGGGGGAGTTAACATTTTTTCAGGGTTTTAAAATTTCTCAAAAACCAGAATGAATATTTATATATCAACATAAATATACAATGTATCCTATTAAGAAGTAAGGATTTAAGAAACTAAATTTATAAGTTCACTAATCGTACCTCAAACACTCTTGATCTTGATTAAGTTGGAAAACCAGTAGATCAAACATCTTTTATACGTTTGATAGGAATTCTATTACACATTACATCAAGTCATCTAGGATTAAAGTTTTCAGAATTATTATGCGCAAGATATCAATCTAATCTTAACTAATCACATTTAAAAGTGTTCAAAAATATTTTTTTCATGCATAAAGGGATCCATGTACTTAGAAATTTACAATTATTATACAAAATAATTTTTTAAAAAAATATTTTTGGATTCTGAATTTGGTGTCTATTGAATGGATAATAAAACTACATCTTGAACTTGTCATCTCATAAGATATTTTTTTTGTTTCTTATTATATAATGAAACAATACTCATTAGAACTTTCCATTGCTGAAGCTGAATATGTAGCAGTTGAAAGTTGATGTTATCATGTGTTATGGAAGCAACACTCACTCATAAACTATAGAATTAGATTTACCAAAACATATATAATGTGTCATAATAGAAGTCCCATTACCTTTAAACAAATCATATAAATAACTCTCATGAAAAATTCATAGATATTATTCATCAAATTCGTTGGGATCATACACTTAGAAAAGATGTCATACATCTATTTATTGAAATGAATGATCAATATTTTGAAAAATTTAATAAACCATTACCTTTTGATATGTTTGAATACATTATAAAAAAGTTATTAATGATAACTATAAGTTAATCATCTATATTAGAATTTTTTGAAACTTATCTCATATCATTAAGATAATATTATTCATATGGGGAGTGTATATGATTATTCATTTATTTTTCATTTTCCAAAATCTGTTTGAAACCTAAAATTTTCGAACCAAATTTTTTTTATTTCCCATTTAAATATTTTTAGAACCTATTTTTTATAAGGAGAACCTTATCAATAATGATCAAAATTTAGAAGCAATTTGGATTGTCCATTTCCTAAACTATATCATCGTAATTAAATTTTAATTGTTGTTTCATTATTTTTCCTAAAAAAATTATCAGATTTTCTTTCCTTAAATCTATTTTTTTACTTAATACATAAAAATTTCTGAACCAATAAATCCTTCTCTATAATTGATATCAACTATAACATTAATTCAAGTAAATATCAACTGTTGTATTGACCCTGTTAGATAAATAATACCTCTAAAGCCTATATAATATGACCCCTCCTCTTTGTAACCCACATCGTCTTTCTCATTGTTTTTGTGCCGAATCATTTCCTCTATTTAGGTTTTCCATTTAGTTTCCTATTTTTCCTTATACTTGAAATTTCTCTTGAGGTATCTCCATATGCTTCGATAGCATCCACCAAGGAACTCACATATTGGATAATCATCAGAGAATGGATGGTGGAACTGAAATTATTTTCCATGTATAGATCCTTGATTTAAAAAGTCATAATGATGAATGTATGGGAAATCCTTTATGTAGTGAATGAAAAGAATTAGGATATAGTGTTTTTTGATATAGTTATAATGATTCATGATACCATTCGTTTTAGTAAATAATGTTGAGAAGAAATTTATTCCATTAAAATATATTGAAAAATATAATCTATATCATACAAGAAAGATAAAAGTAATTTTTATATTCCCTATAATAGAGACACAATCTTTTTCTCATACAAGTTTCTGGAACAGGAAGGTTCTTTTGAGAATGTAATGTCTATTGAGTGACTTGGGCTTAATAGTGTGAAGACGCCCAGTATTGTATATCTTTCAAGAAGCCACCGACTAATAGCTCTTTGGATGCAAGGATATATTATTTCTAGGATGGTAAATAAAGACTCTATTATGATATGTGATATCATTAGGCTCCACTTCTTGGTAAATGTAAGAAAGATAAACATCATTACATACATTATTTTACCCATTATAAATTTTACGAATGGGAATGTCAAATCTGAAATCTTAATATACCCTGGAATCAAGTTGAATATCATTGTCTTATGACTAGGCTTCTTCAAAATCAAGTGCAATTCAAAGGCCAAAACCATAAAGATCCTGTTATTAAGTGATAATACCATGAGAATGATGAATAAAAGATTTAGTGACCAGTAAAAAGATTTTGTTGATATTCTTGATAAGGTTGATCAAGATGCTAGTAAGAAAATAAAATATAGAAAAATCTCTGAGACAACTCCTAAGAAAAGAAAATCCAAATATCTTAAACAACATGAACACACACTAACTATTTAACTAGCATATACTCGACTCAAGGAAATTAAGAAAAGGCACTTTTCAGAAGAGGTTGTTTAAAAATGAAGAGAGTTAAAAAAGGATAATAAGGTTGGTGATGTAGTTTTTAGGATAATTCATTCTAATGATAAAGGAAAAAAAAACTGAACTGTTGAGAAGCTTGAGGCACAATATTATATAAATAAGTAAAAGAAGAAATTTCCAAAAATTGAGCTTTTTTAGAGTTAGTATAGTGTCCCTGAGAAAGTGTCTAAATAATTTCATGTATAAAAATAATTCTTGAATGATCCTATGATTCCTCTAAAACACGTTGAAACTGAGACTCAGGTACCAGATAAGAGAAAGAAGGATATTTCAGTTCAGAAAAAATAGTTAAAGAATTAGAAATACACCATGAAGAAGAAGAGGAGGAATGAGAAGATGTGATATGAATGGTAGAAGAACATCAAGAGAAGGAAAACCCTACATACAATTTTTCAATATGAATATCCCATGCTTCTTCCACCAAGATAATTTTAGAAGGAATATCTTTTTAAAAAGATGATGCTTCCCATTATAAAGTCAATAGTGTCCCATTATATTTTGATAGTAGCAATGATAATATTTTTCAACAAGTAAATGGAACAGTTTTTATTTCAAAATAATGGTTCTGATAATGATGTGGATTCTGATGTTGATGGAATAATCCAAATTTATCATAGAGAGAAAGAAACGTTGGATATTAGGAATAAAATATCCAATAATGAGAATGGAATAGAATTTATTTTCGATAAATCTAAAAAATCCATTTTTTAGAAAATTATGGTGGATGATGTTGGTACATCTATGGAGAAAGAAGATGGGAAAAATGATGTTTCCTCACCAATAAAAGGATATATTTCAGAATATTTATGTACATTAGGACAACATTTTGTGTTTCAGTCCTTAAAAAACCTTGTGAACTCTATCCCATTCTTTCATAGCATTGAATCAAGATGTGAACATCAATAAGAAAATCTTAATTGGATAACTAATTCAACAAATATACTTATCAAAATATTCATCAATCTCAAATGTGATTTCAAGGCATTTTAGATTACTTTTGATTCTGAGAGAAGATCTTGAAAAGAAATAAGAAAGTGGTAGAAGTCAATAGTAGATGATCTTAAAACATTTTATTATTTCTGTTACATAGTCAATGATGATTTTGATGATTCTAAAAACATGGTCATGGATCTGTCAATATTTACTTTAGAGAAACTGAAAGAAGTGAAAGATATACACCATTAATAAGACAAATATATTAATGGAAATTGTAACTCTTTTTTCTTAAAATCTAAAAAGGTAGAGGAAAATTAGGAAAGATATGATTGAAAAACACAAAGTCCAAGAAGATTTCATCATGTATCAAGGTGAAATATTCAAGACCTAAGAAGAAATAAACAAATAACCCAAAAGGTAAAATAAAGATCAGGAATAGTAGATTATGATGTTTTAAGATGATCAAAATGAATTGAAGAAGTTAAAGGCCATTTTGAAAATTTTATTTATGAAGGGGAAAAAGATTGATGAATAATTTTTTTTCAAATCCAATATTTTTTTAAAATGAATTTTTTCTGCATTTTATATTTTAATGAAAGTGGTTCTTTGGAAAGTTTTATTTTGTATGAATCCTGACATTTTAGGAAGAATTTCATTTCATTCCCTCCATTGATTTAGATAAATCATAAAGTCATTGAAAATAATGTTAAAAATAATATTAAGGTAATGGAAGAGAATCCCTTTGTAAGTGGGAGATTAATTAAAGAAGAAATTATTACGAAAGGGGGAGTTATTTCTCTTTGAAAGTGAAAAATAAAATCCTTAGGTATTTCATTAACTATGGGGGCTGTTAGTCTTACTCACCATTAACCATAATAAAGGATGATAATTATTTATTTTAAATTCAAAAATGAAAACATTAGTTCATTATATTATTTTAGGAAAAAAAATTTATGCTATCCAAAAAGGGTGAGACTGTTATGTCAATAAGTTTCCTTATGAATTTTCCATTACATTATCCTTTGAAAATAAAAAACACATTATATTAAGGGAAATTTTCATTATCTAATAATCGGGAATTACTATACCTATGGGATTAAATTTCTTACCTAATGTTTTCATAACTAAACCTAATGATATTTTACATAAGTAAAAAACATGATCCTTATTGAAACTCGAAACTATATAGTTTCATAGAATCTAATTTTTATATATTTCAGAATATGATTACACCATATGTGAGAATTTTATTTCTTTTGAATTCTGTTTTTGATTTATTTTGAATTTATTAATCTGATATTTATATAATTCAAAATCAGATTTCACTAGAAATTAGAATCTGATTTCTCAGGAATTGAGAATCTGATTTCTTATGAATTCAAAAGCTGATTTCCCCAAAATTGAGAACATTATTTATTAGAAATAAGATTCTGATTCCCACAAAAATTGGACATTTATTCTCTTGAATGTAACACTAATATTATCCAAGAAATAATACTACAATTCTCTTAAAATTCATACTAAAATTCATTCAAAATATAAACTCCAATTCTATCAGAAATTAAGCTATGATTTTCCTTGAAATTATATATTGATTCTATCTGAAATAAGAGTATTATTTTTATCTAACTTAAAGTTTTATTATAAAATTTTTACTCTTAATCCCACTATCATAATAATAAAATTAAAATATTTTATTATAGTTACAAAATTTACATCATGTGACCATGCATTTTATCATATCCTAAATTTGATAATGTTTCATTAGTATGGTAATGCTTCTCATAGTTTGTTATTGAAAATTATATCATCAAACCTGTTATAAATTAACCATTGAATGATTTCCACATGTATAGGTCTCTCTGAAATTTCCATAAAAAATTGACTATTGGAGGGGGGAGTGGACCACTGTAATACAAGAATATATATACCCAGACATTTCAACATTCACATTACAATGTTCTTGTGGAACTCCAAGTCTTTCTAATACTCTATGATATTTCTACTCGATATACCTTGGGAGATTTTAGGGAACAACTTGTTCAAAACAAGAAAATATTATTCAAACAACTTAGTGTGAATATTATTTTTGCGGTTATCAATCGAGGGGTTTTGGTGATATGAAGGTAGAGGTGCTGATTACCATCTTACTCATGGTATTTATGAGATAACTATAATGATTCTAATATTCCTATTGTGGTATTACCCTGGTTTGGGTAATTCATCATTTCATGAAAGTATAAATCTAAGGACCATTAACAAATGTTGTTGGATACCCTTCCCTTTGGGTTAAAATATTGTTTATACTTGTTTACTTAATACTGTCACAAGTTCTATTTTTGATGAATTTTTCTAAATTTAGTAAGTGTAAAATTATTAAACATTACTATACTTTAAAAAATATTGATTTATATTCTATTTTCGAAAATTCATCATTATACTATAATTGAAAAATCTATATCAACATTTGGATCCTACAACTAGGATAAGTACTCCCTTTTATCATTAGAGTGTATGTTTCCCTTAACTTAAGTCTTTTGGTAGATATGAGTCTCCTCAATTCATGTTAGTGGGTTTATTACTATTGGGTAGTTTATTGTAGTTATATTAAAACAATAATGGACTATGGTGTGGTTTCCAAGTGATTTTTGTGTAATTTTACAATGTGCATATCTTGTGTCAGAGAGTGGGCCCTCAAGACTCATTAGAAGTTAGAGTAGGAACTCACTTGTTAGACCATGGTATGGGTAATATATTATGGTTTTGTTACTCCCATGATGTTATAGGGAGTGGTTCCTTCATATATGACATATAGATAGTTTGGGATCTCTTCTATCGAGTTAGGGAGCATGTTCTCTATTCTTGGAGCTGGAACTCCCTTATTATTCTGCGGTGGGGGACATCAATACATTTTGTTCATGAAAAGTGTGTACTCCACTATTGTTCCAAGGAGTAGGTAATCTAGCTTATGGTCGTTAATCCAGTATGGTAATAGGGTTTCCCCCCCATTTAGTAATTGTTCTAGTAGAGTAGTAATTCCTTATCGTTCCAAGGTCCGGGTACTCTAACCTCAATGTGGTACCAACCAAATCATGGGTGTAGGTACTCTAACCATTAGTTATTATTCCATTTTAATTCTTGGGTATTTGTAATAATTTATGGAGTGTTACTCATGCATATCTGAGTGGCACAAGGAGCGGGTCCAACATTGGAGATAGTGCTCCCCCAACATACTGGGAAGCAGATCAGTTCAAATAGAAGTTTCGTAGGTTTCATGGGTTAGTTAAGAGTAGCACTCACATAAATATGTGTAGTGGTGAGGAAGTTCCATATCCATGTGGTATTTATTATATAATTGTTAATGATGTAGTCTTGCGATGATAAGGACTCTATTGTTAGGTAGTACAACTGGTTATAGAGAGTCGTTCCAGATAGAGGGTATCTCTCAAACTGGTTCCATTTGGTATGTCTATGCTCATGAAGAGTGTTATCCTATTTTATGTTACCTCAACACCGTTTAGTATAATTCGTTTAAAGTCTATGAGGTAAAAACCTCCTGAGATGTGAAGTATGAGTTAATCATATATTGGTGTTATTTGAGTGTCCTTGTGGAGTTGTCACATGTTAAGGTTGAAAACTCCTATAGAATGAGGTGACAAGCCATGTAAAACCCAGGAATGTGCTAGATTCATTTTTTCTCTCAATGGGGTTTCCTATATCTAAGAGGAGAAGACTTTTGTATTTCTATTTATACACATTTTTTGGAATTTTGGGCCCGAATAGTGTATTTTAATAGTCACCCTTGCGCATGATATGCCCGCACATGTTTTGTGTCTTGTTTATAACAAAGGCCTTTCGACAAAGACAATGGAGGGCCTGAGGTAGGAAGATCATATAACGCTAGACCAACCAAGGTTATTATCAATTTTAGGTTGAGGAGCTTCCTAATAGATTCTTTTTATAGGTATCCATCCTTCTCAGTAGGATTGCGGATTTTTCATTTTTCTTTGGTGGGCATGTGTTAAAACTTTTTTATTTAAATGTTTCTTTTATATTCTTGTTTGTGATAGATGTATGACTGATTTTTTTTTCATTTTTTATATATACAGCATTTAATTGTGGTTTTTGTGGGTGTGTGCATGTAGGTAAACTAGAAAGGTTCCTCCTTGAGATTAGTTCTTCCTTTATTTCTTATCTACACCCCTAGACTATTGAGTTGGTCTTGGAGTTGATAAAACTCATGCCCCAACATGGGTTTGGTTTTTAAAATTTATGGTTTTTCCTTAATTTATATAAGGAGGAACAAAAACCTTGTTATCTATGGAATATTGAGTTCATTGATCCTCTCTTGTAGGTTATATCAATATGGAGGGATTATTAGATGTTTTTCTACACAAATTTTGGTGTTTGGTGGCTTATAAAATTAAACTACTGTAGTAGTATCGTGGTTGTTAATTATATTTGAAATTGATTATGTGCAATGATGAAAAATGATGTATTACCATATAAATCCTTAGTGTGGTTAATTTTTTTGGATAGGTATGTGTTTCATAAATGTCATTGATTCAGTTTTCACATATTTCATTATTGGTGAGGGAAATGTAATTTGAAAAAAAAATAGATATTTTGTTACTAAATAATATCAAATCATTCTCCTAATGGGTTTCCTATAGGTGGGGGCTTTTTCAACCTGATTTAGTATTGGATATTGATATTACCCTAATGCACATTATGGGAAACATGAAAAATGTGGTAAAAATAATGTTATACTAGTATGTCATGGGTTCTAAGTGGGGTAGTATTAAATAAATATTCATTCATATTTACTATATGGAAGATCAAACAGTTTAGAGAAGGATTATTCCCCATATGTTATAGTTTTTATCACATTAGTTTTTAATAATTCTCAATATATTATTCACAATAAATATTTGGATCATCTAAATGAGTGAAAATAACATGACTAGATCAATTTCATAGGCGTATGATTATGATGGTTTCAAATATGGATGTTTTCTTTTCTATCATTATATCAAAGTGAAAATAAACTACCAAATTCCTCTGTTGTAGTTGTTACATTTATATATAATGGTGTAGGTACATATGCATGTTTTCCAACAATAAAAGAAAAAATTCATAGATAATGTATTTTGGACATACATTTTGATTATACTAGTGATTTTAGTTTGCGAATAATTTCATGATATTAAGAGGAGTAAGTGAAGCCATGAGAAATTTATTTCTAGGATCCTATTCTCATATTTATGTAAAATATCGATTTTAAAATCATTAAATTATTTTGATATATGTATTGTAATCATGCATTAGTAATTTATATGACTCTTAGGTAGTACCATGAATTGTTCCGTCCCATGAGGTACTTATTTAATATATCATTTCAATATCTATATGGATTGTTTTTTTAATATTATCCCTGAAATAGATATCTACGGATATTATAATGTATTGGGTCAATAGTATTGACAATTCTTAAGTGACATGATCCTATAATATTATATTTTTATTTCCCTATATTTTTATTTAGTTTCTCATTCTTACAGGAATTAGAAATCCATGGTACGAAATTGACATGAATGTTATGAAAGGATCTTATATATATATATATTCCATATTCCCCTTGAACGTAGGACCCCATAGGTAGATAATATTCTTATGAAGGTTGATTATCCA
The DNA here is from genome assembly GCA_963277665.1 of Viscum album. Lineage (NCBI taxonomy): Eukaryota > Viridiplantae > Streptophyta > Magnoliopsida > Santalales > Viscaceae > Viscum > Viscum album. The sequence goes on from OY728128.1 coordinate 532,690,155, forward strand.
CTATGATTGTCTAGTTTTATGATATTTCAATTTTAACATCTCATGTATCTTTTGATAAAGATAACTAAATGACATAAATGTAATGAAAATTTATTGATCATGATTTCTCAAGGGAATGAAATAAATTATTTTTGAATCTGAATATTCTAGACCATAATTGGGTAAAATAGAAATTTTACCTTATAAAATGATCTTGTAATTTTTTATCATTCCATTCATAATAATATATGGTGTTTCCTATTAATAATATTTTTTAGGATTACGGTATTTTCTTGTTTTAAGTTATATAAATTAGTTATTTAACAAATAAATTGCTATACTATATATCAAAACATTGATATCTCTTAAAAGGGACCCGAAAGTGAAATTATTACTCTCTAGTTGTGTTCATAATGGTGTTTTTATCTTATGAGAAGTGTTATTTGTGTGTCTAGTTTTATAGCATAGAAGTGATCCATTTTGATATTTCAATAATTTTACAACTCACCATATATAAAATTTATAAATTTATCTTTACCTATATTACCTTGAATTATATAATCATTATCAGAATAAATCCCTAGAAAATAGATTTCATATTGGTGTAAATAATTCATTATGGTGATAATGGATTGAGGTTTAAGATCAAGCTAAAATCTATGAGGAGAACAACATGATGTATTACAGTTTCAATGTTTTCAAAAAATTCTATGTGTGGTTCTCTCAATTAGTAATTAATATATATTTCATTGAATTAAATAGTTCATTCAACGAATAATTATTCTAATAATCTAATAAAGGAATTATTTTATTATTCTTTTTGAAATTTTACATTCATGATAAAATTACAAAAATATTCCTCATTGTAATTATTATTAACCTATTTTTATAAACATTCATTAATAAATAAATAAAATATTGAATATTAAGAATCACATTAATAATTGATTAATTCTATCTACTCATCACCCATTTAGTTTCCTTGAAAAACATTTTATTTCGACCTCTGTAATGGTTTGTTGATTGATGATTGGACACCCTGGATGAAGATTCTATAATTGAATTGCCCAATAATTGTCACTTCAATGTAAATGTGATGAAATAGAGTCATCACCATGTGATGACGGATCCATGGTGATATATCTAACATCATTTTGATGAAATTAATCATCAATATTGGTGACATGACATAGGAAAATTTAGATAGACAAAAACATGGCAGGGATGTGTACGATTGGAACAGACAATTTAATAGGATGTGAATGTTGTTGAATCTTGATCAAATAAATATGGATGTGAAAATAAATTAATATAAAATTAATAATGAATTGTATATGGAGAAGGAAACAAAATTACACTTTCTATAGTAATTCCAAAACATTTAAATGCTAATTTTTCTTATAAAATTTTGCCTCCTACAGAGAGGTAAATATCATACAATGTAGGTGTACCTAACATAGATTGTTTTATTTATATATACTGGATAAATACTCAATATATGGATAGATATCACATATCTTATGATATTAATTCATTAATTATGTTCCATTAGGATTCAAGGTTTATGTGAATATATAGTACATGATCAGAAAATTCATAATCGATAGTTGTTATGATCAATAATAAGTATATTTTCTATAATCTAGAGGGGTAATTATAGTTTCTCCAAACACAATATATCTTATAATTATTGTACATTTGACGTCCAAAGGGATAAAAAATTCAATGTGTTTTTATACATTCCCATTCCACATTATGAGTTCCAGAGTCTATGTAAATAGTTCTACATTTTTTGTAGTTTGAAATAGAATAAACCGAGATAACATGATGTGTATTACTAGCTAGTTTTATTATCCCATGTCATTTATTAAAATGTGATCATCATGTATACTAATTCCAATTGATTGTATAACTATAGTAGACTAGTTGTTAGGGCCCATATGTTGTGTCTTTAAGAATATCATATCGAATGATTTCAATTTATTGGTGTGTTTTTCTTCAACATTTATATATTTATGTATTAAATAAATTATTTTTCAATTCATAAATTTAATCCATATAGAACAGGTTGGAAGTGGATTCTTCATTTATAGGGGTTATATCTAGGGTATTCATGTTATCACTTCTTCCTAATATTTGGTGGATTTTATAAAAGGGTGTTGGTATGATGTTTAGTGTTTTTTTGGGGTAAAAAATACACTAATGGTGTACCAATAATAATATTTGGATCCCCTACATGAGTTATGCTGTTAGTAACTCCATAAATATATGTTGATTATAGGGTAACGGTCGACTACACACTTCAATCAACGATTCAGTGCACCAATCATCTCAATATGAATATAGTCCTTCAAAGATATATTTGACATTATCACTAAATATATGAAAAACCTTTATGAGAATAAGGTATAATGTATAACTAATAGATTAAGAAGAAATATTTGATGTTGGGATATGGTATTATATTCATGAGGTAGATAACCCACATCTTTATTAATACTTCATGAGGTGTTTGTCTTGAACTATAGTTTTAGAGAAGTGAAATCAGATTTATAAGATAATGGGTAGTATGTACATAAAATAATTTAGGATATTATTATCTTGTATTGATATATTCTCATTGTGGATATGAATTATTAGGACTTATTAACTAATTTTTTTCAAGGGTTCTCTTGAAATTTTCACATAAAATATTCTATCATATATTTTTCATATTAATTATTTTTCTATACTTATATTAGTTTCTAAGGAATTCTACTAGGTTTGTTTTTACTTGTGCATGAATGGGAGTCATTTCCCCTATGTTTTGTCCCTGATAGTTGACACACAATTAAATGGTTACACAGTTGGACACATAGATTGTAGTGATGTTTATTATACTTCCTTGTAGTTTATTGTAGTATTTAATATAGATTAATACTTTTAATAATTAATTATTGGGTCTTTTCTTTAAGAATGTTTTTCCATTATTTTATATCAATCATATTGGGTGATATTTCCTTTTAGAAAATTTCCCATAATGATATATTCTAAATTGTTAATATTTAATATGTGATATTTCTATATAGTATTTTATATAAAAAATATCTGGGGTTATTGATTCTATTACGTAATAGTGTTTCATATCAATTTTATTTTGTAATAGGATATGGCCTTCCATGTATCCTATGTCTTCATGGTGGAAATAACTACCCTTGTACAATTTGATATTGGATTGGTGTTGTAGAGTTGCATACAATCATACATGGTGGATAGGATTCTGTGCTTTTCTTCATATCATCACATTAAAAAGATAAATTATATATGTACATGAAATAATCATAATATAAATAATTAAATATAAACACCACCTAGGAGGAAAAATGATATAAAAGTATATAACCTCCCTATTATAGGAAAAATATAAATGTTAGTGGGTATATAAATGAGTATATAAAATTATAATGAATGTTTGGTACGAATAGTATCAAAATAAATCGAACAGTTTATAAAATGGATCAATAAATTCTAGTAAATTATGATCAATTAATTGAAAAGTATATAAAATAAATTTAAAATGGACTGAAACTATTGATTAACAAATTATGGTAAATTATTTGAGATAAAATAAATATAAATACCACAAGAAGAAAACTATGTACTACATGTTAGATCATAATACAATTATTAAAGGAATACTTTAAAAAATTATATATAGTACATTGATATATACACCTTCTTGGGTTTAACAAAACATTTCTATACAAACATTCAAAATAAATACTAAAAATGTGATAGAAATATTGACATTGAAATTATATTTTGAGATTAAATCCATTGTGTGAAATGTGAATTTGTAAATCACATATTAAAATAAGATGAATCATGAAAATAAATACGACATATAATAAATTTACTAAAGTAAGTATTATAGAAGAATCATTCTTAAATACCTTTCAATATGGTTTGATATTGTTTCCACTATATCAAATGGAAATTATTTTGAATAGATTCTATTAGAAAATAATTTTATTTTTTCTATTTTCCATTAAAAATATGAATTAATAAAATAAATTATTAAAAATATCTATATTTTCGTTAAGAATTTCTTTATCCTTATTAATAGATAAAAACTATTCATTGACATTTACATTAATATAAGAACAATTTTTATTCAACTTTTTCATTATATTACTCTATATTTGAAATTTAAACCATCACAAACATGAGATTATATTTATCTCTTATAATTATCATTTTCTTTAACAATAGCAATATTGAAATCATCACATAAAATATAAAAAAAATTATTATTAGATATATTATCAAATTATATTTGGTAATATGAAAGAGGACGATGATACCTTACCTAATTTCGCAATCAATAATATATTACCAGTATAATTCCTCTCTCATTTAATTTTTTCAATAAAAAATCATCTTTCGATCAATTCCTTGTAGAACTATTTTTTTATCATTCATAGAATTTTAATTTATTTTATTCATTATAAATGTTGAACTATAATAAAATATTCAAAATAACCATAATAATTTGGCATTGAATTTATAATTCAATTACCATTATGTTATATTGTAATGATACTCTTCTCATAATCCTATTCACAATAGATAATACGAAACTTGTTGCCCCACTTTTCTATATAATCATTATTTTCAATGTAAAATATGTGTTATTAGGGGAATACAATACGAGGTTACATTATTTTTATATATAAATAATCAATTTTTATTATTTTATATCATCCATATTTTTTTATTTTAAATGATATTCGAGATTATATACACATATATCATTAATAAAATAATCAGAAACAAATTCTCTGCATAATAAAAAACACTATGTAATGCACCCTCTTTTGTAATGATCTATGTATAAATATGGTTGTGGAATATTATTAATCAATTCTTGAGATGATTTTAATCTAGGATATTTTTATTAATTTACAATTTAGGTATGAATTGAAAATCTATAAGAGAATTATTTGCATATTTTTCAAATATATAAGAAAAATCTAGCATCATGTTAAAATGGTCCTATAAAATATTAAATGAAAAATATGAAAGTAAAAAAGTTAATTAGAACAAAGAGTTTATATAGGTAAGAATGAAACAAGCCCATCATGTATTCCTCTACCTAAGGTACCCATTACTCACGAGCACCAAAATAATACATTGTAGTGATTTCCATAATTTCATTCTTTCACATTGCATCAACCACATGATTTTTCTCCTTGTATATATGTTTGTTCTATAAGATGTAATTCATTTCATGGATGAGAAATCCAATCCAATGAGTTAGAATTGTCCCTGGTATGTTCCTAGTCATCGATTAAAAAGAATGAATTGAATATTTAGAATCTAATTTAATCCCCGACACATTTCAGTGTTGATATAAATTATTCTTCATATCATAAATAATTTCCATCAGTTTTGCTTCATATAAAATTAGTATCCCAATAAAAAAATCAACGAAACCATTTACAAATCCATTATGTGTGCCTAAGACTCCACAACAACCCTCTTATCCCATAATTTCACATATAGAAACATAAATATTAGCTTTAACTCACTGAGAGATAGGAGGAATCCAGTGTATTGGAAAAGGGAACCGTTTTCACTAGAATGCCATAAAAATAATCATAAACCATTCTTATAAATAATAATTATGGCTTCCATGGAATATTTCCCCATAAAATAATTTGTAAAATCGATTTTATTCATCTCAGTTCTAAAATTATTTATAAATATCATATTTATTTATTCTTTTGGAAAATAATTTATCCATTCTCAAAAAAAATATTTTTCTAAATAACTGAAAACTTATGAATGAAATTTTTTCATTGAAATTAATTTTATTAAATATTATGTATTTTAAAAATAAAATAGTCTTCATGGGGGATTGAAAATACATACTTTAATTATATGATAAAAAATAACTTTCCTATCCTATTTTTGTGGGTAAATTCCGAGAGTACCTTGTTTGGAAAAAGAAGAAAATATTTCTTTCAAACCATTTATTCAAAATGTAAATCATTTGTGCAAATTATTTTTGAAATTTTGGGGATTATATTTAAAACCTTATAGTTTTTTTATAAAACATTAAAATATAAGATAAATACTCCCTCTTGAATACATAAATAAAATTAATGTCATATAATTATAACATTGTGAATTAATCACTTACCTCTCGTATAACAATATATTGTTCCCATTCAAAACTATTATATAATAAATATAGATTTATTACTATTTTATTAAATAAATTTATTTCAACAATAACCTCAATGATATATTTATATCTACTTTTCACCCTTTTATTAATAATTTGTTATCAAAATCACATATTTAGGTGATAACTGCTACATTTTCCAATCATGTTTTGTTTTGGAAGTATCCATCTTTATGAAGTTAACAAATTCGAATAATTATCAAAAAAATTAATACTAGTAAAAAAATATCTATTAATTATATATATATATATATTCAACAAATTTATAGATATGAAAATTAATTACACCATTCATGGACACTATAGGTCATACATATGAATGAATGATGTTTCTATATTTTCAAATGATAGAATGAAGAAAGGAAAAAAAGAAGCCTTATTTAATTAATTATTATTATATAATATCTTCCATATATATTCATAAAATTCATCATTCTTATCATCCATGTCAAATATAAATTATCCAAATAATCACATCACATCATACATATAGTAGACCATATGTATGCACAGGCTATGCTATCATTCACAGAATGATTAGATGTTAAAAAGGTTGAAATGATTTCTGAATTTAATAAGTATAATTATTTTATAATTATAACATTTCATCATAAAATGTATAATAATTAACTTCTATAAAATATTTTCATAAAAAATGAATTTTATTTCTAACTGGAGTAAGTAAGTCATACGTATGCGCGGGCAAACATTCACTTCCCCTTAGATAGTAAATAGGATATAAAATGGTGTTTTCATAAGAATAACGACATTTATAAATATTTATTATACAAAATATATTATTTTTTGAATAATGTAATTTATTTAAATGAGGTAAATTATAGTATAAAAATAATGGGATCGATTGGAGTGATTGCCCTTTATTTGAAAAAATCCATTAAATCTTCATGAATTGGATAATGGTTTGGTCTTATGGGAATAGAAATACCTCACGAATCATTACATATGAGTAGAGAAGATAATTTTTCGGTGTATATTAGATACATAACTCTCAATTTTGTGTAATTAAATGAGTATTGAAGGTTCATTATATACTTTAGGTGAGGGGAACTTTTGGGATTTCTCAAAACATTAAAAATATATTAACAACATTCTAGATCCAAATTCTTCAAAAAGGATAATAAGTTCATTAGAGAGGAAATTTCATACAATATATTATCACATTTTTTCATAATTTATATATATATTTTTTAAAAGAATTAAATAAAATATTAATCCCATAAAATATTATTGTGGTTATTTTATACTATTCATTACATTGACTTCAAAAACATCTAGAAGAAATGTCAATGTCGAATGAACTATGTTATTATACCCTAAAAATATCATTTTAATCAATATATTTTCCTAGAACCATAATTATTTCTAATTTGGTTAAATTCAATATTTTTATTATCTTTTATTATATTATTTTCATTAAGTTAATAATTATTTTGTAAACGTTGTTTAAGAATTTAAGGTAATAATTTCATAAAAAAATAAAAAAATTTATATTTTATTTATATAAATCATTGAGATTTTATACTAAAATTTATAGTCAAACATATCCTTTTTCTATCCCCATATTAAAATATTATATCTCTTAAAACAATAGTGTGACAAGTTTTACATTTCTTGATTTAAAATACTATAACGGTTCTAATATCATTCAATTAGACCAATAATGTCATAAAACTGTATATAAGATTAATATATATTTATTTAACTTATAAAATAATATACATTATTTTCTAGTGTTTTTAACAGCCCTGATCATTTTTTACATAAATTACATGATTTAGCATTACCATGGTAATAAAATTATATTAGTTAATTCTCTTAATGAAAAAAATAAAATTTAAAAATATAAACAATATAGAAAAATAGGTTAAAAATATGGAATAAATTTCTTAAATTTTAAACAAATAGAGTTAGATAATTTAGTTCAATATTAACTACAAAAAATGTAGGGAAAAATCTTTTTCCTGAAAAATTAGTTTTATGCACAAATATGATCTTATACGAAAAATAGGTTTAATGTTTGTTATATTTTATTTATTTAAACCATAATATAATAAATTTTACTTATGTTACTTTGAGATATCATTTCATATATAAATTAATAATTTAATATAAATTAAATGATAGATTTATAAAAAATATTTTTGCTATTCAATAAAAATTTAATATTTTCATAAGATTCGAAATAAACTAAACATAATACAATTTTTTAATGATAAAACTAAAAAAATAAATTAAATTATGAAATAAATTTTATAATACATTTATCAATTAATTGTAACATTCAATCACAAGAAAACCCATTTTTTGAGTAAATTTCATTTCTATGATCAAAATGACTTTTCTTAAAATTGAATGATTATTTAATAATAATTTATCAATTAATTTATATTTAGTATGATATTTATATATTTTAAATAAACTAGTAAATAATATCAATGCCTTCAAAATTAACGACTTGGTTATAACTATTTCATTAATTAATAAGGTCCTAACAGTGTCTTGTGTTTCATATAAAACCGAGTGATTCAAATAATAGAGGCAGCTAAATAAATAAATTTTAATGTGGAAAATTTAATAAAATTATTAGGTAGTTACACTATATCTATCTTATGATTATGTTGTTCTATTTTTTTATAATGGAGAATTATTACATTTCATCTTCTAGTTTTTTTAATGAATATTTATATTTATTTTGTGTTAAATGGTTAATCATTTAATTAATAATATTAATGAATATCATATATATTTTATGGGTGGTTATAGTTATTAGAATATAAATTCATCGATAGTTCTCATGATGCAAACCTGTTTTTGAAATTTTTTTTACAGACTACATATTTATTTATGATATCATTGAACGAGGCCCTAATAGTAGGATTATGTTTCTCATCATTATGTATTCTATCATTATAATTTTTATATTATTAAAGTGATTATAATGTTACTATGTATTATATATATATATTCTAATTTTTTATATTAATTATATAGAATATTTATCTAGTTTATCTATGTCGTAATTTTAATTATTTATTAATCCATTTATGTTTTTTTATTTCTATTCGTAGAAATATGTTCCTATACAATATGATTTCTCAATTATCCTTGATTATTAGAAAGGTATTTATAAATGACTTCAAGTATATTCTATATGAAATGATAAATTTATCTGTAGAATATTAAGTTTTAATTCTTGTATTCTACTATCATCTCGAAATCGGGTATGTATAAAGACTAATAGGAAAAAAAATATCTGATAAATACAATTATAACCTATTTTATCATTTGATAATGTATATAAATGACCCATATCTCTCGGTAAATAATTTCAAGTTGATATAATTGTTATAAAATGTTGTCTAGAAGGAACATTTGGAACTAAATTTTGGAAAATAATGAATAGAGAACATAACACTATGAAAGATTCTATAGTTATGTCAATGTGTTGGAAAGAATCCAAAATTACGGGTAGTGTTGAGATTTTTTGGTTTTCCTAGAAATTATATCCCAATCTCGATAAGGATGATGAGTTTCAAACACAAACTCAGATAGGGTTTAAAAATATAAATGTCATATATTTGGTATTAAATCTATCATATTAGATGCACGTTCATTGGGATTAAGACTGTAAATCTGGATAGACAATTATGGAGGATATTAATGGAATAATTCAAAAAAATTATCATCCATTATACTAAATTTGAATTTATATCCTATAATAACTTATAATATCAAATATTATTATGGTATTAGCCTAAAGACACATTTTTGGATAACTCCAAGGTTGATAATTTATTTAGAGCAATTGATACCCATTTTGAGGTTGTATGTTATCGACGTTTAAAAATATTTAAGATAAATTCATTGAAATTTATATAATACAACCATATGGTTTGGAATATGTTTTAGATAAAAGGATATTTGTGAAAGAATTATTTTAGAGTTTCTTAACATAAGTGGAAAGGTTTGGATATAAATTTGTTTTAATAAGATCATTTTTTTCAATATTGTTAATTGTGATATATGGGTAATTAAATGTGGGGAACATATGTTTTATCATAATGAGATACATTGGATTGAGAAACAATTTATTGACTTTATAACAACAGTTCTTTTTTATGATTTTTGATATATTGGGAATATTATAGGATTATGTTAAATATAAATATATTTGGTATACAATGGTTTATATTTTATAAATAATGAGTTACTTAATTTATTGAATCATATAATATTTTTCTCATGCATTATAATGATTTAGGATATTTATTGAAATGATTACCATATTTTGATGAATATATAAATAGGGTATATATATTTTTTGTTTGTGACATTATGAGAAATGATTTTTTGTGTAGATAAATGTAAAATAAATCTCAAATGAATATGTGGTCAAATCAATCTTATTATTACAGTTTCCACATGGATAGATATATTTTTAGGAGTTTTGAGGGTATTTTGTTATGTAATTATTTAGATGGAACATAAGGTGTTATTATTGAGGATTTGGATAATAATATAGTGTCTTTTTATATAATATATTATTCTTATTTAATATTATATAAACATATGATTAATATTTTGGGTTTTTTGAGACATAGGTGGAATAATTTTTTTACATTAATGGATATTATAATTCTCAAAATAAAAATTTTACTGATTTTAGCATGAAATCATTATCTTTAATATTCATTTATTATAGTATGAGATGATATTGATTTAGAAATTTGTCAATCCAAAACCAATGGATGAGATTGTGAATAAAAACTAGAAAGAAATGTGGAAATTATATTTTCATGTGTTATATATATTTTTAGAAAATTATATCCAAAACCCTAATAAAAGGATCATAAAATAGGATTTTAATTTCATAATTTTTTAATAATTAATAATATTTCTATAAAAAATTTTGGTCTAGCCATAGATATTGTGAGATATCCTGATGCATGATGAAACTAGAATATGTTTTTGAAATATAAAATACATATTAATATCATGTGACCGCATCTTTCATGATAAAGTGGAATAAATTCCAAATTTATTATATTATTAGAAATATGAGACCTCAATTGACTATATAACATCTTTTTCACAATAGGAAGAACATAAACATTTAACGCATCAGATTCATAGGTATATGACAGTCATGGAATAATTATTAACGGAATATAATAGGAAAATATTTTATTTAATTTTTACACCATGACCAAAAAAAACTCTTATAATTACACTAATATGAATAAATATTAGGGTTATCCATATATCCCATGATATTTCTGGAGAGGGTGTTGGAATATTTTTTATTTCAAATGATAACATGATCCTTGAGAAACTATCGATGTATAGTTCAGCTTCTATATCTCATCTATGACAATTAAATGTGATTATTCTTCAATAGAGATGTATCCAAATCAGTGCAGGGTGTTTGTTTTTTGTATTTATCCTCACTTATTATCCAATGATGAACATTATTCAATCAAATAATGGAATTATTCTTCGAATAGAAATTCTGTGTGTATGGGTTTAATTGTGGGATTTGGGGATAATTATTAATTTTTTTAAATGATGTTTACACCTCTTTATTCATAAATTCAATTACAATGAATCATGGTTGAAAATGAAAAAGTCTGATGTTTATTCCTAATGTTTACAGATTATGGTTTTCCATCCCCATTTTGTATACATTCATTGTTGACAATTTAATTTTACCTATGTTTCAACGATTCTCTATTGATATATCTTTCGGACTTCAATATTTAGAACCAAGGAACAATATCATGGGTTTGGGAAGAATATTTGACAACACATTCAAGGTTTTTATGATGACAATAGATCATTGGATAGGTGGATTCTGGTTTGGACAATCTGATGCAATGAATTCCACATTTTTGTGAGTATAGTCAATGATAAGTCCAAATATATGAATTTTTTTGTCGAAATCTAGAAAACAAGTACTTAAATGACTTGGTTCGACCAAATATGAGTTCCTTGAGTGGAATCTATGAAAGTGGTGATGAAATCAAATTCAATGTAAGATTTCCATTATATCTATGAAAAAACAGGAATACAATGTGTGTAGTCATATAATCACACATCATGAATTTAATTATGAATGATGCTTGGGAATTCCAATTAATATAATAATCATATACATTTTTACACATGTCACATGCCATGGGGCCTTTAGCTGACTAGATCACCGTATACGAGGGGTACACGACTAAGATTCCATGTGTCCACACATCCCATGAAGATTGGAAGTACACATTTAGGATTGATTATACAGGTGGATTCATGTACACAGACATGGATAAATACACATAAATGGTTCAGTTTAAATTAGCATGATCAAAAATGGTTGATCATTATCTATTTAATATTTACCCTAGGGTTATTCCAATAAGGGTTCAATAAATAATATTATACTTATCACAAAGGGTACCACATCTTCATCTCCTTCATGATCCGTGAAGTGAGGTAAAATTCACTTATTTTGGAGTCAGTTATCTCAGTCCACATTGAATAATAATTCATTATATTGGGTCATGTAACCTTCTTAAAGGAATGTATTGGTATAGTTTTCATATTTTTCTATGATTGGGGTTATTTAAATTATTATGATCAATCATTTCTTGAGTGTTTTTTCCTTTTCATTGAGGATGTTTCTTGTAGGGTCTCGTTTTCCTCTAGTGAGTCCTAGGTGTTGCCCCCAAAATATTTATTAATAGATAATGTTATCAATGAGTTGTAAATTTATTGAGTGTTTATATCATATTAACCATTTAAATTTATAGTGTAATTTTCCATGAACATGCATGAGGGCATTTAGCAAAAGGATGAGTGTTTTCATTTTTATTATAGATTGGGGAGTAGTTCCTCCTAAACGATCAAAACTATGAATCCTAGTATAGGTTACATGGATGATTGTGTTTATAACCAAATGTAATGTGGAATCACTCAATTTATATTGAGGGGTTTTTTAATTATCAACTTTTTATTGAAAGATCATCTAATGAGAACACTATTTTTTTGTTACATTGGGGTGTCATACTGGTTATTTTTATCTCAAACATGCATGAAAAGTTCCTCAAAATTTTGTGTCTTATGTATAAGACATTTTATTTTTTGAGTCCTTAGTGAACAAGTATAATTTTGAGTATGTTTGGGCTAGACAGAAAATTGAATATACAAGTGTTTCATTAAATTGGTGTCCACTCCGGATAAGATGGTCATACCTTATTTCATGTTTTTAGTTAGCTTTTTTTATCGATTTTAATATTTCTAGTATATTATATGGTATAGAGATTTTGAGATTATAAACGTATGAATCCATTTATATCCGGTGATTTATATTGTATCACTATTTAGGCTTGGATATGTGTATGTTTTTCAGGGTATTTTAGGTTAATGCCACCCATGTATGTGATATTTATTATTTTAAATAGTTTCATACCTCTGGCCTATTTATGGAATGAATGGTGTTGTTTCATATTAGTTCTCGTTAGTTCGGGTCATGATAGAATGCTATCATAGGCATACCCAGCTGAATGAGTAAGGAAACGTCCTTGGTTTAGGACTGCAGATTTGTGATTATTTTTTTCTAGATATGAGTATTTAAGTGAATGATGTTTATGGTGTAAATTTTTTTAGTATATCTCTTAGGCTAGGGTCTCTAGATTTTGTGTGATGATATGCCTTTCAATTCAACAGGACCCTGATAACATTATTATTTAATATGTAGGTTAAAACAATTTTTCTAGGGAAACATTGGTACAACAATATTATGCTAATTGGTTGTGCCTTACATATCCTTTTTTGGGTCACCTCCCAAGATATACTAATTGACCAAGATATGTATTTCTTTATTTCATGATGTGTTCATGATGATAGATAGTGAGTTTCTAAAAAATAATGGATAATTGGACCTGATGAGTGATTATGACTATGTGAAAAAGAATATAAATGAGGTAGACATTATTCTGGATGATCAAAAGGTGGTGGTACATCTTTTTGACCAATTTTTAGGCCCACCACTAGTAGTTAATGTGTATAAAACATTCTAGATATTTTAATGGATGGACCTATTGGTACAGGAAGATGACTTGTAGGGTTAGAGTGCGTATCATGCACCTATATGGTGGAAATTTATTGATATGAAGGTTTTTTGGGACCTATCTATAGTAGGAGACTCACAAAATTCATGAAACAAGTGGTTTTGTTGAAAAAATCAAGGGCATATCAGTTATTTGAGGACAAGTAGTTGTTGTGATTATCATTGGAGTGGAAATTTCAGGTTGGATTTTCTAACCCATTATGATGCAATAAAGAAGGCGGTCAACAATCATCCTAGGACTAGGTATTGGTTGAATCAATGATATATGTCGGGAAATAGATGTGATACAGATTTTTGGGAAGAAATAAGAGGTGGAAAGAAATTTTGTAGGATACTACCACCACCACCCACAAGTGGACAACCCTAGGCTTAGATAACTAGTGGTTAGGATCACAGATAGCTTCATCCACTAGATAAATTTTTTCCCATTTATCCATTAGGGTTCTGAGGTATTATGATTGTTCATTATAATCATTTTATAGTAATTTTAGAAATATGTATTAGACATACTTCTACCCAATTTTTTTGAGTTTTACCTTGGGAGATGCGTAGAATCAATAGATAACTAGGTAGTTGAAGATTTTCTAAAGAACATGTAGTGGATGTTAATGATGAACATTATTGTCGATGAAATACCAGGATGTGTTGGAATGGTGATAAAGGGAAAGGATTCATTCTCTGTAGTTGGATATCATAGATGCATTGAGTGTCTTTCATGTTTAGATGGGTTCCTTCACCACCCAGTTGTAGTTTTCAAACATTCTAATTAGCCACTTTTCTCTGACATTATCCTCAATTAGAATACTACTAATTCTAATGGATCATTTTTTTCCCAAACCTTGGGTTTTTGGATTCTATGTGTAGGATTAGTGAATGCATGCTTCAACAGATAGTGTGACATGAATCTGGGGTCTGGTGAGATATATAGATAGCCTTATGTAAAACATCTTAATGTTACAGTGAGACTGTACTATGATTTCAAAAGAATGGAATACTTTACCACAATCCATGTTTATATTTTTCTTCCATTGAATGTCGTGGTGTTTTTAGATTTTTAGTATGGAGTATTCTTCCCTTTATAATGTTTGATCCTATGAATAGTAGTATTAACTCATTTTGATGAGGTTACAACCGAATTATCATCGTTTGGAAAGTGATATCATTGAAGATGTTGACTACATGATGTTTTTCCCTTTATAGGTGGTGGATTATGAGGACATCATTAAAATGGATGTTCAGGAATTATTTCCACATTGAGAGCATGGACTTTAAAATGATATGAACTATAGACAACCCATAATTATTGTGATAACATATTAGATAGAATCCATTAGGCTTTGTAAGATTAATGTGTTGTCAACAGTTTGTAGAGAAATGGGTTTATAAGGACCAATGTGTTCATAAGAAATACAAACATTATTTTATGAGAGGTGGATGAGTTCTTGTGATCCAATGGGGATGAGTATCAGATGGAAAGGATGACATGAGGGAAATTATCCACTACCTATGACCGATGCCTTCTTCAACCAGTTTTTTGTGTGGAATTATTTTCATAGTTTAAACTCAAAATTGGTTGTCACTAGATATAGATTTAGTGTATGATATACCGGAAGTGGCTTTCTAAATACACTATTGTTTTTTCTAATACACCTTATCATGTTGGGCACACCAGAATAATCGTGAAACATATGGAATAGATCATTAAATCATCTATGTTCAGTTCACAATGGTCTTCTTCAATAGTATTCCTACGTAATCAGTTTCTAGTTGGAACATGTAAGACCCTTGAGGATGGTGCATTTTACCTCTAGTGAATAGTTTTTAGCTTAATATTCTTCTACGATACTGATAGGTATGACTCAAATATATTGATTGTGAGATGTTTAATGACTATATATCTACATGATACAATCTAGATCGATTCCATGAAAGAGTGAATCACCTCATCCTTTTTCTTCAGATGGATGGAGGTTTTGGTGATGATGTGAGAGGAGGTGACGAGGTGGTTGTTTTCACTTAATAGTATATCTATAAAAGGTGAGGATATACTATGATCTCATAGATTCATTAGGATATCCAAGGGATTTGTAACTTGTTTATGAGTTAAAAGCTTAACTTTCATCTATCAGTTGATAATGACCAATATTGACTAGTAGAGAGCATGGGACACCAGTGTGTACAGGAGTTAGTTTCTTTTCATTGAATACCCTCAATGATCATTTGGGAATATGATTATCACCTAAATAAACAATAATGTAGAGGATTCCTGAATCCTTGGGTGACTCAGTTTCTTTTGGGGAAATTGTTTTAAACGTTTCAGCTTGAAAAATAAAGTGAACTCTTATGGTTCAAGTGAACATTATTTAGGATTAAAAGTCAGAATTTGAGCCCTGGTTGGTTTGATAATCAACCATTAGTTGGGTTTTATAACCAGATTATTACCACCCCACTACCAATGTTTATCCTTTTCAAGATCATCTGGGAGAAATAATTTAATTCATTTCTATATTGGTCATTACTAGTGGGTAATGTTCATGGGACCTATTTATGGTGATAGTGATGGTTAAAATTAGTGAAGTTCATACATGGGATGATGATGACATCCCATAAAATATTATGATTCCTCAGTGAAATAATTATAAAGTTATATAGAGATACTAATAAAAATAGTCTTAGACATGGTTGTAGTCAATCTCTAGGGTTCTTAAACCCTTTATTTTCTTATTGTTGTGTGAGTTTATTGAGGTTTTGTACAACATAACCCCATTCCCAAATATTTTGTGTTGCATTGTGTTCTCCACATGTCACACGTGATGATGTACATTTATTACTCATTGTAAAATATTGACCTAGTTATGTTGGTCAGGAAGACTGTAATTTACATTTTTCAGTTGGTGACATTGAGGACCAGTATATGAAATACCCATATATGGAATGTGTATTCAATGGGTGTGTGTTTTTTTACTAAATATGAAACCATTGGAATAGCCTAATGGAGTGGGATACCCTATTGGGGGATCAATTCTACAACCTTTCCTTAGATTTTACTTTCCATAGATTAGAAGACTATAATGATTTAAAAATCATTTGATTTAGTTTCTTCTTTTTATGACTATAAGAATATTTATAGTTATATTTCTAGATATATTCACTAAAAGGGTTCTAGATTCTGAGTCCTGGTGATCCCAGAATTAATTTTTGTTTCATATATTAAATTTATTAATATCATGAATGTGTAGTTTTCTTAAAAAACAATATTAACACCCAAATTAAATTTCTGATCAAAAATCTAAGACCGACTATGAGTTCAGTGTTATTGTTTTATCCAAGAAATGATATATCCATGGAACATATTAGACATTTATTTTGAGCATAGTAGTGGGAAAATTATTAAAGAAATAAATTAATACAATTATATAATTTTAATTTTTCTCTATGATCTAAAAACTCATATAAATATGAATCATTGGAAAGATAAATAGTTATCCATATTACACTAGATATTTGAGGATTAAGTGTTGGAAGATCATTCTTGGACTAACAATGACCAGATCATTGATCGATGGATGATGATTAGCATAACATATAGATCACTTCTATGAGAATGATGTGTTATTTCCATTCAACAATGACTAATACAAATCAAGGTAGGATGTCTCTATTATGGATTTATCCTTGTTTCATATACCATAATTAATGGATATAACTCATGTAAAAAATTAATTGTAGGATTAGCCATTTTTGGGAACGGTTTTAATTTTGTAATTTGGGTATTATTCTTATATTTTTTGTTCCTTGATTCTTACACTTCTTCATTATACATTTCCATAACAACTGATTGGTGATAAAAATGAACAATGGTAGAGGTTTATTCCACAAATTTATAGATAATGGATTCTAATCCCCATTATATTTTTGTTAATAATTGGTATATTCATATTTGATTTTGAATAAATTATTTCTCAATTATCTATATTTTCACATTAGATCGTTGGACCATCAAATCATGACTGTGTGTTAGGTATAGATATGTGAAGACACAATGACAGTTTGTGTTGATTATAAAAGATCCATGGATCGATCATGTGTTGTTTGGAGATCCTCATGCATGTTTTTCTGCAGTTAGACTTAGAGAGTCCTCATAAGATTCAATATTTAGGACTTCATGTATGGAATTCAGTGATTAGGTGATGAGAGGCCTTAACTAGACTGGATCCATGTTTCATGGGAGGAATCGGTGATATGAATTATGAAATCAAATGACACGTTTTTTTCAATGGAAATCTGTAAATAAACACAACTAAAATGCATGTAGACATATGAACAATTAACATATAGTTCATTCTAGGTTTCTATAGGGTTTCCTCATAGAGATATGTTTCACATGTTGTATGCATTTTGACACAAGTCATGTGACCCTTAGCCGAAGGGATCAACTTATATTGGGGTGCATGTCTTGGAGGCCATGTGGCCCCACAATCCATATACATGTCAATTGCACATGAATATCACAATACATGTCTATATATTTGTACTCAGAAGTTTCCATTTACATGGAAAACCCATTTGTATATTTGTATGATATGAATGGTTTGACGAGTGCCAGAAGATTTTCTAAAATCCATTTACCTCAAGGATCATGTCATGTATTTTGGAATGAATATTTTCATGTGGACATTAGACACTATAAATCCCCAGAACTTTTAGACGCACCATCTTCCCTAGGGACCCACCATGTCCTCCTCTGACGATTGGTTGGGCTTCTCATTCTTCTCTGCTCTGTGTCGTTGTGACTTATGTGAGCTTCCCCAGACTAGTATTGGTTGGGTGTCTTAAGCTAGTCCCTTTATATGAGGGTTTGGTACAGTATCACATTATCATTATAGATGGTAACCATATTTGTCTTCCAAGAAATATGGTTAGTGAGTTAAAGTTCCCTTATTTTTGAGTGTGTTATCCATGACCGATTCAACTACTTCTTTAGTGGTCTATAAAAATATCCCACTTATTAGCCCAGAGAAATCCTCATTTTTTTATTGTTTCAATATATAGGGTTTTATAAAATTTTAGTTACCAATATTGATATATTCATCGATCCACTATCAATAATGATGTTTATAGTAGGGCCTAGTGTCACCCATGTTAGCAATTTGCATCAATCCTATATCAGCATATTAAGATATTATTATTCTAATGAGGTGTAGTCTGAATGAGTGTATATCGCTGATAAACCCCCTCATTCTCTTATTTCTTTCATCTTGTATATACATGATGATTATGAAATTTGGGATGAGTTTCATTATTGTTAGTATATCATGTGGAGTGGTTCCTCTCGGATGAGTGTTAACTTGAAACCTCCCATTGGTTTTGAGGCAGATAGTGGATATGATAATGTTGGATGTACTGTTATTCTGAGTACCTTTTGATTTTTTTTTATTTTACGTCTAGTATTATTTTTTATATATCCAATTATTATCTAAATACTCTCATTGATTTGTGTTTAGTAATTTTTTGGTGTCCTACAAGAATTTTTACAGTCACCCTTTTATGGGATCTATCCACACATGAAATGTCTTATACATACAAAGTTCCTTTTGCTAGTAGATTATGAGAAGGTGGGGCTAGTTTGAACAATACACACCATGTTATATTCTAATGTTTCATTTGGTAGGGGTAACATAATTTAGATTAAGTTAAACCTTATTTATAGTTTGGGGTGATCTTTTATATGGATCTTTTTTTTCTTGTCATTATTTAATACCATACTATGACTTTGGGTTATAAATGTATACATGCATTTTTATCAATTTTTTTAACAATTCATCAGTGTATAGAATTTTACATGTGTGCAGGAATACACGTATTTTAGGTAAATGCCTCCCATATGTTTGATATTCAATTTTTTTTCTAGTCACCAACCCCTATCCCATTCAATGTTTGCATGGTTTAGTTGTGTATGGAGAAATATAAAGCCTTGTTATGACATGAAATTTATCATATTAAATTCAATTCAGAATAATTTATTATCTTCTTTATCCCTTACCAACATATGGTTTGAGGTATTTAACATACTCATGAACATATTCATTATCACAATATATTATTATTTTGAAAACATATTTCTCTTCCATGTCCATACTCTCATTTCACAATTCTATTATTGTTGTTTGGGAATCTGGTTAGGTGTTACATCATGTGACCATTATCCTTCCTACATTCACTTTTAATTGGGAGTTTTATTATCACATTGTGTGATGTTTGATTAAAAAAAAGGAAAATTCCATTATTGTTCCCTTCATAAGAGATAAACAATTACAATGAATGAATTTATTTTAGGAGGTTGAATGTAACAATATGAAAATTTATATTTAAAAAAAATATTCATTATAGATTAAATTACAAGATACAAGAAACATTAAAATATTTGTCACATAATTTAAAAATATTATTAATTTAATATATAAACTTCATGTTAAATTATATATATGAATATGACGAACAAAATAACAGAAAATATTTATGATTATTTTTTATTATGATGAAGTTATTTACTAATGATATTATATAAGTTCTCAATTTTTAGTAATGTAATTTTTTGTTTCTTAATATGTTTTCATTGAAATTATTTATTATTTCATTTTAAATGTAGATATTATAAACAAATTATACAATTATGTGGATTATTATTCGAAATATTTGATATAACATTTAAATCTATCATTTCATAATGGGATTTTGATTTTTATATCTTTCTCAAAAGAATGATTTTTAATTAAAGTTTCAGAATTAATTTTTTTGGAAAACTATGATTTAATTTCATAAAACCAAGTCCTGTAAAATCATTATTATATTTTGTATTTAATTTTAATAGAACATATTCTCTATTTTATTAAAAATAATATAATAATTCTATTGGAATCGGCATCATAACATATTTGGTTATAAGTTCTTTTTAATATTATTAATTTGATTTAATAGAAAGTATTATAATTGAATGTTATAGACTTCTATAAATTTTTATTTTTTCCACATATAATAATTTAATATTAAAAAGTTGATTAAAGAATAGCTACCAAGAGGTTATAATTTGTTAAATAGTTCCACTACAATTTTTTTGGTGATTATTAATAGTAGCCACTATAATAACAATTCACCATGGTAAAGGATATGTTTGGTAATTAAGGGTATAAATAATGTGATGAGGCTTTAAAAATGTATCTAACACTTGACATTTTTCTACTAAAAGTTTCTTTCAACCATCCTCATCCACGATTTAGTTATATGACAATTTATTCTTTTTCTAAGGAATAATTTCAAAAGTATTATTTTATGTAAAGAATTAATAAAAAAATCACAACATTTATTTTAATTTAGATAGTATATTATATTTGATATTAAAATATATTATGATCAGATATAATGATTTAGTTTAGTTATAATTTAATTTATGATATAATTTTATATTTTACTTTTAGAGAGAATATGTTTTCCAAAAAGGCTTATGCAACACTGATATAGAGCTCATGGATACTATAGAAAAAAATGGTTAATATTTTTAAAAACATTAAATGATATATTTTTTAGATTAATTATTGTGCTCTAGGAATTTTATGGATAAAAATAATGTTTAATTTATGGAAAAATATGTCATATTTGAAATCTATTGTGATCGTTAGGACGTTGAAGTCAAATAAAATTAATAGTCTCAGAAAATGATTTTAATGATAATTATGGTTAATTTATATTTTATTAAATGGTTTATAATGCAGAAACAAAATTGAACGTGGGTAAGTGGAATGGGAACTAATATTAATTATCCTATATGTGTCGATTTTGATTCACATTGCATCATGTAAAAATTTAATTACCCTTAATGGATACATAATTGGTTACTAGGGTAATTGTTATAATGGATTAGCAAAGGGGTTACACCGAAAAATAAGTTTTAAAATGAAGAAAACTAATTAAAATTTATTTTTTGATTGTAGTTTTACTATATACAATTTTTATATCAATACATGCCCAATATTAGTATTATTAATTGAGATATTTATAAAATGTATTTAAATCATATGTGTAATTCCAAATGTGTCATTTCCTCTATTATGAAATGGATGATCCTATAATATATTATTCACAATGATTGATGTATATAAATAAAAAAATAGCCTAATTCTTTAATAAAAAATTTCCATATTTTTTCAATTATCTGTTATTCTCCACTAAATATCCATAAAATTCATAATTGGTAATACCAATAAGGTCTCTCTACAAATTTATAATGATCATACCTGACTCATTCAATGATTATTTATTTATTATATTAATTTAATTCAATTATATTCTTAATGAAATAAGGAATCTAGTATATTGAATATAATGTGATTTTGTAATGAATTTGATATCCATTTTCAAACTCCATTCCATTAAATGTTAAATGATTGGATCACTCATTCTAATGTTTGGACTACCTTCTCTACCTAGAGATATGATTCATTTTTCATCACCATCATTAAAAATTACTTATAATGATATATTTCATTTTTATATTTGATATTAATTAAATAATTAATATTATTTAATTATAATAACTTATCTATCAACATACCTTCAAATATATTGGTAAATAATTACAACACTCATGTGTACATGTGGACATCCGACTCAACAAGGTAATTTGATTCGTTTTTCATTTCCACTATCCATTATTTGATATATTGATTTATTTAATGAATTTAGGATATAATAATCATTATATAAAATTAAACTATGTTTCATCTTTCTATCATTCCACCCATCAAAAAGGGGAATCATCACTCAAACGTACTTATAGGATACAATCTCTCTAATGTGGTGAAATTCATTTTTTATCATCATTTTTTAAATGTTATAAAATTATATATAATTATTATATAGTATAGTTATTACATGTTTAATTTTATTGAGATTATAGAACAATTATAAGAATACAATTAGTATAATTACTATTTTGAAACTGATATTAAATAAATATTCAGCACTCAGAAAAGAAAATTTTAATAAAGGATTATTCATAAATTGGGGTATAAATTTTATTAAAAGTTGTTATGTGATATTATAACAATATATATGTATATTTTATTTAGTTATAATAAATTTATGTTTATTATTAATCTTATTAATAGAACATATGAGGCATGTCACACATGAGGTAAGGGATTTCATAAGAAAAGTTCCATTCATTGAGTTTTGTCACTACATTATTGAAAATTTTATAACAAGATTATGTAATGACCTATGACTGATTTATGTGGAATATACAAATATTTTCTGAATATTTACATATTTTACTCATAATAAATTTATTTTTTAATTCTCACTTCAATGTTATGATATTTGTTATAGTTTCTAAACACACTTTTTTTCATTACACATATTCTATATTAAGGACATGTTTCATTCATGTGTTATATATACATATAATTTTATATTTTATAAAATTACTTTATTTATATTAATGGTTCTTAATTATTAATTTATGTTAGTTTGATCAATGGCGTAACGATACACTTTTTATTAATGATGTAAGGTTTTATTACTCAATTTCTTCTCTATTAAAGATTATTTATGTTTATGTATCTATTAGAGGAATTTAATAATATTTTTATCTTAAACCCTATTTTATTTTCTCACCTATAGTTATTCCTAATTTTTTTTTCATATTCGTTATTATACATACTCACATGTTATACTATTTATTTAATGGTAAAAATGAAAACATTTCATATGATGGTTTTTCATTATGAATATTTATGATGATTATGTATTTAATTGTAAATCTTCTATTTCATATGATGAGTTCATTATATTTAGTATGTGACGATATAATTATTATTTACCAAATTATATATTTTATTACTATGAAACTCTTTATTGTTATCCATGTGATTTTTTATGTCATCAATAGGTTTCCCGCCTTATTTGATTTGGTTATACAAAATATTTGACTATTATTTATGTATGTCATATTATTCATGATTTATTTATCCAATGAAACTTTTTATTCATTATAATATAAAGAATATAATATACCATATTATTTTAATATTATTTCACTTGATTATGGATATAATATTTTTGAATTAATTTGGAAATATACTGTTATAAATGATAACGGTATCCCTAGAATGGGATGTTATATCTATTAATATCAAATATAATGTAATAATCATGAAGGTATCTTATATCTTAAGACTAATAAATTTTTTGATCTTTATGGAAATGTTTTCGAATATCTTTTACCATAATAGTAATACAACCAATCATTATAGTTTACTAGAGTTAGAGTGTTAGATATATTATTACAATTTCTACTATGAAGAGATATTCCACCTAGATGAGGATATATTTATATATTTCTCTCTTTGTGTATATGACTGTTACTATGCTCTTACATATTGGGATAAATTCATCTATTTAGAGGAAATATTTTTTTGTTACTGGATACCTATATATAGGTTGATATTATATATTTTTACATTGATGGATAGGTACCACATGTTTTCTTGTTATTGATGTGAGTAGTTAGGTTGGATTCAAAAATGCTTTTGTAAGGATGTGAAAACCAAACCCAACTATTTTTATTTACATTAATTCTATAGTATTTTGGAAAATATTTTTTTAATTACTATTTAATACTTCTACTGTATCACATATAATTTTATATACTCACCCATATATATTATATATTTTTAGGGGCACCAATTTTTGTTGAATTTCATAATTTTCTACTCACATCATGCGTATGCATATCAGTATATATACAGTTTCACTTATTCAATTTTAAGAACAAGAAGATGTGGAAATATAGCTTCTTTAATTTTCCTTATATTATGATTGTTTCATATCAAATTATCATGACTCTATTTTGTGATATAATTTTGGGGTCCATCTTTGGAAAGAAGTGTTGTTGGCATGTCTCCGCATTTTCATAATCAATTGATAGTTTCCATTAGTTATATTATTTTATTATTTTATTAAATTATATGATATCAAACACATATTGATATGATTTTTTTGGTTTCATTAATTATTATGATTTGTTTATGATGTATAGACACTACAAATACTCTCTTGTGTAATGGTTTTTATTTTAATTTATAAAAAAGGACTATTATAGGGATGATCCATGAAGAACATTTAAAATAATTTAATTTATACATTTATATCACCAAAATAGGTTAAATAGAATCCCAAACATTATTTTATATACTCATAGATTTTTTTAGCATCTGCCTATATGGAAACAATCTTGGGTTAGTGGCATCCCACACCTGGTCAGTGGGATATCTAGGTCAAGTTATTAAAAGTGGTATTGGATCAATGATTTAGTTTTGTACGGTTTTATATATTGTAGCTAATGTGGATTGGAACTATAGATGCAGCTATTTAAATGATTTTAGGAATATTTATTTTATGTAATCTTATAATATCCAGTATTTATATGTATTCATTCTATATCTTTCAATATATTTTGATATTTTTCTAGTATCTTGATGAATGATTAATACTTGTTTTTTTCAAAGGGATCATCCTATGATACTTTTTATATTCTTTTCATGCAACATATTAATAGTTCCGTACAATTAATATCTATTTAATGTATTTTAAAAGTGATATTTAAATGAATGTAAAAAATTATTAAAAACATATAATGTAATTAATATTTTCTTGAATAACTTATTGGGGGAAAAATATATAATTAATTACACATACATATTATTTATCTTCATGTGGTGGGTTTTTTTATGATTTTTAGGAGACTATAATTGAAGTTTTAAAAATTAAATTTCAAAATGGTCTTGGTAATTAAATAATTTCGTATTTTATATTGAGACAAAAAAATTTTATAATATTAAATGTTTAATAAATGGAATTTTACTATAAAATGGGTTTTAATTAGAATTTTTTATAAATTAATTTCTATTGATTAAAATATTTAATTCCATTTTTCAAAAAATATATCCTAACTGATTTGATTCATGTTCTAAATTATGTCTCGTAGAGTAGTGATCTTGTTGTTATATATTTATTTTCAAAGAATTTTTTATGTACTAGCTCTGTTATGTGGTATTACAAGAGTAATGAATGCATAAAATAATATATAGTATTTCGGAGGGTTGGTTTGTGTGTGAGAGGAAGACCTATTTGAAATATAACTATGAAAACGAGAATAATAATTCATGTTAAATGTGATCATACTCTTTATCAAATGAGGAGAGTGGGAAGTTGGTCAGTACAACTATGCATTATATTAATAGTTTTATTTTTTTTCAAAATAATGAATTATGTGTACAGATTTATTGATTTAGAGATATATTTATTGTTCCAAGTTGAAAATACATAAATGATAATTTTCCATTGGATGGTGTAATAAGGATAAATCATTGTATGTTCCATACTGTAGTAATATACTCTATGATTTAAATTAGTTATTTTATCAAACTTTTCATTGTTGACTAACATACAATGAAGATTGAAATTTTATTTTGTATTTCAAACTTATATTGGAATGAATTAGTTTTTATAAAATGTTATTTTAATCATATATATTCCATGAAATTGGAGTTGAGTTATTTGACTAAAAAATTATGTATTTATAGGGAGAGGTGGGGATGGTCATCCTAGATGAATTTTAGCATTCTTTTTTTATGTAATGATTTGTTTAGGGATACTCCATAAAATAATTTTTTAGGATTTCATGAAACATATTACACATATTCAATCAATGATGAACTATGTTACTAATTTGAGGGGTAATTATTATTTATAAATATTATAAGTGAAACATATTTATAAGGATCACATTTTGAAGGGGTGTGATATTTTATTTAATATGAGTGTGATAATCATTAGTTTTCACAGTTTCTTTGATATAATCTAATGTAATGTTTTTGGAATGTAGTTTAGTCATTGAATTGTTTATAGTTTAATAAATAATTTTTTGAAAAATAATAAGTGGATAAAGTGTGGAGTATTTTATGATTTATGAGGGTGTAATAATCATTAAGTGGTCTTCAATAAATTGGGATGTTTAAAAAACATTATAGTTAAAAGGTATATGTTGAATTAGAGTGGTGTTTCTTGGAATGTATGAGATTATAATAATTATTTAGATCTGTATAATCCTTTTCAAGGTAGAATGGAGTTTCCTTTGCGGTGATTTCATTATGAAAAGGATTGAATATGTGTAAACACTATTGAAATATAGAATAATTATTTTTTATGTATGTCTTTTCATCATTTGAAATTCAAAAAATTATTAAAATTATTTAATTAATTTTATGGGGAAACATGATAATCTAGTAAAAATAATGAGTGATAGTAAAATGTAAACTAGTTTCTATATTATAATCATATCTCGTGATTTATAGTGCTTATGTGAAAATGGGAAAAAGATTCATTGATGGTCACAAATGAAGAGATTAATAAAATACTATAGAGGGGTGTAAACCTTCAAATTTTAATTAATAAGGCATTTATCTTTATTGAAGTATAATGTGTGTTTTCAGTGAAACGTTGTAAAATATGATTCTAATGGAAGTTTGAAATTCATGTAGAATTCTGAAAACTAGAATATAAGTCATTCTTATAGGATATGGATATTTATATTGAGTTCATTCATTTCCATTTGGAAATGATCTACACATATTGAGGGATGTCTGTTCATTTTGTAACTAAAAAGTATAGAATTTATAAATTCAGATGGTTTGGTGATCTTTATAGTGAACTGTTAAATTATTCTATATATTGATAGTAAATCAAAAGGTTGAGAATTAGGTGTATTTTATTATGAGATACATGAGTGAAACCTCATTGATATGTTATTTAACGATGAAAAAAACCATAACTAAAATGTTATTGGTAGAATTAATTGGATATTTATAAGTATATATCTATTTTGGGCATTATTAGTAGTGAAAAATGGTATCCTTTTTTATCATAGGTTTAAAATGTTAGGGGATATGTGAGTAAACTATATGATTTTATGAAACCATTAAATTATCATTCATATTCTATCATGCATGATTAAGACTATTATTAGTTAAGCCATTTTAGATATAAATAATGTTTATTAAGGTTTAAAGTCCAAGTATTCAATAGAATAAAGGTAAAAATAATCACATATATGTAATTCCAATTCCATTTGTGAATGACGGTGAAAATAGTTATTTACTAAAGTAGGGAATGTGTAATATGGGGATTTTATATGGGAAAATATTTAAAATCTGAATCCAAACCGTAAGAATCTTACAGTGACCTATTTTGGGATATGTTAGTGTAATTATATTAAATTAATATTAATTTGATATGGATTTGTGTGTAATTTTCATTTTCATATCAAAATATAGATTTCTAATTTATAGAATATATTTTATAGAATTGTTTAAAAATTATTTGAGATAAAAGAGTCATAATTGAGGTTTATGATGTGATCAAGAGAATGTCGCATGTAGAAAAGGGAATCAATGGAAATTAGGAATAAAATGGTGGCTCATCATGTATCTGGTAATATTTCAATGTATCATATGTTCTTTATGGGTCATCGAGATCCTTGTGGAGGGATACTAGGTACAAGATAATCCTTTAATTTATATAATATTATTTAAATTTCAATATATTATTTTTTAAAATATTAAAAATTAGACACCTAATATATTTAAATCCATTATCCCAATAATTATATAACTTCTTTGATATATTAATTTACCAAATTTTCATCTTCATAATCAATCTCTTATGTTACTAGTATCCATTTATAGAATTTTTTAATTTTTTGGTCCTCAGAGAATGAACGCCCCCATTTTTTTGTATCTCATCAAATTTTCCATTTATCTATCAAAAATCATAAATTATGGGGTTTCAATAAAAAATTCATGTATTGAATTTTCCAGAAAATATTTGAGAAATGATGAAAAAGTATATATCTACTGTTATAGATGAGGTGGTCCCCTTAATGTTAACATTATTTATATATGTTTTAATATGGGTAGATGTAGTGATTTGATTTAGTATTCATTTGTAACAAAAAATTTGGTTGTAGGAGCCCTTAATTTTACTATGAGGTTACATTAGACTTATTAATACAAATAATGGAATACCGTATAGGGCCATTCATGTCATACAGTTTTATACATATCCTGATATTCATATAGTGAATCCTATAACTAGAACTAGAACCCATAAAAGTTTTTCATGCATTAATTGTGTAAGATCCCATCATGTTTAGGAATTTTCTCATAATCAGTTAAAGGTACTAATTTGTAATTATTTTAGAAAATTTATTTTAGTTTATGAAATGAGGTTTGTAATGGTATAATTTTGAAAAAAATAAGAGAAAGGGTTGTTCATGGTTTTTCCATGCTAAGAGAAAACACTCTACTCTAGCCCAGTTGACTCTGTGAACCCAAACTGAGGTAATTTTCATGAATGACTCATATTTTGGCATTCCATTGGACATAAATGGAGTAAATGTTAACCCTAAGAAATGTGGATAATTTTTATAGAAAACCATGCACCCTAGGCAAGGTAATCATGCCTCAGAAATAATCAATCTTAAAAAACGTTATAAAATTTTCCAAGCACCCTAATTAACCCAAAATTAACCCTATAAACCCGAGGTGGTATTTCATTATTTGTAAGCTCTTAGAATCAATTCTAATCCTTCTCAACAATTTTTATATACAAATACATTCCTGGATCAAAGATCCATTCCTCTCCTGGTATGTTAATCCTATCATAGTTATTTTTCCATTATTTTTTTGTCCTTATATCTTTCTTTTAGCAATGTATTTCATTGTTTCTGAGGGATATCATCAATTTTTTGAGATCTTTATCTATTATTCAAGAAATATAAAAATATTTATATTATCATAATATCATTAATTTTGATTTCAGGTTTTAGATCTTGATCCCAATATACATTGTTGTGCTACTCAATTTTTGGTATTTTTTTTGGGTGATTGTTCATCGACCAATCACGTTTCGTGGACCATTTCTCAATTTCCATGCTCTAATTATAACTTACATGTATGAGATTGTAATATTTCATTGGGTTTTTTAATAATTGAAATACCTATATTGAATTAATTAACGTGACCAATTAATTAATTGTTGAATTTTTTGATTCGATTGAATAATGGAAATTGTAAAATTGTGGATATATAAGTGATGATTTAATTATTGAATTATTTCTTTTTGAATTAATAATAATTAATTATTGAATTTATATTGGAAATTTGAGAATAAAGAATATTGATAATTAATTAATGAATTAACTACTGGATTATTATTAATTGAGGATTTAGTTAAATAATTGGTGAATTAATTAATGAAATTATAGTTATTAAATAAATAGGGAATTAATTAATATATCGATGTACTATTTAATTTTTGAAATAGTTTGAGGGACTGAAAAGAATAATTAATTGTAAAATTTATTATTTTATTTTCTCTGATTAGTTAATTTTAGACATAACAGATGTGTGATATATAATACTTGTGAGATATGAAATACATGTGAGATATGTGATATTTGTGATATAAGTGATTGATTGAGAAAATTGGTTGGGGGACACAAAATCATGCCCCAAATACCTATGTTGTCTGAGACATGTAGTACTAGACCCATGTCCTGATTGAAGATTATATGGGTCAGCGACTAAGGCTCAAAATACCCATGATGTATGGGATATTGTCTAAGGCTATAAATACACAAGATGAGTGAGACAAGGAGTAATTCTCAAAATAATAATGGGGTGTTATACATGATGATCCATGCCAAAGATAGAGACATTGGACTATAATTTCAATTAGACGAATGACAAGATAAAATTAAATGTATAATGAAATAATATTTTCTAAATGAATTATTAATTGATTATTGGAAAATTTTGAGACTAAAACATAGGCCAAACAAGTTATTGAGGATTGGGTGAACATAAAAACATGATGGTATACGTGGTTAAATAACAAATATGTGATAATGTTATAACTATTTACTTATTCAATGTACCAAATTATTTATACAACTATATAATCTTTTTATGGACTAGATTAGTTTAAGACACTGTTGGTGTCAGTGTAATTAGTTGTAATAAAACCCTTATCAGGCCACTATATCGGTACGTGAAATTATTTATTGGATACATGAAAAGTAAATGAAAAAGTCCATGATTTAGATAGCTAAGTCAGGATGGATCATGGTTGAGGGATCCAATAATGGTTCTATACCTGCTTGGGAGTTTTTAATTTTTTCATTTCATTTTCCATTTTAGGCATATGACTTATACATTAACATGAAAAATTTCTATTTGAGTTAGATATTGTATTTCCTAATTTGATTTTCAAGATATATTGGTAATTGTTTTATAATGTGTCCTTCCATTGTTCATTAATTAATATTTCTTGTCTATTAATATTTTAAGAGCGGTTATAATCTCCACATGAATGACTTATCAGGCCCTCATTACTAGTCATCTGAATATAGAATATGGGTAGGCATGCATGAGATCATGTGACCAACCGACATAGTGCATTAGTGCATGACACCAAGGCCAGTACATTACAAAATACGTCTTATATTTCATTTTTATGTAAAATTGAGTTGGGTCACACATCATTATCATGATATTGGAATTAACATTAATTATTAATTTTTGTTATAATGAAATTATTTAATAAATGTGATTCCATTAATTAAGAAAATTTATTTCAGAAGTAAGATTAAATATAATGGGGTTTATGAAAACATTGATCACTCGTGACTGTGTCTGTTTAGTGGTAAGATGGGATATTTTTTTGGTGAATATATTTAGCTACGGATATTTAGAATATAAGGAGTCAATTGGATTCTATGTACATATCAATTTTGATAACATTAATTGTTATTAATTTTTTTAATCCCCAATACATGTTTTATTTTCATTCATTTAAATATTTTTTCCTAATCATTGACATTTTTGTTGAGTATTGGGTAGGGTTCTTTTTTAAATCATTGTTTTTTTAAAATTTCTACTAGTTTTTCCTCTGTAAAATTTTAGTGTAAACATTTTAGTGAGAAACCATGTGGATACTGAATGTATATGTGGTATCCAATTCATTTTTATACATAATTTATCCTGTATTGTATTTAAACGCTTCACCCAATTTGTGTGAAACAAAGGATAAAAGGTGTGTCATTTTGGTGTTGTCTAAGATAAGGAATCCATCTTGATCATAGTTAGTAGAAACTATGTAGATTCTGTGTAATATTTTCAATCATTTTGATATAACTGATTAGAAAATTTGGAACTTGGTTTATCAAACAATGATTCAAGCTCATCCATGTTCCCCTTCATTCTATTATTGTTCATAAAGTTAGTTTCTGGATTGGAAAACCATGTGGCCAAATTATGAATCTTTCCTAGAATCTTTATAACATTATTTTTTAGTTTTCCCCCTCGTATATTTTATCACCATTTTGATGCATATCTCATACTAATCTATTTATGTTCCTAAAGTGGGATCCTACACCCTTTCCCTTGATTCATCTTCATACATTGATGATATTTCATGGTTTATAGGAAATTATAATTGGAATTTTGGGGTGTTTCCTCTTCTACGTTTCTATCTCTCTTGTTTTTTTCAATAATCTCGGGTGTTCAATTTTTTTCATACCATAGGAGTACATATCACCCAAGAGGCATGTTTTGAGTTGGTTTATTGATTAATTATTATGGAGGTGCATGATATGTCGATATGTGAATCAAAAAAAAGTATGTATAATGATTTATTCTCGGGAAATCTATGAAAGTACCATTATTACATATCTCTATATTCATATTTTATTTTTCATCCCTTTGGTTACTCATTCTATAAGTATTTTTTAAAATATTTTTACATAGTTTCCTTTATTTTGGGTTATTTTTATATTTCATACTTCTTTTATGTAGTTCATATTTTTCATTGTTATATGATTTTTTGGCAATTTATTTACCATAGAATATTTTGTTTTTAAATTGGGATTTAAAATGGAAATATGTGTTTAAAAATAAATTTTAAAAACCAAATTAACCATAAACTTATTTTTTAATATGTAATTTTTGGAGTCTATTAGGAAAGGACATGTATGTATTTTTTGATCATAACTAATGATATGTTTAATTATCACGCCCTTCATGTTCCACTCAAGGTCAGTTGAACCAATTTATATTTTTCGTTTATATTCCATTAGGAATTTAGGAGGAGAAATAAAGTCTTATGGACAGTGGGGGTCATATGGAGACATAAAGATCATGTCTAGTTTTAGTTGTTTTGTTTTTGTTTTTGTTTTCTATTTTTTTTTATTAATTTATATTATTTTGATATATTTATGTATTTATTTCATTTTGTGTTTTCAAAAATTTCCATTTTATATTGTGTACTCTATATTTTCTTATTTAATAGTTCATTTAGAGATAAATCATTCCCAATGGTATGATCATGAATATATGGATCTAGTATCTAGGCTATGATAATCAATAATTCATCATAGGCTTTTTCCTGGTTAATTAGTTGACTGGTTCATTGAGGACCAAGGCAGGTTCAATAAAAATGGTATATGATTGGCCATGCTTATTTGGTGTGATATGTTCTATGGAGATAGGACTATTATGACATCACAGGCATGGTAAATAAGAGCATAAAAATTTCTTGTTTGTAGCCTTGAGTTAGTAATGGTCTCTAGATATATGAGCCATTTTTTTGAATTTTTGGGTTTGTTATGTTGTATCCTGACAATTTTTGGCGGTTAATGGAATAAAAATTGATGTAAATTGGTGATTGAATGTGTGATTTCATGGAGTAGTGATTCATATGGATCTTGATTTCTTGGTTTAAGATACTTATTTTTGCTTGTTATCGACTGGGGAATGATATCATAAACCATGTGTCTAGGTTATTCATTCCCATCAGATACCTATTTTAAGATAATTGAATTGAGTTATTTTTTCCTTAAGATTAAATTTGTGTTGGTGGATTTTTAATGAAAAGGGATTTTTGATAAAGGGTAACAATAAAGAATTTTTTTCTGGACATGGTATTATTTTGAATGTGAGAATAGATATTTAAATTTATTTTTTACTAAGGTAATATTATTTGAAATGTGGCCTTGGGATTAAGTGGATTTGAATTTTAATCATAAATGTTGGTTTCATAGAGGAGTTTTTTCATGGGGAGTTTTAATCTTGGGGTTTTTGTTATGGATTGGAATGTACCATTTTTGATTAATTTTATATTGATGGTGATTTGGTTTCATATTTTATGACAAAAAGATTAATCCAGAAGAAAGGTTATAACAACATCCAAGGATTCTATTCTAGTCATCGGATCATCCTAGACTCCTAGCGGGGTGGTATAATAGTATCTTATTCAATGTTTCTAGTTATCCATTGTTATCATGGTTTACTAGATGATGTGGCATGGTTTTAGGATGGACAATGTTTTTTAGGTCCTTGGGATCTCCCAAAACCATTAGGGTTAGATATATTCTGGGTTTCTATTAGGGTCTTTGTTTAGATCGGTGGAAGGTGATCATATATTAATCATTGGATGTTGGGATGTATTGTTAGGTGTCTAGGACTACTTATTTCAAATAGTTTATAAATTAGTAGGTGAAGGTTAATGAGGTGCTAGTCTCTTGGGTGTTTAGACATTTCAATGGATGGTGATGAACTATGATGACCACTTCAAGGATATAGTTTCCTTTACTCCTAATATTGAATCAATTAATTATCTAAAATATACACTCTTCATCAAAAGTTTTATCTCAAAGATTAATGATCAAGTCTTCTCATCTACTGATATTTTTTTATGAATATAATGGATGGGGAATTTTTGTATCAATATGGTTTTGAAGAGGACCATATATATGTGGTGGGAGTATAGTTAACATTTTTATCATGAAGGTCTCCTGATATGGTGAGATGTGTGTACCAACAGATCTCATTTTTTGAGTCGTCTCCCTTCCCAATTCCAACCTCTCATTCATCAAGACACATTCTCATGTTCCTTCAGTGTGGAAAATTATTTCATTTGAAGGAATCTTGTGGTTAACCTCTAAATGGTTATCATCAATTTCGCCATTTGGTTCCCTTGAAGAAGTTATGAAACATCAATTTCTAGAATAGGAATCTTAGTTATAGGCTATAAAAACATGAATTTGGGATACATGATGCTTCAAAACACCAAGGATGCAACTATTGGCCTTGAAGTGAATCTCTTCATGCTGTGATAAATTTTTTGTAGTGGTTTTTGTTTTACTATATTTTTCCTCTAATTTTATAGTGATGAAGATTCTCGTATTTCATATAGTAGTTATCAATGTTGTTTTTATCTTTTTTTTAAATTTCTTCTTACATTGATGTTTTCAGAAGCATTTTATTGTAGTAAATTTATATAGTTATTCAATAAATATCTGAATCCATGAATGGTTTTCCATATAATTGGTTGTTTTTATTCAGGGAGGTTCTCATATAAATAATAGAATGTGTTGTGGGACTGATTAAACATGGTTTGGAATGATGTTTTATTTGACCTCCTTCTATTGGGTTCCTCTTGAGTTATAGGTTTCTATGTGGGTGTCACAACGATTCATAGTTTTTAAATGGTTTTGAGATACATTGTGGTTCTTCTTATGGTTATAGATTGTGTTTGATGGGTGTGACTTGTGATTTATAAATTTTAGACCAATTATTGTAGTTTATTAGTGAATGTTTAGTTTCATGTATGGGTTTTTATCTTTATTTTTTGGGAGACGTTCTGGGGGAAAATGTTTTCTATTGGGGGGATAATTATAACACCCTAACAACAGTTTTATTTTCATTAATTTATTTTTTATTTTTTAATTATGTTTTATAGTTTTGGCTTCTTATTTGGATGGGTTTAGGACTTAATCATTGAGTTTTGGATGTTTAAGTCAGTTCAATTATGATTTAGTTTTATGTTTCATAATAATACTATTGTATTTGGATCTATTTTTATATTTATTTTATTATCAAGTTTTTATATCTTGTCTTTTTATTTGTAATCCATCATGTATTATTTATTGGTTTATTATAGGTCAATTTATTCCATGGTGTATAAGACTCTTTGTTTTTTATATATAGTATAAAGAAGAATAGTTTTTTGATTTTAATGGTGAGTGTGGAAGAATTAAATTTTTTATTATTTTAAACATTGTGATGGAAATTTATATTTTGATCAAAATTAAAAAAAAAATTATTGTTAACCTATCATATTTAGTAAGGGATAATGTAAAATTAATTATGGAAAAGATAGTATATATGAAGTGGACTGAATGAAATGTTGATGATTCATAAAAGACATACAATCCCTTGTTATACCTTAGGGTGTCTATGCACACAAACTATTTTGGAATATGGGTAAGTACACATGGATTCAATGTAATAATAAATTTTTATCCCACATGTGTAGTAGTTAAAAAAATTTAATATAAATCCATTTATATGAATTATTATTATAATATAAAATCATTGATATCTGCTATAAAAAAGTAAACACCTTCTCTACTAATTTAGGTTATCTTTGGTGACTCAATGTAGGCTCATACTATTACAGTGAAATTAATGAAGAAACACAATAATTAAAAATGCATATGATGTAATTATTTTTGAAATATTTTATAGACATAATAAATAAAAAAATATAAAAAAATAATTTTATGTCTCAATATCAACAAAACAGTGATAATTATTTACTATACATTGTATGTTTTTAATGTATTTTGTTTTTGGAGTGATGGTCCCCCAAGAAAACCAATGAATTTCACTCATGCAATAAAAAGAAATATTTTAAAGGAGAAACATAGTAATAGTTAATATTAACTGAATTATTCATCATGTGAGGGGAAAATAATTATAATATTGGGGTCTTTCAATATAATGATGATTTGATGAATCTATCTGAGGGAGAATCAAATTCAATGCTAATGAGGAGAAAATAGAAAACATAGATATTTTCAATAAAATATATGAATGGAAAAGTCATTATAATAGATATGAACATGACTTATTTAGATGAAGTATAGATTCTAAAACATTCTCTAATTTACCACATGATTAGAAATAATGAACTTATCCATGGAAGAAAATATAAAAAATATGGGGTTCATTCATTTTGAAAATAAATATTGATTGAACATTGTTGACTCTATTAAAGAAAAATTAGCATGTTAATATATAATTATAATGAATTTGTTTATTAGTTGAACTCTATTATATTGGATTATTATGTGTCAGTGAATTATTTTTCCATAGTAATGAATTGTATTTTATAATGACATGGTGGATTGTCAAAGTAATAGAGGTAATCATTATGATACAAGCGAAGTACATGAATGAAAATCATTAAATAATTGGTTAAAATTATTATATATTTTTTATACAAAGATGAATAAAATATTTTGTTGTAAAAAGTAAATTATAACAGGACCCTAATAATACAAGTAATTGATAGTGAATATCAAATGATCATATGATGTCCTTAAGTTATCATTAGATAGACCCAAATGAAATCCCATATCTTTAGTACACATTAATCCCTAATTCATTACCTAAATATTCACATAATACAACACAAACGATCAATAATCATAGTTCCCATGGTTAATTAGGTACATCATGGAACAATATAAAAAGCAGAACATTGGAATTATTGAAAACCTCTATAACAAGAGCATTATTATCCATAATACCTAAAACATATTGGGATAACCTTGGGACATAAATAAGAAAGGTCTGTGCTATAAATCCTAGTATGGGGATTTAAAAATCATTACATGAATAAAGTATTACATATGGGAAAGTAATAATTTCAATATAACATAAAGGTTGAGAGTCATAAATATGAAAAATATGTCATAATATATAATGATAAAATAAATTATACATGTTAATATTTCAACCAAATTAAACATAAAATCAAAAAATGGGTCCAGTATAATTGTGATGACATCATGACATGGGGGAAAGTGTCAAAATGTATTAGTTTCACTCCCTAATCCCATACAAGATGTTTCATGGGACTAAAAAATTACCTAATTCATAATAGAATTATATTATTTTTTGTGTAGCCATCTATATCATATAATTTACATGGATAAGTGAACCATATAAATCATATAACATAAAAATTTAGTTAATTCAATTTATCCCAAAAATAATAATGTTTGGGTTACATTCATGAAATTCCACAATATATTTAGGATATTTACTTCTTCGTGAATACTGTTAAATATTAATGATGTTGGTTATTCAAGAAACAATGGCTGGACTTGAAAAACAGTCATGTCATTTGGGTAGCATAACATTAGTATAGAAATATTCATAAAGTTGTTTAATGAGAGTGAAGGGGGATGCCAAAATTTGGATATCAAAATATAATAAAAAGGGATGTGTAAAATAATATCCCAAAATATTTAGTTGTAAAACAAATAGGTATTAAATTTAGAATCAGTTTGAATAAATAAGAGATGTAGAGGATCCCTTACTGAATTTTAGTGTAGTAAGGATGTATAAAATTATTATAATAAGAAGTGATTATTAGTAAATAAATTGGATAGAAGTTTACCTTGTAAAATTAATTAACAAATATAAATTATATATTTACAAGGACAATTAAAATAAAGGATCATGAATTTAAATGAAGAGAGGGAGGTCCATTACCTTTATAGGGTGATTCCAAAATCATTGGTGGAGCTTCTTGAGAGCATGGAGGCATGTTGGGAGAACTCTATTGAGTTCAGGTCATTGTAAAGACATAGTATTAGGTTTTTTAGTGAATATAAATGGGGGTTTTGGGGGGTTGATATAGGAAGAGGGAGGGGAGTTTGATATTATTTACCAAACATAAGGTCTTGACTCTATAAGATAATGTAATCAATTCCAGAAAGATTCCCATGGTTTTATCCATGGTTTCTAAAAAATATGAGTTTTTTTGTTATTTTATATAATGATGGTCATATATAAATAATATTTTTCTAATGGTGTCTTGTAAGTGATACATATTTGTAAA
Organism: Viscum album; assembly: GCA_963277665.1. Taxonomy (NCBI): domain Eukaryota; kingdom Viridiplantae; phylum Streptophyta; class Magnoliopsida; order Santalales; family Viscaceae; genus Viscum; species Viscum album. Next base: position 532,729,586 of record OY728128.1, read on the forward strand.
GAAATTATATTAATTCAATAAATTATAATATAGCATATAGAGGATTATTAATTGCATAATGGCCAAAAAATATTTTTTTTTCAATTGTAAATATATATAACATCATAGACACCTTTTCTAGGATTTATTAAATCTATTTTGGATCATTATGACATTATAATACCAACTATATATTGAAACTGAACTAAACTTTTTCAAAAAATTCTATTATCTCAGAAAAGTATGAAAAAATATCAATAAGATAATATTGAAATTATTATTAAAAATGATATCCATTATATCGATATAAATTTTTAATTTAGTTATTTTTCAATTTTAAACAATAAATAAACATTTATTTATAAATGGATGATTTTTTTGGAAATAAAATCTTTTAAACTGTTATAAAAAATGGTGTTTGACTTAAAAATATTATATTCTAAATTATTTTTAATAAAAATTATTTAATTTAATTATTTTAATAAAATATTATTAATTTTTAAAAATCATTAATTCTACAATAATGAATATATTAATTTATATTTCACAATACACAAAAATATAATTTGAGTCAAATCATATCAACATAAAATTAATTTATAATGTAAAATAATTAAGAAGTAAATATAACACTTATTCTATTTAAAATATAACATAAATGTTCATATTTTTAGTGTCTCAAAAAATATCCATTTATTGATCCATAAAATTACATGAGATTAAGCTGTGAGGTGATGATATTTTCATCAAGTGGTTCAATGTATATATTTTGGGCCTTGATCCTGATGATCTTGATCTTCTATTATAAATGGTTTTTATCATTCATTATGTATGGTTTTTTTACATACGATTGGTCATGAGAAAATATTAGTTATTTTATCTCCCTATAAATCTCGTCTAAATACGATTTAGAGTGTATGATAATACTATGTGAGGCTATAACTTTTTTTTGTATCAGTTGCATTTATCCAAATCTAATATTAAAACAAATCATATGATCACAATTAAATAGGTATATATTCAATGGGATTTATTATTAAATTTCTTTTCAATAATATATAACATAAACAAATATAAAATAACAAAATTATTTCATTTTTTCATAACAACATATCAAAAATATGGAATTTAATTTAATCACAAAGAATAATTATTTTTAAATGTTTAGGTTACTATTATAATTGAAAATTTTGAAATACTCATATATGATCCTTTATTTATATAAATAATTATTACAAAAACTCTTAATTGAATTTTATTTTATCTTAATGTTATATATAATTATTTAATAAAATTTATAACGTATTGTTAATATATTATTTTATTTTTATAGATTTGTTTATGAGTATATTCATTCTAGGGGAATAAGCATATCCAAATATTCCTATTCTTGTTTAGTTATTTTGTATTCATTTCCCATATAGAATATTTTACATTATTATTGGTTTATTAGCTGAATAATGTAAAAAATTTTATTAATAAGAATACTTTCTTGTTGTTTTCATTATTTTATGTATTATGTGACACAATTAAATGAATGGAAATTCCATTCATAAAATTATGTGTCATTACATTAATCCCCCCTATGAATTTTCTCCCATGAATTTTCTTGTCACACAATTGGGACATAAAAGGGGAATCATTGAAAATTAAAGTGATAACTCAACAATGACATATACTCTTAAATATAGTAATTTCCATTAATCAATTCGAGATATTCATTATTTATTTCAAAACATAGAAACATAATTGAATTTTTGTTCTCATAATAGTGATTCATAATGATATTATGAATTTAATAGTTAATATCCCAATATAGTGTCAAAACGGGTATATATAATGTCATGTTTTAATGAAACGTGTGACAATAATCCATCTTAATGAACCCTTCCTAGGATTATTACTTCTCAAAACATCTATGTCAATTCCTTATCCACCTCTAGTATATGTAAAATTTAGTATACTCTTGGAAGAAACATTGTCTAAAATTTACAAAAATATATGGACAATTTAATATGTTTAGTTTTTTCCCTAGGTGTTTTTATAAATTTATCTTAATCATAATCCTAAATTTTTTTACAGTTTTCTATGATACCAACTTTTTCAACACATTACATTATTAAACATTAGTTCATGAAGTATCATATAATAATATAGATAATAAAACATAGAATATAGATAATTATAGTTAATTTAGGTAAGTAGATACATTATATAACTACATTTATAGTGGGTTGGGTTATATTTTCATTACTAAAAACTTTATTTACATGATAATTACATTCCATCAATCTAACAACTACCTGGAATAACATAGGTACATACATACGAAAGGGGTGAGTGATAAAGCCCAATAAAGAAATAAAAATACATGTAATAAATAAATTATTACATGTTATAAAATATTCATTTCAATGGTATAAATATGTTGATAATAAAAAAAAATTGAATGAGGTATGATATATCATGATAATAGAAAGGGAGCATGGTAATGTAGAAACATCATTAAAAATGAAATCATAAAAATCATTACAGGATGACCTCAACGAAAAAATAACATTGTGGAAAAAGTCCCATAATTTAATAGGTTCAATCCATATCCAATATATGACATCTCATGAGACTATAACATTACAAAATCTAGTGGTGAGATAAATAGTGTTTGATGAACCTGTCATTTTATATCATGTACATACATAAGTGTACCACATTGATCATAGAACATAATGATATATTTCATAAATTTATTACCATGATCAAGGATTTTGGGGATCATACATTAATGTCCCCAATATATGATTTATAGGTATATCTATGTGAATATTAATGATTGAAAATTGGAGTGGATATTCATGATGAAATCGTATGACATGATATGTCATAGTGAATATTAAATACAATAACAGTAGCAATTATAGGTTCATAACATTGTATATAAATAGTCAAAATAAACTCTTTTATTCTCATATTAAAATAGTTTAAGAGTGATATGGATTGTCAAATCCAAAAATTGGGAATTGGAAAAGAAAAAAATAATAAAACATAGAATATCTTTGAATGAAGATGATAATGAGTGTATCCTTGACAATTTTTTTCATAACAATGGTAGATAAAATTAATATTATTATTTTTGACAATTTCTCTTGATTTATTATAAAATAAATTTGTATATATATATATATATATATTTTAAATTAATGAAACATTACCAATTGGAATTTACACGGATAAGTAAAAATAAAGTACATAAATTAAAAATAAGAGGTTGATGTCCCATAACATGACAGAGAGTCTCTACAAGCGTAGGTGGAACATCAATTGAGCTTTTGGGAACCATGGGAGGTCTCTATAAATTGGAGGAAAAGTAATTACTTTCTCCATGGTTTTCAAGTTAAGTGTAATTGGGCTTGTATGAGACTATAAGGGAAGATATATGGGAGTTCATTATTATTTCCCAAACATTTGTTTTGGAATCTATATAAAAATATAATAAAAACCAAAATCCCCAAAATGTGGTTTCCCATGTTTTCAAAAAAAATGAGTGTTTTTAATTATTTTATAAGGATAAGGGATTAGAAAATTAAATATTACACTCGGTGAGGTGGAAGTAGTTCATGTAAATAATGAAATGATTTTAAATACATAAAATACACTATGTGTCTTGTAGGATTCAGAATTGATTTATAAAATTAATTAAGTTCCCTAAAAAACGTTATATTAATGATGAATCATATAGTAGGTTATTGAAATCATTTAATGAATTTTTTAAAAAATGTTTTTTTCATTATGATGTCGAAATACGTCTTATATATTTACACTCTTTATGTTTTAACAAAAAATTTAGTAGTTTCCAAAAATTATGAATGGTTCATTAATGGATAATTTTGGAAGAATGATTAAAAAATAATATTTATTTTATCCAAATAATTCAGTATTTTTTTAATATTTTTAACATTAAAATAAGAATTGAAATTTATTTGGAAATGAATGGTTTTATTATAATAATAGTACTCGAATCATTAAGAAAATAATTAAAAATTATTAAAAAATTGATTTATCATTCATATTTAGTAAAAATTATTTATTTGTATTATTTTACTAAAAATTATTATATATTTAAAATTCATTAATTCATAAATGATAATGGTCTTAATTAAATTTTCATATTACATAGAAATATAATTTGAGTATTATCATATCAAAAGAAAAATCATTCTTAATGTAATGTCAATACGAAGTAAATAGATCAATTATTCAATTGAAATTACAATATTAGTATTCAAACTATTAGGTTATTTATACATAGACCATTATTAAAAAATAAAAAACTATGAGGGTGTGTTTCATGATTGTGAGATTTTTATTGGGTGGTTCATCGTACATGGTAGCGGTTATGATGGTGATGAGGTTGAAATTTTCCCAAAAACCATTTCTTAGATACATTTTTTGATGGATATTATAATATTATTGTAAAATGGAAAACCCATATGACATTGTTTCCCATGGATGATCTGATAAATGGGAATCAGAGTGTATGATTCTACTGGATGAGTCTAGCACTTAATTTTTTTCAATTGTATTTATCTTACCACATTTGTATACGAATTAAATGATCAATATTCAATGTATATATTATAAATGATTATGATATTTAAAGGTTATTTAAAGATGATATTAATTATTACGTTCTAAAATAAAGAAATTTTTTCATTTTTTCATGAACATATAACATTAATTAAGAATTTTTTTAATAACATTGTAAATATGCTTCTAAATATTTGTGTTACTATTGAAAACTCTGGATTTGTAACAATTAGAAAGGTTCATAAATTTCTATAGGTACATATTATTACATTGATATTGATTAATTTTTATTTTCAATCAATTTATTACATACATTAATCATCAAAATGATGATTGTATTATTAACATATTATTTTATTTCAATATTTTTTTAGTGAGGTCATTCATATTGAAGGAGAAGATCCAAATTTCTGAATTCTTATTCTCATATTTTCTATTTATTATACCACTAAAATATTTGGAATTATTATTTCATGAAATGATGAATAATTTATAATTATACATTTATATGAATAATGATGTGTTGGTTTTTTATGTGATTTAATACCATAAAAATTAATACAGTGGGAAATACAATTCATATAATTATGGGTTGTTAAATTTCCCCCCACCTCTAATAAATTTCTACCTCAAAATTTCATTTATCATATTTGGACACAAAGGGGATACAATAAACATTTAATAGATAACTCTTAAACATCTTATATTGATTAACAATAGATTTTAGAGTCTTTAATATATGTTATTCATGGTCTATTTCATAACCTAGATTCTTATGGGCAATGTTTTACACATAATAAATGGTTTATAAGAATCATGTAAATTTAAAAAATAATACTACATAAAAATGAAAAATTATGTCTATAATAGGGCCATTTTTCATTAAATAAGTGATTAATGAGGCTATATCAATGCTCCCTTTTGGGGATTATTTCTCCTATAAACATTATCTAAGAGAAAAGCAACTTGTATTATCCAAAAATGTAAGTTTTTTTCTTGGAATCCACTTTTTCTACATGATAACAAACATAGGTATGTTTTACTATATTTAGCTTTATGTTTATGGATTCATATATATATATTCCTTTTATTAATCATAAAAATTACAATATATTACACTGATATAAACTATGTTAATCCTTATCTTTATTACACATCATTTATTTTTTTATTTCATATAACTTCGCATTATGCAACCAAAAGGGTCTAGAATTATGGTTTCATTGTTTAATTAGTTTTATTCCATATAAAATTAATCATTTTGATGTAACTTTGAATTATTTAAAACTTCCTTACCTTGATGATATTCTTCCATCATTCAAAAAATAATGTGTGATAACCTAGGGATATTCATTTAAATAGCATGAGATATAAATATTTGTAATGGAATAAAGAAATAATAACAAAAAGAAAGTACTACATTTCATATACAAGTAATTTCAATGGGAAATAAGATGGTGATAGTCATACATATTAACACTAAAGCATGATATGGAATGAAAATATAAAGTAGTCATGGGAATGTGGTAACATCATTTAACATCATATCATTAAAACAGATCAAGGATAATATCCATGAAATTATTAAATGGTATAAAATTTCCATAATGGATTAGGGTCACTCTGTGATCCCAAACATGATGTATCATGATAATAAAACATTGCCCTGCACATTGGCTCTCGATATAATTATTGGTGGACATGTTCCTTTCATATCATGTAAGTGCATAAGTATGCCCCATTAATCATACAAAATAAGAATAAATTTCATATTTTTATGACCCATGATCAGTTAATATAGGATACATTAATGGAATTTCTGAATCAATGAGTGGTATGTACATCTAGGTTAATACACTTGAGTGGAAATGGGGTAGGATGTTCAAGATGTGATCAATTTCTGGAAACATTGCATTGACATTTCTATAACATTATAATAGTACAAAACTATCAATAAAATGGATTAATGTGACTGAATGGGGTCCCTAATAAATTTTATATCAAAATGTAAGTATGCTATAAATGTTAAATCATTTCCCAACATTGGTAATAAGGATAAAGGGAATACAATATGTAATATGGTATAATAAAGACGATCATGAGATGATCCTTCACTAAATATCAGTATAGATTAATCCTAGGTAAACAATATAATGATAGTTGATAAACGATATCTAATTATTAGAAAATAATTTGCATATTAAAGGGATATAAATAAAATCATTAAAAAAAATTGAGATTCTAATGGTTAAATATAATAAAGGTTCATGAGTAAAAAAGTAGAGTGAAAGGTCCATTACATTAACGAGCTTCTTCTTCAAGAATTAGATGATTTTATTGACAGATTCATGGAACCATATGAGGTCTCTATTGATGGGAGGTAAGATCTTAGATGTTCTATAAACTTTTTATAATAAATGGGTAATTTTATGGGTTTATATAGGAAGAGGTATGGGAGTTTATTATTGTCTCTTAAACATGGGTTTTGGACATTACATAAAAATGTAATAAAAAACATGACAGAAAATGGTGTTTGACCATGGTTTCTACAAATATGAGTGTTGTTAATTATTTTATATTTATAATTTCGAAACTAAATAAAATATTACACTTGGTGGTGTGGTTGTGAGGAATTATTTTAAAGAATATCTTTCAAAACCATTAAATACAATTAATGACTTGGAGGATTCATAAATGATTTATAAAATTAATCAAATAACAAAAAACACATTACAATTTATGGGAAAATATAATTGTTATCATATTTTTTTATGTAATTTTATTCATCATATTTTGGATATTATGATTTCATAGTATACATTTTATATTTATACCATATTTATTATTTACAAAAAAAAGATCATCTCTAATTTTTTTTTAAATTTAACTATTGGATAATAATTATATTTTCATTATAAAAAATATAATTCTTTTAAAAAATATTTATCTGTTTTTAAATATTTACTTTATAATCTATAATCATCATTTGTTGAAAAATTATGGGTTTTTTTACATTAGTTGTTCTCTAAACCAATTAAAATGTTTCAATTTATATCAAAAATATTTTGTTATTATTTATATTTAATAAATATTATTTAGAAGAATAATTTTATTAAAATAGTATTCCCTTTTAAAAAATAAGAATTCATTAAAAAGGATGGAATTTATAAAAACTCCATATTTCATATAAATACAATTTTTGTTTTATCAAATCAAAATTAAAATAAATTCAAAATTAATAATAATAAGAAATAAATATAACCATTATTAGATTGAAATATATATATATATATATATATATAATCATATTGTCTGTCTATTAATTCAATTGCATTAATTTCAGAAGAAAACACCCTAATCGTATGCCGCATAAGGGTAATATTTTCATGTGTGGATCAACAAACATGGTTTGGGATGCGATCTCAGTAAGATTGAACTATTCCCATAAACAATATAGCTCATGTTATACATGATGGATATGATGTTGATCATGATCAGGGGAAATGACCAGTCCTATTATCACCCATAAAAACTCTAATAAATGGGATTCATAGGGGAAAATCCTATTAGTTGATTCCATAACTACTTTTTTCTGTTTCAATTCTACATATCATAACTCTAAATTTAAGATAATATAATCAGTACTATAAAAAATCTATATTAATAAGGGTTGTAATTCATAAAATTACTTGAAATCTGATATTACTTATAGTGGACCAAAATTAAAAAATTATTTCATGTTTTCCTTAATCACATATCATAAATATAGAATATAATTTAATCAATAAGGAAATGTATTTATAAATATATAGGTTACTATTATAATTGTTGGAATTTTATAAGACATATAGGTACATTAAATTACATATACATAATTATAAAATTTATTCTTTATTAATTTTTATCTTCACATAATGTTATGTATACATTCAAACTCAACCTAAATATTATTCTTTTAACATATTGGTATATATCTACATTTTTGTTTCTGAGTGCATTTAGTCAGGGGGGTCTAGTAGATCGAAATATTCCTATTTTTATATTCTTATATTATATTTATTTTCCAAAAATAAAATATTGAATTTTTCTTTGATAATATTAATTCTATTATATCAGTATTCATTTATAATTATAATTTCCTTCTGGTTTCCCTATATGATGTACATGTGACATTATTATATTGATGGAATGTACATTGATAATATTCTGAATCATTACGGCCCACACATGTGATAATTTTAGAAAATCACAGGTCAAATTGCCCAAGAATTATGTACATGAATTTTACATATTTTTATATAAATGATCGTCATAATTTAAAAATTCCTACCCAAGGACCATAATAGTTTAGTGCCTTTGGAAACATGGAATATATTCCTCTAGCTTGTGAAAGATCATCAACATCTCCCAGAATTTTCTTACCCATTGGTTCTCCTATATAATATCTTTCTATATAACTTGAGGAATAAAAACATAAGAAATAGTGTTATTAGTGGCTCTTAAAAGGTAAAGAATCAAATCATGAACTTAAGAATGTAAAAAAATGTACATTCCTTTTAAAAATCATACCTTGTTAAAGATATATCAAAATACCGTGTCAGAGAATAAATATTTGCAATTCGTAATTCATAGATCATAAATGAACCAAAGACATGATAAAATACCATAGAAATAAAAAATATAATTTTAGAAAACATATAATAATATTAAATCATTTTCATATTATATAAGGCTCATTTATATTAACGTCATTGTGGGAAAATTTCATTACTGAATTGAGTTTTCATGCTGTTCTAGACCTTTATTACAAAACCATAATTACATACCATTGCATCCCTGTATTACTGAACTAGATTTCAATTATATTCAATTCATTTATATGTCATGAGATATAAAACATTACCCAATGCATTGGAGGGAGATATGGGTCGCACCCATCTCATGCTGAAATCATTCTTATGTGTGGCACAAGAATATAAATTATTCATCATAGCATAACACAACTAATAAAATGGATTTCTATAAACATAATTCCCCAATAATATAATACATGTAAAATAAATATATTCAACAAATAAAGTTCCATTATTAAATAATAAAACCTTATGAATAAAATGGATATCATACTTGAGAAATGACCATATCAAATTATGTGATCTTAGATTTATAATAATTTTGAAAAAATATTTGAAATTAATTCTAGAGGAAAATATAATTTCTTAATAAAAAATGTTTTATTTTCATATAACACAGAAAAATATGAAAATTAAATAATTTCAATAAAAATAACATGGATAAAATTAATGATATGATTTATGGTAAAAAATAAGCTATGAATGCATAAAAATCCATTCGTACGGTATAATATAAAAAACATACTTCTCATAAATTTTCCAAAAAATAAAATATTTACCTCATATTGAAAATAAAATAATGAATCCTTCAAAAACATTTAGTAAAAGTAAAAAATGGTTTAAGACGAAATTATATATACATAAGATAATATTTATCTTTTTATGAAAACTTTTTTAGAAAACATTTATATAAATGATAAATTTACCCCAATAAATAATTACTTATAAACATTCACTAATAATAATGTGATTTTGAAATTAACCCGTAACATAGGCCTCCTATACTTTTTATGTATTTGAAAATTCAATATAATTATTTAAATAATTTATTTGAATTATTCTATAATCATAATCCTCATATATGATCATATTTTCATCCATTTTCATGTAAGATTATTATTTTTCCATCAGGTATTAACTTCCTTATTTTTTACACCGGTTTTTTGGATAATTTCTTCAACTTATGATATAGTTATAACATTTAAATAATTTTATTATTATAATATATATCTTATTTATTCATTAAATTATTTTTTATAATCATTCTTTAATGAGGATAATGTAGAACTTATTGTATCACATTGGGGAAATGGTAGGTCATACGTATGCACGAGCGACGATATGATTCCTATAATTGGGAGATGGTATGGAAGTGGGTGGTATATATTTTGATCCATAATCCATATCATCATTATACCCATTCGAGTAAGATGGTTGTGAAAAATAGTTTACACCATGGCATGTAGACGATAAGTCATTTGTACGCATGCGTGGTGATTTTTTTTATGAAGTGAATGTGGAATATGGTTGTTTCAAAATCCTAAAATTTTCATTATATATGTTTTAATCTATTTATAAACATATAACGAAACAACTCATGAAAAGGATGTATAAGTATAATGATGTTTGAAAGAGTCATTGGAGGGAACCACCTCTTCTTCGATGTGCTCCCATCAAAACTCATCCTCAAGCACTACATGTGGTTTTTGAAGAATATTAGAACCACTTGAAGGCAACTATGTATTTTTAGAAGGGACATTAGTACATTTTTTCTAATATTTAAGTCTCAATGTGAAGTGAGATGTGAGGGAGGAGGTGTCCATTTATAATTGTGGTTAGGGGAACTTTAGGAAACACCATAAATATTAATTAAAATAAAATAAAACCAAATCCAAAACCAAAAAATTTCCCAATTGTGAATATGAAAGGATATAATATATCCATATGATCGACTAATAAATTTTATACCTGTATTTATGTCGATTTAATCTATATCAATTTAATTAACACATAGTTGTTCTTTTCAATTTTTAACATGACTAACAATTATTTAAATAATAAAAGGGGGAAATATTTAATTATTCAGCAACAATTAGATCATAAATAAATACCATATAATATTTTAGACCAAATAATAATTTTTCTATTTTTTACACATTGTTTTATGATTATTAAATAATTTATTAAAACATTATTTTGATAGACCATCAATAGTGTCAACTTTGACACTATTCAATTCATAGATTTTTATATATATTAATATAACCACTTATCTCAATGAAAAACTATTTTATTATATTCCGGTGAGGCCAAGGTTAACAATAAAAGTATTTGGGAATATTAATTTTCCTAATTTAGATTTATATAAATATTTTAACAACATTTATTTTATTTTCCCCTTCATAAAATTACAACTATAACACTTTTTTTGTAAATATTTAATATATATTTTTGGTTAATAAAAATAAAAAAATTAAATACTATTATAATGATAAATAAACTATATTTTAGACAAATAATTGTATTAAAATATATCTTCTGAGAAATGCATCATTTAAAATGATATAATTTTTAAAACATGATGGTGAAAAGTTTATTATCACATTAAATAATATAAATTAAGTGTCCTAATATGTTCTATAAGGATCTATGTGGCAACATGGACCCCATTTCCTCTTAATGGGTGACATTAGACCATTGGGCCTCATGGCGTCAATCACATCTTCTCGAATACTAGAGGCTACCGACTAGTAGTGGGGGAATATGGTGTGCCTGTGGGAAGACTATGCCCTTATTAGAAGAGTGGAGAAAATATAAATAGATACAAATAAATAGTGATCAGTGGAAGAAATATAAATAAAAAGCAAAAGCAAACTAATGCAATGGAAAAAAAAGAATAAAAACAACTATATCAACTAATGTAGTGATGATGTAATGTCTTGTCAGTAGAAAACTGGAAGTCACAGTTACTAGACAATAATCCTAACAAGTTCAAAAAGGTTAAAGAATCAAATTATACTCTATGCATCATGTGATCCTACTTAATCATATGTTATAAATATCCATCTTATCAGCAAACAATAACGTATTTGGAGTTTCATGATTCCCATTGTCATTACCTGCAACCGTGTAATATATTACGGGTTCCAAATGATGCCTGGAGAGGGTTTCAGATATATCTCAATGGGACACCACCAACTTTGTTTATAACATCCAGCCTGGTAAAATGAATATAGTAGTGTGCAGGAATATATGTAATGTAAAGTAAGAAATACAGAATAACAAAATAACCACGTACCTGCTTCAGCACTCGGCTGGTGTCTGAGCATGTAACTAGTTCATTAATTAATCCATTTTTTTTTAGCGTTAACAGGTCACATGTTTCATAGCCAATAATAAAATGACCTTGTGATATTATAAGTAGTGAAGGTACCAACAAATAACAAAGAAACTAGACAATTATATTCAATGAGTGCGTTCTAGGGTAAAACCCAAGGTAACAGAAATTAAAAGAAAGCTAACAAAGTAGTATTATCGCCTAGATAAGGGCTAAGAGAGTAATCCAAGGAGTGTAATTATGGTAATTCCACCAAATGGTGCCTACCGAGTCCAAGGTGATGGACCATGGTAAAACAGGACTATGAAATGACAGGCCACTATGGGCATTAACCATGGAACCTAATAGTCAATGTTGGATCCAAGGAGTGTATCTATGTTATCCTATAAGAAAAAGGGACCCCATAGTAATATACTGGGCTTCCAAGGAATAAACAAGAACGGAAATCTAGGTGGGTATCAACCTAAGAAAACTCTATCATTGAATCCGAATGTGGTTCCTAAGACCCAAGTAATTCTCTTCTCAAAATCAACGGTGAGCTCAAGTCATACAATTCTTATTTGATATATTAATCATGTAATAATTCATCTGGTTGATTTCATAACTTCCATTAGTGTGGATAGGTAAATTAGAGTTGAATCCATTGGCCCAATACGTAACTTCCATTAGTTTGGATAGGTCCAGTAGCATTACAACCATTTAATCACGTATTAGTTAGCAATTAAGGCATAATAAATCATTGAATTTCACTCTGCTACCTTCCATCAACATGGAAAGGGGTGCTACTAACTTGTAACCTTTATTCAATGTATTTTTATAAGGCCAAGTAATATACTAATTATACTTTCAATTTAAAATTTCAAATTTCATATTTAATAAACATTTGTAAGAACATACCTTAGATGTGTCAAGTGGTGAGCATACATGGTACTTTACATTATGAAATTATCATTAACAACAAGCTGTTTATTTTAAGGAGACTCACCATTAGAAAGGTCAAGTAAAAAACACCCGAACGATGGTTCAATCATGACAAAACACTAACAAACCAATTACGGAATTATGTTCGACATGGGGAAGATTGAGTTGTGCGTTAAACCACTAACAACTAATCACGTATTAGGAAATATAGTAATCATAGTATTATAATGAGTATAATCATGACATGTTATTTTAAGAAATGGTTTCCAACAAAACCTGTGGGCCCCACACAAACATTCTAAAAATAACGAACATTGGGGATGAGTTATAGACCACCAAATTTAGGGTTTTACGATCCATATCCATGGGTATTGGCCCATGATTTTCCATAGATCCAAGTTGATCTACAGAAATTGTGAAAAAACTCTCACATGTATATATCTATATCGAGAGAGAACGATACAATGAACATATATATAGGACTCGAGTACTTACAGTTGTGCATCAAACATGACGAACAGAAGCTCAGCCGGAAGCTGGATGAAGGGGATCTCTTGATTCCAATGTTGGATATTCAAAAACCCTAAAACTGAAAGAGAAGTTGGTCAATCCCTCATAAGCTCAGAATTGGGAGGATTAATAGGTCATTAATGTCATTTTAGACAATTTACACATGTTTTTAGCAATTGTATGGTTTGACACACAGTTTTTAAAAACGTGCTCAAACCATGCGAGATGGTTCTTCCTGAATCTAGGGAAAACGGTGGTTTTCAAGGTTATGATGTTTTGTCGTGTGCAAACCATGCACAAACCATGTGATATGCCACTTTCCAAAATAACACAAACTGTATGGTTAGCCAAACCTTGTGAAAAACATCTGCAAAACCATGTGACTTGGCCTGGGAAAGTGGGATTTTATTGGTTAGGTCACATGGCCATTCACATACCATGCGAGATGCCCCTATAAAATATAACACCAACCACATGGTTAGGAAAAATGTGTGAAAACCATGCATAAACCATGATATTTGGCATGATTTCATAAAAAGAGGTGTTCCGAGATCCAAACAAGTCTTAAAAAACAACAGAGCCTTTTCTTACTCATTACACATCCATATTAGGTCCAAAGTAAATATTTAGAATGAAAAATAAAGGATCCGTTACTGAGTGAAAATCCAGGTTCTTACAGTCTTCCCCCTTAAATGAACTCACCCTGAGTTATCCTTCCAAGGGTAATGAGACACTGTTTGAGAACAAATATAGACATTGATCTTGTACCTTGGATTACCTCTCCAAAGCCTCATCCTATACTCAGTCATGCAACCAAAGGACCCATATGAGAGGGAAAGACTTTCCTTGGATAAACTTCATGATTTGGTCAACAATGTGTACTGGATACTCCTCAAAGGTTTCATTGGCATCTAACTCAACCTCCATAGGATCAAAGTTATGTGAGGGGTCCGCATGATATTGGTAAATTTGTGAGACATAAAATATGTCATTCATAGAATTGTACCTATGAGGTAGTAGTAACCAATATGCTACCAACCCAACTTTCTCTAGAATCGTGAATGGCATGAAGTAACAAGGAGACAGCTTACCCTTCTTCTGTAACTGTCAATGCCCAAGCCTAGATGATACATGAAGAAAAACATGATCCCCAACCTTGAACTCAAGTGGTTATCGATGGTGATCTGTATAAGATTTCAGACTAGACTGAGTAGAATTCATACACTTTCTGATCAGCAGGACCTGTTCAGAAGTCTCATGTATGAGATGAGGACTGAGTTGGGCTACCTCACTAGCATCTAGAAAGGACAATGGTGAAAATAATGGCATACCATATAAGTCCAAAAAAGTATCCATCATGATTTCTTCATGAAAACAATAATTATAGGTGAACTTGACTATAGAGATATGCTTCTCCTATGTACCACAAAAACAAATACACATGCTATGAAAATATCCCCCAAAACCTATAATGTCCATTCAGATCATTCATATTTTTAGGGTTATAAGTTGTTCCTAGAAGCACCCAATTTCCCATAGCTTTCTGAAAACCATTCTAGAACTGTAATGTGAAACGAGCAACCCTATCTGAAACACCATTACGTGGAACCCCATGTAGTCATATGATCTCAAGTACTACAGTCTTCTCAACTGATCAACTAAGAAAATATCTCAAATAGGAATGAAGTGGGATGATTTCATCAGCCGGTCAACCATAGAAATATCTACCCATTTCCATTATGTGACTGTATGTGGTTGTAACAAACATGCAGGTCTCAGGTTCTCCACCTTTGCCTTCTGATAGGTGGAACACCTAGTGATGAAGCCTAAAATATGGAGTTTCATCCTAGGCCACCAATACTGGCATCGCATATCTCTATACATCATCGAGATTCCTGGTTGATTTTCCCATTGGGTGGTGTGGGACTCTTTCATAAATTTCTCTCTCACATCTGTAGGAACCCATTTATGTCCACGTAGACGCATGATGCCATTTCAATTCACTAACCAATCCAGAGGTGGGTGTTCTTCCGACATACTCTCATAGAGAACCAAACCATTAGGATATAAAAATGTCATCATCCTCACCTTCTCAAGGAGTAAATATGTAAATGATAAGGATTAGAGGTAAGACTTCTCATGACTATCGTGAAACTCCAGATGAAGTTCAGAAATGATGGTCATTAACTTATATTCATCACTGGATTTTTTTTGGCTTGCGTTTGAGTTTTCCAACTCATTTTATCCGGGGCCACATTAACTTTTCTAGGAATATAGGAAAGATAAAAATAAAAGTATAGTAGATATTCATCCCATATTCACCGTATGAGGTTCATGTCACACTGTGAAAAGATATACTTGAGTCTCTTAAGATCTATATACACCATAATGCACTCGGCCAATAAATTGTGTCTCTAGCAACGTAAGGCATGGACAAATGATACAATCTCGAGGTCATGAATCGGGTAATTTTTCTCATGAGGCCTCAACTACCAAGATCTGTATGCAACTACATTGTCTTCCTCAATAAACAATTATCATAGTCCAATGCTAGATGCATTAAAGAAGATGACATGACCTTTAAATTTTTTTGGAAGAATCAGAATATGTACGGAGACAAGCCTCCCTTTCAGCTTCTGAAAGAATTTATCACAAGCTTCTAACCATGTGAACATGACACCGTTCTTAGTATGACTAGTAAGAGGTAAATCAAGATGTGAAAAGTGTTGTTTGAAATGATTGTAATATCTTGTGAGCCCCAATAAACTCCATATATTGAAAAAATAATTGGGATACTCTCAATATACTACATCACTAACACTATTAGGGTTAATAGATACTCCTGATTTCGAACTAATATATCCCCTAAAGTGGACCCTGTCAATCTAGATGTCACATTTAGCTGGCATTGCATACAGATGATTCTCTCTCAGTGTACTCATAACGATCTCATGATGTCTTTCAGTGTCGTTACGAGTGTGTGAATACACCAAGATTTCTTCCACAAGGAACACGAAAAAGGAGTCCAAATAAGAATGGAAAACCCTATTCATCAAATCCATGAAAATGGTAAGAGCATTTGTTAGTCCGAATGGCATAACTGGATACTCATATAGACAATACCATCTATGGAAATATTTTTGAGGTATGTCTGATGGTCTGACTCGCACCTGGTTATAACGCGATCTTGGTCGATCTTAGAGAACACATTTTATCTTCAGAGCCGGTCAATGATATCGTCTATTTGAGGAAGTGGATATCTGTACATGACTGTAAGATGGTTCAAACATTTTTAATTCATGCATAAATGGAGATTTCCATCTTCCTTAAAAGAAACAATCATGGGTGAAACCCATGAGGATGTACGGAGCCTTATAAAGCATTGGGCCTCTATATCCTCTTTCTACCACTTGGGATCATGAAGATCAGTAGGTGTCATACTGTATTGAGGAATTCACACTGGAGCATCTCCTAAAACAAGTTTAATTATAAACTCTTCCCCAATCATAGGAGGTATGTCTGAAATGTCACCTGGATAGACATCCTTGATACAATAAACTACAAGAGGGAAACCAACTTAATGAAAAAACTGATTCTCCATGAAAAGATTTGCCATCTGGGTGATCACTCCACCTATCCCATGATGATTCATTCTAGCTCTCCCAGCCTAAACATCCCACTCACCATTGAAAAGATAAATGATGCCATCTGGTGATGTAAAATAAATACTTCAGTGATAATAGTCTACAAAGGAATGATTGTGGGCCAGCTAGTCTATCATGAAAAAGACAGCAAAGCCCGTCATCTTGGAAAAAATAGATTCTATAGGAATGGGTACAATCCATCCTCTAGGGGAAAGTCCATGCACTAGTGTACGCCCTCTTTATATATTCCCAATAGTGTATCAAGGGTCATTACATCATCATGATACTATATATCTAGTCTTAAACATTACACGATTGATACAAAAATAAAAGACCTTGAAGAACATGTTTCAATCTAAGTAACGAAAATAGTAGAGGCTACTAGAATAGTACCTTGTATGGAAAAATTTCCCATAGCCTAATCCTTAAATATCATCTGTAAAGCATGCAACAAACCGGATCCATGACCCCATGCAACAGGTTGACTACCACGATAATGACTACTCTACTAGAACTGCTGGTGATAAGTGATCAGACTACCACAACCACGAACACCTCCTCGGCCATGCAGACCGGTGCTACTCCAAATTTACACACGGTGTGGTGAAAAAGATCTCCCAACTAAAGGTGGAGCTATTGTTGATCCTTTTCCAATTGAAACTGGTGTAAATTTCCTAAAAAGAACTGAAGATGCCCCATTCGGCCACAATACCGGCACTCCATAGGGTCTCTATCAAACTAGGGATTATTATGCCCTAGATTTATACACTGATAACACAATACAGAGATATCAAACTGGATACTCTGGCTACCACTTCCCTATCCATAAACCTCACGGTAACCTCTCATGCCACAAGAAGAACTACAAGAATGACGTGACATTGATCCGTTAAACCTTGTAGTCGCTCCATCCCTCATGTTATTCTTAGTGACATAGGTCATCTCAACTATTGTAGAGAAGTTAGGAAGGATATATACATTCACTTGAGTTCAGATGGAGTAATATATCATATCCTCAAAATGTCAATCACACAAAAGCTCATCCCTTGATACAAGTGGGGAAATGCACTGTAAATCAGTAAAACATGATGAATACTCCATAAATAACATAGAACCTTGCTTGAGATGTACGAAATCTATGGATCTGTCAGCTCTAACTGAATGGGAAATGAACTGATCATATAAGGAATTCTGGAAGTCATCCCATAAGATGCCCAAATAACATCCGACATGGGTAACGACATCCCACAAACGCTTGGCTGAATCCTGAAGCATGTATTTAGAAAGATTTACTCTCCATTCTATTTGTGTTTCTAGATGCCCAATAATAGAAATCATTGCCTCTATCCAAGATTGAATAGCTTCAGAACCATCATCCCCTATAAATGATGGAGGATGCAGCTGCTATAACTCATGAGTCGGATTATCCATCTTAGGTTAAACCCCTTGAGAAACTATCATACACTTCATCAGACAAAGGAATGTTCACGAACTTGAGAATCAGTTCTCAGATTAGGAATAGCAAGAGGTACCTTATGTTTCACTCCTATAATTATGACTGGAGGCTCATGGACCACCATGTTTGGAGCATGGTCATCACCACCCTCATTGAGAACGACACGAGGAAGACACGACGACATTGGTCTACAAATGCCAATCACGCATCTTATAACTAGTATAGAAACAAGGAAATAGCGTCACTAACGGAAGATGAATATAGGAAAGCTCACTACACAAGACAAACTACCAAAACTACCTACAAAGATGACAAGGTATCGGTAAATGCTCAAGTATATGGTTCTTGTCATTTTGTTCTTAATTCTAAGGTTCACTCCTTTACGTTTCAAAAACATTATAAGGAGAGATAAGGATGTGAATCCAATTTATTTTGGATTTCATGATTCATTTTATAAAGGCTCATTTATAATAAATCAAAACCCATACACCTATCACTAAAAATGACACCCATTTACTTATAGAATAGTGGCTTGAATGAGAAAATTACTCATTCGAACCAATGATGTCCCATACAACTCAGGAATTGAGAATGGAAATCACTCAATCTAAGACAATGTAATACACGTACACGTAACTTTCACAACATCACTCTATAATCAAATTCATATCATGTAATGAAAAGAAGTGAAATTCACCTATACACCATGGAAATATGCATGACATTTGAATTCTAGGTGCCTATAATGATGCATTTAGAAATAATACTTTCCCTCATATCCTATAGTAAAGGATAAAATAAATTCTCGACTAGAGTAAAAATAAATAAACCCATAAAACATGTAAGTCACCCAACAGTGAAATAATATCAACTATAATATGAAAAATAGAACAATAATTTTATTAGGGATAACTTGTCATTTTCCCTGATCATGGGTTCGTAACACCCAAGCCTGACTTATGACCAGGTCCCTAGAATTCTTGTTCACCAATATATTGTCTCTAAATAGTAAATAATGAAATGAAACCAATTTTGATACCACATTGTGATGACCCGGACCCGTATGTCACTTAACAGGTGCCCCGAGCCCTATGGGACACATGGACCCAATGGAATCTTCCTGAATGCCCGAGGCTTCTGACTAGCAGGGAGGGACTAGTGTGTAATCGTTGGAATTCTATGCCCTCATTAGTAGAGTGTATCACAATGGAAGGGATATAAATGAATAGTTAAAAGCGGAAGCAGTATAATTAAATAGAGGAAGCAAAGTTATGAAATAGATAAGAATGAATAACAAAAAGTATATCAACAGATGTTGTGATGATGTAATGTCATGTCACTAGAAAACTAGAAATAATGGATATAATAAAATAAGAATAACATGTATCACAAGGTAAATGATAACAAAGTCTACTCAAAACATCCTGAGATCCTACTATGTCATATGATATCAAGATCCATCCTCTCAGCACAAAATCACATATCGGAAGCTTCATCCTTCACTTTGTCAATACCTGCAACCAAGAAATCTACTATGGGTACCAAACGATGCTCGGAGAGGGTGTGGGATAAATCTCTGTGGGCCACCACCATAGGTGTCTATAACATATAGCCCATGAAATGGAATATAGCTGTGTGGAGGAATATATGTAATGTAAAGCATTTAGTAAAACATAACTAAATAACCATGTAAATGCTTTTTCCCCTGGTTGTTGTCATAACATGTTACAAATTCATTAATTAATAAATTTCCATTTAATGTTAATAGATTATGGGAGGCACAGTCAACACTAACATCACCTCATGATAGTATAAGGAGTGAAGTTCCCAAGACATAAAAAGGTGACTAGATAATGATATTTTGTGAGGGATTTATAGGGTAAATATAAAGGTAACATAAACTCACAGAAATCAAACTTAGTAGTATTCAAGTTCAGCTAAGGGTAAAGTGTGTATTCCAAGGAGTGTAATCCAAGTAATTCCACAACAAGATGCTTACCGAGTCCAAGGTGATCGACCAAAATTAATCGGGGCTTTGTATTGTTTGGTCTCTATGGACTATAACCATGTACCCTACTAGTCAATGTTGTATCCAAGGAGTGTATCTAAGGTATCCTGTAAGAAGAATGGACCCAACGACAATATACTGGGAATTAAAGGAATAGAATATAAACAAAATCTAGGTGGTTATAAATTTATGCAAACCATATCCTTGAATCGGAATGGGGTCCCCAGGCCCAAGTTATTCTCCTATCAGAATCCATGGTGGGCATGGTTCAGTCCATTCCTATTTGATACTGTAATCATGTAATAATTTATTTGGTTCAAGTCTTTCCTTACATTTGTGTAGATAGGTAATTTTGAGTAGAATCAATTGTCCCAAGAAATTTCTTCTATTATTGTAGACACTACAAGTAGTGTTGCAACCATTTAATCATGTATTAATTAGCCATTAAGGCATAATCAGTCATTGAGGATCACTCTGCTACCTTCCATCAACATGGAAAGTGGTACTATATATATATAACCTTTATTCAATCTATTTTAACAAGGCCAAGTTATATACATAGAATATATTCCATCTCTTATTTCATATTTCACATTTAATAAACATATCTATAAACTTTCCTTGAACCGGTCATGTGGTGAGAATACATGGTACTCTCTATTATTCAATTATTAGTAATGGAATTACATTTTTTATAAGGAGACGCACATTTAGAAAGTTCATGTTAAGGGACACCCTCTTTGGATGTCGTTTGTTACCCAGAGTAGATTACATGGTTGCAGGTATTTACAAAGGGAAGCATGCTGCTTCCAATACTTGATTGTGTACTCATAGGACGGAGCATGATAATAGTTGAATGAGTAGGATTTTTGGATGCTTGGAGTAGACATTGTTTTTTTCCCTTATGGAACATGATATACTTATTTCCTTGTATATGTGATTTCCTATTGTCTAGTGACATGAAATTACATCACTACTATTTCAGCTGATACAAATATTGTAATTCATGTTTATCTATTACATCATTTACCTTTATTTATTTATTAATATTGCTTCCACCGTATACTATTCATTTATATCTATTCCATTGTGCTACACTCTGCTAATGTGGGAATAATCTTCCCACAGACACAACCTAGGCCCTCACAGCTAGTCGCAATCCTCTGGCATTTGGTAAAATGTTCTTGAGACCATGAGGCCCACCTGGTTCATGTCACCATTAAGTGGCATCTGCGTCCGGGTAATCATAATTCAATAGGTCTATAACTCAACCCTTGGATAGTGTTGGTCAATATATACTCATCAAGAAACATTTAGTAACATATTTGGGTCCTTTATTGGTTATTATTATATAATTATTATTATTTTATTGATTTTTCATCATTTAAATTATTTCTACATCATTAATGTATAAAATGTTAAAGTAATTATTTATTTCCTCAAAATTAAGAATAAATTTCCATGAAAAATAAAAAATTGCATTAGATTGATTATTTATAACTTAATTTATCATTTATATTATCATATATTAAAACAAATATTTATTAATATTTGAGTGGGAAATATTGATCTTATATTTAAAAAATAATAATTAATTTTCTTAATATCATTCATGTGGCTTCCATTGGATGCCATTTCATCCCAATAATGATTTAGTTTTAAATAAATCATCTAATAAAGTTAAGTTAATATTTGGGGTAATTTTATAATAGTATTCTTATCCTTAATTAAATGACATAACCTTTTATCATACGAATAAAAATTACTAAATATACTAATTAAAATGTGAACATATAAATTGAAGCTATTTAAAAAATTTGTACCTAATTATTCAAAATATGAAATAAATTTTTTTAAAATTCAAAGCATTGATAATTCCATAAATTATTTATAATTAATCTCATTTTCTGAATAAATAAATGGGATTTAAAACATAAAACACTGCAAAAAATTGAAATTTTATTACATCTGAATCAATGTACAATAAAATATAATGACATAAAATAAATTTAATGATTGAAAAATATTTTATTATTTCATTAAAACCAATCAATATTAATATATAACCATATAAATTAATTTTATGAAAAAGTGTGTTTTCCATTACTATTTATTGTATTTTTACAATTCATCAAAATTTGAAAGTTATAAGAATTTTTTAAAAAAATTCATCAAATGTAAATTTTTATATCCCACATATAAATATAATGTTTATTGTGTTAAATATGATATAAAAATGAGAAAAAAATATAATTAAAAATTTTATGCAATCAGAAGGTGTAAAAACTACATTTTTTAAAAATTACTTCCTTTATCCTATAAATTAATTTTTTTCTTATATCATGCATAGATTTTATATAACATGAATTTATAACCATATCAATAATATAAAAAATATATATTTCATTTTCAATATCCATAAAAAGTGATTTATTGTTTTATCAACTCCTTTATTTTCATTTAAATATTTTTTCAGAAGAAAGATAATATTGTGCATACCCACCATTATAATGATTAGGCTATAAGGTAACATAATAATATTTAGTTTTTCACTTATTATAATTATTTTGGGAAATAAATTCTATCAATATAACAATAATGTGTCTATAACTCAAGCCACGAATAGAATATTTTATATGACCATCAAATCAAGTGTTGCATTTTACACAAGATTATCATGGTGTAACGTACGAGAGAAAACCACCAAGGAATATAAAAAAGAACTCATAATAATAATGGGGCATTACATTCTACCCCACATAAAATTAATTTCACCCTAAAAAATTTTCACAATTATAAAAGGATAAATACTTTAATTTTTCTTTTATAGAATCCCAAATCGTAAAAAGTAATACTAACAAAACATTTTAAAATGTAATAACAGAATCATAACGGTTACCCAAAGTAACTTATCTCTAGGATTCTACATATGAAAACAAAGGGGGAAGTGAAAACATGTATGTGGAATAAAAATAAAACAATCATGTTCTAATGTAGGGTGATTATAAACATTATTAGGATAATTTTAACAACCAAAAGCCATAAATCTATAATGCTCAAAGGAACCATCTGATTCTTCAAATGAGAATGTAATAGGATAATTTTTTTGGTTTTTAGGATCATTTTCCTAAATTTGAATAACATGACATGAACTATTTACTTTATTTTATTATAGTCTCACTATTTTTCATGTCATGATCAATTTCCATGTCGTCTATAATTCATAGAAACGATGCTGAATTTTTCATTCCTAAAGTATTAGATGATCATGTGATCCAAAAATAGAACGATAGGTCTTTCCATATATATATTTTTAAAAAAAATGTTATAATAAGTAATAAAATATTAATAAGTCCACCTATGGTTAGATTATACTTTATTCAAACAAACTTCATCTGATCCTTAACATAAACATTCCATAAATTGATAACCTTAAAATACTTCTGAAACATTAAATAAAAAATCAATTGAAAAATATTCCCTAACATTGCCTAACATTTATGTCCTAAATATCATAATTCATCGCTTGTTGGTCACATTCCAAAAATGTCTACACATTCATCATGTATTATCTTGAATCAGGGTAATAATATAAATTGTAATATTTCATGATCGAAAGCAAGAATTATTACTTATTCTTAAGTCCAAAAAACTATTAACATCATCCATGATATCATAACCCACATTTCAATATGTACATTACATGTTCCAATGTAACCAATAATGTCTAATTAAAATAATATCATCCAACATTTCTTCATCAAAATATCATTACCTCAACATCAATCCCATAATAAGTGCTATCCTTCCATGAATCATGTTTTCTTCCAAATACATAACCTTATTACCACAATTACTTTTTGTGGTTACATGTACCACTCATCAAATACATTGAAATATATTTATAAAACCATATTGGATCAATACATATATATTTCAATATTTCATAATTCTACCAAAGAAGTAATACAACCTTATTTTGGGATCATATGACATAAACACTCAATCATTACACCACATCATTTTCCTAAACACGATATCCAATATTGATCTTAGGTTATTGGTTTTTTATATATCCTTAATAGGTTTTTTACCTCAATCATCCTTGAAAACCCTTGGATTTTTTTTCAATGGATAGCATAATACACCATTTTATTGATCATATAACAATGATTTTTGGGAGGTTCACTTTGTCTATCCTTTTATCTATTCACATCATTAGCTACCTTTTCCCCAGTACTTCAGAACTCACTAGCCTAATGACATTATCTTCCACACATAAAACATTTACTTGTACCTTTAATACAATATCCACCATCATTCATTCCACACATTGAGCTTATGGAAACAATTTTATTCTTTTCAACATTATATTGAGATTTTCCCTCAATCAACATCATCTATTTTTGGTTGAAATCATGATATTGATATGTAACACCTTCTTTGATTTTTACGTTGATATCATAATGCCCAATCTCTTCATATCTATTAATGCCTCTTAAAGCTAATTCCATTCAATGACTTGATTTTTAGCCATTAAAGAATCGATCATCTTTTCTTTCAAGTTGGATGAGAAAGCCAGAAGCATTCCTTGAATGTCTTGGATAATATTCCTCATATATACTGATGGATTAATGATCCTTTTTCTTAAGCTATATGAACCCCTATTCCATCTTCATGTGAAGAATATACAGAATGTACTTATTGAAGAATATGTTATTGAAATAATTATATTCCATGGATTAAATTTCATCTTGCTCCCTCATATACTTTATTAGAGTCCACCAGTATTATTTTTCACTTTCTACACAACAAATAAACAAAATGACATGTTCATGTTATGAAAAGTGATGTATATAAAATATATTTTCAATGGTACTAGTCCCTTGTTCAGAAACAAGTTGATTAGAAGACCCACTAAATGAAAGATGATGTATCCTCATGAAGGACTCAATAGAATGGTGTTCCCTTATATACTCATTTTGAATCATATAATGATTCATATCTTGTGTGAGTATAGAATCATGATTTTTCATTGTAGCTCCAAAAACAAGTTTTTTATTTATGGGGACTATTATTTCATTTTCCATTTCATTGATCATTAACACGGTTCTGTGGGTTCCTGCCAGTTTCTAAAACCCATAAAGAATTGTATGAGATGCAAAAATAATAAAAGTAAATCAACATATTCCTGGGTAATTACATTCAATATCGGTCATCATTGGTTTGATCCTATGTTAAAAATGATTATTACCTAAATTCAAGGATTATAACCAATAGTTAGACTTAACTATAATAAAAACCCTAGCCATACCTTAGAAATTTTATTAGTTATCTCACTAATGATTTCAAATCCTAGTTTCAAAATGTTGACTAAACCATTCCTCTGAAACTAACTGTAATGAATGAATCATAACATATGAGAATATTATATCCTTTTAGATGAATATTCAATACATTTTACAACTTTATTCCCTGGGGCTGTTAAAGATTAGTGCCTTTGGAAACATGGAATTCATTTTTCTATCTTGTGAATGACCTTAAACATCTCCCAAAAATATCATTCCCTTTATTACTTTTAATTAAAATAATTCTATATAACCTATGGATTTGAAACATACTAATGTTTGGACTCAAATTATCAATAAGGGAAAAAAATACGTGAATATAATAACATAAAAACATGAACAATACTTTTGAAAATAATAGCATGAATAACATATATCAAAATAATTAGTCATGGGATATATCATTGTGATTTGTAAGGCAGAAATCATAATAGAACAAGAGACATGGAAAAAATACCATTGGAATAAAACATTAAATATTAGAAAATACATAATTATATAAAATATTTTAAATATTTTTCAATGGTCATTTCCAATAACATCATAGTGGAAAATTCCATTACTCAACCGGGATAAATTGTCATTCTAGTCCTGTATTACTAAACAAGATTTACATGTGGTTCCCACACTGTATTACTGAATCAAAATTAATATTCATTAAAAAAATTCCAATCTAGAAAGATATAAATAATTAACCAATTCTATTTATGGTGATATATGTTCCCCCCATCTCATAATTAAATCAATTTTATGTGTGCCACAAAAACATAAATAATTCATCACCGCATAACCCAAAGAATAAAATGGGATTCATTAAACATGATTCCACCTTAATATATTCCACGTAAAAAATGGATTTCATGAAGAGAATTTTTAATATATATAATAAATACTTTGGTACAATACTTATAACATTATTGAAACAGATCCCTATTAAATAATGTCATCTAATATGGAAAATAATATTGAAAAAACACAAGAAATAAATTCTTGATGAAATTATATGTTCTTAGAAACAATTATTTACATTTCATAAAACACCAATTTTTTTTAAAATATAATAATTTATTTTAGAATAACCTTGAATAAATTAATGAGAAGATTCATGTAAATAAGGCATTATAAAATCATGTCAATCCCATCATGTTTTATAAAATAATAAAACACTCATTTTATACTTTTGCTGGAAAAGTCAAAAAGTACCGTATATGGAAACTGAAAGAATGATTCATTCAAAACCATGCAGTGAAAGTAAAAAATTGATAAAAATGAATTTAAATATCAATTTTAGAATATTAAAAAATTTAGGAAACAAATTAATAAAACATGGACATGGATGATAAATATTCCCAGGTAAATAATTATGTATAAATAGTCTCGAATAACAATTAGATTGAGAAATTATCCCATACATTTGGTTTTCAATCCTCTATATGTATCTAAACCACCTGTATAAATAATTAAATGTATTAATTGATGTATTATATAATCATATTCATCATATATGATCATATTATCATTTGAATGTTAGTAAGATTATTTTTCATCCATCAGGTATTAACTACTTTATTTTCTTACGTGTCTTTTGTCAGATAAGTTCATATTCATAGGTTATATTAATAAAATTTAAGTAATGATATCATTATAATATATATCATATTTATTCACCCACTTCATTTTTATCTTCACGATTTAATGAAGATCAGGTAGAATTATCCACATTGCATCGTGGAGATGGCAGGTCATACGTACGAACGAGCGATGATATCATTCCAATAATTGGGAAATAGTGTGGAAGTGGATGGTATTTATTTGGATCCAAAATAAATATCATGTTATAATAATCACATATATTAATTATTTATATAATTATACCCATACAACTATGATATTGGTTAAAAACAGATTACACCACGTCGTAGAGATGGTAAGTCCAACGTACGTGCACATGGTGATTTTGTTTTTCAGAGGATGGATAAAAGGTGGAATATAATTATTTCATAATCATAATAACATCACAGAATATAATTTATATTTGATATATTACATTATAATGAAACACCTCATGAATATGAAGTATAAGAAGAAATAAATTTGAAAGAATCAGTATAGGGTATTACAACTTCTTCGATGTGCTCCCTCTAAACCTGCTCTTAAAAAACTATAGTTGGACATTGAAGAATAAAATAACCTATATATTGTTAATAGGGATGTTTAGTGGGGAAATGGGTTGGGTATTTTTGATATTTAAGGAACAAATTGAAGTGAATATGTTAGGGAGGTTGTGTCATTTTATAATTGAGTTGAGTGGCACTTTTGGAAACTCTATAAATATAAATTTATAATAAAATAAAAATAAACCCAACCCTTAAAAAATGTCACAATTTTGAGGAAGATGTGTTAGAGGGTTGAAATACCATCTTGAAATAAATATTAGACATGCATTTATTTCAATTTAATCCTTATAATTTTAATTAACACTTAGTTATTCTATTTAATTTTTAACTAGTGTAAAAAATATTCCAAAAATAAAACGGGGATATATTTACTTATATGGTTTCAATTAGACAATAAATAAATAAAATATAATATTTTATACCACAAAATAATTTTTATATATTTTTAAAAAATTATTTATGATTATTAATAATTTAATAAAATATTATTTTGATAAACAATCAATATTGTTAATTTTGACACTATTTAATTCATTGACATCTATAATTATCAAGATAACCATTTAACAACAAAAAACTATTTTATTATATTCAAAATAGGTTAAAGTCATCTAAAAAATTCATTAGACATATTAATTATCCTAAAATATATTTATTTTAATATTTTAATAAAATATTTTTTTCCAGTTAATAAAATAACTATTACAAATGTCTTCTTTATTTATTTAATATTATTATTCGTTGAATAATTATTTATAAAAAATAAATTTTGTAAATATAAATCTATTATATTTAAGAACAATCCTTTTATTCGAATATATAATATGTGAAACCCATGAAAATGTTATACTTTTTAAAACATGAAAGTGACATGTTTTTTACAACTTTAAATAAAATAATATAAGTTTCATAGTCTCTTCTATAAAGATCAATATAGTCAATAATACATCTATTTGATTTATATGGTTGAGATCTAACTAAAATATATGATTTGTTCAAGTGAATAGGTTTTTTAATTGTTAATATCTTTTTAATAAAAAAATTGTTTTTTTATTTTTCAACAATTAAATAATTTATGTATCCTTAATTTATGAATTGTTAATGTAATTATTTATTTCCTAAAAAATAAAAATAAATTTCCATGATAAATAAAAAAATTAGATTTTAAATTTTTAATTATAATTTAATTTATATTCAATATTAAATTTATCAAACATGATTTAATTATTAAAATTTGAGTGAGGAATATTTAACTTTTATTTAAATAAAATAAATTATATTTCCTTATCACATCCTAGTGGAATTCAAAGATCATGATTTAGACAGAGGGATGGTATATATATAAAAACACTCATAAAATGATATTAATACAAGTGTTAGGGTAATTTTATAAAAGTATTATTACCCTTAATTATTATATTTACCATTATACCATATTGAAAAAATTACCGAAATTATGTTTCATAAATCCCAAAATTAAAATAAATATATTTAAATAATTTTTAAATACTGATTTAGAAAATTGAATCCATTTATAAAAATTAAAAATTCAAAATATTAAATTATTAATTTATAATTTCTATTGTTTTTAGAAAGAGAGAATGGGTTTTAAAGGTTAAAACATTGCAAAATAATGAAATGTTTTTACATTTGATTTCAATGTAATTTTAATTCCAATGAAATAAATTATTTTGAATGAAAAAAATATATTATTTTTATTCGTTACAAATATTTAATATTATAATTTAACCATATATTTTATTTTGATGAAAAAAATTATTTTTAATTAAAAATTATTTTATTTATACTATTTATAAAAATTTAAAAGTTATTAGAAAAATATAAAAAATTAATCCAAAGTAAATTTTAATATCCCGAGTCACTATAGCACAATTATTTTTTAAAAAAAATTGTATAAGTATGACAGAAACAAGATATAAAATTATTTTACCATCAAAATGTGGAAAAATGATTTTTTTTAAATTACTTCGTTTATAAGATAAAATGAATTTGTTCTTATATAATGTATATAAAACATATAATATTAATTTTATTCATTATATTTACTATAATAAACATATATTTCCTTAGAAAAATTCCTAATGAGTGATTTCCATTTGTTATTAACTAACATATATTAATTTCAAGTTTTTTTCGTAAGAAAGATAATACAATTCACACAAACCATTATAATGACTAGGTTAAAAGATAACATAACAATATTTAGTTGTTCAATTATTATCAGACTCGAGTGAAATGAATTCTATCAAAAGAACTTGATATTTTATATAACACCAACAAGAAAAATATTTTTTTATACCGTAAACTAAAACTGGGTTGTGTATTATGCAAGTTTATCTTGGTGTAGTGTATAACAAATGACATTAAAGAAATTAAAAAATTATATCTCATAAAAATAATCGGGCATTACAAGAGATCGTTAGGAAAACCATTAATTATATGGAAATTTGGTAGGATAAATTTCTTAATTTGGTTCTTATACATGTGTTTGTCATGATTTAACCAAAATAAATGGATGGAAGGAGGTATTATGTATTTCATATCAATTAAAATAAAGGGATGACATTTTTTAGGGTTATTTCTCACAAATTCAAATTATACAAGTCCATTACACATTATGATTGATTTAAAGAAAAAATGAGTGGTCTAAAAATTTAACAGTTCTGAACTGAAAATTGAATGGAATTCACCAATAAATAGTTTCATTATTTTCTTGAAAAACATGGAATATGAAAGCAATATTAATCATTTTAGACTTCTTGGTAAAATAATGAATTTTTTATGATGAAAATAATTAAAAAAAATGTGGATTATATAATGATCACTAAAAATAATATCCTAAATACATATTATACAAAACAAGTAACTATGAGGAAACAAAATATTTCATACATAATTATTTCATCTTTTTAGATTAATATAAATGAAATATAATGATTATATATTCCCAATAATAATAATGGATTAGTTTCTTTGGGGAGTGCATAAATAATCAATATATTTAATGAATGATCCTTAACATATCCATGGAAATTCTTCTCATATAGAAAAATGTATATACAGACACTACTTATTAATGTTCTTCATAACCCAAGGAAATGGAAACATAATAAACAATGTTCTTAGAATCTCATTAAGGGTAATCTATGGAGGTACTAATAAATGATTGTATGATATCATAGGATAATAATTGGGGTATAACAACACAATCATAAATTTTTTAAAAATTCCAACATGTCACAAAAATATCAATCATGAGACATTCTATAAGGATATATAAAAAAATGTAATGAGAT
Source organism: Viscum album (assembly GCA_963277665.1). Lineage (NCBI taxonomy): Eukaryota > Viridiplantae > Streptophyta > Magnoliopsida > Santalales > Viscaceae > Viscum > Viscum album. Next base: position 532,761,501 of record OY728128.1, read on the forward strand.
GTAATAGTATGAAATCATAAATAATTATTCTTTATCTATAAGAGAATATAATATGTAGAAAAAATATTTTTTTTGGAAAATAGATAATCATAGAAATTCATTTACTTTGTCGTGGATCGCTAAGAAGACTATCAATGTACACTAAATGTTATATTAGATTAGTTTAACTTCCCATTCACATCATTTTCTTGGTCGAGGCTCACATATAAGTCTTCAAGGGTGGATTGAGTCTATTACTGGACTGAGTTCACTCCCGAATCTTATTTATATTATCAAAAAAAATAAATATATAACCAATACATCAGAGGTATATCCAATTCTAATACAACAAATCACATAATGAAAACCAATACAGGTGTCTGAAAAGATCATATAGATATTTGTTGGTTATCAACTATATAATTACCCTTTGAGATTGAAATGGGTTTTGTGAAATGAACCATAAACCATTTCCATCATTATCCAAACTAATATGATATATCGATGGTATCATAAGACCATATCTTCTGAGAAATATAACATTCCATTAAATATAATAACATATATTAAAAATAACATTTATTAATGAATTTGAAATATGATTTGTAAAAAACACATTTTTGGTATCTTTTAGAAATAAATATTTTCAAAAAATGGTAAGGGTATATTATTTATAAATCCAGTACAATGTGTAAACAAATATTTTTTATGTAGGAAGGATATTATGATACTAATATATATAAATGTCATATATATAATAACGTATTATTCTTCTCAAACTATTGTAATGACTCAATATTGAGTTGTATGAAAACCCTTTGAAATCATTCCTTTTATTTATTTATAAATATTGATAATGGTATTAAATATTATGTTTTAAAACAATTATGAATACTTTAAAACATTCATAAATCAATTTTAGGAACATAGATATGTAAAATAAAGATACATAACTAAAAAGAGGAATATTGGTTGTGTTTTTAGAAATATATTTCCATTATCAACTTATGTGTAATGATCCATATTGTTATGGGTTGGAAATTCCATTTGGAATTTGAATACACAATTTATTTGATTTATTTTCCAAAGAAATAATTCTTGGATTTAGAATACGTGGGTCTAAATACCCAAATTAGGTGACACTAAAAATGGTTTATAATGATAATGGTGTAAGAGGGGATCCGGAAATTAATAGTTAAAGAATAGGAGGCTGAAAATTATAGTAAATTTTAGAATCCACAAGATATCCATTAAGATAGAAATAATCCCAGGGATCTACTAGGGATCATAGGATAGCAGGTGGGGACTTAGTTCCTTTTACGTGAGGAATTTTTTTAGAGTTGTTGGGATTTTTGAGTTTAAGACTCATGGGTGTTGTTGAATAACCATTCTTATTGATTTTTCCAACATTTTTCTCAAATGATCCCCCATTGAAGCGGGTGATTCGTGATTTTTTCAACAGATAATTCATATATGTTTTTCCAATAAACATAAATTTTAGAGACATAACATTGCTACCCATAATTTTTTGTGTATTATTTATCAATGTTATATATATTCTAGAAAATCATGGACTAAACCATATCTGAATTTTATACAGTCTAACTATATGTCATACCAAGATTACATTTTCATGTCACATAACACCATTTTGGTGAGATTTTACTGTTTAGGGTTAATTTTCATAGATTTTAAAAATAAATTAATTTCCCAATGAAAATCAAATGGTACTAGTCGATAATTAATATTCATGGGTTTCTGTTGAGGGTTTGTTATAAACATCATAGTGTGGTAGGATGTGGTTATAGATAAGTGAGATTTCTATTCAAATTATTAAGTGATTATTTTAGTTTTGATAAAATAAAAAAATTAATTGTACTTTTTTGAAATTAACTACAAATGTAATGTGATGACATACACGATCTGGAATGGTGGTATGTTCTAGGGTGAGGCATAGTTTGGTATTTATAAGTAGTTTTAGAGATTATTGTGGGTGGGTGCTCCTCAATAAAGGTAGTTTGTCCAAATAATACAATGTCATGTGTGTTTTTATATAATATTGTGATCACCATGATGCATTTCATTGGTTCATATGGATTTAAATGGACTAAGAATATTTGGGAATATATATATATGATTGATTTTTCCCTCTATTTCTTTTTAGAAGTAATTTTATGAACATTAAATGTTCTTCAGTGATCAAAACATATTCCTCCAAGTGGAAATATTGATATCTAGGTTCCCAAGTGACTTTGGGTGTTTTTGGGTTGTGAGATGTGATGTAGGTACATAGGGGGGGTTGTCCTATTGAAAGTGTGTAGGAAAGAGAGGGGTTTCACCGTGGGATAATGAATGAGATGGTTGAATGTCTTGAGTGTGGTAGGAAAATCTGCCTAATAGTGGTCTGAGTCTTGATGAGATTCATGATTAGGAATATTCCTTCCAATTTGGATGAGGTGTGATGAATTCTGTTTCCTATAGCTGAAGGGCTGATAGATTTACCTCAGGTGATGTGAGAAAAAACATAGTTGTAAGTTGGGGGAATTTAAGACATCACATTGGGATTATAAAGATATTAGAGATATATGGAATGGGATAGTCCCTGGGTAGTGAGAAAATAATTTTATAGGTGACTATGAGGATTTCTAATGGGCCATAGGTTATATGTCTAAGGAGATTTGTGGTATAGTTTCTCTTGATGTGTGATATCATCAATGATGCATCAACAGGTTGAGATCATGTAGTGTCTCGAGGATGCAATGTTTGATATGGTGGGTAAGATGGTTTTCAATTTAACAAATGGATTGGTCTGGAGATACTACCACCATGGGATCTGTTGCAGATCTATGTGATAGGATGGATCTATGTGTTCTTGTGATTTAATGACTTTTCTTTTTGGATGATCAGTTCATCGTTCTCCATGTGTCTTTCCTAGAGCCCTTCGTAACAGGTTAGGGAGATGTGAAATCCCTCAATCCAATATGGATTGTTATATGTGATGTAAATATCCTAAAACCTTAAAATTTTGGTTATGGTACTCTTTAGATGATTTATGGGCTTGTGTTCATACGGTTTGTCCCTAATCGAATTGATAGTGGTGTGGTTACAATATCGGACTTTTCCTATGAGATATGGCCTACCTGACCACATATTGTGTTAGAGGGATATGATTTATGATGATATATTACCATTATATAATCATCTTGATTTGGGGAAGATGCAATACCTTGTGGTTGGTTTGGGGATTGATGTTACATGAAACTAATTGATCATACCTTGAGTTAAAAGGTAGTGTACATAGATATAGACATAAGATTGTGATTATTTTTTGCAAGTATTTTGGTGTGGTTTTGAACATCACCCAACCATTATCCATCATACAAGTGTTGGGAATCAATATAATGGATCAATATGATGGAAAAAAATTTATTATGGGGTAGCACTGATGTAGGTTTGATCATGCTTCATGATGATCTAGCAAACATATAGTGACCTGATTCATAGGGAGTCATCATTTAATGGTTATTTCATGATAATTAATGAACATGTGTAAATTTATAATATTATTTCTCATACGTACCTTCTTATGCTGAACTATACTAGGGGAACTTTGTGAGACCCTTCTGAGATGTATTTCTCAATCCCAACGTAGTCACCCTACAATGCATTAAGACCTTATGTATTATATTTTAATTAAAAATAGATATAAAATGGATAAGTATTTTGTAGATATATAGGATTTGAGGAAAGGTACCGTGAAGCCCAACTATGGTAGTAGATATAGTGTATGTGTATTGTCATTGGGATAATCTAAGTTATTGATTATGGTATGAATGTTATATATGATAGCACAATATTATTATACCATTGTGCTAGTTTTCTAAGAATATTTATAAAGTAATAGATTTTATATTGATTAATTACTCATTTTTTAGATCTATAGTTAATGTAAATTGTATCCCCACTTTACAGACCAAGATCTCACTTCTTTTCAGTTGCATATGGAATAAGGGGATGTGTTTTTAGGCCACTAGGAACTCCAGACTAATAAATGATTAGTGGTATTGGGTCAGGGTGTTTCAAAACTGTATTTGAGAATTTTATTAATTTTGGAATATTGTAGATTGTTACACATATAATTTTATTGATATTTTTATAGACATCATATCTATGAGTTAACAAATCTGGTGGAAATTACATGTTATCAATGCTAATGGATTATTGTAATTGGTTATTTAATGTATGGATGGGATGTTTAGATAATATGTATTTATCGAATATGTGGATTATGTTTTTTTTCTGTGATAAATTGAAAGATCATATTTTAATACATTATCATTAGTCCTAAATGAATATCAAACATTAATGTGGGATTATTTTCTTACCATGGATTTCAATTGATTAAAGAGTTAATAAATAATTTTAGTGTTTTCCAATATATTTTTTTTTCAAATTCTACTCAGTTAAGTCATAAATAGTTCCATATGATTGTATGTCATGTGGATCCTATTATAGTTTATTAGAATATGATTATGATAATGAAGGCCCTATGTCAATGGATGAATGAGGACCCTTGGTGGGAAAGTGTAAGCATTGGATGCCTCATTGATGAAACTCTTATGTGTTCATTATAGACATTTGATGTTGAGAAATGATCCCATGATATAAATTATATTTCCAATGGATATAGAAACCCTAATATAGTTATGGTATAACAAAATAAATTTTTCATTTCAATTTTATATGTTTTGGTTCGGGTGAATATCAAGTATCCAAATTTACTTTTGAGGATGGGATCAATTTGGTTCTATGATTCAATAGTTCATGGGATTTGATTTCATTATTGTGTTGAGACACTTGTTAGATACTCATTAGTATAGAATAGAGCCTAGAAGGTGTGTGGAATGTTTATTAATCATGGAATAATTGAGGTTCCTATTTTTGTAGAGGTTGTTTGAGGAAACTCTAGTTGGGTGAAAATAACTAGTTTGAGGAGTATGATTAGTGGGATTAACACAATAGCCTAGGATAGTGGGGAAAAGTTCATGGAAGGATTAGTCAGTTTGTGTTATTTGGTTGCATTGGATTGGGTAAATTATGGGATCATTGAAATATGTGTGAATAATATTCATGTAAAAGTTAGTGTGTTATTAGTCCATTACTCATCAATCGGGGATTTGTAGATATTGGAAGCGATTTTCAGGAAATGTCTTAGTGTGTGAGGGAAGGTACACATTTGGTACACATGGTGCCCAATTATTCTGAGAATGATAGAATGAACCATATACAAGCATGTTGGAAATGGTTTTGGTTTCAGATAAACCTATGAAATGTTTTAATGATATTGTTATGTAGTTTTGGATTGGGTAACACTATCAGTATGGTGATTGGTGTGTTCATAGAGTTACTCAAAAGTATGGTATTCATTGTTTGGTTAAATGTGAGATTTCTCTTGATGGTGAGTGATGACATCTTTGAAGGATAGTGGTACCATCATGATGTTGACCTATGGATTTGATCGTTGAATTGATTTATTTGTCTCGAAGTTATGATATTTTAGATATCTTCTTGTTTATTTCTATTAATAATCTATTAAAATATAAGAATAATACCATATAAAAAACCCCATTATTCAAATATTTGGGAATCTTAAATCTTGCTCACAATAATAAACAATAATATATCCACTACTATAAAAAATACAATTACATATTTTACACATTCTTTATCAGTATTGTTTAGAACAACTTGGAATAGTAAATTTATACAATCAACAAAGAATAGTATAGTCATCACATGTTACTCCTAACGCAAGAAATACCCCATGACGATCATTCCCTACATAATAACAATAAAAATAACGATAACTATTATGAAAATGATAGATATTTTCATAGGATGTGTAAGAAACAATGTATGTGATACTATGAGTGTTGAAGATAGAATGATAATGTATTTATATAGAAATATCATTATTCCCATTATGAATTCTAGCCAATATGGTTAATTATAATTATGAAAAGTAGATAATAACAAAGATGGATATTATTATTATTTGTTATGTATGTGCAATTATGTGACCTTAAGGGTTATTTTATGATATAACGAAAATTGTATAATTTGGGAGAATTAAATATATATTATGTTAATAACCTTTTATATGATAAATGTAGAAAATTTTAAAAAAAATCATAAAATAATGAAACAAAAAATGATAATAATTCCATATTAAATTTTTAAAATGGTCATAATGTTTAATATGGATGAAAAATTATACATTGTAAATAAATACACAATTTTAATTAAAAATAAAAATATAATATTTAAAAAATTATTTTAATAAATTATATGTCATTTTTTGAATTAGTACATAAAATTATTTTCAGTGAATTTTTAGTATTTTTTTTAAAATATGATTTTCATTGAAAAAGGGAAATGTTACGTTTAATGAGCACTATGACTTCATGAGACCATTATTAGGTGGGTTTGATTAAAAAATTTATTTTACATTTTTTTCAATAGAAATCAAATTTTATAAGTTTAATAATTCATTTATAAATAATTAATTTAATGTATAAATTTATACATTTATTTACTGAACAAATAAATTTTTTGTAGACTAAATTATTTTTAATTCTTTCCATTAATTAGGATGGTTGGAATTTGATTTTTCAATTGTTATTACACTAAAAATGAATAAAATTGTTTTTACTCATTAATCAGCCTAAAAAATAAGGCATAATTTATTACTCCCATAAGTGGTTGGATTATATAATAAAATTACGAATATTTTAACCATTAAAACCATCCCTCCACACATATAAATTTAAAATAATTATTAATCTCATATCCACAAAATCCCAATTGACCACGGATTTTCTCATATTTTCCCTCTTCGAAGACGTCCTGTGGTATTATAGGTCCTCTAGCAAGACTCTATCTTTCTTTAAATAGTATCATCATAATTTATGGATACTTAGTCCACCCCTTTCATTTTAAATATTCATTCCTTCATTATATTTTTTTAAATAACATTTTCATAAACAAAATGATTCATGTTATTATCATTTACATAATGTATTTTCAAGAGTGATTAATAACTCCCTATAATTATTTCATTTTTCAAATCTCTTATATTTCATTAACTATATTGGTGGTATAAAACCATCCTAACATATTGGTGATATAATTTTTGTATTTTTTTCTTGGAACATAATTATTTATTATAAAACATAAAAGTTGTACTTGTTTTTTAATAGAATAATATATTGGTAATAACCCCATAAATTGTACTTTTTTATATCTTAGTTATACTTTGGTGCATAGTGAATGAACCCTTACTGCACACATTTTTTGACACAATTATTTGACATGGTTTGGATGTTTTACATAAACTTTTAAACCCTATTATAATGGAATTAACTATCATTTAGTTGATCTAATACCATCTAAGGATATATTGACTACTACAATCAATACCAAAACGGAATTTTCCATGTATCATATTTTCACAATGAAACATGAGAAAAATAAAATGGGATATAACCATGGTACAAGAATTTTGTAAAAAATGGACGAGAAAAGAATGATGAAATTACAAACATTCAATAACTATGGGAATAATAAAACAATAAATTTCATTAAGGAAATGGTTTCTTGGTACACATCCTAATATAAAGGAAACTAAGAATGTAACACCCCGAGATTTTATGAAAAATATTCTTTTAATTAATGTCTTGTGTTTTATGCTACACCAATATTACCTTGCGCTATACGCAACACCGTATTAGCTTGCAGTATACGCAACACTATTCTTGGATCGTGTTACACACAATTTTGATAATTGTTATTCTATGCAACATTGAATATATATATATATATATTCAATGTATAAATGAAATATGGTTGGATTCTGTTATACGAAACAACGAAAGATTCTTTCACAACATGTAACCCTGACTTGGCTTGCATTACACGCAATCGCGACCTTCCTCGATAGCGTGTGTTGTACGCAATACCAGGTTTTAATAAACAACGATATATTATTATAATATTATTATGAACTAGACGTTATGAATAGTATTAACTAAATTTTAAATTTTATAACATTATTATTCATCTTACACATTTTGTAGAACATGGTATAAGAACAAAATAAATTTTTCGAGTAAAATAAGTATTTTTCAAAAAATGCAGTTTTGTCGCCTTTTGATGGCGCACCCACATTAAATATAGTTTTTGACATGTTTATAAGTTCAATTTGACAAAATAAAATTCCTCTTTGGAATCAATAAATAAAAATTTACTTTGGATAAAATTTTCGTATTATTCTGGTAACTTTCATATTTTGATGAATAGTAAAAACACGCTATATTTTAATGAAAAACAACTTTTTTCATCTTAATAATTTATATGGTTAAATTATAATATGTAATGGTTTTAAAGTATAAATAGAATATATTTTTACCATTTAATATAATGTATGTCCTTAGCATTGATTTTACATTGAATTCGTAGGTTAAATCAATTCAATCTTTTGCAATGTTTTAAACAAAAACCCATTTTCATTCGACAACGGGATTAATTTTAATTTAATCTCTGAAACTTCTGTGTATTGAATTTGAAAAAATGGATTCCATATTTGGAATCAGTGGGTCCAAATTTTGTTAACAGGCTACTTTATATTTTTGGGAATTATGAATAGTAACGACGGTAAATTTTGTTTACCATAGTTAAAGGTAAATCGGGTAATTAAGGGTAAATATAATATTATAAAATTACCCTAACACATGCCAAAATTATATTCGATGACTAAAAGTAAACCCATATCAACTAAGGGTCGGATTAGATTCAGTTTATGGACTTTTGACCATGTAAATAATTTATTTATTATTAAAACCAAAGAAAGTGACAACATGTCACTCTCTTAAATCTTATAAGTATAATAATTTTAATTTAGTGATAAAAATCATAAAACATCAAACATGAATAGTCTCCAGAAATCTAATAAACGTATTTACATCATGATAATTTTTTTAGAATTTTTAAGGATTAAATAATTGTCATTAATGGTGATACATTAATGATACAGAAATTATTTATTAAGTGGAAAATAAGTAATATAGTTTTTATTGAAATAATAATACCCATTAAAAGGCCCAAAAACCTGAAAAAAACTTATTGGTAGTGTATATATACACATAAATCATCCAATGACATAATATATAACCGTTTGGATCCTTATAAAAGTGATTATGACACTTATATTATTTTATTTTAAATGATGCCAAAGTTGTCACCTTCATAATTTAATAAATATATCAATTTAAATATTGTTATTTTAAGATTATAAATTCGAGTAAAAGTATTTTTATGAAAGATAATATATTTATCTTCATCATAGAATTTTATTTTAAATTTTTATGCAACAGATCAGTACATTAAATAATTATACTAAAATGTTGGAGAAATTATTTTATTAAGAGATAAACCAAATAAATGGTTTTAAAAATAATAAAATAAATATTATATGAACTATTTAATGTTATCCACTAATTTTATAGATACATATGACCTTCTATGAATCTATTAATGGTTTTATTTCGAACATATTTTCTATATATATTTTATTTAAATTCAAATAAATGAATAGTGTCAAAATTGACACTATTGTTATTTTATAAAAATAACATATTATAAAATTGTTTAAAAATCAAAAAAATATTTAAAAATTATAAATTATAAATTTATATTGTCTATAATGTTATTAAGTAAACAATTATGGAAAATCTACAACAAATAAGTAATTATTTTGTATAATTTATAATTTAGAATTTTATTACCACAAATAAACTTAAATAGATTAAATAAGGATAAATCAAAATGATATGGTTTAAAATAAGATCCAAACATGTTTAAATTTTATTGGTTGATGAGATTACAACCCTATATAATCTAATATTCGAATATGAGTCAGTTTTGGAGTTTTTTTAAGTGCGGTTAGATTTATTATAAATTAATATTTTTAAGATTTTCAAAGGTGCCCTTCTCCTCCCTTATAAAAGTGCACCTCCTCCCTCTCCTCCTCACACCAATTTTAGAATTCAAGCTTGGACAACCCCTACCAAATTATCTTCTACACTTACCTAGAAACATCCTAGAGGTTCTACTCTACTTTAATGTCCAATCTTAGTGCCCTAAGAGGAGGTTTCAAAGTGGCGTATCGAAGAAGAGGTAATTTCTTCTCCCGATTCATTCAAGCTTCTTTCTTCTTCAACTTCTTCTTCTTTAGTTGTTTCATTCTAAAGTAATAACATCAGTATCAATAATATACGGATTTGTTATTATAAATATGAAACAACCCCATTTCACTTTCTATCCATCATACGGAAAACAAAATCACCGCGCGTGCGTATGTACGGAATACCGTCTCCACGCCGTGGTGTAATCTATTTTTCCACCAACACCTTACATGGATGGGTATAATGGTGTAAATAATAACTATACATAGTTATTATAACATCATACTGATTCTGATATATTGTATCATCCACTCCAATTCAATTCAATAATTATGGAAACGATATCATCGCTCGTGCGTACGTACGGACTACCGTCTCCATGACGCGATGAGATTCATTCTCCATGTTAACCATTTAAGAATGATTTTAAAGTATATATAAGCAATAATAATGAAATATATGACATTATAAAGCTAATGGACTTATGTATATATGTATGTAATCTACTTAATTCCATTCAACTCACTAAGGAAACGAAAACAACGTTTATGCGTATGTACGACCTACCGTCTCCATGAACGGTGTATTTCTTTCCATTTATCAATCTATTATATATATGTATATTATGAATATATATTATATATAAATCATGTTTTATATTCTGGAATTATGTAATCGTGATCTAAGTAATCATATGAATAATTACAAGTCAAAACACGGACGACAAATGAAACGATTTTACCCAAAACACTCTTTAACATGGAATTTACAAAAGAACGGGTAATATAATGTCATAAGTGAACCATAAATGATATCATAACAATGAATATGATTCTGTAATAAGTCAATGACATTATTTAAATCATTATACTGGAGGATCAGATATATATGAAGCATATCAGACATAGGGTAAGGGATAATTTTGCAAATCTCATTTTTATCTGAGATTGCATATTCGTAAGTATTTACTAGGTTTATTTCTATCATCCATGTCCATGTTTTATAAAAGTTTTTTCATGTATGTTTAATGTCCTTTTACCCATTTTTGACTTTTACTGCATGGTATGTAAGGAATATTTCTTTTGTTTACGTTACGAGGTACTTTTTGACTTTTCCAGCAAAAGTACAAAAAGAATGTTTTTTTAACTTATACGGCACGAACAGGTTTTTACGGTTTTATAAACCCTTATTTTCATGAAGCTTCCTCCAAAATATTTCATGACTATTTTCAAAAAAATCTATTTCTTTTAAAATTGCATGGCGTTTTGTGAAAAGAAATTGCTTTTGAAGAAGAAAGGATATTTTCCTCAAGAATTCATTTCAAGTGTTTTATCAAAACCATTTTCCATCTAAGATGAAATTATTTCATATGTGTATGTTTCAAGTGTATTGTCTTTATGATTTACATGGTTTCACTTTTCTTATTATGAAATGATATCCATTTCTTTTATATGGATTATGTGATGATGGGATGATGTTTATGAAACCCATTTTATTCGTTGGGTTATTATGAATGATGTATGATTATTTTGTGGCACAAGTAAGAATGATTTCAATATGAGATGGGTGGAACCTATATCTCCCACTAATGCATTGGGTAAATATTTTTATCTCATGAGATAGACATGGCTGGAATGGCAGGTTAAACCAGTTCAGTAAAATAGGACTCAAACGAGGAGTGAACTTGATTCAGAAATGGACTTTGTCCACTAAGATGGTCTTGGCAGCAATGCCTTGGCTACTATGGAAATCATTACATTTGCTTAATGGATTCCATAATTACATGTTTTATTCCCATGCTATTTTATCATGGTTTATTTTCCATTATGATCAATGCCTTATGCAGATCCATGTTTTATGTCGTTGCTCAAGATTTTAATGTTTAAACATTATGTTCATGTTTTTAAGTTCCAATGTATATGGTATGTTTTATTTTATACATGCTTACCCTTACTAAGAATTTGAGCTCACCCTTTTTATGTTTTATTTTCCCCCAGGATCAAAAGAAATGTTTTAGGTCAGGAAAAAAAAGTGGAAGATCATTATGGGGGATGTTGAAGATCTTTCACCACGATTAGAAGATTATGTTCCATGTTTCCAAAGACACTAAACTATTACGGTCCTTATGTGTCTGTTTTTGTTATGTATTAAGTATTCCGCAAAATTAATGTAATTTCCATGTACGTCAAGATTAGGGTCTCTACAGTTGTTATCAGAGGAAAGGTTTAGTCATCATTTGGAAACTAGGATGCGAAAACGTTAGTGAGATCCCTAGAGATATTTCTAAGGTATGTCTAGGGATGTACCTAAGGATAAGAATACATATAGGATATAGTCCTAGAACTATGGTAACGATCTTTGAATTTATCCTAAGATGTTATATATTGAGGGTGCTCCCCCTTTACTATGTTGTTTTCCCAAGCATGATTTTTGCCTCTCACACTATTCTTTTTGGGTTTTAGAAAATGGCTAGAAACAGGAAGATTCATGATAATGGGGGATATGATGGACAATGGAATGCTTTTCTTCATGAGAAACCAAATGAAACAGGATCTGGAATTCTAAACATCGTTATTATTCCTAATCAGAAATCTCATAATATGATCAATAATCTCAACTTTGGTAAGTTTTCTGACTCAGATAATAAGAGAAAGATAGAGTTTCATGATGATCATAGAGGAAAGAAAGTTCAATTTCCCTCATGTAAATCATGTGGGAAGAGGCATCAGGGAGATTGTTTCAAAGGAACTGGAAGATGCTTTGGGTGTGGAAAAGAAGGACACAAAGCCAGTATGTGCAAAGGAAAAGGTCCAGTTAACACCATGGACAAGGATAATGGTATTGCTACGACATCAACAATGATTAGATGTTTTAAATGTGGAATGTGCGGGCATTATGAAAACCAATGCCCTAATGGAAAATCTCATGAATAGAATCAGCATGGTCATATGGGTAGTATTTATGTGGATGATGATGAGGAGACTACAAATGATAAATGAGCTGAAAGAAGTGTTGAAGCTCAGTTGGTTGTTTTAGAAGGTAGTGGAATGATTGTATGTTTATCGAGAGTTATGTTGTATAGTTAATGGTACTATGTAATAAAGAATCATCTAAGGATTGTTACACTATTGTTTTTCCTAAAAGTATTTGAAAGTATATGTTGAATGGTACCAGTAACCATGGAATTTTATTCAGATATTTTTGTAAAGTAGATGATATGCGCATAATGTAGGAATAAGAAGATAATTAGATGTTTGATTGTATTCATGAGCTCATGATTGATATAAGGACTAAGTGATATCACGTTTTGAGTATATAGAATTTTGAGGATTTTGGTATGTGGAAAGTGTAAACTTTTAACTGCATTCATTTTTTCACTAAGTTTCAATGGGTATTCATTTTTCAAGAGAATACATGATTAAGGCATTCGAACGTTTGTAATGTGACCAACAAGACATATCTTATGATATATGGGGATCAACGATGGTATTAACATGCTTCTTATATGAAATCTCTGGTAATCATTTTCACTATAATATGACAATGGACTGCAATATTATGGATAAGCCTAAAGATTGGAATGGATTATGTTGGACATAAGTTATTATTGTTTAAGGATAGAACCGTTTTTCGATATTATTGATGGGATGATATAGTAATTTAGTTTTAGAAAAAGGAAAACCTGCAGTACGGGAGACAACCCATCGCGTCGGACAAGGCTGTGGGAATCGAACCCACAACCGAAGTGCGACTGGCCTTTATCTCCTACCATTGGCCTACAGAAACTCCCTGATTAGTAGAAACTAGTTTTATTTTATTAAGCGGTATGATATATGAATTATAAGTTCATTTTTTGGAACCACGTACGATTAATCTAACCATAAGATGGACTTATAACTTTTTCTAACCTTTTTTTTTTGAAAGAGATGGAATGACCCATCATTCTATCACATGATCTGCTAACACAACACGAAAAACAAATTCCACTTCATTTCTTTAAGGGTTGAAGTGGAAACTGTTCAATTCACGAACAACAGTGAGATTCTACCAAAATCATGCAAGTATTTCTTTTAATTAATCAACTTTAGGGAAATGATCTTGAAAACCAAAAATTTTGTCCTAGTTCCCTTATATCCGATGAATAAGATGGTACCATAGATCATCACAAATCAATAGCTTTGTGATTATTGGCTTTTTCATAGCCATGGTCTCTACCACTCTCCATCAGAACTTGTTGGTTAGATTTTTCTTCCATATCCATATTTTCACCTATGTTCTCCTACGTGGAAACCCAGTGATGAGTTAATTTGGGTAACTGTTACATTTCATACATTAGTTTTTAATGCCATGTTTTGGTATTCCTTTTTATGATGTGGGTTTCTATTAAACAAACTTTTGAGTAGTAAACCATTTATAACCCCAACGAATTTCGAGGGTGAAATTCATTTTAAGGGGGGGGGGGGGGTAGAATGTAACACCCTGAGATTTTATGAAACATATTCTTTTAATTAATGTCTTGTGTTGTATGCTACACCAAGATTACCTTGCGCTATACGCAACACCGTATTAGCTTGCAGTATACGCAACACTATTCTTGGATCGTGTTACACACAATTATGATAATAGTTATTCTACACAACATTGAGTATATATATATATATTCAATTTATAAATGAAATATGGTTGGATTATGTTATACGAAACAATGAAGGATTCTTTCACAACACACAACCCTGACTTGGCTTGCATTACACGCAATCGCGACCTTCTTCGATAGCGTGTGTTGTATGCAATACCAGGTTTTACTAAACAACGATATATTATTATAATATTATTATAAACTAGCCGTTATGAATCGTATTAACTAAATTTTGAATTTTATAACATTATTATTCATCTTACATATTTTCTAGGACATGGTATAAGAACAAAATAAATTTTTCGGGTAAAATAAGTATTTTTCAAAAAATGCAGTATTGTCGCCTTTTGATGGCACACCCACTTTAAATCCAGTTTTTGACATGTTTATATGTTCAATTTGGCAAAATAAAATTCCTCTTTGGAATCAAGAAATAAAAATTTACTTTGGATAAATTTTTCGTATTATTCTGGTAACTTTCATATTTTGATGAATAGTAAAAACACGCTATATTTTAATGAAAAACAACTTTTTTCATTGTAATAATTTATATGGTTAAATTATAATATTTAATGGTTTTAAAGTATAAATAGAATATATTTTTACCATATAATATAATGTATTTCATTAGCATTGATTTTACATTGAATTCGTAGGTTAAATCAATTCAATCATTTGTAATGTTTTAAACAAAAACCCGTTTTCATTCGACAACGGGATTAATTTTAATTTAATTTCTGAAACTTCTGTGTATTGAATTTGAAAATATGGATTCCATATTTGGAATCAGTGGGTCCAAATTATGTTAATAGGCTACTTTTTATTTTTGCGAATTATGAATAGTAACTACGGTAAATTTTATTTACCATAGTTAAAGGTAAATCGGGTAATTAAGGGTAAATATAATATTATAAAATTACCCTAACAGATTCCAAAATTCTATTGTATGGCTAAAAGTAAACCCATATCAAATAAGGGTCGGATTAGATTCATTTTATGGACTTTTTACCATGAAAATAATTTAATTATTATAAAAACCAAAGAAAGTGACAACATGTCACTCTCTTAAATCTTATAAGTATAATAATTTTAATTTAGTGATAAACATCATAAAACATCAAACATGAATAGTCTCCAGAAATATAATAAAATTATGTACATCATGATAATTTATTTAGAATTCTTAGGGATTAAATAATTGTCATTAATGGTGATACATTAATGATACAGAAATTATTTATTAAGTTGAAAATAAGTAATATAGTTTTTATTGAAATAATAATACCCATTAAAAGGCCCAAAAACCTGAAAAAAACTTATTGGTAGTGTATATATGCACCTTAATCATCCAATGACCTAATATATAACCGTTTGGATCCTTATAAAAGTGATTACGTCACTTATATTATTTAATTTAAATGATGCCAAAGTTGTAACCTTCATAATTTAATAAGTATAACAATTTAAATATTGTGATTTTAAGATGATAAATTCGAGTAAAAGTATTATTGTGAAAGGTAATAGATTTATCTTCATCATAGGATTTTATTTTAAATTTTTATGCAATAAAATCAGTATATTAAATAATTATAAAAAAATGTTGTAGTAATTATTTTATTAAGAGATAAACCAAATAAATGGTTTTAAAAATAATAAAATAAATATTATATGAAATATTTAATGTGATCCACTAATTTTATAGATACATATTACCTTTTAGGAATCTATTAAAGCTTTTAGTTTGAACATATCTTCTGTATATATTTTATTTAAATTCAAATAAATGAATAGTGTCAAAATTGACACTATTGTTATTTTATAAAAATAAAATATTATAAAATTGTTTAAAAATCACAAAAATATTTATAAATTATAAATTTAAATTTTTATGGTATATAATGTTATAAAGTAAACAATTATGGATAATTCACAACAAATAAGTAATTATTCGGTATAATTTAAAATTTATAATTTTATTACCACAAATAAACTTAAATACATTAAATAAGGATAAATCAAAGTGATAGGTTTAAAATAAGCTAAAAACATGTCTAAATATGATTGTTTGATGATATTACAACCCTATATCATCTAATATTAGAATATGAGTCTTTTTTGAGGTTTTTAAGTGGGGTTATATTTATTATAAATTAATATTTTTAAGAATTCCAAAGGTGCCCCTCTCCTCTCTTATAAAAGGGCACCTCCTCCCTCTCTTCCTGACTCCTATTTGAGAATTCAAGCTCGGCCAACCCCTGCCAAATTAACTTCTCCACTTCCATAGAAACATCCTATATGTTCTGGTCT
The DNA here is from genome assembly GCA_963277665.1 of Viscum album. Lineage (NCBI taxonomy): Eukaryota > Viridiplantae > Streptophyta > Magnoliopsida > Santalales > Viscaceae > Viscum > Viscum album. The sequence goes on from OY728128.1 coordinate 532,778,667, forward strand.
ACTTTAAAGACCAATCTTAGTGCCCTAAGAGGAGGTTTCAAAGAGGCGTATCGAAGAAGAGGTAATTTATTCTCCCGATTCTTTCAAGATTCTTTCTTATTCAACTTCTTCTTATTTAGTTGTTTAATTATAAAGTAATAACATAAGTATCACTAATATACTGATTTGTTATTACAAATATGAAACAACCACATTTCACCTTCTATCCATCCTACGGAAAACAAAATCACCGCGCGTGCGTAAGTACGGAATACCGTCTCCACGCTGTGGTGTAATCTGTTTTTCCACCAACACCTTACATGGATGGGTATAATGGTGTAAATAATAACTATACATAGTTATTATAACATCATACTGATTCTGATATATTGTATCATCCACTACAATTCAATTCAATAATTATGGAAACGATATCATCGCTCGTGCGTACGTACGGACTTCTGTCTCCACGACGCGATGAGATTCATTCTCCATGTTAACCATTTAAGAATGATTATAAAGTATATATAAGAAATTATAATGAAATATATGAAATTATAAAGCTACTATATTTATGTATATATGTATGTAATCTACTTAATTTCATTCAACTCAATAAGGAAACGAAAACAGCGTTCATGCGTACGTACGGCCTACCGTCTCCATGAACGATGTATTTCTTTCCATTTATCGATCTATTATATATATGTATATTATGAATTTATATTACATATAAATCATGTTTTATATTCTGGAATTATTTAATCGTGATCTAAGTAATCATATGAATAATTACAAGTCAAAACACGGACGACAAATGAAACGATTTTACCCAAAACACTCTTTAACATGGAATTTACAAAAGAACGGGTAATATAAAGTCATAAGTGAACCATAAATGATATAATAACAATGAATATGATTCTGTAATAAGTCAATGAAATTATTTAAATCATTATACAGGAGGTTCAGATACATACGAAGCATATCAGACATAAGGTAAGGGATAATTTTTCAAATCTCATTTTTATCCGAGATTGCATATTCATAAGTATTTACTAGGGTTATTTCAATCATCCATGACCATGCTTTATAAAAGTGTTTTCATTTATGTTTAAAGTCCTTTTTACCCATTTTTACTTTTACTATATGGTATGTCAGGAATATTTCTTTTGTTTACATTACGAGGTACTTTTTGACTTTTCCTACAAAAGTACAAAAAGAATTTTTTTTAACTTATACGGAACGAACAGATTTTTACTATTTTAGAAAGCCTTATTTTCATGAAGCTTCCTCCAAAATATTTCAGGACTATTATCAACAAAATATCTTTCTTTTAAAATTTCATGACGTTTTGTGAAAAGAAATTGATTTTGAAGAAGAAAGGATATTTTCCTCAAGAATTTATTTCAAGTGTTTTATCAAAACCATTTTTCATCTAAGATGAAATTATTTCATATGTTTATGATTCATGTGTAATGTCTTTATGATTTACATGGTTTCACTTTTCTTATTATAAAATGATATCCATTTCTTTTATATGGATTATGTGATGATGGGATGATGTTTTTGAAACCCATTTTATTCATTGGGTTATTATGAATGATGTATGTTTATTTTGTGGCACAAGTAAGAGTGATTTCATTATGAGATGGGTGGGACCTATATCTCCCTCCAATGCATTGGGTAAAGATTTATATCTCATGAGATAGATATGGCTGGAACGGCAGGTTAAACCGGTTCAGTAAAACAGGACTGAAACGAGGAGTGAACTCGATTCAGAAAGGGACTTTGTCCACTAAGATGGTCTTGGAAGAAATGTCGTGGATACTATGGAAATCATTACATGTGATTAATGGATTCCATAATTACATGTTTTATTCCCATGCTATTTTATCATGGTTTATTTTCCATTATGATCTATGCCTTATGTACTTCCATGTTTTATGTCGTTGCTCAAGATTTTAATGTTTAAACATTACGTTCATGTTTTTAAGTTCCAATATATATGGTATGTTTTATTTTATCCATGCTTACCCTTACTGATAATTTGAGCTCACCCTTTTTATGTTTTATTTTCCCCCAGGATCAAAATAAAGGTTTTAGGTCAGCAAAACAAAAAGTGGAATATCTTTATGGGAGATGTTGAAGATCTTTCACCGCAATTTGAAGATTACCTTCCATGTTTCCAAAGACACTAAACTATTATGGTCCTTGTGTGTCTGTTTTTGTTATGTATTAATTATTCCTCAAAAGTAATGTAATTTCCATGTTCGTCAAGCATAGGGTCTCTACAAAGAACATAAATTTTGTGGTAAAAGAAAATCAACCAATTTCTAGTTCTTTAATTATATGGATACATGACATTACTTAAATAAATTCCTCAAGAAACAATGTAATATATCACAAATGAGGACTATAGATCAATGAAAGGAATATGAGATAACTTTCATAGATGTTGAGTATTCTAAGGGTCTAGGGGTTTGTACTTTATTTGTAAGATTAGTAAGTATTCAATACTATTTTTATTCTAGATCATTGTACTCCTGTATATATTTTATTTTTCTTAATAACATTATATATTTACCAAGAACCATATGAATGAATTTATCAATTATTAAACCGAGTGGAAATAATATATCAATGATTATGTGTTAGGAAATCCATATTTTGATGTATAAAAATACACTATATAAAAATTATCATCAATATAGCTATTTTATAAATTAATATAATGCATGATTTGGATTTGATTTAAAATTATTATATACTATATTATTTTAATTGAAATAATACTACAACACATGAGGATATTACATAATCCTTTTAATTTAGAGAAGATACATCATTTCCTAAGTATTGTTTGGAACCACTTCATATGTATCATGTTAATGAAATAATGGGTGGTGATTCCATGAATGTTATAGATTCCCCAATAATAGAGAATGTATCCATTATGATGTAATATAATTTATATTTCCAAATTAATTACATGGATACCCTAATAGTATTTATTTTTAATTATTTATTGATATAATCCCTAATGATAAACCCATAACTAATCCATCCTACTAGATGGGCCCAATAAAATTAGTAGATCTTAAGAAAAAATTGTAAGAGTTAAGTGAAATTACATTTATACACCCTAGAGTTTCACCTTTGGGAGAACCTACAATATTTATTAATGAAAAATGTTGTTAAAGATACTATGTATTAATTATATGGTAATAAATTCAATCACTTTTAAAAATATGTATGCATTGTATCACATTTATGATCTTTTTTTCAGCATTATGGGCCTAATTCTTCTCTAATATAGATCTACATTAAATTTATCATTAATTTAGAGACAAAAATGATTATATTCCAATGATAAATTTTAAAAAAAATTATTGACATTGTGATTTAGCGAAAATATAATTTATTTTCACTAAGTAAACATCAGTTTTTATAGATATAATTAATATATTATTCATGTATTATATTGTTAAATATTTTGGGGTATTTATTGCTGAAGTCATGATACAAGAAAATTCATGAGATGAACATGGTGATCAATTATTAATCATCCTTGAGTCACTATTGTATATAAAAATATATAGTAAATTTAGTATGTTCTAATTTTTGATTCAACGTGTAACATTTCATGGACATACTGTAACCAAATATAGAATATCGATTAACCCCAGAGAGAATAACAAATTTAGATAATGAACCAAACCACTGATGATTAATAAGACACATAATATCCTTTTATAAGCTATATAATCTTTATGATTCTATATATATATATTGATTAAATAATTACATAACAATAATGAATCATAATGGTTTGTTACTCATTGTCTAAGGAATGTGATGAATGATTTCGTGAATAAATGTTAATGCATATCAATGAACTGATATTGAATTTACCATTAAAAAAATTTGGTTTCATTATATATATTGATTCAATGAAAATGTCATAGAGAATGTCCTTATATAAAATTATAAATTTTTTCATTTGAAAAAATGATAATCGGAAACCTGTGAATATGACTATCAAACATACGATATTAAGCTAGATGAATTGATATTTTCCTTTTACATATCGAGAAAAACTATTTGTGTTTATTGATATGGAATATATCTCATTAATTGACGTTTGAGGTTTATATTCCCATAGAAATGGATCAATATCGAGAATTGGTGATGGATGTAAATAATTAATTACTATTATTTTATAATAAACTACAACCCTATGAAGGATAAAAATGTGGTAGACTAATTATGTAGAACCATTCATGAGGTCATATCCATGATGAGGATAATCAAAGATTCTATGTTATTGTATTTGGTATTGATGTATATTGAAATTATTTTGGATGGGAAAACATCATTCCCTTTAAAAATATTTTTTGAAAATCCATGATGATGATGATAATGATATATCTGCATCATTGAAGGGTTCATATAACAAAATAAAAGCCTTAAAATGGATAATTGGAATATTTCATCTGAAAAAATGGTTTTTTGGATTTTGGGTTTAGATTAAATGTACAATTAGTACCTAAGCTGGAGGAGTTACTATAATAATCTCATGATAAATAATCTCTACACATCTTGGAAGTTATAATATGTATAATGATATAAAATATAACTTCTAATGGGATAATATGATGTAGGAAATTAATGATTTATTGTCAGGATACTCGGTATAAATACAGGTTATGTCTTTGAAGAAACATCGAAATGAATTCATTCAATATTTAACTATACCTATATAGAAGTTGAGAAATATCACAACATTATTCTTCACTAGGAAATATAAAATATTAAATAGATATGATTTTATATGGTTCATTATTTATTTCATAAACAATTATTTAAATATCATAGAAATAATGGGGTATCTAACCCTATAATGTAATGCTCCGATTTATATCAATGACCATGAGGGGATTCATGGTTCACCATTATAAATTTTTCATTAGGATACTAACTTCTCCTCAAATATTTTCAAGAGTCTCTAAAAGGAATTGATTAATGAAATATAGTTAAACACCACATATCATACTCAATATTATGGGTAGACTATTGGAAAATTAAAACCATAGTGGATATGTTAAGGTTTTGTTCACATGAAAACCAATGAATATGGGACCAATATTTATCATTTTTGTAATTTCCAAATAATAATTACCTCTATTCGAGCATACATATGACACTGTTTGAGTCCTTATATGGGAAACTATGTTTTACACCCACCTGATGGGACCAGTTTTGAAAGAGAATATTAGTTTGTGTAGTTCTTTTTAAAGAGGTAATAAATAATTTTAAAGTTATTCAGAAACATATCAAAACATCATGGATCAGACAGATAATATATTATAATAACTAAATCAAGGATATGGAATTTTATGTTTGTGGTCACATATTCTTGAATGTAATAATGTTGAAAGGACAAGAATGGGATGGGAGGATGATGAATTTATGTCCAACCTACATTTTTTCAATTTGAAATCCTAGAGACAATTAGATTTTTTGAATATCCATTAGATATCCCTCCAAACCTAAATAATGTTAATGTATTAATCAATGCTTAAATTTAAGGAAATGAAATTGAATCCCCTCAAATATAATCTCTATTGATGGGATATATCATGAAAATTATTTTTCATATATTTAGGAGATTGTCCATGTTCAACAAATTGAAGAGAATATAATGTGGAATAATAGAACATTCCCTCTTGAAGGCATTAGGGAGAAATCAATTATTAGATGTCAAAACATGGGAACATGAAGAATTATAGATGAAGAAGTTTGAACATTTTTTTAGAAATTATATGAAATTAAATATTGAGTGTATCATTTGTTTGTGAGGAATAATGTAATAACATAAAATTATATTTATTATCAATATATTATTATGTTATTTTAATTAATTTATTATATTATAATAATGATAAATGAAAAAAAACACAATATTTCAATAATTTTGAAAGTTCCATTTAGTCTAAAATAATACCCAATAAAATGTATAATTTTTAAACAATAGGAAATTAACATTTTATTAATAATTTTATGTTAACATAGATTACAAAACTAAGGATTAATAATGTGATGAAAACATTAATAATAGTTTAATAACTCAAATGTACTCAATATTCATTAAATTCCTCATAAATTTAATTCTATCCATAAAAAATTTTCATGATAAAGATAAACGTTATGAAAACAATAGTCATTATCAAAGGATGTGTATGAACCATTTAAGGTAAATAGTGAGTGATGAAGTGTGAATGATGTTGTATTTATATAGAAAAATGGTAATTTTCAATAATAAATTTCTTCCAATATGATTGATGGGAATCATGACTATTATACACTAAGATAGTTAGTTATCATTATTTTAGGTTTTTTGGATGAAACTAAGTGACCATCTGGGTTATTTAATGACATAACCAAAATTGTATTATTTTTTTAGACTTTGATTTTTTTATTATGAATAAATTTTATAATAAAAGTGTACATTTTAAACCAAATTAATTATCACCAATTGATTAAAAAAATACATCTTAATTCATAATTAAGTAATAAGTAATTTTTATAACTTTCAGAGTGTTTACTGTTTAAAAAAAATCAATTTTAATAAATAAGTTTTTTTATATTGAAGATAAAAAATAAAATTATAAAAATTATCATGATAAAATAAAATTGTTTTTTTGAGGTTGTACATCAATATTATATTATGGCATGTTGTTAGGCATTTTCAACAAATGATGATATTTTGTGAAAAATTGAAAATTAACATTTTTTCAACATTGTGATTTTATAAAATCATTATTATGTGGGAAAGATTATAAAAAATTGGAATCTTTTTTAATTAAATTTATTTTAATTATGTATATAAATTAATTTTAAAATATTGAATAGAAATTTTCTATTTACTCTTTTTTGGAAAATTTTTTTGATTTTTTGAGAATTTTTTAACATTTAGAATTTAATAGTATTTTTATATTGTTATTTTTAATTGGGATTTGTTTTTGAATCAATTAAATCATATTAAAAAATTAATAGGATATAAAATTAGTCAAAATTCAATTCACCATTTTTTGGTTGTCTTATATTAAAAAATTTAATAAAATATTAAAATCAGAAACCATCCCTCCATAAAAGAAATTCCCACCATTTGGATGTACCCTCTCTACTAAGAACCAAATGATATTAATATACCATTCCCACATAATCTATAAATACCTCCCAATATTTTTATTATATTTTAAATATTTTTTCACTAACTCTATTATGCATCCTCTCATGGTAAGTGTTAATAATCTTCAACATTCACTTTCAATTGAAATTCGATTTTCATATTGTCTTCTATGAATCTCTACCATATATAGTGTTTCATAAACATTTTATTTATTATCATTTATATGAAATATTTTCAATGGTATGTTAATTAATTCCTCTCAATACGTCCTTTTCCTATTCCATAATAATTCACAATCATTCATGTAGATATAAAATAATCATAAAATTTGGTGAAGTAAAGTGTATGTTGTTTTTCAATAATGTAAATCCCTATTTTGATACAAACATATTTGAGTGATTCTCAAACATTTTAATATAGTGGTAATATCCTTTTAAATATTTGGTCATGAATATTTCAACCATCATTATCGTGCTTGAGGTTGTACCCTAACCACACACATAGTATGATCACTCAAGAGATATGCTTCAAATGATTTACATTAACATATGAAACCCAATATGAATTAATTATTTATCATTAAATTGGTATTTTAATTCTTCAAATAAATTTATTAAGCTACCTAGACACCCAATCCATCATTGTATTTATTAACACACAATAATTATAATCATGTACTATTCATTTTTTAAGGGTTTCTATCTGATAAATGGGATTACTATGTTTTTTATTTGGAATTTCACATACAAATATTAACCAATTGTTTGATATTGGAAAATATATTCATAAAATATAATCCATTATTTTTTATGAGAATGCCTTTTGAATATTCCTCATTTATCAAGTGTTCTATGAATTCTTTGAACATTATATCATGTAATCATTTATTATTTGATGAAAAGATTTAGACTTATTAAGTGAAATGTGGGGCCAAAAACTATATAACCCATCAAGGAAATAGTAGGTCCCATGGGAGAAATATGATATCTTATTAGTATATGAATTACCATTTATATATGATATGATGGGAAAATGAATTTGAATTATATTAAAGACTTATGGGATTATTAATTTCTATAGTTCTATTATTAGTTATTGTTATCCAAGAATATAATTACTCTTATGTTCGAAAAATATTTCTATACTCTCAATTTATATATTTATTTAAAGGAATATTTTATTTATTTTATCTATAATATCTACTTTACAAAATCTTCCACTTTCAGATACCTCTTTCACTAGGCTTCTGATTTTACACCATTATTTGGATTCCTTTAATATTGGAAACCACAATGTGTACTACATATAATAACATGGATTATAAGTAGAATAATATTTTTTTTGTATTCATATGATATATTTTTAGTTTAAATATAATGGAATAATCATTTTACATCATTATTCATTATACTACTTAATTATTGGATCATCTATATTGTGTTCCGTGTACCGATGTAATAAAAAACTACTTGATCCATGTTAATAGAGCTATAGTTATTTCACATGTGTTTTTTGGGATGAAAAATAATTTCCCCATAGGAATAAAACAGATGTGGTAATAGACCCATTGGGTTCAGTTCCCAAGGAGATATGTGAGGGAAGTGATCTATTTTGGAGACAAATATTAACTGTTAGAGAATATTGCTTCAGGTAATATGGGATTGTGTTTTGGTTGATGTTCGGGGTTTTTAATCAAGTAGAACCAATATTTCAATAAAAATGATTGTATTATGTAATGTTTGGAGTGTATCCCATGAAAATTGTGTTTTTGGTTCAGAGGGTGATGATAATCATACTATTTTGGTGTGTATTATTTTATTTTTTGATATTGAATAAGATTTTTTAAGGCAGTTTCAGGATGAGAAGGAAATGATGATTCCTGGTCATGGTTACCACATGTTAACAATATAAATTAAGATACAATATTAGTATTTTCGTTTTTAAATATTGAATTCATGATATATATGTTATTTGGAGTGGGTTCAACAAATTTCAATTAAGGATGGTGTGGCTTTGTTTGATCTAAGGCTGATTCAGATCTGAGGTGTGTCAATGATGAGAGTGAGATAATGATGGTCAGAGAATGTGTTGGGGGACCCAATACTTGAATAACATCTATGTTATGTCTTAGACTTAGGTTTATATAACGAGGTAATATCAGGGTTCCTACCGATAGTAAATATTCATGTTTGTGGTTAGTGGTTTAAAGACACATTCAGGTGAGTAGCCACAAATATTTTGGGGATACTCAACCATAGGAGTTCATACTCGAATTTTGGATTTTTTTGGGTGTGGTGAGGTGGGTAATTGATTGTTTATTTTATTTTTAATTGATTCAGTAGGATATTGATGCATCATAGGAGCAATTTTTGTAGTTTTTCCCGTATAGTAGGGAGCATGATAAAATTGAATTAGTTGTTGCAAGTGGAGCCTTGTGGTGTATAGGACAATAATATTTGGTATGAATCGATTGAACATGGTGATTTTTTAGTGGATAAATGGATAATACAATAAATTAACATGTGATAATATTTGTAGTGAATGGTTGGAATATTATTTTTTAATTTTTTTTATTTATTGGTTGGAGTTGCATAATAATGTATGGTTTTGGAATTTTAGGATAGAATATGAAATTTTATTTGTTAATTGGTGACCAGTATAGTTCAGGGTATGTGGTTATTGAATTATCAGGGATTGAAATGGTTGATTGGATTTATGGGGGAAATTTTTCAATAAACTATTTCATTATAGGTTGTAAAATTATGGTTAATATTTAATTTAAGATTTAGTGTATAGATTAATAAATTCTTAAAGGATTAAATAACAATTGTGTTTTGGATATTAATAATTTCTTCTATTTTATAAGATTTAATGATTTTAAGAAACATAAAATCTTTATCCTAAAAATGTCCATAAACATCTCATATCTTAGTCAATAATCATTCATGAATAATATGAATGAAAATAAAAAAACACAATATTTACAAGGTTCTTCCTCAGTGTGAGAATCTATGTCCTTACCAAAGCCACTACCATTGGTCTATGGAAATTCACAATAATTAATTAGTTAATACAACATGTATTATGTCTTGTTAGAAACCTTATATCTCTTGATAGGTATGATTATACTAACTCCTACTATTATAATATTTTATAAAAATAAAAATATGAGATACATAATAAATTGATAAAAAAATTCCCCACCAAAATATCTTTAGAACCTCTTTCTTCTGACCCTAGTTCCAATTTCACCATTCTGATTAACTCATTCCTGTAGAATCAATAAAATGATCCTTTATTGAAATTCAAATCTCAGACATTTCACAGTATCATGGACCGATCTTCCTCAGGCTTATATTCTTAGTCTTATCATCTATATTTTGGTAAATATAAATTTTTGATGTCAGATCTTATTATGAGATATTTTTCTAGAAAGAAAGACGGAATCATACTGTAATTGGATTACCATTTTTGTGTGAAATAGATAGAGGGTAAGAATTTTTTTCATCTATTTATAGTTTTTCATATAAATAGATAAAATTGGAAACTCAAAAACTTTTTCGAATAATAAAATTTTCAATTTTGAATTTCAGGTTTGACCACATCGACTCTTCTCAACTGTTTTAAAACCTTGTTGAATATTCATGAGTCTTCTCAAAAACCAGACTTCACAAAGATACTAATGTTTCAGCATTATGATTAGGCGATTCTCATTATATTTCATTTTGGGAATTCTATTTATTTTTTTGACTCAGAATTAGTCATATGAAATGTATAATAGAAAAAGTGTTTGATGGAATTTGTTAAAATGGAACATCTGATATACTATATCTTTCCTACTTATAGCATTTCATCCTTCCCAATTGACCAAAAAACATAAAAAATTATTTTTCATTAAATTTAAATTCTCATTAGCTCATCTAAAGGATTGATGTCGAGATGTGTCTGATTAACTGAAATGAGTAATCCATTTGATGAATCAGCCTACTAATGTGCATATTACATAAACATGGTTGTAAAATATAATGATGAAAATACCAGTGGAAATTCAACACTTATCACAAATCACAAATCATTATCATTATAATATTTTTCTCATCCCAATGGAATTATTTGTACAATGGATCCTTATTCTGATTCATTTATCATTATGTTAAAAGGCTCATTACGGTAGATTTATCATAAATAATGAATCCTCGTTAATATTGACTTATCAATAATTTGGTGGATAAAATTAGCATCTTTGAAAATATTCAATCTTCTTCAGGTTTATAGAATCAGACTCATAAGAAAATATCAATATACTTTTGGATCTGAGACCATATTTTTTCATGATATATGGAAACAATACAATGCTTATAATTCTAATCTTTTATCAATAACTTTTTCTAGAAGAATTTTAATGTTTTATGAGAACTCAATATTTGGAAATTAAAATTCCAACTAAGAGTTGGAATATAAAAAACATTGTATCTCCTCACATCACTTCTTTTATCCATCCTCATAATCAATAACCATTATTTCTTTCTCATAAACTTAAAAATATCTTTCCATCACTGATTATGATGAAACTTGATCCTCATTGTAATTGATATATGATTGATGATACATCTGATTGAAAACATAATATTTCAAAAATCATGTATGTCTGGTGCTACTCATTCTGATAAAGTGCATCTTGAAAAAAACTTTTTAAAAAAAATTAACCCCCATTCTTTTTGGATTTGAACATTAATAATGTTTTACATATTTTCATCCAAAAATTATTTTACTTAATATATGTTTTCAAAAAAAAAATCAAACTAACACATCAAAAATGTTCTTCAATATTACCATTTCAGTAGTTTTAAATATTATCATTAATAACATTTACAATTCAACATTTTTCAAAAACTAACAATTTTTCATAAGAAATTTTTAGAACAACTCCTTGATTTTACATTTTTGGAAACCATTTCCATTATCAAAAGAGAGTTTCCTAACACAACACTAATGAATAATGTAATTTTTTTAAATGAGTTGCATCCCTTAGCGGAATGAAAATTATGTTTCAATGTTAACATAAAATCCCTATAACATTAATGTTTTCATCTATAAAATATTATTTCTCTCCCTTTTCTTTTTTCTTACCACATTTTATCATAACCACAACTTTATATCTAATTTTCTAATAATGAATGTTGGGAATTAGTTTTATTATGAAATTTTTTGATATGATTATCACAATGTATATTTAATACTTTAGAAAATTTTACATTCAAATAATTCAGCTAAACATTCATCCTTAACATTTGAGTACATACCTAACTAGATTTTACATATTTAGATTCTGTTATGCTAAATGTTACTAATTTTTTATTACAATGCAAAATCACATTAAATTCACCAATGAAAAATGATAATCTAGAAATTGATTTTATAACATTACAAACTCCAGCCCAATCAGTATTAGAATAAATATGAATCATTATTTAAAAATTTATTTTATAAAACATTATTTCTGATGTTATTCATTTAACTGATCTTATAACTATTGATTCTTCAAACATATAAGGATCATCGAGTTCACACTGATATCTTTAAAAAAAGACATATCATAAAAAATATCAGGTCTTCAGGCTGTGAGATAAACAAAACATCTTATCAACTTCTGAAATTCATTTTTTTTACATTTTTTCTTGATTCATCATTACACGGCTTTTTTCTCACAAAAATATTAGTAGAAACATATTTAGATTCTTACATAAAAAACATATTAAACTATTTCCTACCATAATTATTTTTAAATATGAAAATTTACTTTTCCATTTTTTCTTCTATTAATACAATGAGGGATATTAATTCTCCCAAAATTGAAAATACAAAATTCATCATCAATTCCTTCGAAAATTATTTTCTAAATTTATATTCAACCCAAAAATTTAAATCATCTACATACACAATAATAATTATGATGATAGAGTTAACATTTTTTAAATAAATTTAAAATAAACATTTCATTTAGAAAAATTCAACATTATCAAAAAAATCGTGTTTTTTGTATCAGGAAGCTATAGACTGTTTCAAATTATACAAAAAACTATTCAATATACAAACCTAGTTTTCATCATTATGATGTTAAAAAATACATGATTGTTTAATGTATACTTTTTTATCGATATATCAATTTTATAAAAATGAATTTACCAAAATCTGGTAAACATTGTAATTTTAAAGTGCATCCACTGATAGAAATAATCTAATATTTTATACACCAGAAACTATGGTTAATGTTTCTTCATAATCCTCATTTTTTACCTATACATAGGTTTTATAAATAAGTATTTCATCATTTATTAAAATTTCACAATGTTCATTTAACTTGATTTAGTAAACCCAATTTGTTTTGATAAAATTTATATTTAGTAGCCATAGAACAAGTTCCCTTGTTCCATTTTTCTTAGTCAAGTCCAACTCCTAGATCATAACATCCTACCATTCATTGAGTTGAATCGATTTGAAAATTGTTTCTAGTTCATTTTTTGAGATAATTGATGTGTCATTTTCAAATATCAACAATATTCTAGTATAAATTGGATTTTTTGGATTCCCAATACTATTTCCAAACTCAATATGATTTTTGATTTATAAATTTTCAAATACCATCTATAATATTACCATTGCATTAAAAATGATTGTACTTAATCTCTATATGTATATTTTTTTATCATTATCACATTCATTGGAAAACATCGGGTTTTTTAATTCAACAATCTCAACAACTATTATTTAGGCGTATGGATTTTCAATAACATTCACATCATATAATTGCACCGAATTTTTTTAATGCTTGTCCCAACATTTTTAACAAATTCCATTAGATGAATATCCTATAAAAATTCCATATTTATATTTCTCATCAAAATTTGAAAGATTCATATTATTTATTTTTTAGTAAAAGATTATTTCTAACAACATTGCATTATTATAAGTATTTTTTTTATAACGCATTGGGTAAGAAGTAATGTTTCATTCAGGGCTCAAAAAACATGTATTATCAAAATTTAAAGATGTAATAATAGCTTCATCTTAATGTTACTTTGAATTTTTTTTATATTTCACAAATTTTTCTTCCCATTTCCATTTTCATACTTTATGGTACTCCTTTTTTTGTTGGGTATATGGTTTAACATAATGATGTTTTACAATATTCGTTTTGTTACAAGATTAAAAATTACTACATGTGAATTTTGTTCCGTTATCTAATCTTATCATCCTTATGTAAACCCTCATTTCATTTCAAATATAATTTCATAGTAGTCTGAACCTTTCAATAGTATCTGAATTTTTATTCATAAACATAACAATGTTCATTCTAGTGAAATAATAAATGAATTTGATTAAGTGCAAGTCACCATTTCTATTGATGTCTAATTAGACCAAAATATTTGGAAAGAATAATTCAAAGAGATATAGTAGACTAAATATAATCATTATAATGGAATTTATAAGTCATATTCCCTTTCTAAAAATTTACAAAAACATATTATTATTTCATTTTAATATAAGTAAAATTTCATAAAACCTCAAATTTAGAGATTTTTTTCATTGTTCCCCCCTTGGTGGTAATGACTTAGGTTCCAAAACACATTCTTTTATTTAACATATCAATATCATGATTTTTTGAGTTCTCTATTCAGAAAAATATTTCCACTATTTCTTTCCCCCCTAGTCTGAACATTTCTACCTAATATAATTCTAATTATAGAATATGTTTTTATGAATGTAACTTATTTCCATAATAACTCAATTTTATCAAACATATAATGTTATATTTGAAGGTGTTAACAAATATACCATCTTTGTTTCTAGTTTTTGATGTTTCTTCTCTAGAATTCATATTCTTCTAATTTTTAAGGAACTATCACTTCCAAAAGATACTATTCCACCATCTTGTTTGTTAAAAGAATTACTGTTTTTTATCACCTATCACATGTGAATAAAAATAAATACAACTTTTTCCTAGTTTGTTACTTTTACTTGATTTAAATATTATATCAATAAAAAAGATATTTCATTGATGTTTTTACATCCAGTGTCCTTTTTTCACACATATTATACATGTGTTGGATAAAGTTTCATACATATTTTGTCATAATGAACAGCTAGACCACATCATCTCTGAACATCATGTAGACATTCAAGTTGAATATTTAATGGAATCATTCTAACATATTGATATTTTTCTTTTCTATCTCCATGCATGTTAGTATATTCACACATTCTACATTCACTATTTCTTCCACATGGTTTATAAATGCATCTAGAAAGATGTATGTTGTGTGAGAAAAGTATAAGGCATATGCCCATTGAATCCAATGAAAAAACAGAACATCTAATATCTTGATTCTATATTGATGTAATATAATTCAATTTAGAATCTTTAAATAGGATGATAACTCCTTATTTCTCTAACATACTCTATATTTGGAACACCTTTCCATTTATGTGAGTTTTCAAATTTTGTATATGTGATAGTTTTGTCACATCCTTTATCAAACCATAATTTCCCAACAAATTTATTATTACACATAATGTTATAAAAATAGACAATACATTATTTTTTATTGTGAATATTACACATGATTCTTGATTTGTGTTGTATCGACAACCTTAGAAGTCCAAACATTTACTTCCAATGAATCATTGAAATAATAATTATTATTTTCATGGATAATTCAAACTATTTATGTTTTTATAGAATATTTTTATCTTATTAATCCATGTCTTAATCTTTTTAATATGTTATTCAACCATCATTCCTTATTCTACATTTTTATCATTATAATTTATGATCTCTGTGATGTATTCTTATTCATGGTTGAAAAAATAATTTTCACCTTCAAAAAAATACCACAATATTTCCTTATCATTATGTTTTCTTTCATGCGTGACATAAATTTTTCAATTAATTACAATTATTTCTATTTTATGTTGATACTGTAAGTAAGATACATCAAATTATTCTTCAAATTTGTAGGAGAGTTATAATTGTTCAAATTGTTTAATTATCATTGTAAACACTCTTCAATATTCATCTAATACATAATTGTTTTCAGTTGATTGTGATTCATATTTATTACTCATCATACTTCACATATATGGATTAATCATTTATAATTTTTTTGCATGACTATTCAATATTTTTTCTATTTTACAAGTTCTAAAACTGTTTTTTTTCATTAGAATCATGATCATATTATTCATAAAAATAGTTATGTAGTTTCATAGAAAATTTCAATATACCACCACACTCAATGAAAATCAATGGAAATTTTCCCCCGTATTTTAGGTTTCCTATCTAATAGTTATTCTAGATAAGAGACTCCATTTTGTCATTTCACTCATTATCCTACTTAATTTATTCCATCACAATGAGAATCATATTCCACATCATCAATTATGATTTTATCATAGATTCAAAATACACTTCAACCTTCATATTATATTTAACATTGTATATTTCCTTATTTTATAATAAATATTATTGTTATGAAATTCAAAAGGAGATAAATTATATTTATCTTATAAACAAAAAATGTTTGAATAACTCCTTTTGAGAAATATTTTCATATGTTTCTTCAATGATGTTGAGACTAATAGAAAATATCCAATTCCTTAGATGTTTGAAACAACATCATTTACTCTAGTTATTTATTCATAAAAGATTTCGTCATATCTAATAATTATTTCATCAAACATTCTATACCATTTTTTTAATGTTTCCTACACTTTTGTATTACATTAAAAAAATTCCTAGATCGTCTCATATACTCATTGATGTTTTTATACAAATCACCGTCATATAAAAATTTTATGATATTGAAATAACAAGATAAATTCTAGTTTTTTCATCCTCTTCAATATTTCACTTTTTAACTACTATCATTTGGGAGTATTTATCAATAGGCGGAACCCTAATTATAGAAGCATTAAAAAATTCCAAGCCAGGTGATATGATATAAAGAATCATACAATTTTTTCATCTATAATTATATTTTCCATAAAATGTAGGTATACCCCAACAAATGAAATAATAGATATTATCCCTGATAAAGATTCAAGAAGGGAACCTCATTCATATTTCAATTGATGATACACAAAATAATATGAAACTAAAATAGGAGGAGGGGTGAATTATTTCATCACTTTAATACGTTTGAATACTTTTTTAAAAAATAACCCTTACAACATGTTATGGTTAATAACCTTATAAACATTTATTATTTATCCATGCATGAAAAATAAATAATGAAAGTAACAGAAATGATATTTAAAAGTTTTGGCCTTATTGTGAGAAGGTAAATCTTTTCCATAACCACTCCAATAGATATATAGAAATTCAAAATAATTATTAATTGAACAAAATATTTTTCAAAAATAATTATAAATTTTAAATATCATAGTGTATGTGGTTATTGTGACTCCCATTAAAATATAATGGTTTCATAAATGCAATTTGAGCCACAAATGAAAATGGTCCCAAATACTTTTTATCCAAAAAACTCAGTCTGAATCCTCATACTAATTACCCTAAGAATGATTGCCTATGTCTGATGAACTCAGTATGATAGAAATTAATTTTGATGAACCATTAT
The DNA here is from genome assembly GCA_963277665.1 of Viscum album. Taxonomy (NCBI): domain Eukaryota; kingdom Viridiplantae; phylum Streptophyta; class Magnoliopsida; order Santalales; family Viscaceae; genus Viscum; species Viscum album. Next base: position 532,796,478 of record OY728128.1, read on the forward strand.
AAACATAATCATTTAAAATTCGAATAAAGTTCTAATACAGATCTTATTCAGTCTGATATTCTATGTTTTAACATCTTCAATCCAATAAAAAAATTAAAACGATAATTATTATTATGTGATCTAGTTTTGGTATGTAACTCTGAATAAATCTATACTAAAACTACTAACATTAAATGTTGAAATGGTTTCAATGTCCTAATATATTGGGATTCAATTAATAATATTTCTTGAATATGAATTACTGAAAACGGAAACACATTTCCCACTTACGATTTTACCCAATATGAATTTAAAGTTTTACAATCTAAACTATTCTAAGTACATGTGGAACCATCTTAGATATTTTTGGGTCTTCTTAGAAATAATCATTTTTAACATACTATCATTACTTCTTTTTGATTCATTGTGTTTGAATACATTTCATTTTGTTACATTGAATGAGTCTATAACATTAGAATAGGTTCGATGAATATTTTTATAGAAAATGAATCTGATGAACTTTGTTAAAAATATATGTATGATGGACCATATATTCACCAATTTTGACTCGGATCCCATTTTTATTTAACCAAAAGAAAAAATGAAAAACAAATTCATTATGTTTAACTATGCCAAATCACATTGAATGAATTTGTTTCTAGACATGACAGATGAATCAAAATGATGAATTAATCTTACATGAATATGTTTTAAACATCTAATTATTTTAAATATTATTTAAACACATCACTTCCCATAAATTCAAATTCTTCATCATTATGATAGTTCTACCAGCCTGATGGAACTCTTCATATAACGGTATACTCATTTGGATAGATTTATCAATATGATGAAATATTCATTATTGTGGATTTATTATAGTTATGAAGTCATAAATGTAATTAATTTATCATGATGATGGATACTACACTCAAAAACATTGAAAATTATTAAAATAATTTTTCTTTCTATAATTAGACTCTTGAAAATTTATATGTCCCATACTATGGGATTTTATTAAAACATTTCATTTATTTTTAGAAATGATACATTCATTAAGATTCATCCATTTATTCCAAATCATTTATCTTGAAAATTTTCATGATTTATGGGATATCAAAGATAGAAAATTCATCTTCAGGATTAGGGATAGAATGTAACAAACTTTCTAAAACCATGATTCTCTTTATTCATATGTCTTCTTCAGAAACATTATGAAATTATTTTTAAGAAAACTATGAATATCTATCCAACACTGATTATGATGAAACTATAACTCTAGTATAATGGATCGGAGACTGATGATATGTCTGAACAACAACTTCATCTTTTAAAAAACATAGGCATTTGGTGCATCTCATTCTGATACACTGCTTCTAAAAAAATCAATAATAATAATTTGTATCCCCAATTGAATTTGAGTTCGCATTTTCTAGAACATATAACTATTATTAAAAACTAATCATTTAAAAATGTTTTGTTTTCATCAAATAAAAATCTTATCATGATCAAGAACAACATGGTGGTTATTCAATGTTTTTTGTAAATTTGAATTTTGAATGTAATATAGGGTTTTTAGTATCTAAAATAAGTGATCATTGACATCATTTGGAACCTCAATGATGTAACTTGGGATTGAGAATTCATTAGAGGAAGTATGGGAGGTTGGGGCTATATAAAATTCTATATAAGACAATAAGATAGAGTCTCATCAATGGCAAGATAATGGAATTTATAATAGACCATGAAACTAACCTGGCTCACTAGATCAGTAGTGTGTCCTTTTTTCATACTCATGTGGTATATGTTCCTCATTTAGTATGGGATTTTTTCTATTTTTTATAGTTAGGTGCACTAAATATAATAGGGTTTTAGGGGTTATGGTATGTCCCTTCAAATTAAAATTTTCACCTCCCTTTCCCTTCATTTTTCCCTCTTGAAATGTATTGATTCCAGATTTAGTTAAATTTCAAATTCAGGCATGTTTCCTTATTAATCCTCCATTCCTAGACCTCATTTTGGAGTATAGATATATTCCCCTATATTATTTTGGTATTTGATGTATATTTCATGGATTTTTGGTATAATAAATTCAAATTAATTGATTTTACAAAAACCTAGCTAGATGGAAGCTGGATAAAATGTATTCATATAATCACACATTTTTTGTTTTTGGAATATCACTATGGTGGATTTTGTAATTTTTTATTCTTATATTATAATAAATCAATTAATGGACATGTGAATGTTATTAGATATATTTTATGGGTTTTTTGTTGTGTTTTTTATGTGAACTCTCCAAGGGTGTCTTGTCAATGTGTCAATTATATAGCAGTGGTTACTGAATTTTCAGTGCTTATTACATATTAGATGAAATAAAATAATGATTTATTGTTATTTTGAATTAATTTATTATATACATTGATGTGTTTTTTGAGCCCAGGGGGAGGTGTAGACATTCGCGAGGTACATATGAGCTTGGTCAAGGAGTTGTAGATATTTTATTTGTAATAACAAATTCATCAAAGTAGGTGGTCCCATTAATACAAATTAATTTGTATTGTTTTGTATTATCATACATCTGTACATGTATTTAGTAGGTTCAGGAAGATGTCTGGGGACTAATAATGTACAATATGATATAAGGGATGGAATATTCACACTTATTCTCAAGGCAAGTGATTTTATGCATTTTAAATGATCACGATTTTTTGGAGGATATATCACCCATGGGATAAATACATATTTGGGTTGATGAGATACCTCATTTGATATCAAGTTGGAATTTGTGATGAATTATCCTTGGGGTTTTATCATTGGGCTATTGAGTAGGAGGCAAGTTGAATGATCCCACTGATAATAAATGAGATTGATGAATGTAATATATGTGATACGAGTACCCTAATGGTGATGTTATGTGTCTTGGTGAGTATCATGAGTATGAAATGTCCTCTAGGACTGGATGAAATGTGGATGTATTTGTTTTTTCAAGGTGGTGGGATGATACAACTCCCAAAGGGGATGTGAGATAGGACCTAGGTATGGGTTGGTGGAATGTTTGGTACATGTAACTGAGAATATAGGGGTCCTAAATCTTGTTCAAACTATATTTTACCAGGGTTTAGGAAATGTGAGTGTTGAGGTGATGAAGATGATGTAAATTCGGCCTTGGTTTTTTGTTCAATGGAACCTGTAAAGACCTAAAAATCTAGTTGAAGTTTATTTTAATAAATTGTAATTTTATGAGTCCGTGAATTTTTAAGGCAATTGATTCTGAGGCCCGGTGTGTCTGGATTCTATTTCTAAAGTTTTGTCTGGGTACATTCAGTAAATGTATGAGCTGGTTTTTATAACCTTTGAACTAGTGTTGGGAACTAAAATCATAGGGCACTGTTGAACTCAGAGCACCGATATTCGCTTCAGAATATATTCACCTCGACATCAGTTGGTTGAGAATAAAAGATAGTTTTTAGATTTTTTATAAAAAATAATAAAATAACGTGTGAAAAAAATTTATTTTATTTGATCCTCCTTAGGGTGTGTGGAGGTAAAATCCTCTATGAAGAAGATGGAGGTGGGGGCCACCACACTTGAACCTCCCATGAGAGGTTATGGTGGTGGGTCCCACCCGAACACAACCTCCCATGGGAGGATAAATAAGGCGGAGACCACTCGTCTTTTAACCCCATGAAACTATTCATTAAGTTGGGAGAACCCTTGAACTCCCCACTTAATGGTGCCACCCCCTTGGAGCCTCTCTACCTTCCCATTTAATTAAATGGATCCAACCCCTTTAATTAAATGGAGCCAACCCCATAATTAATGTTCCAACCTCTTGTTGATTAATTATGGGAGCCTACATAATTTATTTATCCTTTTTGAATTGTTGTTCCAATGTAATTTTAGATTAATCAATCTAATTTTATCATCACTTGAAAATTTTGGGGGACTTCAGAAGATGAATGAATGGGAGAAAATTATTCCAACGAAGAACGCTCCTCTCAACGAAGAGCGAAGAACGTGAAGAACACCAATGATGATTCTTCTTTGAATCACTTCATCGAATCCTACCGATGTGGGGCATCTTCCACAACCATTTTATGACGGCTTCCTTCCGTAACACCGTCAACGGATCGATGACTATCTCCACGCGCCAACGCCGACAAACATCGTGCAAGGTATGGGGTTATTAAAAGTTTGTGCTTTCCTTTTATTTTATCCTCATCTATGAAAATAATAGATTCAATGTATTATAAATGATTGATGTTCAACTTCCTTCCTCTTAGTTGAAAAATTGTAATCACCCATAGAAGCAGAGGGTGCGGGCCAACTAACATGGCCCAACACCCTCCGCTGATCCTTTTGTCATGTTACTTCGGCATGGTGATGAAGCGACAGTGACAAAGGTAGAAACGACGATGGCCGCGCTACCTGCGGCTTCCGCAAATTGTGTCTCCCCCGCGACACATCAGTGCTCCCGGTCGAACACCGCTCGCCGAGCAGTGCCCGACCCGCCTACCCGTGGCCTCCTGGCCCCCTGCCTGGCACACTACTGTGCCCTGCCCTGTGCCCCTGGTGCCCCGCTCGGTGCTCCACCGGCGCCCTACCTGGTGCCCCCGACGGCCCGCCGGTGCCCCGCTCGGTGCTCCACCGGCGCCCTACCCGGTGCCCCCGGAGCCCTATTGTGCCCTACACGGTGCCCTGTTTCGCCCTGCCCGGCGCCCCCGGTGCCCTGCTGCGGCCTGCCTAGCCTCTGCCACATCATGCCTGTAGAGACCCGAAGCCTGATGTACATGGACATTACATTACATTTGCGGAATACTTAGTACATAACAAAAACACACACACAAGGATCGTAATAGTTTAGTGTCTTTGGAAACTCGGAACGTAATCTTCTAAACGTGGTGAAAGATCTTCAATATCTCCCATAAAGATCTTCCCCTTTTTTTTACCTAAAACCTTTCTTAATATCCTGGGGAAGGAAAAACAAAAAAGGGTGAGCTCAAATGCTCAGTAAGGGTAAACAAAAGAAATATCAATCACATCATATACATAAGAACGTAGCTTTTGGAAATCTTGACCTGCAAAAGAGCTCATAATATCATAACATGGGATAAATCATAGAATTGAAAATGAGATCCCCATAATCATAACATAAAACTTGAAACTTTGTGGCATGCACACATAATCATGGAAAATCATTTCTTGTTAGTCATGACTCATTGCCAAGACTATCTTAGTGGACAAAGTCCCTTTCTGAATCGAGTAATCCTCGTTTCAGTCCTGTTTCACTGAACCGGTATAACCTACCATTCCAGCCATGTCTATCTCATGAGATATAAAATCTTTACCCAATGCATTGGAGGGAGATATAGGTCCCACCCATCTCTTAATGAATCCTTTCTTATGTGTGCCACAAAATCATAAATCATACATCATCGCATAACCCATGTAATAAAAATGGGATTCTTAAACAACATGACATCATAAAACCATTCATATAAGATAAAGGAATTCATAAACATAATTCCATCACAACATAGTAAAATCAATGTAAAAATATGGATAGAAACAGAACCCTTTATTATCTTAGATGGAAAATAATTTTGATAAAACACTTGAAATGAATTCTTGAGGAAAATATCCTTTCTTCTTCAAAATCAATTTCTTTTCACAAAACATCATACAATTTTAAAAGAAAGAGATTTTATTAAAAATAGTCATGAAATATTTTGGAGGAAGGTTCATGAAAATAAGGCTTTATAAAAACCGTAAAAATCCGTTCGTGCCGTATAAGTTAAAAAAAACATTCTTCGTACTTTTGTCGGAAAAGTCAAAAAGTACCTCGTACGAAAAAAAGATTCCTTTCATACATATTACTAAAAACTCACCGAAGGGTAAAAATGGATTTAAACAATTTTAGGTGGATGGAAATAATATTACATATTGATGAAACATGGATGTGGATGATAAAATACACCCCAGTAAATACTTACAAATAAACAATCTCGGATAAAAATGAGATTGTGATATTTCCCTTACCTTAGGTCCAATTTGCTTTGTACGTGTCCGAAGCTCCTGTATAATGGTTTAAATAATGTTATTGACTTATTCCAGAATCATATTCATTGTTATGATATCATATATGGTTCACTTATGACATTATATTACCCGTTCTTTTGTAAATTCCATGTTAAAGAAGCGTTTTGGGTAAAATCGTTTCATTTATCGTAGGTGTTTTGACTTTTTGTTCTTGACATTATTATTACTTATATCATGATTTACTTACATGCAGAATATAAAATATGATTTATATATCATATATATTCAGTATATATATATATATATAATAGATAGATAAATGAAATGAAAAACACCGTTCATGGAGACGGTAGTCTGTACGTACGCATGAACGCTGTTTTTCTTTCTTTATTGTCTTGAATGGAAGTAAGTAGATGACATACATATATATATATATACATAAATCCAGTATCATTATTATGTCATATATTTCATTAGTAGTTATTATATATACTTTATAATCATTCATGAATGGTTAATCATTAAGAATGAATCTCATCGCGTCGTGGAGACGGTAGTCCGTACGTACGCACGAGCGATGATATCATTTTCATAAATATTGAATTGAATCGGAGTGGATTATACAATATATCAGAATCAATATGATGTTGTAATAACTATGTATAGTTATTCTTTACACCATTATACCCATCCATGTAAGGTGGTGGTGGAAAATAGATTACACCACGGCGTGGAGACGGTATTCCGTACGTACGCACGCGCAGTGATTTCTTTTTCCGTAGGATGGATAGATGGTGAAATAGGGTTGTTTCATACTTATAATAACATATCAGTATATGAGTGATACTGATGTTATTACTTCATAATGAAACAACCTATGAAGAAGAAGTGGACGAAGAAATAAAGATGAAAGAATTGGTAACGGTAATTACCTCTTCTTTGAAGTGCCTCTTTGAGACCTCCTCTTAGGGCACTAAAATTGGTCTTTGAGGAAGACCAGAACCTCTAGGATGTTGCTAGGGAAGTGGAGAAGAGATTTTGGCAGGGGTTGGCCGAGCTTGAGTGCTCAAATTGGTGTGAGGAGGAGGGGGAGGAGGTGTCCTTTTATAGGGGAGGAGAGGGGCACCTTAGGAATATCTCAAAATATTATTTTATATTAAAGTCAAAATCGGTTTATAATGGCTCCAAAGGGTCTTATTTCGAAGCTAAGATGGGGAGGGGTCGAAATCCTATCATCCAATAGAATTTAGACAAGTTTAGGACATTATTTTAACCTTATCAATTAAATTTAACTCTAAGTTAAATAATTTAACTTTTACCATGTCTTTTTGTTTTCTTTCACTATATGGTTAATAAACTTACTATAATAGGCCAAAAGAACCCCAAATTGTTTATTATTACTATATATATCCTTATCTAAGTCATTTGGCCGAACCTTAGATTTTTAGGAATAAAATAACAATTAATAATATAATATTTGATTTAAAAACTATTTTGTGTCAATTTTGACACTATTTGATACATGATTTTTTTGAAAGTCATAACAGAATTATATGTTCGAACCAAGTTGATTAAATCAACACTAATATATCATATTAACCTATAAAATTAGTGGAATTCATAAAAACTCTCAAATTATATTTAGTTTGGTGTTTATAACATCAATTATGTCAATATTTCATTAATAAGATAATTACTGCATCATCTTTGTGTCATAAATAAATTAACTTATTTGATGTCTAAAAATTACAAATAAAATACCCTCATGTAGGAAATCTTTTTAGCTTTCTAATGAATATTTATAGTCAAATTTATCGTATGTATAACACCATATTAAAAATGTTTTAGTAAATAAACTTTGATTTTAACTCTTTTAACCCTTCTTTAAATAAATTAATAATAAATGTCCTAATCTAACCCAAGTGGGCCTAAATGGTCATATTTTATTCCTAAATTTGTTTTTGGTCGAAATAAACTTGTCCAATAGGATTAGGACATGTGTTAGGGTAATATTAATATCATTTTTACCCTTAATTACCCTATTTACCTTTAACCGTGGTAAAAAAAGTAAAAAGTTACTATTCACCAAAAATTATTTTCATCTCATTGAACCACATTTTAGTCCTTTATATTAACCGTGTCTCTCGGAGTTTCGAAATTCCATTCACAGAAGCGGTAAAATTAAGTTTTATGCAAAATTCAGTTTCTAACCTACCACTTAGTGGTTTCACTATTCATCAAAAATTGATGTTTTTCAGAACAATGCCAAAATTTCATCCCAAGCTATATTTCATATTCCGAATTCAAAAATGAAGTCTATTTTACCAAATTCATAACATAAAAGTTGAATTAATTAATTTTATAATTAAATCCCGCTGTTAAAACAAATAGCGTGTTTTTAAGAAACAATATCTATCAAAAGATTGACACTTGTTTATGTCTAGTTTAAATGTGAAATTACATCCAATGACTAACATTGTATTAAATTGTAAAAATATATTCTAAATATACTTTAAAACCACTCAAATTAATGATTTATCACTATTAATTATTTCGATTAAAAAAGTTGTTTTTAATTATAATTTAGTAATTTTCACTATTTATCAGAATATGAAAGTTATCCGAAAAGTGCCAAAATTTCACCTTAGGCTAAATTCGATACTCCGAATCCAAAAATGAAGTCCATTTTGAGAGTTAAAATTTCTAAAATTTAAAAAGTGGTTATTACTATTCATAACGGCTAGTTTTAATAATATTTTAATAGCATATCATTGTTTCGTGAAACTCAGGATTACGTACCACACACGCTATCGAGGAAGGTTGCGATTGCGTGTAATGCAAGGCAAGTCAAGGATGCGTGTTGTGCAAGCTCCTTTTGGTGTAGCGTATAACACAAGACATTAGTGAAATAAAAAAGAATATTTTTCATAAAATCTCGGGCTGTTACATTCTACCCCCCTTAAAATGAATTTCGCCCTCGAAATTCGTCGGGGTTATAAATGGTTTACTATTCGAAAGTTTCTTTAATAGAAACCCACATCGTAAAAAGGAATACCAAAACTTGGCTTTAAAAACTAAAGTATGAAATGTAACGATTACCCAAATAAACTAATCACTGGGTTTCCACATAGGTGAAAATATGGATATGGAAGAGAAATCTAACCATCATGTTCTGATGGAGAGTGGTAGAGAACATGGCTATGGAAAAGCCAGTAATCACAAATCCATAAATTTGTGACGATCTAAGGTACCATCTGATTCATCAGGTATAAGAGAACTAGGATAACATTTTTGGTTTTCAAGATCATTTGCCTAAAGTTAAAGAATTTAAATTAGAATAAATACTTACTTTATTTTGGTACAATCTCACTGTTGTTCGTGCCTTTAACAATTTCCACTTCATCTATTAAATAAATGAAGTTGAATTTGTTATTCGTGTAGTGTTAGAAGATCATGTGATAGGATGACGGGTCATTCCATCTGTCTCAAAAGTTTAGCAAAATTTATAAGTCGATCTATAGTGGGATTAATCATATATGGTTCCTAAAATGGACTTATACTTCATATATCATACTGCTTAATATAATAAAACTAGTTTCTACTAAACAGGGACTTCCTGTAGGCTAGTGGTAGGTGATAAAGGCCAGTCGCACTTCGGTTGTGGGTTCGATTCCTACAGCCTTGTCCGAAGCGATGGGCTGTTTCCCGTCCTGCAGGTTGTCCTTTTTCCAAAACTATATAACATCCCATCAATAATATCGAAAAAACAAACAATACTAACTTATGTCCAACATAATCCATTCCAATCTTTTAGGCTTATCCATAATACTGCAGTCGACTCTCATAATATAGTGAAAATGATTACCAGATATTTAACACCATCATCGATCCCCATATATCATAAGATATGTTTTGTTGGTCACATTCCGAACATTCAAAGTCCTTAATCGTGTATTCTCTTGAATACCTTAGTGAAAACATGAATGCAGTTAAAAGTTAACACTTTCCACATACCAAAATCCTCAAAATTCTATATACTCAAACCATGATATCACTTAGTCCTTATATCAATCATGATCTCATGAATACAATCAAACATCTCGTTATCGTCTTATCCCTTCATTATGCACATATCATCTACATTCCAAAAATATCTGAATAACCTTTCATGGATACTTGTACCATTAATCATACACTTTCAAAACTCAAGGAAAGACAACAGTGTAACAATCCTTAGATGTCTTTTTATTCCATAGTACCATGAGATTACTTATACAACATTACACGTGATAAACATGTAATCATTCCACTACATTCTCAAACCATTGACCGAGCTTGAAAAATTCTTTCATCTCACATATCATTTGTAGTCTCTTCATCATCATCCACATAAATACTACCCATATGACCATACTGATTCTCTTCATGAGTCTTTCCCTTAGGGAATTTGTTTGCATAATGCCCATACATTCCACATTTAAAACACTTAACCATTTTTGATGTCGTAGCAATACCATTATCCTCATCCATGGTGTTAACCGACCCTTTTCCTTTGCACTTACTTGCTTTGTGTCCTTCTTTTCCACACCCAAAGCATCTTCCAGTTCCCTTGAAACATTCTCCTTGATGCCTCTTCCCACATGATTTACATAGGGGAAATTGAACTTTCTTTCCTCTATGATCATCATGGAACTCCATCTTTCTCTTATTAGTCGAGTCAGGAAACTTACCAAATTTTACTTTATTGATCATGTTGTGAGATTGCTGATTCGACATAATAATGATCTTTGGACTTCCAAATCCCATTTCATTTGGTTGCTCATGAATAATATCATTCCATTGTCCATCATATCCTCCATTATCATGAATCATCTTGTTTCCAGCCCTTTTCTAAACCCCAAAAAAGAATAGTGTGAGAGGCAAAATAATGCTAGGGAAAACAACATAGTAAAGGGGGAGTACCCTTAATATCTAACATCTTAGGTAAAATTCTAAGATCGGTATCGTAGTTCTAGGATTATATCCTATACGTATACGTATCCTTAGGGACATCCCTAGACATACCTTAGAAATATCTCTAGGGATCTCACTAATGTTTTCGCATCCTAGTTTCCAAAGGTTGACTAAACCTTTCCTCTGATACCAACTGTAGCGGTCTGGAATTACTTCCAGTGGACTATAGTTGATACCTATCAGGGCACTCCATGGGCGGCTACACCCCCTGGGCGGGACACACCACCATCCCCAGTGGCAGCCATTTCCTCATGAAGCCCTTGGGCGGAGAGCCATGCTTCGTCCAACGCTCACATGTGAGAGTTCCCAAGGATCGGATACATTCCTACCTCCTTTGCCTCTGATACCAACTGTAGAGACCCGAAGCCTGACGTACATGGACATTACATTACATTTGCGGAATACTTAGTACATAACAAAAACACACACACAAGGATCGTAATAGTTTAGTGTCTTTGGAAACTCGGAACGTAATCTTCTAAACGTGGTGAAAGATCTTCAATATCTCCCATAAAGATCTTCCCCTTTTTTTTTACCTAAAACCTTTCTTAATATCCTGGGGAAGGAAAAACAAAAAAGGGTGAGCTCAAATGCTCAGTAAGGGTAAACAAAAGAAATATCAATCACATCATATACATAAGAACGTAGCTTTTGGAAATCTTGACCTGCAAAAGAGCTCATAATATCATAACATGGGATAAATCATAGAATTGAAAATGAGATCCCCATAATCATAACATAAAACTTGAAACTTTGTGGCATGCACACATAATCATGGAAAATCATTTCTTGTTAGTCATGACTCATTGCCAAGACTATCTTAGTGGACAAAGTCCCTTTCTGAATCGAGTAATCCTCGTTTCAGTCCTGTTTCACTGAACCGGTATAACCTACCATTCCAGCCATGTCTATCTCATGAGATATAAAATCTTTACCCAATGCATTGTAGGGAGATATAGGTCCCACCCATCTCTTAATGAATCCTTTCTTATGTGTGCCACAAAATCATAAATCATACATCATCGCATAACCCATGTAATAAAAATGGGATTCTTAAACAACATGACATCATAAAACCATTCATATAAGATAAAGGAATTCATAAACATAATTCCATCACAACATAGTAAAATCAATGTAAAAATATGGATAGAAACAGAACCCTTTATTATCTTAGATGGAAAATAATTTTGATAAAACACTTGAAATGAATTCTTGAGGAAAATATCCTTTCTTCTTCAAAATCAATTTCTTTTCACAAAACATCATACAATTTTAAAAGAAAGAGATTTTATTAAAAATATTCATGAAATATTTTGGAGGAAGGTTCATGAAAATAAGGCTTTATAAAAACCGTAAAAATCCGTTCGTGCCGTATAAGTTAGAAAAACATTCTTCGTACTTTTGTCGGAAAAGTCAAAAAGTACCTCGTACGAAAAAAAGATTCCTTTCTTACATATTACTAAAAACTCACCGAAGGGTAAAAATGGATTTAAACAATTTTAGGTGGATGGAAATAATATTACATATTGATGAAACATGGATGTGGATGATAAAATACACCCCAGTAAATACTTACAAATAAACAATCTCGGATAAAAATGAGATTGTGATATTTCCCTTACCTTAGGTCCAATTTGCTTTGTACGTGTCCGAAGCTCCTGTATAATGGTTTAAATAATGTTATTGACTTATTCCAGAATCATATTCATTGTTATGATATCATATATGGTTCACTTATGACATTATATTACCCGTTCTTTTGTAAATTCCATGTTAAAGAAGCGTTTTGGGTAAAATCGTTTCATTTATCGTAGGTGTTTTGACTTTTTGTTCTTGACATTATTATTACTTATATCATGATTTACTTACATGAAGAATATAAAATATGATTTATATATCATATATATTCAGTATATATATATATATATAATAGATAGATAAATGAAATGAAAAACACCGTTCATGGAGACGGTAGTCCGTACGTACGCATGAACGCTGTTTTTCTTTCTTTATTGTCTTGAATGGAAGTAAGTAGATGACATACATATATATATATATACATAAATCCAGTATCATTATTATGTCATATATTTCATTAGTACTTATTATATATACTTTATAATCATTCATGAATGGTTAATCATTAAGAATGAATCTCATCGCGTCGTGGAGACGGTAGTCCGTACGTACGCACGAGCGATGATATCATTTTCATAAATATTGAATTGAATCGGAGTGTATTATACAATATATCAGAATCAATATGATGTTGTAATAACTATGTATAGTTATTCTTTACACCATTATACCCATCCATGTAAGGTGTTGGTGGAAAATAGATTACACCACGGCGTGGAGACGGTATTCCGTACGTACGCACGCGCAGTGATTTCTTTTTCCGTAGGATGGATAGATGGTGAAATAGGGTTGTTTCATACTTATAATAACATATCAGTATATGAGTGATACTGATGTTATTACTTCATAATGAAACAACCTATGAAGAAGAAGTGGAAGAAGAAATAAAGATGAAAGAATTGGTAACGGTAATTACCTCTTCTTTGAAGTGCCTCTTTGAGACCTCCTCTTAGGGCACTAAAATTGGTCTTTGAGGAAGACCAGAACCTCTAGGATATTGCTAGGGAAGTGGAGAAGAGATTTTGGCAGGGGTTGGCCGAGCTTGAGTGCTCAAATTGGTGTGAGGAGGAGGGGGAGGAGGTGTCCTTTTATAGGGGAGGAGAGGGGCACCTTAGGAATATCTCAAAATATTATTTTATATTAAAGTAAAAATCAGTTTATAATGGCTCCAAAGGGTCTTATTTCGAAGCTAAGATGGGGAGGGGTCGAAATCCTAACATCCAATAGAATTTAGACAAGTTTAGGACATTATTTTAACCTTATCAATTAAATTTAACTCTAAGTTAAATAATTTAACTTTTACCATGTCTTTTTGTTTTCTTTCACTATATGGTTAATAAACTTACTATAACAGGCCAAACGAACCCCAAATTGTTTATTATTACTATATATATCCTTATCTAAGTCATTTGGCCGAACCTTAGATTTTTAGGAATAAAATAACAATTAATAATATAATATTTGATTTAAAAACTATTTTGTGTCAATTTTGACACTATTTGATACATGATTTTTGTGAAAGTCATAACAGAATTATATGTTCGAACCAAGTTGATTAAATCAACACTAATATATCATAGTAACCTATAAAATTAGTGGAATTCATAAAAACTCTCAAATTATATTTAGTTTGGTGTTTATAACATCAATTATGTCAATATTTCATTAATAAGATAATTACTGCATCATCTTTGTGTCATAAATAAATTAACTTATTTGATGTCTAAAAATTACAAATAAAATACCCTCATGTAGGAAATCTTTTTAGCTTTCTAATTAATATTTATAGTCAAATTTATCGTATGTATAACACCATATTAAAAATGTTTTAGTAAATAAACATTGATTTTAACTCTTTTAACCCTTCTATAAATAAATTAATAATAAATGTCCTAATCTAACCCAAGTGGGCCTAAATGGTCATATTTTATTCCTAAATTTGTTTTTGGTCGAAATACACTTGTCCAATAGGATTAGGACATGTGTTAGGGTAATATTAATATCATTTTTACCCTTAATTACCCTATTTACCTTTAACCGTGGTAAAAAAAGTAAAAAGTTACTATTCACCAAAAATTATTTTCATCTCATTGAACCACATTTTAGTCCTTTATATTAACCGTGTCTCTCGGAGTTTCGAAATTCCATTCACAGAAGCGGTAAAATTAAGTTTTATGCAAAATTCAGTTTCTAACCTACCACTTAGTGGTTTCACTATTCATCAAAAATTGATGTCTTTCAGAACAATGCCAAAATTTCATCCCAAGCTATATTTCATATTCCGAATTCAAAAATGAAGTCTATTTTACCAAATTCATAACATAAAAGTTGAATTAATTAATTTTATAATTAAATCCCGCTGTTAAAACAAATAGCGTGTTTTTAAGAAACAATATCTATCAAAAGATTGACACTTGTTTATGTCTAGTTTAAATGTGAAATTACATCCAATGACTAACATTGTATTAAATTGTAAAAATATATTCTAAATATACTTTAAAACCACTCAAATTAATGATTTATCACTATTAATTATTTCGATTAAAAAAGTTGTTTTTAATTATAATTTAGTAATTTTCACTATTTATCAGAATATGAAAGTTATCCGAAAAGTACCAAAATTTCACCTTAGGCTAAATTCGATACTCCGAATCCAAAAATGAAGTCCATTTTGAGAGTTAAAATTTCTAAAATTTAAAAAGTGGTTATTACTATTCATAACGGCTAGTTTTAATAATATTTTAATAGCATATCATTGTTTCGTGAAACTCAGGATTACGTACCACACACGCTATCGAGGAAGGTTGCGATTGCGTGTAATGCAAGGCAAGTCAAGGATGCGTGTTGTGCAAGCTCCTTTTGGTGTAGCGTATAACACAAGACATTAGTGAAATAAAAAAGAATATTTTTCATAAAATCTCGGGCTGTTACAATGCCCATCCCCAGCCATTGCCTACCTGGCACCCCCACGCCTTGCCCGTCACCCTCGCGGTGTTCCATTTCCCTCATGGACACCTGGCAGAGCCGGTGTCCCGTCCCACATGTGGTGCCCTGGCCGAACTGGCCTAGTCGTGCCCTATGGGCCGAGCCATGCTGGGTCGCACCCTCGCAATGCTTCAGGCTGAACCGCCCTCACAGTGTACTAGGTCGGGCCCAGCAAAACGGGTTAAACATAATGGGATGACCGGGTCGACCTAGACCGGGTCGGCCCTGTCTGGATTGGGCCAACTCGGTCCGACCGGGTCGGACTGAGCCCAGGCACAATTCTAACCGTTTACTATCTTTGGCCACATCTTTGCCTCTGGATGTCCATTTGACGAACCGTCAATGGAACTAGTATTCTTGGAGCACAGCTATCCCATTGAGTATCTCCCATCAGAGTTCAGGGTATAGTTGAGTGACAGTCACGCTGGATCATACACGAATCCAACCGGGCCCCCGGGACTGTTACTAACAGACCGGGTGTCCGATTGACGTGTCGTTTGTTGCATTGAGACTCCTATGACATGGCAGACCATTGAGATTCTTCTTTGTGGAAATTCTCCATAGTTGGAGTATTTACCAGTAGCTCATGGTGCATATCCCTCCAGTGAAAAGAAAATAAGGTGTGGAGACCTAATAGCTGGCACACGTGAGAGCTGCTTGACCGATTCGACTCGGCGTGATTCGACTATCCCAATGGGGAGGGCCTAGAATATGGTGGAAGACGCACAACGGAGGAGCGCCAAGTAGTTCATGGTAGACCAGTGGTACTCGACAGGAGAAGTACATCTGCAGGCTATTCGGGGGAGTGCCTGGTAGTTGGTGGCAGACCCACATTGGAGGAGCGCCTGGTAGTTGGCAGCAGCCCCACAGTACTCGACAAGAGGAGTACCTCAGTAGTCCAAGATTAGTGAGAAGCACCTTGGTGTCATGACAGACCCACTCTACACGATAGAGGAGTAGTTATGCAGCAGTCGTGGTTTCAATAATGAAAATCTTTGTTTGATCTGAGTCAATTACTTTTGTGTTTTCCTCATGATTAATATGGGTTACTAGATAACATAAGTATATGTATGGGCCTATAACTATGTAATGGTTATCCATTGATTTCATACTTTTTAGTTTATCTGTGTTGGATTTAGTCAAACCTTGAGGGTCTTGGGATCCCGACTGAGTATCGTTATACTCACCCTTATAAGGGATATGCCCGCACCTCGCTGTGTTGGTTGGAGACGATGAACAATGCTGATTAAGGTAGAGAGTAGCAATACAAGACGGTACTCGGAGGTGGATCACTCGGTGTGACTGTGCACGGAGTAGATGGATGGATGTGGAGTACTGAGGAGGCCATCTGTACCTACCCATCATGTTGGAACCCCGGAGGACGACCCAGTAGCTTCTTTACTTCTAGTTGTGTACTATGTCGTATTTGTTTACAGTTATAAAGGAAATGCCTTTCTGGTTTAGGGATTTACACATTTGGTGCTTGTCGCTACCCCTGGCCTATGGAAGGAGCGTTTGGGGTAGTCACGAGGCAAGCCCTGGTTGACGGGTCGTGACAAATTAGTATTAGAGGAGTTGGTTATTCCGCAGATCCTAGGACTCTGATATTTATTTTTACTGAAGAAATAGTGTTAAGGGTACTATGTGTGTTTTTCAGTTCATCGATTCCATTGTTGGTGCAGGCGGCTGACATATCCATGCCCTTGGATCCTGACTTCTCATTTTCGACTCAGTGCACGAAAACAATGATTGTGTGTGAGTTTTCAAATGTTTCAGTTATGTCACCTCAACAAGGTCAGCTCGGTAGGTATAATCTTTTAACCATGTCTCATCTATTTCTTTCATGATGCCTCCTCATGGTCGACCTATTAAATTCCTGAGTTTTGTACGCACTGACAACCCACAGAGCAATGAGACCTCGGTACAGTGACCCGTTCCAGTGGAGGAACCAGTGGTACTATTTCCCATTGGGCCACTGATGCTACCAGCCCCAACATCAGACAATGCACACTGCTTAAGCGTGTTGCATGATTTCTAGTGCCGGAGGCCACCCAGGATTAGGGGAGAGACGGACCCACAGGCGGGTGAGGATTCGCTGGAGGTTGTGGTGAGAGTCTTCAGGATAGTAGGGACACAAGCAGACTTCATGGTGATACTTCCAGCGTGTCTCCTTGTGGCAGCAGCAGGCTGATGGAGGAGCCTGATGCTCCAAGTGCATGATGAAGCAATTATACTCTAGGAAGACATCAAGAGCCTGTTTCAGGCGGACTTCATCCCAGCCACTCTCCACACAGTGTGGATATATGAGCTACTACATCTACAGTAGGGTAACATGACGGGTGCGTAGTACTCATGGAGGTTCACCGACCTCTCACGCTACTCCACAGATATGGTGTGGTACCCATTCTTCAGGACTCGGACTTTTGAGTAGGGGCTCAGGAGAGAGATCAGAGCTCCGATGATCTCACTTATAATCCTGACGTAGGCGGGGTTCTAGAGGGAGCCCTCCCAGTGGAGAGTTTCCTTGCTGAGCAGTCTCTTGTAGTGAGACCCACCACTACCAGACATGCAACGGAGACTTCTACAGATCAAAGTATACAGATGTCACAGAGGTCCATGAGGACCAGAACTACATGTGGATGAATACATGACTCAGGATCAGTTGTGTGGGGATCCCAGAGTGGAGTCATAGCCAGTCATGCCAGGAGGGGTCAATGTTACTCATTCAGCGGGCCTGGTCACATGGCTCGTGACTGTCCGACCTGCTGTTCTGATGATCAGAAGACAGTTGAGGGACCTCTCAGGCAGAGTTAGAGGTTTGATCGAGTCAGTCTGTAGGGAGGTGGAAGTCATGGTAGAGAAGCTGGACGTGCTGCTCGTAGTGGACGACGTTTCGAGGGGTTGCCACCACCACCATGAGGAGGTCCGCCCCGATCGTAGGAAGAGAGTGGATAGGGGAGATCTCAGCTTCAGGAAGTTGATCCCTACGATCACAGCACTCCAGAGATGATTAGAGGTATAATCTGTGTCTACACCACCATAGATTTAGTTCTTATAGACAGAGGTGTTAGTCACTCTTTCATTTCCACTACCCTCGTTCGCAGCTCAGAGATTCCAACAGAGCCTTTGGGATGATCCTTACAGCTAGATACACCTACGGAAGTAGACTCGACCATTACGTACCAGTGCTGGCAGTGTGAGCTTACTCTAGGAGGTGAGAGCTTCGGCTGGGATCTCCTCATAGCGGCGTCGAGGCCTTACGATGTCATCTTGGGTATGGACTGGTTATCTACAGTCCATGCTCAGATTCATTGTTTTAGGTGAAAAGTGGGCTGTGTCTGCACAGATGGGGCTAGGTTTACCTTCCCCAGTGAGAAGGGAGCCCTTGAAGAATTTGACGGACTTACTCGGAGGAGGGTGCAGCTGATCACTCACCAGTTGGATTTCCTTACCCTCAGTGCATTTGATGTGGAGAGTCCGACTTATCCTGTAGTGGTGGACCAGTACGCGGATGTTTTACCTGATGATGTTCTAGGACTACCTCCTCATAAAGAGGTGGACTTCTACATTTACTTGTACCCCGGGATGACACCTATATCTACTCCAGCATATCGAATAGCTCCCACTGAGCTTTGTGAGCTGCAAGTATAGCTAGAGGACTTGCATGGGAAAGGATTCATCCATCCCAGTGTTTCTCCATGGGCAACCCTTATTCTATTCGCCAAGAATTCGGATGGGAACTTGAGTTTCTATGTCGACTACCATCGCCTGAACCGGGTGACCATAATGAACAAGTACCCACTCTTGAGGATTGATGACCTCTTTGATCAGCTGAAGGGAGCACAGTGGTTCTCGACGATAGACCTCAGTTCAGGATATCAGCAGCGCAGAGTTCGAAATGACGATGTGCAGTAGACGACCTTCAGGTGTCGATATGACCACTATCAGTTCTTGGTTATGCCCTTCGACATAAACAGTGCTCCAACACTGTTCATGGGATTCATGAATAGGATCTTCTTTCCATCAATCGATCTCTTTTTCATAGTCTTCTTCGATGAAAATCTGTTCAACTCAAATACGGAGGAGGAGAATACCTACCATTTGTAGGTAGTATTGGACACACTCTAAGAGCACTAGTTTTATGGTATCCTCTCGAGGTGCTAGTATTGGATTTGAGAGGTTCACTTCTTGGGACGCGTGATCTCGGAGGCTGGTGTTGTAGTGGATCCAATGAAGATTGAGGTAGTATTTTCTTGGGAGCCACCTAGGAGTGTGACCGTTGTATGATGTTTTTTGGGTTTGGCTTTACAGAATCGGAGGTTCGTTCCAGATTTTTCCATAGTTGCAGCACCACTATCAGCCTTGATGAAGAAGGGGAAACCCTTAGTGTGGTCGGAGAGATGTCAGCAAATCATTTAGGAGTTGAGGCAGAGGTTGAATAGTGCCCCATGTTGAGGCTTACAGAGAAAGGATTAGGGTACATCGTCTACTGCGACGCTTTAGGGACCAGACTCGGGTGTGCCCTGATGCAAGAGCGACCATTGATCACATATGGTTCTCGGAAGTTCAGATAGCATGAGTAGAACTACGCTACCATTAACATGGAGTTAGCAACAATGGTCTTCACCCTTAAGATGTGGCGACACTATTTGATGGGAGAGCATTTTATTGTGTACTCTGATCACGAGAGTCTCATGTATATCTTCTCTCAAAAGGACATGAAATTGAGAGAGTGTTTTTGTCTTGATTTCCTCCATGACTATGAATTCGAGATAGTCTATTCCCCTAGGATGGGGAACGTTGTTGTGGATGCGCTCAGCAGGAGATTTGGTATATAACTACTAGGAGAGGCGACGGAGTAGCTAGCCACTTTACTGATATCCTTTGTGGATAGAGATGGAGTAGCCTTTCTACATTATCTTACAGTCACTCACACACTTCTTCAGCAAGTCATGGAGGCGCAACATGGGGACGCTGACTGTGAGACACGACGTTCTCAGGTATCCACAATGTAGGCACATGCTGGATATTCTTAAAGGTGGGGATCACGTCATCCTCTTCAGAGGACTTACTATGGTACCAGTGGCACTTCAGAAGGAAGTGATGTGGGAGTTCTTCACATCCCCTATAATGTTACATCCAGGAGTGGTGAAGATGTTCCAGGATATTCTATGACAGTACTGGTGGCCAGGTATGTAGTAGTCGGAAGCTGATTTTGTCTCACGATGCCTCATTTTACTACAAGTGAAGGTGGAGCACCAGGTACCAGCATGCTTTGTTCAACCTTCAGAGGTCCCAGAGTGGAAGTGGGATGGGATATCCATGGACTTTTTATGGGTATTCCACGTACATATAGGGGTTATGTCTCGATTTTGGTGATCGTTGACTAACTCACCAAGTCGTCCCATTTCCTACTGATCAGAGAGAAGGGTTTGGTATAGATCTTGGGATACCTCTTTATGCAAGAGATTGTGTGAATACATGGTGTACCATAATATATTGTCTCTGAACATGACACACATTTTACTTCCCAGCTATGGAAGGGGTTGTAGAAAGCATTCGGGACACAGCTTCGCTTGAGCACCACCTTTTATCCTCAGACAGATGGTCAGACTGAGCGAACTATTCAGACCCTCGAGGATATGGTACGTGAATGTGTACATGACATTAGTCGTATTTTGGAGGATCACTTACAATTGGTGGAGTTTTCCTACAACAACAGTTATCATTACACCATCAGGATGGCAACTTTCGAGGCAATTTACGGATGACCTTGAAAATCACCCTTGTGTTGGATAGACTCCGGGGTGTCAGAAATGGTGGGAACAGAGATGGTATGAGCTACTAAGAAGAAGGAGTGGATAATACAGGAGCCTATGAAGTCTGCTCATAGAAGACAGATATCATAAGCTGACAGGAGACGAAGGCCTCTAGAGTTAGAGCATGATGACCACATCTTTCTACGGGTCTCACCTCGATCTGGTCTACGAACATTTGGTCGAGGCCGAAAGTTATCACTATGATTCATCAGACCATTCCAGATCCTTAGTAGAGTAGGCAAGATGGATTACCGCTTAGATATTCCACCTAAGTTTCATCGGGTGCACGACGTCTTCCACGTATCCTAACTGAGGTGATACATGCCCAACCCTTCACATATCATCGACCATGGAGATTTGGACGTCGATGATGGGGTGAATTTTATGGAGGATCCAGTGCAGATTGAGGATCAAAAGGATCGGGTCCTATATGGAATGTTGATACCTCTGGTGTGCGTATGCTGGCAGCACGGGAACCTCTAGATGGCACATGAGAGAGGGAGGCGCAGATGCCTGGTCAGTACCCCCATTTGTTCCCATAGTTCAAGTTGTATCTTATGGGGATGTAAATCCATGAGGTTTGGAGAATATAAAGACCATTAAATCCCATGGAATTTTTTTTAAATACATGATAATTATATGAGTCCGCTAATTTTTACAGCATTTGATTCCGAGTCCCGGTGTGCCCGTAATCAATTTCAAATGTTTTGTTTGGGTACATTAAGTAAATGTGCGAGCGGGTTTTTATAACTTTGGAAATTGTGCTTGGAACTAAAATCCAAGGTCAATTGAACATGCAGTGCCAATATTCACTTAAGAAGACTTTCACCTCAACAGAAGTTGGTCGAGAATAAAAGTTAGTATTTTGATTTTTATATAAAATAATAAAATAATGTGGGCAATAAATTTATTTTATTTGATCCACCTTTGGGTGTGTGGAGGTTAAAACCTCCAAGAGGAGGTTGGAGGTGGGGGAACCACACCTTAAACTCTCATGAGAGGTTATGTTGGTGAGGTCCACCTGAACTCATCCTCCCATCGGAGGATAAATGAGTTGTGGACCACCCGACTATTAACCCCATGAAACTCATCATTAGGTGGGGATAACCCTTGAACTCCCCACTTAATGGTGCCACCACCCTTGGAGCCTCTACACCTTCCCATTTAATAAAATTGAGCCAACCCCTTTAATTAAATGGAGCCAACCCATTTAATTAATGTGCCAACCTCTCATGGATTAATTAGGGGAGACCACGTAATTTATTTCACCTTTTTGATTTTTTGTGCCAACATAATGTTATACGGATTAATATAATATTATTTTCACTTGGTAATTTGGAGGAACATGAGAAGAGGAAATCTTGAGATAAAAGTTCATCCAATGAAGAACGATCCTCTAAGAAAATAATGAAGAATGTGAAGAAGGCCGAAGACAATTCTTCTTCGACTCTATCCATCGAATCCTACCAATGTGGAGCGTCTTCCACAATCATCGGTAGACATCTTCATTACGCAACGCCATCAAAAGACTGATGAATGTATCCTCATGAAAACATCAATAAACATCGAGCATGGTAGGGGGTTATTTCATGTTAGTGCTTTCCTTTTATTTTCTCCTCATCATTGAAAAGAATCGATGTGAAGTATTATAAATGATTGAAGTTCTACTTCCTTATTATTAGTTGAACAATTGTTATCACCCCTAAATGCGGAGGGTTTGGGCCAACTAACATGGCCTGAATCCCTCCGATGTTCCTTTTGTGATGTTCCTTATCATGGGGATGAAGTGTCGGTGACGAAGGCAGCAACGACGAAGGCCACGCTACCCACAGCCTCCACGAATCGTGCCTCCCCCTTAGCGCACTGACACTCCCAGCTGAACACCCTCTGTTGAGCGGTGCCTGATCCGCCTCAGAGTGGCCTCCCGGTGCCCTAACCGGCACCCTGCTATGCCCTACCCGGTTTCCCCAGGGCCCCGTCGGTGCCCTGCCTGGTGCCCCCGGTGCCCTGCCCTGCGGCACTGGTTCCCTGTTGCACCCATCCTGGTGCCCTCCGCACCCTACCGTGGACTTCCTGGCCCCTAACGCGGCCTGCCATGTGCCCTACCCAGCGCCGCCGCGGTGTCCAGGCTCCCTCGCGGACACCCGAATGAGCCGGTGTCCAAGCCCCCTTGTGGTGTCCTGGCCAAACCAGCCTAGCCGTGCCCTCTGGGTCGAGCCGTGATGTGTCGCTCCATCGCAATGCTCTGGGCCGAATCGCCATCGCAGTCTGCTGGGTCGGACCCAGCTGACCGGGCCGAACATAACGGGCTGACTCGCCCAACGGGCTAGGTCAGACCCCGTGAGTCTTACCAGGTCAACCCAGTCTTGGTCGGCCAAGTTAGGGATGGGCTGAGTCAGTCCGACTGGGTCGGACCGTGCGAGGCCCATTACTACCCCTTTAATGTCATTGGCCATATCTTTGTCACCGAAAATCCGTTTGATGAATCGTCATCAACATCGGTATTCATGGAGCATAGCCATCCCGTTGAGTATATCCCACTAGAGTTTGGGGTACATTTGAGTTATGGTCAGGTTGGATTGTACATGAATCCAATTGGACCCCCAGGACTAAAAGGATGAAAACTAACATATCAGGCGTCTGATTGATGCGCCGTCTATTACATTGAGACCCCTATGACATTAATGACCTTTGAGATACTTCTTCATGGAACTTCATGAAATTTAGAGTATTTATTAGTAGCTCATAGACTGGATCCCTCTAGTTATGAGAAGATAGAGTGCAGAGAAATAGTAGCTGGCAGACCTGATGAATGTTTGACCGATTCGACTCGGAGTGATTCGACTAGCCCAATGGTGAGAGCCTGGTAGTTGGCGGTAGACCAATGGTGGAGGATCTCCTGGTAGTTGGTTGTAGACCTGTGGTACTTGATAGGAGGAGTACCACTGCAGGATATTAGGTGGAGGACCTGGTAGTTTGCGGCATACCCACAGTGGAAGAGCTCTTGGTAGTTGGAAGGAGACCTGTGGTACTTGACAGGAGGAGTACCTCAGTAGTCCAAGGTTTGTGAGAAGCTCCTTAGTGTACCGACATGCCCATTTTACCCAACATATGAGGATTTCTCCAGCATCCATGGTTTCGATAATGAAAATCCTAGTTTTATCTTAGTCAATGAATTTTTTTTTTCCTCGGGATTGAGATGGGTTGTTAGATAACATAGGTATATATATGGGAATATACCTAAGTAATGGTTATCATATGATTTCATACTTTATGGTTTATCCTTGTTGGATTTAGTGAGACCTTGAGGGTCTCATAGTCCCTACTGAGTATCATTATACTCACCCATTCACGGGCTATGCCCACACCTTGTTGTGTTGGTTGCAGACTACAAACAGTGCAGACTGAGGTAGAGAGTAGCAGGACTGGACGGTACCCGGAGGTGGATCACTCGGTGTGACAGTGCAAAGAGGAGAAGAATGGATGTGGAGTGCTGAGGAGGCCATCTGTACCTACCCTTCAGGTAGGAACCCCGGAGGATGACCCAGTAGTTGCTTTACTTTTCGTCAGTTGTACTAGTTTTAATTTGCAGTTGTACTTTCCTGTTGGGATTGTGTTTCTGACCCCTTATAATTTCCATAACTTCTTTTTGTATAGAGTTTTACTTAGTTTTTTTCTTCCAGTTGTGTACTCTTCTGTATTTTTTTTACAGTTATAAAGTCAATGCCTTCCCAGTTTAGGGATTTACGCATTTGGTGCGAGTCGCCAGCCCTTGGACTATGGAAGGAGGGCTTGGGGTAGTCACAATGTGGGGCCCGGTGGACGAGTTGTGACAGAACCATTGAGTAACATTATAATTTTTGGGTTCCATGTTTGATTTGGTATCGACAATGTGTGATAGAAAAATTATTGAGGGCCTAACGGATGTCTTGTAGGGAAATATTGGTTTTAAATCGATAAGGGGATATGTCTAAGGAGACTAGAACCCTAGTATTATATGGTTATATTTTTATTGGGATACAAACCTATGTGTGTGATCTATCGGGACCTTTACTTGTAGAATCATAGGTCGGTGTGATTATAGTGACCTTTCTAGACACTATATGAATGTCTTGGTGTGATTTGAACTCCCAAATCAAGTAGGGATGTGATAGTATGATAAAAATTCCCTAATGATTTATGGTTTTAGTTTAGGACCTTGAAGAATGTTTCTTGGGTTGGGTACATTTATTTAAGACCAACCCTATGTAATAGGACAATTTTTTGAAAAGGGTCAGTTTCCATTAGTGATATTTACTTTTGACCATGTCTTGAATGATATGATCTAGGATGACATAGAAAAGGGATCGTTTGATGATATTTTTAATACAATAAAATATATTGACCATGAGGTTTGGTTGGGGTTTGATTTTATATGTGACCAAAATAAAATTTCATGAGATACAATGTAATTTATTGATTTATGGATGTATGATTGTTCCCATTATCTATGTGAATTAGGTCAACGTATTGGATGTCACCCTATAGGGAAACATGGAGTATGGAATATAAATTTCAATGATTATTTAGTATGATTAAATAAAGAGGTGAATTCTAGGATGGTATAGAAGTAGATAGGAATAGGTTTTATGGGGACATATTTAGAACATAGTGGCAAAATGAAAAGGGTGTCTCGGTAGAATGGTTAGTAAATGACCCTCTTGACACTTATGTGACATGTTTATTTTAATTCTTTTTGACTAAATGGATGTATTGGTGTATACTATGTTTAGATAGTGAGATACTATAGAGATATATTTGTCACACCTTTTATGGAACCCTAGTGTGCATGAAAATCGTATAGCAATTATGAGGTTCAACATAAGTTCTGAAATGGATTGGGTTAGTGATTATTGATGGATTTTGAAGATCATGTGTGTGAGACGTATGAATGGAATTAGGGATAGTACGGATCTATAGTGTATTAGATTTATTTTTTATTTCAAATCCACCTTGTGAAAAAAAGTGTATAAATGTTTTTATAAGGATTATAGAATAAAATGTAGATTTATTTTACATCTATAAAATAAAAATATTTGATACCCCAATAATATAAATAATTCCCATATATTTTCCAATTAACTCTCTATAAAAATATATTCATCAAAATCATCTTTTTGTTGTTAATGGTATTGTTTCAAATAATTTTTTTCATTATTATCCCATTTTTTGAACAGTGGTAATTTTTTAACTATATACAGGATCATATTAATGCTATTAATAACATATTTATTCATTATATAAACTTTTCAAACAATTCATATATGTATTGATGAAAATGAAATTACATTACATCAGGGAGACAGTACTCCATCCATGTGCATCAAGCAAGTTATATATTTTTCAATGATTGAAAATAATGTAGGGTAAATAAAAATATATCATTTAATAATTAATAAAATATCATAAATATCATATATATTCATTTAATATATTTTTATTTTCTTCAAATCTATTTTTATATGAAAATAAAAATACATATCTTCTTAGAGGTAGTTGTCCACATGTATTCAAGAGTGATGTTATCATTCTAGCAGATGTGATGGTAATAATGTAGATATTATTTTGCATTGAAAAATTAAAAATTATGTAATTAAAATCATATATATTAATTAAATCCTTCTATATTACCATATTTAATATACAATGAAAGAAAAATAAAATACCTTGCTTCCTATAGATGGTAGTCCATATGTAATCATGGGAACCATTTTCATTTTTCAATAGATATAAAGGAGACATAAAATTTAATTTCCACTAAAATAAAACCATATATAAATATTGAATACATTTTTTTAATTATATTCATATGGTAATACAATATTTGTAGGTGGTTAAGGATGAATGAAACTTTAAATATGATGATAAAGATAATTACCTCTTCTTTGTGTATCTTCAATTGGGAAAAAACTCAATCCTCCTTGAGATGGTCTTTTTGAGAAATAAAAAATATATGTGTTGTGGGGTGTAATGTAATTAAGGAATTTTTGTAGGGATTTTCTACAATAAATAACCCAAGTATTTTGAAAACTAAGAAGATGATATATCATTTTTAAAGTGTTTCCATTTTGAATCATATAAATACATTAAAAATGTTATATAACTTATGTCTTTCCCAATTCAAGTGGCTCCAAAATTTTAAAATATCAAATATAATTAGGGTAATATCCAAATCTAGTCAAACAATCAGATTTAATAATTATTTTGGTTTTTTGAATCTATTTATTTTCATTTAAACACTAATTTAACTATTTTAACTTCAACTTGTTGAGGTAGAAGTTTTTCTTCTCATATTTTCATTCCATTAGTTTCTAAAATCACAAACCCATTCATAAAATGATGATTACTAACATTTTATATACCAATAATTTTAGTATGTTTTTTATAAAAGATAATCTATTACCATAGATGTAAAAAGCATTAATCTATTACAAATATAATTATAGCATTCTTCATTATGATCATTTCATTGAGTATGTTCCTGATAAATCAGATGTTCCTATTATCAGAGCTAGAGATATTCTTTTATCTTCCATTTTTTAGTAAAAAAATAATGACCATATGACTAATACAAGTATTGAAACAATCTGATTGATTTTGATAAGTATTATCACATTGAAAATCGATTAGGAAGTCCATCTAAATATCTTATGTATATACTAAAAATATAGAAAAATTATTTTTCTCAGAAGGAATACAGTTAGAAATTCCATGGTGTTAAAAACCATTGGTAATTTTATTGTGCCAAAGATTTGTGATCTTCCATGGACTAGAAATATGAGGTTATGGAAACAGACTGCGAAATATGACCATTTTAGATTAATCTATAAATAGAAACCCATTTGAATAGTTTGGATATGTTTTATACATTTCATAACTCATGTCATATTAATATTTCACAATGTAAAAATGTTTTATTAGTAATTTTACTACATCAGAGAGTTTTTGGTCTGAGAAACCATTTTCGGGTTCTTTCCTTTATGAATTTTTTCTCTTTTATTTTTTTCCAATAACTATTATAATAAATGGATTGTGGGGAAATGACTATTTTGAATCTTATACATCAGATCGAGTTATTAAATATATAAAAAATAATGTTATTCCAATTAATATTTTATGGCTTTGTAGAAAAGAATAAATGCTATTTTTTTCATTATATTTTTGGTTTTTGTGGTAAGGAAATACTAACATATAAATAATTATAAAATAGTGTATATCATTTGTCAATTTTATTTATTACCTTACCATTAATATAAAAATATTTAATTATTTTAATACACCTTATATGTCATTATTACAATTACTAGATATTTCATTTCTTTTTTAACAAGTAAATTTTCTCGAGTAAATATTAAAAAGGTTTTTCATAAAACACATCATTCTATTCTGTTTATTTTATCAAAAAATTTTTTATTACAATACACATATATATTATAAATAATAACATTTATGATCATGATCTTTACTTGGATATTCAGTTTATTTCTGAGTCTAAAAAATTAAATTAGAGAGGTTTTATTTTTTCCTTGATTATTTGTTTTTGGAACATCAACTCAACCCAATTATAATTATATCTATATATGATAAATATTAAGATTATAAAATAGGTATAATAGTCGGTATATAAATAATATATACATTATGAGTTTTTAATTTCATTACTTATTTCATGTTTTTTACGTATTGATAAAAATATTTTTTATAATCTTTGTTACAGTTACATGTACTTATAGAAAAGAATTTCTATTTATTCTAATGATATAAGGTATGACTATTGGAGATATGGAAATTTTTAATACTATTTGACAACCATTATTTGATGTGTATGACTTTGAATATTGGAGTGGTAGAATGTGAATTTTTATTGATTAATAGTTTAGTTGATAAGTTCATAATGCTTTCAAGAGGATACATGATTACTCTTATAGACATTTCAAATTTTAAAAATGATGAGATTTAAGAATATTAGTTGAAATGAAAATTCAAAAATACTATATTATTTTCAATAAAAAGTAATATCTATAGCCTCATGTTATCTTGTGATGCCTCAAATAGGATATGTATTAAATTTGATGTTACACACTTTACTACATCAAAGGATATGAAAACTAGAAGATCATTTCATAGAGTTGATTATTAATACATGTATATTCTAACTAAAAATTTAGTTTCAAATATTCAATAATGATTCCTAGCTATTATAAATATTTTAAAATATCTATGAGAAAATCTACTTGATAATGATGTCGTAGTTCAAATGATTATTGAGATTATACACAATATGTGAGAAAAGATAGAATTTGTAGATTATACTAGAGTATTTACTAATATTATACGTGAGGACGTGATTGGTACCATTATATTGTATGATGGTGTACATAAGGGATATGATAAGAAATATAAAAAGAAAAATTATTAGGTTTCTATTTGTGAAACATCTACTTTACCCCTAATGTTCATTCAACTGGGAAAGTTGAAAAATCATCATTGAAGAATAATGTTGGTGTTCAATGAGAATATAGCACATCAAAACATATAGATAAAAATAATAATAAATCTTATAATACGAATGAATAAAATATTTTCAATGAATTATTTCCAATATCGATATAAAAGAATTCATAAGGATAAATGTGATAGGAATGATTTTGATGTCACTTAATGTGAATATAAGAAAGAAGGACATCATTAACCAGATTGTTGAAAGGTGAAAATGTATTAAAAATGGAATTTAATTATGTATGAATATACTAAAATTAGTACATGTAAAAGGAAATGGCAGTCCTAAAATAATATAACACAGGGAGTTTTATCGGTGGAGATTCCTATGGTATTTCCTATGAGAATTAATTTTTCGTAAAGAGTAACATTAGAATTTTTTATAAAGTACCCATTATAAATCAATGTTAATTTATACGGTATAAAATTCAAAATTCCAAATTAAATTTCATTAAATTCAGATTACCCAAAAATAGATAATAATAAATGTTATACTTTATCAAATGGAGTACCTTCATCATTTAATGATGTTAATATATTACCAACTTATGATTATATATCAATATTTTAAAAAATATTAAAAAAATTAATATATGGATGATTTGTAAAAAAATGATAATTCCAAATATAAAAATTTAGGGGTGATTCAAGAATAAATATTATAACTAATGAAATTTAAAATATTTTAAAATATTTTGATAAATATATTTCTAAATAGGTAATATTTCAAATGGTCTTAGAGATTTCATTTCTAATAAAAATGCATTATATGGAATAAATTATTCTAAAACTAATATTGATGATCATAAAAATATATATTTGAAACTAAAATTATAAATATATAATTTAATATACTTTTATCAATGTTTATCACTTGTATGGATAACTTTTTAATAATACAAAAACAAATTATACACCATCATAATAGATTTAGTACAATTTTTACAAATTAAAGATCTGTTATTAGTAACAATTACATCTTTTCCAATGACTGAACATTTTTGAACAATGTTCCAAAGTGGTGTTCATTGAAAAACTAATTTATATTTACGAAAACATCAATCATAATGTTTTCATAAAACTTATTTTTCAATAGAAATGAAATTTTCCCAAAGAAACAATGTCAGAAAAATTTGGTGACATAAATTTTTTTTCTGACTATACTAGACCGAAGATGGTTTTGGTTCTCAAAATAAAATTTCTCTATTTCTATAAAATAAATAAACAACCAATAATTAAAAAATAACATACAAGGATAGTGTATTTTCATGGAAAATGGTTAGAAAAAAAAATTCTTCATGAAGATATTCATGATGGATGGTGGAATTGTGACATTCAGAGATAATGATTGATGATAGATTTTTAGAACTGGTTACATTACTGTTCTTGGAAAAGAGATTTTTTGAATTGATTTATTTTAAAGAGTTATTAAGGAAAGACTTATAAGAATTTATAAATTATGTGTTTAAGGATACCTATTGATCTTAAGTAATGATAATTATACAATACATTTTTCTAAGAATGTTTTTATTATTGTTTCCAATATTATTTAGAATGTTTACACACTAAAAATAGAAGAAAGTAAGATCCATGACCTTTTATGCCTTTTTTCAATGGATGAATAATATTGGTAACATGATAGACTATTATGACAATGTAACCTAATAAGCTTATCTAGGTAGAATAAGAAAGGAATATGCAATAATTTAATTCTAAAAAAATATTTATTACTGGAATATACTATGATTATGTTTTTTTTTCAATTTCTAAAATAGATATAGATCATTTTGTTTTCGCAAAAGATATTAGGATGTAATTTTTTTAATTTCAATCCTTTTAAGTGAAAAATGATAAAAACCACTCCTTTATAACAATTCATATCGATCATTCTAGAAAATTTCTATATTTTTATTATGAAACTTTTGGAAATAATAATAGTATTGAACATAACTTCTCTAAACATAGAATACTCTATGAAAATGGTGTTGTTGAAAGAATAAATTACTTTTTTTAAACAATAATTACAACCGTGTTGAGTGAATACAAATTTTAGAATCATTTCAAGGATGATGAAATTAGTAGTAACTTTTATAAAATAAATTTTGGTTTAATTAGACCATAACATAATATAAATATTTATAAGGTAAGGATAGGAAGAATACAAAACATTTCATAATTCTATTTATTTGGTTTCTATATATTCATATTAAATACAAATGTTTTTTATATAAATTATCACCCAAATCAAATAAAGGAATATTTATTGATTATTCCACTACTTCTGTCACAACCCGTACCTTCAGACCCATTCCATGACTTCCCCAAGCCCACCGTCCATAGGCCAGGGGCTAGTAACTAGCACTGGAATAGAGAAACCCAAATAGTGAAGGAATTTCCATTAAACCTATTCACAAATAGACATGAAACACTACATACAAGTAAAACAAAACAGAAAAGTAGTACAACCACCACTATGAACCCCCACGGAGAGAAAAATTAAGTACTGAATGTAAAAATGACCAATATACAATCCATACAGAATGAGTGGTAGGGAAAAAGGAAAATCAAGCTCAATAAATTGTCTGTCAATGATCATACCTCTAGGTTAGGTATAACTCGTGACTTCCACTAGTCATGCCAATTGATCACCTGTATGTACTATCTAGACCTAACTCTACAAAGACTCAGTCAAGCTATCCATTCTCATCATAAGACACAAAAGGTCTGGGGAATCCTGTTTAGGGGTGAGTATAATAGTACTTAGTAGGTACCTAGATGTAATTGAAGGTCCCTCATAATTTCACAATGAAAAACAACAATGAATGATCCCAATCACATGGAAAAAAGTAAAATACGACTCATACCAAGTATACACCATAAAGAACATGAATAAATATGTTTCGTCATAAATCTAGATCATCGTATTCTGATAAGGGTCTTTTTCTTCTAGAGCACATATGGTCGCAATGTGCCACCACATAGAGGATCACAAGGTGTAGAGCCACAGATGATCACTACGTGCTGACCCACATAGGATTTCTTGGTGTTGACCAATGGAGGATCACTTTGTGTTGACATATAGAGGATAACTAAGTGTTGACCCATAGAGGATCAATACATGGTAACCTAGAGAGTATCACTAAGCGATGACCCACCAAGGATCGTTATTACTTCATCTTGTAACATTCTACCACCAGATTCACTCACATAGCATTCTTGATTTTTGGAAGATTTTATCCTCAAACCATTGGTTGTATTTCAACATCCACAAAGTTCCACTTATAGATAATCCAAATGACCGTCTCCTAGTAAGTGTTCCATTATGAAAGACGGCTCCTCAATTGGATGCACGATCAGTATGGTATGGGAAAAAGGTTGATTAGGGTCTGGTTGGATTCGAGTGCGATCCGGAAAACCCATACTCAAACATATTCCAAAACTCAAGTGGATTACCCCAAAAGGGTCTCTTTATCCAAGATTCTTCATCCCATAGACGAGGAGTAACTCGCGCAATTGTTCTGTATGTTATGCAAGTTTTAATGAAATAGGGTTTGTCGAGTCTGGGACCGGGTCCGATAGGTGTATGGCAAGGATGGCGCATTGGGCCCTCATGTACGACATAGCTGGTATGGGTCCCAACCAGTGGGTGTGGGTTCGTTCCGACCAGTGGGTTCCGGCCCACCCGGAGAACTCAGCCAGCCCAGAGCTGGGCCATTACACTAGACCGGAAGCATGTCGTTTGGTTCTCCTAGCTTATGATTCTAGTGGGGTGCCGCCACATCTCCCAAAATGGCCAGGACTATCCAGCCATTTTGCGACAGACGAGCAACCCGAGTGGGATGCTCTTCTTCATGTGGTGCATTGATGTCACATCCTCCACCTGTCGAGGTTGTGGGTTGTGGAACCTTGTCACTATAGTGCTTGCGGGTGATGCCTTCTTTGGGCGGTCGGTCACTTGCACCGCAGCACCGGGGGTGCCGCACCAGTGGATCCTTCCCTGGGCCACCGAGGATGCTCTAGTGGTCCATTATCCTTCCGATTTTTTCCGATAGGCCTCTCAGGTCACCCAATTCACAACGATCCCATTATATTCACCTTGATGCCTCATTTCTCTGTCTCCCATGAATAACACACAACATTAAAGAGTGGCTGGGGGTTCGGGCCTTTTTCAGATTAGACCACACCCTCCACATTGGTGTTTAATCAAGGGGTTTATTACAATCATCATATAGAATAAGGAAATCCACAATTCAAAACACTACAAAACCCCCGCAAGAACAAATGGGTTGTGGATTAACCCATTAGTTGTTTGATCCATGTTCATTTTATTTTTTAGGAATAGGATAAAATGAAAAGTATACAATTATGAAAAACTTAATTCAAATACCTGGATTTAGAAGAATCTATTGTGGATGAAGGCATGAATTCCGCGTTCGTTGTTGTTTGACATTCGAAGAAGCTCTTCGATTTCCCAATCAGTTCCTCCAACAGTCTTCATCCATTCTCTATTTGTCTTTGAAGGGTGATTTCATCGGAATAATGTCAGAGGATTCTCCCATAGTTTATTATTCATTCTCCAATGGGTTTAATAATAAATAGAAACATTCATGACCTTTTTTAATTAATATGGTTTATTGATAAACCTTATTTAATGATCATTTAATTGAATGAGGTATGTGATTACACAAAAAATGAAACAATTCAATAAGTGACCATCATTTAATGATAATCATTATCCTGATCAGAATCACGTTCCATTGAATTTCCCAATATCTTAATAATTCCATATAATTAAAAAACAATATATGTAATTTCTGGGTCAATAAATTTTCCACACCATAGTCATGTGGATCCCCATAAGTCACTAAAAATCCTAAGAAATCAAATAGGGGTACTAAGCACTAATCTGAGCCTCCGCACCCATGTTCTCTCATAGAGGATCCAGTGTACCCAGCGAACTCACACCAGGGGAATTGGCCTTCATCTAAGGACCCTATCCTATCAATATTCTATCTCCAATAGGAACATCGGAAAATATTCCCCATTTTCAGTTTCCATCTCACCCCAGTTGATGACGTGTGGTTGGTCATGCACGTATCTCCTCAGCTATGACAAGTGGAATACGTCGTGAACACGATGCATCATTGGGGGATGATCTCAGAGATACGCAATATGTACAACTCTATTGAGAATCTATAAAGGTCTGATAAACCTCATAGATTTCTTGTGATCCCATAAAAACCTCTACAATCCTCGTCGGGGTGAGGCTCGTATGAAGAAATGATTTCCCTCCTTGCACTCCAAGGGTTATCATCTCTTGTTGGCATAAGACTTCAGCCTGCTCTGTGTAGTCTTCATCTCCTTCTAGATAATCTTCACATTCTCAGTGGAATCCCAAACCAACACTTGACCCATAACTACTGACTCCCCTAGGCCTATCCATCACAAAGGTGATCTTCATGGTTTCACATACAAGGCCTAAAATAGTTCCATATCGATAGAGGAGTGATAGATGCAGTATTCTTGAACTCCCCTGGGGTAAGGTGGTCCTCCCAACTCCATAAAAAATCCATAATGCTAGACGAAGCATGTCCCCATGTGTCTATATGGTCGTCTCTATCTGACCATCTGTCTAAGGGTAAATGGTGGTGCTCAAGCGTACCAAAGTCCCAAACTCTTCCTATAATCCCTTCCACCACCAATATTTAAAACAAGTGTCACTATCTAAGATGATCATCAATGGTACTCCGTGATGCCGTACTATCTCATGGACGTAGTGGAATCCCATGCCCTTTACTAATCCCTACTATTGGATAGGTAGAAAAAGGTCAAACATGGTAAGTCGATCAATGATAACCCTAATAGAGTGGTGGCCCCTAGATGTGCACGGTAACCCAGTCAAGAAGTATAAGGAGATACCATCCCACATCAATTTTGGTACATCTAGTGGGTCTGCTAAGCCTTCTAGAACCTGATGCTCGGATTTCACTTGCTGAAAAATGGGGCATCTTGAAACGAACTCTTCCATTGTACTCTTCATCCCTATCCATGAGTACTAATGTCAATGTTCCTGGTACATCTTATCCACACTAAGATTTACTTCCAAAGGGGATGTATGGAACACCATAATCACCCATTTCTCAAAACATCATAGGTACCATGGTTAATCCCCTAAAAAGGATTATGTGCTCCCTATCTACTGAAAATCCATCAAGAGACTAACCTGAGGATATCTGTGCACGTCGGGCCTCACATTCAACGTCTCCATGTTGTGCCTCCTGTACTTGATGAAGGAGTTGGGGAGTGAATGTAATTGACTACAGGTATGTTGCATCATTAAAACCCATGAAGGATATCTAAAATGCGGTGAGCTGCTTAGCCACCTCACTTAGAAGCTCTAGAACGAACCTCTTGATGAGTCTGTCTACTACTACATTTCCCTTCCCTTGAGTGTAGCCTATATAGATGACATAGTCCTTGAAGATCTCCCTCCATCTCCGTAGTATTAGGTTCAGGTACATCTATGAGAAGATATACCTAAGACTCCTATGATCAAAGAAGACAGTAAACCGTTCACCCATCATGTAGTGCTGCTACATATTCAATTCAAAGTCAACTGCTACAATCTACATTTTATGGGTCACAAATTTCTACTCATGTTACCACATATTTAATGAGATGAATATGATCACTACTCAATCCAGCATTAGGACACATCCCTATATGGTTCTTGATGTGTCATAGTATACTACTTATACATCGCCCTCTTTTTGTAGTCTTAAGATGGGGGGAACTCGCTAGTCGCTACCTTAGCTTCTGGAAACTCTACATGAATCTCTCCTACCATGTGAATGGGTTTACCTTCTTTTTTCACAGCTGAAAAGGGTGATTCTCCTCTAGAAATGTCTGGTACAATTCTCCGATAGTACCCAACCATCCCTAAGAAACTATACATGTCACTCACACTAATGGGTGGCTCCCAAGAAAGCACTACCTCAATCATGTATAGATCCATTTTAACTCAAGGATCTACAAGAACGTGTCCAAAATGTGGATGTCCCATACCCATAAATGGATCTTAATGATATTTCCATAAATATGATGCTCTCAGAGTGTATCCATAACTATTAGTAGATGTGTGGGGTCATCCTCCTCCGATGCAGAGTACAACAAGTTGATTTTAATGAAAACCACCATGATGAATTCGAGGTAAGGCTGGATGATCATATTCATGAGTCCCATGAATGTTGTTGAAGCATTGGTAATGCCTAAAGGCATCACCATGAACATGAAGTGTCCATAACGACATCTGAAGGATGTCTTCGGTACGTCTTCATCCCACCCCCAAAGCTGATGGCATCCCAATATGAGGTATATATTTGAAAACCACTAATATCCCTTTAGATGATAAAAGTGGTCATCATTCATCTACAGAGTATATTGGTTCTTCACAATCACCTGATTCAGGAGCATATTGTCAATGAAAATCCTCAAGATCACATCCACATTTTTGGAGAACAACACCGGGGAGGGCCATGGAGAAATAATGGGTATTATGAACCCTTTCCTCTACAAGTCCTCCAACTGTATCCTCAACTCATGAAGTTCCATGGGATCCATCCTATAATCTAGGGTAGATGTCATTTTCGTCATTGGGTATAGGTCTATATAGATGTCTAACTCTCATGGAGAAGTTAGTCCCCAAACATATTCAGGAAAGTCATCCACATAAGGGACCCCCATAACTGGATAGCATAGACTCTTATCTTCCTCTACACCAATGGTGAGTCTATCCTAGTTATTAGTGATCGGTTGCACTATCCTCTATGAATGTCCATTATGTGATTCAAATTTTCCCTTATCTTCGGTGAAGAAATACTGATGCACGCCTGTCGTAGGGTGTGGAAAAACAATTATTTCCTAAGTGAAAATGTAGTAAATTGTTTGACCCAGGATGTCTCACGAAGAGGAGTGCACACAAAATGAGTTCTCACTTTAAAACGAGGGGAAAAATGTTGTGTTTTTTAAATGAAATTTGAAATTAAAATGATTGAAAAAAAATTATGATATTAAAATGGTGATTAGGTCAGGGTGAGTTACCAAATTGTAATGCTATCCTTGTTTAATTTAATTCAAACCACTTCTTTTTAGTTGATTAAAGTGAGTTTCCACAATCATTTCCTCTCACTTCCTTGGTAAAATATTATTGTGAGAGAAACCCTTACCAAGATCTTGATTTGGTCAACTCTCCTTCCATGTGTAAAATAGTTGTATTGAATATCCTTAATTGAAATGGGCAATACCCGATCAGGTTTTTTTTATCCCAAACAATCAAAAACATTCACTACACCTTTTACACATACTGACAATCGTTGAGTACTTCACCACTAATTCCTGGTTTATTCCATCGTATATAATCCAGAAAATAGAGGAAGGAGATTATGATTATTTTACAAAGGAAAAAATCAATAACGAAATTAATATTCAAGAACTGTCACGACCCGTCCTCGGGGCCCGTGCCGTGACTACCCCAAGCCCGCCTTCCATAGGCCAGGGGCTGGCGACTAGCACCAAAGGCGTAAAATCCCGATAACTGGGAAGGCATTGCCTTTATAAAGAAAACAAGCACCATAGAGTACAAGCGGAAGTAAAACACTAAGTACAAAAAGAAGAGCTGAAAAGTAAAAAGGGGCCGGAAATACAAGCCCGACTGTAAAGTACAACTCGAAAGGGAAAACCGCGACTGAAAAGTAAAGCTGCTACGCTGAGATGTCCACTGGAAATCCCACCTGAAGGGTGGGTACAGATAGCTCCTCTTCTCCTCGGGTCCCGCCATCCGCTCCGAGTATGTCCCGCCCAGTGGTCCACCTCTGGGTACCGCCTCGTCGTATAGTCCACCTCCAGGTACCGTCTAGTCCTCGAACCTTCGGCTTCTGTCAGCTCTGTCCGTCGTCTGCAACCAACACAACGAGGTGCGGGCATAGCCCGTGCAGGGGTGAGTATAACGATACTCAGTAGGGACCCCGAGACCCTCAAGGTCTCACTAAAACCAACAAGGATAAACACAAGAAGATCTCAACAGATAAAATCTACTTAGGTATATGCCCATACATATACCTAAGTTATCAAGTAACCCATCTCAATCATGAGGAAACACAAGGATTGTGGAAACGACGGATAACCACTACTCGGGTATATGCCCATACATATACCAAAGTTAGCAAGTGACCCATCTCAATCATGAGGTAAACACAAGGTCAAAAGTCTCAGCTCAAACCAGGATTTTCATTATCGAAACCGTAACTGCTGAAGAGCTCCGTCTCTAGAGTGTACATTGGTCCTGTCACGACTCCGAGGCTGCCGCTCACTAACCTAGGACTGCTGAAGTACTCCTCCTGTCGAGTACTGCGGGTTTGCGGCCAACTACCTGGCGCTCCGTCCGCTGAGGGTCTATCGCCAAATACCGGGCGCTACCCAGATAGCCTACTGAGGTACTCCTCCTGTCGAGTACCGCGGGTCTGCTGCCAACTACCAGGCGCTCCGTCCGCTGTGGGTCTGCCGCCAAGTACCGGGCGCTCCGTCCACTGGGCTAGTCGACTCACTCCAAGTCGAGTCGGTCAAGCAGTCGTCAGGTCTTAGCCGGCTACACGGTCTCCGTACTCTGCACGCTCGTCTCCGGGAGGGTCCGCTCCACGAGCTACTGGTCGATACTCCAAGTATCACAAAGTCCCACGAAGAAGTGTCTCAAAGGTCCGTCTCGTCACAGGGGTCTCAACGCAATAGACGGCGCGTCGATCGGACGCCCGGTCTGTGCGTTATTAGCCTTTTCGTCCCAGGGGCCCGGTTGGTTTCGAGTGCGAACCAATCCCGGCCGTATCTCAACTGTACCCCGAACTCCCATAGGGTATACTCATAGGGACCGTTACTAAACGTAAACACCAACGCCGCTGACGGTTCGTCAAACGGACGTCCTGTCTGAAAGATATCAGCTTTCCCGTTCCAGGGGCCCGGTTGGATTTCGCGTACAATCCAACCCGGCCATACTCCGTCTGCATCCAAAACTCGGGCGGAGTATGTCAAAAGTTCCGTCTCATCAAGAGGAAGTCAACGAAACAGACGGCGCGTCAATCGGACGCCCGGTTTGTGAGTTATTGGCTTTTTCGTCTCCGGGGCCCGGTTGGTTTTTAAGGCAAAACCAACCCGACCGTACTCCACCTGCGTCCAAACCTCGGGCGGAGTATTCCAAGAGATCTGTCTAACTAAGAGGAACACAACGCGACTGACGGCGCGTCAATCGGACGTCCGTAGCTCAAGATATGAGCGTTTCCGCTCCGAAGGCCCGGTTGGTTTCGTGAACGAACCAACCCGGCCGAACTCAAAGTTAACCGAAACCTTGAGTGCGATATACCGAAACGACCGTCTCGATCCAAGGATCGCGTTGCCGCAGACGGTTCGTCGTTCGGAGGTCCGAGGCTCAAGTTATGAGCCAAAAACCAAATCAGGTTCGAAACGGGGGGGTCCGGGTCCGGGCCGACCCGGCCCGACCCCCCCTGGGCGGCGGCGGCGCGGCGGCGGCGGCGGCGGGCCGTGGCGGCGGCGCCCGGCGCCGCACGGGGTGGCACGCGGGGGGCTAAGCCCCCGCTTTTTGGGTGTCGGCGCGGCATATAGCCGCGCCCCTTTTCTTTTACAAACCCCCCCCCACGTGGGGGGCTTGATTGATATGAAACGGGGGGCAAAGCCCCCCCCCCCTGCTTAAGAACCCCCCCCCTCTTAAAGAGGGGGGTTTTCAAGATTTGGCCGGGGAATTAAATTCCCCGGTTTTAAGTCATCCGGCCGGCCAGCTGGCCGGCCGGTTTTTACCAACGGGACCGGAAATTCCGGTCCCGCCTTTGACTTCCGACGCCGGCGGCCCGGCCGCCGGTCTCCTCTTCCGCCGCGGCCCGGAACCGGCCGCGGTCTTCTCGTCCCGCCGCGGCCCGGAACCGGCCGCGGTGTTCGTCGTCCGGCGCGGTGCGACGGCACCGCGCCCCTTTCGCCGTGCCATGAATCCTTTCAACGTGGCGCGTCGGTGTCGCGTTCTTGAAGATTCTCCCCGGCGTAGCGCGACGGCGTTGCGTAAATTATAAGCACGATCATCCGCGTGGTGCGACGGCACCACGCCATTTCTTCCACCCGCATGAATAAAACAAGAACGATGGAGGGGGTTCGGCCGTGTTCGTGTGGTCCGGCCCCCCTCACGTTAAAATAATCACTTATTAGAAATATTTCAAAGCCTCACGTAGACATGCACTCCACGAGTAAGTAATGAAATAATTTAAGAATTAAACAACAACCCCTACAGTTTTCCCCGCAAACAAGAATTCCCAACCCGCAAACATATTCTTCGCGGATCAACTTAATATTGAGTTGATCCGCATTCTTTGTTTTCAAAAGGGAACATCCATGGAAAAAGATATCACTCCCAAAATAATTCCCTTCAACCTCTTAAATAAAAAGATTCATACCAATATTCCCCTACCTTGATAACGAGATGAAGTTCGAAGAGCGTCGCGGAAAGCGGCGTCGCGGGGTGAAGTTCCGTTGTCATCGGAGGAAGAGTCGTCGTCTATGGCGACGTTCCCTGCGGTGGTGTCTCCTCCCTTGACGCGAAGGAAGAAGAAGAGAAGGCATGTCGTCGGTAACTTCGCGTTCTCCGTCGGAGGCGTTGTTCTTCGTCAAGAACGTTCTTCAAAACTCAAGAGCTCTCTTCCCTTTCACTTAACATATCAATTCCAACCAAAATAAAATAAGGCTCCACCTTATTTTATTTACCCATGCCATGCCTTCAAATTTAAAAAATTCAAATCCAATTCACTTAATTAATTAAACCATGAGTTGTTTAATTAATTAAGAGGTAGGTTGGCAAATTAAATAAGGAAGTGGAAGAGTTACTTAAATAAAGGGAGTTAACAAGTTTAAAGGGAGAGTTTATGAGAGAAATTGAGGAGTTGGGGTTCGTGTGGGCCCCACCTCACTTAATCCTCCCAAGGGAGGTTAAGTGGATGTGGGTCCCACTCCCAACTCCCTTTGGTAGGACTTAACTAGTTAAAAGAAATAAAATTTGTTCCTCACAAATTTTATTTAACTTAAACTAAAAACCCAAAAACTAACTTTCAACCCGCATCAAACGCAACTCCCGAAAAGGTCTCATTAAGCGAATATCGGCGCTGCGAGTTCATCAGTGCCCTCGGATTTCAATTCCGAGCACCGGATCAAAAGTTAGGAATTCCCGCTCGTTCGTTCACTGAACGTACCCGAGCCAAACTTCGGAAATTAATTCCGGGCACTCCGGGCCTCGGAATCAGGTGCCGTCTGAAACCGCGCTCTTGTAAAATTCTAAAGAAAATTAAGAAAAATTTTCCTTGAATTTTACAGGTCTTTACATTACTCCCACCTCAGGGCTTTACGTCCCCGTAAAGCTACATCAAAAACTAGGGAAACAAAAGAGGGTACTGAGCACGCATCTGAGCCTCCCGCTCCCATGTGCTCTCCTGGAGATTCCCGTGCCGCCATCTGTTGCGCACAAGAGGAATCGATCGCCCATGTAGGACCCGCTCCTGTCGATCCTCTATCTCCACCGGGACCTCCGTAAAATTCGCCCCATCGTCAACGTCAAGCTCCCCATGGTCAAAGATGTGCGTCGGGTCGTGCACGTATCTCCTCAGTTGAGACACGTGGAAGACGTCGTGCACCCGGTGTATCTGAGGTGGTAGTGCCAGGCGATAATCCACCTCTCCTATCCTACTGAGGACATGGAAAGGCCCGATGAAGCGTGGAGACAACTTGCCGCCTCGACCAAATCTCCGAATACCACGTCGAGGTGATACCCGCAAGAAGACGTGGTCACCATCCTCGAACTCTAGTGGCCTTCGCCTCCTGTCAGCGTATGACTTCTGCCGGCTCTGTGTTGTCCTCATCCGCTCCTGGATGACATGGACCTCCTCCGACGTGGCCCGGACCATCTCTGGTCCCACAAGAGCTGCAAGATTTCTTCTTTGCCGATAAGAGAAACCTGGTCTCATCCCCTGGAGGAACCACA
Organism: Viscum album; assembly: GCA_963277665.1. Taxonomy (NCBI): domain Eukaryota; kingdom Viridiplantae; phylum Streptophyta; class Magnoliopsida; order Santalales; family Viscaceae; genus Viscum; species Viscum album. The sequence continues at coordinate 532,839,573 of OY728128.1, forward strand.
TTCTTTGCCTAAAACAGTCAATCCTAACATGGATGATACTAATCCATACCAAGGATGACGTCGTAAGGCCTCGACACTACTACTAAGAGATCCAACCGTTACTCTCGCCTCCAAGGGTTGAGTCACACTGTCGGCATCAGTGTGTGGTAACTGGTCTCCTCCAGTAGATGTCTCACAAGTGAGGGTCAAGTCAACAGTCAACTGGAACCTCTTAGTAACATCTCAAAAGAGGACAGGAAAGAAAACATCACAAAGGTATGCGTCTTTTATTATTGCAGCTCATATTACAAGACGCTACACAAAAGCAACATCAACATGGAACTAGAAGTACAAAAGACGTATCTACTAGTTCCTCCCCTGTCCACCTGCTCCCAGAGCTCCTTGATCGTAAGCTTCAGCTGCCTGAAGCTGTGCTCTCGCATGTTCACCTACTCCCTGTGGTCGGGGTGGACCTCCTGGTGGTGGTGGTGGCAGAGCCTCAAAGCGTCGTCCACCACCTGCTGCTCGGCCAGCTCCTCTGCCTCGTCCGCCTCCTCCCTGCGGACCGCCACGGTCGAACCTCTGCCTCTGCCTAGGTGGTTCCTCAACCGTCTGCTGCTGCTTGTAGTAGGCTCACAGCGAGGATCACCATGAGGTCTGCTGGTGTCCTCACTAGCCTAAACACTCGTACTACTGCCTCCAGCCAGTCCTCTGCAGCCTGGGGATCCGTCTCCCCGCGAAACCTGGGCGGTTGCTGGCGCTGAAACTCATGCAGTGCGCTGAGGCGACGTGCATCGTCAGCGGCTGCTGCTGGAAGCATCGGGGGCTCGGCGGGTATAGCTACCGTCGGTGCCACTGCTGACAAAGGGCCCTGCACCGAGGCCTCGTCGCTCGGTGGGCTGTCGTCACGTTCGTTTCTCGGAACCCTAACTGGCTGCCGTCGTGGGGCCATCCTGAAAGAAACAACGTAACACGATCAAACGATTATACCTGGTGAGCTGACCTGGTTTGAGCTGTTTTAAGGGGAAAAACCTTTGAAAACACACACGCAATCAGTGTTTTCGTGCAAAAAGTCGGAAATCAGTTGTCAGGGTCCTGGTGTATGGATACGTCGGCCGCCCGCACCAACACTGGACTCCCTGAACTGAAAACCACACTCGGTACTCTCAACACTATTGCTTCACAGAAAGAAACATCAGAGTCTGCGGTAGAACCGACCACCTCTGATACCAATTTGTCACGACCAGTCCTCGGGGCCCGTGCCGTGACTACCCCAAGCCCGCCTTCCATAGGCCAGGGGCTGGCGACTAGCACCAAAGGCGTAAAATCCCGATAACTGGGAAGGCATTGCCTTTATAAAGAAAACAAGCACCACAGAGTACAAGCGGAAGTAAAACACTAAGTACAAAAAGAAGAGCTGAAAAGTAAAAAGGGGCCGGAAATACAAGCCCGACTGTAAAGTACAACTCGAAAGGGAAAACCGCGACTGAAAAGTAAAGCTGCTACGCTGAGATGTCCACTGGAAATCCCACCTGAAGGGTGGGTACAGATAGCTCCTCTGCTCCTCGGGTCCCGCCATCCGCTCCGAGTATGTCCCGCCCAGTGGTCCACCTCCGGGTACCGCCTCGTCGTATAGTCCACCTCCAGGTACCGTCCAGTCCTCGAACCTTCGGCTTCTGTCAGCTCTGTCCGTCGTCTGCAACCAACACAACGAGGTGCGGGCATAGCCCGTGCAGGGGTGAGTATAACGATACTCAGTAGGGACCCCGAGACCCTCAAGGTCTCACTAAAACCAACAAGGATAAACACAAGAAGATCTCAACAGATAAACTCTACTTAGGTATATGCCCATACATATACCTAAGTTATCAAGTAACCCATCTCAATCATGAGGAAACACAAGGATTGTGGAAATGAAGGATAACCACTACTCGGGTATATGCCCATACATATACCAAAGTTAGCAAGTGACCCATCTCAATCATGAGGTAAATACAAGGTCAAAAGTCTCAGCTCAAACCAGGATTTTCATTATCGAAACCGTAACTGCTGAAGAGCTCCGTCTCTAGAGTGTACAGTGGTCCTGTCACGACTCCGAGGCTGCCGCTCACTAACCTAGGACTGCTGAAGTACTCCTCCTGTCGAGTACTGCGGGTTTGCGGCCAACTACCTGGCGCTCCGTCCGCTGAGGGTCTATCGCCAAATATCGGGCGCTACCCAGATAGCCTACTGAGGTACTCCTCCTGTCGAGTACCGCGGGTCTGCTGCCAACTACCAGGCGCTCCGTCCGCCGTGGGTCTGCCGCCAAGTACCGGGCGCTCCGTCCACTGGGCTAGTCGACTCACTCCAAGTCGAGTCGGTCAAGCAGTCGTCAGGTCTCAGCCGGCTACACGGTCTCCGTACTCTGCACGCTCGTCTCCGGGAGGGTCCGCTCCACGAGCTACTGGTCGATACTCCAAGTATCACAAAGTCCCACGAAGAAGTGTCTCAAAGGTCCGTCTCGTCACAGGGGTCTCAACGCAATAGACGGCGCGTCGATCGGACGCCCGGTCTGTGCGTTATTAGCCTTTTCGTCCCAGGGGCCCGGTTGGTTTCGAGTGCGAACCAATCCCGGCCGTATCTCAACTGTACCCCGAACTCCCATAGGGTATACTCATAGGGACCGTTACTAAACGTAAACACCAACGCCGCTGACGGTTCGTCAAACGGACGTCCTGTCTGAAAGATATCAGCTTTCCCGTTCCAGGGGCCCGGTTGGATTTCGGGTACAATCCAACCCGGCCATACTCCGTCTGCATCCAAAACTCGGGCGGAGTATGTCAAAAGTTCCGTCTCATCAAGAGGAAGTCAACGAAACAGACGGCGCGTCAATCGGACGCCCGGTTTGTGAGTTATTGGCTTTTTCGTCTCCGGGGCCCGGTTAGTTTTTAAGGCAAAACCAACCCGACCGTACTCCACCTGCGTCCAAACCTCGGGCGGAGTATGCCAAAAGATCTGTCTCACTAAGAGGAACACAACGCGACTGACGGCGCATCAATCGGACGTCCGTAGCTCAAGATATGAGCGTTTCCGCTCCGAAGGCCCGGTTGGTTTCGTGAACGAACCAACCCGGCCGAACTCAAAGTTAACCGAAACCTTGAGTGCGATATACCGAAAGGACCGTCTCGATCCAAGGATCGCGTTGCCGCAGACGGTTCGTCGTTCGGAGGTCCGAGGCTCAAGTTATGAGCCAAAAACCAAATCAGGTTCGAAACGGGGGGGTCCGGGTCCGGGCCGACCCGGCCCGACCCCCCCCCCCCAGGGCGGCGGCGGCGGCGGCGGGCCGCGGCGGCGGCGCCCGGCGCCGCACGGGGTGGCACGCGGGGGGCTAAGCCCCCGCTTTTTGGGTGTCGGCGCGGCATATAGCCGCGCCCCTTTGCTTTTACAAACCGCCCCCCCCCCCCCACGTGGGGGGCTTGATTGATATGAAACGGGGGGCAAAGCCCCCCCCTGCTTAAGAACCCCCCCCCCTCTTAAAGAGGGGGGTTTTCAAGATTTGGCCGGGGAATTAAATTCCCCGGTTTTAAGTCATCCGGCCGGCCAGCTGGCCGGCCGGTTTTTACCAACGGGACCGGAAATTCCGGTCCCGCCTTTGACTTCCGACGCCGGCGGCCCGGCCGCCGGTCTCCTCTTCCGCCGCGACCCGGAACCGGCCGCGGTCTTCTCGTCCCGCCGCGGCCCGGAACCGGCCGCGGTGTTCGTCGTCCGGCGCGGTGCGACGGCACCGCGCCCCTTTCGCCGTGCCATGAATCCTTTCAACGCGGCGCGTCGGCGTCGCGTTCTTGAAGATTCTCCCCGGCGTAGCGCGACGGCGTTGCGTAAATTATAAGCATGATCATCCGCGTGGTGCGACGGCACCACGCCATTGCTTCCACCCGCATGAATAAAACAAGAACGATGGAGGGGGTTCGGCCGTGTTCGTGCGGTCCGGCCCCCCTCACGTTAAAATAATCACTTATTAGAAATATTTCAAAGCCTCACGTAGACATGCGCTCCACGAGTAAGTAATGAAATAATTTAAGAATTAAACAACAACCCCTACAGTTTTCCCCGCAAACAAGAATTCCCAACCCGCAAACATATTCTTCGCGGATCAACTTAATATTGAGTTGATCCGCATTCTTTGTTTTCAAAAGGGAACATCCATGGAAAAAGATATCACTCCCAAAATAATTCCCTTCAACCTCTTAAATAAAAAGATTCATACCAAAATTCCCCTACCTTGATAACGAGATGAAGTTCGAAGAGCGTCGCGGAAAGCAGCGTCGCGGGGTGAAGTTCCGTTGTCATCGGAGGAAGAGTCGTCGTCTATGGCGACGTTCCCTGCGGTGGTGTCTCCTCCCTTGACGCGAAGGAAGAAGAAGAGAAGGCATGTCGTCGGTAACTTCGCGTTCTCCGTCGGAGGCGTTCTTCGTCGGAGGCGTTGTTCTTCGTCAAGAACGTTCTTCAAAACTCAAGAGCTCTCTTCCCTTTCACTTAACACATCAATTCCAACCAAAATAAAATAAGGCTCCACCTTATTTTATTTACCCATGCCTTGCATTCAAATTTACAAAATTCAAATCCAATTCACTTAATTAATTAAACCATGAGTTGTTTAATTAATTAAGAGGTAGGTTGGCAAATTAAATAAGGAAGTGGAAGAGTTACTTAAATAAAGGGAGTTAACAAGTTTAAAGGGAGAGTTTATGAGAGAAATTGAGGAGTTGGGGTTCGTGTGGACCCCACCTCACTTAATCCTCCCAAGGGAGGTTAAGTGGATGTGGGTCCCACTCCCAACTCCCTTTGGTAGGACTTAACTAGTTAAAAGAAATAAAATTTGTTCCTCACAAATTTTATTTAACTTAAACTAAAAACCCAAAAACTAACTTTCAACCCGCATCAAACGCAACTCCCGAAAAGGTCTCATTAAGCGAATATCGGCGTTGCGAGTTCATCGGTGCCCTCGGATTTCAATTCCGAGCACCGGATCAAAAGTTAGGAATTCCCGCTCGTTCGTTCACTGAACGTACCCGAGCCAAACTTCGGAAATTAATTCCGGGCACTCCGGGCCTCGGAATCAAGTGCCGTCTGAAACCGCGCTCTTGTAAAATTCTAAAGAAAATTAAGAAAAAATTTCCCTTGAATTTTATGGGTCTTTACAAGAACGATCACACTTGATAATAAAATATGCTATAATAAATTGAAAACAACTTTTAATAATAAATAAATTTATTCAATTTCGTCCAAGAACTCATGAAATACTATGTAGAAAACCAACCCTTCCCCAATCACTCAAAAAGTTTACCCCACCATGGTAAGGGTAATCGATATGAATGGGGAAAAAGAAGACACTATAATACTATGAAAAATAAAATATGTAAAAAATAATGCCGAAAAGATCTTCTTCTTGGTGTCCTGGAAGGAATGGGATGGAGAATGGGATGTTCTGAGAGGGTGGAGCTCTCCTCCTTTTATTTCCAGAATTTGTCCCCTGGATGTTGACACATTGTATCCCCAATAAATTACATTTTCACGCATTGATCCCTTCTTTAATGTTGTTCATAATCCCCTTTTCCGTGTACCCTCAAAATATCAGCGGATTGGGACATTTATTCCATGATTTATGGCTGTTTTACTATGAGCATTTACTCTGTCCATTTAGACTCTCTAAAACAAAATCCTCCGGATTAGGCTGATTTAATGTCCCCATAAATGGCCAATTCACTTGGTACTTCCTTCATAAAATATGCTCCAAAACCCCTTTCTTATTCACCCACAGAATATGAAAACATTTGGGCCCACCATGGATGAGTTATGGATCCTACACCAAAACTAGGAAGAACTAAAAACAATTTTTTTTCTCCCACATGCGAGCTTCTTTTGAGCTTCCATATGACCGATTCACCTTTTAGTACAAAAATAGTAAATAATGCGCTACATGTTTAGAATATGGAAAAGAAATAATTTTTAAATTTGGATCAGTGTAGATAATTTTATGGCCAAACTATCCAATTAATTTTAAACTGTTAAAAATCCAAAATGGCCAATTTTTACTATTCATCTCAAAATAACACCATTATCATAAAAATGAACCAATTCATCATAGAGTAACAATTTTTGGGGTTTAAAAAGATTATATTCAATATAATTTAATTAATAATATTTTCTCTATAAAATACATGGTCCTATCTTTGTGGACACACTACACTTTAAGCCTAAAATAGTTGATGTAAGCATGGACAATAGATAACTAGTCCATACCCAAGATTACATCATAAGGCCTCAATGATGTTACTAGGAGATCCAAGATAAATCTCTCACCACCTATAGTAGGCTCACTCTTTTTGAACAAGGGTATAATCATTGTATCCTCTCCCATTAGAGTCTATAATCTTTTGGATTTATCAAACAACTCTACTGGAATCTCTGAGATTTGAATAAGATCCATAGAAATGAAAAAGTTACTGGCACCTAGGTCTATAATAACTACATCTAGGGCTGATAGACATAGATCAAGCCTCAAAACATATATAAGGCTTCATGGTCATAGGCCTCTTCTGTCTAAAGCTATGATTTTTCTTGTTTACATGCCCTCATTGGTCAGGGTGGACCACCTATGGGTGGTGGCTATTGTACCTCAAACCGTCTCCCTCCACCTACCACATGACCTACTCCTCTTCTATGTCTGTCTCCCTGCAGACCTCCCCACTTGAACCTATATCATTGTATCTTTGGTCACTCGATAGGCTAAAAGTAATCTATGTGGGGATTCAGATAGTTACGATCCATGTTCCCATGTCTGTGACAAGAGTAATAGACATTAGTCCTTATATCAACTCCTCTACCTCGTGAGATCCACACCTCTGACCCTGCATATTATGTATTGGGGTTTTCCATAGGACGGTTTGGAATGTTTGGGCCTCTATGTAGTCTTCCTACTAATTGCTTCAAAGTACTCGTCTATATTTATTCTAGTGGTATCCCTCGCTATCAGTGCGTTGTAAGAAAGAAAAATTTCCACCTGTAGTGCTTGATCTAACAGTCTATCATGCATCAGAATGTTGATGGAAATCATCAAAACTCTGATAACTGATCAGATACCCTGCTCAATGGTACGGGACTAGGAAAAAGAGTCTTGGACTATGTCAGTGGAGTAGCAGGAGAGGTAAGTAGATCTCGCAGAGTACTGGGCCACTGTCAGGCTGCCCTACTGTAAGTGTAATAGCTCTTAAATATGCAAAGAGAAAAGAGTTTCTGTTATGTACTCCTACGTGAAGAGGCTCTCAAATTCCAACAAGGAAAGAGTATTCTCCACTGGAGTTTGTAGTGTCACACTCCACCGTCTCCATACTATGACCTGAAAGGGACTAGTAGCAAGGATCACCATTTGGTTTGTTCATGTCTCAACCGTGCAAAAAACTCATGTCACAGCCTCCAGCTAGTCCTCGGATACATGTGGTTATGTCTCACCCCAAATCCTAGGTGGCCTATGTGTTTTGGAATCGTGCAATGTGATCAGTCGGCCTACACCATCTGTTAGAGGGTTTGGTGGAATCTTATTTCGTACAAGTTGTTGTGCTACTGGTACACCACCTGAAGGTGCTCTCGCTGTGAGAGGGACATTCACCTATTCCTCATCGCTCAGTGGGCCTACATCATGATCTCTCTTGGGAATCCGAGCTAGCTCTGAATGTGAAGGATTCCTGTAACGTAACAGATGCACCACAGTTACAAGGTTATATCTGGTGATCTGACTCAAAAGATATCAAGGAAAAAAAATTTTCAAAACACATGAAACTAATATTTTAGTCTACTGAGTTAGAAAATAGAATTTAGGGTCATTTTTAATTGATATGTTGGTCACCTCACAAACACTGGATAGCCAAGCTAAAAACTGGACCCAAAACACTTAACATAATTGCCCCATTGAAAATACATACTCTTATTTCTTCAAGTATAAATGACCACCCTTTGATGCCACTTTGTCATGACTCGTCCCTTGGGGCGTGTGTCGTAACTACCCCATGCCTTCCTTGTATTGGACATGGGCTGGTGACTATCACCAGAAACGAAAACCCCAAAAATTGAAGGAATTTACTTTAATCCCAAACCCACACAGACCTAGAACAATGCCTACAATTAAAACACGATAGTAAATAAGTGGTACTACTGACACTATGAACCAACTTTGTGACTAAATATATGTAATGAAACTAAAAAAGTGTCCATTATATAGGCCCAACAAGAAGATTATTACAATAAAAGGAATTTTGCCTCCAAATATCATCTTCCAATGATAGAGCTTAAAAGGTAGGTACAACTCATCCCTGCATCTCACCACGTCAATCGATCGCCTCCATGTACCATCTAGCCCTATATCTCCAATGTCTAATTCAAGGTTCCCATCATATGAAAAATAAACAACATGGTGTGAGTGAGGCAGTGCAGGGGTGAGTTTAAAAATAGTCAATAGGACGTCGCGACCCTCAGAGGTTGCATAGAATTCTAAAAGGAAAAACCAGAAATCATGATCTCAATGATAGGGTACAAAGTAAAATACATCTCACAACATCTATATAACATAGAGAACACGAATAAAGATTATTAGTCATAATGATAGATCATCTTATTAGGATGAGTGAATTTTGGTGTTGGACCGTATAGGGTCTCTATGTGCCATCCCACATAGGATTTCTAGTTGCTATCCCATAGACGGTCGCTACGTTTTGACCCGCAGAGGATCACAAAGTGATCACCCACATAGGATCACTATGTACTGACCAATGGAGGATCACATGGTTGTAACTCCCCGACCCTAGTAACCTAGAGTCGGTGCATTATTACGTATCATTGGAAGGATCACAAATGATCAAGTCTCGATAGACCGATTAGTATAGTATCCTTGTAAGTACTAGTAACATTCATAAGGTTTACATTACATCGTAAAATTGAAAACTACAACAACATTGTTTCCATAGACAACACTGAGATCCCATAGACTATCCCTATAGGTCAGTCATAATATACATCATCACATCCTGGAAAAATTTAAACATAGAAAGAGTTGAGCTCAGATTCATAGTAAGGATAAAAATATAGCAGAAACGTTCATAAATAATCATAAACATTTGAGGCAATGTACAAAACTAAAAAAAGATTTTAAAATTGAATTTCATCATAATATGGAAAAGCTAAAAATCAAATAAATTCCATTTACATATTCACATGGATATTCTACTAGTCAAAAAATCACATGCAATATCAATATCCACTTTCATAATGATGGAATTCATAATGCCAGACTTTCATAACCATGTAGTCAAGGCCTTCTACCAAGAATACTAATAAGATTTTGTCAAGGCCTTGTGCCAAGATACAAGTTTGTCTCATGAGACCTACCAATGCATAGAGGATCTATAGAGGGCTCCACCATCACATGCTAATTCCAATGCAATCCTCATACGAAAATGTTTAAACATAATATAAACATTCATATTTAAACTATCATACGAAATTTCAATACTTTATCCATAAACCATGAATGGTATAAAAATAAAACATCCACAGTCAAACATATCAAAAAACCTTCAATACTATATTGATGTTTTGTATCATAATAAATCACCTTCAAATAAGCTTAAAATCTATCAATGGATGTTGACATACATGAAATCAAAACCTTTTTTAGAGAAATTTCGCTTTCTATTTTGAAATAATTTAAGAGTGACATTATTTATAAAGAAAATAGTTATTTTGAAAATTTTATTATAATATTGTAATGGAATCTTCGATGATGTATTAATGGAGGAAAATATCCCCACCCGCCATATATGTTATCAAACAGTCTTACCTTAATTTTGTCAAAAAGGTTATAAAGGAACTTGTTTGGAAAAGGAGTGAAATATTCCTTTTTAAAAATATTATAAAAGTCAAACTGGGATATAAATGACTTTAAACCATAGTCTAGAAAATAGTAAGGATTTTTTGATGTACATTTTTAAGGAACATTGATGAGGATGATAAAGAGGTCCGAGTAAATACTTACATAAAAACAACCTCAGATAATTAAGAGATTGTAAAATTAACTCTTACCTTGTAATTTTCCTTGGTTGAGGGTAGGTTAACCTCTTGTATAATGGTAAAATAATTTTAATTAAAATATAAAATAATCATATACATTAATATGATATATTATATGATCTTTTAATATTTCTTTGTTAATAATATTTTAGTATTATCGTCATTACGAGTGTTAAATGATTCGTTTTCCTTTATATTATTTGTTATCTCAGTTGTATTGTTATGGATGGTATGTATCTTATTCATATCCAGAATGATATCAAGTCTTTAAAAATTATTTTTAACCATTTAATGAAAATTATTCTTGAATGGATACGATGGGGAATGAATCTCATCGTGTTCGTGGAGACGGTAATATGTACGTACGCACGAGCAACAATACCATTCTTTTGATATTAAAATAATATATAATTGGATGGTATATCATATATAAAGAATAATTATCATGTTATATTTATTATTAACATCAATTAAATATCATTATTATACCCACCCAAATAATAATGTATTGAATGACAATAACACCACGACGTAGAGACAGTATGATGTATGTACGCATGTATGGTGACATGTCATTCAAAGGATGTATAGAATAATGAATTTTGTTGTACCATTTTTATAATGACATCACATTATATAGAATACATTGGAGTTATTATTTTATAATGGAAACGACAAATAAAAAGGATGTTGAAAAAGAAATGATCTTGAAAGAGGTGAAGAAATATTTACCTCTTCTTCAGTTTCTTCCTTTTGATTTGATCAAAATGCATTCTTACGATGGATTTCAGACTGAAGGAAGGCCTTTATAATAAAAAGAGGATTTCATTGTGGGTATTTGTGAAATGTTTGGCTGATCCCAATGTATTTTAAGGTGTGAATTAGAGAGAAGATGGAGTGCCCTTTTATAAGAGGGGTGAGGGGAACCATAGGAAAAGCTAGAAATATTATTTTATAATAAAATTATTTTTTCTTTATAATGGCTCCAAAATAAATTATTTAAATGATATTGTGGGTATGCGACTAAAAACACTCAACCAATTGGTTTTAGACATGTTTGGGTCACTATAATAACTTTATCTTTTAGATTTAACTCTTAGTTAAATAGTTTGACATTACGATGTGTCTTTTTATTTTTATATTAGTTGGTAAATAAACATACTATATACTTCCAAGAAAACTCAATGTGGTTCATTATTGATACAACTATAATTATATAATTATTTTGGACGATCCTTATATTTTTTTGACTATAAAATAAATTAATAATATAATATTTGTTTCAAAAAGTCTTTTATGTCAATTTTGACACTATTTGGAATTTAGTTTTTTCTAAATTCATAAAAACATTATTACTTCGAAACAAATTCATATAATAAACCCTAATATGTCATATTAACCAATAGAAATAGTGTAATTCATAAAAAATCACCAATTACATTTATTTCATTATTTATAATATCAATTATTTTAGTATTTCATCAATTAAGTAATTAGTGCACCATCATTGTGTCATAAATAAATTAAATTATTTACGATCTAAGAATTATAAATAAAAAACCATTATGTAGGAAATTTTTTTAGATTTCTAATGAATATTTATTGTTGAATTTACCTTATTTATAACCGTATATTAGAAATGTTTTAGTTATTAATCTTTTATTTTTACTCTTTTAACTCTTCTTTGAATTAAATAATAATAAATGTCCTAGTCTAAATAAAGTGGACCAAAGAGATTAATATTTTATTCATAAGGTTGTTTTTTGTAGAATTATACTTATCAAATATAATTAGTAAATTTTTTATAATAATAACAATATCATTTTTACCCTTAATTACCCTATTTACTTTTTATCACAGTGAATAAAAATAAAAAAGATACTATTTACCATAAATTATTTTCATCTTATTGAACCACATTTCTCTGAATGATATCAACCATGTCTCTCGGATTTTGAAATTCCACACATAGAAGCGGTAAAATTATGTTTTATGTGAATCTGAAAATTATCCTAGGATGTGGGTAAAAGCATGCGAAAAAGTCAATAAATTTTTTATATATCTAAAATTATTATAAAATGACTTAAATTAATTACATTGAACATATATAGGTATTATTTATCTATTTTCCCCTAATATAATTTTAATAAAATAAATAATTATTTAAATAAAAAATTTCTTTTAAACTATAACACAATATTTTTCACTATTCATCAAAAATGGAATGTTTTCAGAAAAATACCAAAAATTCACCCTAAGATAATTTCTATATTCCGAATCCAAAAATGAAGACCATTTTGAATTATAAAATTTATAAAATTTATAGAATTGTTATTAATATTCATAATGGCTAGTTTTATTGGTTGTGGTGTGTTAGAACTCAAAGTTGCGTACAACACATGCTACATTATTATTCAAAGAGAAGCGTACCATAGAAGATTGGGGTGTAACATTCTCCCCTACTTCAAATAATCCCTTCCTCAAAATTTCTAGAATATTAATTCATAAAAAGACTCGGATGGTTCCTCATCACAAGTTCTTTGGGTTCCCAAGTTGCCTCTTCCATCTTATGGTTTCTCTATTGAAATTTTACCAGACGAGTCATCCTGTTTCTCAGCACTTGTTCTCTTATATCATGACCCTTTACAGGTTCGGCACAATAAGGCAGATCAGGATCCAGTTCTAATTCCTCATAGGTGAGTACATGTGTTAGGTTAGGCATGTATTTTTTCAACAGTGATATGTAGAACATATCATGAACTTTGGAGAGACTCAGCGGCATTTCCAAATAGTATGCTACAACCCCAATTAGTTCCAGAATTTTGAATGGTATGATGTACCTGGGACTCAATTTACCCTTCTTACTAAAACATATAACACCCTTCCATGGAGATACCTTAAAGAAAATATGATCTATTACCTGAAATTCCAAATCCTTCCTTCTGTAATCAGCATAGCTCTTTCGTCTACATTGAGCTTCTTTGATGTGCTTTTGGATTACCTTCACCTTTTCCATCATTTCCTCCACTAGTTCTCAGCATACGATTTTTCTTTCACCAACATCATCGCAACAGTTTGGTGTGAGACATCTCTTTATGTACAACGCTTCAAATGGTTCTATTGGAATACATGAATGGATTCTATTATTATAGGAAATTTCTACCAGAGGTAAATATTAATCCCACATACCATGAAATTCTAGTAATCATGATCTCAACCTGTCTTCTTAGAGTCTTCAGGATAATGCACAAGTGATTTTCATGATCTTTGTAGATTTTTGACTATACCAATATATCATCAATAAATACCACTACAAAGTCATCATGATATTCCTTGAAAACTGTATTCACTTGATCCATGAATATAGAGGGTGCATTAGTCAATCCAAAAGGCATTACTATAAACTCGTGATACTCATAACTAGTTCAAAATGTTGTTTTAGGAATGTCTTCCATCATCACACAAAACTGATGATATCCAGATCGAAGGTCAATCTTTGAAAAGTATTGATCTCTATGAATTTGGTCGAATAAATCAGCAATGCGAGGTAGGGGATAACTTTTTATTTATTGATATAGAATTGATCTCCCTATAGTCAATGCACAACCTCGTAGACCCATATTTATGATTAACTAAAAGGGTAGGGGCTCCCCATAGAGAAACATTAGGGATAATCAATCTCTTATTACTCAATTCCTTTAGTTGTTTCTTTAGTTCTACTAATTCCACTGTGGCCATTCTATAAGGGGTATTCGATATGGGCCTTAAACCAGGAATTAATTCAATGGAAAACACAATTTCTCGTTCTGGAGGATGTCGATGTAAATCTTCTGGAAACACAACAACATATTCTTTGACAATAGGTACATCCTATATTTTAACATTATTTTCCTCACCCGTAGTTATTTATTTTTATTCATCCGGAATAATTGAATTTAGTTGAGCTACTGAGGGTGGATCTAGATAATAATTATGTGGTGATGATTATGCTCTAAATATAAGGTGTACTTTATCATCATCATCAAAAATCTTAACCACCTTCTTCGTATAAAAAATTTTGACATCATGTTCTGAAAGAAAATACATAACGATGATTATATCAAATTCAATCATAGGTATGACGATGAGATCGGTGGAAAAAATGAAATTATGTGCCTTAAAGGGAATTGATTCACAAAACATTGTAGTGATGATACTTCCCTTATGAGTTTTACTGATTACTACCTTATTAAATCAAATTGTAAATATTTAATTTTAATAGAAAACTGGGAAGATATGAAACAATGCGATGATCCAAAATCAAATAAAGAATTTTCTATACGTGAGGAAACAATTAAACTACCTGCCACCAAGTCTTCTGAAGCATCAACCTCAGCAGTAGTGATAGCATAAGCATGGCCTTGATCCCTTGGCCTTTTCTGAGGTAAGTTCTTCTGACACATAGGACATTAATTTTCATAATTCCCCATTTCTCAACAATTATATCATTCAACAACGACAACATCTTTATTCCCATAGCAATCACGATCTTGGTGGCCCTTTTCACCACACGTGTAACATACTCCCATTCCCTTAAAGTAAGTACCGGGGTGTTTAATCACACAATTACTGCAATTTGGATATTCAACTTTTCCCTTCTTCCACTTATTTCCGTTTGCATAGTGTTCGGTATATCTCTTCTTATCTTGCTTTGTTTTAAATTCATAAGACATATAGAATTATTTTTCTCTCTTCATTTCACATGATACAATATCCTCATTAGATAGAAGGACTGTCAGACTAATGATTGAGGGATAAATGGTTTTAACCCATCAACGACATGATCAATATTACTACTTATGTTACCTATATAATCTGCAACATTCCTCACTATCCTTCTAATGTTTGCCTCATAATTTTTGACATTCTCACCATCCTTTTGCCTCCGACTCAGAAATTTCCATTCCATATTAGCTTTATGGTCACAAGGAAAGTATTTTTATAAGAAAAAATCATTATACTACTTGTACTCCATATTTTATACTTCATCATCTTTCATTGTGTTTTTTATCAATGAACACCATTGATTAGAACCTCCCGTGAGGCTGTAAACTACAATGAACACTTTTTCCATTTCACTACTCCCCATGGCATGGAATATTTTTTATAAGGAATTTATCCATTTCTTAGCCACTAATGGATTTTTACTCCTATTTAATGTTTCTTTTTGTTTCCTCGGGAAGCGATCTAACATTGATATTCCACCCTGTGGATTAAGGTGCTCCATATGGGTAAGGTTATTATTTCTAACCTGAGTGAGTTGTGCCAATATAGTGATAACCTAATCAGCACCAGTTCCATCACCAGCTCCACTATAATTATCTTGAGTAGGAGGTAAAAATCTACATGGAGTTCTTGCATTGATACCTTTCCCATTCCTTCCACTAGGTTCCATTTCTAAACAATGGTAGAAACTAGATTATTTTATGAATCGAAATACATAATTCCAAATGTGTAAAACACTTAACATAAATTGAACATTTTATGGATTTAATCCATAATATATAAAAATGTTTTCTTTTAGGATGTATATACTGATAAACCCTTTATATTGTTTTGTAATGAAAATTAGAGTTATCCAAAGCATATCCTTTGGGAGTGTCATAAAAAAGAGTACAGTAAGGCCCGTTGTCAAGCACCAGTTCCCGTTCGAGTGTAGCTCGATGTTGTGTTTTTGAGTATTAACCCTAGGTACATATGTTCCAAAGCCTCCTCTACCTACTCGTATCTAGACATGGATGTATTACTTGGAAAACTCAAAAAATATCTATAATTCCAAATCTATAGGAAGGTCTTCTATACTAATCCTCAATGTCTATCTTAGGGTAATTTGATCTAATTAGAGTTCATCTGAATCTAGATTCCATCGTTTGTACTAAAATCCATCTGATACCAATTGTAACACCCCTACCTTAGTTACCCAATGTCAGTGCATTATTACCTATCATTCACATGAACACAAAAGATCTTGTCTGGAAAGACTTATTAGTTTTTTAGCCTTAGATGTACTAGTTACATTCATAATGTTTACAATACATCATAAAATAGAAAACTACAACAACATTGTTTCCATAGAAAACACTCAGATCCCAGAGACTATCCCTACAGGTCAGTCATAATATATTTCTTCACATCATAGGAAAAATAAAACATAGATAGGGGTTAGCTCAGATCTTCAGTATGGATAACAATATTTCGGAAGCAGTCATAAATAAGCAAAAATATTTAAGGCAATGCATAAAACTAAAACATAAGCATTTTAATCTTGATATTCAACATAATATGAAAAAGATAAAAATCAAATAAATTCCATTTACTTATTCATGTTGATATTCCATTAGTCGAATAATAACAAGAAATATCAATGGCCACTTTCATAATGATGGAATGCATAATTTCAAACTTTGATAACCATGCAGTCAAGGCCTTGTGAAAATACTACAAATAAGAATTTGTCAAGGCCATGTGCCAGGACATTGGATTGTCTCATGAGACAAACTGATGCATTGAGGAGTTATAACAGGCTCCACTAGTCACATACTAAGTCCAATTCATTCCTAATATGAAAAGGTTTAAACATAAAATAATCATTTGTATTAAAACTGTCTTAAGAAATGTCAAAACATTATCCATAAACCATGAATGGTATAAAAAAACACATCCATAGTCAAACATATCACAAAACATTAAATATAATATGGAAGTTTTTTATCATAAAAAATCAAATTCAAATAAGCTTATAATCCAGCAATGGATTTTGACATAGATGAAATCAAAACCTTGTTTTTAAATAAATATCTATTTATATTTTGAAATAATTTAGGAGTCACATAATTTATATACAAATGATTTATTTTTAAAATATTCTTATAATCTTTTAAAGGAAGCTTCGACGATATTATAACAGCGGAAAATAGACACACCTGCCATATAAGTTAAAAAAACATTCTTACCATAATTTTATCAAAAAGGTTATAAATGACCATATTTGGAAAACGACAAAAAGATTACTTTATAAACATATTATAAAATTCAAACAAGGGAAAAATGACTTTAACCAATATTCTAGTAAATAATAATAATGTGTTGATATTCATTTTTACGAAACATGGATGTGGATGAGAAAAAGGTCCCAGTATATACATAAGTAAAAACAACCTTGGATAATAATGATATTGTGAAATTAACCCCTACCTTGTACTTTTCCTTGGTCGAGGGTAGGTTAACCTCCTATATAATGGTGAAATAATTGTTATTAAATTATACTAGAATCGTATACATTAATATGATATCATATATGATATTTTAATTTTTCTTTGTTAATCCATCCAATATTATGATTTTTATTCATGGAAAAGGGAAAAGGAGGGGCCACGATGGACCAACCAACCAAACAACATCATAGTAGTCAGAAATAATGGATCCCAAGGGCATCTCCCCATATAAGGTTCAACTCCTCTAGTTTAATACTGGACACATTAGTAAGACATGCCACCTGTGTACCAGGAAACACAATATATATCATATAGTCTGCCACTTTGTTCGCCTCTCACCATGTGAGCGAAATAATAACTATTTCATTTAGGAGATAATCACACAGTCTAATTGTATAGATGATATACCATGGTGTGGTTCCTCTACAGAGAATGGTGTCATGTATAATCATAGTGTCTGTTTCCATGTGGGTAATGAAAATACCTATAAGTCTGCATAAAGATAATCTGGTCAAAACCACCATTGCTTCCGCCCGTATTGATGATCCACTGACATAGTGAGCTGAGAAGTCCAAAACTAGACTCCCATCGGTGTCCCGAATAATTCCTCCTCCCCTCATGTCACCCAAGACACAGGATCCATCTGTATAAATATTAAGTCCTTCTCTTGGGGGAATCCAATGAATCCATCTTCCTTGTTCATCCCCACCATTCCGGGTAGCACTCCTCAGAGGATCCAGCAGCGCACATAAGGATGACCTCTCTATCCCGATGCCCAGAGTGCAAATAAAGTTGATCAGCATACACTGAGTAATTTCCAGAACAGATCAACCAGTGGAACTTCTCATTTCATATCTGGACCAGTTTCTTGCTTTCTATAAGCTCTAGTAGACCAAATTGATGACAAAGGCTCGCACCTTGGACTCCTCCACTAACACGCTTGCCTCTTGGAACCATCGCTCAATAAACAATGCAACATTAAAACCTTGTGCATGGTATCTTGATTATACTATAAATAACCTCCAAACATGCTAAGCCCATTCTCCTTAAGAAATATGTGATTCAAGGTTTCTTCACACTTGTTCCCAAAGCATTGGAAACAAGACACAAGACTGATTCCAATCCGTTTTATTTGGTCACCAAAGGGGATATCTTTATTACGTATCCTCCATGTAAGGAAATTTAGTTTCACTGGAATCTTGTTGCACCAGGACAAGATACTCCACGTATCACTATGACCCTGTATACCATTCATCCTACTGAAATCATTTCCTTTTAACCTCCCCGAAATGGAAGGTATATAGACGCATATGTCCTGCTCAGCGTTTATAACCACATAGTCGAAGATTTCATGCTGGGAGGTGTCCAGGAGCGATCTGTTCAAAAATGGGTTGAGGCTTGCCTTCTTGAAGGATATTATGTGGGCCAAGAATCCTAGGTAACCAAGAACTTCACCTACCCAGTTGTGCTTCTAGAACATGATTCTCCCTTCCATGACTATCCATCG
This sequence comes from Viscum album, assembly GCA_963277665.1. Taxonomy (NCBI): domain Eukaryota; kingdom Viridiplantae; phylum Streptophyta; class Magnoliopsida; order Santalales; family Viscaceae; genus Viscum; species Viscum album. The sequence goes on from OY728128.1 coordinate 532,858,413, forward strand.
ATAGATAGGGAGGATAGTCCGAATAATGATAAACACTGAGGTCCAAAGTGTCGACCCCCTAGCTACCCATAAACCGGATCGTCCTTATATCTCCAATACTTCTGCTTCCCCCACAAGGTGTGAGATTTAATGGACTTACATGAAATCTTCGCATGTAGGAATTGTATCTTCTCGACCATACTCCTGACATTGATGCCCCATTCACAAAGGGGTCGAGACATCTTTCCCCATGACACCCATTGTCTCGTTCCCTAGCCTGATGCATCCTATATAAAGAACAAAAGAATCCTTTCAATAAAACTTATGACTCCCTATAGCACACACGTGGAGGCCAGGACATGCACCGGGATTACTAAGATCACACTATTCACCATTGTGATCCATCCTCCGAATGAGAGAAAGTTATTTTTCCATTTTAGGATGCGATCTGTAATTCTGTTCACCACTTTGTCGAAATACCTATTTCTCACTCAACCAGATGATTCTAGGACACCAAGTTATTCCTTGGGGAATGAGCCTCCCCCCATTCCCAGCCCAATCCCTATCCTGGTCACCCATCTCAGATTGTATGTGATACGAACATAAGATTTTCTCTTATACCTGTTAATGAGTTGTCAACTCCAAAAGAAGTATTCTTTGAGGATCTAGTTCAGCACCTGAAGGGAACTCCACCCAAAATTTATGAACACAATGGAATCATCCGCATACATCAAATGCGACACCTGGGGAAGGCGGAACTTCCTCTAGTATGGCCTTATGGCTCCTTTACAAACACCTTTGTTGATCATATTTCTCAAATTATTCTGCATGATAATAAATAAACATATGGAAAGAGGAGCACCTTGATGAAGTCCAAAAATAGTTTTGAAAAAGCCTTTTGTTCTCCCCATAAACAACACCTCCATCCACAGAGAACAGACACACTTGAAAATTAAATCACAGGCCCAGTTCAAAACTCCCATCTTCATGAGAACTCTATTAATGAATCCATATTCCATCCCGTTGAATGCCTAATTCATGTCCAGCTTGATTTCCACATTGGACCCACGAGATGGATTATTCAAATCTCTTAAAAGATTTTGTGTCATCTCCATGGATCCCTGTATTGATCTACCCTGAACAAAGACGTTTTTTTCCAAGGATATCCACCAGGGAAGGAAGTTGGCCATCCATCTATTGAGAATGCTCGCTTGGACATTGTTGGGGAAATTACACATGCTCATATCCAGGTAGTGGGAGAGGGAGGAAGGATCATTATTCCTAGGCAGGAGGACCAGCATAGTCCCATATGCTATATGTGGAAGGCCTCCCCCTTGGTAGAAATCATGTATTGTGGAAGTAAGGTAGCATTTCACCACCTCCCAAGAGCCCCTGTAGAAGTATCCGAGGAAGCCATAAGGGCCTTCCATGCTATTAGGGTTCATGTTCCACATAGCTGCATGCACATCCCCTTCGACTGGGATGCCTTAAAACAAGGAATTTTCCTACACAGAGACAATATTTCAAATCCCTTCTAAAAGATATGCTTCCCCAGAAAGGGTTCCCTTGAGGCATGTTCACATTAGTACCCACCAGAAGATCTTTAAATATCACGCATGCCAAACCCCTAACCACATCTGGATCATCCGAAAATAAGCCATCCTCCATTGCGATATTGGGTTTCACAACATGCCTCCTCTCCAGAATTCATGCATGGAAGTACATGGTGTTTTTGTCTCCTTCCTTGAGCCACATGACCCTTGACCGATCCCTAGCATGTCCTTCTTTAGAGAGAACTAGCACCTCCAATGAACTCTTCAACTCTGCAAGGTTACCAAAACTCCCTTCATTCCATCTCTCCCCAAGCCCGACCTCCAGTATTTGAATTTCCTATTTTAATGCCTCCATCTCCTGGTCTGGGGGGGAAAGACCTTTAAAAGACCAAGTGTTCATTCCTTTAGAGTCTCAACTTGTGTTGTATAGCCACCCATCCATGGACCATAGGGGGATCGCTCCAGCATCTCTTTATTACATGGTGATATTCCAGATAACTCGGCCGTTGGCTGGAGAACTTGATATTCTCCTGCACAAAATTCATCCTTCATAGAGCCACTAGGAGTGGAGAATGATTAGAGATACTTAATGTCAGGTGATCCACCTTCACATTGGGATATTTGGATATGGCAGGGACATTGGCCAAGCATTGGTACAACCTGCTGCATCTTCGACATCCTCCCCTTTGGTTGTTTCACTAGGTAAACAAATCGCCTGAATAGCTCAGGTAAATTAACCCCTTCCCTACCACTAATTTCACAAACGACGTACTTTCCCATCTCGCGAAGTCTTCACGCCCCCTCCTCTCATCAGGTTGCATAATGATGTTGTTGTGCCCTCTCACCACCCATGGCTGGGCCCCTAGATCAAACCTCTAAATCTCAAACCACAACACCACCCTCCTTTGGGCGTCGCAGCTACCATAAGCCATAGAGATATAAAACTCTTCTCCACCACTCGACACATTCATCGTGATGTGCTAACCCCCAGCCTGCATCAGCTCCACAAAGACTTCCCTCTTCCAGAACAACCATATATGGTTGTTCGCTGGGGCTGCATGCATAGACGCATGCCTTTTGAGCTTATGTGTGAACTATTGGATCTTGACACAGATCTCCATGAGTTCAATAATCACCACCATCATAGACTTTTGGTTCCCCACATCCAACGATATGAATGGAACTTGAAAGAGGTGATGAAATATTTACCTCTAATTCGGGTTCTTCCTTTTGATTTGATCAAATGGGCTTCATATTTTGGATTTATGACTAAAGAAAGGCCTCTAAGAATAAGAGATTATAGTAGAGAGGGTATTTGGGCAGAGGATGGTCGAGCCAAATTTCATTAAAGGTGTGAATTAGAGAGAATGGGGAGTTCCCTTTTATAAGAGGGGTGAGGGGCACCGTAGAAAATACTAGAAATATTATTTTATAATAAAATTATTTTGGGATTCTAATGGATAAAAAATGTATTATTTAACTACTATGTTTGGTAAGGGTTAAAAACCACCCATCCAATAGGTTTTAGACATGTTTGGGTCCCTATATTAACTATATCTTTTAAATTTAACTCTTAGTTAAATAGTTTGACATTTACCATGTCTCTTTGTATTTATATATTATATGGTTAATAAACCTACTATATACTTTTATGAGGACCCCAAGTGGTTCATTAATGATACACCTATCATTATATATGTCCTATGGCCAAACCTGAGTTTTTTAGGAATATAATATAAATTAATAATATAATATTTCTTTTAAAAACTCTTTTGTGTCGATTTTGACACAATTTGGAATTTTGTTTTCTCTAAATTCCTAACAGAATTATTATTTCAAAAAAAATTAATATAAATAACCCCAATGTGTCATATTAACATATAAAATTTGTTTAAATCACGAAAAGTCTCAAATAACATTTATATGGATATTTATAATATCAATTATTTTAAAATTTCAGTAATTATGTAATTACTTTTTCATCATTATGTCATAAATAAATTAAATTATTTAGTGTCTAAAAAATATAAATAAAATACCATTATGTAGTAAATATATTTATATTTCTAATTAATATTTATAGTAGAATTTATCTTATTTAAAACCATATATTAAAAATGATTTAGTAAATAAACCTGAATTTTAAATCTTTTAACTCTTTTTTGAATTAAATAATAACAAATGTCCTAAACTAATTAAAGTGAACTAATGTGGTTCATATATTATTCCTAAGGTTGTTTTTGGTCGAATTATTCAAATCCAATAGAATTAAGACATGTGTTAGAGTAATAATAATATCATTTTTACCCTTAATTACCCTATTTACTTTTAACCTTGGTAAATAAAAGTAAAAAGTTACTATTTTCCAAAAAATATTTTCATCTTGTTGAACCAAATTTTTCTTACTGCTATCAACCGTGTCTCTCAAATTTTTTAAATTCCACTTATAGAAGTGGTAAAATTATGTTTTGTGTGAATTTAAAAATTCTTCTAGGAGGTGGGTAAAAGACGGTGAAAAGTTCAATAAAATTTTAATATATCTAAAATTATTATATACTGACTCCAATTAATTAAATTTAACTTATATAGTTATTATGAATCTATTTTTACCTAAAATAAATTTAAATAAAATAAATAATTATTTAAATAAAAATTCAGTTTTAAACTATAACTTAGTGTTTTTCACTATTCAAAAAAATTTGAATGTTATCAAAAAAATTCCAAAAAATCACCCTAAGATAATTTCGATATTACAAATCCAAAATTTAAGTCTATTTTGAAAGGTAAAATTTATAAAATTCAAAAAAGTGGGTATTACTATTCATAATGGCTAGCTTGATTGGTTGTGGTGTGTTAGAACTCGATGTCGCGCACATCACACGCTATTGTATTATTCAAAGAGAAGCATATTGTGGAAGCTTGGGGTGTTACATTGGTGCTAACCCACAGAGGATCACTATGTGCAATCCCACATAGGATCTATATGTGCTGACCCACCGAGGATCACTATGTGCATACCCACCATAGATTGCTAACTACTGACCCACATAAGATCGTTAATCCTTCATCATGTCACAACCATACACTGGATTCCCTCACATAAAATACATGATTTCTATAGGATCTTCACCTCAAGACATTATTCGTACCTCAACCTCCAGGAAGTCACAGATATAAATAACCCAAAGGACAGTGTTGTCTTAAGAGTTCCAATGTGATATAAAACATGACAATCAGACACTCGATCTGTAAGATATAGAATTAAATGTAATTACGCCCTGGTTGGAATCGAGTCTAATCCAACCTAGATATACTACAACTTATGCAAAAAATCACCTTCATGTGGAGTATCTCAAAAGGTTCACCTCTTAGAACCGGTTCTCACACCGTAGATGGCGCATCAATTGGACGACGGGCCTATGAGTTACACCATATTTAGTGAAACAGGGTGGGTCGAGTCCGGATCCGATAGGGGTTCAGCCCGGTCGGCACGATGGGCCTTCGATTCCAGTCCGACTATCATGGGTCTCGCACGCCTAGAACAGGTCTGGCGCCACTGGTGTGGACCAGCCAGGCAGGTAGTTCTGGCTCGCCTGTAGAACCTGACCATTGCGGTGCGGGCCTGTTTCACTAGACCAGACATAGGGGGTCTGGTTCTCCCAGCTCATAGGGCCCGAATGGAACCACCCCATCTCCTAAAAGGCCAGCATGATCTATACATTGTACACCAGCCTAGTAGCCTGATCGGGCCTTTCATCTCTACTCAGCTCGTTGGCACCACGTCCACCACCCTCCCTGCTCATGGGCTGAAACACCATGTCGCCGCGGTACATACGGGCACCGCCTTTTCCATGTGGATGGTTCAGGACAGCCACCGCTTGCAGTTTCCAGTGCCGCCGGGCTGGTAGTACCTCACCGGCAGCACCATCCATGGGCCACTAGAGATGCTTTGGTGGTCTGTTTTCCTTCAGGTCTTCACCTGCAGGCCTCTCAGGTCACAATTTTTATTACCAGGCCCTTGGATTCCCCATTCTACCATGTTTCTCTGTCGTCCACAAAGAACACACAATATCCAAGAGCTATATAGTGTCATAGCCTTGTTTTTATTATCCCACACCCTATGTGTTAGCATTTTATCAAGGGGTTCTCACAATCATAATATAGAATAAGATAATACCCAAATAAAGACCTCGCAACAACCTCTAGCAAGAACTTATGAGTTTTTAATCAACCTGTTTTTTTGATGATATGCATTCATTTTAATTTTGAAGAAATAGAAAAGAGGAACCATTATACACATAAAAATAAATTAATTCCCCTACCTGTATCGGTAGAATCTGTTGTGGATGATGTATGTAATTCTACGTTCATTGTCGTTCGACGTTCATCACTTCTCGTCGATCTCTGTATCATTTCCACCAATAGTCGTCATTCATTCATCATTCTTCAATGATGGATGATGGCATCGGAATTATATCATAGGATTCTCATATGGTTTTATATTCATTTTCCAATAGTTTGAATAATAAAAAAAACAATCTTAACCTCTATTCATTAATTTGGATTATTAATGATCCTTAATTAATGAAAAATTAATTGAAGGAGTGGTGTAGTTTTACATCAATAGAAAAAAAGAAAACAAATGATCCTCAATTAATGATCATCATTAAGCTAAGGTTTTTCCAACCATCACTCAATGATGGAAGAAAATAATAATATAACAGAAAGAGTTATTTTTTTATTTTGTTTCAGAAAAGTCCAAATTTTAACATTTTCATTGGACCCTTGTCATTCGATGTTTTGATTTTCCTAAGTGAATATCAGAAATGTGAAATCAATGGTGCCCTCATATTTTCAATCCAAGAAATAATTCAAAAGATATAAAATAAAAGTCACACATTTACTAAATATATAATAAAAAATACTCAAAACTCAATCCTAGGATCTCCGGGCTTCAGAATCACATGCCTCCAAATTTTTTATTATCATTAAAATGACATATAATAAATATAAAATTAAACAGAATTCCTAGGGCTTTACAAATTCTATGGAATTGAGATTTTTAATAAAATCATAAATAGTCTTAAATAATTAGTGATTTTTTTATTAGTGAAATTGGTCCTTTTATTCAAAAACCCTCAATCGACATCTTTGGATGTAATTTCTGAAAATAATTTTAAAATGTTGTAAGAAATTTCTTCTCACAATGAAATAATCAAAGAATATGTTTTGGAATTTATTCATTATGATTATTTTCAAACTATTATTGAGGACAAAACTTTAAAAAACCAATATTTGTGTGGTTTATTTGGAATCTTCCTATTGAATGTATCATTGATGATTTTGATCAACTGGTATGGACTATAAGTTCCTCAAGAAATGAAATTAATCATATATATTTCCTATGAAAACATAAATTATTGAATATTGATGAGGATTTATGTGATGTGGATTTTATTAAGGAAAATTATGATGGGTGGAATGAATTTGAAACAAAAAATGTCTGGGCATTTGTGGAATGACCAATAGAGAATTCTATAATTTATGTAAAATGGGTTTTTTCAAAACAAATGTGATGAATATTGAATAATTATTTTAAATAAATCGATAATGGTAGGTAAGGGATATAATAAAAAAAGGAATATATTATGGTGAAACTAATGCTTTATTATAAAGACTTTCCCAAATTAAAATACATTAAGCCTCAACACCATTCATTAATTTTAAAATATTTTAAAGGAATATGAAGTCTTATTTTTTAAATTTATCTATTCAAGAAGATGTTTATGTAAGACAACCACCTGAATATGAAAATTAAAATCATATAGAATATGTTTATAAACATTCATAAAATTACATTGACTTTAAAAACCTCTAGTGCTTGGAACGATAGGTTTATGGGATTTTTATTACACAACACTTTTGTTAAGGGACCTGTGGATCAAAATATTTTTATTAAATATGTAAATAATGATATAATGATTAATATAATTATATATAGGAAATTTTATATGATTAAATGAAAAAATATTAAAGAGATTCATTTTTGGATCATATGTATTAAGAGTTTGAAATGTGTATGATTTGTGAGTTAATATATCATCATGGTTTTCATCAAAACAGATGGTTATCTTATAATTGTTTGACCGTCACCACCAGTTCCTATATAGGGGTGGGGGACCATATATCATACATTGGTTCTCGAGAAGATTTCACATCGACCATAAGCACTCTTTGAATAACCCAATATGATAATTTCCCTTTATGTTTATTTGTTAGTTCCAGTATTGATGGTATCTAGGGAATATTTTCCAATGTGATTAATTTTTAGAGAAAGGTTGATTGAGATATCATGTTTTGAAACGAACAAATACAATCCTAAGAACTCTATTTCTTTTCAAGTATGGGGCACAATCTACAATGAGAAGACAGACATGGATTTTTTCTTTTTCTATCCAGATGATGTTTTATAACATCATGTATCTTTTAAATTCCATATAAAATATGATATGGATAATGATTAATTCAATATGTGTAAAAAATTATAATATTTAAAAAAAGTGTTGTAGGTCTTGTTTGAATTTTATTAGAAGAGGAATCATATTTTCCTTCTCATAAGGATCCTAATGAGAAAATAAAATTTGATAAAAAATGAACTCTTTATATTTGAAAATTATGAAAATATTAGAAAATTATCTCATTTGACTATAGAAAAAAAAATTTATGTCATGTGGATGTTGGGATACGTGATTCATAGTAAGGGATAATGGGATACTTTTAAGGCATACTATTTTTTTGAATTACCTTTTCAAAATTTATAATATTGACCGAGTAAAATTTATCTTCATGAAAATATAAATCAATAAAACATGTTCCATTTATTCAATTATTATGCTTCCACCATGCATTACTATTTTGTTTATGATTTTTGTGGAGATATTAATTGTTTAGAAAAAATCATATCCAGTATGAGAGAATATTAATTTTATCTGGGATGATATGATATAGATATTGAAGTTGGTATTTAATTATATGTCAAAGATGTTTATAGAAATTTTTGAAAATGATTAATTAGAGACACAATCATTAAATAAACCTACAAAAGTTTATAATAATAAAATGTGAAAAAAAACTTATTCTCTTATAAATAAAAAGAATTAAAATACAATACTTTATGTTGTTTTTTTGAATATGATTTCTCTTAAAGCCCATATAATTCATATGGATATGAACTATAGAATTGAACGTATATATGCTAGATCATTGAGGATCCAAAAATCTGAAATACTTAAGGTGGATCCAAAAAATGATAAAAATAAAATATTTCAACAAGTAATATTTTTTGAAAACATGATGAAAGGAATTGAAATAACATCTGAAAACCATGTGCTTAAAATTTAACATATCGACCAAATTAATCTAGAATCATATTTAGTTTTTGGAAGAAACAATTTTTATTCCAACTAAAATTCATTCAATTGCTAATAGAAGAAAATTAAAGGTTGATGAGGATTAATGGTTACTTATTATAGCTCATAATGAATCAGAACTGGAGGTAGCTATTAAAGGATTTATGAGAATTTCTTGGAAATTATGACCGAGAATGAAAAATAGGTGGATAAAGTTGTTAAAGAATAATAATAATAATAATGAAATGATGTAAATGTATGTAGATAAGAATAATAGTAAGAATATGAGGAGAAAGATGAGGAAATAAAGAAGATGATAATGTTGAAGAAACACATTTAGGTAAGGAAAAATATGAATCATCATCTTTAACATATTTTATATATTAATATGATAAGGAATGTAAATAATAATGATCTATGTAAGAAATTACCACATCAGAGAAGAATGATGAGTCATCATATAATAAAGAATACCAAGGTCAAAATAATTAAAATTATGAAAAAACTAGATCTAATAAATATGTGGATATTCGATTAATCATAGTTGGAAAATTTGTTTTATTAGAAGTGTTAAAAAAATAAAAAGAATTGGAATTTGATAAAATCTAACCAAAAACTCCCAAACGTAACTCATTCTCATTGGAATGAAAAAAAAATTGTCTCTAAAAGAAATTTATTTTATTTTTTAGTCCTTGATAAGGTTAAAAGTGACAATTCTATACTATAAAAATATTTAAACTACATGTGAGCTCAATCAGAATAGTCTTAGTTAGAAATCCGAGTCAATATTAGTTTTAATAGAATGAGTGATTTAGATTGATTCAAAATTGAATAATTTTAAACAAAATTAAAAGAACCACAAAAGGTATTATAATTTGATGGAAAAGTGTTATTTCTAAATAAATTATTAGTTAAATTTCTTGGTGATTAGGTCATTGAATTTAAACGACAATTTTTGGAATTTTATAATTCTTTCAAAATGTTATCCTTAGTCACAGTATAGAGAGTAATGTTTTATGATGAATTCAAAAATCAAATTGATGAACAAATATATGATGTAATTTTTTTATAAAATATATGATGTGAGATATGTAATTGGAGATCATATGGGACAGATTGTTTCGTGATTAACTAATCTTACTGATAGATCAAAATGAACAATTTATCTGATGAAGTCATCAAATTGACTACTCATGATCAAAATCACAAATTTTTATTAAAATTATGGATAATTATTGGAATGAGTTCGAAATTATTATGGCCTATGAAAAAATATTTTGAAAAATTAATTATTTTCTTTTCTTTTTTTCTCTATGATATATTCATTAATTATTTTAAATTATTAATGATTAAATTACTTATTATTCAATTATTGTTTATAAATATTTTCTAATTTCAATTTGTTATATGTTTCTTAATTTTATTCAAGGTTTTTTTTGTTAGTTAAATTATTAGTTTTGGGTATTATATTTCATAATATCACAGGAATGATTGCATTCATTCCCATGGATTTTTTTAAATCACAAATGGGTAGAATGATTTATGAAGGGTAATAATGTATTATCAAAAGGGATGAATGTTTTTTAAAGGGGATACTATCTTAATGGAAAGAATATTTAATAATGGATAATATGTTTTTCATTAAAGATGATTCATTCTAAAATATTCAATCATATTCTAAAGATTTACAAACATAGGGTTTATTATGTAGTAAAAATAACTTTGTAGTTCATAAAATTACAAAGTGATTTAAGATTATTAGGTTTCCTTTTTACTAAATTCTCAAGGTTTTGTCTTTACAAAAAAAAAGTGATATATTGTTTACTGATAGGTTTTAATTATAAATATTTATTTTCATTAGTTTTGTAAATCACAAAAACTTTCTTAAAACTATGGTTACTATCTATTTTATGTTCCATGTATTTTAGTATGTTTTGGTAGAAATTGTTATCATTTACCGTACATAGAAAAATATTTATTCTATTAATAATATAAACCTACTAATCTTCAATAGGATCATCAGATTGAGAATATGTTGGATAAATTGATCGTATCATTTATTTGAAAATTATTTTGAATTTCTTTTGTCCTTCATAGAGATATAATTCATGATCATTAGACTAATAATGGTTCCAAAATAATGGGAAGTATTATCATGAGGATTATCCCATCAAAAATTGATAATTTAGTCTATTTAATAATATTAGCTTTATAATTATAATAGAGAGAATTTATTTATCTTGTAGGTAATACATTTAACAATATAATGGGGTTAAAGAAAAAAATAGAAATTCTGTTTTTTAGATCATTGGGTGTTATAATGTGTCTACAGGAAGAGATCATTGGAAAAATCATAGAAATGTGATTTTTTAAACTTCTACTTTAAATAGAAAATAATTTGAATAGCTTAGAGATAGTTTGTACATTTCATAACTCATGTCTTATGATGATTTCACAGTTTGAACTACTTATTCTTTGTCAATATAATACTTTATAGTGTTATAATTCTAAGGAATCCTTAATAGGTTTCTTCCTTTAATAAATTTTCTTTTGAATTGCGTTTCTAATCATTGTCATTATATAGGGCTTCTAAATATATGAATATGGTGAATCGTATCCATAGGATGGATGGCTTCCTAGGATGGGATGATATATCTATTCTGATTATTGTATTGAGGGATTTCATAGGTATGAACATATTGTGGTTCTGATCATCATATATAGGGATTAAATATTATTGAACAATAGACTATACAATATCTATAAAACCGTAGATAACTATTTTTTTGTTTGTTAACTCCCTTACTATTATGGTTAATAGATTTAATTATTTTAATATATCTTTTATTTCAATTTACCTATTACTAGAACTTGTATTTTTTTTACAGGTAATGTTTATGTTCTTCATATAATAGAATGATATCCATTAGACTCACTACTATATTCCCTTTATATATTGATTAAATTTTGATTATGATAAACATACTATAATATAAATCAAATTCATTGACAATTTTATCTTTAAAATGATAATCAGACTGAGCCTAAGTCTATTAATTTTTGTTTAATTTGTTTTATTGGTTTCATAGTTTAATGGTTTTTAAAGTACTATTCACTTCCCCTCTTGTATATATAGTCATCTAGGATAATTATTATGATCCTAAAATACTTTTGTAACAAAATTTATACTATTAAAATTCCTTATATATATATATAAATATTAAGTGGAATTTATTACCTAATATCAATTATAATAATTAAAAATATTGAATCTATTTTACAAGATCAAATTACTAAATTCATAAAAAAATTATTTTCAATATAACTGTATAAAAATGATTTTAGAAAAAAAAAGTTATGTATAAAACATATTTAAACTTATTTCAGCAAATAATTTTTGATTTATTGTGATTTCCAAGAATTTATGGGATAATTATTATGAAAATGATGTTTCATAAATATTTTAACCATTCAAAATCTAAATAAAATCTCATATTCCATTAAATTAATGGAAAATAATAAAAAATAGTTTTATATTATATTTTCATATAATATAGGCCCTAAATATTCATGCAATGGTTTCCATATTCAGAATAATATTGTTCCAATAGTTATTGTATTCTATTTTTATATATTATTTTTAGTAAATTTTGTTAAAAAAATTTTAATTCATGAATATATCATAATGATTTCATCAATTTTATGGTATTTCTAAAAATCGTAGTTTTCACTTCTCACTAAAAAATCATCCATTTTATAAAAATACATAAAATTTTCCCTAAGAAAAATTAAACAAGATGTATTAAGAAATGAATTTTTGACAACTATATTATAAAATTTATAAAAACATGTATCAAATAAAATAAATAATATATAATAAAAAAAATTCTCGGTAGTAATTTTCTATTCATGTAGAAATAATTAAATAGTGCTTATTGTAATTGATTTTAAAATAATATTTAATTTAATATTCTCAAAATCTATTCAACTCATTCTTATTATATGGTATTATTCTCATTATTTATGTTTTTCATTAATCCTTGTCAATTGAAAACATCATATTTGTTAAATTTAAAAAGATTCTAATATCCCATGGTTTAAAAATCTAACCCCATAAGAATGTCCCCGTCAAAATTGCATTACTATTATAACATAAGTGATGATACCAATGCCTTATTACCTCCCAATTTTCAAAATTTATATTCCTTGAATTGATTATTCCTCTAGTGAACCAATACAAGGTGTGTTTTCTTCTTTCGTACCACATATGTAATATGATCCTAGATATCAATATATTGTTCATGTGAGGAAAATTATAGCCAGGTGATACAACATATTTGTTCTGTAAAATTGAAGGATTAGGTATGTGCTTCCTCTAAAGAGATACGTAGAAGACATAGTAATTTTGGAGAGGTTATATGGAAGTCTCAAGTGATTATCTATCCCCAAAAATGAAAATGGGTTGTGAAGGGATAGATATTTCTATGTAATATCCTTATTATATTTTTAAAAATTTTATAAACTTATTCCAATGAGATATTCATAGGCATACCTTTCCACCTATTCCAACCTATATAACTCAATAATAATTATCAACATAAATTTTTTATCATCTCCGAGTATGATTGATGTGTTGGTGAATAGATATAATATTCCCTTCCATTTCCAAATCCATTTCAGGTACTAATATCATTCATTATAGAACTCCATCCATGAATCTGGAAGACTTATGTTTTTTCAATTAGTGGTACATATGAAGTAATCAGAGTTGTATCGTGAAATCTATTATTTAATGTAATATCCTCAAGATGAGAGTAATAATCCTAAGCACATTTTAAATCCATAGTGAAATATCTCAACTTAACATCAAGAGTTATAATGGTCCTATCAGAATGAGTATCTAACTGAGGATGATATATATTACTCAATCTCAATTCTAGGTTGAATTCTTTATAATTATTTCATGAAGACATTATTTTACAACACAAATATCTGTTATAAAAAATTATTATTGGTACTCCATACAATTATACAATTTATTAATATATATCCTATAATTACAATTAGGAAGGAAATATTCCTTGAAATAAATGAATTTATCAAACTTCTTAAAGAGAACATCTAGAAGAAAAATGGAATTATTACATCTAGATTTATTCAAGTGTCCCATGATTGAATTCATTGTGTGTTTTTCCTATTTAATTTATGTTATTTTTAATTTTTCTGACATCCATTTAAACGTAATATGTTCATCATTGACTTATTAACATACTAGTCAGTGAGATAGATATTCCATAATATCCATTTTATGTGGTCCCACATGAAAAATTCTTCGAGATATATATATCCTCACATTTAAAGTATTCATAGATAATTATTGACTATAATCTTATGCCAATATCTCATTTAATAATTCATATATTACATGGAATCTGACAATGATTATCATTCTCAACAATCCATTATGGCCAATGCAATACTCTAGAACAATCCTTACCTTCTTTTTCTAATTAACATCTCCCGAAAATGGCACTTTATTATCTATATGAATGGATGGATAAGAATTCAGTTGTGAAATATGGGATCTTTCCATTTTTATGAATATTTCAAGGACTATACTATATAGATCCTTAATATTTGATCCCTTTCTATACTCATCAAAAAATAGACTATCATATTCCTTTTAACGAAAATAACTATTTCCCATATTCACCTTCCCATGTTTGTAATGTATTTAGTCATAATAATTAATCATATTCAGATTTCACATTTGGAGCACATTTAAATCATTGTCTTTGAATATATACTTCATCCTTTTATGATCAGTGTAAACATAACATCATTCACTATATAAGTAATGCCTCTATATTTTCAATGAAAATGTTACCACTTCTATGCCAAAATCATCAGTCAATTTTTTTTATGAACCAATAGTTTTTGGAGTCATTTGATACTACTATATCATTTTGGATAAGAAAAATTACAATTTTTTTATTTTCTTAATCAATATAAATAATATATTATAATCATCTATATAATAGTGTCATAAAATGTGTAACAAAAACTATTCACTTTTTCTCCATGAATTTTTCGTCAAATTTCTCTATAGAAATAAACTCATTACCATTATGTATAAACATTGTTATATTATTTTATATATTCTTTAAATTTATCTAAATTCACTGATAATATACAATCATCCGAATAAAAAAATTGATTTTTTTCATCCTTGTTTGTCTTGGACATTTTTCAATAGAATCATTCTTATAAAGACTCATTAATATTTGTTCCTTTGGGATTTTATGTCCCATTAATGATACTTTATATATAAAAATTCTACACTTTATATTTTTGGATTAATTTTTTCCATAATTATGGTTTTCTACAAAACTCAAAAATAATCTTATTTCTCCTCATTTTTCATTGAATATGTAACAATTTACTCGACAAATACTACAATAAAAATATCAAGGTAATATCTAAATTCTATACTTTTTATATCCATAATGTTAATGGGGTTAATTTTTTTTGTCTAAATGTAATCCCAAGAAATTCATAATGACTATATATCATTTCAGAAGCATTTATTGGGTATATCCTCATTCTTTGACTGCAATTGATGATATCTAGAATTTAAGGACAATATCATAATTGCAGTGACCTCTACACAGTTGAACAAAAAATTCATTAATATGTGTTATATGATACATATTCACGATACATATATTTTAATGATCATACTGATCAATAAAATGATTAATTGAATAATATTTATTAATAATAAAAATAAGAAAATGGGAACCACATGTTGATTCACCCAGACATATAATTCCATTTTGTTGATTCTATTTAAATATTTTCAAATTTTCATATAAATAAATTGGTTTCATTATAAATATAGTCATATAAATTTTTATTTCACTGGGTATGAGATATTTTAAATACATAAATCCATTAATCTAGGTAAGACTAGGAAAATAATCTGAAAATAAATCAAAATATTCCCAAATAGTAGGAATATCATTAATTTTAAGTTACTCCCTAAAAATTTAAGATAAATACAACCAATATATATGGGTAGTTATAATGGTAGAATAGAAATGATTTATATTTGTAGGTCATGTTTTTATTCACATCGATAAACAATATTACGATGATTTGGAATATCAAACGTGGATTCACTTCCTCAATAATTTATGGTGTTTCAATATAGATATAGTTAATCCAATCTCAATATCAAAAAAATACAACTATAGGGAAAATATAATGTTTAATAGGATGAAAAATTCCATTGAATAATATTAATAGAGTTCTCTAGTGCTAATTATGTTATTAAGATTTTTCAATGAAAATTTGATATCTAATAAATTATTTCGTGAATTTATACCATTATAAAAATAATTTTATATGAAATATTTTGTCTAACTATAATAAAATAACACCATTATATTATTAGAGATGATGATAAGTGTAACATACTCCACGTCATTCATGTGACCCACTTCATCATGTGTGATCACATGATCATTACAATGGTCTATTATATAAAGATGTTACTAAAGTATATATTCATCTTTATCCCTTGGATTCATACATTTATATTCATTATTTTTATAGTAATTGAAATTTTATAATTGGAGTGTTTCAAGTGCATTCATTCTATTTTTCATTTTAGTCATTTAACTGAATAAATTCATTATACTTATTTTTCATTATTCTTCTTCATGGCCTTATTTGACACGTGTAAAACAGTTTTAAATACCTTTATATAAATTTTCCATATTAATATTTCAACAAATTCATAATAATGTTTGATTAAATTTCTTCTCTATATGGTTTTCATTATTGATTTACCTAGAATATTTATTTTATCATTTTTTCCCTAAAAACCCTGAAAATAAATAGAATCTCAACACTCTACAACTACATTAGGGAAGATTGAACAATTTATTTATAGGTTATAATTTCAATTACAAATTACCAATATTTTATACATCGTTTAATTAAACTAAATAATTATACCATAGGTGGACCATTTAAATATAGATAAATTTTACTCATATATAATGATGAATTCATCATCCTTATACTTCTGTTAAATGAATTATTTTTAAATTCTTATATAAAGTGTTTTATGAAAATTAATTATTGAAAAACCCATCTTTACCAATTTCTATGCCATTATTTAAAATATCATCATCATTCCCCATTTTCATAATAAGATTCCATCATTGATCATATTGACCTTCCAGATGATAAATGGTTATAGAGAAATTTTAATAATATGACACATAGAGAATGGAAAATATTTTATTATTATTATTGATCAATTGCTAAACAATTGGTATAATGGAGGATCCACTAAAGAATGGTATTTCTTTCCACTTAATTAACCCAATGGTGTATTTTTAGTTCTTTTAGTTACATGGGAAAATAGTATGATTTATATATTTTTAGAGTTTCTTGATCATAGAAATATGTTTTTTCATTTATTGTCTCATTCAGTATGTTTTTTCATATGGATTTTCATTGTATTATCCTTCACATTCAATGTCATCATGATTCTTCATTGTTTTACAAATTATGTAAAACACAAAATAATATAATGAGAATAAAGAATTGTTAATAAAATAATGAGATCATATAATCATATTCTATTCTTGATGATTTTATAAATTCTAACACATTCTTATGATCTTACTAAACATTAGGATCATCTTATCGAGTTATTAGTTAATAATATTTTTTTCTGGTTTCTATCAATATGTTTCATATAACATAGGCTAAAAAATAATTAAAAATTACTCTAATACAAATGGAGGAGACCGAATAATTATATATAAAATATAACATTATTTTAGAATAATATTAAATTCATCTTAAAATAATACATGACTCTGAACCCTAATGGTTTAGTTTTCTTGAATAGTTGATATAAAATTATCTTATTTCTAAATTTTCACTCATAAATTCTTAATAATATCATATCACATAGCTTTCTTTTTTATATAACAGACCCAGAACCCTTATTCAAAACCTGGGAAAAAGGAAACATAAAAAATAGTGAGATTAGATTCCCATTAAAGGTTTATAAGGGAGATGTCAATCCACGAATATCACTATGAATAAAATAAGCTTAACTGTATGAGAACATAATCATAAATTAGGGGAAACCGCAAAAATTCACAAATCACAAATCAAAACTCATGGATTATAAGTCAATTTCATTCCAAACTAAATCTTTCATTAGATTGGAAAATAATTAATAATAAATTCTGAACCATGAAAGAAAAGTATAAGAAAAAAAATGTTTTTTGTATATATTGATGAATAAAAAAATTATTATTAAAAACTCTATTGTAATTAAATCCTAGTAGATATTTTCTCATATTTGATGGGTAAAATCCCAATTCTAATTATTCAATTAGTCAAGGATCACTTATAATACTATTATTGTTAAAAAATTCATTACTTCATTGATTTCACTACAAATTAGATTTATTATTATCTCACGAGGTTTACATAAATTTATTATACATTAGAGGGATATATAAATTTAGTCTCACCCATCACATAATGATAATACTACACATGTATTCTACATGATCATAAAAGTAATAATTATTTCTTCATAGTGAAATTAACCAATGTGCAATGAATATATTTTTATAAATGACCATTATAAAATCATCATAATAATCCACACATTGAAATAAATTCGATGATATCTAGGCATAATTTCCCTAGAGTATCATAATTATCATTATAATAAGTTTACATATAGTTATAATAACTTTTATAAAAGTATTTAAAATATGATTCTAATATCATGAGAAAACATCAAATTTTATAGAACTTTTAAAAATTTAATTTCCAATATAATGTAATTTTATTTTATTTTTACAAACTTTTTCATTTTTAATGGAATTATCGGGAATAATTAAGGACAATATGGGAAGAGACAAATTTCACACTACATATGTAAAATGGGATCATTCTTCTTAATATTTTAAAAAATCAATAGAGTGTATAACAAAAACAAGTGAAATGATTCTGTTTAATAAAAAGAATGATTTAGGTAGAAAAGATAATTGTTTCAGGAAATATAATTATAATTTTAAACATCTGTAAAATAATAATAATAATTTATATATTGAAGAGAATTATTTCTAATTTAAAAGAACAAATAAAATCATTATCTCTATAAATATATTCATGAACATGTTACGTACCATATAGAGAATAATTAAATGAATAAATGAAAACCTTGAAAAGATATAGTTAATAATAACCTAAATTTCTTTTCATTTATACATATCATATAATTTCTTGAAATTTAAATTAAAATATTGAAAATAACGATAAAAATGATTGTGTAACATAATCATTTACTTATGGTCCTAAATTTTACCATATTCCCTATTAATATCTTATTTAATAAATACATATTCATAATAAATTTCTACCATATATGTATTCATCCTTTTGATATAAGAAAATATTATACTATAATAACCAATTACCGGTTTATTAACAATCCATCATTAAAATCTACATTCAAGTGTTATATTTTTTGTTTCCCGTACAAGTTCAATTTTTGGAAACTATAGTCCTCTCACTTTGGTCATGGTTTTATCATTATATTATATTCATACATTCATATGTGACATTTTTATTCAATATGTTGACTATTATATCAATTCATATAATTTGGTAATAAATATTAATGACATCCCATAATTTAGATGGTATTCCCTACATCTACACGAGTGATGTTTTCATAATCAAACTAATAGAAAAAATAATCATAAATAATATTATATTATTATATATTATTATTGTCATTATATTAATCAAATATATTTATTAAACTTATCCTTATTATTTTCCATGATAATTTTAAATTAAAAATGATTCAAATCACTCTATTGAGGTGGTAATCCACCATTCCACATGAGTTACATTATCATTTTCAATGAATATGATGGTATGAAGGCTGATAATGACTTAAATTTATATAATCACTATTATTTTAAAAATAAAAAATATATATATATAATGTATCTAAATAACAATCTACTATAGGATATTGCGAAAAATCAATTGAATCACCTCTTCAGGAAGTTAATATATGTGTACACATGGACAATGTTTTTATTTTCCATTAGATATAAAGGACGAATAAAAAATAATTATCATTAACATAATCACATTTATGTATAGAGTATAGAATAATTAAACCATATTAATATGGTTATATAATATTTTTATGAGCTTAAGGATGAATGAAATGTTTAATATATTGGAAATGAGAATTACTAAAAATTTGGGTATATTCATATAACCTACACCCAATGCCTTCGTGATATGGAATTTTTGAGAGAATAAAAACACTAGGATGTGTGGATGATTGTTTTGAATGTTTAGAGGCATTAATATTTTAATATAGATAGCTAATGTGGTCAAAGGAAATGTAAATATTATCTTCCCTCTTATAATTGAGGTATTTTGAAAATATGAAAATACTTGAAACAAAATTATATAATATATGTCTTACTCTAGTAATGTGGAACCAAAATTTCCTAGTGTCATGGATAATAAGGGTATATTTTATATATAATCATTCAATTGGAATTAGTATTTTTTTGTTATTTTTAATTTTTTCTCTTAGTTTAACCCCACTTAAACCGATTTATCCGATGCTATGGTAACAGGATTTTCATCATTCTAACTATTTTGAATGGATAAAAGTTATGTTGACCTTAATACATAATATTAATTTTATAAATAAACAATATGGAATACATTTTATAGAATTCAATTATATGATGAGTTAAAAAATAATACGAAAGTAAATGCATAAAAATAATTTATTCAAAAAATAATTTTATGTATGAGAATGAATTTATTTTTATATAAGAAAATGATTATGAGTAGTAGAATTTAACTCAAATTTTATTATTATTATAATAATTATTATTATCTAAATAATGGTTTTTTTTACATTATAACCATTCCAAAATATATTTTAATCATTGAATAACCTTATTAAATATAGTGAATCTTAATTCGTATTCAATTAGTTAAAATATCGCTTTTGTACCAAAAATTATACTATATATCTCAAAATAATTTTTTTAATTTTTTATATAGATTTCTATATATAATTTTTTCTAGGGAAATGTATTCAAATATTTCAAGTGATTATTTTATCAAATGACCCTATCAATGTTACGATATTGGTAAAAATGGTATTTTTCACTATTAACAAGAAAATAAAACTATTTATAAAAAAACCAAAAAATAACCTTAATATAGATTCATTAGGATTAATTCAAAAATTATGTTCATTTGTTCAAAATGAAAATAAATTATTCATATTTTTATCTTTCAAATAAATATATATATATATATTATATAAAAAAAGTTTCCAAAAAATATTTATTTTGAACAATGAATAATTAAATAATTTCATCTTCATGTTGATTTTTCTACTTAGGTTTAATTTAACTATATAATAATATATTTCCCTTTATATTATAATATGTAATTATTTTCTTTAGTTTAAATTTTCATGAATCACAAGATATCGACCACATAACATTTATTAAAGAGAAGTATATTATAAAGACTAATGGTGCTACAACTTAATTTGGTATAAATAGCTATAAAAGATTTTTAATGTCTAAATAAAGAAAAAGACACAATATGAGAGGTGTTATATCATGTAGAAAACATTAATTAAATACAATTTTTTAAAATTAAATTATTTAATATTGATAAAGAGAAAAATGTTTGTTTAACACCCATGAGGATATTGGTTTTTTACTTTTTTATTTATAAAAAATGAATTTATATAAACGTTATAATAAAATTATCCGAAAAATATAGTAATTCACGTTTAAATTGTTTTTTAAAATAAGATAGTTTTGAAAAAAAGAGAAAATAATTCTCAAGAATTGATATTGAAATATTTGAGGAAGATAATATTGGATTGTACGTAAATGGTTGTAGAATATGGGAATGAAAATAAATTAGAATAACACCCTAATGTTGAGTAAAATAGATTAGCCTTTTTGGATATACATATATCCATAGTCATTGAAGATGTCTTTAATGCAACAAAATTATAAAGTAATATTGTTGTATTCAATATCATGTATGACACGTAACCCCAATCATATAAGTGAAATACCATATCCATATACTTAATAATATATTTACTATTTTATAGAAATTCAATCTATTATATAGAATTTAATTAAAAAAATACTAATATAGCCTTAATTTCACACAATAATGATTTTGTGTGATGACTACCATCATAGGTAAGTCCGACTTTTACTAAACAATAATATATTATTAAAAACATTATTTAATATAATAAAAAATAACCTAGATATTAAATTATTAATTATGAATATTATTAACTCTATAATGAAAATATATGTACTATTAAAATATAAAATGAATTTATCAGTTAAAAATTAATTAGAAATGAATATAATAAACAATTCAATATAAAGTATATATATTTATAGAAAATTATTTTTATCCCATAATTTTTTTATATTAATAAATAAAATATATTAAAATTAGAGGGGGATAAAAATAATATATATATGTATATATATTATATATTGAATAAAATACTTTAGTACATCCATCGAATATACTGGATAAAGATATCATGATAAGAAACACATTATTAATCATAAAAATCAAAATTTTTCTAACAGCACTTTTCCCCATTTAATGTAGAACCTATTTCAAATCCAAGTTTTGGAATTTTATTAACTATTATATTGAAAAATAATCATATTTTTTAAATTGGAACTTCATAATTAGATTAGGTTAACATTTTGGAATTTTCCAAAAAAATCATTTTGTGATGGATAATGCGAAATAATGAATTTTAATAAGAAACTATTTTTTAATATAATTTATTTATAAATAAAAGTTATATTTTTTATTTTATTAATATTTATTTATATAAATTATACATATATTGATTCAATTTAGGACATTTTAATTACTTTCACATTAAAATTGGATATAAAAATGTAGAATTTGTTTTAAAATTTTTACATTAAAACACCTTCGTCGTCACGTTTGTGGGATTAAATTTAAATTAATTATAGATATTTTTCTGATTGGAAGTTGAATAAATATATTCAATATTTGGAATCCAAATAATTTATAATGTATAATAATTTCAATTTAGTTGTTTAACAAAAATAACAGTTAGTGTGATTAAAATTATTTATAGTGATTAAGATAATAATTACATTAATAAATGATTGAACCATAAACCTAAGAGCCAATCTATCTTAGAAACTTGTTAAAAACCCATTTCTTCATATTTATACACCATCCACCCATTTATATAATTTTTTTAAAAAAATTAGTGACATGACATGGTAAATATGTGGGTGTAATTACATTTTAATAAATTTAGAAGAATTATTCCCCCTATTATAAAAAGGCTCTTAGCCCTCCTAATTATTAACACCATTCAATTGCATTGTCTCTCAGAAAATATGATACAATAAGCTCAAAAACATTCCCCCACCAAATCCTAAAATCCTCTAAATATGAATAATTCCATCCAATAAATCAATTTTGTGCAAACCAAAAAGAGTTACAAAAAAATAGGTAACATCCTCCCTAAAGATCATTATTTTTATTTTAATTTCCACCCCCACAACTCTTATTATCAATTTATTTTATAATCGATTTATTATTCTCCATAAATATAGATTTCTTATGTTAATTTTTAGTTCCAAATATTATACACACTTCAACGTAATCGGTAATGAACATACCAATTATCTGAATGGTGAAAAACATCCTTACAAAACAAAGTCATTATGTTTTCCTTTAAAACCTATCATTGTTAGTAATTATAATGAAAAATCTATTTATATGATATAAATTATATTAATAATTTCATTTTTATTATTGATTTATTTTATAACAAATACCTGTATGATTTCTAGTTTCTGTAAATATGACAACATCATTTTTGAATGTCTGGACTAATGCCACCTCAAATACGACCGGGAAATGGAAATTGAATTATTGTGTACATACGACCTTCTCACTCTATAAATAGATCATCTCAATTATTTTATTCAAATAATAAGGATTATTAAAAATGCATATATACTGATTATATATCCCAATTATATCATAATTTACATTCTTGTGTAAATTAAATCATGATCGATGTAAAAAATAAAAAAACAATAAAATGTCAAATCATACTCAAAATACTAGGTCATCAAACACAAAATAGTGAAAATAATAAAATATTTTTAGAAAATGAGTAAGATGATATCATTTTAAGCTAATTTAATATAACATAAAAATGTTCATGGTAATGGTATAAGATATTGACATGTGTAAAACCATTATAAAGGAGGTGAAATAATATTAAATGAAAAAGAAAGGTATGGAAAGGGATTCATTTCTAAATTTATCTCAATGAGGCCTAAGGAATTATCCACACTTATTTATATTATGTTGTGTATCTACTATCAATTGTGATAGATTATATAATGAATCATTTTACCATAATTTTATGAGGAGTTTCAATTTAAATTATTTCTTTTAATTTTAATTGAGTAAAAAGTTTTTATGGGGTAGGTAATTTCATAACAGGATTCCATATCATTGGGTTTTATTACATTATTTTTGTGTTAATATTTTAAGATTATGTGTGTAATCACATTTTAAATATATATTTTTCCACTATTATATGTGGATTTCTATTTTACACACATAATCTATTCATTAATTTATTCTTACATCAATGTTTTCGAATTTTCATGGTTTTGCATCAAAATATATATTTTTTGAATTCATTACAAATTAACACACATTAGATAAAATTATTTTTTAATTGTCTTATAATCCATTAATTTTTATTATCAACTATTTATTCATGATCTTTGTCATGTAATATAACCATTTCCCACTCTTTGGTACATAACATTTTTTTATAAAATGTCTTTAATAAAACCATACTCTATTTCACCTTTTGGTAAGAGAACATATATTCCTCTAAAAACAAAATTATTTTTAAAAAATAAATTTATTTTACTCTAAATAAAAGGATTTATTAAATAATTTTTTAACATTTTACAATTTTACAATTTTTTTAATGGAATCAACTGGTCAATTTCTGAACAAGGAACTCTTCTAACATGATTACAATGAAAGAGTAACAACGTTTTTTCCTTTTATGACATGAATTGAGTTACCATTAAGAATTACACGAAATATTCCTTTGCAACATTAAATGTAAAATTATTAATGAAAATGTTTTAGTACGTTATTATCAATGAAATGGGTTTTTATATGATTTTTCAAAACAAAAGGACATTTCCTCCAAAATTATTTTAGAGTTATCGTTTTATTTAATCAATTGAAAAAACCCTTATCCTAATTCCAATGGGTACATGTCATATTGATTCCATACTTATTCTTCATATAGATAGTTTTTTGATTTATTTGGCCAATGATAATATTTACATTCAGTTGATTAATTATGTTATTAATCCCCGTGATATATTCAATATACATTGATCATTGGAAATTAAGTTTCCCCTAAATATCCATATCATTTATTTTGGAAATTATTATTTCCTAAACTATGAAAAAAAATTTATACGGTGTGTACGTGAATGCTATTTGATTTACTAGGTAAATATTGATGAAGAATTATCTTCTAATCAATATAGATATTTTATAAGACACATTATTAAATAAATTATTAGATATATGGGGTATTATTTTAATAAGTACGATACGGGTGGGGCTTAGTAATATATATCCCCTTGATGCATTAGTAGTATCATGAGATTAGTTAGTTTCCTAGACTAGATGGGTTTTTAAATGATACAATAAACTATCTTGTGAAAGGTATTAATGGTAATGAAACTATATACTATAGAAAAATGGTTTCTAATAATTTATAATTTCCTTCATTTTGAATCAGTTATTATTATCCCTGAGATATTCACATTGAAAAATATGTAGAATCATTTAATTTTATGTTTATCAATTAAATGGAATGGTTTTAAATTATTTACCATTGTTTACTGATTATTTCTTATATATTTATTTTCATGTCATGTGGGTTCTTTTATTTATCATTCCATATGGTTTACACACTTCCTTCTATTTTTGTTGATTACATGATATGCATAAAAATTTATTAAATTTCCATATAGACCATTCTCATTAATTAATTATTTCATCCATTTTAATTAACCCTTATAATGAATCTGATATCACCCGTATTTGGATTCATTTTCCAAGTAATACAATAAGTTTTTCTAATACTGATATTCAAGGATATTCTAGATGTAATACAATTATTATCCTAGAAAAGAAAAAAATGTTATAATTAGGTTATAAATTTTTAAAACAAAACACTTGTACGTATAATGATTACAAAGCCTACTAATCAGATTGGTCTATCCAGTTTTGATTTCATGTAGTCATGAAAATGTAATTTTAGTTGACATAGGATCTATGATTAATACGGATGGGTCACCACAACATCAGTTACATGGACATTATTTCCAACAGGACAACTCATGGTAACCAAAAAGTATTGAGGCTCAATAAAAAACAACTATGATATCTCAATTTGATCTTATCAGTTATCAATGGTATAGAAATAATGATAATTGGGTGAAATTGGTTCGTGGATAGCATGGATAATTAAAAATAATTATGTCGGGATGTTTTTCTAGGGAAAAACGACAAAAATGTGATTGCAACCAAGTGTTTATTAAAAAAACGCATTATTGATGGAATGAAAACGTGGAACAAATCAAGAATTTTGTGACCATTATATTAACAAATTGGAGGTATTCTTTTTTATAAAACATTTTACCATGTTTCCTATTTCAAAAAAATTGAAATTTTATGGGTAATTATATAGATAATGGGATTCAAGGTGTATTAAATGGATTTTGAAAGAGAAATTTATAATAGATTTCTTGGAGAGGGAGTATACATTGAGTACACTGATGGATTTCTTATGAAGGATTTTAATATTATGGTGTTATGGTTAAATTTTTTTTTTGTTATAGACCAAATAAATATATGAGATATCATTACTCTAGGATAGATCAATTGTTTAAAATGATTGGATTTTAATAATGGGGAGTTGAAGACACCATATATATCGTGAATTAGAAAAATAAAAGTATGGTGGTGAGAATTTTTATGGATGATATTTTTTATGGATTAGTAGATTCATAATGAATGACATTTATAAAATATATACATTGTAAATTTGAGAATTCTATTATTTGTGGGTTAAAAATTTCACATAGTTTATAGGTGGCCCAAGTATTGGTTGGTAATATATTTCCAAACTAATATATTACAAATAAATAGTCATGTGATTTTGGATAGAATATATGAAGGTAACAAAAACTCTAGTGGCTAACCAAATGAAATTTTCTAGAATTTATGGAGGAAATATATCGATATCATATATTATTAAAATAATTGGATATCTATTATACATAAAAAAATAACAATAAATATCATTTTAATCACATTTTAGGATACATGATGCAATTGTTTTCAAAAACAAATTCAAATTATAGTGATAAAAGGATATTTAAATACAAAAATAATATAATAAATTTTAGATTTTTTATCAAACAACAACACAATGGAATTTATTTTTAATTATATATATAAATCAAGTTTAGATTATTTTCACATGATGACACTAGGTTCAGGAATATATTGATTGAGTAAAATAATTTATATTGATGAAGTTAATCCATTTCTATTATTAGTAATAATAAAGACTTAGTTTACATGAACAATTAAGAGAATTAATACCTTTTGGATATTTAATCTTGTACTCAATTGCATTAGAAAAAAAAAATAACATGAGGATGTCATATTTAATGTGAAATATCTTTTATCTATAATATTGGATAACCTATGTTTTATTAATCATAGTAGATATGATGTGAAATACTAAAAGACTATTATGTGTATATAAAAAAATTATTTCATGTATAATTTTTACCAATAACTAATTAAGTTGGTGTATATGCTAATGAAATCATGTTATAGATATTATAAAAATGGAACAACCCACAAAAATTTATTAAAGGCATCATTATTATCTAGGAGTCCAATGGAATCCCTCCTACTCGAATGACTATAAATTGAAACCCCACTACACCATCTTATTTTTTATGTGAAAATTTTTAGGATTATGCTCATGAATTAAAAGCATATAATTTTAACACATGTTTTAGTACATTTAAGGATATGATGTTTGTTTTCGTTGATAAATTGGGAGGCATATTCGAAAAACTATATTCGATAAGTTTTATTGAAATATAGTGGTATTTAATTGTTCATTATTATATACAAAGTGTGGGTGGTCATAATCTAGTAATCTAAAGGGTATATTTTTAGTCATTTTAATCTGGTGAATAATCATTTTTGGAGAATTTAAAGACCATGAATATACATGATTTATTTTCATAACGATCAAATAATTTGACACTTTTTATCATGAATATATTTAATCAAATAAGGTTAATTTCCATTTTTAGGGAATAATTTTTAATCATTTTTTGGTAATATGTTTAGATTGTGTTATCGATAAGATCTATATTTTTTTGAATTTCATTAGTGAATTTGTACTAATGTTGTATAGATGTTTTGATCAAAACTAATGGGGGAATATTATTTATTATATTACAAATGGAATATTTTTTTATGTTCTTTTATGTGACATTTTTTTCAGAATAACTATAATAAATAATATTAATTCATTAATATTGTGTATCTTTAAGAACAACGGATTTTTTAGAGGTGTTATAGATGAATTCTAGAAAATTCTCATGTTAGAAAATTGTAGTATGTTTCAAATCGTTTAGGATATCTCTCTATATATGTTAGAGTAATTTTTTATTATATAATATAATTGTTAAAAAATAGAGTTATTTAAGCCATATAGTTCTCCATGTATGTTATAAATTGTATAGTTATAGATTTTGTAGTAGAATGTGGATAATATTGATATTTATAATGCATTGTGTATACATAAGATGATAGGAAGACTCGAATTTAGAAAAGAATTGGAATTCTAGGAATACATATGATACTATGTGTTGGATATGAATTTAAAAAAGGTTACTCATTCAAATATTCATAAAATGAACTTAGAATACATATGATGTTCACCTTGAAAATTTTGAAAAGTGGCTGAGGAAAAAATCCATAATATTTGATTATCCATTCTGTAAAAATGCCCATGTGATTTAAAACATGTTGGTAAAATTTAAATATTGATAGTCTGTTATATATGTGGTTGATTTATGGGTAATATTTCAATATTTATGTTTTAAAATAAATAATTATTTCCTAGAAATTTTTTAAAAGTCGTATTTATTATATATTATATGGATATTACGAAAATATATATGAAATTTTTACCACAAATGTAGTCTTAAAATATGATTTATTTTTCACTAAATATGATATATAAACATTTAATCTACAAAATAATGTCAATTAATATCATATTAAATATATAATTGAGATAATAAATTTTGATAATTTAAATAGAAAGTTAAGGTGGATTATTTAGTTTTGTTTTTGACTAATAAAATTTCTATAAAAAGGGAAGCCAATACATGGAGGTTTTAGAAGTAGACTAAATTTTCAATTTTAAATATAATATAGGGATAGATATTTTGGAGGTAATTTATTATTAATAATTTATATTGTTTTTTGGTATTCTAATATTGAAGGAAATATAAATGTTTACTTTTGAGTCCCTTAATTAAATATGAAATTAATTCTCACATTATATTAAATCAAAAAATATTAAGTAAAAAAGAAAAATAAATGTAGAAGTGGTCACAGTGAAACTTTTGATATAGAGTGAAAAAATATATTCTATCTGTTGAAAATAATATTAATTGAGTTGAAATTTATTATAAATATAGTTTTTATTAATTAATGGATAACATTTCATGCATTCTTTTTGAATTATGTGATGAAAAAAAGGTGTTCTGAGAGGATGTGTCACTAAATGTGTTTGAATTTAGTTAAAATTTCTACACCATACATGGTGTAAAAGATTTTTTTAATAATAACATTTATTTAAATTGGTGTATTTATTTCTATATTTTATGATGACCACTGTGTTAATCATTAATTATGTGGAGGTTATGAACACTGAGGGTCAATAAGACAACAATTTACTATAAAAATGAAAAGTAGTGACCATAATTTTTAAGGTGAATTAAAAAATAACCCTTCCACATCCATTGGATTATCCACGGTTTAATAAATAAAATTAAAATCATAATTTTCTTTCATTAATTTTTTTTTATGTAAAATATTTATAAGATTGAAGTTTTTCTCATAAATTTTGGATAAGATTAGTGTAAAAGGATGTTTAAATAATTTTTAAAACCCCAATTCATTCCACCCCTTCCCCAGGGTATTCACAAGGTTAAGGAAAAAAGAGTTCCAAAAAAATTCCACTAGTGGTACATTATTGTACAATGATCATCCAAAATCCTTCACGTGATCCATAAACATGTCTTCCATTATATATATAGTATATTATAATTTCATTTCTATCTAATGACAATATTAAGTACTCTTATTCAATTGAGTACCCATTTCCTTTAGCAATATTATCTACAATAGTGAATTAAATTGTGGTCCAGATCAAATATGACAGAAAATTGAAATTCATTTAACTTAACTATTTAATTCACAAGAAATTTTACAAATTAAATCCATAAAAATGTTTCCTCAATGGGTATGATGTGATTTTATTTTTAATGCAAAACCAATAACTTTAATAGAATTATTCTTCTTACATTTCCTTAGAATATTAGCTACAAAACCCATAAAAATATCCTCCTATTTCAACACAATCCTAAGAAAATTTTATAAGAGATTAATAGGTCATTGATTCCTTGCCTACAATTATATAAAAATTAAATATTGAGATATATATCCTAGTATATATCTCATTATTTACTCTAATAATAACATTCTTCATATTTAATTATATATTATTTTTATCCTAGTTATAACCACTAAACTAGATTTATAAATCTCATACATAAAGTATTATATAAATCATGATGATACCATTATCGGATCCTTGAAATTGGGATCCAATGAAATATGTAGATACTGCCAATAAATGATATCCCCACCATTTAGGTAATCAATAATCATATTAAATTTTGAATTTATTTTATTTCCAAAAAATCATATAGTTTACAATTGTAACATTTAAGTTTAATTTGATATATTACAAATATAAATCCCTTCAAATAATCCTCTACATATATACTCACCATTAAACCAATGAATATTTACTAACTATTGAATACTTATACCACTTATATGTGCCAAATTAAGGAATTAAATTTATTATTTTATGTTTATGGTGTGTATGATAAAAAATACAAAACCAAGATATATATAATCCATATTTTTAGCATTTATTTATATCTCAGTGGGATAAAATATATTTCATACATTTATAATAAAAATATGCTCTGAACCTCTCATGAAACAAGTAATGAAGAAAAAAATTTAAATCATGAACCAAAATATAATTCTCAAATTCATGCATTAGGTAATTATTTATTTCATATTTTTTACAATATTATTGATCCATACCCAACTATATTATTTCTATCATGTGCTCATTTATTAAACCAACTCGTATTTCATAAAAAGTCACCAAAAAAGTGATTCTATTATAATTATCCCCAATGTAAAAGTAAAATTTCTCACTAGTTCATTGAAATAACCTTATCACTTATCCCTCAATTATATCATTACTTATTTCTAAATTAATTGCATTATCGATGATGAAACATTTGATAATTATTGGGTGATGTTTTTGTAATATCCCACAGGTCTAGGAAAAATTTTCAACTAAAAATATTCATTTGAAACTTTTGAGACATTATCAATTCCACATTAATTTACCAAATAAAAATACCAATCCTAGAGAAAATATGTCCTCAAAATTTTAACTGATAAATATAAAATTTAAATTTACATATCATTTAATATAGATGAGTTTTTTTAGTAATATTTCATGGAAAAATCCTAAAATTCTGACTATGTTTTTCCTTTAAACTCGAGTAAAACTATATATTATTGAAAAACAATAATATAAAATAACCCAGTTATGTGTCAAATATATGATTTATTAGTGGAATAAAATGTTAAGTATCATTTATGAACATAAAAAACCGTACTAAAAACGGATAATATATATAACCACTCTAAAAAAATTTCATAAATTTTTCTCCCTCTTCACCATCAACTAGTGAAACCTAAAAATTATAATTATCTCTAGAAACTATATTACTACTGTTAATTAAGAAAAAATTTCACTTAATATGAGGCAATAAGAAACCTATTTTTCACCATAAAAAAGGTCAACCTTTTTTTAATTATTCGTAAGTTTATGTTAGTAGCATTATTATTATAAAAAATGGTGATATACAAGGTAATATACTTTGTTTGATAAATTTAATCTGAGATAAATATCATTGTGAGAAATGTAATAATTTTTTTCCATTATAAGTGGGGTTTCAAAAAAAATATTAATTGTAAATGATGTAATTTTTAATACTTATGATGATATTATTATTGGTGATTAAATGTAATTACCATGTAAAAAAATTAGTTTAAAATTTTAAAATAATTATTGCTACATTAAATATTATTTCTGGTTGTTTATAAGATTACACTAGTTAAACCCAATTTCCATTAAGGCTTCACCATTAATTTATCAATATCCCTCCCAATATTCAATATCCTTCATTTCAACATCTTTAACTTCTTCTTTTCAATCATCGTCTTGGCCCATTTATTCATTGAATTGTCAAATTTTTTACATCGATGTTCATACTATGTTAAAAAATGATTAAATATTATCCTTTTATTATTATTCTCTAATTTAAATAGAAATATAGGTATTCAAATAAATATTTCAAATTGAGACTTTATGTATTTTTTCATTTTGAGTTTTCAAATTTTGTGGGTTATCATGTAATTGATTCATTTAATAAAACATCCATACAGATATATTTTTTGTGACCAAATATTTGACTTCCATTACCAATTTATAATATCTCTTACCAAATTATGAATCTGGTGATCTCAATAGTCTGATTGAATTGTTCTATCAATGTGTTAATATTTTTAATTTTTTAATAATTTGATGAATTATTTAATACGTACATAATTTTTAATTAATTATGTGGGTAATTGTTTTGGGTTATTTAACTTATTTTAAACTATTTTATTCAGATGCATTATAGAATTATTTTTATTTCTTTTATTCTCATATTAGTTTTGGTAAAATGATGTTTTTACACATTATTTTAATATATCACATGTACTTGTTTAGTGTTTATAGTAAATGTTTTTAGTTTTATTTTAAATAGATAATAAATATACTATGTTTTTTGTATTCTGTTCCTTTTTAATAATTTTGTGATTAATAAATATAAAAAATCAATGATTAATTATTAATTTAATATTATACCTTTTCTAATTTTATATTTATTATTTTATTACAATATATTATCTTGTATTTTTTTATATTCATTCAGAATAGATATTTAAAATATGTGAAATTATATTGGTTAATGTAAAATAAATAAATTTTGAATAAAATTTATAAAACCTATGAAAACTTATGTTATATTTTATATAATTAATTATTATGATTTATGAGTTGTAATATTATTGATTTATATTCAAATTGATTAAAAAATAATTTTATAAAACTTTTCAATTGGAAAAAGAATGAATTTAATTTAACTAAATTGTATTTCTTTGAATAATATTGGTTTACATGAAGGAATGGGTTATTTATTCAATAAATTAAACTTTATTAAACATATTTGAATTTTCTATAAAAATATCCAATATATCATAGGATTTAGGTTTTGGTTTTTTTGAATAGATTTATATTTTAGATAATAATGAAAAATGAAATTTTTTCAGAACACATATTTTTTCTTCTTAAATAAATATATTTAAAATGTAAATTATATTTTGGAATTAATTTATAATTAATAATATTTAAATTCAATTAAAATTATTTTATAAAATTCCATATGAATCATAATTATATTCAATTTTAGTATAAATTCATCTTTATTCATGAAGGCCTAATTTTCTATAAATTATTTTTCCTTTTGTTTTGCACAGTTATATGAAAGGTAATTTTTGGCACTTCAAAAAATTAAATATTGGAAAATATATTATATATTATAAATCGGGATGTTAAAATTTATTTATGAGTTCAATTTCATTTTTTCATCATTATGAATTCTAAGAAAAGTAATAAATCTTCGGCCACTAAAAAAGGATGAAAGAAGTTAATTTCGGTAAAAAATGTTCAACCAGATCACAAAAATTTTCTTAATAATTATTAAAGTTTATTATTTCATATTTTATCACAATATATTCTAATATATGTTTTTGAACTTCTATATTTATTTGATAATGAGTTAATATAATTTTAAATCATTGAATAATGACATGTTTGTCACCCCCTAACTAATAACATGGAACCTCCTATATTCCATTACAGGCAAATTTTAAAAGTCTACATCAGCCAAGAATTATGAAAATATATCCCCAAAAAACAATCACATCTTATATATATTATTTTCATTAAATAAATCGAACCATAGAGGTGAAATTTGAAAGAAAATTTTGGTTTTCCAAGGACGAGGTATAATTTTTTACAGATTTTTTCATTTTTATTTCCACTTCAAAAAATTTAAAATATTATTTACCATGATGAATTAATTATATATATATATATATTATAATAAAAATTAAATATGATAAATTTGATGGTGTTTTTTATCTTCTCGTCCTTCATATGGGAAATGAATATTTCACTTATGCGTGCATGTGGACTTTAACTTTCTCGATGATATGTGTGTTGGATTTCATAAATAGGTTATATAGATAGTAAAAATGATTTATAAAATTAATATATAATATATTAATAATTTAATTATTATTATATAAATATAATATTATGCATTCTTTCCAAATTATACATACATTATAAATTGACAACTACACTCGTGTGTATGGGTGAGAAACAACATTCATGAAGTGATGTGATTCATTTTTTCACATCCACCATATCTAGATTGTAATATATATATATATATAATATTTATAAATAATATTTATAAAAAAAATCAGATTCTATAGAAGTGATATATTATTAACACATTTATTTTTCACATTTTATAAAAAAATAAAACATCATTCATTCTTATGTATGAACTACAATATCCACGAAACAATGTTGTTTATTTTTTAACATGTACATAGATGGTTTGTTTTATAGGTTTATTTAATGTTTACATTTTATAATTATAAATCATTTATGATTATAGAGTTAGTTGAACCATAATGGAATTAACCATGGTCAACACAAGGATATTTTTTACAGTTATAAAACAAACAAAACAAAAACATCCATCATGAACATAAACATTTAAATAACTATATAAATTATGGTAGTAAATTTAATAAGATAAATTATAATATGAAATGATCCTAAAAAGTTTTATTAATTATTTATACAACTAATAAAAAAATTAACCTTAGAGGGTTGCCATATAAATGAAGCGAGTTAGGACTCGAGGTAATGGATTTTTCTTTAAAACCATGTTTTAAAATATTTCATTAAACTGGTTCTACATAATATCCATGTTCATTAAAATTTTCAAATTACATTATTATTTATACATAAGATATTATTAAATTTAAATTTACTATAATTTTTAATTTCATTATAAAATTAGCTATTTAATAGTCGTCACATGTGTTATTTTTATTTTTAACAATTTTAATAATAATACATCTTAACATATATATATTGACTTAATTTTATTATAATCATACACATTATTATTTAACAAACATAATATTCATGTTCCCTATATTTTTAATAGTTCATTAAATTTCCATTATATTATTTAAATTTGTATTTTACATTTTTTTCAAAATAAAGGGATATTTCTACCTATTTTTACGAATATGAGAATGAATTTTACATTTGTGTTCGTTAGGTTTTTTTGTTGTATTATGATGAAAATATATAATATTGAAAATATTTTCTTCATTATAACATAATTATGAACTATATATAATGATGGGTGATCCTAGTGTATCCCATGACATCTATTGGGAAATAACTACTTCCCTAACGCATTACGTAATGATCTATTCATCGATGGATAAATGAGGGAGATAACCCTAATTTTTAAACCTATTTGATTAATTTGGAAATATTTTTCTGAAATATGTTACTAAAGTGTTAATATAGGTTATTAATATGATTTTATAAGGTACTTAGATTATTCTTAAAAAAAGTGTATTGTTTGAAAAAATTTATATCATGAGTTAATAGAAGTTTTATATTGAATAGTTTGTTTTTAATGTATAGTTTTTAGAGGTTTCCACATGCCTCTAGATGGATTAATGGTTTCACTATAATTAAATATGGGTTTTAAAGGTTTTATTTTATAAAATATATAATTTAAATATGAAAATGTTTTATTTATGTTATTATTTTTTTTATTGTTACAATGGTATTCATCATCATGTGTTTTTCAATTTATAAAAGGACCAATTTGATTAATTTATTTTTATATCCCTTATTTATTTTTGTTATTCACATTAATAATATTTAAATAATTTTCAATTGATCAATGTATTTTTAGAAATATTAGCATGGTCATGGTTTCTGTAGTGTATACTCATTTTAAATGAATAAAGTGTTCTAGTAGAAATCGGGTTGTAAACATAAAGCTCTTTTTTTGGAAAAGTATATGTTCTTTAAATGATTCCAATTTCTTATGTAATTTTTTTCAAAAATTTCAAGAACTATTAATTAAATAGAATCATGAATTGTATAAAATTGAATCCGAGGTTATAAATCATGTTTTTATGTGTTCATTAAGTTAAAAGTCATTACAAAACAAGAATTAATGTGAATTTTATATGAGTAAAACAATAAAAAATTACTATCCCGGTTAAGGGGATACCATCGAGAACACATTTCCTCCTGTATCAATTTATTGGGTCCTATTACTAATAATATAATATGTATTCTGAACATCTATTAATACC
This sequence comes from Viscum album, assembly GCA_963277665.1. Taxonomy (NCBI): domain Eukaryota; kingdom Viridiplantae; phylum Streptophyta; class Magnoliopsida; order Santalales; family Viscaceae; genus Viscum; species Viscum album. Next base: position 532,895,581 of record OY728128.1, read on the forward strand.
CTCATTCATGATCAACCCATTTGGATATTCTCGATCATTCTCTATAATACATCACAACTATGAGTTACTAACTCCCCAAACATTGTTCAGTATAATGAAAAACAAAACAACCTCAAATAAAAATCCTAACATAGTTCCATTTTAATGGATGAATGAGAAGAATTTTTTTATATTAATTCTAAAAAGATTTTTTTCCCTATGATCCTCATGAATCCAAGACACAAGATTGTATCTTTTCCACAATTGTCTTCATGTTCTATACCATATGCCCATCATTATAAGGGTGGAATATAGTGTTAAAGTGAAACAAGAATCCAAAACAAAAAATTTGTCCCCTACATAATGATGAGGTAACATGGTGATCCTTATCAAGTATTATGGTATATAGTTCCCCATTGAGCCAATCCACATCATCCAAATACTGACTCACCAAAAATTCCATAGAAATCAATACATGGATCATTGAAAAGTAAAGAAGATTTATCATTCCTTCCAAAATCAAACAAACAACAACACATATTCTCTAGGAATAGGGTAATATAATGATGAAATAATTCAATATATCATTCATTTTTTTTTGACATCCAAGGGTTGTAGAAACCTGCAGAGACCTAATGTTCCACTTTCACATACTGATAATCTTGATATTTTTGCACAACCCCCACCATAAGATCCGCTCATACAAGGCCACCAAAGTTGTCTCATTAATCTGTGAAATATTAGTCATAATAGGTTTTAAAAATAAGGACGATATATTAAGTACATATTGGAATTATACATATATTTACAATATAACATACAGCCTCCCCTAGAACGGAATCTAGTTCTCATAATCCTATGACCAACCACTGTGAGGATCACCATAACTAGAATAATAAAATATAACCAATACATCTATGTAACCCTAATAAAACTCCTCTACATACAATATCAAAGAAAAAACTATGTAAATATAATATAGAAAACATCATCCATTACTATCCTCATTTCATGATGCATTTTGGATAACACCTATACCTATTTACAGTCATCTTTATTCAATTAGACTAAATATCCTTGGAAATTTTTTCCCTAAAAATTGGAAAAAAAACTATCATTTCCCAAGGTATAATAAATATCATAATCATAATGTTAGATAAAATTCATCGACATGAACTATCATCCATTAAAATTCCCTAATGAAATAAATATTTTAGGTTGTTTTGGTCACTGAAAACCATAAAGAGCTTTCTAATGGAATAATACAAAAAAACCATAATGAAAAAATTTCCACCCATTATAGATAATTGAATGAATATTTACAATAATTTCATCATAACCTTCTATACCCATACTATTAAAAACTATTTCTTTAACAAGATTCACCACAATATATGATGGAGTTCATCAAATAAAAATCAAACATCACACCTACCACATGAAATAAAAGTATTAGATAACTTGTAAATATATCTATTAGGTAAATGAAATTTTTCTAAAACTAATCATCCTATTTAAAATCATTTCCCTTCCAATTAAATGACGTCAACATGGATAAAATTTGATATAAATAAGATATAAACCAATTATAATAGCATTTAATAACCAAGAAATAATGAATATGTTCGATGTTATTAGGTGATACCCAAGTAGAATCATCATCAATAATTGATGTCTCCATGAATATACCATATGAATAGACAACATTCCCAAATAAACAAATCAATCACATCCATGAAATTCTCTTGGATATCTACCCATAGAGATTATGGTGTCGAAAGAAATGAAATATAACTCTGAGATCATCAACATTATCCAGATCTAACTTTCCGTAAATCGATAATTATCCAAAGATAAATGAGATTAACTGGTCTAGGAAGATGTGAAAAATATATATTTATGAACCCCGTGAACACAGTTACCATGTTTGTGATTCCAAATATATTGATAATGAATTTAATGTGTCTATATCTTCACGCAAAGGTTTCTATCAATATATCCTAATCATTCACCACCATCAAGTCATATTAATAATAGAAATATATTTTATTAAACATACTATATCCCTTAAAATGTTATAATTTATCATTGATCTTCATAATTGTTTAATTGATATTGACTATCACTCCACTCAAAATTTTGTAGCTGGTAAAGCACCTCAAACTATAAATATATTTATTAGTCACCAACACCAAGAAACTACAAAAAATACAAAATGGGATGGATGAGGCCCTTCTATATTATATCATCAGTTAAAATACTAAACTCATGAAACATTACATGGTCTTCAATAAGGAATTATTGAAATTAAATTTTATCCTAGTTGTAATGATAACCCAAATATGACATAATATTGAGGGTTGAGTTTCATAACCTCATCTAGGAAAACATCCATGAACTACACCAAAACATCATGAATATAATATTATTAATATTATATTCATAGATCCACTATCATAGATAAAATTGTCTTCAATTTCCTTTAACATATCCAATATATCCTATCTCAAATCAATGAAACTCTTTGTCCAACCAGATAAGACAACAAGACACTCTTATCAAAATATTACTTGATTGAATTCATGGAATAAAACAAATCCCGGAAAAGGAAATCATCGTTTGGATGTATCTATAGGGAAGGAAAATATCCCACTAAATTTTTCTTCCACATCACCTATATACATCCTTAATATAGATCATATATGGTTTTCTCACATTCAACTAATATAGATAACAATGGGTAAACTGAATGTCTCTCTAATTATAGTATTTAATAATGCACCAAATTCGGGGTAGGAAAGGAGTGTGGGGATAATAAATAAAATAAAGAATGAATAAGTATATATGATATGTTGATCAAACCTCAGACAATATCGGGACATTCTAGAACTATCACCTTTATCACATGCATCTGACTATGACAGCTCATATACCTATATTTTTTTAAATTCAATTACTATTCTGTAGACTATGTTCATAATTATATGGACTATTCTGAGGCCACCCTATATCAACAACTTACTTCCTCATCTCTTAAAAAATTTATTTCTTCCAATTAACAAATTTATCTAGGAAGAAACTACAACTAATGTCTGAAAGGGGATTGATTTCCTTTTGGAGAGTGACATCTCTAAGTGGTGTAACACTTAGAGGTGCTACAATCATGTTTCCTTCTTTCATATCATACAAAAGTAAATCTCATAGGAGGTTGATATGTTCATCCATCCATAGAAGGTCATAAAGGGGTATTCTGTAATTGGTTCCCCACAGGTCAGAACCCCAAAAACTTATACAATTTTTTCCCACTTCCTCAATCCAAATTCCATAATATTCCCTATTGTCCACTACCTTAAGGCTCACATCCATGATAAAGAAACTTCTAAGAAAATATTCTTTTTAGCCAATATGTTCATTTCATAAATTTTTCCACTACATACCTAATTTATATGTATAGTTTATCCCCAATATTTTGTGCTCGGGAATGCTCATTTGTAAAAAAATTATGAGAAAATTATAGGAGGAATGTGAATTTTATACCATGAACATGAAAAATAGGATCACCTAATGAAAGGATAGGAAAAAAATTCCTCTTTTCCACATTCAATATTAATGATAATAATTCAAATAATATGTCCTTCTGAAAGTCTGACCATAACACATCTTCCGCCATTCAGAAACATAAATCAATCATTCAAAACAATCATTATGTTCCTTTAATATGTCTACCCAAAAACATTCAACTAAACACAACCAATGATCAAATAACACCATATGTGATAAAAATATCTTATAACCAATTCTATATCACTAGTTAATATATCCTCCTATCACACTTCAAAAAATTATTCCACATAAAACAAAATGAGGCCCTCTTATATTCCTCATCTTCCACTATCAAGTTTTTCTTCTAATAATCAAACCGATGAACATATTGAACCTCCATAGCCTGAGACTCCCCTACATGATGATGATGATATATTATTAAAGTTAAATGAGAAATTATAATATGGGTATCATGGAATTTTAATTATATTTTTTAATTAATTCATTTGAATTCCCCAAATTCACTAAATCACAGGATGAATACAATCAAGCATGAATCATTTAAATATCATGGGACTCTAGATTAAGAATTGGTTCAAGCTACTTGATCATTAAATAAACTCTGTGTCCTTAAATCTTATTTGGGGAGGCTGAAATCAAGAGACCAAGCTAGTCTTCATGGTGTATGTCACACAACAAGATAAGATAGCTCAATTTCTCAACAAACCCAGGAACCCCTCGATGTCCTTAACTGCATAGTATATCATATCCCTCAAAAAAACCTATAATTATAGTCTATCCCAACTGAAACTCTCTAATATATTCTTAGTTAGGCATGTAATGAATAGAGAGAGATAATGATCCCTGATTCTAATTTTCAGTTGGACTTGGGTTTTTAACAAATCACCGAGTGTATAAAAATATCATATGTATATGGTATTTCCGTCTATAAAAATATAAGATTATAGATATTGTAATAAAATAATTTAAAATAAATTAAATAAGAAGAAATTTATTCAAAAAACCAACCAACACAGAATAAATACAATCAAAAAAATCAAATCAAATTATTTTGGTAAATACCAAAAGTTAGCCATATGGAAGTGACTAAAAAGCTATACCAAAACTAAAGCTATTAATTTTTATATCGATCCCTCAACATCCTCTTGAAATCCATAAAAATAGTTATATATATATAGGTTAAACATAACATGTATAATCAGAAAGATCATACCCAAGGTCTAAATTGCACATTAGAAAAAAGTATACTAATTCGTAGGTAAACAAACATCTAAAACAACCTACACATAAACATGTCAACTAACCAATATCAACATCAATATGAAATTATCACCAAATAAATCATCTAATACAGTAATATATTATCAAATAACATAAATCCTAGGCCCTATATAACTGCTTCCACTAAAAGTTTCCACTATCACACCATAATTCCTATCCTCAGGTTCTCCCATCCATTAAATACATATTACATGACATATCTATCCTTATTTAATGTGGCTAGGGATACCTTCCAACAAATGCCAATCCTCGATAGTGTCTAGTATCTAGTTCATGAATCTATCATCACCACATCCCAACCCTATCACACGAAAAAATTTATTATGGTTTCAAAAATGTAACAGACATAAACCCTATGACCTAATTCCACAACACATTAACCCCACCACATATTTCATTGTCATCACCAATGGGTGATCACCAACCAAAACTCAAATCACCCTTGGGTAATTTCTAAAAAGAACTCATATCATCACTAGGTAATATAAAGAAACATATTTTATCATCCATTTGTAATATTCAACACCAACACTTATCATCTCTACTTATGATGGAATGATGGATAAGAGGGGATGGTTATCCACTTGTATGACCATAAAACTATAAGCTAGGAACCACACCCAATTACCAACCAATGGTTTAACAATAACTATGCAATCATATTCCATTTCACCACTATAAAAACATAAAAAACCTAACATAATTTTTCCCCAACTAAATGCATCACCCACACATCCACAACACATAGCCACACAGTTACATTTTCAATTACAGGTCCATCCATATTTTAGTTTTAATGAGTTTCCAATAAATTTAAATTATTAATAAATTTAATTTCACATTATCAACACCTATTATTTTATCATTAATTTCATTTTATCCATTTACCATATATCCATTCCAACCCATTCAAACTGATTTTATAGCTTATGTTATTTTTATATTATTATAATTATTTCCATGGCTAACCAGACATCTAACCCAACCACACAATAGAATATCTCACCCATATAACATCAACCATAAACACATCACCACATTATCCAATCCATCTCATTATAATGACCACATTCCTCAACCACATCACATCATAATCACCACACCTCACAATAATCACAGAAACACCCACATTTCATCTCATAAAACTAACCCTCAAATCACTACACCATGCATTCCACATCGATGATGGTCACTACCATCACCAAACCACATCCCCCTCCCACAAAGAGACAAAAAATAACTAATAAACATAACAACACATCCCATCATTTACAATTTATATTCAAGTGATTAAATAACCCGAAATCCTATTAGCATGTATATTGTCGTGGAAATTCTATAGATTCATTGGAAACCAAATCATTGGCCATAAAAATGTTCTTAGAATTTTATTCAAGGTGGCATCAAACTATTAACATAATAAGGGTCTCACAATCATACAGACTAAAATGAATAAAATGACTTAAACATATATGATTTTAGTCAATGAAATCAAAGATGTAAAATCTCAGGAATAGTAACATCGAAAAAGTAAAATTAGTGATTTCTACCAATTCCTATAAATTTAATATTTATCTAATTAATTAACCTTTTATGTATACCCTTTATATCTACCCAATCAAACAAAATAGTATGAAATACCCACTTAAACACCTATATTAGGTGATAATGAGGCTCACCAATGATATCACCAAAATTTATCATACATGTATAAGAGGTCATTATAGTAAAAGAATGGGTCAAATACACATGGATTGTAGATATGAACATTCAGACACTCATTTTAGTTGGGGGGTTTGGGCTATGGAGTGGCCTACATTGAGGTAGATTACAATTGGGATAGTATAATACAATATAACCTATATTAATTATTTTAACTTGTGAAAGAAACACTAATTTATTGGAATGTAAATAAATAATGAAGTTGGGTCATTCCTTGGTTGTTTATAGGGAATTATTGGATGATTTTGTTTATAAATTATCAACTCAGTAATTCATGAATTATCTAAATAACAAGATGAGTACTCCACATCATTCCATAGTTTTATACCTAAAAATTATAAGGCTCATAACCAATTCACATAGAGGATCAAATTCCTTATCACTCTTCCAAATTTGATCATACTATAAATCAAAATGGCCAGTCATTATATTTGTAGATGATTAATAGTAATATACTATATTGATTACAATTCAACAAATAGTGAGGTTATTTAAAATTTTAATAACATGATAAGAAATCCAATAAATCCTTATCAATGTACCTATAATCATCCCATAAAATATTTATCCATCAAATGATCAAATAATTTCAATAAAGGATGAAATTTTATATAAATTTGTCGAATTTATGAATGAAAAAAATAATCATAAACAATCACACCACTAATACTGTGTGCATGAAATGACATATTAAAATAATGGTATCATTGTGAAAAATAGGAATATAATAATAATTATGAATAAGTAATAACATTAAATTAAAATAAAATAGTTAAATTGCATAATATTTAAGTAAATATCACACTTAAGTAAACAATATCACAATATAAAATTTGAATGAAAGGCTAGTAAAAAAAGAATCCAATTTCTTAAAAACCCCATATGAATAGATACAATGATTCCCTTTTTTATTGAACAACTTATAAATATGAATCATTAAATAGGTATTCCAATGGGTTGTGTAGTGTGGTTGGAGAATAAATCTTTCATCATTTCAAAGATAGCATGGATGGATTTTCGTTTTCCTCTTTCATTCTATAGAAAGACTATTATCGAGATCAAATTCATATTTGTTGTAAAAGATAAATAAATTTATAAATATTTATTATAAATCATGTCAAATAATTATACTAATTTAATTATATTTTTATGTGTTACTCCTAAAATTGTGAGATTTCTTTTTGGGACTTTGATACTTGAACACATTTTAATCATCATTTTGTATCACATAGATCACTATCCAAAGTAAAAAATTAGACTCAGAACCAATTTTAGGAAATAATATCCTTGATATCTAGTATATTATTTTATACTTTTATATTAATATGGAATTTATTTTTCTCTATTTCTATTTTCTTAAAATGAGCTCAAATATTTTTCCAACAAATTATTCTAGCATTGGTCATATATGTACATCTTCAATTATAAAGCACCAATTAACAAAAGAAAAAAATTGTTTCTCAAGTAGTTATATTCTTGATATTAATATTTCAAAAAATATTAATTAATACATATTTTTTCATAATACCATGTTTAATGGGATGAGATTAGTTAATTTTAAAAATGAACTAACTAAATGATAAAAAATGATGTATAAATATTAAATTTAATTAACCAATAAAAAAATAAATCACATGAAAATACATCATAATATAATGAAAATTATTTACTTTTAGTTTCGAATAACCCCCATGTGATATTTTCTAGAACCAAGAAAATTAATAAATTTCAAATTTAAATCCACTTATCCAAACATGTTTTAACATGCATAGTTTAACACTATCACCTCACATAAAAAAATCATGTATAATATATAAATAATTTAAAAAAAAATACATTCATAGATAGGTATCCCAATCCCATGATCATTCATTTATTAAATTTAATAACTACTATATATTTACTTCCAAATAAGCAGGATTTTGGGTTGTACATCACAAAACACAAAGGGGGCATTCATATGGTCAAGGGGGGAAATGGAATCCTAGGGTGGAAATAAAATTTCACTATAAGATGAGTATCCATTTTTTATTTTATTATCAATTTAATTTCTGTTTTCAAAGACAATACAGATGAAACCCCGTGTATGGAAAATAAAATTATGTAGTCACGATGCCCAACTAATGAATTTCCCACATAAATTATGTTATATAACCCAATATAGAGATATAAATCATTATTCTTTCTTAGAAAAAATATGGATTCTGGATCCCAAGTGTCAAGAACCAAAAATTAAAACAAAATGTATCTATGTGGTGATTTTTTATTTTTTCAATGGTTTATTTATATATATATATTTCGATAATTAAATTATACATAATGTTAACCTAAATATAATGCTATGATCAGCAGACTCTATGAACTCAAATAGTAAAATACAATCTAAAAGAAGTGAATTTCATCCTTTATATTAAATATTTATAAGTGTAAATTATGAGGAATGACTGCTGATAACCATTCTAACCAAAATTATACTCGTGAACATAAACTAGAATAATGATCAAAATCATAAATTAAAAATCATTTGAAACTAATAGTTTATGTTCTAAAAAGTATATTTCTACAAGAAAAGAATATAAAATTAAATTTCCAATAAAATCAAATTATTTTGAAATATTAAATAAAAATTTCATATTTTTCACTCCCCATCATAAAATTATCATACCCTTAATGGTAAAAGAGAATAAAAGATACATTTTAGATATATGAGTAATGTGACAGAAAAAAATTAGAATTGAGTTTTGGAATAAATTATAAATCAAAATCACCTATTTTCAATATGAGGAGTCAAAAAAATGAAATTAATCAATCAATATCTATGTCACATGTACCATAAATAGGTATAATTGAATACTTGGGATGTTTTCACCGTACTTTTTGTTATATAAGAAATCAAAAAATTATTCAGCTTCAAAATCTCACACAATAATAACATTAGAGAAACATGAAAACCCTAAGGGGTTTCTATAACTTAAAATAGTCTGCAACCAAAATATGGATTTAATAAAAAATTTATTTTTTTATGGAAAAAACAAAAAATAAATGGAAACTAGAAAAAGAATCCAAGTAACATCTATGAAGGTTTGTAGTTTAAATTAATTAGAACATAAAAGAACCATAACATTTCCCATACCAATTTTCTATAACATATAAATCATATTTTCACCCCATAGATTATATTATGATAGAATTTACATTGGGATTTTCCTAATGATTTTTAACTTGATTTTAGGGAAATCATATATTCCCCATGTTATGGGAAAATCCCATAAATGTTAAAAAAGGATACAAGAAATTTTAGCGTTATGATTCCTTGAGAAATCAAGTTAAATTTTTTCATCATTATAATTAATATGGGGTGAAATGAAAATTTAACAATTTTGGTTATTATATATTGGTGAACATATGAGAAATAAAGGTTATACATTTAATTGAGATTCATATGTTCAAAACTACCAATGCTGGTTAGAAAATTATGTCAAAATAATATTTTATCCCCAATTTTTAGAAATAAATGGTTCAATTATATGTATTGTTCATCAACTATATTTTCACTTTTAGTTTTAGGGGTCAGTATATACTTAGAGATCTTGAATTATTCAAATCATTCTATTTTCTCTCTTTTTAAAAAATTATAAATGGAGAAATACTCATAAAACCAAATACATGATGTCAAACTACCCTATTTATAATATTGAAAATAATTTTCTTCCTGATTAAATCAACTATAAAAAATTCCATCATATTCCAAATGTGAACATTCAAAAATTACAAACCAATAAAAAAATTATCCGAAAACAATTTCTCATATTATAATTTTTGTTATTCTACTGTTTCTATTGATTTTAAGGCCTCTTAATGTATAAGAATAAATCTTTTGGAGTTTTTCATTATTTTTTAAAATCATGAAAATATTCATATAAGAGATTTATTTAGGATATGTTTATATGAAAAAATATTCTTCTATGAATGATTATAAATGGATATCCTGAGGGGGTACGGGCTCCATAACTATTTGATTTCATTTTTGTTATAATTACAATGATTCAACATAACTATTAATTATTTCCAGTTTTTCAAAGAGTTTTTCGTGTAATGTGCATGGAAATTATTGGAATATAGATTAGGAAAGTTGGGATAGAAACTGGTCATGTGTTGGTAAGTCTTGTGGATTGTAAGGATTTTGAAATTTTAGCTGACATGATAGATTATTGTTACCCCAATTGAATTTTGGGTTCTCATTGAACTGTATATTTAATGTTTTATGAGTCTTGATCCTATTGAGAATTTTGATCATTCCCCACCAATAATGTTATCCATAGAATAAAATCCATGAATGATGGATTGGTTGGCTCAAAAATATTTCTATGGCCTGTTTCGATATAAATGTTCATAAAATTATCACCAAATGGGAATAAATTTAGACTACTATGGTCTTTTTATTCAATAATCCATGAGATGGTAGCATCATAGGCTTATAAGAATTCATTATCAACAATAGTGTTCATCCAAATAGTAACAGGGTAATAAATTAGTATTTTATCAAATAAATTACCTGTGATAATGGTATCTCAAATTTGATTTCCCATTTTATTCTCGCCATTGATTAAGATGGGGTAATATTAAAGATATATTTTATAGTGGAATCAAATTTACATATAGGTCATTCCATATGATAGGTATTAAAGAAAAAAGTCGCATATGATAAATTAATTCCTAGACCAAATTATAATAAACACGAATAGCTTGGTTTGAATTGTGATGAGTATCAACAACAATGAACAAAATTTATTGGGGTACATATAATATAATGAGGTTAGAAAAGATACATAAAGAAAGAGTATGATATTGGTGTCTCACGTATTATACTTTTTCCTCATAAACATAAAAACATTGGACTTATCCAAATTTACTATACAAGTATGGGTGGTCATTGTACTATAACTTGGGGTTGAATCCACTAGGACTGGAGTAGTGAACCATTAGATAGTCTGATTTTTTGGGTGTTTTCGGCTATGGAGTAGCCTACTATGGGGTTTATTGAAATGATAATACAAGAATACTAAACGAATTAAGAGAATTATTTTTATTTAATAATGAAAAAACTAATTATTATAATGAAAATAATTAAAGAGAATTTTTCAACCCTAGGTTGTAACTGGGGAAATATTCGAAGAATTTTTCTCTATGAAAATATCATGTCCTTAATTCAAGATGAATGTGAAGAAGAATATAATTTCCAAAATTAATTCACTAATTTAATCTCAACAAAATTATGAGTCTAATATTCAATGTCATTATTGGATCACTTACATGAATACTCAATGTAATTGTATCATTATGGAACATAGAATGTGTTATAGATAAAATTAAGAAAAATGAAAAAATAAAATAAGTTATTAATAGTAACTCATAAAATAATCAACGAGTTTAAATTTTAAAAAACATTAAATAAAATAAAATAAATACCCATGAATATCTATATAATTAAACAATAATTTCATATTATATTATTGATGAAATTCTCTAAATTGATGATGAATATTTACTTAATGGAGCTAAATTAAAAATAAGAATAAAATTCAAAATATTATCATTCCACCATTGTATTGTGAATGGAATCACATTAAGAAATCACAATATTAGATTAAAAATTGATAATAAGAATAATTAACAATATTTAAGGACATTAAATAGTAATACTATAATGATGTTTATCAATGTCACAACCCGTCCCCTGGGGCCCATGCCGTGACTACCCAAAGCCCTCCTTCAGTAGGCCAGGTGATGTCGACTAACATAGAAAGGCGTATTCCCTAAAACTGGGCAAGCATTTCCTTTTTAACCTGTAAACACACACCACCAAGCACACAACAAGATAAAAACTCAAGTAAACTGAATCGTAAATTGAGTGAGTACTGTAAATAAAAGGGGTCATAATACAAGCCCAACTGGAAAGTAAAAGAAAATGAAAGTACAGGTAAACTAGAATAGCTGATGCGATCACCCGCCAAGGATCCTACCCAAAGGATAGGTACAGCTCTCGTATGGTCATCTCTATAGTATGTCTCATCTATGTTCCACCTCCGAGCTACCTCTAGTCCTGGTACTCTCATCCTCAATCAGCATTGTCCGCCGGCTACCCAAAACACAACGAGGTGTGGGGATATCCCGTGCAGGGGTGAGTACAACGATACATAGTAGAGACCCCAATACCCTCAAGTTCTCTAAAAATCCACAAAGAATAATCCACAAAGGAAGGAAACAACTAATAACCCTACATTGTTATAGGCCCATACATATTCCTATGTTATCTTGTAATCTCATCTCAATCATGAGAAAAATGCAGAGTCCAACTCCAAATCCCCATGATCAACTATTCCACAATTTAAGAAATACAACGAAGGAAAGTACCACACATGTACGCCACACAGAAGAATACCACCATGGTATTACCATGTTGGAAGGTACCACACAGGTACAGAATCAGATCAATCCAGGTATAACTAAAGTTCAATAGTACAAATTATTATATTTAACTACTGAATCATCTAACTCTGGAAAGAGGCAGACCCACACAAGATCGTACGGTGCATACTGACTCACACAGGATCTCTAAGTGCTGACCCACACAGGATCCCAAAGTGGTGAACCACATAATATCTCTATGTATTAACCCACACATGAACGCAAGGGGATGACCCACATAGGATCGCTAGGTGTTGACCCACACATGATCTCTCTATGTGCTGACCCATAGATGATCGCTCTAGGTGCGGACCCACATAGGATCTCTCTACATTCTCCATGTCGAGCCAGCTACTGGGTTCTCACACTATGCTTGCTCATCTCTGGGAGGATCTACTCCAAAAGCTACTAGTCGATACTCAAAGATCCATGAAGTCTCTTGAAGAATAATCTCATAGGACCGCCACATCATATTGTTCTCGACGCAATAGATGGTGTGTCAATTGGATGCCCCTTCTGTAAGTTAATAGCCTTTTAGTCATGAGGTCCATGTTGGATTCGTGCTCGATCTTACCCGAATATTTCCCAAAATTATATAAATCTCAAGTTGGGTTTACCAAAGGAACCATCTCTCTCCAAGGGTTCCATCACACCTGGTTGTTCATCAAACGGATATCTGGTGCTAATGTTGTGGTCCATGTAATGTATAGGGTCATATCTGGTCCGGGTCCGGTCAGACTCTGTCGAATCAACCCGACCCAACCTGCTGGGTCCGACCCATCCTACTAGGCGGCATGACAGGTTTCAAGGGTTGGCTCGGCCCTAGGGGTGCTGCGAGGAAGCTAGGCATCTCATCCATGAGGATGTCGTTAGGGCACGGGGCGGCTTGTCCGCGGGGGTGTCGTGTCGGCCGCAAGGCGTGTCGACCACAATGGTGACTCTAGGGCCATGAGTTGGCATGGATAGAGTGGCTCTAAGGGCCACGGGTGGCGCAACTATTCTTTGGGGTGGTGCGGTGAGGATGTGGGGTGGTGTTGCAGGCCACAGAGGCCACGAGCGGCGGTGGCCGCGGGAGGTGGCGGCCACGGGTCAGCATCGATACCTTCATCACCTTCGTCACCTCCATCGCAGTTGATAACCATCGTTCTCCATCATTAATAACACATAATAAAATGAAGAACTGAGGAGTGGTCATAAATGTTTGTTTGGACCTCTCCCTCCGCATTAGAGAGGTAGAAAAAGACTCAACTTAAACATGAATAAAGAACATCAAACACCACAATCCCTAGACAATGATTATTCCCAACCCGCAGAAATAGAAAACATCATCTCATGGTTTTTAATGGGAGAAAATGGGAAGTATAATCATTCATAAATAACCCCAACCATCTTTGATTTGTTGACGGAGGTCACGAGGAAAGAGACGATGTCATTGGGGATAGACGGAAGTCGGTGACGTTGGTGTCACCTCGATCGTCGGTGGAAATGTTCCCCGTTGGCGATCCTTCGATGGATTTTAGAGAAGAATCCGTCGAAGGAGAAGTGTTCTTCGTTAAAGTTTTTAATTGGAGGATGTGTTCTTCCATTTTCTCCCAAGATCCCCCCTTTTCCAGCGATAAAATTCAACCAACACACAAAAAAGAAAAGGTAGCCAATATAATAAAATATGTTGACCTAATTTCATAATGGAATAATTAATTAATTGAGTTGTTGTATTAATTACAGAGGGGTGGAATAATTAATTGAGGGTATGTTCAAGAGACTTCCACTCATTTATGTGGGAGGTTCAAAGGAGTTTTAACCTCAGGTGGTCTCCACCACCATAACCTCTCATGGGAGGTTTTAGGTTCGGTGGTCACCACCTCCATAACCTCAAGTGGATGTTTAATTCTGGTGGCCCACACCTCTCCACATCCACAAGGACTTTTAAATAAAAATACAAATAAATGTTACAGAATTTTATTTTTATTTTATTATTTCATGAATACATGAAAATCTAACTTCCACACTCGACCAACATCGGTCGAGATGATGGTCTCCTTAAGCGAATACCGGCACAATGAGTTCAACGGTGTAGACAGATTTCATTTCTGAGAATTTGTTCAAATGTTAGAAAGACCAGCTCGTATGTTTACTGAACGTACCTACAAAAATTCAGAAAATTATTTTGGGAACATCGGGCCTCGGAATCATGCGCCATTAATTTTCATGGACTCTTAAATTCCCATATATTATAATAAATACATGGAAAATTAGGGTCTTTACATTCTCCCCACCTCAGGGATTTACTCCCCCATAATCCACAACTCAAAACTAGGAAAAAAAGTGTGGGTATTGAGCACAAATCTGAGCCTCCCACTCCCATGTTATCTCCTAGAGGTTCCCATTCTTCCAATGAACATGCACCAGAGGTATCGACCACCCACAAAGGACCTTCTCCCGTTGATCCTCAATCTCTACTAGAACCTCTGTAAAAGTCGCCCCATCATCGACGTCTAGCTCTCTGTGGTCGATGATGTGAGAAGGGACGTGCACATATCTCCTTTGGTGGGATATGTGGAAGACATCCTGCAGCTGGTTCAACTGATGTGGAAGAGATGAGCTGTAAGACACCTCTCCAACTCTGCTAAGGACATGAAATAGTTCAATGAACCTCAAAGATAACTTTATGCCTTGGCCAAATATCCACAAACCTTGTCAAGGTGAGACCCATAGAAAGATGTGGTCACCATCGTCAAACTCTAGAGGTCTCCGTCTCCTATAGGCATATGAATTTGTCCTTCTATGTGAAGTCTTCATCTTTTCTTGTATGATATACACTTTCTCTGTGGTAGTCGATACCATCTATGGTCCCACTAGTGCTGACTCTGCTGGGTTTGTCCAGCACAAAGGTTATCTGCAAGGTTGCCCGTACAACACCTCAAAAGGTTCTATCCAATGGTGGAGTGATATTTTTTGTTGTATGAAAAATTCACTAATGGAAAGGGATGCTCCCAGCTATGACCGAAGTCGAGGACGCAAGTACACAACATGTCCTTGAGGGTCTGAATGCTTCACTCACTGTGGCTACCCATTTGAGGATTGAAGGTCATTCTCAAATGAAGCTACATCCTGATAGCCTCCAACAACCCCTTCCATAGTTGGGAAGTAAAACATGCATCATGATATGAGACAATCTTTGAGTGTAGTTCATGTAGCCTCTCAATCTTCTACACATAAAGGCATCCCATGATCTCTACAAAAGCCTTCTCTCTGATCAGTAGGACGTGGGCCGACTTAGTGAGTCGGTTGACGATCACCCAAATCGATTCATGTCCCCTTGATTTATGTGGAAGTACTATCACAATGTCCATGGATAACCCATCCCACTTCCACTATGGGGCCTCTAAAGTCTGAACCAATCCTACTAGTACCTGATGCTCCGCCATCACTTGCGGAAGATTGAGGCACCAAGAAACAATTTGTGATGCTGCTTTTTTCAATCCTGGCCACCAGTACTATCATCGAAGATCTTGGTAGATCTTCGCCACTCCTGGATGTACTACTGGAATGGATGTGTGGAACTCCTTCATCACTTTCTCCCAAAGTGACACTGGTACCATGGTACGTCCTTTGAAGAGGATGACATGCTCCCCACCGTCATAAAATCTATCAGGTGACTGTCCTGTCGATATTTGAGCACATCATGTCTTGCAATCAGTTTCCCCTCACTTCACCTCCCTAACTCACTGAAAAAGTGGGGGAGTGACTATAAGAGACTGAAGAAAAGTTGTTCCCTCTCTATCCAAAAGGGATAATAGCAAGGCGGCCAACTACTCTATCACCTCGCCTAGTATCTATATACCAGTCCTCCGGCTGAGTGTATATGTTACAACGTTCCCCTTTCCAAGAGTATAGACTATCTCAAAGTCATATTCATGGAAGAACTCAAGAAAATATCTTTGTCTCAGGTTCCGGTCCTTCTGTGTTAAGATATACATGAGTCTATTGGGATTAGAGTACAGTGTAAAACGTTTTCCCATCAGATAGTGCCACCACATCATCAAGGAGAAGACCTCTGCTGCTAACTCCAGGTCATGGGTGGCATAGTTCTACTAATGTTGTCTTAGTTGTCAAGAACCATAAGCGATCACTGCTCTCTCCTGCATTAGGACACATATTATCCTAGTCCCTGATGCGTCATAGTAGACAACGTACCCTATGCCATCCTTGAGAAGCCTCATGTTGGGCTACTAATCAGCCTCTCCCTCAGCTCGTGAAAACTCTGTTGGAATATCTCCAACAACACAAAGGGTTTCCCCTTCTTCATCATGGTTGATAGTGGAGTTGAAACTCCTGATATATCTGGAATAAATATTTGGTAGTATCCGACCAAACCCAGGATACTTCGTATCTTCGTCACAGTCCTGGGTGGCTCCCAAGAATGTACCACCATAATCTTCGGTGGATCTACTACAACTCGAGCCTCCAATATGACATGACCAAGATAGTTCACTACTCAGATCTTGAACTGGGACTTTGAGAGCTTACCATAATGTTGGTGCTCTCGGAGTGTGTCCAGCACTACCTGCAAGTGACAAGCATGCTCCTCCTTAGTAACCGAGAAGACAATAATGTCATTGTTGAAGACTAATACAAAGAAATCATAGTATGGCAGAAATATCATGTTCATGAGTCCCATGAACACTGCTGGAGTGTTGGTTACACAGAATGGCATATATAAGTACTCGTAATGGTCGTACAGACATCAGATAACTGTCTTTCAAACATTCTCGTCTCATACTATAAGTTGGTGATAACCTGATCCGAGGTATATCATCAAGAACCACCGAGTACCTTTCAGCTGATCAAAGTGGTCATCAATCCATGGAAGTGGGTATATGTTCTTCATGGTCACCTGGTTCAGGCGCCAAAAGTCAAAACAAAGCCTCAAGCATTAATCATCCATCCTGGCGAACACAATCGGGGATACCCATGGGGAAACATTTGGCGAAATGAATCTCTTCCACTGCAAGTCCTCTTGTAGTAACTGTTGCTCATGATGCTCCACCGGAGCCGTTAGATACGCCAGAGTAGATATCAGTGTCATCCAATGGTATAGGTCAATGTAAATGTCCACCTCTCTGTGATGATTTAAACCCAAAACATCATCAGGGAAGACATCTATGTACCGGACCACCACTAGATGATAACTCGGACTCTCCACATAAATAACTCTGATGGTAAGGCTAGATAATTGATAAGTAATTGGCTATACTCTCCTCCGCTTAAGTCCATATTGTGCGCCAAAGGCTCATTTATTTCCAGTGCAGGTTAACCTAGTCCCATCTGTGCAGACACACCGCACTCTGTGCCTAATACAGTCAATCTGAGCATGGATTATAGATTACCATTCCATACCCAAGATGACGTTGTAGTGCCTCAACGTCGCTACAAGGAGATCCCAGTTGACGCTCTGACCTCCTTTAGTAAGCTCGTACTGCCGACACCAATGAGTAATCGTCGAATCTTCTCCCGTTAGAGTCTCAAGATGTAAGGATAGAGCCCACAACTCCATCGGAAACTCAGATCACCAAATGAGGGTAGTGGAAAAAATGAATGACTTCAACTTGTGTCTATAAGTACTAATGCTAAGGTGGATTAGACACTGATTGTACCTCGTATCATCCCCGGAGCACAGTGATTATAGGAATCCACAACCAAGATCTTGGATCTCCCCTATTGACCTACTCCATGCTGTCGGGGTGGACCTATTGATGGTGGTGGTAGTAACATATTGGATCGTATCCCACCAGTATCTGCACGATGAGCTCCTCTGCCACGTATGCCTGCTCCATACAAACCTCATCAGTTGAACCTCTGTATCTGCCTTGGCGGTACATTAACCATCTGATGATCATCCATATGGTGGGTTGGATAATCACAAGCCATGTGACCATACCTAACGCATGTGTAACAATTTCCACTCATGGCATAACTAGCTCTATCTTGGGTTCCCCGCAAAAACGATACTGAATCCTTCGGTCATCCTCCTATAGGTCTAGTCCTTTTGGAGCTCTGTGTCATCTATCTACTTCCAATTATGGAAGACTCTGCTATGTGATGACTCGTAGTGTGTCTAACTCTTGGTGACTGCTCAAAAAGGAAACTCTCCATAATTAGGGCTCACTCTAACACCCCTGCTTGCGTTGGGATGCTGCGTGAGATCATCAAAGCCTTGATCTCCGGTATAAGTCCCTGCTCGATGATATGGGCCGTAAAAAATGGGTCTGGCACCATATCTGCGGAGTAGCATGAGATTTCAGTGAAGCTCTCTGAGTACTAAGCCACAATCATGCTGCCCGGTTGCAAATTAAGTAGCTCCTAAATGTGCACTGTACGAAGATCTGCTGAGACAAACTCTCCCCGAAACATGCCCTCAAATTCTTCCCAGAGAAGAATCACCCTCGTCATGAAATTAGAGCAACATGATCCACCATCTTCCTATTGTTTCCTATAGAAGTATAGATTTAAGGATCACCATGATATCAGATGGTGTCCCTACTAGTCAGAAGACTCTCACTATAGACTACAACCAATGCTCTGCCGCCTATGGGTTGGTCTCTCCCCTGAACCTGGGTGGCCCCTAGAGCTGGAACTCATACAATGTGCTCAGGTGGCTGGCACTCTCTACTGCTGGGCCATGTGGAATTGGTGGACCAACGAGTAATGGAACCGCTGGTGCCACTACATGAATAGGTCCCTACTACGAGGACTCGTCTCTCAGTGTATTATCAGTGCATACAACTCTCGGAAACCTAGCTGGATATCTTTGTGGAGGCATCTTGGAAAGAAACAGGTATGCCATGGTCAAAAAGTTATACCCGGTGATCTGACTCACAAATATCACAAAGAAAACACTTCAAAACACACACACAATTATTGTTTTCGTGAACTAAGTCAGAAATCAGAAGTCAAGGTCCTGGTTTATGGATACATTGACCACCATACCAACACTATATTCCCTAAACTGATAACCACACTCACTACACATAACACATCATCCCCCAGGGTTCGTGCCGTGACTACCCAAAGCCCCTCTTCCATTTTCCAGGTGCTGGTGACTAGCATAGAAAGGTGTATTCCCTAAAAATGGGAAGGCATTGCCTTTATAACCTGTAAACACATGCAACCAAGCACACATCAAGATACGAGCTCAAGTAAACTGAATAGTAAAGAAAGTGAGTACAGTATGTGAAATGGGATAGAATACAATCCCAACTAGAAAGTACAAGAAATTTAAAGTACAAGTAAACTGGAAGAGATCCTATAATCACCCTACATGGATTTTACCTAAAGGTTAGGTATAGATCTCATATGGTCATCTCTGTAGTACCCCTAATCTATGGTCCACCTCTGATCTACCTCAAATACTGGTACTCTCATCCTCAATCATCATTGTGTGTTGTCTGCACCAAACACAACAAGGTACAGGCATAGCCTGTGTAGGGGTGAGTATAATGATAATCAATAGGGGCCCCGAGACCCTCAAGGTCTCACAAAATCCACAAAGGATAAAGGAAAAGCACAAAAACAACTGATATCCCTACATAGGTATATTCCCATAAAAATAATTATGTTATCATGTAAACCCATCTCAATCATGAGGATAACAAAGATTCCAACTCCAATGCCCTAAGCTCAACAGTTCCCCAGATGAAGAAATACCAACAAGGAAAGTACCACACATGTACGCCACAAAAAAGTATACCACCATAGTATTTCCACGAAGGAAGGTACCACATAGGTACATACTTAGATCATTCCAGGTTTAACATAAGTACAATAGTGTAGATTATTAGATGTAACTACTGAATCATCTTACTCTGCTAAGAGGCAAACCCACACATGATCGCAAGGTGTCGACCCACACAGGATCACTATGTGCTGAACCACACAGGATCACAAGATACATACCCACACAGGATCACTAAGTGTGGACCCACACAGGATCACAAGGTGCTGACCGACACAGGATCGCTAAGTTATGATCCACAGCAGCTCGCAAGGTGCTGAACCACATAATATCTCTAGGTGTTGACCCACACAAGATCGCTCTAAATGTGTAACCACACATGATTTCTTTAAGTGCTGACCCACACATGATCACTCAACATTATTCACATCACAACAAGCTATTGGGCTCCTACACTATGTTTGCTCATCTCTGGAAGGATCCTCTCCACAACCAACTATTCGATACACCAACTTCTCCAAAGTCCAAAGGAAAATATCCCAAAGGACCGTCACGTCATATGGGTATCGATGCAATAGACGGTGTGTCAATCAGATGCCCAATCTGTAAGTTATTAGGTTTTAGTCCCGAGGGCCCGGTTGGATTTGGGCTCGATCCAACCCGATTGTTTCCCAACATTATCCAAATTCCCAATGAGGTATATCAAAGGGAATTTCTCACTCCAATGTTTTCATCGCTGCTGGCAGTTCATCAAACTGATGTCTAGTGCCATAGTTAAGGCCCATGTAAAGTATAAGGTCATATCTGGTCCGGGTCCGGTATGACTCGGTCAGACCGACCCGACCCACTGTGCCCATCCCCACAGGCTACGAGGGCTGTGAGGCCGCCAGGGTTCCATGAGGGTGCAGCGGCTCGGTCATAGGGGTTCCGTGAGGGTGCTGGGTGGTTCATCTACGGTGGTTCCGCGAGGCTGCTCAGCTAAAGCGGCTCAGAGGTCCACGAGGGGGCGTGGAGGGCTACAGGTGGCGTGAAGGGCCTCGGGCAGTGAGGAGGGCCATGGGCGGCACGGCAAGCCGCAGGGCAGAGCGGCGAGGCTGTGGGGTAGCGCGACAGGCCGCAGTGGCGGAGGGATGTGGTTCGTTGAGGTCGTGGATGGCGGAGCGCCTAGGGGGCACGGAGGCCTTGGGCGGCGGACGGTTGTGGGGCCAGAGGCCATGGGTGACGGGGGCCGCGAGGCGACTCTGATGTCTTAGTCACCTTCATCGCAGCTGATAGTCGTCATCCTTTATCATGAAGAACACATACGAAAATAAGTAGCTTCTTAGGGGTCGACCATGTTTGTTTGGCATGCACCCTCCGCGTTAGAGTGGAAGAAAATGGCTCAACTAAAACATGAATCAAGAATTTAAAACTCCACAATCCCCCAAAAATGATTATTCCTGAACCCCAGAAAATAAAAACATCCACTCTTTGTTTATAAGGGAAGATCATGGGAAGTATAATCATTCATAAATAACCCCTTCCTCATTTGATTTGACGATAGAGGTCGCAAGGAAGGAGAAAACATCATTAGGGTTAGATGGATGTAGCTATCGTCGGCAGCTCCTCGATCATCGGTGGATATATTCCTCATTGGATATCCATCGATGGTGTTTGGAGAAGTATTTGTCGAAGGAAAAGCATTATTCGTTGGCCTTATTCATTTGAGGATGTGTTCCTCTATGTTCTCCCAAGATCCCACCTTTTCCAATGATTAAATTCCCCCAACCCACAAAAATGAAATGGTATACAATATAATAAAATATGTTGGTGTAATTTCAAAATGGATTAATTAATTAATTGAGTTGGTCTATTAATCAACGGGGTGTGGCATAATTAATCAATGGTAAGTTCTAGAGACTTCCCCTCATTTAAGTGAGAGGTTCAAAGTGGTCTTATCCTTCAGTTGTCCCCACCACCATAACCTCTCATGGGAGGTTTTGGAATCCATGGTCCCCACCTCCATAACCTCATGGGGAGGTTTAATTCCGGTGGTCCCCACCAATCAACATCCACAAGGTGCATAAAATAAAAATAAAAATAAATGTTACATAATTTTATTTTCATTTTATTCTTTCACGAATATGTGAAAAGATAACTTCGACCCTCGACCTACTGTCGTCGAGGTGAAGGTCTCCTTAAGAGAATACTGGCACTACATGTTAAATGGTGTCCTCAGATTTCAATTTCGAGCACCTTTTCAAATATTAGAAATACTTTCTCATAGGTTTACTGAACATACCCAAAAAATATCAGAAAATCATTCCGGGCACACCGAACCTCGGAATCACGCGCCGTGAATTTACGTAGTCTTCTAAAATTCCTTTATATTAAAAAAATTACATTGAAATTCCATGTTATTACAAACAACATAAAAGTATAGATCATACATAACATAACAAAATCACAACATAACATTAAAATGAAAGACATGATATAAAAATATTAAATTTCTTATAAAAATCCACCTCAAATTTATACATATATAAAATTATTTGATCCAAAACCTATTTATTTTAATCATTCATTTTGTATTTCATAGGGTTTAGGAAAGTGGGTGGACTAATATTTTTGCATCAATTCCATGGTTGCATGCATTCCTTTTCTCTCTCCACATTCACATGCCACAAAAATTTGATGGATAAAAGATTGTTATTTTAATTACAATATAAATATGTAGATATATATTTTTTATAAATTTTTTCAAAATATAAGCCCAATTGGATAATTTAATTAATATTTAGGCCCAAAATAGTTAAATGACTTTTGGCCTTTGAATATCACCCAAAATTTAATCATCAAGATAGAACACTGCGATCTCACTCTAAATTAAAGAATTAACCTACGAAATAGTTTATTGAAATATTACCCATGAATTTATATATCTTATTTAAATGGTTTATGTTTATTGGAATTAAGTGATTATTTCCATGTCTATTATAATGGGTAGATGAAAAATATTATTTTCAGATAATATTATGTGTTGGATTCCCAATATGTGCATCATCTTTTGTGAATATCCTATTTTTAAAATAAGAAAAAATATTCCTTTAAAATTTCTATAAATGATCCTCAAATATTAATTTCAAATAAAGAATTGATACTCTTCAATAATATTTTAAAAAATGGGATGATATTAATAAATTTTGAATAGGAATTGAAAAAATGATGGAAAATAATGTTAAAATTATAATATAATTAAAAATGAATTTTTTTGAATAATTTTTAACAAGAAAAGTAATACAAAATAAAAAACTATCCTATATCTTTAGTATCAAATAATATTACATTAATGAATAATTTTGAGTTACTACGTACAATAGGTTTATGGAGATTCAACTAGAAGACCAAAAAAATAATAAAAAACCCATGGATCAACCTAAAATACAATAAGGGAATATAAAAAATGCATCCAAAACACTATATAAAAAAGAAAAGAATCACCAGTACCAACTCCCAAAGGGTAAAAAACAAATTTAAGGGAGAAATTTTTATCCACTCAGATAATATTTACAAAGTTAAACCTTTAAAATCTAGGGATTGAAGCTATAAAGGGAGAACTGGAATGTCTCCCAAAAAATCAATGGTTTTTCCAATAATCGAAGATAACAAAATAATTTGAGTGAGCCTGGGTATCTATAAGATTTCATGACCAAGGGTCATTTCTGGAATGATACCTAGATTCATATCATGGGTTTTGAGGCCATCCAATTTTATCAATGAATCATATACAATAAATAAATATTACAAACACTAAAGCTGACAAACATCAAATGATTTTCATGGCTCCATAAGATAGGATTTATTTGTGTCCTAAATATTTCCATTATTTTATGAATTAAATAATAATAGAACCATAATAAAGAATATCATGTCATGAATTTATTGGCTCCATTCCCCAAAAAACTTTTCTCATCGTGCATATATATTCACATGATGAACAAAATGTTGTTGAAGAATTGCGGGTCAAACTCTATATAACCCTACTCAACACTAATATGAACACCTCTTACTCAGAAACCCACAATATAATTGGTAAATAAATAATGGGACATTATACACACCAAACCTTCTTCATTATTGTTGTGATATTTTAAGGGGTTTCAACATTTATTTTCCAAAACATACAACCAAAAAATACTTGAGATTATTTTTTCTAACAAAAAATGTCCACGAAATCATCCTACAATACTAGAAACAATATTTAACTATTTAATCCACTAATAACATAATCATCAATGAAAATTATTATATTTAATAAATTATTTTCCAAAAAAAGGTCATGATTGACTTGAATGAATTTCCCGATGTCATAAAAATATTAAAAAATCATATCATGTCAGGTATTATAATCCCTATTATTATTGAAATAATTATATTTCTTGATAATAATCATTAAATCCATGAAAAATAAGATATCACATGTGACAATATATTGGAATGAAACGTCCCAAATATTTCCAAATCATTAACAATATTTTAATAAGATGGAAATTCATACACATTCACTATCAAAACTCCAAGACTATTTTAAAAAATAATTATACAATGAATTAATTTAAAATTGAATTTTAGTTTTTATACTACCCAGCAAAATAAAAATAAATATGATTCACCCATATCTACCATATAAGAGTCCATATTATGGTAAATATTCTAAGAACATAGTAATATTTCCTGAATATTTTCAAATTCTAATGGAACACGATCTTTCATGATCAATTGTATCTGATTTTCACATGTTATCCCTTATTCATAGTTACCATCTATTATTAATTGAGACCCATAAACAACATTATTATTATTTTTCAAAATACATCCTTAATTAACATATTTTTATAGGATATATAACCCTAAATCACATACACATGAACTTCATATTTCTGATAATTTAAAAATATTGAATATAATTTTGATCATTACGAAAATCCCACATTAAATATATCGTAGAAAATCTAAAATAATATTTACTTTCACTCATTCAATGAGAATAATCCCAGATCAAAAGATTATTCAAACTTCACATTGTATAAATTTATCTTTCTAAAAAATGATTCTAATAAATAATATATTTCTATAATTTTTCTAGGAAAAAATAAGATTAATGCATTTAGCATCTATCATATCTACATATTCCCCCAATATTTTAGTCAAATATTCCATTTAGGTGGGTATGTACAATAAGATTTCATTGTTCCATCTTTTTGTCTATGAAATATCTTAAATATTATTTCCTTAAGGATTTAAATTATATTAAAATTTTCTAATTGAAAATTTGTTCTATAAAGAGGGAATCATATTCTAGAACTACCACATTACATTAATCTAACTAGTGAAATTTCTGACCTCTCCTTTTAGTCAATTTATTTGATTAAAATTATAAACTAACAATATTGTGAATCCTAAACCATGAAAATAATCATGAATAAAGTATTCTATAATAGTATCTGAAAATATACATGATTCACACTATATCATATATTTAATGTGTTCTATCTTTAACATAATTTTTTTTGAATGAACATAAATATTCATTTTAACCCATAAAATGATTATGAAAAATCTACTACGTCACTATCTAATTTAAATACTAGATGATATGAATTTAAAACATTGAATATTGAATAACTTTTATTGCACTTTATTTATCATATCCTTCCCCAAAAACAATAATATATGAAATTAATATATTATAGAATTCATGATTGATATCTAAATTCATTAAATATTTCTCTTGAAAGTGAAGAGGCTTTCTATAGTTCCCTTATCCAGAATACAGTCACTCTACATAAACATTTCAATAATTCCATAAAACCAAAAATTAATCAAATTGTTGTAAAAATTTCCCAAATATACAACACAAAATATTCATACAAACTCCAAGTAATAAATTTTATTGACATTTATCTAAATCTATTATCATCCCAATTACTCTTATAATTCAATTTCACAAAAAACTCACAAATCATTTAAAATTTGATTTTTACGTACTATAAAATTTTAAAAATAATTTTTATTCTGATTTAAAAAAATTGTTCTGTTGAAAATAATTTTTAAATTTATAACACAATCATATCTAACTAATCTATTTTTATATGGATTCATGGATACATTTCCCATTCAAATCAATCACGATTTCAGTAAAAATTGGGAAAAACTACTAAACAATATCTTATATTCACTTATCAAACACAAAATCTTTGTAATATCTTGTTTTCTTATATGGATGTTAGATACACCATTTTATATATTCCTTGTATGTTCCAACCAATCTTAATATCCATGAATAATAATCCTCCCAATGAAATATTTAATCATTGGTACATTAATAGTCAAGAAAGACCTAAGTAATATACTCAAATAATATGGATCATGTTAGGATGAATCATTATATAATGAATGTTATCAAACCATCAGAGGATTAAAACTCTTTTTGAGACACACTACATAACCACTAGTAAATTATTTACCCTTAAAATAAGTTAATGAAATAATGTGAATTTTTAGTAATATTAAAACAAAATCCTTACATAAAAACCTTTAAAACGAAATTAATATTATGTAGTGGAAAACAATCCCATATCCAATACATGATAATAAATATAAATTTCTAATGTATTTCATCCCAATAGAGTAAATACATCCAAAAACACCCAATAAAACACTATCATGTCCCACCATGAAAAGTGATTATATTTTCAATAACTAAATAAAAAGGTAGCCTTTAGTTTTATTTACACATATTTTTTATATTTAATTTGAGAAGTGCGGGTTAGGGTGAGTAACAATTTACTCAGTAGGATTTTACCAGAACACATCATGCATCCCCATGAATGATTTTCTACAAACCATTAAACTAATTGAATTTATAAAATAGATATATATTTTTTCAAAAATATTTTATAAATTGGATTTTAGAAAATCAAATTAAATTAAGTTATTCTTATCAATGAACAATTTTCCAAAATGTACTATAATTCTTTATTTTTATTACCAAAAATCGAATTTCACTAATATTAGTCATCATGATATATTAATAAATGGTAAATCATTTAACCATAAATTTACCAATCAAATTGTGATTATGGTGTACACATAATGGAATATCACCCACTATTATGAATTTATACAACACATTCCCCTTATTCCATGTATATTTTCAAACGACTACTCAATTATTATATCATTAAATTTGTTTTTAAAGAAACCCTATTCATTCCAAAATGAACATTTCATATTAAAAATAAACATAATAAATCTTAATTAAATCCTATTCCAATTTAAGATAAACAACCCAATTTTTAAGAAAAAAATCCATTGATTTTGAAACCAAATATGTTCACTTGTCTTTAATAATATTAGTTTCACATTTATGAAAGATCTTGATAAATGATTATTTTATCATATAAATTACAAATAACTACTTGGGAATATAAATTTCAAACAAATCCCTTGAATGTAACATCAATCACACTCCATGAGGTTATAACTAACTGATTAATAAATAGGATCCACCTACCTTAGTTGATTTCTTTAGAATTTTTGATAATGTTTTAGGTCGTAAACATTACTGAGAAGAACATATGAGTCCTATCATCTTAATTATCATTATAACATAGTCTATAACTATAATAAACTAAAATTAATAGATAATATATGTTGAAAAATATTTTGAACATTCATAATTTTTGTATATTGATTAATAATGGTGTGTTTCTTAATTGAATGATTCCAATGTGGCTATAGAGATTAGAGTACATGGAAGATGTAAAATTTGATATAACACTATGTACCTCATAACCAAAGTTTTATAGAAGATGAAGGGTTCGATGTTAACATCCAATGAATATAATACCGAATTCAATTTCGAATGGACCCATGTTCAATTCCATATATTCCACACTCAAGACCTATTAATATAGAAAATATTAAATTATTTTTTCAGAGCCTAAGGATTGAATACATAATAATTTAACTATGTTATTAAAAATACAACATAATTTTAGAGAATAAAATCAAAAATATAATGATAATCTATCCAACCAACTATTTTTCCACCTCTTTCCATGATTACACTATCACTTATGGAATTTATAGAAAGAGAGGGAGAGAGAGAGATTAGTAAGGATATTATATTAAGACACTCCACCATTTATAGACAATATTTCTATATTATCTGACTAAAATTCAAAATTTTTAACTTTAATTAAAAAATGATTTAAATACCCATAATTATGATTTATTAAAATAAAATTTATCTCTCTATCTATCTTTTAACTATAAATTTACGGAGTAAATATTCATATTCCTCTATTTTAATTTATAATAATTTAAAATTACTAAAATTTAAAATTATTTTAAATCAACTTATTTGATCATTATCTATACCCAAGAGAATCATGTAATGTTCATATCCCCAGTTTATTTATATATATTAAATAATTTAAATTAATTCTACATCATCACAAATATTTCCCCTAACTATTTTCATTATAATAAAATATTATACCTCTAATCATAAACCACCAAATATAAATAAATTAAATAATATAATAATAATTAGGAAAAATTTAATTTTTTAAATTGAAAATGTATTTAATAAATAAAATAAAATTTTTATTCTCAATAAAGAATTAAAATTAAAATATTATGGTTGTCATATTTTTTCTTATGAATGTAATGGAACTGAGATTGTTCTTCATTTAATGGACTCTAAAATATTAAAAGTAAATAGACCAATAGTGTTTGTAATAATTTAAATGGTTTTAAATTAGATTTTAAACCTCACATTTATAATTAAATTCATTAAATAATTATCTATTGAAATGAAATAATTAATGTTTTCCATATATATAATAATGTAAATAATGTAATTATCATCAAATTTTCTCATTGAAAACTAAAATTATGTATATTTCATATTTTCTAGTGTCTATTTTAGTATATTTAATTGAAATCATAAAAATACCAGTATATTACATTTAATTATTCCATAAGGTCACTTAAATACTCATCCATGGTTCACTATGGGATGACTCATAGTCAGTTTAACAATATTGAAATTATAGTTTTGAGTTAGGTATGAGAGACATTACTCTTATATATGGATAACTAGGTTATAAATTATGGTTAAATTATTTGTACTCATTAATAATTACTAAAGCATCATGTTCAACTTATGCTTTATAAAATTCATTAAAGCCAACATAGTTAAACTATATAATCAAATAAGTCGAACTAAATGAAGGAACCTATATAATTATATGGTCAATTAGGGTTGTATTCTAGGTCAAATCATTGAATGTATTGGTGGAAAAGGATACACTTAAATGTTAACTTGGAAGAAATAATTAGTTAACTATTATAATTAGAATTTTATAAAAAAAATTCATGTGAATTTTGTACTTATGTATATACTATAATGGTACTGAAATATCTAAAACACTTTTAGTTACAAATGATTCAATAATATTTTCTAAATTTAATAAAACATACATTCAATATAATATACATATAATAACATAGAAGGAATAAGTTATGAGTATTAGAATAATTAATTTTAAAATTTTTATATGAAAAATATTCCAATTAAATAATAAAATTTTTCTCTTTTATTGAATCTCTCATGCTTCAAAAATATATTGATCATGAAAAAAATACATACAAGGTCGAAATCATAGGGATTAATATATTATGATAGTTAAAGGATGTTATTGGGATTATTACTTAAACTAATTGTTAATAATCATAAAACTATCCTTTAATGTCATCTTACCTAGAATATCAAATATTTTGGATATATGAATTATATTTGTATAATGGTTCCAGAAAACAATATATAGGATTTTATATATATTATATTGATTGAAGTTTATATTAACATGTTATATTATTTTAATTTGAATATTCCTTATTATTCAATGGATATTTTTTTAAATAAAAGCATTAAAAATTAAAAGGTGTCACATCAGTAAAGAAATTTTTTTTAAATTTTTTTTCAAAATAAAGTATTTAAATATAGGCATTTTTTTATAAAATTTCAAAAAACAATTAGTTTACATCAATTCAATGAAACCATACTAATATTAAAGTACAATTTATCTTGAGTATTTTGTACTACACTATATAACTAAATCCTCCAATCATGAGAATATTCTAGGATATAATAAATAATTTATTATTTCATTGAAAATATTTTATTCTTTATATTTTTTAGAGAACGATTCATTATAATTAATTATTTTTTTTATTTTCCTAATTACACTATATTGATTTGAATCAAACCCATATAACTTGTTTTTAATATCTTAGTAATATTTACAAAAAGAATTCTAAAATAGGTTCCTGGTGTATAAGTTGGTTTGAAATTTATACTTCTCTTAATCTAGTAAATTATTGGGTCTCACAACTTGCATATAAACCATATTCTTAATGGTTAATATATACTTGATAAGGCTTTAAATCCCGAGAAATGGAATAATATATCCCTATGATCTGAAACAATTTTTTTAAAATTCAATTTTTATTATATTTACATTTTTTATCGTTGATATTTTTTTAATGTGATTTTCTTGTTTCATATGATATAATGATTTAGTGTTACAATTTTAAGGAAATTATATTTATAACATATTACTTTGAGATTTATTTTTATTTTAAAAATTATATTTAGACACTAATAATTAGTATTTTATAGTGTTAGATTAGATTTTGGTTCAATTAAGGGTAAAAAAATTGATAATATATTACAAAAAAATAATTAACTATATATATAATCGGGATTAACAAACTTATATATTACATCATATTATATGAATTTTCTGCACATTACAAAATGAGATTCATGAGGACCATAATAGTTTAGTGTATTTTGGAGACATAGAAACATAATATTTTATGTTAATGAATTATCTTCAATATCTCTCTTAAAGATAACCCCATTTAGTAATCCTAATGAAATAAATTATTCATATACTAGGGAAATGAAACATAATTAAATGATGAGCTCAAATTCTCATTAAGGATTAACAATGTATATTTCTTATCATTACATCCAACTAAGGGTATAACAATACAATTTTAACATTATAATATCATTCCAAAAATACAAAAGATAATTATAAAGCATTATAGAATAATTATTGTAAATTTATCTGAACTGAATCATAATGGAACTATGCTCATATTCCATGAAACAATATCATATGAATAATACATATATGGTTTTCTTACACATAAACATTTAAAATGAGTTCTATAATAGTCAAATATTAATTACAAGGAAATATTATTTGTATGGGTTCACATCTGAAACCTTTTCCATAGTCATGGGTCACTCCCACGACAATATTTTTAGGAAGTTTCACTCCTAACACCATTATAGAGGACACAATACTTTATTGAAATAGGTTCACTTCTAGCTCCATCTATATATGTTTTATGATATATAAATATTTTCTTAATGAATTGGAGTGAGAAATTGGTACCACCTAAATCATAATCAATTCATAAATATATTTTCCATAATTAAAAAAATGATATCATAAACCATGAAATAATATGGTTATCAAAAAAATGTTATCATATCATTACCTCGGGAAAAGTGACAGGTTTTATTTTCCTTTCATTCAAGAATAATCAGTGAAAAAAGTGGGATTCATTATCATATTACCTGTGAAATTGAAATGGGTTTCATTAACATCATTCCATCAAATCATAAACCATTCATATAATGAAAACTGCTTGAACAATTTGATTATATCACATGAATTGTAGGAGTAAAACAAACAAATGACATCCTATATTGTAAATAATTTTAAAATATATTTTAAAAATATGACTGTAGAAAAATATCATCTCTTATATAAAAAATGATTCTTAAAAATAAATCATTTTGAAAAAAATTTTATTTTAAAATAACATTGAAAAATTAAAAATGAAGCATGAAAGAATTTTGAAAACCCTTTTTCCTTAAAAATTACAATGATATCTTGAAACGTTTTTGAGAAACATTTT
This sequence comes from Viscum album, assembly GCA_963277665.1. Classification (NCBI taxonomy): domain Eukaryota; kingdom Viridiplantae; phylum Streptophyta; class Magnoliopsida; order Santalales; family Viscaceae; genus Viscum; species Viscum album. The sequence goes on from OY728128.1 coordinate 532,928,384, forward strand.
CATGAAATGTTAAAAAATGGGATTAAAAACATTTTAAAAACAATATTCTATTAAAAATTATAAAGGATTATTGAAAATATTTTGAAAACTATTTTCATTGAAAACTTATAAAGGAAAAAATAAGTAATTTTTCAAATCCCTTTCATTGAAAACATATTATGGATGTTTGAAAACAGTTTGAAGATCCTTTTCAGTGAAAATATTTATGGGCTGTTTTAAAATACATAATTAAAATTTCCTAAAAAATAAATAATGAAATGATGAATTTTTTTTGAAAAAAAATTTATTCGAAAAATTATAACATTATTTTGAAATAATTTTTAAATACTTTTTAATTGAAAACATTTAAAAGAGGCATGCATACATTTTAATAAACCTCTCATTTTAAAATAATAATGGAAACATGAAAACATTTTGAAAACATTTTTCTTAAAAAAATAATAATGGAATATTGAAAATAATATTAATTAAATTTTCATTGAAAACATATAATATTATTATACCAGAATTTTTAAAATAGTTTTCTTTAAAATATTATAAATTATCCTTGTTGACTTTTTATAAACATTTTCCCATGATAATTTATAATGTAATATTGAAAATGATATAATAAAACAATAAAATATCAAAAAAATATTAAAAATATCATCCTTGAAAATGTTATTGAAATATCAATTATAAATCATTTTTAGAAACCATTTTAGAAAACATGGTTGTTTAATGAAAGAAATTTTTGACTAAAGAGATAAATTATTATGGGTTTTCTTCTTAACATTTTATAAATTATATTGAGTACCATTCTATGTAACATTTTCAATAATACTTGAATATGTAGTGATTAAAAAGAATAAATTAAAATTTATAAGGGTTCTTGAGATATGGATAATAATATTTCTTCAATGGAAACATAATCATAGATAATCGAAAAAAATATGTGACTCTAGCAATAATCTCTTACCTATTTTGTAAGAATATATAAAAATCTCCATGAGAGGATGAAACTAAAATATTCTTAAAATAAAATAATAATATTAATATTTACTATAGAACATGTCAAATATCAATTTATAACCCTTGTAAAAGAATATAGGTTCATCACATTACATGTGTCTCAATAAAAGAAAATTGGGACAAAATTAATTCCACAATTTGGTAACATTTAGAAAATTAAACCATAAAATACAGATATTAGTATATATATTTAAATAACAATAAATTTATAGATAAAATACTTATAATACATTAATAAGAGTTATTCACATCACCAAAATAAAAAATTGTTGAATATGGCTTCAGTATCAAAGAAATAAATGTGAGACCATATATCCCCATACTATATGAGTAACACATTAATCTTGTGATACATGAAATAGTGAAATAAATATAAACACTAGATATCATGAAATAAATTATATCGATGATTTAACATAACATAGGTATATATATACACCACACTAAATGAATAAGTGGTGAATATGGAACATATTTCACATAAAAAAAGTGAGACATGAAAAATCATACAATAAGTCGTTGCATTTTTCATACTTGTTAATACCTCCTGTATAACAAATAATAGATTATTATACATATAACACATAACCATATTAATATATATCTCACCATATGTTATTTTATTGTGAAATTATATTAAATATTGATTAATTATTTCTTGTTAATGTTTCATTTCAAGGAATAACCACATTGTTTTTTCTATGTTCTGACTTATTCATCATGAAACTCCAACATATATAATGATTTTATTATTTAAATAATTTATAACATTATCGAAATATCATTTATATTTATTATATAATTATTTATAATAAAATTTAAAATATATAAATATTTAAGGGAAGAAATTGTTCTTGGAGATGGTAAGTCATATGTACGCATGAATGCTGTTTTTTTTCTTATCAGAAAAGAAAGAAACAAAGCGAATGAAATAAATATATATAAATATACTCACTATTGTATTATAATTATTTATTATATATCATATATTTTTACTAAACACATAAATAATAAATTCAATATAATGTGCGGACGAATCATATTGCTTTGAGGACACGGTAGTCCCCACATCTACAAACGACGTAATCATATTGCCACAAAATAGAATGCATGAATTGATGTGTTATAAAATAATTACATAAGGATAAAATAATATAAAATATCACATATATCAAATAAATATATTAATTATATTATTTTTTTCAACCATTATATTTGTTAATTTAAAAACAAATGACATAGGTTCATGAGACGTTTGTTCGACAAACACAAAAATGACGATTGCATATACAATTTGATGGAATTGTGTGTGAGTGTAGGTATTGAAGTTAAAAGAAAACCATGTCATTATATTTAGTATAGTTATGTTATTATTTATTGTTTATATAAGAATAATTAAGGCTTTTGAGAATGAAATAAAACAAAAGTTCTTGTTGAATGATGTTTCCTTTTTTTATAACACCTTTTTTTTATTCCAAAATGATTGAATGTTATGATTTATTCCCAAATTGAGACCTATATGATGTATTGAGGAAATTTGGTTTGCTATTTTTCTATATTATGGTATAATAAAGTGACTTATGTTTTGTTAATATTTATGGGGGTTGAGTGACTATTTATAGTGGAGTGGGATTGGAATTCTTATAAATAAAAAATGAAAAATGCTATTGATAGGTATCTCTTACATCGTGATACTCTAATAATATAACATATTATAGAATTTTAAATATATTTTTGTTTATGTCGATAAAATATTATTTCATTATGTTTAAGGTTCATTTAGATTTTTATGATTAATTTTTAACCATTAAGTTAACTTGTTTTTACCTTTATCGCTTTAATTAATTTTGATTACATTCAATTTTTATTCCAAAAACTATGTTTACCTTACTAGATATTATAAATTATTTTGATTCATGATATGTAATAAAATTTTCCAAATTATAATCTAATATGCAGAATAAAATAAAATATAATTAGTCACACATATAGTACGAACCAACATGTTTTTAATGTAAAAATGTTCAACAGTTGTAAATTTTTTATATGAAATATCTAGTTTAAATTGATTCCATTAACCTTAAATTTATTAATATATTTATAATTTATCTAAATATAATTTAAAATAAATTCATAATATAATTTAACTATATAACTAAAATATAATAATCATTATATTTCAATTAAATGTCATTGTTTTTCAGAATTAATCAAAAAATGAATCATCTTTGAAAAATCAAAAAAACAAACCCAAATAAATTTTTTATATAATGATTTCAAAAATAATGTTCATTTTTTAAAATACAATTTTTTAACTATTCAATATTGGGAAATAAATAATGTTCTCTATTAAAAGGGGATAAAACAATTTTTTAATTTAAATATATCATTTTATCAATAAAATTAAATTTATTATTATCAATGTTCTAGAGAACACATAACTTGAATGTTAAGTAGTTGAATGAATGTATTATACAAGTATATATATATATATATATCATTATTATATTTAATCAAAATTTGTATAATTTCTTATTAAGGTCAAATATTTTTTATTTCAAAAATATAGTTTTCCATCACAAGATTTCTGTTATTTTTAAAAGTTTTTAATTTTAATTTCCTGTTACTTCTTCACCATGTAATTGTTCATAGATACATGTGTAAACTAAATTTTTAATAATTAAATAATCTTATTTATAACTTCCATTCCAACAGCAATGTGAAATATATAATAATTTTTCAAAAATATTATTATTTATGCATAGTATTTTGGTAAAACTACGTCTTGTGTTTAATTCAAGATGTGAAATTAATGTGGAATTGTGTATAATGAAATTAAAACATATTCATTCATGTATCTAAATAAAATATAAATGTTTTATATAGTGTAATATTAACATGGTGTAGGGTGAAATGAAACCCAAACATAATATTGTCTTATAACACCAACTGTATTCAGTGTTCCCTAAAATGTAGAATAAAATGAATAAATTACTTAATTCAAAAAAATATATAATTCACTAAATCATGGGGTGTTACGTTCTAGGCACATTAAAATGAATTTTTCCATTAAAATTCATCTAGGATTTTATGTTTTTAATACATGAAACATTATTTCATAGAAACTGATATCATAAAAATGAATAATAAAACATCCAATAAAATGGTATCATTAGAAACATAAAGGTTACATGAAGTAACTCGTAACATAGATTCCACATAATACAATTTCAAGGTAATGTGAAAACATTATAATGGATGAAAAATACAACTATCATGTTATGATGGAGAGTTATGTAGTACATGGTAAGGATAAATTTAATGATCACAAATACATATCCTAATGAGTCTTCAAAAAGTTCATTGATATCATAAAAAGGATGATAATAGGTAAAATAATTATTTCGACACCCTTTTCCAAAATTTTAATAATTTTCACGATAAGATATACTTACATAAATATATTCTATTTCATATAAAGAACCCCACCCTTTGTTTTTTCATTAATCCATTTCCACTTTATTTCATTCTCTCAAAAATAAAGGTTAATTTATCAGTCCTCAAGCACTAATAGATCATGAGATCCAAAAATAGGATGAAATTTCATTTCATTTTCATTTAGTTATCATCATCAAAAAATAGTGATCAGAGGTGATCCAATATGCAAAAATACTCATATATAGAGATAATATATTAATCTCTACAAACTTATTTTATGTAAAACCTAAAAAATTCCATAAATGGATAACCTTTTAACACGTCCAAAATATCCAAATCCAAAACATTATAAATAAAGTCACAAAAATTCTCAAAATCATCGTAGCATTGATCCCCCGTATATCATATGTAACACTTAGTCAATACAAAACAAACATTTGAATATGTTTATCATGTATTATCTTGAATCATTATTATAACTCGACTTATAATAAATTATTATTGAAAACATGTATTATTTATTAATATAATGATTGTGGAATATATTAATAATATCCATTAATGATGTAAAATTCATCAATTAGATTATAAAAATCTTTTTAAAAAATCCATTATCAGTTTTGAGGTCATAAATAATATCGAATTTTCATTCTCTATATCAATCCTCTTATTAACCAACCGAAATAAAATTTCCAAAATCTAGGAACCTATTAAATGGTATTTTCCCTTAATAAAAATATAATTTTCCCATTAAATAAATTTTCCTAGTCATTAACACAACTAAATATTTTTTCAAAAAACATAATAAAAATATTATAATTTATTATTCATATAACATAATTCTTGAATTCCTATACACATACAATTTAATCATCCAAATTTGATCATAAAAAATGACTTGGGCTGAATCATATTATTCATTAATACCCATTTCCATCAATATGATATATGATACATATCATATGTTTCATCGACCACAACCCAATCATGCTTATTATGTTTAATTAAAAAAAATAAAGTAATAACATCTTATATGATTCACATGTTGTTTTCTCTTTCATTATCCTCAATAGTAAAAATTTTACTCATTACCCCTTTATTATTCTCTTCATGATATTTTATCTCTGGTATTCTATTTGTATAAATTTCATAATTTTCCATTCTAAAAACTTATCATGATTACCTGATTACTTTTATTTATCATTATTTACTAATTCTACAAATCATGTTGTGAGAAATAAATATCATAGAAGAAAACCACATAATAATGAAAAAATTATAGGATTCTTAAATAATGACACCTACATTTAAATATATGCCATCATAATCTTATACTATGAGAAATCCATATAAATAACCTTAGGAATATCACAAGAGATACTACTAATGTTTTTTCATTCTAGTTTCTAATCGATGAATAAACCATTCCTTTGAAATCAACTATAGAGTCCCATCCAAAACATACATGGAAATTAATTAATTTTGGATGAATATTCATCACATTAAAAAATAACATTCCATTGGACCAAAATATTTTATTTACTTGGGAAACATAGAATTATAATGGACAATTTTGGGGAATTATCTTAAAAAACACCATTAATGAGCTTCACATTATTAATTTTACTTGAAACCATAATTCATAACTTGTATAAGGTACCAAAACAATTAGGTGATCTTATATTCTTGGAGGGTGTAAAAAAGGTGATATATATTAGTGAAATGAGTATTAGTGAATGTGAAGATAAATGTATCATTATAAGATCATACACCGCATATCAATGATCAAAATAAATATTCGTGGAATAAGAACTAATAGTCATATATCATGAATCATATGGGAATAATGAGAAATATCTATGAAATTATATCATAGTAATAACAAATGGATTTTTGGAAGACACATAAGCATATAAAATTATCTCCATACTAGTTCGAACAAAGAAGAAGTGTCATATTAGTAGAAAAGGTTCACACCACAAACCATATTGGTAGTCGTGGATTACTTCTACAACCATCTTAGTAGTCAAGGTTCAATACTAATATCATAATAGTGAATAAATTACATTGCATAATTTATTTCAATTACAATTATAGATATGAATATATCATGAGATAAAAATCATTATCCCACACATTGGATGAAGATATTGGTCCCAACCACCTCAAAATAAAATGATACATACTTGTTCCACGTGATTTAAAATTTGAGTCATATACAGGACATCATATCAAAACCATTGTAATAGAGATATGCTTTATAAACATTTCATCAATGCCTAACGTGGGAAACTTCATGTTTCATAAGAATATAACTCATGAAAGATTAATAGGTATCATAAATATCATTCCATCAAATAATAATCAATTGATAGAAATAATAATAATGTAACCCTTGTATCATATACATAGAAAGTCATCAGTAACACCAAAAAATTCATTTTTAGATGAAAACTAAGATGAAAAATATTTTAATACATTTCATGATGAAATAAACTTTCATATTTTAAAAAATAATTTTTGAAACATAAAACCCATTGAAAAAAATTACAATTGATAATATCCTTGAAAATATATAATGGAATATTGAAACCATTTTAAAAAAAATTCCTTAAAAAATAATAACGAAATTTTGAAAACTATTTGAAAAATTATTTCAATGAAAACATATAAATGAAGCAAGAAAAAATGTTGATAATGTTTTTCCTTCAATACATATAAATGAAATATTAATTAATTTTGAAAACCATATTCTTTTAAAAAATATAATGAAAGCGTGGAAACCTTTCTAAAAGAGGTTTCATTGAAAAATTATAATTTTGGTTGTAAAATATTTTGAAATCTATTTTATTTGAAAATATATAAATGAAGCCTAAAAAAATTCGACGCATTTTTTATTGAAAAACTACAAAATAAAATTGAAAAAAATTTATGTACTTTTTCCCTGTAAACATACAATGGAATCATGAAAATATGATGAGATTCATTTTCTTGGAAAACTAATAATGGAATCACAAAAATATTTTTGGAAAACCGTTTCATAAAAAATACATAATATAAGCATGAAAAGAATATAAAATTTTTTATCTTTTAAAAATTATAAATTAATTTTGAATGGACATTAAAAACTATTTTCATTTTAACCATGTAATTAAATCTTGAAAAAAAAAATTGATTACATTTTTCATCGAAATAATATAAATAATTTTTGAAAAAATATTAAAAAAATATTACTTTAAAACATCTAAAGAAATATTGAAAATAATTTAAAAATCATTTAAAAACATGAAACCTTTTTAAACACCATTTTCTTTAAAATTTCTTTCATTGATAATTTCAAAAACATATTTAAATTTTTTTTTTGAAATCATTGTTTTTTAATAAAAAATATTAAAGGCTGATGAGATGATTCAAGTTAGGTATTCCAAAAAATCATAATTTTAGTTAGTGTAAAAGTGTGAAAAAATGGTAAAAATTCTAGAATTTGTCTATTAGAATATGATGATAACAAATATCATGAGATTTATTGATAGATAATTCATAATATTTATTCAATGGAAGAATAATTGTAAATAATCATAATAATGATGAGATTTTAGAAATATACCCTTACCACATCTGTAACATTGAAACATAATCCACACGATAGGATGAAATATAAAAGATGTTAAAATTTCATGAAAATAATAATATTTCTGATGAAATGTTTCAATGTAATGTTTTCACAACTTCAAAATAAGATAGTTTCATCCCATAACATGTGTCTCAATGTTGGAAAATTGAGAGAAAATGACTTTACTAATCTGGATACTTTGGAACTATAAACCCCATCAAATAGATATCATAAAATTTATATTTATTTAAAAATAAATTTAAGGATATAATTCTTATTATTCATTCATTTTATGTATTTATCCAAAAAAACAACTCTGTGGTGAATATGGCTCAATTATCGATGATATACAATTGATATTAGACATCCCTTTACTACATGAGTAACTTTTTAATCCTGAGATCTGTTATATAATTAAACAAATTTAATATTTTTATATAATTAATTAAACTATAAAAATGATATAACATATAATAGGTATGTATATACACAACACTTCACGAATATGTAATGTATGTATCCTATATCTTACAAAAATAAATTTGATAAGAGAAATCCAGTCCCTTATGTCTTGGATTTCTTTATAGATATTCTAACCTCCTATATATAAAATATAAGTTTATTATAAATATACCAATGAACCCACATATTATATATCTTAACATATTTATGTTTTTTGTGACTTTATATTACCCATCTATTTATAAATTCTTATTTAATATACATTTCGGATAATAAGACATGTTTTATTTGGTTTGGCTTATTATTATTGATCCTTCTAAATAGATCCCAATTTACTTATTTCTAAAATATAAATTATGATTTAAATATCATATATATTTATTATATATTTATTTTTAATAATATATAAAATATATAAATTTTAAATTAAATGCATTGTTCATGAAGATGGTAGGTCGTACGTATGCATGAACACAATATTTGTTTTCTTAATTATATGAATGAGTTAAATTAAATGAATTATATGTATACATATTATAATTCAAAAAGAATTATTAATTCATTTATGACATATAGATTTCATAAATTCATACTTAATATAGCCGATGTAATGTGGAAATGAATCACATTGCTTTGAGGAGAGGATAATTCACAGATCCACAAATGATGTTATCATATTCCCACAAAATGGAATTAAAGAATTTTTGTGTAATTTTATAATTTAAAAAGTATAAATACATAAAAAATATAACATATGTCATTTAAAAAAATTAATTCAATCATTATTACCAAACATTAACACTGGTAATGGAAGAACAAATGTCATCAGATAGTGAGGTGGTAGTCTTCCGTACACACAAATGATGATTGCATGTACCATTTTATGGATGTGTGTGTGGGTTTTTGGATTAACCATAATATAAAAAATATCAATATTTTTAGGATAATACGGATATAATATTATATTGATATAATTATAATTTATGGGTAGTATAAACAAATAAAAAAAGAGTTTGTGGGAGGATGTTACCAATTCTTTGGGTAAGTCCTTTTTGTTTCCCCCAAAGGGATTCATGGTTGGATTTATTCCCAAATTGAGGCCTCTAAAATTAATTTATATATTTTAAGGGGATATTATTTTAGTTTTTGGTTGAGAATAATGGATTTATATGTGTAAAGAGGTGATATGGTGAGTTCCATTTTATAGTGTAGGAAGAGTTTCATTCCTCTAAATACAAAAAAGAATACACTATTGAGAGGTCTACCAAACATCATGTGAAAAAAATAATTTCCTTATTAAATAAAAGGTTGTATATTATATGTAATAGTCTTACATATGACTAATCTATAATCAGTATTGGTGAGTAACCTTACCTCAAGCATTCCTCCCCGTACCCTAGAGGCTACCGAATAGCGGTGAGGGTGTACTGGTTGTATAGTGAGGAGACTATACACTCATGATTATTGTAGAATATTGGTATATGAGGTTTATACAAATAGAAAAAAAAATAATAAATAATAATATATGATAGATATATGGAACAATTATACAATAATATAGTAAAAATATCGAAGGCCAACTATTAAATTATGCATGTCCAATGTTGTAAAAAGTACAACAAGAAATAAATAAATAAAGAATTACATTGGAAGAAAACAATAACATCTAATATTTTATCTCCACATGATTCTTGAGTAGCAACTCAGTACTGTACTCCCTACTCCTAGCCATAAGCATAAAAACACAAACAAATAATAAATGATCACAATCCTTGAATGAAGGAGTCATGTTCAATTACAGTAGTGCAATGGTGGCCCGTATAGGGGTTGAGAATGAATCTTAGTAGGTTGGAACCCATGGTTTCTTGACCATTCATTTTTATTCAATATACCTAAGAAATATTATAAGGTAATGAAATTCCTTAATTAAGTAAATAATCACAATAATTCCTTTTATTTATTCTCTAATTAGATTCTCATCTATTTACCAACTTCGATCTAAGCTACTATGTCTGATGAAAATGGTCTAGAAAGGTAAAGTGAGTTTTATAAGATTTAATAAGGTTTACTATGACTATATATTTGATTATTATTGGATGATATGTCTATAATTGTTTAGAACTAAATAATCACTTCTCAAATTTAAAATATCCATTATCATTTTCTTATGAATAGTTTGAAAAACCCAAAAAAAAACAGTTACTGATAAACCCTAAGAGTATCCATGAAAATATGTAAGTAAATTCGATGTATCTCTCAAGGAGATCGATTAATAAAAACATTCATGGATTTTATCTATGGTGACCCTAATATTAATTCCCACGCACCCCTCTATGAACAATACCAATTATCAAGTACAATACATAAATTCTATACCTAGTATCACATGTAGGGCCCCAAGTTTTACTTGAGGCATGGTACAATAATCAAGTCATCTAGCACATCCAAAAGGTATACCCTATGTAATCTATGTCACATGTGTGGAGGTAAAAATAGAAAAATCTATGAAATCCCATCTCAGTAATAGATGTTATTTCTCATAGAGTGATGACTAAACACTAAAAATATAAAAAATGATGCATAAGAGTCCATCCAAAGGGTTTTCATTTCAGAACCACTTGTATCCACCATGGTACTAAGGAAATATGTTTGACAAGAAATTATTTTATAATAAGTTATGAAATATGGGTCATTTTATATGTAAATCATTTAATGATACATAAATAAACAGTGTGGTATTTCTAACCATTCAAAATTATTTTTATTTAAAAGAACATACTCTTCCATGGATGGAATTGACTTATGGAAAATCCATTCCATTTAATACATTATATTTCATTAATAAAACATGTAATTTCATTTAACAAGTCCTAAGGTTTACATATATGGTACCATGGTCTAATTGTGAAATTACCAACATAAGAAATCTCATTTATTAAACAAGTTTGGCCCATAGGAGGAGCATGTTCTATTAGTCCATTGGGTATGATTCGGCCAAGAACATCAATTTATAAGTTTATACAAAAACATTAATGGTTCTTTGGATCATTATACCCTTAAATAAAATTATAGAAACTCCATATCATAAAATTAATAAGGAACAAGTCCCCATAATTCCATATATCAGAAAATAACATCCATTAATAAAGAAAGGAACAAATAAATACATTCATGGATGGTATAGACCATAAACCATATCATTGTAATTTCAAATACAAATCACCTCATATGAGGTTTTTTATTAAAAAAACATGTCATTTCATATAAACAATTTATTTAACAAAAATTAGTGTCAACTAAAAGGATCATTAATCAACTAAATTTAAAGAATACTTTGTGAATAACAACCAAAAATGAAAATTAAATTTATAAGGATTCAATATGGCACAAATGATATGAAATTATTTCATAGAAATTTCTATTACGATGAAATTAATTCAATATTCCACATTTTATATTCAAACATTATTTAGAAAAATTCCATGACAAAGCACTAAGTTGATATGTGATTCCACAGCCCAGTGTGCTTGGAAAAACAATTTAAAAATGTTATGTTTTTAATAGTACACGTCCAAGGATTTCCTGAAAAAATGGAAGATATATAAAACGAGTAGTGATATCCAAAACCTTAGGGTACCATTGAGCACAAATTGGTGGCTTTACCCTTGGCATGACATAACTTTTTTCATCACGGGTCATCTAAAGAAAAATTTACCTAGTTTGTAACTTTGAATAAAATTATTCAATAAAATTATTCAATTGTAAAATCGTAAAAACAAATGACCAATTACTCGTATTGTAAATATAATATCACAGTTGTGTTCCATTTGTTTTGTTTTCCCTAGGCATGTTCAATATCGGTTGGCATGAGATGACTATTAAAAATAATTCTTGGAATATTTATTGAAAATAATAAACTTATTATTTTTTATTTTATGGTTATGGTGAGGAACCAGTTATTTTTCTTCTAAATAAAGAACTAATTAAGTACCCATGGATAAAATTATAACCATTGAAATTCCCTAGGGGCTTTGGAGGGAATACATAGAGAAATCTCTTGGGTGCAACGAAGAACACTTGGATCAGAGATCATTCTTTAAGAATAATAACAGATAATCAATTTTCAATGAAAAGTGATCCAAATCATAGTTTTTTTAAATTATTATGTATTTATTTTTACCATTATCTATTTCAATGGAGAATGAGGGTAAATAGAAAAATATATTTATTGGTGGTTCGATCGTTGTTTCCAGATGTGTTATTATTGTGGTATTATTCAGAGATTAGTTTATAATGATCATTGATCCTACATAAAATAAAAAATCATGGTCGTCATGAATAATGGAAATGGATTGTTCATCATGAATTATTATTATTTCTCTCCCCCAATTATTGTTCTCATCCCCATTGGATCCTTGGGTATGAGGCTTGACTTTCTGGGTGTTTCCAAACTCAATCGGACCCCTGGATTGGAAGAAAGACGAATCATACACCGGATCAAGGTAGCTCAGGACGTGAGGGTCATAGAGATGTTTTCATTTCATAGATTGGAGAACAGAAGGATGACTAGTGTACCAAGGAAGGAAGGGAGTGAACATCTTGTGTAGGACATGGTGGATGTCCTTGCACAATGGCATGGCGCATTCGGAACTACATGGGATGCGGCGGGCTGGCTGTGTGTTTTGGAAGCAGTCGTTATAGGAAACTGTGTGAGTAGACAGAACCTAAAATTTTTCTGGTTGGGAAAGCTGGTCGGTCCTATTGTTCTATGTCGACCGAGTAAAACTATGTTAGACCCGACCATTTGGGTTGATCCCGGGATGGCCGGACTAGGCCATAGTCTACCATGGCCATTAACTGGGACCCACTATCTACTACGTTATTGTGCGGCTACGGTAGTTGGTAGATGGTCGACCATGATGTTTTCACTATATTCATGGTGTGGTCGACCGCGGTGGTGTTCAAATAGTGTGGTTTGTTGCGGTATTGGACCACCATAGTTAGTAGACCTGTTATAATGTCAATAGATCGGCTATACGGTCGTTCCATGTGCCTTGTGGCCATCCCCCTTCTAAAAATTCCAATGGGCATAACTTTCTAACATTGTTTCCATTTGATGAGTCATCTATTGAATTTGGAACCTTCTTATGAGATGTTCTTTTCAACATATCTGATTTTTTTGGATTTTCCATAAGACATAATACTTGATGTGTGAGTTATCATGGAACAATCGTGCTTTGAGTAATCATTTCAGTGGAAGGAGGTGACCAAGAGAATGTATGTCTTATATTGATTGTGTGTATTGTCAATATTATTTTTTTTTATTGACATTGTGCGTCTTATGGAGACTATTTTTCTTTTGGAGACTATGTGTCTTATTGAAAAGGTATGTTATATTGGATTGAGTATATCTGGATTTTCAAGATGTATTTTTTGAAGTCATATATATATATATGGAGTTTTCCATACATTTTTTAGGGTATTCCTTCGTGGTATTTATTTTTTTGGTATTCCCTGATGTTATTCCTCCATTCTATTTTATTTTTGGTATTTCTTCATGGTATTTCCATTGTGGTACCACTTCATGGTATTTCCCTTACGGTATTCCCTGGCGGTATCCCATCATGGTATTTCATTTTTTGTACTCCGTAGTGATAATTTCATTGTGGTATTTCATCGTGGTATTTACTTTGGGGAAATCCTTTTTCATTTCTGGGTTTCCTACTAATTATTGTTTTACTCACCCATGCAGGGAAATTTCCCAAATGATTCATGTCCTGTGTAGACAATCAACTCCTCGATGGAGTTCAAGGAAGACCTGTGCTAAGAGGTACCTTGTGAGATCAGATTGGATGATGTGTGGTCTGGATTCATTTCCAATGGAAGTCCCTATACCACTTACATTATAGTTTGGACTTGTGTTTTTGAGTCATTTCGTAGGGCGATCTTGTTTTGGAAGTTTTTTAATTCTGTTACATTGACCGTTGTAATTTTTTTTGTTATAGTGGTTTGCCTGCATTGTTTACTTTGTGATTTTACATTTTAGCATTTATGACTTGGTGATGTGTGCATGAGTACATGTACATAGGGAAATTCCTCCCATTTGTTGGATATACCTATTAGGTGCTAGTCACCAGCCTCATGCTTATTAAAATAGTGATTGGGGTAGTCACGACACAGTCCCAAATGAGATGAGTCGTGACAAAGTGCTATTAGTGGAGGTCAGTTCTACTTAAGGACCATGATTCTAGGAGGTTGGTTTCGATAAAAGTTTTTAATTGTATTGAGTTCAGCTTTCAGGCCACATACACTTGTGTTGTTGTGGGGACTAACATATATATACACCAGGACTCTGATTACCTTCTTTTCGACTCAGTACCAAAATACGCTATATAAGGGGGAAATAATGGTTCATTTATCATATAAGAATGGTTTTTTTCATGTAATTATTGAGTCAAAAATAGAGATATAATATATTAACGGTGGTACATCATGTTTTACTTCAAGATTCCTCTATGAAGATATCCATCTACGAGTAAGGGAAGCGAATATATAGAAGGTGTCCATCACGTGTATTTACAGTCACTATGAGAACATGGTGAAGAATTCCGGTGTGACGAATGCTGCAGTAGTGTTAATGAAACTCATAAACCATATATTTCCACCAATAATAGACTGTCTCAGGGTGGTATTCAATGATGACATCCTAGTGTACATGGAGTCCATGGAGGAGCATTCGAGACACTTAAAGATGGTACTGCACAAAATACGAGAGAACTAACATTATGGTAAGTATTCAAAGTGTCAATTTGAGATTCAATGTATCTATTTTATGGGAAACATCATCATAAAGGTTGGATTTTTAGTGGTTAAAATGATGGTTTATTTGTTTTGTTCTTGGGAGCCTCCCTATAGTGTTACTAATGTAAGGATTTTCCTTGGGGTGGATGGGTGCTATTGGAGGCTTGTACCTGATTTCTACAATATAGAAGCACCAATTAGAGCGTTAAAAAAAGGGGGAATCTTTTAATGTTGATAGAGTGGTGAGATAAGTTATTTTAAGAGCTGATGTAGAGGTTGACTACTAGCCACATCTTGAGATTTCCGTAAGAGGGTGTTGAGTATGTAGTGTTCTGTGATGCATCATGAACCATGTTCTGATTTGTCCTAATATAGAGGGAATTGTAAATTTTCTATGATTCAAATTAGTTTTGAACATAATTTTATTAATATGTGACCAATGATCTTTATTTAGAAATGGTATTCTTCACAATGATGATGTGGTGACACTACCTCATGGGAATGAAATTTATTATCTACTATGACCACATGAGTCTCATGTATATATTATCTAAGAATGATCTGAACTTGAGTTAAAGGAAAAGACTAGTTTTAATAAAGAACTATTAAATTGAGATTTTATATAATCATAGGAAAGGGAACATGGTAGAAGATGCTCTCAACATGATAACTATTTTACAGCTGCTGAAAGAGTTTTCAGAGCGGTTGTCCTTGTTATAGTTATCCCTTGTGGATGGATATGGAGCATCTTATCCTTAGTTGATGGGTGTCACCCCTCCACTCATATAGTGAGTCAGGGAGGCATAGATTTGGGATACTGAATATGAAATTCTACATGCTCAGATTTCCACAGGGATTTCCCCTGATGGATACTCAAAAGGAGGGAAGAACATTAATTCTTTTTAGAGGATGAAAAATAGTAGCAGTGATGTTGTGGTGGGTGTTTCAGTGGGATATTGATATTTCCCCTTTAGTGGTTCATCCAAGTGCATTGATGATGTACCAGGACCTCTGATGTTGTTTTTCGTGGCCATGTATGATGAAACGTGTAAAAGTGTATTATTATTGACGTGTCATTTGTCAGTAGGTGATGATAAAGAACTAGGTTCCATAAATTTTGACTTTAACCCTTGAGATAATGGAATGGAAGTGGGATGGTATATAGATGAAAATCATTGCAGGTTTAACATTTATGTCTATGTTTTATGATTATATATGGGTGATCATTTACTAACTCCATAATTCATCTCACATCATATCTATTCGCAAGGAGTGTTACATAGAGATATTTTGTGCCCTCCATGTTTAGAAGATTGTTTGACTACATGGATTTACAAAGACGATATTGTGAGATCATGATGGTCAACTTACATCCTAGTTGTGGAAATGATTGCAAGAGGTTTTTTGGAACTGAGTTACGCTTGAGAATAGAATTTCATCCATAGTTGGATAACCAGCTAGAGAAGATAGTACATGTTCTATAGGACATTCTAATGGCATGAAAGTAAAATTTTGGCAGCATTTGGGAGGATCAACAACCCCTATTTGAGTTTTTGTACAAAAAAGTATACCCTTACACAATCAATATGGCCCCATTCAATTATTTTTTTAGGATACCCTTCATGTAACCGCTTTTTTGGGAAGACCCAAGAGATTCAACACTCATGGGATGGTAGTTGGTGTAGGTGACTATAGAGATGGAGCAGATCAAACATGATCAGATGTTGACTTCATAGAGATATCATTATTCTTATGCTAATAGATATTAAAGGCCATTATACATTGAGGAAAGAGACCATGGGTTCCTTCGGTTCTCACCTTGATGAGTATTATTGAGAATTGGTTTGGGTGACAAGTTATATCATAGTTTTATAGGGGATTTCTTGATACTATGTTGAGTTAGAGTGAAGGAAAACCTCTTGGATATACCTATGATGTTAGAGGAGGTACACGACATCATCCATGTGTCACAGATGAGGAGGTGCATGCATGAACCATATTATATCACAGACAGAGGTGATCTAGATAAAAAATATGAGTAGAATATTGTTGAGTACATGGTGACGATCAATGATCAATAAGATATGATCCTTTGTAGGTGGTCTATTTCTCTTGTGCATGTCCAGTAGAAGCCCGAGAATCTCATGGAGAGTACATGGGAGTGAGAGGCTCAGATTTTAGATTAGTACCCTACTTTGTTTGAGTATCAATTTTTTGGGCTTTTTAGATGTAATTCCTTAATTTTGGGAGAATGTAATGAATTATATTCTTAAATTTTGTTTTTAGATGTTATCTGGAAAAATTTTGATACTAGGAACTAGGAAGACGTGTGATTATGAGTCCCAGTCTGCTCGTAACAATTCAATGAAAAATATGTTGTTTTAATATCACTAATGATAAAATTTACTAAAAATTATGGAATATAATACAAACAGGTGCCCAAATGAAAATTATTAGGGCATCATTAATCTCATAATGGAGGATTTACCCTAGGAACGACCTAACTATGGTCAGTATGGGTCTTCTGAAAAAAAATTCACCGAGGAAATAATCATAAATAAAATATTTAAATAAAACTATTTTATTTTAAAATACTAAAAAATCATGAATGGTAAGACTTATTGTAAATATGAGACCACATTTTACTTCAAAATGTGGTTTCCCCTAAGTGGGGACTAACATCGGTTGGAGGTTGTTAATTGTGATTTTTTTTGATGATATAATAAATAAAATAAACTATGTGTTTAATTTATTTTAATGTTACCTCTATGCAGTGATGTTGTTACTTTTAAATGATTAACTATTCATCATAAAAGTATTTGTCTTATAAAAATGGAAATCACATTGAGGCATTGGAGAGAACCCTAATGAATTATCAATATAGTGAAAAAAATCTATTAGATATCATTCATGATGAGTCGCCAATGAAAATCATTAATTGATATCAAATGATACATATACTACATAGGGAATTTGATTTCTAATTTCATTTCCAGATTCATTATTTCTATGATGAATGTGGGTCAATCCAAAAAAAGGTTGATCCACGGTTTGATCATAGTTGCTGGATAGGTTGTAGTTGTGGGATTATTAAGTGACTAATTTATCCTATTCATTTATCCATCAATTAAGAATGAATCGAGGATGACTTGAACAAAGTACGGGGATTATTCTTTAAGAATTATATTTCATTCCCTCCCATGTCCATCTCATTCTTCACTTTTGGATCTTTATTATTACGGCTTCATATTTTGGGATGCTACGAATGAGATTGTACACCTGAATTAGAGGAAAGTAAAAACTGAGGCCATATCAGTGTAGCTCGGGACATGAGGGTCATATAGGTAATTTTGATTCACAAATAAGAGTTCATGGGGAATAAAAAAGGACCATATAAAGAAGGGAACTAGTTGTGGTAGCTAGTGGCGCATGAAGGTAGAAGGTGGCCCGTTGCATCCGATATTGCGGGAAACGATGGTCATGGAACACAGTAAGGCCTAGATGCAGATGGTAAATGTGTTTCATAGAGAGAACACAATGTGGACAGGATGTAGTCACCGTGGAGACATCATTGTCATACCATCATAGCAACAGGTAGTGTCAGTTGACCTGGCTGATCCTAGAGGGTCGCGTCAACCCGGTGGACAGGGTAATATCCGAGGTGGACACACCAGGCCACTGTCGATCGTAGAGGTAAATTGTGAGCCACATTTGACCAAGATACAATCCATATATGGTAGTTGGAGGAGAGTTTAATTGGATGGAAAATCAAGGTACCATGGTATGGTCAAGAATAGGATCCATCAGACTGGGTTGTAGACAGCAACAGTTGACCGCCATGGTCGGTCACCAAGCACATTGGGCTTCCCCATTCATAAAATTAAATCTGAAAAAACATTCAAATGATGAAATAATTTTATGATTTGATTATGGATTTGGGGCCCTTATGATGATAGATCATTCGACATATCCTATGCAGGTATTTTGGGAGTTTTTATATGGCCTAATGTATTGAGGAGTGTATTATCCCTGAATTAGCGTGATTCAATAAAAAAATGTGGTGGCTAGTTGTGACCTCGAGACTATGTGTCATATGAAGACTGTGTGTCTTATAGAGACTGTGTGCCTTATCGACACTATGTTTATTATCGATAATATGAATCATACGGAGGTTGTGTGTCTAATAGAGACTATTTGTCTTATAGATAGAGTGTGTATTATTGGATTGATTATATCTAGTTGTTCCTGATATGTTTACAGTATAAATATATATATATATGTTAAGCTAACTAGGCATTCATTTTTTGTGTTAATTCATCATATTTCCTTTTTGGTATTCTTTAGTGGTATTAATTTTTGGTATTTAAATTGTGGTATTCCATTATGATATTTACTTTGTTTCATTCCTTTGAGGTATTCCATTTTAGTATTCATTTGTGGTTTTCCCTTCATGGTATTTCCCAGTTTTAATATTTAAGGGTATTTACTTTGTGATATTTTATCATGGTATTTCCTTTTTTATATTAATTTGTGGTATTCTTTTTTGGTATTTTCTTTATGTAATTTACATGGTGGAATTCATTTGTGTATTGAGGTGCTCTACTACGTATTGTTTTACTCACCCCTACACAGAATTTTCCCACATATGAAGTGTCTTATAAAGAGGATCGTCTATTCATGGGAGTTCAATGAAGGCCATCATTAGGAAGTTCCATGTGAGAGAATATAGGCCAAGGTGTGTTATGGACACTTTTTAGTGGAATTTCATAGTACCATTTAGTTTATATGTTTGACTTGTGGGTGTAGACTCTTTTCTTTTGGTGGGCTTATTTCCTCCCTAATTAATTTCCATTAATTTCACTTTTGTTCAATGATTATGTTATATAGTGGGTTTCATGCATTTATTTTTTATTTATTTTACATTTCTGAATTTTTTTATTGGATATGTATGCATGGGTGTAGGTACTTAATAAAATTCCTTCCTTTTGTGGGATATTCCTACTCATTGATAGTCACTAGCCATTAGGCTATTAGAGGCAGTCTTTTGGAAGTCACGAAACATGCCCCTATAGGATGGGTTGTTAAAACTCAAACAAGATTATTATTATAACATGTTACAATCATTTAAATAATTAGTACCTCATGGAGATACATGTGTCGGTACACCCCCAGAGTGTCTACGATGATCTTAACAACATCAAATATGATAACAATTATCAATGGGAGTAATAAATGGTGTGCATGTTAGTTTAAAATAGGAATCCATTTCAATGTAATGTGTGGAAACTGTAGGAATGTAGCACATCAACACAATTTAAGAAATGATCAAAACATAAGGAAAATCCGTAAACCACCTACCTCATACTTACGAAGAGTAACTCATCTATTATCATGCTCTAATATTTTTCGGTTTGGAAGAAATATAAGAAATGATTATTTACCATGAAAATGGGAGAAAGGATCTGGAAGAAAAATTATTCAATCAAGAACAGATTAAAATAATAGATATTCCAAATTAATAATTTAATCTCCCAGAGGAATCTATAGAGAACAATGGAGTTTGATTCCGACTCCAGATAGAGGAGTAATCTCCATGTATAGGAGATGGAACTTGGGAGTTCCATTTTAATATAGAGGAGTCTTCACATGGTTTCAAAGAGGAAAACGGAGAAAGAAATGTGTTTTATAACTCAATAAGGAAAAAATAGTCAATTTACCCATAAAATTGGGTTTCACTATTTGGTTTCACCATTTGGTCGAACCTTGCGTCAACCACACAATGAATATTGAATAGGTACAACCTATGTGGCTATAATTGTAAGGGATAAACACATAGTTTGGGTAAACTATTTGATTCCCAAGAGGGATATATTTTCTCCTCTAATATATGATATACTATTAACTATTTTTGTCCAAATGGTTTCATAAAAACTGTGATCCATGTGATACCTTTAAAACGAATTGTGATTCGTGCTCTCAAAAATAAATAAGACACTTAGGGAACCTCTCAAGACATTAATGAAGTCTAACAATCTCATGTAAGTGTTACAACTCTTATAATTATATTAGAATTCTTGGTTAAAAGAATATATCTTCCAGTAAATGAAAAAAAATCAAATTCACATGGAATTTTCTCCTCAGATCTAGGATGTACGGTTAACTGTTTTGGGAAAAATGGTTTCATACAAACTGTGAGCCCTGTGAGACCTTCAAAACATTTTATTTTTGGGTTTTGTTCTCTCAAAAAACAATGAGATGCCTAGGGGGCCTCTCAAGAACTTACCAAATTCTAGCAAACGTATTTAAGTGTTACAACTCATATAATTATATTCGGAATCTCGGTTCAATTAATATATCATCAAGTAAATTCTAAAAATTAAAATTCCCATAGAATTTTACCTTGTCTCAAAATAAGGGTCATTAAAACCTCCCCAACTTAGTAAGTAAAATCCTTAACAAGACCATGGGAACAATGAAAACATCCCCCAGAAAACATGGGTCATGAATTCTCACTCAAATGGTCACTTAGTGTTTCTAAACTCTCAACACACTTGTAACCATTACAAAATAACACAATACGTTATCCATAAAAACAAAAACAAATGATCATTTTTTAAAGTAGAATCACGAAATGGTTCTTAAAATATCTTATTTTAAAATAGACATGATCAAATTATTGTTTCTTTAAACAACAAGACAATGGTTTTTCCCACCACTATCTTTATCACAAATAAATCCAATTCTGAGCCATGGTACATAAAAAAGGTAATTTATATACAAATATCACCATTAATAATTGTAAGGATTCTCCTGGTGTGACATATTCTGACATTGAAACCCCACTTACTTTAGAGGCTCAAATAGATAACCCACCTATGCAATGGTAAATTTCCAATTTACCCAACTAGGAACCGGACTCACATTATTCCCAAAACAATCCATGTGGATCCAATTTACAAACCCTCATCAACCTGGATATGTGATTACAATTGTCTCTTTTGATAATTTACATTGAAAATTAATGAAACCATGTCAATCCCCTCTAGATGAATGATTTATAAAATTTTCATCTTAGATTATTGGTGTATTACAACTAAAATGAAATGCCTTCTTCAAAAGAATCAATACATTTAAATAAACACATTCACCAAAGATCATACCTAACATCTAGTGATGTTTCATGATCATACCATCACCTAACCATTTGAATAGTCATACCTTATAATGAGAAATAGTGTAACCCAGATCCATCATACTTGAATAATTACCCTTTAAACATCATCCCTGAGCCCAATAACTATTTTTGAATACCTTCGGATTCATCAAATTAGAGTTTACATAACTACTTAAGGTATTCCTTACCTGATGCTAAAAAGTGAAATTTTTTCACCATGATAAGACTTCCACCACTGATCAATGATTGAGCAAAGATCAGGATTCTCCTCTTGTTAATGTCTGACGATGAATGATGTTTTCCAAGATTCATTGCAAGGTGCTCCAAGAAATAACTATTCCTCGATAAAAACTATGATTTATCATGAGAAACTATAAAAAAAATTTATATTATTATCTTGGCATAAGACCGAATCTCCTATACTATATCAAGGATGACATCAAGATAGAGTACATGGTCATCTCTAATCCATTTACCACTAATAGGATAAAAAAGATTACCCCGAAGATTACTCCAACCACTGCTGGTTAAAATCACATAAAATAATCTTGAATTAATCTTCTAAGGAACCTAAATTAACTAATCAGAACACCTTTATCACAAAATGAATTCCATGATTGCTTAATATTTACCACTGAAGTAACCTTGTATCTAATAGTATTTGTTAATGGTTTTTATCATTGCTGACCACCATGCTTCCATGCAATAACATACTAGTTTCAAATGTGTAATCACAAAAGACAATCATGTAAGACAGACCATTTCCCAATGGTCCTCATAGGATGAGTTCCTTACACCTATAATAATATGTTTTCAAAAATTAAAATGATGCTCCCCACTATAGGATTCTTATAGTCATCGAATGAATAGAAAACCGAGAATCTCATAATCATGGTAGATATGATTCATCTAAAACACACACATGAAATTACTCTATTCCACTATAACATAAATCAATACATTAGTCATGAAAACCAATAACAAACTAATCGGTATGTAAAAATACATGTTTCCATTGGATGGTCATCATATGCATTAGAAAAATATTATTCTATTAATGTATAGGTCACTATACTATAGAGGTGAACTAAGAACATGTTCCATATCTTTATTATCAATGATTCCACCCAACTCAAATGGTTTGTTACATCATTTACCAACTTTAAAAAAACCATGAATAAGATTCCACACAACCCTAAGGTCTCAGAAAAAAAAGTTGACCACCGTCGATACTATCTATAGGTCGTCAAACCTATGAATCTATGTTTTTGGGGATATATACAAGATATTTTTCCCACGTTATATTTCAACATATGGAATTTATCATAGACTACAACATAACATTTCATCCATCAATGAGGAAGAACAAATGGAAAAGAGACCGAAAAAGCGACCAACCATTCCCTAGGAATGTATAACCCAATAAAACCCAGCATTACTCAATGCCCACATGCCTACCATGGGTCAGGGATAACTTGTCCACCCATACAAACAACTGTGTAATTTTGAATCTGAGAGTCATACTATGGGAACATCACCAAAAATCTCGATACACATTGAAAAACAGAAAGGAACATAAGCAACAAGGGTTCTATCTACCTTGAGATATACCATTACATAGAATAATAGTTGACTTTATTACAATGTTATGCCAAAAAAAGAGCAATAGACTCTATTACATTTATTTAATCTATAACTAAAACTGAGAAGGGCCAACAGGAAATGGTTATTTTTCTTCTTTGAGAATCTTTATGAGATATTAAAAGTAATATTAAATGAGTGATTAAAAATTAATTACCGAAATCCACATTCCATTTAGGTCATTACATTGATTTAAATTCAATATTTAATAATTATAAATATTTTATTATGAATAAAAACTACCAATTATGAAACCAACCAGGAAATCTATGTTCATGGTTTTGATAAACCATGCACTACCCATGCATCTCAATTATTCTCTTCTAATACAGGCACACAACTTCATGTAGGGGGCTTCACTATTTCAGAAAAATTGTGTACCCTATGAAGACCATAAAAACAATGATTTCCTAGTCTACTGCTCCTGAAACTCAATGAGACTCTAGAAGGACTTCTAAATCATTTACCCAAGTCTAAAAACAAAACATTTAGGTATTGTAACTCTATGAATTATGTTCTGATGCATATTTCAAATAACAACCCTTCCTGTAAACAACTAAAATTAAAATTCCCATAGAATTTGACCTTGTCTCAATACAAGGTCAAATATAGTTATTTTGAGATATGACCATCGAATAGATTTTTGAAATTTTTTTGTGACTTTCCTATATAATATTAATGTTTAACCATTATATAAACTTATCTTTACCTTAATCATTAGTATTAATTTGAATAACATTCACTATTTGTTTTGGAAAAAAATATGTTTCATATAATAAAATTTTAAATTATGATGATTCCAAATATTGAATCTACTTTTCAAAATTCTAATCATAAATGTGGTAAAAATTAAATTAAAATTAATCCTATATATAAGGAAAAACAATGGAATTTTTATGTTAAAATGTTCAAAAATATTAAATGTTTTTATAAACAATTTAATTTTAAAATTGATTAAATTAACTTCAATTTTATTAATAGATGTTTTATTTATCTAAATATACATTCAAATAAATTTATTTTGTAATTTATCTATATACATAAATTTGAAAATTTTGGTTTTCTATTGAATTTATTGTTTTAAATATTCATCAAAAAAAAAATTTCAAAAAAAACAATAACCCAAAATAAATTTTATAATTTCAAATTTAAAAATATTATTAATTTCTTTAAATATAATTTATAAATGTTTAAAAAATGGATTTAAAATAGGTACACACCTAAAAGGTAGTAAAACTGCTTTTTTGAAAAATATAACATTTTATGCATAAAATTGTATTCATTATTATCCCATGTATTGAAAAAAAAGAAAATGAATGTTAAATAGTTTAATGTGTGTATATATATATATATAACATTAAAATTATTTATCATAGGTTGTTTAATTAATATAATATTGTAATCCATTTTTAATTTTATAATTACAGTTTTCCTATAAAAGTTTTCCTATATTTTGAAAAGGGTTTTAATTTTATTTATAAATAGTTGGTCAAAAAGTAACTCTTCTTACCCACATGTTTAAACCATATTTTGATAATTTAATTAATCATATTAATAACCTCTATTACAATGGCTAGGTTATAACTATAATATTATATTAATAATATTTTTAATAGTACAATGTAGTATGGTTAATCTAGGTCATGAATGTAATACAAACATCTAAAGGAACATGAAAATGTGTGTAATAGAGGGAAAACATTGTGTTGTTGGCACCAAAAGATACAATAATTGTTTAGTAAATAACAATATTAACTTCATGTTTCCTAAAATGCAATGTAAATTTAATGCATTCATATAACACGAACTATATTTAGTGTCGCGTGAGAAGAAGAATATTAATAAGGGGGAATTAATTTTAAAAATAATAATACATCAAATACTTTGATTTTACAATATTGGTGTTGATTAATGATTTGGAAAATTATGTTTAAAATAGGAATATTTTTTTCATACGTTTTCTTGATACTTTTTTTAATATAGGGCTATTTACATTGTTATTTGTATTTAATTTTTTTATTTTAATTTATATATTGACTCTACAACATTGGAACAATTCCTCCCACCCATGAAATATATTTGGTAAAATAGAACTAAATCCATTCTTAATATAAGGTATTCACAAGATACAAATAATTTAATAATATTACACTAGAGAGAGTTATATACAACCATGTTGTTGTATTCCATTATAGGATGATGTCAACATAGTGTAAAAAGCATATTATTTATTATAAATGGAGTTTATCAAGATAGTTTTTTATTATTGATAGTTCTAGGTACACATGGTTTATTATCTTGAAATAAATGGTTTTAAATTTACATTTGTGGTAGTGGCATGAGATATCATAACAAAATGTGTTTTGGTTATCCTTCAAGGAAATGTTATATTTATGCTTTTTTCTGGTGCAGTCTAATCGATATGACATGTTATCCATTTATCATTCCATTTTTTCACAAAATTAACACCAAATATATATTTATTATTTTGAGTTTCTTTAATTTTGGTTATTCTTGTATAGGATGTCCCTATATCAGGACATGATGTAATGGGGTATACATTTTCTCATTCAAATACTATACTGTGGAATTATTTTTGTATTGTTATTTGAGATGTTTTAATTTGGGGTGATATATTACCCTGTTGGATTACATATATTTTTGTCTTATTCCATCATCACAATATCCTTGAATTCTCTACCAAGAAATTCCATGGAATGATGTTGTTAACACTTGATTCTTGAAATCTAGTTTTCATGGGAATCCCATATATTAATTAGTTATTTGTTTATAAATTGTGGTGTTTTTATAAGAACAAAACACAAAATTTATTATTGAAAAGTATTAAATGAGTATGAAAGATGGTATTTTTTACAATCACTATCATAAATAGAAAATAAATCAAAATGTTGTTCGTTAAACCATGTAATGTGATGGTTTACTTCCATATTAGTAAGGAAATCAGCGACCGTGTTTGCTTCATGAATGGAATGAGTCACGTTATAGCTTGTAAGCATAAGTGGATGAAGACAGTCCATCCAACATCATGTAATCAGCCATTCAAGGTGCATGAAACCATTCTAAAGATTTTGAACAATGGTCATAAAATAAGATTTGATCTAGTGATTTTTATTGCGAGGTAGTTTCACAAAAGAGATAGTATAAAACACCCCCGTCATTTCGGCTTCTAGATATGAGGTGACACCGCAACCGGTATAGAAGCACCATATTTTCTGCCCAGAGTGTTTTATGTAGATAAAACCACAACCCAAGGATCTTTTTTGTCCATTAGAAGCACCATGAACATTAACTTTAACCATAATGGCAGAAGATCTTTCTTACAAACATCAATTCTGAGTCTCTAATGATGATAAATATTCTTCACCCCAGCCAACACAGAATCTCAAATTCAGCAACTGTGTTAATGCAAATACCCTTATGTATCTACGATGATTCTGAAATAGAAATGATAATTCTCGTATTTCTTGTATTAAGAATTAATTAGTAGTTGCTATGAAGTAGAGAATTTATGTCATAAAAAATCACATGGAGAAGATCATATACTATAGTTACCAAGAGATTTTTGAATTTCTGAGAGACTGTTATATCCACACAATGTTTTAGTTGAGTGTTGAGAGATTTATAATGTATCCACCTGCAGTCAATATGATAAATGACGTAATTACAAAGAGAAATTGACATTGAAAATTATAGAAAAAAGTCGTTAATTTCTTCCCAATGTTGATTATAGAGACAACATTTAGATCAAAAATGAATACCAAAAGATTGAAGAAAAGGGATAGTGGGAAATCTTTTTTGTGTAATATTCTAATCAAGCATGAATTTTGTGGTCAATAACTAACATTTATTAATGTTTTATAGTCAACTCTATTTGTTTTCAAAATTACTAAGAATATGATCATAAAAAGTTTTGATGTCAACAATGCCATTATGATCCTGGTCCCAAATTATATATCTTTATTGTTGGAAAAGGTATATGTTTAAATGACCTAATTAATATTTATAGGTGAATTAATTATTTGAGAGTGTAATATATGTTTATAGGTATTATTAATGTGCATGGGTGGTTGAGTGGAGGAATACATTGAAATGAGTGAAGCACCAGTGCTATTTCTATTAAAAAAGTTCAATGAAGAGTATTTTCTCACCATCCACCTACATTTGAATAATATTTTAGAAAAAAAAAATTAATAGAAGGATATATGGAAGAGATAATATAACATAAATTTCATTTCGTTAATTTATCAAGAAATCAGTTTTTGAGGAAAACCGAGTGAGTTAGTGTGATTATGAAAAAGGATCCAAGTGATTTTTGTCTATAAAGAAACATTTAAGTGCATGTGATTTATTATTCTAATACAAACATTATCCATAAGAATGAAACATTTTGAATATGAAATGGCCACTAGTGTCATTTCCAGAGTTCATCCACTATAAATTTTTTTATGGAACTATTTTTTTATTGATCGGCATGCCATTTAGTAACCATCATAGAACAAAAAATTATAGAATCAATTATGGACATGAAAAGAGAGGTCATGCAATTCATGGAGAAGGATTCCCATTTCCACGAAAAGAGTTGGTGGGGGACTTGGTCAACATTTTTAGAAATGTAACTGGATCTGATTCTAGCCCAAAAAATGGGATCACCAAGATAGTTTATGGGGAGAGATCATTTTTTAATGCATAAAACATTGATAATATTTCATTTTTTTAGAAGAAAACCAATTCCCAAAAAAGGATATATGATTTCCTCCAACTAATGGTTTTAACAGAATTATGTTCACAGTGTGATATGGAACATTTGAAATTATTGATATTTAATTTATCACCATGTATAAATAGATGAAGTTATTAGTGTATACGAGATTCATTAGTGCACTCAAATTCTTGGAGGCGTGTTATAGATTATGCTTGTTTTGATCCAAAAGATAAGTGGGTAATCTACTTAGGTAATCATTAGTTATTGAGAATATAATGGCCTACAGGGGGTCACCCTATCAAATAACTATGTTGAATTTAATATATCCATTAAGAGAGTCAATAACAAGGATTGAAAATACGAATGAATTTAAATGATTTTTCATTATACAAATGAATTATTCCTTAAACCCAAAACACTATATAACATTAAAAATAAAACACCAATCAATAGTATGAAATGATTTCTGAATAATAAGTTTAATGGAAATATTTACACCTCTACTAAATTTTTTTAATGTGTTAGTTCATTTTGTGGCATGCTAAATACAATATTGGATGGACCTTCCTTTACCAGAACCAATGTGTTTCTAAGAGTTAATTTTTCGGTTTATTGACTAATTTTTATTAGAAAAAAGCATGGTAATGATTTTATAAAGAGTATTAATAAGGTAAATATATCTGAAGAGATGAATCTCTGAAGAATTATCCCCAAAGGGGATTATTGAGATGAATTGGGATATGAACCAATGGGGGGAGCATACCTTTATAAAAGAATGTCATTTACAATTGACAAACATCAGATATAACCACATCCCAAAATTACTAAAAGAATCTGTTATTGAATAAATCAATAACTATAGCATTGTAAATATTTAATTGTAAGACAGTTTCTCTAATATCTTGATAAAGGGTAATGCCATTGAGAAAGGAGTCTTCATATTCATTCACCATGACTGGAAAGACATCAGGTAAAAGGTCATTATTAATGCCATCCACATTGAAAATATTTTTAATGTAATAGATGACATCATTTGGAATACCTTCTTAGCTATTAATGAGGCTGTCCCTATATATTAGGAAGGCTAGAGGACTACACACATTCCTTGTCCTTTTTAGGGAATTATTGAATTTTTTATTTCAGTGACCATCAGTGAACCAGTTAGCAATAATTATTTTTTTTTGAATTTTATCCTTATTGATTAGAAAGGAAACATGGTTCGTAGTAATAATGATTTGATGTTGTTGATCAAATGAAAAATTACTAAAAGTAGTGGTGTTCTGAATCTGGGAAAGATACTCTTAAAATATATTGATGTCATTTTCTATTTGTTTATATTTTTATCTACACCATTCATTAAGAACTAGTATTAAATTTTTAATATTAATGACACATGAACTATTACTATTTCAATATCATATGGAGGACCATGAATTTTTTTTGATGTTTCCATAATCAGGGTTTGAACACCAAGCCATGTTAAATCTAAATGGTAAAACAAGATTGGTGTTATTGAAAGATATGTCGACCGTGATAGGATGGTGGTTACAATTACGCTTTGGAAGGGTGATTCTAGAGAATTTGTTCAATTACTCTAGGGCTAAAATATTTTTTAAATATCTATATAATTTTATGGAAAACACTATATTGTAATTTTTTCTATACGATATACACATAGAACCGGTTAGATAAATTTAAAAAAGAATATTATCTGCAATAGGGGTTTCAAATTCCCATGATGAAGTAGTAGAGTGAGATGGTCCTATTTTCTTAGTTCGAACAAGAACGAAATTAATGCCACCCACTATAAACCAAGTGTAAGGAATTTTATTACTTAGCTGATATAGATCATTCCAAAGGGGTATCTTATTATTATATATATTATTAGAGTATATAAAATATTATTAGATATGTGATTGATCAATGACAAAATCATTGTTAAATGACTACTCAGAGATATGATGAATGTTAACATTCTATAAAGAAGAGGGACCAATGATCTAAATGGTCCCAACAAATAAATAATTTTTACGACCTCCTAATATAATATAACCAAACTAACATAGATTAAAAAAATGAGATTTGAAACTTATTTTTGGATAATCAATTAAAAAAAATTAGTATGATGAGTATTGATAGATAATTTAAGATTATAAAGGAGTCTGGGTGCACTATACCCTAACCATTTTACAATATTTTCAATAAAACCTATTTTTCGGGGTTGGAGCCCCCTTTTCACTTGATCCGAGATCCCTTCTTTCTTATAATATCCTAAAATTTTTATCATTCACCAGCTTCGTTTTCATTTCCTACATTCTCACAGAATAAATGAAGATGATGTTAGTTGCACTTTCACTATCGTCAATATATATTTGTTCACATATTAATATTATTTGATGAAGAAACTAGTGGACTCTTATTTTTATTCAATGGATTCTCATTCAAGATAGGCATTTCAGTATTGGACAAAAAAACATTTGAAATTTAAATACATTATGTGACCTTGGTTGAATCTACAGTTGTAACCAACTATTTTCCATTATCAACACGTGAATTCTGTTTAATGTGTGAGAAAATATTATTAAAAAAAACATAATTATTTCCCTGTTCAGTCTACATATTGTTAATAAAACCATGATGCACGGTTCTAAAATGATTTTCTCAAAAACTATGTATATTGGTGGTGAATTTGTTCTAACAATGATTGAGTCACTTATGTCAACAGAAGTGCCATGCTACCCACTCAGTGTGATCCATGGGAGACCATAATTCATGTCCCCCAATTCACTAGTGGGGGGGGCACTGAAATGTGTGAATATCACTCCTTTTCATTAGTAGGTACCCATAGAGGATCCACAACCTGCATAGTGATTTTATAGATCTTCATGATTGAATCTAAAATCATAGATTTAGGTTCAACATGAAAATGTTATAAGATCTCCATGAGACTTTTCTGAATATCCTTAATTAAAAAATTCTGTTCAATTTAATTTTCATGTTATTCCACTAACTTAGCCAAATATTTTCTTAATTCAACACATGTTCGATTGAAGCTTGTTAATTAGACTACAGTTATTTTATTTTTCATCCTAGGTGGATAATGTTCATTTAAGAATGTTCTATTTTATTACTTTGTCCTCTTTTCTTTGGTCTATTCAGTGTCATTAGGTTGGGTGACCCATTTCTTCACTACTCTACAAATTAGAATTGAATGGCCTTTGATTTTTTAATACACATTGAATGGAGGTTTAGGCTCATATTTAGCCTTCACCTTAGTCGTATAATAATTATAAATAAAATAAATACATTAAAGTATCTTATATTACATATTATCATCATCCGTTAGTCTAAAAAATAGACCCACATCCCTATTTATGGCCCTTTGGTCAATCATGATTTGAGAACAAATGTAAGAGGTTCTATCACATAAGATCATCAGATTCCCTGAAAACCAATTTTGGTTATTTAATATAACCTAAATATGTACTACAGTTTTAATATGAGTGTTCTTTTTAAAATCAATATCCCATTTAGAGATACAGAGTAGGGCATGTTTAATTTGAATATTACATTTCTTCCATACCCGGTCTAATTCATCCTGAGAGTTAAGAAGGATATAATAATATACATTAACTACCGGGTTGTGTTTTCAATTTTAAAATCACTAGTAATGAAAAATATGGGTTTTAAGATACAAATATGACCAGGGTTTATCACCATTTAGTATAAAATGCGATCCATATTTGAAAATTCAAACATTGTTTTTATGTTGAAGTTCCTTTAGATTATCCTCTTCTGAAAATCCTCAATGACATTTTTTTTCGAACATTGGATGCTTCAACGATGTTTTATTGAGTATATATGAACCATTGAGTTCATCGGGAAACAAAATCACTTTAGTTTTTTCATGCGGTGCTTGGTTAGGATAATCATTCCCAAGGTTTGTTTCCTCCTCATATCTATAGATATTGAGTTTATAGAAGGCTCCCATTAAAGATAAAAGGATTCCATGACTCAATCTATCTAGTGAGTATATGAATAAACTTAGTTGATTTCACGACGATCAGTGTTTAGTCTGCAATGGCTCAGTGAACCGTTGGAAGGGAAACCCCACATCACTACCCAAAAAAATCCTCATTGGGTCCTCTTAATTAGTTATTGATAAAATTTATTTTATTGAAATGTGTATATTTTTTTATTTGATATATCATTATGGAATGGATATAAACTTTGTATAATTTTAGTGTTATGATTTTCCAAGAGTCAATTATTTAATGCGATTGAAAAAATAATTTTATAAAATTACAATAGGTTATTCTAAATAATCCGAATTAGTTTTCATGGTATTTAACTAAGTATTCTAATTTCAATTATATTTAATTGCTTAATTTAAAATAAAAATAGTTTCAAAATGTGGTTATGAACATCAATGTGATTTTCTTAAAAATTTTAAGGATTTATTTTCTAAATATGTTTATAGTATTACCAAATAGATTTATATTTTGTAAAAAAATTTATAAGCATCATATAAAATTTCAATGTGGTAGATTATTTGTGGTGGGAATAATTATTACACTTATTTTTTAAAATATATTAAATAAATTATATTCATATTAAATTTAATAAATTGGATTAATTTTTTTAAAATAACAATGTGTCACAATAGGATAATATGAAAAGTCATGGGGACCATTCATAGTGATCAAGTATTTCATTATCGTCATCATGTTGGAAGTTCATGGTCATCATAATGATAGAATGTACCATTCATGGTGATTGTGAATCCCTTGAATTCGTTTTCTTATGTTTTGTTTTAATCAAAATATTTGATACCTTTGTTTTCATTGTTATGGGACTTTTTTGGTATTAAATTTTTTTACAGATTTAATTTCAAATATTCATTGAATATTTTATATTATTAAGTTGGATTATGAAATTTTTAAATGGAAAATGTTTTTATTGTTTTTATTTTTTTTGTGTTTCGTGTAAAAATTCATTATTATTTAAGGTATAATATATTATTACTAAAATTTTTATTATATTCTCTATCATCATCAACAAAATTAATATAATAATTTTTTAATTTTTTAATGGTGGAGGAAACCCCCATTTTCTCCATTTATAGTGGTGTATTGTCTAAACTAGGGGCATATCCACATTTCATTCCCTTTATTCTCTATTGTCATTGTATCCATCCTAAAGGTAAAATCACTATTGATTCAGTTATTCTTCCTTCACTCTCTCTCTCTGTTTATGCTCTCCATATTCTTATTGTAACACCCGAGAGTTTTATGAGAATTATTTTGTTTTTATGTTATATAAATCATCAAAGGAATCTTTCACTACACACAACACTAGCTTGGCTTGCATTACACGCAATCACGACCTTCCTCGATAGCGTGTGTAGTACGCAATACAGGGTTTCACTAAACAACTATATATTATTATGAACTAGCCGTTATGAATAGTATTAACTACATTTTGAATTTTATTATTCATTTTACACATTTTCTAGAACATGGTAAGAGAACAAAATAAATTTCTTGGGTAAAATAAGTATTTTTCAAAAAATGCAGTTTTGCCACCTTTTGATGGAGAACCCACATTAAATCTAGTTTTGACATGTTTATAAGTTCAATTTGACAAAATAAAATTCTTCTTTTGAATCAAGGTATAAAAATTTACTTTGGATGAATTTTTGATATTTTTCTAATAACTTTCATATTTTGATGAATAGTAAAAATACACTAATTTATAATTAAAAACAACTTTTTTCATTGAGATAATTTATATGGTTAAATTATAATATTGAATGGGTTTAAAGTATAAATAGAATATATATTTACAATTTAATATAATGTATGTCATTATCATTAATTTCAAATTGAATTCATTGGTAAAAAATTTCAATCTTTGGCAATGTTTTAACTTCTAAAACCCGTTTTCTTAACAACGAGATTTATTTTAAATTAATTAATGCAACTTTTATGTTTTGAATTTTGAAAAATGGATTCAATATTCTGAATCAGTGGGTCCAAATTATGTTAATAAGCTGTTTTTTATTTTTGGGCATTATGAATAGTAACTACGGTAAATTTTATTTACCATAGTTAAAGGTAAATCGGGTAATTAAGGGTAAATATAAGATTATAAAATTACCCTAACACCAGACAAAATCCTATTTTATGACTAAACGTCGACCCATATCACCTAAGGGTCGGATTAGATTCATTTATTGGACTTTTTTCCATGAAAAATAATTTAATTATTATTAAAACCAAAGAATGTGACAACATTCCACATTCTTAAATCTTAAAAGTATAATAATTTTAATTTAGTGATAAAATTAATGAAACTTAAAATATTAATAGTCTCCAGAAATATAATACAATTATATACATCATAGGAATTTATTTATAATTTTTTGGGATTAAATAATTATCATTAATTATGACACAATAGTGATGTTGAAATTATTTAATTAATTAAAATATCAAATAAATGGTTTTAAAAATATTAAAATAAATATTATATGAACTATTTAATGTTCTCAACTAATTTTATAGATACATATGACATTTTATGAATCTATTAATTATTTTAGTTCGAACATATCTTCTGTATATATTTTATTTAAATTCAAATAAATGAATAGTGTCAAAATTGACACTATTGATATTTTATAAAAATAACATATTATAAAATTTTTAAAAAATCACAAAAATATATAAAAATTATAAATTAAAATTTATATGGTCTCCAATTTCATAATTTGTCAAATTATGGAAAATTAGCAACACATATGAAATTATTTATAATAATTTAAAATTTAGAATATTATTACCACAAATTAAATTAAATTGATAAATAAGGATAAATCAAGTTGATAATGTTTAAAATAAATTCCTAACTTGTCTAAGTATTATTTTTTGATGAGATTACAACCCTATCTCATCTAATAATCGTATCCGAGTCATTTTGGATGTTTTTAATTGGGGTTGGGATTTAATATAAACTAATATTTCTTATATTTCCAAAGGTGCCCCTCCCCTCCCATATAAAAGGAAACCTCCTCCCTCTCCTCCTCACACCAATTTGAGCCTTCAACCTTGGAAAATACCTTCCCATTTCACTTCCCCACTTCCCTAGAAATATCATAGAGGTTCTGGTCTTCTTCAAAGACCAATTGTAGTGCCCTAAGAGGAGGTCTCAAAGAGGCGCTTCAAAGAAGAGGTAATGTCCGTTACTGATTCTTCCAACTTTATTTCTTATTCCACTTCTTATTCTTTAGTTGCTTCATTATGAAGTAATAACATCAGTATCACTCATATACTGGTATGTTATTATATATATGAAACAACCCTATTTCACCATCTATCCATCCTACGGAAAAATAAATCACAGCGCGTGCGTACGTACGGAATACCGTCTCCACGCTATGGTGTAATCTATTTTCCACCACCACCTTACTTGGATGGGTATAATGGTGTAAATAATAACTATATATGATTATTGTAAAGTTATATTGATTCTGAAACAGTATATATACACTCCAATACAATTCCATGATCATGGGAACGATATCATCGCTCGTGCGTACGTACGGAATACCGTCTCCAAGATGTGATGTGACTCGTTCTACATTATCTTCATTGCATAATGATTATATAAATGAATTGAATGAATGAATATGATTTATATTACACTAATACCATTCTGGAAATGAGTTATCTATAACCTTAAGAGAAGAATAAGAATTTATTCGACACAACACGCATAAGAACAAAAAGTAATAAACACCCGAATAACAAGTAGCAATGAAATATTACTAATAATAAGCTAATAATATGGCCATATATGATATCATAACAATGAGTATGATTCTGGAATAATTCAATGACATTATTTAAATCATTATACAAGAGTTTCGGACACTTACAAAGCAAATTAGACCTAAGGTAAGGGAAAATCTCGCAATTTCATTTTTATCTGAGATTGTTTATACTTCAGAATTTACTGTGGAATATTTATCATCCACATACATGTTTCCTAAATATGTAATATTTATATCCTTATACAATAGTTTATATCCAATTTTACCCTTCGGTGAGTTTTTAGTAAAAGATATGAAAGGAATCATTTGTCGTTTTTCGTACGAGGTGCTTTTTGACATTTCCGACAAAAGTAAGAGAAGAATGTTTTTTAACTTATACGGCATGAATGGATTTTTAGAACATTATTTCCATGAATCTTACTTTATAATTTTTCATGTTTATTTTTAATCAACTTATTTTATTTCAATATTATATGACATGTTAAGAAAAGAAAATGTTTTTGAAGAAGAAAGGATATTTTCCTCAAGAATTGAGTTCAGGTGTTTTATCAAAATTATTTTCCATGTAAGATAATATAGGGTTCGGTTTCTATCCCTATAATTAAATTGATTTGATTATGTTGTAATGGAAATCTTTTTTATGAATTCATTTATCTTATACGAATTGTTTTATGTTTTCGCGATGTTTAAGATTCCCATTTTTATTACATGGGTTATGCTATGATGTATCGTTTATGATTTTGTGGAACACATAATAATGGTATCATTATGAGATGGGTGTGACCTATATCTCCCTCCAATGCATAGGGTAACGATTTATATCTCATGAGATAGACATGGCTGGAACGGATGTTTAAACTGGTTCAGTGAAATAGGACTGAAACGAGGAGTGAACTCGGTTCAGAAATTGACTTTGTCCGCTAAGATAGTCTTGGAAATGATTCTTGACTCCTAAGAAATGATTCTATATGATTATGTGTGTATGCCACAAAGTTTCATCTTTTAAGTCATGATTATTGGGATTACATTTCACTACTATGATTTATCCTATGTTATGAAATTATTCTCTCTTTTACAGGATAAGATTTCCAAAAATGTTATGTTCTTATGAATATGATGTGATTGATATTTCTTTTTATTACCCTTACTGAGAATTTGAGCTCACCCTTTTGTATGTTTTCTTTCCCCAGGTTAGGAAGAAGGTCATTACGTAGGATATGTCAAAATGGATGCTAGATATGATGAAATAAATGGGAGATAGTTTAGATTCATTATGAACCAGTTCTTTATATTTCCCAGTTTCTAAAGACACTATACCTATATGGTTCTTTTCTGGTTTTGTTATATGTTGTAATAAGTGTAATTCAATTTTGAAGTACTAACAATGTATGTAAAGTATGGGTCATTATAGTTGGTATCAGAGGAATGGTATAGTCAACCTTTGGAAACTAGGATGTGAAATCCTTAGTAAGAACACTAAGGATATGTCTAAGCATAGAACCCAATCTATGTGTTTTAGAAATGGCCATGAACAACAAATGATAAGAAAATAAGTGTGAAATTTTATTCTTGATTATGAGTTTTTCCTATTATAATTAGTGTTGCTCATACTTTTCTTCTGGGTTTTAGTCAATGGATGGAACCCGAAGGAACCATGTTAATGCGGAATACGAAGGGCAATGCAATGATTGTCCCCCTGAGCAACCAAATGTTATGGGAGCTGGAATGAAAAATCTTGTAGCTATGCTCACACAACATTCTCAAGCTATGAATCATGCATGACTTCCAAATGAGCAATGGAAGGTGCTACATTCTGTTGAATCCTTCATGAGGCAGCGTCCACCATCATTCAACGGGTCTTCTGATCCATTAGTGGCTGAACAATGGATCAGTACCACTGAAAAGATATTTTCAGTTCTTCAATGTTCTAAACATTATAAATTCATCTTAATAGTGTATTGTTTGCAAGGTGATGCTAATCAATGGTGGAATATTATTATGAATACGAGTCAAAGGGATGAAATTGAGTCCATGGAATGGGACAAGTTCAAGAACTTATTTTTCAATAAGTATTTCCCTCGTATTCTTCGAACAAAGATGGAGAAAGAATTTCTTGAACTAAAGAAAAAGGATGATGAATCTATTGGTACCT
This sequence comes from Viscum album, assembly GCA_963277665.1. Classification (NCBI taxonomy): domain Eukaryota; kingdom Viridiplantae; phylum Streptophyta; class Magnoliopsida; order Santalales; family Viscaceae; genus Viscum; species Viscum album. The sequence continues at coordinate 532,967,233 of OY728128.1, forward strand.
ATGAAGAAAAATTTACAAGACTTGCAAGGTACGCTTCTGGTATTATTATCCAACCTCAGAGTAAGATCGATCGATTCTTTAGTGGCATAAAACCAAGTCTTCGAAGGGCGTTAGCCATAAGGGACTTCAATAGATACGAGGAAATCGTTCGATGCGATCTCAAGGTTGAGATGGAGATTGGAGTAACCCATCTGTCATATGCATTTGATAAGAAGAGGAAAATGGAATTCAAAGGAAAATCTAAAGAGCACACTGAAAAGAAGATGAGCTTTCCCTTATGCTCAAAGTGTGGAAAGAAACACGGAGGAAATTGTCTTAAGGGGACAAGAAAATGTTATAAGTGTGCAAAATAAGGTCATCGGGCAATTGAATGTCGAAATAATGGGAAGAAGATGACTAATGAAGCAAAAAAAGGAAGGGATACACAGAATAAACCTACTACACTTCAATGTTTCATGTGCAAGGAGATGGGGCATTATTCCAATCAATGCCCAAATCCAAGGGTTGATGATGATGATCGACGTCAACAAACTCTTAAGGCCAAAGATAAAGGAAAGTCACATACAATTACTATCGGTGATGTGGAGTACGAAAACGAAGTGGTGAGAGGTACACTTACCATCCACTCTAAAGTAGAAAATGTATTATTTGATTCTAGATCCATCCACTCTTTTATTTTTGAAGAATTTTATAAGGGTATCACTGTATTACCTCAAAAATTAGATGTTGAGTTAGCTGTGACAACCCCTAATGGCACAATAGTTGCATTAAATGTTTACAATTCTTCTCCGATTGAAGTTTGTGGGAATGTGCTTCCTACAAATCTTGTGATCCTTCCTATAGTGGAATTTGATGTGATTCTTGGCATGGATTGGCTTTCTTTATATGGAGCTAATATCAATTTCCAAAGAAGGGAAGTCACATTTCATATTTCAGATCAATCTATGATCATCTATCGATGCATGGATGAACATAACCTTCTAGTGGAAATTTCATCCATCTTATGGGTCTTGATTCCACTAAATGAAGGTTATTTATCTCAAATGTTTGGATAGAAACACACGATTAATAATATGCCCATTGTACGGGAGTTTGATGATGTCTTTCTGGAGGAATTACCGAGTCTTCCACCAAATCGTGAAGTTGAGTTTTCAATAGAACTCGTACCGGGTGCTTTACCTATTTCAAAGACACCTTATAGAATGGCCCCAATTGAGTTGTAGGAATTGAAGAAGAAACTCCAATAGAATCTTGATAATGGATTCATACGCCCTAGTGCGTCACCTTGGGGAGCACCTGTTCTGTTTGTTAAGAAGAATGATGGATCAATGAGACTCTGCATTGATTATCGAGAACTTAACAAGATCGCTATCAAGAACAAAAATCCTCTCCCACGCATTGATGACTTATTTGACCAACTATGCGGAGCTCAATACTTTTCCAAGATTGATCTTTGTTTAGGGTATAATCAATTAAGGGTCAAAAGGGATGATATACCAAAGAAGGCTTTCCGTACAAGGTATGGACACTATGAATTTATAGTGATGTCATTTGGTCTTACTAATGCCCCTGCTATCTTTATGGATCTGATGAATAGAGTCTCTAGAGACTATCTTGATCAGTTTGTGGTAGTATTTATAGATGTTATTCTTGTCTATTCAAAGAGCAAGGAAGAACATGAAGATCACTTGAGAATTATATTCAATACCTTGAAAAAGGATAAGCTTTATTCCAAATCTACCAAGTGTGAATTGTGGCTTCAGAAAGATTCATGTTTGGGTCAAATAATCTCAAAAGAGGGGATATCTATGGATCCTGCAAAAACAGAGGTTATCGAAACATGGTCGAGACAAACAACAGTAACTGAGATCCGATGTTTTCTTGGTTTGGCTAGATATTATCGACGTTTTGTGAAAGATTTTTCAAGGTTATCTAACCCACTCACCATGTTGACTCGAAAAGGAGTTATGTTTGTTTGGATGGAGGAATGTGAAGAAAATTTCAAAGAGCTAAAAAGAAGGTTAGCTAGTGCACCTATGCTCACACTACCTTGCAGTGGAGAAAGGTTTGTGATCTATAGTGATGCATCCAAGAAGGTACAGGGATGTGTTATCCTGAAAAATGATATGGTGATAGCTTATGCCTCATGATGGTTCAAAATCCATGAGCAAAATTACCCAACTCATGATTTGGAGTTAGCTACTGTCATAATTGCATTAAATATTTGGAAGCTTTACCTTTTTGGTGAATGGTGTGATATTTATACTGATCATAAAAGTTTAAAGTATATTTTCACAAAAAAGGAGATGAATATGCGTTAAAGAAGATGGTTGGAGCTGATTAAGTATTACGACTGCTCAATCCATTACCACCCTGGGAAAGCAAACAAGGTATCAGATGCATTAAGTCGACAAGACCATGCTAGCTTATCCATGATGAGGATCACAAAAGATCCAATATTTATGGATTTACAAAGGATGGATCATGGAATTATAATGGATGGGGAAAAATCATATCTTTCTCAAATGAATGTTCAACCGTCTATACATGTGAAGATTCAAGAGGCATAGAAAGAAGATTTCGAGTTACAAAAGAAGGTGAGAAATGTTCCTGAATTCAACCTTGATTGTGATTGGATAATAAGGTTCAGGAATCGGGTTTGTGTTCCTACCATCCCAGAATTAAAGGATCTGATGGATGAGGCTCATAGTTCATCATTCTCTATTCATCTTGGAAGCACGAAGATGTATAGGGATCTGAAAGATTACTTCTGGTGGGATGGAATGAAAATTTATGTTGTTGAATATGTCTCTCGATGCTTGTTTTGTCAGCAAGTTAAAGCTGAGAGACAGAATTCTAAGGGTATGTTACAACCATTACCCATACCTGAATGGAAATGGGAAAACATCACTATGGACTTTGTCACCGGACATCCTAAAACATCCAAAGGCAATAATGCTATTTGGATCATAGTTGATCGTCGTACAAAGTCTGCACACTTTATTTCTATTACAGAGGATTTCTCTCTAGATCAACTTGCTAGGATATATGTAAAGGATGTGGTAAGATTCCATGGAGTACCACTTTCTATTATATCTGATCAGGATCTGAAGTTTACCTCAATGTTATGGAGAAGTCTTCAGTATACTCTGGATACAGAGTTGTGTTTCCTCACTGCTTATCATCCTCAGATAGATGGTCAGTCTGAGGGGACAATTCATACTCTAGAAGATATTTTGAGAGATTTCTCTATAGATTTCAAAGGTGGTTGGGATCAACACCTACCTTTGGTGGAATTTTCTTATAATAGTAGATTTCACCCCAGTATTCAGACGGCTCCTTTTGAAGCTCTCAATGTAAAGATATGAAGGACTCCATCTTGCTAGGATGATGTTGGGGAATGAAAGCTATTAGGACCTGATCATGTTGATTAAATGGCAGAAAAGGTCAGATCTATTCAACAACACATAAGAGAAGCTTATAGTCGGAAAAAAAGGTATGCCGACAACCGAAGAAAAGACCTAGAGTTTGAAGTGGGTGATAAAGTGTTCTTACAAATATCTCCCTGGAAGAGGGTCATGAGATTTGGAAAGAAGGGAAAGTTGAGCCCTAGATATATCGGTCCTTTTGAAATTCTGGATCGTGTTGGGAAGGTATCCTACAAATTGGCGCTTCCACCGAATCTCTCTCAAGTTCACGATGTGTTCCATGTATCTCTCCAGAGAAAGTACATACCTGATCCTTCACATGTACTCAGCATAGAAGTTATACCGCTCGAGCAAGATCTTTCTTATGAAGAACAACCGATAGAGATTCTGGATCATAGCGAAAAAGTCCTACGGAACAAGACCACTCGCTTGATGAACGTTTTATGGAGGAACCACCAATTAGAATAAGCTACAAGGGAACTTGATGATATGGTGAGGGAGAGGTATCCTCATCAGTTTGTAATGAAGTGACGAATTTCGAGGGTGAAATTCATTTTAAGGGGGGTAGAATGTAACACTCGAGAGTTTTATGAGAAATATTTTGTTTTTATGTTATATAAATCATCAAAGGAATCTTTAACTACACACAACAGTAGCTTGGATTGCATTACACACAATCACTACCTTCCTCGATAGCGTGTGTAGTACGCAATACTGGGTTTCACTAAACAATGATATATTATTATGAACTAGCCATTATAAATACAATTAACTACATTTTGAATTTTATTATTCATCTTACACATTTTCTAGAACATGGTAAGAGAACAAAATTAAATTTTTGGGTAAAATAAGTATTTTAAAAAAATATAGTTTTGTCGCCTTTTGATGGCGCACCCATATTAAATCTAGTTGTTGACATGTTTATAAGTTCAAATTGACAAAATAAAATTCTTATTTTGAATCAGGGTATAAAATGTTACTTTGGATAAATTTTTGATATTTTTCTAATAACCTTCATATTTTGATGAATAGTAAAAATACGCTAATTTTTAATTAAAAACAACTTTTTTCATTGAGATAATTTATATGGTTAAATTCTAATATTTAATGTTTTTAAAGTATAAATAGAATATATTTTTACAATTTAATATAATTTATGTCATTAGCATTAATTTCACATTGAATTCATAGTTAAAGACATTTCACTCTTTGGCAATGTTTTAACTTCTAAAACCTGTTTTCTTAACAATGGGATTTATTTTAAATTAATTACTGCAACTTATATGTTTTTAATTTTGAAATATGGATTCCATATTCGGAATCAGTGGGTCCAAATTATGTAAATAGGCCAACTTTTATTTTTGGTCATTATGAATAGTAACTACGGTAAATTTTATTTACCATAGTTAAAGGTAAATCGAGTAATAAAGGGTAAATATAAGATTATAAAATTACCCAAAAACTGGCCAAAATCCTATTGGATGAATAAAAGTCGACCAATATCACCTAAGGGTCGGATTATATTCATTTAATGGACTTTGTTCCATTAAAAAATAATTTATTTATTATTAAAACCAAAGAATGTGACAACATGTCACATTCTTAAATCTTATAAGTATAATAATTTTAATTTAGTGACAAACTTAATGAAACATCGAACATGAATAGTCTCAAAAAATATAATACAATTATCTACATTATACGAATTTATTTAGAATTTTTAGGGTTTAAATAATTATCATTAATGATGACCCAATAGTGATGTTCAAATTAATTTATTAATTAAAATATTAAATAATTTTTTTTAAAAATATTAAAATAAATAATATATGAACTATTTAATGTTATCCACTAATTGTATAGATACATATGACATTTTATGAATCTATTAATGCTTTTAGTTTGAACATATCTTTTTTATATATTTTATTTAAATTCAAATAAATGAATAGTGTCAAAATTGACACTATTTTTATTTTATAAAAATAACATATTATAAAATTGTTTAAAAATCACAAAAAAATTTAAAAATTATAAATTAAAATTTATAAGGTCTAAAATGTCATAAAGTGTCGAATTATGGAAAATTCCCAACACATATGTAATTATTTATAATAATTTAAAATTTAGAATATTATTACGACAAATAAAATTAAATTGATAAATAAGTATAAATCAAGTTGATAATGTTTAAAATATATTCCTAACTTGTCTAAATATTATGGTTTGATGATCTTACAACCCTATCTCATCTAATATTCTGATATGAGTAATTTTGGATGTTTTTATGTGGGGTTGAGATTTAATATAAACTAAAATTTCTTATATTTCCAAAGGTGCCCCTCTCCTCCCTTATAGAAGTGCACCTCCTCCCTCTCCTCCTCACACCAATTTGAGCCTTTAATATCATCCAATCCCTTCCAATTTCACTTCCCCACTTCCCTATAAATATCCTAGAGGTCCTTGTCTTCTTTAAAGACCAATTTTAGTTCCCTAAGAGGAGGTCTCAAAGAGGCACTTCAAAGAAGAGGTAATGTCCGTTACCGATTCATTCAACTTTATTTCTTATTCCACTTCTTCTTATTTAGTTGTTTCATTTTGAAGTAATAACATCAGTATCAATCATATACTGGTATGTTATTATATGTATGAAATAACCCTTTTTCACCAACTATCCATCCTATGGAAAAAGAAATCACCACGCGTGCGTACGTACAGAATACCGTCTCTATGCCGTGGTGTAATCTATTTTCCACCACCACCTTACTTGGATGGGTATAATGGTGTAAATAATAACTATATATGATTATTGTAAATTGATATTTATTCTGAAATTGTATACATACACTTCAATACAATTCCATGATCAGGGGAACGATATCATCGCTCGTGCGTACGTATGGAATACCGTCTCCACGATGTGATGCGACTCGTTCTACATGATCTTCATTACATAATGATTATATAAATTAATTGAATGAATTAATATGATATATATTACACTAATATCATTCAGTAAATTAGGTATCTATAACCTAAATAGATGAATAAGAATTTATTCGACAAAACACGCATAAGAACAAAAAGTAATAAACACCTGAATAACAAGTAGCAATGAAAAATTACTAATAATAAGCTAATGATATGGCCTTATATGAGATAATAACAATGAGTATGATTCTGTAATAAGTCAATGAAATTATTTAAATCATTATACAGGAGGTTCGGACACTTACGAAGCAAATCAGACCTAATGTACGGGAAAATCTCGCAATCTCATTTTTATACGAGATTGTTTATACTTCAGAATTTACTGCGGAATATTTATCATCCACATCCTCGTTTCCTCAATATGTAATATTTATATCCTTCTACAATAGTTTATATCCAATTTTAACCTTCGGTGAGTTTTTAGTAAAAGATATGAAAGGAATCATTTGTCGTTTTTCGTATGAGTTACTTTTGGAATTTTCCGACAAAAGTACGAGAAGAATGTTTTTTTAACTTATACGGCATCAATGGATTTTTAGAACATTATTTCCATGAAGCTTCCTTTATAATTTTTCAAGTTTATTTTTAATCAACTTCTTTTATTTCAATATTATATGACATGTTAAGAAAGGAAAATGTTTTTGAATTAGAAAGGATATTTTCCTCAAGAATGGAGTTCAAGTGTTTTATCAAAATTATTTTCCATATAAGATAATATAGGGTTTTGTTTATATCCCTATTATTACATTGATTTTATTATGTTGTGATGGAAATATTTTTTATGAATTCCATTATCTTATATGAATTGTTTTATGATGTCACGATGTTTAAGATTCCCATTTTTATTACATGGGTTATGCTATGATGAATGGTTTATGATTTTGTGGCACACATAAGAATGGTACCACTATGAGATGGGTGGGACCTATATCTCCCTATAATGCATTGGGTAAAGATTTATATCTCATGATATAGACATGGCTGGAACGACAGGTTAAACTGGTTCAGTGAAACATGACTGAAACGAGGAGTGAACTCGGTTCAGAAATGGACTTTTTCCGCTAATATAGTCTTGGCAATGAGTCTTGACTAATAATAAATGATTATATATGATTATGTGTGTATGGCACAAATATTCATGTTTTACGTCATGATTATTGGTATTACATTTCACTACGTTGATTTATCCCGTGTTATGAAACTCTGATCTCTTTTACAGCTTATGATTTCCAAAATGTTATGTTCTTATGAATATTATGTGATTGATATTCCTTTTGTTTACCCTTACTGAGCATTTGAGCTCACCCTTTTGTATATTTTCTTTCCCCGGGTCAGGAAGAAGGTTATTAAGTAGGATATTCCAAAAGGGGCAATAGATATGATGAAACAAATGGGAGACAATGTAGATGCTTTATGAACCAGTTGTTTATGTTTCCAAGTTTCTAAAGACATTATACATATACGGTCCTTTCCTGGTTTTGTTTTATGTTTTAATAATTGTAATTCAATTTTGAAGTAATAAAAATGTATGTAAATTATGGGTCATTATACTTATCCCCTCTTTGTTTCATTCACTATTGTTGAATTTATAAAAGTATTATGAATTTTATTTGTGGTTTTTTCAAGATAAAAAAAATTCTTATTTATTGTGATTTATTTTTACCTAGAATGGAAGAAGATAAAATAGTTAATCCTATAAAACGTATTTTATCTCAAGGAAAGAATATATCATTTCCAGGTGAGCATGTTGTCTCATGGTAAATTTGGAAACCTTGTTTGTATTTTAATTAATTATGAATTTTATCTTTTAAGATATATTATGAATCTATGTTCATTTTCTGGATTCCAGTCCATGACCTTTCTCAATATTACTATGGTGTCCAAAGGTAGAAGATTTTATATATTTTCTATAAATTGATAAATCATTGGTTCTTTAATAGTCTAGTTTTTTTACCATTAATATATAATTTATATATGATATTTGTAATGTAGTGGTTTTACTCCCTTAAATAGGTTTTTTAATTGACTCATTCCTTAAGGAAATTATTTTTTTTAATGCAATTATCATTATTTTTTTTACAAATGTGGCTGATAATAAATTTTTAAAAATTCAACTTATTGATGAGTATAGTTTGAGGAAACTGTTTCAGGCATGTTTTGATGTCATACCTCACCATTCAACTCTAGACTCTGTAAATATATTTTCGAATTTCAATTAATACTTTTAGGACATATTAAGATTAGTGTAAATCTAGGTTTGTTTCTAATTTACTAGGGACCATGAATAGTGGTCATGAATATCATTACTATCATCTATGGTAATATATTGGTTAATGTTCAAATTCTAAAGGATTGTACTTGGTGACCATGATTCTCATCAAAACATTTCAATATTTTTTCTCTATTAATAAATTATCATGTGGAGTTTTTCGTTAGTAGAAAAACTATTTGGTATTTTAAAATGAGTTTCAATTAAATAAAATAATAGAATTATTATTTTTAATATTTATGATAGATTTTATAAATTATTTAGATAGAAAATGTAACTGATGTGTTTTCTTAGTATATATGTGTTTGGGTGAAATATTATTTATTAATAAAAAATGTATATTTCATAATTAAAAATTTAATTTTTATGGTAATTATTATTATTATTATCATTATTTTAGTATTTGTCATTTTTTGTAGAAAACATCCCTTTCTACCTTTCTTTTACAATTTTTAGAGTGCCAGTCAGAACCTATCCATTATTATTCCACTTCATATCCTCTATCCTTTTATTTATCTATTGTTAATAATTAGATTTATTATATATGGAAATCCATCAATGTTTTTTATTTCAATGGAATATAGAAACCATGAAAATATATGCAATAATAAATTATGAAGGATTAATGTTGTACCAATAGATTCGTAGTTGACGGAAATTGATAAATTTTGAAACATTAATACTAGTAATTATGATATTTAATATATCAAAAATAACTATGTCTTTGGGTTTTTAGACCATGTATGTGAGAAAAAATGAAAGAGGACAACCTCTAGATATGTTTCATTCTTAGAGACCTGAGGAAATCAATAGATAAGGTGGTGTTTAAAAATAGTGGTTGTGATGTGTTGATATAATTAACAAATACTTTAATATAATAGAGTTTTATGTGATCCTTGGAATAGATAATGTATTTCATAACCTCTATATAATTATAAATACTACCAAATTGGATTGGTGATAAAAAAATTCATAGAATAGAAATTTTTTATTTTTAAGAGATACATCTTGAAGGATTTGGAGAACTAGGATAGAAGATGAAAATACAGTCACTATAAAATACTATAGGGAGAGATATAAATCATATGTTCTCATTATATAGGAAGACATATATATTTTATAAGAGTTACAACACTGATATGTCAATTTAATTTTTAATTCTCAATTTGAATATAATAATTTTCAATGGGATATATAATATTAACCTAGTGTGTGTTTTTGGATCTATGCACTACTCAATTGAAAATTATAGTGATGTTGGTGTAATATAAAGGATATTTTTAGTTTCCAGGTTTAATATGTATCTCTTTATAAATATCCAATCGTGATGCATCCTTGAGAACCCATATATATTTGTGCTGATCATCAATAAATAGATTGAATTGGGCCACTTACATTGTAAAATAAATTGAAATATTTAATATTCTATTTTCATATTAAATAGATTGAATATTTATTTTTTAATATCTTATCCATATTATTTTAAATTTTTTTTTTGAGTATTACTTGTTTCAAAAATTAATAAATACCTATCCTCGTTAGTAATTTCCATTTTTTTCTTGTTTACATTATTATATGTTATGAGTGATATTTTCTTATTTGAAGTTGAATGGTTTTTTGATTGAATTATCAATTATATATAAGGTTATTTATTATTTAATCTATTTTGGACCATCTAGGAACCTTTTTAGTATACATTGATTGGATCATTCTACATCCTTAATCTTGATTAAAAAATTGATTGATAGTTTAGTGTTGTGTTATAATAAGATTAGAAAACTACCTCTCGAAAAGTAGATCATTTTCCATATAATAAATTTCATTTCAATAAGAACCATTATTTTATAAGGATATCATTATGAGAGGTAATAGTCCAATAGAAAAAATTTGATATAATAATATTTTCATTATACTAGATGGAAGAGAAGAATTAATTTTTCTTAAGATATTTGGATAGTATATTTTCTAGGTTCAATTATTAAACGATATAAATGGGAAAATGGTAAACATTTCACTGTAAGGATTTGGGTTTGATATAAGTTATATTTCATTAGAAATGTGATGTTAAAATTATTTAATTTAACATAACTTCATAATTATTCTAATCATATGATCCTTCCCTTGTCTAGAAGAAAATCCTTCTTTAAATTTTTGTTGAACAACATTTTTGGTTGATTAAGGGGATATTTGATGTATGGGTTGTTTCAGGGGTGTTCAAGATGTTTGGGATGTGAAAGTTTAAATAAATGTCCATTCAATACATGTTACATGGTTTGTGCATGGTAAGAAATAATAGTGCATCATAACCATGAAAACTTGGAAAGATAGGTGAACATTTTTGAAACCATACAATATGGACTAGGAAACCATATGGACTTGGATAGAGCCATCCCACATGGAAACTGCATTGTTTTTCAAATCAATTGAACTCCTTGGAGACCTTGCCACCAAGGCATGTTATTGGATATTGGGCTACACACGGTTGGTGCGCAGTTTTTCCAACCAAGAAGAAAAACCATGTTACCCAATAATTAAGGGGACATTTATAATTTCTCCCTCTCTAGATTAATGTATCCTCAACCTATTTTCGTCCCTTTAAACCCAACATTAGCCTGGTTTATGAACCCATCTCCACCAATCTTGCATGGGATGACTCACATTCGCTTCTAGGCCGTCTATAACTTCGTTGTATGCATATTGAAGCTCTTTGTGACTCTAATACTCCTTTTAATTTCATTTTTTCTAAATGGATTTTATAATCATTCATAATTTTCAAAATCCATTTGACCCACTATTTCAATCACTCTATATGACTAGGTTTTAATGGTGGGTTTTCTTTAAAACAAAGGCAATTTTTAATTGCATGGTTTTTTATTTAATTGTGGTAGGTTCTCTTAATGATATATTCTATAGTATTGATGTTTTCTATGTGTATAGGGGTTTTCAATGTAATATGTTGATTAATTTAATTTCCATAGTATGTAAAAGTTATTTTTGACTTATGATGTGGTGTGGAAATCATTATTGACCCCATAGTGACATTGATGTTCTGACGTGGGACATAGTTTACCCATAGGGTATGAAAAACCCTTGTAAATGGTGATTGAAAAGGGAACCACTAGGATAGAGAAATTCTAAAAACTAATAAATTATAATGATAAATTATGTTTTTGAATAATTTAATAAAGGGGTAATTGAAATGATTGTGTGATAGCCCAATAAAATACCTTACAAACTTTTGAAAAAGGATCGAATGATATATTTTTACTTGATCCAGATATATTTTTTAATTATGGTAATAATGCTTTCAAATTTTGGAATGTTTTTAAGTGAGGATTATGTCTCAATGTGATCTAAATGGGGTTTCCCTATGTGACATCAAATGATTATTTGAAATGAGGGCGTGGTTCCTCTATTGGTGAAAATTTCAAAATTATTATTTAAAATGGTTCGAAATGGAAATGAGTGTTTGGGGGCATGGTTTTTTTTTCATAGAGGAAGACTTGATTTTAAGGTGGTTTCTTCATGATGACTTTTGAATGAGTATTTTTATTTTTTTTATAATCATATATTGTGAAATGATAATTGATAGACATTTTTGTCTAGTTATTAATATAGAATAAGGGGTGTTGTGTATGATGACATTAGATTTCAATGAGTTATGGTTTTTAGGTGTCATATTTTATAAATGTGTTAAGTATTTTTATTGATAAAATTAATAAATTAGTACAGAAGAATCGGCACAGTGATTAGTGGTATTGTAGGAGTTAGGATGTGGAATGAGGTTTTATGTTCCAAGCATGTGGAGTGAGGTTCTATTCGATTATATTATGTACTGAGGATCCATGTTTTGGTTGAGTCAAACTATGGATCCTTGTTTATATTAGATCATAATGATTCTCCTTGTCTGACCATTATATTTTATGATTGTGGTACATTAATTGAGGTTCTATTCTACTAACTCATTAATTAGGATTTCTATTGTGAATGGTTATACATATTCTCTAGGAACACAGATGTGTATCCTGGTTTGGGTTGTCTTATTGGGGCTCTATGATCCCAAATGTATGTAAATTTCATGCAATAGGATGTCATAATGAGGATCTATGCTTTTGAAATGCGTGGGCATTACATGACTACCAGACTGAGATTTTTTGAGGCAAGATGATAAATTGTTTCACTTATTGAATGAAACATATGATAAAATGTATTTTGGAGACTATTCCAAGTAATAGGACCCAGATATGTATAGAGATATTCAACTTTTTTTGTTGATGTTATGGAACCTAAGGGATAAAAATGGTTAAATATGTTATTTTTTTAAAATTTAATCATGTTTAATTTTGTCACCATGTTTATTTAAATCAATTTTTCCTTTATAAATTTTTTTATAAATTGTGTATTTTATCTAACATCATTGTTGGTGGCCTATTGAGTTTTACTCACACAATTATTTACTTACCAAGGAACTCGGGTACCTGAATAGCTACTAATTTTATTTTTGGCTACAGGTTCAATACATTGAATTATATTTTGGATTGTTCAACGGATAATGGGTTGGATCATGGGCAATTAGGACATGGTTGGGACTCGTGTCCTTCATCTAAAATTTTTGTTATTTTCTGTTTTGTAATTTATTTGTATAACATCATGACATGTAGTGTATTCATCATATTATTATATAACATGATACTAGATTATTTATAGGATTTCTTCAATTGTACATTTAATGTTTCAATTAGTTAGTTTATCTTTTTTATGTTACCTATAAAATGTAACTACTATGACAAGTATGTATAGTCTACCCATGATGGTCATTATACCCAAAATAGTAGTTAGTGGCCTCTGTCATATGGGGAGGTGTACCTCAGGTCATGTGACTTCCAAGATCTAGGCACCGGTTATAGTGGATATCGGGTTGTAGAGGTTACAATGTGGTATTATAAGTGGTGTCTTTTATATTACTATTTGATACCAATAGATAGTTTACAATGATCTTGTCTGGGCTAGGTAATGATCTATTACCTGTGTTCTTTTTCCCCACTTATGATGGAAAACCCAAGATGTCTGGGCTGGAAAATAATGTTATATTTTTTACTTTAACTGTTGATGGATTCTTCCACCTTTGGTGGAACACATGGGTGTGATAATATGGATTTGTGAGGTTTTATCTATTAGACCAGAATGGAATGTTTGGTTGTGTGAGATCATGATGTTAGGAACATAGGATTGATAAATCATTTTTATGATTCCTATGATTTATAGGTCTTTGTGTCATAACTATTAGTAGTGTACATTCTTCATATAATTTTAGATTTTTGATGATTCCTCTAAATATTTGATAATGAAAATGATTTGAAGTAAGATGTTTTTTAATTATTTTCTTTTTCAATTTTTAGGTTAATAATTTTTTAATGTGTAAATATGTCGGTTTTGAAAATGGAAATATTTGGAATTTGAAACATTGTGTTTTAATTGGTACATTTTAACAAAAAGGGAAAAGGGAAATGCTGGATCATGTAGGGACATTGGAAATAAGCATCCCAAGTGTGATGATCTGACCAAGTATATGGATATTTTGGGAATGGATGGTTACCTAGTTTGTTCCCATGGTTTTAGTTTGTGAGAAATTATGGGATTGGATGTATGATAAAAGATATGTAATTTTCATTCCAACAATAGGGTTGTGGTCGTGGGTTATGAGATGTTTTCTGTATTTTTGGTGTGGTAACCCATGAATTTTGAGACCATTGGAGTCATGTTTGTACACTAGAGTATATTTCTGGTTATAGTGTAGATGTTTTTGTATGGGTATCATTGGTGTGAGTCCAAGAGTAATTGTTTTTAGGGTGATTTAGAGGGAGTACGATTAGTATTGGGGGAATGACTTCTACCAGTGTCAGTGATATTTTTTTGAGGTTTCATCTGTATGGATTAGGGGGAGAGCCAATTGACCCTATTTAATATGACTCTAATTCAGTGGTTTGGTATAAGATAAATTTATATGTGACCTATGAGAGAGTTTGGTCAGTGTTTATAGTTTTTTTTAAGGTGTATTTCATAGGAAGATATTTCAGACATTGGAAGTGGCATACTGATAGTATTTCCTTTTATGGGGATATCCAAGGTTTATAAGTGAAAATGTTTAATTATTTTAGATATATGACTAAATTTGGTGCTATGAGTTGGCTGGCTTGGTAAATTTAGGGTATAAAAAGGGGTGGTAATCCCATCATTGTAGCTACGATGGAATTTGATGCACTGCTGGATGATTCAGAGGTGAAAAAACCTTGGTTTTTCCATCAAGTTACTATTAAAAGTTCACGATTTTGATTTGTTTTCATTATAAGGAGTGAACATGAGTGCATGCAGTTGTTTTTAATGTTTATATTGAATGGATGGATATTTTGGGTGTGTGACCCATCTATTTTGATTATGATTAACTAAGGCTTCAATGTTGATTGTGGGGGGGACATTACAATGGTGGCCAAAATAATGATGGATGATTTTTATTGTGATTTCTCATGGTGTGATTGTTTTCATGTGGTAGGAATTGATTTAAAATTTGGATTAGATGTTGAGTGTAATGTTGTGAAGAATTTAGGGATGGTGTGGCTAACATGCCAGGTGAAATGGTTAGACGAGTATGTGTCCATTGGGCCATAACTGAAGTGAATTATACCATGTGGGATCTTGATTCAGGATCAGTGTGTGGTGGTGGGAATGATTGAGACCTTGCTATCCATGAGGAGGAACATATGTGGGAACATTTAGGGAAGTAACTATATAATTTGGGATTGGGGAATAGGTGGATCGAGATACATTTTTTTACATCTATGTGATGTTAGTGGGAATCACAAGTTATGTGCAAGGCATTTGGGGTGTGGATTTCTGTCGTGGTCATTCTGCTTCTATGTAGATCACTAGGGTCCAACATGAAGAACTCAGGTGGCGAAATGGAGATGGAGGAAAATGTAATGCTCAAAAATAAATTCATGGAATAGGTTCATAATGTAGTAGTGAATTTGGGTTAGACATATCATTTTAGTTGTGGTGTGTGATTATTGTTTAAATGTTGGAATGAAGTGGAGCCCAATAATTTTGATAGATAATGGTGTCCACATGGTGAAAGGTGACATTAGGGATTTTAAATTCTAGGTGGTGTCCATCAATGAATTATTTTCATAATTTTCTCTATTGAAATTCATTACCAATATATTGACATCATTATGGGTATGCTAAGAGTGATTTTGCCTCATGTCTCACTATAGAATTTTTTTTTGGTTTCATATGAGGAATCTTGGTGAATTTTCTCAATGAAAAGTATATTTTGAGATGTGTGGTGCGAAGTGAACCATAATCCAGTTACGATAGAGGTCCTTGTAATGGATTGAATATCAATGAATTACATTAGTATTGTTCTCTAGGATTAGTAATGGGTAGTGGTTGTTGATTTTTTGATGCTCTGAGATAATATTTTAGACAATATCTAATTTTTTAGGTTCATATTCTGGTGGAATCGTAATACATGGTTTTTGGAATTTCATGAGGAATGTGGTGATAGATAAACTCTTTTGTGGTGAGCGGTACATGGGTTATAGATTTGTGTGGTCGAACGTTATGTGGATGTGGCCTCATCATGATTATAATGGGATACTAGTGATGTGCACATTAGGGTTCCCTAAGAAAGGCCATGTGGCCCTTTGATATCATTGTTGATCAAACCAAGCATTTGATTTGGATTTCAGTTGGATTGAAAATAAATATGTGATGCATGTGTTAGATTCATGGAAGGGTATGATAATCCACGAGAAAAGATAAATGAAATAGAGGATGGGTGTTAGAACCTCATCAATGGTTGGGAACAACCTCCAGAAGGTGTGTTTGGGTGTCCTTTGAATGATGAAAATGGTGAATTAATCTTGGTCATATGAAGAAGTGATGTTCAAATTGAGAACCATGGATTTCCTTATTGCATCACCCATTTATATCTCGAATCATAGAGGAAAAAAATAATAAGTATAGATTTATGAAAATTCTCCCATTGATGTGTTATAATATTATGTGAACATTGAAAATTGATATGTGTTCCAAGAGAGATCTGACTCACCCTTAGTCAATGTAGGGGTAAATGAGTTTCTTGGCTTTAGAATGATTTGGGAGATGAGGAGCATGATAATTGTTTGGGGATGAATGGGTGCCATAATTGTGGAGTTTAATTGAATGAAAGGGGAATGACTCAGGTAGGTGTTTTGAATGATGGTGGAATTACTTAATTGAGAAAGTGTCATTGATAGTTGAGAAGGATATCATATCAACTGGGTAAGATGTGTTTTTTTGGGAAAAATCATTCAAGGAAGGCTTGTCTCTATATTGTAGGTGGGACAAATGTGTTAATTATAGGACACTACGAGCATTATATTTTAATGGAAATTGTTATTCAGGAATGAAAGAGAACATTGGAGTGGTCACATAGTTCTTAGCTCACCAATAGATCATGGAGTTACATATATACAATTTGGTTTCTATTTAACGAATGGATACCGATGTTGGGTGATGTTATTATAGATGTTCTAGTTCATTTAGTTGGTAAATGTGTGAGTATCTTACGACTATTGAGTTCAATTTATGTTTGTCTCTTTTTCAATGTTAGAGGTTGCAAACACTGGGAGATAGTGGGGGTGAGTTGAAGGGTATGGTGGGGTGTTACGTAGTGGGATAGTGGTTATTTGATGATGTGAGATGTGGTGTGAGATGATTGGACTTTTGGGTATTAAATATTAGTGTTTTAGTTTGTGAAATGAGAATGGCTTGGGTTTTTATTGGTTTAGTTCCTTAATATGAATTTTATGCTTAGGTTGAGTTTTGGATATTTAGATATGAAGTTAGATTGTTCATCCTCGAGTTACAGATTGATGTAGGTTGAGAAATTTAATTCAAATATATTTATTCATTCAATTGCGCAAATCATGTGTCACCATTATAATTTTTTCAAATAAAGTGAGATGGAAACCAGAAATTTGGGCACTAGGTTTTGGAATTGATCGGACTAAAGGTGTTATGATTGGACCTATTATGAAAGTTTATTTCTACATCAGTACCTTTTTCTGTTGTGTTTCAGGGATGATAATAAGAAATTTATCTTATTTTTGTTGTATTGGACGATGAGTATGTGGTTTTTGCGCCCTTTGAGAAGCATTGGTTTTATGATTTTGGTTCACAAAGAGAAGATTCATCGGGGCATGACTGCATCTTTTGTTTGAGTGTGGTGATGGAGTATACATGTTTAGGAGGAATCTTGGGAAATGATGGTTAGAATGTTATCCTAGTGTCCTTACCATTTGGTCTTAAAGGATCAATATGAATTTCATGTGAGAACCAAGGAATATATGTTATAAGGTGGGTGGATGTAACAAACCAACTATGCATGGAGGTACAACTCTATTAAAATTTTGGTAAAACTCTATTTCAATTGGTTGATGATGTTTTTCTTGTGTGAATGGGATGTTTCATGGATTTTTTAGGTGTTTGGTATGTGAATAATAGAAGAAATTTAAATACATTACATGTTCCATAGTTTTCATATGGTTAGTAGTATTCGAGAGCCATATCCATTCGGGCCTCATATGATATGCGCAAAATTTGGAAACTGTAAAAAGGGGATCCAGAAACATTATGGGATTAGACATAGCCATAACAGATGGTAAAAACAAGTTTGGTCATACAATCTAGATCCTCATTATCCCTTGTGACCCAGACCCCCTCCTAGACAGTGGGTGTCACATGGTTTGTCCAACCGTTAGTAAAAACATGGAACCTCATTTATGAAGGGGTAATTTCATGTTTTCCCCCATGGGATTTATTATCCAATCCATGATTTTACTCAATTATAACCCTATAATAAAAAAGGATTACAAACCCTATCCCTAAGACTCCATCTGAGGATTATTTTTTATTTCTTGGATGATTGGTGGAACGTTGGATGAAAATAAAATTATTGAGGGAGTTTGACCCTTCCCTTCGATCATGTTTCAAGATTAGGTATTGTATAATCCTCATTATTATTTTAATGACCTAACAATCTGTTTGTTTATATATTTCATGTTTTTTTCATCAATGGTTCCTTATATATAACTCAAAGGCCATGGGTAAGCATGTGGTAGTATAAAATATCACGGTAGGTGGCCTAAATGATTTTCATATAGTATTTTTGTTATTATATGTGAATCGTGTTGTATCATTTTACTTCATAGATTATTTATTGTATCCAATTTTTAATAAATTAATTTTTGAATTAGGTTTTTATGTGGAACCCTTTACAGACCCATTTTGGCCATTTACATTCAGAGGATGGACATAGGGCTTCCTATGCAGTATGACAAACCTGTGGATGATGCTACTCAATATTTCACCCTAATATATAACCCCAATTTATTCCCCCAATACCCCAAATATCCCATTATCCAATGGTCGTATATCTTTTCAATGAAGTTCACGAACATACAATATCAACATTAAAGATCAATGCAACCACGTCTCTTCTGAATCTCACCATGATTACACAGATTAAGAAGAATCTTCCTTGAGTTGAAACCTTTGATAGGTTAATATTAGGGTCTTGGGGTAAACATGATTGATAAATATTAGTTCTGATCATCAAAAAGAACATATTTAATCATTTATTTTCATAGGACATCGTGGTCAGGGTATGGTCCAGTGCCCCCCCACCCCATAGCAGAAATTTCATATAGTTCAATCTACTCTGGTTGTCAAAAGACTTCTATATGATTCATGAAATACAATTAATAGTGTTTTGGGTTATTTTCCCCTAAAATCATTTACCTTTTCAAAATTCTATGACTATGTGTATACCATAGAATCTTTTTTTATAGGTATTGTTTCTATGACAGAAAAACCCGATTAGTTTCATTCCCTGTTTCTCCATTAATTAGTTTAGAATTTGATTTCTAGAGATTGCCTAGGGAGTATGTTGTTATTACAATGAGGGAAGACTTTTTATTCATGTATGTTGTGTGTTTCGAATTTTGGTTTTATTTATATTACTCCTACTAAAAATTTCATCACTAAATGTATAGTTATAGGAGTGGGATCAAGAACAACAATGAATAGTAGGTTTTGTTTATAAGAGGCAATGGAAAATGATCAAAGCGTGGTGTTGTGGAACGACCAATGAGGAAAATTCCACTGGATGTTTATAATTACCACAGAAATGTAAAGGTAGTGAAATGAGAGTCACATCTATTAATCAATTG
Organism: Viscum album; assembly: GCA_963277665.1. Taxonomy (NCBI): domain Eukaryota; kingdom Viridiplantae; phylum Streptophyta; class Magnoliopsida; order Santalales; family Viscaceae; genus Viscum; species Viscum album. The sequence goes on from OY728128.1 coordinate 532,987,197, forward strand.
GGGGATTATGTTTTTTGTTAATTAAGGAATGACATGGGTGATCCCATGTATTCTACATATATTAATTTAAGTAAAATGGTCACTAAAGTGGAATGTGTGGCTGATGTTTTGGTTAACCCACTATAAAAAACAATTGAGGTTTCTTAAGGAAATGATATATGATCTGGAAGTGGTATAATTCTTGAAGGAGAGTATAATTTTGGGTAAGATTTAGGGGAATGTCTTCTGAAGGGTGCATCATATATGGTTGTTTTAATTTTTGGACATGGTTTAGTTGGAAGAGGGGGGGGGGTCTAAGGATCATGATATCCATTCTGTAGAATCTAATGTAGTAAGGGGTCCAATACAAATAAAGTATTTACATGGAATAATTCATATTAATCTCTTTGAAGTAATGTAATTTGATAGTCCATAATTAGAGCTGGTATAATCTTCGGCATATAATCCCAAAGAAGTGAAGGGAGTCCTTGGGGGTGATTCCAGTGATTACTTTCCTTGTAAATTCATATGAGGCAGTGAAAATGATATTATAGTTGGAGTAATTTTTAATCTGAGTAGGGGAAGTATCATATAGGAAATAGGAAGGACCAAAAAGAATATTCTTAACTACCCCTACCAATGGATACTAGATTTTCTAAATAGTAGAAAGCTAAATAGATTGAAGTTTTAATCACTGGTCAGGAAGAGGCCACAATTAATTATACATTTACACTAAAGTGTGCTCTAAATGGATGAAATAAATATAAATATATTTTTCCTAATAATTATTTTTAGATGATTATAAATTTATAAGAATAATTGGAAGAGTAGTTTATAGTGATTAAATCCACTCTCGATGATGATGATATGATGATGGGAAGAATGTTATGCATATACCAAAATCAAGGGTAATGTGCATGGATTGAAAAAAAGATCATATAATTATAAGAGGCTTTAATGAAATTATGTTCAACAATGATAAATACATGAAAACATATGAAAAAATGTTGAATCACATTAAATATCTTATAAAGGATGATGAAGATATACAAGTATCCTATATCATTTAGAAATTATTTAAAGAGAATGATTGTTATAGGCTTAAGCCACAATTCAATGATATTTTTCCTTAATTTATTATTTTATCAATTTAAACTGTGTGGTTTCACAATTTTCCATTAATAACGTTTGAAAATAAATGTTATAAAATTTATTTACTAAAAATGGTTATTTATGTTAATATGGATTGTGTATTTCTTTAAAATGTTACAATTGAAATGATTTTCTGATAGCCTTGTAAAATCGATAAAGTAATTTTAAAAGAATATTGAATTTTTTATTTTGAATTTCATTCATTTATTGATATATATATTTTTAATGATGATTTGAAAGTGGTTAAAGTGTTAATAGGGGGTTCAAAAGAACATTTTTTTAAATGGGGTATTCATAGGAGATTTAAAATGATGAGTTGAAATGAGTGTGTGGTTTTTCTCTTTTTGAAAATTACCAAATGATTATTTGAAATGGTTTGAAATTAAAATGAAATCTTTGGGGAATAGTTTTATTTTTCACTAATTAACATAAATGTTTTAAAGGTTTGTATTAATGATGATATTAAATAGGTATTTCAATTTCGATGTTAAGAAGGATTTTGAAATTAACATTGGTGTAAATATTTATGTAATTGTTATTTTGAAATTATAAGGAATTTTAAAATGGTATATGTCTTTAATGAGTTACGGATTTTATGTGGAATAATTGATAAATATTTGAGGATTATAATTGGTAAATGTGTTAAATGGTTAAAACTATGTTTACATGGCTTAATGGAATATTTTGAGTTAGGATGTCAGACTGAGGGTCTATGAAACTTAATTATGGAGTGATTATCTAGGTATTTGTTGGGTCATACTGATTCACTAGATCCTAGTAATGTATTTTATAAGTAATTTTTTATCAGGACGATGATATGTGATTTTATTTCAGGGACAAAGGGTTCTTATTAGGTTGGGAAAATCCTTTTTCAATAGGCCAATAAATTTGTATCGTGGTTTGGTTTTTCGGAATTTGGTTCTATTTTCCTAAACTTATGGAAATGGTATGGTTTTGGATTTTAGACTGAGGCTACATATTTCTCAAATTCATGGTCATTTCTTGACTACCCAACTGAGGTTTTAATGAAAGTTTATTAATTGTTTCATTTAGTGAATTCTAATTTTCATTAAAATTATGAATCCATTTATTCTACATCTTAGGCCATAGGTATGACTAAATTTATTCTAGTTATTTTGATAATGTTAAAAACCCTAAGGGATAAAAACTATAAATGGGTAATTTTTTAAATGTAAAACAATTTTCCTTTCATTTCAATATTTATTTACTGCACTTTTTCCCATGTATAATCTGTTGTATAGACTAATTATTTCATTAAACACTATTGGTGATGGCCCATTGAGTTGTACTCACCCCCTACTCTGGACTCTATGGATCTTTGGTACCCAGGAAGTTGTTATATTTCATTTTTTGGAAAACCTTTCTGATATATAGGTTCCATTTTCTTTATACATAGGTTGAGAAGTTCGATTATGGAACATCAAGACCACAATGGGACTCAGGTTCACATTTAGTATATCTTGGTAAATTTATTTTGAGACAATATTTTTATGATATCCTACCATGTAGTGTACTCATACTATTATTATAGCACGTGTTACAAGGTTATTTATATTATTTTTTATATTTTTTCAATTTATTTTTCATATTGTTTATTTTATCTATTGATGGTACATTTTTTGTTTCCCTACTCCGATTAGATGTTGTATTATGTCCATATTTTTCTTTCGACCCAAATAACTAGTTGAAAATATCTGATGTATGGGAATATGTGCTTGTGTTCATGTGGAAACCCATCTCAGGGATCTCTTTATAGTTTCTACTGGTCTAATGAATTTATATTGACAATTATTAACATTTATGGGAATCAATAACAAATATCAATTTGTTTCCAATTAAATAACAATTTGAAAAAAACTATGACATAAGGGTGGTCATTAACTAACCATGTAAATGATTTCAAAAAGAATGAGTGTTATGAATATTTTTTTTATAAAAATCTACCATAAATATGTGTGGGGATTAATAATTATATCGTCACATATTGGATCATGATATCTGATAGTTACTATTGTGATCAATCCATTTGGTAATAGATTATATGTATTCAATTATATTTTAGAACTAATTTGGAATGGATATATCAAACATAAGGAAGTATCAAGTTCTAATAGAAAAGATGTCGTTTTCGAAGGGAGGGGAATTATTTCTTAATAAAAAATGGAATATAGTTGTTTATAAAATAGAGAAGATCTATGGAAAATTTTGTAGTCTTATTGACATCAAAAGATATTATTTTTGAAATAATATTCATTTGAAAATGGATATTCATTAATTATTTATACACTATGAAGACAAATATTTCATTTCATATTAATAAAAATAAAATTAATGGGAGGGTGAAACCACTATTAAATTTTTCATAAGTATGGTGGAGTCAAAGATTTATGATGTCAAAGTTTTATTTCACTCTATATATTATAAGCAGTGCATTATGGGATATATATCCATAGGCTTTTATATGGATCAAAAAAAATAAATATATAAACTTGACATTTTATTAAATTTTTATGTTAACTTTAAGATGAATAATTTATACATGTTGTATATCTATAGAGTTTATAAAATCAAAATATTAGGGAATAATTTGATTTATGATGGTCAGTGAGATGATATATGATTTTATACTATCATTGAAGAAGATGTATTGAATGTCAAATTTGGTTTTATGGTGGTTTCATCAGGTCTGAAAGATGGATGTTCATAATATATGGTTATATTAAAAGGTTCACAACATACATGAGAAATAACATAATGAAATGAAAACGGTTGCATGAAAATATATGTCAATTTGTTGATAAATTCTTATGAACCATGTTGGTCATGGGACAGTTGAATATTGATCATGTGGTGTATGAAACATGAAAATGTTTTATCCTATGGATACAGTGAAAAGTGATATAACATCATTGAACTGGGAACTAAATAAATAGAGGATTGATCTCTTTTAAATAAATTAATTGGAATAAACATACGTTTAATATCACAAGGTGTCACTACACTAAACTATGTTTGCTAATGATTCCATAAGGAATGTGCATGTATTTTCACTCATATATAATTTTTATGTGTTCATAATTTTCATCATATATATATCCATGGACAATGTAACGACGTAATTGATGATAATAATTATTTGATATGATAATTGTGTTTAGTACAGAGTAAGAGAGTTATAAAAATATATTGGATGAAAGGATTCCATATATAGAATAATGTCCTCAGAATTCCTAAGAAAAAATGAGTTGAAGAATGGACAAACTAAACATTTAATGAAAAATGCAGGAGATTGAGGTCATGTTCCGGATTTTCAAATGTGTTTTAGAACATATTAGTTTACTATGATTTATTTTCCATTAATTTTTTTCCTCTCAAATCAGGGGGGATGCAAATTATAGAAAATTATGAACATTATTTTTGATTTATATGGATTATATGAATAATTATTTTTAATCACTTATATATACCCTTATTGATGATGAAGCATGGAATAAGAAAAAAGATAATTCATAAACATGTTTTATTATATATGATAATGTAGAAATTTGATTAAAATTATTCGATAATAATTAAATTAATTTTTTGAGTCTATAATATCATCTTCAATAATGAAATCTTCTAGAAGGATTAGAATAAAGGTGGATATATAGTTTGGTGAGAATAACCAACACAAGCTGATGTTGATATAAACAGATTTGGATTAGTGTGTGGTTGTTTAAGAAACATTGAATTTTAATATTTATGTTTATATGAAAAATGTAATATTTTAGTTTTGGATCTAAAATATTATTATGTACCAGAAAACTAAATTAATTACAAACACATGATAGATATTTTGAAGCACAATGTCTTAGACAATGTGAACCTAAGGGATTTAGTACGTATATAATCCTTATATATCAAGTGAAAAAGTTTAATTATTGAATGAATTTTAAACTAAATAAATATGATGGAGTTCTTGAAATCATAGTTGAGGTGAGATTTCTATGTTTCTCATTATAGTAAACGTTTTAAATAAAAGAATATGTGGATAACATAAATGTTTCCAAAGTAGGGTATTTAACAAGAAATTCTAAAGTCATGTGGGAACTATAGGAAAAATAAGTTTACCATAAAAAGATGAATAAAATGGTATTAAATGTAAAATGTTGTAACTTATTGGGAAGTGTTTTCAATAATTATTACTCGACTTTGGCGAGACTTCCTCTCCAATTTTTTTCCCTAATATGATTAGGAAAGTGCTCTGATGAGTTTCAATGAAATGACTATTTTTGGTAAAAAATTAGATCTAGACTGTATTTTAAAAAATACTTTTAGAGGAATAGATCTATCAGTTGAAACTATATGTTTCATTTCTAAATAAAATTGAATGTCTCATGAACAAAAACAAATAGATTTTTTATGGTCACAATCATGAATCATGATAGTGCAATTGGATGTTTGATTCCATCATGTTTGAATGTAAATTCTTCTAATGAAATTTATATATTGTTTCTAAATAATATTATATTCTGATAGATGTTTTAACATTGGGCTTCTCTATGTTAAAGACATTCTCAAGGATAGATAGGTGAATGAAGGGTTAAAAGGGTTATAGTTGGATTTTTATAAAAGATTCCACATAACGGATCCTTGTTTTGATTTGGTGGTATTGTGGATGAAGATAAAATGTGATATTATAATTACTACATTTTATTATCATGGTAAATTTATTTTATAAAGGTGTTTGAGTGATTCTGAATAATGTAATTGAAGAATATGAGAAGCCTCGTGGTTGGAAGGTATGACCTTGAGAAGATATGATATAATTATATTTGAATGAATTTGATGTCATCGATGTAAGAGTTTGTTCATTAGAACTAACTTCTATGTAAACAGTGATTAAATATATTAATTACATTAAATATTAATATTCTTCTTATAACATAATTATTTATCTTCATCACGGTATAGTATGTTGTATTTCTAGAAGAATAACTATCTCACTGAAATGACATAACTATTCCCGAATAGGCTGAGAATAATGAAGTTACACTATATTATTATTTAATATATATTCTATATTCTAATTGAATAATTTTATGAGGCATAAATTATATATTATTTTAGTATTGGAGACTAAAAGGATTTAGAGAAAATTTCTCAAGGTGTATGCCCATGTTATTTTCTAGTTCATGATATTATGATATCCAGACTCACTATAAGAAAAACGCATTTATATGTATCACTAGATGTCCTTTATTCAGATGTATATTTTGATAAATAGAAATTAATAATTTTATTAATGAATATTATTTTTCCTTTATATTGATGTGTTGATGAAATTTGTAATGACATATGTACAATGAACTGTAAGATACTTTTGGTGTGCCACATATAATATTTCATTAATGAATAATGTGAAAATGTATCATCCCATTATTTTATTTAATGAACATTGATATTTTCAGACCATTTTTTTGAAATGATATATGACAAATAAATCTTTGTCTATAGAGTTTTGTGGAACATATTATTTTAATAAGGATAAAGAAATAGAATTGATCAGATAGCTTAATTACATTATATTGAAACATGCATGACTATATATATTATTATAATGGGGTAATATAAAATATTAAGAAAATTTATGAGGTTTTACATCATTGAGACATTACATTCATTCTCATTAATTTACAAGGTGTGTTTCTAAATATTATTATTGGAAATTGGGAAGCTCCACAAAATTCTTCTGAGAAAGGGTACTAAATGGTGATAGACTATGGGTTTCACAAATATTAGTTAAATGTTAATTATTTATTATTATTTAAAATGTAGAATAAATATTATTCTCATTTTTTTAATAATTATCATTGTTAACATGATCATATATATCACTTGTTTCTTGAGAGAATATTTTGAGAGATTAATATTTAATAAATATTTATTTATTATTTGGTCAATATAATATTTATTTATTTATTTGAAAATAATTTAGTGATATTTATTTAATACATATATACCAATTATTAATTTTTGAATAAATATTGTGGGAGGATGGTGTAAGTATTTTAATTTTCTAATAAAAATATAATAAATAATATTTGTATAAATTATATTTAATTAAATTATTGATTTTGTGCATTTCAAGAAATATTATTATTATTATTATTGACAACAAAATTTATGAGGATTAACGAAATAATAACTGTGTATATCCAATTATTGTTTTCTAACCCTATCTCAATATAGAACTAATTATATTATTCCCAATCATACGAATACCCTTTTTTATTTTTATACACACTCTCAACAAATTCTCACATAGAAATAGAGAGATCCTCCTCTTTCAATACTCATGATTCTATAAATATCAAATATAATCATTATTTGAAGAAAATATCATGGATATTAAAGACAAATTATTCAAGAATTATGATATACTGTAATAAAACTGATACATTTCATCAATGACATCTCTCGGTTCCAAGAGAATGTGTTGATCTCCACTATATTGAATATACACTTGAATCTGGTAATGATTTTACATAATGATGTGGAAACGTTTTAATATACATTCATGATGAATTATTTCATCATTACTTAATTCTTTAACAACTTAAATTAAATACAAATCATTATGTTATGATCCTATATTTTAGTTTCGGAGTTCTCATGCCAAATAATAATTGATTTAATTTTGATTGTCACAATTTTTATCACTAATGTACGTGTTATATAAATCATTAATTATGAAAAAAGGGTGGGAATACCTACTGTTGAACTTTTAAAACTCCATATAACTTTATCATTAATACGATTGGTCACATAATTTTTATAATTTTTTATATGTCATTCATTAATTTTAAACTTTATAGCTAGTTCTCTATTTTAATTTAAGCATTATTTAAACCTGATCATTTTATATATTATTATTTAATGATAATATATTCCATAAATGAATTTATTTTTAACCAATAAGATTCAAAAAAACTCATCCAGATGCTTCGAAAATTTTATATAAATAACAGAAGAGTATACAACATGTATCTTGTTGGTACACTCTATGTACACATGTTTAATGCATCACAGTGAATGAAAAATTAAATATAAGTGAGTAAATTTATTACATTTAGTGTGATATTAATATATCACTTGTTGATTAGGACATCCTGGTGAATATTGTTTCAATCAACTTGGTGTTTTACCTACATACAAGCTTTAAAGTTCATTGGTTAATGTTCTACCTTGTAATTTTTTGCAAGACCACCATGACTGGTTACCGTGTAACATGAATACCAAACATTTTGTAGCAACATACATTCCATTTAGTCTATTTATTTGTATTGAAGGGATACATTTCATGTTCATATGTTTGGTTCATGAAGAGATAGTGATGACCTATACATGATGTGAAACAAGATTGTATTTTGTTTGTATATATCCTTTTTATTACATATTTAAAATTGATTTGTTACTCATATTAATCCATATAAAAAATGGGATCATTTTGAATTTTTTATGACTCAGATATTTCTATGTTGTATTTATTATGTATAATAAATCCCTACTTAATTTGAGAAAAATATTTGAAACTACATATAATGTAGACGGTGTATTACAATGATTAATCTGTTTATAATAAAACAAAACACACCACATAAATAACATGGGTTCGGTGTGTCATTATTTTGACATGTATATTACATGAAATTAATTAATCGTACTTTAAATCAATATTAATCATGATTAAATAGTATAAAAATATAAAACATTACGGGTTGTTCATAAGGGTTCGATTTTTGTTTCATCCAAGGTATATTTTTTAAGTAGTAAATTTTATACTAATTTATTTAATTCATGACAAAAATGATATATGAGGAAATCAAGAGATTTTAGATGGTAATTATGAGAAAAAATATATAATTTAAATAATATAATTAATAAATTTGTTGATGATTAATATTAATTAAGAACCACTATATAGAATTATATTTTATTAAATGTGTCATTTATTTCATTTGTATAGATGATCCTGGGCATAGATCATACCCATGTATGTTATTGGTTTCCATATAATTTATTAATATATAAAATTGATATATTTCATGGTATCCATCCTTCCATTATATGTGAAATATAATACTCATTTTTTTATATAAACCCTTATAACAATCTTTTAGTTCCCCTCACCTATGTATGAATAAATTTTTATGTAATGGGTATAACACATATTATTGTGGATGTGTATCATGTTGGGATTTGAGGTGAAACCCATCCAAAAGGTATAATGGTGTATAGATTGAAAGATACCACACTAGCGATTGAATGGTTCATGGTGTTTTCTGCCTAAGTTACTAGTTTATCATACACTTGATAAACTATGAATTATGAAAAGGTTACAATCACACCACTCTTATTATTTTATTTTTATCAATGTCTATTGTTAATTTCAATATCAATTTTTATCACTATCACATGAATTAATGAATTAATAAACCCATAATATTGAAATAAAATACATTCTAAAATGTGTAAACTTAATCTAAGACATAGTTAATCACTGAAGAAAATTATTCTAATATTAACATTAATGTATTAAGGATAAAATGGAAAATTTACAAATAAAGAATAATATTACTCAATAATATATATTATTTTGTTATAACCTTCCTTAAGTATAGTAGTAATTGAAACACTGTTCAAGTATCATAATCATCCTCTTTTAGGGTGCTTTCAATTATCTAGTAATTTGTATTATTATTTTTTAATAAACATAAATTTTTCCACATTATGGTTTGATATCCTCAGTAATACATTGTGAAACAAGTAGTAATACCATCTAGAAAATCAAATTTATGATTTTTATGATTAGGATGTACACTCAATAGATCAATGTAATGAGAGTTAATGATATTGGAATTTTATACCTATATAAATACAATAGAAGATATTGCAAAACATTTTTCACGGATATGAGACAGGTAATATGAATCCTTGAAATAAAATTATTCATACCACTTGGTATTTCAAAACAAATTGCATGGGATATAATTCTTTGATAAAATAGTTGGACAATAATAATTTTAAATGTTTATTATCAACTTTTATCAAATAAATAACTAATATTCTTCACAATGTAATTTTAGAAATTGAAGCTATTTCATAAAACATATCATTATGATCCAAAGTTGAGATGTAAAATCTTCCCAGTAGAACTAACATACATGAATGAAAAATGAAATTATGAGTTATTCTTTGCTATAAAAGCATACTATTTTAATTGGAAATCCAAAATAATTTTTTTCCTAATAATGAATCAAAATAATCTATTTATAAGTGTTTTAGTGGGAGTGTGGTCATTATCATTGTAATATATGTGACTAGAATATTACATATTGGAGATGATTTACTTTTCATACTATCAGTTACAAACTAGTTAAACAAGTGAATATCAATAATGGACATCAGTGAAGTGTCCTCCATTATTGGATCAATATCACACATGATAGATTCAAGAAGTCTCTTAGACTAATTCAATGCGTGTTAATTAAGATTAGACTAATGATATTTATTATGGAATGATCCAATTGATGATATATTACAATGTATTATGGAATACATATTTATAAGAAAATGTTTCCACTAACAAAATAGAAAAATAGATAATGATTATATTCCCATACACTGGGTAGATGGTATCAATAATTTATATATTTTTATACACTACACATAATGTTTTTATGCATTGAGTATGGATAGAAGGTATCAATATGATTTAGGTGATAAACATTGGTCCACTATTGATGTTATCCTTATTTATTAGAGAGTGAATAAGGATATGTTCCAACTATATGGTGTTTATGAGGATCTAGTCTTAAGGTGTTATACTGATGGAATTTTTCAAACAGATTAGAAAGATGTAGATTCATAATCAGGATAACTCTTCAGTCTCAATGGGTAATATGTGAGCTGGAAGAGTTCAAATAATACAATTTTTATTAATTATATTCTTATGCTTGAACATCAAAAATATTATTATGTTACCAAATAATAAATTTTTATTTTCAAAGTTTCCCAATACCATGATTTTATACATATCATTAATGACTAACTAAAATTTTATTTTAATTATGATAGTGAGTTTTCTCCATCAATGGTGTCAATGTCACTCCAATGGAGAGATAACAGACATCATGTATATCACCACAAGAGATATTTTTCATAGAGGGATTAAAAAAGAGTGAAAACATTTCTACAGAGGAAAACATGGTGTACCCATTGAATACATCATTATCTAAGAAGAAGCATGACTGAAATTTGAGAGTTAGAGGACTAAATATTGTTAACTAGTATATCTAGTGAAAGTGAGAGTCTATTGGAGTTAGATCCATTGAACCTACTTATATTTATATTATGATTAATGGTATCAATAATTTTGGATAGTAATAAACATATTATCATATCATGATTGTTCTTTTATGTTAAATAATTTGGTATAATTTCCAATGAATACTATTAAGATGGTTGGTCATATAAGTTCCACTCTTTGATGAGAACACTAAAGTGATATTACATTGTTCTTAAATGTATTTTCTATTGATAAATTATAACATTTTATTGGAATGAAATCATTTATGTTATTAGTGGTGGAGACACAAATTCCCTTGAGAAACATTATGATTGTGCATTCCATTATAAATTTCTTATTAAGATGATTATTATGACATGACCCACTAGTTGGAAAAAGACATTTAAATAAACGATTGGATGTTTCTATATATGGAAATGTGTATTGATAAATTTAATTTCAAACTATTATTTTTAATTAAAATCATTAATCTTCAACATTAATTTATTGTCCAAACCCATTAAGAAATTTGATCTTGGTAATGTAACTTATGTTGGGTGTTTCATAAGTGGTATTTCAATAATGAATAATGAATGAAAGGATATTAATATTATATTTTTTAATATATATTGATATTATAGGCACAATGATATAAATAATACATGACAAGTAACTACATGTCCCTAGTGTTTTGTAGGAATTTTTAGATCTAAAATGTCATGGAAAATGATATCAAGAAAAAATAATGATGAAAACTACCTGCCACATTATTGATTATATATATTACAATAAATGGATAATACAACAGACTATTAAATAAAATGAGGTTGAATGTAATTTTGAAATAAACCAATATATTTAGGGGTTTCCTGGCTAGTTGGTAGGTGTTATTTTTGTTATTTTTAAGGCTCTGCATAATTTCATCTATAAGGAGGCCTAGAGTGTAACAAACAAAAATTCTAAAAGAATAACTTTTATAGATAGCGATGATGGTGCACAACACTGAACATTGAAATGAATATAAACCCTAAAACATTATTGTATATTTAATAATTTTTACAAATTTAATTTATTCAATAGATTTTGACAAATGAAATAGTGAGTTACCATTGTTTCATGCATTAAATACATTCTATGATATTTTTCATTAAATGAAATACATAGTTTCACATAACTACTATATTTCATCTCCATTGTTTATATTGTTGGAAACCTTATATTAATGATAAACATATCATGTTCATTATTATATTATTGAGTACGAACTGTTATGATTTAATTTTATATTCTACAAATTATTCACATGAAATTAGGATAAGTATGAAAATGAATCACAGATGGGGTTGAGTCACCTTCTAGGATGAAACATTATTTAGCATGACTCCCTGCAAATGTTATCTCACCATTGGAGAAATATCAATGGCATCATATAAGTTTGGATAGGTATTGGAATCACCTACCATCAAAGATGTGTCACTACAATAACATAATTTTGGAATTGGGAATGGATCACCTCTAAATATATGCCTGGCCATTGAACCTAAAATGTATATATGTGTTGGAAACACCTGCCATCAGGGATGAGTACCTAACAAACCAGTGTAACCATTTTTGATGATTTTTATAAGAATGAAAAATTGGAAATGTGTTGAAATGTCTCAACGCCAACCTGAGTAACTACCATATCTTGACTGATTTCCATCGTAAGTCACTATTATGATGAATCACCAGCTCAGGTTATCACTATTCTATGATTTACCATCACTTCTTTAGTTTACATTGAATTAAATATTTATTATGGATATTTTATTGAATATACTTATCAATATAAATATTATTATTATTATTATTTGTTTTAAAGAGATTCACTACACAATGTTTCAGCCATGAGTATGCAGAGATGTGGATCCAGATGACTCTGTTTCCTGTAACTACAGTTAAATGATGATGTAGACTCCCTCATGTAATGATGTTCCATGTAGTAAAAATAATTGCATACATAAAGAGAATCAACACTGAAGTGGGAAAAACATTATTGAAGTAACCGTAAGGTAACCAACATGATCTATCATCCTTATACATGATATTATAATAGTAGAGCTTACATAATCATCAATTTCCTTCATTTAGACATAATAGAAAGAGTCTTTGATATTAAATTATACAAAAAAAATTAGAGTGATGGATCGATCTTTAGTTGAAACAATATACAAGGAATAATAATATTAATATATTATTAGATAGAAAAAAAAATCTTATTACGCATTTAATTTCTCGTTTTTAAATCATCATTTACATACATGAAGTGTGTGTATACACTATTCATTACACACACACTATCTCCTGCACTCTAACTGAATGATACCACATATCTTTTCAACACTCTATTTTCTCATATTTTCTAACAAGTTGTAGAAGAGTTCCAGGTGTGAATTGGCTATTTTTAATGCAACAGGTACTGTTGACAAGTTCATATGTGGCCTGAATAGTTTTTATAATATTATACACCTGATCTAGGTTCTGGGTAATATATTATTTTATATATACTCCATGGCCATATATGATTTCCATGTGGGGAGGATTATGAATTTTCTAGAGACTGAACCACTTGTATTTATTTCTACTATGTGATTTTTTTATTATATATATATGATTTAAAACATTATTTTCCGTAAATTGAAAATAAATACCACAAATTTTATAGTCATTTTTAATTGGATTATTTATATTTTTTGATTGGTTAATTTTATTTCAGAAGTTTAAATAGTATTAAACATTATATTTACTAAAATAAAATCTATCATTGAGAAATAATTTAAAATTTAGGAACTTATATTAATATATTTTTTAACTTATTGGGTTGTTTTATTTAAATTACTGGATGTTATATTAACCATATTTTAATAGAAATATTTAATAGGTACTCAGTTCAACCACTATAAAGAAACTCACTTTGAACCACATTTTGTATCAGAGGTTCTTCAAATATTTTCATCTTTGATTTCATTTTAATTAATGGTCATAAATATATGATCATTCTAAATTTATTTCATTAAATGGATAATATAAAAATAAGGGTCTCATACCAACATGTCCCCAATATTTAATGGAAATATTTATAATCAGTGGAAAGTCAAAATGAAAATTCATATTGATGTTATGGGTTTGAAAATATAGAATACTAATTAGTATTTATATGAGTTACCTAATACTATTAGAATGGTATAGGATAACGCTAATAAGCATTCTTACAATAATAATTTCTAGAAATGATTTCCCTTTATAATGATTTGGGAGATTCATAGTTTAATATAATATCCACTAGAAAAATAGCCTTTGGGATTTTGTATACATTAGTTATCTAAAATTATGGACAATAAATGATAAAGAGATAATACTGAATACATATCAAATTAAATTTGATACTTTTAAGATGACGCCTATATATATAGTTTTAGATATGAATCTATGATTCAATGTGATAGTCAACCCAATGAGCTTCTATAAAATACTATATCTAACAAGGATTATATTATAAGTAAAATCAAATTCATTCCATAAAATATGTTTCAATTAGAGAATCGCGTGACATCAGCATATTACAAATTGAGGAAGTGACTATGAAATTGATCATGTATAAGGAAAAACATAATGTCAATATAGAAGAAGTGGATAAACCGAATAGAAAATCAATATCTTCCAAGTCTACAGAATCCAAAAAATGAAAAGATACAAGATGATAGTTCCTGTGATAATGAGTCACCACTAGAAATTAATGGAAAGATGGCCCATCAAGCCATAATATATAATAACTTATATATATATAATAATTTTTTCATAAATCGTAGTTACATTTTGAGTATGATATAAGAATAAAAAATTGCAGATATTAGAAAAGGGATGATAATAAAAATGAGATAACTCGGTGTGAATGTGATTGTAATGGACATGTTAATTAAGTCCCTAAAAAATTTAAATACCAAAATAAACATGATTAAAAGGATAGAATGATATTGAAATATATGAATGAAACATGGAGTAACTCTAGGGATATCTTTACTGTATCTTAATATTCTCCTGAAAAGAAAAAAAACCAAGGAAAAAAATATTTCAGGAAAAACATATCTAACGAACTTGATGTATCTGATGAGTTATATGAGCCTAATCCTGATAAATACAAAAGTGAACACAATAAACATGATATTTCTCCAGATTTTTTGTGAATACCATAGATTTCATTAGTAAACAATAAATGAATATAAATATTGATATAATTTTCTCATAAAATATCAAGTTATATATATATATAATTTAAAACTCCTCATATAATATAAGAAAAAGAAAATTGTGAAAATACATAAAAAATAATGAAACATAATTTTCAAATAGAAAAATGAAAAAGGATATTAAAATATTTACCATTTTAAGAGAAAAAATTACACATATTTTAGGTAAATAGTCTGTTCCATTGTATGTTTCTGGACAAAGATACCCACTTGGAAAGAGAAAAATAGTTAATATAACATTTTTACCTAAATATAAATCTAAAATATCTCCTACAAATTTTTAATATATACGACCTAAAATGTTCTTATTAAAAGTATCATACAATATTCTTAAAACAAATCCATTGAAAAAATTTGGTTCCATGAGATTTAATTTATAACACATATCGACCCATGATAATTTGGGTTCCAAATTCATTATTGGTGTAAACTAATTTTATAGGAAATATGCTTGAAGGCCTCCTATATAAGTCTCTAGTAATTTCATAGTGGATTTTCCACAAATATGATCGGAATCAAATCCATCAACTTGAACCTTATAATGGTTGATGGTGTCTATATCAACTTTTGTGATAATGATAATGGAATGTTCATCAGCCTTGTACATATTGCTAAAAATACCCCAATTTTAATTTCTAAATAACATTTTTTTTATTGTACGAAGTATAAATTTCATAGAATATCAACATTATGTGATGATGGTTTTCATGTAAAATTTGGTAATAATTCATGTAATGTTATTAATTGAAAATATTATTCAGAATTCACATCTATAATGAATGAGAATGTTGATGTTGTTAATCTAGATTCATTGATTTATCAAAATGATAATTTCATGAGTGATATTAATGTATATTCTTGGTTTTGGAATAGGAGACTAGGAATCTATAATATTCACTCACAAAGAAGGATTAATAGGAGAGTTTTACTCAAGGATCTAACAAAACATGAGTTCCAAAATGAAAAAATATGTAACCCCGTTCAAAAAAGGAATTAGAAGAAGATTTGTTTTAATTAAATGAATGATATTTCAACATTTCAACCTCTTGAGTTGGATTATATAGACATATTTAGACTATCCCGATTTTCTTGTATAAGTAGTAATCACTTTGTTTACATACTAGTAAATGAATTTTCTAGGTATTATAGGGTATTCCTTTTAACTCACAATGGTGAATATTTCTCATATTATACCATATATGATAGATATTTATAAATCATAAGTGTAATTAGAATTAAAAAAATAATAATTGATCATGGACGTGAGTTTTAAAATCAATTCATTAAATCTTTTTTTTTCAAAAAATCACTATAATCATTTATTCTCTACTCATAAAACCCTAGAGATGAATAGAGTTGAAAAAAAATATAAAACAATAAGAGATAGCTTGGAGAATGAAAAATTAAAATTATTTTACTATCTATTATTCAAAAAAATCTATGAATACAACATGGTATATAATAAATATAGATTGACTTAGAAATATCTTAAAAAATCCAATTATGATATTTAGAATATTTGGAAGGATAATGGTCATTTTTTATCATTTTTTGTTGTAATTCATTTATTAATAATAGTAAGGATAATATATAAAAGTTTTCTTTTAAAATTGATGCAGTAATTTTCATTGGAAATTCATAATTATTTAAATATTATAGAGTCGTTATCAAAAATTTGATTATATTTGAAGATTCCATTCCCCTAATATTTGATGAGACATATCCACATGAACCTATGAATTCTGAATATTACATTGATAAATATTTATCTTCATTGAACATCACATACATGCTATATTATTCAATTAAAAATAATGCGTCAAAATTATCAAATACTAAGGAACATCCAAATCATGAATCTAACCCTGTAGAGAATTTGGAGGCGACCCAACCCTCTTTATCTAGAGCTATTAAGACCACTATGTACCTTCTATTATATGTTGTAGTTGGATACATATATAAAGGTACACATTCTAGAGAATCTCTATGAAACCAAGTTGAACATCAAGCATTCTTGTGACATATTGAAACAAAGAACATCAACGGTGATATTTTAGTTGAATTTTTTGTAATGTCTATACATGAATAACAAAATAAATTTGATATAAAGAAGGATTAATAACATGTAGATCTAACATAATACACATTGACTATTGAAAATATATGGGTGTTTAGAAACATGATTGATTAATATGGTATAATAATAAGTAATACGACTAGACTTATTGAACAAGGGAATAATAAATAACAGGGTATAGACTATGAAGAGACCTTCCCAGCAGTGCCTATAAATAAAGCCATTAGAATACTTCAAGCCTATACAGTACATCAAGATTTCAAACTATAAAAATGGATATTAAAAGGGAATTATTAAATGAGGATATAGTTGAGTATATTTTGATTGAAAACCCCAAAGATTTCAAATTCCACATTTTCCAAATATTTCTTTTTCAAATTAACAAACTATTTCTGTAGTTTAAAACAATATCCTAGAGCTCTATATTATTTTATCATCATAGTTTTTATTTAAAATGGTCTTTCAATAGAGATAACTGATTCCAAACTTTATAAAAAACTAATTAAATTTTTTATGTAAAAATTTATGTAAATTATATTGTTTTTGGATCATTAAGAAATACATTCTTAATGGATTTTTCAAAAAAAATGTAATATGATTTTGGAATGAGTTTAATAGAGGAAATCAAATTCTATCACAGTTTTTAAATTGTTCAAATTAAAAAAGGAATTATTTTAATTCAATGTAAATATACTGATAATTGTTTAATACATGTTTTCCGATAGTACTATAATTTTTAATACTCTTATGAGTTCCATATGTAAGTTGGATCTTGATGAAGATAAGAACCCAGTCGATCAAACAAATTATATATTTATGATTGGAATCCTTTTTTAAATAACTACTAGAAAACTTGATATTAGGTTTCATGTCTGCAAGTGTGCTCATTTTCAAATAAATCTAAATGACTCACACTTAAATTTTGTAAAAAATAATCCAAAAATACCTAAAATATACTAATAATTCATGATTATCTTTCAAAGTGGATAAAAAATATATTTATCTAGTTATTTAGATGCTGATTTTTGAGGATGTATGTTATATAGGTAAATAACCTCTAGAATATGTAATCTTTTTCTAAAGACTCCAGTTTTTTGGTTTAGTAAGAATAAAAATATATTTACCATCTACTACAATAGACAAATACATAGCTTCTAGGAGCTACTGTGTGCAAATTTTATTCAAGAGACATACATTACATGACTATGAATATAAATTTTGATATGTCCCTTTACATATTTAAAAAAAATCAAACAATATTTCTAATAATAGTATGTTCTATTATAGAACAAATAAAATTGATAAAAGACATCAATTTTTGAGTGATCATTCCAAAAGGGTGATTTCAGTATTGAATACATTAGTACAAAACATCATTTTGTCGACATTTTTACATTGAAATTGAATTCTATGACAATGAATTAAGTCAAAAAAGATTTAGGAATGATTTTATTGGATGAGATCAATTCTATGGGACTCACCTTTGTCATTTTTCAAATTTTTTAGTTCACACTATTGTGAATTCTCGCAATTTTTATTTCTCAGCATTCTGATTTCTTTGGATTTTTAAATGTCTCGCTATTGTTATATTTTCACCATTTGATTCCTATTGAAATTTTCAATTTCTTATATATATTTATGCCACTTCTCACTATTTAATTTATTAATTTTTTAATTCTTCATTGATTCAATTTTATTTCAATGTTTCAATTTTAAAAATTCTGAATCCATAATTTCCACAATGATATAAATTAGATATTTTAATAATTCCAACATTAACCTCCATTTAGTTGTTTCTCTTGAAAACTGTTACAAAAATTTTTGTACTAATTTTTGAACGAGCTTTTCCCTCACCAAAAAATATTTATTCTTTCTCAATGGTCAATGTAAAGAGATATTTTGAGTATTCAATTGACTATTCATGTCCCACGATGAAGAAGAAGGGGTTCCAATCATTCAGATAATTTAGAGTCTCTGAATTCTATGCTTTCAAAGAGGGTTGTATAACCCAATAAATAAGGTGAAGAAGAATTGTGTTTAGAATAATGTCTTTATTTATTAGTGTTTTACATGATTAATGATTGATGGAATGGTTCTCGAGTAATGAGAGAACCTTTTATCCTAATTTAGTATATCAGTTATAATTATTTTTAAGGATATTTTTTGAAGATAATGACCATTTTTAATAAGTTGGATTTGAGGAAAAAATATTAGTATTCTATTCTAAGAAGTGGACTAGATTTTTTAATTATTATTCTGAATGAGTGGATTAACACAATCAAGGAACCATTCGAGATGACAGAAAAAAAAGTTATTTATATTCCCTAGATGAGTTGAGAAGTGATGTTAATGTTAGAGGACCAATATGTTTTGAAATTTATTGTGAATGAAAATTAATTTTCATGTCCATATAAAACATTTTATACCAATGAAAATGGTATGTTTCTACTATGATATATAATTATGTTTTTCACATGTTTATAATTAAAAAAATTTGAAAAATAAATAGTTGTAGATACCTTATGCTTCACATTTTGTATATTACCATGCCATATTAGTTGTAATATTATCAAATTTGTCCTATTTTTATCTCTTATAGGATATGAGATAAATATTTAGTTTCTAAAGGTGATGATTAAGATGTAGAATACGTTTGATTTTTTATCATAATAAAAAAATTTAGAAGGATGAAAATAAGTTGTAATCTAAAGGAAAATAAATCGGTGGGTGATAGTGAAATTTATTTTGATGAGTTTAATATGATTTACCTCCCATAGAGACAACAACACCTAATGTTCTCTTGATTGAACCTAGATGATTTTTTTTAATATTATGACAATGATAAGGAAGTGATAAAACTATTAGTTTAATATATATTTAATAGTACATCTGAGTCCTCAGAAGAAAATTTATGTTGTTAAAATGACGATGAGGAAGAAGATAAAGATTAAAAAGTATGAGGAGATGATGAAGATGGTAATGGAAACTGTGATTGAGATAGAGATGAAGATGAAGGAGATTTTTACCCTGATGGTTCTTGTCACAAATTTGAGTTGGGTATGTCGAAATACCATAGACTATGGTCCATTATCGGGGATGTTCTATTTCTAGACCATAAGAGAGACCCTCCCATATAGATGAAATGTACCGGGCTGCTAGAGAAGAATGTGTGTATTAGTTGGGGTGAGAAATCCCTATGTTTAGATAGTCACTAAGTTGTTTCTGCTTATATGGTAGATAGTGTGCCCACATATGTTGTTTAGTGCTTTTTAAGAAGACTATTATAACAATAAATTATTGAGTACATGATGGATGATACTAATTTTGACCAGTTTCATGCTAAGGAGATGGGTATGGAACATGTTGTTGTTGAGAAATCAGGTGATGTACAAATATATATAGAGGATATTGTTGTTGTAACTACTATAGGTGTGTTTATATTAAGCGGTGATCCATGTGTTAAATATCATTTTATACCTTTTGTATTTTTTATAGACCCTATGATTGATGAATTGGACCAGTTTCATGGGATTTCACCAAAGAATGATTGGCATGGTCATCTAAAGTAAATTGATCCTAAATAATTTATAATTTACCTGATTGACGTTGTAGGATAATCATAACGGTTTTCTTCTTTTGTTTATACACCCTTACATACATCTAATTATCCTTTAGTTCATGTGGATGTAGTCACTAGACATGAGTAGGAATATTTTACTAAAAATAAGACTTCTAATTTTTTTAAAAATTTGCTGATTCAAGAACATCTTGTCACAAATATAAGTGAATGAGATTCAAGGAACATGGTTGAGATATTGATTTATCATGTTCAATTGTAAATGATGCTACACACCCAAGAATTAGAGAATGGTAATGTGAGTCATTATATTGAGTTTGAGATTGATAAATCTATTTTAATAGTGATGTAGATATACTTTGCTGCTTCTATGGATGATTTAATGGATATAGTTGAGAATATGTCTTATTTGGATTCTATTTCTATTTAACCTTCTCTTAATAAGATGTATTGTGAAAGAATAACATAGTGTTTCTTCATGTCGTGAACCGTCCATTCCTCACGAATTTTAGTGGAATTTTTAGAATATTATTCACCATATAAAAATTATTATCAATGAATAAATGAATGTTATAGAATCTTATTGAGAAATAATCACCAAAGGAATAATGTATAATCATCCAAGGATATTTACTACACATGACTTTGTTGCACATTTCATTATTTTGTTGAAAATATTATGATTCCTTGAGATTCTAGATCCATTGATTGGAAATAAAATTAGATTAAGTTCAAGAATCTACAGATTCAGTAGTTTATGGAAGAGGGAAAATATTCCATCAGTGAAATGGAGAGAGGTTATAATATAATGATGGATTTAGATAATATTAGGAATCCATTTCTATATTTTAATAGAACTACTCTTTTGTCACATGAGGCCATTACTATTACTTATTATATGACTCAACAAGCTATAGATCCATATTTTTTCAGTCCTTGTGTTTACAGATATTTGTATTGACGCTTATGTGCCCATTTTAATACTTTTTCTCTCACTCCAAGAGAACAATTTAGCACCACTGAAAAATAATCATCGAATAGCCTTGTTCTCTTACTAATGATCCTACAACCATCCCTCAAGTTCCCACTGATCCTGCTACCCCATATTAATCTGACAAGGATATGGGAAAATATCCTCTTAAACCATAATAATATCCCAAATAATGGTAATAAATAATCTATATATATTTTATGGGTATTTTATGAAGTATCGTTTTGTAAAAATATTTTGGATATTCATTCAGAAACTATTATAAATGGAAATTATCTTATTATTCATATAATATTTAATCATATTGTTATTCTATGAATATTTTTTTATTTTATGTTTTTGAAAATTTAAAAAGGGGAGAAAATATATTTTATTTATGTTTTTTATTTTATATTATTGTATCATTAATTATATTTTCATTTTCACATTCCCTAATACCATAGTGCGTTCAATTATTCCTCATATAACATTAATACAGTATTTTTCATTCAATACTATACTGATATTCCATTCCATATATATTTAAATTCCTTATATGATACTATTTTTTATTTTATAATATTTAATGTATAGTCAAATTTAAAACCTTATTTCCTTTATTTATATTTCATTCCATATGTATAAATTTTCTTGATTTATATTAGATTAAATGTATGTAAAATTACATGATTTATTATAAAAAATGGGTGAGATTGTTAACCCCATTGTTAGGTTCGTTGGAACCCTGGTCTGAATGATCAGAAAATCATATTTATTATGATATATACTGAGTATCAAGAGTCATGAAAAAATTTATATTATATAGACGATTGGGAAGCAATTTTGATAAGTATGGAAAACACTAACGGTTGGTATTGAGTCATCGCCCAAGATGACTCACCGTAGAAGATGATTCACCATTAAGGATGACTCGTTGTTGAATAAAACTCACCTCCATCAAGGAAATATCACAATATACTAAAATCACATACAATCAATGATCTATCACACTCAGAAAAAAAATTTGTACATGGAAAAGAATCATAGAATAAATTAAATTTTCCATATGAATTAAAACATGGATAAATATTGATAACAACTACTGTTATGGATTAGTCTCTTCTCGACATTAATCACCATAGTTGATGATGTTACTCTAGAGTATAAATTTAAATACATTGTTGGAATATATTAATTCTAGCCTGAGTCACTATTAGAGACTAAGCCATTTCCAGCCTATGTCACTTTTAGGATCAATCCATGTTTGAAGATCTCACTTTTCAAAGAGTCACATCTGTTGTATTAGTTTACATCAAATTAAGTATTTCAAAAAATTATTTTATATAATTTAATTCTAAAAAATATGTTAATTATGGTAATTATTTTTTTATAAAGATGAATTAAAAAATGTGTCATCCCTATGTACGAGGATTAAATGATGCATACGACTCTCTCTACTATCACTATTGTAAAATGTTGATGCAGGATCCCTCGTGTAATGATGCGTTGAATAAAGAAAAAATCAAAAACTATAGGGTGAAGGAAATGTGATGTGAGATAAACCTTATTATAAGAACCATATGGGTGCCTAAACACTACATATTTCTAACATATGATAAATATGTAATATATAATATAGAAACATCCAGTAATTTTATTAATACATAATATTAAATCAAGGTCACTCTATTATATATAAAATCTCATAGACAACTTGTTCTTTTTTTAAAACCACCTTCAAAGAGACATGTGGTACAAAGATTATCAAAAAGAAAATGAAACATATTATTACATCATTACATACTCTATTTAATTATCATATTTTACATTACTATATGTGTGTATACTTTTTTCATTACACACACACTGTCTCCTGCACCAAAACTAGAAGATAATAAAAATAATCTAAACAATCTTTTTCTCTTGTTTCCCCATGTGATGTGGTAGAGGTATGATTGTGAACATTAAGTTTTTTTTACTCCCATGAGTTTTTTGAAATTGGTCTTTTTTGGAAATATATTTTTTACACTAATCTAAACCATATATAGGTTTTTGAATATTGATTATTTTATATACACTACATTCTCGCAAGTTATTGGGAAGTTGATAAGATTATAAATTAGAATGATATTGAACTTCTTGAATTCATTTTTATTCTGTGTTCTGTTTGTTTTATTTCTAATATTTAAAATCCATTTTTTATTCTGATAACAAAAAAACAATGTTTATAGTTAGTTTTAATTGGTGTCTATATGAGGTTTTTATTGGGTAAATTGATTTCAAAAGTTAAAATAGTTTTCATAATTTCATAAAAGGAGACCTAATAAGACATTAATATATATTTTAAATCATCAAAACAAATATATTTATATTTTTATAACATTCAAGGATGTTTTATTTAAATTGGGGGACATTATTTGAACATATTTTTAACAATTTTTTTATTAGTCACTAAATTGGCACCCATCTTGAGATACTTACTTCGACTAACAAATATATTATTAAAATGTTTTAATATAATATAATAAGATATAACCTAGCTCTTAAATTGGTAGTAATAAATTAGATTAACTAAATTATGAAAAAATTTGGTTTACAAAAATATAATGTCAATTCATTGGTTACCAATCAATTAGAAATCAATATAAATATCAATTGAAAATAAATTAAATGATTTTATGTTCACCAAGGTGTTTTATCCTAATTTATTAAAAGAATTTCAATTATTTAATGATATTAATGAAATAAATATTATGCATTCAATAAAATATTTCATTTACATTTATCCAAAATATTTTATTGGCATAATATAAGAGCAAGCCCACTTTTCAACATAATAATCAATATTTTTATAAGGAAATTCTTCTACATTTTGATTGAGAGACATCATTAAAACTAAATATTTTGAAATTTTTTAAATATTTAATTTCAAAATAAAAATCATTATTTGATCCAGAAAGATAATTGTTATCTTCTGTTGATTTTTTTTATGGGATGTTATATTTTTATGAATAGTAAACATAATATATTTAAATAGAAAAATGATTTTTCATCTAATTTATTTATATAGTTAAATAATATTTAATTTTTAAAAAAAATTATATTTAGTTAAATAATTAATCAATTATTAAAAAATAATTCTTTTGAATCAATTTCACAATGAAATTTTATATAAAAACAATTCAAATGTTTGAATATTTTTTTAATATAAACTCACTTTGTTGTCTCATATGTGGGTTTAAATGTATATTATTTATCATAATGTCAACAATTGGAATTTGGAAAAGTGGACCATATATATTAAATAATAATATTTCGTATTGACAATTAATTTCAAATTAGGTTTTCAAAAAACATTTTACTAAATTTAGTTAAAATTAATTACCCTGATTAAGGTAACATTAATTTTTACAAAGGAAAACACCTAAAAAGAAGAGCCAAAATGTCAGACAAAAAATGTCCAAAACTGATTTAATGGATATTTTTCGAATATATACTCCCTTGTATCCAATTGTTTTCATTATTGGAGTCACATTATGCAATGGAGACTGATCAATGGTGTTTACATTTTACATTCAAGATTGAAAAACCTCCTCCACTATAAAGAGGTACACACCCCTCCCATATATTCACACATCTAAAGAAGTTTGGATCATAAAAAAACATCCCAATTAATATAATAAATACCCTAACATTATCCTAGAAGCCTCACTTTGGTAATAAATATAACCAAGGAACTATTTTGTAACAAACTAAAAGGAATTTCCTGAAAAAAGGGTATCCTTCTTCAATGGTCCCTTTTATTTCATTTAATTCTCAACCATTTCAATTATTTTGAATAATGATTTTAAAATAAGAAAATTATATTCAATATATTTCAATTTTTCTGGTGAAGTATTTTCATATTCACTTTTACAAATATCAACCAAATGTGATACACAATCATCATTCATGTGTATGGCAGACTACTACCTCACAAATGAATATTATTTATTCTTCCATTTAACTCAATTCAAGGTGGTAAATAATTATGTAATTTGGGTTTCTATTTGACATATATGAAACTTATAAAATTATTATAAATATTTAGATTTTAATTAACATATAACTTTATAACTTTTATTTTGGGTTTATGATAACATTATTTGTGGATGGGTGGACTACCAACTCCCGAATGTGATGTGATTCATTCATGTTATATATGGAATCTATGAAGGATAGTGTTTATAAAAATATGTGACATATATGAGATTAATATTATAATTTAAATATAATATACAAAATTATATAAATATACCATTTAATTTTCATTGTTTTAAATAAAACAATGAAATTGATGTAGCTTTTATGTGTACATACGCCCTTATGAATCCGTGAATGGTGGATTTCATCTCTATCTCAAAATATTATGGATTTGTATAAATAAATATATACTAAAAGTAAATGTTTATTAAATCATCAATTAATTTCTATATATGATGAAATCAAGATCTATGTAAGAATTAAAAAATAATAATTCAAAACAAACTCGTAAAATATAGTTGTTATTACCCAAAATGATAAAAATAAGGAAAGACCATTAAAATATGGGTAATGAGATATTATAAATGAATAATTTGTGAAAATATAAATATAATTATGGATCTTTTATAAATTATTAACATTATTCCTACTATTATATATTCATTCAAAAAATGATCCCCCAAAAGGAAACGTGATGGAGGGAATTTTCTTCTCACTTTTTACATTTGTGAGATAAATTTCATATTCCCCTCTTTATTATATTGTGTGGTGTAAATAATGAACCAGTTGATATATTATCTAATTAATTATTGAATATTAATGGTATGTAAATGTTCCATGTTAGGACTATTACTTTTGGGTCTTTTGATTGATATGTTTAATTAGTTCTAATGATATTCTTACTCTATCTTTTATTTCTGTGGGACTAATTCCATATTCACCACTTTTTTTATATGTGGTGTATATACATCTTGTGTAGTTATGTTATAATTAATATTAAAAAATTTATAGGAACATACATATAAATTTTATGATCTCTCCATCATAGTGAT
Organism: Viscum album; assembly: GCA_963277665.1. Taxonomy (NCBI): domain Eukaryota; kingdom Viridiplantae; phylum Streptophyta; class Magnoliopsida; order Santalales; family Viscaceae; genus Viscum; species Viscum album. The sequence goes on from OY728128.1 coordinate 533,014,664, forward strand.
AATGGTTTAGATGTTTCAAAAGTAGTAATGGATTTTCTTCACAATATATTTACTTTAATACATTTGGTATATTATACACATATATTATTTGCTGATTTGTATAAAATATTCCATTGACATTTCATATTATGATTCTTATTATTATCATTAAATTCTACATTTTAATTAATTGTATTCATCTATGGGGAATATGGTAGAATTTTGAATGATTAAATATAATTTTTCTCAATAATGTTTTAATGATCATTTAATGGTATTTACATTCATAAATTTAATAAACCATTTATTTAGATATCTTCCATTGGTAATATTTTATATTCATACAATCTTTATTCTCACTCTATATTTATTATGATCATTTTGACCATGGATAGTATCCACATTCACTTCGTTGAATATTGTTTTTCATCACTAACTTCTAATTGAATTATTCCCCATCTGATGGTCATTGAAAATTAAATTTACCCTTAATATCCATATCATTCAATAGGGGTATGATTATTTCCTAATCCATTTAAAAATTTTACATACAGTGTGTAATTTAATTTAATTTTATTAACTACTGATAAATTTACAAATTTGTATCATTTTATCAATATATTTATTTGATAAGGCATATTGTTCTTGAATTAAATAAATTATTTGATACATGAGGAATGATTTTTATATGTACAAATAAAGTGGGACCTTGTTATAGATATAACCTCAATGAATTAGTATTCATATGGGATTATTTGTATGGTTATCTTTACTGTTTTTTTACTAAGTATGTTAAAAACCATCTGGTGAATGGTCTTAATGGTAAAAGTACCACGTATGAAGGAAACATGGCATAAAATAATTAATCTTCACATTCATTTGGATTCATTTATTATTATCCCAGATATTTTCACTATGAAAAAATCTATTTATGTTGTTCATTCTTAGTTTATTGATTATTATCGTGTTTTTTAATCTATTTATCTTTCTATATTAATTAATCTTTATGAGGTTTTAAATTTAATGTGTGTTTAGTTATTTGATATTCCTTATTTTTTACACAATATATCAAATTTTATTGATTACATGGATTTATTTTAGTTATTACCAATCCATATTGATTATGCTGATTGATTAAGTATTTATTTCACTATACATAACCCTAACTGAGAATTTGATATCACATTTATTTTGTTATAATTCCCAATAATTCCATGAAATGAAAGAAAATTATATGTAACGATATTCTCATTTGGATTAATTTTATCAAAGAAATAAATTAATTATGAGGTCATTAGGGTATTAATGTTTAATACTCAACTCATGCAAGTATCTATTTTACCAAGAATACTAAACTATTTTGTGCTTTGGGATATGATTCCTTATTACATTATAATGTAATGGTAGAAGAAATTGACTCTTGTATTCTTCATCTAGGAAGATACTATTTGTATCATAGGTTTTTAGTAGAAACCTTGAGAACATTATTTTGTAAATCATGTATTAGAGATCACATCCATAAGTTGAATTTGTGGCTAATTATTGAAAAAATTATATGTGTATCAATTAAATAGAGATTGTGTGGTTTTCATTGCAATACATCTTTATCTAGATACTACATGTGGATGTAGTTCTTGAACATATGTATCTAGGTGTAAAAACATTGAAAATGATCATCATTACCGACTCAAGCATTACATAGAATATGAAAATTGGCCATACTGTGCACCCTTTCTGACACTCCCATGGTATACACATTGGATAATTCACATTTTCTTTAGAAACCACTATGTTATATTTTAATATATAATTTAAATGAATGAATATGGTTAAAAAACATACCATGGAAGGACTTATGATTAAATAAAATAGATGAAGTTTTTATATATGGAGGTAGTATTAAAAACCATTGTTAAAATTATATTTAATTATTTACAATAATTAAATAATTTCCATCATATTTTTGGGAACTTCATTGGAATTGTACTAATAAGTTATTAGAAAATGGACATGTTATAAGGTGGTGGGTCTTGAACCTATGTTCGAAGGATGAGAAGGGTTTCCAACTTACCAATGGCCTATGTGATGACCTGGTTATGGAGTAATTAATTTTTGACAATCTATTTTATTAAAAAATAATAATAATAAACTAGTTGTATTATTTTTGAGGTATATAGATTAATTTATTATAAATATTTGATTTTAAGGATATTTAGTGAGAAAATTAATGAAATTACACTATTTTATGTGCTATACGATTCATTAAATGTGTAATTTAGTCTTTATGGAAACAATGTAACGTTTTTTGATATCTATTAATTAAATTAATGGTTGAAATATAAATTGATCAAAGAATAAACGTGGGAGGAAAATTTTGATTAAAAAATAAAAAAATCTCATGTTAGTATATTTTCATTATATTGTAAGTCAATAAAGACCTTAAATAACATTATGAAAATTATTTAGAAATAAAATTTTGTTCTAATACATTTTTTTTGAAATAAAGGTTTTTTAAATCATCAAAAATTTATTGCATTGAGGATATAAACATTACAATGATCTTTCACATATTTTTGATAAATTACCATAACTACCCTTATAAATATTTACACTTTTCCACCATGTATTCATATTATCTTGCTGCTAATTTTCTCCTACATGGAGACCGAGTTATATACTATTCTATGTGACAATTATAATTCACATTCTTTCTTAATTAGAGGATTTTTTAACTCCACATAAAATGTCATATTTTTAACCAAATATTTCATATATTAGAACCTGGGTCTCTGAGATCATGTTTTAATTCTAAGGACACAATTTATTTAAAGTGATGACAATTTCACACATCGAAATTTCTAAAAAAGTACCTTTTACTCGATAGAGATTATCACAAGAAACACCAAATATAGAATGGAACCTATCTTATTAATACATTGTGGTATATTTAATATTATAAAAAATTTAATAAACTCTATACAATTTAATTCACTCAATATCGAGTTAGCTTACATTACAAGAGACAAATAATTTCCTTGGCGGCTTTAGTTAAAATAATGACTAAGTTTTACAAATGAACAATATGTGGTTAAAATATTGTTATTTCATATAATAAGATATAATCTAGCCATTAAATTATAGGATATGAATTAGATCAACTGGAATATGTAATTATAAGTTTTTCACAAATATAATATGAATTCTTTCCATACTGATAAATGAAAAGTGAATATAAAACCCAGTTGAATATAAAAGAAATGATCTTATGCACAAAATGGAGTTTTATAATAATGAATTAAATTAGTTAATATAAAAAAAATATTTTAAGGAAGTATATATGTTATATATTTAATAAAATACATTTTTCATTCATCCAATAGATTTTATAGTCATAAAATAAGTTAAAACTCAATTTTATGCATAAAAATGAATAATTTACTAAAAGAAATTTTTATATCGTTTAATGCCAGAGCGTCCATAAAACTAAAATTTGGAAATAATATAAATTTTCTATTACTAAATAATGTTCATCTTCATGTCAAATTTTAATAATTATCTTATGGAGAATATTTTTATTTTTTATGAGATGTTCCATTTTTTTATGATCAGTGAAAAATAATAAATTCTTATTGAATGATGTCTCTTCATCTAATTTATTTATATATTGAAATAATATTCTAATTTTGTATTAATTTACATATATTAAAACAATAAATAAATTAATATAATTTATCTCATTGGAATCATCATCACATTAAAATTGGATAGAAAAACTTTTCAAACATTTGAATATTTTTGAATTAAAACACCATTGTTTCATCCGGACAGTGGGATTATATTTAAATTGGGTTTTTACACCATTTTTATTATAATTTGGAGAAATGGATTTAAAATTTTAAATAATAATAATTTATAATTTAGATTATATTAAACATAGAATTTTACCAAAAATATTAGTTAATATATTTGATATTTATTACAATGATTACAGTAGAATTAGGCTTAATAAATGAATAACACTTAATAATAAGGTCAAAATGATGTATAAACTTCTAAAAAACTATTTAATGGAAGTAATTATACCATATCCTCTATGTTATAGAATATTGATCATATTTTGATGCACATTTGGTAAGGAAAACCTCGTAATAGTGTTCACCTTTTTATATTTACATGAATGTCACTCGTCCAATATAAACTGTCACACACATCCCACTTAATCACACATCTAAAGCCTTTTGTATCTTCTAAACACATCCCAAATAATTTCCCAAAATAACTCCCCTAAACCTATACAACTCATATTGGGCATAAATTCAACAAATGAAGTCAATTTTTATAAACTCAAATTGAGTTTCCCGAAAATGAGGTAATATTCGTCAATAATCACTTTTGTTTCATTATATTTTCCACCACATAAATTATTTACATATATTTTTTATACAAAAATGAATTTATATTAAATATATTTTTACTTTATTAATTTATTTATTTATACCAACACTTTCACAAACATCGATCAAATGACATATGGAGTCAGTGTTCAAGTGTACGGCACACTACCTCCTCAAAAACAAATGTCATTCATTCTTATATCTTCCATATTTACAAGGATTGATATAATGATATATTTATAGTTTATATATTATATGTAATATATTTAAAATGTATTTATTTTTTTTTTAATTTTTATATAACTCATACTTTCATGCTTTCCATTTTTTGGGAATATGATCACATTGTTTATGGGCATGTGGACTATCAACTCTTCAAATAATTGTGATTCATTCAAGAAATAAATAGAATATTTAATGATGTTTTTAATAAAATATGTAAAATATATTACATAAATATGATAGTTGAATTATAATATATATATTTGCATGTGTGTGTGGTTTATTACATTTTAGTAATTTAAATACCACAATGAAATGGATATAGTATTTATACAAACTTACGTCCTACCATCTCTATGAATTGGGAATTTAAATTCTTATCACAAAATATTAATGATTATTCTAAATACATATATACATAATTTATGTGTTTATTAAATAATATTTTATATTCCTGGTATTATTACATTATTATTAATGTAATAAGAAAAAAATAACAAGTCAAAACATACATGAAAAACAAAGTATTCTATACCAAAAATGATGAAAAAATAATGATCTTTCATGGAGTGGTAATGAAATATTATAATATAATAATATAAGATATTATAAATATAATTATGCTCCATTAATAAGTTATTCAAATTAGTAAAACCATTATTGGGTCTCTCCAATTTTAATAATCAGTAATCATGTCTTGCCATGTTTAATTATGTCAAATAATGGTTAGTTATGTTAATCATAATTAATTATGATTATCTATGTTAATGTATATGTTTAACATATTCTTTACATGTTTATATTATAATTTAGATAGATAGATAAAGAAATTGGCTTCGTATGCGTCGCTAATAGTTATAAGTCTGACTCCCCAGTTTTCTAACTCAACGACAAAACCAACGAATCTTCGATAGAACAATTGAGTCACTAATAGATTGAAACAGTGAGAGCATGACTCGCTGAAAAACATAGGACTTCCTGATAGAAGAAATTATTCTCCAAAAAAGGACTCACTACATTTATGATAGCCCAATAGTAAAAATAAGTCACTGACAGACCAACTGACTCACCGATAGCCAAACTCACCTATAGATGCATGGAACTACTGATAGCATGACTCACAGATAGAATGGTACCCTGATTTACTAACATAACAATATAAGGATTCATCGATTGTGTGACCTACTAATAGAAGGACTCACCAAAAGTTTTTACAATATATTTAATCTATAAATTCAATATTTTTATCCAACTGAAATATTGTGGAATTTAATAATACTTGATTTACTTGTATCACTTTTTGAAGACATCATTAACTTTGATGTCAGAGGTATGAGGTACATAACATGACCCAATTATGCCTAATGCTGGACCTGCAGAATATTAAAAGGGAATCACTCAAGTTTAAAGTGAAACACACAAACGATAATCAATATTAAGAGAACTCATAAAAAACATTAGAACAACACACCTCTAAGTTGTTTGAATATGAAAATGAAACTGTTGTGCATTAAAGTTCCAATCATCTTTTCAATATATAAATTCTAGAGAGTAAAACCTCAGATTAATATCTCAGATTCCTAAAAAACAAAACACAATGCTTCCAAAAAACTCTATTTTGGTTTCTTCATCCGAAAGAGGACTCCAACTTCACTTCTACAACATTCAAGGTGTCCAGATGCCTCAAGAACAACACTCATTTCAATTTAGTCCATCCTTCATTATTTATTTGTTTTGTGTTCAATTTTATTACTTTTCATGTAGAGAGTGAATCTTTAGTATAAACTCATCCTATCTAAAATGATATTATGGAGGATAAAAGATATCGCAAACTATAATTCTCTTACACAATATTTCTCAAATGAATAATTACAGAAGGTGTATCTGTGTGACCTGGTTGTAATAATTTTCCCACAAATAACTATGGTAGAGGTTAATATGACCTTTAAAATGTTGTATATCATTCTAAACCTACATCCATGGTGTGTATCAATTTTTATTATCTTAATCTTCTTGGATGGAGGTTATCACCAAGTGGAGAGGATTATGTCTAGCCTTGACACCAAATCTTTTATTTTATTCTACTATTCTATTTCAAATTTAGTTTCCTATGTTTACAATCCTATTTTAGAAAACAATGTTTTACATTGATAGTTGATTTGAGATTGTATTTATTACTGTTTGGATTGTGTAAATTAGTTTTGAAAGTTATACCATTCTATCATATTTCTATAACTGAAAATTAACAAATATTTTGAGAATTTATTTTTATAATAAAAATATTATAAATTTATAACTTTGATTATCTATCCTGTAATGTTTATAAAGTGGTGGATTGTTTTAGACATGGTTTTTGTCAAAATAAATTATAATAACTCTATTTAACCCCCTCTTATGTTTCATACTCTGACCAACAACCACTAGACATAAAATTAAAAGGATGTTTATTGAAATTGAAATGAATGGTAAGAGATTTTCATATCACTTTTTTACATCTGTTTTATAAATACAATATTCACCACTTAATTATTTTGTGTAGTGTTCTAACTATCCATTTTATTGTATTATACCATGAATTATTTTAAATTAATTTTATTTAAATGTTCCATTGGATGATTATTAATTTTAGTTCTTTCATTTCATATGATACAATAGTTATAAGAGGATTTCTATTATCAGTTTTATTTCATTGTGACTTATTCTATATTAACAACATATTTTGGTGTATGGTGTATATAATGAACATGATTTTATTATATTATTCTTATTACTAAATATAAAAGGATTTAAATATGAATTTTTATTATCTTTCTTTCATGGGGTTTATGGATTCAATGTTACCAAAGATATAATGGATTTTCATCAAAATTCTTTTTCTTTAAGATGTTTTATTATAATGCACCTGTATTATTTTCTACGGATTATGTACTTCGACATTGAAATTTTATATCATGAATATACATACTTTTATAATATTATATTTTTTAAATAATATTATTCAATCATATGGTATATGGTGCTCTCTGGTATATTTAATGATTATTTTCCTCAATAATGTTTTTAATGATCTTTTAGTTGTATTTCATTTTATCATCATCAAAAACCCATGTTGTTAATTATAATTAAATGGGGATAAATTGTATTGATAAAATTCACATTCTCTCTTTGAGTGTCTTATGATTAATTTTACGAAGGGTAGTATTGATATTCTCTTAATTGAACCATTTTTTCATCATTAACTTCTACTTAAATTATATACTTTCTGATGAAAGTTGAACATTACATTTTAAATAAATATACACATAGTTTATCATGTATATTATTATTTCCTAAACCATATACCATGTTTATGAATGGTTCATACTTGAATGTTTTTTTATTAGATATGGAAATATTGAAAAAAAATTATCTTTTACTCATTATGAATATCTGATAAGGCGTATTGTTCATTAATCAAATTTTTTATTTTGTATATGTGAAATTATTTAGAAATTATTGACATATGTGGGTCCCGGTCTATGATATACCCTGGATTAATTAGTATTCTCAAGGGATGAGTAATTTTCTTAACCTTAGTGGGTATTTCAGTAAAAATATTATATGTCATCTTATGAATGGTCATGAAAATAATGGTACCATATACCTAGGAAAGATGGAATCTATTAATTAATAATTTCCCTCATTTTAATTCAATTATTATAATGCATGATATTTTCATTATGAAAAAAAATCAATAGTTGTATATATTTATATGTTTATTGATTTAGTGTAATGTGTGTATAGTTATTTACGATTCCATTTTAATTATTTTTTATGCAATTATTTTAAAGTTTTTGTGTGTTCTGTAATTTACCATAAAATATTATTTATGAACTCCATAATAGTATATTGATTACCTGGAATGTTCGATCAGTTATTACCATAATATATTTATTTTTCTCCTTGATTCATTATTTCATCAACTATCATGAACCCCTCCTGATCAATTGTGAACACCATTTTTTTTTGTTTCATTTCCATAGTAATCTAAGAAGTTTACTATGAATGATTTGAAATTCTACGATAATTGGTGAAAAAGATATCCTCAAAATAAAAAAATCATGTTGTATTTGGTGTTTTCATTTTAAATAAACGTATCTTGTTTACATCTAGTTTACTAAGACAACTAAACTCTTAAGTTCATTGATATTTGATTTCTTATAATCATGCCAATATAATTTTTGTAGACACAAAATTCTATATTATGGGTTTGGGACTCTACCTATAGGGTCACATACTATGTATCATTAAATTTAGTTAAGGGAAAAAATATTATTCATTACCTTAAATGGTATGTAAATATATTTCCCATAATTATTTTAACAATTATTTATGTTATCCATATTATGTAAAGTCCAATAGTATTTATTTTAAAAAATATATTTTAAGAGAAATATATAATAAATATTCATATACTACTTAGTTAATATAATATTTATTTTTTTATTATTCAATAATGAATTGTTATTTATTTATTAAATGAATATCCATTATTCAATACCTGATAAATATTATGGAATAGTGGAGGATAGAGTTTAACGAGTCAATGTGAAATATTATATATTAAATATTACTTCAATATGTAATATTCAATCATATTTTCATTTATGTTTGTTTTCAGAAATTATAATATTATAATTATTATAGACATGGTGTTCTATGAGTATTAAATAAATAAAAAGGGCAGTAATGAAATTAAATTTTTTTAACAAAAAAACATTATATACCCAATTTTATTATTTCCAACCCTATTGGAATCCATTTTTTTGTGCACAACGACTCTAGATAATCATCCCAATCCCTAGAAATATCATCTCCATGAATTCTTAGAAGAATAAAGACTTATCATCATCCCCCACCTATCCAGATTCTAGATAGATCAATGATAAGCCTATATTGAATTTAGTCGTGTGATTTTCAATGAATAATTACACAAATGTTAGGATCTATCCGGATACATCCATGATATTTATACATTGATGTTCTGAGGATCACAGACAATGATTAAGTCTCTACCTACTGAAAAATACACATTATTCCAAAAACAAAATAGTGTTATTATTTATAATCATTTCTATATTAAAAATAATAAAATCATTCATCACTTGTAAATTCAAATTTTTTAAAAAATATTTAAAAACCATTATTTCCTGGCCACGTGTTTTGGATCATGTGTTCTCATTCAAATTAATCAATTATTTAACACCATTAGTAATGATGTATATCATTTATTTAAATCTCAAATTAAAAATTAATTTTAATAAAAAAAATATGATTTTAAAATTCCAACACTAGTTCTTCATATGTTCCCTAAACCATTATTTGAAATATTTCTTTTCATGAAACACTATGTATTATAAAACTTTGATATAATATTGAAATATTATTTTCAAATTATTTAGAAAATATCATTATATAAAAATAGAGGGTATGGATAGTACCAACATAATAGTTATATATTATTTTTTACATATTTATAAATTTAATACACTAGTCATCATTTTGTTAGATCTTAAAATTATATAATTTAAAATTGAATTTTTTAAACAAAAATTATGAGAATTTGTTTTTTTATCCTAATAAATTTATTTAATCACTTATAATGGATGATTTTAATGAAATTTTTTGACAATGAATTATGAAAAATATTTTTAAGCTCATTTAATGGATAAAACTAGTAATGAAGGAGAATAAATTGAGTTTTATGACTTAAAATTCAAATTTTAAACGGTTTATGTTGTGTTTTGAAAGCATATTTAACAATTAATTTACTCCACCTATAGGAATTAAAATGTATAAAATGGTATCCAATTTTTTAAAATTATTTGAAATTTTTGTAATGATTTTTTGTTTATTTTTAATTATTATAAATAGTAACTAAGTTAAAAAAATCAATACAGTGGTAATTGTTAGTTGTCTTAATGTCGGGTTAAAAAAAAGATATATGGGTTAAAATAACCAAAAATCATTTCCAAATAATATAGGATAAATTTATTTCCAACCAATATCATCTCATATTGGAACGTAATCCTATTTTGAGCCACATTCCCTCAATATTGACTTTATTGTATTTTAATATTCTTAATAATTACTGTTGTCCAATCAACTCTGTTATAAAATCTACATGTTATGATCTCTTCTATAAACTACTTACACCCATTAGATTAACCAAGATATTCAAATATACAATCCAATCCTAAATATCTATGAATCTGAATAATTTTTCTTTCCATAAGACTCATCCAATAATCATTATTGTTATTTTAATGTGAGGTTACCTGAAGAAGAGGTATATGTTCTTACTAATATTTTTATTTTTTATTTTTCAAAGAATATCTTAAAAAGTTTCTATAAAAATATTTAAATGATGAAATACGTATGTTTAGTAAATTTCTTATTTACATGTCAATTGTATATCTATTTTATATATCTTTCCCATTCTTTGGAAAATGATAACGTCACCTGGGTGTACTTGTGGAGTACCACCTCCATGAAATGATGTGATTATGTTTTCATTTCTTCTTTATAAGGAAGGTAATGAGGATATAATTATTGAATATATATTGAATTAATGATATAATTATGATTCTATAATGTTGAATGGTTATTTAACTTACAATAATTCCATCTATAAAAAAGGATATGCAACACTCATGCATACATACGGACTATCGTGTCCACAATTTTATGTAACTTATTTTTTTTACCACCTTAAATGAATTTTTATATAACTATATATATTTAATTAATATCATTCTCATAAAATTCACAATAAATTTTATATTACTAATACATGACCAATGTGCATGGATCGGACCCATCGAACCAAAAAACGCATGGAATATGATAATGTCACCATAGTGTACTTGTAGACTACCCCTTTCATAAAATTATATGATTATTTTTCAATTTCAATATTACATTGTTAGTCATATGGATATATTAATGAATATATATTAAATGATTTATAAAATTTTGATTTCATAAATGTGATGTTTTATTTACCTTTCATTATCTACAGTTTTCACTCAAATGTTAATATTTACAAAAAATTATTAATAATTGTATAATGGAAAATTGTAAATGGATTTTTTTACTATTTAAAAAGTATGAATATGAATCTATTATATATTGTTAAAAATTCTTAATAGATTACAAATTCCATTATGAAATTTTTTAAGGATGGCATGACCATAGGAATGGGTTTGTGTTACAATTTAATTTGGATTTGGAATAAACTAAAATAAATTTCTATTGTAGGAAATTAAAATATTATATTTCCATTAAACCCCATATATATTTTATATCCTTAATTTAGTTTTCTATTTTTATGTATTCAAACCATTTTCAACTCATTATTACTTGAAATGATTATGAATATATTTTTTAAATAAAATTCAATGTTATTTCCACTTTGTTAGATAAAAGTTTTCATTGAGGTACATGTTATATAAAATTGTTTCCAAATGTTATTTTAAATGAAATAATTAATATTTAATGTCATTTTGAACCTTATTAAACATTTGTTTCAATATTTTTAAAGGTATATTTTTAGCATTTTCCAAATAAGTTACTATTTTACTTTTTTAGAAAAGTGAGAAAGGAATCCCTTCATTACATTTTAATATATTAACGGATTTTACCAACATCAAAACAAATTCATTTATTTGGAGATTAAATTACATTTTTTCAATTTTATATTCATTGAAATTATTTTTTGAATACAGTATTTTTTTTCATATTTACAAAAGAAAATTGTTATTTTCCCTAATTTTTTAGAAATGTTAAAATATAAATTTAATATTATTTTTATCCATGTGAACATCCCATGATGTTTATTTTTGTTCACTAGGGATATGATCTTATTATAATATCAGTTTAATTTCCCACATGGATCCAAATTATTTGATTATGAATTTTTTGAATCCCTCTTATGTTCAATTTGTTTTTCAACATTGAATTGATAATGGTTTTTATAGTCATATGGCACACATATTTATGGTTTTCACTATGTGGTGAGTAGTTCAATTAAATATCTCCAATGCATTAAAAAATTATGGGTGACTCATTAGAAAATGTGAAAAATAATGTGTAGTAATTTTTTTTGTAATGGTTTCATTCCATTATGATAATATTAGGATTAAACTACGACTAATGAAATCATGATGTAGAGATTAATCCCAATCCACCATGAGACACTTTCCAAATCCATAGTTTTGGTAGTGATTATTAAGTAATTGTATTATTTTTTATTCCTATCGTATTAAAAAAATCGCATGGCATGTTCTTATGCTTATTATTTAATCTTAAGGTTCATTATCCTATAATGATGATTCATCACTCCTACGACTCATGTCTATTGAAATGCTATATATTTATTCCATGACTCATAATTTAATATTTATAGTCGTTTATGTTTCAATGGTATATGTTATTATCATGATTCTATACACTTATTAACACCATATTATAGTATATGATCAACGATTGGGGTCTCCCATATTTAACCATACTGAGAATCCAATCCCACCCTTTCTTTTTCCCATTTTTCCCTTGTTACGATAAATGTTTTTAAGTAAGAATTTCGTTGAAGGGTATTGTAATGGAAGAAACATATGATTTATTTTGAAGATATTTTATGAAATAATATTACTATATATATATATATATTATTCCATGAAAATAAACCTTAAATGACCTTTAGTGTGTATTATTTATGATGTGTTATATATAATTATCAAAAATTATGAATGATTTATTTATATTGTTCACAAAAATCCCATATTTTTATTTCAGGAATTTTTTTAGTTTTGGATGTTGGTGTCTGAAAATAGTAAAATAAAATAAAATTATACATTGGATGAATTGAAAGTTATATATGGTGAAACTAAAAGTTTCATTTTATTGATTAAAAAGATTTGTTGTGTGTAATATCCTTGTAATGGTATTATGATTATATGATTTATCATGTTGATTATTTTTTCTTGATTCGTATAATATTTTTTCCATTTTTATTCTAATTACTAGAACCATTTGGAATCTTATTAATAAAAAAATTGATTTTTAATGCAGCGATTATCATCTTGAGAAACGAAATTTGATGGGAAATAGAATAAAACAAAATATGATCATGTAACTATCTTAATATATGAGAAATATTGGTCATGAGTATTATAAAAGTGGGTCACAACACACTATTGAGTCATTCATGAAGATAAATTTACTTTCTTTTAGTGGTTCCTCTAATCCGCATGTTATAAAGAAATTGATCAATACCACTGAAAATTTATTTTTATTCTCTAGTAATCAGAGGTGGAAAATGTTTCCCCTAAACAATTTCATTAAAAATGTGAAAAAGATAAATGGTGTAATGTTATTATTAATATGATATGAGGGAATGAAATTTAATATATATAATGGATGAATTTAGGAAGGTATTATTTTGTAATTTCTTTCCCCAAACCCTTCACATGAAAATAAAAAGGTAACTCATTTAACATAAGTATAAGAATGATGAATATTATAATACCTATAAGGAATATTTTATAATACATGTGATTAATTTTTCAGAGTGTATCATTGACCCAGAAGCAAAAATTAACCCACTCTTCAGTATCATAAAACCATGTCTCTAAAAAGAACTATCTTTAAGGGAATTTATTATATATAAAGAAATTATTTTTTTGTTTATTCATTTTATAAATAGAAGGAACATATTCCTATAATTATCATGGCCTTTATAATAATATAATTTTTTAAATTTTTTAAGGATTATATTAATGAAACCCTTAGAGGATACACAAATTAATCAATTTTTGTGTCAAAATAATTGAAGTAATGAAGGTGGAAATTTTTTCCAAGGTACTAGAAGAAGATACAAGTGTGGAATAGAAGGTCATAGTAAAATAAAATGTCAACCCGATATAAATATTCATTCCAATTACAAGAATAGGGAGATATATTAGTTTAATGCATCACCTACACTCCAATGTGACATCTTCCATAATTTCAAGCATTATACCAATATGTTTTCAAATCCAATAGAGAATAATTAAAATTGTCATTATCAACCAATTAAGAAAAATGAGAAAGGGAAATATAATGAAATCACAGTTGCTGATGTGAATCATGAGAATGATGTGTTGAATGGTATGATTAGATATCCATCTATAATGATAAATTAATTATTTGATGCAAGTGATAAACCATACGACCAAAATATTTATAAATAAAATTTCTATTTAGAATTAATAAATAACCTATTTATGTAATGTTTTTAAAGAAAAAAATGATCTTATTTAGATATATAGTGGAATATTTAAAAAATCCATTATGAATTATTAACATTTATAGTATATCCATTGAACGGTGCTATTAACTTCCCTACCTAGGTGCCATATACAGATGACTCGTGTTGGTCAGTCACATAACCACAAGAATTACTCCCTATATGACAGAGGATACCAACTCAAAGTGAGGGTATAATAGATATATCATTGGGAGAAAAATCCATATTTATCAAAGAACCACAACAGTGGAAATACAAAAAAATATCCAAATAATAAAAACTAGTACCAAGATTAATTCCATATCAAATACATACCATTATCACATGATAGACCAAAGCATGAAAACAAAATCCAAAACCATTTTATAAAATAATTCACTCTATATATGTGTCATCTACCAAATGAAAACCCAAAACAGACACTTTTAAACCTCTCAGGTGGGTCCCAATATCATGTTTATTTCCCCAATCCATTATACATTACCATAAATCCATCTTAAATATGGTTTATCCCATATTATATCCCGTAAACATATATTATATTTGGGTACTGATTAGGAATCCAATATAGAGTGTGAGTACAAATCAATATACTTCCCCTAACAAGATCTAAAAATGTATCCAATACATAAAAATTTAGGTATTTGTATAAATAATATTGTAAAATACATGAATTATATAGATTTAATGTTAAATTATTATTTAATAATCCACCTTATTCCAACAGGTTCAGGAATAAACCCGAACCATCAATATGTACCTCAGCCTATTCCGAATTATAAAATTTCCCAAAAGGGATATCAAAATCATTACATAATGATTTTCCGTTAATATAATAATTTAAATTATATATTTTATACCATTAGGCCAAGAGTAGTATTGTGACACCCAATGATTATTTTTGAGTTACTGTCCTAGGCTCATGACATAGTGATCACATATATTACATAAATATATTCGGCGACTCGAGTGGATGTCGGGAGCCCCATGGTTATTTAGAGTAGTGGTCACTACACAAAACTTAGTCGCATATAAATAATCACCTTGTTATATATTTCAAACCATTTATCATCAATTAGAATTAGTTATTTTTCAAACCATTTAAAATTTTCATTTAGTAAACCATGCACAATTTAAAGAACAACATATTCATCTTATTGGCACACCACATGGGTGGCTTGTAGTTTCAATCATATTACCACCCCCAATAGTCACTTTAATTTCCATATAATGTTATCAATCTGTTTCAAAATCCCATTATTTATTAATTTCATTATAACATAATCAAAAAAAGTTTCACATGGGAAAATTAATTAATTTAATTTTGAATGAAATTTCCCCATGTGTAAATTGATATTTCTCAATTACATATACACAATTATATTCTATACAGTAGGATTTTAAATTAATTCCTACAACATAATAGTCATTGATGAATGTTTTATAATAAAAGTTCCCCAAATTGAAGAAGAAAAATAATGTTCCAAATGTAATCGATGTCCTAGGATCAATATCTATGATCAAGATCAGAAGGGACATCATTCATTAAAAGCTAGATATAATCTATATGTAATGGTGTAAAAAATTATTCAAATTTATCTATAATGAGATAAGGTAGAGAGAGGAAACAAGTAAGGGAATAAATCACATATTAAAGAAGATATTATACATTAATCATATATCTGATTCACTATGAAAGGGGTTCGAGGATCCATGGAATCCTCATGGGAGACTCCAAAATCCAATGAATTCTTATTAGGTCAAAATTGGGTTTTTAAGACCAATAGTTTTGTGCTGGTTAAGGAATTATAAAAAATGGTAATTAAAAGACAAACATGCTCTGTTTCATGGGATGTGGTGAATGGTTTTAAAAACAATGTGCCTTACCCATAGACGTCATCTTAATGGGTGTACTCTTTCTACTAAGTAGAACATAATTTTCAAATCCTTGATCAAAATGTATATATCTACTCTTTTAGAGGATTTATTATTTGGAAGGGAGGGTACTAGGTTTAGAAAAACCATAGGTGACCTCTAGTCTCATGAATATAGTATCCTCAATTTCATAGGGCAAGAAACATGGTTTTCTCAATCTGTGCACCAACCATGAATATCCCCTTTTCCTTCAAAAATTATTAAATTTCAAAAAATACACAAAAACCAAAAACAAAAATGTTATAAAAATAACCCATAAATATTGTAAATAGAAATTATCACAAGATATATCCCTAATGGGTCATGATCTTAAAATTCCTCATATTATTACATCTGTTAATATATTTTTACTCCCATGAATCTCAAATATTATCGGAATAAATGATCGTGCCCTCGAGGCCAAATATCAACTTATCTCTCCTATGTTTTCTCAAGAAAAAGAAATCAATTTTTCCACAATACTCATACTATCAGAAAGGTATTTCCATGATACATGTACTCAATAACACCCATAATAAGAATTAGATAATCCTTAATGGACTCATTGACATCAAGATCAATATAATCAATATGGGTCACAAGAGAAGGGTTGAGGTGATACATCCATGGTCGTGACACATTAAAAAATCAAGAATAGAACTATACCACTAAATATGATCTTATAATTACACCCCTAACCCGATTCTCCCTATAAATCTTAGATGTTGTGACAAAAATATGTTCCAAAATTCCGTATCTATAAATCATATGGTAACCCAATATTGGAGACACATGATGGAACACATGATCATAAACTATAACATCCACAGGTCATCGATGTCAATAAGAATAAAAATATTTCATACTCTTAGTCATATCCATTAATATTGAAATCAATTAAACCTTCTCTGAAGTATAATGTTCAACACTCAGTCCCAAAAACTCTCACTCACCCTCATCCATCCAAAATAATGGTGATATACATGGCCTATAATAAATATCATCATATGGTTACATTTGAATAGTTTCCAGAAAACTATTATTATAGGTAATATCAAAGATTCATATTTACTTATCCTTAAACCACTAAATGTCTAGGATGCATTACCATAGAATATCCTCAAATACAGATATTATGTTTGGACTAACCATATCTCTATAGGTGGAAATACATAATAAAAAATTACTACATAACAAGAGCCATTTGTATTCCTTTCTAGAAGTATGAAGTGAATCATGAATCGTCTTATGAAACTATAATAAACAACAAATCTTGTAGATAGACTATATACCCAATTTTGAGGTCCCCCAATTGATCCATTAATAATGCCTCTTGGATATAAATAAAATTCACTAATTTCATTAATTTTTCCACAATAAACAAAATAGAATCATCCATATATGGTGTCTATGGAAGACCTTCCAAAATATAAATGGTAACATCATCCCACAATCATTAGGGATGGAAAATGTCTCTATTAAACTAATGGGTCATTCAAGCTCAACCTTTACTTATTGAAATGTATAGAATCATGCCCTAAAATCTATAATATACTTTTTCAGGCATGGCCACCAATTTTAAAGACATAGGTTATGATATATTCTCATTAAAATATGTTACACATCCCAATTTGAAGAATGAATCTCATGCATCAGATAGTCTCATATAATCATAGGCATAACAACATTCACCTAGAAATATATGGTCTTATCCTCATTTATGTTCCAATATGAATGGGACACCCCACATTCATGGATTTTCATGAATGAAATATACTCCTGATCCACAGTCTATTTCTCCCTAAAATAGATCAAATGTGTAGAAATTAGTAATACTAATATATTTGACATCCTCTCATATCCCACTTGATACAAAACATGCATCTTAGCCAATAAATTCATCAACATTCACTCTTAACTAGTCTCTTGAACAGTGTGAGTCTAATTTATCATAATCAAATCATCAAAAATGCTATTTCCCCTTCTCAGATGTTTATTCTTACCCAATGTCAAATGACTACAAATACTCTACCCACTTCAGCTAGAAACAATTCAAATCTCTCTATGAAAAGTTATTCATTAAGCTCTTTTGGCTAGTATAAACAGTAAAATTTTCTAAAAAATTATAAATCCTCTAATGCTTTGATGAATAAACCACTATTGTTGACTCATGATCACACATAAAGTAATTATATTCTTGTTTCCTCTACTTTTAGTATCCAAAACCCACACCACAATCCACCTATTTAAATATTCCCTTAATTATGATCCCAAACTCATCACAAAACAATGTATACTCTTCCAATGGCTCTTGTAGGATCACGATCGGTGTCCTAGTCAACTGTTTTATCAACATTGGGATATAGTTATCATATGCTCCAAAATATTCAAACATTATCCCCTTTTCTGTCATGACTGAACAGGGTGGTTCCATGTGGGAAAATTATAGTATTAACATTAAATAGTAACCCAACAATCCCATAAAACTATGGATATAAAAAACACTCATGGGATTCACCCAACATACAATAGTTTTCACCTAGTATGGGTTTACATCCACACCTTCCTCCAATAAGATTTGACCCAATAAATGTTCCTTATCAATCCATATTTGACCCCATGGTATCTTTTATTATAGAAGATACTCTATCTATTGACATAGGATGATGTTAATATGATGGACATGATCCTCATCAGTCTTGGACTACAGAAATATGTGATCCACAAACATTATCCAAAAATGATCTAGTAATGGGTGGATGATTAAATTAATCAAGGCCATAAACACTGGAGGAGCATTCATTGACTTGAATGAAATAATGAAGAACTCATATAGGATATACATGCTTATAAATTTAGCATGTGGTATATCAGAAATTCAAACTCTCAACTAATGATTCTACTATATCAATTCAATGTTAAAGAATATTAAATCCACTCTTGAATATTAAAATTGATCATTGATACATGGAAGAGGATACCATATTTTCACTTCTATCCAGTTCAACATCCTATAATCAATATGTAAATGATTGGTTCTATCATCCTTCTTATAAATCAAGAATGTGTAAAACTAATGTGACATATATGTATATATAAATCCCAAGTCCATCAATTCATGCAGCTAATTATAATTATATTGATGTTTTTTGGGTTCCATTATATAATATGGAATAGAAAATGACTCATCTCAAGGCATGACCTTATTTTTAATCATAAAATACCTATCAATTGGAATCATTCAGAAGTCTTCAAAAAAAATTTCTTCAAAAAGTTCTACTATTTTTGGAAACAAATCCTACTTCACACCCCCCTTTATCCATAAAATGGATTGTACCCAGGGTTGTGATCTACTAAAATTACTGATGAACTGTCCATGCACATCCTTTCTGGATATCCTACTCTCCACGATGAACATAACTATCACCCTCTAGATATGTAAATATCAATATCATATAGTGAAAATATATAAGATATTGGTATGGTAATAACAATTCGATACTCATAAATTATTAAAAACATAACATGTTAATGTAGTAGAGATCCCAACAGAAATGATAATCACCATCCTCAATTGAAAACCACTTATATAAATAAATTTCCATCGACGTAACTCATAATTGTAAGTTTATCATCATAACACCACATGAAAAATACAACATTATACTCAATGCATACACATGTTGAGAATATATAAAATAATGAAAAGCCTCTATTTCAAATAATGAACTTGAATGTGTAGAAGCTATAAGAATAGTACCTCAGAATATTTATGTCCCATCCTCAATATCCATAGGTGTATGTTTTATCACATAGAACTATAGTGTTCCTCTTCCCGATGCTACAGTCTGATTTCCGAGAGATGAACCACTCCACTGATACATGATTTCTTACTTCATTGTACTTTATCTACTACTCGACCGCATAGACATGTAGAACTCCAATTACTATAATGATATGGGGTAGAATACACCTTCTTGGTGTTCTAAATCCTCCATGATCTTTTATCTCTACCCATAGGTCTATGTTTCTTTAAAAACCTCTTCAAGCTACACATAATATTTCATTATCGATACTACATATGTTTTTGTGGACACTAGCTGTGAATATTTCCCTACGTACCACACTAGTGGTAGTATATTTGGATATTTCATTGAGTTCCAGACCACTCGCCCAGGGTACATTTTTTTCTATTTCCCGGTTTCAAATTCTAATAGAGAATATTCTTAATAATGGAAGGAAAACATTCTAGTAATCTAAATAATACCACCTATGTTCCACTATAATCTTCTTTTAGGTTCTCCACAAAAATGAAGTCTTGATTTACTAATATAGAAAATGTTTTCAACCGAATGTTATTAACTTGGGAATTAATCTCGCAATTTATCCCATTTTGAAAAAGATTTTCCATAGTAGATTTTTCTCCTACCAATGATAGAATAATGTGATGAAATTCATTGAAGATTCCAACATAGTCCTACATGAGAATAATCCTCTCACTGAACCTTAAAAACCAAGCTACCCTCTCCTTCCTAATAATATCATGCTAATAGTGCTCTAAGAATTTCTCTTAAAATTCAATCCTTACCATGTTATCCTTCTATCAATGGTCATTCTAAATACATTTCAAATTATTTTCTTGACCATAGAACATTTAATCATATAGTTTTACTCTCATCTATTAAAAATTCTCTAAGTGGTCATGGATCATTTATATAGACTAAATCTAGAACATAGCTACCACAGTTTCACCCTCTCTTGTGAATATTGGAGTGTGTTGTAACTAGAAATCCCATATCAAGTCAGACATATTCCTCACAAGACAGTCTTGATATCTTTTCATAGAGTAAAAAAATTATGCAATGTTCTCCTTGAACTGCTCTCCCACTCCCCCACACAAATCTATCAGAGCCTCATGTATCTCTATTGGAGAATCATTTCCTATCATGATCTCATTTCATCATATCAACAAGGATCATCATGTAAGAATATCTCTATATTTAAAAACACATGTATTATAAGATATAACACATTTTAAACAGTTTTATGTAAGATATATTCAAATAAATTAATATAATCTCACCCCCATATCCCACCACATGGTCAAATCTACTCCACTATCACTACCCTAACCCATCCCTCATCTAGGTCATGGCTTTCATAGGTGAAAACATTTTCATATTTAATATAATCTCATTAGACACACATTTTATATAAATAATTATACTATATTTTTTAAAAAAAATTATTTTTTCCATTTTCATATTAAGAAAATTTTAATTTAATTTACAAAATTAATGAAAAGTATTTTAATTTAAATAACCCACCAAAAACATTATTCTACATTTGTGCTTCAAATAATGGAAGTCATACAATAATCCAGAGTTCCTACAATATGGCATGCATACTCAACTTATATTCAATACTTGTCCCCATTTAAAATATCAGAAAACTATAATACAGCACAACAAGTGCATCACCCATTGAAAAGTGAAATTTGAAAATAACAAAAATTACATCAATAACTAAGATTAAACCCATGGTCACTTGGGGTTTCCCTCAGACAATGGTAAGATTCTCTAATGAACTAAATCACGACCAAGGACCGACTCATCCTACTCTCCTATCTACCTTTCAAAAATAGTAAAACAAATGAAAAGAAATAAAAACCAATATATATTACCACTTTTTAATCTACAAACTAGGGAGGCACATACCTATTCCCCAAGACGACTGGTCACATTACCTACATGTCTCTATATACCCCAGAGGCTACTGAGCAATATACATGGTTTAATAGATATATCTGGGTGACTATAAATCATTATCAAGGAATCAAAATAGCCAAAAAAATAAAATATCCAAATGATAATAAGAAATAACCAGAATAATTTCCTAACTAATACATAGTAGTTTCACATGATAATCCAAAATATAAAAAATATCTTAAACCAATGTAGTATATATTTCATTCCATATATGTGTCATGATTCAATTGAAACCCCAAAAAAAGACACACTAACAACAATAACGTGGGTCATATCATAATGTCAGGTTCCCCCATTCATTATATAACTAGGCACATCCATCATAAGTTGTTATAATTCCATTATCTTGTCCTATAAACATGAAATTTATTTCGATATCAATCATGAAACCCATGTATGGTTTTAGAAAAAATAATTAGGCCACCACAAACAATGCCTAAAATAAATATCCAGTTTATAAAAATGTATGAATTTGTATGAAAAATAATGTACAATACATGAAGTAAAGAGTTTTCACATTAAATTATTCTATAATATACCACATAATTCCCATGGGTTCACTATGACACCTAAACAATTAATACCTACTTCATCCCAAGGTAGATTCTAGATGATCCTCAAATGGATATCAAATTTCATTACATTAAGGGTTTCGATTAAAAATTAATTTCAATTATATAATAAATAAAATGGGGTCCTTTAGAAGTTTCCAAGTACCACGTGTGTATTTTGAGCAGCGGTCCTTGTCCCATAACACAATGGTCACATATAATACATAAACATATTGGGGTCTTGGAGTTGTAGTCTTGAAATCAATGGGTATTTTGATTAGTTTTACCTATCACAAAACTCAGTCCAAGATATCACATCACATGGTTCCATATTTCCAACCATTTATCATAAATTTCAATTAAACATTCTTTAAGTAATTTAACAATAAAATTTAATCCATCAAAAACAATTTATAAACCATAATATTCATTATATCGGCACACCCCACTGATGGATACCGGTTTTGATCATTTTTGACATACCCCATGAGCCACTATCATTTCCATAAACTATAAAACCAGTAATTTAATAATATCCTTATTTAACAATTTAATTATCATGTAATAAAAAAATTAATTATCACATCAGAAAATAAATTAATAAATTTATTCATTTTTGAATGCAATTACCTATTATGGAAATTGACATTTCACAATTTTGTAAGCCTAATTATAATGAGGATTATGGGATTTCACATTTATACCACACACCTTAATATCATTGACGATCCTTACCAAAACAAAAATCCTCATATTAGAGGAAACAATTTATGGTCAAAATGAAATAGTTGATTTTGGAACTACATTTAATATCAATATATGATGGAATGAAATCCATTAAATCAAAGATCTAAAATTTCTCCAAAAGAAGAAAAATAATTCCACTTCAATGGGAATGTGATATGGGAGAGATAAAGAACAAATAAAAATTTTAGTAAAACAATAATTTGGGAATATATTATCCTTTAATTGGTACTTCCATTCATCAAGAATTGTGTTCAAGGATACATGGAATCCTACTATTAGTATTAAAACTAAATTTATATTATTTTAGGAATAAATAGGGTGTTTATATATAATATTTTTAGGGATTGGGGATTTTTATGAAATTTTTAGGTAATTAAAAACCCACCCACATTGTTTCTTGTGATGGCCACACTTTTTTTATAAGTGGTGGACCTAAACCATGCACCTAATCTCTTGTAGTTCCAGTGTTATTCTATATGGAACATAGTTTTTTAAAATATGTTCCAACTATGTATATCCCATCTATTTTAGGATTCGTGGTTTGGGAGGGAGTACACATGATTTGGAAAAAAAATGTAACAACATGGTGCCACCACATGTCTCACCGAAATAGGATTCACAATTTTCTAGGTCAATCTACACAATTTTATCTAACTATGATCCAACCATACACACCCACTTCATCTTAAAAAATTACCAAATTTCATAAAAAACAACCCTAATACAAAACATTGTAATGGTATATCCAAAAAACAAAAAACAATTCCTAGAAACAAGCATGATACATCGATACAAAATTTCAAGAACAAACATTTGTCATATTATTAATTTATATTAATGGTTATGATAAAGTCCAAATGACATAGGAAAAATAATTTATGGTCTCATCCCATAGGATTTCACCCAATTAATCCCATTTAGTAGATCTTCCACGGGAGATTTCATATATAGGAATGTAACATGATCAATACCAATCTGATATTAAATAACAAATTCATACTAAAAATCCATTGATGGGATAATTTTAAGATCATAAATATCAAGGACCAAACCATGATCATCAAGACATACCAATAAAATCTCACAACTATATAGACTACCATTAAGGAATCCTCTATTGTAATAAAGGTATATGTATCTCAACCATAAATTAATGAATATTTATTTTTTATTTTCAATAAAAAAATTATTATATTAAATTATTTTTCTTTTACTTCATAAATTATTATGTTTTGAGTTTTTCAAAATTATTTTTTCAAACAACGAAACTATAATTATATTTTCTAGGTAATATGCAATTTCAATTAAATCATTCTTTTTGATGAATTCATAAATATTTTAAAAAATTATTTTTTAATAAAATATATTTATTAAAAATTATTTATTTTCTATATATTAATACATTATTCTATAAAGTGAAACTATACATTTTATAATGGTCAAAAAACTGATAGACAAAAAATTTCAATAAATCATTATTTTTATTTAAAAATGTACTTTTTCATATTTATATAACTATTTTGATAATCTAAATAATATTTTTGGAATTATAATGTCAAATTTATCAAATGGTTTATTTTAAATATTTTTTTATGATAGTATAATTTTCAGTTAAAAATATATATTGGAAAAATATATTATACATGTTATTGTTTCATAATATCCCAAATGTGATGTAATTTTTTAAATTAAAGGTATCCCCCCTAAAATATGTATTTAATTTTTAAAATAATATGACTTGGGTTTATTGAACTAATTTTAAAAACACTTTATGAGTCCTCTAAAACATATATTATATTTTCATTTTTTAAAATTATTTCTTTTTTAAATAGGAATCACTGCACCACAAAAACATTATTATTATAATGTGATCAGTTCATGAACCTTTAATAAATTTAAAAAAACTCTTATTTGGAATAATAATTGGTAAATCCCCTTTTATTGGTTTATGTTTCTTTTACTTTGTTGTGTAGAGTAAAAAACTATTGTTTCAAAAATTGTAAATAACCCCCCAATATTTTCCAATATAAACCCACCCATGATTCCATTTAATATCACTAAAAAATTATATCATTACTATAATTTGAATTCAACCCTTTATAGTCATCCCATTATTCACCCAATCCCTAAATAATTTGATATCATACTTTTGGATACACCATCTCATGGTATGTGATCCTCTCCATTTCGTATTAAATCAACAACCTTCTTTGTGTAATGAATTTTTCAACCAATTACTATTTAAGGGATATCATTTTACACTCTCCTAAAAGTAAATTATGATCTAGAAGTTATTATAGGACAATTTCAATCTCATTAATCCCTCCGAATATTAATTATGTTCCCCCATTATGCAGTTAAAATGATCTTCTGGTTTTCTATACTAAACCTTATGTATGGGGAAAAATCATCCCCATATCCAATCAGAGGTATTCAATTTGATTTACACATTAATTTTTGATTAGGTAAATAAATTTATTTATCTCATACTCCGTAATCTTGCGATTAAATTTTATGAAATAAGATCCAATGTTGAATGATTTATGTGGGCACTTTTACATTCACAAGATATGAATGTGACTTGTACACCCAGAATTATAAAATTCTCCAATGAATTTGGAAACTTTTACTCACATGAGACCTCATATATGAGATAAGGTATTACATATAATCCATTATGGTATTTTTTCATCATGTTATGATGTCTTGGTGGTTATCCAAGACCTATTATATTAATATCTTGTTTAATGTTGTTTATATATTTCCATGTCAACATTATGTAATCTTGTTTTATCATGAAAAATTGTACATGCTTTTGTTTCTCACACATTTAATGACACATTTAATTTCCTATTTATAAAATAAGAAAAACATAATCATGTTATGATTTTTCTAATCCTTTACTAGGATTTATTTCCCACCCCTTTATTATGTTTGTCCCCAAGTAATAATAATCATTTTAACAACATATTGAATTTTAAAATCCTATTAATGATGTCTTTAATAATATTTTTATATCGATGTATCAATTTACCCTATTAGGTTCAAAATCTCTCCAAGTCATTAGGTTCCTTGTTCTTATATGTTTTAATAAGTGTTTTTTGTAGTAATAAATCCTGAAATAATGTGTATTAATGACACAGGATTTTATATGACAACAATTTTATATCATAATTCATTTAATGGAATATAATATCCCCCCCATGGTTATATATTTAATTATATATAAAAAAACTTAGTTTTAATTTAATTTCATCTCATCTCTATTGCTCCTCTCTAATAAAATTTCATAGAAATGTACTTCATAAAAATATTTTTATTCTCCAAATAGTTGAATTTTTCGTGATTTGGTGAATGAATTCTATCTCTATACATAGAGTCTATATCAATTCTTTTGGAAGGTAACTCATATTTTATATTTGAAATAAATCCATGATTCTCTATTTCTGCGAGGTTAAATATGGTCTTTTAATGAAAATTAAAACCATTTAATGGGTTTTAGGACTTGATAATAATCGGAATCTATCAGAAAAAAAAACAAGGACAAAAAAACAATAAAGATATGTCTATTGTGTAAGAATAAGAAAATATATTGCTAAATGAGTTGATGTGTCTTACCATGAATTTAGAAGTTCTGTTTTCTGTAGAACTCATACATTATGTTGCATGTATTTTAAATAACCCTCACTGAGTGGCCCTGATTTAGTTATATGAAATAAAGAATCAATTCCATGAGAATCTTGATAATGGGATCATACCCTAATGTTCATCATCATGGGGTTCCCCAATTATTTCATTAATAATAAATTTTGATTAATTCATATTTAACTTTTTTCCAATTTTTTACAAATAATACCATTGAATACATTCATCCTTTAAATAGTATTAATGATTTTTTTGATTGTATGTGTGGATCTCATTACTTTCATGTGATTTAACATTGGTCTTAATATCATCATTTAAGGGTAAAAAAGGATAACATATCCAATATTTCCTTCTGTATGAGGAATGAACACAAGGATATTATAGTTATTTTATTTAGACTTTCAAAAGCCCCAACTATCATCATTAATTTATTGAATTGTTTATTTTGGGATTACCATTATCAGTTAGAGGTGGGTTTTATTGATAATATTCATATATTTTCTAAAAAAATTGAATAATGAGGATATTATGTGGTGAATATTTTGATAAAATTTAGGAAAGATAAATTTTAGACCATATTTTTGTAAAAATTAATTCATGAAAATTAATGTATCATTATGGGGAAAAGTAATTACTATAAAGGCTATATTGGTGGATTTGTCAAAGAATTATGTTATTGATTAACAGTCCATACCATCAATTGTGAAAAAAATAAATAGTTTTTTTTAGTTTTTAAGGATAGTAACTATACATTGTAAGAAATTTTCAATGGATTCCAAATTGACTTAAAATGTTTACAATAAAGGTATCCATGTTTCTATTGATAGATTAATGTGATAAAAATTTCATGGAATAGGAGGGAAGGTTAGTTATTTCACCAATTCTAATAATACCCTATAGTGGAGAAGGGTTGATGATATATAGTGATTAAATGAATTAAATAATAAAAATATTGCACATGTAGAATGATATGATAATTTATTTTACCTCATACAAATTGAAAAATAATTTTAAATACTACTATGGTCATTATTTTGAATTTTCACCGATAATATTTAGATTATAAATATTGATAAATTATACTTATGGTTGGTTTGTGATAAATATACTAATCATAACTTCAAATAATATATATTCACATGGAAATAATTACTAATGAATGAAAGGATACTATTGTAATAGACTAAATATTATTGACGAATGATGAATTACCACCCAAGGAAGACAAACAAGGTGGATAATGCTTTGAGTTAGAAGAACAACGTAGTTTTTATACTATGGGGATTGAAATAGATCTAATACATATGGATTCATATAGGATGGGCATTGAAATTATAATATTTTAGAAGGATAGTATATTTCATAGGGTAATTTTCAACCATCTATTCGTGGGAAGATTAAAAATGGGATGATTAATGATATGAAGTTATAAAAGTGGGTATGAATTGATCAGGAGATCAAAAATTACCATTATGGAATGATGAGGTTTTGGAAAAGAGTATGTATCTAATCAGCACCAAACATTGTATAAGGTAATTTAAGATGAATCTCATAGTCAATCATTATCTATATATGATGTACATTCAAATATGTATTGAGATAAGAAATAGAATATTCCATGGTGTAACATGAAGAGGTATATCATGAAGTATGTATATTATTTATTCATATTATAGAATGGTAAGGCTATGTTAAATAATACATTGTTGGAATAAAATCCATTTTCTAAAACCAAGTAAAAATTTGAAAAAAAAACACCATGGATCACTTCTTGTGACTCCTCAATATATATAATGGGAACAATTTTATTTGCATTCTATTCGACCATATTCAAAAATAATCACAATTCATTATTATATGAGATTATTTACCAATTTTTTTCATGTTATACATTAAGTATGTATTAATGGTACTGGGTGTATAAGTAATGAATTGTAATTTTCAATAAAATTTTCTTTCAAAATTATTTTGGTCTATTACGAGTTGCTAAAAATTAATGTCGCTCGATTTCGAGGCCCAGTGTTCCTGGAATGGAATTTTGAACTTTTTTAAGGTATGTTCAGTAAAGGTACAAGTAGTAATTTATATCTTTTGAACTGGTGCTTGTAATAGAAATCTGGTGTACCATAGAACTCATAGCTCTGGGATTCATTTAAGGAAGGAAAAACATCAACCACAATTGGTAGGGTGCAAAAGATAATTTTATTGATGTTTTTAAAAATAATTAAATAACCTAAAAATGTTATTTCATTTTTCTACCACCTGTTGAGCTACGGTGGTTGGACCACTAGGTTTTCAATCCAATTAATGTCATAACTGTTCTGTTGTGTAACCACACCATTGGAAATTAAGAGGTTCCTTAACTAATACACATTAATAAATCACATTAATTCTTACGATGCATTAACCATCCTTCACCTTTTTTTAAATAAATAATACGCTTGGGTTATTGGAAATCAATAGAGGAACCTCTGACGAATTTCCACAGAGTTTTCCAGAAAAAAGTAGTGGAGGCATGGATGAAAATGTTAGAGGAAACAATCCTGAAACGAAGAACACCAACAACTTCATAAATTGTGGATTTTTATTTCACAATTATGATGTATCCTCCAAATATGATATAGGGTTTGTTTATCTTTGAATTCAAGAGAATTTTTTTCTTTTCCTCATTCTTGAAAATCATGATGGATGTGGATCAATCGAAACTAGTTGACCCACAATTCGTATGAAACTGTGAGTGGTTGTGGGGGGAAAAGATCGAATGGGGTTAATCATTATATTTGTAATGATTTATTTACTCCCACTTGATATGATGTTAATGTAGAGAGCATAGACCCAAAGAACAAGGGCCAAACCCTTTTTCGCCTAGGTTTTTTTTTCATTCTTCATGGGTGGATTTTCAACTTGACAAAAGCTTGATACCGGGTGAGATGTAGTGATGGTGACATCCTAGGAGTCACGTATCTGTGAACAGATGGAAAATAGACAACCAGAGCTCACCTGGTGGCCCACAGTATCCCCACCAGCACGACACCACCAGTTGATGAACCAAATGGGTAAAAGTATGTTCGAGAGGAGGAAGGGCCTCTGTGCAGGCTGCCATGCTAGGGGTCATGCAAGCTAGTGGGTTGGTCGTCCGGCAAGCCACACTAGCCAAGTGGGGTCGGGCTGGTCAGTGGCCCAGTAGGCCAACCCCACTATGGCCCGGCCCACTCAGGCCGGCCCATTTGGTTTGGGTCAGACCCGGACCAAGTTAGGGTGGCCTTGGTTGGTGCGGGATGGGTATCCAGACTGGGTTGGACCGGACATAAACCTTTTTCGACCTAAATATGCTTAAATGTTTGTATCTCACAAGCCATTCATTTTTTTGACAAAACATCTACAGTGATGGATTCCATTGAATGAGATCGCCATATTGAGATACTTCACCTATGTTTTGGATAAATTTCGAGTATGGCCGGGTTGGATCGAACTAGAATCCAACAGGTCCCTCTTTATTAAAATGCTTATAACTCAAAGACCGAGAATCTGATTGACATGTCATCTATCGCATTGAAACACATACTACATGAATATCCATTGGGTTACTCCACTTTGGAACTTTGTGGAATTTCAATCATGACCAATATATGGGGGAGTAGATTATATAGAACTCAAGAGCACTGAGTGTGGGGAATCCTTTTTCTGGTTGTCCAAATTATAGCAACCCTTTGTGGATCAACATTAATGCGACCCAGTGTGGAACAAAATTATAGAGACCATGTGTGGATCGGAATAATAGTGAACATATATGGTGTAGCATTCTAGATAAGATATATGGATCCACATTTTAAGGACCCTGTGTGGATCAGCATTATCGGTACCCTGTGGGGATCAGCATTATAGAAACCCTATGGGGATCAACATTATAGAGACCCTACGAGGATTAGAATTATAGAGACCATGTGTGGATCAGTATCATAATAACATTTTTTGGATCTTAATGATAGAGAACCTATGTGGATCAACACCATAGTGACCATGTGAGGATTATCATCATAGCGACATTGAATGGATCAGCATTCTAGAAACCATGTGTGGATTAATAGTGTGAGACTCGACAGGGACCAGCTTTAGAGAGGCCCGCCATGGATCAGCATCATACGATCTTGTGTGGATCGATAGTGAAACAACTCCATTGTGGTTCATATATGGAAACTTTCTAAATATATAAAATGATATTTATTAAGACTAATGATCATTATTTCAGATATCTGAGTTGTATACTTGGTTTGAGTTGATTCTTTTTCTTTGAGATTTTTTATCGAGATGATGCATTATGTTTTTTCCTTTTTGGTATTCCGAGAGACCTTTAGTAATCTCGGTGTCCCTATTGGTTATTGCTACAGTCACCCTGGCACGTGCTTCACCCACACCATGTTGTGTCTTATGTAGATGACATGTAGCTTGGCTGAGACTATAGGAGTCAGGACCAGGTGGTATATAGAGGTGACTGGTTTATGTGGATAGTTTTTGAGATGAGCTGTAACTTACCTTCCAGTTGGATCCTTAGCAGAAAATCTCATGGGCTATTTTTTATTTTTATGTTGAATTTGTATCATTAAGTGGGGCTTGTATTCGGGCCCCTTTAATTTTAGTACAAACTTTTACTACTATAGTATTACAACATAGTTTAAATCTTGTTGAGTTCTAGGTTTGTTTGTTAGTTGGTTCAATGGAAATGCCTTTCCATTTTGGGATATTATTTTTCAGTTCTAGTTACCAACCCCTAGACTATGGAAGGATGGATTGGGGTAGTCATGGAAGAGGCCCTTGGGGATGGGTCGTGATAATTAGAATCAAAGGGGTTAGATTATTAGAATATTTAAGAGTGTATGTTTTCAATGGAGTAGCAATGTTATGTTTCTTGAGTTTCTATTTCAGTTCAGGGAGTCCTTTTTTGGTGTGGCCGCTGACATATCCAGAAACTGGGACCATAAATTATACTTTCTATCTCGATACATGAAAATACGGAATGTGTGTGTTTTGAAATTATTATTTTTTGATTACTTTTTAGTCATTTCAACTGGTATAACTTATTGAATGTTGTTCATCTTGATTCTCTTACAAGATTATTCCACGCAGACAACTAGCTAGGATTCCAATGCTTGACCATTAGGATGGTCTATAGTTCAATGAGGATTTAATATAAGGATTGTTTCCTTAGATGGTTCCTTCAGGAGGTGTCACATGGATAATACTTCCAGTTGGTCTGTAGTTACTACTGGCATAACCAGTAGAAGACACATATAGGCTCAGTGACTTACAGGAGTTTCAGTGATAGATACCTCTAAGGATCCGAGGAGAGCCCAAATCACAGGCAGATAAGGACTAGCTTGAAGTGGTGACTGAGTTTCCATCTTCCTAGGGCACCATTAAATTAGATGGTGGTCCTGGAAGTAAAAATTCTATGTGGCTTAGTTGGGCAATGGAAAGTATTTATTACCCTTATCTTATGATTAGGTGACATTTTATCTGGACATAACTTGTGAAAATTCTTTATAGATGGGGGTCTCTTTCCATAAAACACTAATGGGCATGTGTTACTGTGAGCTTCTACATATTCATATAGACAACATGTCAGTAGATGAGTATTCATTGATGCATAACGACCTTTGAAAGTAATCAATGAATATGGAATGACCAGTGCATCAGGGATCGGACCACCGAGCGAGATGTGTTTAGGGATATTCGAGCAATCACTATTCCTCAGTGCATTCCTACTTATGTTAGGATGATAGAGAAAAACTTAGTGGTAGAAAATTATATTGATGATTAGACACAACCATTGAATGATAGCAGTGGGGAAGAAAAAAACTGACACCATCCTCATATAATTGGATGTGTAAAAAGATTTAAGAAATGGAAGTGACATGGACAAATGAATCTGTAGGGTAGTAGACATGGATGAGGAGCTCGGAGAGTATCAGTACGTGGTATACATTTCGACATGTTAAAACCACCACCCTAATTTAGTCCCCGCTAGGCTCAAGGAGCTGGAGGTCATTAGAAGGGAGTAGCTATATACTGTCCTTGAGTGTTACTGAAGGGCTCCATGAATGATTTTAGATATAGTTTGTGTCTTCTACAAGCTATCATATTAATAGACATATGTACTAATCATTATTTCTTGTCACAAATCTTGTTAACTACCTAGAGTTTCTAATTAAACCATTGAATTAAACCTTATGTCTATAGAAACCAATGGGTGGAGACTCAATATTCACACTCATGAAAATGGTTTGATCTTCACATTGTGGTGAGAGTGCTTGTTGGAACCACATGGTGGTAGTGTCGAGGCCTTACGAAGTTATTTTTGGTATGGACTGGTCATCCTAATTTCATGCTCATATTGACTATTTTAGGAAAAAAGGAAGTGGTACGTTTATAATTTTGGAATGGTTTTTCCATGGTTGGTGGAAAAAGTAAACACAAGTAGAACAAGATAAACTCATCATTAGGATGTTCAGACTGGTCAATCTTGAGTCAAAAAACCTTACCCATGTGACAGTGTAAGTTTTCAGTATTTAATTCCAAACAGTTGTAGCAGAGGGCAGGAACATCCATTCAAATTATGTTTCCAGTGTTACCACCCTACATGGAGATGGACTCATGCATTTTCTTCTACCCAAGGAATACACCAATATATAGAACTACATATCAGATTTCTCCCACTGAGCTCTGGTAAATAAGAGTATAATTGGGGGAAATTCACAGGAAGGGATTAGTAAGACCTACTATTTGAGGTTATGTGTGAATTACCGACACTTTAACCAAGTGGTCGTAGAGGATGAGTTCCCACTACCAAAAGGTCGATAATCACATCAATCAGCAAAATTCATATCCTTTTGTATGGACGGAAATGTTCCCATAGGATTTTTTATACTTGAGACAATGGTGATGGTAGGAGTTCCTCCCAGACTATGACTATGAGAAAGTTTGCACTCCAAAGTAGGGTAACATGGTTATAGATGCACTCTGTAGGAGGTCTACTGTACAACTACCGAGTGAGGGGACATAGCTGCTAGTCGCATTGCAATTATACATCATAGATACTGATGGAGCAGCATACCACTATTCTATGATAGTTACCTTCCCACTACTTTAGTGAGTCAGGGAGGGATGACTTGGGGACATATACTCTGAGGAACGACATGCACAAATATACTAAGGATATTCTCTTGATAGATTTTATGATGGTTTGGAGCACGTCAAACTTTTGAAAGGATGCACGATGTTACCAGTGTTTCTATGATAGGAGTTGTTGTTGGAGTTCCAAAAATCCCCTTTTTTGAGAAAACCTGGTGTATCGAAGATATACCTGGACCTCTGGCATCAGTACTGGTTGCTATGGATTAATAATTCAATGGCATAATTTTTTTCATGGTTCCTCACTTGTCTGCAAGTGAAGGATGAGCTCCATGTTCAAGTAGGATGGACTCATCCTCTTGAGGTGCTAGAGTGGAAGTGGTATGCAATCTACATGGAATTACTGATTGGGCTACCACATACGTTTAGGGGCCACGATTCCATTTGGGTGATCGTTAATTGACACATAATGAATATCCACTTCTTACCCATATGAGAGTAGGGATCAGTAGAGGGTATCAGACGCCACTACATACAAAAGATAGTACGGCTTCATGGGGTTCCATTGATGATAATTTCAGATCATCATGCTCATATTACATCTCAGTTTTTGAAGAAATTACAGGAAGAATTAGGGACTAATCTATGATTTTTCACATCCTTTCATATTCATACAGATGGTCAGATGAAGCAGAAAATACAAACTATTGAGGACATGCTTTGTGCTAGCATCCATCATTTTGGACATGGTTGGGAGGACCACCTTCCACTGGCGGGGTTCTCTTAATGCAACAATGACCACTCCACCATCGATATGGAACAATTTGAGGCCTTGTATAAGAGACCTTGTTGATAACCTCTATGCTAGAAAGAAAAAGTGGAGTCAGCAATTATAGGTCTAGAGTTGGTGTGGTATACCACTGAGAAGATGCAGATCATCTAGGAGTAGATGAAGGATACATAGAGCAGTCAAATGACATATGCTGACAGGAGACAGACACCATTGGAGTTATATGACAGACACTATTTTTTTCTAATATGTCTCACCCGGACGAGGATTACAGAGGCTAGGAAAGGACGGAATGATATCACTGAAGTTTATCAAACCTTTATAGATCCACAGTAGAGTTGTCAAGGTGGTGTACCATCGTTCTCTTCTCCCATAGATGCACCAAGTTCATAATGTTTTCCATGGGTCATAGTGAACGATGTATGTTCATGATCAATGAAACAATATCAACTGGGGTGAGCTAGACACCTTTGAAGGGTAGAGTTTCGCGGAGTTATCGGTGGTGATATAGGATCAATAGATGCAGGTCCTTCGTGGGCAGTCAATTCCACTGGTGAAAGTTCATTGGTAGCAAGGGAATCTCCAAGAGTGCACATGGGAGTGGGAGGCTAAGATACATGCTCAGTAGCCTCAATTTTTCCCTGAGTTTTGTTGTAGATTTTGGGGACGAAAATCCCTAAGGTTGATAGAATTTAAAGACCTGGATGTTTCCATATATTTTTTTTAAATTATATCGAATTATTAAGAATTTGCAATAATTGACGGTGCTTGAATCCAAGACCATGGAGTGCCCAGAGTGTAATTTTAAACTATGTTTAAGTTATGTTTAGTATATGTGTTAGTGAGAATTTCTATATTTTGAACATGTCCTTAGAATTTAAATCTAAGGGTACCTTTGAACTTACAGCGCATAGATTCTATTAAGGGATGATTAATATCAACCACAATAGTTTGGGAGAATAAGATAGTTTTTTTCGGACATTTTGATGAATAATAAAATTACATAAAAATGTTATTTTGTTATTCTATCACTTGTTGAGCGGCAGTGGTGGTACTGTTGGGTTTTCAATCCATTTAATGGCTTGACTCTTATATCTTGTAACCACACCATTGATAGTTAAGAGGTGAATTTATTAAAACTCGTTAACGAACATCATTACTTCTTACGATGGGTTAATCTAATTTCCCCTCATTTTTAATGAATTTTAGGCTTGGGTTATTTCCACTCATGACACGAACCTCTAACGAAGTTCCATGACATTTTCCACAAACAATGAGTTTAGGATTGGAAAAATATGTTGGAGGAATTAATCCAGAATTGATGATCGCCAACAACTTCACAACCGAGGATTCTTCTTCCACAACAATGACCTCTCCTATAAATCTGCGGTAGGTGTTGTTTATGATTAAATTAAAGAGTATCTGTTTCCTTTCCACATCATTGAAAATTATGATGAACACAGAACAATCAGATAATTTTGATCCTTGATTCTTATGTAACTGCGTGTAGTTGTTGATGGAAAATATTGAATGTGGTTAATCTTTACATATGAGATGATTTATTTACTCCATCTTGGTATGATGCTAACACGGAGGATGTGGGACAAAAAATCATGGCATAGACACTCTGACGCTTTAGTTTTTGCCGTGTTCTTTAGGGGAAGATTTTCAACACAATGAAACCTTTAATCTGGGAGCCACACAGTGATTGTGACATTCTAGGAGCTCCGTAGGTGTGAACCGAAGGAAAAAGGGACCACATGAGCTCACCTGGTGGTCCGAGAATTCCCCCACACACGGCATCACACTAGAGTAGTGGAATCGACGACCAAAACCAATGTCAAGGGGCAGTAGTACATAGGAGGGGTAGCGCCTGGATGTGCCACAGTGGATAGCGGGGGGCGGCTAATGCCAGTTGGCCATGGGGACAGCTGTGCGGTGGGCCATCGTGCACTGTGGAGAGATGTCGCGACAGAGGGGACCCTCACCCGGTGGGTCCTGATGACATGAGGGTAGTGCCACGTGGCATATCTGGTGGAGGAACCTAATGGAAAAAAGTCCCCTTGGGAGGGGGAACGGAAACTATATAGGTTACCCAGCTGGGGGCAGCGCCATCCAGCGGGCCGAGCCACAATGCAAGTCGTGCCCATCCAAGGAAGACCGAGGTAGAAC
Organism: Viscum album; assembly: GCA_963277665.1. NCBI lineage: Eukaryota > Viridiplantae > Streptophyta > Magnoliopsida > Santalales > Viscaceae > Viscum > Viscum album. Next base: position 533,052,301 of record OY728128.1, read on the forward strand.
ATGGCCCAGGGTTCTAGGTTGGACCTAGGTCTTACCTAGACCGGGTCGGGTCATCCCACATTGGGTTGTTTCGGCCAAAGATGGGTGAGGTAGGGTCAGACTTGACCCAGACCCTTTTCAGCCCAGATAAGCTTACGAGGCTATATCTCTTAAGCTAGACGTCTATTTGACAAAACATCTGCGATGCTAGAATACATGGAATGATACAGTCCATTTTATATACTCAACCTCTATTTTGGATAATGTTAGAGTATGGATACGTTGGATAGAACACAAATCTAACCATTCTATCTCTACTAAAACACTTATAACTCAAAGACTGGGTGTCCGATTGACGCGCCGTCTATCTTTTTGGAAGACATACAACATGATTTTCCATTAGGTTACTCTTTTGTGGATCAAAATGGAAGATGAGTCATGACCAATATCATTAGGATTACATTCTACAGAAATCATGTTCATAGAGTGAAGGGATCTCGATTGTTGGCTATTAGTATTATATTGACCTTATGTGGATCAGCATTATAGAGACCCTGTGTGGATCAACATTATAGAGACCTTGTACAAATCTGTATTATAGTGACCCTGTGTGGATCTTCCAGATAGATACCCTGTGTGGATCAACATTATAGTGAATGTGTGTGGATCTAAATTATAGCGACACTATATAGATCAGAATTATAGCTTCCCTGTGTGGATCAATATTATAAAGACCCTATGTGGATCAGCATTATAGAGACCCCGTGTGGATCATCATTATTGTAACACAGTGTGGATCAGCATTATTTCCACACTATGTGGATCAACATCATAGTGACCCTGTGTGGATCACCATTATAGCGACCCTTTGTGGATCAGTATTCTAGAAACTCTGTGTGGATCAGTAGTTTGTGACCTGACGAGGACCAACTTTAGAGCAACCCATCATGGATTGGTAGCATACGACCCTCTGTGGATTGACAACGGTACAAATCCTTCTTGGTTAAGTTATGGAAAATTTATTTGGAATAAAATGATACATCTTAAGACTAACCATCTTTATTCCTCATCTCTGAGTTTTATACCTGGTTTGAGTTGTGTATTTACCTTTGTGCATTGTGATTAAGATCATACATAATGGTTTTTCCTTTATGGTATTCTGAGAGACCTTTGAGGGTCTTAGGGTCCCTAATAGGAATTTTTAGACTCACCCATGCATGGTAATAACCCATACCATGTTGTGTATTATGTAGACGATGAGCAGCTTGGCTGATGCTATAGGATCCCAGATCCGGTCATACACTGAGGTGACTGGTTGATGTGGAGAGCAGTAGAGACGAGTTGAAACTACCCTTTAGGTAGGATATTTGGAAGAAAATATCAGAATTTGTTTTCTATTTTTCTATTGTAGTTGTATATATTTTAGTCATTTATTCTAGACCCTTTAAATTGTGTACACACTTTTACAATTGCACTTTTACTATGTGGTCTGCATCTTGTCGTGTGTTGGGATTGTGTGATTTCAAGTTTAAAGGAAATGCCTTCCCATTTAAGGGATACACATTTCTGGTGGTACTTTCCAACCCCTGGTTTGTGGAAAGTAAGATTGGGGGCATCACGACATGGGCCCTAGAGGACATGACATGGCAATACAACAAATAATTGTTTCTAGTCGAGATCTTTTGTTTTCCTCAATAATCCTTAGAAGTCATCATTATGATGGGAATTTGATATTTAACACTATAATTCTATATAATCATCAAAGAGATGGTCAGAAAAATTGGACTATACAAATACCTGATGATATGTTGATATATGATTATTTGGATTAATATTATATTTGGATCAATATTTTAATCTATTTACGTCTTCTTACAAAAAAATTATTTCTTTTAGGAATTCAGATGGCACCATATGAATACCTCTATGGTAGAATGTGTAGAACTCCATTTTGATTGGATGAATTTATAGGAAAATAGATATTGGGTCTTGTAATAGTTGAGTAAATGGTTGTTTAGATTACAAAAATACAACATCACATCAGGGGATCTCAGATTCTATTGAAAATTTATACTGAAAATCATCAATGATATTTAGAAATTTAATTTTGTTAAAATGTATTCCAATAAGTATCTCATTTGATGCGGGTTATATGATTTGTAAATAAATAAAAACTGATTCCAATATATATTTCCCCCTTCGATATTACTGATCATATCAATACAATTTAATATTCAATAGAACACCCACTGAATCACTCTAAAGTACATAATGTGTTTAATGTATATCACCCAAAGAAGATCATAGCATATCATTCACATGTATATAACAAAGAAGTTGTTAAAATGGTTCATTATTTATCTTATGTTTAAAAATTGGATGATTTTAAATATCATTGAGATATAGTTCAATATAATAAGACAACTGACATGTATTATTTTTTTTAAACCATAAAATTACAGAATCTACATGTAAACATGAGGATGTGATTAGGTTGAAGTACCTACCATTTTTTATGTATGTGATAAGGAATTTTGATGAAAAAATGCATAATTTTTTTTTAATTTGACAGTATAATATTTTATGATATATTTCACTCAAAATAAGTTTGATTTTTTTTATTATCTTTTTTTCCCCGCATCACCATGTTTTAACAAACAAAGATGTACTATTAAAATTGTGTTATTAAATGTGTATGCTATCACCTATTTATTATATTTAAGGGTATAAATATGAAAAGATAAAATATTAAAAACTATAAACAAAAATTTTAAAAATGTATTTTTTTCGAATTTTTTTATAAATGATGATCAAATTGTATAAAAGTAAAAAAACATGTTTTTATGAACACTCATTTTTATGTGTATAATTTATTTTTAACATCATAAATTTAATTGAACCCTATTATTGAATTATTATTGTGATATTTTTAATTATATTTTCAATAAATTTTTCTTTCTTCTATTAAACATCTATTACAAGTCATATAATGATAATAAACATAGATTTTTGCTAAAGATACATTTTCCTAAAAAATTGTTTTTATTCTATTTTTTGGGATTATTTTAAATTTAGTATATTCCACTTATAACATTTTAATTTGATAACAAATTCACCATTTTGAATAAACATTTATATATTTTTTAATGATTCTAATTTTATATTTACGTATTGTAAATTGGAATAAATGTAAAAAACTGTAGGTTATAGTAATGGTTAAAAGTGTTGATGATTGGATAAATAGTAACACCTAGAGTTCATACGAACCATGTATTAAGAAAAAAGTTATGAGGAATTAAATTTCATATTAAACCCATTCAGTAATATTTTATACAAAACAATGTGTTAATCTTGTGTTATACATTACACCAACATAGCTTGTGTTAAAAGTGAATTTGATTTTTAACAAAACAATGATATATTATTAATATAGTTATTTAAATCAAACTATCATAAAATACTGGTTAAACATAATAATATTAATATTAAAACATAATCATTAAATATTATTTATTTTTATAAAAAATATATAGTGATAATAAAATACAAAATTTTCAGTAATGTCTTTATATGATGTGAACATAGTATTTTCTAAAAAAATGTTTTTTATAACTTTTTGTGAAAATTAATAAAATTAATTTAAGATAATTTTTTTATAATGATTTGATAAAATAAATTTAATTTGTGTATTCATATTTTAAAAATTATATAATAGTGAATGATTGGTATTTTTCTGAAATGTTTTATTTAATTATCAATAGTGAAAAATACTAAATTTTAATTCAAAAATACCTTTCTCATAATTTATTTACATTTTAAAATAATGTTATAGTATGTATTTAAATTATATTCAGTTAAATTATAAATATATTACTCTTATTTAGGTTCAATATAATAAATTTTATATTGAAATTGAATATAAAAACATTGTATAATTTTGATATTTTTCTCATTAAAACCCCACTATCTCGACACGTTTGGGTGACTAATTTTCCATTAAATTATGAAACATAAATGAATTGACATTGGAAAAATATATTCCATATTTTAAATCCTGATAATATATACTTTTTAATAAGTAAAAATAATTTTTTATCTAATTTAATTAATGAAATCAATAAAAATTAATTATAGTGATTATGGTAAAACCAAGACTACTTAGTGGAGAAACATGAAAGACATGGTGAAATAATGATCTCAAACTTATCCCAACAACATTAAAATTATATATTGAGACAATATCATTTCTATTATATGGATTGCTTCATTTTTATTCTTATTTTTATGGAAAAACATGGGGGGAATTCACTCTTTCTAAAAAATTAAAAAGTTTCAGTAGCCTATTTTATAAAAGAACACCCCTCATCACCACTATACAAACCCCTCATTCTATTTTATCTATAAAATTTAACTATCCAAATATATTACCAAATTCCCTCTTTCATTGCTATAAGCCTTAGTTTTGGAATAAATCGAACCCAGGAATGCATTTGTTGCAAAATAAAATGATATACCTGGAGAATATGCAATGTTCTAAAATGAAATTTTTTTTCTATATCTTCTTATTACCCATTTAGTTATATTTATATCATTAAGATATAAAAATAAGTAACATACACATATTTATATGATTTATGTTATTTTTATGACATAAAACTTCACAAACATAAATAAAATGGGTTATTAAATCATTGTTCATGTGTATAATGGACTACCTTATCGTGAAATGATGTCATTCAGTTTTTGGTTAGCATCATTAAAGGATGGGAATAATTTCATAAATAATTTTTATATATGATATATTAATATACTCTTTTCATAAGGTGTGTCGGAAACAATTAAATCTTCCTAAGGTTGTAATATAAATGGTAACTATAATGTTTTAATCCAAAGAGAATTGTTTTAATCATGGTGTCAATATAAAAATAACAACATTGAATGGTTTAAAAAAGCATGATGTTTTCTTAATATGTCTTGTTAATTTAATATGAGAGAGAAGTGATTGGATTTATGTTGGGATTTCCCATTTGTTATGTCATCATATATTTTAAGGAAATATAAATCCTTTGGTATTAGAAAAAATTATTTAATGAATTAAATAACAACTATTTCATCATTTCACATTTGATTTAATAATTTACAAAAGTCTAGAAATATTAATGGATTACTATTAATTAATGGTGAAATAAAAAATCTAGTATATATTTTCCTAAATAATTAAATTAATTGATCTTAATTTCACCTAATGTTTTAAGAATAAAAAAACCACTCTCTTATATTTTTTTCCACATATTAACAAATCATTGTAATAAATGAATATATAATGAAAAGGTTGAAAAATATTTAAATAAAATCAATTTAATATATATGAATAAATCAAAATTTTATCTTTTTTAAATTCAAAAAAAAATTAAATTGAAAACCATTCATTTAAAAGTTAATAATTCATTTGAATAAAATTTCATAAACTCTACCATCATAAAATTAGACCCCCCCCCCTTTCATTCAACAAATAACTATATATTCTAACCCTCCATGTGTGGTGGGACATCTAATTCATATAAAAAGTAAATATAGATGAAATAATAATGAATGGTCAACATGGAGGAGGGTGTTCTTCTCCTCAAGGATTCTTTCCACCGAATGAAAATGGATGTAATGGAATGAGTTGATATGTTAGATCTCCTCTCTTATTAAAGAATGATTTTTATTATCAAAATTTTTTCATTTTTTTTTGACACATTAATTGGATGATTAATGTGTCAAACCCTTCAATAATGTCTATCATTAATGTTTTGGATGTTCACCCTCAAATGATAAGATCGTTTTTCCACGGGATGTAAGAGTAATGAGTTTTTAATTGGTGGTTTCTCCATCTGGAAGAAGTTTAAAGGAAGCTTACTCCAAAAGTATAACATCCCAAAAATATCTTAATGGCTTAAAAATTCCATAAAATAATGTTTTGAGATGCACCAATGTCTCATTGTTATAAACCTAGTGAAATTAGATAAATTGAATGTGTGTAAGACATGATGTGGTTATATTAATGTGGTGGGGTCCATAGTGTCCACTTAGAAAAATCCTCAAATTATTTGTTTTTTTAATGCTTATAGATTCTTGGATTGGCCCCTAGTTCAGATGATAAATTCGATGAAAATAAAAAAAAGTATTCTAAAAAAAGAATCACTAAATTATAAATTATAATTACTAATAAATGACCCAAATTTACTTGATTTAAAAATATTTCAAAATATAGAATTATGATCTTTTCACAATTTAGTCCACTTTCATTATTAAAATAAAATCACCCTTAATTTTTAAAAATCAATTAAATTCATGGGTTTTATCAATGAAAAAAATTATAAAAATATTCATTATTTGATTAAAAATTTGCACATAAATTTATTCTGTCATATATATTATATATAGGATTTTTATTATGTTACTATCATTTTTTATAATTATATAACACATAACTTCATTCAATACTTTTTATGTGAATAAGTTAATTTCATTCATTCGTACGACGGAATGCCTTGTCACGAAGCGATTTTATTGATTCATGATTTAGAAGAATTTCATTAAGGATAGGTTTAATATGAATATGTGATCTATATGGTTGGAAAAAGATCCCATTTTTATAACATCTTATATAACTATATTGCATTAAATTTAACAAGAAAATCAAACTTGCATTCATGAATATGTAGGGTCTATAGTCTTAATAAAGGATGTATTTCATTTCATTTCTCTATCATTTATATATTACAAAAAATAGATATATACAGAATATATATGATATTAATATAATTATTATCCATCTAGATATGTTGTAATAATTATTAATATAAGAGGGACAAAAATTTAACAAACCAATCCTTATTAGAAAAAACTAAACGATTATTACCTGAAACATAATCATAACATGGAATTGTTAATAAACAAGTAGTAAAATTTCATAATCATATCACATACGTTATGATACACATTTATTTTGTTATTTAATATATTTTGAATAAAATTATATTTATTAAACTATAATATTTAATTAGTATAATTGAATTCAATACTTATTGTAATTGGTTTTTCTCCGAATTTTTACAATTGTGAGACACGTGCTATGTTAACCACCAATTTATTATTTGTGTTGTATATACTGAACATGAATTAATTTTATGATGCATCCATTCGATTAAATTTTTATTTACACATCCATTTTAGTATCTCACTATCATAGGGATTAGAGTACAATAGATATGAAATAAGAGAAATAATTTTTTTCTCTATTTTCCTTCTTTCGGATGTATGTTCTAAAATGATATAATATTCTATCATAATGGGTTTACATAGTATATTTGACATGTTATATCATGAAAATTCATATCCTCGTGATATTTCATGTTCCATTTTTTTATTCCATCATAGGTCTTATCATTCATGGTTTCTAAAGTGGTAATGATTTCATGTCCCAATATAATCCTTTATCATGATTGTTTTTTATTATTATAAGAATTATAAAATATTGTGACTTATATATCATGAATTTCCATTAATTTTATTCTATAATGGGTTTTTATGAAATATTCATGTAATTGAACAATTTTTTCCACTCTTTGGCACTTTTTATAATTAAGAAGTTGTATTTAGGAAAACCCGCCATTTTTTCTATCTTCAATCCGTAATATTATATCTTACAAAACAATGTTTTATAACAATATATCGAAAAATATTTTCAGATGGCACTTTAATCTATTTTTCAAAGAAAATTCTTTTGAATTTTTTTTGTTATGTAACATATGTTTCAATGATTTCCAAATATTCATTTTTATGTTTTAATGTTCATTTGAAATGATTAAGTATTTCGAAATGTTTTATGTCTTAAGAAGTGTATTTCAATGAGGAAATGACATTTTCATCATGAAATTTATTAAATGTTCATTTCTAGATTATTTTCCTTCTATGAGGAAATATTTTGATGTCACATATACCTTATGGGGTATATTATCTAAGGATTCCATTCGTATTTTTTCTTCAAAGAGTTTATGTTTTTATGGTGTATTTTTTATGAAACATTTTTCATTTCCACTCATCAATAATTTTTCCAGTATATTGTTATTAACCAGTTTCGTTTCCACATGATTATCATATTAGATATAAGTTTTTATGATACCTGTCAATATTATATTATTTAATGAACATATGAAATAATGATGATGGTGTTTTTGAGTTTTTATGATGATAAGAATGATCAGTGTACTTTATTCATGTTGTTGTTTTTAGATATTACTCATATGATGGTGTTGATCAAATTGAATAGGGTGATCCCATTATATCATATAGGTTTTAGTGGCCTAGAGAACACCAGGTTATCGCGTAATAGATTATTCAGTGGTTTTGGACAAGATATCATCTGGTAATCTCATTAGATAATGTATGATGGGGTTCCTATTTATCATTGGGTAATGCTGATACAGCTTATATGATGGGGTGTCCAAGATATAAATAGGTAATATCATTATAGATTTGTAATGACCCAAACCTTCATTAATGGAAATCTGTCTTTATATAATTAAATGTCTCTTTGTGTAATTTTTTTTATTAAATGTCAAATTCTTTGGTTTTATGTTAAGAATTGTGATCGTTGCTAATATAGTCGTTGAATAGTTATCACATGATTAGTATAAATATAGAGCTTTAAAAAATCCAATGTACTCAGACAACGTAAATGATAGCCTCATCCAGTAGATGTCCCCTATACGAAGCCCATTTGTTAGATCTTGGAAAGGATGTTTCTTCTTTGGTATTTTTTCATAACCAATCCCAAGCCGAGCTTGAATAAGTTAAGCTTGAGCGGAACCGCCTATGAGATAAGTAGATGTTGACAGCTATTACGACCCAGGAAATGTTATCCAAGCCACCCCAAGAGTCGATCACCATCGCACACCTTACCCTTCAGTCTTATGTGGGTGTAATAAGGGGTTATGCAACAAGACATTAGCACTATGGTCATGTACATTATTTTTGTATATAATAATAAATATTCCTTCATTTTATTATTGTTACCTTGTAAATAGTTTTTAAAGAACAAATAATATTTTTAGTTAATGTTCAACTAAGAAATCTATTTTGATGAATTAATGGATTTTGGAATCAGAATATATTTTAATAAAATATTATTATTAATATTATTAAATTAATTTTTATTGAATATAAATTGTTATATAATTTTACGAATGCAATATTAATTTTTATAATGGTTTGAAAGCAATTTTTGTCAAAACCCGTGATTTTTTTATAAATGTCTGTTATTTTTTAAAAGTGAAAATTAACATATTTTGAAAATTATTTAGATAAAATAAATATTATTTTTGGAATTAGGACGTCAAAATTATCCAATGGGAATTTTTTCATAATTTTCTGGGAGTAAATTTTTTGGGTAAAAATTAAATGCCATTTAAATATATAATGTGAATTATGACATCACAATTATCCAATATTGATGTAATAATATACTATAAGACTTATGTCTCACCAATATATGTTTTACGATTAAAATAATGTAATTTTGGGTTTGTTTGACTAATTTTACAAAGCATTAATGGACCCTTCAAGGCTTATTAAACATCTTGTCTTTTTAAATTGTTTTCCTTGGGGTTGTGACTCACCACAACATAAGCGACCCCATTATTTTAAGAAGATAAGACTTTGGACTTTTCAAATATTGTTTTCCACGTCCCTTTTCCAAAACCCATGGGCAAAATCCATTTCATGGTTTGTGGTTAGTATTTGTTTAATGTGAGGTGTCCCAAACCTAATTTATAATGAATTCTCTCACCTTTCATATATAAACCCAACCAATATCCCACCTTCTCCTTACTAAAATCCATTGTAGTTATTCAAAAATCTTCCCTGGTCTCTCTAGAATCCTCCCAAGGTTCCCTAAGCTCCCAAGAAGCCTTTATCAGGCCTATCTCAACCCATTGGAAGCACACATCTAGGTAGGGGTTTTTCTTCAATTTTCATTTTTGTCCAATTTTCATAATCTTGTCATGCCCTTTTAATATCAATTACAAATTTTGGGGAATGGTTTCGAAACTCCCCCCTACTTCCATATTTTATGTTTCAATTATGGGAGTCCCCTTTTTCTCTCATTAAATTCCTCCCATGTACACCTGTTACTATGCCAAAATTCTGAATGAAATTTCTCTCTCTTATTTTACATTCAATCAATTCTTTTTTATCACGACACTAAATTTCCATTTCAATTGTTGGGACATGTATATATATGACCACATTACTATCCATTTCATTTAAATATGATGATATTCCCCTTTCCCTTTCATCAACCAATTATATTAATTCTTACGTCACGCCGTTACACTGCAAAAAATGCACCGATTTCCAAGCTAATGTCATTGTGTAGTGAATACCATACCGATTTCTCTATCAAGGGTATTCAACTTTATGCAGATTTGCATATTGATTATAAAGTTTCATATATGAATTCCACATTCCATTATCATGGTAAATGATTATGTTTTATTAATCCATGTTATATGATCCATGTGGAACACTTATGAATGAAATTAAATGTTTAAGAAGGGTGCGCCCTTATAGTTCTCCAATGCATTGGGTTAAGAATAGTATCATGATAAACCATATTAAAGGGTTTTTACTCATGATAATTCAAGTTCAATGAGCTTTTACTCATTCTTCAGGTGCAATGAGGATTTACGAATGCTCCATGTGCAATAAGCATTGGCTCATTCTAATTCTGTGTTAAGTGTTATTGCCACATTTGATTGTTATGATTATCATGCTTTATCATGACATTATGTTTATGTTTCTATTGTTCTATTATGATATTCCTATTTTATAACATGTATTTTATTCCTCATTTTACTTAATGTTTATTCCCTTACAGGGGATTATACCTCACCCTTTCTTTATGCATGTCCTTAGGTTATCCCATGAAATGCTAAGTACGAGGGACTGTAGTGGTCATGTAATGAATGTTTTCAATAAAGATATTGTTTTTCTTGTTTTAAGTTGTTATGTAATGATCCAATTCCTCAAAGACATATAAAATCTTGATCAAATATGTTTTATCTAATGAATTTTATGTAATAAATTATGTTTAATTGTGTAATAAAAGATCAGGGTTGTCATAGTTGTTATTAGAGGTGAGGATTAGTTATTTTTGGGATTAGGATTAGAAAAACCTAGTGAAACCTAAGATAAAATACTATATATAATAAAAGAATCCCTAAATTATGATGAGTATTGAGTTAGAGGTTTATCATAAAAATAAATCCTTTTCTAGATACGAGCAGGTAGAGGCGTCTTTGGCATAAATGTATCCTAGGGGTAAAACCTGAAAACACAACTTTGAGATTGACTAGAATGGGAAGTTGTACACGGAAATGGGCCTTCCAGCACTCTTGGTTACGACACTGCTAGGGAATATGCATTGGTAAATTCACATGATTAGTATGAACCATTTTTAAGGGACAAAAAATCACTAATAATATATGTTAGAAAGTAGATCATGGATTACATAGACTGAATCCAATAGATTCATATGTTAAGGAAGTAAAAGTTATTTACAAGTTATCAGTTTTCTCCTGGGATTACCCATTATGTGTTACTCCTAACTTTCCTTTTATTCCATCCAATGTCTGGTAATAGGAGGAATCGGGCTAACAACCGATGTGAACATCATTGGGACGATTTTACTAAAGAGATGCCCAATCATATGGGAGAGGGAATCACGAACTTTGTCACTCTTTCATCTCAGATAACTCAATTTTTGAATAGAAACATGTTTCTAGAGGAACGTTCAACCCCTTTAAGAAAGAAAAAGTCGTTATCAAGAGCTTCATTAGACGACGTCCTCCTACTTTTAATGGATTATCTGATCCCTCAATCGTTGAACAATTGATCAAATAAATTTAAAATATCCTCTCCATCCTTCATTGTTATGAAAAAGATAAGGTTATCCCTACTGCTTATCGTATGGAGTGTGAACCTGATCAATGGTGGATGTTGATCAAAAAAACAATGCCGGTGTAGGAGATCGAGGCGTTGGAATGAAAGGATTTCTGAAAGATGTTTTTTTGATAAATATTTTATGTGCACCCTCTGTCTTAAGATAGAAAGGGACTTTCTTGACCTAATACAAAAAGACGATGAATCTGTTGGAGATTATGATGAAAACATCACAAGGCTTGCACAATATGCTTCTGGCTTTGTCATTTCCCCTGAATGCAAGGATGACTGCTTCTTTGGGGCGCTGAAACCTAGCCTATGGAAAGTAATGTGTTGGTCAGAGTGGACACTCACGAGGGGGGTGAATTGAGTTCCAATTAAAATTTCTGTTTAAAAACATTGTCTTAAAATCCCCCAAATAAAACACAAGAATTAAAACTGTAGTGAATTTATATCAAAATAAATGTTCTGTTAGGTTCTCAAAGGATTTATTATTTCCCAGTTAATCAAATCAGAAGAATTGATTAACTTTTGAAACTAACATATTGATTTACAACTAATATAAACACTTGAAAGTTTAATTATCAAAGTGACTTTAAAACAGTTTTGGTTTTAATGTAGTTTGCAGCGGAATAAAAATAACATTGAAAATAAATAAGCAGATCAGATTTAACCAAGAGGTTCAGTCTCAAGCTGAGACTTAGTCCTCTCAAAATATTATATAAAAGTAAGCCACACCCTGGATCGGGGATCACAACTGTATATAACTGTCCAGGACCAAGACCTCTACCACTGTTATTTGTGGGAAACAAACACAATAGAAAACCAGTTGTCCAGGTCACGCACAACCTCTACCATTATTTTAGTGGGAACTAAAAGATGTAGTGTGTTTGATTGAGGATTTATAGATCCTCCAGTTAAGGTTCAAGAGTCAGTGTGTGTGTGTAAGATACAATAGATAACACACACTGCTCGAAATGTAAAAAGTAAATCACAGAGGAAATGATTTAGAGTTTAGAAATGGATCTAGTGATTGCAGTGCAGCTCTGGACTCCGTTGGATTGATCAAAAACAGTTCTGAGTCCTCTTCTGTTTTTTGTCTGGAAAACAGAGTGTTTTTTGCTTCCTTGACTTCCAGGTGTAGAGACAGAGGAGAAATTAGTCGATGAAGTACTTGTGTGGATGTTCTCGTTCTCGTTCTCAACACTTTCTGGTATATCGGAATGTATGAGCTCTTCATGTAAGTTCATTATTCTCTTTTCATGAACACTTTTTAGCACCTTCTTATTTTTGTCACAGTCCTATTTTTTTTGCAACACCTCTCACTTTTGGCAGTAGGAGCATCTGTTATTTAAAGCACGAGCTCCGCCAACAGAAATGATTTCCTATTTGTATGTACGAGGTACGGTTCCCTGACATCCAACAACACACATTAAATAAATGACAGGGTATTAAAATAGACCTGATATGAGTGTTGGTTAGATTGAATAATGATAATGAAATTAAAGCAGCAATGGGTTCTGTCTCTGGAACTGTAGCTTTGGATATCGGTAGCCTTGTGTATCGGTAGGTCTGAGTATCGGTAGCTTCTTTTGTAATGGTAGCCCTTTGTGTAACGGTAGCCTTTCCATCGGTAAACCTTCTATCGGTATACTTCATTTGTAATGGTAGAATTTCTATAGGTAGACTTGATTGCATCGGTAACGGTAGAATTTCTTGTATTGGTAGTTGTGGACTTGTCTGTATCAGTAGCGGCAAGTCCCTGTCGGTAGCTTTCTGGATGTATCGGTAGATCTTGTGTATCGGTAGACTTGTGTAATGGTGACTAATATGTATCAGTAGCTCGAATCTGTAACCGTGGATAGTTCTGTATCAGTAGCTCTAAGCTATAACGGTAGATAGTTCTGTTTCGGTAGCTCTATGCTGTAACGGTAGCTAGTTCTGGTTAACCATTCTATTGTAAGATGAGGTTAAGTCGAAGTTTACAATCATCTAGTAACCTATATACTAATATTTAAACATAAAATAATAGAACAATACTTAAATCAACTAGATTCAAAAATAATTATTTAACCATTGATCAAATATGGATTATCAAAATACAAATAATCATAATTGGGATTATCAAAATATAATAAAGCAACTAGATTCCCATAGGTTTCAACAATCTCCCTCTTTTGATAATCACAACTTATGCCAAAAAAATGAAATAGGATTAGAGGAAAAAAGGAAAAGAAATTAGCATCAGAGGAAAAGGTTTCTTTTGTTTAGAATAAAACTTCCATATTCCTCCACCTGTCAATTGTATAGCAAGATTCTCTCTTAAAGACTCATTTTCTCAAGTCTCAGTTTCTCGTTCCCCCTTTGTGTGTTTCTCCCCCTTCGTTAACTCTTAGGACTCATTTCTTATTTTCCCTCATTGGCTTCTTATTTTCTATCATTGGATCATTTTTTCAGTTTTCTACCCCTTTGTGATTAACAAAAAGAAGGGTAGCAGAGAAAAGAAAAAGTAGAGAATAAGTGAGAAGGCAATAGGAACAAAGTAAAGTAGAGAATACAAGAGAATTTTCATTAAGGTACAATGGATACACTGAGAAAATTAAAAGTTCAGAAATACAAGTGAATCCTATCAAACAAGATCTAAAATCAATCAATCCTCCTCTGTAACATGTGTCTTTACCTTAGGATCAGTAGAGGTTTCAGGTGCAGGGTCAGTAGAGGGTTTCAGAATAGCTGAAGGCACAGTTGGTGGTTCAGCTACAAAAACTGTACCAGATCTGAAATCTGTATTCCTTTGAGTGATCATTGGTGTCACGCTCCAGATGGCTTGAACTGGAGTCAATTGAGGGGTACTCCCAGAGGCAGAAGCAGGAAGGGTAGGTGGCACAATCACTGGCCTGGCATCCACATGCAGGAAGGGCAGCAGCAAGTTCTTAAAATCCATTATAGTGCTCCCTCCTCTCTCCATGGAAGAAACAAAATCAACTTGATTTTCAATGAATTTATCCAGGGCAGGAGTAAGCTCCCTGAGCTTATTAACCTGTTCTCTGAAGGCCTGAGTCACTGTAGGCAACTTCATATTTTCAATCAAAATCTTGAATTGGTTTGTCATTTGTTGCTTGGTATAAACCTTATCGAAATAAGAATCCACCTTATTCTTGATTGCCTCTTGAGAAGTAGTAGCTGCCTGCAGGTAATCATGAACAAAAATACTAACTTCCCTAGTGGTAGAAAGAATCTGAGTATCCGAGGAGCCACTGGTACTGGCCTTAGCCAACTCTTCCTGAATAATAGTGTGGATCTGGTCATGGTTCACACTAGAGCTAGATGAGGGAAGAGGTTTCATTGAGAAGGCCATTGTCTCCTTGAATGATTGAGTCATACTACTAACTACCTTCTGAACAAGTTCATCCTAACTGTTCAAATGTTCTTTGACTGACTTCTTAAAGGCCTCAGAAACTTCCACAAATTGCTTGACCACTTCTTTTATATATCGAATTTCAGAGTTTACGTGAGTTTGAGAGATATGCATGTCAATCAGAGAAGCAATCCATTATATCAAAGCAACTACAGCTCCTGTCCAACTCTCAATCTGAGTGTGGAACACTTTAATTTCATCCATCGTTTATTTAACAGGAATGGATACACCATATCCAATGGATAACTCAAGGGATTTCTCCACTCTTTTCATCTCTTCAACAATACTTTTCTTCATATCTACCACTGATTCCTTTATTGCTTCTTTCACTTAATCTTTTATGGATTCAAGGTCCTCCTTGGTTGCCACATTTTCATCCACTTTAGGTGGGGTAACATATTCCTCTTCAGGCTGGTCTTCCTCATCCGAATATCCATAGGAATGTCCAAGAACCATATATCCTGGATCTGATAACCAACATTAAATGTCATATAACATAGATACTGAACCAAGATGCTCCCCCTCACTTGGAACATTCTCCTGAGGTATCTCCTCCAACTGTTCTGCTTGATTTAATTCGATAACTTCATCTAAAACTACAGCAGATTCAATAGCCATTTTCTCTGATTACTTAAGAACTCTCTCAACAACATATTCTACTTCTGCTTCCTGATCAGGCACTATTTTGACTGTACTGTCTATCAGAGGTCTCAAACTATGATCTTCTACTTCATTTTCCTCATCATCTTCTTCACCAGCAGCTTCCTTTTCTCCATTAATAATACGATCAGATTCGGTTGCCCCATCCTCTTCAGAGGTGTCCTTAGCTACATACAAACATTCTTATTCTTCTTCTTCTGTAGTATCTGTATCACTGTCCTTCAAGACAGTTTCTCTCTTTGGTAGTTATTTTGGAGGCCTAGCTGCTCCATAAGAAATAAATTAATGCACTGGACTAGGGGTAAGTATAGGTCTCCTCCTTCCTCTACGGATGTCTCTTCCTCCTCAGCTTCAGCTTCATCATCACTGTAGACCGATTCTGACTCATCTGGTCCAAGACCAGGATCCCTCACATCCTTTAGTATAGAAGGATGATCCACATAAGTGAATTTGTCATAAATCCTACCTTCATCATTAACCCGAGACTTCAACCAAGGGTTCCAGCTAACTTTCATATATTTACAGATAGTCCTGGTGAATAAACATGAAAAGAAGTTTATCTTCCCCTGCTATCTCTGAAGCTATGATTTATCTTGGGGTCTCATTCCCTATCATCTCTAACAAAGCATCTTCATACATAAACAAGTCACTGGTTGAGGGTATGGATTTTGAATAAAAATAATAATCACCTTCATGGGGAAATTTTAAGTTCCTAGCCCATTGAACTGATGTAAAGGAAATTTCAAGACCATTTACATAAGAAAACATCTTGTTTTCTTCTTTGGACTTCTCAAAACGAACGAACTCATAGAACTGTTTCACCAGTCCTGGATAATAAGGTCCATTGTTGTTTCTGAAGCACTCGATCCAACCTTGTTCTTCTAAAACCTTATGAACCAAGGACTTGCTCTCCATGAGCCATTCTGCACACACCTCTTTCTCAATGACAATCTCTCGCCCTGAGAGATGCGGGCTTACTGGATTCCTTCGAGCTACACTTTCACTGCTTCCACTGGAATCATCATTGGTCACCTTCTATCTCTTTGCTTGCGGCTCATCACTCCCATCTGTAACATGGGGTCTCTTGACGCGGGCCACTACAGATTCGAGGTTTAGGGTTTTGCGGCTTGAGGAGTTTAGGTTGGAGGGATTCGAACAGATGAGTTCACGTTAAGATTGAGTGAAATCTAATATCAGGTTTTAATATCATTTAGGATTCACAAATAAAATAAATATTTTAAAGAAGGTTCGAAGTCTCGGCTTTACAGAAGTTTAAAACAGAGCGAGATGAACTGGTAAAGTCTCATAACGGTGAGGTCTTCTGACGGTGAGGATTCTCTAATGGTGAGGTCTCCTAACGGTGAGGTTTCTTAACGGTGAGGATTCTCTAACAGTGATGATTCTCTAATGGTGAGGTCTCCTAACGGTGAAGATTCTCTATCGGTGAGGATTCTCTAACGGTGAGGTCTCCTAACGGTTTAAGAGTATGTTATCATTCCTAATTCGTGTCTAATGAAACTTAATCTTTCTGAACATAAAGGCTTAGTGAAAATATAGGCTAATTGGAGTTTAGTGCCTATAAATTCAAGTGTTATATCACCTATTTGATAATGATCTCTTAAAAAGTGGTGTCTAACATCAATGTGTTTCGTTCTAGAGTGAGACACAGGGTTCTTAGAGATGTTGATCACACTAGTGTTGTCACAGTTATTTGAAACATGTTTAAAATTAAATCCATAGTCCAGTAAAGTGTGTTTCATCCACAGAATTCGTGGACAGCAACTACCACCAGCTATATACTCTGCTTCAGCAGTCGACAATGCGACTGAGTTTTGTTTCTTACTACACCATGTTACTAGGGATTTTCCAAGTAAAAGACATGTTCCGGATGTGCTTTTCCTATCCAACTTACATCCAACAAAGTCAACATCTGAATAACTTATTAAGTCAAATGATTTTCCTTTTGGATAAAACAAACCTAAATTTACAGTATACTTAAGATATTTAAAAATCCTTTTAACAACAAGTAAGTGTGATTCTTTAGGATTAGTTTGAAATCAAGCACACATACATAAACTAAACATAAGATTTGGTCGACTAGCAGTAAGATAAAGTAAACTCCCAATAATACCTCTGTAATTAGTTTGATCTACTGGTTTACCAGTTTCATCAATATCCAATTTACAGGTGGTACTCAAAGGTGTATCACTTCCCTTAATACTATCCAAACAAAAAAGTTTTAATAAATCCTTAGAATATTTACTCTGATTTAAAATAATGCCATCATTAGTTTGAAAATTTTGAAAACCAATAAAATACTTAAGCTCCCCAATTAAGCTCATTTCAAATTCATTTTGCATAACCTCAGAAAAATCAGTACATAAAGAATTTTTAGAAGATCCAAAAATAATATCATTAACATAGATTTATACTATTAAAACATCTTTTGAAATTCTTTATATAAAAAGAGTGGGATCAGCATTATCTTTTGAAAATCCTTTTGAAATAAAAAATTTTGTAATTCTTTCATACCAACCTCTTGGAGCTTGTTTTAAACCATATAAAGCTTTATAAAGTTCAAAAACATGATTTTGAAAGTGAGGATTTGAAAAACCAGGTGGTTGTTCTACAAAAACATCTTCTACAATAAAACCATTTAGAAAATCACTTTTCGCATCTGTTTGATATTACTTGAAATTCAGATGTGATGCAAATGCAAGTAAGATCCTAATTTCCTCTAATCTAGCTACATGTGCAAAGGTTTCCTCATAGTCAATTCCTTCTTCTTGATTGTAACCTTATGCAACTAGTCTAGCTTTGTTTATAATGATGTTTCCAGATTCATCAACTTTGTTTCTACACACCCACTTTGTGCCTATTGTCAATGTGTCTTTAGGTCTTTATACTAGTTCCCAGACTTTATTTCTTCCAAATTGATTTAGTTCTTCTAGCATAGCAATTATCCAAAATTCATCATTGATAGCATCATTGATATTTTTAGGTTCTAACTATGAAAGAAAATCTTGATGTTCAACCTGATTTCTTAGAGAAGCTCTAGTCTGTGTTCCTCTATCTATATTACCTACAATATCATCTAAAGGATGGTTCTTTAGAATCCTAGTTAGTCTTGAAAAAGGTAGGGCTAGAGATTTCAGGTTCATTAATATGTTGGGAGTCAACAGAAGCAGGTTCTAGAAAATTTCAAGAACTGGATGTTTTGACTATAGGTCCACTATCTTTATCATTAAGGTTCAAAACAGAGAGATCATCTTCAAGATTTTCAAGAGAGGTCTTTGGTTCATGTGGATCAGTTTCATCAAATTTTATGTGAATAGATTCCTCCACACATTTGGTTCTTTTATTGAATTCTCTATATGCTTTAATAGAAATAGAGTAACCTAGGAAAATTCCTTCATCACTCTTTGGAGAAAACTTGTCAATATTATCATTAGTATTAAGAGTAAAGACTTTGCAACCAAAAACTCTGAAGTAGTTTTACCTTAGGTTTCCTATGGTTCCACAACTCGTAAGGGGTATTCTTAAGAACAGGTCTGATCAAGACTCTATTGATAATATAACAAGCTATATTTACAGCTTCAACACAAAAATAAACAGGTAGGTCATACTCATTGAGCATGGTTCTAGCAATTTTCCGAATGGTTCTATTCCTCCTTTCCACTAAACCATTTTGCTGAGGTGTCCAAGGGGAAGAGAAATTTTGACTATAGCCATTGTGTGAGCAGTAAGATTCAAACTCATGATTTTCAAACTCACGACCATGATCACTTCTCAGTATATTAATCTTAAGTCCACTATGATTTTCTACATACTTGGAATATTTAACAAATTAAGAACAATCTTCACTTTTGTGAGCTAGAAAATATACCCAAGTATACCTAGAATAGTCATCTACAAGAACATAGACAAAATGCTTCCCATTTAAACTAGAAACTCTAGAAGGTACAAATAAATCCATGTGAACCAACTCGAGAGGTTGAGAAGTTGACACTTCTTTCTTTGATTTAAAAGAAACTTTATGTTGCTTTCCCTTTTGACAGGGATTACAAACTTTGTCTGCTGGAAATTCACGTTTGGGTAGGTCTCTAACTAAGTTCTTCTTAGAAAGTTTTCTATGTTAATGTACATTTCAGTTTCCTAATCTTCTATGTCAAAGCCAAGACTCTTTATGAAAAGAATTTAAAAATGTAATATTCTACTTAGCTAATGAATTCAGATCAACTGCATAAAAATTTTCATTAATTAAGGCAAAAATACTAAAACATTTTTATAAATAAAAACATTTCATGAATCATTTTCAAATTTAACATAAAACCATCATCACATAACTGATAAATACTTAACAAATTATATTTCAGTCCAACCAATAAAACTTTTGAAATCAATATTGATTCAGTGTTACCAATATGGCCTAAGCCAATGATTTTCCCTTTAGAGTTATCACATAAAGTGACAAACCCTCCATCAACATTCACTAGACTCTTGAAGAATGAAAAGTATCCTAACATATGTCTTGAAAATCCATTGTCCAAGTACCAGGTCTTTCTACAGGAGCTCCTTAAGCAGGTTTCCTACAAAAAAATTTAAATAGGAAATGATTTTGGTACCCAGATTTTCTTGGGTCCAGACAGGTTAGCCAATTAAACGTTAGGTACCCAGATTTGTCTAATGGGTGTCAAAAAATTTCTAGAATCAACAGATTTTGAATGATAAACTTTATTTGATTTGTAACTATGAATATAATTAGTTGAAGCATATGAACATCCAGAACTAGAACTTGCAACATTATGTCCAGATTTAGGAATGAATTTAGTGTTGGTAAATTTTCTCTGTCCTGGTTGGTATCCTATACCAGTAGTGTATCTAGGTGATATTTGTTTACCTAGAATTTGAGTAAGAGTATCTTTACCATTTGTAAACTTTTCTAAGTCTTTCTTAAGTTGATCATTAGATAATTTTCGTTCAGTATTCTCTTTAAGAAACTAAGCATTCTTTTCTATTTAAATATAGAGATCAGATATATGTTTAACAGTTAAAGCATAATGTTTCTTTAAACCTTTGTATTTGTCTTTTAGCTCATTATAGGTTTCTTCTAACATATCACAATATTTAGAAAGTTCAGATTTTGATATGTTTTCTGAGTCAGAATCATCTCCAGAATAATATGAATTTAAAGCAGGAGTTTTAGATGTTACCTCAGTTGT
Source organism: Viscum album (assembly GCA_963277665.1). Classification (NCBI taxonomy): domain Eukaryota; kingdom Viridiplantae; phylum Streptophyta; class Magnoliopsida; order Santalales; family Viscaceae; genus Viscum; species Viscum album. The sequence goes on from OY728128.1 coordinate 533,073,568, forward strand.
GTTTGTCATGAAACACATATTTTCCTTATTTTTGAGTTCAGTTTCAGAAATTTTAGACTCACTGGAGCTATCCTCAGAAGCACTCCAGGTATCCTTCATGGATTTCATATACTTATTGTCCTTGTATTCATACTTCTTCTTGTACTTCATCTTTGGACAATCTTCTTTTATATGTCCTTTTCTTTTGCACTCATAGTAGACAACTTCATCTGTTTTGTCAGATTTCATCCAATTTTTTTTCCAATGACCCTTGCTATCATACAAACCTTTGTAATGCGATTTTCAGAAAAAATTATTCTTCCTATAAAACTTCTTAAACCTTCTGGAAATGTGAGCCATCTCAGCATCACTATCAGAAGCACTTTCACTGTCTTCACATCTTGAACTCTCGTTTATAGCTTGAAGTTTCTCCTTATCCTTGTTCTTTGAAGTTGAAGATTTAAAAGAAACAGACTTTCTTCTAGGTTCATTATCTTCTTCTTTGTTCACCTTATGTTCTTCTTCATACATCATCAACTTTCCAATTAGTTCCTTGACTGGCATTTCACCTATATCACACAATTATCTAATTGAGACAGAAGTTCCTCTCCATCTTTCAGGTAGACATCTTAGAATTCTCATAATTTGTTCCTTGGATGGAGCATCCTTTCCCAGAGAGATCATTGTGTTGAAAATTTCGTTAAACCTGAGATACATGTCAGAAATGGGTTCATTAGGATTCATCTTAAAATTATCATACATAATAGTATAAGTGTTCAATCTCATTTCCTTTACATCAGTTGTTCCTTCATGAAAAATAGCTAAGGTATCCCAAATTTCATAAGAAGTTTTACAAGAATATATTCAATTAAATTCCTCATCTCCTAAAGCATATTATAGAGAATTCATGGATTTACAATTATTATTGTAAGCAGCCTTAGTAGCTTCACTCCCAGTAGATCTTACAGTAGTAGGGATTTTATATTCTGATTCTATAGCAGTCCAAATATCAAAACCCATGCTCTATAAATGAATTTTCATCTTGATTTTCCACAGAGCATAGTTAGTGCCATTGAAAAAGGGTGGTCTATTGGTAGCAACACCTTCAAGTCTGTTATCCATGATAACTTACTTAAAGCAAATATTTTAAAGAGATAAAAATTTAGAAATAACAAAAAATTTAAGAACATTACAATACACCTAAAATCATAGTTGAAAAACAGAGTACTTTAGAAAAAATTTAAACAGCCTCTAATACCGAATGTTGGTCAGAGTGGACACTCAAGAGGGGGGTGAATTGAGTTCCAATTAAAATTTCTGTTTAAAAACATTGTCTTAAAATCCCCCAAATAAAACACAGAATTAAACTATAGTGAATTTCTATCTAAATAAAGGTTCCGTTAGGTGCTCAAAGGATTGATTATTTCCCTGTTAATCAAACCAGAAGAATTGATTAAATTTTGAAACTAACATTCTGATTTACAAATAATATAAACACTTGCATCTTTAATTATCAAAGTGACTTTAAAACAGTTTTGGTTTTAAAGTTGGTTGCAGCGGAATAAAAATAACTTTGAAAATAAATAAGAACAGCAGATTTAACCAAGAAGTTCATTCTCAAGATGAGACATAGTCCTCTCAAAACTTTATATAAAAGTGATCCACACCCGGGATCGAGGATTACAACAGTATATAACTGTCCAGGTCCAAGACCTCTTCCACTGTTATTCGTGGGAAACAAACAAAATAGCAAACCAGTTGTCTAGGTCACGCACGACCTCTACCACTATCCTAGTGGGAACTAAAAGATGTTGAGTGTTTGATTGAGGATTTACAGATCCTCCATTTAAGGTTTAGGAGTTAGTGTGTGTATGATACAGCAGATAACACACACTGCTCGAAATGTAAAAAGTAAATCACAGAGGCAAAGATTTAGAGTTTAGAAATGGCTCTAGTAATTGCAGTGCAGCTCTGGACTCCTTTGGATTGATCAAAAAATTTTCTGAGTCCTCTTCTGGTTTTTGTCTGGAAAACAGAGTGTTGTTTGCTTCCTTGACTTCCAGGTGTAGAGACAGAGGAGAAAGTAGTCGATGATGTTCTTGTGTGGATGTTCTCGTTCTTGTTCTCAGCTCTTTCTGGTATGCCGGAATGTATGAGCTCTTCGTGTAAGTTCAGTTGTCTCTTTTCATGCACACTTTTTAGCACCTTATTATTTTTTTCACAGTCCTATCTGTTTTCCAAACACCTCTCAATTTTGGCAGCAGGAGCATCTATTATTTAAATCATGAGCTCCGGCAACAGAAATGATTTTCTTTTTGCAGGTACGAGGTATGGTTCCCTAACATCCATCAACACACATTAAATAAATGATAGTGTATTAAAATATACCTGATATGACCATTGGTTAGATTAAATATTGATAAAGAAATTAAAGCAGCATCGGGTTCTTTCTCTGGAACTGTAGCTTTGGATATCGGTAGCCTTGTGTATCGGTAGGTCTGAGTATCGGTAGCTTCTTATGTAACGGTATCCCTTTGTGTAACGGTAGCCTTTCCATCGGTAAACCTTCTATCGGTAGACTTCATTTGTAACGATATACTTTCTGTCGGTATACTTGATTGCATCGGTATAGGTAGACTTTCTTGTAACGGTAGCTGTAGACTTGTCTATATCAGCAACGGTAAGTCCCTATCGGTAGATTTCTTGATGTATCGGTACATCTTGTGTATCGGTAGACTTTTGTAACAGTGACTAATCTGTATCAGTAGCTCTAAGCTGTAACGGTAGCTAGTTCTATATCGGTATCTCTAAGCTGTAATGGTATCTAGTTCTGTTTTGGTAGCTCTAAGATGTAACGGTAGCTAGTTCTGTTTAACCATTCTATTGGCAGAATAGGTTAAGTCAGTGTGTAGAAACATCCAGTAACCTAAAGACTAATATTTAAACATAAAAAATTAGAACAATACTTAAATCAACTAGATTCCCAAATAAGTATTTAACCATTGATCAAATAGGGATTATCAAAATACAAATAATCATATTTGGTATTTTGAAAATATAATAAATCAACTAGATTCCCAGAGGGTTCAACACAATGGAAATCCTTGGCTTCAATAGCTATGAAGAAATTATCTGATGTTCCCACTAGGTCGAAATGGAGATCTTAGAATCTTAGGGGTATCATGGGTAAAAGAACTGTAAGATGGACTTTAAAGGTGGAAGTCCGATTGATAAATCCAATGGTTCTAAGAAGATCCAACACCCCACTTGCCAGAGGGGTGGAAAGAAACACCCCAGAAATTGCCTGAAGAAGATGAGGAAATGCTTTAGGTGTGGAAGAGAAGGGAACCTAGCTCTTAATTGTCGACAAGAAAAACCTGCGGCTACAACAGAGGATAGGTATGCACTGTTTGAACCTCAACATGTTGTACATTTCTACAACTGCAAATACCTAGGGCATCTTTCAAATCAGTTCCCTTAAATAAGGGTTTTAGGAGGCAACCAACAACCTCAATGGAAGAAAAGGAGAGCTTTTCCCATCACTGCTACTGAAGTGAACCCTGAAAATGAAGTGGTGATAGGAATGCTAGTTATTCATTCAATAATAGAGAACATAATTTTTTATTCAGGTTCTTCGCATTCTTTGATATCTCAAATGATTTGTAGAAAAATCTCAGCACCACCACAAATCATGGATGTGAAGATGTTGGTGAGTACGAAAAATGGGGAAATCATAGAATCCCATGAATATAAATCATCCCCTGTCATAATATGTGGATTAAATATATCGTCGAACCTCTTAACACTCCCTCTGATGGAATTTGATGCAATTTTCAGCATGTATTGTCTTTCCATATATAGATAAAACAAAAAATTTCTTGAGAGGGAAATCACTCTCCATGTGGAGAATCAACCCCCTATTCATTACAAGTGGAAGGAGGAAGATGAATCTTATTTAGCTCCACCATATCAAGCGTGGATATTAAATACCTATGAGAATGTGTATCTGGCTCAGATGATTATGTATATGGAGGAAAACATCCTAGGGACATGCCTATTGTGAGGGAATTTGTTGATGTGTTTCTCAAGGAATTTCTTAGTCCTCCTCCTAGAATAGATGCTGAATTCTCAATTGAACTTATACCTAGGGTGTTTCCAATATCCAAGACACTATATAGAATGAATTTTGTTGATTTTGAGGAGCTGAAGAAAAAACTACAAGAGAATTTGAATAAAGGGTTTATATGGCCATGTGCTTCACCCTGGGGTGCACCGGTCCACTTCGTCAAGAAGAAAGATGGGTCAATGTGGCTTTTCATCGAATATCGTGAGTTTAAAAAAATCAAGATAAAGAAAAAGTATCATCTCCTATGAATAGATAAATTTTTCAATCTACTCTATGGATCACAATACATTCAAAGGTGAATTGGCGTAGGGGTGAAGAAGGAAGATATCCCCAAGAATGCTTTTTGTACAAGATACGAAAACTATGAATGCATAGTAATGCCTTTAGGACTCACTAATGCTCTATAAATATTCATGGACTTGTTAGATAGAGTCTTTATATATTACGTTGAAAAATTTGTGGTAGTCTTTATAGAATATATTCTGATATACTCCAAAACTAGGGAGGATCATGAGGAGCATCTGATAATTGTACTAGAGACCCTACAGAAGGAGAAGCTCTATGCAATGTTCATCAAGTTTGAGTTCTAGTTGAAGGAGGTCTCATTATTGGGCCATATCATCACAAGAAATGGGATATATATGGATCCCTCCAAAAGAGATGAAATTAAGGGATGGCCAAGGCCAACATCAGTAACGATTATCCATAGCTTCTTGGGGTTAGCTGGATATTATCGATGATTTGTGATAAATTTCACATGGTATTTCTACCCTCTTACTAAGATAACACATAAGGGAGTTATGTTTTCATGGAGTGATGAATGAGAATAAATCATTAAGGAGTTGAAAAGGAGTCTTATCAGTACGCTCGTGCTCACATTACCAACAAACGAAGAACTTTTTGTGGTATTCAATGATGATTTGAAGAAGGGCATGTGATGTGTGTTGATGCAAAATGAAATATTCAATGCCTATGCCTCAAAGAAATTGAATGTTCATGAACAAAACTATCCAAAACATGACCTCGATTTGGATACAGTGATCCACTCTTTGAAAATATGGCATCATTATCTCTCTGGTGAGAAGTGTAAAATATAAACGGACCACAAAAGCTTCATGTATATATTCACATAGAAGGAGTTGAACAGGCACCAATGAAGATGGTTAGAGCTGATCAAAGACTATGACTGCTCAATCCATTACCACCATAGGAAAGAGAAAAAGGTGGCAGATTCCATATATACAAATGACCCATCGATTCTATCATTAATGATAATTGAAAAGGATCCAATCTAATTAGATTTTATGAAGATGGAGATGAGAATCATAAATAAGGGAACATCATCAATCCTTTAACAAATTATTGATCAATAGTCAATTTTGGAAAGGTTAGTGGATGCTCAAAAGGATGATGTGGGAATTCAAAAAAAGTGGAAGCTATTAGAAAATGAAATCCTCAGAGTTTAATGTTAATAAAGAAGGAACTGTGAGATTTGGGAAATGACAATGTGTTCCATCATGTCAGGAGAAAAAGAAGGATCTTTTGGATGATGCAAATAATCCAAATTTCTCTTTTCACCCAAGAAACACAAAAATGTATCGATATCTCCAAGAGAATTATTGGTGGGATAATATGAACAAATAGATAGCTTGATATACATCAAAGTGCCTGGTGTGTCAGCAAGTGAAGGCAGTGAGGAACAAGTTTAAGGGGATGATGCAACCATTTCCCATACCATAATGGAAATGGGAGAACATAACCACGGAATTTTTCACTAGACTTCTGGAGACATCCAAAGGAAGCAATGCAATATAGGTTGTTTTGGATCATCTTACACAGGCTGCACACACATATCTATTCGGGATGATTTCTCATTGGATCAACGGGAACAGATATATATCAGAGATGTGATATTGCTGCATGGATTAACACTATCTATTATGTCCGATCGAGATCCAAGATTCACCTCTATGTTTTAGAAGAGTATTCAATGTGCTCTGAATACTAAACTGAACATCAGTACGGCCTATCATCCTCAAACTGATGGCCAATCTGAGCGGACTATTCAAACACTTGGGGACATGTTGAGAGGGTTGTAAAATGAATTTACAAGAGGATGGTATCAATATCTTCATCTGTTTGAGTTCTTTTATAATAAAAGTTTCCACTCGAGCATCCAAATAGCACCATATGAAGCCCTTTATGGGAAATGGTGCAGAACATTGATGTGTTGAGATGTGGTCGGGGAGCGTAAGATGCTTGGACCATAAATAGTCGATGAAATGGTGGAGAAGGTGAAAATAATTCAGTATCATATTAAGTTATCCTAGAGTCGATAGAAGAGTTACACAGATAACTGTCTATGAGACCTTGTGTTTAATGTTGGAGACATAGTATTTCTACGCATATCTCCATGGATAATGTTCAAGAGATTTTTAAAGAAACAGAAGTTAAGTCCAAGGTACATTAGCCCCTTCAAAATTATTGATCGTGTTAGGGTTGTGGCATATCGAATAGGACTTCTACCTACCATGGAATAAGTACATGATTCCCTTCATGTATCCCTCTTAATAAAGTACATACCAAACCTTTAACATGTACTATCATCAGAGGTGGTATAGTTATATGATGATCTTTCTTATGAAGAGCAACTAGTGAAGATCATAGATTGTAGTGAAAAAGTTTTACAAAATAAGACAATGCCCCCCATCAAAGTGTTGTGGTGAAATCACAAGTCTGATGAAGCGACATGGGAATCTGAGGAAATGATGATGCAAAGTTACCCATGTGTTTTTTAGTGTGGGAAAAAAATTCGAGGGAAAATTTTTTTAAGTGGGAAGATTGTAATGACCCAAACTTTCATTAATGGAAATACCTCTTGATCAAATTAAATTTCTCTTTATGTAAAATGTTTATATTAAATATCAAATTCTTTGGTTTTATTTTATGAATTGTGATAGTAGCTAATATAGTCGTTAAATAGTGATCACATGATTCGTATAAATATAGGGCTTTAACAAATCCAATTTACTCAGACAAAGGAAGTGATGGCCTTATCAAGTAGACGTGCCCAATTCAAATCCCATTTGTTAGATATCAAAAAGGAGGTTGCGTCTTTGGGCTTTTCTCTTGACCATGTCCAAGATAATCTTGAATATGTTATGCTTGAGTGGAACCGCCTACAAGTGAAGTTGAAGTTGATAGAGATTATCACTCGAGCAATGTTATCTAAGACACCCCATGAGTTGGTCATCATTGCACACCATACCCTTCAGTCTTATGTGGGTGTTATAAGGGGTTATGTAAAAAGACATTTCACTACGGTCATGTACATTATTTTTTTATATAATAATGAATATACCTTCATTTTGTTATTGTTACCTTATAAATAGTTTTTAAAGACAAATAGTATTTTATGTTAATGTTTAACTTAGAGATCTATTTTGATGATTTAGTGGATTATTGAATTAAAGAATATTTTAATAAAATATTATTATTAATACTATTAAATTAATTTTTATTAATTATAAATGATTTTATAATTTTATGAATTCAATCATAATTTTTATTAACGTTTGAAAGCCATTTTTTTTTCAAAAACCGTGACTTTTCAATAAATGTCGGTTTCTATTTTAAATGTGAAAATTAAATTATATAGAAAATTATTTAGATTAAATAAATATTATTTCTGGAATCAGGACATCGAAATTATCCAATGGTGAATTATTTCAAAAAAATTTGAGACAAGCAAATTTTATGGTAGAAATTAAATACTGTTTAAATATATAATGTGTTTTATGACATCATAATGACCCAATATTGATGTAATAAAATAATATTAGCCTTATTTTCAGACAATATATGTTTTATCATGAAAATAGTGGGATTTTGGGTTTGTTTGAACTACTTTAAAAATCAATAATGGACCCTTCAAGTATTATTAAACATCATGTCTTTTTTAATTATTTTCCTTGGAAGTGTGACTCATCTCTACATAAGAAACCCCATTATTTTAAGAAGTTCAGACTTTGGCCTTATAAAATATTTGTTCCCACATCCCTTTACCTAAAACCATGGGAAAGTCCTAGGATGGTTTTTTTTGGGTTAGTTTAATGTGAGGTGTCCTAAACCTAAATAATAAATAATTCCCTCACCATTACTTTATAAACCCACCCAATCTCCCACTTTCTCCACACTCAAAGCCATTGGAGTTCATCAAACCTCTACCCTACTCTCTCTATAATCATCCCAAGGTTCCCCATGGTCCTAGTAAGCCTCTCTCAAGCCTCACTCAAGCCTTTAGAAGCACACATCCATATAAGTGGTTTTCTTCCTTTCTCATTTTTGTCTAATTTTCTTAATGTAGTTATGCCATTTTAATTTCAATTATAAATGTTGTGGTATGGTTTCTAACCTCCACCATAATACCCTATTTAAGTTTGAAGGATGGGAGATCCCTTTCTATCTCATTAAATTCCACCCATTTACACCGGTTACTATATTGAAATTCCGAAAGAAATTTTTCTCTCTTCTTTTACATTCCAGCAATTACTTTTTATCATGACTCTAAATTTACATTTCAATTGTTGGGAAATGTATCTATATGTCCTCCGTACTGTCCATTTCATGTACATATGATGATATTCCCCTTTCACTCTCATAAACCATTTTTATGAATTCTTACGTCATGCCGTTAAGCTTCCAAAATTGCACCGATTTTCCAGGGTAATGTCATGGTGTAGTGAATACCATTCCCATTTACCTATAAAGGGTATTCACCTTTATTTAGTTTTACTTATTGTTTATAAAGTTTCATGTATGAATTCCACATTCTTTTATTATGGAATAAATGATTATATTTTATGAATCCATGTTATAGGATCCATGTGGAACACTTATGCATGAAATGAAATGTTTAAGATGGGTGCTTGTTATAGTGCTCCAATGCATTGGGTTAATAATAGTATCCTTATAAGTTATGTTAAATCGGTTTTTACTCGTTCTAATTCAAGTTCAATGAGGATTTACTCGTGCTTCATGTGCAATGAGGATTTACTCTTGCTCCATGTGCAATGATCCTTGGCTCATGCTAATTCCATGTTAAGTGGTGTTTCCACATTTCCTTGTTATTATAATCATGCTTTATCATGCCATTATGTTTATGATTCTATTGTGCTCTAATGATATTCCTATTTTCTAACATGTATTTTATTCCACATGTTACTCCATTTTTATTCCCTTACAAGGCTTTATAGCTCACCATTTTCTTATGAATGTCTTCATGTTATCCAATACAATGCTAAGTACGAGGGAATATAGTGAGCATATAAAAGATGTTTTCAATAAAGATGTTGTTTTTCATGTTTTATGTTTTTATGTAATGATCTTAATCCCCAAAGAAACTATACCCCTCGATCTTCTATGTTGTATCAGATGAATATTATGTAATAAATTATGTATAATTGTGTTATAAAAGATCAGGGTTGTCATAATATTATATGACAGAGTGGCCCAATTAGTATTGGGTAATCCTCTTACAGATTATATGTTGGGCTGTCCTTAAGAGTTCAATGTGAGCCCGTTATCTCATACATGATGGGTGTGCATATATAGAACGCCAATGCCTTGGGTAAATATTTAAAACTCATGAGATACATAAGACTAGAATGAGGAGCGATCTAGGTTTAGTAATACAGGGATAGAATAGAATGTGAACCATGTTAAATAATATGGGGATGAAATTGGGGTAAACCTACTACTTTCTATACTATGATGGTATTTTTAGTGATCCTTCAAAAATATGGAAATGAATTTATATACTTATGTGAACACCATGAATTCCATGAATTTCACTCTCATGGATCATGGTATTTGATTCCATTTTATCTCCTATCTTATGAAATATCAATATTTATTCCATGAATTGTGATTGAGATATTCTATGTCTAGGGTATAGTTTCCATGGATTATGATCATGTTGTCATACACTTATGTTCATGTACTTGTTATAGATCTCCCTTGATTACACATACGGAGCATCTATTTTAACCTACTCTTATTTTTTTCTTTTCCTGGGTTATGAATATATTTATTAGGAATGATGTGTCTAAGATGGATAATAGTCATGAATAATGTGGTGTTTCAAGATGTTATTCGCTCACGGTTCAGTGTTTATGCATCAATGTTTCTAAATTAACTAAAACAATATGATCCATAGGCCTGTGTTTTTGTAATATATAAAATATTATTAAAAATTATGGATTTTTATTTGTATGAAAATCATAGATATATATTTTTGAAATCATAGAAATGGTTTAGTAAAAATTTGTAAACTATGATATGAAAACCATAGGTAGAACTAAAAGGACATGTCTATAGATAAGAATAAGGATGATTAAAAATATTGGAAATTGGCCAAGAATTTTTGTTTATGGATAGAGTGAGTTTTTTTCTAGGAATAAATACATTTCTATATAATTCAAGTGGACATGGATCTAGTACAGATGTCCCAATGGGTTTCTATAATGAGATAGATCGATTGGGAAATGTTGCATGACTATGGGCCTTGATGCACACCTATTTGGACACTCTGTAAGGATAGAACATGGAAATTAAAAACCTCATTACAAACCATCATTAAGGATTTGAATAAAATATTAATATTAATAACCTAGTATAAACCTATTAAGACATATATTAGAGAATTTTTTATAAATTTTACATCATGTAAGTAATTTCCATGATAATGTGGTTCCCCACAATGATTATTATATATTACTAAATTATTTTTGTTATTCGTCAACGATTGGAACCCAAAGGATCTTTGTTAATATTGGGTGTAACATGAAATGAAAAGACTATGATTCAGATATCTAAAATATTATTGGAGGATTAATAAAAAAATATCAATTCTATGGTATCACAACATTCACAATCTATGAATCATTATGGACATCGAAATGAATTAAGTAGGGAAAAAAATTTGGTGAGTCCTTAATGAGGTAACATACATCTTATTCTGTAGGGTATTCTAATAAACTACATTTTATGTGATGGATCAAAAGTACTGAGAATATTGTTTTTATTTCTAAAGTGTTCAAAATGTCAAAAATCCTCATTAACAAGCTACCATTTGGAAGATGAAGTTGATCAATGGAGGTATCTTCTCATGAATATGGGAGAAAATGATGAAATTGACTCCATGGATTGGGATGAGTTCAAAAACATATATTTCAATAATTATATTCCATATCTTCTACGTATGAAAACAAAGATAGATTTGTTTTGATCTATGTAGATTGTATAATGAATTTATTGATACATATGGGTCCAATTTTATGATACTTTCAAGGTAATGTTCTGTTGTTATCATCCAACCTAAATGTAAGGATGATTTATTCTCCAGTTGATTAAAATCATGTCTATAAATAATTTTAGTCACAAGAGCCTTCAATATCAATAAAGTTATTTTTTAATATACAATAAAGGTTGAAATGGAAGTTGGTGTCACATATCAATATAATGGTTTTTCCAAGAAAAGGTATATGTATTTCCAAAAAAATAATTAATATCTATGGGGATAAGGAGATAATATTTTCTATATTCTCAAAGTGAAATAAGTGAAATGAGGGGAATTACCTCAATGGGACATGTAAATGTTTTATTTGTGGAAGGGATGGTCATCAGGTAATTGGATGCTAAAATATCCGAAGAAAATATCTATCGAAGAGAATATAGAGAAATTTCTAAAAAATTCACCTCCCACACAATTGTGCATCATGATTATTGAGGATTGAAAAAATGGTAAAAAAATTTGAAACCTATGGGATGATGATGAAGATTGATGTCAGTAACCTATTATGTTTAGGGAAAAAGAAAATCACATTTGACCACTATTTCTAAAAATGGGTGTGATAACAAATTGTTGAAATGTGCATGGAAAATTCACTAGAGAATGTAAATTTATGATTTGACTAATGATCTAACCATAAATTCATTTATAAATAATTTTATAATGATGTCTAGATGTTTCCAAAACCATTAGATGTGAAATTACTACTGAAATAGAATAATTTTATAATGATTGCATCTCACATCTATAATTCCTCTTTATATGATGTTGGTGGGAATTTGTTTCATATAAATATTTTCATTCATTCTATTGTTTAATTTGATTTCATCTGATGCATGTTTTTAATTATCTAGATAAATCCCACATAAATTATTGAAGAATGGATGTTACACTTTTTATTTCCAACCAACCAATGATTTTCTATCAATGTTAAGTTAATTTTGAAATTTTGATGGAGATTGCCTCTAGTGTATTGTTATTAATTTTGAAATAGAAGGGCTGTGTATCTAAAATGATTTAAGAGAAATTTGAAATAAATGATATGAATATTGTTCAAGATTTTGATGATCACATTTTGGAGCATCTTTATAACATCTTTAAGAACATGGTGTTTCATTATCAATAGAACTCATACATAGTTCCACACCTATTTGAATGAATCCCTATAGCAATTCCCGAATTGATTTATAGGAATTGAAGATGAAACTATAAGAATGAATTGATATGAGATTCATTTTTTCATGTGTGCCACCTTAGGGTGCACCTGTCTCATTTTTTAAAAATTATAGATGGATCAATGTTACACTTACTTTATTATTGAGATATGAACAGGATCGTAACTAATAAATAGTATCCCGAACATATTGAGGAAATGTGTAATCTACTACACTAAGATCAATAATTTTTTAAAATGTAACTTTGTTCTGATTATCATAAATTATGGTTCAACAAGAAGGATATACACAAGACAGAATTCTATAGAAGTTATGGACATGATGAATATATAGTGATGCCTTTCTTCCCTGCTAATTCTCATTTTATCTTGTTGGAATTAATGGAGAGTGTCACTATAGATTAACATGATAATTGTTTATATGAATTACAGATTAAACTCTCATATATTCAAGGAGGGAGGAAGATCGTGAAGACAACTAGAGAATTTTACTAAATATAATAAGAATGTTTAAAATTTAAGATAAATTAATAAATTGTGAATTTGGGATGAAAAAAATATCTTTTTTGGGTAACATTATCTCAAAATAAGGTATATCAATATATCCATTAAAAAATATCCTATAGAATGTTTCTCACTCTGACCACATGAAATGATATCTATAGTTTTCTTTGTTTAGACTGATATTATCAATGTAATTTTGTGAATTTCTTAGGACAATATAATCCTCTAACCAATATAATATGGAAGGAATCAATATAGCTCTTCACAGATTAATGTGATGAAATCTCATGAAACTAATTCAAATTTCAGTGAGTTCACCTATAGATTCATTACTTTATAGTGGATAAGGATTAAAAATCTATAATGATGTATTAAAGAAGGGATGGTGATGTGTTATTATTCAAAATAAAAAATATATAGATTATGCCTCAAGAAAATTTATGATTCAGGAGAACAATTACCCTACTCTTGATTGGGAGTTTTCTATAGTAATTATCTTATTAATGATATGAAGGAATTATATTTAATGATGGATGTGTGATATATATACTGATCATAAATTAATGAAGTGTAAATTTAATGAGAATTATTAGAACATGTGATAAATAAGATTGATAGATTTGGTCAAATATTACGACTTCTCAATACATTAACACCATAAGAATCATCTCACGGTGGAAGATGATTTATGTCAAAAATATCATGAAAGATTATCCAAGATGATGTTTGAAAAAAATATAGTATTTCTAAATTAGAAAGGGGTAAAAGTATAACTTTTGATGTAAATAGAAAAATATTATATTTCATAATTGAATTTTCAACCATCAATTCATGTAAATAGTAAAAGACGCATAAGAAAGTTGTAGAGCTTTAAAATATCTTTATAAATGTTCTTGGGTTTAACATTCATCATTGTGGAAATATAAGGATTTAGAACCGTGTATTTATACTTTCTACACCAAATCTGAAAAGGAATTTTTTAGAGGATTCTCAATGTACTTCATTCACTATTCATCCAAAAATTATGAAGAGGTATGAATATTAGTTTGAATACCTATAGTGGGATGACATGAAGTGAGATATCATAGAGTATGTATCACAATGCTTGGTATGTAAACATTTTAAGTCTTAAAACAAAATTATAAGGGGATGTAGAATCCATTACCCATACTAGAATGGATTTTGGAGACCATCACTATTTATTTTGTCAATAGACATCCCAAATCCTCTAAAGGGTACAATTTTTCAAGGGTGGTAGTCTAACACATTAATAAGTGAACACACATAATCACTATCATATAATTCTTGTATCTCGATCATCTCATTAGGATATACATTAATAATTGGTATGTTATTATGGAGTACCACATTATATTGTATCTGATCGGGATCAAAGGTTCACATCAATGTTCTGGTAACGTCTTTTGAAATATATTGATATAGAATCAAGTTTTAACTCTATGTATCATCCAAATTTATATTGGTAGTCCAAAAAATTAAATCCATAGTAGAAATTTTGAGATCTTGTTTATTATACTCAATAGTGGTTTTGATCAACATATTCCTCTAGTTAATTTTTTATAAAATAACATATTTCATTCAAGAATTTAGATATCAATTTATGAAGCCATGCATGATAGTATGTTTAGAGACTCAATGTTCTAGAATGATAATGGGAAAATATATATATTGGTATAAGATATATCTAATGAAATTATGGAGTAGGTTAGATCCATTCAACAACACAACTTGGAATCCCAGAGTCAAACAAAAATTATTATTGATAACCTTCGACATAATATATATTTTTTCATTGTTGATACGGTGTTTCTAGAAATTTCTCAATAAATTATGGTTATCAGATATTGGATGATTGGGAATCTATGACATAGGTATATTGGTCCCTTTGAATTAATTAACCATATCATGATGGTATCCTATTTCTTGGAGCTTCCAACAAACATATCCCAATTCAACGATTTTTACCATGTATCTCTATTGAGAAGTACATACCTGACCCTTCATATTTGTTGATCATTGATTTCAAATCAGATGAAAAGACAACTTTCATAAGAGGAACTATTAGTTGAGATTCTATATTATACATAAAAAGTTATATTAACCAAGACCACCAACTTGATCAATGAGTGGTGGATAAACTGCTTGTTTAAGGAAGCTAACTTGGATCTTGAACATGTGATGAGGCATAATAATCCTATTTATATAATTTTTATATCATATTTAAATGGATAAACTCATTATATTGGGGTAGAATTTAAAACCATGAGTTCTTTTGTTCCTTTTTTCAAATAATTTAAAATTTACTTGATTTCCTAAATTTCACACTACACAAAGTTAATATTTTTTATATACCAAACCTTATAAAGCTTGTTCGACACCAAAAACAGGCTCAACATGTGTCACACATGACACTGAGTTTTAAAAAATCAATGATATATTATTAATATGGATATTTAAACTTGACCGTTAAAACAAATTTAAATTCTTTAGAAAAATGAAAAGTTATAGGGATTTTTTAATTATTATTTTTATATGAATAAAATGTATTGATAATGAAATATATAATTTTTGGAGAATTTTTATATTCATTGAAAATAGTATATTACTCATTAAATCCTAAATTATATTAAATATATGTTTCAAATATATAAATTACTGAACCATATTCAATTATATAAAACCATATTAAATTTTCTGATGATATATTATTTCCATTTTGTTAAAAATTCTTTGTTAATATTACATTTTGGGTGATAACTGTTTGTATTTTGTCTAAGTATTGGTTTGTTATATTTTTTGTCATATTAAATTAATATTTATTTAATAATATCCATAATGGTAACCGTTATATAAATATCATATTTATTTTATATATCTATATTTATTATATTCTATAAAAGAATGAAATATGAAATGAAATACATCATTAATTGAAATGGTAGGTCATACGTACATCCCCATTGACATGTAATATAATGAATCTATTAATACTCCTAAAATTTAATGATCCATTTTATATAATTCATTCATTAGTCTTATTATTCAAGGTTAACATGGTAGTAAAAAAAATTTGTAACAATTTCAAAAATCATTAGGATTATTTATGATTATGATTCCATTGATAATATCATGTGATCTATATCTCAAGAATTATTATTATTATTTTTTATAATATTTTTTTGAAGATATATTAATGAAATACTTCCATTTAATCACTCATTGGTAATTATGATAAATGAGAACATATTTTTTGATAAAATTTTACATTATTCACTTATTAGTCAAGAATATGTTTTCTTCCAAAAACATGTTTTCATAAAATGTTTTCAAAATTTTTTAAATGTTATTTTAAAATTATTTTCAAAGAAAAAACATATATATTATTTTATTTATTAAAAAATTGTTATAAATTATATAAAAATATTCTTTGAAATGTTTAAATGATAATTTTAATGGAATTTTTTTCAATATATTTTATGTTTAAAAAATAAAAGTGGAAAGGATATTTTCCTCAATAAATGATTCAAATGATCCTTTAAAAATAATTTTCAATCAATAATGAAAAATATTGTGGTTACATTTTAGTTACTAGTTATATTATCCCAATATAAAACTCATATTCTCTTTCTAAATGGATTATGCTTTGGTAACATTCTTCTTCTCCATGGTTCAATCAGGTTTAAAAGATATTATAATGAAAGTTGTATATTTTAAATAATTCAACCATGTTTCAAATATATTGGCATGGAATCCAATTTTCCAAAATGGATTAATCAAGTATTAAAGTAATAATGATTGGGTTTCTATTTTTGATGATGATATAAATGTTATTTTTACTTTATTAATTTTTTGTTAATTGGACAATACTTATAAGATGTTTTGGCCATTATTTAACTAGGTATGACCATTACCTCTTATACGATGGGGTGACTCAGATTACACCATGTGTTCCAATTATATCTTATACAATGGGGTTGCCAAGATCTCATCTTGTAATACCTTTATAGATTATATATTGGGTGGCCCCGATAGCACTGGGTTATCCCATCACAACTTATATAATGGGGACTCCTATATATAAATAGATAACCCCATTATAGATTTTATGATGGGGTGTCCCATATAAAACCTGGGTATTCCCATTACAACAAATAAGATGTGGTAGCCCACATAGCGTTGGATTATCCCATTATATAATAAATAATGAGTGCACTAATATTTCCCTCTAGGGATTTAGGTAAATATTTATATATCATTAGATATACAGGACTGGAAATATGGGTAAACTTGATTCAGTAATATAGTGCTACAATGTGTAGTAAACCTAGTCAAATAATATAGGGATAAAACGGGGGTGAACTCAGTTCATTGGGAAAATTTATCCAGTATGATAGTAATATTAGTGCTTTTTTACTAATATGTAAATGATTCTATATTATTGTGTGTATTCCAAAAATTCTATTTCTTATTCTCTTTTGATAACATTATTTGATTGAATTCTGACTCATGTTTTAGGAATTTCCAATATTAATTCCATGAATCATGATTAAGATACTTGATATGAAGGGTACGGTTTTAAGATTTTATCCCTATGTTTTCTGTAACAACCCCCAAAACCGGGGTGCTTAATGAGACATGATATACTTAATGTTACATCATTACAAGTTAAATATCATGTCTCATTACAACAGAAGATCGTGAGGCTCAGGATTCTGGGAAACCAGCTGCTTCTGATTAGCTTCATTAGTATCAACCGTGCCTGAAAAATTTTAAACAAAACGTAGGGTGAGAAAAAATTCCCAGTAAGGGGTTTTAAAACATTTTAAGAAAGTCCTTTCTTAAGTCCTTTTGAAATGAATAAAAATACTTTGCTAAAATAAAACATTGCCATTTCTTAAAAACATGAAATTCCATCTTTGTTTGAAAACCACTTGCATAAAGAGGCACGTACTTAAAATAAGCTTTAATGTAAACATGATCAGAGTGCACAATATAAACAATGCATAAAGTGAAAACATGGTTACTTCAATTCTAAGTGAATTCTATGGCTAAGCAGGAAAAACATGCATATCATGGTTCATGAGTAAAATGCAGTTCATCTAATAGTTTACCATATGAAAAACAATTCTTGTTACATAGAGTACATTTTCATGATCTTGGGAGCTTTCAACTAGGGGTTGTCCTGTTAGTTGAACAAACCCCTGGTTATCCTTTATCATTACATGTAGAGGGAATGTATAATCCTGGACTTTATCATGACTTTTCATCATGACCGTATAACATACTTAACAGGTCGAGGCTCACCGCCCGCCCTGTTTCTTTAGCACAAGTCAAGGCTAACTGCCAAGACCGTCACACATGTTCGTCTCATGAGACTCTTGCTTTACCCAATGCATTGGAGCGCTGTATAATTCTGGACTCACCTGTCACATCATTCTTGTTGCGCTATATAATTCCGGGCGCACCCGTCACATGTAAGTCCTATACATCCCTCACATATCTTGACATGGTCATTTGTTAATGGGGTTCCATGCATTCTTACTTCAACCCCATTTTCACATACATAACATGAAAACAGTTATTTTATTAAAAACATTAAGACATGCATGCTCATGCTTCGTGCACACAAAAAGTTAACATTAAAAAACATGGGTTTTAAGAAAGTAAACATAACACTTAACATTCCATACATCAGAATTCCCAATTAAAGCATGGTCACTAATTAATTACACATGTGATGATAAATGGATATCCTAAACGTTTAATACTGGCAGCTGAGGTTAAAAAGTTCATAATCAAGTTCATCATGTATATTTGTGTAAACTCTTCCATTATCACCTGAGAACACACCTACTAATTAATTAATGAATTTATAAAAGTTCATGAAGCCCATACTATCCATTTTAAGAAAAATCATGATTATCCGAAGCAGTGATAAATGAAAATTCTCAGTTTTGAGAATGATTTTGAAATACAACCAAATCATAAATTAATCATGCTATACCGTAATACATTACAACAATGATATGAAAACCAAGTACACGTTGGTGTACATACACATTGATATAATTGCATGTATGTATTTACCAATATACTTCGTATACTTGCATGATTTTGCATGTTCGTACAATTACCCAAAACCTCCATGTTCATAGGCGAAATAAAAAAATCAGGGTTATAAATACGAAAGAAGAATTGTATATTTGCATATATCCTCTTATACTTATGTGTATAAATGTATATATATATATATATACATTTATATACACAATGTGTATAACATTAAAACCGAGTTAAAATGAACCTCAAAAGAAAACTGCTCTTAACTTGGTCGAATTCTGGATGATGAAAACAGTGGTAACCGGTCCTTAAGGCCATGATGCAAATTCATATACACATATATATTTATGTAAGGTGTGTATAAATTATAGTGTACCAAGGCCGGAGGAAACTAAACATATGAAGGGGTTTTCCCTATTTACCCACTATTCGATTTATCAAGCTGAGAGAGATATGAAATTCTGGGTTCGCACCCGGTTCACATATACCCAAAATATATACACACATAACATGTATATATATATATATACTCCAAAACTCAAACACAACAAAATAAACATGCCTCTTACCTTCGGAGAGGAGGAAAATAAATGATAAATGAGGCAAGGGGAACCAGGGGTATAAACATAGATGTTGTAGACACATATATATACATATCTATAATCCGAATATACACATGTTTATAAGAAAACCGAAGTTTAAAACCAAACTTTAGAAATAGAGTACGATCCTTACAAAATGGAGAGGAGGAGAAGATAAGGTGATACAATAAGTGAAAAATAGGTGCATAACCATAGGATGAATATATGTATATACATAACTCATATATATATATATGTATATATAAAAACGAAACTCAAACGGAAACCACGACAAAACCTCTCCCTTACCCAAGCTCGACGAGGAGGAGGAGAGGAGGGGCAGCAACTGAGGTCCAGAAGCCGAAGAGATCGAGGGAGCTGGTCCTCCGGCCTTCGGTGCAACAGGGAGTTTAAGAAGAAAAACGAAGAAGAAGAAGAGGACCTCAGGGGAGGGAAGAAGTCATCGGCCGAGGCATCCGGGGCGAGGAGTCCGCGTCAACCCGTGGAAAGGAAGGAGCAGCGCCGGTCTTATTCGCCGGCCTAAGAGAGAAAAAAAAACGCCTACGCTCCACTGGTTCAGTGGCGCAAAGAAGGAGAAGAAACAGTGAAACGCGTGGAGAAGGAAAAAAAACTGAAACCAGCGGACGACCGAGATTAAATGAGGGAGGGATCGGACGGCTGAAGGGTTTCACCGCGGTTTTAAAAGAAAAGCGGTTCCTGCAGTTCAAAAAAAAAATTGTTTTAATATTTTTATTTTTATTTTTATTTTTATTTTTAAAGTATTTAAACGATTAATCCAGCTTATATATATATATATATATATATATATATATATATTTTAAAAAAAAGGTCATTGGCCAAATAAAATATATACACTGATTCAATAAAAGCATATTATTATTATATATATAGATATATTATTTTTAAAACCCCAATAATTCATATTATTCTATCATTATTATTATTAACCACTTTTATTATTTTAGTAAAAACATTGGTCAAATAAAATTATAAATTGATTTAATCAAAACGTCTTATTATATGTACATACATATATATTTCATTTTTTTAAAAAACATCCACAATTTTTATTATATTATCATTATTATTAAACCTTATTTATTAACTACTTAGTATTTCATTATGAGAATTAAGGATCAAGAACATTGAGTAGTAAAAACATAACACAAATATATATTTTAATTTCCTTTGCTAGTTAACTACCCTAATTTTCTTAATTAATTAATATCATTTAATGAAACTATATTTTATCACACATAAAAGTGTGTTGATGAAAATATTATCACCACAAAACACACAAGTGAAAGAAACCATAATTTGACATAGTTTCCAAAATAGTTAATAAAGGTTAAATTATACAATTAATAATGTATCTAATTTGATGCAGTATAAATATATAACTCATAAAAGAAATCCATCAGGTTTGATATAACTAGAAAAAAAAAGTTTAATTTTTCAAATGAAAATGCATAGTGGAAGAAGACAATAATATTAATTTTTCTCCATTTGAAACATAAAATAAAATTCTTGTTTTGGAAAACAATAGATAATTAACATTGATGTCATTTTAAAATATTACAGCAAAACTACACCTCTATCATTCAGATCATTTTATTTCCAACGGTCAAAATGGACATTGGATTCTTTAGGAAACCAACGGTCGGATTTGTGGTCGTTTGAGGTCCAACAGTCATATTGGTGATTATAAAAGGGTTTGGTCTCGGGTGTCCCTTACCCCAAGTGACCGAAGAAGATAAAGGAAGATGGTTCGTGTGATCCCCTTGGTGCTGAGCATGGTCGCGGTGGCTTCAGCAATTCTTATGTTCCTTATGATGGATGCTCGAAATCCCTATCGCATTCTCGGGCTCCTAGTAGTTCTAATCAGTCTTCCCATCATTGTAATTGGGTTCTTGGTTGGGATCTTTGGTTAGTGATGTTTTGATCGTGGGGAGTTGTAATCGTCATGTTTCTTAATAAAGGAGTATTTCATTCATGCTTGTTGTTACGGTTTTCATTTATTTTCATTTTCTTTTTATAGAAAGATGGTCCAGTTAAAGGGGAAACATATCATTACACGAAACATGAATTATTGGGTTGTTACATCATCTCCCCCTTCAAGGAATTGCGTCCTCGCAATTCTATTCATAAAAAGACAAGAAAAAGACCTCGGTCGCACAACATTACCAAAACTGAAGGCCTGGCTCGGTTAACGGAACCCCTAAACTGGTACACAGCTCCGCTGTTTCCCTGACCCAGATACAATTTGAGAAATAAGACTTTTACTCCTACTCATGGGCACTACACACAGGCTTCTACAGGGAGGCACGTGCAATAAACAGCTCTGAGACGTCCGAGCAGAAGAATCCCCTAGTGACCCTTCGAACTTCATCATGCTCGAGGTAGTCGAGGGGTAAGACGTGATTGAGAAGGCTGACGTTCAGGATCTGAAACATATAGATGGCATTGAGGTGGCCATCCTGAGCTTCTATGAGAAAGCAATATCTGGCGGAGAAGTTCCGTGCCATAGAAAAACACTGAAAAAGACCTTCATGGTATCTCCCCCTTCGCCTATAGTAGGGGAGCTGGGTGGTGGCAAGGAGGTGAATCACATGTTCATTCTCCTGACACGCGCGGAGAGTTTCCGCACTGTTCGCTATGTCCAGAAGACGTTGACAGGACCTTTGTAGGTGGAGAAAAGAGGGAAAGTCCACCATACATGTTCTGATCAAGATAACCTCTACCAACTCTTCAGGTAGAGAGGAGAGGTTCATCTGACCTGCCATCTGGAAGAAAAGGTATACAAGAGAGGTCACTTAACAACACTAAGAAGAAAGAGATCATAAACTTTTTAATTAAGAAAGTTTACACATTAAAGTCTATGTTTTCCAGACAGACACCACAAAGAGAGGCGAAACTCCCTAACTCCACAAACCATACACAGGATGAACATACATGACTAAACTCATGGGAACATTTATAACGCCTCTTGAGTTTCGCGTGAGGGGTGTGGAGTTGGGAAACGTCGGTGTACACTTCTTGCCTAAGAGACACACGTGTGGACTCATTCTCCAATGCTCTGAAGTCCATTAGCTGGCCCCAGAACCCATAGTGCAGGACCTGGCACAGATAAGCCGCTCGGAGGTCTCCAGCAGCAGCAGCTTCTTGAAAAGGGTTATCTAGCATTGTGCCAAATTCCTCGCCAGTTGTAAACACTCGGAAGAGTCCTTCATGATACCTTCCCCGACGTGCATACGAGGGAAACTGGGTCATCATCATTAGGAGATAGTTCATCCCCATTCCCCGGTGGAGACTAAGCACCCTAGATGAGTTTGACACATCGTATAGGCGTTTACACATCATGCGAATTTGGGCATAATTCAGGAAGTTTTCATGGCTAGATAGAGATATAATGTTCTCTAGAGCCTCGGTGGGGAGTGACAAAAGGTCGGTAGGTACATCAGCCATCTGAAAATTATTTTTACTTAGTTAGTCTTAGCAATATATTTATATCACTTGGTCTTCCAGAGTTTTCTGAACCCATCCTCTGATACCAACTGTAACAACCCCCAAAACCGGGGTGCTTAATGAGACATGATATACTTAACGTTACATCATTACAAGTTAAATATCATGTCTCATTACAACAGAAGATCGCGAGGCTCAGGATTCTGGGAAACGAGCTGCTTCTGATTAGCTTCATTAGTATCAACCGTTCCTGAAAAATTTTAAACAAAACGTAGGGTGAGAAAAAATGCCAAGTAAGGGGTTTTAAAACATTTTAAGAAAGTCCTTTCTTAAGTCCTTTTGAAATGAATAAAAATACTTTGCTAAAACAAAACATTGTCATTTCTTAAAAACATGAACTTCCATCTTTGTCTGAAAACCACTTTCATAAAGAGGCACGTACTTAAAATAAGCTTTAATGTAAACATGATCAGAGTGCACAATATAAACAATGCATAAAGTGAAAACAAGGTTACTTAAATTCTATGTGAATTCTATGGCTAAGCAGGAAAAACATGCATATCATGGTTCATGAGTAAAATGAAGTTCATCTAACAGTTTACCATATGTAAAACAATTCTTGTTACATAGAGTACATTTTCATGATCTTGGGAGCTTTCAACTAGGGGTTGTCCTGTTAGTTGAACAAACCCATGGTTATCCTTTATCATTACATGTAGAGGGAATGTATAATCCTGGACTTTGTCATGAATTTTCATCATGACCGTATAACATACTTAACAAGTCGAGGCTCATCGCCCGCCCTGTTTCTTTAGCACAAGTCAAGGCAAAATGCCAAGACCGTCGCACATGTTCGTCTCATGAGGCTCTTGATTTACCCAATGCATTGGAGCGATGTATAATTCTAGGCGCACCCGTCACATCATTCTTGTTGCGCTATATAATTCCGGCCACACCCGTCACATGTAAGTCCTATACATCCCTCACATATCTTGACATGGTCATTCGTTAATGGGGTTCCATGCATTCTTACTTCAACCCCATTTTCACATACATAAGATGAAAACAGTTCTTTCATTAAAAACATTAAGACATGCATGCTCATGCTTCGTTCACATAAAAAGTTAACATTCGAAAACATGGGTTTTAAGATAGTAAACATAACACTTAACATTCCATACATCAGAATTCCCAATTAAAGCATGGTCACTCATTAATTACACATGTGATGATAAATGGATATCCTAGACGTTTAATACAGGCAGCTGAGGTTACAAAGTTCATAATCAAGTTCATCATGTATATTTGTGTAAACTCTTCCATTATCACCTGAGAACACACCTACTAAAACATGAATGAATTTATAAAAGTTCAAGAAGCCCATACTATCCATTTTAAGAAAATTCATGATTATCTGAAGCAGTGATAAATGAAAATTCTCAGTTTTGAGAATGATTTTGAAATCCAACCAAATCATAAATTTATCATGCTATACCGTAATACATTACAAAAAAGATAAGAAAACCAAGTACACGTTGGTGTACATACACATCGATATAATCACATGTATGTATTTACCAATATACTTCGTATACTTGCATGATTTTGCATGTTCGTACAATTACGCAAAACCTCCATGTTCATAGGCGAAATAAAAAAATCAGGGTTATAAATATGAAAGAAGAATTGTATATTTTCATATATCCTCTTATAATTATGTGTATAAATGTATATATATATATATACATTTATATACACAATGTGTATAACATTAAAACCGAGTTAAAATGAACCTCAAAAGAAAACTGCTCTTAACATGGTCGAATTCGGGATGATGAAAACAGTGGTAACCGGTCCTTAAGGCCATGATGAAAATTCATATACACATATATATTTATGTAAGGTGTGTATAAATTATAGTGTACCAAGGCCGGAGGAAACTAAACATAAGAAGGGGTTTTCCCTTTTTACCCACTATTCGATTTATCAAGCTAAGAGAGATATCAAATTCTAGGTTCACACCCGGTTCACATATACCTGAAATATATACACACATAACTTGTATATATATATATATACTCCAAAACTCAAACACAAAAAAATAAACATGCCTCTTACCTTCGTAGAGGAGGAAAAGAAATGATAAATGAGGCAAGGGGAACCAGGGGTATAAACATAGAAGTTGTAGACACATATATATACATATCTATAATCCGAATATACACATGTTTATAAGAAAACCGAAGTTTAAAACCATACTTTAGAAATAGAGTACGATCCTTAAAAAATGGAGAAGAGGAGAAGAGAAGGCGATAAAACAAGTGAAAAATAGGTGCATAACCATAGGATGT
This sequence comes from Viscum album, assembly GCA_963277665.1. Lineage (NCBI taxonomy): Eukaryota > Viridiplantae > Streptophyta > Magnoliopsida > Santalales > Viscaceae > Viscum > Viscum album. Next base: position 533,099,201 of record OY728128.1, read on the forward strand.
ATATATTTATATACATAACACACATATATATATATATGTATATATAAAAACGAAACTCAAATGGAAACCACGGCAAAACCTCTCCCTTACCTTAGCTCGATGAGGAGGAGGAGAGGAGGGGCAACAACTGAGGTCCAGAAGCCGAAGAGATCGAGGGAGCCGGTCCTTCGGCCTTTGGTGCAACAGGGAGTTTAAGAAGAAAAACGAAGAAGAAGAAGAGGACCTCGGGGGAGGGAATAAGTCATCAGCCGAGGCATCCGGGGCGAGGAGTCCGCGTCAACCCGTGGAAAGGAGGGAGCAGCGCCGGTCTTATTCGCTGGCCTAAGAGAGAAAAAAAAGCCTACGCTCCACTGGTTCAGTGGTGCAAAGAAGGAGAAGAAACAGTGGAACGCAGGGAGAAGAAAAAAAAACGGAAACCAGCGGACGACCGAGATTAAATGAGGGAGGGATCGGATGGCTGAGGGGTTTCACCGCGGTTCTAAAAGAAACGCGGTTCCTGCAGTTCAAAAAAAAAGTTGTTTTAATATTTTTATTTTTATTTTTATTGTTAAAGTATTTAAACGAATAATCCATTATATATATATATATATATATATATATTTAAAAAAAGGTCATTGGCCAAATAAAATATATACATGAATCAATAAAAGCATATTATTATATATATATATAGATATATTATTTTTAAAACCCCAATAATTCATATTATGCTATCATTATTATTATTAAACCACTTTTATTATTTTAGTAAAAACATTGGTCAAATAAAATTATATATTTATTTAATCAAAACGTCTTATTATATGTACATACATATATATTTCATTTTTTTAAAAAAACATCCACAATTTTTATTATATTATCATTATTATTAAACCTTATTTATTAACTACTTAGTATTTCATTATGAGAATTAAGGATCAAGAACATTGAGTAGTAAAAACATAACACAAATATATATTTTAATTTCCTTGGATAGTTAACTACCCTAATTTTCTTAATTAATTAATATCATTTAATGCAACTATATTTTATCACACATAAAAGTGTGATGATGAAAATATTATCACCACAAAACACACAAGTGAAAGAAACCATAATTTGACATAGTTTCCAAAATAGTTAATAAAGGATAAATTATATGAGAAATAATGTATCTAATTTGATGCAGTATAAATATATAACTCATAAAAGAAATCCATCAGGTTTGATATAACTAGAAAAACAAAAGTTTAATTGTTCAAATCAAAATGTATAGTGGAAGAAGACAATAATATTAATTTTCCCCATTTGAAACATAAAATTCAATTCTTGTTTTGGAAAACAAGTGATAATTAACATTGATGTCATTTTAAAATATTAAAGAAAAACTACACCTTTATCATTCCGATCATTTTATTTCCAACGGTCAAAATGGACATTGGATTCTTTGGGAAACCAACAGTCGGATTTGTGGTCGTTTGAGGTCCAACGGTCATATTGGTGCTTATAAAAGGGTGTGTCCCTTACCCCATGTGACCGAAGAAGATAAAGGAAGATGGTTCGTGTGATCCCCTTGGTGGTGAGCACAGTCGCGGCGGCTTCAGCAATTCTTATGTTCCTTATGATGGATGCTCAAAATCCCTATCGCATTCTCGGGATCCTAGTAGTTATAAGCAGTCTTCCTATCGTTGTAATTGGGTTCTTGTTTGGGATCTTTGGTTAGTGATGTTTTGATCGTGGGGTGTTGTAATCGTCATGTTTCTTAATAAAGGAGTATTTCATTCATGCTTGTTGTTAGGGTTTTCGTTTATTTTAATTTTCTTTTTATAGAAAGATGGTCCAGTTAAAGGGGAAACATATCATTACACGAAACATGAATTCTCGGGTTGTTACATTTTCTAACATTTATGATATTGTTTTTCAAACATTTATCCCTTGTTTACCCTTAATGAAAATTCGTTCTCACCCTTTCTTATGTATTCATTCACTAGGTTATAATGATATGTATTATGAATTATGATTCTAAAAATTACTCTTGTTATGAAGAAAATATGGGGAGATTATTTTTTTCAATTATGGAGATGTTTTTATGATTTCACTTTTCAAAATTCACTAAACAACTTTAGTCTATGGGTATGTGTTTATGTAAAATATTAAATATTAAACAATAAATGATGTTTCATCTATGTTATAAAATAATATGATTCTTTATAAAATAATGTGGTAAGGGTTAAATTAACCTAAAATGTTTCCATTAAGATTTTTTCTAAATAGAATTTGATCCTATATCATCCTATAATTAAAATTGTTCATTTTATGAGCCACATTTACATTAGAGATAGTTCAATATATTGTTATATTCATAACTATTTCATGTTTTACACTCCAATAAAGTATTAATGGTGCCCCATATCCTCTTTTTGACATTATAAATGAGCCCTTTAGCATAAAAAAATCCACCTAGATTACCTCTCAACATCCTTATCAAAGAACTTTATGTTTTTGAAATTATTGAATAACCATCCTAGAATCCTTAAGGTTCCATTCATTGGAGAATATCCAAATATGAGGTATATGTTTTTACCAAACACTTTCAATATTATTTCTTCATAAATATAAAAAAAAAACTATATAAACATATTAAAATGACCATGTAAATAACATTAAAATAATGATTTATTTTAATTTTTATGGTATATCTATTTTCCATCTACTCCTCTTACATTAGAAAAAGAAAATGTTTTTCATTCATACATGTACACTACCACCTCCATGATGCATTGTGATTAATTCATAATTTCAATTTTAAATGGATTGTAATAATTAGAAATTTAATTATCATATATGATATTAATAATAAAATTAATATTCTTGAAAGGGGATGTATTATTCACCTTCTATACATTACAACTATTAAAAAATAGAAATATCATTTGTTTTTACTTAAAAAATATCATTTCCATTAAGTGATGTAATTCATTTTTCATCATCAAAATATAATAATTTTTATGAAATTATATATAATGAGTAAATATTATAATTATAACATGATTAAATTTCAATAGATAATGAATCCATGACAGAGGTCAAGGAAAGAAACATTCAAACCAAAACATTCATGGAAACGTTACTAGTTTTCAAGAGAATGATAATTTCAATTGAAAATTTTAATAAATTTGTAATTAGAATATTAAAAGGGTTTGATATATTTTATGAAATATATTAACATGGTAATGGTATAGATTCATTATAAATATAAATTTATTATAATTACATGACTCCAGTAAACTGGATATGGTGGTTATTTTACTACATCGATATAAGATACAATGGATCGTATCTCGAAGGATTGAATATTTTAGACATATTTAGAGAGTATATATAAATATTATATTAGAATTATATGTAAAAAATTTACTTAATAATTATAATGATAAAATTATTATTTGTTCTAGTATATCCGTGAAATCATTCATAAATCCCTTCTTGTAATCCTGAGGAATGAAAATGAAAAAAATTGAAAACATTAAATTCTCAGCAAGGGAAATAATGTAACAAAATATAACATACTTTGATGGTTCCTGGTAAAGGAAAATTGGGAGTAAAGTGTATTTAGAAAAATAAATACATAATATAAAATAATAATAAGTGGATTTAAAAATATGTGATTGGATTACACTCAACATATTCATATTAACCAATGTACATTGATATTAAAAAATCATAAAATATTAATAGGGTATATATCTATAATAGATATATTATATAGTGCATGTACTACATGATTTTTCATTCCTATAGTAAATTAAAACCACTAGATTTAGATGATAAATTTCATGAAAACATTTAATCCCACATAGAAGAACAATTCATGGAACATTCCTTTTTATTTCCCACAGGTCTTTAGTATAATTAATTGAGTCTCACTCAATACAAATATAGTCATAATCATGGTGAAATATGCGTTTTAATTCTTGAATTATAGTTCATATTTCAGCTTCTTATGAAATATTTTTTCCCAATATAATCGGATAGGTTTCCTTTGATAAAACCGCGTTGAGTGTTGAATACACCTACACACCTAGAGGTTCCTGATTTACTATAATCCATTCCATAAGCATTATCTCTGGTCCATGGATGGATCATGGGAGTCCATTGGCTATATTATTGTACCATCATCCTTTTATCCTTATTGTTAACACCAAGATGATGAAATGTGTTGATAATGGAAAATAAATTTCCCATTTAATTTCTTTGAAGAAAAGATGTACAAGAGATTTAATTGTGATTTTAAATGATTCCTGTAGGAATATATTATATATGGTTGTCAAATATGATTTCATTTTTTTATTTTAATGTTTTCATTATTGAGTCTCATGATGATGTAGTCAGTTGGTTTTATATTTTATCACAGTGGGAAGTGACATTGTGAAAAAAAATTCATCAAGATAGTTTTTTATATCGATGTTTTTTCTAAATATACAAAATATGTAATCCCAAGGGTTGTATATAACTACATGGATAAAAAAAAATTTATGATGGTTTTATGTATCCCAATTGCAGCGGATAATAATTGAATCCATATGTACACCATACCATTGAATTTAATTATGGGTGGGCAGTCGTACATTCAAAATTTCAATAGTAGCAATGATAAAGAAGGATTTATGAAAATGATTCCAATTTTTGACATACAAGGAGATTATAAGAAGTGTATTTATAGTATTATTTTTAATATTAAGTGGTATTTTTATGGATATTACTATTTGGAATCCATGTGTGGGTGTCCCACTCCATAAATGAATACCAATTCATTTCATGAGATATATGAGGGGAACTAATCATATCATATCTTGGGTTTTATCAAATAGACTCAATAGTGGATAGGGGATTCCTATTTGGAGGGACAATTGTGGTTACATTAAGGGGTTATCAACCCCCATATTACTTCAACAATTTATTTTATACGATATACAAACCATCCATTTGGAATATCCCATCACATCACTGTAGTGTTTGATGGTATCCAATATGGAAAATTCATGATAATTGGGACACCCATTTCATCAATTTTCATTGAACATATTAGAAATAAGCTCTTGAAAAGAATCATTATATATTGGGATATTTTAAGTAAATTTAGTGATATGTGCGTCATTGTAAATTTTTAGGATATTGATTCAATGTCCCCCCCCCATGTAAATAGAATTGATGAAAGCCTTCTTACATATTGTAAAATCTATCTATTCATGAATTAATCATGTGTAGATAAATTTACTGATCATGTATAGATGATTCTTTATAATGTTCGTAGCTCATCTATAAAGAGATAACAAATAGAGAAATTATGATGCGATGACCGAGTTAATGATGCCTACACTCCCATCATGGGGCATAGTATTTTAATTCATTTTTCCAACTGTTTAGTTATTCTAATGAAAATTATATAAAGTTCAATTCTTATATATTTACCTAAAAAATGGGACAACAAGGTAAGTAAGTATAAGGTCCCCCTCTTCACTCTATGTGGTCTATAAATAAAATTATTCCTTATAATAGAGACTCTATATCTAAATACAATGAATGATTTATTGTAGTTAATAGACATCCCATACACATACTCATAATGGAAAAATGGTAGAAGATAATGTTTTTTAGGGACATACTAAAGAATTATGATTTCATTAGCATTTATGAGGTGGGGGAGTAAACAACCCTTTAATTAGCTTCTTACCTTTGAAGAGACCATTATTAGCAAGGAAACTATCATATAATAAATAATTCATGAATAAAAAGGTTTATATAATTATATATAATAATAATACTTTCTATATAACTAATATCATAAAAATTGGATTCATATTGAAAAAATGCATAATTCCAAACGGCATAATCATACTATTAGTTCCTTTTTCCATGAAATATGTGTAATCTAAATTCACAATCTATATTTCCATATGAGATATATCGATGCATTTAATTGTTATAATGGGATCATACTATCCAATACTAAATCAAACACATTAATCATCTGAAATAAATGACCATTTATTCAATATATAATCAAATAAATTATTTCTATTGAAGAAATAACATATAAAATTTAACTTTTATAATCAACCAATAAATAAAAAAACATCATCTCAGTCCGTATTGGGTAATATTAAATATTTTATCAATTTATCATATCCCTAGTAAACCATTGGTTTTATCATAGGATGTTTAATTATATGAAAATAAATTAAAAATATTAAAAAATTATTTATTCAATAAAATAACTTTATCAGTTTAAAATAATATATATTAAAATATAAAAATTTATATAATATTTGGACACACATATATATATTAAAATGAATCCTTTCTTCTGATATTTTTTTAAAAAGTACCTTGTTCAAAAAAAATAAAAGTTTATTTCCCTCAACATATTTTATAGAAATTTAAAAAGGGTAAAAACAACTTTAATAAAATATTTGATACTATTAAAAAATTTCTAGAATATATTTTAATTAAAATTGATACATGGAATGAATGGATTTCTAAATAAATAAAAATAATAATTTTTTTCCTTTAAAAATTATTCAGTTATTTTTTGACAAATTTTATAAAAAAATAAATAAATTACGAAAAGTATTTGAATACCAATTGAATAAAAAAATATGTTTGGTTTTATATTTATTTATAATATTATTTATACAATACAAGAATATTTATAAACAATACCAACTTAAAATTAGATATAGAAATAAACCCATACCTTTGTCATGAAAAGCATCATAAGAGATTTTAACATCATGTATAATAGATTTATAATTATTATAATTATATATCAAAATAATATAATTTTGTATAACATTATATTTCATCCAATTTCAACATTTATCACCCATTTAGGAATAAATCTTTAATAAAATCATCATTTTATGAGTGTTATCTTTTTTATATAAGATTTGGTTCTACATTTTCAGATCTTGAATATTCCACATTCTTATGTCATCTCCAAGGATATAATAATGAATTAAAAATAATATATATTCAATATACTAATATTTATAATCATTCAGCAATGGTATACCTGAAAAAATAATCATATGGTTTCATGTTGGTTAGATCCCACACTTACACAAGAGCAGTATTATTGTTTTATAATGAGTAGAAGGGAGATATGTAAAATGATTTTATAAATTTTCAAAATCATAATTTTTTGTAAATTATAATAAATATTCCATATTTACATCTTTATAACCAAACTACTTAACTGATGATGAAAAACATATTACATAGTAATGTGGAGATGTTTGGTCATACATATGCAAAAGCGATAATTTTGTATTATTTCAAAAAAATTATTTAAAATTCATGTTACATAACTAAAATAAAATATTAGTATATTTATGATAAAAAATAAATTTTTTTTGGATGAAAAATATTTATTTTGAGGAACTATAAGAAAAAATAAACTTTTTAAGAGTCGGTAAATATAATTATATCTTCATTGAGAGACCTCCTTTTTCATACACATTAAAATTTTTTAGGATGTATTATGATCAAATATGAACCCCTATAATGTTGTTAGGTATTTTATAAATTTTCCCTTCTAATAATATTTGACATATAGTTCTGTATTTTAATGAATAGTGGAGGAGAATATATACCTGTTTAAATTTGAGTGGAGGGACAGACATGTAATTCTTTAAAATATTTTAATAATATAAATTATTTTTCATGATGATTTGTTTAAAATTTGAGATATATAATTATATTATAAGGTTATTTTCAATATCAAACTACCCATTATGTTTAATAACCAAATTGTGTTATCTTGATTCATTATAGCTAAATTTTTGACACATTTAATTCATTGAACCCATTACCGATGTGATAAATATTTACCATAATTACTATTCATTATTTAAAAAAATATTAATTTAACCATATTAAATAATAATAAATTTTTATATTAGAAATATGTAATTATTTTTAGATAATTCATAATTAATATGTGGTGGAAGTTAAATTTTATAGAAGTTTGAAAACCTAAATGAAAACCTATTAAAAAAATGTTTGGTTTATGAGGAAATTTTATTTTATAGATAGATCATGTATAATATCGACTAAAATAAGATTACATAGATAAATATAAGTTAAAGTAGAATTAATTTTCATTCAAAATAATATAAACCTAAAAGGTACCTTGTAAATTTATGATTGAAAGGATAGAAATTAAAATAATTTTTATTAGATCAAAAACATAATTTTTTATTCTTAAATCATAAATATAATTTACTATGGTGAATTTTTTTTTATGTTTTTTATTAAATTTTGAATATAAATTTTTTTTATAATAAAATTTTCATTATATTTTTTTTTGTAATATGATTATAATGTCATTCATGTGATAGTTATTGTAAAAGCAGTATTCAAAACAATTCACTCAAAAATAATCAATTGTTTTGGAAAATCTAAAAAAAATTCCCTAAGATAATTTTTTCATGTTCATTTCGAAAATGAAATTGATTTAAACAAATTAAATTTATATATCGTTGGACATTATGTTTTAATAAAATAATTTAATAAATCTATTCACATTATTTTATTATTTATTTAGTTATAAAATCACTCCTTCAAAAATTGAATCATTGATGATACATTTATCCCTCATTCAAAAATTATATCCTTGAAATTCCAATAATATTGACTAAGGAATAGATGCACTTAGTTTAGGAACCCATGATGTATCTTCATTTTTATCATTTTTCTAAAGTACCATTACAAAAAGAGTCAATTGATTACATAAAATATGATATCATATTCCTATACTATAAATATGATCATCATAGTTAGATAAATATAGTAACAATTATATTTATTCATACATGATAACCTAAATTCGGTATAAAATGTACATACATAGAAAAAATATTTGGAACACTTTATGATCATTATATAGTCTTGGTGGAATTTCAAAATACTAAGTTGGTTCACCAATTCAATCCTATATTAAAAAAGGCTTTATGTACATTGGAATTAGTTAAAATTTATTTCTTATCCATATAACACCATGATTTATATATACTTTAAAGAAAACACAATCCATTACTAGAAATTAAATACTCGTACATTGGTTATATGCAAACCTATTTTAATTCATTATTCTACCTTAATATGATTCCAAATAATCATCACATTCGATATAGACTCCTCTATGAGATCGAGTCCTAAAATACTGATTTCACCGACTTCTTCCAAACATGTTATAGTACAACACCTCTTACTGTACAATAAAACATAGAGTTATATTTTAATTATTTTATAGAAATTATTATTATATTTAAATAAAAATAAAAATAAATACTTATATAACATACCTATAATTTCTAGTGATCATATTCTTAACATGTTTCCTCATTTTTTATTATTAATTTTATAAAGACCATTTTTTGGAGGATGATTGGTTATTCCTAAATATATCACAGTTTTGGGAACTATTTAGAGCCTCTTCCAGAATATTAATTTAAATAATAGATCATTATTATATAAAATTTAAATAGTATTTTAATAAAGTATTATAACATGATTTTTATATACCCTTGTGTGGATATCAAGTGGTAGAAAAACTCTTAATGTGATAAAATATTTAGACATGGAATAGTGATAAAAAATAATCCACATGGAATCATTATTTAATGGAGTCCAAGGAAATACAATAATAATTTAAATATTAATATCATTTTATTCCAACATAAAAATATGATGGAATTACAAGAATCCATTAAGAATTTTTATCTCAACAATTATGGTTAATAAGGAATATGTCTTCATAAAATGAACATAATATCCAATTTCAAACAATCCCCCAAAAAAATGTTCCTTCAAATCCATATGAATATTGGTTCTACACATGTTTATATATAAAATTGAATTCAATGCATCATATAATAATGTCCAATTTTTATCTCCAAATTTAAATATTAATAGATAATTTCTACAAACATCCCACTATTCTAGACATTGATAATAGTATGAATAATCTCATCATCATGATAAAAAAATCTTATTTTATCTAACAAGGATTTTTTGGAAATAATTTGGAATAGATTTCATGTTTCTTCATTTATAAATAATCACATGTACAACTTTGTTAAATACATGAATATCGTTTATTTGTATTTCTTCATTTTTTTCAAAACTGAATGATCATTCATTCTTAATGTAACAACCACCTTATTTTTTCCAATTTTTATATTGTATTGAGAAAACGTAAGCCTTGAGTAGTTCTAACAATAACCATTACATCATTATGATCTATTTCTGTAAGAGGATCTATTTCAAAAAAAAAATTATACATATATATTTCTCATCATTAATCATAGAGAATATTCCACCATATCATTTATGAAAATATTAAAGATTCTAATCTAAGATCATAGGTTTGATAATTTTAATCCCGATTCTACAAATACCTTAATTAAAAGTGAAAAAATATTTCATTATATATAAGGAAACATATAATTAAATTCCATGATTCATCAAAATATATCAAAACGCTACTTATCCTTGATGATAACATTAATTTCGATTTATTGGGAAATATCCTCTTTAATTCTTCAAAACATTACATAAATTATTTTAAATATATAAAAATATCCTCTTTAGGTTTCATGATGGTAAATAGGTAATAAAATCAGGAAATCATTTACAAAACTATTTATAGTAAACAATTAATCCAAGGATACTAAATATCTCAATTAAATTCATTAGAATTTTTCATTTGTTCATTTAAATATTCTTTGAATGATCATATTAAATTCATTCATTACAAACTTCATGGTCGAGAAAATGAATCACTGATCTAGAATATTAATTTTCTATATTATCCATATTACATATTTAATATAACATTATCATTAATTATATACAGATGACTCATATACTAATCACCACTTTTATATTATATCATGAAATCTTCAAAAATACCATAATGAAATTATCAATATAATTCTTGAATACTAGGTAAATTAGTTAGATAAATATATAGGGTTTATTAGTCAACCTAAATGAGATTATTGTAAATATATAATTCCCATACCCAGTATGAATTGTCTTCTATCTAATATTCTCTTTCATTACTCATCGTTGAAAATAGCCCAAGTAAATATCTACCAATAAAAAAATATATCCTTAAATTTAATTAAACAAATAATCAATACACATTAGATGATACCAGTTCATTTTAATAAAGTAATTCATATACTTATAATATGTTCATAGCATCATAGAATCTTCAATCATCATAAACAAAATAAAATGGTCTCTCAGTGGTTTTATATAATAGAATACCAATCCCTTATAATAATACCACTTATGTTTTCTCTTAATTTCAAATAATTACATTAGGCATATCTTATAAGGATTCTTATATATAGTTTATTCATTCATGAATATATCAATGGTAAAATAATAATAATGATCAATTAGGATTACATGTATTTCTTTTAGGAAACACATAAATTCATTCATATATAACATGTAAATCCCCTATTTTAAGGATACAATTTCTATAAAAAGTTCATTCCTTATCTTCTTATACAAAAATATAATTATATAGTGCTAATATGTGTTGATTTAGAGATGATTCAAATGATGTATAATCCTCTTTTTAGATGATAGATTCAATATATCCATTATTATTTATATTTTTCTTTTACTAATAATTAATTTCCACATTATAATTTCAAATCCAATCCATACTATGTATTTTATCATTTTAAAACATATGTATAATAATCGATATTACAAGAATGGTATGTCTATGTGTCATAATATGAACTACTTGAGATAACCTTGTTGAATTATAATTTCCTCTCTAAATCATGATTGAAAATTACATTCATAAGGTTCTAAGGATAGTACATTTTCTTTGCAAACATGGATTTTGTAAAAGATTCTACATATCCAGAATAAAATAAATCATTATATGAATTTGGGACTATAATCAACATAGATACAAATACATCTCTATGAACATCAACCACCGTTGTAGTCATCATATAATAAAATCCATTCCCCTTGTATTTTTTTATTCAAATTTCTCTTGATGCCTTCGGAATCCATTATTGTGGTTTCTAATCTCCATATAGGTGATGAATTGAAAATTAGAAAAATATTTACTAAAAATACAATCACGAATCAGATGGAATTTGTAAATACATTTTAAGAAAACTAATAATACCATAAACTATTTTCTTCGGTTGTTATTTCCAAAAATATACTATTTTATAAATTATACAATTTATTTATTCTCTTTTCCCATATTTATTTTTCTAGAGTTCTCAGTTACCAGTTTCAATTCATTTTTTCAAAGTAAAACATATGGATTGGTGATTTAATTTTAATTCTTGAAAAAAATGATATTATATCCCCATATATTGAAAAATTATATGAGAGTAACTATCTTCGATGGATTGGATTTCACTCATCAATGAAATTATCAATAATACTATTTGGGTTATATATACAATTAACAACATAAATTTCTAAACATGTGAAGATATCTACATTTTTTGAAAAATTTTCTCCAAACATTTTTCTTTTATTGATTATTTTAAATTTCATACCATCCCTTCTATAAAAAATTATTTTTTTAAAAAATACCTTCATTAATTTTTCCAACAAATTATAATTTATTTCCGTCAATTACATAGTGTTCATTATCAATGACAACCTTTTATCTACATCACCATTGAGGAGAAAACGTATCATGATAACTTATTATCATTAACTACCTCCCAATGTAATAATTATCTTCTCAAGGAACATGATCCATTACTCAGTTACTAATGGATTAGTCACCCCATTATACATTATATGTGGTCATTTCATGAAGTGGCCCTAAATTATTTCACTATATTGGGGTCAATAGGATGATCTATATAGGGAATGTAATTAATCGTAGACTAATCCATCTTCCACAACATAGTTATAATTTATTTAGCACCATCACCAAATCTAACTATATTTTTTTCCAATTAAAGAAGTCCCTATATTGATTATGTTAATTGATATGATCTTATGTTCTTAAATTATATTCCATTTCTAAACAAATTAATTTCGTAAATTAGCTCATATAATTAGTAATTATTATTCAAAGTGATAAATCCATATCTGGTTTTAAAATTATGAGTAATTGAAAAATTATGGATAACTAATCTATGAATCATAAATAACTATCTTTGAGAATATTTACAATTCCTAAAATATTTTCTAAAATTTTATAATGTTTTTCAAATATCTTGAATATAAACAAAGGAATATCCCATGGGAGTGTCTATCCTAGTTTTTTGTATTACGAACACACGTCATGCACCAGTGATGTTCGAGTTACTATCGGATCCACGTATTTCTATTTTGTTAACCATAGGGTGATATGTTCAATAGCCATATCAAACTATTATCATCTGGACGGGTTTATCTTCGCTAATGTTTATTTTCATAAATCCAGTTTTTGTGATCTATAATAATCTTCTGTTGATAAATACTATAACACTCTAAATCTAGGGACACAAAACTTTTTGTTCTTCTACTACATTGACACAGGATTCAAGGCACCAAATATCCATATTTCAAATAGTCATTCATTCATGGGGTACTAGATAAATACATTATTTTCACAACACATCTAGAAAAAAATAATTCAACTTATGATTTATAGTTAAAATATTATTATTTATTATAATAAACCATTAAAATCATTGAAATATAAAATCATGTAATCATGAAAAAATGAAAAAAAAATATTGTGGAATATAGTTTCTCGGCAGAAGAATGATTACTGCAAATGAAATCAAATAATAATTAAATCTTGAATAACATGTCTTTGAAAAAAATCAGGTTTTCCATATAACCAATTTTATAAGTTTGGAATAAATCCATGGAAGACATAAAACCATAAATAATCAGATGGATAACAAAAACTAGTTCCAAAATAATTCAATGTATAATCTCAGACATCGTACTATTACCCTTAATGTCTTATCCAAATAAATCATTCATAAATTTGTATGGAATGATAAAAAAAACCAAATTATATTTTCCAATGAGAAATAACAATGTATTGAGGTGATAAAATAGAAACTTCACATCACATAATAAATCTAATTCCTACATAATATGAATGGAATGAATAAAAATTCCATATATATTCAACATAATAATTTTTAATGGGAAACTTGAATATATAATATTATTATTTTCTTTAGTAAATAAATTGAACAATGTGATATAATCCATCCTGACTAATATGGAGGAATGTATCAAAATATTATATCACATATGAAAAAATATATTCATAAAAGTATATTGAAATATATGATAATTCTTTAGTAGGATCAGTAGAATATTTCTAGATGTAACACCCCAAGCATCCACGGTATGCTTCTCTTTGAATAATACAGTAGCATGTGTTGTATGTGACGTCGATTTCTGACACACTATAACCAATCAAACTTGCCGTTATGAATATTAATACCCACTTTTTGAAATTTTATAAATTTTATCACTCAAAATGGACTTCATTTTTGGATTCGGAATATTGAAATTAGCTTTTGGTGAATTTTTGTTATTTTTCAAAAAAGTTTCATTTTTTGATGAATATTGAAAACCACTGAGTTATAGTTTAAAACTGAATTTTTATTTAAATAATAATTTATTTTATTAAATTTTATTTTTGGTAAAAATATATACATAATTCCTATATAATTTCAATTTAATTCATTGGAGTTAGATTTTAATAATTTTAGGCATATAAAAGTTTTATTGAACTTTCCACCGTCTTTTACCCACCACCGAGGAAAATTTTCTAATTCAAATAAAACGTAATTTTACCACTTCTGTGAGTGTAATTTGAAAAATAAAAGTGAAATGGTTGATATTTGTAAAAAATGTGATTCAAAATGATTAAAATAATTTTAGGTGAATAATAACTTTTTTTTATTTACCACGGTTACAAGTAAATAGGGTAATTAAATGTAAAGATGATATTATTATTACACTAACACATGTCCTAATTCTATTGGATAAGTATAATTAGACCAAGAAAAACCTTATGAATAAAATATGAACCTCTTTGATCCACCTGGTTTAGATTAGGACCTTTATTATTATTAAATTCAAAGAAGAGGTAAAGAGTTAAAATCAATGTTTAATAATTAAAACATTTTTAATAAATTGTTATACAAAAGATAAATTCTACAATAAATATTAATTATAAATATAAAACTATTCCCTATATAGTGGTATTTTATTTATATTTTTTAGACATTATATAATTTAATTTATTTATGACACAATGTTGATGCAGTAATTACTTAATTAACGAAATATTAAAATGATTGATAGTATAAATATCCAAATAAATGTAATTTGAGACTTTTTATGAATTAAATTAATTTTATAGGTTAATATGACATATTAGGGTTGGTTAGAGGAATTAATTTAGGTAATAATATTTTTATTAATTTATAAAAAACAAAATACCAAATAGTGTCAAAATTGACATAAAAGTGTTTTTAAAAAAAATATTTTATTAATTGATATTCTATTACTAAAAATATAATGTTTGTTTTAAGGAATTATATAATGATAGGAGTATCATTAATGAACCACTTGGTGTTTTATTAGAATTATATAGTATGTTAATTAATCATATAATATAAAACTACAAAGAGACATGGTAAATATCAAACAATTTAACTAAGAGTTAAATATAATAGATAAAGTTAATATAGTGACCCAAACATGTCTAAAACCTATGTGTTGAGTGTTTTTAGACCCATACCCACCTTATAAATTAAAAAATCCATTTTGGAGCCATTAGAAACCGAAATTTGTTTTATTATAATATAATATTGCTATCTTTTCCTAAGGTTCCCCTCATCCCTCTTATAAAAGGGAACTCCCCCTTATCTCTAATTCACACAATAAAATCCATTTGGAATGCCCAATATCTGCCCAAATACCCTCTCAACTATCCTCCCTTCATCCTAGAGGCATTACATTAGTCATAAAGCAAATTTAAGGAGCACTTTTGATCAAATCAAAAGGAAGAACCCGAAGAAGAGGTAATTATTTCAGCACCTCTTTCAAGTTTCTTTCTCCTTGCCCTTCCTTTTTCTTTGTTGTTTCCATTATAAAATAATATCTATAGTATTATCTATATACTGTGATGTTATTATAAATATGTTACAACTAAATTCAATATTTGATCCATCTTTTGAATGACATGTCACCAAACGTGCGTACGTACGACTTACCATCTCCAGGTTGTGGTGTAATTGTTAATCAATACATTATTATTTGTATGGGTATAATAATGATGTGTAATTAATGTAAATAATAAATATTACATGATAATTATTCTATATATATGACATAACATTCAATTATATATTATTTTAATATCAAAATAATGATATTATTGCTCGTGCGCACGTACAGATTAGCGACTCCACGAACGCGATGAGATTCATTCCCCATCGTATCCATTCAAGTTTAATTTTCATTATATGATTAATAATAATGTTTAAATACATGATATAATTCTGGTAATGAATAATATACATCCCATTCATGATAAATATGACTCACATAACAAATAATATAATGAAAAATGAATCAATTAACACCTGAAACGACGATAATACTAAAATATTATTAACAAATCAATATTAGAAGATCATATATAATATAATATTAATGTATATGATTCTTGTATAATTTAATAACAATTGTTACCCCATTATACAAGATTATAACCTAACCAAGATCGAGAAAAAATACATGGTAAGGTTTAATTTCATAATCTCTTTATTATCTGAGATTTTTTTTACAGAAGTATCTACTGGGACCTCTTTATCATCCACATCCATGTTTCTTAAAAATGTATTTCAAAACATTATTTCTATTTACTATAATATGAGTTAAAGTCATTTATAACCTTTTTTGACTTTTATAATATGTTTATAAAGGAATATGTCGATAATTTTCCAAACAAAGTCCTTTATAACCTTTTCGACAAAATTAAGGTAAGAATTTTTTTATATATACAGTGGGGGCAATTATTTTCCACCATTATAACATTATAAAAACTTACCTTACAATCTTATAAGTATATTTTCAAAATAAATGTTTTATTTATAAATAATTTTACTCTTAAATGATTTCAAAATAGAAAGAGATATTTTCTAAAAAAATATTTTGATTTCATCTTTGTCAACATCCTTTGATGGATTTTAAGCTTATTTGAAGTTGATTAATTATGATACAAAACTTCCATATTGTATTTATGGTTTTGTGATATGTTTTAATGTGGATGTGTGATTTTTATACCATTCAATATTTATGGAAAATGTATTTAAATCTAATATGCTAGTTTTAATATGAATGTTTATGTTATTTTTAAACTTCTTAGTATGAGGAATGCATTGGACATAGTAAGTGACAGGTGGATCCTGATATAGCTTCTCGATGCTTAGGTAGGTCTCATTAGACAAACTAGTGTCTTGGTATAAGGCCTTCACAAAATCTTATTTGTTTTCTTGAAACAAGGCCTTGACTACGTGGTTATGAATGTCTGGAATTATGCATTCCATAATTATGAAAGTGGCTATTTATATTGCATGTGACTCTTCGACTAGTAGAATATCAATGTAGATAAGTAAATGGAATTTATTTGATTTTTATCTTTTCAATATTATGTTGAAGTCCATGATTAAAAGTCTTTTGATTTAGTTTAATACATTTATTTAAATGTTTATTCTTATTTATGTAAACATGCGCTATATTGTTATCCTTACTGAGCATCTGAGCTCACCAAATTCTATGTTTCATTTTTCCCAGGATGCAAATAAGTATATGATCACAAACATGCAAGGATATATTATGGGATCTCAGTGTTTTTTATGGAAACAAGGTTGTTTTATTTTTTCATTTTAGGATGTAATGTAAACCTTATTAATGTAACTAGTAATTCTAAGAATACTAAAATAATTTGCCTTTCGAGGCTAGATCATTTGTGATCATGCCAATGATATGTAATAATGCATAGACTATGGGTAACTAGGTTCTGGGCATTACACTAGATGAATATACCCTTTACATTTTGAAATCACATTTTTTTCAAATTTATAAAATTGAATAATATTTGAAAAAAATATTTTCAACAAAAAGAATAATTGTAGAATTTAATTTAATCATCATGGTTTGGAATAGTCTTGATGGTGACAAAAGTATTTCTGGTTGAATATGCTAAAACAAATATTTTTTTCACAGATTTGGTAATATGCACCTCATTCAAACAATGAATACAATTTTCCTTTTAAAATTTTTTATATAAAGATAAAAAGGTTTAACATTGAGTTTAATAAATCAATGATTTATATTAAAAATATCTATTTAAACACATCAAATAATTTATACAACAAAGAAAAATACTCCCTCCCGAAGTGAATGACCAAGTCAGTTATCCTTTTAAACATTATTGTGGTATTTTCTTACTCTATATAAGGCAAGAATGTAACTAATAAACGAATAAAAATAATAATAAGAGGTAATGAAAATAGTTTTTATTTAATATTGAAATAATTTATATTTCATTCATCATAAACATGAATATAATCTATCACAAATAACGATGATATTGTGAAGTAAATCCCTTCCATGAGTCTAAATTTCTTTGAATGTGAATTTTACATCCTATATAATATATATAAATTTATTATAGTGATATAAAATTACCATATACATGATTAGGATATGATATATGATCAACATAAAACATTATAACACTCATTAATTTATAATTATTTATTAATATTTTCATTTTCTAATTTTAACTCTTTAAATATTCTATTATATTATAGTTTAGTAGTTTCATTCCACAATTATTTTTCATTTTGTCATAATTTATATAATTTTATCCATGATATAAATATTATAGATATTAATTTCATATAGATATATAGTCATCACTAAAATTCATACTTGAAAAATGAATCACTATGCCTTGTGGAGGTGGATGTCCACACTTACACATGAGCGGTGTCATAATTTTTTTAACATGTATAAGGGAAAGAAAGAATATGACATATTATAAATAATGAATTATAATAATGCTATAAATTTTTCCCATATTAATTATTTCCATCTTTATTATTATCTATGTAAGGTGATGATTAACTACGAATGTCACTACTATTTAGAGATAATAGGTTGTAGGTTTGAATAAGAGATGTTTTTGATATTTATATGATATAATTGAGTTGTAAAATTGATGTACCATATTAAAAATAACACCCTATTATATTAATGATTATTAACCATTATGTCTGTATGGTTATAATATATTCATATGATGTGAAATAAGAAATAAACATTGAAAGAGTCGGAAATGATGATTATCTATTATTTGATAGAACTCCATTGTATTACACATAATGCATTCATTGTATATAATTTTGATCAAACATGGAAAAACATGGGAATTAATGTTTTTAATGTATTTATAAAGGTATTAGTTCATCAATATTACTTAGTGTTTGAGATGAATTGAGGATAAGATACCACTTTTTATATGTGAGTGGAAGGAGAAACGTTTAATTACATAAAATATTTTAATAATATGAGGAAATTTTCTTATAAAAGTGAATCCAAATTTTAAAAAATTTGAACTCGATATTTTTAATTTTGAAATAAATATAATAAATTAGTTTGATAATGTTTTTTCATCTATTTAAGCCTTATGGATTTATTTTTAATTATTTCAATTCATTTTACCATTAATCGGGGTTATAAATATATACCACAATTACTTTTCATTTAAACAAAAAAATAATCCAATATTATTACCTAATTTTAATTATAATTATTTAAAGAAGGAAATATATTTTAAATTATCAAACTCATATGTTTTTTAGAAATTACATTAATTATAATTCTGGAACATGCATTAAAATTGTTATTAAAAAATAATTATAATGGTTATCATGCATTAAAATGATGTATAATGGATATTTAAATAAAATTAATTAGATTATGTAAAATAAAAGGACATATATATATATTTACTAAAAATAAAATGTAACTTAATAGTACCGGATTACAATTAAATTATGAAAAAAATTTGAACAAAAATTAAAAAAATTAAAAAATTGATCATATATTTCTATGTTCAGCATTATATTTTATATAAATTTTACTACCTCTTATATTTTTACTACAAAAAAATATATGATAATCTATAATTTTATTCAGTTATCAATATAATTTCTATAAAGTGATAGTCTTCATAAAATATTTATTTTTCACTAATACCCAAAAAATAAAATATTTCAGATAAAAATAAAATATCTCCCTAAGATATTTTTGACATTTTGATTCTAAAAATGAAATTTATTTTCTCCAAAATATATATATAAATTTGAAATCATTTTTTTAGTCAGATTAAATAATAAATCTTTTTACAAAATACCATTATTTCTTTGGAAATAAAACATTACGTAGTATAACTAAATACCATGTGTTATATTAATTATGAAGGAGAATAAGAATACATAAAAAGAAAATGATTTCTCAAATTAAGGTTTTATGTTAAAATAAAATTTACATTAGAGATTGACTTATATAAATTTAAATTTAAGTAAATAACATGATTTTTTATCCTTTAACACAATATATTTTCTACTCATCTATTAATTTATAGAATTATCATGTGTTTGGTCCATTTTCCACTCTTTAGTTTTTAAAAAAATCATGAAATTGTTTTTTACAAAATTACACCTTCTGTCCACTTTGTATGGTGTATATGTTTTCAATTAACATGTTCTTTAAAATGTTTTCTAGATATTTATTTCTACAAAAACACTATTAATTTTTAAAAAATATTTTAAATTAATTTTATTATTGTAAAAGTAAAACTTTTTTTAGTTTCAATAGAAGTTAATTTTTTTATTTTTTCAAATAGTGTGAAAGGTCTATTGTTTTTCCATTTTTAACCGCATTGTACGATTTTCCAATAATCATAACTATTTTTTACTTTTTAGCATCCTTTATAAATTTCCATTGTTATTTTCAATGAACTTATAAATATTCTAGAAATTTTTTGTTCTAATGAATCTTAAGGGAATATATATTTCCCCATGTTTTAAAATAAATTATCAAATATACATTTAATGGTTTATTTTATCTATTTCAACATCCTTCAATTTTTCTTATGATTCACTCGGTATACATCTAATTATTCAATCCATGTTCATTCATGGAATAATATACACTTATGTGATTTTACATTGTTATTTAACCCCATTTGTTTTTCATGTATTATGATATGATTAATTGATGACTATGTTATGATCATGTGGCACACATTTGTATAATATTAATTATTTGGTGGTTGGGCCCATTAAATTAATTCAATGTGTTGGTTAATTACTGATATCTAATGAGATATTGTGCACATGAATGGGTTATAGACCTAGATTAATAATGTACTTGTTCTGTAATCATAGTATTCAGAGTGAACCTTGACTAAAGAAATGTTTTTATAAGGAGTGAACACAATCCAACTTGGGATAGTGTCTACATCTATAGTCACAATAGTGTTCCATGACTAATGATATAAATTTATGTTCTTATTATTTTTCCATATGATGACAATGGAATTGTCCAATGATTATGATATTTTCCCAGGGATTTTGATTTTTAATGATTATTTTCCCTCTTATGACTCATATCTTTTTGAAGTAGTCATGATTTATTCCATGATTCATGGTATATGATCTATTAGTATTTGGATACTAATTATGTATGTTAAAATCATGAACTCATACCCTTATGTGGATCATATTATATTATATGATAATCTATTTTAATTTCTCTTTATTACCCTTACTAGGAATATGATCTCACCCTTTCTTATATTTTATTTTCCCTAGGTTATGAAGAACATTTTTAATTAAAAAAAGTTCATGAATTTATTATGCAAGAAGAATTTCAATAGAGATTGTGATGTTATTTTATGAAATACATTATTTATTAATGCGGTATTCAAGAGTCTAAATATTTACCTTCATAATTTTTGTATAGTTTTGAAATATTATAAATTTATCTTCTAAAATGGTGAAATATTTATTCATATCATAATAAAAAAACATCATATAAACATCAAACTACACAAGGAAATGATACATTTAATGAATTGTGAGGTTAGGTATATGTCAAACCTTCTATATACATAAATTTTGAGATGTATGAGGTATTCCATGGTTTATATACGTTTTTAATAATTACAACGTAGTTGGTTTAGAATATAGGTGCATAGTGAATGAAAAAATGTCCACAACAAAAATATTATGTGGAACCCTCTGTGTCTATAAGGTTTGGTGGTACCAGATTTCAATTTTGGATCAAATGACATATTACCTGTATTTATTGATAATGATATTTTGGGAGATATGAATTTATAGAATATCACCACTAAATTTGTTCATAGATTTGGAGGTACATACATGAGACAGATATCGAGACATCAACATATAGTTGCACTTTCAACCAAAATGGTTATGTATATAGAAATTACAAGAATATGGAATAAGATGTTGTGGTTTAATGATCTAAAGGAGAAGGGTTAGAAGAATGAAAGAAAATAGAACATTGTTATTTGATTTCTCAATTATTATTCACATTGTGAATAACATAGCGATTTACTAAAAAAATAAATGGAAATAATATACCAATACAACTAGAAGCTTTTGGATGATAGAATAATCGATCCATAAAAGGTGAGTGGGAGTTATAGTCTAAAAATATATTTTAGCTAATGTTATTGACTATTAATTTTTGGATTTGTGTGATACTTTAGTAGGTATGAATAGAGATTTTGATTGAGAGATCACATAAAACTAAATAGATAAGTTTTTTAATGTGAATATCTATCTTCTGAATGTAGTGACTTGTATCTTGACGGACCAAGAATTGATTCCTTGAAAATGATTCTCAATTGTGAGAAATTATGTTTCATGTGAGGAATTATTTAGTTAAATTAAGTTTTTATTAAATTATAGATTTATTGAACATTATTTATAATTAAAATGGACATGGAAGATAGAATCCTAATCTAGAACTATAGGAAATGAAAAAAATTGAAATCACATATATATGAGGATGAAATTCAGCTTGTATAAGAGTAAATTTAGAGATACAAAATCATACATTGAAGTCAATAATGGTTTTATAAGATTAATCATTAGGAAATATTATGTTTCATATCTTTTTTATTAATTCATACATTATACTCTAGATTGTGTAAGAAAATTTGGAGTTCTTGAAAGGTTTTGGGATGTTTCCTTGATAAATGATTGGTTCATTATAAAGATCATATGGGGGTAAAACTACTATATTAATAAGTTATATATATTTCTTCTTTGTAAATTGATAGATTATGATCTAATTCACCCAAGATGAAATTATATCATTTATTCATTTATTACCTTGTTTTTTGAGTCATTGATTCTGTTATTAAATATGGTTCATCTTCTATTGTCATTTCATGTTTCCTATGGCGTAGGGCTTATTATAAACCAAATAAATCCAAATAATGGTTATGTTATTCACTTTTTATTTTTACATGTTTTATTTTAGTTTTATATTGTGATTGATACCCAATTATTAGATGGTTTGTGGTTGACATACATTTATTCTTAGTTCTATTTACACTACTTCATTGATTAATGGGTTTTAGTCCTTTTATAATCATTTTATTACCTTTTTTCTTATAATATTTTGGTCTTTTGGGACTCTAAATGTTGTTAACCACTATCGTTTATCTTTCATTGATTGATACCTGAGCATCTCACTCCTTCATTACACCTATAATAACCTCGGATTTGGGACACATGCTGGATAAAATTCCCATTCACATGGTGTTTTATATTTTAGTTGGAGTACATATGGGGTTGGAATATGTTTTTCAAGAGTGTATATTATTATAGGGTGGCATAAATAAATTGAGTAGTTATTCTAATTAGGTATATAACTATAGAATTTTATCCTTAGCTTCTATTTTTTTAACTTTTTTGTAGGATGAAATTGATTTATATCAGATATGAGATACCTTCTTAGTCATAAATGATGAATGTGTGAAATTTTTTAGTCAATCATGTAATATTATGGATTATTTAACTTTTCAACACATTATATCCTAATTTCTATGATTGATATTGATCTTTGAATATGTACATTTTAATGAATTTCCATGAATTTTTGATGATTTCTTCGTTGATTCTATAAAAATTATTTTTCACACTATACCATATAAATACAGAACACATTTTGGATAGTGTTACATCATAAAATATCTCTAATTTAAAAATTCCCATGTAGGATAATACATTTTGATATGCAGGAGATGTGTGTTCTGAAAAAGAAAATGTTTTCCAATTGCTTTACCCTTTCCAACATATCACTTGTAGGATCAATAGTTTCCTATAAATAATTTGGATATTATTTTTTGGATGAGTATAGACTACAAACAATTAAAATATGTAATAGTAAATAATGGAAATCAATCCCTTGTATTTTATGATGTAATTTGAAAACTAAAGGTAGGAAACATGTTTTCCCAAAATTTTGAATAGTTTAGATATAATAATATGATAGTGATGAAGGAATACATTAATACTATGGTATTTAGGGTAATTATAGTCATTTTGACATAATAGAGAAGCATTTCATAGTTATAATATAATACAAATATTTACGGGTGTGATGAACATTGTGTTTTATGAGTTATTAGACTAATTAGTTCTAGTGTTCATTGTTTATAATGTTTACTTGGGATTCGTAAGGGAGTGAAAAATTCAATAGATAACTATCATGGAGATACATCAGTGACACCAACTATATAAATTATTGTATATGTCCAATATCTATACAATTATGGTAATTGTAAATCAGATATACTCTTTCAATAGGGGGTCACAACTAGATCACTAATGATTTTGTATTTTTTTCATTATAGTCACTTAATGACATTAATAATGTACATATAATCTGTGCTCTTTCATTATATAATAAGTTATTTTCATTAAACATTTATTGGATCATATTACCATTATCTGCATTGACATGGAAGAACTATGTCATTGTATTGATTAACCAGTGTCTATCTGTATATTACAAAGAATAAAATTTAGATAGTTCCTCTATACTTTACATTCCTAGGGAAGTGCCCATGTTAGATTTATATTATGATTACTTTCATATTAAACTATGAGGAGTGTTCATGTATGTGTAAATATTTATTTACTTTGGATATATAAAATTTTAACATCATAACCATAATTATTCCACACATGATATTAATCATGAAAAATATTGTTATCATTGATGTTTTAGATGCATTATCCCATTGATGATTTTTTTTGATATTTACAAATCACAAAAATACAATATTATATTTTCACATAGTGTGGGATTTGAATATTTTTAAATGGAGATGGGTGGAGTTATTTTAGTGTCTTGACATCCATATCATAGTTTCATCTATTAAACGGAATATAATAAATGATAAAACATTCTAATGTATATATTTTTATCATTACATTAGAGATGATGATAATATAACTGAGGTTCTTAATGAATATCATCTTGATATAGGGATGGATTGTGTTAGTGTTTCACCAACGAAAAAATGTGAATCTCTCTTTTATATCAATAAGTTTGGGAATATCATCTTATAGATCCTATATTATGGTATCCTGATATCATGACATTCATATAAATTCTCTTGGAAGATGGATAGAGGATGGCGAATGTTAGTTTTTATTTTAATGGATCTTATTTATTACAATAGTACAGTGATAGGTTTTTATGTGTGAGTATAATTAATAGAATTTAGATATTCATATATTAATTTTTGATATTATTCATGCCTAGAAGTAGTGTTATTTCTAGTAGGATATAAATAGTTAAATAGTGGAGTTAGAGATTCGCTGCACTGTCTGTCAGTGGGTTATTCCCAATGATTTAGTTCCATAAATTATATTATAATACTTGTATATTCCTTGATAAAAATTTGAGGATATATCCTTGGATTTCATGGTAGGTTTTCCTCAATCATTTCGAATATATGAATATGATTTTTTGGATATAATAATGAATTCATATCATTTAATGGCTATTAAATATTTTAGTAAAATGTATGTGTTGGTGAGTTTGTATATTGAATATTATTTTTGTATTTTTTTTATTTTTTAAAATGATCATATTTTATGAGGATTATATATTTTAAACATAATACGTGACGTGTCTACAACATGATTTTTTTCTCTCATATAATGATTATAAATTAATTTAATCCCCATAAATATGGAAAAAAAATAGATGATATTTACCTTATAATATTTACT
Source organism: Viscum album (assembly GCA_963277665.1). Lineage (NCBI taxonomy): Eukaryota > Viridiplantae > Streptophyta > Magnoliopsida > Santalales > Viscaceae > Viscum > Viscum album. The sequence goes on from OY728128.1 coordinate 533,125,642, forward strand.
TGAATCAATTGTTCTTTATTTTATTGGTATTTGGTTAAAATATTTTCATTTTTCATATATTTTCTATAATAATAGTTATCTTTAATCCACTTCAATTTCAACATTTCAGTTTTTTTTAGGTGTTTGTGTATATCAAATTATTACTGGTAAGAGGATAGAGATATAGTCATCATTGGACCATATTTCTGATATGATATAATTAAAAGATAATATGTTATTCAAGAATTAATGTAGTATTATGAAGACTATTATAAATAAAATTTGAATTGGAGGAGAAAAACTTTGGAGATTGGGGTTATGGTTTTGGAGATTTCAAATATTTTTCCCCAATATGTTTGATACATGTATTTTAATGTTATGAAGCTCCATTTACTGTTTTTTTGGAATATTCACTGTATGGGAGAAAGATGTTGTGAATGTTGATAGGTCACACCTACCCCTATATAGATCAACTTCATGAATTATTCCATGTATTGATGTATTATAATAATCTTCCGGATGACTAATATATTTTTGAAGAGGGGGAGTTATATATTATAAAGGATGTTAGATTTTTGGGGAGGAAAATGGGGTTCAAGGTCATTAGGATATGGTGTCTTAATAAAATGTAATTCATTATGATAATTTCTTATAGAGGATGGGTTAAAGTTATTATCAAAAATTAATCTTTTGTACCCATTACTATTTGAATTTATGATTCATTATTGATGATGAATTCTTTTTACAAATAAAAATAATTGGGAGTTCTTTTAAATTAATTTTTTTACATGATAATTTTCACTATAATGATCCTTTTTATAGGTTCCTTATGTAATAGTTTTAGAGTTAAAATTTATTTTCTATTCATATAAGGGTATTTTTATTCTTAATTATGAAAATTATTTGAAAATTTTATAATGTTGAGTCAAGAAAATTATTAATCCTTAACATCATCATTTTAGGGTATTATTGATGGTGACAGAGTTAGTGGTGGATTATTGATGATGATAACAATATTGTGTTTTATGGTCAGGGTTAGGAACACATTAAACCATTATTTTATTGAATACATCATGTTTGTGGATTTTTTCAAAGTGGAGAGGTCTTTTTTCATGTTTTATAAACAGAGTAAGAATTGGTCACCATAGTACGAAAATGATATCATGGACATCATCTTGATTCCATAATTTTATAAAAATGATAGTTTTTTTATCAGAATCATTCAATGATGATATTTGATGATATTTTAATCTAATATGAGAAGAACCCACATAGTGGATAATCATTTTATTTAAAATATGGTGTGGTTTGGGGGAATGAATCAAATTTGATTCTTGATTTTTTCAATATGAATCATGGAAAACACATCTTAGTTTATTTTCTGCAACATATTTTTTCTCAATGGTTTTAAAATTTAATGAAAATAATTAGTGATATTTTAAGAGTTCAAAATATTATATTACATAGTCTATAAATATTCATTAACTGAACCAATTCATGGTTTGTGGTTATGGAACCACACATTTGTTAGTCCCTTAAGATTTTAAATACAAATATTTTTATCTTTATTTCCTCTCATTCAATCCATCATTATTTTAGAGATGATATCTATATCAGAGATCATGTTTGGTGGTTTTTGAGTGGTCTATGTAGATCCTTAAGATCCCAAACCCTTGATATCACACCATCATGATATATGATTCTATTTATCATCTTTTTCACTCAATTAATATTTTTTACTCTATATTTAATATGAATTGAAGGTTATATATTTTTATGATGGTTAATGGATTTAATGGTTTATGGTTCTAGAAACATTAGTGGTTTATAGAAATTTTCTCTTGGAAATTCATAAATTAGTTATCTATTAATTAAATATTATATTTGATGTAAGTGATTCATAAATTATCTTTAATAACTAATGTTGTTAATTTAGAATTTTAATGGATTATATCAATTTTTGTATATTAAATACATTGGTAATATCATATAAACTAAATTGGTTATTATGAGGGGTATGTCATTCTTTTTCTCATATATGTTCTATTATTATTGAACACATGCATATTTTTTAAGTATTATGCTAGTGTTATTGGATAAGGTACTATAAATCACTTGAAATTTTTAAAATTAAAAGAGGTACTGAAATAGGATTTTGTGAATCATGATTTTATTGTGATATAACATGGTTGGTTTGTATAGGGTGTAATGCTTTTTTCAAGATATGGAAATGAAATAAATCACGGAATGAATAAAAGGGAGAATAGGTTGGGATGTGGATTATTAATTTTATAAATTATGTGACAAATTTATTGATTTATGTTTTTAATAAATATTTTACTTCCAAGGTAACAATATAGAGGTTGGATTAATGAGTTTATTGAATTATATAAGATGTGAAAAAAGCTAAATATTAATTTGAAAATTGATTTATTTTCTTGAAATAATGAAATTTTTATATATTTAGTGGATGGGTGGTAATGTGTTGGTAATAGTTTAACATTTCTCAGATTGAATATGTTTTTCAATATGACATAAACCATTGGATGAGATTTTTGAGATATAATATAAATAATTATCTGTTTCGTATTTAATACGCATCCTTACTAAAATCGAGTATCCTAAAAAAATCAAGCGATTTCTTGAGTATTTTTTGAACAATAAATATATATAACACTATTGAACATGATATTAAACTACTCATACTCATCCTTAATTTTTGGTAATTAAAATTTCATGGAATGTGGTGGAATTCGTTAGGGTATATTGTTTTTGATGTTGGAAGTGGGATATTATCGGAGTTCGATGAAATATTTCATAAGGATGTGAGGGATACTAGATGAATCAGTGTAGTTGGTGATTACATCACATTAATCATTTTTATGATTTACTATAGTAATATAGGATGAGTATTTTAGGATTGGTTCAATATTTCAATGGGTGAAAGATACAAAATGATGGGATATGTCTCAATATCACAATTTATTAATAATATATTAAGTTTCCATCCTTCATATTTACATGATATTTTTTTGTCATAAACCTTCACAGTATGTTTTTTTTCTCAACAATACTTCTATATGGATTTTTAATTGATTCTGGGATGTTGTAGAAGAGAGAGTTTACAATGAAAAGATTATCATCCCTCTTTTTGGTGGAAATTGGTTGAAATTTTTCTTATTAAGTGTAACATTTTTTTATTATCATTAACATTGTTGTTGTTATATTATTTGGTTTCTTATTACATTACATATAATTTATATTTTATTCATATATGGTTTTTGGTGTTCAGTGGTGGATTTTTTTCTTTTCATGTGATTAGGATATAAAATACCTTCCATTTTATATGTAAAAACACTTGGAGGCAGTCACATAAACATTTCCTTCTTGATTTGGTTTTTTGAGGCCAGCCTCATCATCACCATCAACTAGGGATGGGTAAATGTGAATTCATTTCATTATACAAAAATTTATAGAATGAGAATTTATTTGGGTACATAAAAATATCAAAAAAACAGTATCAATATAATTATATCAAAAAGGTTTTGGTTATAGTTTCACTATTTTTTAATTATTATAAATTATATATGAAATTAGTTCAATTGACTATTTGAAATATATATACACTAATTCACATATCACCTACTATGATAAGGGATATATCATGACCTAGAATATTAATGTATAATGAAATAATTTTTTTTGAGATATCAAATATGTGTTTTTAAACTTTTAATTGTTTCTTATATTAGCAACATGTTCTTATATAAAATAAAATTATAAAATTATTATATATTAATTTTTATTTTAATCATTGAATTTCTAAATATATGTTAGAGTGGTGAAGGATAATGTAACCTTGTATAACATTTTTACCATTATTTTATGCAATACAGAAACTCTATGAGGATATTTCATTAATGAATTTGTTATATAAAATTCAATTCATGGATTAATTTATTCATATATGATATAATATGTTTTTCAGGTCACAAAGTGATAAATATCCTTTATTATTTTTTCCCTTAATGTTGACGAGATAGAAGATTATCATTAGATAGAAGGATACACTTCTAAATGAATTTCATGATTTTACATCTAAATGATTCCATTGAAATGAAATGACCCATTTTTTATTTCTAACTAATCTTCATTACCCAGATGTGTAAAATATATAACATATAAGATTTATGGAATTATTTACTATATTTATACATTTATTTATTTTTATTTTAGTTTTTATGATCATGATATTTCTGTTATTGATTCCTTTACAAATGATGGATGTTAATAAATTTAATCATATTATACCCCCAATGATTATATTTATATAATCAACATTGATCATTTGATTTTAGATATTGAGGTAAAAAACATGAAGCCCTGTTTTGGGTCATCCTAGGAGACTCACTCCATTCCAATTTCATATTTCAAAAAATTTTATCTAATTGGGCCATCAATTTTCTATTCATGGTAGTAGTGGATATAGTAATTTTAGGAAATGTAATGTAAAATATGATTCATCACTTATAGAGGTTTAATAAAAACATTATATTAATTATTCACATAGTGGTATGTAGGAATTTTTTGTATATGTATTATAATATCATAGGATTTTCATACCTATACATTATATCTGTCTTGATTATAATTTATTATTTTACATAAACACATTTCTAGGTATCCAAAAGAAATAATTGATTTGGAAATATGAAAATATAAGAGAGAGACTCAAAAGAGTTCTACAGAGCCTCCAACATAGTTCCTCATTACTCAAACCCTTGTTAGAAATATCACATGTAATATTTATCATCATAACCATTGAAAAAGAATCATATTAAATTGTCATCTCAGATGGTCCGTAAGGGAAAACAAGTGATATAAATATACACAATGTGAACATAAGGGTATGAGAACATGAGAATAAAAAATAAAAAACCATTATATGCATACATAATATAAAAATCTTATGTTGTGGTTTAAATATTGGGATTTCATAACACATGAATCTTAAGGAAATCAAATAACCTCATCAATGATATCATAACATTGACTTATGGCATGGAATTTTGTCAAACACATAAGAATATAATATTATATTCATATTACTCAGGGATTATTTATAATTCTATCATAGTGTAATGGGTTCACTCCCCAAACCATAAAAGTAGTCAATGTTCAATAATAAAACTGTCATACTATATAAAGATCCTTACTAAATTGGGTTCACACCCCATTCCATTAATGTTTGCTTCATGAGTTTTCAATATTTACCCATTGAATATGGGGAGATATATATCCCATGTATAACATAATTAAAATCATACATACGTGTTCCAGAATATCATAAATCATCCATCATATAAGAACCCATTAAATGTAATGAGTTTCATAAAAATTTTATCATATCATGACCAATGGAAAAGAAACATGTTTTATAATTAGTTCATATATTCAACATGGAGTGACCTAATAAAAAAATAATGGGGTTTCATAAAAAATTTATCATTTTATATCCCATAGAAGATAAATTGGTCTCATAACAATATTTTACCACTATAATGACGCTGACTCTAGTATCCCGATGTTAGTGACTATATTATTAAATTTTTTTAGATATACGACATCAAATAACGAATGAAAATTCATCATCGATTTGTCCTGTATAAGCTGATATATACATAATACCCATTTAAAATAGATATATAAATTAAAAATCATATTATTTGAATACATTGGAGTCCTTTAACTCTATCTATGAAGTATTCATTATATCTAGAGAAATGGATGAAAAACATGGGTGATCTCAAATGATGAGTTACATACATCATAAGCTATCATGAATCATTCATTCATACTCTATTTGATAAGTAAAATTACTGAATACATATTCCATTTTATCAATAACATTGCATATCATAATTTTATATGGAATAATCAATAAGAAAAGTAAATAACTAAATTTATATAATATTTAATCAATAAATTGAGAATGAAATACAGAAAGAGATAATAATATTTGGAAATAACATAGTTAATAATAATAACATAATTATGTATGAATAAAATCATTAATTAATGGATTTAATTATCTCAAGTATCATGAATAACTCTATTGTCAGGACATTTCTTATTAGGGCTTAACACTACTTGGTTGAAGCCCAACATATTTGGCCAACTTATTTTTCTCATAATACCAATTAATGCACTGCATAACTATATATAAAAGGTCCCCACCCATAAATACATTTACAAATAATTACACATGTCTTGAATAATATATCTAATTCATGAATCAATAATAATGATCATCCAATATTTATATTTAGTAAAGGATACAAATTTATCAATGCTTTTAATGTTTATCAAATAATATACAAAGTAAAAACTATATTTAAAAATGGAATAAATTTTATGAAAAAATCATATCCATAATTAAATAAATATGTGTACTTAATATAAACATAATTTCCAATTAAAAATTATCATAAGAAATTTATTTTATTCAGAAAAAGTTAACAATCACCAAATAAATTGAGATTATATAATAAGTTTTGCATCTTTCATATCATTTAAGTATTAGTCCATTGAAGAATAAAATAGAAATGAAACAATAATCATAATTAATTAATAAATATTAATGATATATATTGAAATTCAGTATTATATACACCAAATAAAATTGAATAGGTTCGTAATTACAAATATTTCTCAATGAAATGGAAATTGAAACGCAATCCCTTACCATTAGAAAATGTTTTAGAAGAACCCCTTTGATGAAATAATTAATGTTTAAAAACTAAATAAAACAAAATAACAAATTTTTCAGGATATTAAATGTATAATTGGTAGTATGTATATTATATGAAATAATTTAGGATCATAATAATAAAATATGTCTTAATGAAGGGAAATTGAGATGAAGTCCTTTACCCACTATTTCATTTGGTTTAACATGTTTTATACTATTGTATAATGTTATTAAGCATGTTTTAAATTTATAATAAAACCATAATAATATTTATATTATCATATATTATCCTATAATAATCATTTTACATTCAATTTGTTAATAATAATTCTTTAAATACCTTGTTTTGGGTATTCATTTCTAGGTTTTCTTATACATATTTTTTCATGAAAGGTCGGATTCATGTAAATTGGATATTAATAAATTATATCAGTAATTATGATGTTGTTAAAAATTTAATATTTAATAAATATATATATTATTATAACCATCACTAAGTATTGATCAAGGAAAATTTGTAGCATCTCATCATGGAGGTGATAAGCTAAATGTATGCACGTGAGATGATATCTTTCCATTAACGGGTTAAATATTAAGGGAGACTATGTTGTATTATTTTTATATAAGTGATATAATCTAGTATATATAATGTATATTCTTTACATTTATCCTTATAAACATCTATATATGTGTAATTCAAACAAGAATCACATCACATTACACTAAGGTATTTCATCGTACACACGAGTGACATTATCGTATTTAAAAAAAATGGAATGAAGAAATGTTTATTTGATATTATTGACATGGATGAATATTTCGATAATAAATATTATATATAATAATTAAATCAATAATTATATCCATTTATGGGATATTTTTATAGAAAATGAGTTACATCAGTTTGCTGGGTGGTTTCCTTCCATACACATAATCATCTATTTCGTTTTTCATTTATAGTATGTGTAAATGCATAGAGGTTATTCAATTTACATAATAACTTATCATTATATGATATTTCTTTTCGATATTATATAATATTTATATATTAATATTTAATGTATTTGGAGGAGAAAATAAAATTAAAAAACTCATTTATGAAAGTTACCTCTTTTTCAGGGAATGTCTTAGTTTCCACCAAAATCATTCATATGAATCATTTATGTTAAAAAAGGGTTCTAGTATGTTGGGATAGAAATAATGATATTATTTGGGTATATAATGATCTATAAAAATGGATTTTTAATTGTGATGTATGGAGGATAGGGGTGGACTTTTATTAGTTGGGAAGTGGACACATAAACTATTTTTTAAAAGATTCAATGACACCCACTTGTTTTTCAAGCCCAATGAACCAATGATGGATTATTATTAAACCATAACAATTATAGGATCCAAATAATTCAATCCATTTGGTGTTGTAAATTATATATGTAATTTTTAATCTGTATCTTCTTTGTTAACCCCCCTAGTAAATCAGTTTTTACCTAAACCATGGTAATTAATTTTTGTTGATTTTACTATTCATAATTGAAAAAAAAAGTTGAACTTATTAGAAAATATAAATTATTCTGATTGTAAATATGTAATATATTTTTAAAAAATAAATTCATAGAATAATGAAAAAATAAGGTACTAATATAATAAATGTTTTTATATTTTTTCGTTAATTAAATAGTTATATTTATTATAATTACATTATGTAATTCTTTATATAAAAAGTGAAATATTTTTATGAAACTAATTTCATATATCGTTATATTTAAATTTATAAATTTAAAATAAAATAATTTTATTTTTAACAAACTAATTTCATTTTTGATTTTATAATGTTATAATTATAAATGGATGAATTTATTAGAATTGCTTAAAAATATTGAATTTTTTATGAAAAGTTACAAATTATAATTTTATTGAAAACTATATTTTATTTATAATGTAAATTAATTATTTGGATTAGTTTTAATTCTCATTATTTCATTAATGTTTATATAAATCCGATTTTGGGTTTTAAATTGGTTTTATACTTAATTTAGAATAGAAAATAATTATTTTTTAAAAAAAGTTATTTTCGAAAAAAAAATTAGTGCATTTTCAATCATAATTTTAAAATAAATTCTATAAATTTTAAATTTTAAATTTAAAAAATTGATTCCAAATTTTTAATTATAAGTTCTATATTTATTAAATATACCCATTTTTTTCAAATAGTAATAGTAGCCTTTGTAATTATTGTAAACATGGTAATGGGTAAATTGTGAAATTTTTGTTATAAATAAAATTATAACTGCTATAAAAAGACCCTAAAAGATTCCCAATTTTTATTATATCATTTTCATTTGAGCTGAATCATATAAGGATCCAAATTTAATTATTTAATAGTCACATTTCAATTGATAATGAATATATATTTTTTTAAATAATGGATATCTACAAAGTGTCACATTCTTTGTCGTATGTATCTTGTATGAGTCCACATAAGAAAAAATGTTTTTTATGAACTATTATATGTGTTAATTATTAATTTAATAAATTTATATTCAGGATATAAAATAATTTATGACATTTGGGGGCCATTTAGAAGTGGTTATGATATTTATAATATTTTAGTTAATGAAATTTCAATGATGACACATTCATAGTTTTAATAATTATGTAATTTTTAATTCAGTGTTATTAAAAATATATCTGAAACTATAAATATTATTTATAGGTTTCAAATATTTATCTATTTTATGAAAGAAGATTTTCAATTATTAGTTTTTAAATAGTTACCATAAATAATCGTACAACGATGATAGGGAAATTATTTTATTAAAGAAACAATCCAATTAATGATATTAAAAATATTAAAATAAATATAATTTTAATTAATTAAGTTGAAACGCTAATTTTATAGATTATTGTGAAATATAATGGGTGTAATATATTTTTTTGTTCGAAGTTAACATCTTGTATTGTTTTTCATATAATCAGTGTACTTAATAATGTCAACGTTGAATCTATTGATATTTTATATAAATAATGATTTTTTATATAATTTTTAAATCACAAAAATATTAAAAATATTAAGGTATTATTATAGTTTTTAATATTCCGTAAATGGTTCATTTTTTGTCTAATAGAAATATTTTATGTAAAATTAAATTTTTTTAATATTAATTAATTTGTAACCAGAATAGAAATTACAATTGAGAATCTATGATTTATCAAAAATATATGGTCTAAAATTAAAAAAACAAGTCATCATTTTTTTAAATATGATATTACAACCTTATCTCATATTAACATAGAATCTCTGTCATTTTGGTGGTATTTAGATCAAAAATAAATGTATTATATTTAAATATTTTGAGAATTTACCAATCGGCCCCTCACCTCAATTATAAAATGGAACTCCTTTCATTACATCATTTGATTACATTGAGTCATCTAGATCGAACAATATCTATAATTTATATTAAATTAATCATTAGTAATGATTTAGAGGTTTTTTCATTCCAAAATTATATCCATTGATCTCGTAATAATAGACTAAAGGAATACCATAAAAAATAGGTAACCATATTTATCAATTCATTCTAGATTATTTATTCATTCACATTAAATTCATGTATTGTTTCTATGATAATGTAATAAATAAAATATAATCTATATGATGTGTTATTATAAAAATTATGTTATAACCATATTCCACTTTTTAAAAATCATATGAAAAATAAAATCTCCACAAGTGTGTAACTACAACATATCGTGTCCACACAATGGTGTGATTTATCATTCATCACCACATTATTTGGATGGTTATAATAATGGAAATGATATATATATATATATATATCATAAATATTACATTAATATTATATAGGATATTATAAAAAAATATACAATTATATTATAATCAATCCAATGAATTCATTTTAGAGTTATTAATCGAATATGATGCAAACCTCCAATGAGAACATAAATGATTATTATCATGGAAATAATTGAAATAAAATGAATAATAAATTTGAAAATGTTTATTAAGAAAGTATAAATTAACACAATTTTATTATTCAGTATGATAGATATTTTATGTGATGATTGAAACATAAGGAATGAGAATTCTTAACCCAATTTATATTCATTTGGATAACCTTCTAAATCGTTGATTATGTCATGATAATACTATGTGTGAAATGAATTTTGATTATATTTTGATTTAACTTCCCTTGTTTTATGTATATTTATAGAAATGACCCATAATATCTTAATTTTATTAATGATATCTTAAATTATATTATATGTTTTATGGAATTTCCTTTTAAAAACATTATTTTTAAGTTTCATTTTTAAAAGACTCAAAAGAAATTATTTTTTGAACTAAAGAATGAAGAAAATATCCCATTTTCATGAAATATTTTTTCCTTTATATCTTTTCAAAATTATTATCATTGAAAATTTTTTAGTTTTTATTAGAACAATATTTAGAATTTATAAATGATTTTTTAATGAAAATATTTTTTGATATTTGAAAGTGTTTTACACATGGATTTAAAAGTGTTTGGAAGGGGTTTACACATTATATTGTTATTGTAAATTATATAATATTGTTATTCCAATATAGTTATAGATAATCCCATTAAATATTATATGATGGGTGCGGCCAAATAACACTCCAATGCATTATTTAATGATTTTTTCACTGGATAATTTTATTTGAATCCACTTATATGTTTATTCTTATTTTAATGGGGTTTTAATGGTTATTTTAGCTTTTTATGTTGATGATGTCCCCTAAATCCAATGATACTTTTATATGTATTCAAATGGGTTTTTGTGGAAATAATTTCAATTTCAAACAATAATATAATGAACTTTTTCGAAATATTATTCCTTTTTCAGGGAAGAAAATCATGTTATTATGAAAATATTTTCTATAGGTTTCCAATATACTCACAATGTCCTTAGTTTAATGTCCCTTATATAGGTTTTATTATCACCCCTTGTTTTAAAATATCTACAATGAGATTTAAGGGGGAATATATACAATCATAGGATAATTGGTAAAATATTGAAGATTTTTCATGAATAGAAAATATTTTTTATTTTATAGGATAAATGAATACATTTTATAGGATTGAACCTGTAATTTATGGGTTTTACAGGTAACAAGTTGTCATAATTAACTAAAAATATATACCTTAAAATCATCTGGATTGTAATTATTGTTTAAAATTACTATAATAGGTATTGTTTAAGGTCGCGATGATACAATTGGTATTAGATGTTAGCTTATATAACATTATGGGTTAGGATAATGGTAATAGAATACCTATAAATGATTTTAACATTATGGTTAAATGAAATATACTTTAATGATTCCCATGTTTCATCATCTAAAATATATTTGTCTATAAGTGGTTTTCAAAAGTTGAACCATGATAGATGTGGTAGGAAGGAATCAAGAAGAAAAAATCCTTTAAAATCAATATCCTCGGATAGAAAGATTAGAATTTATCTATTTCTCATATTGATGGATACATTGAAACATGCTACAAATTGGGGTGGTACCCATGGAAAGGATAACATGGATCATCCAATGAGGAATATAATAGTATTTTAGCATTTTATGAGGTAAAATCCTCCATCTTTAAATGGAACCTCATATCGAATGGTTTTTTAAAAATGGGTCAACATTCTGTCAAAAATATTCAATGTCATGGGATGTTCAGAAAACTAAAATATAAATTTATCCATTTATTTTTTTAAAGGAAAATTTGACAGATATTTTTATGTTGTTATGAATACCATAGATATATATGATCTGAATGTTATGGAATGGGTTGTTTTAGGATTCTTTTTTGGAGGAAAATTTCCCTTAGACCATTCAATGTAGAATAGAGAAAAAATTCCTACATCTAAGTTAGAACGATGATCTTTTTGTAGAATTATGTGAATCCAATTCTAAAAGACTCAAATGGTATGTATTGGATTTTGTTTTTTCATATTGATAGTATAATTAATAGATTTTACTATTGTTTGAAACCAATTTTACAAAGAAAATTTATCTGTTGATAGCTTAAATGTTGTAAGAAGCCTTTTCATTTTCCTGAAAATGTTGGGATGGAGTATGGTAATAAATATGTTCGTCATGGTGAGAAGAGAAAGAAGAATATCAGTTTGAATGTGAAGAATTAATTAGTGAAATTGGATGGTATGAAAATTAAATTCTAAACATCTAATAACGGAGGTAAGAATAACATTGTAGATTTTATTATAAATTTATGAATGTGTTATCGATGTGGTGAGTTTGTTTAAAGGGATTGTGACTATAAATAAATGAATCACAACCAACAAAAGGATTTGGTAACCAATAGCCATCAAATGGTGTGGTGTTTTAGTATAAATGTGATTGTTTATTATGATAACATGTGTCTGATGTTATATTTATAGCATGGAAATCATCAAAATTAGATGATGTATGGGTATAAAATTTAATTTCTTCCACTACTGTTGATTTTAGGCCATAAAAGGAGTTTTTGAAAGGTATGTTACTTGTGTATTTAAATTATTCCAATACCCAATATGATTATAGATCTTCACATTATTTCAATTATGATTTTTTTTGAGATTTATGTGAAATCACATCATGAAATTATGATAGAAATTTTGGTGAAAACACCAGTTGGATGTATTAATGAAACCATTTATTAAATAAATAATCCTATTTGTTATAAGTGAAGTGGTAATTCATTCAAATCATGATGAACTACCCATTAGTGATTCTGATATTATTTTTCGAATGTATTTCCTTTAATATAATCATGTTAATATATATTTTAGTTCTATAATGGTCATGTTCAATGATTTTATACCATTAATGGCCAACCATGATGAAAATAAATTTATTTTAAATAGTAAGGAATGTTACTTAGATCAGTCCATTTTAAACAATTAAATTATTCTTATATGTGATGGTATTGTGGTCAACAGAAACAAATATGTTTATCTTAAGGATTATCCTACTTTTATAAATGATTTATATGTTGAGTTTACTATTTAATCAGTCTCTAATTCTAAGATAATTTCAGAACCACCAAATCAAATACCAAAATATGAAATTTTGGAATTGAAAAAGAGATTGTAAGATTTTCTGGATAAACGATTAATTTATCAATATACATCACCATGGGTTTCTCCCTATTTTATTTTAATAATTTAAATTTGGATATAGGAGACTTTTCATTGATTATTGGTAATTGACTAACATCACTGTTATTATCGAGTATCCATTTCCACACATGAATTATTTATTTGATTATATCAAGGGAGAAGAATAATTTTTATTGTATGATATTAGGTTTTGGTATCATGGGTTTATAATTATGTATAGATATATCCAAATGAAATAATGTATAACTAGATATGGGATTTATGAGTTTTTAATTTCATTATAGTGTGTTAACAAATTCCACAATTGTATTTATGGATATTACGAATAGAATGTTATATTAATATTTGGATAATTTTGTTAATTTTTTATTGATGATATTTTATTATATTAAAAAAATTAATGGGGACTATGAATAAATATATGTATTTTTCTTCAAAGACTTAAATAAAATATGTTCAATTAAATAACTAGAAAATGTGATTTTGGTTAAAAAAAATTCCTATACGGGAAATTTATTACAAAAGATAAAATAAATTTTATCCCAATTAAAAGAAAAGTTGTTGATGAAGGTCCAATACATAGAAATATTAGTGATAATAGATGTTTTCTTGGATTAGAAAGCTAATACCCATAGTTTTTTTAAAACATAAAACAATTAACTATCACACAAAATAGGTTAAAACAAAAAGAATTTAAATTTATCTTGATAGAATAATGTAATGTTTGTTTTTATAAATTTTATATGAGATTGGTGAATTCATATTTCTATCCATAACCCCATGAAATAGTTATTACATCATCTATTTTGATTATTACAGGATGGGACTTGGTTGTGTTATAATGTAGAATAATTGGTTATTTTTTATGATTCACATCAGTTGAAACCTGAAGATTTATATTATCTTTCACCTGATCATGAATGGTCTTCTATTTTTAAAAAAATTTGATGTATCCAATTTATGATTAAAAAATTTCTATATATATTGATAATACATGACGGATGTATATATTCACATAGATGGAATTGAACATGAGGCATAGAAGGTGGCTATAAATTATAATGTATTTTGATTTCAGGATCAATTATAATAGTGGAATGGAAAAAACGAGGTGGATTCCTTGATTAAAAAACATCATGATTCATTAACCATTATTCATTTAAAAAATAATCCATTGATTAATTAATTTTTGAATTTTTGCTGAGATATTTTGGGAGAGGTAAATTTATCATTATTGTTTTTGGTGTAAGTGAAATCAACTCTATCTGAGAGCATCAAGAATTATTTGAGGGAAGATCGTGACTTATAGAAAATCTATAATAAGTTAATAATGAAATAATTATTGTGATTATTGATGATATAGTATATATCTTGAGATTGGAAAAAAATTATATATGATTTCTGATTCCAAATTTAAGAAGGAAAAGTTCTGTAATAATCATTGTCCTTTTTTCCATTCATCCAAGAATAACTAGGATGTAAATTGAACTATTGGTGTAATACTGGTGTGATGGAATGAAAAGTGATATTTCTGAACTAACTAATAAATTTTAGAGTTGTCACTACAATAAATTAGAAGGAAAATTAACAATGGGGATACATTATACATTTCTAGTGCCATAGTGGAAATGGGAAAATATATCCATGGATTTCATGGTAGGACAATAAATGAAATCATTATGAAACAATGTGATTTGATTTATTGTCAATTGACAGACTAAATATTCACATTTCATTTCTATTTTTGATACCATACCTTTAGATAATCATTCACAGTTTTATGTTAAAGATATTGTAACATTACATTGAGGTCTTCTATCCATTCTAGTTATCCATGATCCAAGATTATATTTTCATTTTAAGAAGGTATTTTAGAAGTCGTTGGGACCTAAATTATATTTTGTCACATCCATTCATCCTCATTTTTATAGATAGGAAAAATAAATAATTCAATCCTTGGAATACATCCTATGAAATTTTTCAATTGAATACCGAGGAACTTGTGATTAATATCATTTTTCAGTTTATTTTTTTATAATTGTTCTCATTTATGTATTATGATTTCTCAGATAAAGGAATTATATAAAAATAATCATCCTACTCTAAAATTTTGCAAAGAATTAATTGAAATAAAGTTGATTGGACCATAATTAGTATATTGATCGGTGATACGGTAAAAATGATTTAGAAACATATAAGGAAATATTAGAGATGAAATAAATGTTATATAGATAACTAGATGAAAGATAATTAATTCGAGGTTAGGGATTATGATGATCTTAAAATACCTCAATGGAAAACAATTATGAGTCTGTTGGGAAGGGATTTTTAAGTCAATGTTTTATTAAAACATATGAAATTTTAGATAAATTTCGACTAGTTCGCTACTAAATAGTCTTACTATTGATTTTATCCCAGTTATTTGATTTTATTCATTTTTTTATATTAGAAATTTATATAAAAGAATAATATCCACTTCAGAACCCTAAAGTAGTTCAGTTGGATTATAAAAATTCTTATATGGACAACAATATTCTAATTCTTAACCATAAAGAATATGATTTTCTAAAAATGGTAATTCTTAAGGTAGGCGTTTGATGGAAAAATTATATGGTTGTGGAAACAACAGGGGAATCTGAAAAACCCATGGGGCGGGTAAGGGATCCATATTTGTTTAATATGTGAAGGAAATTATAAGGAAGTTTTTTATAAAAGGGGGATAATGTAATAAGTCGTTTAATCATTGAATAATTTGTTTTCACATTTATTATTATTATCTAATTAAATAGTTATATTCATTATTAATATGTTATGTAATTCTTAAAATCAAAAAAGAAATTATTTTATTAAATTAATTTTATTTGCGATTATATTAATAACAGTTATTTTAAAATTATATTGATTTAATTTGAAATAAATAATTTCAATTTTTAAATCATAATTTTAAAATTATCTTAGATTGAAGATTTGATTATTTTCTAAAGATATTTAATTTTTTACTGAATATTGAAAAATACAAGTTTTACTTGAAAGAGTATCTTATTTAAATGGTGAAATAACGTGTTAGATTTTTTTAAATTCAAAAATGTTAATTTTTATTTATATTAATTAAATTATTTGTTTTAATGGTTTTTAGACGTGAATTTATGAAAGAAACATTTTCTAACTAATAATTTTTATTTTAATAAAAATCTATTTGCATGTGATTTTTTTTTAAATTTTAATTATATTCATTCAATTATGTGTTTTGAATTTTGAAAATGGATTATATATTTTTACACACAAGGTCAAAATTTATTAATTTTTTCCATTTTATTTTTGGCCATTTTGAATAGTAACATCAGTAATTTTTGTTACCACCATGAAGGGTAAATTGGCTAATTTAGGTTAAAAATAAAATGATAAGTGATATAAAATTACCCTAAATCATTTCCAAATTATTATGGGATGAATTTAATTCTTCCATTAACAACTAAGGATTGACATTGGGGTTTTTAATGAATATTTGTCAATGAAAATTATTTATATATTATTTTAAACCATTGATTATAACAAAATTAACCTTTCATTAAATTAAGTATCTATTATGTGCCCGCATGGGGACAATAGTTCATTAAGAATGCATCTAAATTTCAATTATTAACATAACAATCTTATTTTAATGAAATAATTTTTTTACATGTGGTGGAAATTTAGAAGAGGTTATGATATTTATATGATTTTATTTAAAGAAAATTCAAAATGTCACATTCATAATTTTGTTAACTATATCATTTTGATATGGTGTTATCCAAAAAATATATTCAACTATGAAAATTATTTTTAACAATAAATTTTTTTTCTACATCATCATATTTTATTTAAAAAATATGTAAATAAATAATTACTTAAAATAATTATAAAATTATTATGTAATAAATATTTTATTAAGTAATAATAAAATAAATTATATTAAAATTATTAAAATTAAATTTATTTTAATAAATAAAGGAGAAATAATAATTTCATGGATTATTTTTTCATTTTATGGTTTTATTAAATGTTATTTGCTTCTATTTCATATATTTTATTTTATTTTTTTAATGTAAAATTATTGAATATTGTAGAAATTGACACTAATGGTATTTTATCTGAAAAATATATTAAAAAATTATTTTAAAATAATAATAAAAATAGAAAAAATAAAAAATTGATTTTTCTATAATTTCATAAAATATTTATTTATAGTCTATTGGACATTTTATAAAAAAGTATTTCCACCTTTAAATATTAAGTAAATTGTGACCATAATTAAAATTAAAATAGGTTTCCAAAGGTCAATCCAAATTTTAATCATATATATTATATTATATTTTCTGTGAAACAAATTTTAGTTATATTATGTTATATTTTTAATTATTTTATTATGTATTAATGGAGGATACAAATAATCAACTAATCTGATTAATGATATCTTCAATTATATGACATTTCTTAGGGATATTCACATAAAGATTTATTTTTAGGTTAATTTATTACATGATTAAAAATAAATGTTTTTTAACATATATGACATGAACACAATTTTTGAAATTCATAATGCTTTAATGCTTTAATTATTCCATAATAAAATTTCACAATTTAATTCAATTATAATGTTTATATTTTTATTTGTCAAATTTTTATATTTAATAAAAAATACAAGGATGTGGTATTTTGATATAAAATATTTTTTTATACATGTATTTGAAATATATTTGGTGCTTTTTATTCCTGGTGTGGTCATGAAACATTATATATTATGGGAGTTCCATAATATCACTAGGTGAAGCCATTATAGATTATATAATGGGTAAACCGAGATATTTATCCATCTAATTGGGTAATTCTATTTCCTATAATAAAATATTTTGGAAGTCGATCATATGGTTATTCCCATTTATAAGGGTTTTTTTAGAGATTTATAAGGATTATATGGTAATCATGTCCTATCAAACAACATTCATTTTATATTATTTTCAATGGGTTATAATGGAAACATATTATTTATAAATTTTAATATAATGATCTTCTAAAATATATAATTCATTTTTCATGGCATAAAGATATGTTTTTAATAAAAAAATTTCTAAGGGTTATCATAGGAATAAGAATTCCAATTATTTATGTCCCTTTCAAAGATTTTATGCTCATAACATATTTTAACATGATTTTCAAAGGATTGAACTGGGAATATATACAAATTTTATAACAATGGTATAATTTATAAGAT
Source organism: Viscum album (assembly GCA_963277665.1). Classification (NCBI taxonomy): domain Eukaryota; kingdom Viridiplantae; phylum Streptophyta; class Magnoliopsida; order Santalales; family Viscaceae; genus Viscum; species Viscum album. The sequence continues at coordinate 533,144,781 of OY728128.1, forward strand.
TTTTCATGAAGAGAAAACATGTGTTATATTAATGAAAAAATAGATATTTAGTGTATGTGTCCACCAATAATGTATTAGTTTTTGATGTATGATTTTGTCCTAATTATCTAAAAATAAAGACAAAAAATATCATTAGTATTTTCATTGTAGTTTAAAATCATTATAATATTTAATTATTATGGTTGAGACCTTTAAAATGTTTTATAATCAAATTTAAAATAAACCGCACAGAACCAATAAAAAAATTGGTTTCCCAAGAGAAACATATCATAAATATAGTAGACATTAACATCCAAATTCAATAAAAAATTCATTAATATGATTTATATTATTTATACTATTATTTAATTGAACTAATTTTACATTATATCTAATTAAAAATATATTTTTTAAAAAATAAAAATAAAAATGAAATTTTCTATAAAAAGCATCATTTTTCACAATTCATTGAAAAATGAAACTATTCAAAAATAAATTCCCAAAAAATCACCCTATGATAATTCTAATATTCTTATATAAGAAATGTTGTTCATTTTATCAGATAAGTTTTCTAATAGTTTGAGAAATTAATTTTATCATAATTTCGTAAGAAGAAACAAATCATTTTTATTTGAAAAAATAGAGTTTTTTCAGAAACATTTTTTTTTAATTTCAAATTATAATTATATTTTTTATAATGAAATTTTCAAAATTTAATTTTTTTATACTATTATAAACTATATATTTTTAATAATTTATTTAATACAATTAATACCATCAAATATAATGGCATTTTTATTATTGTAAATCAATGTTAATATTATAATAGATTATTATAGTTTAAACCGGATGTAGTATGCATCGTAAGATATCAAAGAGATTGAATCTAATTAAAATTAAATAAATAAATAATTATTGTTGTTTTATATTCAACCATACTATAATAAATTCACCCTCAAGAATTCATGTATTTTACCATCTAATAATATTAGGGTAGTTATTCTTCTTTACAACCTCCAAATCCCACATTGCTTCTACCATTTTCTGATTTATCAAATGTACATTTACAGGATGAGCCGTATAATTCCTCATTACATTTATCCTCTTATTCATAGTCTATATAAGTTATTTATATTATTATTGAAAATTTTATAATTTTATTTTATTAGTGATGAGCACAAGCGTTGGGCGTGACTTGTACTTCCGTTAAAATGTTTAATTGAACACACCATATACTATTGAAAGACATGGTAGAATTTCAAAAATTTATGAATAATTCTAACTTATTCATGAATTAAATAAGTTTAATTATACTTTTTAGTCATTACTTATTTCAAAACAAACAATATAACACCCTTCCATAGATATAGTTTTATAAAATCCTGATATCCCACTTGGATTTCCAATTCCTTTAATAGTTCAAGTAAATATATCTCCAACATTGAGTATCTTTAAAATGATTCGGAAATGTATTTAACATTATTATTTCCTACACAAAAATTCTTAATCCTACAAGATTAATTTCACAAACTTCATCCCAACAATATCTAGTATAACCTATCATTCCATTTAATGCTTTATATATATCAATTGGAATACTTGAATGGAAACTTATGTAATTGGAAAACTCTAACGAAAGTAAATAATGATCCAAAAATTCATGAACTTCAAGTTACAATGAATTCAACTTGTATTACACTATTTTAAAATTCCTTTTAGATATTCCATTTGTTTTGGCTGGTAGATAGTGCTCAAATGAAGATTAGTATCATGTTCCTTATAAAGACTCATCCATAATTTTATTTAAATGAGGATCATGGTCAGAAAAAATTGAAAGTGGTGTTCCATGACTCTTCAGAAATTCATTAGAATAGATCATTCATATAACAGAAGTGGTTAACCTTTTCATACAGGGATTAAATATGTTTATTTGGTAAGGCAATCAATGATAATTCATATAACATCATTCATAATAGGTGACTTCAGTAGTCCTTTGAAAAAGAATATATTAATTTCATCAAATTTTCACATAGTATTAAGAATATGTCTAACAAATAATCTTTGAGGTTATGTCACTACATTCACTTTTTTAAAAACCAAACATCAAGACACATAATCAGCAATTTATGACCACTTGTTATCCGAACAGAAATGATCCCACAAATCCATATACATCTTTATTTTACATGGGTTTGAAGAAATGTTTCATATATGAGAATCATCCAAAATTTACTTATTTATCTCTTTTTAAGATGGAACACATAATATATTTTCAAATTTTGTTAAAAAATATTCGCAAATGATGTTTTCTAATTACCCATAATACCGAACCTTAATTTTCTCAAAGAAATTCATATAATCATAAATGGAAAAATTTATTTTTTTCTAAAAAAATGGGTTCACATTAATTTCAAAAGTGGTGTGGTATCATTATCATTAATAATTATTATTTCCATCATTACTAAATCCTGTAAAATATGACCCCCCTAGATCCTCATTTGGTTACGAACTCCCTTTTCTTTTTACTCAATGTATACGCAACCTTATTTTTTATATTTTTGTGGTATTTTATCAAGAAATAATAATACTTATGTTGCCTGATCCATATCATTTCTATCATATTGATCTCATTCTATGAAAAACTGAGTTTTTCATATTTATGATCCATGTGTTTCTCACTTATTTCCCTAAAGAGATAATGTATTCGTATCATTAATGTAATGATTATAGTTATAAACTCAAGATCATGGGATATATATTTCAGTTCACGAGTCATTAGTTTTTTTGATTCATATGAAATAAGATTTTCATTTTTTATTTGGACACAACAATTCCTTTCTTTCATTCATCATTATATATCACAAAAAAATCATTTATATATCATAGAGTAAATATAAAAGAATTGGAAAATATCCTCTTTAGTTCATAAAAACATTCTTCACATTCTATTTCCCCAATGAACATAACCCATTTAAATGTATTCTTAATTAATTTGTTAGGAAATAAATAAAAATTTAGAATGAGTCACCGATAGTAACCTACCAAGTCAAAGAATCTAAATAACAATTTTTTAATGTAGTCAATTATCAGAAATACATTTTCCTTATTGGATAAACTATGATTTCATCCTGATAAAAAATATGAAAAAGAAAAGAAAATTATTGATTCATAAAATCACAATTACCAAATTTATTATATATATTTTTCATTCTAAGAGTCTAAAGAGTTATATTAATGTCTAATGGTCCTCATATATTTTAGAATAAATCATGATATCATCAATGAAAACTAGAACAAAATCATCCAGATAATCCTTGAAAACAGTGTTCACATTATACATCATAAATGGCGGTAATTTAGTTAATAATAAAAGAGTTACTTTATAATAATAATATCCATAAGTCATTTGGAAAAGTCTCTTTTTAATGTATATATTCATTATTTTTTATTAATTATATACCAGAAGAAGATCAATATTTAAAAAATATAGGTCTCTATGATGTTGATTGAATAAGTCATCAATGTGAGGATCATGAAACTTGTTCTTTATCATATTCAAATTGATTTTACTATAATAAATGCACATTAAAATGAATCAATAATTCTTCTCAATGAATTGAGTAATGTATCCCCACAAAGAAAACCATTGGTTGATAAATACCTTATCACACAAATTCGTAATATTTTTTATTTAATCTACTTATAACACAATGTCCATTCAATATGGATTCATTGTTAATGGTATTGCATCATGAATTGAATAAATATAAACCATTAATTTACTCCCTAAGGAATGTCTAGGAATTTCCTAAAGAAATAGATCAATTTATTCCTTTACAATAGTTATATCCTTGATTTGTGGATCACCTTCTCCATCCATATACATTTTTTATCTTCTTCCCCAAGAAAATAATTGATTAGAGCTACTTGGTGTGGATATAGTCATGTTTTTTATGACGATGCCTCTACTCTAATCATAATTAATTTTAAATCTTCTTCCTGAATTATATTTTCCTCATTTTTTCAATAATTGTTTTTCATATATTGAAATCCATTACATAAATTAATATATTGACCTAAACCATAGGTATGATTAAATTTTTGATAGATAAAAATCTTTTTTCGAAGAGATCCATTAGGATTTCTAAATAATAAATCCATTCTTAATGTGATGTGAATTATATGATTTCCATTGAAAATTGGAAAGATATAAATTACTATGATGATTCTAAATAAAATAAATAATTATATTGATTTTAGGATATGATTAAAGTAACTTTCACCATCTCATTGGGTACATAGACTACAAATATTGTGATCATATTATATTTTCCATCTCTCCAATCCTCATATTTGATAAATTCCCTTGATGCGTGGGGAATTAAGTTTTGTAGTACCCCATATACCCATCATTGATACATTGAAAAGAAGTTTTTTATTTATTATATTTTCATTATTTATATTCAAAACCCTTATCTCCACCATTATAGAAAACATCCATGCCTTTAAAACATTTTCCATGAAGAGTCATTCCCCAGTTATCATAAGGTGGTTATTATTCCATTCTCTTCTTCTTTGACACATTCTATTTTTCTTGGTTCAAATTATACCACTAGTTTTTTTGAGTTCCATTGAACATGATTAATCTATAGAATTATATCCCTATTTTTATAGAATATGAAAATAGTTTGTAATATGATGAAGAATTGTAATATATGTAACATACCATATTTTCAACGAAGATACAAACCATTAGTTTTTAAATTTTAATACCATAAAAGGCCTTAATAAAGATTACAAATCAATCTAATGTGGTCATTGGAACGTCGGGGGGTTGTTCAATGCCCAATGTTCGAAATGGAAACAATCAAACATGGATGAATAGTTTGTCTACATGAATTAGACACAATTTGAATAGTCATGCGTCCATTTTTAGGTATTGGATTGAACCATTCATCATGGTTTTTTAGGGTTAGTCAATTTGTTCACCTAACAATCTGTTGTGCCCCATGTATTTGTGATTTGAACATGGTTTTCTCACATTTTGGCTAAACCATGTTGAAAAACATTGAGCCTTGATATATAGGGATGGAATTACTCCCCCCCCCCTCATATTACATAAACCCTTATTTTTATTTTTATCCTTCTCCTACAGTGGATGATTTGGTTTTCTCCTTATGTGGTTTGCTTCCCCCTCAAATTAGGATCTCTTAAATATCATTCATCCTATATCAAAATCATGATATAAATGAATTATTGGACTCTTTAATGTAAGAATAACTTCACTCTTACCTCCTATGTTGGTTTTCCATGGGATGTGTTTCCCTATTTAGGATGATTTTCTTTGACCAATTTTTAGGGAATTAAACAATTTCACACATCACTTCCAACCTACACCAAGTTTGAGGTCGATATTGACTGCGGCATCATCTATGAACTTGAGGTAGATTTTCAGACTGTTTTCCCTTTGTTTTTTGTCATATATTAGATTTTTCATTGTGTCTCATGCCATTAAATATTGATAGTCTCCGTTATATTTATTCTTACATGTCTCATTGATCCATGCACCATTATACAAGTTTATGGAATCTTTTTTAGTAGTTTATGGAATTTTTTCCACACTAATGGACACCCCTTGGGTGTGAAACTTTGAATGGGCCATTGTAGCTAATTGAAATTTTTTTCATAACACGTATTTATCCTTTGACATAGTTTTAAAATAGGTTTTCCATTGATCTTTGAATGTCCATAAAATCCAAGGCACCTATTGGTGTTTGGTTCATCGTATCCCTGGAATTTCCCAGGTAATAACTCTCTATAATGACCATGTCACCATCAAAGTTAACCCTTTATAATATAAATGGTGTTTCAATGTTTTTAAATTAATGTATCAAGTTACGTATAATTCATCCCCTTTGTTTTATTAAGCAAGATGGTTTCCTTTACTTTAATGAAATGATTGGTTTTAACTAGAACAATCTCATGGTATTGTAAGAACCCAGTTCTTCCTCTGAGGTATGCATAATTAATTTTCATTTTACAGTTATAAAAATGCTGGAAAAGATGTCAATGGTTGGATGCGGTTCATTTACATGATGTGAAGTTGATCTATGTGCTTTTTACATATAGGTACACCTCATATTTTTTTAGCTACATGCATTGCAATACCAATACAAGAACATGTAATGGTATGGAAAGAAACTGTACAGACATGACATGTAGTCTCAAGAACAAGTCATTTACATTATTTATTTATTAAAATAGGAATTGAAACATTTTTTTAAACATATTGGTGATCTCCAGGTTTGACAATCTAGAATCCCCCGAACTTTATTCTCTTCCTAATTGATCATCCAAACACATATTACTTCGTCGTTGGTAGCGTTTGAACCTTGTGGGTAAGCTCTCGATTCCTCTTGAGATGATCATCACGATTTTTTCTATCAACAATGTTATGTAATATTCAGTTTTTGGTGACCATTTTTAGATATACACCATTCTAGTTAGAATCAAACCCTAATACAGGATGATAAGAGTTGTAAGAGTACGAAGTTAGTGGTCTTGTTCCTTTCTCTCACTTTCTAGTTGTTTCTACGTGTTGAAGAGTTGTTTTCTTGTGTTTAGGGAATATCCTTGAATTTAAATTTACCCCTATTGTTGCCTAATTATTATTATCTCATGATTTTAAATAATTTAATCATGTTTGAGCATGTTATATTTTTTAAGGGCCACCTCATTGGTATGTTTCCCTCAGATGACAATTGTTTGGAAATTTGTCCTTGGATGCCAATGTAAAGGAGTTTTTACATTTTGGGGTTTATTTAAAATGTAATTGGTTAATTAAATATTTCCCACATGAGATGAATATTTCCTAATACATGTGAATGTTTAATTAAAATGGTTTTTAAAAAAAATAAATCACCCTTTAGAATATAATTTTTAACTATTGTAATTGATAGATTACATATTTTGATTGTTATATGAATTGTCTCAATGAGTATAAATATTTAATCCTTGTGATAATTTAATTCACATGTTTATTATTTATTATTATGGCAGTGTGAGTTGCTATTATGTAAAAATTTAATAGTGTAATTTACATGTGCTTTCTTTGATGTTGAGATGTTGACATATTTGGATTGACCCGGTTGATTTTAATGTATGCGAGTCAGGATTTTTTTATGCCTACATTAATGGAATTGGTATGCCCGTAGGCGATGATTTTTTATTCCCACCGGTGGGGATTTTTTATACTGATGGTCGATGATTGTTATGCCTGTGAAAGTTATTTTTCTATGATTGTGTGAGATATTTTGATTTTAATTTTGAAGTGGAATAACATATGAACCATTTTACAAGGTGAAGAACCACCTTTTTTTAGTCTTCACATTACTTTTTTAGATAGCATTCTTAGATATCTATTGAGGAAATTTTATATAGGGGATTGACAAGATTATGTCATATATCATGACTTATATAATTCAATGTAATTGGATAGTCGAACTGAGCACAAATAATGAAATTTGAAAATACGACTTGTAGAATTGTTTACATTTCAGTAGATCATAGTATACTGGATTTATTTTTTAACACTACTTATTTCATTTACTAACCAGATGATAGGAATAGATCGTGGGTGGTTTCCTACTGGGATTTATTTCGCACACTCTATTAGAGTCATGATTCTGGTCACAAATAGATTGTATTGTTGTAGGATTTGATAAGGGAATGATCCATTATACAAGTACTTATGATGTTGTATAGGAGATAGAGAGCATGGGACCAAGCCAAGGACTGAGATAATTCATAGTTTTTTTTGTTTCTATTGCTTTTTGAAGATATATTGTGGATTCCAGTTGTGTACATGTTTTTTTTGTTTTGTTAGAAAATTAAATTTTGCATCATATTTTGTATGGAATGATGCTTAGTTATTTATCAAATCAGTCTTCCACTGTTTATTTTAGATGTTTTCAATTTACTACTTCCACTATTGTATTATTATTTATTCTATTGTGTTACAATCTGCCAATTAAGGAATTTTTTCCCCACTATCACACCCAAGGACCTTGTTACTAGTGGATAGTCTCTTACATTCGGGGAAATCTGCTTGAGGCCATGAGGACAACTAAGAATAGTGCACCAATTTAGTTTCATCAGGATCTAGTACGTTACAATCTATTTTCAAAGAATATTTCTTTTCTGGATTTTATTACTATTTTGAGACATTAGAAAGGTATGGGAAATAAATGTTGTTTTTTAATTAGTTTGGCATGTGATTAGAAACCCTATGTACCAGGAAAATCCAAATTACCTCAAATTGAATTGTTATATTTAGATTTTGAGCTATTATAATTAATTCAATTTCACCATTGGGTGACACAGTTGTCTTGGAATGTTATTGTTGATACTATTGGGGTTCTATTTTGTTTCAACCTAATGATACGTGGGCATATCATTTCATGCATCATATATAAACTTTTTAGATATCACATGTCAAGCATTATTTCCATGCCCTTTAGAGAGATTTACTTATTGCATGATGTTGTGATAGATTTCATCATAGATATGCTTCTTGGTGTGATAGATACGACGATCTATATGGTCACTATAATGACAGGTGTATTTTTATGTGTTACGGTTGAATTGGATGGATGTCTAACTTTGGTCCCTGAGGAGTACGTGTCCTATTTTATTTGAATTTTGTGGATCATGTTTCTTCCAAGGGACATAAATTGTGTTGTTGTGTTCTATATGTGGATGACACAATTTGATTCGCAGGGAGTATAGGCCCCCATGAATCGAATATACCACTATGTTTCTTTATATTGAAAAAACAAGGGTTCATGGAATGTTTATTAGGATTACTATAGGGAAACCTAGACAACATAACATGTTGTTTTATAATCACAGGCCATCTGTTCTTCTATTTGGGATGAAAAGAACTTCTTCAAGTAAACACTGTGTAATCTAAGTACATATTGTGTGATAAATGAAAATGACACAGACCATGTGAGTGGAAACATTGGTTGTTGAGTTTTGATCAGAAGACGCTGTGTACCATATGTGCACGCCAAGTAGTTTTTCATCGTAAGACTCATGTGGTTGTGCCATGTAAAAGTGCATGGCCAGGAGGAAAGGATTGAGTGCACACCGAGTGTCAGCCTCACACCCTGTGTACCTGGGATGTTTACATTCCCATGCATGTGAACCTTGAAGACCATGTTAGAGCTTGAGGTTACACATCATGTATCATTTCAATGTGCCATGTACCTAGGAAATTTACATTACCAAGGCAGGTGGAGATACAGTCCTATGTAAGAGCTTAATGGGACATGTTTTTTTAGGATATACATGCTGTGAACCCAACTATTGTGAACTATTATGGCTTTTCTTATCTTGTTTAGTTCATGTTCTCTTAAATTACATAATGTGATGAATATGAATATACTGAGGTGTATTTGCAGGAAATTACAGATCAATGACACCACGACGAACTCTAGTAGTATGCTAGGAGAGAATAAATCATTATACCATGAAGGTGGTAGGTCATGGGCTAGTAGTGGATCCTCCAACCATTCTAGTTGTGGTGCGAGCAGTAATATTGGATGCAGGGGTTGATTCCGTGATTCGTGAAGGCTTCATGATGTTCATACTGACCTAGTAGTGAGTTCCTCAACCTGAAATATATATGGAAGAATTGACGCAAGTATTTGTACATAAGTATCTGCATATTTTTTCTATGGATGGTGGACCACCAGTTTTCGAGTCATGGCTGATTTCCATGTTTACAATCTTCGAGCATCTGTATATGGCTCATAAGAGGAGGGTCAAGCTAGAAACTTATATTCTATGTGATTCATCCAATAGGTGGTGGGATGTTATCACTCTGATAGAGCATCATAGGGACATGGCATTGGTATATTTTTGGACGATCTTCTATGATTATATTTTCCGAAGATACTGAGGGCCAATAGAGCCCCAATGTTCATGAATCTGAAGCTGGTCCCTATGTTAATGATGGACTACTCATCCTATTTCACTAAGCTTTATAGATTCACACATATTCTGATGGGTGATGATACATCTAGGGCCATGAGATTTGAGGATGTTATTAAGTAAGAAATCTGATCAAATGTGAACATTTTTGAGATGCCTTCTATATATCCATTCTGAATCAAGAAATAACTACTGAGAATTATCTATGAGAAGATGGTTGTGAAAACCATGGTTGTTCCACACCAAGATTTGGTATTTTATCGACTGGGTAAAATTTGAATGATATGAAGCTTTCTCATAGGGATACGAGTAGTCATAATGATATATCTGGTAGCTAGGTGAGGTTCTAAAAGTGTATAAGATCTTGGAAAATGAAACCACAATGATCGATGGACCCATTCGAGTGCAGAGCTTGCGACAAGATGGGCCATATATAGTTCTTCTGTAGGGTGTTTCCATTATGTACTATTGAGATATTTTATGTATATACTCCATAGTCAGGAGTTAGGTCAGTAGCATCACACAGGTCATGGAATTGGAATATGTCAGGCCCTTCAGGCCGAGGTGGTGGTCATTGTATTGGTATCCAAACCTCATGATCTTAGAGAGAGCAGTGCAGGTCAGCTTAGGGTTTCCAGGAAATGTCTTTGGGATGCAGTACTGGTTTGTCTTCATTAGTGAAATAGACCCAACATGATGAATATCCCTGACCTTCTAATTTTAAATGTACTAGTCTACTGACCTCTATATTATATTCTGCACTCTTTGATACAGGGGCTTCAAAAAAAATTATATTTTTTACAATTTCATAGATCCTTGAGCTCTATGTTTTCTCTACTAATGATGTTATTATACTAGACACTATATTAGGGATCAGGATGACATGTGTGCGTCAGTGTAAGGAGTTACCCTTTCAGTTCAGTGGGTGTCACTTAATTGGGGGTCTCCATGTATTAGTGATAATAGGATTTTGTTTCATACATTGAATGGACTGGTTAGTCTCCATTCAATATTTGTTTTATTGTGATCACTGTTGGGTGAGTTTTAGATTAATAGAAGGTAGATTGTATTTATACAATGGAGAGTGTGATGTCTATGAAATATGAGATTTACCTAAGAATTTTCTGTTTAGTGGGATAATAGAACAAGATTATATTGTATATTTAGAAGACTAAGGAACACGTCATATTGATTACCCTCCCGTGTTTGATCATTTCAGGGACATCTTCCTTGATGATTTTTTTTTGTATTACCTCTTGTGATAGAGGTATAGTTCTCTATTGAGCTAGTATGAGGAGCTACAGAAGTATCCATTACTTTTTATAGTATTTCTATGATATAATTTCCAGATCTCAAGAAGAATATATAGGATTTAATGTTAAAGGGGTTTATTTGATTCAGTGCTTATCTGTGGGGTTCACCGGACCGTTTTGTGAAGAAGTTAGATGGTACCCTGTGGATACATGTGGACTATTAACAAATTAACACACTATTGGTTAAAAACTGATATCCCATTCAATAGATATATTTCCTTTTTGATCAACTTCGAGGAGCTCAATTATTCTCGATGTTTGAGTTGAAATCAAGATATCATCAGGTATGTGCTTAAACTTCAAACATACCTCACACCCTATTTTGTATTATGTATGGTCTATATGAGTATCTGGTTATGATGTTCGGTCTCACAAAAATTCTAGAAAATTTCATACAGTTGATGAAACAAGTAATCCATCTTTACGTTGATTCATTTTTTGTTGATTTCAAGGATGATATCTTGGTTTATTCTCACAATAAAAATGATTATGGAAACCATCTTGAGATCATTTTGAGTACACTAAGAGAGCATCAGTTATATGTTAATCCCACTAAGTTCCACATCTGGATGGATCATATTCACTTCCATTATCACGTCATCTCAGAGAGAGGTGTATCAGTAGACCCTGAGAATGTAAGATAAATAGTTTTCTAGGTGCATCCCATGAATGTATTTGCAGTGCAAAGATTTCTATATGTGGTTGATTACTACAAGAATTTTTTAAAGGACTTCTCATGTTATGAAATGAAGATAAAAGTCTTAATAATGAAGGGATTGAAGTACGTAAGGTCATATTCATGTGAGACAACATTTGTGGATCCGTAAAGGAGATTAACAACAGCATCTACACTGATTTTTCCAGAGATGGGTAGGAGTTAAACTATGTACTGTGACGAATTAGGTACCAGGGTAGAACCAGTGCATAGGTAGGGGGTTGAGTCATTGCGTACGAGTCTTGGAAGATATGGAGACATGAGGAGGACTATCCAATGCACGATCTCAAGTTAGATATAGTTATTCAAGCCTTACGTTGTTGGATACATTATTTATTAGGGGAGTATTTTGTGTTATACGCAGACCAAAAAAGCACCAAGTACATATATACATAGCGTGATAAGAATTTAAGGTATTGAAGGTTGGTGGAATACCTTATGTATTTTGACATAGAGAATTCCAACATGCCTAAGAAGGGAAAATCATTGGCCTATTCACTAAGAATAAAGAAAAAAATATAGGCAATGCATCATGCTAGTTGCGAGTGACGGCTGATGGCATTGTTCTATAAGATGCATCTGGAGGTATATGCCAGGTGGGGAAGACTTTTCTTATGTACTTAGGTGTTACCTGTATCCTAAAGGATAGTTTGAGGATCTGGCAGTAATCAGATTCCAATGTCCTGGTTCAATGAGAGAGTGTGGCAGGTCAGGACCCTCCTCTTGGTTGGACCATAATAGGGGATGAGGTTGTATGGTTATATGGTTGTGTGTGTGTGTCAATAGACATGCATGATGAGATGATGTGAAATTTTCATGATTCAGTTTTGGAGGTGCATCTAGGTGTCACCATGATATATTGGGATTTACATTTTTTTGTATTGGTGATTAGATATGAAGAGATATTTAGCTTTTATTTGTATTAGATGTTCCCCCTATCATCATGTGAAGGCAGAACACCAAAGACCAGTAGGAATTTTGCAGAAGCTACCCATTCATAAGTGGAAATGGAATGACATCATCATGAATTTTTTTGATGGATTTACTGAGGTCTTCCCAAGGTAATGATGCATTATTGTTTTTTGTTGACATGCATAAAATGTTTTCACATTTCCTATTGATGAAGAAAACCTTCGTTGTTGTCGTGCTTAGATGTTTGTACATACAAGAGATTATACGACTACATGGGGTTCAACATTCTACTGTTTCATATAGGGATGCTCATTTAACCTCTTGATACCTGAAAGGGATATAGGGTAATTGGGTTCATAGTAGATTATGAGCATATCTTACCACCCCTATATAGATGGCCAGTTAGAGCACGTGATTTAGGTACTTCAAGACATGCTTCAGGCATGCATTTTATATTTCAAGGGTTTTTGGGAAACACACATACCCCTAATTGATTTCACCTAAAACAATAACTTCTAGGATAGTATTTATATGGATCCATATGATGATTTTCACCATAAACCCTGATTATCAACCCCGTGTTGGCTATAGGAAGGAGAGTAAGCTATGTTGGGACCTTGTCTTGTTCAAGAGACCACTGTGTAGGTTTAGTTGATTTAGAAGCGGATGACTTCTATATGGTCTGATTAGAAATCTTAAATCAATCGTCAACGATAACATTTAGAGTTCATGATGGGGATCTAGTTTTTCTATGTGTTGCACCATGGTTGGAACAAAAGAGGATCTGGAGATAAGGTTATCTTTTTTCAAGATACTTCAGTCCATTTGAGATGATGGGGAGGTTCAAGAAAGATGCCTACAGATTGTAATTACATTATATGTACAAGGCTATGCAATACATCTTCCATTTTTCTCAATTGAAATATTACTTTTCATATTCATCTCACACCTTTCATCCCAAGGAGGTAGAGTTGAAGGAAGATTAATCCTTTTAGGAGCATCCCATTAATATTATGGATCATATAATAAATTTTCTCTAGGTATGGTCCGGTCATTTGGTAATGGTACTATGGAAGAACAGCTGAGTGCAGGATTAGACATGGGAGAGGGAGGCCATCATTTGATTACAATGGCTGGAGTTATTCTCTGATGTTCGTTCACCACCCATTGAAGGGACAATTGGGAATAAATTTCTTTTTGGGGGGTGTTTGTATGAACCTGATTCTTCCATTTAAGTATAGATCATTATTTTATAGTTTATCCCTAATAAAATAGGTTAAAATAGGTCATTGGAAAGCTGTATGACTATTGCATTATTAGAATATTAACTATATATCGTGTACATATTGGTACATTCCAATTATGTTCGGCTATATTCCATGTAATCCTGGTACATGACCTTGTAATGGTCTGTCCAGATATTGTACATACATGGCATGTTGTCTCAAGTACATGGCATTTACATTTTTATAGATTAAAACGGTTAGTTGTGATTTTTTTTTAAATAGATAGGGGCTCTCTCATGAGGATGAAAATGTTGCGTTGGACCTTCAATACCTTCTCAATTGATAATCTGTTCCTCGATTCATTCATTGTTGCTTACATTTGAACCAGATCAGTAATCTCTCAATTACTCTAGAATCGTTCTTCATGATTTTTGATTGCAATGATGTTAATTAAGGTTGATATTTTCTCATTATTTTTATGATCAAACCCATTAATGATTAAATAAAAGCCTAAAACTAGACGAGGATAGTCGTAAGAGTACAAGGTAGGTGGTCTTGTGTTGTTCACTCGACGTCATGTTGATTATATGCACTACAGTGCTATTCAACCAAGTTTATTGTATATACGTGAATGGAAACTGTCAATTTTAGTTTCCTAATGAATATTAGGTCTTGAATTAAATTAATTTAAGCAGTTTCATCTAGTTGGTTCTATTAAGGTCTAGCCAAATGGGGGTGTTTCCCTCATATGACCATTGTTCGGACATTTGGCCTTGGATGCCTATGTGAATTACTTTGTTTTCATTTTTGGGGATTCTTTAAAATGTAATTGGTTTATTGAATGTTTCCCACATCATATGACCATTTCATAATCCATTTAGTAGTTTTATATACATAGTTGCGAGATACACATAAACTGTCCTTGTGAGTATATTTGTTTACGCCTTAAAATTGTTAGATTACATATTAGAATTTTGATATGAACTATACATTTTATTATAGTAGTTTATGTATTTTTATAGTTTAATTAAATTTTTTTATTTTGAATGATCCAACATGAGTTGTTATCATATATCCAGGAAATATTGTAATTTACATGTGTTTTATTTTATTCAAAAATCCTAGTATATTGGGATAAAACATGTTGATTGTTATGCCTGGTGGAAAGTATTATTTATGAATGTGTGTAATGATTTTTTATGACAAGAGGTGAGGATTTTTATTCATGTGAGTGAGGATTTGTTATTCCTTAAGGTGAGGATTGTTATGTCTATAGGGAGGGGTTTTCTATGCTTGTGGTTGAGATGCTTATTTCAATTTTGAATTGGAATAACATATGACATGTTTCCAAAGAAAAATCCAAATCTTGGATTTAGACTTCACATTACATATTTAGATAGATATCTGAGGTATCTCTTGGGAATTATTTATATAGGGTATTGACTAACCTAGAAAGGATCTCAAGACTTATATAATTCAATGTAATTGAATTGTTTAGCTGAAAACAATCATAGAAAATGTGAAAATAAGACTTGTATGATTATTTACATTTGAGTACTTCATAGTATACGTCTTATATTTTTGTAAAATACATGTTTAATTTACTAATTGATGGATATGTATAGATCATGGGTGGTTTCCTACTAGGATTTGTTTCACACTCTATGTATAGGTCATGATTTTGGGCCAAAATTAATTATATTGTTTTAGGATTCGATAAGGTAAATCACCATTATACAGGTACATGTGATGTTTTTTATGATCCAGAGAGCATGGGACTAAGATGAGGCTTTCAATTCTTCATAGTTTCCTTTTTTTTATTTTTCATCAGGATCATATATTTGTGGATTTCAATTGTGTAACTATTCTTGTGGCATTCTTAGAACATAACATTTTGCATCATGTTTTGTATGGTATGATGCATGGTTGTTTAACATATTAGTCTTATGCTTTTTATTTCTGATATATATAGTTTACAACTTACAGTATTGTATTATAATTTATTATGTTTTGTTACACTCTTATAATGTGGGAATTGTTTCCCCACAATCACATCGTTGGCCCAATCTCCTAGACGGTTGCCACTGGTTTTTATGGAAATGTGCTTATGTACATATGGCCAATCGAGTATTGGGAACCTGTTGAGTGGATTATGGATCTAGGACCTTATAGGTATGGTAAGGCCATACCATTTTTTGGCTTTATCAAATTTTGTATTTTAAATGTATTTACATAAATAGAATTAAACGTGAATAATGAAATGAATAAGAGTTTATGACTTCTTTATTATTTTATAAATAAATATTCCATAATTATATAAATGATTTGAATGTGAATGATTGGTGTGATTTAATGTCTTATTCCATTTATACTTTTAATATTATTGTATAGTGGTTGTCATATGATTGAAAGGGATCATTGAACATGGAAGTATAAAGCTCCGTCAAATCGGGTTTTGAGGATGACGTCTCTCATTAGTGATACATTTTGGGAAATGGACTTTACATGCCACATTCCATGATTAGAGTGTGTCCATGATGTCCTAGTATATCCCTAGTTTCTTTTCATGATGTATATCATTATATTAGGATGTAGCTCATGTTCACTATTTTATGAGATTATAAGCTCGTCAGACATGATAAGGATGTCTGAGTGATTCCATTGTCTAGCCAACACTTGTATTTTATATAATTACCTTGCCTTAAACATTAAATAATCTTGAATTATGTCAATAACTCACATTGAGGATGTTTTTAGGATTAGATTTTTAGAGAATTAGGCTATAAATATTACATAACAACTTGAGTATTACATGTAGATACTACTACTCAGTTTCCATTTTTCTTAAAATAAAAACTCTTAAAAAGAATCATATCTAGTTCCATGTTTTAGACAGCATGACTTTTCTTTGATCCCATCCTTGACCCTATGAATCTTTTATTCCTATGGAAAACTTTTAAAAACATGGGATGAGAATAAATATCTTAGTAAGGGGTATGAAATATGGAAGGAAAACATTATCTCATCAATAAATAGAAATCAATGAAACTATACTTTTCAATCACAACATACCATACGAAATCATATGATTTATGAATAAAACACACAAATTATAAATCATAAATTTATCTTATGAAATTATTAATATACATACATTGTAGTAATCACAACTACATAGGTAATCACATTTGGAATACCAATCAAAGTATATTCCCTAAATATCTTAGGAGAAACATTAATGTTTACCTCTGTCACGTTACCCAATGGATTGTAGATCTATCTCAAGCTCACCTGCCCTAGGTTTATCATGGATCCAATTGTATATGTATACAATACCCAATAACAATAACATAATCATAACACATTACACGAGTATAATATAATGATAACATATCCACATTCCAATATATCAAACCAATATATTTAATCAGAAAATTCTTTATCCTACCATTTTCAAACCCATTTAAAACATTTAATAAAAATATTTTTGAATCAAAGTGCCCCATACCACGTTGAATCTTTTAAAAGAATTAAAATTATAAAAAATGAATTTCCATATAAATAAATACTAAAAAAAATTTTAATACATATACAATAATGAAAAATATTTAGAATAATAAATCTTCAAAACAATATTTCAGTTAAAGAGTTCTTCAACAAATGAAATATGCATTAATACAAATAATTGAGGAATAAAATTCATTCAAACAATTATAATATCATGAGAATAAATTAATTAATGATATTATATGATGTATGATTGTATATACACCGTATAAAAGTGAATTGGTTCATAATGACAACAAAGTCTCAATGGAATGTAATTTTAGATGAAATCCCTTATAAAACGGTATACATATATTAAGAATAAAAACATTACATAATAAAGTGTGAAAATTTTATATACACTCAATATGATTGGATATTCAGTGTAAATAAATCATAACAAATTAACACATGTTCTTTTTGAGACAAAAACCAATGAATTGAATTTTGAACTGAATGAATGGAAATTCAGTTAAAAATACTCTTATCTAGTTCATATCGATGACTTGAGAATTTATCAATAGAGTGATTATGTTTATCAAAATTATATTCAACCAAAGAGGAGTGGAAATTGAGACATAAATAAATAAATAGTGATTCCACACATAATCATATCATGACATATTTATAGATTAGAATATTAACCCAAGGAATGAAAATTGGGTTTAAAGGTTCCCTTACCGATTTGGTAACTTAAAAAACATACAAACCATGAAAGTTGGATCATAAAATGAAGATATAAATTCTGATAAATAGACGTATATTACACAATTAAAACAATCATGTGTAGTAAGTACACCACACGAATGTATATAGTGAAAAATATAGCATGAATCTGACGGGAATAAAAAGTGAGATGAAAATCCCTTACCATGTTGTAATCAATCAAGTCATTTGAACAAAAGTTAACAAAAACCAAATGATTCACATAATAAAATGAATATAAAGAGGATATTTATAATATATATCAATTGTTAGTACACAATACAACACATGAAATATATTAGTGGTGAATAATGGAAATCTCACAGAATTAAAACTGAGATAAGAAACCCATTACCAAATGTCCAACATGACTTGTTTGTTCTTTTTCTTCCTGAATAATAAACTTTGGATAATTTATACGTGATTAAAACCCCTTTTTAATGTTTATTATTCCTTTTATATTACTTATAACCATGTTACAAACATTATGTAATCATTTATGTTAATAATTTTCGTTTTATCGATATTTGGCACTTGAGTAAAAAATGAACACCTTATAATTATGAGTTGTCCAAGTGGTCAGGAGTCCATTATCTACATAATGTTATTCATTATTTAGATATCATATATAAAATATTTATCTAGTATATATATGTATTTATTATATTACATAACATTTGGTGATAGGAAATGAAATTAACTTTTCATGGAGACGGTAAGTCGTACGTACACATGAATGCTACTTTAATTTCTATTTTGTATATTAATTGAATGAAAACATAATAATAAATTGTTATATTATATTTAGATTATAATATAATATATAATTTCAATAAATCCATCCTTTATACATCCCATGTATGGTATGAATGAGTCATATCACTTTGAGGGGGTGATAGTCTGCACTTCCACAAATTAAATTATCACGTTTACTCACAATGGAAACCATAAAGATATTATATAAATTAAATATAAAGTAGCATAAATATAACATAAACA
This sequence comes from Viscum album, assembly GCA_963277665.1. Classification (NCBI taxonomy): domain Eukaryota; kingdom Viridiplantae; phylum Streptophyta; class Magnoliopsida; order Santalales; family Viscaceae; genus Viscum; species Viscum album. The sequence goes on from OY728128.1 coordinate 533,164,172, forward strand.
TAATATATATCATATATAAATACAGTTCCATCATAATGGCCACCATAAGAGGCGGTATGAGATAATTGAACAATCATCGTTTCGTGAGGCATTACTTTGCTATCAACAGAAACATTGTATTCTTTAACAATTCGATATAGGTGTGTGAAATTGTAGTTACAATACTTCTCATAAAAAAACATAGTACATTTAGGATACTGGTGATGTTATAGAATAAAATAATAAATTTTTGTGAGGTTGGCAATGTAAAATAAAACAGAAGGACTTAAGAGAATATGCTACCTTTAAATTTGGTATCTCCCTTTGGATTGAACAAAAAGGATTACGCGAAGTTTCTAATGTCTAATGTAAGTATTATATGGGGAATATAGGGATCTTGAGAGCTGATTTTGGTTGTGTTTGGATGAGACAAGGGGAATTAGAGGTGTGAATAATGTGTTATAAGTGAGGGCTTTATATAACGGGGAGGAGGGGATCACTATGAATGTGTGAAAATATTATTTAATTATACAATGATATTCAATTTCTAAAGGTAAATAAAAATAATGTAAAATACAATATTTCTCATGGTCGGAATAAAATCATTAAATAAAATGTGGACAGGTTTTAGATATTTTTTTAGTTTTTAAAATCTTATTTATTTAAATCATTTATTAATGAGGTAAATATTGCATCATTATTGTACCATAAATAATGTTATTTATTTGAGATCTAAAAATTTCAAAAACAAATAACATGATTTAAGAAAACTTTTTTTCAATCCAAAAAATATTTATAGACAAAATGATAAATTATATAACGTTATGTAAGAATCAATTTACCAAATGATATGTGTTTATGTTATTTATTTCTTCATTAAATTAATTATTATAAAGTGTCATTGTCACTCCAATGTGGCTCCATGAGGTCCCAACATCGACCCAACGATCCCCAAGGTCAGATATGTATCATGAAATAGGATTAGGACACATGTTAGGGTAATGTTATATTATTTTAATAATATTTTAAAACCCTTATTGGTAAAGACCCGGAAATTTCAAGGAAATTTTTTTTTCTTAATTTTCATTGGAATTTTACAAGAATGCAGTTTCTGACGGTGCCTGATTCCGAGGCCCGGTATGCCTGGAATTAATTTCCAAAGTTTGGCTTGGGTACGTTTAGTGAACGAATGAGTGAGGTTTTCTAACTTTTGAACTGTTGCTCGGAATCGAATTCTGAGGGCACCGATGGAATCGCAGCGCCGGTATTTTCTTAGAAACGCCTCTTCCGGAGTTGCGTTTGCTCGGTTGTGGTTTTTAATTTTTTGGGCTTAAAGTTGAGAAATAAAATAAATTTTATGACAAACATTATTTTATTTCACTTAATCCTCTTGGAAGCCACTTGAAGCCACTTAAAGCAGCTTAAGCTGAGTTGATGCGGATAGGGTGCTATCCAGAAATATCCTACCCTCTTGGTAGAATATTTGTGAGGCGGGGCTCGCATGAGCCCCACCGTTTCTTTCCGCTAAGTAACGCATCCGCGAAAACCCGTCATTATGAAAGTCAACTGACGTGTTTTCTTAATTTCTTAATGCACCAATTAATTGGGCGGTTTTATTCGTTGAAGTAATTGGGTGTTTTTATTCATTGAATTAATTCGATGAATTAATTTAATCGTTTCTTAACCTGTTTTCAATCCGTTGGCGTAATAATAAAATAAGACCAACGCACGACTTCTGAAAAAATGCTCATTGAGAGGTTTTTACAACTTTGTGCCTTCATCCTCCTTCACGAAGAACACGAATAACGTGAAGAATGCGAAGAATTTCATCACCCTCAGAGATTGACGACGCTTCTTCCGAGACGTTTTTTCCCGCAATGATCTCCGATCACCAACTGCTTGAGGTAGGAGATTTCGTGTTTCTTTTAAATTTTCTTTGTGGTTTATAACAACACATGGATTTAATCGATATAAATAAATCTTCATGTTCTTGAACCTCGGAGTTCGTCGACGTGACGCCTTTCCGCGACGATGTGACGCCCTTCCGCGACGACGCGACGCCTTTCCGCGACGACGCGACGCCCTTCCGCGATGACGTGACGCCTTTCCGCGACGACGCAACGCCCTTCCGCGACACGATGATCGCCTCCTTCCACGGCGATCAAATCCGCGAAGAATGCGTGTGCGATGACTTGGCGAGGTACGAGTTTGTTGTGATATAATTTATATTATATTCCCGTGATCATTTCTTTTAAAATAAAGAACCCGGTTTCATAAAGAACAATTCTAATTTATTAAAATTGTTATTTGATATGTTGAATTTCCTCCAGACTATTATTGTCTAACACGGAGGGTGCGGGCCAAACGAACACGGCCCAACAACCCTCCGTCGTTCTTCATTGTTGTGCGGATATGGCGGCGACGAAAAAACATGACGCAAGGGCGTTTTGATGATCCGACAGTGAAGAACGGAATCCATGAGGAACAACGGTGCAGACGGGATGGAAAATCGACCACCAGAGCAACTCTGGTGGCCCGCAGAAGTCTCCGGCGGCGCCGGCGGCCAGAAGCAGCGGCGGCCAGTGGACCCGCGGCCGCGTGGGTCCGGCTCACCCGCACGGGACGCGGAAGAAGCCGCGTCCGCTGTTGTCCAGCGTGGCCCTCGAGGGTCGCGGCTTCCTCAACCCGCAGGGGCGGCGCCCCGCGGCTGCCGCGCTCGGCCACTCGGCCGAGCCGAGCCAGGCCGGTCCGACCGGCCAGGCCGTGCCATGGCCGTACCGGACCGGGTCCAGCCGGGTCGGACCGGGTCGGGTCGACCCGGTTCGTCCGACCCGAGGGTGGGGGGGGTCGGCCCGGTCCCAGACCCCGTCTTCGGACCGTTTTCGGTCTTTTCCCCATAACGTGAGCTACGAGCCTCCAAACGATGCTCCTTCAGCGGAAATGAGATCCTTGGATCGAGACGGTCATTTCGGTATATCGCACTCAAGGTTTCAGAATACTTTGGGTTCAGTCGGGATGGTTCGTACACGAAACCAACCGGGCCCTCGAAACAGAAATGCTCATACCTTGAGCTCCGGAAGTCCGATTGACGTGCCGTCGACTTTGGTAGATTCATCTAAGTGAGATAGATCTTTTGGCATACTCTTCCCAAGGTTTGGATGTAGGTGGAGTATGGTAGGGTCGGTTTTCCTTAAAAACCAACCAGGCCCCTGGGACGAAAAAGCCAATAACTCTCAGACCGGGCGTCCGATTGACGCGCCGTCTACGATGCTGAGTTCCTGTTGACGATACGGAACTTTTGGATACATCAATTCTAGACATGAGTCAGTTGATGTATCAGCCTCTCGGCTCGTGGAGCGGACCCTCCCGAATGAGCTTGTTGTGTGCGAGAACCTTAGACCTGGCTGCTACTGCTGCTGTGACAGCGATGACTGTACAGAGATCCTCAGTGGATTTGACTACGACGATGATGAAAACCATACAGGAATCATCCGTGTTCTCGGCAGTGACCACTACAGTACATCTTGAGATACACCAACTCCAGACTACATGTCAGTTGATGCATCGACCTCTTAGCTCGTGGAGTGGACCCTCCCGAAACGAGCATGCAGTGTGTGGAAACCCTAGAGCCGGTTGAGACATGGCGACTGATGATCGAACGACTCGGTGTGTTATGGATAGCCCGAAAGGGGAGCTCTTGGTTGTAGCAGCAGACCCATAACAGAGGTGCGCTTGGTTGTAGCGGCACAGGGGAGTGCTTGGTTGTAGTAGCAGACCCACGACAGAGGAGCGCTTGGTTGTAGAAGAAGACCCACGATGGAGGAGCGCTTGGTTGTAGCGACATAGGGGAGCACTTGGTTGTAGCGGCAAACCCACGACGGAGTAGCACTATGTTTTAGCGGCACAGGGGAGCGCTTGGTTGTAGCGGCAGACCCACGACAGAGGTGCGCTTGGCTGTAGCGGCACAGGGGAGCACATGGTTGTAGCGGCAGACCCACGACGGAGGAGTGCTTGGTTGTAACGGCACGGGGGAGCGCTTGGTGGTAGCATCAGTCCCACAGTACCCGATAGGTGGAGAACTACAGCAGTCCAAGGTAAGAGGGAAGCGCTTGGTTGTAGCGGCATAACCACTACACATGATGGAGAAGGAGTTTCCCAATCGCTTTGGGTTCAACTTCATGATCGAACCTGTGTGAGCTGAATCCTGTTTGCTTTCCTGTGTGGATTGTGTTGTGATATCCTGTGTGGATTACGTTTTGCTTTCCTGTGTGGGATACGTATACTTTCCTGTGTGGACTGAGGTGTACTTGGGCTCAGAGGTTGGAGCGCCTTGGAATTGTTGACTTAGGTATATGTATGGGCATATACCTAAGCAGTGTCGGTTGTTACTTCGTGATTGTATATTTCCATTGTGGTTTATCCTTTGTGGATTTTTTGGAGACCCTCGGGGGTCTCGGGGTCCCTACTGAGTAGCTTATACTCACCCCTGCATGGGCTATGCCTGCACTTCGTTGTGTTGGTTGCAGACGACGGACAACATTGATCGTGGTTGAGGCTTGCAGAGTTGGACGGTACCTCGAGGAGGACCACTGGGCGGGACGTACTCGGAGCAGACGGCGGGACCCGAGGAGCAGTGGAGCTATCTGTACCCACCCTTTAGGTGGTATTTCCAGGGGACAGCTCGACGTAGCGGCTTTTACCTTTCAGTTGTTGTTTTCCCTTTTGAGTTGTACTTTACATTTAGTTTGGGTTTGTATTCTGGCCCACTTACTTTCCGCACTTGCAGTTGTACTCTGTTTTTACTTAGTGTTTACTTTTTCCGCTTGCTTACTCTAAGGTGCTTGTTTACTTTACAAAGGCAATGCCTTCCCTGTTTATCGGGATTTACGCCTTGGTGCTAGTCGCCAGCCCCTGTCCTATGGAAGGCGGGCTTGGGGTAGTCACGACACGGGCCCCGAGGACATGTCGTGACATTATTTACCTGATTTACCCTTTAACCATGATATATAAAATATTTACTAAAGTAAATATTCATAATGTCTAAAAATAAAAGATACATATTTACACAATTTGGATCTCCTGATTCCAAATATGGAATTAATTTTCTCAAATTCAAAACACAGAAGTGGCAGAAGTTAATTTAAAATTTATTCTCACAGTCAAAACAAAAAGCATGATTTTCATAAATAATAACAATCAAACAATTTACACTAGTTTATGTCAAATTTAAAAGTCAAAATTCTTCAATGACCATAATTGGAATAAATGGTAAAAACATTATATAATTACACATTGAAACAAATTAAAAAATAATAATCTATCCATATAAATAAATTATATTAAAGGCATTTTTGATTTAAAATACAATATTTTTTCTCTTTTCATTAAAAATTTATTTTTATCCAAAAAATACAAAAAATTTACCCAAAGTAAATATTTATGTCCAAATTCTAAAGATTAATATTATTCAGTAAAATGTAATATATAAAAGTGACCAAAAATATATTTAAATATGGTTCTCCATCAAAAGGTTGTAAATCAACCTTTTAATGTAAATTATGCTTAAATTAGATTCTTCTAATTTTAGGCCTCCAAATTTTATTGGGAAAATGTAAAAACATTTAACAAACATGTATATTAATATTATAGATAGTTCTATCCATTCCTTCCAATAAAACAGCTAGGTGTTAACTACGATTTGAAAATAATATAATTTTATTATTTTTCAGAATGACTCAGCATTGTGTGCAATATAATATTTCAAAGAACCCCGTTGTTTCATATCATGTACGCCATCGAAAATATCATCCCTTTTGAAGAAAAATTAATATTTAATTCACAAATTTATTTAAATAAGAAAATATTATATTCTTTATTTGCGTGGGATGTTACATACTTCCCCCCTTTTGGGAATTGTGTCCTAACAATTTAAAAATTGGGATTGGAAACATCAATGAAATTTCTACATCAAAAAAAGGGTAAATGAAACTATCACTTTAAAAGAAAAAGATAAGAAAAATTGCCACCTGAGACAAAAGATACGAGGATTCCATGAAAACATAGATATGGAGGAGAAAAAAACTATCTTGTTTTGGTGGAGAGTGATAGAAAACATGATTTGTAGAATGTTAACCACAGGAAAATAACAAACCTGTGATGGGTTAAAAGGTATCTGATACCCCAATAAGAAAATTTAACGTAAAAATTTTTTTATGTTACTTTTCATAATTTTGAGGAATATATTTATGATGTTGAATAATAACATAAGTAAAAATACTTAATTTTCATGTAAACATTCATCCATTACAATATTTAGACCACAGACTCATCTTTTCTGCAAATGATGAGTACTCAAGATGACTTGTTCACATTGAAAGCACTATAATCAACTACTAGGGAATCGCGTAATCCAAAAAATATGAACTATATTTTTCCCATGTCTTTATACATTAACAAAAATAAAAATGGTTTTCACAAGATCAGTTAATCCCCAAAAATGATAATCTCTTACAAAAATAAAAACAACTCTTAATCTCCTAAATTTTTCAAATAGTACCCAATGTTCAACAAAGACCATTAAATAAACAATTGTCCATAAAATTCATCAATGTAATCCAAACTATAATTGAAACCCAAATCTCCAAAGGATTTATTCACCTTAACTTCTATGTTAAATCATAACATTTATCTCCAAATAAAATCGACTAATCTTAAAGTCTCATACTGAAGTGTAATTAACCTAATCACATATTCTATATGATATCTAAATCATTTCAATAAATAACCCAAATCACCATATATCAAAGATTTTTCCAAAATAAATTTCCACCATTACTCATCATAAAAATATTCCATGAATAAAATTTTAATATATCAAACATCAGGGTTACACATATTATAAAAAGTCTTCCAATGTAATCCATCCTCAATATAGCCTAAATACCCTTAAGCATTCCATCATCTTACAATCTTTAATGGCTCTTGAATCCCTTATATGTTTACTTTTTACTCATTTAACAATATTCATGATCGATTAACCATTTTTCCAACTTATTCTGATATACATCTTTCAAACATAAAAAATCGTGAGTCATATCCTATGATTCATTAATATCAAAAAATATGATATTAAATAATCCATACCTTTCATTGGCCATTGCCAGTTTCTTCATACTCAATCGTAATGGCACTAGATATTGGTAAAAATATATTTGTATGAGCTTGGTGATCCCATTCTTGAAAATTCTTTGCAGGACATGTGTTTGTATATTGACCATGCACAACACATTTTAAACATTCAATTGATCCCTCAGAATGTACATATTTCAATTTCATAAAGTCAACCAGATGCATCCTTTTTCTATTAATGGTTCATGCTTTATAACCTTAATTTCTACATATATATCATCTTCTCATCCCTTTGAAACATTTTATTATGTGTTTCATTCCACATCCTTAACGCATCAGTTTTTAACATATTAACTTTATGATTATTACCTGAACATCCATAGGGATTTGTTTCTCCCATATATGATACCTCGTGGTTTAGGTGGTAAATAATGACTCATGATAGTTTGTTTAGAATAACCACAAGTATTCTCTTTATATATCCCATTTCATTAAGTTTCTCATTCATAAAATCATCACGGTTTTCTTCACATCCACTTATACATTGGTGCCTACTAGATCCAGCAATTTACTAAAACCAAAAAGGTCAGTGTGAGTATATCAGTAAATCATCATTTAATATCTTAAAAGGAGGGTAAATAATAATATTGAATTATTCATGTTATCTTAAACTCATTTACTTTATCTAAAATAACTATGAATCTTTCAAAAATCCTAATCATTATGGTCAGGTCACTTATTCTTAATAAACACACTAACCTCTAATGTTATCTAAACTGACCTCTGATACCAACTATAAGGTTTCGGCCGTAAAAATTTCATAATCTAGAATTATTTTACGAATTCACATTGAGGATATTTTCTAGTTTAGTGTTTTATAGAATTAGGTCATTACTATTACATAACAACAAGTATATTACATATATACACTAATACTCAGTATCCATTTATTCATAAAATAAAAACTCATAAAACAAAAATTGTCTAGTTCCTTGTTTTAGACAACATGACATTTCTTTGATCTCATCATTGACCCTATTAATTTTTTTGTACATTGGAAAACATTTCAAAAACATTGGATGAGCATAAAAAGCTCTATAAGGGTTATAAAATAAGGAAGTAAAACATTATCCCATCAATAAATTCAAATCAATGAAACCATAATTTTCAATCATAAAATACCATACGAAATCAAAATATTTATGAATAACACACAAAAATCATATAAAATAATGGTAAATTATGGAATTCATAATATACATAAATTATTGCTATCATAGACACATAGGGAGTCACATTTGGATTACACATCACAGTATGTTCCCCAAATCGATTTGGATAAACATTAACGTTTAACTCTATCATGTTACCCAATGAATTGGAGAGCTATCTCGGGCTCACCCACCATAGGATTATCACAGAACCAACCATATATATAATCAATGACCAATAACCATAACATAATCAAAACACATAACACAAATATAAAGGATTGATAAAATTTTCAAAACCATTTAAAAAATTTAATAAAGATATTTTTGAATCAATGTGTCCCAAAAAACTTTGAAGGTTTTAAAACATTTAAAATTTAAAAACAATAATTTCCTTATAAGAAAATAATAAAAACCATTTTGAAAACGTGTATATTAATGAGAATGATTTAAAAAATTAAATATTTAGAACAATCTTTTATTTAAAGATTTCTTAACCAAATGAGATATGCTTGAATACAAAAATAAATTGAGGAATAAAAATCTATCAAAACATTAAAATATCATGAGAATAATGGGATTCATTATATAATATTCCAAAGGATGGAATATTCAACTTATAAAAGTGAATTGGTGAAAAACGGCAATGAAGTCTCATTGGAATGAAAATTGAGATGAAATCCCTTAAAAAATTGTATCCTTAGATTAAGGATAAATAAATTACATAATAATGTGTGAAAATATAAATACAATAAATATTATTGGATATTCAGTGTAAATAAATCATAGTAATTTCACACATGTTCTTTTAAATTCAAAACCAAGGACATCGATTTTTAACGCAATGAATGAAAATTGAGTTAAAATTACCATTATCAAGTTCATATCGATGACTTGATAATTTATTAATGGAGTGGTTATGTGAATCAAAACTATACCCACACATATGGTAGTTGAAATTAAAATATAAATAAATAAATTTTTATTCCACACATAATCATATCATGAAATAATTAAGAATTAGAATATTAATCCAAGGAATGGAAATTTGGTTAAAAGGATCCTTTACCAATTTGGTAACTTACGAAACATACTACCCATGAAAGAAGGATCATAAAATGAATATGTAAATACCCATAAATTGATGTATATTACATAATTAATACAATAATGGGAAGTACATACACCACATAAAAGGAAATATTGTCCAATATAGCATGAATCTCGCAGAAATAAAAGTGAGAAGAAAATACCTTACCATGTTGTAATCAGTCAAGTCGTGTGACAAAAAGATAATAACCAAAAAATGACTCAAAAAATAGCATGAATATAAATAGGACCATGATAATATATATCAAATGTCAGTACAAATTACACCACATGCAATAAATTAGTGGCATTCAATTGAAATATCGGGGAATTAAAAGTTATATAAGAAACCCCTTACATCATGTCTGACATGACTTGTTTGTTCCTTATTCTTCATTAATAATATACTTAAGTTAATTTATACTTGATTAATAACCCTTTATCATGTTTAATATTCCATTTATATCACTTACTACTAGGTTATAAACATTATGTAATCATTTAAGTTAATAATGGTCGTTTTGTTGATATTTTGTACTCGAGTCAAAAATGAACACCTTATAATTAAAAGTTGTCCATGTGGTCAAAAGTTCATTATATACAGAATGATATTAATGATTTAGATATCATATATATAATATATATCTATTATATATATAAATTTATAATTGTACATAACATTTGGTGATAAGAAATGAAATGCAACGTTCATGGAGACGGTAAGTCGTACGTACGCATGAATGCAACTTTCATTTCTATTTCGTATTTTAATTGAATGAAAAAATAATGATAAATAGTTATATTATAATTACAATATAATATCATATATAATTTAAATAACTAAATCCTAGATACATCCAACGTATGGTATGAAAGAGTCATATCACTTTGAGGGGGCGATAGTCCACACTTCCTCAAATTAAATTATCGCTTTTACTCATAATGGAAACCATAGTGGTATGCTATAAATTTAAAATAAAAAAGAATAAAGAACACATAAACATAATATATATCTTATATAACTACAATTCCATCATAATGGAATCCATATGAGGCATATGTAGATAATTGAACAATCATCATTTTGTGAGGCGTCAGTTTTCCATCCACAGAAACAGTATTTTCTTTACCCATTAGATGTAGTTGTGTGTATGTTTAGTTAGAATCCTTCTCCTAAAGAAAAACCTAGTATATTGAGTATTCTATTTTTGTTATAAATTACATTAATAAAAACATTTTAAGGTGTTGTATATGTAAAATAAAATAAAATGACTTAATATAAGATGTTACTTTTAAATTGGGTATCTCCCTTTGGTTTGAACAGAAATGTTTACATGAAGTGCATTTTGCCTAAGGTAAGGCATCTAAGAGGAAGAGAGTGATCTTGAGAGATTATTTGGATAGGGTTTGGACGAGACAATGGGCTATAGAGGTGTTTAGAATGGTTTATAAGTGATGTCTTTTTATAATGGGTAGGAGGGTCTCTTTAGAAAAGTGTGAAAATATTATTTTATTACATAATTATATTCGATTTCTAAAAGTAAAAAAAATAATTAAAGTCAATGATAAGATGAATCATGGTCAAAATAAATTCATATAATTATAATTGGACAGGTTTTTGATATCTTTTTTGTTTTTATAATCCTATTTTAAAACATGATATATTAATGATGTAAACATTGCATCATTATTCTGTCATAAAGAATATTATATACATGATGTCTAAAAAAAATGATGTAGGAAATCATTTTATCATTCCAAATAATATTTATAGTCAAAATTATAACTTATGTAACCATATATAAACATTAATTTACTAAAATATATTTGTTTATGTAATTTTTGTCTTTACTTTAAATTAATTAATATAAAGTGTCTTTATCGCTCCCATGTGGCTTCATGGGGTCCCAAAATAGACCCAAGTATGTCCATGGTCGGATATGTATCAACCGATAGGATTCAGACACATCTTAGGGTAATTTTATTTTATTTTAATAATATTTGATTACCCTTATTTAACAGATTTACCCTTTAACCATGGTAAATAAAATATTTGCTGAAATAAATATTCATAATGTCCAAAAATAAAAGTAACCTATTTACAAAATTTGAACCTCGTGATTTAAAATATAGAATCCATTTTTTCATATTCAAAATACATAAATGGCATAAATTAATTTAAAATCAATTCCTGCTGTCAAAACAAAATGCATGTTTTTAAGAAATAAAATCTATCAAAATATTGACACTTGTTTATGTACAATTTAAAAGTGAAATTACTTCAAATGACCAAAATAGGATTAATTTTTAAGAATATAATGTAATTAATCTGTAAATAAAATTAAAAATATAATCTATCCATATAAATAAAAGATATTAAAAGGAAATTTTGAATTAAAATACATTATTGGTTCAATTTTCATTTAAAATTGAATTTTATCCACAAAATACCAAACATTTACCCAAAGAAACTTTTGAGGTCCTGATTCTAAAGAAGAACTTTATTTGGTAAAATAGAAGATATATAAGTGACCAAAACTATATTTATATAGGGTTCACCATCAAAAGGCGGTAAATCAACATTTTAAAGTAAATTGTGCTTAACATCATATTATTTCTTATTTTAAGACTTTAAAATTCATTAGGTAAATGTAAAAACATTTAACAAACATGTATATTCATATTGTAGTTAGTTCTATCCATTCCTGCCAATACAATGGTTTGGAATTAACTTCCATTAAAAATAATATTATATTAATATATTTCAGTATGACTCAGGATTGTGTGAAAAATATGATTTCAAAAAAACTAATTTTTGCGTATTATGTACGCCATCGAAAATATAATCCCATTTAAAGTAAAATTAATATTTAGTTAAATTTATTTATAAATATGAAAATGTTATATTCTTTATTTACCCAGGATGATACATTCTAGTTATATGGACCCTAACATCATCACATACTTCATTCATATAGGTCGATGAAATATTTATATAATTATACTGTATATTTATATTACTATTATATATATACTTATTTATCATAATTAACTATAAATAATGGCCCGAAGAAGGTAGACGAGTCAGGTGTATCATAGGAACCTGAGCGGCCTAATTACTTATTTTTGTATTGAATTTCTTATCTAGTTATTCATTTTAGAGGATTATGTTATGCGCACAAGTTGGATTACAATTAGAAATCGTAGGTGGTGGCCTATTATGATTTTATCTCCAATTATACTATGTCATCCTTCTGTACAGAAGATGATTATCTTGGGGAAGATATTGATAATGCATAGTTCCCTTCTATAGGTTGATGACATGTATTGATTTTATATAGATAATGGGAGAATAAATTCATGCATAAGATCAAGATAATTATGGAATAATTTTATACCTTTATTTCATTCTATATTATTTTATTGAATATTGGTATCTTATTTTTTAATTTTGTATTATTGTATTCCATGAATCCATGTATCATCACTTCCATAGAGTATTTTGAAATTATTATAAGTTATTTAGTTATCTATTTCATCCACTACATATTTTTTTAGTTGTCTTTTTATGCTTCTACATGAGTTTATTGATTATTTATGTTTATATAAGCTTCTACTATTGTTGACTATAGCTTCTTGTATCTATTTCAACACTTTCATATGAGTATAGAGTCTCTCTAATGATCCACGTTTACACCCTCACTATTTGTTGACAGCCCTTTGCATATGTGGAGGTGTGCTTGAGGGCATGTGACCCACTAACTTGGGGAATGGGTTTCATAGATCCAAATATAGGACATCACAAATTTCTATCAAAACTATTCATTTCTTGACATACTATTCAGATATATTAGATTGGATATTTGGAATTCATGTAATATTGTTATATGCCTTGAATGGGAATTATAAACCCATGTTTTGGTTAAATAATGAGTTTACAGAATTGTAATTATTTTTCCTGATTTTCCTATTATTGATGATGTCATTTCACCATTGGATGACACACATGATGTGTTTTGTTTATTATTGTTGTTCTGATTGGGGATTTTGATTCATACTTAGACTTATGATATAAGGGAATAGATCATTATTATTTTCATCATTAATAAGAACAATAGAACTAATATTTCATTCACTATTCCATTCTATGTTTATATTGAGAATGAATATTCTTGTTGTATATCATTATATACATGATTATATTGACTTATGCTGAATGTTCTTATTGGGATTAGAGAGCATAATTGATACATAAATTGCACGCCCTAAACTAACAATTTTTTCATTAGTAGGTTACAGTAGACACCTTAAGTAGTAAATTACATAATTTTGAGCATTGTAGCATTGGTCACATGAGTTGGAACATGTTATGGTGTTGTTAAAGTAAATCCCATGTATTTATTCAGAAAGAGTGTGGGACCTTATGGATTAGAAAATGGTAGATCATATTACTCATCCATTTTAAGTGATTGTATGGTTTAAATTGGAAAAAATTAAAATTAAATATAAATTCTTATTAAAAATATTCATCTTATATATTTCAGTCTTAGAGACATGGACTCAAAACCATCATTAATAGTGGCTAGTGGGAATATATTATGTTAAAATAGACTTATATTGTCTCTTTCTACTGTCATTACCTGACTTTTTAAGGAGGCATAATGGAACAATAGTTTCTATAGGAATGATTTATACCTGTAGTCGTTTCTTAAATAAAATATTCTAAATTGATCAAATCTATTATTATCCATTCATTTGGTATTTTAGTGTCATGTCACCATGACATCCTTTTATTATGAACACTAAAGGTTGTGATGTCTATACTCAAGAGGTCAAAATCCCTTGGCCTAATGTGATTTTTTTCCTATAGATGAACCTGTGAATCATATTATTATATCTGATATACGAATACATGCACAATTTTGAGAGGGTATAAAATATATGTTGTAGTTGATGAATGGTGTAGGTTGACCATCTGCAAGAATGGAAGATTTGGATAATGAGTTTCAGCACCAGAATCCTTCCACCTTCTAAGGGAATGGGTTACAACATATTTTGGTGTTTTGGAAAAAGGATATCATATCGATATTTTTGAATCTAGAGAAACCTCAATAGTGGAGGTTCAATATTTCTAGGGAATTTTTTTTGATGGTAAATATCCATAACATCAACATTATTTTCCCTCCTGTTACTAGTGATTGGGGATCTACACCTTTTCAACGGTCTATAAGTCGACATGTTTGATCATCCAATGAAAAAGTAAGAGTAACATTGTCTGATTAGTCTGAGGCGGTGGTAAAGGTATAGGTAGTTAGAATAATGATTTTAAATTCCAGCAGAGTGGGATGCTCTAAGAAGATAGTTAGTGACTCAAGGAAGTAATATAGGCTAGTTATAGGTATTCCATCCTCTATCGAAGAAGCCGAGTGCTACACCATCTACTGTACGATAAAAAATTCTATTATCCTCCACTTTATTGTATAATTTATTTGACATAGCCACATTTCAATATTTTTTACAGACTATAAAGGGAATTATGTTCATCATGATCGAGAAAATTCATGGATTTATGTCACTAGAAACATCGTTAGGTATCCTTTCAGAGGGAGTTCTCCATTTTAGAGATTATCCCCTCTAAATAGGTGGTTACCTTTTCAAATGGAATATATTTTTCCCTAACATAATGGTCTTTTGTATAATCATATAGATAAAATGGTTAGTTCAATATCAAGCCCCTATTTAATTCTATAATCATAGGTTTTTGTTTATGTTACAAGACTGTGGTAGGCATGTGCATAATTGTGTATGGGAGGCAATGCAACATTAGTAGGACCCGAGAAGCAGAGTCTATGTAGTGTGACAAATCAAAAAAAAACATTCATATACACAATGACGAGGGGTTATGAACCAATATTTTTCAACCTAATGGGGTTACATTTAGTGTTTTGCTTCCTAAAAATTATCTATTCAATCTCTGATTTAGGAGCTACATATTACTATTGAGAATACATCAGGATTAGTGGAAGTGATCATTCCTCATTATAAGGTAGCACCTATGTAGCTTCTAGTGACCGAGATGACATTGGAGGAGTTGGTTGATAATGTATTTATACACCCCATCACTTCTTCTTAGGGTTTACTAGCACATTTTCTATGTATGTGGATAGTACCCTTAGTATAAGTGTAAATTACAATTGATTAAATTAGTTTACAATAAAAAATTGTATTCCCCTACCTATAAAAGTTGTACTCTTTGTTTAGATCCAATTAGAGAAAGTGTTTTCAAATAAAGATATATGGTTATTCTATCATCGAGTGAATTTCATGACTTTATACATACCTTTCATATCTTTTAGTAGTTTTGTGGCCTATACTAGTATCCAGTTATGTTGTTCACACTCAGGAACACACCTCTTATTTTCATGGATCTTATTAATCATGTTTTCCATCGATATTTGGATTAATAATAGGATTTCATTATTTAGGAAATCATGGTGTATAAAAGATTCATACAAGACCATGAAAATCATATTGAGATCAGGCTGAATACACTAAGGGAAAAACGGATCTATGCTATGCAAAAAAAATTCCACTTTTGGATCATTAAATTCCACTTATTTAGTCATATCATCTTGGATTCAGAAGTATCACTTTCCCCAATGAAATTTATTGATTTATTTTCCTAGATGAACCCCAAGAACATATTGTAAATTATGACTTTCTTGGGAATGTCTTGATATTATAGATGTTTCATCAAGGATTTCTCATGCCATGTAGCACCAGTTATAGGATAGAAGATATGTGGGTAAAATTTGTATGGTCAAAAGAATGTGATGAAACATTTCACATGTTGAAGGATCATTTCACATAAATTGTGATATTGATTATATTAGAGCCATGAAGGAGATACTCTGTAAACTATAAGATGTCATGTATTCATTTTGGAGGAATTACGATATTGCACGAGAAATTAATCACATATGGGTCTTATAAGTTGATTCCTCAAACGTGGAATTACACGTAGCACAAACTCAATCTCACATATTTTTTTCATAACATATGATTTTAGAGACACTATTTTATAGGAAATAATTTTGTGGAATTCACTATTAATAAAATCCTTAATCACTTATTCACACTATGGTATCTAAATATCAAGTAGAATATGTGGGTTGGGAAGATTCTTATATTTGATTTAGATAATTCCTTCATGTCTAGAAAGTGAAATATAGTATTTGATTGTCAAATCTGAAAGATGAAGCTACAAGAGGATCAATAATCCATTGGTGAATAAAGGTTTATTGAATTATTCTGATAGATTCATGTTTAGGTTCAGGAGTATAATGGTCATAATATCCTCATAGACTTAGTAGTGACTTATACTCTTCTTGAATGTGTATAAATGGGACAATTATATTATCCTAATGGACTAGTCCTAAGGGAAACTATTTTAGATTAGGATACATCTTCAGGTTGGTCTGGACATTGAGATGATGCCTTATTTTTTCAGGGATATGTATGTTTCCTCCAATACCATAGAGATATGTGATGTCGGAATGCCATGTATCATCCAGGGTGGTTCACTCTGGTGTCACCAAAATGTATCAAGATCTTTGGGCCTATTATAGGTGTCCTAGTATAACATGTGAGACTCTCTGAATCCTTAATATGTGATCAACCTATTAGTAGGTAAATATATAAAATTGGGGACTATAAGGGATTTTACATCCATTGAATATTCTTAACATCCAATGGGATGATGCTTCAATGGATTTTGGGACCATTATACCCATATCACCTTGAGTAAATGATATAATGTGGGTATTTATTGATCATTTGATGATCATTTCCCACTTCTTACCTGTGCAAGGGACCTTTATGATAGAAAATCTAGGATTGTTTTACATTAGATATGTTTTATGTTCTTATGGTGCACTTCATTTTGTTGTTTCTAATATATACACTCGTTTCATGATAGGGTTATAGTTGTGTCTACATAGGTCATTGGGTATGTAGATACATCTATGAATAGCTTATCACCAACAGACCTATGGTAATACATAGAATTTGATTAATGTTCTATAGGACATACTCTATGACTATGTCCTTTCATTTGGTGGTTATAGGGAGAAACAAATCCCTTCTATAAAGTTTTCAAATTATAACTGATTTCAGGATACCATTGAGGTGTATCCTTATGATGAATTATATAGATTTCCTTCCTGAGAGACACTATGCTTGATAGAGGATGGGGATATAGCTAGTCATGGGCCACATCTCATGTTGGAGACTACAGTTTAGGTCTTTATTACTAGGAATTGAATATTAACTACTCAGTCCAGACAACAGTCATATTCTAACAAAACACTGATGAAATATTGATCTAGAGTTATTAGACCATGTTTTCTTACTATTCATGACCATGTTGGGAAATATACATATTCTAATGTAGGGTATGATCTCAACAAGGATCATTATACACTTAAAGGTTGTGAAATGGGATGAACTAGTGGCATAACATTTGTCACATATTCAGAAATACCAGACTATGCCTAATGTCTTTCATGTATCTCATCATTGTTGATACTATCTAGACCCATCAACCATCATTCATCCTCATGGGGTTTATTTGGATTTAGTCTCTTTTGTCAAGGTGTATCTAGTGTGTATAGTGGATTGATATATGAATACACTTGAAGAAATGATTGTTCAACTAGTATGGGTTCTATGGTATCACACTCGATGGTAGGACAATACCTAGGTGTTGGATGAGGATAGTCATTACCAGTGGCTAGAAATCCTCAGTCGTGGTACCTTTTGACACTCAGTAGGCCAATTTAGGGTTGAGTTTCTTTATAGAGGGATGGTTATAAGGACCTTCCATTTCTATGAAGTTAAATAACATTGTTTTTTCTATTTTAATACATTATAAGTCACAAAGAAATAATTTAATCAAGATAAGGAGCTCTTGGGAGAGTCTTAGGATTATTTGGAACCCATTACATAGAAAGGGAGAAGAAATAGATGGGGCTCCATAATTTTTATGAAACTATGGAACCTTGGGCGCATGGTTGTGCAGCTAGTTAAAAGTATGGGTTAGAGACATTCACTATTTTTTTCACATAGTTAGTTAAAACACACACCTAACCTTGTGGGTTTCCCAAGTTTGTTGTGAACTAATCATTTTTTATACACAATTTGGCCAAACCACCCACTTTGATATTTTCGGGTGAAATTAAACTTCATCACACATTTATCTTTAATATTAATTTTTATTTCCTCCTCTTCTTCTTCAACGACACCGCTGGTTTTTTTCCTCTAATTAGTTAATTTTTATCTCAAACTAGAATCTCTTAGATGTCCCTCATGCAACATCCAAATCAATATTCGAAGGAAGTATTGGACTCCATAACATAAGACTAACCTCATTGTTACATCTTATATATGTTTTCAATAAGATACATTGATCTATTTAGGTACAGTCTCATATTACCTATTTATAGGGTATTGATCCATTTCTCATGATTCAACCATACTTCTTTGAATCTATGGCCGATATTGAGTGACTTGTTTCTTAGGGACTTAGGGTAGCTTGTGATGTGATATAACCATTGAGTTTTGTCATCAAGTAGTTTTTCCATTGTGATGCACACTGGATTTTTCCAAGAGCCTCATTTATATTGATTGCTTATTGTCTAATTGACCCTTTAACTATTATACATTATTATGGAATCTTAATTAGTGGTTTAGTGGTTATTTTCCACACATATTCACACCCCTTAGGTGTGCCACATCAAATAGGACTTTGTAGATAGTTCCCAAATTTCTAAGAACACCAACTTTTCATCGGATTTGGTTTAAAATTGGTTTCCCCTGATATATGAATATCCATGGAACTAGAGGGACCTCAGGAGTGTTTTATTCATAAAATCCTTGTAATTTATTATGTAGGAATGATACGTAATACCCATTTCACACTATATGTGAATCCTTAATCATATAAATGGTGTTACGTTATTTTTAAATCAACTAAATGAGTTAAATACAATCGATCACAAGGGGTTTATTAAAAATGACGGATGAATTGGATTTAATGAATTAATTGGTTCAAAATGAAATGACCCCAATGGATAGTATTTCGATTCCATTTGATTGTGATTTAAAAAATTATTCGTATGAAATTTAATGAAATAAATGGAATTCAACATGGAAAATGAAGTTAATGGGAGTTCGAAACTTCTGTATGATGTTATAAATGATTTTGTATTGCTTATGTATATGGTATAAATGTGCATGATGGATTTTAGGCAATCCCCCATTACATTTATACATTTAATTCTCATTTATAAAGGTTGGTATGTGATGATAAGGGATCATTAGTCTTTGTAAAATCATTTTCTCAAACATATGGTGTTGATATTCATGTCTCGTGCAAGTGATACTATATGGGCATTGGGATTTACGTTCCGAATTCCATGATTAGAGTGTGGCCATGACTGTTTTCCTACCTTATCATGTGTTGTGTCAAGATGTTTCACCCTCAATTTGGATGTAGGGAATGTACCTAATTTCATTAGCTTTTAGGATCATTAAACTTGTATTGGATGTCTGATTTATGCCCTAGTCCAACCCAAACTATTATTCAGGGTATATAGACTCTTCTGTTTCATTTTAATAGGTCTATATACATGGATGTAATATTTATTTTTATAATAAATAAATTTATATATTATATATAAAGAACACTCATACATTCCTTCTGGACATGAAAATAAGATGGTAGATTCGTCAGGTGTCCCTTAGGAACCTGGGTGGCCTGGTTACTTATTTTAGAATTGATTTACTTATTCTGTTATACCTGCACACTATTTAGTTATGATAAATGATTCAATTAAATGTAGACACCATTGGTAGTGACCTAATAATATTTTATCTCACACCCTTCTTGGGGTGATTTTAGTACATGGGACGTTTATATATCTACATCTATAGATAAGGGAAATTACTATAATATGGGTTAGTGAAATTTATTTCTTTTATATGGATCATAGGATCATAGGACTTGTCCTATAATCATGATTTTTGTGGAGCTTAATTTTTCATTTTTATATTCTTGTATTATTGTACAGAATTCATATATATTCATTTTTCTTTTCTGTATTACACCATGCCATGAATCCATTTATCAGACACTACCATAGAAGATTTTAATATTATTATCAAATGTTATGTTATAAATTTCTTTTATTATTTACTTATTTAGTATATTATTTATGATTAAGCACTTGTTTATTGATATTTTTTTGTTTATATATTCTTATAATGTGGTATATTTTATCTTATTGTATTTGATGTGACTCTATAATATGAGATTATAGTTTGCCCATGTACCACCATTACTCCATTGATACTAGTATGCATCCTCTAGATTATATTGAGGAATTTAAAAGGCTATGTGACCCTCCTTCTCTACACTTGGGTTAGGTGGATCTTGGGTCGGGATGTTACAACAGAAAAAAACCCTTTATGGAATAGGTTTAAACATCAATGATAATGTAATTCTTAGACTCTATTTCATATGTAATTATTATATACTAGGCTATCATTTTAAAGGAATCTTCATACTGTGAAACACATTCTTAATTATTTTTATTTAATATGAGGAAATATTTCATCAATTCAGTAATTTATTTTACGGGAAATATCTTTTGTAAAATTTATCATTAAAATAATTACATACTAGAGTTCTATTTCCCCTTAATCCAACGTATTATGTATCAAAAAACTCCATTGATCAGAATCAAATTTTAGAAAATATATTGTAGTTGTGACCAAGTCATCACATCACAAGACCATAAATATCTTGTCAAGAGACGTAGTCGATTACTAATATTCTTTTGGATTGATAGTCCCACCAAAATATTGGGGATAATATCTCATAAATAGATCCAATATTGGAGAGTTTTACTGTGGATAATTTTTCTCTATCCATGAAAGGTTATTTTTTAAAACCTAAATGAATTTATCAAGTATAGCCATGATTTTCTCAGTTCTAATAACAACTGTAGTAGATTTTTCAGTAGATAAATTTCAATATTATCCATGAGTATTAATAACCTTCAACTGTTAATGTGAAATTTCAATAAAATATCATATTTTTATTAAGTCATAAAATCATGAACTTTAAATCAAAAAATATTATAAAAAATATGGTGTAAAAAATAATAATAATTAATAAAATTATGAATTAATAATATCAGGAACATAAGAATGGATTCTTTGGGAATATATTTATTTTAAAATCATTCAATGTTGATTTTAATGAAAAATTGAATTACCCTAATTATTCCCCTGGGAGTGTTAGACTAGGTGTGTATTAAGGCCAATTTTTGTATATTAGTAGATGTTGGGGTAAATGGAAATGTGCATTTTTTGGTGTTATCACCCATAGTCATAACTATGGTAGAACCACATCCACTATTAATATATATATATATGTAGATGTATTTTATGAAAATCAACCTAATTTCTTACTTTTCCAAATATTATGTTATTATTATACAATTATTCTAAATTTCTATCATTGGGATATGTTCCCTATTTTATTGTTTCCTTGATCTAGTTCAAATAGTTTATATTAATCCTCCCATTGATACAAACTATAATGACCTCAAGTCTAGTAACATGGAGCTATTGACTACATTATAGCATTGGATTATATAAAAGGTGTCAAATTCAGAAGGATCGAGAAATTTAAATGTTTTATAGAACTAGATTCATACATGATACACTTTTTACATAGGGAAATAAAATAAAAAACATAGTAGTGGAAAAAATTTCATCCTTGTACTCATTCTAAGAATTATTCTTAATATGTTGTGAAAATGAAACAAAATATGGGAGAGATAAAATTATAATTAATGGTTACATAAAGTGAATTATATCCGGAATTAATAATTAATAATCCTTATGTGATGGAAAATAACCTAAATCACTATCCATTAAATAAACAAACAGATATTGAGGTGCATCCGTAGATAATATTATTAATAAATATCAAGGATAATAATAATAATTTAATTATCAATGATTGAAATTAATTGTTATAAGATTAAATGATGGTATTAATCATGAATAGCTCTATCATTGATAAATTTATAAGGATTTTTTTAAAACTAAGGGTTAAAAACCCATCTCATATGGAAAACTGATTTATCTTATTAGACCAATTAATGCATCAAGGGGAAATTAATGAGAAGGCCCACCCGAAACTATTCTTCCAATGAAATAACCAAAAATATGTTAATAAATTTAATCCATTAATCCAAATTACTTATCACTAAATAAACATATTGACTAAATAATTCTTATTTACAAATATTTTCATAGTTTCACAAATAGATTTCAATGTAAAAATCGTATGTAAATATGGTTTTTAGTTTAGTAAATAATCATAAATATCATTAAAATATATTTATATTAAATATAAATGTAATTTTTATTGATAAATGATGACAAGAAACTGATTGTTTCAATAGAATTTTAATAATCACGAAAGAAAGAAAGAATGTACATTAATTTTTATCACCATTTCAAATTTTAAAATTATTCCCCTAAAGAATAACCATGAAAAAAACAAATTAATCATCATGAATAAATAATAATCCGTTAAAAATACATTAAATGATAATTATGTACAAAAAAATAATCTGAATAGAATTATATTAATACATATTTTTAAAGAAATTGAAATTAAGATGAAATCCCCTACCACACGGTAATGTTCATGTATATTCCCATTGGATGAAATAATTCAAATTAAAACAAAAAATTCGTAAAATTATAAAGGATAAATGATATTTTTGGATAAAATGGTAATTATTTACACCATATAAAATAAATTAGGTTCATAATAATTAAATATTTCTCCATAAAGGGAAACTGAGATGAAGTGCCTTACCTATAACTTATCATTAGTTGATCGTGCATTAACATCCATTATAATATATTTAAGTATGTTATTAATTATTTCTATATACATATTTATATTTATAATATAATATTTTATCCACTTTTAATCATTTTATCACATATATTTTCTTAATAATCAATTATTTTCACTGTTTTGGGTAGTAATTTTCTTGTTTTCTCATTTGTTTCATACCAAGAATGTTTGGGTTCAAGTATATAAGATATAAATCCATAATATAAATAATTACAATTATTTGTTATATATAATATTTAATCATTATATAAATTATTATTACCATTATTAAATGTTCAGTATGGAAATTGAGTTTCCTCACTTCAAAGGGATGTTAGGTCATACGTACACACAAGAGACTATATCATTCCATAAACAGATAAAAGTTTAAGAGAGTGTATGATGTTTTAAATTTATATAATTAATATCATGTTATATTTTTCACATATATTATTAAAATTATCCCTTATTTCCTTCCATTTAAATCATACGTGAAACATGATTCACATTGCTTCATGTGGAGGTTTTTTTATACACGTGATCAATTTTTGTATTTTAAATGAAATATAAATTAAAAAGGTAGATATGAAACCATGATTTGAAAAAAATATTTATATAATAAATACAATATATAAACATTAAATATGGTAATATGTTTTACTATATAGGTTTTTATGGAAAATTAGTTACACTGGTTTGAATGGTGGTAGTCAACCGTACACATGATTGTTGATTTCATTTTTAATTTTATTGAATCATTGATTTATATAGGTCGATCTATTAATTTAACAACATATCAAAATATATTATATTATTTTTTATTATATGATTATTATTTATTAATTTTTTTAGGAGGTCGAAGAATAAATAAAATTAAAATGGTTATTTATGAATGTTCCCTCGTATTAGGGAACATATTTGGGGTTTTCCCCAAAATCCTTCCAAAGAAGTATTTATTATAAAAAAGTGACCGGGGATGTTTTTAAGGGAGTATATACTATATTTTTTCTGGATATGCGTGAGCCATATTGTTGTATATGCTTTTAAGGGAAAGAGATGGGGTGTCCTTATATATGTGGGGGAGATGACTCTAATGGAATTTTTATATATATTCAATTACACAAATATTTTACCATGTAAAAATATTTAATAATGTATCATTATTAATACTTATATAATATATTGTATAAATAATGATATAAAATGGATTTTTGAAATGTTTTTGGTCATTTTAATCATTATCTTCAAATTTTAACACATAGTAATCTATTTTTCCATAACAGTGGAAATTAATTTTTACATTTGTACATCTAATAATTGTAAAAAATTAACATGAAGTTATTAGGTAATATATTTTTTCCTAATTCAAAATATTAAATCCATTATTAAAAATTAAATCCCAAAAAGTGTTAAAATCCAAAATAATATTGTACCCACTAATGCAACAAAAAAGAAGGTTTCAAATTGAAAATTCTCCTAAGTATTAGTTTTATTAATAACAATATTCAATATGAAATTGATTTCAATTACATAAATTGTATTTATTGTGATTTAATATTTATAATTTAACTTAAAATAAAATTTAAGATATAATTATTCATTACAAATTATCAAAATTAAAAGGGAGTTTTCAATAAAAATAGTATCATACACTATTCATAAAAATATGAAACATTTCCAGAAAATACATAACAATTAACAATAAGATAATTTTGAAATGATGATTTCAAAAATTATTTCTATTTTTTCAAATAAATTTTCTAAAATTGTTTAAAATTAAATTCTATAATAAGTTCACATTAATTGATTAAACTTTTTTTAATGTAGTTTTCTAGAAAACATTAATTTTTTTTCAATAATATTTTATTATTATGTTGATAATAAATGTATATCAATTTAATTTAATTTATACATTTATCAACAATATATTTTTTATAATTTTGTTAGTATTATTCACACTATCCATCTTAGAATCAAGGGTGAAATGTTCATGACTAAATAATATTTCACCACATTATTTTTCATTAAATAAGATGATGTGTACATAAAGAGATATCTTATAAATTTAATATAATTAAAATAAAATCTATCATAAAATCTCAGTGACTTAAAATAAAAAATATATACTCTTCTGATAAATAATAAGAATGGTATACTTGGATCATATCCCCAAAAATACACCTGATACATTAATTGATTCAATAATAGATTGAGAATGATTTTTAATGATAAAATGAAGAATTTCAAGTGGAAAATGGGATTTTAAAATTGAAAAACACTTTTAAAACAAATAAAAATTTTCAAAATTATTTTCAAAAAAAATAAATTTTTTAAACATATAAAAGAATATTTAAATATCATTTAAAATATTTCATGAGGAAAAATAACTTCCCATGTTGAAATAAACTTTTTAAAATATAAACCATTATCAATGTACATTTCTCTAAAAATAAACATTGTATCATATGAACTAAGATTTAAAGATCATTTAAAACCATTCGTTAAAAAAATAACTTTTCCACAATGTAAAAATTTTAAATCAATAATAATTTTTAAATTTTATTTCTTATAAAATAAAATTTAAAACCTATTAATTATTTTTTAAAACGTCATTGGACATGATTTTGGGAAATTTGTTCAATGTATTATATATTAAATTAATGATTAACATTTTCAGTAATAGGAAAAAGGTTCGTATCAAGAAAATGAAATAAATAATTCATTTATTTTTTTTAAATATTAAAAATATTTGTAAAACATTATTTCATAAATTCTTTGGTTAATGTGAAATAATTTTTTAATACAAATTTATAAGTCACATATATTTTAGAGAAATGTATTTATGCCAAAAGGGAGAAATAAAGATAGTTTACATTAAAAATATTCTTTTTGAATCGTGTGTACATAAAAAATGAAAAATGATGGAAAAATATATATTCATAGTGAATGAAAAAAGAATAAGAATATTCAATATTTACTTCAAAATATGATGATTATATTTATTCAAAATAAGTAAACTAATAATTAATCATAATAAACAATGACATTGTAACATCAAATCCTTACCACATTGGAAACATTTCAAACTAAAATCACCATTAAATAATAAATGAAATGTAAAATTAAATATAATTATAAATATAGATTCATTATATAAAATTTTTGTGGGTAAGCTTATTACCCTCATAGAAGAATATACATGTATAACCTAACTTATGTCCCAAAGAAGGTAATTTGAGAAAAAATTTGTTTCTGTATTTGTAACTTATGAAGTATAAGGTGAATGAAAAATAGATCATAAATGTGGGAATAAATAAAAGCAATTCCCATGTTAGGAAGCATAAAATACATATATTTTTATTATATAAACCACATAAAAGAAAAACATTGTAATTATGGCATGGGTCTCACATATATAAAAACTGGGATGGGAACCCCTTACCCGAAGTCTCAACATCCTTCATAAAATTTAGTTCCTCAAATATGATAATCATAATACGATTATAATTAAATTTTAGGAATATATATAAATATAAATAAACACACCATACCATATATAATTTAATTATGACCTTT
The DNA here is from genome assembly GCA_963277665.1 of Viscum album. Classification (NCBI taxonomy): domain Eukaryota; kingdom Viridiplantae; phylum Streptophyta; class Magnoliopsida; order Santalales; family Viscaceae; genus Viscum; species Viscum album. Next base: position 533,191,139 of record OY728128.1, read on the forward strand.
TATTTCCTGTTTATTAACAATTCTATGTTATAGTCACGTTTCGGAAAAAATTACATTGTTTTTCTAGTATATTTTGATTTATCATTTGGGTCCACTTAATATGATAATGGTTTCATAATATAAAAAATTTACACATTTATAAATATCATATATATTTATTTTTTATATTTATTAATAGTAATCCATTTATGATAGATATTAAAAATGGAAGATACCGTTCATAGGGAATCTAGGTTGTATATACGCATGTGCACTATTTCTATATTTCCAAATAATTCATATAATGATATGTAAATTAATCGTTAAAATTATATATTCATTTTTATTACATATATATCTTATATTTTTATTTAATCTTATCACCGTCAACTTCCATGTAAATCATACATGTTGAACGAATCGTATCACTTCACGAAGCAGTAGTCCGCCATTCATAATTGGGATATTATTGTATTTCCATAGAATGGTATTTTAAATGGTATATGTGATATTAAAATTCTATAAGTACAATAATATAATAAATTTAATATGTAAAAAATAATTCCATCACTCTATCCAGATAATGTTGGTGTTTATGGAAAACAAATAGCATTTGTTTTTACGGTTGTAGTTCTTCATACACACAAAAGATGGTTTTTCATCCCATTTGAAAAGATATGTGAAGTATTTCGATTGCTAAATTAACATATTTAAATCCTAAAGTGTGTAATATTATAAGGTTATAATATAATCATGGTTTGATATGATTTTAATGAGGTGGAGGATTAAATAAAACAATAACACAGGTTTATGAATTTTACCACTTTTTGAGAGATCATGTTTAGGTTTATACAAATAACCATTATAGGGGGTTTAATAATAAAAATAAGGCATAATGTACTATATAGGGAATTATTAAATTTAATTACGTATTTATTGTCTGATATAATGTTTTTTTAATGTGTGAATCGAAAATGAGGGTTTTGCGTTTTATAATTGGGGAAGAAGAAACACATGGATGTTTTGAAATGAATAATGTGTATGGATGTTTACAAATTGGTAAATAACGTAAAAATAGGTCAATATACATAATTATAGGTAATATTTTCTAACTATAAAAAAAATATTTTATGTAAATGTTTTTAATTCATTTTACCCTATATCTTTTTATTTTAAATTTCCCATTAACTTGTTCTAACATTAATCATGATAATTAATTCTCATTGATTTCATTATTAATTATGGTGAATGTTTTTGTTGAAATTTTTAGATAATTTTAATTATTATGATTCAAAAAAATTAATATATTTTTAAAATTTCAGTTCACATAAGTGTCAAAATATAATTTTAAATTGAACCCATAAATTTAATAATAATATTGTCTTGTGAAGGGAAAATGTTCAATATTTTAAAATGTTTTTATATCAAAAATGAATATAAAATTGATTATAATGAAATAAATGGAATTAATAAATATATAAATGAACTAATTTTTATTTTTAAATCATTTTCAAACAAAAGTATCATTATAAATTCATTAATTCAATCGATTTTCTCAATAAACACCATTGTATTTTACTATTCAATGAAAAAATTAAAAATTAAAAAAAACATAATGAATTTACACTTTAATTAATTTATTATGCTGAATAAATTTTTTTTTAATTTTTTCTAATAAGGTTTCTAAATGTTCCAAAAATTAATTACATTATTTTTTCCCGAAAAGAAATAAAATCATTTTCAAAGATGATAAAATATTCAAAATGTATATGGACTTTAAAAAATATTATAAATTTTTTATCAATATGATTTCATTATATTAACCCATTATAAATAAAACATCATAAATAAATATTCCCATTAATAACATCATGTTTAATGGTTAGGTCTCAAGGACCATGTTAAATAGTATTATAATTTCTATATTGTGGTTTCTTTGAACATGGTGTTGTGTGTGGCACAAGCTATCAAATAAATTTATTATATTAAAATAAATATAGTTCATAAAATATTGGTCCATTAATTTTCTACCAACTTGCCTAAATTTCATCCTCAAAATTTTATAACATTTCTCAATACTACAGAGGATGCTTGTATTGTATTACATCCTCACGTTCCCAACTAACATCCACTAAATAGTGGTTTCTGCACAAAACCATGTCCTAGTGGGTGGAATTATTCTATAAAAATTTCATAGCAGTCCAAAATCTCATATAGTTATTCCATTGTTGAAGTATATTCCATTAGGGGCATGACCTATGATTTTATTTTAGGTGAAGTGTTGGGTTTGAACTTCCTCAGTTGTAACATCCCATCTCAGGAGCAACTAAATTGTTCCCAAAGATAGTTGGTCACATGGAATCAAGTGTAAATCCACGTAAATAAATGCTTTAATACTAGAATAAAGGTCCTTGGGTTTGTCTATGAATATACAACTCTCCAATGTCATATTTTAATGCATTGGTGTAAGAATATTTATCAATAGTGAAATCATAATCTAACTCATTAGTAGGAGAGGAATAATCTAATAGACAGTAAGAATAATAAATCTGAATGCTATGCCATATACAATATGATGAAAATTGAATGTTTCCATACCAAATAGTAGAGATTACATTATAATATGAAACTAATAGAATACACATATAAAAATAAAAAAATGCCAAAAAGGAAATTCTCGAAATAGCCTCATGAGAATAGAATAATCCCTTTCTCCCAAAATCATGTTAAACGATCAAATCATGAATCATGTAGTCATTATTTTCCATGATCTCTTCCTATATCAATTATTTATTTTTTGGTACCCAACAATAGCAAGAAGAAGGTGTGATATAACACTTAATATTCGACGACAAATGGTCACTATAAAAAACACTATACATGTAAAAGAATAACATATTATGATGTTTATGAAGGGTATAATAGTCCAAAAATGATGTCTTTGAAAGGGATGCGATCCAATCTAGCCAAACATGGATCTTTTTGAGTAATCTTCAATAACCAATTAATTATGGTAGAAATAAAACATAATTAAAAAGTTATGATGTTCCACAATATAAAATTTAAAAAAAACCCAATCTAGGACAATATATATTGAAAATAAAAATATCCACAATGTAATCACTATGTAATTAAGTGTTAAACATCCACAGTGGATTATACCCAATAATTCAATGTCATACCATGATAGGTTAGATCCTTGTTATAAAAGACCATTTCGTCCTCATCGACTCAATTGAGAATCTCGATGAAAAATTGGTAACATCTTCGGTGAATTCAAAGGAGAATATCAATAGATATTATTCATTGAAACTCCATGAAAACAAGATCAAAGGGTTTGTAATTCCCCTAGAAGCCTATGATTTGAAGATCCATGGAATATAAATTTACATGGAATCCATTATCATAATCAGTATCAATGGAGGAAAAAATTTCAAGGAATATGATGGAAATAGGAGACATGTATCTTGTCCAAGACATCCACTACCTTAATCATTACATCAATCATTATCATTAAAAACCAATGAGATTATCCAAACTCTACAACATTTTCCATATAATTCATTCAACTATTTGAAGTAAATGAAATCACATGAAATGAATTCGATAACACTCTCCTATCAATTCAATTCAAGTAATTCATATCATTTAAAGACTAATTGAAAAGAGTAGGTTCTTACAATATTAAATGATTCATTAAATTTTGATTAATCATCCCACTAAAATTGAAAAGAATACATGGAAAAAATGAGGTTGTATAACTTGGGGTAGATACTTGGGAACAACCCATTGGTGGCTAAGGTCAAGGATAACATTCTCCATCCATGGAAAAGTAACTCAGTGGACAATATTATTATGATACAATAATTTATTCAATACATTCAGTTAATTATATCATAATCTTTATAAATATTGATGTGTTGCACAATGACCAAAAAAAGCATATAAAACAAAAAATCTTGGTGGAATTGTGTTTAACACCTTCCAAATTTCCCTATAGAACAAAAATCCAGTATCAACCATTAATTTGACCAAGATTATATGAAAAATAAAGATTGGATAGGAACCCTATAAATATGGAAAATTTGAATTCCCCAAAATGACTATACTGATATGAATAAAAACATCAATATTCAATTGATTACTGAGTAACACTCCTATGTATATCCAAAGAGGAAAAAGGTTCCTTATTACAAAGATGGGTGGATAATATAAATCATATCTGGGATGATTTCATCATTGGGATGTCAACGAACCCCTCCCTATCAACCAAAATGAATAGAGGACAAAAGGTTGTTATGATTGAATAAATTTTAATGGAGATTTTTTATTTCACCCAAAAACACTGTTACTCGAAAATTGGATGCATGGTTTCCCAAACCATGTGGAAATCATGCACCACACACTACCTCAACAAAAAACCCACATGATTATTACACACAGTTATATAATAAATGTGAAAACAATGAAGAACACCATAGCTAAATACAATAGATCTTTCCATATAGGGAAGTCTCCATGGATGCACAGTTTGTGAAAACTAGGTGGGCTTTTCCCCTCTCAATCCAACCCTACATGGTTACTTGTAACTATTTAGGGATGGTTTCACAGTTTATACTTAAAATGTGGCCAGATTTCTATTTCCAATAATATAGTCTCCATGCATTAAAGATGCCCAGGATATCCTAAAATCTATCAGGACCCCATTACGAACATACATTAGATAAAATCCAAGCATTAAAACTAAAAATGAGGAGATTTGTAAAACATGAAAAAACCCAAATTCATAAAATATTCCCTTACAAAAGCAATTAATTCCCAAATTTCAATTCCCAATGTGTTTAAAATATAGCTTGATAAATACTCCACCCCCTAGGAACATATACTAGCAACTTGTTCTCAATTCTAATCCTATAAATTATCAAGCTTCATTATCACTCATACTATAACCAATGACCTTCCACGAATAACTTTTCTAATCCTTATAATAATATGAATAAGATTTTCTTTAAAGGATGCATCTACCTGTAGCTTAACCTCACCCTGATTAAATGTGTGATATGGGTTTGAGTTATAATGGTGTATTTGTGAGGCTTATAATATTTTATTCATGGATCATTAATATTGAGGATATGGTAACTCATAGGCAGTCAACTTAACTCTCTCAAAATTATCAACAAACTAGACATATAGGGGTCAAATATCACATTGTCTTCTAATTCTTCTATGTCACAGCCTCATTGAGATTGGAAAATAGACATGATCTCCAACCTAAATATTTATAGGTCATCGGTGATAGAAAATTTATTATTTCTGTCTCAACTATGCAGTAGTCATCGACTTCGGAGTTTATTTACATGCCCTGATGTCTTCGATAAGATATTTGGTCCATGATGTGATTCCTCTCATGCCACTAACTAGAAAAAAGGTGATCAAAATGTATTACCATATAAAGCATCATAATGTTCCATCTGTATAGATGCTTGATAACTATTTTTGAAGGATAAATCATCTAGGGTTATACACCACTCCCAATAACTCACAAAATCAGCAACACATTCCTTAATTGTGTCCTCATGAACCTGAATCATGAAATCAAATTGTCTATCAGTCTGATGGTGGTATTATATTATCATAAGAAATTGTATACCAATCACCATATATTAGAAGTACATGAATAGAGATGTGAAATGGTAAACCCTATCTGATATATTGGTTGGAGTATCCCCATGAATCTGAAAATCTCACAGATATAGAGTCACCCAGTTTCATCAACTAAGAAGTTATACCTGATAGTAAATAAATGGGTGACCATTGTAATCTTTTCTATAACAACCTATACTACATCACTACCATGAGGTGACTTTTAAATCTCGGTTATAGAATCCATAACAATCAACTTCCCATTTTCACATATGAAATGGTGAATTCAATATAATCCCAACTGGCAGCAAGTGTTCTATCTTCTTCTGCTTTCAGGTGGAACATGACATGTCAAATATAGCTACCTCACATTTTATCCTCAAACAAAAATATTGGTGATGTATGTCCCTATTCATTATGGTAACTCCAGGATACAATACGCGAGATGAGGTATATAAATCCCATATCATATCATCAAATATGTATTCTAGAACAAAAAAATGACCATGAATACATATAAATATGTAAATTACAATAGTCTATCTAGGAGGTGGTTCCTAACATTCCACACTCTCTCATTATACAAGGCCCTCGGCATTAGATAACTGCCTCATCCACACTCTATCATGAATATTTTCATTCTCTACTAATGAAGAAAAAAGTATTCCCTTGACCATCCTTTACCTCTATGTGCATCATTGAGAATAATTTTATATGCTTTGACTCATTATTGGTCTCCTAAACAATTTGTATCTTATTCCTCCTCCTCAATGTAACATAAAAACATTACCGTTCTTGACCATGTAGCAATGACCTAATTCAAAATATAGTTTTTATTCCACCCGCCATAAGTTCCTCAAATAAGAGATTTGAAGTGTAAATGTGTACATGATGATTTTTTGGTTCTTGTACCCCATAAAATGATCTCTTAGTAAACAATTCCTCTAATAATATATGTCATGATCAATAGTTGATAAATCAGTACCATGTATCGTGTTTCCCAAACATACAAGACCCATATTCCACCATTCACCCCTCTAGTTTTAGAAGTCCACCTAGCATAGTACATGATGCCTGAGATTATACTATATAGCTTATACCTGGCTCTTCCTGAATCATGACCTTCTCTTAAGTCAGTCTCCCTTTTATATACTAAAATTCTATCTCATTGGTATCTATTAATACATACATCACACCCTTCATTTAAAATCCTATGAAATGTGCTTATATACATGATATTTCTTATAAATATTCCTTTAACATACAGATATCCCTGTGAAACTTATTATATTTCAATATTTCTTTTCCCCCCCAATAAAATATTAACCTCACCTTTTCTAGGTCATATAATATACATGTCTCTAAGATAATTGGATATAGTAGGCGAATATTGCCCATCCATAATTTTAACATTGTGATCATAGCATATAAATGATTATATCTTAGTGTATCCAAAATTATTTAATGATATTTGTGAAGGCTTTTTAATTTGTGAGATTAGACCAGGATACCTTCAATGAATACCACTACAAATGATTCCAGATAAGGATGGAAAACATGGTTCATTAGTACAATTGAAAATGCTGATTTTTTTGTCTCAAATTGAAAAACACATATTCTCATATAGACTCCACCTACATTGAAAATGTGTATGAGGTATGTTTATAGGTCGAACATGTTCCTGGTGGTAGCCTGATCTCAAATAAATATTTGACAAAACTATTACTCCTCAGAGTTGGATGAAGTTAAAATCTATCCACGATAAGGTATATAGGTTATTTGCCATCAATTGTTTCAATTTATGGTAATCCATGCTCATCCTGATTGTATAATCTACATTTTCCACAAAAGAGCCGGAGATCCCCATATAGAATTACTGGAATGTATATACACCATTTTCCACCATGTCCACTACCCGTGTCATGAGGTAATACAAATTTGAAGTAACAATACAATATAGAAGAATGGATAGTTGTGTAACTCCTAGAACATAATAAATAGAGAACACCATTTTATGGTCAAGAGGTAAACAATAAATTTCATTCAATAAAAATCCCATGAAACAATCAACCATTAGAGTAAAATTATGTTAACACTTTCCTATATCTTCTAGATATTAACTAAAAATCCAGGATTTTATCTCCCCATACCATTATTCTCAATTCATGATCAGCTCGTATAGATATCCCAATCGACCTTTTCAATTAAAACACTACATTTTTGTGAAATAATATTCACCCTTAGATAATAGTAATTGACATGTAAATGATAATAAACTAGCTACTTTATCTGTTTAATGACATAAAATCCTTTAATTTTGTGGTAGAAGTTCTCTTATGATGTTAATGCAATGATTTAAAGGGGCACTCCCTTGACTAGATATCTCAATTTTTTTAATCCAAAACAATGTAGTGATTTTAATAACACCATTAAAAAACTGAAAAAAATACAAAGGCTCTCTATAAAAACCGAACAACAAGCCCAGTCGCAGTCTTTTCCTTTTAATGGATTTGTTTTCCCCATCTTTTAATAGTGGATCATATTTCCCCATACCCCTATAGTGTATTAGGATTTAAAATTTTCTATATTGTATAATATTTTTACTTATTTCCATAAATATACCATGAGACATGAATCATTTACCAATTCATTGGATCAAGATATAGGTCCCACAAATTACTTAATGAAAACCGTACATATGTGTTCTATGAATACAGAAATCATTCATCAAATTAGAACCCATTGAATGAAATGAGATTCATATACATCATTTCATCATCAACATAATGAATTCATTAAAATGTTGTTAATAATATGATTGAATCATATCTTGAGAAAATCATATGTAACAAAACATAATGATATCTTAGCTGTAAAATTATATTCAGATCATAGTTATGAACAATTATTTTGTAAAATAATATTTCTTCTCTAAAAAGTATCTTTTCTTAACTACTGTGAAATTATAGGAAAAAATTATTTGAAAATAAAATTGTAATCTTTTATGTGAATATTTAATTCATTATGTAATCCTGATGGTGGATAAATATATTCATTGTATATAATATAATAAAAAATTTGTTATTACTTTTTCTCAATAAGTGACAAATTTCATTATTTGGAAAATAAAAAAATTCCATCAAAAACATGTCATAAAAAGTTTAAAATGTGTTAAAATGAATTTAAAAACTAATAAGAGAATAGTAAAAACATTTTTTTCAACCATTTTTAGAAAACATGGTCATGTAAGATAAATATCCCACAATGGATATATAAAATTAAATAGTCAAAAATATTAATGAGATTATGAAATAAATACTCATCACTTTATAATATGTAGAATATTATGCCCCATGAAAGAATAAAAATTATATGGATATGAAAATTCTATAATATTCAGAATAAGTATCATTAAATACATTCATGGGTAGTATATAAACCACATAGAAGTAATAATTAGTGTTTAAGGCTTGTGTCCCACAGAAATAAATGTGGGACAAAATATATTTCTAATTGAGTATATTTTGAATAATGAGATATATGAAATATTTAGATCAATTAAAACATTTAATGTTCTAAAATAATTTTAAAATTCAAGATATAATATTTCATACGTTAGTATATACACCACATAAAATAATGAAGTAGTGAATATGGATTGTATCACACAGATATAAAAAGTGAGATAAAATTCCTATACCATATGTCTTGAATTCCCTATAATACATTAAAACATGTTTTATAATAAATTTAATTTCATTATAATAATTCTATAAAATTGTATTCATATATATATAACCATAAATCATTTATCTATCATGATTATTAATAATATATTGTTAATATTGTGTTTGAGCTCATAACTACTATGTTTTTAAAACATGTTTTGACTTATTATCCATCGTACTATATAATATTTCATGATTTAATCATATCTTGTATAAACAAATGTTATATATATATATATATTATATTTATTTAGGATGCTTTATAAAATATTTAAGTTAAAAAATAATTTCATTGTTCATAGAGACAATATGTTGTACGTACACAGGAACATTATGTTCATTTTCCTAATCATAAAATAATGAAGAATAAAATTTGATATATTATCATTATATAATATTTTTTATATTATCTATATCAAATATATTTAAAACATAAATCCTTATTAATATCCATGTGAAATATAGATGAAAAACAAATCACATCGCATAATGGATATGGTAAGTCATATTTACGAAGGATCGATGTTAAACTTTTTCAAATGATTGTATGGTTTAATTATAGACATGATATTATCATTGTAGAATTGTAATAATGTCATAAAAATAATTTTTTAAATATTAATAACTTCAGAATTTCCTCACATAAAATATTATGATGAAAAATGAATTGTTTCACAATGTGGAGACGGTAAGCTCTATCTACGCACGGGTGATACATTAACTTCGTGTTTGATGGAATATGGGATGTATAATTTTTCTATTAATAATTGTAATCACATTTAATATTATTTATTATGATTTTGTTATTTTTTATGATAAATATATTTAATTTATAAAACATACAGAAGATTATAAAAAGACACCGATCAGTTAGAGTGATTACATCTTCTTCGAAACATCACCTTTGAATATCCTCTAATGAAATTTATAGTTTCTCCCTTGGGAATAAATTTTTTTTAATGGGTCATTATAAGTGGAGAACATAATTTTTTAGAGTTTTTTCCGACTATAATTCTCAAATAAATGAAATAAGATTAGGGGGAAGGTTCCCTGTTATAAGGAAGATGAGGGGAACTTTTAGAATTTCTCAAAATATTATTTTATAATAAATTAAATCTTAATACAAATACTTCCAAATTGAATTTAATTTGAAGATAATGTTGTAAAGGGAGGATATACCCTAAAAATTTGATTTTATACAGGTTTTTTTATAATTTTAAACCTTATATTTCATTAACCCTTATTTAGACATATTTAATTTTAACTATTGTAATGAAATTTCCAATATTAAGAGGATGCAATATTTACCAATATATTGTAAATTGGACCATAAATTGGGAGTTTAGGATATTTTAGACCTTATATCGTCCATTTTTCCTTATTTAATATTTTTATGATTTACAAATAATTTAATAAAATTTTAATTTCTATAAATATCCATAATGTAAATTTTTGCACTATTCATTATTTATAATTTATGAAAATAAATAACCCAATATAAAACCAATACAATTAATGTAATACACCCATAAAATGTCATATTAAAAAATTAATTTCGTGTATCACCTCAAATTTGTTAAATAAAATTTATTTTAATATTTATAATATCATGTAATTGAGTGGTTCAATAATTTAATAATTACTAAATCATCATTTTGTAATCATTTATTATAATTAATTTTTAACTAAAAATTAAAAATAAATTTATATGTTGAATATAATCATGTTAAATTTTATAATAATATATATAGTTTATCATATGTTTTATTTAACCCCATATTAAAAAATTCTACAGTAATTAAAATATAGATTGTGACATTTAGACACTCCCTTTGATTTTAATAAGATCTAAACCAATTTGAATGAAAACTTCCATTAAATTATTCAACATTGACCATTATTTGTTAATGGTAGAATTAAATTCATACATTAAATTTTTTGGTCATGTGGTATGGTAGTTTTAAAACATTTAAAATGATATTTCTATCCCTAAACTATCAGATTTAACCTTATCGCATTAATAAAAATTACTAATGATGTTATTCATTTAGTCTAAAAATAAAATGGACATATATAACAAATAATTTCCTTTTGATTCAAAATATGGAACCCAATTTTTGAAATTCAAAACAAATAATTTCTTAAATTAATTTATAATTAATCCTGTTGACAAAATTAAAAAAAGGGGTTTTAATGTTCAAATGTCCAATACATTGGAATGATTTTATATCCAAACTCAACGTGAAATTAAATCCAATAACAAAATTTTGATTAAATGAAAATTTTTTAAACTAACTATCCTTTAAAATAAATAAAAAATATATAATTTAACACTATAAATTATTTCAATCAAAATGATCTTTCCAATTAAAATTTAATATTTTAATTATTCATCAAAAACGAAACTTTAGAAAGAAATAAAAAAAATTAAACAAAAACTAAATATTTATATTTAAATTTCTAATAATATTCTAATTTTTTAAATTTACATTTTATTAAACATTCATAACGATATTTAAAAAATGTGCCACAAAAAAAGGAATAGAAACTATCTTCTTAGTAAAATACATCTTTTATACATGAAATTGGATTTGGTCTTCTTTCATGTCTAGAAATTACATAAGATGATTGTTTAAAATTATATTTAATATATTATAAATATACTTCATTTATATAATCCATCAAGGGTTTTTTTTAATTTAATATTATAAGACAGTTGTGCACATTTAAAAAAATTTGGAAAAACAATTTATATTTATTTTATTAAGGGTTTTACATTCACTTATTATTAATTGGTATATTGATTATAAATACATGTGTAATCCATTTTTTAAAATTAATTTATTCATATTTGTACCCACTATTATAACGAATGTGTTATAATTTTCTTAAAAGTAATTTTAATAATAAAATTATGCTTCATAGAAACATAGTGTTATGTGTTACATAAGGTTAGATGGTGTTTCATGCAGCACAATATTAACATGTTGTAGCATGAAATGAATGATATTTTAGAAAACATATATTTTAATAATATATTTCATAAAAATATTGTGGTGTTTCATTATTCCCCCATAATATGATTTTATCCCTTGAAATTCATCTGGTTTATCAATGATTTTACACTTAAAAGATCCTTTCATTGAAACCCGCATCATAGAAATAAATAATAAAACTCCCTACAAAAAGGGAAATTTTAGAACACAGTGGTAACTTAAAGAAACTCATATAATGGATTCCACATTGCAGAATATAGGTGTGAAGTGAAAACATGGTCATGGAAGATAAATATAATTATAATGTTCTGATGGAGAGTGATAGAGAACCAGTTCGTCATAAAGTTAATCATCACAGACTGACATATTTGTGATGATTTAAGGGATCATTTGATTGATTGAAAATAATGCTATAATGACTTAATATTTCTTTTAGGATAATATTCTTAAAGATGAATAGTGTTCACAAAAATATAACCTTACATGATTTCATCTTAATCTCACCCATTTTTGTTCCTTGATAAATTTTGAATTCACCTATTAAGCTAATAAATTAAGGTGAATTTTCAATTTTTTTAGTTTTATAATAACATGAGATCTATAAATAGTACTATTGTTCATTTCATCTATCTTAATCAAAGAAAAATGGTTTAGTAAAAGTTATCCAAAATTCATAAATACTATTATGGATAGATAATACATTAATCTATAAAACTGTATCCAAATTTCAATGAAAAAAATGTCCTAAATATTTAACCTCACAATCCTTCCAAATGATTAAAATACAAGATGTTGGAAATAAGATCACTAAACATAGAATTTATCACTCAAAAAATTTGTTTAGATATTAATTTTTATATACATAATAGGTAAAGACCACAATCATGTTTTCATGATAATCATTATAATAACCAAAATTACCATAAAACATCACTGAAATCATGCATTATTTCAAAAATTAACTCTATCATCATACCATAAATATAAAAACTCTATAAACACAATACATCATATCATAAACCACCATGTCATCTTATCAACCCCAAATTCATCAATAATACCCCATTTATTTTATCATAGTAATATATATATATATATAATCCCAAAATCATTCACTTAATAAGAGTTATCCTTATCTTAATCATATGTTTTCGAAATATATCACCTTACCAACACAATCACTTTTCATATTGACTAGTACAATTCTTAATATAATTTCAAATACTTATGTAAAAAACAAAATTATAACATTATATAGATGTTTAGTTATTCAATAATACAGTTACTGTACATATAAAGCTTTTTCATTTATTCTATTACATATAAAATCAATCATTCCACCCCGTCATTTTAAAAATGAAAAATTTCAAAATTTATTGCATGATATTTCAATTTTCTTTGGATTTATGTGGTTTCTAACATAGATCTCCATCACTGACCCTTGTATTTGGGAATTGAATATAAGAATTCCAATTTTCCATAAACTTAATGAATTTAGGTGTGGGGGTCATTCAATGTATCATTACCTCAATTAGCATAATTTTTTAACATCATCCCAGTACAACATCATTCATTTTATATTTATCCTACCTTACCAAAATAAAAACATTTTCCAGTACCCTTAATAAAATATACAACATGCTTCATTATAAAATTTGATCATAATGGAAAACTTATCTTCTTTTCTCCATTGTTTTTATATTATTCATTATACTCTATATTCCTTTTCTTTTTAAAACCAAAAGACAGATACTTAATTCCATCATCCATTTACACTATGATGTCACACCATATGGATTCTTAATAACTAGTAAATTAACTTATGGGTAACACCATTCATAGGATGTGGTTTAAAGCACTAAAAAATGGATCAATCTTTTTTTAGTTTAGATGATAATACTTAATGTCTACATCACATGTATTGTAAAATTTTCATTATAGGTTACAATATATTTATCAACCTTTTTCATTGACTCAATAATTTCCTCTTCAATTATTATACGAAGTATACAATGAAAGAACCCATTGAAAAATAAGTTCTTAAACTCACTCCATTTCAGGGAATCAATTATATCCAACTACCTTGTATTATTGATAATATTACACCATTTATCTAACTCAAATTATAAATGATAGACAACTAAAATGACATTCTCAATTTCTAAACATAAGAGAACTAGAAATATCATTTCATCGGAATAGATCCATTTCATAGAAACCAGTGGATCAGTAGACCCACTCAATAAAGGTGAAAACTGCATTATGAAGGACTCAATAGAATGATGTTTGGTACTTTTCTAATTTTGTAGACCATCTTGATTCATATGATGATAATGTTTTGAGGGTATAGAAATAATATTTTTCATTTCTTCCCTTATAACATTCGGTTTATCATGAGGAAAACATTGGATTTCTTATTGGATTGATCATTCACATGATTCTTTCTGGTCCCACCCATTGACTAAAATAAGAAATTATAGTAAATAAAATAATCATAGTTGTAAAACCATATAATTGATGTAAATTATTTATGATTTTCTAATCTATGAGACTTTAGGTTTAATCCTAGCGTATTCATAATTGTTATGAAATTAATAGGATTTTAACCTATAGTTAGACTTATCCATAGATACATCCTTGGATATATCCATAGAATTTTTTCTATAGATGTCACTAAGTTTTTCACATCCTATTTTCAGAAGGCTGACTCAACTTTTTCCTACAATGTCAACTATAATTACATAGGTTTTACATTCATTTATAATATGTCTTTTTAATTGAATATCCTTTTCACTACACAAATACAAAACCGATGACCATAATAGTTTTGTTCCCTTGGAACCAAAGAACATGTTCCATGTAATTTGATGAATTATCTTCAATATATTAAAAAAATATCTTTCCCTTTAGTACTCATACATAAAAAAATTATTTATAACATGGGGAATGGAAATATCTGAATTGGTCAGCTCAGATTTTTAGTAAGGGTAAGCATATGAGATACATAAAAATATTTAAGAACTTATGGGTATTAGAACATAAGAATTACATTTATATATGACACCCTTCATATTAAATATGATATAAATTGGTCTTGAATTTATTATTTGTAGATTATAAGATACGAATCATAAGAAAATCTGGAGCATAGGTCATAAAACCATGACATTAGAATAAGATATAGAATTTTTGATAGACAAATTAACATGTAATATCATTACATATATAATTCAAGGCACAATGTAAAAACATGGAATTGAACTTCCTAGGTACATAACATATTAGTATGGTCACACCACCATCCCTCATCAAAGTCATTTCGTTGATAGGGATTTGGTTTCCTGATCTTCACATAGTGTATAGAGATTCTCCATCTTCCTATAGTGGACTGGTTTTCCACATATTCTATAGTAGATCATGCCAATTTTATTTTTAAATCATTATATAATGACACATACATTATTACACAATTCAATATTGGGATATATCGGTCCCACACTTTTCATAATAAAAACAATATATATTTTTTTCGCATGATCATAAATCATTCATCCAATTAGGACCTTTGTAATAAAATGGTTATCAAAAACATCATTACATCACAAACATAAAGTATCCTTATAAAAAAAAAAATTGGTTCATTGAATCATATAAAGAGGGAAATATTACTAACATAAAATAATTTTATCTTTGGTGGAAAATAATTTTTATATATCAGTTAAAAATTATTCATGGGGAAAAATTCATTTCTACATTGAAAACATTTTATTTTTACAAAAAACCGTTAATTTTTAAAATAAAAAACTTTATTTAAAAATAAACATCTAATAAATTAATTTAATCCTATAATAAATAATTCATTTTGGTAGTGGAAATTTTTTTCCATGTTATTTATGTTAATAATACATTCCTTTTTTTACTTTTCCCAAAAAAGTCACAATGTCCCACATTTGGAAAATGAAAACATTATTCACATAAAAATTTGTAATTAAAAGACAAAATGGGTAAATATTACTTTAAACATCCATAAGATAATTGTAAAAAATATTTTACGAGATTTTTTAGGTGAAAATGGACACATATGTAAAATAATCCACAATTCTGTCCTAAAATGAAACAATCCCAAATATTGGTGAGATTATGAAATAAATACTCATCTCATTAGAAGAATTAGAATTATATTACACATTAATGAAATAAAATTATATGTATATGAAAATACTATAACCATTATAATAGTACTTATAACAATCATCCATGTGTAGTATATACACCACATAGAAGAAATAGGTTGTGTATAAGGCATGTGTCCCATAGAAATAAAAGTGAGACCAAAATCCCTTACTACATGAGAACCTTTTGAATATTGATGTATATGAAATCATAACATTAATTGATGATTATAATATCATTAAATACAGAAAAATAATTATTTAACATTTCATAGTTCAATAAATACATAACATAAAATTAATGAGTGGTGAAATGGAATGTATTAAAAAAATATAAAAGGTGATATGAAATTACCTTAACAATAGTATTGAATTATTATGTATACATTAAAACAACTTTTATAAAAAATATATTTTTATTTTAAATTTTATATATATCCATATTCATATATATAATACCATATATGATTTACTTAAGATTCATATTCACAATTTCATGATAATGTTATGTTTATGGTAATAACTATATTATATTTTCATAATTCTTTGGACTTTTTATCATTTTTACTCATTAATGGATCATGATTTCTTACTATTACAAATGAAAAACATGCTATGTATATCAATATATTCACTATACATTTATTTATGGGGAATCATAGATGTTGAAGGTGTAAAATAAAATATATTGTTCATGGAGACGGTTGGTCATATGTCTGCATGAACGTTGTATTAATTTTTTATCATATTAAACTAAATAAAATCATATGGAATATTATCATTAATAAATGATTTTTTTGTGTTATATATATCATATATATTCATTAAATTTATCCTTATTACCATCTATGTGAAATATAGATAATAACGAAAAACATTACATTATGGACCATATGTATGCACGATCGACGTTATCATTTACCAAAAGATTTGATGGTAAAAATGAAGATATTATTTTATAATTCTAGATGTATTATTATTTCAAAAATACCATTTATAAAAATTAATACAATCATAATTACTATTCATTGAAGATGATGACGAAACCTGAATTATATAGATATATGCAGATTGTAAGCCATACAAACGCATGAATGATACATTCACTTCGTGTTTGATGGAAAAGGGGATATATAATGATGTTTTAAAAATAATAATAACATATAAGAATATAATGTATTGTTTTGTTATAATTATTTTTTCATAAATAACATATATTTAGATAACGTACATAAGTGTAGAAAAAGTGATTGATCAGTTAGAGTGATTAACTCTTCTTAGACATTAGTTCTTTAGATCTATTCTATAGGAAAATAGTGTTGGTTCAGTAGGAAGACAATAAATGCTATAATATTTCTATGTTAGTTTATTTGATAATTTGGAACTGTTTTCTCTATATAGAAATCTCTAACAGGTGAAATTAGTGAGGGATGAGGTGTCCTTTTATAATTAATGTGAATGAAACTTTTGTATTTTCTCAAAATATTAATTTATTGTACATTATATATTAGTCTAATTACCTTATAAAGGATATTAATTTGAAAATAATATAGGATATCATGGGTATAAAAAAAACCAAATTATTTTAGACATGCTTTTTAATTTTATACTTTATTTTATTTATTAACCCTTAGTTAACCAATTTTAATTTTAACTATGGTAACAACATTTTTAAAATTAAGAGGATGGTGTTTTTACCTATAAATTATCAATTAGACCATAAATTTCCATTTTTTTGTAATTCAGACCATATATCATCCACCTTTTCCTTAATTAAAATTTTTATGATTTATTTTTAATTTAATAAACTATTTCTTCCAAAAAATATCATAAGTTTCAATTTTGAAACAATTCATAGGTTTGAATTTAAGAAAATAATTAAATCAATCTAAATTTGATAAATTCAACATATACACCCAAAATATGTTATATTCATCAATAAAAATCATGGGTCACCATAATTAACTTAAATTATATCTCCTTTAATATTTAAAATATATTATAATTTATTATTTCATTATTTGAATAATTACATCATCACCATCTTTTACATATTCGAGATAAATATTTCAATAATAAAAATAAAAACAAATTTCTCTTATATTTATAAAAAATTTATAATCCAGAATAATATACATAGTTAAGAATATATTATATTGAACCTCATCATAAAAATTATAATTATTAAAAGTTTGATTGTTAAAATTTTCCACTCTTTTATTTTAATAGTATCTACGTCATATTCATGGATATGTGTCCATTAAATTATTAATAACTAAAACATATGTTTCAATTTTAGACATAAATTCATATAGTAACATTTAAAAAAATTAGGCTATTTTTATGATACTTATATTAATTTTTTCCCTTAATTACCCAATTTAAACATAACCATGTAAATAAAAATTAGAAATGATACATTTAATATTGTAAAAAAATGAAAGTATCATATTTAATAAATTTAGAAATATTGATTATAAATATGGAATCCTAATTTAAAATTTCAAAACATGTAATTGGATAATATTAATTTAAAATTTATCCCTTTATGGAACTATAAAATGGGTTTTAAAAGTGAAGACATCCAAATGATTTGAATATTTGTATATCAACATTAAATGTGACATTGATTCACATGAAATAAATTGAATATAATGTTTGAAATATGATATTAATATACTATAAAAATATATAATTGACCGTATAAATTATTTTGATGAAACAAACTCAATTTAAATGAAATATTTATCCCAAGTCATCAAAACATGAAACTTAACCGAATTATAAAAGACTTTTATCAAATTAATAGTTTATAATTAAAATATTAAAATAAATTGAATAATAAAATGATTTTATTTTGAAACACAGTGTTCCACATAACAGAAACAATGATTTTGTTGTGTATAAATCCAGATAAACATGGTGTAGTGACCAAAAAATAGAGAAATAATTTTATTTTAAAGTGTATTTCATAAACAAATCAGGGTGATACAACTACTAAGATCTTACCTCTCATCATATATGGTAATATTCTCTAATTTTCTTGTGTAGTTAGTAATGAATATATCTATCATGAACCAAAAAACTATTAAAAACCTCTCTACCTAAAGAAGTCACACTCTACTATAGTGGTACAACTAGTGCCTGACTAGAAATCCATGACCCCCACCTCAACATGAATGAATGAAACATTCCTTCTCAAAGCCCCACATAGAGTTGTGAATCATTCTACTGAACCATTATTCATAGTTAACCATTTTCCCAAAACTACTAGAGGGAATGTCCAACAGAAATATTATTCTTGGACTATCTTGTCTTATGTTCTACAAAAGATTGGTTATCTATCACATTGATTTTTCTTATTTCTATGTACCACAGAATGGTAATAGAAGATAGAACCACCATCACTAATATCCTAGTTGGTAATCCCCTCATGAGAAGTCTTAAAATAGTGTATTTTAGTTGCTTTAACAAAACCACTAGGTCCAGATGTTGAACTATATGGATCTAGACCACCATTTTCCTTAAGTTTCATTTTGTAATAAACACCTCATTAAAAATTCCTATAATATTAGTTAATCAAAACATGATTACCATTGATTGAACAAAATTCCTGAGACCTTCCTTAAAGCATCTCTTCCTAATTTCTTATCAGTGAGATAATTTTTTTAAAAATATAAATATCTATAAATCATTCCCAATAATTTATAGCAGCCGTAGATGTCGGCTATAAATTTATAATAACACTGGATATATCTTTTGTCAGAGTCTTGGTAACAAAGTAGTCATACAACTAGGATTTTAAATCCATCCAAACCAAATCTCATATCATAAAAGTCTAGTTCAAAATATTCCAATGGCGTTTATTTAATCACCAAAGAACATAGAACATGAGATTCCCTCCCTTGTCAAGTGGTGATTTTAGATTCTTTATGAATTATTGAATAGTCTCAAGAGACATCTTTGTATCCTATGGACTACCATTCCCCAAAAACATCGGAGTATGCTACTACTAGAATATACATACCAGGTCATCCATAGCTGAGGAAAGATTTAGTGATCCCTAATAGGTCTAGAATAAGTGTAAGGAACCCTCAATAAATTGGGAATCGTAACCCACATATGTTATATATTCAAGTGTCACATATGGAATGATATTAACATATACTAGTTTCCAAGGGACCACCACCTCTAGTGCATGGTTATCGCCCCTATCTTGGTACTTTATAGAAGGTCATTATGGTAGAATATTTTTACAATCCCAAACACATGCATAAAAAAATAATAGTGATATGCTCATATATTAATATGTAGTATAGGCTAATTCCTTCATAGAAAACCCCAAATAACAATTCATTCTCCTAAATCAAGGACTTCTAAATAAAAAAACCAAAAAAGGAACAAGGGGCACTGCCTACTGCCCACTCTAATTTCAGACCCAAGTCAAGTCATTTTTTTTCTCAGTTTCAATTTTATTTAAAATAATACTAGTTTAAAATTAAAATTAAATGGTTGAACATAAATGTTCACCACATTTAATCCAAAAAGGTACCATAAAACTCATAAATCATTGTGTGTCACCAACTTATTCCAAACCATTACAGTTTCTAGTTAATCTGATCAATTGTACATGAATTAACATTCCATTATGGACTATGTATGGTGTATGTTGTAGCCTATGTAGGAAATCATTTTTTAGGTTATTGTAGGAACTATATGTTCTAATCATGTTTCTGAATTACATGCACAAAGTTTTTATCAAATAATAGATATATCAACAACGGAATGCATAATAATTTCATGCCTTCATGCAATGCTTCCAATATGTCATGACATAATGCATGGAATTTTAATTATAAATTGTTCCTAGAATGATGCTTGGGGAGGAATTCTCACATCTCATCCAGCCAAGTATAAAAAACTCTTGTTATAATAATAATCAAACATCAAGTGATTCACTTAATGGTGGAGTCAAATCAAATATAACATGAAAAATATGAAAAATATTAATTTCTATTCTTGTAAATTTGTATTTTTCCTATATGTGGGTGAGATACTCTAAGGAACATCTCATTACCAAATTCTTATTTGTTTATATTATCTTATCTATTAACTCAAAATAGTAAAATCAGAAATGGAAATATTATAAATTCACTTTGTAACATCCTAACTGGGGGTCCACTATATGTTTCTACATGCTAGTTAGTCACATCACCTCATGTGTACCTCCCTATATGATAGATATCACAGACTATTATCAAGGGACTAGGTTTTGTTTTTGGGTACACTATTCCCTCTAGTTAGTGTGTAATGAAATAGAGTATAAATATTGGTCAAATAAAGATGCATAATACAACACATAGATAGAAGATAAATTTAAAAAAAATTGTAAAATTAATAAACACAAAAAAATTTGATCTACAACATTAGGAACATTGATTTTCACTAAAAAATGGATTGTTGTACATGGAAATAGGAATCCAATAAAACACATATATAAAAATATAAAAAGGAAAAAAACTTTCTCAAGATAGAATAATGAGTGTAGCTCAGTCATCTGCTCCCATACACCTATGCAATGATCAATTCAGCAATCATTTATTTGTCATTATCCCCTGTAACTACCTGTATCTAGGAAGCCTTTCTCGATATCCAATTGTGACAAAAATAAGTTTTATGAAAACACTCAGTAATACCCCAAAATGGTATCATTAAAAAATAATATCTATCTATAAAAATGATTAATTGTGCCATACATCACATATATAAAAATACCAAAATATAGTGTCTCAAATAGATATGATATTGTCTAGACAAACATGGCTCTCTTTGAGTAGTATTTAGTATCCCAATAATAATAAAATCTATAAAGCATAAATAAAATATTGTGATATATTCTAATCAAACGATTTTAACCAAATATCCAGACATTGGATATCTATAAAGATAGGGAATCCTTCCAAAATGTTCATGTTGGGTAATATAGTGCATGACATTCACAATGACCAATTCCATGAAATCTAGTGTCAAACCATAAAGTGTTTTATCCATGTTATAGAAGACCAAGGAATCCTAATTGAGTCCACATTGCATCTCAATGGAAACTCAGTAAAAACGTGGGTGGATTCCATTTATCATGTTAACAATGGATGCCTAATGTGAGTCCATGATATCCAAATCAAAGGAGTATCAATTCCATTAGCATCATATAGAATTATAATCCAACGAGAATAGTTTTATAAAGAATCCACTCCCATAATCAAGTTATATGGGGCATATATTTCCACAACATCTAATGAGAATTAGGATCTAACGAACTCATCCAAGGAACCCAATACCATAATAAATACATTGGTAATTATCATTTAAAAGGAATGAGTACTTGCAACCTATTGGATCTTTTTTCATACTATTCATTCATGAATTTTAATCAGATGAAATTGAATGTAACAGAAGTATCAACCTTATCCTATCTATTCAGTTCCCTTAATTTAATTCATTTTCAAATTTAAAGGTAATGCACAGAAATCACATCATTAATTAAATTAATTAAATTCTACTATAGGATTCACCAAAAATTGGAGAGCTCACATGAACCCAATGGGGTAGTATAACATGGGGATGATACAAGGGAGCACCACATGGTTGGCCATGGTTGAGGCTAACACCCACAAACACTAAAAAAAATTTGGAGACATACTATTTTACCAAAACTCTTTCAAGATGTTAAATTAATTTTAGGGTCTTTTTTTAAAAACATAAATGTGAATAGAAGTTGTGAAGATGAATATAAAACACCAATAATTTACTGAATGTTATAGACTGCATACCATATGTCTATGAAGAACCATCATTCAGTACCAACATCTAATTTGTTACAGATCATGAGACAAAGGGAGAATTGATGAAAACACTAGAAATTGGTCAGATTATAATATGCCAGAATAACATCATCGATATATGGAAAATTTTATATTGATGGATGATGTACAAAGAGATCATCATTGCAGATCTAATGAAACAAACTTTTCATAATTCCAAGGTTAGATGGGGGATCAGTATCAAATCCTAAAAGATGTCTCCAAAGGGAGAGAAATGATCCCATATCCTCTATAAATAAAAAAGGATAAAAAGAATTCAGGTTTTAATAATTTTTTAGGTAAATTTGGCCATTCAACCCCAAAACACTGGATTGCATGATTTGGCCCCACGGTTAGCCAAAATGTTGTCCAAATGTTCACCCCTCACTGCATCAAAATGAATCCCACATGGTTCATAGTCATGGTTTGGGAAATAGAGTTAAAACTGTGATGTGTTCCTCTAATGAAAACTTTAAGGCTTCCCACAAGGACGTGTGGCCCTAGTAACCAAGTTAAAGAAAATTGTGTGCTCGTTTCTACTTTATATATGACCCCCACTTGTTTACTTCTAACCAATTGTAATTGGTCTTATTGTTTCTACTAACCATGTGGCCTAGCTTCCATATCCCTAAACCTTCCCTATGGGCTCCAAAAAATCCCCTTATACCCCAAAAACTCTGATGAACATATTAGGCATTTACATTATGTCATAAAAACGAAGTTAAGTCTTAATTTTAGTCAAATGTTCCCCAATAAAAATGATTATCTTATATTAGAAGATATTCATGGAACACTTTGTGGACCTGAGATAGGATTAGTGGAAGCCATAAATGATATTCTATCATCTTGATACAATCACTAATTTAGAGTATGCTAAAAAAATCGGGTTTATTTTTTCCATCATTCCAAATCTCATTAACTTTTCTACAGAGAAATTCTAAGAAATAACAGGTCATAGTCGACAAATTTCAGATCACATAAACTATTATAGGAATATGTTTCCTGTTGACTTTATTCTGACCTTATGTGTTGATGAATTGTTCTATCCTTCCCTACCATTTAATACGATATTTTAGGAACGCGTAGTTTTATTTCTCAAACTTCATGCAAACATGTATACGTTCTAAACTTGTTTCATATATGGATACACAATGATCCATATAAAAACTCATGTGAAATATAGTTGTCTTAAAACACAACTAGTGGAATTTGTTGATCTCAACCACCATAGAAATCCAAATAACAATATCTCAATACATAATCTAGTTATTTTATTATTCTATAAGCCTAAAAAAAATTAGGATGTTATACAGTGTTCAAACACAACTCTATATCAAGAACATTATAAATATTCACTAGAACATCAAGGTGAGACTCAAATCCCAATCAGACAGAATATAATGTGGTACTCCATGACACTTTACCACTCCCTTAATGTAAATCCTTGAAACCTGAGAAAATTATAAATACTCTCTGACATTGATGAATTGTCATGAATTTATAAAGTTATGGACTCTAAACTATGTTTCATTATTCTCTTTAGAGTTTTCCATGAGTCTAAAGGGAAAATCCATGGGGATGTTTTCAAATTCCCATTCTGGTATATTTAATGTCTCTAACATTACTAAAGACTTTTTCTTCTCATCCTTAGATTGCTGACATTCCATGCATCGACATACAAACTATACTATATCTCTCTTCAATCCATCCCATAAGAAAACAATCTATCAAATCTCTACAAGTCTCTATAAATCCCTTCTGGATAGAAAATATTGAACTAAAATTTAACTATATTAACTCCTTACTCAAAAATGGAATGGATGAAACAAATACACAATTACAGAAAAATTTCATTCAACAATACAGCAGGTTACTCTCAAGAACATTTCTCAAATTATTCTTCAAATCCATATCATCATTTGTGTTCCTCTTTAATCTTCACTTGGAGAGATGGTTAAACATTCATATTAGAATGATCTCCCATTATTTTAGGATATCTAGATCAATAAATTTAAAATAAGATAATAAAGAATATTTTTTTATCATTATGATGGATAATCATGCATTTTCTTTTTGTCTCAAATCATTGAACATGTTGTTCCCATTCCTGATGAGGTAATGTATTTATCATTTATAATCATTAATCAACTCTAAAAATATTCTATTATTTATTTTCAACTTCTTCTTTGTGAAAATATTTTTAATGATTTTTTATCAATATATATATCACAATATTTCATGTATATATAATTCCTTGATATCTCTAATACTACATTTACAATAGTAAACTATAAATCTCAAGTTGTGTAAATTTTCTAATGAACCATAAATTTCAATCAGGCTTAATCTATAACCATTCCATTATGCCGAATACTTGAAATAAACTGTCATTTAATTGAATATATGAATCATTAGTTTGTCAATTTTAGGTCCATAAAAGTCCATTCTATTGATATTTAATAAAGATAATGAGGTAATGGTTGTGTCTGAGTCTCATCTGTTGACAAAAGCTACAAAATGGGCAGAATTTACTGGGTGATTCATTTTTCTGTAACCCATATGACCCAAGGTGAATGGCTATGAGGACTATTTTAAATTTGGGATAGATTTATTTGGCATGGTTTGTGAATGGTTTGTAAAACTGTGAAACTAAATGTGTGGTGTTCAACAAATTAGTAGTTATTTAGGAATGTTTGGGGAATGTTTTGGAAAAATAGTGTTGCGAAGATGTGCACCTTGACAATTGGGGGTGAAATGCCCATTTTTTCCTCACTTGGTTTATGATACTTTTCACTTTTCTAATTCTCCATCTAGTATATTTTCTTGGACATCCTCCTCTTGGGAGATCAATAATACCTCATTTTATATATTTAGATTACTCTATGATCACATTTCCATTCCACAATCTTTCAAAATCATTATAACCATCATAGAAGGCTCTTATAGTCTCCTAACTCTTATATTAGTTTCACTTTAAGACCTATTGAACTTTGTAGTTTCAGAAACATTTTCCTTGTTATCCGGGCATTAAAACATCTCTCATGTGAAATACAAAATACTTCCTATATGAGGTGCATATTGAGATAGGCATTGTTTATCCCCTTTATGTATGTGGTCACGTCATTTTCCCTTCGGGTATTTGTGTCTCATATCTACATCATTGTGACTCATCCCATCCTTACACCAGCATCCAAATTATATTATTTTCATCATGTATAATAGATTATTTCATCCTATTACTTGTTTATTGCATCTTTTTTAGTGGTTTGAAAGTTGGTTTTTACACTTATGGACACCGTTTGGGGGTTCCACATTGAAAATTTCTTTTTTAGCCAGTTTCAAAATATCACAGAACACATCCTCACCCTTAAAAAAAATCATAAAATGAAATTTACTTTCATATATTAATGTTAATTGAATCTGAAGAACCTCTTATATGTTTTTCCCTCTTATAGATTGAATTTCACATGTAAACAATTGACTTCATCCCATGAAACCTCCTGGGTGACCCATTGAGCTGTATAAATATATTTTTAATATTTTATTAAATTAAATGGGTTGAATTAAATGATATTACTAATTTATTATGGATTTCCATTCACTTAAATGATTAAATGAATGTCCCATAAAATAAGGGGAATCCAGACATCTTGTTTATGCGTTACCTAATTTTTCCTTTTGAATTGACTTGTTATAAAGTTAATTAATGTTTTCTAGCATGGAAAGTGTAAGGTAATTACTAATTAATTGAATTAAAAATATATTTATGACTCATATATATATATATGGGATAAATGAGACTGTGGAATGTGATTTTATGCCTCGCAACATTTACAAATATGAATATTCCTTTTTGTTGGTTATGATAAGATGGTATATGTTGTTGTGCATGGTCGAAACTCACACCTCCTAACATCAGGTGTTGAGTATGGAATCTCTCACTAGTGATAATATATGGTAAATTTTCCTTATAAAACCACATTCCATGATTATATTTATGACATGATGGTTTACTCACCATCCTTATTATCATTTCATGACGTCTCACACTCTTATTCTGATGTAGGGAATGTTCCATTTTTCTTAACATTATAGGATTGTTAGACTAGTCATGGATGTCTATGTTATGCCTTAGTATAGCCAACACTAGTACTATATTTATATGGAAACTTATGTCTACACAAACATGGTTCATATTGGCGGATGCAATATATATAATTATAGTATATATATATATATATATATATATATATATATGTATATAGTGATTGGTCACATGATTCTCTACCATGGTTTGATGTAGGTAGACATTCCAGGTGTCCTATAAGAACATGAGTAGGCTAGTTATTTATTTATTTTTAATTTTTAATTAATTTTCTATGCCTACATATAGTTAAGTTATGAGAATAACTCAAACTCCTTGTAAACCCCATTGGTGGTGGAAAGCTGAGATTTTTCTCTCACACCCAAATCAGACAACCATTTGTACCTAAGAAGATTACCTATATATTTTTACTAATAAGGGAAAGCACCCCACTATTGGTCAATGAAATACAATCTTATAGTTGGAGCTTATGAGTAGAGGATCGATCATAGGCATGATAATCATAGATATATTTTTTCTTTTTTTCCGTTTTTACTATTTGGTAGCATGCTTGTAACTTATTATTTCCATTTTGTGTTTTATAATTCCATACATCCACATATCAGACGCCACCATATAGGATTTTGATTATATTATCTGTTGTTCAGTTTATTATCATCTACTTATTAATTATTAGGTTACAAATTTAGTATTCTGTACTTTATCTATACTATGTGTTTATATTATTCTTTCTCTATTTATTGAATATGATTTCATCCATTTATCCATTATGATAGTAGGGTATATAATCCCCACTAAACCACTTTTATACTGTCTCTATTAGTATTTACTCTGTAGTGTATGATTATTCAGGCTTGGGACCCTGAAACCCATCATCTCAGAGCACAGGTTATATAGACCTCAGGCTGGGACCGTACAAAGCATTGTTAGATAATCTATATTCCAGTGTATTACTATGTGACTATTAAAAATCACACTAGTATTTAAGAGGATTTGTAGTTGACCCTATGTAGGAACATAGGTAAATCCTGTATAGGGGGATCCAAAATTACCTAGAATGGGAACTTGTTATAGCTTCTCTCTCATATTATGTTTGATACCACATCAATGATGGGTGAAATAATTGATTTATTATGTCACTTATATTTGTATAATTAAAATGAGATTCATTTTAACAAGGCCTAATTAAATGAGGGAGTTTCATTCCATGCATCACCAGAGGCATAATATGATTGATAGGCCTTGAATTTTTCCATTCCATGATTAATTTTCAATTTTCATTGTATGTGTATAATTTTTTGTGATTTAAATATGTAGGAAATTTTTCTAACAATTCTTGCAGGGATTGGAATAAATTATTGATAACTAAATTATCAAACATAAACTAATAGTTTATCATAAATTATGTTAAAGTAGACTTGTTAAGTAGTAAATAATGGCACATTGATCTATTATCCTTTGGTCACCCTAGGATAAAATATGTAATGGTGTTGTCTAAGTCATTTCCATGTTTTGATTCATAAGGAGTATATGCCCTATGGATCATGAAATTGAAACCCATCAGATTCAACCATCCTATGTGATTTATTTATCTAAACTAGTAAACAATTAAAATTAATGTGATTTCAAAATTGATAACAACCATCTTATATATATTTGACATTGAGAGGAGGACCTGAGACCAACCTTATTAGTTGGTAGTGGGGTTAACTATTACGTTTGTGGGCCATTTTAGTCCCATTTACTATCATGTCCTAGCTTTTGAAGAAAGAAAAGAGGATTGATCACTTCTATATGAAGGATTTAAAACTTTCTTAGTTTTATATCCAAAATATTATAAATTTATTAAATTCCTTATATTGTGTGTGTTTGGAAATGATTCATTATGCATCCACGACATCCTCTGATTGCATGACCTAAAGGTAGTAATGACTTTTCTCCTAAGGTTATGGTCCACTAGTCGCGCATGATCTCTCTTGCACTGCCACCTATTTCACCTATTTATTTCCATGATATGGGTACTGACACAAAATTCTTAGAGGGTATTTTTGTTTATTCCACCGAATATGAAAGGATTCCTTCAACCTTCTCCCAGTATAGAAACAATAAATCATGAGTTTAAAAATAAATTCCCTTATACCTTCTTTGGGATGGCGTCCACATGTTGGGGATTCTTGGATCAAGGATATCATATGTATCATTGATCATCCGAAGAAACATCTAGATAATACTGTCAAGAAATGTACAAATATTCTTTGTGATTCTACCAAGAGGCTGGGGGATGTTGTCACCCAGGTGAATTGGAATCGTGACAAGGTCTTGTTAGATTTACATACCACCATCTACAAAAACTTTTCTCCCAAGAGTTCATTGGATGAATAAGCTAGATAATTCATGAACATGTGTTAGGTGAGAATGTCAGTTATAGAATACTCATCCCATATAACTTAACAGTTGTAGCCCACTCCAACATTAGAGGGTAAGGAACTAATGAATGATAGAAGATTTGAAAATAATCTATTTTTCACTATCCGGTCATAGGTCAATGTATTCCGGTTGAAAACTTTTCCTAAAATCATCAACCATACATTTATTACAGAAACGATCATCATTTAATATGATCATGTGAGTCTTGGTGGTTTAGAAAAATGATATGGGGTTTCCAATTCTGGGTGAAAGATGAGTTTTGAGACTACTTATGGAGGTAGTACGAGTCATGTTCCTCATACTGGAAATTTTCTAATATGTCACTAGTGTTGGATGCTAGGGCACATGATTCCCAAGTGTTTTTGGTATCTGGTGGAGTGAAGATGTTGTGGTAGGATGGACCATATTCATTATTTCATTATAATTTTTCCCCTAGTTCTCGTAATGTATGGATATACATCTACTCCACATGACGGAGTTTTTCCAACTTGCATCAAAATGGGATGGAATCTGGAATAACACTGGCTGATTTTCTTGAGGTAGTGGTTGAGACAGAGGATGTCAGACATTGGATTCTCAACACATATAGAGTATTCTTACTCAGGATAACCGGGAAGGGACACAGGGACATGGTATTGGCTATTTGCATAGATTCCATCCTATTATTAATGATCAGTGCAAGAGATCATATACTATTTGTGTTACTATTCCTATAGACTCCACTTTATTTTATGCTTAATTTTACACATATATGGCTCACACTTTTTATTTGAATAAATTAATGAATGTCTATTCATTGAGATCAATATATTCTATAGAGTTATGTTTCTAGAAAAACCATTAGGTATCCGTTCAAAGGGTGTTCTTCATTATAGGGACAATACCCATGATATAGGAATTTATATGTTCATATGAAATATATGCTTCATCCAAATAACATACATTGAAATAATAATTTTGGTTTTATGGTTAGTTATTTATCAATCACATATTAACATCTATCCTCAGAGAGTGAAATTTATGTCAGTATATGGTGTTAGGAACGTGTATAATCCCTAATGGGATGTCAGTACGAAGTGAGAAGGACCTTAGTAGTATAGGCTATATAATATGAAATATCAGATCACTATTATTTTCCTAGAGGACAAGGGGTTATAACCTTCTATATTTCCTCATATAATGGAGTGTTTCAGAGATATATTTCCTAAATAATTTTCTTTTTTACCTTTCACACAAAAGGATTAGATAAACTTGTAATTAATTTAGGAGACACACCAGGGACCATTTATTTTTAATGTACTTCACTTAAGGATCTTCTGGATATCAGGAATCAATTAGAAGATCTGGAAGCTAAAGCATTTATATGTCTTATCACATCCCCTTGGTGTTCACCAATCATTTTTTACCTGATGGTGGATGGTTCCCTCAGACAATGTGTAGATTTCTATAATTTGAATCATCTCAAAATAATGAATTGGTTATCCACTACCTTGAATAGAGAACCAATTTGATGTTCTACGTGGATAAAAAGTGTTTCCAAAATATATTTGATGTTAGGATATCATCAGGTGGGTTTTAAGAATCTAGAAAAAGATAACCTAGCTTTACAGATCATGTTTTGTCTTTATGAGTACCTAGTAATTTTTTTGACACTTGAAGGCACTTTCTTACTAAATGGAACTTATGGATCAAGTTTTCCACCAATATCAGGATTCACCTGTGGAATACTTTTTTGATGATATCTTGGTTTATTCACACTGTAATGATGATCATTACACCCATCTTGAGATTGTGCTGAATATAATGGGAGTGTATCAGATATATTCAACGATCTGTAAATTGTAATTTTGGATCAACAAGGTCTACTTCAATGGTCACATATTCCTAGAGTAAAAATTTTCATTAGACCCAGAAAATGTTGGTGGTATAGTTCTAAAGGAGAAATCCAATAACATATTTTAAATTTGAATATTATTAGGGAATCCCATATATTATAGACACTTTACTCATGAGTTATCATGTCTGGTAGCAGCACATATTATATTGAAAGAGAATGGTTTGAAATTCATATTTTCAAAATATTGTGATGCATTTTTTCCAGATTTGAAGGGATATTTGAATTTAGCACTGATACCGACTCCTCCAGATCTTGGATGGATCTAGACAGTATAATTTGATGCATCATATATCTTTACTGGTGATATTATGATGTTGTGTGAATGAGTCATTGCATGTAGATCTTGTTAGTTAAGGCCTCATAAGTTTAATTATCTGAGAAACAACCTTGATCTCGCTATTATTGTGAAAGCGTTAAATTTTTGTGGACACTATGTATGTTGAGTGAATTTTTCGGTATACATAGATCTCAAAATCATAATGTAAATATTCATGAAAATGGATTTAAATCACAGGTAGTGAATGTGGGTAGAGTACCTACATTAATTTAATTTTTAGCTTACCTACACACCTAGAATGGGGAATCTTGCAGCTGATGCTCTGATAAAAAATACTCAGACACATGAATTTCAATAATCTAGTCGCAAATGGAAACATATAGTAATATTATTTGAGATTCACATTGATGTTCAGGAGGACTGTGTTTATACTATCCTATAAACCTTAGCGATTACTTATAAATTTCTAGAACTGGTAAAAATGTGACATTTATCTAATATCAAATAACTTTTCCTAATGAAAGGTGTATTAGACGATGAAATAACTTCTAGTTGAAACATTTATGGCGATGATACAATATTATTATATTGTAATGAATGGGTATCTCCATATATTTGAGAGGACGTGATGTGGGAATTCCACGCCTCAAAATGGGGGGTTCACCCCGGTGTCGCAAAAATATATTGGGATCTTATGTACCAAAATTGATGTCCCATAATGAAATACGAAATTGATGGCTTTATCTCTTGGAATTATTCCTCTTAGTAGGTGTAGGTGGAACACCATTGACCAATAGGGATTCTACAACCATTTTCAATTACTATGGTGAAGTTGGATAATGATTTTATAGATTTCATGACTGGTCTTCCCAGATAACCTCGTGGAAATGATACTATATTAATTTTCATTAATTTTTTGATAGAAGTATCACACTTGTAAATTTCACAAGACTTTATATAGAAAGATGAACAATACAGAATTTTATTCATAGAGGTTATATGTATCTATTGATGTACTCATTCTATAGTTTCTGAAAAATATAATCTTATTACATCATCATTACTGTTGGGGTTACAGAAGTCCTTGGGTATACAGGTTCTTCTGGGCATATTTTATCACCTATAGATCGATGAAAATATTGAGCATATTATTTATGTGCTAGAGAACATGATTTGTTCATGTTCCTTTAAAATTGGAGTTCCATGGGGGAAACACGTTCCTCTTATAGAGTTCTCATATAATAATTGATTTTACGATTGCATCATATGGAAACTTATTATTCTTTATATGGTAGTTCTTTAAAATAACCTCTATTCATGATAGAGGTAGGGGATGTAGCAATGAATGGATCACTTCTTTTATAGGATACCACATTCTAGGTCCAAATTGTGAGAATGTGCATGTGGAAAACTCATCTCGGACTATAATGGTATGTCATTAAACATCATAAAACTCTCTTGATCAAGGTCATAAACCAAGTATTATTGTGAGTGTCCCCAAGGATGGGCCATAAATTTAATTTTATATAGGATAATCTCTCCCTGAGGTTTTTTGGACCCATTAAGATTGTGAAACAAATCATACTATTATCTTAAGATTTGTAATTTCCATATAAATATCTATTTATACTTGATTTATTTCATGTATCTCAGGTTCACTGATAATATATAGACTATAATAATTTAATTCACCCTTCTGAGTTTTAATTAGATGTAAATTTTTTACTTCTAAGAGTTTCAATAGCATATAGTGGATCCAATCATGATGAAAATCGGAGGTTGGTCTATTCCATTTTTATGTGTGGTATGGAATCACGACCATGTACAAGGCAATAACTGGGAGTTGAAAGATTATATATGAGGTTAGTGGCCAAAATCATTCCATACAGTATCTATTTTCTCATATAAGTCAAACACAGGGTTGAGT
The DNA here is from genome assembly GCA_963277665.1 of Viscum album. NCBI lineage: Eukaryota > Viridiplantae > Streptophyta > Magnoliopsida > Santalales > Viscaceae > Viscum > Viscum album. The sequence goes on from OY728128.1 coordinate 533,225,150, forward strand.
TTCTTTTAGGATGTGAGGTTCTTGCGTCCCTTGTTTTCAATGAAGGAAGGGATATTTTTTTCAATTATTACCCCATAAAAGGGCCTATGATAGAATTATTATCAATTAAATGAGGTTATGAGGGTGTATGGTGCTTATTTAGATCTTGAAGCTATGAAATGTGAAAAAGGGATAGGGTTGTGTAGTTTGTCTCCAATGGTGTGACTCAAGGTTCATGGTTGTGCAGTAACTTGTAGGTCTGGTAAAAACCCATTTTTTTCAAATTTTGGGAATGGTTAGTTAAAATGTGCACCTAACCATGAGGTTTTTCAAAAATTAATAGTTAAATGAGAATAATATGGGAACAGTTTCACTAAAAATTTTATCCAAATAATTGGCCTTGATTTTTTTGGTTGAAATCTCCTTTTTGACCATAAATTAAATTATAAACCATTTTTCTTTTCTTCTTCTCCCTCTAACAGTCATCTTTTTCACTACAATAGTTTTGATCACAAACAACTTAATGTGATGTATTGAGATAAATCTATGATATTTTCTTGTTCCCCGATTTTTCAGAATGATTAGAACCATCTCGGTAAGCTCCGCTAGTCTCATACCTCCTAGATATGTTTTTCTTTGGATATATTTCATTAATTAGGTGTAAACACATTTTCCCTATTTTTAGGGTGTTGGAACATTTCTCATATCTCTTATATTCTACTATGAATTTGATTTAGGTGTTGAGTGAGGTGTCATATATGGCATTCAGGTAGCTGTTCACATTATTTTACCATTGAGTTTTGGTGTCTCGTAGCTATGATATTGTTCCACATTCCAACCATTGTTGAGTATCCCAGTTATATTATGTCATTGATTTTTAATTGACCCTTTCTTCTATATATATATTTATGGAATCTTTTTAGTGTTTTACTAGATGGTTACAATACTTATGGCCACCCCTTGGGTGTGACACCATGAAATTGGACTTTGTAGTTAATTTCCATGTTATCGGGGTCACCTCATTATCTTTCATCTAAACATAAAATGGAATTTCCCTTAATATATTAATATTCAAGGATATTAAGGATCCCCTTTGGTGTTTACCCTCTTATTGGTTTAATTCCCATGTAGGAAATTGACTTTTTTCCCATGTCACCTCCTAAGTGACCCATTGAGCATTATAATTTAATTTTACCTGTTTTGGTAAATTTTATAGATTGAATTAAATGAGATTGAAAATAACTATGATTTTCTTCTATTTTAAATGATTAAATGAATAACACTAAAATGATTGTATAACCATGCCACTTTATTATTCCTTATATAAATGATCATTGTGAATTGATATTATGGTAATGTTATTAAACATGTATATCCAAATAGAAAATTGGCCATTAACAGTGCTAGAATGGCCCTTCATTATTGCTATAAAATGGTAGACTACATGAGAGATGTTAAAATCCATAGTCTTTTATTAGTGATGAAAAACCATTGATAAAGGGGTCCATTACCAGTGAAAATTAATGTGCTGATAAATGAAACCCATATAAGAACTTTTAAAAGAACTTATAAAGGAACCTTTGATTAGTGACTCAATTTCACATCGTTAAAGGAACCATTTATCAGTGCTTTTGTACTACTGATAAAATGTACCTTCATTAATGCTTCTATAAGTGCTTATATTGTGCCACACTGTAGTGTACTACTGTAGTGTGTTGTTATAACACAAAACAGAACTAGAAACACACTAGATATCAACAAAAACAAGTCCAAATATATAATTTAAATAATATTAAATTTAAAACAAAAACCAAAGAACAAAACACAATATTATTGATATTTCAAACATTGGTTCACACAATTAAAAAAATTAAAATATAGATTAAAAATATCAATGTTCCTTTTTATTTTAATACTAACCTTCATCATTTTGTTTTCGAACAAACCAATGTTGATTGAGAAAAACAACATAGCTATATAAGAGAAACATTCTAATGATTGTATTAATATAAAGAAAACAATTAACTTAATGTGTTACTTTTACTAAAATTGATGTCTAATTTAATTAAATAAAATCACTTGGAGTCATACAGGTAACACTGTGCATTGGATTTAGGAGATACTAATTCCAAAACATATCAAACCACTTGTGGTTTGTTTTCATAATGTATCATAATAATCTAAATGTTTTTCTCTATTCTATGTACATCATTTTTATTTTTATTTTCAAAATTGTCATTTTAAACTAGTTACAAACAATTTTAACTCTTTATGATCACATTGTGAATCAGTTTTATAGGAAACTAATTCAAAAACACAAAAATTACTTATTAATAATTCCCTTAAATTATCAAGATAATATGAGTGCATTTATATAGTTTTCAGTGAGTGACACTTTTGGAACTAAAATGTCAATTTAAAACTAATAATAGTAACTTTGTGTCATATTGGGAATATAATGTATAATATTGAGGTATAACTTATTCTTAAATGTCACAAATGACATATGGATAATTTTTTTAATGTTTCAAAACAATTAACTTTTTTTCTCAGTTTTGAGTTGGACAGTTGTCCATTTTACTAAAATTCAAGACAAATTTAAATAAAAAGAAACATGTTGAGTTATACCAGTCAAACTAGGTGTCAGATTGAGTAATGGATAATCCATAGATGGACCAAATTACATATAGAAAATTTTAATAAATATTCAATATAACATGAATTTGTTTTCATTATTATAGTATTTCACATGTCTTCTTTGAGTATGTCACATGTTTTATTTACATTGAGTTTGCATTTTTACTAAAATTTATGTCATTTTTAAATGAAAAACAGACCTTGGAGTCATATAGGTCTCACCATGGGTCATATTGAAGTGTTTATTATTCATGCACTTATTAAATCACTTATGGATCATTCTACTAAACTATTAAAACAATATGAATGTTTTGTTCTAGTTTTGAGTAGCTTAGTTTGTTTTTTAAACATGTTTTCAATTTAAAATAATTACCCACATTGAGTCATGCCAATCACACAGTTAATCGAATTGAGGTGGGTTCAATTGATATACATTCAAAATCACATATGGGTCATTTTTCTAAAGTATAAAATCAATTTGAATATTTTTTCTAGTTTTTTAGTACCTCACTTATATTATTTACTATAATATCATTTTAAACATAGAACATGAAAATTGAATCATACATATCACATCCTATATCTGTTTGATGTGAGGCCAATTCTTATACATCATAAATAAATTTTTAATTTATGCCCTAAATTAGATATAATATATGATCATGTTTTCTAGTTATTCAATGAGTTATACCTTTTACAATAAAATGTCAATTTTAAACTAATAAGCGACACGTTAATCAGTTTTCTTTTTAAAAACAATAATTTATATATATAATAGAAATAAGTACACTGAGTCATACCAGTTACATCATCTGTCAAATTTATGTTTACATTATTTCTACACATCCTAACATCTCAAAAAAATCCTAACTGTCATTGTAAACACATATTCCATTGAAATTCAATGTCAAAAACCCAACACTAAATGATAATCATTGAACAAACCACATCAACTCAAAATAATCAACCTATATAAGAAAACAATTAATTTTATTAATACCAAAAAGAAATAAAATAATTCTTAAATATGAAATAATACATTAATTCTAGAGAAAATGATTTTACAGTGAAAATATCAAAATTACATCATTGATTGAGTAGTAGAGGGAACCATAAGTAAATTGAAAAATTTCAACCCTATTGGGGTTAATGTATTTGAGGTAGAAGATGTCAGTGCATATTTAAGAGGAGAAATTGATGAAAGATGTACTGAGAACCCCAACTCAAACAAAATAATCCACCTATATAGGAGAAAAATTATTACGCAAATAGTATTAAAATGAAATAAATTATACATAAATATGAAAAAAAAAATATTAATTTTATTGATAATGATTTCATTGTTAAAATATCTTTATTACCTCTGTAATTGATAAGTGGTTGCGATAAATCTTTTTTTACAAATGTTGTGGCGGTAATTTGAAAGTATGTGAAAAATAAACCACTATAGGGGTGAAATAGTTTTACGAGAGAAGAAGCATTCAATTTTTTCCGAACACACCAACTCAAAAAAAAGAATCCACATGTATTAGAAAAAAATTATTATGTGATTAATACTAAGATGAAATAAATTAAAAATAAATATGAAATAATACAATATTTTATGGAAACTAATTTTACTATGAAAATATTATGAATTCCTATATAAATGAGGAGATGCTGCCTCATTACTCTTCCTATAAAGGTAGTGGTGTAATTTAAAGTAAAGTGTTACATGGAATAATGTACGGGTGAAGAGGTATAAAGAGATCTGAGGCATGAATGATGGACAAAGCACCCCAACTCGAATAAAATAATCCACATGTAAAAGAAAATAATTATTATGTGAGTATTACTAAAAATAAATAAATTAATCCTAAATATGATATACTATATTAATTCCATTGAAAATGATTTTATTGCGAACCATCGAGATAAACTCTGTGATTGTGTGGATGTGGCACCGTTTCACTTCATGAAATATCATTGTAGGTAATTTGAATGAAAGGGATAAATGAACCAATTCAGGGGTGAAAATATTTTAAGGGAGAAGAAACATGAAATTTGGACAGATCATCGTAACTCAAAAAAAAATAATCCAACTATATATGATAACAATTATAATGTGAGTAATACGAAAAAAAAATTAGAAATATGAAAGAATCCCTTAACTATATGGACAATAATGTTACTATGAAAACATCAAGGCTACCTATATTATTGAGAAGATGTGGTGGAATTTATCTTCCTACAAAGGCATTGCACTTGGATATAAGTCATCTAAAATTAAAAATAATTTCCTTGATTAATTAAAATTAAATCAATGTTTCATTATATAAATTTTCCATAAAAAATGTGTATCAAAAAATTACCTTTACATCTTTCCAAATGGTATCTTTGGTAAAAATATAAGCTAAAAACAAAACTAAGGATTCCATGCGCACTTCATTAATGTTTATAAGACAATATAGATGTTGCGAAACTGCAAGAGCAATAATTATATTTTTATCTATTTGGATCTATTGATAAATTTAGAAAAACAAATTATGGGTTGTTCATCACTAACATAGATAATAACCAAACTAAGGATTCTATGTGTGGTTCACAACTATTTGTTAACTTTCACTTAGCATATCCATTGAACTGAGCTTCATGTATGAAATAACTGTGATTATCTCATCCCTCACATAATCTCAACAATCTCTATCACATAACCATTCATTATTAACTTTTACTTCTCTTCCCTGAATTTTTATTTATTATTTAAACAAGTGGGAATATTTTTCCCTAATAGCATTTTCTGAATCTCATGTTGCTTCTTCATAAATATGTATTTTCCAGAAAACGGTTACCCATTGGATTAGTTTATTCAATAAATTATTTTATATATATTAATGATTATAATTATTTTTTCCTTCTCTATGTGTGGGATGAGAGAATCACGGGGATTCTGGGCAGGAAGTTCAGATCAAGTGTTGTGCTAAGAAGTAGTTAACCAACATTACTGAAGTGCATAGGGAATCCCTATTTTTATTATTATCATTGTGGGTTATTCACAAAAACAAGTTGTTTTTGGATCCATTAATCAATGGAGCTAAATTTTAATCAATATTCATCTAAATTTTCATGACTAGTTTTTCTCGAATAACAAAATTTTATTCACAGACAGATGATTTTTGAGTGTTCGTTTGTATTATCTCTTGAGAACATGATAAACTCTTTAATGTTGAGTCAATAAAGTTTTCTTTATGAATTTTCCATTCTTTCTTATTTTAAAAATCACAAACACCTCATACTTAAGAAAATATATATTTTACTTCTATAAGGAAAATTTTTCTTCCTTAAGGATATTTACCCTAACCAATTTTTTCTTATACATATCAATATTTTTCCTTAAGTACAAAAATCAGATTCATACCCAAAACCCAAGAATCATATAATGTCCAGAATTGGAGCATTTTGTTTCTAGGATCCGAATTATGGATATGAACTTTTACTAGTTTGACTCCAAACTCTTATGAAGTTTGACTCTGAACTTTTACTAGTTCGACTTAAAACTCTTATGAAGTTCAACTCCGAACATTTACTAGTTCGACTCTGAACTCTTATGAAGTTCGAATCTGAAATTTAACTAGTTCGACTCTGAAATCTTATGATGTTTGAATCCAAACTTTTACTAGTTTGAAATAGAACTCTTATGAAGTTAGACTCTAAACTTTCATGAGTTAGACTCCGAACCTTTATATGTTAGACTCCGAACTGTATAAGTTCAGATTCTGAATACTGATGAAACCAGACTCCAAATTTCCTTAGAAATTCAGACTCCGGATTTCCACAAAATTCAGGTTTTGAATTCTTATAAAAAAGAATCCAAATATCCTTTTATTATAGACTCTGAATTCCATTTTGGATAGACTCCGAACTATTATTTTCTTATATTATGAATTCTAGTTTTGCTTATGCTTACACTTGTTTCATAACAAAAAAATGTCGTGAATTCAGTTATATATGTTTTATTATAAAATGATGTCATCCATTTGATTTCTAACTAACTGTTGGTTGAGTTACACGTGTATAGGTCCCTCCAAAATTTAAGAAAAATATGACCATTGGAGGAGGGAGCCGACCGTTCCAACCATGCCTATAAATATGAGCTCATTTGAAAGGGCTCAACAACAAGTTGATCACTCTAGAGATCACACGCTGTTAAGGTGATTTCTAGAGAGAGAAGATTTTCATGCTTTGTGCATACTGAAATTCTCGTTCAGATTGCTTCGTGAGACTCCAAATTTTGGTGATTACATTTGAGGGCTTCCAGGGATTGGAAGACAAAGGTTCCGACTACCTTGAAGATTGAGGGCTTCCTTTATGAGGAAGACAGAGGTTCCAACTACCTTGAAGTTGAGGGCTTGTGGGGATAGTAAGATAGAGACACTGATCTTCATATCGAGGTCATACCCTAGTGTGGGTAAGACAGACTTGCTTGAAAGTATAAATCAAGGGACCTTTATCCAAGGTTCTTGGATACACTTCTCTTTTGGTTAAAAGACTTATATCTTGTAACTAGTAGTTTTAATACTTTTTTTCTGCTACATTTCGTATTATAAGGAAAGTATAACATTATTGTACTTCCTTAAACTTGTAATATTATTAGTTAATATTCTATATGCTTTAAGGTAGAATCTCATTTTTTAAACTTTGGTTAAGTTTCAATTTCTGGATCCATATTCCCGGAACCTATTTTCCAAATCACTTTCCAGATTCAAGTAAGTGCATAGAACTAGATGTTTGTAACTTTATACCTTGTTCCAATTCTCCATTTGGTGTTATAGGTGTTGTGAATTTGTTTAGTTTAACCTTTTTAAACATAGATCGATCTTTCCTTAAAGAAATTTTTTATGTATACAATTCACCCCCCCCCCCTCTTGTATATTGAACATCTACATCGTTAATTCGATCCAAAATTCAACTCCATCTTCATATTTTTTTTCCATTCATATAAATCCTATTGGATACATAAAAGATTAATTTTATAAAACATCTAAGTATATACATGTAATATATTCATCATCAAATGTGAAAGTTGTATAAAATTCTAATAAAGGAAACTCAACATTTTTTTTATCAAATAATTTCATTATTTTGAAGAAAATGGGTAGTTTAATTTAAAAATATAATTAAACCACATAAAATATTTCTTAATTCTCCTAAAAATTGAAAATATAATATATGTAATTAATTTTTAATATATGAATAAAATATGATAAACAAGAATAATAATCATTCATTCAATAAACTAGAAGATATAATTTTTTTTTTGAACTAGTGATGTATAATCCTATGGAACTATTATAATTAAAATTTATTATATATCAATATTTAAAAACATATCAAGACTTTGGGGGTGTCATATCACCGCACCATCCCATCCAAGAAAAATTCAAGGTACTCTCACTAGATGTAAAATTAGTATTTACTAATACATTACGAGAATATGAATTACAACCAAAAAGTAGATAGTTTTAATATTATTTAATATGATAATATTTTTTGTAAATTGAAAGTAGTGATATATGAATTGAAACATGAACTAAGAGCATGGTATTGATGGTTTTCGAAATTATTAATGAATGTTTAATTTAATAATTGAGGAGTTTATCAGAATCATTAAATAGGAAATAGTTTTATGAATAGATTAAAAGTGTTTATCAATGTGGATGACATAATAATTAGTGGTTCAAGAGTTGAATGATGATAATAACTTTATACATTAACAATAAAAAAATATTTAAATGTGGATGATTACGGAGTAGACATTTTCCTTCATTTATAAGAAACTCATTTATTTTATGGGGTAATTATTTCTCAATCTGTGTATGTGAGGGAAGTGTTTTATATATTTCAAAAAGAATATTTAAAACCCATGTAGACACCCATTAAAAATTGAATAAAATTTCTAAATGTTCTGGGTGGAATTTCTTTCAATTTCTTGATAGAGTCTAAGGGAAATTCATGATCCCCTCAGGCTTGAAACAATTACTAGGTCATGAAAAACAAAACAATGGGAATAATTTGGCCTTAAAAAAATAATACTAGTAGAAAAAGTAAATAACTAAAAACATCAATGATGATTCCATACATAGGATTTCCCCAACAACCCATATTTGTAAAAATATAAGATATAAATACATATAATATAATGTAAATTCCATAACATGCCTTAAAATCCATCAGACAAAAAATCACCATTTTTAATTTCAAAAATATCAAATGTACAGAATATATTTATAAAATAAAGAATGAAAAATATGTATGATAAGTTTGGGCGATCAATTTGGGAAACGTAAAAAAAATAAAACAACCATCAAAATTCCATGTGAATCCATTTTTCACTATTGTGTCCAAAATCAATAATCACACCTTGATTGTAGAATATTTCAATAAAAATGGGAAAATGAGAAAATTAGAAGGCCTAACCCACTTGTATATACTCACCGGACCAAAAATATTTATATCATCAAAGAAGATATCAAAAACAAAAAAAAAATATAAAAATGAAATCAGAAGGACTACCTCTCTAGGTTGATGAAAATATAAGACACTCTTTTGAAAACCTAATTGTAATCAAACCCCAGATGTTGGACAAGATGTTCGAGTAATTGGAGGTAGTCTAGTGGTGTGGTTCGATTTTTGATTCACCAAGGAAGAGTGCTGGCATTAGGTGGATTTTATAGAAAGCTTCTAATATTGTGATGGGTTGAAAATTAGTTAGGGTTTTTAATTATATCGGGGCTCTTTTATCAGCACTTATAAAAAAGCACTGATAATGCTTCCCTGTATGAGTGTTTATTACCTAAGTGATGATAAAAGAACCCTTTATTAGTGATTTATTTATGATAATATTGGTGGGACTTTATCATCCCTAAAAAAACAAATAAAAAAAATATTTATTATAACTAAATTTATATCACTATCAAATTTTCATTTTGTCAGTAATTTTTTTAGAATTGATAATGCCTCATTTTTATCAACATGAAAAATAACTCTTAATGATGCTTTTATTAGCGGTTATTACTTTAATGTTGTTTAAGAATTTATAATTATAATTATATATAAAAAATATTAAATATTTATTTATTATAAATAAATATATATTAATATAAATATTGTAAATACATTTTTCTAAAATAAATATATTAATGTTTTATAGTTAGATATTTATAATTATTTATTTATATTGATAAAAATAATTTTAAAAATTAATATTTATATCGTTATATATATTTAATAAATTAAACATATATATATATATATTTAATTATTATATATAAATATAAATATTGTAAATATATTTATAATTTATGAAAATTTATTATAAATTCAATAATTATATAGTTATATATAATTATATAAATAAATCTAAAAGGAATTTATTTAATTATAAATATAAATATATAATTATTTAATTATGGTAAATATATATTTATAAAAATATTTATTTATTAGTATTTTAAAAAATATATATTTATAACATTATTAATGAATATATTATTTTATGTGCATGCATATATGTTAAAAATGAATGAAATTGAAAATACTAGGAATAAGTACAGTATAACTATATTGAAAAAATGGATATGTTTTATTTGTGTGAATTGTATATAAAATTGAGTTAAATACGTATATGTGAAGTCAATTTAACATAGATTTGACATATGTTAAATTCAAAAATCAAATGAAATTCAATTATATGTCGAGTACTATTCCATTGGAAAATATTTTTAATTCATATTTATTTTCATTTATAAATAATTTTTCAATAAATTTATGACTATTTTATGTAATGAACATAAATATTTTGTAACATATAAATCATAATTATATATATATATTAATATATAAAATTTCATAACATTAATTATCATAATGATGTGATTAATAAAATGGTTAATATTTAATAATTTATAATATATTTATTCAATTTTCTCAATAATTATTTAACAAATAAAAAATTCAATATTTTTATTAAATGATCTCATTTTTTATTTTTTATTTATCTAATTATTTTTATTTATTAATTAAAACCTATATTAGCACTAAAATGTTCTCATGAAATAAATATTTATTAGTGAAAAAATAATGTACTAACAAATATTTCCCTTTATTAGTGTTCATAAAAGGTTAAATGTTTCAATTATTTTCATTGCATTAAAAAATTTGTCAATTTCAAGTGTTATTTTTAGAGATAAGGAATAATAGTATTGTTAAAATCCAATTTTGTAGTCATGATATTATTATAAAATAGAGTTAATGCCTCTTGAAAAGAATTATTTATCAGACTATTCATAATATATATGTATAAGGGATAGCTAAAAAACTAGAATGGGTGGTTATGCCTCATTCCTTTATGAATGCCAATACACCTATATGTAGTCTATGTTTAGATGGTAAGGTGTGTTGATCATTGAGAAAAATAAAACCACCTCGCATCGAGTGTTGAGTTTGGAATATCATGCTCGTGATAGTATATGGAATTTTGGATTTACGTGACATGTTCCATGATTATAGTGATAACATTTCGGATCTCTCACCATCCGGAGGGTTGTAGCACGACATCTAACACTTGTATTGTGATGTAGGGAATATAGCATTTTCCATGATATTATAGGATCGTTAGACTAGTTAGGGATTTCTATGTTATTCCCCAACAATGATCTAAAGTTGGTACACCCTCTACATTTCTCAATGGAGATTTAGTCAACTGGTTAATTATTTATTCTTAATTATTCTCAAATTACTTATACATGGAAAAATATTAGATATGATCACTACTTGAATTGTATATAAAAGTCCTTTGTGGTGTCTTACTATGATTTTATCTCACACACTACTTGGGATACCATTTTTTCATGAGAATATAACATTATTATAGGTAATAATAAGGGAAATCCTCCTACTAATGGAATTTACATTCTTACCTATAATAGGATCTTATAAAGAGAACATCGATCATATTCTTGATATTTCTACAGTTGTTTTTTCTTTTTGGCTCTATTTTTATTATAATAAAGAATTCTTGTATCTGCCTATATCATTTATATATTAAAAAATTTCATGCATCAATGTATCAGAAACTACAATTGATGTATTATGATAATATTATATGTTCTTTAGTTTATAGTTTTTTAATACTTACTTATTCATTGATCTATTATGATTCCGTATTTTTTATATTCTATCTATTTATATTATTCTTCCACTATTTATTTTATCTAATTTAATCTGTTGTGACACTCTGATATGCGCTTATATTCTACCCACTTTACCACTTTTACAACCACGCAGCTAGTCAATATCTTATAGCATATTGGGAGTCACGCTTGAGGCCATGTGACCCACCCACACCGGACATAGGTTAAGTGGACTTCCAGTTGATACATAATAATAATGAATCCAAATAAATTTTTGTATACATTACTATTAATTAAAAACCCTTCTCTAATAGTGGGTAATGTGTGTATTGTTGTGCTGACTAATATTAACTTTACATCCTTGAATGTTTCTTACCACTCATATGTCAAATGGAACAAGACTCCCTTTTAATTTAATTTTGTTAGTGGATAATATATTCATTATACATTTTCTAAAAACAATCAAAAATTTAATTCTAATCATATAAAAACATTAATATCAGTCACTATTGTTTGTCTGTGCCAATATTCTATATTCTTCATGTTTGATGGATCCTCCTAAATACCATAAGTTGAGATTACATGGCCCAAACATGAAATTTTTTGTAGCCAAAATTCACAGTTGTAAATTTTTCTTACAACTTATCCTTCATTAAGAACATAAACTCAATTCATAAGATATCGTCATGTTATTCCTTGTCCATTGAATTCATATGAATATTCCCTACAAATACTACCACAAACTGATAAAGGTAATCCCAAAACATTGTATTCTTTAAATACATAATGATAGTGGGGTATTATTAAGCCCATATAGTATCACAATATACTAATATTTTCCATGCCTTATATGAAATGGGGTTTTCTATATATCCTCATTATTAAACCTCATTTCATGATACCAGAATGACATTCAATCTAATAAAAGCATTGATCTCAGAGCATTTAATCAACCAAGACATCAATATGTGGTAGAGAATACTTGTTCATTATTGTATTCTTTTTCAACACTCAATAATCAATGAAAAATAACATCGATCAATCATTGTTTATGAATAATGGAATAGTCACACCCCAAGGTGACAAAATTATCTGAATTAATCACATCACAATATTATCTTGAATTTATTTTATCAAATCATGAATTTAAATTGGATCAATTTTATAGGGTTCTATTTAAATAATTATTGAACCAGTTAAAAATTAATTGAATAAAAAATTCAATAATTTGGTAGAAGAGTTTCAAACTATTTTGGAATTGGATTAATAGACTCTCAATAAATATTCATATTTTTTATGTTAATTTTCTACCGAATAATTTTATATAAACACAATTTTGAAATATGAATCAAACCACAAATGATGGATGTGATTTATATTTGATGTTTATTTTTATCAATGCACTAATAGAAAATAATGTGTGGGTTTGTAAAATAATATATTACCTTCCACACATGATAATTGATTTATGATTTATGTAGATAAATCCAATTGCTACCTCAAATAACATAAAATTCAACTAGAGTATGAATTACAATTTTTTAGGATGTAAATTCGCAAAGGCTTGAATTAGAGGGGAATAATATACATGAGATGTGATCAATATATCATTTAGAGGGCTTCACTAGTAATTCTACAACTAACCATGTGTTTGGAATTATAGTACCCTTATAAAATTATTCAGATATAAAATAATTGAAGGGTTCAGATTCAAATAATACATTACCAATTTTAGAGTGGATGGTCATCCTAAATTGAATCACATCATTATCATACCCCACATCATAAGTTGTTATTTAATTATATTTCCTTTTATACATCAGGGTATGAGGTTTCTAAAGTCGATCATCACAATTAAAATTCATATTTCATGACTTGTCCCCAAGGTTCCCATAATCCTTGTATTTGAAATATTATAGTGTTGGTGGTGTGTTATGTGGAGATTTCTCTTCAATCACATCCTTAGTTAACATATTCTCATTACTTTGGCATTATATATCATTACTACCTTCCCTTATACACATAAAACATTTAGCAATACCCATAAGATAGTTTCCCCCATGTTTACTACCACTCTTCCTAAATAAAGTAAATATCATCATCTTTTCCCCATGGTTATTAATTTTTACCTTAAACTCTACCTTTATTGTCTTATAAAAACCATGTGATTTATGGGAAAATATTTTATTTTATTCACCTGGATTGAACCTTATAGAATTTAATCAAATATACAGATTCCCCTTATAGATAACTACTTCCAAACTCATTTTTTAAATTCACTAAATATTCAATAAAACATAAGTTCTATGTAATATCAATTTCAATAGCATACATCAAAAGTCATGTAAAACATAGCTCATATGTAAAAATTTATAAATCTTACTTCTACTTTAGAAACATGAATTCCTTATCTATTTTTATATGAATTATTTTGTGGATGTACTTATTAAAAACTATTATCATAAACTCAATAGTCTATGGAGAATAATTGTTTTTCATGTTTCCTCATATTTTTGATGATATATCACCATTTATCAACTCCATCTTACCAATGATAGATATCCAAAATAAATGTTTCATGTTCTGAGTGCTGGATAATGAAAAATACATTTTAAATGGTACTTATCCATTTAATTGAAAATAAAAGATAATAGTAACCACTATAATATGGTTGATAATTACTAAAAAGTGTCTCCATATAATTTTTTCATTCCTTTATTGTTTGGAATGTTTGTCATGATTTAAAGCATGAATATTTTGTGTAAGTATATCATTGAAATTATTCATTCCAACTCCCATAAAATTCATTTTATCTAGAGTGAAGTCATTTCATTATATATTTTATTTTGTATTAATGTGGTTTCTCTGACTTCTAATCATCAAATAAAACAAAAAAATAATGTTTGAGAAATTATCATAGTGAAAAAACTCATATTCAAGAAAAAGAATTATATTTTTTCTAAATAAAGAAACTATCTTTTAAAGCCATGATAACTAATGATTGATCTATGATATCAATGGTAATTATCGATTCAAATCATTAATAGTAGTTTAAAAAAAATTAAATTAACCCAAGTATATCCCCAGGTAAGGTTAAACAATAGTCACATTATGGACAACAATTACATATCCGATAATTCTCTAGATAATCCCATAATTACATTTTTGTTTTATTTCCCCCTAGTTCATCTATTCCAGAAAAAAATACAGATATATTATCTTGAAATGGACATATTTCTAGGTAAACCAAATAATATATTATTTATAATAACATAAGGATTTTACCCTAGGAATAGGGTTACCAAAAGGATTCTCACTAAATTTTTGTCATCCAAGTTTAAAATGGATCAATAAACCTATCTTGTGATACCTACTATAAAACAATTTTCTTATCATACATAGATATTATATCATTGTTAATGAAAAAACATTACATTACATAGACTCAAACATAAGTACGGAAAGTTTATAATTCCTGTTGTTACATGGAATTATAAAAAACTAATTTAAAATAGTTATACAAAATCTACCATTATGTAACAATGTTATTATATCCCTTCATAGAAACATCACACGTAATACAAATAATCATAACTTGGATAAAAGATACATATGAAGGGGTGATATTATATTCTTATTAAGGGTACGAAAGGTAACTATATCAACACTTCCTGATTATAAGTATATGATAACATGGGAATAAAAAATGAAAAATATTCCATATATATCAAATATCAAAATATTGTGACATTATATAAATATTATATGTTCATAAGACATAAATCATATAGAAATGTAAAAACCCAATCCATGATATCATAATAATAACATAATACAAGGAGTTCTGGCATACACATAAGCATAGAAAATAATTTACATCATAATAAAATATCGTTTCCATGTCTATCATAATTGAATGGTCTCACACCGTAATCCATCACAATATTCAAGGTTGACTCCCATAAATAACCTAGTGGAATAAATATCATAATGAAATGGGTTTAGTTATCATTAAAGTACAATTTATCTCATTATATTACAATTTTTACTTAATTCATTGGAGATAGATATTTTTACCACCTATCATATAATGAAAATCATACAAAAGTGTGGCATGTGATTAGAAAAATCTCTTCCTAAGATTGCCCAAAAAATAAATTTCTTTTATAAAAATTTCATTATATAATAACATAGGGAAATCATACAGATATCATAATCATTTCTTCACTTTATCATATAAATTCTTGGAAAAAAGAAATCATGGATATGTAATAGAATTTTTTTGAATGATGTGACAAATAATTTCAGTTTACATTAGAAAATTATTTTGTGTCTTCAGTAAATATACATAAAAAACATTTAATCTCATGTAATTACTAGATGATAATGAATTTCATGGTGTTACTTATAATTATATTATAATATTACACCATAAAAAGAACAAACATAAAAATTATAGATAAACATTGTGATGGTAACATCAAAACCATTCCACTTTAGTAAATTAGGAATCATTAGGCCCACAGATGAGTAACATCAATGAAAACCATAAATATGGTGAAAATAATAATATTCACCATAAAATATTTCAAATTTGTTTTATATACACCTCATATAAAAATATGTGTTCATAACATAAGTTATTCCCAAATGAAGGAAATTTGAGACAAAAATACTTTGCTGTTTTGGAAGCATTTGAATTGTAAACCCCAAGAAAAATATATCCTCAAATAGAAATGTAAATCCAAATATTTTTCAAGGTTTTAATAATAAAATATATCATATTTCATTATTTCATTATTTACACCACATAAAATAAATATGTGGTAATTATGGAATGTGTCTCACAAAAGTAAAAAGTGATACATGAATTCATTACCTTATTTATAATCTTTCATCGTACATGTTCAAAACTCTTATATAATATATATTATTTTATTATAAATATATTATAAAACCATATTAATATATATAATAAAATTTACGATTTACTTATGACCTTCTATTAAACTTTTTTTTAATAATTTCACATTGAAGTAAAATTTTAGCCAATAACTTCATTGTTTTTCATGAATGTTTTTATTTTTTCATTTTTAGTACACTAAATTTATTAATGGTTCCATTATATAAATAATTTTTAAAATTATATTAAAATAATGTATATTATTTTTATATTTTTTTATTGTTTTTCAATAAATATAGAGGAATGAAATTAAATACATCATTCATAGAGATAGTTAGTTATACATATACATGAACCTTATTTCTGTTGTCTAAAAAAATTGAATGAAAGAATGGGTAAAAATATAATTCTATTAAATAATAATAATTTTTTCATATATATGACTTATTTTTATTAAAATCCATAAGTATTAGTTTCCATGTAATGCATACATAAATAATGAATCATATTGCTTCTGAGGTTCTAGTCCAACATACACATGTGTGGCGTTATCATTTTACCAAGGAATGTAATGTAAAGGGGTATAGAAATTTTATAATTATATATGTATAAATATATCATATATATAATATATTTATATAATATCTATCAGTATATAGATCCATGATAGCGGTTTATGGAAGACAAATAACAATTGTTTACAAGTTGGTAGACTATCGGACACATAATAAATAGTTTCATTTCCCATTTCAGGGATGTGGATAAATATGAAGGAAATTCCATTAAAATAACATGAAATTAGAATATTTAATTTAAAATTATTTTAAATTTATTTTTTATATGTTTTTATGGAATTTTTAGATGAAACAAAACCATAAACACAAGTTTCATAATTTTATCACTTCCTGAGAGGGCCACTTTAGGTAAATATCTAAAGTATTAATATGAGTATAACAAATAAAGATAATTCCTTTATGTTTAGATTATTTAATTATGTAATGTTATTGGGAAGGTAATGGAAAATATAAAGTGTTTTGGATGTGAGCAGTGGATATTAGAGGGGTGGCCTTTTAGAAGTGGGGGAGAGAACACACATAAAATTTCATAAATGAATAACATGCACCAACTTTTTCCCATGAAACAAGGATTAAAAATGATAAATTTAGGACAATAGAGTTTAAAAGGTAAAATTATAGAAATAAAATTTGATTTTATAAGTTTATAGTTAATGTTACACCTTATCCATTCATTTTAATCAATGGTAATCCCGGTTTAACATTAAAAATGATAATTATTTTTTACTGTTTTCAGTATTAATGATTTTCAAAAAATAATTTGACCTTATTATATACTATTAATTATACTGATACAAATTATTGAATCTATTTTTTACATAATTCCATTTACATATTTATAAAAATTTATTTTAAAATTAAAGCCATGTATGTGATGAGAAACTAGTTTTCTAAAGAGAAAATGTTAAATGATCAAGAAGATTTTTTTTCAAAATTCAAAATAAAAAAGGTTCTAAATAAATAAATTGGAAAAATAAATATATGATTGAAATATGTTTACTTTTATAACCATTTTTATGAAAATATATCACTGTATATTCTTTAAATATAGAACCAATTTTTAATAAAAAATAATATTTTCAATATTCATTAAAAATGTTCTTTTTCAAAATAATTAAAAATATCCACCCTAAAATAATTTGGAAATTATTATTTCAAATATGCTGAAACATTTATCAATTAAAATTCTTTATTATTATGAAATTACCTTTATTTTAGTTTCCCAAAAAATTAAATTAATATTTTAGAGGATATAATTTTTGAAATGTATAAAGAATATACCAAGAAATAAGTACTTTCTTATCAATATTTTTTATTTATATTAGAAAATTATAAATAGTATTATAAATGTGTTTATTAATATTCATTATAATATATTAAATATGTATGTCCTAATCCAAATTTGAAATAGTAATATATAGTGTATATCACTGTTCATTACTACTCGATGATGAATGTACCACTAGCTACGAAAGAAATTAATTTTATTTAAAAATATTTTTTAATATATCATAGTTTTTCATTCCACCCCCCTTAATGTTAATTTTACACTCAAAATTACATCACAAAGGTACAAAAAAACCAAGAATTCCTCTCCATTATTACATCCTCAACCTTCCACGTAGCTTCCTAAAACTAGGGGTTTCAAAACCAAGAATTGACCATGTGACTATTATTTCTTCATTGAACTTTTTCTCCATGATCTACAATACTCAACAATTTTTCCTTGTGCAAAATATCATTATATTTTAGAATTAACACTATTTTTATTACATGTTATAGTTCAAGATTGTATTTTCTCATAAAAGATACATGGAAAACATTATGTAATTGAGAAAGTATTGGTGGAATTTCCCACTGATAGGTTACTATCCTATTATGTTCAAAAATTTCAAATGGAAGAATTGAAATTTATCTCAGTTTTACCTTATTTTCAAATCTCATAACCTTCATCAATCGAGAAATTATGAGGAAAACTAATTCACTATATCAAATTTCAAGAGCACATCGTTGATTATAAATTTAATTTTTTTGTCATATTTGTTCCACTATTATGCATTGTTAAATTTTTATATCCTTCTCTATCATTTATCCATATAATATTATCCCCAATAGCTTTATTCATCCAACAACATTTTAACATGTTAGATCTCCACAGTACATTTCTTAGAGTTCCTTATATGTATCCATCTAAATACTTGTTTGAAATCAATTTTTTTTATATATTCTCATTTAGAGGATGGTGTTAATCCCAAAACATAAAATATTTCAATAAAAATGACTCAATATATCCTATACTGGTTTTATTATTCTACATGACTGAGTATCGTTATATTGATGATACGTTGTGCTCAAACGCAACTATATATCAATATCCAACTAAATACCTTTCATAAAAATCGAGATAAACATTGGATCTTGATTATCCATAATTGAATGTGGTACTCCATGTATCATTAATACTTCATTAATATATATCCTCTAATGTTGGTCCAAAATGAAATAATCTCCAGTAGTGATGACATTATTTCCTTTGTATAGTGATCAACAATAAATCATATTGCATTGTACATTTAAGACACTTCGTGGAGTCCAATATCGTAATCCATAGGTTTGTTTTCCCAATTCCATTATCATATGGGAAATACATGTTCCATTCCATTTTATATTTTTCTCTCACCCTTAACTTTTTTACATACCCAATATGAAGATAAAAAACTATGATATCTTTATTCATCTCATCTAACCATAATTATTGTTTTAAATAACAATTCAACATCATACATCTTGTATAAATATATAATATAGGTATATGAGATTTTTTTAAAAAAATATTACATCAAATATAGTATGTATGAAACACATTCACATATCAATAACATTATTATTCAATCACAATCAAGGAAAAATCATCATCATTTATCACCTTCTTCTATACATCTATATCATCACTATGATTATCTTTAATCATAACATGGATAAATAGTTGACATTAAATTGAGAAAAATAATATTTATCACATTATTTTTGGATTTCCTTATCCATAATTTGAAAAACTATAGATATTGGATCTTTTTTTATCCACATCATGTATAATTTAAAATTATCCTTTTCACTCAAGGCATCGGTCACCTTTTTCACATTCCCATAGAGGTAAAGTATTGAGATGTCATAACAATTATTCATCCCTAACCATATCCTATAGTGTATGATCAACTCCTTCTATATGAATACATATTAGAATATTTTATGGTCAGTATATATATCACACTTTTACTTGTAGTGATAATTCATAGATGTAATAAATGGAAAAATTACAATAGGTAACTTCAAATCCTTATTTCTCTCTTAAACTAACAATTATTGAGAGGAATAATCTATAACCATATCATTATTCATAGTAACGAATCACAATACTTTTTTTGATTGATTACTAAATATTAAAAACTATTATCCACTAATGGGTAATGTAATCGTAGGTTCACTAACTAATATTATCATTTTTTTGTTAAAATTTTACTCAAATTTACATATATAATGGAACTTCTTTCCCTTATGAGTTTACATGGTTAGTAGAATAGATACTCATGTGAAATTCATCATAATCTATAAAAAATATAAAAACTATCCATTAAAATTTATGGACATTGTCATTATAGTTTGTCTGTTCCAACAATTAATAGCCTCAGTCTCTTATGGATCTATGAATAGTCCCTCTTTTTAGATTATATGATAAAAAATAGAACCATTTTGTAGAAAAAATTTACACTTTTTAATTTTTCGTACAACTTATACTACCTCAGTGTCTTAATTAAAATTACCAAGTTATCTTCTTGTTATTTCTTTCAATATGAATATATAATAATATAATTTATAAATACTACCAAAAACAGATTAAAGTGATAGCTAAATTCAATATTCATTAAATCCATTCGGATAAGAGTGGAATTAGTAGGAACAAATGGCATCAGCATCTGCTCATAGTGTCTATACATTGTAAAGAATTATTCCATGAGTATATCCCCTTTCATTGGTCTTAATTGATGATATATAGAATATATTTCAGTCATATAATAGTACTAATCGATTTGAAGAGGATCAAAAAAGACGTCCATATGGGGTACAAGTTCCTTATTCTTTATTGGGATCTTGTTCATATTCTGATAATCATTGAAAAGACTTAAAGATGTATCTTCCTTTTTGGAAAATATAATGGGTGTTCCCTATGGTGACACACACATTTATATTAATACACACTCTAGATTATCCAAAAATTACTTATTCATTTTTTGTAATATAATCAGGACCATTGTATTGGGATTCATTAAAATTGTTGTGGACCTTGTATGGATTCAATTAAAAACAAAACTTCATGATTTGGGGGAATCCTTGGAAACTATTTGAAAAGGACATCATAAAACACCTATACAATCACCATATCATTGATGTTGTGTTTCTCCCCAACCAACTAACATAAATAAAACATTAAAAAGTGAAACAAAATCATTATGATGGATGTGATTTCCATTTCATGTTCATTTTCCTAATTGCACTAATAGATGATCATAGTATGGTTTGGAATATCAAAAATTAATTCCCATACTGAATAATTCATTTTTGATTTATGAAGATAAATAGTATCTAGGACTAAGATAGAATCCAATTAAATGAAATGAAAAATGATATGATTTATATAAAGCCCATTACCACAGACATTAATCATAGAAGAATCATAAAATTCTGATTAAAATGTCATTTTATTATGGGTTTTTAATTCTAATATTAAGTCTAAAAATTTTGGTGGAACATTGATTCCATTGAAAATTAATCATATATACAATAATGTGTTGTTTATTGTAAAATAATACATTAAGTA
Organism: Viscum album; assembly: GCA_963277665.1. Lineage (NCBI taxonomy): Eukaryota > Viridiplantae > Streptophyta > Magnoliopsida > Santalales > Viscaceae > Viscum > Viscum album. Next base: position 533,247,290 of record OY728128.1, read on the forward strand.
ATATAAACTAGACAGTAAATGTATCTTTCACCACATCATCATCTCACCCCACATCATAAATAGAGATTTTTGTGATTCCCCATTATCATTAAGAAAAAGATGATTCCAATGTAGATCATCATCATTTTCATTTAGGATTTTTAATTCTCTAACATAGTTCCCATTCTCCTTATATCTAGATAAGTTGTGTGTGGTTTGTGTATTCTGTGGATCTTTCCCTCTATTCACAATAATAGTTACCATTTTTCAATCATATTGGAATTTGATATCCTGATTTGTTTCCCATAAAAATAAAAATCATTAGGCAATCACCTAAAGATAGTTTCCTTTATTTTTATTTACATACACCAATCATAAGGTAAATCACATCTTTTTCTATCAATAGTTCTCAGTGTTTCCCTTAAACTCAAACATTCGTTTCTTATCACAACATTGTGATTGATGGGTTACTAAAATACCAATTCTAGATTGAGTGAAAATTAAAATATTTATTTATATCTACTGAAGTTACTTTTGATTATATCCCATTTGTAGAAATGTTTTTAACCAACATAAGAATCCATCATTCATACATTCACATTGAATAGTAATTGTAGAATCATACATCCCAAGTCCTGTAAACATTTCATCAGAGACACTAATGGATTTATAATGATTCTAATTTTGATCAATAAATTCCTTCTCTATCTTCATATGATGAATTAGTGTTATGTACATATTGTAAATTAAGATCTTAAATCCATCCCAACATGTAGAGTCAACATGATCTTCTATAACCATATTATTGAGGAGTGTCCACCATTAATCATGTTCTCCTTCAAAATTTTATGATAGCCAAATGATTTTTTCTTGTTCTGAGTGCTAGGGAACATTCATTACATTAATAAAACACAAAACTTAGGATCATTAAGATATATTAAATTTAGAGACATAGAAACATAAGAAACTGATCCATACGAGTTCTATATCATCTCCCTCATAGTTCCTTATAAAATTATCTCTTCTTAAACATATAACATATATTATCAATCATCAAAGCCTCAAGAATAAAATACTAATAATAAACAAGACAATATTATATTTAAGGTTAAATAGGGGAATTTATTTTTGAAACTATATATATAGGGGATTCCAATATGAGAACAAGATATTAAAATAATACTCTATATAGAAAAGATAAAAATCACGATTCATGGAATAAATACTGATTGTTCATTATAAAATCATCATTATGAAATCAAATAACCTGATCCATTAGAATATAACATTGATAGGATACATGGAATTTTGGAATAGACATAATCTGATAAATTAATTTTCATAGACTTTATTTCTCATTTCCAATACTATTATAGTGGAATGAGTTCTGTTCCCAAACCATTATAGTAGTCAATAATCGATCCAATGAAAATATTAGTTGACTAGGTCATTACTAATCTAGGTTAACTCACTATTACAGTCTTTCTTATCTCATGGGATTTCAATTATAAACCAATTAATTGTATTGAGATATATGTACCACCTATCAAATAATGAATATGATACTTACATGTTCTATACACTCGTATAAAATACATCATAAAATAACCCATGAAAATAATAGGTTTTCGTAAACATTTATCATATAATAAATAATAGAAATGAAAACAGACTCATAAAAATTTCAAAATTTCAGAAATTCATTTTAGAACAAAACTTGTTAAAAGAAGAGGGTTTCATAATAATTTCCTCTGAGAAAAACCCGTTTTAATGAAAAATAGGATTCATAAAAATATCTACATCATAAGAATAAACCATTCATAAGAAGAATTAAAACTCTTTCCTTGGACCGTATCTACATTTAATTCAAAATTTAAATCAATGTATGTCTGTATTGATATAAAATGATTTTGATGGATCACTTGGAACATGTCCAAAATAGAATAACCCATTCAACATTGAAAAAATAATTTTAATATAAAATTCATTTTTAAAATAATCTTCATTGAAAATGACATGGGAAACTTATAATGAAATATCAAAAGAACATTTAAACCATATTTTGAGTAAAATATTTTTTACACTTTAAATAATAAAAAAAGAAAAATTAAAACCTTTTCAAAATCATGTATTGTTAAAATAACCACGCAAGCATATAAAGGATACATTTTTTTATCATATAAAATATTTCACATCGAGGATTACCATTCCACATTGAAAATCAATTTTTTAAAAATAATTTTTTTTCAAAATCTATTTATTTGATAATAAATTTTTGAAAACTATAAAAAAATATTTAAAATATTGCATGGTCATGATAGTGTGAAATTATATGTATTCCTATACTGGTAAAATAATGATTTCTTTCATTTTTTCTAAAAAACAAAACATTCATTTTTTTAGAAAAAAATAAACATTCATTTTAAAATATAATTTGATAAAATGAAAAATATTAAAAACATTTTAACAAACCCATTTATTAATGTTAAACAAATTTGAAATTATTTTTAGAAAATTTGTACTTTAAAGGGAATGAGTTTTTTACTGAAGAGATAAATAATGTCGGTTTACTTTAAAAATATTATTCTTCAATATTACGTTCATAATGATAGGAAATTGAAGGGAACTCATGTACTCAAATAGAATAAACATAGTAGAATAAAATAAATGAATGAATTCTGAATGGAATCATAATATTTTATTATCAAAATCATAATCACAAATATTCCCAATAAACAGTGATATTTTAACATTAAACTCTTGCCTCTTTTGAATGTTTTGAATCATAATCCACATTAAAGAATTATATAAGTTGAATCATTAAGTAACATAAAAATAAGTTTAAGAGTGATAAAATGTGACAAAAAATTAATACACAATCACTTGGTAGGATTGAAGGTCTAGAAAGAAACTAATGTTCCAAAGAAGGTAATTTGGGATAAAAAAACCCTTTCAGCTTTGATTACTTTAAAACAATAAACTACATGGAATGTATTTCCATAAATGGATATGAAAATAAAAAAATAAATTCATTATAATTATCATATAATAAATTATTGGTTAGTATATACACCACACTAATGGAATAAGTATTAATTATTGGTTATGTCTCATACAAGTACACCATAAAACGAAAATCCCTATCTTTAAGTCTTATCATCATTTATAAATGTTCAAAAATCGTGTATAAAATAATATAATTGTATTATACATATATTTTAGAACCATAATTTTATATATAATACCATATATGATTTAACTGTTACCATTTATTAACCAATTATAAGTAATTCCATGTCAATGCCATGTTTCAGGAAATAATTATTTTGGGTTTTTTTATATGTTTTGATTTATCATTTTTGGTTCTCTCAATTATGATAAAGGTTATATAATATCCATAATTTTTACCATGATATTAAAATAATATATATTCATTAGATTCATATTTATATTAATCCTTAATATATATATATAATGAAACACACATTTCAGGGAGACGATATGTTGTACGTACGCATGACCATTGCATCTATTTTCTAAAATAAATGAAAATAAATTATGATAATTAATAATATAAGATTTATAAATTATAATTATCTAAAATATATCATATAATATTATTTAAACGTTTTCTTATTACCTTCCATGTATGGTGTAAATGTATAGTAAATCACAAAGCTTTGCGATATTTTAGTCGATCATTCACACGTGCGATGTTATCATATTCTCATGGAATGGAATATAAGACTTTATGTATGATATAATTAATAAAGAAAAATAATTATACAATAAATAACATATATAAGAAATAAATGCTTCATTATATATTGACATGTGATGTGGTAATGGGGAACAAATTAAATCAGTTCATGAAGTGGTAGTCCATTGTACACGAGATTGATGATTTTATTTCCCATTTGAGGGAGGAGGCCGAAGATTTTATTCCCTAAAATAAAATAATAAAATATCCATATATAGAATATAGATTTTTATTATAATATAATTGTTTAAGAATGTTTTATTGGATTGAGGTAGAAATTAAACTAAATCATATGATTATGAATTTTACCTCTTCTTCATATAGCCTCTTTAGGATTATACCAAAATCCTGATTAGGGGGGTTTCATAATAAAAAAATACATATAGGGTGAGTGTATGGAATTAATAAATTTAATTGTTTACATATTGGGAAAACAAGCTGATTTTGGTTGTGTTAAGAGGATATGAGTGGGGTGGCATTTTATAAGTTGGGGAGTGGACACATAAATTTTTTTTGAAATGTATAATGTGTAACCATGTTTTGAACACAAATAAATAATACAAAATGGGTAATTCAATAAAATTATATGTTTTAATGTATAAAAATAGACATAAAATTGGTTTTTATGGGATAATTGTATATTTTATGCCTTATTATTTTAGTTTAACCACTCATAAAACCCATTTAACATTAATGGTTGTATTTCATATTTACATGTTAACTATTATTGATGGTAAAAAATTATGTTAAACATATTATAAAATAACATACATTATTATTCAATATATGGAATCTATTTTCACAAAATCAAGTCATTATTGTGGAATTTTTAATTTAAAATTAAACTCACAATCGCAATGAGAAGCATGTTTTTTTAAAGAAAATGTTTACAGGTATTAAATTATTTTTATCAAAATTAAATATTAAATTATAAAATTGGGAAATATTTGATTAATACATGTAAAATTGATCATATTTTACATTTAAAAACATTTTTAAACAAACTAAAACTTATACAATATATAATGAAAATTACGATTTTAATAAAACCTAGTAACTCCCTTATTCAGTGAAAAAGAAAAAATCTATAGAATAATCCAAAAAAATTCATTGTAAATAAATTTATTCATCTAGATTCCAAATATTGAAATTAAATTTTTCCTATAAATTTTATAAATGTTTCAATAATTTATTTTATTATTTTTTCAGAAAATAAATAATAATTTTTTTTTTGTTAAATTAAAATTTCAAAACATCTTCGAACATTAAAAAATTCATTAATTTATTATCTATATTTTATTCCATATATAAAATAATTATACTTAATATTTTAAATTATATTAATACTATTGATACTAAAACAGTTTATGGCGATATTAAAACAGCCTTATTAAATTGAAATATAAGTAGTTTATTGTGAATCGTTAGAACTTGGTGTTGCGTCTAGCATATGAAATAAAAAAATATAAATTTATTTGAAATGAAAAATTCCATAATATCTTAGGCTATTATATATATTATTAATTGTGAGTGTGTTTTAAGGATAGAATATTTTTTTCCAAATTTTACCTATTTAAAATGACATGATATCGTTTTACTACTTTGGTGGGTACCAGTATTATAAATGAGAAGGAAATCCTTAATGAAATCCTCATTTATTATAATTAATTTCTTATTCATAGAATATTTATTTATAAAATTGAAAATCATATAATTTGACAGAATATTCGATAAATATAATATATTTATATTATTATTATTATGAATTATTTTTTTCATTCGCAACTTTTTAATTTTCGTGGAAGGATATTGATTTTTGATAAATTTTATTATTGAATATGTTCATAATGTCTTCTTAAATGATTAAATATGTGAAATCATGAAATGTGTGACTCATTTTGTCAAATTCGAATCAAATGATTAAATAATGTCTATCAAATGTTTGAATTATATTTTATAAAATAAAATAAGCAATTTATCAATCTTTTTTATAAAGGGTTTTTTGGAGAACAATTATCTAATTAATAAAAAATAGGGAAGAGAAAATTTTTAATGGATACATTATAGAATAATATATTATTGATAATTTATAAATAACATATGAAAATTTCTTTAAACATGTATAACATAAGTAATGAACAGCTAAAAATAAGTCATAATAAAAAAATAAATTACTAAGGAATTTTATTGAAATTGTATAAAGTAAAAAATAGGCATATATAACATCCGATTTATGGAATTCATTAACCCATTATTTGGTCATCAGTGGTTGTAACCAAACTATAAAGCACTCTATTAATTAAATAAGTAAACCCCCAATAAAAATTTGAATAACCCCTTATTCCCAAGAATTTGGGACCCTAAACCAAAATGATATGAATCTATATCTTTATAAACATTGTAATCTATTGATCACAAGAGATCATAATCACTCTCTTCCAAAACCATAGAATTCCTTGACCACTACAGATAAAATATACAATTAAAACACTAAACTATCACATGGAAGTTACAAAAATCATCACAATCATATGAATTAATTTAAAAACACAATAAATAATATAATGAATTTTAAACCCATGACTTGATGTTACAAATAGGTCAATGTAGATTGGGTTTTATTAGGATGAAAATTATTTCTCTTCCATGAATCCTACTTTTATTTACAATCATTTATCAAATATATATATTCTATATTTTTAAATATTAGTTCAATGTCTCAAGAAAGAATCATTCTTCTCTTGAATGGTTCTGTATATCATCATCTAATTTTCATCGTCATGACACCATTACCACCGTTTGGATTTCTATTTGGTAAGAATAAATATTTTATTTTGAGGGAATTAACTCCATTTATATTGTGGTATAATCATTTTTTGTCAAAAATTCTAATTAAACATAAAATTTATTTTATGGATGATCATATAGAAATAATCTCTTCAACTGTCTGATAATGTTTGTTTGGTATTATTTTTAAAACCTCATGTGATGTAGTTTTTTGTACATTGTCGACTATGACATTAAAACCCAAATCCAATGAATTTCGAAACAATCTTTTTGAATCAGCTATACTCAATTATAAATATATTATGTCTGATAATTATATTATTCTATATTAAATAAAATGAACCTTCCTAAAGAAACATTCTAAAACAATGGAATTTGAAACTTTAGTAAAACAAAGTATTTAAATATTTTTTTAGTGATTTTTTAAAAATATATAAAGAGTAATAAAATAAACATTCAAATAACAAATATCCATCTTCTTGAAAATATTAAAAAAGAAATATAAAAGGTAAAAACTCAAATTTTAATATACTTAATACACCAAATGTATATATTTTATAACATTACCCTATTTAAATTTTTTTCTCTATTTCCTCCACTTTAATTATTTTAACTTATTTCATGAAAAAAAATTCTGATTTTTTTGATATTTAGATTTTCTAACATTTCATCCTTTTCATGATATTGAAAAATAATATGGTGGTAGAGACTATAACTGAATTTTTGTCTGATAAATGATACAAAAAAATTTCTTATATGTGAACAAATCCTAAAATAAAAAATATATAAAATAAATTAAAACATAGTGAAATCTATAAAAATTTATAGGGAATAATATTTTCTATAAAAATTAATTAAAACTGAGATCTATTTCATTATAATAATGATAATGTTTACTGTAAATATTGTTTCCTAGTTAAAATATTTTTAATAATGACTTTGAGTTATTCACATATATATTGAACTTTTATCACCTAATATAAATAGATTTTATATTTCCAACATCTTTTTTATGAATTATTTTCTTACTATTACCTATGTTCAGCTCCACCACCTATTCTTAAAGATATTCAAACTTATTTAACTCTTTCTTATGATTCAAAACCTCTCAATCTATTATTTTAATATGATTTTCTTGTTAAATGGTTATTTATCATGATTCATGTACTGATATATACAAATATAAATAAATCATTGGATCTATTTTACATATTTATCAACACTACATGATTGTTTCACAGTAGACTTGGTATTTTTTTATACACCAAATCTATTCATAATAGAACAAAATATCATAGTCTTTATATTTTTTCACCACAAAAAATTAATCAATTTTCCTAAAACATATTTTTATTTTCCTATAATTTTTATAATGTCCATCATATTTTAATAGTAGTTTTAGAACATGGTTTCAATGAGTTTGAATTTCTATAAACTAAACCAATTATTATTTGGATTTATAAATCACTTTATAATTTATAATTTGATTTTGTAATCTTCATGATTCATTAAAAATTTATTGAAATAATTTTATCTCATTTAAATTAATTGAGGGATTGTTCTATGAGTAGACTAAACATAATCATAAAAAAATATTGAATGGATGGAGTTGGAAGCCTTGAACATCATCTTGTTCTTTCCATTCTCAAGTATTATGTTCAAAAAAATCTATCACTTATTTTTAATTCTATGTTTTTTTGTATTAATCCATAGTTTTTAATTATTTGGTTTCATAGAAAGGTTATTTTTATTTTTTATTGATTTACCATTATCTAAAATAAATACAAAGGAAAATTTCTTAGATTGAGTTGATATTATGGTTGACAAAGAATATGAAAATTCCTCAATATATAATATAATTTTAAATAATATTGAAATATAGTATTATATATCATATTACATTTCCCTTTTATATCAAAAAATCAATAAGATCATCATCATTTTGTGACTGTGATTTTTTCTCTATAAATAATTTTTCATTATTCATTTCGACAATTTTTTTTATTTGGATTTTTCTAGTTAACCTTTTTGTTAAATAATAGACAAATGGTAAATTGAAAAATTTAAAATGAGTTATGACACTAATTAATATGAAATAGTAACTTTAGAATGTCCTTCGTGAACCCCTTTTAAAAATTCTTCAACTTTTTTGGGTTTCTTATTTAATTTTTTACATCATATACATTTCTTCTTTACTAATATGTTTATAAGTATCCTCTTTCAGATCCAATTCCACCATGTTATATAATTCAATTAATAGTTAGGAATATTTTATTATTTAATTTTTATTATAATATTAAATTCCCCATTTTACATTTTCATTTCATTCTTCTTGCGAAAAAGAGGAGAAATAACAAACTCCATTCTTTTTATAGAAAGTTATTTTAAATTTTTTGATTATATTTTGAAAATAACTTTTTCAAACATTCCAGTAATCATCTTTTATATTCAAAAAAACTAAACTCATAATTATTATCATATCATTTCCAATAAAATAAAAATTCTCCCACACTTCTGTTTCTTGATCTAGATTTTTTTACACATCCATTAAATTAACAAAAAAAAATATTTATGAAACATGATAATAATAGAATATTCATAATTATTATCCAATGATTATGAGCCACTGTAAAAATAAATATAATCTTGATAATGTTGATTTTTGTCAAATTAGAGAAGTAATTAGTAATATATATTTATTTCACTTTCCATGTATCTCTATCCACATTTTCTAAAATGATAAAACATTACATCCAAATTTATACTATTCATACATCTGGTGAAATAAGGTGATCATTCCTATTATTTTATAATATGTAAAAATAAAATTTTATACTATTAAATTCTAAAGCAACCAAGATTCTAAACAATTTTATAGGAAATTAATCTTTATTCACCTTTAAATGGAATTACAATTACCTTTTCTACATATTTGATATTCAATATATATATTCTCGAAAAGAATAAAACTTTTAACTTTTAGATCATCATATTTAATAAACATGACTAGTGAAATAAATATCTAATAGTATCTATGAATAAAATATTATAATCCTTTTCCCCTAGACATAAATATTCCAAAACAATAAAAATTATATATTTGAATAATGAATCATTTATATCATAAGAAAATATTTCTATTTGTTTATCTATGAAAAACGTTTCATTTTAAATATTTTATTTAAAAATTATACTTTTCTAAATAGATGTAATGTGACTATGAAATGGAATTCCAATAGTATGTTGAATCAAAATATTACTCGAAAGAGATATTCTTTAAAAACGTCTAGTATTAAAGGATTTTTGTCCCCAAACTCATTAAATAGACATAAGTAGGTAGAATCATTATGAAATCCCAATATAGTGGCTCAATTATAAACCTTAATTTCCTCGACTGAGTATATTAAATCTTGAAAGATATTGATAAAATTTTACCTCTTTGTGTTTTAAAAAAAACTTATTTATTGTATGAGACTATCAATCTCAATGGATTTAGAAATATTATAAAGTAATTTTTTTATCAAATTTCATGAAAGGTGATCTGTAAACAGATTTCAATGAAACATAAAAGAAAAAATATATTTATAATATAACATTTGGTGGGAAAATATGAAACATTACCTAAATTGTTAATATAGGAAGATGATGTTATTAAACTTTTAGAAAAAAAATTATATACTTATGTAGTATTAGAAAAAAAATCACAAATTATTTTTATAAGAAAACTCCATTTAATTTTTAATGAAAATTTTATAAAATTTTTTTTCTAAAAAATAGTTTTCCTAAAGAATTTCAATAAAAAATATTTCTAAAAAATGTAAATTTTTATAGAGGATTATTATGAAATAAAATTAAAAAGTAAAATAATTGTAAATTTCATAAAAAGTATATATTGTCAATATAAATTGTTTAAAGTTAATACCCCATTTTAAAGGAATTTTTTAATATAAGGATATTGTTATAAAAGAGGAAAATATGAATGATTATTTAATGTTTACCATTCTATTATTATATCTAATCATTTCAAATATTTCAGAATTGAGTGGTGTGGTAGAAATATTCGAATGTTTTTATTGCATTATAATATGTTAAAAATGATATAGATTTCTTTTGAAAAATCATAAACTAAATAGTGTTTTATTTATATGTTTATATATTTTGGCTGATGTGTTTGGTTTATACTTTAATTAATGGATCTTTTGTTATCACAAAATATTTGATTTTTAAACAAATAAATCCAAAATCATAGTGTTTTTCTTATATACACATCACTTAATCATAGAAATGTCCCCATACAACATATATAGCTTTAGCATTGGAAAGTTCTCTTGAATGTTTTTTCTAACATGAAAAAGAAACTGGAGCCTTTCTTAATAAATTACATGTTCTGGATATAATCATTCTATACATTTTACGTATTCCATAATTATTACAACAAAACCTATTAAAATCAAAATTATTTCTAGAAGGATACAATACAAAACTATATATTGTTATTTTATGGTAACAAAACATTTTAACCACATTAATATAGGAATATTTTTAATTTACTTGATATCTCCCATATATGAATACTGAAAACATTTAATCTTGTCTACTTGCTGTGAGGTGCAGAAAACTAGTGATCATTCATCTAGAATAATTTTTGATCAACTATATTCCCATATTCATCATGATTAATTGTTATTAAGGTACCAATAGGTGAACTAAGCAATTTATAATTGCAGCATCCCAATTATTTAAGAACATATTTTATAAAGATTATTTTACATATAAAATTTTTCTATTATTTTAACAGAAATTATAAAATCAATGAAAATGTTAGTTCACCTATCATGCTCTTTTGAAACTCGTATTTCATAAGATACTTAATGGAATTTGTGAGTGGATTTTGATTTGAACCAAATATATTTTCATCGATATAAATTTTATCAATTGTAGAATATTTTTAATAATTACTAAGATGATTTGGATCATGGGGTACCATTAAAAATTGTAACTACAATTTATTTCATATTACACTTTTGGGTTTTATAAATTGATTCAGTCCATAAAGATCCTTAATATATCAAAAAACATGATTCAAACATTAAATTACTCAAAATTAGGTGTATATATATATATAAACATCCTACTGAACATATCACTTTTGAAAATCATACATCACATTCATTTGAAAATTAGTGAAATTTATGAATTTTATTATGATTGAATTACAAAAATAGATTAAATTATAACTACAAGATCATAAATTTCTAAAATTCAATTCTTATAATATTATTATAACCCATTACAAAAAAAATCTTTAATTCTATCTATTAACATATTTTCAACTCATTTATTTCAGAAAACTCATTTTATTACAATTTTGAGAGAATCATTATGGTGTACAACAAGAGTCTAAAAATTATTATTATCATAGTTTTTATGCTCAACCCATAATAGTTTAACCTATATTTATCACATAAGTCCTCATATTGGTTCTTGGTTCAAATTATGATAAAAATACCAAATATAAAATTTTATTTTATAAGGAACATATAGTTTTGACTGGATTACCAATATCACCAGTAATATTAAATCTATTATGATTCGTTATGATTGTTTGAATTATAGGATATATAAAAATGTGTTATTTGACAACAAGGAAAATTTATTTGTGAGTTATTCATTTAGAATAATATTCTTTAATTATTTTCTCCTATGATGAATTTTCCATAATGGGATGAAAATTATTTTTAGAAAACAAATCTATAAATATTGTTTCTATTTTATTAAATATAAAAGGATCAGTTTCGTAAAAAATAACATGCAATATTTCTTCGATAGTACATTCATCTTTAATAAAATTTAAATAATACATTCTAATTGTGAAAAAAACTAGGAAAATCCTTCACCAGGTTCTTTAGAAAATTAATTTAAATTATCATTAATTTTAAAAATAAACACTTTTCTTCCAAAACTTCGAGAGTTTGTATGTTTAGGTTTTCAACCTATCCAAAACTTATAATTATTTTTTTAATAAATGGAATATTTAAAAATTAATATAAAATATATGTGAAAGTATTAATTCCTCTAGAAAAAAATATTTACAATTTTGTATTCACACAATATGGTTCTATTGGTCATTATAAGAACTATATTTATTCATACTACTAAACCATTTTAATGAGGTGTTAGAGGTTTTCAACTATTTTTTATACCTTTTTTATGAAAAATGTCTCAAAATAATAATGTACAAATTAACCCCCATGATCACCATTAATATTTACTAATGGAATATTTTCACATTTAACGCGGGCTATAATTTTCTTAAAATTGAAATTTTCTTCAAAAATTTTTAATTACATAACCATGTATATCATGGGTAGTCATTAACTAAATCATGTGAATTATGTTTTCAACCATTACCTAATGTTTGTGTTGAACCAAATAAATCCATGTAAACTTGCTATTAATAATTAGCTATTAAGAAATTATATATAGGCATTAATCGTGATTTATATTTATTTCCAGGTTAAAATGAAAAAACATTATAAGAATAAATTTGAATCACTTGTAGATCTCTAAAAATTCCATTAATATAGAGTTTAAGTATCGTTATAAAATTATAACGTCCTAAATATCTATTCTATAACAAAAATCTATCATCTACTTTTATAAGGAATGATAGATATTTTCTTCATAAGTTTTCTAAGATTATTGTATATATATTATTATTTCTATTAGTATAATGAATAAATTTACCTTCAAAACAATGAATTGAAAATTTCACATTCCATAATTATAGAAGATAACATTCACAAATTAACTGATATATATTGTTGAGACTGTTCTTAATGATGATAAAAAATAATACAGTAGAAATTAAATGTTTTCCAAGATAAATATTATTATATATACTATGGATTTCCCCTTGAGCATCATCACCAAGGGTTACAGTTATAAAAATAAAGTTTATAATATTTTAATATAATATATTATTTTCAGTCATTTATTGGTAAAACACAAAATAAATGTACTATACAATCTCGATGTTTGATTTTTTTTATTTTCCTAAAAAGAGAAAATGATAGATTTTTTTGAAACTATATTTTCTTGGGTATAAAATTGTCATAATAAAAACATTGTGAATCCACATATATCCAACTTTATTGTGTGGTATATTTGTCAAATCATTCTAAAAAATTTCTACTTGAAACCAAAAATATTGTTCGCTACTTTAATTAAAATTATTTTCCAAATATTAACCACGCTAACATTTTATAAATAATGTCTTATTATTTGAAATAAATTTTGAAAATGTGATTTTAGAATTTAAAAAAAATATCAAAGATACTTATATTATTTATAATTAGTCTGTGTATATTATCAAAATTTTCCTTCTCAAATTTAAATTTTAATAATACTTTTTTCATACTACATATTTCATAATTTAGATTTTTAGATAAATCATTTTTCATATTATTTAATGTATAAATATATTAATTCTCTAATAATTTTTTAATGATCTTTAATTCCATTTAATAGTTTTAATGTAATAAAATATTACATAAAATATTTACTTTTCAATTTTCATTGTATTCAGAAATATTAGTTTTTTGTTTTTCTATCAAATTCAAAAATCTAGATTAAACATCATAGCTAGGCAGATAATCATCATCATGAGATGAATTTTATTTTTCTACTTCCAAATTAGTATAATAAAATTCATCCTCACAATCAAAATAATACAGATTTAAATATAAATTTTCAAGGGATTCATTAGATATTTTTTCCTTGTATAATTTTTTAGTATTAGGAATATCTGCATTGAACCCCATAATAATATCACTATCATTAAATTTATTATAAAAATATATTTTGAGAACTATATCATCCAATTTAACTCGATGTTTAAAAGGATTTTAGACATTTATTTACATTATAATTATAAAAACATATTTGAACACTTCCCTTTCATATCATTTTTCTTAAAATAATGATAGTTTATCATGAGGTTCTCTGTCTTATATATTTCATAAAAACCCATTTTAGAAGAATAATTCTTCTCACTTACATATTTAGAATAATTCCCTTATTTTTATTTTAAATATTTATTTCTTATAATCTTGTTCATCCTACTAGATATAATTTCATGTTCATTTTCACTTCATTCATAAGAACTACATTTTGTCTCATCTTCAACATTATTTATCTTTGAATATTTATGAACATTATGTGATTATAAAAAATATATAACAATTATAAATTAATAATTAAATTTTATTTTATTCTTCTTCCTTTCAATATCATCACCTCTTTTATGACTTCCCTAATAATATAGAAGAATTCGTTTAAAATAATCTAGACATAAATTATTTAGATGTTTAGTAACCTCAAGGGCTCTCTACTTAGATTCCAAAAAATTTGGAATGACATAAATAATATTATAAACCAAAATCTCATCGTTCAAGTCTTTATATCATTGATATTGAAGACTATTCATAGTTATTATAAATATATAAAAAATATTACGTTTAAATTCAATGAGAAAGAAAGAAAAATAATTATAATAATCTATTATAATATCTAATCTTATATCAATAAATTTGGTTTTCAAAAAGATTGTAACTTATAATTTCCTCTGAATACTATTAATTATATTAAATGAATAAATTTTATTATAGATATTATTTTTCATCAAAAATGAAAAAATATTTATGACATGATAATTGAGTTTATATTCACACTTCATAACATTAGTAAAATTCAAAAATTCTTTTTTTTGGGATAACATAATTTCCCATCAATATTTCAAATCTATCATCTATATGGTTTATCATAACAGTTTTAATTAAAAATCATTCACACTCATAGAAATTTACATAAAGAATTATTGGTCTACAAGGATTCAAATTATAAAGTGTCCCAATGGAAAAACCATCAACTCAATATAATAAAAAAATCTTTTGACAGTATATGTTGGTGTAAAATTAAATAAAAAATAAATATTTTCTCATATAAATATAGAACTAGACCAAATACAAAATATAGGATTGAAAGTTTATGAGTATTACTACAATAAGGGGTAAATAATTGTATATAAAATAAAACATTAAATTTA
The DNA here is from genome assembly GCA_963277665.1 of Viscum album. Lineage (NCBI taxonomy): Eukaryota > Viridiplantae > Streptophyta > Magnoliopsida > Santalales > Viscaceae > Viscum > Viscum album. The sequence goes on from OY728128.1 coordinate 533,262,922, forward strand.
CATATAATATTTATAAATGTATTTTATACAATCCTTTTTTTGAATAAAAATAATTTTATTAGAAATATTTTTTGACATACAATTTGTAAAATTAGAGTTTAGTGAATGATTATAATAAAAATTTAATAAATTATTTAAACATTAATAGTGTAAATAATTATAATCAGAAAAAAGTTATAAAAATATTATAAATTTATAAATAAGTTAATAGTATAATTTTAAAAGAAAAATCCATACATTAACTTATTGGGTTAAGTATGTCAAAAACCCTAACCTTGGGTATCCATTGTATTAACCAAACAGTAATGTTTTGTCTCCCAAAAACAATGAATTCCTTAATAGTAAGAATGAAGAACCACTATTTACCTATAACCATGAATTATCAATCAATGAGATCATAATCATAGTTCACCAAAACCTCATATGACCTCAATTACACTATATCAGAATCAATATATTTCTAAAATAAAAAAAATCCCACAATCACATGAAATCCAAAAAAGGAATAAATACACAAAAGAAAGATAATTTATTTTTAGGAATTCTCAAAATAGTATCCCTTAAGTAAAAAAACACCCTAATGTTTACAATGAATCCTTCAATAATAATAGTGTATTATAAAGTCTTCAAATTATCTTTAGCTTTCTTTGGATCCAAATACTTCATCCTCCTAGAATGTCATTTCTGTTCATAATAATTTCTCTCATTGTCTTATTCTATATTATTTTTAATTGGTGGAATAATCTTTTGATGAAAATAGTATTCTATTGAAAGGTTAAGTATTTCCTTGTATGATGGTCACCTTGATAGAACCATTACGATGCTTTGGAATTTCATTTGGATGAAATAATAATGTTCATACAATGGAAAAAACATTATTCTTTCAGTGGGATGAAATTTATTCATCCTGAAAAATTTAATTCTACACATGAAATATTTTATTTATGTTAATCTTGAGATCATATATACCTATATCTGATGATATATTTTTAAAATTATTTGTAAAAATTCATTAGAAAATCATTGTTATACATTTAATTTTGGAATTTTATAAATCGTCATCTGTTGATTTTTTTTTATAATTTTTCATATGCATGTGTGTTCAATTACATAAATACTATATCCCATAAATAATTGTTTCAAAATATTATAAAATTAATTTTATTGAAATAAATTCTAAAACAATATATATATAAAATTTTTTAAAATAATTCAATAATGTAATTGTGGGTTGATATTAAAAAATGAGGATAAACAGTGTGAAATAAAAAAATTTCTCAATAGTGAATAGATATTTTTTTATGAATTTTATTTGAAAATAATGAAATGGAATGAAACTTATAATCCATCATTTAAACATTTTATAGTGTCTAAATACACCATATATAATAAATTATCATTTATTCACTATAATAGTGGAAAACAAATTTCCCATTACTTCAATAGGTTACCCAGTGAAACCCCTTTTGGAAACCCTATAAAAAGTTAAAAGAAAATAATGATTTATTTTAAATTTTTAAAAAATTAGTGGTCAAATAATTTAATTTATATATTTTTTTCAGGGTAAATGTGATTTAAATTGATATATTTATTTTGAACTCTCGTAAACGATTTAGAGGTTTATGGGTTATCATAGAGAACTAAAATTTTTACAACACATTTTTTTTCTCAACTGATGGAGTGAGTAAGGATTCATCAATTATTTTATAATTATATTGTATAATAAACTTGATCACAAAAAAGTGATATTTATAATTTTGGTGAGAAGGTGATGTTTAAATAATATATTAAAATAATTAAAAAAAATTTAATAACCTTATAGAAGTAAAACAAAAATTGGATTTATATTTCTATGTTAAAGGTGAACTATGTTTGAATATCAAAGTAGGTTAAATTAGGACTTAAATATTATTTTAGAGATGTTTTTTATTCTAAATTTTTATGTATGTTTTGTGAGTACATAATATACCGAGAGAGTTGAAACTATGTTTGACACCAAAAATATGATTGATAGGTATGTCATTTATTATATTTATATATTTCCATTAATTATTTTTGGTTAATGATTTGTACATTTTATTTATGTTTCCATGGTACACTATTTAGATGAAAAAATACATAACTATTCAAATAAGCATCGAATAAAAAAAAGGGTTTCAAATAGTTGTTTTCAATTGGTTCACGATTAGATAAAAATGAACAAAACAATTTATATGTTGAATTAATATTCAATATCCATAAAAATATTTAGAAGATAGATTGATGAATCATGAACCAAAAAAATTATTCCATTTAAAATTTTGATCATTTTAATTCCTAAATTCATATATAATGAAATGGGATTCTAATTTTTCCTCTTATTTTTCCTATATTCTCTATGAGATCACCCCCATGATAAAACACATTGGTTTTTCATCTATATCATATCCAATTTTGATTTATTTCATTAAGTTAATATATACATATATCAATCAAATGGTTCTAATCATTTTTCTTTTGTAATCAACATCATTTTATTCATCTATTTTTCTCACTCTTTGATTCATAGGGTTTCGTATATACCAAATTTCATGAGGTGATTATTTGATTAGGTCTTTAAATCATTCACTTCAGATGAATTCTATTAATATATGGGGTAATAATTTTCATTTATAAATAATTTATCGATTAATGGATGATGGATATATGTAAAATTATTTTTTATGAACCATGGGTGATTTATTATTTAAAATGGATTTCATGAAAGATATGAATTCTATTATTACTATTTATAATCATTTGATATTAATTTTGGGTGTAATTTTATTTCATTTTAATTATCTTTATATGTGAGTTTCCTCACAATTATAATTCATGTTTTCCTCAAGTAATATAAAAAAATCATTCTTAAAAATCCCTACTTTGTATTTACTTGAATTTAAATAGGGGTAATTTCATTGATGGAATATATATGTTTTATAAAATGATTCCTTGTTTTTTTCAGAAGTTTTTATTGGATAATGTAATTTTGGAATCATTTAGAGAAGAATATATTTTATTCAACCCAAGTAATGTATATTTCATTATAATGTCAATTTATCATGTTTTAATTTATTTATTTGAAATATTGTGGATATTGTAAGAATGGTTTTTTGTAGAATACTTGAGTGTCATGAAGTATGTTTAACTTATAAATAACACATGTGAAGACACCATAGGTACTAAATGGGTTTGGAAGAAAATTATTGAGATTGGTAATTATGTGCCTATCCCAAGACTTCCAGATATTGTTTATGGTACATCTATATAAAGAAATTATTTTATGACAGTGATTGGATAAAATATAGTTATAATCCTCTAATAATTTGGATATGTTGGTATTTGGTTATGTAAATGGGTTTTTATGTGTTCATGGTATGATTATGATTATTGTTTTCTTATAAATTTATGTTTTATTAAAAGAATCTTAGGATTCTTGAAATTTGTTCCTTAGGTGTTATCCTATGATATTTTGGATATGATTATATTATTCATTATAAAATAATATAGAATAATCCCCTTAAAAAATATACCTAACACGAAACTCTATGCCATTATGGAAAAAAGATTCAGTGAAAAAAAGAGTAAAATTCATGCTCGGATTCCTATTACTTATTTTTATGAACAAATAATCCCGAATATAACCTGAAAACATGGCTCAGAAAATGACATGAATTTAAGAGGATTGGGTTTGAATTCTAAAAATCAATTAATAAAATATTCATGTTCATGTTCACATGTTTAATAATAATTTCATTTTTATGTTTATTTTTTAATATCAGTTTTGACATGAAATGGCCCATTTAATTAAATGAGTTACATTTTTCCCCATTTAAATAAGATCATTTTAATTTTTTGAAGATTAAAATCCCATTTAATTATGATATAATCCATAATATTTTATCATATAAGGTCAAAAAGTCATCATGACTCATTTGTAATGGGTTTTTTATATTATTTAAAAAAATTAATGGTAGTTTTCATTTTTTTCATTTAATAAAAATAGTTTGTTTATATTCTTATTATGGGAAAAGATATATTAATTGGTACATGTTTTTTAATACATAATCGTGTCCAAATCAATGGGGGGAATTGAACAAAACCTGATCTACTAATAAAAATTACTACTCCTATTTCACATCACTAGTAATTTTTTACCTTACATGTTATGTTAATTTTAACACTTGTAGAATATTTTTATAAGGTTATAATGTTTAATTTTATTAAAGTAAATTTAAACTAGATATTTATTCCAAAGACTAATTTTATATCATTATTTGGAAAATCAAAATACAGATCATTGAACTGGATTAAATTTATGCATATTATTTATGTTCTAATTCAACATAATGAGTCTTCTTAATATTAATGTTCATGTGAGATGAAATAACCAATTAAATTTCAAAAACATAGTGAAGTATACTATAGTAATTTTAACATAATATGGTACACAAAGTGAATTTTATTGAATAAAAAGCTTAATTTTGTCGATTATACTATTTAAGGTTCTCATAATTGTCCCTATATAAAAATATCACTATATCGTGGAATTATATATCTCTTTTTAAAAATAATTTACACTAATTCATTGTCTCATGAACTAATTAATCATATAAATTTGACTAGTTCTTTTTTACTAAGAGATTATTTGTGTGAGGACTTACAATAAAATATCTTATATTTTTTCATTATAATCACTTATTCTATTCCTATATGATTATAGATTTATTGGGTCTATGAAACATTATCTTCAACCTCATGATCAATGATATTTGGGGGTTTGGATCCTAATAATTTCAAAATATAAGGTTTGACGTAGATCATTGTCCTTAGACTTTTTACTAGTCATAAGGATCAAGGAGGATCTCTGTGATATAGCTACATTATTGCAATTGGTTTTAATTGATGTTTTAGGGGAATAATGTATAACTTCTTATAGTTTTGTTCAAATAAGGTCCATGTTTGAATAATGTATACATTAGGTGTGGTTACCCATCCTCCTTACATATTGGGATAAAAGAAATCATATCATATAAATGGGAAATATTGGAAATAAATAAAAATTATGGGAGTATTTATATTATTATCTAATAAACGATATTTATCCCATTGCATTAATGTAATTTCTGATTAGATCATTTTTTATTTTTTTGGGTTCATAACATCCAATAGACTTAATTTAAACTAAATATGTTACTTTGAGATTATAGTTGTTTGGAGGTTTTTTCTTCTAGATAACATACATTTACGAGTTGGCTAAAATTTTAAAATAGTTTTATTGTGTCAATTCACCCCTATGAAAAATCCATACATTCCAAAAATGGAAATTACATTTCATCAAAGACTAAAACTACTTGTTTTTATATAAAAATATATAATATCCTATAAGGAATATACTTTAGTTTTTTACATTTTATATTGGTAAGATATTATCTATCTTTATTTAATATTTTTGTAACTTTTAATTATTTTACTTACACTAAATATGTATCAGTGGAAAGGTAACCCATTTTATTTTTGTATGTAAAATACGTGTTGAATGTTTACAAAATAATAACTTATTTAGGCCAATTTTTTTATTTTTTGGATTATGAGAATTGGAGATAACACATGATAATTTAAATTATAAATAGGGTTATGTAAAACATTATTATTCTAATTGGTGCATATAAGATTCATGATAATGTTGTTCATAATTTTTACAATGAAGTGGTAGTTGAGTCTCCACATAATTTATGAGTGTGGAAAACATTCAAATATTCTATAAATTAGACATATACATCACATATTACCAATATATAAATGTTTTAGGAAGGTGGATGAAACTAAAGGTTACAACCTCTAACCCATAAATGTGGTCTGAAACTTGTAGAGTGATGAAAAGGTATTATTACCCAAATTTTAAATTTATTCTAGGTGAGTAAGTTTCCAAAATACATCAGATATTCCTGATGATTGTTTACAGTCTATAATATCAAAGTGATAAATAATTAATTGATCAAATTATTAATATGGTCATTGAAATCCTATCGAATGAATGTGAGATAAAATGATCTTTTATTAATGACCCATAGCACATCACAAATTTTATATAAAATTATTTATTTAATACACATGGGAAATATTATATTAGTGATATAAGAGATACAAAAAATGAAAACAATAAAAATGATTTTATTTTATAAATAATTTTATATCATTACATTCTTGATATTAGACATAAAATCTAAGTACATAAAAATAAAATTTGTAAAGTGTTTATATTATAGTTTTCTATAACATACTAAAGATTAATTTTCTCCCATTAATGTATAGAAATTTATAGTATTAATTTCAAAATAGATTACCAGAATGATTTTAAATACAATAATGAAAAAAAATAATGATATGATTTTATTAATTTTGTGTGAAAAAATATAGGTTGTGGAAGACATAACTTCCAGATGTTGAAGAATAATGATAGGGCTTCCATAAGATCATAGTGTAAAAAAATAATTTGATAAAATTTATAAAGATTTGGAGTTATATTTAATATTCTCTTAGTTTTAATAGCACATCATATGGGGGTTAATATAGTATAATAATCCGATATTTTTTTATAAATTTTTTAAGAAATGAAATAAAATTCACATGAAAATTGATTACGAAGTATGTGTTAGATTTATCATTTAATGATTAATTTCAATATTCCTTCAATAATGATGATAGGTATCTCAATGATATATTAGGTGTGGTAAACTGAAAATTTATAATGATTGTTAGGATAATCTTTTAGAAGTTAATTATTATAATCAAATAATTTTTATGAAATATTCAAAAGTAAAGGATAATTTAATGAAATATAAGAATAATATTTCATAGTTAACTTCTAATTAGGTTATAAATGACTTGAAAGTTTATAATTTAAACGATTCATAATGGTCAAAATACAACAATTTTGGGTGAGTCTAAATATAGGATGTAAGTGTTATCTTCAAATAATAATGTTAAAGATGAATAATATTTAGGTATAGAAGATATAAATGAAGTGGTTAAGATGAATCCCTAAGTTGAGAGCTCAAACAATTTTTTTTTGAAAAATAATTAGTAAAGGAATATTATTGAAAATCATTATAAACCTATAAATCCAAATTGGAATTCTTAAAGTGTATGTAATTAACCCACGTGATGATCCCATTATTAATCCAATTACATTATGTGAAATAGTGCACCATGCTATATTATGTGTTAGAGTGAAATAAAATATATAATTTATTTCTCATTACATAATGTATAATCCCTCAAAATTCATAAGGGTTATATAATTTAAGAGCTTGTTTATCTTGATTACATAAGTGTGTATAGGATTTAAGAACCTAATTTAATTTTGATTATTTTATCTATGTAAATTTGTTCTGAATTATAAGAACATAACTTCTAATCCAAGAGAGTTGTTTTGTTCCATCAACTACAATAACCAATACATGGAAAAAATTAAATTTTTTGTACTAAATATTAAACATTAACGTATGAATGGTATAAAATTATTTAAAAATTTACATGTATGATTTTTACTCTTCTGTACTAAAATACTAAACATATATAAATTATAATTATTAATTTATATTTAGTTAGAGTCTTTGGGAGAGTAGAGGTTATTTTTTTATCTAACATTGAATGTTTTTAATTAATTATATATTAACTCCATTATATATGGAAATGAATTTAGATAACTTAAATGAATTGATTTTTATAATTACTATTATATTCTGAAAATATGAGAGATGTGATCTTAAAATGTCTTTTGAAATGATGTTTTTCAAAAGGCATTCATCCTCATATTTGAAGATTACATCCATATTGTTTTATATATTTAATTCCTATTTTGGTAAATATATAAAAGTCGAGTCACATTATTAAATTTTTAAAATTTACGAAGTATGGTATATTTTACTTATTTTTTATTTTGGGTTATTTACTTTTTTATAGGTAATTGAATTGTTTTAAAAATAGATTATAAATTTATTCGTTTAATATATTTCAAACCACTATTTTGGTCAGTTGAGTTAAAATCTTGTGATTAATGGACCAATAATATACCTAAATAATCATTTTGGACACCTAAAGAGATTTGACTACCTCTTGAAATAATTGTTACATTAGTTTTCTAAAAACAACTTTATTATTCTAGATATTTCATTAAAGAAAGTGTTTATGAAAACCTTTTTTAAGTTAACAACTGTGTTCAAAAAATAGATTAAATCAATATATAATCATGGATTTATTTCAAGTGGATTCAATCATTTTTATTTCCAAGAAATTTTCATAGGGGAACCATTGAGATTTGGAATTTTTATATGTTTTAATATATTTATGTTATGTATTAATTCATCACTTTCATGTTTATTTGGTATTATAATATGGTCGCATGATTTTACATTTTTACATTAATGATTCTACTATAGTAGATAACATTCAATAAAATATTTGTCAAAATTTTAGAAAATAATTTAGTCATGTTTTTGAAGCACTATAATTGTTTATATGGAATATATTGTATATTGAGAAAATCACTAGAATAAATGTGTTCATTAATTAAGATGAATGAATGTTTTTTAAATAATTGGAGTTAATCTTCATGTAATAAATAAGAAAAAAATTCAGTAGAAATAGAAAATATACAAAGTATTTATAGTTGATATTAGATAACTCACTCAGGAGAAGAAGAATGTGACTAAAACTATAGATAAAACTTAGAAGTAATTTATTGATAAATATCGAGATAAATGGAAGAGTAAATAACATGAAGTTAAAAATATGTTTTTATAGAATAATTGTTAGAAGATTCTATTTACCCTTGGAAAAGTGGAAGTTAGTTCAATGGACAAAAAATAAGTCTAATAGAATGTGGAAGATAAGAGAAATAAGTATACATTAAAAGAGAAGTCGTTTTTTGCTACATTAACTCCAATTAAAAATTATAGAATCAACTGATGTGGTTTAGAAGTGCCAAATAATGAATATAATCCTCTCATAATATATGTTTTGGAATGGGAAGATTTTTATAAATTATGTTTTGGATAAATATTTGTTTGCAATACCATGAATCTTTGGTTAGGGAATTATATGAAATAGTTAATACCCCGAAATATGAGGATGTTATTGTTAAATCTACATTGAAACTATCAACTCATTATGAAGTTTCATTTTTAACATCCTAAAAGTCATTATCTTTGTTATCCAATTCATTGTATCTAGAAATATCATCAAAATATTTCATACATAGGACTCATTTTTTATTTTAAAAAAATAAAAATGATGTATTTTTTTTGCATAAATCTCAAAAATTGGATAATTAAATTGAGAATATAAGTTCTTGCATGAAATGATATATGGATTTTATATGAATTAATTGAAATGATTTTTAAATTTAGTATAGAATTCAATATAGTAACCTATTTAATATTATGATCATCACAGCTAAGGAGATATCTCATCAAAAAGTTACACCAAAAGATACATATATTAGAGCTTAGTTTGTTAGTTCTTAAACTTCTAGTTCATCAAAAGATAATTCTAGGATGGGATTGATAGGTGTTTAATTATCTTTTATGATAGAATATATTCAACGAGTATCAAATACTGTTAAACTTATACCTTATATAGATATAATATTGGTATTTCTATAAGATAGAAGTGTGGATCATCATTCCATTTGAATGAAAAATAAGATATTTGATTAATTGTCTAAGTGAATATTGGTTTATATAATTTCAAATATTTATATGATATCCACATCCAAACCAATAATAATATGAGAAATTATATTAAATATTAGGATATAAACATGATACATATTTAGTATTATAAATATTTTTATGGAAAGATAACTTTCATGTTATGTAATATTCATAATATTTGTTTCAGTTGTTGTAAATTATGAATATATCCATATAGAAATAGCTCGGTGAAGTAAATATGTCATTTAAGGATCAAAAAATCATTAATTAATAATGGAAAAATGATTTTAAATTCTCAATATAATTAATAAATTTCTAATTTCATTCATCTAGGTATTTGGTTCAAATTTTTAATATCTATTAAACAATCTGATGTTATTTTGAATATTATTATCCAAAATATATTTTGGTAAATTGTTTTTTGGTTTTTGAATTCATTAATTAATATTATATTACATGATATTTATGTTTTTAACTATTGTATCATAGTATTTCAATTTTTTACCATCCTACTAATTCCAAAGGTGGAAAATAATTATCTGTTTCTATTGTTTAAAAATGGGGGAGAAATCTATTTATATTTCTTGAATGGAAACAAAATTAATAAATTTTTTTAGGTGGTGATTTAAAATTTTCTAATTTAACATTTGAATGGGAGTCATCATTTTTTTAAAATAATTTATTTTTAAACATATATTTAATTTGAGGATGACGATATATTTATCTTCAATTTCATATTGTTATTTTCTAGTCCATTAAATTTTCTCTTTTATTTATATTGTTGTTTTAGTTTTTCATATCCCCAAGTGGGAGAAGTTAATAATGTATTTGTTTTCTCTTTCCTCAATGGTGGTGGGGGGTAAGAGTTTAAATTAAAGGATAAATTGTAGAAATGGGGGATAATTTCCACATTCATGGTTAATAAACATATGAGAGTTTCATTATATGTTACAGTTAGTTCGTATTTTTATTTATTTAGAAAATCCAAAATTGATCTATCATGAATTATAATTATAAAAAAATCAGGATATTGTTGATTCAAAAGTCTAATTTAACAAATTTATTTTGAATCGGTACCCTGAATTTATGTTTACTTAAATTGAGGTTATTTTTATAATTTTTTATTTTGGAAAAAAAATTACTTCTTATTTTTTAAAATTTTAGTGATTTTATGTGATAAATATATTTTCCATTACATTATGAGGTGAGCTAAATTGATTTAAATGAAATAAATAACAAGATTCATAGGTTTTCCTATGAAACCTGATGTTTACAAATATTACTATTGGAGGTTTTCATGCTATTATCAATAAAATAATATTGATGATTCGAAGAATACTATAGGGATGGTCTCGAAATAAAATATTCTAATTAGTCACATCATTATTTTTTAAATCATATCACTCTATTCAATGAAAATTATCTTAAGGTATTATAATGTATTAACATAGAGCATCATTGGTCGATTATTTTTTTTGGAAGATCATATTTTTATTATGTAATCATTGATTATCATCCTATGTGATGGGAGAGTTTATTGGACTAAAAAACAATATTTTTATTATATTTTATCTATGAAGTTTAATAGATATGGAAATAATTATTTTATTCTATTAAGATTAATAATTTTTATATTTAATGTATTTACAATCAATCATTCTATTGAAAAGGAACATAAGGATATAGCTACAAAATTTTGATGAGTTTTTAGAGAATTTATTGGTGCAGAATATATAACATCTGATGGGTTTAATAAAGTTTGGATATTTTATAACTGGGTTATAGTTTTCACAACTCTTATCACATGAGAATAAAAAAATGATTCCATGTTAAATAAAAATTTCTAAAAAAAATTATCCATTATTAGTGTATTTATATTGTTATCTAATACACATTGTTTTGTTTCCATTAAATATGTTTATTTTTTATAATATTTTTTATATATTAAATATGTTATCTAAATTATGAAAATATTGTCTATTATTTAACAAATAAATTTTATACTCTGATTACATCCAAGGATGTATCTCCTGGATAACATACCATTAAGAGTGGGAGGAAATTATTATTTTATTTTATGACATCAATTCACCCTCATGAAGATATCATACATTATTTATCTAGGAAAACAATATAATTATTAGGTTTACCTTGCAGGTATTCTACATATATAATTTAGTGGCATCCTATAGGTATTCTTATGAACACACCCTATATACAACCTATATGGTAATGTAGTCCATGTTGTGTGAAATAAAATAAAATTCAATGAGATGTTATGAAGATGTTTGTTCATGATATCTTTTGGTGTTACATGAAGGAGGTGATGACTTGGTAGATGAACATAATTTGAATGGATTCATTAATTTTATAATATCTTTTGTATTCATCCATATCGGTTTTTAACCCCATTGAACCCTATTTTTTCTTATTATTTGGTAAATACATGAATGTGTCTTTTGATATTTATAATTTATTAGTATGTTAGCTTTTGATTATTTTTATTATAGTGTTATAGATTATTCATGGTTTTAGTTTTTATTCCATATTTATGGATATGAACTTCCAAAAAAAATGTTTGGATCTATGGTCTAAAAATAAAATTAACATCGTGTTCTTGGAATTGACCATCCATTAAATTATTTAATTATAAGGACAAATCATTACAACCAGTAATTTTTTGATACCTAATCACAATTTTCTAGATCCTGCTGATTGGGAAAAAACTGTGGAATTTGTGGTAGATCATATCTGGAACAAATAGGGGGTAACTTAGTATGTTTTATTAAAAAATGTATTAATTGAATAGTTTTGTTTTATGGTATTTTTTAAGACAATATAGAGAGCAGGTAGGATCATAAAGTTATAAGTAGAATGTTATGGGTAATTGGAAAGTCAATTGTTATCCTTACAAGCCATGAGTTTCAACTAGATGTTGTGTATTGACTCTTATTGTTTCTAGGTTATTTATTATATATTTTTATGGAATTTTAATCTAAAAAAGTGGAATTTGGAAGGATCCTTAGGGGTTTATAGTTATTAGGTAAGGGTTGTTTGTCATGTAAAAATTTTCTGGCCTCTTCAAAATGGGTCATAGTATTCTTCACATGGATGGTTCAACATTTTGGAAATTATGAAACCAACCCATGTAGAAAAATTTCATCTCATTAGTGAGATGTTGATTTTGAATGTATGGTGTCATGATATATGTAGCCTAAAAATTGAGAATAAAAGTAAAATTATTATTTTCCCTAGTTAATTAATGGGATTTTATGTTACTTATCAAAAATTATTTTATATTTATGAGTTTTATTAATGTTATATATATGATTAATAATGGATCTTAATGTGTTTTATAATGTTTATTTTCTAATTTTATTTCATATTGTATTATTCATCAAAAAAGACTTCTTGTGATCCATCTATATGGTGTTGTTGATAATTATCCATAGGAAAATCCCATGGTTGATGAGAATCTTATTGTGGTGGGTATTAATAAAATTTTATCTATGAAACAAGGAACAAAACATGGTAAATCCTAATTTAAATATCATGTTAAGGACTTCCACTAGCACAATAATTTATGTTTTTAAATAAGTAATGATCCTTTAGATGTTGAGGATTTAAAGAAGAAAACAAAAATGATATTTGAATCCCATGAAACTCTTAAATCTTATATTGTAAAAAATAACACCATTATACTCAAGGGGGAAACTTGAATGTGGTCAGAATCTATCAATAATTTGAACCTGATTAAAAATCCAATATAGAATAATTTCTTGATCTCCTTTACTCTATAGTTATAACTCGATATTCTGTAATTGGTAAAATTAGGGTAGTTTTTTTAACTATTAACAAATCTTCCAAAATATGAAATTGTATAAAAATTAATTTGATGATCTTGTTCCTATATATCATGAAATGGTTACAAATGATACATTGAAGTATTTATGGCTTGATATGAGACTCTTTCCAAAACAATAATCAAAAGTATTCCTTTTCTAATTATCTAAATAAGATAATGTGGTGGATAATTATTTTATGTTTTATACTCATTTATATCATTTTTTCTAAATAAGTGAATTTTATTCCTATATTCCATGTTATATTGAAGTAGGGTTCCTTGATATGAATAAGAAATGGGAATATTTTAGATGATAAAGTGGAAATATTTTACCGATTTTATGTCAATATTCTTTGTAATACCAAGGAGTATTTGAGCATTCATATTTAATAAATGTGTACATTAAGGAAACACTAGGATTTAATTATAATGTGATCATATTATTTTTTATACATGTTTCAAAATATTCCATATAAAAATATTCTTTATAATGATACATTATAGATAAAGTAGTGCAGACTATTAGAATCATAAGGGTTCCCAAGGGCAATCAAACAACTCAAATTGAAATGGAAACTCAACCTCCAGAGAAAAGTGGAAAAATATTACCACATAAAAATAAATAAAACTAAAGATCTCGCCCTAATTTATTATGTGGCCTTTTAATTTCTCATCTCTTATTAAGTATATATTATGGAGACATCCCCCAGAAATTCTGAAGTTATCCCTTCTACATTGTGAGGTATTATACTCATTTCATTATCTGTTGTTTTTTCATTATTTGATAGTGGTCTATAACACTGTTTTATATATTATAATATGGTTCAATTTTTTAATTTATCATATTAATAAATTTTATATATTATGGAAACGAAAATAATACTTATATATAATATCGAGAATGTGTTTTTCCCTATTTTTATTTATCTATATCAAAAGTATTTCTGGAATGGGTACTCTTCGTTATTGATTTGTATATTTTTGGTAACATTTCACTGATATGTTATATTATTTAATTCAAATCTCACATTCATTTTAATTAATATAGTTTTCTTTTTGTCTTATTCAATGGGATTTCTCAATTACTACATGTTTGATGGGATGTGATATCTAGTTGATCCAAAATATTTCTTACCAAAATTTTCATGTTTTCATGATAGATAACTTCTATTTTATTGGAATTTTATATGGGGTAATTTATGAAATGAGATTCCTCCTATTGAAAGAGACTTCTCTGAGGGGTTCCATTATGATTCCTATAGTTTTTTACAGTAGTGATATGTTAATTTTTCAGTTGATATTATTCCTTGGATAGAACCCATATCCATTAGATCTTATTGAATGGTACTAACCCAGTTAAATGATTTAAAAATAAAACTAGATGATATTCAACATCAAGGGATTATTCATCCTATTTTATCTCTATATATAACTAATATGAACATTTTAAATAAGTTATAGGGAATAATAAAATAGTATAGTTGTTGGTATAAAAATACATTCTATTGTAATATTTGATGAAGACGAAACTAGTTTGGAGAAAATTTGAAAAAAATTGATCTAAAAACACTCTTAATTGTGTTTTTTCTTGAATCTGTATCTCTTCACGAACATCCCACTCTCACAGATCCCTAAACAAATAAATCTTCTTTGTGAACCAGTAAGGTCATCATGGGGCCTTCTGTCAATCTGATGATGCTTTGCGATAGTGAAAATAATTGAAAGGGTCCATTACAAGACAAAAAGTTGTTTTCCTATTTTAAAATCCAAAAATAACTTTTCAAATTTCTTCCCATATTTCGGGAATTTTTTTCTTATAAATAACCCCCTCATTCCAACCATTGGGGATGGTTTCTATAACCATTGTCTTCCGAATTTTTTCCAATTCATGAACCTTGTAAGCATTGAGAACTAGAATAAAATGAATCATCCAAGGGACCTAGTTCTTCCAGATCAACCTCCCTATGTTTTGAACCCTTTCGTGATGTCTTATTTCCTTCCCATATGAAAAAGGCCTTATGGGGCGCATGAGGCTCTACAAACCGTTCAACATTCTCGAAACAAAGTATTCCTAAACCAAGACAATATCCCATGGAAAGTTCACTAAAATTCATGAATACATATCCTTTTTGAAACACATTACCTACAAAAAGCACCTGATATTTGTGAATAACTACTCAACAAGGACCTATTCTTCAAGAAACATGTGTCAGGGGACCCTCCATGAATCCTCCCTTCAACTAAAATCTCTTCATAATGGATGATTTCCCAGATCCCTCATACGCATCCGAGACTGTTCTAACTACACATCAAATACATTTTTGACATGTGCCACCCATTCTTATTTCCCACTAAGCTTAATGAGGGGACGATGTCTCCCATATACCTTTGGAATCTCATCAAATGTACAATAATTCATGTTTATATTTAATATATGCATGATCAAGAGGACATCCTAATTGATCACAACACCATGTCTGTCACGACCCGTCCTCGGGGCGCGAGCCATGACTACCTCAAGCCCGCCTTCCATAGGCCAGGGGCTGGTGACTAGCACCAAAGGCGAAAATCCCGATAACTGGGAAGGCATTACCTTTATAAATGTAAACAAAACACCACAGAGTACAAGCGGAAGCAAAACACTAAGTACAAAAGAAAGTGCTGAAAAGTAAATGTGCAAGAATACAAACCCAACTGAAAGTGCAGCTACAACTGAATGAAAGTACAATAGAAAAATACAAACAGCTGGAAGAAGGAAGCAGCTCCTGGGTCGTCCCCCTCGGATCCTACCTGAAGGGTAGGTACAGATAGCGCAGCTCCTGGATCATCCGCCACGGATCCTACCTGAAGGGTAGTTACAGATAGCCTCCTCAACGCTGTCGCCCGTCAACCTCCTCCGGATACTGACTCGTCGTGTAGTCCACCTCCGGGTACTGACTCGTCATGTATTCCACCTCCGGGTACCGTCCAGTCCTCGAACACTCGACCTCTGTTAATACTGCATTTCGTCTGCAACCAACACAACGAGGTGCAGGCATAGCCGGTGTAGGGGTGAGTATAATGATACTCAGTAGGGACCCCGAGACCCTGAAGGTCTCACTAAAACCAACAAGGATAATGTTGGTCGGAGTGGATACTCAAGAGGGGGGTGAATTGAGTTCAAATTAAAATTTTCTGTTAAAAACAATGTTTATTAAAATCCCCCTATTTCAAAAACAGATTAAACTGTAGTGAATTTATACAGATTATAAAGGTTCAATTAGTATCTCAAAGATTGATTAGATCTCAGTTAACTTAATCTTATGATTAAATTAACTTTTGAAACTAACTTACTGGTTTATAATAAATATAAACACTTGCGAGTTTAACTATCAAAGTAGCTTTGAAAATAAATTATATTTCAAAGTAGTAGCATCAGAATATGAAATAAATATGTATAGTATGGATATAGTATGTAGCTACAAACACAGAGAATTAACCAAGAGGTCCAGTCTCAAGTCAAGACTTAGTCCTCTCAAAAGTTTATATAAAAATGATCCACACCCTGGATCGGGGTTAACAACAGTGAACACACTGTCCAGGTCACAAGACCTCTACCACAGTTCTGCGTGGGAAAAAAAACAACAGCTCAGAGCAGTCTAGGTCTCACACGACCTCTACCACTATCCACAGTGGGAAATGAAAAGTAAAAAGGTTTGCTGAGGATTTACAGTTCCTCCAGTGAAAGTACAGGAGTCAGTGTGTGTGTTTAATACAGCAGATAACACACACTGCTCAAAATGTAAAACAAATGTATCACAGAGCAGAGATGTAGATTTTAGAAATGGCTCTGGTGATTTCAGTG
Organism: Viscum album; assembly: GCA_963277665.1. Classification (NCBI taxonomy): domain Eukaryota; kingdom Viridiplantae; phylum Streptophyta; class Magnoliopsida; order Santalales; family Viscaceae; genus Viscum; species Viscum album. Next base: position 533,280,347 of record OY728128.1, read on the forward strand.
TAGCTCTGGACTCTTTTGTATATGGTTAGAATTTATTCTGAGTCATCTTCTCATTTTTTTTAGAAGAAGAGTGTCGTATGATTCTTGTTCATAGGCAGTGAGATGTATTCGATGAAGTTCTTCAATCGTTCTTTTGTATGCACATAACTCTCTTTGAGTAGGCTTGATTGTATATGAGATTCTGTGTAATCTCTTGATATGTGACTTCTGTTCTACTTAGTTCTGCTCAACTTTCTTCTTGTATTCCTCGTATGTTCTCTGAAAAAAAAATCCTTCATGTTCTCTTTTTTTCAGCAGAGTCTTATGATCTTAATATCACATGCTCCGGAAGACATAAGAGGTTTCTTTTCAGCAGGTACGAGGTACAATTTCCTGAAATCCGACATCCTTTATTAATTAATTGTCAGAGCATTAAAATATACCTAATATTACCGTTGGTTAGATTAAATAAAGATAAAGATAAAGAAATTCAAACAGTTGTTTATTACTATTGAAGAATCAAGTGATCGGTAGGTCATCAGCATTAGTGAGCATTGATCGGTGACTCAGATAGATCAGCATCGGTGAATCAGACTGATCAACATCGGTGAGTCAGACTGATCAGCATCGGTCTGTCATCTGATCGGTGAGTCAGTTTGATTGGCATCAGTGAGTCATTTGATCGGTGGCTCATTTTGATCAGCATCGGTGTGTCATTTTATCGGTGAGTGATTTGCATCGATGAGTCATTTGATCGGTGACTCATATTGATCAGCATCGGTGTGCCATTTGATCGGTGAGTCATTTGCATCGGTGAGTCATTTGATCGGTGACTCATATTGATCAGCATCGGTGAGTCATTTGCATCGGTGAGTCATTTGCATCGGTGAGTCATTTGCATCGGTGAGTCATTTTCATCGGTGAGTCATTTGCATCGGTGAGTCATTTTCATTCTGATATCGGATCGGTGCGACCGGTGTCCTTTGTAATTGTATCGGTGCTTCCAATGTCTGTTGATATTGGATCGGTGCTTCCGATGTCTGTTTAATCCAGAATACTTCCAAAATACTTTGTATGTCAATAAGCATAGACAAAAACATGATAACAGATTCATTAACAGATTGTAATTAATTTTATGAGAAATAAAATCAGATTAAGTAGTAATGGTATGTGATGATTTTTTATTATTAAAACATCAATCATAGACATGAAATCAACAATCTTCCAGAGGGCTCAACAATCTCCCCCTTTTTGATAATCACAAATCTTTATCATAAAATAAAAATAATATGATATATCATCAATAAAAACATAATGAGAATTAAACCATAAAGAGAATAAATATAAAGAGATATATAAATCTCCCCCTTAATTTAAATTTCCCATATATATTATACATATTTCTCCCCCTGAGATATATACATCTTTTAAACCCCATATATCTCTCCCATACATCTTTCTTCTCCCCCTTTGGGATAATCAAAAAGGAGGGAAAACATATAATTGAAAGTAAAAGCAGTTAGCATAGAGTATAGAGAAAAAAAAAATTTATAAAGTACAGAATATTACAACCAACACATAGTTCACCAGATCAAAAACGATACACAACTATTTCTGGGGATACAAAGGGGCTTTTCCTTTGTCTTTGGGATCAATAGAGGGTAAGTTGGAAGACTTGGAGGCAGGCTGTTCTGGGCGAATCTGAAGAGGTGGTAGGACAACTCTGGCAGGTGTAGGAGAAGGTGCTACTGAGGTTTGTTGTTGAGTATCAGCAGTAGCTGGTTGAGAAGATGTCTGAGGAACTGGCCGTAATTGAGAGAGTTCCTGAGCAACAAAAGCTGATGTGTAGCTACATCAGAGGTAGGGAGAGGGTCAGCAGTAGGGAGCACAATGGCAGTGGCTTGGGTATTCAGATAAGGCTTCAAAAGAGTTATGAAACTCTGAATAACTTCTGCACCATACTGCATAGCCTTTTTGAAATCATCTTTGTTCTCCATGAACTGTGCCAAAGTAGGAGTAAAGTCTTGCAACTGACGAACTTGAGCCTTGAAAGCTTGAGTGACTGGAGGTAGTTTCAGATTCTCTTCCGACACCTTTAAGTTTGCAGCCATCTCATACTTTGTATAAATCTTGGAAAAGTAATTATCAACTTTCTCTTTGATCTCTTGCAGAGATTTCTTAGCATCTGCTGAATACACCAATGCCATCTTATGACTGTTATCACAGAGCTCTTTCATATTCCTCAAAGATTCTAAATCAATAATTTTTCTAACAGCAGCTAACTCATAATGCACAACTTCTCTTAGAGCTTCTAGCTCACGTGTAGTGATCTTGGTTACCTTGGTTGTACTGGCTTGGCCAACTATGTGAGTTATCTCACCTTTCAACTTCCTCAGGTCAGACTTGTTGAGATGTTCAATCAAATTTCGCAAAACATCCATCATACCAGAGATGGTTGATCTGAATTCGCTTGATAGAGATACTAAGCCGGTGTGAAGATCCTTCATAGTATGATTCAAAGAGGCTATGTTCCTTCCAATAAGTTCACCAGTATTGGCCAGGTCTGGCTTCACAGCATTAGATTTTCTTTGTGAGAAAGCTTCCAACGATGCTTCAGAAACTTGTAGAGACACTTGAGTAAGGGCATTGGAAATTTCGTCTCTAACTGTGTCTCTCACAGTAGCCTGCAATTCAGTCTTAAACTTATCAAAATCAGATTGAGAGATTGCAGAACCAGGCAGATGAACATCTGTAGGATCAACAACAGGAGCAGATCTTGCTTCACTTGGGAGGCTCTTCTTCATAACTATAGTAGATTCTGACATTTCCTCTTCTTCTTCAGAATAGTCTAAGCCCAAAACAGCAAAACCAGGGTAGTCATCCCAAACAGCAGCACACAAGGTATATTTCGGTTTCTTATAACTTGATGTTCCACTGATTTCTGGTGATTCTCTCATGCCAGTGGCATCTGTTCCTGGTACTGTTTTATGTGTTTCCATTGGAGGTAAAACAAGACCATCTACTGGTCGGTTAACACCATCATCACCACCATCATCATCATCACCATCATCATTATTACCATCATCATCATCATCATCATCATCATCATTACTCTTCTCAGAGTCTTCCCTGGTAGAAACTTCAGTGTCAGTATCTCCTTTATCACCAAGAATTGGTTCAGATTCAGGTAAGGCCAAAGGTGGACTAGCAGGTACAAAAACTATTCTTTTCATTGGACTCACTGTATCAGGATCACTCCTATCATTAGGAGGCGACACACTTCCATATTCTGTCTCAGCTTCTTCCATTCTTTGACCTTCAATAGCTTCATTTCTTTCATCCTCTTCCTCATCATCAGAATAAACTGGTTCCTCATTTGCTTTCAAACCAGGGTCTCTCAAACCCTTAGGCCTCTTTCCATGATCTGTGGGATTGTAGGCTTCATACAGCTTGCCTTCATCAGTAACCCAACACTTCTTCCATGGATTCAAATTGATTTTCATCCTCTTGCAGATCTCTTTGTTGAGACAGAAAGGATGATCTGTTTCGGCTACTTCATCATCTTCATCAACACAGTCTAGATTCTTGAGCATGGCAGAGATCATCTTGGAGTAAAATAAGGCAGTGGCCTTTTTGGACGGTTTTACCATTCTAGCTATATGCACTATCACATATCTACACAAATTGATCTTCTCATGGGTTTTCAGAAGAAACAATAGGAAAACATCCCGGTACTTTACATCAGCAAACTCTCCTCTCCTAGGGCAAAGTTGGTGCTGAATAAACTTGAAAAGAAGTCTGCATTCACCATCCAACTCTGAGGATGTGATTCTCCTCAACTCTTTGTTTCCAGTCAGAAGCTTTAGAGCTAATTCATAAGAGAAGTAATCGGTGATTGGAGGAATATTCCCAGCATAATCCTCATAACGACCCTCATGGGGTACATTTAAGCATTCTTCCCATTGTTCAGATGAAAAGGATATTTTCTTTCCTTTTACTTCAGATGAAATCCGGGCAGCCTCCACACAATCTAGAGTGATTTTCAGATTCATATAAAACTCATGTACCAGCTTCGGGTAGTCCACTTGTGAGTTGTCTGAAAACCAGTCTGTCCATCCTTGCGATTCAAGAACTTGCAGCAACAGTGACTTACTTGATAAAAGCCAGACGGAACTGACTTCTCTTTCTACAGCAACAATGCGAGTTTCCAGGTTCGGATTTATTGATCGTTGAGAGGTACTACTCGACTCGCCTCGAGTACGCTTTGGAGGTACAGGACTGTCTGATCCTTTGCTCGGTCTCTTTTTCTTATCCATTCGAAGATTTTGGGGAAAGCAGGAGTTCGAAGGTTCGAGGTAGAGGAGAAGAGAAGTTGAAGGGTTACGAGGGAAATGAAAGGTCAATGGTTTAGGGAAGAGAAATCGACGCGTATAATTTATTTTATCATTTAGGGTTCCCATAAAAAGGATAAAATAAATTAATTAATTAACTACGACATAATAAAAAGTAATACAGAGAATCGTTTTGACAGACCGGTGTGACAGATCAGTTTCACAGATCGGTTTCACAGATCAGTTTCACAGATCAGTTTCACAGATCGATCATACACAACTCTTATTTAATAAACTTCATTCTTTCAGATCATAAAGGCTTTGTAAAGATATCAGCTAATTGATGTTCAGAGTTAATAAATTTTATAGAGATATCATCTTTCTGATAATGATCTCTTAGAAAATGATTTCTGATCACAATGTGCTTAGTTCTAGAGTGAGACACTGGGTTCTTAGATATATTGATTGCACTAGTGTTGTCACAGTTAATTGAAACATGTTTAAAATCAAATCCATACTCCAATAAAGTGTGTTTCATCCACAGAATTTGTGCACAGCAACTACCAGCAGCTATGTATTCTGCCTCGGCAGTAGACAATGCAACTGATTTCTGTTTCTTACTAAACCATGATATTAGGGATTTTCCAAGCAAATGACATGTTCCTGATGTGCTCTTCCTATCTAACTTACATCCAGCAAAGTCAGCATCTGAATAACTAGGTAGGCCAAAATATTGTCCTTTTGGATAAAACAAACCTAAATTTACAGTATACTTAAGATATTTAAAAATCCTTTTAACATCCAGTAAGTGTGACTCTTTAGGATTAGCTTGAAATCTAGCACAGATACACACACTAAACATAATATCTGGTCGACTAGCAGTAATATAAAGTAAGCTCCCAATCATACCTCTGTAATTGGTTTGATCAACTGGTTTCCCAGTTTCATCAACATCCAATTTGCAGGTAATACTCATGGGTATATTACTTTCCTTAATACTATCCAAACCAAAACATTTTAACAAATCCTTAGTATATTTACTTTGATTTAGAATAATGCCATCTTTAGTTTGAAAGATTTGAAATCCAAGAAAGTACTTAAGCTCTCCCATTAAGCTCATTTCAAACTCATTTTTCATAACTTTTGAAAAATCCGTACATAATGAATTTTTAGAAGATCCAAAAATAATATCATCAACATAGATTTGTACTATTAAGACATCTTTTGAAAACCTTTTTATAAATAGAGTGGGATCAGCTATTCCTTTTGAAAATCCTTTTGAAATGAGAAAGATTGAAAGTCTTTCATTCCAAGCTCTTGGAGCTTGTTTTAAAACATATAAAGCTTTAGAAAGATTAAAAACATGATTTGGAAAATGAGGATTTAAAAAACCAGGTGGTTGTTCTACAAAAACATCTTCAACAATAAAACCATTTAGAAAAGCACTTTTGACATCCATTGGATATAGCTTGAAATTCAGATGTGATGCATAGGCATGTAAGATCCTAATAGCCTCTAATCTAGCTACAGGTGCAAAGGTTTCCTCATAGGCAATTCCTTCTTCTTGATTGTAACCTTTTGCAACTAGCCTAGCTTTATTTCTAATGATGTTTCCAGATTCATCAACTTTTTTTCTAAACACCCATTTTGTGCCTATGGTCAAAGTGTCCTTAGATCTTTCTACTAATTTCTAGACTTTGTTTATTTCAAATTGATTTAGTTCTTATTGAATAGCCATTACCCAAAATTCATCATTAATAGCATCATTGATATTTTTAGGTTCTAACTGTGAAAGAAAAGCTTGATGTTCAACCTGATTTTTTAGAGAAGCTCTAGTCTGTATTCCTCTATCTAGATTTCCTACAATAGCATCTAAAGGATGGTTCTTTACCGTCATAGATGGTCTTGAAAAGATAGGGCTAGAGATTTCAGATTCATCTACATATTGAGGTTCAACAGAAGCAGGTTCTGGAAAAATTTCAGAACTGGATGTTTTAACTATAGGTCCATTGTCTTTATCATTGAGATTCAAACCAGAGAGATCATCTTCAAGAGAGATTTTAGGTTCATGTGGATCAGTTTCATCAAATTTGATGTGAACAGATTCTTCCACACATTTGGTTCTTTTATTGAAAACTCTATAGGCTTTACTAGGGATAGAGTAACCTAGGAAAATTCCATCATCACTCTTGGATGAAAATTTTTCAAGATTGTCTTTAGTATTGAGAATGAAGACATTGCAGACAAAAAATTTGAAGTAGTTAACCTTAGGTTTCCTATGGTTCCACAACTCATAAGGAGTCCTCTTAAGAACTGGTCTGATCAGGACTCTATTAATGACATAACAAGCTGTATTTACAGCTTCAGCCCAAAAGTAAATAGGAAGTTCATATTCATTGGGCATGGTTCTAGCTATTTCTTGCAGGGTTCTATTCCTTTTCTCTACTACACCATTTTGTTGGGGTGTCCTAGGGGCAGAGAAATTGTGACTATAGCCATTGTGTGAGAAATAAGAATCAAACTCACGATTTTCAAACTCACGACCATGATCACTTCTCAGGGTCTTAATCTTGAGTCCACTAAGATTTTCTACAGACTTTGAGTATTTAACAAAGTAAGAACAAGCTTCACTTTTGTGAGCTCGAAAATATATGCAAGTATATCTTGAAAAGTCATCTAAAAGAACATAGACATAGTGCTTCCCATTTAAACTAGAAACTCTAGAAGGTCCAAATAAATCCATGTGAACCAACTCGAGAGGTTGAGAAGTTGACACTTCTTTCTTTGATTTGAAAGAAACTTTATGTTGCTTTCCCTTTTGATAGGGATTAAAAAATTTGTCTGCTGGAAATTCAAGTTTGGGTAGGTCTCTTACTAAGTTCTTCCAAGAAAGTTTTCTAAGTGAGTGCACATTGCAGTGTCTTAATCTTCTATTCCAAAGCCAAGACTCTTTATGAAAAGCATATAAACAAGGAATATACTGCTTAGATAACGAATCTAAATCAACAGCATAATCATTTTCATTTCTTAAAGCAGAAAATACTAAAACATTTTTAGAATTGAAAACATTGCAAGAATCATGTTAAAATTTAACATAAAAACCATCATCACATAACTGAGAGATACTTAATAAATTGTATTTAAGGCCGTCAACAAATAAAACTTTAGAAATCAATACTGAGTTAGTGTTACCAATCTGGCCTAACCCGATGATTTTCCCTTTAGAATTGTCACCAAAGGTAACAAAACCTCCATCAATTCTGACTAAGCTTTTAAAGCATGAAAAGTCTCCTGACATATGTCTTGAACATCCACTTTCCAAGTACCAGGTCTTTTTACAGGAGCTCTTTAAACAAGTTTCCTACAAAAAAGATTTAAACAGGAAATGATTTTGGTACCCAGATTTTCTTTGGTCCAGATAGGTTAGCCAATAATACTTTAGGTACCCATATTTGTCTAATGGGTCTTATATAATTTTTAGAATCATCATATATTGAAAGATAAACCTTATTAGATCCATAACTATGAATATAACTGGTTGAGGCGTATGAAGTTCCAGAGCTAGTTACATTCTATCCAGATTTAGGAATAAATCTATTCTTGGTCAACTATCTCTGTCCAGGTTTGTAACCTATTCCAGTAGTGTATTTTTGTGCAACTTGTTTTCCTAGAATTTGAGTTAGAGTTTCCTTACCATAGTTAAATTTCTCTAAATCCTTTCTGAGTTGCTCATTAGACAATTTCAATTCAGTGTTCTCCTTTAACAACTGAGCATTTTTCTCTTTTTCAATAGTGAGTTCAGTTTTAACTGTAGTGGTGAGAGCATGTTGTTTTTTTAATGATTTGTATTTATCCTTATGTTCATTGCATGTCTCTTCTAACATATCACAATATTCAAACAATTCATATTTAGACATGTTATCACATTCAGAATCATCTCCAGAATAATTTGAATTACAAGAAGGAGTTTCTGAAGTTACCTCCGAAGTGTTTGTCATAAAACACATGTTGGCTCGATTCCTTTTAGAGTCTGAAGATTCAGATTCACTTGTGCTGTCTTCTGAAGCACTCCAAGTATCCTTCATGGCTTTCTTGTACTTTTTATCCTTATATTCATACTTCTTTCTGTATTTCATCTTTGGATAGTCTGCTTTTATGTTTCCTTTTCTTTTGCATTCATAACAGACAACTTCATCTGATTTATTAGACTTCTTCCAATCCTTTTTCCAGTATCCTTTGTTATCATACTTGCCTTTGTAGTTTGACATTCTGAAAAACATCTTCTTCCTAGAGAATTTTTTAAATCTTCTGGAAATGTGATCCATCTCAGCATCACTGTCAGAGTCACTCTCACTGTCTTCACAGCTTGAGCTTTCGTTTATAGCTTGATGTGTTTCCTTATCCTTGTTCTTTGAGTTTGTAGTTTTGAAGGCAACAGACTTTCTTCTAGGTTCATCGTCTTCTTCTTTATTTACCTTGAGTTCCTCTTCACACATCATCAGTTTGCCAATTAGTTCTTTGACTGGTAGTTCTCCAATGTCACATGATTCTCTAATGGAGACAGAGGTTCCTCTCCATCTTTCAGGTAGACATATCAAAATTGTCATGATTTGTTCCTTTGCTGGAACATCCTTTCCCAGAGAGGTCATTGTGTTGACAATTTCATTGAACCTGAGATACATATCAGAAATGGGTTCATCAGGCTTCATTTTAAAATTATCATACTTAATAGTATAGGTATTCAATCTCATCTCCTTAAAATTTGTTGTTCCTTCATGAGAAACAGCTAAGGTATCCCAAATTTCATATGCAGTTTTACAGGCAGAAATTCTATTAAATTCTTCATCTCCTAGAGCACAGTACAGGGCATTCATAGCTTTACCATTATTATTGTAAGCAGTCTTTGTAGGTTCATCCCAAGTAGATCTAGCAGTAATGGTAATTTTATATTCAGATTCAATAGCAGTCCAAATATCAAAACCTATGCTTTCAAGGTGAATTTCCATTTTGAGATTCCACTGAGCATAGTTGTTTCCATTGAAAAAAGTTGGCCGGTTAGTAGCAGCACCCTAAAGTCTATTATCCATGATATCACAAAAAGAATTTCTAAAGAAATAAAAATTTAGAAATAACAGAAATTTTAAGAACTTTAAAATACAACTAAAATCACAGTTGAAAAACATAGTACTTTAGAAAATATTTTCCAACCTTCCTTTGATACCAAATGCTTTTCGGAGTGGATACTCAAGAGGGGGGTGAATTGAGTTCAAATTAAAATTTTCTGTTAAAAACAATGTTTATTAAAATCCCCCTATTTCAAAAACAGATTAAACTGTAGTGAATTTATACAGATTATAAAGGTTCAATTAGTTTCTCAAAGATTGATTAGTTCTCAGATAACTTAATATTAAGATTAAATTAACTTTTGAAACTAACTTACTGGTTTATAATAAATATAAACACTTGCAAGTTTAACTATCAAAGTAGCTTTGAAAATAAATTATATTTCAAAGTTGTAGCAGCGGAATATGAAATAAATATGTATAGTATGGATATAGTATGTAGCTACAAACACAGAGAATTAACCATGAGGTTCAGTCTCAAGTCGAGACTTAGTCCTCCCAAAAGTTTATATAAAAATGATCCACACCCTGGATCGGGGTTAACAACAGTGAACACACTGTCCAGGTCACCGGACCTCTACCACAGTTCTGCGTGGGAAAACAAACAACAGCTCAGAGCTGTCCAGGTCTCACATGACCTCTACCACTATCCACAGTGGGAAATGAAATGTAAAAAGGTTTGCTGAGGATTTACAGATCCTCCAGTGAAAGTACAGAAGTCAGTGTGTGTGTTTAATACAGCAGATAACACACACTGCTCAAAATGTAAAACAAATGTATCACAGAGCAGAGATGTAGATTTTAGAAATGGCTCTGGTGATTTCAGGGTAGCTCTGGACTCTTTTGTATATGGTCAGAATTTATTCTGAGTCCTCTTCTTGTTTTTTTTTTGAGAAGAAGAGTGTCGTATGCTTCTTGTTCATAGGCAGTGATATGTAGTCGATGAAGTTCTTCAATCGTTCTTTTGTATGCACAGAACTCTCTTTGAGTAGGCTTGATTGTATATGAGATTCTGTGTAATCTCTTGATATGTGACTTTTGTTCTACTTAGTTCTGATCAACTTGCTTCTTGTATTCCTCGTATGTTCTCTGAAAAAATCCTTCCTGTTCTCTTTTTTGCAGCAGAGTCTTCTGATCTTTATATCACATGCTCCAGAAGACAGAAGAGGTTTATTTTCAGCAGGTACGAGGTACGGTTTCCTGACATCCGACAACCTTTATTAATTAATTGTCAGAGCATTAAAATATACCTAATATGACCGTTGGTTAGATTAAATAAAGATAAAGATAAAGAAATTCAAACAGTTGTTTATGACTATTGAAGAATCAAGTGATCGGTAGGTCATCAGAATTAGTGAGCAATGATCGGTGACTCAAATAGATCAGCATCGGTGAATCAGACTGATCAACATCGGTGAGTCAGACTGATCAGCATCGGTCTGTCATCTGATCGGTGAGTCAGTTTGATTAGCATCAGTGAGTCATTTGATCGGTGGCTCATTTTGATCAGCATCGGTGTGTCATTTGATCAGTGAGTCATTTGCATCGGTGAGTCATTTGATCGGTGACTCATATTGATCAGCATCGGTGTGTCATTTGATCGGTGAGTCATTTGCATCGGTGAGTCATTTGATCGGTGACTCATATTGATCAGCATCGGTGAGTCATTTGCATCGGTGAGTCATTTGATCGGTGACTCATATTGATCAGCATCGGTGAGTCATTTTCATCGGTGAGTCATTTGCATCGGTGAGTCATTTGCATCGGTAAGTCATTTGCATCGGTGAGTCATTTTCATCGGTGAGTCATTTTCATCGGTGAGTCATTTGCATTCTGATATCGGATCGGTGTGACCGTTGTCCTTTGATATTGGATCGGTGCTTTCGATGTCTGTTGATATTGGATTGGTGCTTCCGATGTCTGTTTAATCCAGAAGACTTCCAAAATACTTTGTAAGTCAATAAGCATAGAAAAAAACATGATAATAGATTCATTAATAGATTGTAATTAAGTTTATGAGAAATCAAATCATATTAAGCATTAATGGTATGTGATTATTTGTGATTATTAAAACATCAATCATATACATGAAATCAACAATCTTCCAGAGGGCTCAACAGATAACCACATAGAAGATCTCAACAGATAACCTCTACTTAGTTATATGACCATAAATATACCTACGTTATCAAGTAACCCATCTCAATCATGAGGAAACACAAGGATCATGAAATCAACGGATAAACACTACCCAGGTATATGCCTATACATATACCTAAGTAATAAGTGACCCATCTCAATCTTGAGGAAAACACAAAGCTCAAAAGTCTCAGCTCAAACCAGGATTTTCATTATCGAAACCATAATTGCTGAAGAGACCTGTCTCTGGAGTGTACAGTGGTCCTGTCACGACTCTGAGGTAATGCTCACTAACCAAACACTGTTGAGGTACTCCTCCTGTCGAGTACAGCGGGTTTGCGGCCAACTACCGGGCGCTCTGTCCACTGTGGGTCAATCGCCAAATAACGGGCGCTCCCCCTAATAGCCTACAGAGGTACTCCTCCTATCGAGTACCGCGAGTTTGTGGCCAACTACCAGGCGCTCCGTCCGCCATGGGTTTGTTTCCAAATATCAGGCACTCCGTCCACTGGGCTAGTCGACTCACTCCAAGTCGAGTCGGTCAAGCAGTCGTCAGGTCTCAGCCGTCTACACGGTCTCCGTACTTCATACGCCTGTCTCTGGGAGGGTCCTCTCCACGAGCTATAGGTCGATAATCCAAGTATCACTACGTCCCACGAAGATGTATCTCAAAGGACTGCCTCATCATAGGGGTTTCAACGCAACTGTCGGGGCGTCAATCGGACGTCCGGTCTGTGAGTTACTACCTTTTCGTCCCCGGGGCCCGGTTGGTTTCATGTGCGAACCAATCCGGCCGTAACTCAACTATACCTCAAACACTCATAGGGTATACTAAAAGGGACCATTTCTCAACGTGATCACCAACACCGCTAACGGTTCTTCAAACGGACGTCTGGTCTGCAAGATATCATCTTTTCCGTTCTAGGGTCCCGGTTGGATTTCGGGTGCAATCCAACCCGACCACTATCCAACTGAATCCAAAACTCAAGAGAAGTATGTCAAAAGTTCTGTCTCATCAAGAGGAATTCAATGAGATAGACGGTGCATCAATCGGACTCCTGGTCTGTGAGTTATTGGCTTTTTCGTTCCAGAGGCCCGGTTGGTTTCATGAGCGAACCAACCCGACCACACTCCGACGGCATCCAAACCTTGAGAATAGTAAGCCAAAAGATCTGTCTCACTTAGAGGAATCCAATAAAGTCGACAGCAAGTCATTCGGACGTCCGGAACTCAAGTTACGAGCGTTTCCGCTCCGAGGGCCCGGTTGGTTTCGTGTACGAACCAACCCGGACGAACCTAAAGTTCTCCGAAACCTTGAGTGTAATATACCGAAACGACCTTCTCGATCCAAGGATCGCGTTTCCACTAACGACACATCAATCGGAGGTCTACAACTCAAGATATGGTCATTTGAACGAAAATAGTCCGAAAACGGGGGGTCTGGGCCCGGACAGACCCGGCCCGACCCCCCTGGGTCGGCCCGAATCGGGGCGAACCGACCCGGGTCCGACCTGGCTAGACCCGGCCCGGCCTGGCCCTATCCGGCTCAGTCTGGTCCGGCCCGACCTGCCGGCCGCGGCCGAGCGGTCGCCGCGGAGGGCGGGGGTGCGCGCGGCCGCCCCCCTTCACCTCTGATTGACACTGGCGGCAACCGCCGCCGGCAACATCCGGCGGCGCGCCGCCACCGCCTTCTGCGGACCACCAGACGCGCTCCGGTGGTCCGTTACTATTTTCGTCTTCTCCTATGGTCCCCCTGGGACCCCAACTTCACTGCGAAGGAATTCAAACGCCAAAATGACCTGCTTCGTCGTCGCCCGTCAATTCGCACATCAAAACGATTAGCGTCGTCTTTGCAGTTTTCCAGCACGGCCCGATGGCGCCGCGCCCCTTCGCCGCGGCCCGACTCCGACCGAGGATATTTGGTTTTCCTCAACGCGACGTGACAACGTCACGTTCTTAAACTTCTTTCCACGGCACGGCACGACGGCGTCGCGTAATACTTTTCGTGTGATTCCCGCATGGTGCGACGGCACCACGTCATTCCGTTCCATCCACAAAGAATCAAACATGAACATAGGAGGGGGGTTCGGTCGTGTTTGTGCGGTCCGACCCCCCTCTCGTTAAACGATAACATCTAGTCGAAAAATCCACGATGATCGATAAACTAGAATCATGAACGGAAATAATTAAATAAAATAATCCCCTACCTCGGTTCAGATACGGTGCACGTCAATCGAGTTGCGGATGACGAGCGTCGCGGAAGTCGGGCGTCGTGGAAAACGTACGTCGATTCCGTTGTCGTCGAGGTGAGTTCGAAGGGGAAATGTCTTTGGATGAAGATGTCGCATTTTTCGGCGGAGATGTTCTTCGTTGAAGAACGGCGTTCTTTGTCGGAGGTGTTCTTCGTCGATGTTGAAGAAAAAGAAGACTTCAAACTTAGCACTTTCTCTCCCAAGTCTCCACCACAAGAACAACTAACCCCAAAATAAAATAATCCTCACACTTATTTTATTAACACAACATAGGTTTTTAATTTCAAGAGTTTGAAAATTCAAAACCCACATTTAACTCACTTATTTTATTAACATAAGATGTTATAAAATTAATGAGGTGATAAGTTAACAAAACTTAAATGGGGGGTTTAGAGGGGTTAGGAAAGTGAAGGGTTAAGAGGAGTAAGGGAGTTAAGGAATTTGAAAAGGTGAGGAGGGGTTCATGTGGGCCCCACTCTTTCAATTATCCACACATGGGAAGTTGGGTTGATGTGGGCCCCACCACCAACTTCCCATTGGAGAAATTAACCACCTTGTTATGAAATAAAATTGATTCAACAATTTTATTTACTTTTTAATTAAATCTCAAAATTTAACTTCTTCACCTGTACAAACGCACTATGGTAACGGTCCCCTTAAGCGATTATCGGCATTGCGATTTCATCGGTGCCCTCGGAATTCGATTCCGAGCACCGGTTCAAAAGCTAGAAATTCCCGCTCGCTCGTTCACTGAACGTACCTGAGCCAATCTTCGGAAATTAATTCCGGGCACACCAGGCCTCAGAATCAGGCGCCGTCAGAAACTGCGTTTTTGTAAAATTCCAAAGCAAAATAATAAAAAAATCTCCTTGAAATTTCCAGGTCTTTACATTACTCCCACAACAGGACTTTACGTCCCCGTAAAGCTTCAACACAAACTAGGGTCACAAAAGCGGTACATAGCACGCATCTGAACCTTCCGCTCCCATGTGCTCACCTGAATGTTCCCGTACTACCAGAGTAAGTGCACCCAATGAATCGATCGTCCTTGTAGGATCCGCTCCTGTCGATCCTTGATCCCAACTAGAACCTCCGTGGAAGTAACCCCATCGCCATTGTCCTGCTCCTCATGGTCGATGATATGCAAAGGGTCGAGCATGTATCTCCTCAGTTGAGATACCTGGAAAACGTCGTGCACCTAGTGCAACTGAGGTGGATGGGTCAAGCGGTAAACGACCACGCCTACCCAGCTGAGGACCTAGAAAGGTCCGTTGATCCTCGAAGATAACTTTCCTCCCTAGCCTCATCTCCGTAAACCTCTTCGAGGTGAGACTCGTATAAGGACGTGATCGTCATCCTCGAACTCTAGAGGCCTCCATGTCCTGTCAGCATAAGGCTTCTGTCGGCCCTGTGCTGTCCTTATCCGCTCTTGGATGACCTGAACCTTCTCTAGTCTCACAAGAGCTGCTATGATTTCTTCTTTGCCGATAAAATAAATCTGGTCTCATCCCCTGGATGAACCACATTCATTACCTAATACAGTCAATCCTGACATGAATTATGCATTCATGTCATCGATGACGACGTAAGGCCTTGACGTAACTACCAAGAGATCCAAATGTCACTCTCGCCTCCAAGGGTCAAGTCACACTGTCAGCATCAGTGTGAGGTCACTATGTCTCCTACAGTAGAAATCTAGAAAGTGAGGGTCAAGTCAACAGTTTTAACCGGGACCACTCAGTATCAACCAAACGAAATGACAGGAAAGAAAACATCCCAAGGATAGGTGTCGTTATTTTATTGCAGCTCGTTGTACAAAGACACGAAGCAACTACAAACAAACATCAACAAAACTAGAAGAAATAGGATCCATAGCCTCCAGGTCTGGAGCTAGTCCCGCTCTTGTCCATTTGCTTCCGGAGCTCCATGACCAGATGCCTCAGCTGCCTGAAACTGAGCTCTCCCATGCCCTACTGTCCCCTACGGTCGGGGTGGGCCTCCTGGTGGTGGGGGTGGTAACACCCCGAAGCATCGTCCACCTCTAGCTGCATGACCAACTCCTCTTCCATGGCCGCCTTCTCCTTGCAGTCTGCCCTGATCATACCTCTACCTCTGGCTGGGAGGTTCTTCATTTAACCACTGGTCTCTGCATGGCTGGTCGAAAAGTCACGTGCCATGTGACCAATTCCGCCGTATGAGTAACACTGTCTACTCTCGGCATGACTGGCTCTGACTCCACCCTGGTTCCCCCGCACAACTGAACCTGAGTCGTGCAGTCAGCCACCGGTAGGTCTGGTCCTCTTGGACCTCTGCGTCATCTGTCTACTGTCTGTTGTAGAAGACTCTGCCGCAAGTCAGCTAGTGGTGGGTCATGCTGCTGGAGACTGCTCAGCAAGGAAACTCTCCACTAAGAGGGCTCTCTCCAACACCCCTGTCTGCATCGGAATGCTGTGAGAAACAACAGAAGCTCTAATCTCTCGCCTGAGCCCCTGCTCGAAGGTTCGGGCCCTGAAGAACAGGTCCCGTACCATATCTGTGGAGTAGCGCGAGAGGTCTGTGAACCTCGCTGAATACTGTGCCACTGTCATGCTGCCCTGCCGCAGCTGAAGTAGCTCCTATATACGCACCGCTCGAAAGGTGGCTGGACAAACTCTGCTCGGAACAGGCTCTCGAAGTCTGCCCAAAAAAGTGTCGCCTCGTCATGCATTTGGAGCATCAGGCTTCACCATCTTCCTGCTGCTGCCTGAAGAAGGATGGCGGCAAGGATCACCATGAAGTCTGTCGGTGTCCCCACTAGCCTAAATACTTTCACCACAGCCTCCATCCAATCCTCACCCACCTGCGGGTCCGTCCCTCCCTGGAACCTGGGTGGCCTCTCGCGCTGGAACTCGTGCAGCACGCTCAAGAGACGTGCACCCTCTGCTGCTGGGGCTGGTGGCATCGGTGGCCCAATGGGTAGTAGTACCGCTGGTGCCTCTGTTGGTGCCTCAATTGGAAAAGGGCCCTGTACTGAGGCCACATCGCTCGGCGGGCTGTCAGTACGAACCACTCTCGGGGCTCTACCTGGTTGTCCATGGGGAGGCATCCGGAAAGGAACAACGTGACACGATCAAATGATTTATATCTGGTGAGATGTCCTGGTTTGAGATGATATTCAAATAAAACTTCTAGAAACACACACGCAATCAGTGTTTTCGTGCACAAAGTCGGAAATCAGTTGTCAGGGTCCTGGTGTATGGATACATCGGCCTCCCGCACCAACACTGGACTCCCTGAACTGAAAACCACACTCGGTACTCATAACACTATTGCTTCACAGAAAGAAAATATCAGAGTTATAAGTTCTGTGGTAGAACCGACTCCTCTGATACCTATTTTTCATGACCCATCCTCGGGGCCCATGCCATGACTACCCCAAACCCGCTTTCCATAGGCCAGGGGCTAGCAACTAGCACCAAAGGCGAAATTCCCGATAACTGGGAAGGCATTGCCTTTATAAAAGTAAACAAAACACCACAGAGTACAAGCGGAAGCAAAAAACTAAGTACAAAATAAAGTGCTGAAAAGTAAATGGGCCAGAATACAAACCCAACTGAAAGTGCAGCTACAACTGAACGAAAGTACAACAGAAAAAGACAAACAGCTGGAAGAAGGAAGCAGCTCCTGGGTCATCCCCCTCAGATCCTACCTGAAGGGTAGGTACAGATAGCACAGCTTCTGGATCGTCCTCCATGGATCCTACCTAAAGGGTAGGTATAGATAGACTCCTCAATGCTCTTGCCCGTCAACCTCCTCCAGATACTAACTCGTCGTGTAGTCCACCTTCAGGTACTGACTCGTCATGTAGTCCACCTCCGGGTACCGTCCAGTCCTCGAACACTAGGCCTCTGTCAGCACTGCCCGTCGTCTACAACCAACACAACGAGGTGCGGGCATAGCCCATGAAGGGGTGAGTATAACGATACTCATTAGGGACCCCGAGACCCTGAAGGTCTCACTAAAACCAACAAGGATAACCACATAGAATATCTCAATAGATAACCTCTACTTAGGTATATGCCCATAAATATACCTAAGTTATCAAGTAACCCATCTCAATCATGAGGAAACACAAGGATCATGAAATCATCGGATAACCACTACCCAGGTATATGCCCATACATATACCTAAGTTAATAAGTGACCCATCTCAATCTTGAGGAAAACAAAAAGGTCAAAAGTCTCAGCTCAAACCAGGATTTTCATTATCGAAACTGTAACTGCTGAAGAGACCCATCTTTGGAGTGTACAGTGGTCCTGTCACGACTCCGAGGTACTGCTCACTAACCGAAGACTGCTGAGGCACTCCTCCTGTCGAGTACTGCGGGTTTGCGGCCAACTACCAGGCGCTCCATCCGCTGTGGGTCAGTCGCCAAATACCGGGTGCTCCTTCTAATAGCCTACAGAGGTACTCCTCCTGTCGAGTACCACGGGTTTGCGGCCAACTACTAGGCACTCCATCTTTCATGGGTCTGTCGCCAAATACCTGGCGCTCCGTCCACTGGGCTAGTCGACTCACTCCAAGTAGAGTCGGTCAAGCAGTCGTCAGGTCTCAGCCGTCTACACGGTCTCCGTACTCCGTACGCTCGTCTCTGGGAGGGTCCGCTCCACGAGCTATAGGTCGATACTCCAAGTATCACTATGTCCCATGAAGAATTATCTCAAATGACCGCCTCATCATAGGGGTTTCAACGCAACAGTTGGCGCGTCAATCGGATGACTGGTCTGTGAGTTACTAGCCTTTTCGTCCCCGGGGCCCGGTTGGTTTCGTGTGCGAACCAATCCGGCCGTAACTCAACTATACCCCGAACACTCATAGGGTATACTAAAAGGGACCGTTTCTCAACGTGATCACCAACGCCGCTGACGGTTCGTCAAACGGACGTCTGGTCTGAAAGATATCTGCTTTTCCGTTCCAGGGGCCCGGTTGGATTTCGGGTGCAATCCAACCCAGCCATTATCCAACTGCATCCAAAACTCGGGAGAAGTATGTCAAAAGTTCTGTCTCATCAAAAGGAATTCAATGAGAAAGACGGTGTGTCAGTCGGACGCCCGGTCTATGAGTTATTGGCTTTTTCGTTCCAGGGGACCGGTTGGTTTCGTGAGCGAACCAACCCGACCGCACTCCGACAGCATCCAAACCTTGAGCGGAGTAATCCAAAAGATCTATCTCACTTAGAGGAATCCAATAAAGTCAACGACACATCATTCGGACGTCCGGAACTCAAGTTACGAGCGTTTCCACTCCGAGGGCCCGGTTGGTTTCGTGTACGAACCAACCCGGACGAACCCAAAGTTCTTCTAAACCTTGAGTGTAATATACTGAATGGACCGCTTTGATCTAAGGATCGTGTTGCCACTGACGGCACGTCAATCGGAGGTCTACAGCTCAAGATATGGGAATTTGACTGAAAATGGTCCGAAAACGGGGGGTCTGGGCCCGGACCGACCCGGCCCGACCCCCCCTGGGTCGGCCCGAACCGGGTTGACCCGAACCGCGTCGACCCAACCCGGGTCCAACCCGGATGGACCCGGCCTGGCCCGGCCCGGTCCGGCTCGGTCCGGTTCGGCCCGACCGGCCGGCCGCGGCCGAGCAGTCGCCGCCCCCCCCCCCCCCCCCCCCTTCGCCGCTGATTGACACCGGCGGCAACCGCTGCTGGCAACTTCCGGCGGCCCGCCGCCGCCGCCTTCCGCGGACCACCGAACGTGCTCCGGTGGTCCGTTTCTCCTGCCGTCTTCTCTTATGGTCCCCCCGGGACCCCACCTTCACTACGAAGGGATTCAAACGCCAAAACGGCAGGCTTCATCGTCGCCCGTCAATCTGCACGTCAAAACGATTAGCATCCTCTTTGCAGTTGTCCAGCGCGACCTGATGGCACCGCGGCCCGACTCTGACCGTGGTTCTTCGGTTTTCTTCGACGCGACGCGACGGCATCGCGTTCTTAAACTTCTTTCCATGGCGTGGCATGACGGCGTCGCGTAATACTTTCCGTGTGATTCCCGCATGGTGTGACGACACCACGCCATTCCGTTCCATCCATAAGGAATCAAACATGAACATAGGAGGGGGGTTCGGCCGTGTTTGTGCGGTTCGGCCCCACTCTCGTTAAACGATAACATCTAGTCGAAAAATCAACGATGATCGATAAACTAGAATCATGAACGGAAATAATTAAATAAAATAATCCCCTACCTCGGTTCTGATACGGTGCACGTCAATCCAGTTGCGGATGACGAGCGTCGCGGAAGTCGGGTGTCGTGGAAAACGAATGTTCATTCCGTTGTCGTCGAGGTGCGTTCGAAGGGGAAACATCATTGGAAGAAGATGTCGCATTCTTCGGTGGAGATGTTCTTCGTTGAAGAACGGTGTTCTTCGTCAGAGGTGTTCTTTGTCGATGTTGAAGAAGAAGAAGACTTCAAACTTATCCCTTTCACTCCCATGTCTCCACCACAAGAACAACTAACCCCAAAATAAAATAATCCTCCCGCTTATTTTATTAACACAACATAGGTTTTGAATTTCAAGAGTTTGAAAATTCAAAACCCACATTTAACTCACTTAAGTTATTAACATAAGATGTTATAATATTAATGAGGTGATAAGTTAACAAAACATAAATGGGGGGTTTAGAGGGGTTAGGAAAGTAAAGGGTTAAGAGGAGTTAGGGAGTTAAGGAATTTGAAAAGGTGGGGAGGGGTTCGTGTGGGCCCCACTCTTTCAATTATCCACACATTGGATGTTGGGTGGATGTGGGCCCCACGACCAACTTCCCATGGGAGAAATTAACCACCTTGTTATGAAATAAACTTGATTCAACAATTTTATTTACTTTTTAATTTAACCTCAAAATTTATCTTCTTCGCCCGCAAAAACGCAACTATGGTAAAGGTCCACTTAAGCGATTACCGGCGTTGCGAGTTCATCGGTGCCCTCAGAATTCGATTCCGAGCACCAGTTCAAAAGTTAGAAATTCCCGCTCGCTCGTTCATTGAACGTACCCGAGCCAAACTTTGTAAATTAATTCCGGGCACACTGGGCCTCAGAATCAGGCGCCGTCAGAAACTGTGTTCTTGTAAAAGGCCAAAGAAAATTAAGAAAAAAATTCCCTTGAAATTTTTGGGTCTTTACAATGTCATTGTACGCTAGACTTGATAAATACATACTCGTCCCAGAGGTTCTTAAGCAATGGTCATGGAATCCCAAGTGGTAAAGAGTGGGTCCCCCACGTCTAAGATACATGATGAAAAACTCCATAGTAAAAACACCATCAACACATGACATTAAATTGAGTCCCAACACCATGTAATAAGAAAATAATGATCCATGTGTGTGTGTAATGGGATGGTATCCACATTTTCTACACTCATAAGTAATTGAATACTCTTCAAAAGGAATTAGATCCTCCCCACCTATAATGAAATCCTCCTTTGGAATCATTAATGATTAATCCCTACTGACAACACTTGTTGGTACTTATTTTGAAACAAGAGCATATGGTTTATGGTTTTTCATTGTTTCATGCACCGAGTGTAATTCACATGGGGTTAGAAAGCCTCTATGGAACAGTCTAAACTATGTAGTATTAAATACCAACTAATTGGGATACTTAGAATGACTCCTTGAGGACCAAACCAAACATCCACATCCTTCATAGTTTTCTCTAGGTCACATCCTTGTTTGATCATTCCTCTCACATAGGATACATCATCTTCTCCAGTTCCTTAGGAAACTCAATGATTAAGCCCCAAACCCTACATCCATAATCATTCCACTTTCTAAGGGTTTCTTCAATGCCTACACAACAAACCATCTATCATTGAATAACCCTTAGCGACCTGATCATACATTACACATTATATTAAACAACATTGATTGGTCCACTCACTTGACCATAAACTGTGGTATTTAATTACATTTTTTTAATTAATAAGATCTAAATAGTGAAGGTATTAGGACTACCTATGGTTCAATCACAACAAATGGTAGAACTAGTTTCCCACTCATTGGGGATCAAATCATTTGTCCACCTCCATGGGTGTTCCGATCAACCATTATAATGTAACATATTCTATTTATGGGACACAACACCCTAATCCACCTCTAAGGGTGTTATGATCAACCATCACAATGTTACATATTCCCTTTATGGGGAACATCTCACTGATCCCACTCCAGTGGTGTTTCGATCAACCATAACAGTATGGAATCTTCCCTTTATGGGACAGACCTCCAAGATCCTCATCCATCAGAAATTCTAATAAAAACATTACAAACCATTTTAGGTGATCCATTAAATGGATGTACATACTTGATCCACCTCTAGTTGTGCCCAAAATCAGCATTCCATGAGTAAAGTATTCCACTTCTGGAACACACACCTCGGATCTGCCTCTATAAGGAATTCTGATCAATCAATTGGTAACATTATAGGTGTGATATCTTACGTCCTAGGGATGCACCTCTTTGAACCAAATCCACTAGTTATTCTAATCAATCTACTATATCTTCAAAAGACATTGAACTTATTACCCCAAATAGAAACCTCATGTAAAAATTAGGATGCCTGAGTTGGAAATAGTAGAAGTTATTCCACTATGTTGTGTGATATCTCATGCTAATCATGGGACAAATGAGTTAAAGGAAATGAAGGATACACCCCTTTGGAATTATATACATTCTGATCAACATGGGACTCCTTGGTTTTTGTACCTATGATTCTTCTATTAAATTCCCTCATATTAGTATTAATTTAGATGAACAACATTCCAAGCATCTAGAAATTCAAAAAATTACCAATGTTACTACCATCCTGACTGAGGGTTACTGCCCTGCTAAGACCCACTATAATTTCCAAATAGAATTAGTGTAATTTACAGATAGGCACAATTATATGGCATCTGTATTTACTTCCACATACATGAATTAACTCTACAAAACAGACTCAGACTACGCGGCATATTATAAGGAGTGGTCCATGTGTAAAGGAACGGGCATCCCATCCTACCATATAAATTAATAGTATACATCATTGATGAAAGTGAAGAATGCTGACCACATTTTGAATGATGGAATACGGTGAAACAAGGATCATAGTGCACACTAGCAAGCATGATGGCGGGTCTCGTGAGTGTGTTGGAAATATAAATGGGGATCACTAAATTATTCTGTAAACCATAGCAATGATACTATTAGATATTGGAACATCAACAAACTATCATGTCACTGGATCCAGCGATCCAAAACTAGGACCAACCAAGAAAACAATAGAACCACCATTTAATCTAGTAGAAATTGGGTGAGTTAAATGGTGGGTATTATGGTCAGCAATATTGTCTTCAAGGATCTATCATTTATCTTTAAAAATATTGGACGACACTAGGGAACAAGACCTAGATTTCCCTACACATGTCGTCAGTGATGAATCCATATTCATTAGAGGATCCAATCAACAAAAATTCAACTTCCCAACAACCTCATATGCCTGGGAAGGAGAAGTATGAATGTGTAAATCAGGCATGATACCATCTATTCCATGACATCCATCTTGACTATAGACACTAGTCATCCATTCCCAATCTCATCCTTTTATATAATACAATGAATAATGATGGAATCCCTCATACTTTGTTATGAGAGAGAGGGGTTAATTCTCATATTTGATATATCCCACTATGACTAGGGGGCTTCAATACCTCACAGTCACCATTGGCCCAAACAGTCGCACATGGGACAAACCCCTCCACATTCCAACATTGAATTTCTTTGAGAGCCTCTCCCCAAAGTGATCATATGACTCCATCCCCTATGCTGGATAGGTGGGGGATGATTTATTCCCCACTATAGGGACTGTCTCTTGAGACATTCTAGGATGGGATCCCACTAGGCTCTCTCAGCACCAAGAATGACCAGTCCACATGTCCAATGAACAAGTTGAAAATTCCCCTTCTCTGGAGACCCTGATATGAACCCACTGACATCAACATTTGAAAACATGTTAGGAGAATTATCATCATGGTTCATAATATTTCATGACCCCAATGAACTCTACCACTATCGGTGCCTTCCGCCATGTTCATATGATAGAAGATAGGGGATCCATCCCTTCCCTACTTGGATTGAGACTAGAATCCCTACAGGTAGGATAGGTTGACTATGTCAATCAATAGGGCCACCAGGATTTGTTAGTAGCTAACTTTTCATGTTGAATTTCAATATAGAGGTCCTCCCTACACCATCACCAACCCAATTAAAGGTCCTCCCCAATATCACAAGATTGAAAAATGTCATCCTCATTCAATTCCTAGTTCAAGATTAGTAAATACAAACTTCAACAACTAGTATGATGGTCCTCCTCCTGTCGCTTCCAATCAGTGAACCCCCCCCCCCTCATTCCATTGATAAATCAAGTAGAGGTTCTCCCTACCCCATAATTGATTAATGTGATATTCCTCCCAACTTCATCTATAATTAGTATAGAGGTCCTCCCCATGATATCATTATCATCCAACACAGAGGCCCTTCCCATTCTAGAGACAATAAAAGAGGACTTCCACCCTACTAATTTAATAGTCAACATGGAGTCCCTCTCCATGTTCCAATATATCAAATGTAGAGTTTCTCCCTATTCATGCCAGGATTAGTGTGACAGTCCATGTAATTCTTAAAGAAACATGTTTAAAGGTCCTTTATGTTTCATTTCCACTAGGTTTCATAGATTTACACTCCATGTTCCTTATTACAAAATATTGGGTCCTCCTAGCTTCATTAACAACCAAAGTAGAGGTCCAAGACACTTTTAAAGCCAACCTCAAGAAGGAACGCCCCCCTCTTGAAACAACTGATAAAGAGGCCCTACCAATACACCAACCTTTCAAAGTGGACGTCATCACCATTATACCACCCCCAAACATATTGTTCCTTCCCATACCAATGTACATCCCTACCCTGAAGAACTATCTCGGTGTAAAAGGGAGAACCACCACCAACGAAGATAAAATTCATAGAAGTTAAAATTCATTGTTGTATTATTCGCCTATAGAAATACAAGGGAAAATGTGATTCAATAGTGGAAAATTCACCCTATTAATTAGCATTATAGTTTGGGATAGATGGTCCGTATTAAAATAATATAATATTTGAATATTAGATCCATAGAATCCCAAAATATATCCACATGTATACGGATGTTGAGGATTATTTGGATCCCTTCCATGGGATCATGGTACATTTGACTATTTCATCCCCAGTTTCCATCTCCACCACTCCCTATTATCATGGATAAATATTCTGTAATGGTATAACGATTGAACATTAAGTTGATCCACCATGGAGTGCTGCTACCCACAAGCATGAGGTAGTGAAAGACAAACAATCGTACAATGATTCAATGATGTTTTTGGCACCTCCCTCAAGAGATGAACCCGTGTATAGAAAAAAAAAGTACTCACGTAGTGGATCCTCCACCATCCAACCAACCAGAACACCAATCCACCTCAATGCCACTATTAATCTCTCAACACAACACTTGTTGAAACTTTTCCCAACTAATAGAAGGTCCCCAATTCTATGTTAGAAACCCTAAGGGAGGCTCTGTATAGTGATCTATTTTCAATGGTATTCAGAGAGAATGAATCATCTAACATTGAAATCACATAGTTCCATGATGAGGTCAAGGTTACATTCATCCACCAGGCTAATTGGATAATTAATCATCACCTCTATAACAATCATTTGGTCAACCTAGTAAGTCGGGATCACTTTGTCAACCTTGATCAACAATTTCTAATAGATGAGTTTGTATTACTCCTGGTGACGCATCCACCTGTGTCACCTTGCTACTAGAAGACCCTCTAGAAAATATTCCATAAGAGCCTCATAATGCTCTGATGAATCACACAAGAGGTGACTCTGTATGTGAATATCTAGGTATGGGGACAGTAAACTTCTATCCACATCATCTCTATACTACAATTGCTAGACCTACCCATTGATATTGAGGATTTTAGACTGGGTGTTATTATTGTTAATAAGTTTTTCCTTATTTTTTAAAATGATGGAGGTCATCGATACATAGTCTTAATGAAAAAACCTTCCCACTGGGGCAGAACAACATCAAAAAAGACATCATACAAGTGTTTAAACTCACCTGAAATGGTAGAAACTCATCATTGGAGATCACTCTACTGTGTTGATTGTATTTCTAATAAATAATATGGGAAAGGGTTCTCTATATCACTCTACTCCATCTTAAATTAAGTGTTAAATAGTGTTCTATCCTGCAACCACTACATTACTTCAACATCTCACAAATCAGGGGAGGATCATCAATGGAGTTATTGCTAAATGGAACTCTGATTATGGCGCCACCCAATGGGATCATATTACTCCCCCACTAGGGCAGCATGGGTAGCCACTATTCAACCTCACTAATCATCTCCTAATCAATCCTAGTGATCCTATGCATTATGATAGGGAAAATGTTGGATTTTATTTAATTTGATCATGATATGACTCCATAAATATACACAAGGAGTTTTATCATATTCTTCAGGACCCAGATTGAGCCACTCAAGGAGCCGGTGAGCCTACATATGAGTATGGTGATCCTTTCAACGCATTATTTGTCATGGATCCTCATAATTAAAGGAATAATATCCAAAATGATTTTTTTATCTCTCACTTCTTTACTCAAATCTCTAAAGACCTGATAGGTGGAAATCCCATCTGGTGGAAACTTGAATCCTATGTCGGAAGATGACATGGAAGAACCCCCATGTTTTGGGAATCCTAGCATCACCCATTTAATTAGATGGGTGAACCAATACAGAATTTATCAAAAATTATTTCAAGGTACATTACCATATTGGGATCCCCATAAAATTAGGATGCTTCCAAGATCAATTGTTTCTTTCATACATTAGAAGGGTCTGCATCCATCTGGTACATCTATTTACCAAATGGGACAATTACTAGTTTGGAACATCTTCATAGGAATTTATTCAAAATTACAACTCCACCCTTTGAAAATAAAGCATTGTATACCTATTTAATTTCAGGACAAATACTGATGATAATGTCACATAACTTTTCTCTAGTTTGGAAGGTATCACATATTCAATCGACATGTCATTGACTGAAGAACTACAACGAAATGTGTGTGTGGGTATTTCAACAGTAAGATGGTCCCTATCCTCATCACACGGAACATCCAAGGAGTATTTTTGGACTTCTATAACAAAGCACAATTCCTATAGGAATCCTTGAATGAAGATAAACATGAACATTTATTGCCTATCCTATATAATTTATGATGAACTACCAAGGAAGAAACTACGACTTATATACATGTGTAGGACCTAGAAATACTATATCTATTTCCTCCTTTTCCAGCAGAACCTCACCATGTGTAGTAGAAAAATCAAGATTAGCCTCACCTAGTTCATCATCAACAAGCACCGCATTACTAGTCATTGATGCCTATAATGGATTATGTGGCACTAGTAACACCTCAGGCTCTAAGCCCAGATCATGGTAAAGATCCTAGAGTACCCTTACCATAAAAGATAAACCTAAAATACTATTTTAATGATTCCCATACTCTTAGTTACATCCTTAGTTCCTTTGAGTAGTGAATTTTGAAAATTCAACAGTGCAAGAAGGACCATGAATCCGAGCATACTATTTTCTCCAACCATTTTCCTTACCAAATGATTTTTAGACACACTCACAAAATAATTATATGATTTCAAGTATTTTCCTTAATACAATTTGGAATATGAGTTTGTTAAGTTTGTAATATTTCTATCACAGGTGGCACACGTCCCTAGTGAGTCTGAAAAGGATAGTAAAAGTGAATGATATTAGGATTCAATCAAATTGAATCAGAATAATGATGACTGTTTGGCCCATATAATAGTTTCTCAAGCCCATGGTTTCATACACCCTTTGTTAGACTGTCTAAAACCACTTGGAGTCTTCATTCATTCCCTGACAGGTGCATCAACATCTACATAACATCCTTCTAAATCACAAAACAGTAGGTGTCGATGGTAAATGGGAAATAAGAGTCCCCAACTGGTCCCAATATAATCTCCTACCCATGTTGATTTTATATCTCTAATGATGAGAATAATCCCTAGGATATTCCCAATATTGGATGATTTCTCTGATGCAGTTCATCAGTATGCCTCCATGTACACCATTGTATTGGTAGATCCCTTCATGATACCAACAGATGTGGAATATCCGGAAATCCATCCATGTACCTCTATATTACATTATAATATAGTTATTCATGGACATGTAAAAAAATTATAATACTAAGGCTAGTTCTTCTTTCCAATCCATGAATACTATAAAAAATAGAAAATATGTTTTATGTTGTGATCAGAAGGCACAGTCCACCCAGCCTACTCTGTCAGTCACAAAACCATAGCTGGAAGCCCTAACATATTGGGTGGAACAGTAGAGAACACATCATGATTGGATTGATCTATGTGAATGATATATTACATCACATTGATAGTCATCTAGCAGTGGTACTACCAGAGTTATTTGATGAGAAGAATGACATTTCCAGCACTATCTAGAATCGAGTTGTATGTCTGGCTAGAACCTCTGTACCACCAGAGAAAAAGCCACACCTTGCGTGATGAAATTTGAATTTATAACAGAATTACGAAATGATAATGAAAATATCCATAATACCTGTGAAGCTAATGATCCTTAATGATATCTTCCTAAAAGAATATATATATGAGTACATCAAAGTGGACTTGAAAATATATCTACTGTTCGAAGAAGAGGTAACAGCAATGGATATATAATATGGAGAAATGTTTTGGAATGTGTAATTTCAAGTCATCATCTCGTTATCCAAAGAAGATGAGTGATATCTTGTGCAAGGGTTCATCCTGCCATTTTACGTCATCATCAAGTTCAACAGTTTGGATATCATTTTTTGTCTAGTCAGCATTGGTTTCGAGATTAATCTTGTCGCAACCCAACCCCTCCATATGTCGACAATTATTAATTCATATTTTTGTTCCTCTTATCTAATGATTTTGGGTTATGATAGGACTGACCATAGACCATGGGGATAGATCTGATTGATTCCCTAATTCTGAGGCCTAGTAGAAATTTTTGAAATCATGTTTGGCACTCATGATATCACCAGAAATGTATTAACTAGTATTATATAGATTTATATTCTGTTAATAGTTCATTCCTCATATATCTGATTTTTTATGTAATCCATAAATGGTCAAGTTGGTGGGATTCAATGTGTTGTGTCCCCATTTGAATCATGAGAAACTCACAATCGGGATGTCATATACTATAATAGTAAGTATTATAATGTAATGACCATTGAGGTTAAGTTCACTAATGTTTCATCAACCCCACGTACCAAACGATGATTCTTTCATCCCATTGAATCACTATTTGGAATCCATGATGGCAGACTTGGGAAAGTTCATTTTCATTTTAGAGTGAAAGTGGAATTATTTCCCTTGGAATTTGGAATTTTAGAAGACTAGATCATTCTACTACATTTTTTAGGAATAGGTGATACCATAAGCTTCCAACCAGGTAAATAACTAAGATTTTTTACCTATTGATACCATTGTATGCCATACCCACCTATTTTTTATGATGGGTTGAACTAACAAAAGATAACTCGTGATCATTGATTTCATATCATTCATGGACCCCACAGTCAAAGGACACAAGGCAATGGAATTAAATACTCTATCTCTATAATATTAGTGGATCAATATTCCCCCAATATTGATTATATATCAACTAATTCATGAAACAACATTACCTCATAAACATCTGTCCAAGATGAACCATCTCCCCCCACAAATTCACCTATCTCTGACAATTAAGAGGATTTGAAGGATGATACACTCATATTTTTTGAGGGTATCTCAACTACTGTTGATGAGTAAATTTCGATGAACATAGGTAATAAGGAAAATCTAAGTAGAATGCTAATTATTCCATCCATTCTTACAAATGAATAATAGTAGTATTTATCTTTTTTATGTAACACTGTGATGTATTTTCTATGATTTATCATGAGATTCCACGACTAGACCATGGGTATCTTACCACCATTTGGTCTCCTCGTGGGTCATCACATGTTTAATAAGACTCCTAGGAAATCAACCCATCTCATTGTGCTATGGTTTATATTGAAGCTAATAATATTATCAAATCCAATATCATTGTGGAATTTATTTACCCAAAATTGATAAACAATATCACCGTATTCAAGAAGAAAATGGAATTATTAATGTCTATATAATATTATCGGACCACAACCACAATTCCCAAACAGATGATTTTCCCCATCTAGTGAAAGTGTTGTTCACAAATGGGTTCTAGACTCCCTCCATCATTGATGGATATTCTAAGTATAATTAGATCTACATGGACACTAATGATGATGATTGTACCTCATTTAGAGTGTTTAAAGGGACCTTATTCTATCTCGTAATACAACTCGTTCTAAGGAATGTAGGAGCAACTTATCAGTGATCCATGCACTACATATTCATACCAATCTATAGGATGCTAGTTGAATGATAAGTGGATTATTTTGTGGTCAAATATTGTTATCATCAAGACCATCAAAGGGATCTTGAGATTTTTTCGGCTTCCTCTACTAAGGGTATTTGAAGATGGACCCCTTGAATTGTGCAATTAGTGTTACAAATATAATTATTATCAGTTTCCTCATATGATACAGAGGAATTGATATCAACCATGAGAATATCAATTCCAACAGCCAGATTCCTCCAATGTGAATCATCTGGAAGATATACAGACTTACAGTAACATAGCCTACAAATGATGATTCAATTCGAATATATCCATTATGTGTAGTCCCTTTTCCAAATCATTAATAAAGGAACAATATAGAAGTGGGATAAAGAGTTCCAGGACACAATTGAGTAAATCAAGTAGCTACTATATCCTCTAGATTCGATGTCATCTATCTAATGGGAACCTATAATCCATTATATGACCTCCTTAGAAAAATTACTCAATGTCCCTCTTTCTTAGATGAACATTGAATGTAGATAGAATAGTTTATAATATCTCAGTCATATTCTCTTCTAACTAGATACCTAGAACTCTACCATAAATAATTGCTTTCACATTCTTGTTTTCACAGTGAAAAAGCCTAAACATTAGTTTTCATAATTAGGTGATATAGATGGAGCCCCATGTGGATATATTAAACTATATCCTTGATCACATTATATTGAAAGGATGGGTAGAATATTGGGTGGTTATCCTTGTGAATCTTAACATCAAGTTAATTTCACAAAAAGTAACCTATTTTCAAAATTTTGTAATACTTTATTGATTCCCATCTAGCGCCAAAAGAGATCCCCCCATATGCTAAATCCCCAGATGATGTTATACTCTCAGTGTATGATGGTGTTCCCATTTATAAGATTCATTTAGATGTTGTATCTTGGATCTCAACTGGTAGAAGTATCAACAATCCTATGATCAAAAGATTCATCTTATGGACCATCTTTGTCACACATGCACATGATATTATTCCATAATCAATCCTATTATCAGATGGCTACACCAAAATAGAGGAAAATTATTTGTTTCTAATTATTATTCTCAAGTTTTCCCTCAGGATTGATGTCCCCCACTTGATATTTAATGAATATTCTGAGCTAGTCAACATATAGATAAATAGTGAATATAATGTCTAGAATCCAAATCTTGGTCCCATAACAAATGGTACAAACAAAATAATGGCTTTGTTCCCTTATAATTAAGAGGTGACTCATGTTCCCTAGTCACAGAATGGTCAAGACGATGCCACCGAGGCACCTCTGTTACATTTCCTAACCCAGATGTTCTATTCATCCATTTGGTGAACCATATATTCATTGCTCCTATAATTCAATATAATGACGATAATAGGTAGGTGTACTAGTTGTCCATTAGTTCTTCTATGTTAGGACCCTCAGATCCCCCCATAGTAGAAGAAAAATCTGATTAGATAACCCATTTTTTCATGTATGTCTAGTATAGTTCTCTCTAGGTAGATAGAGATGAGTGTTAGTGAATCTATAACATTCACCCTCTAATTTTGGCCCAACCATGAACATACTCTCTACTGATGTATGTTTTTTGTAATTATTTTTTTTCTCAAACAAGGAAATGACATAAAATAGATTATATAGGAATTTCAATTTGGTTCTTATAGTACCCATCATGTAGTGTTGAAGATGTTCCACCTGATTCATAGGTTGGGATACTTCTTGCCCACCATAAAACATGAATAAATCATGTTGTCCTAGAGGTTTCACATGTGTTATATTCATTTGAAATTTCTGCATCAACTATCAGATACCATTCATACCACCATGTAATCTTGTCCCTTTGAAGTCTACAAAGTATATGTAGGGGGAACATAAAAACCAAGAACAACTCACCAATGTAGATTCATTTTGACAGTGATAGATTTCTTCTCAAAGTGGGAAACAGTGATTCATATCAAGGAATTGGAAGGATCGATCCATAATCAAATTCGTGACTTATTTCATTATTAATCAACTAGGAGTTCCTGATACCATTATCACTAATAGTACAACCACCTTCTGAGCTTCTTTTCTGAAATAATTGTATGCCAAGAACAATATTCTGTCCAACCATACTTCCTACTACCATGCACTAAAAAAATGATAGATAGGGGAATTCAACAAGAAACTTTCCATTGTTATGAAAAATTTTATGAGACAAAACAAGATGAGTTGGACATATAATCTTCCAAACACCCTCCAGGCCTATTAGATGATGATAGAAAATTCCACACAGATGTTGTTGTATCACATAGTATATAGAATAATGGAAGTCCTTACCACTTATATGCAGTATGCATCACTAGAAACCAATATTTATGGCCAGAATATTATAGATTGAATGGAAGAAGACTATCTAAATGAGTTGTAGTCCCTTGAAGAGAGAAGGCCAAATGTCTTGAAAAATCTAGAGTGGCACCAAAACATGAACACATCGTAATTAAATAAAAAAGATCAACTCTACTTCTTCCATCTAGTTGATATAGTACTGGATCTCGGAATGTCAACGATACATTTTAAGACACTGCAAATGTTGGAGCCCAAGTTGGATGGACCATACATTATTCATAAGGTCTATTCCAATGGGGTGTACTCTCTGATAACAATGGATGGGGAGCGCATCACTCCTCCAACTGATACCGGGATTCTTATTAAATAATTATCTTGAGGAGCTATTGTCATCCAAGCCTCATAACAAAAAACTATATAGAAACAAACATACAAGACGAATAATGGAAAATTTCAAAGTACAAGTGTGATAGTTGCATGACATTAAAATACACACCATTCATCGTCCTCACCGTATGATGATAAACTATTTGTTCACATCCTAGAAACATAATAGTAAACTATTTTCTCATTATATGAAACATGAATTTAAAAAATCTACCAGGTTAGAAACCCAATGAACATAAACTATAACTTCTATTCCAATAATCCTGACACTACATTACTCATACATATTTGACACATTATACAATTATGGTCAAAAAAAATTTACTTTAAACTGGGGGAATATATACTTAATGAATGATAATAAATATTGATCTTTACCTTAAAAAAATTATGGATGACTAATGATAATATTGGGACACCTTAGTTCCATATCTATAGAGGAGTTCCCACACTAGTGTTTTTCTTTCACTATACTACATTTCCAAAACAATCTGTGGATTTATTCCCATATTTATGGGATATATAAAGACACAAATACATTTTTACTTCAGAACGAGTTAAAAAATCATCAAACATATGTCCCCATGGCCTCTATAACTATTCCATAATTATGACCTTAAACTATATGAATTCTATTTTTGGGTGTTTATGTGGTACATGAGTGTCTTTGGATCAATTGTGTCAGGTTATGCCCCTCCCATACCACATAGAATCCGGAAAAATTGACCATTCCATGTTCATACATAAATATTTTAAACTGATCACCCCTTTCGTCTAGAACGTATGACTTTAAACTATGCCCAAATAGTTTAAAATTTTCTTCATGTGGTGAATACACTTGTTGCTTCATTCATATCTTTTTTTTACTCTTGATCCTCAAAAAAATACTTGACGACCTCTTTTGTCCTTAGTATAAAATGTATGATATTAATCATTGTGTGTCGACTTCTAGAACTATTAGTCTCTTGATTCCAATACTTATGAGATTTTTTGTGATATCTATAAGTTTTTAATTTAACATTAGTATAAATCTCATCAACATTGCAACCCATTGGCCTACGTAATAGTCCCACAATTATTACACTAGAAAATATTTGATTCCTCTCCAGAATATGTAGTGTAATTTTGGGCCTCCTAGGACCTCATTCATGTTTGGTTTTTCATACATTCATTTTACCTATACACATTTGATAAGGACCCTTTCATCAGTCCATTCTAAATGACCATAAACTATGTTCCCCCATTTTCCAATATATATTTCAAATAAATATGATTTGATAGTCCCTGAAACACAACCTTATACTATTTACATCATGTCCATGAATCACAATTTAAAACTATATATGGGGATCCCCTTAACATAGTTTGGTGTGGGGTGGGTATCGTTGTTCCTAATTTATGTCTTCTTTTTTACTTTTTCATGCTATAAATATCATCTTCTTAAACCCACTTATGGTCTTACCAGTATTACTATAAACTAGTAGTCATTCTATCTGAGAAACATGACCTTAAACATTTAGTAGTTGGTCCAAGAATTAATTAATTATTCTATTTTGGGCCCCTATAGTCTATGCTGTATGACTATATACTATATATCCAAATATCTTAATTGAATGATGTTCAACTGTGATTCGACCCCGTACAAACTCGGGATACCTCATAATAATAGCTGATTCATACCCCATCCTATGAACATGGAATTCCTCATGATAATCATGGGATACTAAAATCCCCTCATCAGTGTGGATATGGATCACCCCTACCACATTACACCCTTGCTACATTGTGTTGTAGAACTATGTGTTTCTTTTTTCCCATTCAAATGTGATATGTACCAATACACAGACTTCTCATTTATGGGCCTAGTAGAAAATTCATGAACCCATTGGCCCTTTAAACCTTTTAACAACAAAAGAATTATTACCTTAAATTGTATGTAGAACAACATAAGGTATGTAAGTGTTACATGAATATCTTTTCCGTCATTCATGTCAGGTTGTTTCCTCTTTTGTTTCAGGTATGTACCATTTGGAGTGAACCTTTACCCTACTAGTCTATGAAATATGACATTAAACATCTTTACATGGTTCATCCCTTAAGAACATAAACTATGTTCATCATCCGAGTCACAATAAATTATAATATATGTCAAGATCACACAAAGATAAATGGTACCATTCATCATCCTTATTATAGAACATAAAACTACAAGGCATCCTAGGCCCCGGATGAAAGCCAACGCCTATATTGTTGTTTATCTACCACATCATTCGTGTTTTCAGCTATCATTCAACACCTGAGATGATGCTCTCCTAGATGATGAGTTTATCCTTTTTCATACCCATAAACATAAACTAATGGGCAATGAGGCAATGTGGAATAATTCCAATAGTTTTGGAATCCATTCAAACATTCTGTCACTCCATTCCCATGGTTCAAAATCCCCTAATATGGATCCAAATCATCTTACATGTATAAAGGGACCCCCTAACATCCTGATCTAATACATTTTTGTCTCACATAGTATCCTAGGATGATGGATTATAAGAATTTGGACAACATTATGAGACAGGTTATGTGTTTAGATCGTGGATTTTAGTCGAAATTTGTTTTGTTGGTCCCAATTTCAGGATAATGGAATAATTTATGTGATTCGAAAATGGTAAGTAGTCATCATGTATCACTATTCCTTCTTCCCGGTGTAAAACGTTTCCATAATTTTGATTCAAAATTCCCATTCTCTTTGATTTTGGTCAATTTGAATTCCCCTGGTGTTATCCCATTCGTGCACTAGAGCACTATGGAAATGTAATCTGGTTTCCATAGATCCATATACTCCAGTTTCATCCTCTCATATCTAAGACACTTGCTATGGTCAGTCCAAAATAGTATACCTTGATTTTGAAATTATTTTCCAATGCACGCATGTGAAGAGAAATCACATGGTAACCCCTTGTTCTCACAACAGGAATGACCCACATGTTCATAGGGATTATTTGTCAGATTTTTCATAAATATGATCAAAGTAACACAGTCAAGTAAAAAATATTTTTGATATTTAAAATTAATAAAAACAAAGTTCCAATGAGTCATCATCATATCAGATCCTCTTTTCTGCAAAATGTACCCTTATAGCTATGCCTCATCAATAAATCACCCAAGATAGTCCATCACCTGATTAGTGGCTTCAAATATCTTCTTTTACACTTCCAGTTCATGCTTCTCTTCATTAGCCATTGAGAAAACATCATTCGCCACGACCCACAACCAGTTATGTTGCTCCTGGGAATTAGCCTCTTTCCTCTTGATATTAGTATCTTTTTCCTTGGAAACATCCAATTGAGCCCTCAAGAAACTAGGGATCTCACCCAGAGTATCAATGGAGGTCTCATGCTTTTGTTCTAGAACCTCTAGTTGGAATATATCTTCTTCAAATATTCTAAAGTAGTTGAGGGGTCTCAGCCTTGTGTTTCCTCTACGAAAATTTGATCTTATACTATTCCAAACATTTTTTATAGATGATGAAGCCTTGAGATTGTGAAGAAATAGTGATTTAATCCACCCCACCTATACCTAAACAAATTTTACAACATCTATGATATCCATCATGTAGGAGTTCAGAGATACAGATGTTATTGATGAAATCATGCACATTCCTCCACACATTGTGTCATAACACACAATTATCCTTCGAAATGTCTTATCCAAAATCCTTTAAATCATTATGTTGAATAGGCTTGTGATTAGAAAAGGTCTCTAAAATATTTTTGGTCAGAACCCCCAAATTTAGGTCTTAAAACATCAGTGGATGAAGAACATTTCAATATATGAAATGTGAGTATCTGGATGAATATACTAGGGAACACTTCCTTTTTATCTACTACATATATAAATTATCTCCCTACATCAATTTGTTGTATTATGGAGGTGGAATCCATTTTCATAGATCCCTAAGCTCCCCTTTCCTATTGTGCAACCACATCTTTGGATCTCACATCCACCATTGGAAAAAAAAATTGGACAAGGGGAACGCAATGCAGCCTTCCTAGTAACCCAAATTTTTAAAACCACTATTCCTTCCCCCATCATAATTTCAACCTCATTATCCACTTCTGGAAATACTTCTACCATAGGATCAGCGAGCACACCTCTTTCATCCAGACCTAGTGTGAGCCCTGTCTTGACCCCCTCCATCGAGGGAACAATCTTGGTGGTCCCCTCCAATGTCTACTTTATAAATGACACAATCACGATGGCCTCACCATCCATTTTAGTTGGGGGAACTACATATTATATCACAACCATATACTCAAATTCAGAACTTGTGACTATTGACATTGGTGGATGAACCATAAACTCCATTTGAAATTAAATTTTAAATATTTAAGTTAAGTATAAGAAGAAAAAGAAAATACTCAAATATGAAAAGGAGGAAGGGAATTACTTGGATTTTATAATATAGTGAGATGCTCATGATGATTCACAGGTAGTCCCACAATTAACATTCCATCTGCAACTACTACCTCTATTGTTGGCACTGACGTTGGGATTCTCCAAGTTACGATGTCAAGATGGGAATCTACAGTCACCCCTCTCTAGGTTGAGGTCTCATAACCCTCGTTTCTATCGTTTTCATGGACCTCCAACTCATTAGTGAATTATTAATGTTTAATTGAGAAGGATGTTAGGAAACAATTATAGGAGCGATATAAATCTAAAGAACATAGGATTCAGATATTTACCTGGTCACCAGAAACACTACCTCATATTGGATTGGCCCAATAAGCATTACTCTCCACATACTATGCTAACTACTTGGGAAAAGTATCATTCATATCCAGTTATGAAACCGATAGTTTCTAGGGGGATGTTTAGTGAACCAACACTTTTACATAGTCACTCAATAGATGTGTAGTGACTGAAGAATGCACATGGTCCACCTAATCCACCACATTTCTCTCACTCTCATCCCAAGACATAAGAAAGATGGCCATGGATGTACCAATCCATTAGAGATATATACCATGTATTTTGATATAAAAACACATCTCTTGAACACTAGAAACATATATGAAAACATCTTAGTTATCATAGGATTTATTGAAGAAAACATCACTGGGGACATAAATATAATCCAGTCTCTCCTAGGAACTTGGAGGAATCTCTTCCACACTAATCTAGATGGGTACCTATCTTACAATGTTCACATTCCTGAGGTTGTTGGTCCTTGTATTGCTACTCCTATTCCATATAATCTTACTTTTCTAGGCCCATGATCCATTAGACCCACTACTTCCAGCCAACCCAGTGGGCTTTCTCAGCCACTATGGAACCCTCCAGCCACCATTCATCCCTAACCCATGGTGAAGGGATCATCCCTACATTAGTCTGGGTGGCATGGTGTCTCAGGAAACTCCAAGGGTTTCCACTCACCCAATTTTTTTGACTTTTCATAGGTTAGATCATATATAGTAGTGGGTGGGTGATTCTCATACCGGGATATTTCAATACTCCCATGTCAACATGTGTCATAGTTTTCTCATCATCAAAGGGTTACACTCAGGGTGCACCTCAGAGTACCCCATCGGAGTTATCCTCTGAAGGAACATGGATTTATTTATTAACAAGTGTGGATTGTAAGACTCATAAACTAGCTTACAGTATAATCATCATAACAGTGCGCAACCTCGAATGTATAGGAGGTACAATTTCTGTTTTATATTCCCTAAGGTTTCATGAGTCACCACCTCAATCGGTAGGGAGAATGGGTGGATCATGATGTGTTTCTCCTGCACAACCTTCACCATCAATTCCTCCAAATAAAGCCTGAATGGTTTAATTCCCATGATATTTTGAATAACAAACTATATTTTTTAGGGGATGGGAAATGTGACTTTGGTACGCAAATCCCCCCATGTGTGGAACCACTAACTATAAAAGAAGTGGAAAACACCACACACACGTGGAGGAATCATACCTTCAGTGATGTATCAAAATAAATTGAATATATTTACCATCAATTGGATGCCAATTTTGTAATGAAGACCCATCACTAGTATTATATACATCATAAATGTGTGTGAATCACCTTCATATGTGGATCCATCATAAGGAGATTTCAACCACACATGCCTTCTATGATAAACCCTCCACGTATGAATATGAGTTGAGCTTATAACTTGATACTATATCCACATAGATACCACAATCACACTTCCATAATCCTCTAGTAAGATCCCTCACAATCCTCTTAGTACCCCTCTGGACACATGTGAGGCTTAATTAGAAACTTCTAAGTCATCTCCTCTCCTTCAACATGTAATGTTTCGAGTTTATATAAGAAGTTTACAAACCCCCACTTGAAGGGAGCATCCTTCATCCCTAGATTCTATTTTATTGTTCCATATTCCATATCTAGTAGTTCCTTCTCTAAGACTGAAAACTGCTCTTTCTCCAACCATAAATTCTTCCTGGGGGTAAATTCACCATATATTTCTCTAAGGATTGGGATCTTGAAAATTTTATGATTGTCCTAATAGATAATTCCATCCTCCCCACGATGCATGTGGGATGTAATGGTCTCAAAAAAATCTTCCTGGTACCTCAATAATGATCTCCTACTTCCAATTTGTTTTATATTTGAATCCCATTCTATATCATAGAGTCTTTCATGCTTTAGATAAGCCTCAATTTCTCATAATAATGCACACACCCAGTAGGATTAGGGCTACTCTTATTTCACATTATCTACCCACTGCATGTATCATCCATAATTCTATAACATTTATAGATCCACCAATCCCACCTTGATGATATTCTGATGATACATTGAGTATGAATCTCCCACAATATTCTCCCCATCAACATTTTTGATATGTTTATATAGGATTATACTATGATGGGTGCATGGTCTTTCAATATGTGGCATGCAGTAGCCATGATCCATTGGTACAACCCTAGAATTCCCATAAACTAGATAGCTAGATCATTTATACATGCCTCTTGGTTGAAGAAATCATCCCTCAAGATGATTTTTTAATTACATTGAATTTTTCATAAAAGATATTACTTATGATCCTTTGAATGATGTTTGATCTTGAATCATGGATCAAATATCAATGAACAGACACCCCATTTATGATGTTGTCTTTCATTTCATCCCTTCGAGTTGTATTTACACTTTCTTCCAGAGAAAATTATTTATTAGACATTGGATTCCAAACATATGAGTTTTCTGAGTCTTGTTTGTGAAGGTCATTCATTAATATTTTTTACAGATAAGGTTCACAAAACTCTAGGACTCCATGCTTACTTCATAAATTTATAATTTGCGGTGTCTGGCTCACTATGTTTCATTTTGGGATAAGTGGTCAAAAATATTGATTCTTTAAAAATGAGTTCTCATAGTACATTCATAGAGGTATAGTACATCATGAAAAGAGATCCAATGGTTTTCATCACAAAATGGATTAGTGCATTTGAGGCCCCATACATTAGCTAATTATAGGCATACAACTCCATAAAGATTCACAATGGCCTTCATACTAGAAATAATCATGAATCCACACCGTAAATGAAAATCATGAATTAGACTAGGTAAAGGGAACATATTTTCATCATTCAGGGGTTCTCACTAAGATTATGAACCTATTTTTCCAATCCCCTCCCATTCATGGGGGGGACATGGGTAATAAGTT
This sequence comes from Viscum album, assembly GCA_963277665.1. Lineage (NCBI taxonomy): Eukaryota > Viridiplantae > Streptophyta > Magnoliopsida > Santalales > Viscaceae > Viscum > Viscum album. The sequence goes on from OY728128.1 coordinate 533,321,203, forward strand.
TTTTTAGAGAATTTTTTATCCAAAATGGAAACAAAACCCCTTTTAATAGTCTACATAATGAACCCCTACAAAATTTTGAATAGTCTTTTTTCATGGATCCCCTAGCTAAGATTTATCCTTCACAAATATTTGAGGTCATGGCAGTACCCTCTATGAGTCGAACAACACTACATGACAATGTAAAATATTTATGACATCATTCCTAATCCCAAAGAAGCTTCACCAAATTTAGAAGCACAAAATTTCTTCATTAATAGCTTCTAATATTCTCAAAAATCATAGGCTATAAATACCTTCTCATTCCTAGAATTGGGGGACAATTACCCAACCCTTGTTGTTTTGAATGGATCCAAATTATTAAATCTCTTGAGCAACATGAACTAGACCAAAACAAATCATACAAGTTATATGTGCTTAAAAAATAAATCATTAACGTGTTTTTGAAATCCACCAACTTTGTTATTAATTCCATTAAAGAAGGTCAACACCCTTCAGGATGTATAATGCCCTTATGGGAATCTTGAGGCTTCATGATGAATTAAACCTTCATTAAGAACTACTTTCCCAATCCACAACATTATCTAAAGGCATGGCCTCAATATTTCATAATTAATTCTCTTTTGTGAAGACGTTGACCTCTATGAAGCAATAAATAATCATTCTAAACCTATTTGTAAGAACTTATGCTTTACAAAACCTCTATCCTAGGCCTCTCTATGATTCCCCTTCTTCTAACACCTCATTGTCAAGGTTCAGTGTCCAGATCACTCACACCCATCCTAGACATGTCTAGATGCACCTCAATTCCATGTGTGACATGTCACATCCATTCATGTGGACCACTCCACTTCATGTGTTCACCATGGCACCAAAATACGTTTTTTCAAAGAATGGGTATGCTCACAAGCAACTCTTGATTGGAAATTCCTCCACATAATTTTACTCTGGAATAGAAAAATCTATACACCTTCCATAGGTACATGAACTATCATATAGTATGCCCAAGGGATAAGGAGTGTATCCTGCAAATCAGAGTTGCATTAAATAAAATTTCCCAGTCCAAACATCTTAAACACATGATGTTAAACTGTTGACTTACCCTATGAAATAAGAATATGATTCTCCGTGTGTGAGTTTCATGGGATGGATTACAACTCACCGAACCTCAAATAGAATGATATCCTCCTTCCATGGAATTATATCCTCCTCACATTGAATGAAATCCATTTTCTGTGGATTTAATGCATAATCCCACTCACATCTCTCATTAACACTTCATTTTCTTCACGGGGATCATTTCTACTGCTTTTACTTGTTTCTCACACCATGCTTGTGTCACATTATCATAGATTTTAGCAGTGAACAGAAAATCCTCCCAATTACAATTATGGTCCTTATACATATGTTTAATCCCAACCCCATTACAAACTACATGGGATCTGATTTGCAACTAATTGTGATACATAGGAAGCCTCTATGAGTTCCAAACCCAACATCCACATCCATCATTATTTTCATCAGCCGATATATTAGTAAGATCATTACCTTCATCTAGGAGACCACATCTCCCCCAAGTCCCTCAGGATGCTCAATATGAATAACCCACACCTTCAAACCTATAAAAATCATAAACACAACAGAAGATTCTATATGTAAGCCCCAGAACATCCCTTATGGACATTCCATTCATGTCACAAGAATCCATACCCCAAGGAGTTAAATTGGATGTATAGGTACTATCACATGACCTTAATCCATGTTATAAAACTACATGGGTTTTGATCTTTATCCTCTATACATTTTACATAGGATGCATACCTACGGTTTAATCCTAACAAATAGTAAACCTAGGTTCCCCCATTCTTGGGGTTTACCTCTTATTTCCACCTCCATGGGTGTTCTCATTAGTTACCAAGGTGTGGAATCTTCCATATATAGGACACACATCCCTGATCCACCTCTAATGTTGTTCCCATCAACCATCATGGTGTGAAATCTTCACATTATGGGATAATCCTCCCTAATACACCCCTAGGGATGTTTCGATCAACCATCATAGGGTGAAAACTTCTCTTTATGGGACACACATCCTAGATATTCCACCTTTTGGAATTATGATCCAACTTTTTATAAATCTTTCAGGTGTTTCCTCTGAGGGGTTTACCACATTGGTCCACTTCAAAGGGTGTTTAGATCAACACTCAAGGTAATAAATATTTCCTTTATGGGATAGAACTCCCAAAATATTTCTCTACAGGTAGTTTTGATCCATCAATCGGTAAACATCCAGGTGTGAAATATTCCCTCCATGGAAGACACCTCTTTAATAAACCTCCATGGGGTGTTCTGATCAGTAAAAATCTTCTTCATTGGATATTAATCATGTAGAACCAAATACATTCTCATTCTAAATTTTGTATTCCTGAGGTGAAGGCATTCGAAGATGTGCACCTATTGTGATAGCCACATCATGAAAAACATAGGATAACTGTGGTGAAATCCAGGGAATATACAATCCTTTGGCATTATATAAATTATAATTTAAATTTTATGCCTCATGTTTTTCACCTAATATGACTCAATGTGATTCCTTCATATGAGGAAGAATATATGTGTCTAATGTTCCTTATCTCCATACATTCTTTTGAGGCGCAACATTACAAAACTTTTGACCAAAGTTATTTCCCTATCACGAACCACTGGAATATTCATATAAAAATAGTGTAATTAACCAGCTTCCACAATAGATCACAATGGGAACAAGTTCCATGAACACAGATTAACTCTATGATGGACACTAGGACTACGAGACAGATTCCAAGGAGGAATCAAGGGTAAGAAAAACTAACATCCCCTCATCCAATTTCAATCATGGAGAAAACATCGACGGTGAAAGTGATGAATATGAACCTACTTTGGAATGTGAGAATGCGGGAAAACAAGGATGAATGGGAATATTAAAACACATAGTGGAATCCACAATTAAATAATCAAAAATTGTAGTGATTATAATAAGTTAAATCAGGTGACCATAAAGAATGAATAATACTTCCTTAGAATTGAAATCCTTTTTTATCAATTAAAACAATTAATATGGTTTATTAATTAAATATTAATTTGGGGTATCACTAGATCAATTTAAAGGAGGTTTATATACAAAAAAATAAATTATTTGGAGAATATAAATCACTATGAGTATCTTTTGATGTATTTTGGTTTTTAAAAAAGAACAAGTGGTTCTTATGAACCATTGGAATTCTTTTATCATTAAACATGGTTTCTATGGTTGATATTATTATTTATTTGAAATAAAAATAGGAACTTAAGTATCACATGAGGATTTCCCTAAGTAGAATTTAATAGAATAAGAGTTCTAAAAAATATATCAATTTGACACTTTTTTATATAAAAATAAATATTATTAGTGTATGTGACGTTAAAATAATTCAATCAATTTTATCAAAAAAATTTAAAAATTATTATTCATTGAGAATTTATAACTTTTTTATATCTTGTATAATGATTATATGATTTAGAAGATTACTTATAATTCTTTTTATTATATTTCTCTAAATTTTGTTAACCTCTAATAGCGACAACCCCCAAAAGAGTGAAATTTGATTGAGGTTCTGTGAGTAAAACATTCATTTGATGAGTTGAATTAGATATTAAAATTCAATCAAATTTTACTCTTTATTTATCCTATGTGAGGAAATATTTTGTATTGTGAAATATTATATATGGGATTAGGATGTGTGAATATGTAACATTACTATTTCATAAAATATAGTTGTTTTCATTTGTTATAACCTGAGAATAGATGTCATATTTATGACCATTATGTTGTAGTATTTATTCATATCCATGGATATTGGTGACATTATATATTTGGAAAATAGTTTATTATTTAAAAAAGTAGTAAAATTATCTCATTTTTAACTTAAAGTGACATTAATCTCACACAATAGTTATTGGTATAGTACGCATGAACAGTTTATTACAAGCATTACTAAAAATATAAAATTGGAATTATAATTGATGGTTGATTAATAATGAAGATTCCATTGTAATAATTGAATGATATTAGTGAGGATTGGAATTTGATTTTCTAACTCATGTTTTCTCATAAAGTGACATAAATCTCAAACAACTATTATTGCAAGAGTACACAGAAACAGTTTACTTCAAACATTCTTAAAATTATAAAATGTCTGTTTTTAGTGATCGTAAACTAATAATGATGTATCCATTAAAATAATTGAACTACCCAAGTGTGGAATAGAATTTTATTTTCTGATATATAAATTCAACATGTGTTAAAGGAAAAGTAATAGGTGGTGTTTTTTTACTAATTCATAGACTGCACCTTCTATTATTGTAGTCATTTTTAGGGGAAAAAGATGAATATGTACTATAATATATTAATCGATTTTTAATTTTTGTATAGACCAAAATAGAATAGTCACTCTTCCATTATGGAATAACATTTTTTTAAAATATATGTGGTTCCTTTTTCAAATGAGGCTTGAATTGATGATGTTCCACAATCAATCATAAGGGTAAGTTTATCTAGGAACCACTGAAATGTATTGTGATCCAATATATTGATACGCGTGTCATGGTATGGGGAGAGACATTACATCCATCTATATCAATGGTTCACTTACCAAAATGATAATTTTATGCACCAAAATTCATTAGGTATTCTTTTGTATGGATTTTTATATTTGGAAATTAGATAAAATATTCTTGGGATTCAAATATAGATTAACTCATTCCACTCATTTCATGATTTCTATATAGGTAATAAATTAACGAATGAATAAATTAGACTATTTTCACTAAATTAGAGTAATTAGGAATGATTAATAGTGTTTTAGTATATATATTCATGAAATAGAGAAATTTAATGAGGTGTATTTTTTTTCATTTCTATCTGAGAACCCTGATTCACATTTTTTTCAAAATTACTTCAATATGTTATTGGTAACAATGTAGATAATTTAATGAAATTCCATCATAAAATCAAAGGTCTATATAGGATGTACCTCCAAATTCTAGAAGATATTATTTTGGAAAGCATGATTTATTTTAGATGATCTAGGGATGCTCATCTATTAATGGTTGACATTGTATAAATTTATTGTTATCAATAATCGATCAAGATGGATCCCATTTAGGTGTTATAAAATCATCCATTCTTATATCCCATATGTTGTGATAAAATTGACGAGACATAAACTGTGGGATATATCATAGTTTGAGAGAGTACAAAAAAGCCTCAACATATTTATAATTTTTTTTGTGAATTTCCAATATCACTAGAAATATTGAATTGATCATAATTGTATTCCTTGTGAGTTTAAAATTTGAGATGGATTATTATTATATGTTTTTACCAAATTTTGGTTATAATTATCAAGGAATAGTGGAGAAGTTGATGTTGAAGTATTTCAAACCACATTAAATCCTTGAAAGTGTCCCAAGAGTTTGTATATTCTTTATGGTTTCCTCTATAGATGATGTGAATATTTAATATATTCATGGTCCCCATATTGATTTTTTTAACATAGACTATTATCACATCTTTAATTTTTAAATCATGTAGATTATTCTTGATTTATTAATTATAGATCAAAAAATTTTGGTTCTTGAGTATTGGAATATACTGCTATAATGAAAATCAATTACACTTATTTAATAATTATGGAAGCATGTTAGAGATTCCATTAATTAATAAGAGTAAGAATCATATTTGAGCGGTAGATGGACTCACATTATATGGATTAATAATTCGTATGAATACATTCAATGGGTTTATAGTGTCTGGGGGGTACAAATATGATTATTATTAAATAATTTCAAAAGTTTGTTATTTATAATTTATTTTTTAATTTTTTTGTACGAGTAAAAAAATTTTATTTTTGAAGGATATTTCAATTTTGTATTGTTTAGGGAATAATTATCAAACTGTGCATATGAACCATGAAATATTAATTATATATTTATTTTATCTATGTTAACATTCATGAATGATTGTCACAAAAAACATTGACAATCTAAAAATTTATTTTCAAAACATAATTCTTTTTTGCACATTTATAAAAACATAGAATCCAATATATATAATCCATTTAAAACATAAAACATTTAAATTTCTAAAAATTAATATATGGAAAAGGGATTATTATTTTCCCCAATTTGATCCAGATGATTAGTGAGCTCTACATTTTTGAGAAACCCTTTGATATTCATCACTTATTCCTTATACTCCACTGATTATTTATAAAACTTCTCAAAATCTTTTAATTGAGTTGTTCTGATACATTTTCATCTATCTTATGCTTCCTTAATTAACTATTTTCACTCATTCTTTTGGTTATGGTTGAAAGATGTATTATAAAATAAATTTTATAATGTAACTCTTGATTTTAGGGATTCTGATAACTTTTTTGGACCCCTAATATGATTGTTTTTTATAAAACCACAATTGATGATGGATTAAATGATTCATGTAAGGTGCCTCTTTGTAAAATCGTTTTTTCATTAAAATTTTGGTGTTAGATTATTTCTTAATGGATTTATTGAATTTTTTAATTTGTATTTATAATATTTATGATATTTAAATATTGGTTTTTAGTTTTTTTATTCATTTTCAGATATATTTTAATATGGATTTTCTCAAATTTATAAATGTTTTTTTGTTCATGAAATACCTAAAAAAAATTTAAGAACATTTTATCATGGGTTATCTCAAAATTGAATATGAGTATTTTAATATAAGTAACTGATTTGTTTTATAAATAGATTCATTATATAGATGAGATTTTATCATGGATAAATAAATTTTTACTAATTTAAATGTTTTTACTAGATGAATCACTCACTTATAATGGATATTTCATTATTAAGTTAATTATTATTATTTAAATTTGTTTATTTAAAATTATATGAATATTGGAAAATGGGGGGGCATTAATTATCATGGTAGAGTGACATAAAACTATGTTTTATAAATAAAAAATACATTGGATGGTGTTTTATGTACTATTAGGGTTCCTAAGAAAGAAATGGACCATGTTTAAAAAAAATTACTCCTAGATTTTCATCAATAGTTTTGTATTCCACTCTATCAAGAAGTCATTCCCTTTGGGTGTGGTATGCCACTCTAACTAGTGGATTGTGTACAGTTAGAAATTTGGTTATTCAGTTGTCAAATGGATTTGGGTGAAATTATTAATATGATGATGATGATTTTCAGTATATAATGGTCATTTTTAGTATGATAATCATAACACCACATACATTAGATTCCAGGGTGTTCACTCATGGTTCTTGTTAATTATTTATATTCTAAATTAATCTACTCAAATATTACAATTTATTCTAATGAATTTCTCTGTGAAAATGTCATCCAATGTTACAAGTCTTCATATTGAATTGAAATGATATCTTTGTAAATATTTTACAAAATAGAATGATTTTTTTAATTTCAATCTATATTACAATGTGGACCTAGTGGTATCCTAATGGGATTATTATGTTCATACCCTATATATACCATTTAGGGGTAGATACGAATTTTTTCATTGATAAATGTAAAGTTAAGGAACCAGTTTTAAGAAGTGGGATTGGAGATTCTTTTGGTGGGACTTGGGGGAGGTGTCATGTTGGAAATTTACCTCTTCTCACAAGTTAATAGATACAATTAGTTATCATTTTTTACATTTTAAGTCACGTATTATAGAATCTCTAATATAATTATACATATAACATTCACATAAAATTTTACCCTATACAGGACATAACTAGTTTTTATATATAAATTTATTTTTATAGTTTATTTACAATTTTTTATGGTTAATGATTATTATGGTGTTGGTTCCAATTCATATTTTTTTGTAAATATTACATGGTTGGAAATATAATTATAAAATAATAAAATTATGATCAATGAATTTGAAGTGTATGGAATAGTTTTTGAGCGATATTGGAATATAACCATATTATATTAATTATTTATCTATCAGAATAAAATTTTAAAAATAGAATAAATTAGATTCCCTAACACCAGTTGTCATCCCATGGTGATCAGGAACACACTACATGACTTTGGGTGAATAATATTGGGAACCCAGAAGGGTTAATCTATGTTTGATTATTAAAATATGTTATATTGAGAAACATATAAATAATTATGATGAAATTCATTGTGATGGGGATTTATTTGTTTATTATATTTTGAAGTTTTATTTCATGTTTGGATAGTGATTGGGGGATTTTATTGATTTTTTTCTCTTATTTTGAAGAAGATGTTTTGTATGAATTATAATTTTTCATTTTACTATATGAAACACTAAAACTAATGGGCCTCAAATTATAATTAATATGTGTGGTATTTTGGTTTTAAATATGAACAAATTTCCCTTATCATGTTAATTTTTTAATATTTTTATAAATTAAATGATCATTTATCCTATTTTACCTTTTCAATCAACGAAATAAAAATTGAAAATAATTTTTAGAACGAGAACTAGGAATGAACACCATAAAAATATAAGAAATACATGTTGTTAACATATATAGTCACACAGTTTTTATAAAATAGAATATAAGATAAGACATACAAAGACTACATGATAGTAGCTAATTTGAATCAGTATTTCATGTGGGTGCAGATAGACAGGCCATAAATCTCCCCAACCACACCCATGATTATCATATATTGTAGAAATTGTATAATATTTAGGTATTTATTGACATGTAAGAAACCAAATTTCATTTATACCAATGATAATCAAAATTAAAACTTCCATGTCTAACTAAATAGAGAATTATAATGATTATTCATCAGATGACTACATTGTGACAACCTACTATAACATGTGTACATATTTCATTATTACCCATGATTATCTATATAAAATCAAAAACATAACACTTGTTTTATAATTTCCCAGCCTTAAACATTAATTAATCTTGATTTATTTAAAGAATACACATTGAAGATCTTTTCAGGTCTAGAGTTTTTGAGAATTAGATTATAAATCATGCATTACATTCCACATTTCAACAAGTAGGTTACATAAAAGGCAGTATTCTTTTTTCCCATCAAAGGGGAAATATTTAAAATAAATCATGGATTATTTATTGAAACTCCCTCGAAACTATCATCACATAATTTACCTTTCCCTTGACCTGTGAAAAACATTTCAAAAACTTGGGATGAGCATAAAAAGCTCAGTATGTGATATAAAAGTACGGAATGAAAACATTAGTCCATGTATACATAAGAATTAATGAAATCATACATTACACATAAAACATAATCACATTATCATACCTTATGAAATCATACGATTTATGATTAACTCATAGAAAACATATGACATAAAGGTAACTTGAAGCATTCATAACATTCTTACGTAGGGAGTAACCCTCATCGTTACGTTTGGAATACCCATCACAGTATATTCCCTAAATCTCTTCAGAGTAACCATAGAGTTAAACTCATTCACATTATCCAATGCATTGGAGGGATATCACGGGCTCACCCTCCCTTAGTTTATCACATAACCACCCGTCATCATAAACAATTCCCAAGAACCATAACATAATCATATCACATAAAACATGCATAAATGAAACATAACATTTCCATATTTCAATCAAAAGATATCATTACAACACATTGATATAATCAAAACATTATCAAAATCATTTTCAATGCCAAAATAAAATAAAATTAAAACATGGTATTTATTTTTCATTTTAAAAAAAAATTATGGCTTCTAGATGAAGAAGAAACTCAAATAATGGTCACGGCGGCGGAAAAGTCGTTGTCGCCGCATACGTATGAAAAAAACAATCCCTTTTTTCATTTAGTAAAACGCTTCATATAAAAAAGATTCCTTTTGTATAAATGTAAAATTCAAAGGTTCTTATACACTGTATTAAAGAACGTTGTGTATAAAACAAAATATGCCTCAATGAAAGGAGATTGGGACAAAGTCCCATACCTCGTGTTCGACTTGACTCAGTCGTTCTTTAATCTCCTGAATAATAAATTAGAGTTGATTTATACTTGATTAAGAACCTTTTTGAAGATCATTATTCCTTTTATATCACTTATTACCATGTTATGAACATTATGTAATTATTTATGTTAATAACAGTCATTTTGTCGATCTTTGGTACATGAGAAAAAAATAAACTTCTTATAATTACAAGTTGTTCATGTGGTAAAATATCCATTATATACAGAATTATATTCATGATATAGATATTATATATATCATATATATCTAGTATATACATGAATTTATAATATTACATAACATTTAGAGGTATGAAATGAAATGCACGGTTCATGGAGACGGTAAGTCGTACGTACGCATGAACGCTGCTTTCATTTCTATTTAGTATTTAATGGAGTGAAATCATAATGATATAAAGGTATATAATAATTACAGTATAATATCATATATAATATCATTAACTCCATACTTTATTCATCCCACATATGGCATTAACGAATCAAATCACTTTGAGGGGGCGGTAGTCCGTACTTCCGAAAATGAAGATATCGTGTTTACCCATATTGAAAACCATAAGGTATGCCATAAATGAATAATAAATAATCATAAGGAAAAAATATACATAATATATATCATATATAAATATAGTAACATCTTAATGGACACCATGAAAGGTGTTAAAAGAAGATTGAACAATCATCATTTCGTGAGGCAGAAATTTACCAACCATAGAAACAGTATGTTCTTTAACCATTAGACGGAGGTGTGTGTAAGTGTAAATCAAATAATTCTCATAAAAAATACTAGTATATTTTATATACTATTTTTGTTACAAAATAAAATAATAAAAAGAGTTTAAGGGGTTGGAGATGAAAAATAAAACAAAAGAACACAAGTGAAGACATTACCTTTAAATCAAGTAACTCCTCTTGGTTTGAACCAAAAGGGTTTATTGAAGAGATTTATACCTAAGGTAAGGCTTCTAGGATGAAGAGAGGGATGTGAAGACATAAAATGGGCAGATCATGGCCGATCCAATGGCTTGAGATGTGTGGGTAAGGTGGTAGAGGTGGGGGCCTTTTATAAGAGAGAGGAGGGGCACTCATGGAAATTCTTGAAACGTTACTTTATTATAAAATGATTTTCATATATTAAAGGTCCCAAAATGACATATTTCGAGGATAAGGTGATACAGGTTCCAAATCCACCCATACAATAAGTTTTTGACAGGTTTATGTCTTATATTATACATTATCATTTCATTTTATTTAAATCATTCATTAATGAGGTAATCTCTGCATCATCATGGGGTCATAAATAAATTAATATATAAAATATATAAAAATTATTAAAAAAATACTATTATGTTGGAAATATTATTATCTTTCCAATTAATATTTATAGTCTAATAGATCATTTACAGAGACAAAACTAAAATTGTTTTACTTGGGTGATACATACTTTTGTGATATTCTCCTTTCTTTAAAAATAAAATGACAATGTGTCACTATCAGCCAAAAGTGATTCCATGGGGTCCCTAAGTTGGTAAAAGGAATCCCATGGTCGTCCATGACTCAAATAGTATCATTAGAAAACATTTTGGGGTCATTTATTATTATTATGATATTGTTTTTTTACCCTTAACAACCAGATTACTAATTAATCACGACAATAAAAGATAATTACCGTCGTTACTATTCATAATGTCTAAAACAAAAGAGTCTTAATTAAATAATTTAGACCTTATGATTCCAAATATGGAATCCATTTTTCCAAATTCCAAAAAAAAATTCATTAATTAATTTAAAAATAATTCTCGTTGTCAAAACAAATAACGGGTTTTTTAGAAACAATATCTACCAAAGGTTTGACAATTTTTTATGTCCAATTTCAATGTGAAATTAATTACAATGACCAACATTGAATTAAATGGTAAAAATATATTCTATTTATAATTTAAAACTAATTATAATGATAATCTATCAATATAATTAAATTAGATGAAAAATCAGTTATGAAGTAAAATGCAGAATTTTTCACTATTCATTAAAAAATGAACATTGTTAGAAAAATAAAAAAATTTATCCAAAGTAAATTTCAATGTCCTAGTACAAAATAATAAGTTTATTTTAAAAAATATAGCTTATAAATTTGTGAAAAGATAGATTAAAAAATGGTTCTCCATCAAAAGGTAGTAAAACACTCTTTTAAAAATATTAGAGAATTCAATGATTAAGATTGAATTTATTCTCATTTTTAGCCTTCAAAACACTATATAATTCATAAATAGACATAGATATGAAATTATATAATTATATACTTACGTGGATGTTAGATCCTTACCCCCTTTTAAAAAATTGCATCCCTGTAATTTATTTACTTATCGAATAATTGGGGGTATTTATCCCTCATTGCATTTTCAGATTCCCATGTTGCCTCTTCAATCGTGTGGTTTTTCCACAAAACATTTACTTGATGAATCACCTTATTCCACAATACTTTCTCCCTATGGTCAAATATATGGACTAGTTGTTCCTCATAAGATAGGTTCTCTTCCATCTGAACTACCCCTGGACTCAAAACATGAGATTGATCTGGCATGTACATACTTAAAATTGAAACAAGAATAACATTGTGTACATGGGATAAACTCGGAGGTAAAGCCACATGGTAAGAAAATAATCCAAATCTCTCCAGAATTTCATATGGTCTAATGAACCTTGGACCCAGCTTTCCTTTCTTACCAAATCACATCACACATTTCCATGGTGAAACTTTGAGAGGACATGCTCACCTACCTCAAAAGAGAGATCCTTTCTCCTGTTGCCCACATAACTTTTCTGCCTGCTCTCAGCTGTTTTCATGTGTTTCTGTATCAGCTGAACTTTTTCTGCCAACTCTTCTACCAATTCTGGCCCCATCAACTTCCTTTCACCTACTTCTTCCCAAAAATATGGAGTTCGACACCGCTTCCCATATAATGCCTCAAATGGTGACATCTGTATACAGAAATGAAAACTGTTATTATAAGAAAACTCAAACAAAGAACTATGTTGGTCCCAACATCCCGGATAATGCATTGAACAAGCACATATCATATGCTCCAAAGTCTGAACTTATCATTCTGACTACCCATCTGATTGAGGATGAAATTCTGTACTAAAAATTAATTCATTACCCAACGACTTCTGAAGGCCTTTCCAAAAGTTAGAAGTTAACCTGGGATCACGGTCAGATACAATAGAGAGGGGAACTCCATGTAACTAGACTACCTCTTTAAGATAAAAATGAGAAAGTTGATATAGGGAGAAAATACCAAGTATAGTAATGAAATGAGAAAATTTAGTCAATAAATCAACAATAACCCTGATTGCATTATTACCTCGAGGTGTCTTTGGCAATCCCACAACGAAGTCCATGGATATATTCTCCCATTTCCACTTTGGCACTCGTAAAGGCTGAAGAATCCCTTTCGGTAACTACTTCTCTACTTTAACCTACTGAAAAGTCAAACACTTCATAGTAAAATCAGCAATATCTCTTTTATATCAATCCCACCAGTAATACTCCCAATGATCTCTATACAACTTAATACTCCTTGGATGAACTGAAAACGGAGAACTATGAGGTTCGCATATAAACTCTCTCTTCTACTATGAATCACATGACACACACAATATCTTCCCAAATCTCAAAACATAATCATTAACAATTTTGTATTCAGGCAACTTACCCTTCTGAACTAGCTCTACCTTTTTCTGCAACTCACTATCTTGCTTCTGAGCATGATTAATTCTATCTGATATAGAAGATTTCACTAATACCTGAAACAAAACAAAAGAACATCCTACACTAACAACTTCTATGCCAAGTTTCATCAAATCCTTTACTAAACGATCACATTCCAAACATATCATGGTTAATGAATCATTACATTTTCAACTCAAAGCATCAACAACTTTATTTTCTTTTCTTGGATGGTAATTAATTGTACAATCATAATCCTTGATTAATTCTAGCTATCTTCACTGTCTCATGTTAAATTATTTCTAGGTGAATATATACTTTAAACTTTTGTGATCAGTATATATTTCACACGTTACACCATACAAATGATGCCTCCAAATTTTTAAAGTAAAAACAATAACATCTAATTCCAAATTATGTGTAGGGTAATTTACCTCATGAGTTTTCAACTAACATGAAGCATAAGCAATTACCTGATCATTCTACATTAGGACGCAACCAAGTCCTCTCAATGAAGCATCACTGTAGATAACAAACACACCATTCTTGGTAGGTAGTACCAAAACTGGAGCATTCACTAATACGTTTTTCAATTCCTGAAAACAATCATCACATTCTATTGTCTTGATAAACATAACACCCTTCCGAGTTAGCTTAGTCAATGGACAAGATAACTGTGAAAAATTTCTAATAATACTTCAGTAATAGCCTTCCAAAACAATAAAACTACGAATCTCAATTACGTTTGGGGGTCTTGTCCTTGCTTCAAAAATCTTGGTTTTTGGAGGATCAAATTTTATTCCATGTTTAGAAACAATTTGACCATGGAAATAAATTTGTTGAAACCAAAACTCAAACTTTCTTAATTTCCCATACAATTTCATTTCTTTTAAGGTTTTCAAAATAACCTTTAAATGTCTTTCATGATCATATTTACTTTTAGACAACACCAAAATATCATCAATGAAAACAACCTCAATCTTATCCAAGAACACATGAATATTTTATTCATATGGTCCATGAATACATGAGGTGCATTGGTAAACCCAAAAGGCATTACTACAAATTCATAATGGACATATCTTATATGAAACATGGTCTTTAGAACATATTCTTCCTTACCTTCAACTGATAGTACCCCAATCTCAGGTCAATCTTTGAAAAATACTGAGCTCCCGAGAGCTGATCAAACAAATCATCGATATTGAGGCAAATAATATTTGTTCTTAATAGTGATGTTATTCAATGATCTATAATAAATGAAAGGCCTCATTGAACCATCTTTCTTTTTAACAAATAAGACAAGAGCACACCATGGTGATGTGCTAGGTCAAATGAAACCATTCTCTAATAAGTATTGTGATTTCTCCTTCAACTCTAAAAGTTCAATTTGAGCCATTAGATAAGGGGGTTTTGAAATTGACTTAGCATCAAGAACTAAGTCAACAGAAAATTCAACTTCCTGATCTAGTATTATTCCAAGCAACTCATCAGGAAAAACATCAAGATACTCATTTACCACTATAACATCATTAATTTGAATGGTTCCTTTGTTTTCAACAATGTGCGCAAGGTAACATTCATTTCCATCTTTTAAAAGTTTCTCAGCCACTTGATATGTTATCAACAGTAAGGGTTCATTCTTGTACACAAAATTAAAGTCTTTCTTAAATGAATCTTCTTTAGATATATAATCAATATTAGAATGGTAAACAGAGATCCAATCCATACCCAGGATAACATCAAACTCTACTAGAGGTAAAACAATAAGGTTTGTGAGTAGGTTCTTTCCACAGATAAGGATAGGAAGATTCTTATAAATTGTTTTTTCCTCAACATTTAACACAGCTGTTTTTACCACAAGTTCATGATTCATTTCTTGACATGGAATTCCCAATTTACTAGAAAATTTTTCTGATATGAAAGAATGTGTAGACCACGAAGCGAACAGCACATTATCATAATCTATGAAAACAAAAAAAGTACCTAATACCACTTCATTTGATGGCCTAACATCTGCTGAAGTAGTTGCAAAGGATTTCACCACACCTTTCTGCTTGTATTCTAACTGCTTCCTATCAGTTGATCTCTTTGTTGAACACTCGTTTGCATAATGACCCATCTCATTTCACTTGAAACGTTTCACTAATTGTAAATCAAATTTGGTCTTACTATCACCCTGGTCGTTTTCAGTGAAATCACAAGCCTTATGTCCAATCTTAACACATCGTTATCACTTTCCATAATTCAGAAGACATTCCCCAGCATGCCTTTTACAACATTTATCACAAACTGAAAACTTAGTTTTCTTACAATCAGACTTCATTGAAGGATTCTTCCCTTTCTCCTGCCACCTCAGTGACTTCTTCTGTTGGTTGTTATATAACAATTGATCATCAGAAAACTCCATTTACTCCTTCTCACCACATCAAACATGCTTTTCATAACTTTTAAACTCACGAGATGCTAAAGACCCTCGATATTATGGATTTAATCCTGAGTAAAAATGATTGATTTTACTATCAAGGTCTCGGATAAAATTTGGAGCAAACCTTGCCAATCGAGTGAACCTTTCTTCACAAGCAGCCACTGAGTCGTCCTCTTGCCTCAATTCCAAGAATATTTTTTTATCCTAAGTCGATCAACCTTTGGAAAACATTTCTCAAGAAATATACCGTTGATTTCATCCCAGTCAACAAAATCAATCTCATCAGTGTCCCTAATATTTTTAACCATCGACCACCACTGATATGCTTCACCCTCCAAACGGTAAATAGCAAGACTATCCTTCTGATTATCTTGAACAACCCATGACATCGAAAATCCTCTCTAGTGCTTTAATCCACCCTTGAGCTAGCATAGGGTCAGATGATCCTCTGAATGATGGGGGATGTTTCCTCATGAAATGTTGCACCACTAACATGTTCCTTTGTGGTTGATCTGGCTAATCTCGTGCATTTATACCACCACTATTTATCGCTTGATTCAACTATGCCATTACTGCAACAAACTATTTAGTTCCAATTCCGACCATCTCATGATACTGATTCGGAAGGTCATTTCCATATGCATGCCTTCCTAGCACTGCATCCATGTTTCCTCTGTGGAAAACCATTCTGAACAAACATGTCTTAGATGAAACAACATGGTAATCTTCAAATGCTCTATCATTTCAATTTGACCATAAAAAAATATTTTTGGATAATAATTTAATATAATTGTAACTCCTAATGTTATCTAAACTGACCTCTGATACCAACTATAAGGACCCATCCTTAAACATTACTTAATCTTGAGTTACTTCAAGAATACACATTGACGATCTGTTTAGGTTTATAGTTTTAGAGAATTAGATCATAATTCATTCATTACATTCCAAATTTCAACATGGTGGTTACATAAAAGACAACATTCTTTTTTCCCATAAAAGGAGGCATATTTAAAATAAAACATGGATTATTTCTTGACACGTCCCAGACACTATCATCACATCATGTACCTTTCCCTTGACCCATGAAAAACATTTCAAAAACATGGGATGAGCATAAAAAGCTCGGTAATGGATATAAAAGTACGGAATGAAAACACTAGTCTATGTATACATAAGAATTAACGAAATCATATGTTACTCATAAAACATAATCACATTATCATACCTCATTAAATCATAAGATTTATGAATAAATCATAGAAAAAATTATACATAAAGGTAACATGAGGCATTGATAACATTCTTACATAGGGAGTAACCCTCATTGTTACATTTGGAATACCCATCATAGTATATTACCAAAATCACTTCGAATAAACCTTAGCGTTTAACTCCTTCGCGTTACCCAACACATTGGATAGTTATCCCTTGCTCACCCGCCCATATTTTATCACGGAACCACCCATCGTCATAAACAATGCCCAAGAACCATAACATAATCGTATCACATAAAACATTCATAAAGGAAACATAACATTTCCACATTTCAATCACAAGATATCAATACAACACGTTGATATAATAAAAAAAATATCAAAACAATATTCGATACCAAAATAAAAGAATATTAAAACGTGGTATTTATTTTTCATTTTAAAAAACGTTATAGCTTATAGAGAAAGCCAAAACACAAATAATGGTCATGATGGTGGAGAAGTTTTTGTCACCGTATACGTATGACAAAAACATTTCCTTTTGTCGTTTTGTAAAAAGATTCGTATAAAAAATATTCTATTTGAATACAAGTAAATTTCAAACGTGATTATACAACATATTAATGAAATTTGTGTATAAAATAAAATATTCCTCAATGAAAGTTGATTGAGACGAAGTCCTATACCTCGTGTCTGACTTGACTCTATCATTCTTTAATCTCCTGAATAATAAAATAGATTTAATTTCTAATTGGTTAAGAAATTTTTTCAAGTTAATTATTCCTTTTATATCACTTATTACCATGTCATGAACATTATGTAATATTTACTTTAATAACGGTCGTTTTACCGATCATTGGTACTTGAGCCAAAAATAAACTTCTTATAATTAAAAGTTGTTCATGTGGTAAAATATCCCTTATATCCAGAATTATATTAATGATATAGATATCATAGATATCATATATATCCAGTATATACATTCATTTATAATATTACATAACATTTAGATGTATGAAATGAAATGCACAGTTCATGGAGACGGTAAGCCGTACGTTCGAATGAACGCTACTTTCATTTCTATTTCAAATTTAATGGAGTGAAATAATAATGATATAAAGGTATATTATAATTCCAGTATAATATCATATATAATATCATTAACTCCATCCTTTATAAGTCCCACATATGGAATTAAAAAATCAAATCACTTTGAGGGGGTGGTAGTCCGCACTTCCTAAAATGAAGATATCACATTTACCCATAATGGAAACCATAAGGTATGCCATAAATGAAAAATACAGAATCATAAGGAAAACATAGAAATAATATATATCATATATAAATATAGTTACAAGTTAATTTCCATCATTAATGGTGTGAAAATAATATTGAACAATCATCATTTCATGAGGTAGAAATTCGCCAACCACAGAAACAGTATGTTCTTTTCCCATTATACAGAGGTGTGTGTAAGTGTAAATCAAATAATTCTCATAAAAACATCCTATTATTTTTTAGATACTTTTTTTTGACAAAATAAAATAATAAAAAGTGTTTAGGGGGTTGGAGAAGAAAAATAAAACAATAGAACACAAGGGAAGACATTACCTTTAAATCGAGTAACTCCTCTTGGTTTGAACCAAAAGGATTACATGAAGAGATTTATGCCTAATTTAAGGCTTCTAGGATGAATAGAGGTATTTGCAGAGAAAAAATGAGAAGATCGTGGTCGAGCCAATGGCTTGAGAGGTGTGGGTTAGGTGGTAGAGTTGGGGAGCCATTTATAAGAGGGAGGAGGGTAACTCTTGGAAATTCTTGAAATGATACTTTATTATAAATTGATTTTCGGATATTAAAGGTCCCACAATGATATATTATTAGGATAAGGTGATGAGGGTTCTAAATACACCCATCCAATAGGTTTTTGACAGGTTTATCTCTTTGATTTTACATTATCTTTTCATTTTATTTAAATCGTTCATTAATGAGGTAATCGCTGCATCATCATGGTGTTATAATGAAATTAATTTATTTAATGTCTAAAAATTATAAAACAAATAATAGGATGTAGGAAATATTTTTAGCTTTCCAATGAATATTTATATTCTAAGAGATCATTTACAGAGAAATAAATAAAATTGTTTTACTTGGGTCATACATACTTTTGTTAAATTCTCATTTCTTTAAAAATAAAATGATAAAGTGTCATTATCACCGAAAAGTGATTCCATGGGGTCCCTAAGTTGGAAAAAGGAATCCCATGGTCAGCCATGACACAAATACTAGAATTAGGACATATTATGGGGCCATTTGTTATTATTATGATATTATTTATTACAGTTAACGACCTGATTACTAATTAATCATGATAATTAAAGATAATTATCGTCGTTACTATTCATAATTTCCAAAAACAAAAGAGTATAAATTAAATAATTTTAAACCATCTGATTCCAAATATGGAATCAATTTTACCAAATTAAAAACCAATTTATTTTAGTAATTAATTTAAATATAATTCTCTTTGTCAAAACAAATAGAGGGTTTTTTAGAAACAAAATCTATCAAAAGTTTGACAATTGTTTATATCCAATTTCAAAGTGAAATTCATTCCAATGACCACAATTGGATTAAATGGTAATAATATATTCTATTTAAACTTTAAAACGAATTTAAAAGATGGTCTCTAAATATAATTAAATTATATGAAAAAGAAGTTTTTAATTAAAATGCAGTATTTTTCACTATTCATTAAAAAAATGAACATTGTCAGAAAAATACCAAAAATTTATCCAAAGTAAATTTCAATGTCCCAATACTAAATAATATGTTTATTTTGACAAATAGATCTAATAAAATCGTCAAAAGGTAGATTTAAAAATGGTTCACCATCAAAAGGCAATAAAACACTCTTTTAAAAATATTAGAGAATTCAATTCTTAAGATTGGATTTATTCTCATTTTAAGCCTTTAAAACACTATCTAATTCACAAATAGACATAGATATGAAAATCAATAATTCTTTACTTACTTGGGATGTTACATGTTTTCTCCAAATCCTATTATATTTTATGATTACAAACACAACCATGTAATTTTTATATAGATCCACAATATCTCACATAATTATTATCAACACATGGAACCCTTCAAGTCATTCCATAACTAAAACTCTTTATCATTACTAAGGAAATGAAATAATAATAAGGTAGATCTTATATTCCTAGTAAAAATTAAAACATAAAATATATCGAACAAGGAAACATAATATACCAAAATGAAGATTATAAGTGATCATAAGATGAACATGTGATCCTAGTATCATAATCAAGATACATAACCATTTCAAAAAAGAAATATTATCAAATAAAACATTTATCATGATTCGTAAATCATGATATAAGTGTTTTAGAATAACATAAGAAATTTAAAATAGGAATCAAAAATGACATATTTATTTATAACGTTTATATGGAGAGAAAGTTATAACTTATATTGAAGCTCACCACTCATACCATCATGAATATGTGTATAGAAATATATCATAAAATAATATACTTGGACAAACACCCAAATCTAATAATATTACATATCATGAGATATAATGTATACCTAATGCATTATAGGACTATATAAATCTAGTCCCGTAGATAATATGATTATAATCAATACATATTTGTTCCACATGAAAAAATCATAAATCTGTGATCACATAATAAACATAGGGGAAAGAAAATGGTTTCATTAAATCACTCTATAAGGCTTAATATTTATCCATCCATAGAAATAAATCATATGGTTTCATAAATTATAATTCCTTGGGAAATATAAGACACATTAAATGATATTAACATGTATGAAACAAACTCACAAGAACATTCTAATGTTTTTATAAAAAAAGAATATTAATTTTCAAATTTAAGATATTTTTTTAAAATGATATAATTCTTAAATATATGGTTTTATAAAACATAATCCAAAAATAAATAAAAATTATATTTAATGAAAAATAAAATTTATAAAAAATCAATGCAATAAAAGTTAAAGATAACACATACATAAAGAGACTGAGCATAAAACATAACAAATGATAGATAAAAATATTCCTTTCAAATCATTTAAAATAGGTTAAAAATTCAAAAATATAAATTTAATCAATTATCGTGTTTTTGATAAGTACATCCTTAAAATAACATTATTAATAATGACATTGAATATAATTATTATAAACTATTAGAAATGATATAAATAATTCAGCTTATATTCCCCATCACCAGTTAGTTCTTACTAAACAATTAGAGAAATTATAATGGTGATTGTATATGATCCTCTATTTTTCTAATAATTTCCCTCCAAGGGTTTTTCAGAAAACATATTTTATTGGGTATTAAATTCTCTCTAAACCATAGTGGTTCAGTCTTATTTAGACACGGAGTGCAATTTTTTTGGAAAAAAAAACTAAATTTCATGGATGTGAGTTTGTTATAATTAATGGATTCAGGGTATAAACATGATAAATGAGATTATGTGGTTTTCTTATATGTTTGTAAGGCTTCAGAGGTGGTTCAAGAAATTTTTATGAATTTGGGAAGAATGATATATACAGGGAATTTACATGATGTGTAAATGGGTTTCATGATATTTAACTGTCATTGGTATAATGTAATTAAAAGGATACATACCATAAAGTGGTTTATGGTATAAAATAGTTACATGTTGTGAATCCAAATTACAAAATGTGTAATGTCTGGGTATGATTAACTTCAATCGAAGAAACATAAATCTTATAGAAACTATAAAATAATATATACATTATGTGAATGAGGATTATACACCATTTCATAATTGTGTTAAATGGTATTATATGTTTTGTGAGATTATAATTTTCATCAATCCACTACAACCCTTACTCTCCTCAAAACCTATGGTGATCTGGTAAATTTTGGGCCCCTCCGCCCCATTCCAAATGCCCGATTTATGCATCTGATCCCTAGAGAGTTATTTTTTGGGGTTTTCCCTCTATTATATTGATCAATTATTTATTATTTAAATATATTTATGACATTTTTCCTTATTTTTATCATGATATAGTGTGTTCTTGATTCCTCCATGTGATATTTCTCACCATTGTTCTTGTTAATGATTTAGGTCGGAAGCTTTGCATTAATGAAAGAATAATAGTAGATAGTGTAAACCAAACCCTCTAGTTTTTTATATATTATGTATACATAATACTATGGATAAACCCCCATTATTTTCTCATTGAATAATTAAATAATTAAATATAATAAATTATAGATTGTATTATTTTTTTGGATCCCTTAAAATCAATTATTGTTGAATCTTTGCTTCTGGAAACGCATTGGGAGAGTGGACCCTTCAATAAAACAAAATTTATTAAGGGTTAAAGTGTGTTTATAATGAAATGAGAATGTAGTAGATTTCTTTATATACAATATCTCTTTAATATATTATGATATATTCATCTAGATATTGATAAATTGATATATTAATTAATGTGTAATTGAAAAAATGATATTTTTCATACTTAAAAATCATTTCATCTGATGTGATGGTGTGATTTACTTGAAGTTTTGACAAGTTTAGTTGTTATTGAAATTCATATATATAGGTATTTTTATATAGGTTGAAATTAATATATACTATTATTGTTTCAATTGATACTAAAATTATTATATATTCGTCTTTTCGTGGAGGCTAAAATTCATATATAGTGGGGTTGTCTCAGTGCTACATACTTAAATGCTTATATCATGGGCTCAGACTAGAGACACATTATAATATTATAATATAGTGGTCTTGTAATAATTATATATATAAAAGTTATTATATATTGGTCTATTCATGGATCATAAATTGATTATATAGAGGTATCTTCCTATATGTGAAATTATTCAATGGTTTATGGATATGGTTGGCATGTTTAATATAACAACCCTCCTCATTATTAAACACTTAAACATGATTTACTATAAAAACATGAACTTAAGATTACTATGGGGATTGATAGGTCTAGTTTATTGGGAAATTAGTTACAATATATAATAAATTATAACATAAACCCCAACATCATTATTGAAATCTTCTTTTACATTACAACATCATTCCTTCGTACATAGAATTGCATGGGATAAGTTTAGAACATGTATAAGAAAAGGGTGATATATAGATACAAGTATGGGAGTAAACAAGGCATAACATAAAGAATACAATATATGTTAGGAAGTAGGAATATCAATGGAGTATAACAGAAACATGAACATAAGGGCATGACATGGCATGATTATCATAACATGGAAATGTGGAATCTATATTTAAAATGATATTAGCATGATCCAAGGCTCATTAAACATGTATAATGATTAAACCCACATTTAACTTGATCTATCATGAGTAAAAACTCATGGAAATTTATGTATCGTGATACTTATCTTTACCCAATGCGCTGGAGCGCTATCGGGGCACACCCTTCTTAATCATTTCATTTCACGCATATGTGTGACACATGGATCATATAAAATGGATTCATTAAGTATGATAATTTAATCCATGATAAAAAAATGTGGAATTCATACATGAAACACTATAATAAATAAGTAAATGTGCATAAAATTTAATACAATGGATAGAGAAATGTGTATGGTATTTACTACATAATGACTTTGTCTTGGAAGATTGTGGTGCAATTTTGGTAGCTTAACGACATGCCATAAGAATTCATAATAATGTTTGATGAGAGATAAAGGAGTGTATCATCATATTTAAATGTAATAGAGTGTATTTGGGTCATCTAGATACATTTAGAAACATATTCAATGGAATTTATATTCATAATACAAAATAATTTATTGAATGTAAATAAATAGAGAGAAATTCCTAATGGAAATTCAGCAGGGTCACTGGTGTAGATGGGAGGAATTAATGTGAGATAAAGGTGTTTCTAATCATTAAATAATAAGGAGGGATGTATAGGGTAGGTTCAAAATCATACCCCAATGATTTTAATTGAAAAAAAATGATATAACTATATAATTAAATTTGGAAAAAATGAGAAATGAAGAAATCCTTTACGTGGAAGTATGATACCAAAGGTTTGGGAGATGATTGATATAGTATTTTTTGGATCTCGGGGAACCTTGGGAGGATACTGGAGAAAGGATTTTAGGTATTGGTGGAGCTCCAAATGTTTTTAGTGAAGAGTAATTGGGATCATGGGTTGGTTTATATAGGAAATGATAGTAAATTATTTATTATTTAGGTTTTGGACACCACACATTAAACTAATCAAAACCAAAAACCAACCCATGAGTTTTTCCCATGCTTTCTTCAAAAGGGGAGTAGAAAAAACTTATTTTATAAGGAAAATGGCAGAAATTAATAAAATATTAGGCTTTCTTATGTGGAGGTTGGTCACACACTCAATTAAATCACTTAAAAGGTTAAATTGTTTTTTAAGTATTGGAGTGTACACTATGGAACCAAAAAATTAATAGAATAAATCTAAAATAATATTATTTTAATGGTAAAAAATATATTTTCTGAACATTCCATTTGTAGAATTTTATTACATAACTATTGGGTCATTATGATGTTAAAAAACACATTATATATTTAAACGGTATTTATTTTTTCCCAAAAAATTATATTATCTCGAAAAATTAAGAAAAATTCACCATTGGATAATTTCTATGTCCTCATTCAAAAATAATATTCATTTTATCTAAATAGAATCCTAAATTCGTGCATTATTACATTAAAAATTAAACTGAAATTTATCGAAATTTCATGGGTTTTGACAAAAACAACATTCAAACCATAATAAAAATAACAATTGTATTCATAAACATTATAATATAATTTTTATTTGATAAAAATTCATTTAGTAATTATATTTTATAAAAAATAGTATTTAATTAAAAAATCCATTAATTCATCAAAATAGATTCCATAATTTAATATTGACTAAAGATAATATATGGGCTTTAAAAACCATTTACAAAGTAACAGTAATGAAATTAATGTATATTATTTATACAAAAAAATAAGTTACATAATCATAATGCTAGGGTATTGTTACTTAACCCCTTATAACACCCTCATAAGACCAATGGGTTAGTTGTGTGATGGTGAAAAACACTTGGGGAGGCTTGAATAACATCACTTAGGTGGTAATCTCTATTAACTTCAACTTCTCCCATTGGCGACTTAGTTAAAGATTGACATGTGGAAGCTCAGATTGGGCTTTGTTAAGAGCAAAGAACAGTGACCCCAACTCCTTTCGGATCTCCATAAAATGGGATTTGTATGGATCACTTCTATTGGATGAGGCCATCACATCCATTGTCTGAGTAAATGTGATTTCATAAATCCCTATATTTATACTAATCATGTTATCATTGTTCATCAGCTATATTAGCAATGGTGAAAAATCTTAACATTATTTTGAAATACAAAAACCTAAATCCAAAGAAGTGCATACGTATTATATAACCATTTTACATAATAATAAATTTAATCAGATGAAGGGGAATTTTCATTAGTAATAGTAAGGGTCGTTAAAATATTCCCCCCCCCTTAAGAAATTTATCCCTCGGAATTTCATTTTCCCACACTAAAATAGATAGGGGAAACTCTATATCATCACATCCTCTGATACCCACATTTTCTCATCAAACTAGTTGTTTCACCAATACACCTTGAAGAGTTTTAGTGTCTTATTTTGTAGAAATTTTTCTCCACGATAAAATATCTTCACCAGATTCTCTTCATAGGAGCGGTCATTCTCCAATGGTACCACCTCTAGATTGAGTACATGCGATGGGTCAGGTATGTACAACCACAAGGGTGATACATTGAAGATAACATGTACTAAAGATAGGTTTGGTGGGAGTTTTATTCAATAGGACAATACTTCAATGCGATCAAGGATATAAAAAGGGTTTATGTACCTCTAACTAAGATTTCCCTTCTTCCCAAATATCATAACTATCTTCCACTCTAATATTGAATGGAATTACAGGTCTCTGATATCATACTATTGGTCTCGTCGATGATTATCATCATAACTCTTTTGTCGATTCTGAGCAGCTTTAATATTGACCCCATACATATTTTAAGTCCATTGATCATGCTCTCCACATGTCCTCATCTATTTGGATATTCCATTCAGATTGACCCTTAGTTTGAAGATGATAAGACATACAAATTTTCAGCATTGTATTCAGATAATGTTGAAGACTCTTCCATAACATAGAGGTGAATCATGGACCTCGATCATATAATATAAATAGTGGTACTCCATGAATCCATAAAACATGTCTAATATATATCTCTACCAGTTGATCTAATGAGAAATAATCTCAAATTACAATGATGTGTGCAGTCATTGTAAGATGATCCACAACAACCCAATAGCATTATTTCCTTCAGATGTATTCAAAATTTTGGTGACAACTTCCATGGTGATGTTCAATCATTTCCATGCTAGTATGGGTAATGGTTTCATTATCCCCTTAGACTTTTTCTTACCATCCTTCACTTTCTAACATAGTAGGCACATTGATGTATACTTAGTGTTCTCCTTCATCAGGTTATCCCACCAATAATGCTCTTGGAGATCTCGATACATCATAGTGATTCCTGGGTGAATGAAAAAATTTGAACTATGTTCATCATCCAAAAGTTCATTATTTAACTCTAGATTTTATGGAACAAAAAATCCAATCCCAAATCTCACAATTCCATCATTTACATTGATCTCGAAGTATTTCCCTTTTTGGATAGTTTCCACATTCATCTAAATTCCCACATCATCTTTATAATCATCAATTTACGTTTCCAAAAGAGATAGTTGAGTATTAATTTGAGAAAGGGTTTATGATGTTCCCTTATCTATGATTTCCATGTCCATATTCATAAAATATATGATGTTTAGATCCTTTTTAATTCACATCAATGATTGAAATATTATTTTCCTTTCTACATAGTGCATTTTCCACCTTGTTCATTTTCCCATGATTTTAATGGATTGAGTAGTCATGGTATTTTATCATCTCTAACCATCTTCGTTGGTGCATGTTCAACTCTTTCTGTGTGACTATATACATGAGGTTTTAGTGGTCCATATATATTTTTCACTTCTCACCGAAGAGGTAATGAAACCAAAGTTTCGATGTGAATATTACTACAACCATATCCAGATCATGTTTTGGATAAACTTTATCTTAAACATTAAATTTCCTTGATGAATAGGCAATCAATTTTATATTTTAATCAAAACACAACCCATGACCTCCATCGATGCATCCCTGAATACCAAAAAAAAGTTATCCACTTGTGGGAAATGTGATCCTGAGTCAATTGATAATCCTCCATTTCAACTCCATGAATATCTTTTTTCATTCCTCACTCAATGAAAAATTTACTCTCTTTCGAGTTATCTTGGTAAGAGGGTCGAACAATCGTGAGAAATTTATCCGAAATTAGTGATAATATCAAGATAATCCCAAGAATCAACATATATCTATTTCTGGTGTTGTCCTTAGTCATCCCAAAATTATAGTTGACTTGGAGGGATTCATAGATATCATATTTCATATGGTGATATGACCCATAAATTAGAATACATCAACTAGAACTCGCAATTACTATAATTTTCATAGATCCAATCGTTTCTCAAAGTCTCTATAACAATTCTTAGACACTCCTCATGCTCAACCTTGTTTATGGATTATATTATAGTATCATCTATAAAGACTACTAAAAATTTGTCGATATATTTTATAAAGTCATTATTCATCCTGTCCATGATGATTTCTAGAGAAGTTATGAGTTCTAAAAGAATTACAAACAATTCATAGTGCTTATAAGTTTTATGAAAATCAGTCTTGGGGATATCATCCTTCTTCACCATTACTTGGAAATATCCCAACTACAAATCCACCTTGATTAAGTATTTTTTTCTATGTAACTGATAGAACAAGTAATTTTTTCGAAGAAGAGGATACATGTTCATTATTGTGATTTTGTTTAGCTTGTGATAATCACTACAAAGGTGTGTTGACCCATCCTTATTCTGGATAAAGAGGAGTGGTGCACCCCATGGTGAATCACTTGGGCATATAAACCCTTTATCCAGATTCTCCTATAGTTTTTTCTTCAATTACTGAGGCTGCAAAATATCCATTCTATATAGAGTCTTGGATATTGGAAACTCCCTAGGTATACTATCAATCGAGAATTAAAAATCTCATATAGGATGAAGAGTATGAAATTCCTAGGGAAACACTTATGAGAATTCCCTCCCAATAGGCTCATCTTCAAATATGTTTCTGTCCATAGACATAATCATCTGAGCAAGATATGTGTGCTCATAGGGCAGTAATATCCACACTTGACATGATGGTGCTATGGAAGATTAATCCTCCATCTTGTACTTGTACAAAATCAAGGGTCGATTCTCCATGTGGAGAGTGATTTCCCGTTCCAGGAAATTTATGTTGGCTCTATATAAGGAAATCCAATCCATGCCAAGAAATGCATCAAATTACACCCAAGGGACTATGATGAGTGTTTCCGAGAATTCAAAACCACAAATTGTGACATGGGAGGAATTATATTCATGGGTGGAAATGACTTCCCCATTTTTCATTCTCACCGAAATCATAACTTCCATGATTTTTGGTGGTGTTGTGATTGTTCTACTAATTTTTTTGGATATAAAAGAATGCGGGGATACAATATAGAAAATAATGTTAGCTATTATTGAATAAATAAATACTGTACCTATCACCAATTCATTGTTGGGGTTCATATAGGAAATAGTGATAGAAAAGACTTTCCCTTGATGCCTTTGAAGTTTTTGGTTGCCTCTAAAATTCAATTACATAGGGATCTGGTTTGCGAAGTGCCCTGGTTCTTTGTAGTTGAAGTAATGAACAACGTTTTGGGAGTCTAACAAAATGTTCTTCTCCACAATCGTATACACATGTTTTTCTTGTCGTTATTTAACATCCAGGTTCCTTCTCTTCCACACCTAATGAATTTCCTTGACCCCATCAAAAAATTCTCGGGTTCTTCTTTCTGCACCTTCAGTAAGTGCAGTTATGACAACCCTTATCTTTATTTCAAACATAAACATGATTTATTAAATAAATATCACATGATACAACATAGAAGATCGGTATTCCTAGTGTATTTGGGGATTAGGATCATTACATAACAACTTTAATCATGAAATTAAACATCTTTATAGAAAACTTCTTTTACATGACCACTACATTCCCTCATACTTAGCATTTCATGGGATAACCTCGGGACATGCATTAGAAAATGGTGATCAATAAATCCCAGTAAGGAAATAAAAATTGAAAAAAATGAGGGATAAAATAAATGTTTGACAATAGGAATATCAATGGATCACAACAGAAACATGAACATAAGGGCATGATAAAGCATGATAATCATAACATTGAATTGTGGAAACAACACTTAACATGGAAGTACCCTGAGCCAAGGCTCATGGCACATGGAGCATGAGTAAAACCTCATTGCACAAGAAATGCATTTAAAAAACATTAAACTTGAATTAGCATGATTGAACACTCATTGTACACGACATATCACAATACTATACTTTTCCCAATGTATTGGAGTGCTATTAGGGCGCACCCTTTCTTGAACATTTCATTTCATTCATAAGTGTGACACATGGATCATACAACATGAAATCAATCATCACCATTTATTCCACGATAAACGGATGTTGAATACTTACATAAAACATTATAATCATTATGTAAATGTGAATAAAATTGAATACCCTTGATAGATAAATGGAATGGTATTCAAAACACGATGACATTGGCATGGATAATCAAAGTGTCATTTCGGAAGCATAACGACGTGAAATATGAACTCTAAAAAAATGGTTGATGAGAAAGAAAGGAGTGTCTCATCAGATCTACATGAAATGGACTGTAAGGGGGTCATGTAGTAAAAGTCACAACTAACATAATAGAATTTAGATGCATAATTCCAAATAATTACATGGATGAAAAATTGAGAGAGAAATACCTCACGAAATTTCAGCATGGTAACGGGTGTAAATTGGAGGAATTAATGAGAGATATATGGGTCTCCCATCATCAGCACATAAATAGGGAAGTGTGGTGGAGGTTTGAAATCATACCACACAATTTTTAACTGAAAAAAATGGCATAACAACTTAATGAAAATTGGATAAAAAAAGAAAGGGAGAAATCCCTTACTTTCCTGAATGTCCTGAAGGCCTTCTTTTTTATTGATTTTTTATAACCCCCCTTTTAAGGGATGTGGGGGAACCCTTAAATGGTCCATAGGCTCAGATACTGCATGGACCGTAGTCTTATGAGATTACATGACCCTAAGGTCTTAGAGAATTCAAATAAACTATCTAATAGGAACTACCCCTCCCCAACATATGCATCGTGATAGTAGTTCTCCACCTTCTCATGGTCATCTAGGTATGCTTCCCATTAAAGCACAGGCTGGTCTCTATGGAATAGCCATACCCTCTCATTCTAACAATCCATTTGACTATACTCTTGAGTGTACCTACTCTGAATCTTCTTCTAGGGCTTCCCATTTTATGTTGAGTATATTTGGAGCTACATCATGTGTTCTGAAGACATTGAAGTGTCCCAAGGGCCTTAATGGTGCTCCAAAATACCTACTGACCCAAAGGCCTGGGAGGCCTGAAATCCTTATGGACTCCAATCCCAAACCAATGTCCCCACTTGACTAGTTTCAACTACTTCGGCACCGAACAGTACCTACTACTGTAAGTGCTATACTGTTGGCTACACTACTCGTAGAGAGAATAGTTCTGCTATAGTACTAGCACAGTGTAGAGGTCTACTATAGTGTCTGCTAAAGTACTACTCCAGTACCTCGGAAATATGCCTCTACCTTGTTTTGAACCTAGGTCTCGTGGATTCACATAAGGATACCTCTCTAATTGGACTGAGGCTCTTGTGCAAAAAATACCTTACTTAAAAGTGTGATACCTAAGGCTTGGGAGAGGCTTGACAGAGGTTTCCTGGGAGCTTGGGGAACCTTTGGAGGATTCTTGAGAGGGGAGGGAAGGGATTAGTCTAACTCAAAAGACATTGAGTATAGAGGAAGTGGGATCTTGGGTCGGTTTATATAGTAAATGAGGGGTAATTCATTATTATTTAGGTTTGGGACACCTCAAATTAAACTAAACCAAACCAAAAACAATACCATGGTTTTTTCCAAAGGTTTATGCCAACGGGGAGTGGAAGAAAATATTTTATGAGGCCAAAGTCCTAACTTCATAAAATAATATGGTTGCTTATGTGTAGGTGATTCACACTCTCAAGGAAAACTATTTAAAAAGAAAAAATGTTTTATAAGCCTCAATGGGTCCACTAAGTATTTCTAAAATAAATCAATAAAACCCAAAAGCACATTATTTTATTTGTAAAACATATATTGGCAGAAAATAATGCGGTATTGAATTTTTACCCAAAAATTCGACTGTCTCGGAAAATTATGTAAAATTAAACATTAGATAATTTCGATGTCCTGATTCCAAAAATAATATTAATTTTATCTAAATAATTTACTAAATAAGTTAATTTTCACTTTTAAAATAAAAACTGACATTTATTGAAAATTAATGGGTTTTGACAAAAACAGCTTTCAAACATTAATAAAAATAAAAAATGAAATTATAAAAATTAAAAAATCATTTTTATTTAACAAAAATTAATTTATTAATATATTATTAAAATATTACTTAATTAAAAAATCTATTAATTCATCAAAATAGATTTATTATTTGAATATTAACTAAAAATTCTATTTATCCTATGAAAACTATTTATGAAGTAACAATAATAAAATGAATGAAAATTCTTTAAACAAAAGTAATGTACATAGTCATAGTGCTAGGGTACTATTAAATAACCTCTTATAACACCCGCATATGACCAAAGGGTATGTTGTGCGATGGTGACAGACTCTTGTGTGGCATGGATAACATCGCTCAAATTGAAATCTCTATTAACTACCACTTATCATGTAGTCACTTCCACTCAAGAATAACTTGTTCATGCTCAGCTTGGGATTGGTCTAGAGTGAAGCCTAATGATACCACCTCATTTCCGAACTCCAAAAAAATTGTATGTGTACGGGGCATGTCTACTGGATGAGGCCATCGATTTCTTTTTCAGAGTAAATTGGATTTGTTAAGGCCCCGTATTTATAGTAATCAGGATCTCACTATTCAACAGCTATATTCGCAATGGTCATAATTATTATGAGTATTTTAATATCTGAAAACATATATCCATTGATGTTCAAATTTTATATAACCATAATAAGACATTTAATTTGATAACGAGGAATTTTCATTAATTAATGTTTCGGTCGTTACAATCTTCCATCCTTAAAAAATTGTCCCTTGAAATTTCCATTTCCCACAATAAAACAAATGTGGGTAACTCTGCTACATCACTTCCTCTGATTCCCACATCACATCTTCAAACATTTGGTTTCTCCACAACAACCTTGACGCAGGGCATTATCTTATTTCGTAGAACTTTTTCTCTACAATCAAATATCTTCCTTTGTTTCTCCTCTTAAGAAAGATCACCCTCTAATAGTACTACCTCCTAATAGAGTAAATGAGATGGGTATGGTATGTATTTCTTTAAGAGTTATACATGAAAAACATCATGTACTTTGGCAATGGTAGGTGGAAGTGCTAGTTGATAAGCCACAACCCTGATATGATCCAGAATCTCGAAAGGGGTGATATACCTAGGACCTAAATTCACTTTCATTCCAAACCTCATGACCTTCTTCAAAGGAGATATGCATAGAAATACCATGTCTCCAACATTAATCTCAAGGTCTCGTCGATAATTATCTTCATAACTCTTCTGCCGAATCTGGGATTCCTTGATATGCTGCCGAATGGTTTTCACTTTCTTCACAATTTCATTGACAATTTATGGTCCTAGAATCTTAAGATCACCAACATCATCCCAATATGATGGTGTTATACACCTCTTCTCATATAGGGCATTATAAAGTTCCATTTAGATGATCGAGTGGAAACTATTATTGTTGGAGAATTCAAATATTGGATGATGTTGTTCCCACCCTCATTTAAATTCCATAGAAAATTATCTTAACATATCCTCTAGTGTATGAATAGTTTTCTCATACTGGCCATCAGTTTGAGGATGATTGGTCATACTAAAGTTCATTTCAGTATCCAGAGCATGTTGAATACTCTTCCAAAACATAGAGGTGAATCTTGGCTCTAGATCAGAAACAATAGATAGTTTTACCCAATGCATCCTTACCACTTACCTGATTTATATTTGTGCCAGTTTATCCAATGATAAATCCTCATAAATTGAAATAATTTGTTCAATCATTATAATATGATCCAAAAAAACAAAAATTTCGTTATTTCCTTTGGATTTCTTCATAAGTCTTGTGAAAATGTCCATTGTGATGTTCTCCCATATCCATGCTGGTATCGGCAATGGTTGCATCATCCCCTTAGACTTCTACCTCTCTTCCTTCACTTGCTGACACACCAGAAACATTGATGTGTACTCAGCGATCTCCTTATTTATATTATCCCACCAATAACTCTATCATAGATCTCGATACATCATTGTGTTTCTTGGGTGAATAGAGAAATTTGAACTATGTGTATCTTCCAAAAGTTCCTTCTTCTACTCTGAACTTGATGGAACACAGTATTTTCCCAAATCTCACAATTCCATCTTAATTAACTTTAAACTATAACGATTTCCCTCTTCTGATAGCTTCCACTTTCTTCTGACTTCCCACATCATCCTTTCGAGAATCATTTAACCCTTACAAAAGAGATGGTTGGGAAATCATTTGTGAAAGGATTCATGATTTTCCATTATTTATGATTCCCATGTCCATATTCATCAAATATAAAAAGATTGGATCCTTCTCAATTCTCATCACTGATTATATCATTGGGTCCTTTATACTTAGAGCATCCACCACCTTGGTCTCATTCCCAGGGTGGAAACTGTTTGAGTAGTCATAGTATTTGATCAGCTCTGACCATATTCATTGGTGCATGTTCAACTATTTTTGTGTGAATATATATTTGAGGCTTTTGTGGTCCATTTATATTTCAAACTTCTCCCCAAAGAGATAATGCTACCAAATTTTTAATGTGAAGATCACCGCAACCAACTCCAAATCATGTGTTGGGTAATTGTTCTCATGAAATTTCAATATCCTATAAGAAAAGACAATGACTTTGTCATTTTTCATCAACACATATCCCATACCCTTCTTCAATGCATCACTGAATACCAAAAAACTTTATCCACATGTGGGTAAAGTGAGAATGGGCGCAGTGATAAGCCTTCTTTTTAACTCCTTGAATATTTCATCGAATTTATCACTCTATGAAAACCTTACCCCCTTTCGAGTTAGCTTAGTAAGAGGGTTGGACAATCGTGAGAAATTTCTCACAAATCATCGATAATTCCAGCTAACCCCATGAAGCTACGTATATAAATTACAAATGTTGGCATCAATCATCCCTATATTGCTTCTGTTTTGGAGGGATCCACAAATATCCCATTGCATGTGATGATATGACCTAATAATGAGACATTCTTCAACCAGAACTCACACATTCTGAACTTTTCATAGATCTTATCCTTCAGCAAGGTCTCCAATACAGTTTACAAATTCTCTTCATGATCCTCTTTTGTTTTAGATTATAATAGAATATCATCTATACAGACCACAAAAAATTTGACAAGGTGATCCCTAAAGACTCTATTCATAATGTCCATGTTGATTTCTGGAGAATTGGTGAGTTAGAAAGGCATTACTATGAATTCATAATGCTGGTATCTTGTACAAAACTCAGTCATGGGGATATCTTTCTTCATCACCCTTACATGATAATATCCCGACCGCAAAATCCACCTTGGAGAAGTATTGTTCTCCATGAAGCTGATGGAGCAAGTCATTGATTTTTGGAAGAGGATACTTCTTCTTTATCGTGATTTTGTTAAGATCATGATAATTGATGCAAAGGCACATTGACCCATCTATTTTCTTGACGAAGAGGACTGGTTCACCCCATTGTGAAGCACTTGGGCATATAAACTCTTTTTCTAGATTCTCATGTAGTGTTTTCATCAACTCCTCAAGCTCCACAATAGCCGTTATATATGGAGTATTGGATATTGGCGACACCCCAGGTATAAGATCAATTGAGAATTAAACATCTCTTCTAGGAGGAAGACCGAGAAATTCCTCAGGAAACACTTTAGTGAATTCTCTCACAATAAGCATGTCTTCAAAGATGGTTTCCTCCATAGACTCAAAAAATTGAGCCAGATACATGTGCTCATTGTGTATAAATATCCACACTTGTAATGATGTATCTAATGAAGATTCATCTTCCTCCTTGCACTTGTAAAAAACTAGGTAATCGATTCTCCACAGGGAGAGTGATTTCCGTTTCACTGCAATTTTTACTAGCTCAAAATAAGGACAGCCAATCCATGACAGTAATTGCATCAAATTACTCAAGATAGAGTATTATGATGTTCCCCAGGAAGTTCAATAAACATATTATGATAGGGGATGAGTTATATTCATGGGATGCAATGATTTCCCCATTTTCCATACTCACTAACATCTTCACTTCCTCAATTTGTAGTGAGGTTGGGATTGTTCTACTAAACATTTTGGATATTAAAGAATGTGTAGAAAATAAAAAAAATGTTCATTGTCTATTATTAAATGAATAACTAGAATACCTATCACCAATACGTTTTCAGGGTTCACTTGTGTAGTATTGTTAGAAAAAACTCTCCCTTGCTGACTTGGAGGTTGTTGGTTGCCTCCAAAAACCCTTGGCTTAGGGAACTGATTTGCAAGATGCAATGGTTCTTTGTAGTTGTATAAATGAACAATGCGTAGGGGTTCAAATGGGGCCTTCCTCTCTTCTATTTCAGCCATATGATTTTCTTATCAACAGTTAACAGTTAGGTGCTCTTCTCTTCCACACCTAAAGCATTTACTCACCCCATTCAGGAAATTTATAGAGTGCTTCAATCCGCACCGTTGGCATGTGCGGTGCTGGATATTCTTAGCACCATTGTATTTATCCATAGGAATACCAGTATTGAAGTCCACATTACATTTCAAATCACCATGATACCCCTAATATTCTTTGATCTCCATTTCGACCTTGAGGGCACATCGGAAAAAAAAATTCATAGATGTCGAACTCATATATTGTTAGCGCTTTCCGTAGTATAGGATTCAGCCCAATAAAAAAGCAGTCAACCATGCATTCGGGGATGACAACAAAGCCGAAGGAATATCTGGAAAACCCTGTGATTTTTTCCTTGTATGCTCTGACAGATTCATCGTCTTTTTTCTTGGGGTCTAGGAAGTCCCTTTCCATCTTAAGTTGTAGGTTGCATGGAAAAAATTTATCAAAAAACATCTCCTGAATATCCTTCCATTCCAATGCCTTGATACCTTCCTTTGGCTTCTTATTTTTGGACAACATCCACCATAGATCAGCATCACCCTCTGTATAATAAGAAACTATGACAACCTTCTCTGAATTAGAACATTAATGGATGGAAACAAAATTTTCAATGAAGTTGATCCATTGTTCAGCAATTGACAGATCATATGATCCTCTAAAAGAAGGATGGCTTTGTCTCATGAAGCTCTCGATAGTGAGTTATTCATTCATTGGGGGGGAAACATTCAACTTGACCCACGTTTCTATTAAAATCATTAGTTAATTGAGAGAAAAGTGTGAAAATGTTCGCGATTACCTCACCCATTGGATTGGTCATCTCATTAGCACAGTCATCACACTGTTCTTCACATCGGTTATTAGCAGGATTCCTCCTATTACCGTCCATTGGTTGGAATAAAAAGAATGTTAGGGGTAACACATAAAGGTAAATCCATGGAAAAAATGGATGAAATATAAATAACTTTTATTTTCTTACCTTATGAATCCATAGGCATCAATCTATGATATTTATGATCAACATTATAACATATATTCATAAGGGATTTTTTTTAATTCCCTTAATAATTGTTCATACAAAACATGTGAATTTACCAATGCATATCACTAGGGATTTTTTGTAACCAAGAGTTATGGAAGGACCATTTTCGTGTACCAGGATACCACGAGTCAAACACGAAACTCTTTGTTGGGGTTTTCACCCCATGGTACATCTGTGCCATAGCCTTATCTACTTGCTTATATCTAGACAGGGATGTATTTTCTTTGATAAACCACATACTAAATAACCATAAAACCTTAGGGATGTTTTTATTAAATGGAGAATTGTCTCTAAGGCATCACTAAGTATTTCTAATACTAATCCTAAAAATTACTAAACATATCCTCTGATACAAACTATGACAACCCTACTCCTTATTTCATACATAAACATGATTTATTACATAAGTATCACATGATCAAAAATTGAAGATCGAGAGGTCTTGTGTATTTGAGGATTAGGATCCCTAAATAACAACTTAAAACATGAAATACAACATCTTTATTAAAAACATACTTCACATGACCACTTTATTCCCTCATACTTAGCATTTAATGGGATAACCTGAGGTCATGCATAAGAAATGGGTGAGCTATAAAGCCTAGTAAGGGAATAAACATGTAATAACATGAGGGATAAAATACATGTCAGAAAATAGGAATATCAGTTTAGCACAAGTGAAAAATGAACATAAAGGCATGCCAAATCTTGATATTCATCACATGGAAATGTGGCAGCCACACTTAACATAGAATTAGTATGAGCCAAGGCTCATTACACATAGAGCATGAGTAAACCCTCATTGCACATGAAGAATGAGTGGACCCTAGTTGCACATGAATTATCATGAGTAAACACTCATTGAACATGACATATCATGATACTATACCTTTCCCAATGCATTGTAGTGCTATCTCCGCACACCCTTTCTTAAAAATTTCATTTCATGCGTAAGTATGCCACATGGATTAAACAACCCGAAAAAAATCATCACGATTTATTCCACGATAAAGGGATTTGGAATATATAAAAGAAAATTTATAATCAATAAGTAAATTTTAATCAATGTGAATACCCATTATAGATAAATGGGCATGATATTCACAACACTATAACATTGTCTTCGAAAATCATAGTGCAAGTTCGGCAGCATAACGACGTGAAATAAGAACTCTAAAAAATGATTGATGAGATAGAAATGAGTGTCGCATCATATATACATGAAATGGACAGTAATGGGATAATATATATACATTTTACAACAAATATTATATAATTTAGATGCATAATACAAAATAATTACTTGGATAAAAAATAGGAGAGATAAATCCTTCACGGAATTTCAGCACGATAACGAGTGTGCATGGGAGGAATTAATGAGAGAAAAAGGGGTCTCCCATCATCAAAACATAAATAGCTATGAATGGTGGAGGTGAGAAATAATACCTCAACATTTTTAAATGAAAAAAGGGCATAACTACTAAATGAAAATTGTACAAAAAGAGAAAGGAAGAAATGCATTTTTTGGAAGTGTGACCTCAAAGGCTTTGGACAGGCTTGAGAGAGGCTTCTTGGGAGCTTGGGGCACCTTGAGAGGTTTCTAGAAAGAATTTTTAAGGGGTTTATCGAACTCCAAAGGCTTTGAGTGAAGAGGAAGTTGAAGCTTGAGTGGGTTTATATAAGAAAAGCGGGGAAATTATTTATTATTTAGGTTTGGGATACCTCACATTAAACTAAACAAAACAACAAACTATCCAATGGTTTTTGCCCATGGTTTTTTCCAAAGGGGAGTGGAAAATAATATTTTATGTGGCCAAAGTCCCAATATCATAAAATAATATTGTGTCTTATGTGGAGGTGAGTCACACTCTCAAGAAAAACAATTTAAAAAGATAAAATGTTTTATAAACCTTGAAGGGTCCACTAAGGATTTCAAAAATAAATCAAACAAACCTAAAATCAAATTATAATAATGGTAAAACATATATTGGCCGAAAATAATCTTTATTGTATTTTATTACACCACTATTGGGTCATTATGATGTCATAAAACACATTATATATTTAAACGGTATTTAATTTTTACAGAAAAAATCGATTATCTCAGAAAATTATGAAACATTCACCATTGGATAATATCGATATCCTGATTCAAAAAAATAATATGAATTTTATATAAATAATTTTATTATTATGTGAATATTTATTTTTAAAATAAAAATTTAAATTTATCAAAAATTCATGGGTTTTCAGAAAAACAACTTTCAAACAATAATAAAAATTACAATTTCATTTAAAAAAATTGAAAAATCATTTATATTAAACAAAAGGTAATTAATTAATATTTTATTAAAATATTTTTTAATTAAAATATCTCTTAATTCATAAAAATATATTTCTTAGTTGAATATTAACTAAAGATACTATTTTTTCTTTATAAACTATTTACAATGGGACAATGATAAAATGAATGCTCATTATTTATAAAACAAATAATGCACATAGTCATAGTTCTTGGGTATTGTTACATAAATCCTTATATCACCCATATAAGACCAGTGGGTAAGGTGTGTGATGGTGACAGACTCTTGGGGAGGCTCAGTTAACATCGCACGGGTGGTAATCTCTATTAACTTCCACTTCTCCTGTAGTCGGTTCCACTCAAGCTTAACGTGTTCATGCTTGGCTAAGGTTTGTTCAAGAGAGAATCCCAAGGACGCCACCTCCTTTCGGAGCTCTAAAAAGTGGGCTTCTGATGGGGAATGTCTTCTGGATGATTCCATCGCTTCTATTGTCTGAGTAAATTTTATTTGTTAATGCACTATATTTATACTAATCAGATTATCACTGTTCAATGTCTATATTAGCAATGGTCATAATTCTTAACCATATTTTAAAATCCAAAAACATAAAAACAAATAAGTTCACATTTTATATAACCATAATGAGTTATTTAAGAGGATATAGATGAATTTCCTTATATAAATGTTTGTTTCATTACAGGGGTGATGTATTTTCTTATCATAGTTGGATTTATCAATCCGGCTACCAGAATTAATGTCCACCTTATGATTCTTATCCCCATCATACCCCTGTTATTCACTGATCTTTATTTAGAATTTTAAGGAACATCCGAAAATTTTCTCATTTCTCTTGAATTCATGGATATCTAGGGATTTCGGTAGTATAGGTTTTATCCCACTAATGAAGCGGTCGACATAGCATTCAGGGGTAATGAAAAATCTGGAGTCATTTCCTACAAGCCTTATGAACTTTTCTTCGTAAACCTCAAAGGATTCGTCATCTTTTCTCTTGTGGTCATGGAAATACCTTTCCATATTAATTCAGAGGGTGCGAGGAAAATATTTTTCGATTTTTTTTTTCAAAAATTCTTCCATTCCAATTCATCTATCTCCTCCATAGTCATCATATTTTTTATCAATGTCCACTATTTATAATATTCACCCTCCAAATAATATGTTGATAGAATAAGCTTCTCTTGTTCAGAACACTAAATGATAGAGAAGGTCTTTTCAATGGAGTTGAAAATAAAATTTTGTGGATCGATAGGTATAGTGTCTTGGGAAATTAATAATATTAGATAACAACATAGAAAATAATACCCAACAAATTTATAAGAACATCTTTTACATGACCAGTTTATTCCTTCGTACTAAAAATTACATTGGATAACCTCCGGACATGGATAAAAAAAGGGTGTTCTATAAATCCACATAAGTGAGTAAACAAAGAATTATATGAATAATACCATATATGTTAGGAAATAGGCATATTAATGGGGCATAGTAGAAACATGAACATAAAGGCGTGATAGAGCATTATTATCATAACATAGAGACGTGGAATAACCATTAAACATGATATTAGCATGATCTAATGCTCATTGCACATGGATCATGAGTAAACCCTCTTTTCTCAGGATCTATCATGATTAAACTACCATTTCACCTGATGTATAATGATACTAATCTTTAACCAATGCATTGGAGCACTATGAGGGCGCATCCATCTTAGTCATTTCATTTCATGCCATATGAATCATATAACCTGGATTCCTTAAATATCATCATTTATTCCACAAGAAAGGAATGTGGAATTCATTCCTAAAACTCTATAATCAATATGTAAATGTTCATAATGTTTAATACCGTTGATATAGAAATGATAATGGTAGTTACTACACAATTACTTCTTTCTTGGGAAATCGCAGTGGAATTTCAGCATCATAACAATGTGACTTAAGAATTCATAAAAATGGTTGATGAGAGAGAAATGGTTTTATCATCATATATATATAAATGAAATTTACATTAAGAGATCATATAGATACATGTACCAACATATTTAATGGAATTTAGATTCATAATTCAAAAGAATTTATATAATGTAAATGCGAAAAGAGAAATATCGTAGGGAATTTTGGAATGATAATAGGTGTACATGGGTGGCATTAATGAGTTATAAAGGTTCATATCATCATTAAATAATAAGTAGTTCGGTATATATGAGGTTAAAAATCATACCCCAATATTTTTAATTAAAATATAATGAATATAAACATAATGAAATTTGGACAAAAATTAGAAAGGAAGAAATCCTTTACATGGATGTGTGATCCCAATGGCTTGGGAGTGGGTTAAGAGATGCTTCATGGGATCATGGGGAACCCTGGGTGGATACTAGAGAGAAGAATAAAGGGGTTTCTTGAGATCCAATGGTTTAGAATGTAAATGAAGTGCGATATTAGGCGGGTTTAAATTGAAAAATAGAAGGAATTATTTATTATTTATGTTTTTGACACCACACATTATACTAATCAAAACCAAAATATAACTCATGGTTTTTTCCAATGTTTTTTTCCGAATGGGAGGAAAATATTATTTTATACGAACAATTTCCTAACATCATAAAATACAATTCTTACTTACGTAGAGGTGAGTCACACTTTCAAGGAAATAAATTAAAATTTTAAAATGTCTTATAAGTCTTGGAGGGTCCACTAAGGAACCATAAAATTAATTAATCAAATATAAAATCACATTATTTTAAAGTTAAACATATATTATCTGAAAATCGCATTTATTTTATTTTATTACATCATTATTGGGTCACTATGATCTCATAAAAACATTATATATTTAAACGATGTTTAATTTTTGCTGAAAAATTAAACTATATTAGAAAAATATGAAAAATTCATGGTTCTATAATTTAGACATGCTTATTCCAAAAAATATATTCATTTTATAAAAAAAATTTCTTAAATATGAGAATTTTTACTTTAAAATAAAAAATAGCCATTTATCAAAAATCATGGGGTTTGACCAAAACAGCTTTGAAACCTTAATAAAAATTACAATTTTATTCATAAGAACTATACGATCATTAACATTTAATAAAAATTAATTTATTATAAATATATAATTAAAATATCTTTTAATTAAAAAATATATAAATTCATCAAAACATATTTCTTAATTGAATATTAACTAAAAATACTATTTGTAATTTAATCCCAATTTACAATGTTTTTATAATTAAATGAATATATATTATTTGAAAAAAAATAAAGCACATAATTATAGTGTTAGGGTCTTTTTCAATATCACCTTATAAACCCTCACATGACCTAAGGGTTATGTGTTTGATGGTGATAGTCTCTTGGGGTGGCTTAGATAACATCGCATGGGTGGTAATCTCTATTAACATACACTTCTCCCATATGTGATATAGTTTAATATTAATGTGTTGTAGCTTGGTTTGGGATTGGTCAAGAGAAAATCCTAGTGATGCCACCTCCTTTTCAAGCTCTAAAAAATGGGGTTCTTATGATGCAATTTTTCTGGATGATGCCATCGCTTCTTTTTTCTGGGTAAATTGGATTTGATAAATCACCATATTTATAATAATTATGTGATCACTGTTCAACGACTATATTAGCAATGGTAAAAATTCTTAATGGTATTTTAAAATCCAAAAACATTAATCCATGGAAGTTCACATGTTTTATATAATTTTTTCACAAATAATAGATTTAATTTGATCAAGATGAATTTTTATTTGTAAAATTTTGGGTTATAATAGTTATACTAAAATATTATTGATGTCTGGTAAGGTTTCAAAGAAGGTTTATTTATGAATTGTAATAATTTCGTAATTAATAAACCTAATTTTAGCATTATTTCATGCCCAAATTATCAGAATGGTATTGTTTAGACATTTCATTATCATCATACTATGTTTTACTCACAACCTCTTTTAGACACCATTTGGTACCCAAGAATATCATCTAGTTGTAGGATTGCGAAAAGGTAGGGGTCCTTGTTGTTATTTGTTGATTTATAGTTGTGTTGGAATTTGAATATAGGTTTGACATGAAATTTAAGACATGGGTATTCTAGGGGTTTTTGAGTTTGATGATTAAGTTATTATTAATTATTTCATTTTTAAATTTGATAAACATCATCCTATCATTACAATACTCATAATTAATGGTTTATTATAATTTCCTTTACATTCCCGTTTCATGATATTTTATTTCTTTAATTATTCATTACATTGATATTTTTTATATCCTATTTTGTTCCATTTAATGGTACTATATACCAATGTTTATATTCTCACCAATATATATATCTCACCCCAATTAGTTGGCAAGATTTGGCATATAGGGATGCCAACCAGAAGTCATGTAAAAAATCTATTTTGTCTACATTAGAGAGTGTCACTATTGGGTGTAACAAATTGGTATTAGATGGTATTTTTCTTTTTTATTAGTTAATTACTTGTGAGTGCTGAAAAAATTAATACCATGTGTTGGGACATGGTAATGATCTTTGGAATGTGAGATATATTAGTGCCTAG
Source organism: Viscum album (assembly GCA_963277665.1). Taxonomy (NCBI): domain Eukaryota; kingdom Viridiplantae; phylum Streptophyta; class Magnoliopsida; order Santalales; family Viscaceae; genus Viscum; species Viscum album. The sequence continues at coordinate 533,365,673 of OY728128.1, forward strand.
ATATAGGATTGATAATCAAGATTTTATCTTGTTACAGTTGATGTTATTTCACTATAAGTGATTCCTGTGTTGTGCGATGTTATTATTTCTTGATATATACTCTCATGTCCCAATATAAAGTGAGATGAGTATAAATGCATCTTGTTAGAAAAATAATGATATGTATTAAAATGAATTATTCATTATATGGACGTATTTACTACATGGGATATATTTTACACTATGAACTATGACATAAGATGCCTATTATATTTGACAAATGAAATGGATGAACTATTATGTCAGGATAAAACAATTGTAATCCATGAAAATAGAGGCCACTAGTTTGTGGATTTATGTTGTCACACACTGAGGTTCACCTTGTTTTTAACCAGTTCTCTAAGGATTTTTTTTACTAATGAGAAAATACCTTATCATCATCATTGAGTTGAGAATTAGGAGAGTGTAAATCAGAATGATCAGAATGTAGATGAGATAGATATTCCAATAGATCCTAATGATATGATGGATGTTTAGCTTGGCATATAGCTTCTTAATGGTACAACTATCTATTAAAAAGGAATAATTTTCACACCATTCCTTCAATTTTTTATCTAATGTGAGAGTTTTAGATGTAACATATATCTATGTTTACTAGTGAGGTAGGCCACCTAAAAATAGTTTTCTTGATTGATTCTGTCTAGAAGATCTTCTAACACCTTTATATACTAATAGATATGATGGTAAATAATTTTTTTTATAGTATGTAGAAATGAAATGAATATGTGGGACATTATACATCATTATGGTTACTATGAGGAGTTATCATGGAAGGAATTCAAAGAGAAGTTCTTGAGAAACATATATTTATAGACAATATGAGATGATAAGGCTCACAAGTTCATACATCTGAAATAATAGGTCTTGTCAGTGTTGGATTAAACTAAATGTTTCCCCAATATATATTTATTTTCTCTATATTTAGTAGTTTATGAGATATCTAGTGATATTTATCGATGATATTCCCTATGTGATTAGGCCATTAGTGAAAATATTTCATCTTAGAATATTTTTAGGTGTAATTAATCAAAAATATCATCAATGAATGGAATCAAAGAGAGGCTCAGAGCAGTGTCTAGGAAATCCCAATAGATTAAATTTGGTACTCCTCTTCTCGTTCCATGAAGTTCCATTATGATAGTTATCATTAAGTAAATACTGGTAAGGGAAGTCAAGGCACAAGGAATCCATCTAAAGACAATGTTCTTTTACAATGCTATTAATGGGAACCGTTGTCCTCCAAACAACATTAATTTTAATTCCCTATATTGAAGATCTAGGCTTGTGGATGGCTGGGTTGTAATATATTTAATGATAAAATGATAATTAAAACCCTCTTGTTGATAAATTTTTTGTGTCTTATGTGAAAAAATGAATTATTATTGAATTAACATATTAAAATGAATTAAAGGCTTTCCATAGGGGTAAAATCTTATATAACAAACTGGAAAATTCAATAGAATATTTTAAAACTCAGGCACCAAGTTGGTGAGACACTCCGAGGCCAGTGAATCCACAAAAAAGATGAAATAAAACTATTAAATATATTATATCATGAGCACCTAATTTATCCAAAATAATTGAATAACTATAAAATGACGTGATGTTTAAAAAATCTGAGATAAATATTTGGTCTGGAATGTTGGTTTTAACCTAGGATGGGTATAAAGTTAATCTGTATTGAATGTTCAATAACATCACACATTATAAAACCCTATTTACAATTGAATAAATATTTATTTATTTAATTATTAAATAATTTATATATCCCAAATAGTGTATTTTTTAAGAAATATTAGACAATATTTAGGTCTATAATGGGGGCCCACCCTAGGTTACATATAACTCTTTGGTGCATGGAATTTTTTACGACATCACATGCAATAAAATCCTTTTTATATTTATTTATTCATTTAATAATTTTTTTAATCATTAAAAAATTATTATCACACAAACAGTGACTTTTATGAGAAATATGAGCCCACGGTTAGGTCTGAAATTGGGGGTTTATCTTTGGTGGGGTATAAATTTAATGTTAAATGGGAGCCTATTATCTTTTAATTTTTTTGGAGTAAATAATTAAATTTATTGTTTAAATTAAAAAAGGATAATATATAATCTTCTACCCAGGCCTCAATGGTCAATAACATGAGGTTGGATTTTAAACTATTCAATTAATTTTTTTTTTACCAATTAAAAACTAGAAATGCATTAAGTAAGATAAATATGAAACGTTGCAATGATTGGTTCGCTGTTTAACAGATTAAAATGGAAGAAATAATTTGTTAGTTACAAATACAATAAATGTGTATCATACACCTATATATACATGGATAGTAATCATTGTAATTCCACTAATGAGCCTGGTATAGTCTATCCATGATCAATGAATCAATCAAGATTCCTTCTCATATAATTACTATGTGTGGGGATGGATCTTCTACTTGACGGTGGTGCTTCGGGTTCTTCATTTGTTTTAAATATATTTTTTCGATAACATCCCCATTTGTGATCCGATTTAGGTGCTGCAATTTTCATTGAATTTTCCTCAACGATCAGAAGCTAATGAATATTTTTTAAAAGAATAAATGTATGATTAATATGATTTTTCAGATTTTTTAATTGAAAATTTAAAACAAAATATCAAAATTTAATTTTTAAATAAATTATCAAAAATATTTTTTTCCAAATATTTATCATGAATAATTGAATTTAATTATTAAATTATGAATAATTAAAACTATTAAATGATAATTATTTCATATTATCATGAAAAAATTGTTAAATAAATTAACTATGGATAACTATGTGAAATTTATCAAAAATATAATTGGGGGAATCTTCAAAATATATTTCAATGAAATTGCAATGTTCATTACAAGAAATTATCAACTTATAGTTTTTTAAAATTAGAAAATGATAATTTCTTGAAATGATCATTGAATAATTACATGATTAATCAAAATTGATTATCAATAACTTTAAAACACTAATTGCATAGAAAATTATCAAAGGATACTCATTGAAAATAACTAATTGATATTTACTATATTATAAAAGGATAATTTATTATAATATAATTATCAATGGATATTTAATTATCATAGATATTTACAAAATATAATTATTAATGAATAAATTCTAAAAAAATTATCAAAATATAAATATAAAGGAAATTATTAGATATAATTTTCATAAATAATTATAATATTATATTTTTTAATAAAATTATCAAATGATAATAATGTAGTTTAATTTATAATAAATTATAAAATATGGTTATAAATGGTTGTTTAAGATAAAATTACCAAATATAATTATAAAAGGATAATTTATAATAAATTACAAAAAAATTATAAAAGGATAATTTAAGAAAAATTATCCAAAATATAATTATAAAAGGATAAATTATTAAGAATTGTTAAAAAATAATTATAAATGGATAATTTAAGAGAATTTATACAAATGTAATTATGAAAGGACAATTTATGCGAAATTACCAAAATAATAAATATTATAAAAGATAAATTTAAAATTATATAGGAGACTGAATGAATCATAGCATGTGGTATTTTTTAAAAAAAATAAAGTAAATTGTATTGGTTCTTAGAATCCTTGATGAGCGTTGAGATTTGATGTGTTGATGAATGCATAGATTAAGCCTGGAGGGGGTGTTTCAAACTAGGCATGGTGATTTATCCTTGTTGAGTATCATGATGGAGTTAATGTGGAAACTTACATAAAACTTTAGGATTGTTTACAGATTACATTTATTTATATGATTGTTTGTAGACATGTTTTTTGACCATGAAAATTATGATCACTTGTTGGTGTGTGTGTGTCCCATGATATGGAATGATTTGATTCAATGAGATTGATGTGATATCTTGTTTTTGTGATGATCTTTTATCCACATGTTGATATATATCGTGATGATATATTTTTTTATGATGTGTGATATTGTTGTTAACATTCAATGATGTTTCATGTTTTCCTTTGGAGTATTTGTTTGTATATACATGACAGGTGGTCGTCCTGGTATTATTACTCCCTATGGGGTGTCTCTATTATGTGTGGTGATGAAGATGACATATCATGATATCCTTTTAACCTGGAATATACTAGATTCCTTTTGGATTCTGAGTAGATGTTCGACACTTGATTCCTTTTGGATTCTGAGTGCTACCAGATGCCTTGTAGATTCTAGGTAGGTTACCGATACTCGATTCCTTGTGAATTTGGAGTATTACAATATTAATTGTGGACTCTTGGTAGGTTGTGTTCACTTGATTCTAAGTGGATTCAAAGTGGATATCTAGTATATTATTGGATAGTGTAGTATACTAATTAGCATATAGTTTATTTTCCAACATGGTGTCGAGGAAGGTACAATATGGAATTTGTGAAAGCTTAGATATCACATCACAACTATTTTTTTATTTAGTGTTAATATTTTGATTAGGAATTTATTATATTATATAATACACATTTAAGATTGAGAGAATCATTTTAATAAAGAACATTTGCATTCCTAATGAGTCTTGTACCCACACCTTACTTAGGAATTTTGATGCGAATGTTGATTGCATGAGGGATCTGGCGAAAGAAAGGAATATGTATTAGATAGCTGAGTGAAGGAGCATAGAGCTAGTATAAGACTGAGTTGGACTCTGGGGGATCTGCAATTTATTTAATTAATTTATCTGATTTATTTTTTCAAGACATTCTTACCACATATGAGAGAAAATTTATTTGTATTATATGTATTCAATTTTTACATTTAAAAATGATTATTGTGATAATTTATTATAATTTGTATTTCTTATTGTGGATCCCCTAAAATGATTTTCAGGGTATAGTCTCCACATCAATGAACACATACCCTCACTACTAGTCACAAGCCTCTTTTTTTATGAGGGGACATGCATGAGGTGACATGGAATTCCATATTTGAGCCAGTGATTTAAGATAGGCTGTTACAAAATGGTATTATAGCATTTGGACAAACTAACATTTTTCTTCTCTTTAACATGAATTAGGACAGGCGAGATAGGATATTGGAAATTGGGACTCAGGAAGAGGAACTATGATAGTGCCTAGCCCGCACTGTATAGTGGACCTTTAAGTTTCTATAAATTGAAAAATATGTTTTGTTATTACCATTGACTAAATTCAACATGGGTGACACACATGATGTAATATGTGAATTCTGAGATTCCACATAACTTTATACATTTTTACTTGGATCATATGCTACCATGAAAAATATATACCTATTTTTGTGTTTCATAGTAGTTCATTATTTAAATTCTTTGATATGTGATATATGTTAATGATAGTTTTTTCCTTGCGATATATATATGTGACCATGCTGTATGATATTTCTTTATTGTCATAAATTAGTAGAAAACATCAGGTTGTAGTGTTATTATATATTTAGATGATGACTGGGAATAACATTTAGGGAGACTAGAGAGTGTTACTTTTAATAGGGGATTAACTTGGGTAAACGGTAGACTCCTAGGAATACCTTCTTCAATCCCATAGACTAGTATAGAGAAAAAAATTTGATCCCATGGACTGATTGGATTGTATCCCAATGAATATTTTACTTTTTAAAATTTTGTTTCTTCATGTTATATAACATTTATCCTAGATTTAGCCATATTAAACTACATGTGAAGCCACCTCAAAGAAATCTGTAAGGAAGGAGGATTCATCATAGCCACCAGTATTGTAGGAGAATGAATCTGAGCATTCTCATGCACCTTCTCTTGGAAAATGATGTATGGATTCTTTATTCAAAATATGATTTAATATTTTATGTCCATGGAATAAGAGTTCTGGAATATAGTATAATATTAAATACCTTCCACATCAAAATTATTTATCCTTCTATATAACTGGATAAGCTTGGGATGTTGAGTAATGTGGTGAAAATGTTGTGGATGTTTGACCTAGTAAAAACTCTGAATGGTTTGATGGTTTATATAATGGGAACTTTTGTTGGTTGAACAACCATTTTGATACCACATATCATATTAAGTCTACCGAGATGGCATGGCTCATGGTTTTTCTGGATATACTGTAGAGGAATGGATTCATAAAGTCCAGTACATCACTACGGGCCTCACATATTTTTGTCTATGAAGGGGAATTTTAGACTCCAATTATGAATTAGTTTCTTTGTGTTGAACCAGCTGATGTCTAGGAATGGATATCCATTTCCCTTGATCAATGATATTTTCAATTAGCTTTTGGAAGCTCAGTGGTTCTCCATGATAGTTGTTCAATTGGTCTATGACCAGTTGCGGGTTTGAGAATATGATATTTTCATGACATCATTCTAAGGAAGTAAAGTTCGGTATGAGTACTTTGTAATGTTATTTTGACTGAAAAACACACTGAAAATGTTTAAGGCCCTCTTTAACAAGACCTTCCAACAATATCTAGAATCATTCATTATGGTGTTCATCAAATGAAATCATCATCTACTCACTAACACCAAAGACACATGCTAGAAACCTACAGATATATCCAAAAACACTTCAAGATAATATGATTTATACAAATATGATGAACTATGACATCTGGACTTGAGATTTGATGTTCATAGAAAATGTGGTGTTTGAGTCCTGTATATCTATAGACCCATATACTGTTGGGGAAGTCGTATACAGGAAATATCCCCATAATATTGGGATTATTAACTTCTCGGGTTTATAAAGATAGTATTGATAGTTTATCCCTGACTTCATCAGATTATGTGTACCCTTGATTGTGTTAATGATGATGGGAGAGATGTTTCAGTGGTAAGACTAGTAAGAAGAGATTTTAATTGAGCTAATGTTAATGTCAATGAAAACATCAACACTCACACTCCAAGAGATTGGAATTGGTTATGTTCTGTATTTTTCTTCTTAATGAGACTTCATGGATGTGGTGTTAATGCAAAGAGAGTAGATAGTAACCTATGGGTCTCATCAACTATGACCATTAAAATGAAACTACCCTATCCATGAAATTGATCTGACGTCCATGGTTGGTGGTCTGAAGTGTTGGAGAGAATATCTCTTAATTAAGGGTTTTTTATTTTTATGAACCATAAGGGTGTTTTTTATATCATTACACAAGGATAAAAAAACATAAAACATAGTCACTAGGTTAAGATGTATATTTTTGGTCACATATTTTGAATGGATTAAATAATGTCCCTTGTAATCAACTAAAATTGAGTATGGTACAATCCTCAAATAGAAGAACATACTTAGTGGATTATATGAACATTGGAGGATATACTTTGAGGATGAATTCTAGAATTCGATGGAGTGTGGAATGATCACCTATCCTTTAATGAGTTTTATTTTAGTAATAGTTTTAGGATTAAATTAAGATGGAACCTTATGAGAACCTTTTAAAGGAAACTATTTCAATCACTTCTTAATGGCATGAAGACATTAAGGTAGCAGTTGGGGGTGGTTTGGTTCAAGAGGCCTCTAAAATGTTATATATTATTTTGAATTGATAGATCATCTCTTAAGGAATATGGTGATTATATTCCTACTATAGGAGGAGTTCATATTACTTCAATTTGAGAGATCATGTTTTCATGATAGTGACTCCTCGATTGGTGCACAAACATCTAATGATGATTTTCAATCTAGCACATCATTTTTTTCGACACTTTGAGATCACATAGTGGGTAGGGACAATAGAGAATCTCCTAGAACACCCTTCTCAATATTGATGAAAGCATATTGTTTTCTATGAGTCATATATTCGGAGATACATACATACCTTGCACATATTTTTGATTGTGAGGATGATGATCTTGAGACAGATTCATCTTATGTGAAGCATCTGGCGTGGGACATACATTGAATAGAGAATGTATTGGGAGGAAAGACAGTACCACTAGACTGGATGTAGTGGAATCATTGACAGATCCAATATGTGGCATTGGAGCAAGAGTATAATGTTTGAGCTCAGTGACCTGAGTTGTTCAACAAATATCACTATAGATACTTCTTGAGGATGAGAAGTCGATAGAGGGAGAGAACTGTTATATCCTAAATTTTACAAAGATAATAAAAACCTACTTTTTGATAAATTATATGTTTCTTATGTGAATGAAATAATTTAACAATATAATAACATGATAAAATATGTTAAATATTTTCTGTAAGGGTAAAATCCTAGTAAACAATTTGGAATATTAAATAAAAGATTTTCAGATTCGTGCAACGTACTAACCCCAGTTACCCAGAGTCGATGCATTATTATGTAACATTAGCATGATCACAAAAGATCAAGTCTTGAAAGACCGATTAGATTAGTATCCTTAGAAACAGTAGATATATTCATAATTCTTACAATACATCATAATGTAAAAAACTACAACAACATCTTGTCTTCATATCCCCTCATACTATCCCTGCAGGTCATTCATAAATTACTTCTTCACATCCTGGAAAAAATAAAACATTGATAGGGGTGAGCTTAGATACTCAGTAAGGATAACAATACAGCGACATCTTTCATAAATAAGGATAAACATTTAAAGCAATGCATAACTAAACCAAAAGCCTTTAAAACATTAACTTCAACATAATATGGCAAAAATAAAATGAAATAATTCCATTTACATATTCACATGGATATTCTACTAGTCGAATAACCACATGAAATATCAATAACCACCATCATAATGATGGAATGCATAATTCTAGACTATCATAACCACATAGCCAAGGCCTTGTGCCAAGACAAGAAATAAGATTTTTTCAAGGCCTTGTTCCAAGACACTAGATTGTCTCATTAAACCTACCGATGCATCGAGGAGATATAGCGGGCTCCACCCATCACTTACTAAGTCCAATGAATTCCTCATATGAAAATTTTGAAACATAAAATAATCATTCGTATTAAAACTATCATATAAAATGTCAATACTTTATCCAAAAACCTTGAATGGTATAAAAATAGCATATCCACAGTCAAACATAACTAATTCGATACAATATGGAAGATTTTATTGTATAAGATTTTCCTCAATCAAGAATGATGAAGGATATTGACATAGATTAAAATAATCATTATAACAATTAGAGAGAAATATCCCCCTTTTTCTTGAAATTATTTAAAAGTAACACTATTTGTCAAAAATCCATTTGAAATTATATTTTTGAATCAAAGTTTCCTATTCCACTTTGAATGTTTTCAAATTAATTTTAATTTTAAAACCTTAATGTCCATATAAATAAATACTTAAAACCATTTTTAAAATATGGACATTAATGAGAATGATTTAGAAGAGTAAATCTTCAAAACATTTAAAAATGATATTTTAGTTAGAGTTACTAACCAAAGGAGAGACACTAGAATAAAAAATATTGAGGTAATCAAAACTTTGTAATATCATGAGAATAAAGGGATTCATGATATACTATGTCAAAGTACATTATATACACCATATAAATGTGATTTTGTGTATAACAACAAAGGAGTCTTAATGGAATGTAATTTGAGATTAAAACTTCTTATAATGACTATATCCTTATGTTAAGGATAAATAAATGACATAATTATGTGTGAAAAATATAAATACCCTAAATATGATTAGATATTCAGTGTTAATCAATTAGAGGAAATTCACACATATTCTTGTAAAGACAACAACAATGAATTGGATATGTAACACAACAAATGGAGATTGAGTTAAAATTACTCTTATCATGCTCATATAGATGACTTGAGAAATTATAAATGGAGTGATTTTTGTATAAAAAGTATATCCACATAATGTTGAGTGGAAATTATTACATAAGAAAATGAATAGTTATTTCACACATAATCTTGGAGTAAAATTATCAATGAAGTATGCGTAAAGACGAATGAATTGAAATTGAAATTTCGAATTCCCTTATCGATTTGGTAACATATGAAACATACACCCATGAAAGAAGGATCATAAAATAATGATTTAGATTTCCAAAAATAAAATTATATTACATAATGAATACAATCTTGGGCATTACACACACCAAATGCAATAAATAAGCGGTGAACAATTGAAATCTCACGGAATTAAAAGTGAGATATGAAACCCCTTACATTGTTATTTTTCCTTTGTCGAGGGTAGGTTATCCTCCTCTATAATGTGGAAATAATTGTTATTTAATTATAAAAGAATCATATACACTAATATGATATCATATATGATCTTTTAACAGTGCTTTTTTAATAATATCTTAGTATTATCGTCGTTTTGGGTGTTAACTTACTCATTTTACATTATATGTTTTGTTACATAAGTCATGTTTTTTATGGATAGTATGTATCTTATTCATATACATAATTATATTAAGTCCTTAAACATTATTTTTAATCATAAAATGAGAATTATACTTGTATGGATACGATGGGGAATGAATCTCATCACGTTCATGGAGACGGTAGTCCGTACGTTTGCACGAGCGATAATATCATTCTTTCGATATTAAAATCATATATAATTGAATGGTATATCATATATACAGAATAATTATCATGTTATATTTATTATTTACATGAATTAAAAATCATTATTACACCCATAAAAATAATAATGTTTTGAATAACAATTACACCATGACGTGGAGACGGTAAGCCATACATACGCAGGTATGGTGACATGTCATTCAAAGGATGGATATGATACTTAATATGGTTGTACCATATTTATAATAACATCATAGTATATAGAAGATAATGGAGTTATTATTTTAGAATTTAAATAAAAAAATAAAGAAGAAGTTGAAGAAGAAAGGAAGTTGAAGGAGGGTGGGGAAAACGTTACCTCTTCTTCGGGTTCTTCCTTTTGATTTGATTAAAAGGGCTCCTTAGGTTGGCTTTTTTATCATACTAAGGCCACTAGGTTGAAGAAAGGGAAGTTGGAAGGATATTTGGGAAGATTTTTTCAGATATAAAAGGCTTGATAGATGTTATGAATTGGTTAGAAATGGTGTCCTTTTATAAGGGGGGAGGGGCTCTTTAGAAAAAATGTAAAGTATTAATTTATAATAAATTCATATTTGGTTTATAATGGATCCAAAGTGAATTATTAAATTTATAAGGTGGATATGGGTCTAAAACCACCCAACCAATATATTTTAGATAGGTTTGGGTCACTATAGTAACCTTATCTTTTAGATTTAACTCTTAGTTAAATAGTTTGACATTTACCATGTCTCTTTGTATTTTTATATTATATAGTTAATAAACTTACTATATACTTCCAAGAGACCCCCATGTGGTCCATTAATGATACAACTATAATTATATAAGTCCTTTGGACAAAACCTAGATTTTTAGGAATATAACATAAAATAATAATATAATATTTGTTTGAAAAACTCTTTTATGTCAATTTTGAAACTATTGGGTATTTTTTTGATAAATTTATAACCGCATTATTACATCGATTAAATTTCATATAACCAATAATAATATGTCATATTAACCTATAAAATTTATGTAATTCATAAAAAGTCTCAAATTACATTTATTTGGATATTTATAATATCAATTATTTTAATATTTCATTAATTCGGTAATTATTGCATCACCATTGTGTCATAAATAAATTAAATTATTTAAAGTTTAAAAATTATAAATAAAATACCATTATTTAGGAAATATTTTTAGATTTATAATTAATATTTACAATCGAATGTATCGTATGTATAACCCTATATTAAAAATATTTTAGTAATTAAACATTGATTTTAACACTTTTAACTCTTCGTTGAATTAAATAATAATAAATGTCCTAATATAATCCAAGTGGACCTAAATGATAATATTTTATTCCTAAGGTTGATTTTGGTCGAGATACACTTGTCCAATAGAATTAGGACATGTCTTAGGGTAATATTAATATCATTTTTACCCTTAATTACCTTATTTATTTTTATCTGTGGTAAATAAAAGTAAAATGTTACTATTCACAAAAAATTATTTTGATCTTATTGGATCAAATTTTACTCTGTGATATTAACTGTGTCTCATGGATTTTCTAAATTCCAATCACAGAAGCGGTAAAATTATGTCTTACTTGAATTTCCAAATTCTCCTAGGAGGTGGGTAAAAGACTGTGAAAAGTTCCATAAAATTTTTATATATCTAAAATTATTCTAAACTAACTCCAATGAATTACATTGAACATATATAGGAATTATGTATCTATTTTGAACTTAATAAAATTTAAATAAAATAAATAATTATTTAAATAAAAAATAGTTTTTAAACTATAACACATTGTTTTTTAATATTCATCAAAAATTGAATGTTTTCAGAAAAATAAAAAAATTCCCCCTGAGATAATATCCATATTCAGAATCCAAATATAAAGTCCATTTTGAAAGATAAAATTTTTAAAAATTCAAAAAGTGGTTATTACTATTCATAACGGCTAGTTTGATTGGTTGTAGTTTGTGATAGAACATGAAGTTGCGTACAACACACGAAACAACATTATTCCAAGGGAAACATACCATTGAAGCTTAGGGTGTTACATTCTCCCCTGCTTTAATAAAATTCTTCCTCGCAATTTTTAAAAATGGGCTTGGGAATATAATGGAAAGTCCCACATCGGAAAAAGAGTCAATACAACTATCACTTTAAAAGAATGAAAGAGAAGTAAAAAAGGTCACCTGAGATAACCTATACTAGGATTAGATGTAGAAAAACATGGATATGGATGATAAAATAAGTGTCAATTTCTTATGGAGAGGGATAGAGAACATGATCAGGAGAAAGTTAACAACAAGAAAACCAAAAAAAATTTATGGGTCAAATGGTCATTAGTTTCCCAGTAGGAAAAGTAAATGGACAAAAAAAATTTGTTTTAAGTTACATTACATAAAGATGACGAATTCATTTCTGAGATTGACTAAGAACATAAAGATATATACATACTTCTTGAGTAAAGTTTCAATCTTTAATAAATTCCTACTACTAATTCATTTTTAAACGATGAATATTCAAGAAGACTTGGTCACACTGGAGGAGATTGAATAAACATCTTATATAATCACATGATCCATGAAGGATAAACAATATATTTACCTTGTCTTTAGATATTAATCAAAACAAAAATGGTTAGTATAAGATCTAATGATCCCCCAAAAGGATATTCCTTTAGAGAAAGAAACACTAATCTTAATTTCTAAAATTAAACCAACAATACCCCAAAGATAAATAAATACCATTCAATAAATTTTTTTCCTTAAAATCCTTCAATGTAATCCAAACTAATATTGAAACCCAAAAATTAGAAGAATTTTGTTATGTAGTCTTCCACGTTAAATTGTATCTCTAAATGACATCAACTACTATTAACGTCACATACTTAAAAGTAATTAACCTAATCACATATTCTCTATTATAGGTTAATCATTTCCATAAATAATCCAAATCAGTATAAATCCACAACAGAAACACACATAACAATCAACCATTAATCCTCAAATGAAATCCCATAGTATTATATTTTCCTTGGGGATATAGTGTTCCCAAAAAAGCGAACATCTTCCATTATAACATTTATCACTTAATCACAAAATCATTTTCCTATACTAAGGTTATTCACTTGATAAGACATAAGATCCCAAATCAATTTATTTTTTATCAATAAAATAATTTAACTAAAAATAATTAGCCACACTAACTAGGGACATCACATAGTCCAGTGGTAGGCGATAAATCCCAATCGCACTTTGGTTGTGGGTTCGATTCCCACAGCTTTGTCTGACGTAATGGGTTGTCACGTGGTCTGTGTGTCTTCCTTTTTCGAAAACTATATTTTATAGCATTACCAAAATGAGTTAAATTCCTCAGAATAACCATAACATAATTTAACCACAAATTTTATCTCACACCTTGAATTTTCATCACAAAATATAATAACTTGTAATTGCCTCAAACCCAATGATCATATAAAACAAAATGGTTATTTATAACTATATCCACAAGAGAAAGGATAAGTATTCTTCAAATATCATTCTCATATGATAAATTGCAGGGTTACACATATAGGATAAAATTCACCCAAAGTAATCTCAATAACAAGGAGCACTAATACCTTTAAATATTTTTCTATCATTTTATTTCCACATAGGTTCTTCATTGACCATTATGTTATCCTATATAATAGAGCATTGACTTGGGTGATTCCAAGGTCCCTTGAATTTAAGAAAAATTACCGTAATTGGAATCTTTGGACCATTTTTATTTTCTTCCATAGTACTCTTCATTTTTCCTCGGCAATTCTTCACTTTATGTCCTTCATTCCCACACGTAAAGAATTTCTTTTTTCCATTGAGACACATTCTTGGGTTTCTCATTCTACATTTCATGCATGATGGAAATTGAGGATTCTTTTCTCTATGGTCTCCACTACTGGAGCTCATATCATTCATCACCTTTATCTTCTTTTTCGAGTCTAGGAATTGTTTAATATATATATATATATATATTGTTGATAATATTTTTGGAAAATTGATTTGGCATGAAGATGATATCTTTTATGTCTATCAACATTCAATTTTGTTGCTCATTTCCACCACTGTTTCCACCATGTACATCATTCTAAAATTACCTATGACTTCCTTGGAATCCATCGATTGTCTAAAACGAGAAAGCATTGTTTGAGTAACTGTAGTCATAAAATCATTTAGAGAATATCATGTCACCATATACTCAATTTTAAACACATTAGGATTAACCAAGGTCATTTACTCTCATAATAATTCAAATCGGTTTTTATAGAAAATGTAAATAATACTGAGAATATCCCCCTAGAAGTTTCATAACCAAGAGTGCAGGAAGGCCCTTTGTCGTGCACAAGTTCTCGTTCGAGTCTTTCTCAAAGTGGTGTTTTCGTGTTTTACTTCAAGGTACATATGTGCCAGAGCCGCCTCTACCTACTTATATCCACAAAGGGATGTATTGCTTCGAATAATCAAAAAAATTATACAATACCAAAATTATAGAAAATTATTCTATAATAATCCTCAAAATCTTTCTTAGGGCTATGTGCTCTAATCAGAGTATATCTATATCTTGCTTCCACGGTTTGTATTAAACTTCCTCTGATACCAACTATAATTCCCCAACCCCAGTTACCTAGAGTTGGTGCATTATTACATAACATTGGCATGATCACAAAAGATCAAGTCTCGAAAGACCGATTAGTTTAGTAGTCTTGGAAACACTAGATATATTCATAAGTCTTACATTACATCATAAAGTAAAAAAAACTACAACAACATCCTATCTTCGTATCCCCTCATACTATCCCTGTAGGTCATTCATAAATTACTTCTTTACATCCTGGGAAAAATAAAACATTGAAAGGGGCGAGCTCAGGTACTCGGTAAGAATAAATATATAGAAGAAACTTTCATAGATAAGCATAAACATTTAATGAAATGTATAACTAAAAAAAGACTTTTAAACTTGATCTTCAGCATAATATGAAAAAGATAAAATGAAATAATGCCATTTACTTATTCACATGGATATTCTACTAGTTGAATAACCACATGCAGAATCCATAACAACTATCATAATGATGGAATGCATAATACCAGACAATCATAACCACATATCCAAGGACTCGTGCCAAGACTGCAAATATGATTTTGTTAAGGCCTTGTGCCAAGACATTTGTTTGTCTCATGAGACCCACCCATGCATCGAGGAGCTATAGCGGGCTCCACCCGTCAATTACTAAGTCCAATGCCTTCCTCATATTAATAGTTTGAAATATAACATAAACATTCGTATTAAAACTAGCATAAAAATGTCAATACATTATCCACAGACGATGAATGGTATAAAAATAACACATCCACAGTCAAACATAACTCATTCGATAAAATAAAGAAGATTGGTTTTTATCAGATTAACCTTAATCGAGAATGATGAAGGATATTGACATAGATGAAAATAATCATTACTATTATTAGAGAGAAATATCCCCATTTTTCTTGAAAACTTTTAAAAGTCACACTAATTTTATAGAAGCCATTTAAAAATATATTTTTAAATCAAAGTGTCCAATACCACATTGAAACATTTAAAAGTAATTTTAATTTTTAAAACTTAATGTCCATATAAATAAATACTTAAAACCATTTTTCAAACATAGACATTAATGAGTAAAATTTAGAAGAGAAAATATTCAAAACATTTAAATATGATATTTTAGTAAGATTTTCTAACCAAAGGAGAGACACGTGAATAAAAATAATTGAGGTAATCAAACCTTTTCAATATCATGGGAATAAAGGGATTCATGTTATACTATTTCAAAGTACATTATATACACCATATAAAAGTGATTTGGTGTATAACAATAAAGGAGTTTCAATGGAATGTAATTTGACATAATTATGTGTGAACAAATATTAATACACTCAATATGATTTGATATTCAGTGTAAATAAATCAGATCATATTCACACATATTCTTGTAATGACAACACCAATGAATTGGATATTTAACACAATAAGTGGAGATTGAGATAAAATTACTCTTTTCATGTTCAAATAGATGACTTGAGAAATTATAAATGGAGTTATTATGTGTATCAAAATTATATCCACATAAAGTGGAGTGGAAATAATGACATAAGAAAATGAATAGTGATTAAACAAATAATCTTGGAGTAAAATAATCAATGAAGTATGCGTAAAGCCGAATTAATGGAAATTGAAATTTCAAATTCCCTTATAGATTTGGTAACATAAAAAACCAAAACCCATGAAAGAAGGATCATACAATGATGATTTAGATATCCAAAAAATAATGTATATTACAGAATCAATACAATCACGGGCAGTACACACACCACATGCTATAAAAAAGTGGTGAACAATCGAAATATCACGGAAATAAAAGTGAGATAAGAAACCCCTTACTCTGTAATTTTTCCTCAGTCGAGGGTAGGATATCCTCCTGTATAATTTTTAAATAATTGTTATTGAATTATACGAGAATCGTATACATTAATATGAAATCATTTATGATCTTTTAGCATTTCTTTGTTAATAATATCTTAGTATTATCGTCGTTTCGGGTGTTAACTTACTCGTTTTCTTTTATATGTTTTGTTTCATAAATAATATTTGTTATGGACAGGTTGTATATTATTCATATACAGAATTATATTATGTCTTTAAACATTATTTTTAATCATAAAATGAGAATTATACTTGTATGGATACGATGGGGAATGAATCTAATCGTGTTCATGGAGAGGGTAGTCCGTACGTACACACGATAGATAATATCATTCTTTTGATATTAAAACCATATATAATTGGATGGTATATCATATATATAGAATAATTATCATGTTATATTTATTATTTACATGAATTACATATCATTATTATACCCATATAAATAATAATGTTTTGAATAACAATTACACCACGACGTGGAGACGGTAAGTCGTACGTACGCTTGTATGGTGACATGTCATTCAAAGGATTGATAGAATACTGAATATGGTTGTACCATATTTATAATAACATCACAGTTTATAGAAGATAATGTATTTATTATTTTAGAATGGAAATAACAAATAAAGAAGAAGTTGAAGAAGAAAGGAACTTGAAAGAGGGTGGTGAAAACGTTACCTCTTCTTCGAGTTCTTCCTTTTGATTTGATCAAAAGGGATCCATAGGTTGGCATTATCATCAAACTAAGGCCTCTAGGTTGAATTGAGGGATGTTTTAAGGATATTTGGGTTGAGTTTGGCCGAGAAAAATGGCTTTAGAGGTGTAAAGAATTGGTTAGAAGTGGTGTCCTTTTATAAGGGGAGGAGGGGCTCTTTAGGAAAAACATAAAGTATTAATTTATAATAAATTAATATTCCGTTTATAACGGCTAAAAAGTGGATTATTAAATTTATAATGTGGGTATGGGTCAAAAACCTCCCAAAAAATTGATTTTATAAAAGTTTGAGTCACTATAGAAACCTTATCTTTTAGATTTAACTCTTAATTAAATAGTTTGACATTTACCATGTCTCTTTGTATTTTTATATTATATAGTTAATAAACATAATATATACTTCCAAGAGACCCCCATGTGGTTCATTAATGATACACCTATAATTATAAAATTCTTTTTGCCGATCCTTAGATTTTTAGGAATATAATATCAATTAATAATATAATATTTGTTTTAAAAACACTTTTATGTCAATTTTGACACTATTGGGTAATTTATTTTTGATAAATTTATAACAGCGTTATTACTTTTATTAAAATTCATATAACCAATAAAAATATTTCCTATTAACCTAGAAAATTATTTTAATTCATAAAAAGTCTAAAAATTACATTTATTTTGATATTTATAATATCAATTATTTTAATATTTCATTAATTCGGTAATTACTACATCACCATTGTGTCATAAATAAGTTAAATTATATAATGTATTAAAATTATAAAAAAAATAATTTATGTAGGAAATATTTTTATCTTTCAAATTAATATTTGAAATCCAATTTATCTTATTTATAACCCTATACTAAAAATGTTTTAGTAATTAAACTTTGATTTTAACTCTTTTAACTCTTCATTGATTTAAATAATAATAAATGTCCTAATCTATTCCAAGTGGACCTAAATGATAATATATTATTCCTAAGGTTGTTTTTGGTCAAGATAAACTTGTCCAATAGAATTAGGACATGTGTCAGGGTAATATTAATATCATTTTTACCCTTAATTACCCTATTTACTTTTAACCGTGGTAAATAAAATTAAAAAGTTACTATTCATCAAAAATTATTTTTATCTTATTGAATCACATTTTACTCCTTCATATTAACTATTTCTATTGGATATTTTAAATTCCAATCATAGAAGTAGTAAAAGTTTGTTTTACGTGAATTTCCAAATTCTCTTCAGAGGTGGGTAAAAGACAGTGAAAAGTTCCATACAATTTTTATATATTTAAAATTATTATAAACTAAATCTAATGAATTAAATTGAACATATATAGGTATTATGTATCTTTTTTGACCTAAATTAAATTTAAATAAAATAAATAATTATTTAAATAAAAATTCGTTTTTAAACTGCAACTTAGTGTTTTGTCACTATTAATCAAAAAAATGAATGTTTTTAGAAAAATACCAAAAATTCACCCTAAGCTAATTTAGATATTACAAATCCAAAAATGAAGTCCATTTTGAAAGATAAAATTTATAAAATTTCAAAAAGTGGGAATTACTATTCATAATGGCTAGTTTGATTGGTTGTGGTGTGTGTTAGAACTCGATGTTGCGTACAACACACGATATTGAATTATTCAAAGGGAAACGTATCGTGGAATCTTGGGGTGTTACAATTCGAATGCTTGGTTGGTGGAAGATTCTGAGGCCTGTAAACCCTCAGTGAAATAATAATAATATTATTAAATATATTATATTATGTGTAAACTATTTATTCAAAAATGTTTTATAACACCAAAATGGATTGTCGTATGAGAAATATGAGACCACTGTTAGGTCCGAAAAGGGGGCTTACCCTAGGTAGGACATAACTATTTTTCTTGTCTTGTGTTTGAATGAATCACACATGATTAAAACCATTTCATTTTCAATTAATTAATTAATTCATTCTTATTTATTATATAATTAATATCTCTAAAATGTTTCATTTTATGATGAATTTAGGATAATAATTAGGTCATAAATGGTTATATTGTCCTAGAAATGGTATAACATTTAAGTTCCTCTTGTGTTTGACAACATCACTAATGATAAAATCCATTCAATATTTAATTAGTAATTTATTCCATTTATTAATTATTAAGAAATTATTATCTATTGAATGGTTCATTTTATGAGAAATTTGAGAGAAGAGTTTGGTCTATAATAGGGATTTTACCCTAGGTGGGTTATAATGTTTTTGGGAAATGGGTGTTTGGTATCTTTTATGTTTTTTGGGGTAAAAAATTAAATTTATTAATTTAATTAAAAATGGAAAATATATCATCTTATTCCCATGGATCAAATATTATTAGCATTTGGTTTTAATTTTAAAGCTTCAATGAAATGAGTTTTGACAAATTAAAATGAGAAACACAATAAATAAGATAAATAAATGAATCTGCATTGATTGGTTTTATGTTTAATAGATTAAAAAATTATTTAATTTTTCAGTTATAAAAACACTAAACACTTCTAAAATTCATATAAATACCCATATACTCCTCATTATCATTCCTCCAATTATCATGAGATATTCCTTCCATGATCAATAAAGCAATCGAGCTTTCTTTTCATCCACAGACATCATACGGGGTGAGATCTTCTATATGGGAGGTGGGGATAGAAGTTGTTTGAATTTTTCAATTTTTTTCAAAATATCTCAATTTGTTAAATTCCTTATTAGTGATACGATTGATCCACCATCAGTTTTGATGGATTTATCTCAATGAGAAGAAGATGAATCCCAGTTTTTTTAAATAAGCAATATATGATAAATTTTATTTTTCATATATTTTTAAATAGTTTACATAAAAAAATTAGAAGATATTTTTAAAATAAATTAACAATAGTAGTTTACAGTGAATTTATCATCAATAATTGCTGAAAATTTTGAATGGATAAATTATTAAAACTATAAAATTTTTATTAATTTTTATTATCATGAACTAATTATTAAATAAATTACCTATGGATAATTTTGTGGAATATTTCAAAAGGATAATTTGGAGGTTTATCGAAAGATAATTTTGTCAAATTATAAACATTAATTACATGAAAATATTCAGTGATAATTTATTGTAATTTCCAAATGATGATTACTACAAATTATAAATGAAAAATTACATGAATAATCAAAATAATTATATATAATTATAGAAGATTAATCACATAAATTTTTTTCAAAAGATAATTATTCTGAATAATGAATTGATACTCACTAGATTATCTTTGGATAATTTATTGTACGATAATCATCTATGGATAACTAATAATTTGATATAATTTAAAAATTTAATTATCAATGGATACATTGTAATAAAATTATCAAAATATAATTATAAATGATATATTGGGATACATTTTTCGAAAAAAAATTGTAATAAAAAAATTGTAATAAAAATATCAAAAGATTAGTAGAAAGGATAATTTATAATAAATTATCAAATTATAGTTATAATGAATTATTTAAGAGAATAATATCAAATTTATTTAGAAATTTTTTATTTCTATGAAATTATCTATATATAATTATTAAAGGATAATTTAAAAAAATAACTAAAATTGTAATTATAAAAGGATACATTTTGATAAATAATCACAATTTTATTTTAAATGGATAATTTAAGACATATTATCAAAGAATAATTTTAAAAGGATAATTGAAGAAAAATTATAAAAATAAAAATAAAAATAATATGATAATTTTTAAATTATCCCATAGAGATAATGAATCATCATGTGATATATTTTTTTAGAAATCAAAAAACTTGTATTGGTTCTCGGAACCCTTGATAAAGGTCGAGCATTGATGTCTCAATAAATATGATGATTAGTAAATGTAGTTATTTATCAAACCAAACAAGATAGATTATCCTTTCCACTGAGGAAAATTACTTTAAGGTGAAGTTCCTTACCATTTTAACTCATATACACATGAATTACCTTGATATGATTATGCATATACGTGTTTTGATAAATGATAGAGATTATTATTGCATATGGGTGCGTGTGAAGCCCATGATATGGTATGATTTTAGTCTACGAGAATGATTTATTTATTGATTCCATTATTATGTTTGACTCAAATGTTGATGCATATGATGTCGCTATATTTTATCAGGAGGTGTGCTTTGGTCGTTATCTTTCTATGACATCTCATCATTTCCTTTGGAATATTTGTATGTGTATACATAAAAGCCAATCATCAGGGTAGGATTAATCATTGTGGGGTGTGTTCAAGATATAAGGAGTCGACTACATAACAACATGATAACCTTTTACCATGAAATCTACTTGAATCCTTGTAGATTACATGTAGATGGGAGACACTTGATGCCTTCTGGATTCCGAGTGTTACCTGATTCCATGTGGTTTCTAGGTAGGGTAGAAATTATCGGTTCCTGGTGGGTTCTGAGTATTACATGATTCCTTATAGATTCTAGGTAGGTTATTTTCACCCAACCCCATATGGATTCTGAGTGACTCACCAAAATCAATTTTTCTAGTTTGGTATACTTATTAACATACTGTACATTTTCATCCATGGAGATGAAGCAGGTATGACCGTGGGATTGTTGTGGATTTATTGGAACTCCACCTTTTTATTTATATTTTTTTGTTAATATTCTAATTACACATTTATTTTATTATAGTAGACAGTAGTATACTTGATCGCATCTTGTTAGAGAACCATTATTGGTATACTACTAAATCTTATACTCATGCCCTACTTGGGAAATCTGTTGTGCTTGTTAACTACAAGAGGGATCTGTAGAATAGAAAGGGACCTATGGTGTATAGCTGAATAGAAGAGAATTTAGCTAGTAGTAGGTCGGGATAGACTCATGTGTATCCCCTATATATTTATTTACATTAACTTCTTTATTTCTTATGTAAATTCATGCCACATACAAGAGATTGTTTATTTCTGTTACATGTATGTCTTATTTACATTTTCCCATGTTTAGTTTGAGTTTTTATTATATATTTTATTGTTTATTATTGACCATATGAAATGATATTGAGGGTATAATCTCACCACTGATGGACTCAGATGAACACTTCTAGTGGTAAGAATCATTTATACGGGGAGATGTGCATCAGGTATCATGGAATTCCGGATCAGACCTCGTTATTCGATTTGGGGTATTACACGGGTATTATTTAGATTTTTTTAAGAACATCTCACTAAAGAGAAGTTTTAGGGAATTATATTATGTAACATGGACTTGGAAGGACTCATATACTCCTGAACAGAATAGAATTTGGAGTTCTATAGTATTCCCTGGTTGAGGTAGGGGATGTGGTACACAAGTATTGGAATGTCAACTCTAGTAATATGGGATATATCATGGGAGTCAAGACGGAGGCCATGACAGAGGGGTTGGTGAGAAACATGTTTTACAAAATACTCAAAATATTGTGCAAGTAAGGTCTTATAGCTTCAGAGGTATGATTCTTGTATCATCTACTCGTGGTTTCATTTTCTATTATATAATAAAATCAAATTACTTTTATATCATCTATTTTTGAGAACATTTTTGGTTTTGGAGGTGGAAATGTTGGATGATGTTTTGACCGTAGATACACTGTTGGGAGTGTGGATATAGAAAATGAAATTCATCCAGGCATTTTATCTATATATTTGTGAGTACTATTAATTTTGGGAACCATTCATGATGTAAACGATAGCTTTGGATTCAATTCATTCAATGGACAACATAGTTCTATACCAAGATCATATAAATTTTTATTAAAGGATAGTTAACTTTATATATCCTAAAGGAGGAATCTATTACCACCATGGGTAGTGGGATCTATAGGCTAGACACGTAGGATCAATTTATTGTATATTGGATTGTCTCATAGATTATATAATAGGTCATTCTCTAGATGGTGGTGGAATTTGTTTGGATAAATTTCCTCCAATAGTAAGAAATTTTAAAGATTTCATTCTTGAAGAGTTTGATGTATTAATTCTAGAGTGTTAGATCTATTTCATGATCGCTTGAGTTCTAGGATAAGATCCAATTTTCATCCAGCTTAATAGAATTTAACTAACTTGGCCTCCAGAAATGAAATTCCATTTAGAATATTTGTAGCCAATGTTATAATATTACCTAATATGTCCCCTTGGGTTTTTGTGGTTATTTTTTCCAGGAAGGGGAATATTACTATTCACTTAATTATGAATTATTAGTTACATAAACATACAATGATAAAGAACCAGAAACCCCTTTAACATATCGATGATCTCTTTGACCATTTGAGAGTTATTAAATACATATCCATGATAAAATTGAGGTAATGATATCAACATATGTGGCTGAGACCATCAAACACACCTTATATAGATCGTTGGAGCAGGTATAGATTCTATGAGTTTTTAGTGATGTTGTTTTGTTTGAAGACAACATCGACAATATTCTTGGTCTTGTTGAATTTGATATTTCATCATTTTTAATTCTGGTTTAAGGAAGTTTTTTATGAAATCATAGTATACTCCAAGTAATAAAGTGATATTTCAAAACATATTGAAATAATTTTATATACATTAAGAAACCACCAAATTCCCACCAATCTAACCAAATGTAGTTTTTGGATTGACAAAGTGCACTTCTTGGTCCATGCCATCTTAGAGTAAAGAGTGTAAGTGGACCAACAGAAGGTTGTAGACATGGAATATTGGGGGAATTCTAATAATATCTTTGAGATTCAATGAATATCTAGGTTGACCATGATATTATCAGGGTTTTATCTAGGACAAATCTGAACATGCAATACTTATGTGAGGGATGACAATAGAAGGGAGTTAATTATTTATGTTTAGATGCTTTATAGATTCTTTTTATGTAGATAAAGTGTAATATGAAATCATAACCTATACTCACAATACCTATGTAGGTTAAATCTTATTTTATTTCATGTCACACATTAAATAATGTACTATGACCAGTTCAAAGGTAGGTGGGTTTATTATATTCAGTCTTTCAAAATCATGTAGTATTATAAATCAATAAAGGGGATCATTTTTTATGACACCGTGATTCATAATATATTAAAAATTGCAGTCCAAGAGTATTTCAATGAGTGGTGGGTGATGGAACTATTTGTAGACATGCATCTAGAAGCATATGATTCTCATTGGAAGGTTTATGTTAATTTGACATCTATTATACCCATTATTTTCACATGATCATGAAAGAGAAGTTATATAATCTAGGGGATTAGTTATAAGAGACAACTTGTATGGTGGGTATAAAACTACAATATAGTCTCTTGGAAGTAGAAATTCTCTTCATTTTCATGGTAGGGTATCCATTTAAAACAAATTTTTGAAGGACATGATGAGTGAATTTAATTCCTCTGTATGGGTGGCACTTATTTATTTGAAAAATATGTTTCATGATCTCCGTAGATATTACTAGTGTCTTGGAATAGAGAAAGTGGTATTGGGTTTTGTGGAATGATGTTTCACCTTTCTTCAGATGAAATATAAGCATTAGAGGATAGATAGAATATTACATCATAATCACATTCTAGAGTGGATATGGGCTTATTTAAATAAATTTTTTTGAAAGGACTTCTCTTGGAAACCTATAATAAAGATGATGTATTGATGATCCTAGATGAACAAGTGATTGTATCCCAGTTATTTCTTATTTGGGAAACCTCCATAGCTGATGATCTAGGATATTCCTAGATAATAGATATAGTTTGGATTGATGGAATTCTAAGGAGTAAGTTTTTATAAATAGATTCTCATTTCATTTCACTATTCTGGTAGTTTATTCATAAGTATTTGGGATCACAATATAATCTTAATGTGGTCTATCATCGTTAGACAGACAAAAAAATTGAGAAAATTATTTATGTTATGGAGGAAATTAATGAGCCTATGTTTTCGATTTTGTTGGTTCATGGAGTTTTAATATTATAATATTTTCCATGTTTCTAAGCATATATGCATTTTAATGATTTGAATGTTCTTCCATTTTGTTCTACTCTTTATTGGACGATGGTTGGTGAATCAGTGATTCATGGAACTACTCTCATGTAAGAAATGTCTGAGTTGGTTTAGCAGATCTGGAGCTGATTTGTGACTAAGTATTATTGGAATTATGTGTACACATTATAGTAAATATGATATCCAGTGTTTTAGAATGGTTATTGTGTTTTCCTATGTGCATCACCAAGGGTAGGGAAACGTCTAATTGGGAAATAGGGGAAACTAGTTTCAAGGGTTTTCTATACATTTGATATAGTTGATAGGATTTTTATAATTGTGTACCGATTATCACCTCCACTTCCTAATAGTTCCATCCACGATATGATTCATGTTTCATATTTGCATATATATAATCCTAAAAATTATATTGTGGTATACATCAAGGATTTTAAGCTTTGTGTTGATGTGTGCTTTCATGAGAAACTGATACAGATTAGGGAACATAGTAACATGTATCTCTATGGAAGGAATATACCTCTATTTCTTGTACAGTG
Organism: Viscum album; assembly: GCA_963277665.1. Taxonomy (NCBI): domain Eukaryota; kingdom Viridiplantae; phylum Streptophyta; class Magnoliopsida; order Santalales; family Viscaceae; genus Viscum; species Viscum album. The sequence continues at coordinate 533,391,994 of OY728128.1, forward strand.
TTACAATGTGTGTCTTTAGTATGATACCTCAGAGACAAATTATGATATGTGAGAACAAATTCCATACTTGTTTTCCTACACACCATAGTGATTCATGGGGATGCTCATGGGATATCTGTTATTTGTCAGGGGTTGTATGATCCTATATTTTTCTGGGTACTATCTTCTTATAATTTTTCAATAAACATATTTTTTTGGATTCTATTTTTATTTTATCCTTGGTGGAAGAGTCTTTGTTCAAAGATATATATATAATTTTTGGGAAAATTACTTAATATTTGTGTATGTACTTATGTTTGAATTAATGGGTTGTAGGTTTAAATGTGTTAAATGGGATTATGATGGAAATCTGTATGATTGGGAGGGTTAATAGGTTGTTTGGAATATTTGAAAAAATATGGGATGAAAGGACTCTATAAGAAATATACATGCCGAGTAAATTGGTTACAAGACATGTAACGATTGCTCAGTTGAATCCTTGAAAAGGATACAAGTCATTAACCATTTCTGGGTGTGAACTGGTTACACAACAATAATCCAAATTACATTAGGTGTAATTTTAAGGTATGGTAAAATACACCTAAGGAAATATGAATTTATTAATAACTCTTAAATAAGTATCACAAAATCTAACACCCATAGATTTCAAAGTACATTATTTCTTCAAAGTAATTCAATAAATTGCAATATACGCAACACCGAGTCCAAGTGCACCAAAACATACCAAACTAGTCGTTCAAAAGTAGTTATGAATAGTATTAATTGAAATTTGATCTTTAAATAATCCTTATAATTTTAGAATCCATATTATGAGTTTCTTAGACATAACGTAAGAACAAATACATTTTTTCAGAAAAAAGAATTATTTTTCAAAAAATGCAATTTTACAGCATTTTAATGGCGAACCCTTTTTAAATCCAATATTTGAAACTTTTATATATTCAATTTGAAAAAATAAACTTCTTCTTTTAAATCAGGACATAATAATTTAGTTTCAATAAAATTTTGGTGTTTTCTGATAACTTCAATATTTAGGTGAATAGTGAAAAAAACTATATTTTAACTGAAAAGGAATTTTTTAATCAAAAATAATTTATAGTGTGAAATTATACATTTTAATGTTTTGGAAGAATAATTAGATTATATTTTTACCCTTTAATCCATTTTTGATCATTGGAATTAATTTCGCATTGAAATTATACATAAACAATTGTCAATCTTTTAATAGTTATTGTTTCTTAAAACACGCTATTAGTTTTGACAACGAGAATTAACATTAAATTAATAAATGAAAATTATGTGTTTTTAATTTGGTAAAATAGACTTCATTTTTGGATTTGGAATATAGAAATTATCTTAGGGTGATGTTTTGGTATTTTTCTGAAAACGTTCAATTTTTAATGGATAGTGAAAAAACACTGAGTTATCGTTTAAAATCAAATTTTTATTTTATTTAAATTTATTTTACGTCTAAATAGATATATAATACATATATAATTTCATTGTAATTCATTGTATTCAATTTATAATAATTATATATATATATAAATTTTATCGAACTTTTACCATCTTTTACCCACCTCTTAGGAGCATTTTCAAATTTACATAAAACATAATATTACCGCTTCTGTGAGATGAATTTTGAAAATCTGAGAGACACAGTTAATATCAAGGAGTAAAATTTGGTTCAATAAGGGGAAAAATAATTTTTGGTGAATAGTAACTTTTGACTTTTATTTAGCACGGTTAAAAGTAAATAGGGTAATTAAGGTTAAAAATGATATTATTATTACTCTAACACAAGTCCTAATTCTATTGAATAAGTTTAATTCGACCAAAAACAACCTTAGGAATAAAATATTACCCTTTAGGTCTGATTGGATTAGATTAAGACATTTATTATTATTTTGTTTAAAGAATAGTTAAAAGAGTTAAAATCTATGTTTAATGACTAAACCATTTATAATATAGGATTATTAATAAGATAAATTAGAATATAAATATTCATTAGAAATATAAAATGATTTCTCACATAATATTATTTTATTTATAATGTTTAGATATTATATAATTAAATTTATTAATGAGACAATGATGATGCAGTAATTATCTTATTAATCAATGAATCAAATAAATGGTGTTATAAATATTAAAATATATATAATTTCAAATTTTTCACAACATCCACGAATTTTCTAGGTGAAAAAGAAATGTTGGGATTTATTCAATGTATTTTTTTTAAAGTAACCATGTTTTTATTATTTTAACACAAAACAAATACCAAATAGTGTCCAAATTGACATAAAATAGTTTTCAAAACAAATATTATATTCTTTATTGATATAAGGGTCCTAAAAATATAAGGATCGGCCAAAATACATATATAATAATATATATGACTTTAATGAAATAATTGGGGTTTTATTGGTAGTATATAGTATGTTTATTAACAATATAGTGTAAGAATACAAGAAGACATGATAAAAGTTAAATTATTTAACTTATAATTAAATCTAAATGATAAGGTTAAAATGATAACCTAAACTTGTATAAAACCTATTGGTTGAGTGTTTTTCGACCCATACCCACCTTATACTTTAATCAGTACATTTTTGATGCATTAGAAATGTCACGACCCGTCCTCGGGGCCCGTGCCGTGACTACCCCATGCCCGCCTTCCATAGGCGAGGGGTTAGCGACTAGAACCAAGGCGTAAATCCCAAATAGAAGGGAAGGCATTTCCTTTAAAAGTAAACAAACACCACAGTGTAAGCCAACATAATTAAAAACTAAGTAAACTGTGTACAAGTAAGTGTAGAAAGTAAATGGTCCAGAATACAAACCCAAACTGAAAGTAAAGTACAACTGAAAAGAAAGTACAACAACTAAAAGTAAAGCCGCAACGTCGAACCGTCCACTGGAAGTCCCACCTGAAGGGTGGGTACAGATAGCCTCCACAGCTCCTCGGTCCTGCCGTCTGTTCCGAGTACGTCCCGTCCAGTGGTCCCCCTCCAAGTGCTGACCTGCTTCCATAAACCTCAACCACGTACAGCACTGTCTGTCGTCTGCAACCAACACAACGTAGTGTGGGCATAGCCCATGAAGGGGTGAGTATAAGATTCTCAGTAGGGACCCCGAGACCCTCAAAGGTCTCCCATAATCCACAAAGGATAATTCACAAAGGAAAGATACAATCATGTAGTAACAACAGACACTACTTAGTTATATTCCCATACATATACCTAAGTTATCAATTCCAATTCGGATCCAACATCCGATCACAAGTTCGATCACATCCACACAGGATAGCACAACACAATCCACATAGGAAAGAAAATCAAGATTCAGCTCACACCGGTATACTTCTTCGTATGATGATAGAGATGATATGATGTAGCCAATGATATATTTAATCTGTCGGACCCACACAGGATCGAGAGGTACTAACCCCTACAATGAACCACAAAGGATCGATAGGTACTAACCCTCGCAATGACCCACACAGGATCAGACCCACACAGGATCTGTAGGCGCTGGCCCACACCGGACCGTTGAGCACTGACCCACACAGGATCTGACCCACACAGGATCAGTAGTACTGATCCACGTAGGATCTCTGAGTGTTGTAGTCGTCACCGTCGAATCCATGGAGGATTTCTGTACAGTCGTCACAATTGTCGCAGTCACAGCCAGCTCTAGGGTTCCCGCACATAGCAAGCTCGATCGAGAGGGTTCGCTCCACAAGCCGATGGGATGATACATCAGCTGACACATATTCCGGATTTTATGTATCCAAATGATCCGTATCGTCAACAGGAACTCAACGTCACAGATGTCGCGTCAATCGAACGCCTCGTCTGAGAGTTATTGGCTTTTCCGTCCTAGGGGCCCTGTTGGTTTTTAAGTCAAAACCAACCTGACTGTACTCCAACTGGGTCCAAACCTCGAGCAGAGTAAGCCAAAATGTGTGTATCACTAAGAAGAATCCATCAATGTTGAAGGCATGTCAATCGGACGTCCGGAGCTCAAGTTATAAGCGTTTCCGCTCCGAGGGCCCGGTTGGTTTCGTGTACGAACCAACTCGGCCGAACCCAAAGTTCTCCAAAACCTTGAGTGTAATATATTGAAATGACAATATCGATCCAAGGATCGAATCGCAACTGGCGGTGCATCGATCGGAGGTCCATAGCCCGTGTTATGGAAAATAGCCCGAAACAATCCGAAAATGGGGGTTAGGGCCCGGTCCGACTCGGCCCAACCCCCCTGGGTCGGCCCGAATAGGGTCCAGGTCCAGCCCGCTTGGGAGCGGCCCGACCTAGCGGACCTTCCTGGCTGCACGGCCCGGCGCACTGGCGCTGGCCCGGCGGCGCGGCCAGAACTGCCGAGCGTTGAGGGGGTGTGTGGGGGCACGCTGCCCCCCGCTAGTTTGTAACCGCGACCCCTACGGGGGTTGATCCTTGCCAACGGACGCGGCATAGTGCCGCGTCCCCGCATCCTCGATCCCGCGCGGTCGTGGGACCAGTAGCCTACCGCCGAGGCTTCAGCTTCAGTGGCCCTTCCAGGCGGTGTGCCGGGCGGCGCCGCCTCCTGGCAGCCGGCCGGTGCCGGCCCCCACCTCCGGCCGCCGGCGACGCCGTGCCAGCGAGGCGTGCCTGTGGGGTTTTCTACGGACCACCGGACGCGCTCCGGTGGTCCGTTTTGCCTGCCGTCTTCACCAGCGGTCCTCCCAGGATCAACTCTTCACTGCGAAGACCTCAAAAATTCCCTTGCGACCTGCTTCGTCATCACCCATCGATCTGCACACCATGATCAAAGAAACGGTGGGTCCGGACTTGTTCCTTGGTCCACACCCACCTCGGTAGCGATTTAAAAGGCTTCCGACAAATTTTAGACACACGCCGAGTATATAAATCACATAGATTTAATTGAACCCAAACCCTAACCTCATGCGGTTGATTATTTGAAGATTTTCATGGGAGTAGGAACGTCACGGAAGAAGCATCGCGGAACGAGGATCATCGTATCATGGAGAAAGGAATCGTCAGCGTCGTGTCCTCGATCTCCGAGGATCCGGCGTTCTTTTTGAACTTCGTCGGAGGTCGGCGTTCTTCGCGTTCATCACGTTCTTCACGTTCTTCGTCGAGGAAGGAGTGTTTCACGGCTTTAGTGATTTCTCCCAAACCCTCTCGCACAACCAACCTCTAATAAAATAATAATTGTCTTATTTTATTAACACAAGACAACATTTTGAATTTCAAAAATAATTGAAACAACAATTAATGAATTAATTGAGGAGTTTTAAACTGCCCAATTAATGAAGGCATTTATTATCCAGCTTAAATGAAAGGGTTGACTTTATTTAAAAAAAGGGGTGAGGGTGCGTTACTTAATTAAAGGCGTGGGTTGAAAAAGGTGGGGTTCATGTGGGCCCAACCCCACAAATATCCTACCTAGTGGTGTAGGATATTGTGGGTCCCACTTTAACCTCTTATCTTAGGTTAAACGACTTAAAATAAAATAAATTGGTTGCCCCATTTTATTTTATTCATTTACTTAACCCGAAAATTTTAAAACCACACCCGAGAAAACGCAACTCCAGAAAATGTGTTTCTAAGAAATTACTGGTGTTGTGATTCCATAGTTTCCCTCGTAATTTTATTCCGAACACCGGTTCAAAAGTTAGAAAAAACCTGCTCGTTCGTACACTGAACTTACCCGAGCTAAACTTCAGAAAATGATTCCGGGCACACCGGGGCTCGAAATCAGGTGCCGTCAGAAACTGCGTTCTTGTAAAATCCCAAAGAAAATTAAGAAAAAAAATTTCCTTTAATTTTTAGGGTCTTTACATTACTCCCACCTCAGGGCTTTACGTCCCCATAAAGAAACATCAAAAACTAGGGAACGAAATGTGGGTATTGAGCATGCATCTGCGCCTCTCGCTCCCAAGTGCTCTCCTGGAGGTTCCCGTGCTGCCATCTGATGCGCACTAGAGGAATCGACCATCCACGTAGGACCTGCTCCTGTCGATCCTCAATCTCCACTGGGACCTCCGCAAATGTCGCCCCATCATCATTGTCCATCTCCCCATGGTCAATGATATGCTTCGGGTTGTGCATGTATCTCCTCAACTGAGATACATGGAAGACATTGTGCACCCGATGCAACTGAGGTGGTAGAGCCAAACGATAAGCCACCTCACCTATCCTGCTGAGGACCTGGAATGGTGTGATGAAGCGTGGAGATAACTTGCCGCCTCGGAAAAATTTCTGTAATCCATGTCGATGTGAGACCCGCAAGAAGACGTGGTGGCCATCCTCGAACTCCAGTGCCCTCCGTCTCCTGTCAGCATAAGACTTCTGCCGGCTCTGAGGTGTCCTCATCCGCTCCTGGATGACCTGGACCTTCTCCGTCATGGCCTAGACCATCTCCGGTCCCACAAGTGCTGACTCCCCAGGATCTGTCCAGCACAGAGGTGATTTTCAAGGTCGGTCGTACAATTCCTCATATGGTGCCATCCCGATGGTGGAGTGGTAGCTGTTGTTGTACGCGAACTCCATCAAGGGTAGGTGGTCCTCTCAGCTACAGCCAAAGTCGAGGACACATGCACGGAGCATATCCTTGAGAGTCGGAATGGTACTCTCTGTCTGAACATCTTTTTGAGTGTGAAAGGCGGTGCTTAGACGTAGCTGCGTCCCTAACGCCTCCTACAACCCCTTCCAAATCCGGGAAGTAAAGCGAGCATCTCGATCCAAGATGATAGAAGATGGCACACCATGAAGCCATACAATCTCCTGAACGTAGAGACGTCCCAAGCTCTCCACTGATCCCTGCTCTCTGATGGGTAAAAAGTGGGCCGACTTGGTGAGTCGGTCGACAATCACCCAAATGGAGTCATGACCTCTGTAAGTGCGTGGTATTCCAGTAACAAAGTCATAGATGTCCTGTACCACTTCCACTCCGGGACCTCCAAGTGATGTACCAAGCCTGCTGGTACCTGGTGCTCTGCCTTCACCTGCTGGCATGTGAGGCATCGAGAAACGAACTCATCCACAACATTCTTCATGCCCGGCCACCAGTGCTGACGTCTGAGGTCCTGGTACATATTTTCCACTCTAGTATGTACCGCCAAAGGATAAGTGTGAAACTCTCTCAGAACCTCCTCCTCTAAAGAAACCGGTACCAAGGTACGCCTTCTAAAAAGGACGTCGTGCTCTCCTCCTAAAAAGAAAACCTCAGGTGCCCGTCCTGAGGATATCTGCGCACACCGTGTCTCACAGTCGGCGTCCCCACGCTGTGCCTCTCTGACCTGCTGCAGTAGTGGAGGAGTGACTCTGAATGATTATATAAAGGCTTCTCCATCTCTATCCTCGAAGGATATCTGCAATGCGGCTAGTTGCTCTGTCGCTTCCCCAAGTAGTTGAATACCCGTCCTGCTGAGAGCATTGACTACCACGTTCCCCTTTCCGGGAGTATAGACTATCTCAAAGTCATAGTCCTAGAGGAGCTTGAGCCGTCACCGCTATCTCAGGTTCAGGTCCTTCTACGAGGAGATATACCTGAGACTCTCGTAGTCAGTATAGACTGTAAAGCGCTCGCCCATCAGATAGTGTCACCACATCTTCAGAGAGAAGACCACTACTGCTAACTTTAGGTCATGGGTAGCGTAGTTCTTCTCATGCTTCCTCAACTGACATGATCTGTAGGCGATCATGGCCTGCTCCTGCATCAGGTCACATCTGAGTCCGGTATGTAATGCATAACAGTAAACTACGTACCCAACTCCCTCCTCCGGGAGCCTCAAGATAGGTGCGCTGGTCAATCTCTGTCTCCACTCCTGGAAGCTCTACTGACATCTGTCTGACCACACAAAGGGTTTCCCCATCTTCGTTAAAGCTGAGAGTGGTGCCACAACTCTGGAGAAATCTGGTAGAAATGTCCAGTAGTATCCAGCTAGTCCCAAGAAACTCCGCACCTCCGTTACGCTCCTGGGTGGCTCCCAAGCTAGCACTGCCTTGATCTTCGCAGGATCCACCGCAACTCTCGCCTCAGAGATGACGTGTCCCATGAAGTGGACATCTCGTAACCAGAACTGACACTTCGAGAGTTTTCCATAAATCTAGTACTCTCATATTGTGTCCAGCACAACCCGCAAGTGGTAGGTGTGCTCCTCCTCAGTCGTCGAGTATATCAAATTGTCATCGATAAAGACCATGACAAATCGATAGATGTATGGATGAAAGATCCCTTTCATGAGGCCCATGAACACTCCTATAGAATTGGTTACATCGAATGGAAGATCCATGAACTCATAGTGGCCATACTGACATCTGAAGGCCGTCTTCTACATGTCTTCATCCTGAAATATGAGCTGATGATAGCCTGACTTGAGGTCTATCTTCGAGAACCACCGTGCTCCCTTGAGCTGATCGAAGAGGTCATCAATCCTCGGTAGAGGATACATGTTCCTCACTGTCACCTGGTTTAGGTGACGATAGTCTACAAAAATTCTCAAGATCTCGTCTGCCTTCTTGAAGAACAATATTAGGGAAGCCCAGGGTGAAACACTAGGTCGGATGAATCCATTGCCCTGCAAGTCCTCCAACTGTACCTGTAACTCTCAAAGCTCGGTGGGGTCCATCTAATATGCTGGGGTGTATATCATGGTTATCCCAGGGTACATGTCAATAAAAAAGTCTACCTCTCTGCGAGGAGGTAGTCCTGGAAGGTCATCTGGGAAAACGTACGCATAGTGATCCACCACTGTAGGAAAACCAGGACTCCGCACGTCAACTGCTCCTAGGATGAGGCTAGCCAACTGATGAGTGATGGGTTGTCCTGTCGTCTGTCAGAGTCCATCCTGTGCTGTGAAGGCTCCTTTCTCACTGGTGAAGGTGAACCTACTCCTGTCGGTGCACACACACCGCACCTTGCGCCTAATACAATTTATCTGAGCATGGAATGTAGATAACCTATCCATGCCCAAGATGATGTCGTAAGTCCTCGATGCTTCACCAAGAAGATCCCACACGAAGCTCTCACCTCCTAGAGTAAGATCACACTATCGGCACCAGTGCATAATCGTCGAGTCTGCTCCCGTAAGAGTCTCCAGCTGTAAGGATTGAGCCAACAGATCTGTCAGAATCTCTGAGCTCCGAACAAGGGCAGCGGCTATGAAAAATGACTCGCTCCTTTGCCTATAAGAACTGCAGCAAGGGTGGAATAGACACAGATAGTACCTCGAATCATCTCGGGTGCGCTGTGGTCGTAGGAATCTAGTGCCTGATGTTGTGTATGTCTCTACCCGGTAGCTCCTTGTGGTCAGGGTGGACCTCTTGGGGGTGGTGGTGGTAGAGCCTCAAAGCGTCGCCCACCACCTGCTGGTTGGCCAGCTCCTCTGCCTCGTCCGCCATCTCCATGCAGACCACCACGTTCGACCCTCTACCTCTTCCTGGGTGGTCCCTCCACAGTCTTCTGCTCCTCAGCACGGCGGGTCAAGCAGTCATGAGCCATGTGGCTCTACCCCCGCATGCGTAGCACTGTCTGCCTCTCGAAAGACTGGCTTTATGCTGTGTTCCCCGCACCACGGAGCAAGTGTCCTGAGGTCCTATGCCTGAGGGTCTAGTCTGGCTGGACCCATGTGTCATCCGTTGACTACCTGCTGCAGAAGACTCTGCTACTTGTCGCCCTGCGGTAGGCCTCACTGCTGATGTAGGCTTAGCAAGGAAGCTCTCAATCAGAAGGGCTCGCTTCAGTACCCCTGCCTGTGTCGGAATACTGAGGGAGATCAGTGATGCCCTGATCTCATGCCTCAATCCCTGCTCAAAGGTCCGGGCCTAAAAGAATGGGTCTCGTACCATGTCTGTCAAATAGCATGAGAGATCTGTAAATCTCGCTGAGTACTGGGCGACCGTCAAGCTGCCCTGCCACAGCTGTAGAAGCTCCTGGATGTTCACCGCACGGAGGGTGGATGGGACGAAATCCAAGCGGAAGAGGCTCTCAATGTCCGTCCAGAGGAGAGATGCCTCATTGTTCACCTGGAGCGTCAAGCTCCACCATCTGCTTGCTGCCGCGTGTAGGAGGATCGCTGCAAGGATCACCATGAGGTCTGTTGGTGTCCTCACTAACCTGAAAACTCATACAACTACCTCCAGCCAATCCACGACTGCCTGAGGGTCCGTCTCCCCCCGGAACCTGGGTGGTCGCTAATTCTGAAACTTGTGCAATGCACTAAGGCGACGTGCATCGTCAGCGGCTGGGGATGGTAGCATCGGTGGCTCGGCGGGTAGAGGTACCGCTGGTGCCTCTGCTGTCAAATGGCCCTGTACCGAGGGCTCGTCGCTCGGTGGGTTGTCGTCACGCAAAACGCTCGGAACCCTAGCTGGCTTCTATCGTGGGGCCATCCTGAAAAGAAATAGGTGTGCCATGGTCAAAAAGTATACCTGGTGAGCTGACACAATGTAATCACAAAGAGAACTTGAAACACACATGCTATCAATGTTTTCGTTCATTAATTCAGAAATCAGATTTCATGGTCCAGTTGTACAGATATGTCGGTCGCCGCACCAACACTGGACTCCCTGGACTGATAACCACACTCAATAATCTTAACACGATTGCTACACATAAAAAAAAAGAACAGAGTCTACAGTTCTGCGGGAGAACTGAGCTCCTCTGATACCTATTTGTCACGACCTGTCCTCAGGTCCCGTGTCATGACATCCCCAAGACTGCCTTCCATAGGCCAGTGGTTGACGAATAGCACCAAGGCATAAATCCCAATGAGAAGGGAAGGCATTTCCTTTAAAAGTAAACAAACACCACAAAGTAAGCCAGCAGAAGTAAACACTAAGTAAACTGAGTACATGTAAGTGCAGAAAGTAAATGGGCCAGAATACAAACCCAAACTGAAAGTAAAGTGCAACTAAAATGAAAGTACATCAACTGAAAGTAAAGCCGCATCGTCGAGCCGTCCACTGGAAGTCCCACCTGAATGGTGGGTACAGATAGCCTCCACAGCTCCTCTGTCCAGCCGTTCGCTCCGAGTACATCCCGTCCAGTGGTCCCCCTCCAAGTACTGACCTGCTCCGCAAACCTCAACCACGATCAGCGCTGTCCATCATCTGTAACCAACACAACGTAGTGCGGGCATAGCCCGTGCAGGGGTGAGTATAAAGTACTCAGTAGGGACCCCGAGACCCCCGAAGTTCTCCCTGAATCCACAAAAGAAAAACCAAAAAGGAAAGATACAATCATGAAGTAACAACAGACACAACTTAGGTATATTCCCATACATATACATAAGTTATCAATTTAGATTCAGCTCCAACATCCGATACCATGTTTGATCACATCCACACAGGATAGCACAACACAATCCACATAGGAGAGGAAATCAAGATTCATCTCACACAGGTATACTTATTCGTATGATGATAGATGATCAGATGTAGCCACTGATTCATCTAAGACGTCGGACCCACACATGATCGATAGGTACTAACCCCCGCAATGACCCAAAAAGGATCGATAGGTACTAACCCCCATAATGACCCACACAGGATCGGACCTAGTGTAGGCGCTGGACCACACTGGACCGCTGAGCGCTGACCCACACATGATTTGACCCACATAGGATCGGTAGCACTGATCCACGTAGGATCGCTGAGTGTTGTAGTCGTCGCCGTCGAATCCATGCAGGATTTCTGTACAGTCGGCACCATCGTCATAGACGCAGCCAGCTCTAGGGTTCCCGCATACAGCAAGCTCGTTCGGGAGGGTCCGATCCACGAACTAAGGGGATGATACATCAACTGACACATAGTCCGGAGTTGATGTATCCAAATGTTCCGTATCGTCTACAGGAACTCAACGTCAAAGACGGCGTGTCAATCGGATGCCCGGTCTGAGAGTTATTGGCTTCTTCGTCCCAGGGGCCCGGTAGGTTTTTAAGTCAAAACCAACCCTAATGTACTCCAACTGCATCCAAACATCGAGGGGAGTAATCTAAAAGGTCTGTCTCACTAATAGGAATCCATCAATGTCGACGGCACTCCAATCGGACGTCTGAAGCTCAAGTTATAAGCGTTTCCGCACTGACGGCCCGGTAGGTTTCATGTACGAACCAACCCGGCCGAACCCAAAGTTCTCCGAAACCTTCAGTGTAATATATCGAAACGACCGTCTCAATCCAAGGATCGCATCGCAACTGACAGTGCATCGATCGGAGGTCCACAACCCATGTTATGAGAAACAGACCGAGATAGTCCAAAAATGGGGATCTGGGCCCATTCCGACCCGACCCAACCCCCCTGGGTCGGCCCAATCTGGGTCTGATTTCGGCTCGTGTAAAGACCCGTAAAATTCAAGGAAAATTTTTTCTTAATTTTCTTTAGAATTTTACAAGAGCGCGGTTTCAGACGGCACCTGATTCCGAGGCCCGGAGCGCCCGGAATTAATTTCCGAAGTTTGGATCGGGTACGTTCAGTAAACGAATGAGCGGGAATTCCTAACTTTTGATCCGGTGCTCGGAATTGAAATCCGAGGGCACCGATGAACTCGCAGCGCCGATATTCGCTTAATGAGACCTTATCGGGAGTTGCGTTTGTTGCGGGTTGAAAGTTACGTTTTGGGGTTTTTCAGTTAAGTTAAATAAAATTTGTGTAAGACAAATTTTATTTTAACTTATTTAAAAACCTACCAAAGGAGGTTGGGAGTGGGACCCACACCCACTTAACCTCCCTTGGGAGGATTAAGTGTGGTGGGGCCCACACGAACCCCCCCTTTTCTTTTCAAATCCTCCCAACTCCTTTAACGCCTCTTTTAATGGCTTAGGTTACCCTTAATTAATTTTGGGGAGTTAAACTCTTTTGAATTTCAAACTTTTGAAATTCTTTTGAGTTTTGTGTTAATAAAATAAGATGTAATCTTATTTGTTTATGGGTTGTTGGTTTATTCCCTTGAGAACTTTTTGAGAGCTCCTCTTCATCTTCTCCGGCGAAGAACGTCTTCATCCTCAATGAAGAACGACAACTCTTCGTCAAGGATCATCGACTCGGCGACCCGGTATCTTCGGACCTCTTCTTCCTCCCCGAACCTTCTTCGTCGGCAATCGAAGATCCGCCAACGACGTGTCTCTTCGGGCATCACACTTCGTCAACAGAATCGACGAACGACGACCGCGACGCCCGACCTCCGCGACGCCGTCTTCCGCGGGACGTAGACGATTCTTCGAAACTTAAACCCGAGGTAGGGGTTGTCGTTTTCTTTTGGTTTTCTTATTTTATTCTTGATCGTGATTCTATCAAGACTAACGTGTGACTTGATTTATTTTAAGTTGCGTTTTTATTTTAACGTGAGGGGGGGGGGGCCGGACCGCACGAACACGGCCGAACCCCCCCTCCATCGTTCTTGTTTAATTATTTTGCGGAGGAAAGCAAGTGGCGTGGTGCCGTCGCACCACGCGGATGAACGTGCGAATATCTTATGTGATGCCGTCGCACGCACCTTTGAAGAAACAACAAGAACACGACGCCGTCGCGCCGCGTTGAATAATATCAAAGCACGGCGAAGGGACGCGGTGCCGTCGCACCGCGCCGGATGACAAACGCCGCGGCCGGTTCCGGGCCGCGGCGGGACGAGAAGACCGCGGCCGGTTCCGGGCCGCGGCGGGACGAGGAGACCGCGGCCGGTTCCGGGCCACGGCGGAAGGAAAGACCGGCGGCCGGGCCGCCGGCGTCGGAAGTCGAGGGCGGGACCGGAATTTCCGGTCCCGTTGGTAAAAACCGGCCGGCCTGCGGGCCGGCCGGATGTCATAAAACCGGGGGAATAAATCCCCCGGCTGGTTCATCAAACCCCCCTCTTAAAGAGGGGGGGCGGTTCATTTAAGGAGGGGGGGCAACAGCCCCCCCGGTTCGTCCAGCCGGCCCCCACTTGCGGGGGCCGTTTGTTGCAAAGGCACGGCTCAAAGCCGTGCCGCCTTGACAAAGCAGCGGGGGCAATCAAGCCCCCCGCGTGCCACCCGCGTGCGCCGCGGCCCGCCGCCGCCGCCGCCGCCACCGCGGCCCGCCGCCGCTGCCGCCCCCGGGGGGGGGGGGGTCGGGCCGGGTCGGCCCGGACCCGGACCCCCCCGTTTCGAATCAGATTCGGTTTTTGGCCCATAACTTGAGCCTCGGACCTCCGAATGACGAACCGTCTGCGGCAACGCGATCCTTGGATCGAGACGGTCGTTTCGGTATATCGCACTCAAGGTTTCGGTTTTCTTTGAGTTCGGCCGGGTTGGTTCGTTCACGAAACCAACCGGGCCTTCGGAGCGGAAACGCTCATATCTTGAGCTACGGACGTCCGATTGACGTGCCGTCAGTCGCGTAGTGTTCCTCTTAGTGAGACGGATCTTTTGGCATACTCCGTCCGAGGTTTGGACGCAGGTGGAGTACGGTCGGGTTGGTTTTGCCTTAAAAACCAACCGGGCCCCGGAGACGAAAATGCCAATAACTCTCAGACCGGGCGTCCGATCGACGCGCCGTCTGTTGCGTTGAGTTCCTGTTGTCGATACGGAACTTTTGGATACATCAACTCTGGTCTTCGTGACAGTTGATGTATCAGCCTCTCGGCTCGTGGAGCGGACCCTCCATACGAGCTAGCTGTGTGCGGGAACCCTAGTGCTGGCTGCGACTGTTCTACTGCTACGACTGCTACTGTGACTGCGACGACGACAGTACAGAGATCCTGTGTGGATTCGACGACGACAGTACAGAGATCCTGTGTGGATTCGACGACGACGACTACAGCACTCAGCGATCCTACGTGGATCAGTGCTACAGGTTCTGTGTGAGCCCGATCCTGTGTGGGTCCTTGCGCTCAGCGGTTCTGTGTGAGCCAGCGCCTACAGGTTCTGTGTGAGCCCGATCCTGTGTGGGTCTTCTGCGGGGGTTAGTTACCTATCGATCCTTCGTGGGTCCGACGACTTAGATGGATCAGTGATCATCTTTATCGTCCTTGAAGAAGTATACCTGTGCGAGCTGAATCCTGTTGTTTTCCTGTGTGGATTGTGTTGTGCAATCCTGTGTGGATTATATTTTGCTTTCCTATGTGGAATACGTATACTTTCCTGCGTGGACTGAGTTGTACTTGGGCTCGGAGGTTGGAGCGTATTTTAATTAATGACTTAGGTATATGTATGGGCATATACCTAAGCAGTGTCGGTTGTTACTTCGTGATTGTACTTTTCTTCGTGGTTTATCCTTTGTGGATTTGAGAGACCTTCAGGGGTCTCGGGGTCCCTACTGAGTAGCTTATACTCACCCCTGCACGGGCTTCGCCCGCACTACGTTGTGTTGGTTGCAGACGACGGACAGCGTTGACCGTAGCTGAGGCTTGTAGAGCGGGACGGTACCCGGAGGTGGACCACTGGGCGGGACGTGCACGGAGCGGACGACGGGACCCGTGGAGCAGAGGAGCTATCTGTACCCACCCTTCAGGTGGGATTTCCGGTGGACAGCTCGGAGTAGCGGCCTTTACTTTACAGTTGCTGTTTTTCCCTTTTCGAGTTGTACTTTACTTTCAGTTTGGGTTTGTATTCTGGCCCATTTACCTTTCCGCACTTTCAGTCGTACTCTGTTTGCTTAGTGTTTACTTTCCGCTTGTTTACTCTGTGGTGTGTGTTTACTTTTCAAAGTCAATGCCTTCCCTTTTTACCGGGATTTATGCCTTGGTGCTAGTCGCCAGCCCCTGGCCTATGGAAGGCGGGCTTGGGGTAGTCACGGCACGGACCCCGAGGGCGGGTCGTGACAAATTGGTATCAGAGGAGTTCGGTTCTACCGCGAACTCTGATCTTTTCTATGTGAAGCAATATTGTTTAGCGTATTGAGTGTGGTTATCAGTCCAGGGAGTCCAGTGTTGGTGCGGCGGCCGACGTATCCGTACACCAGGACCCTGACTTCTGATTTCCGACTTAATGCACGAAAACATTGATTGCGTGTGTGTTTCAAAGTTTTCTTTGTGATTACTTATATCAGCTCACCAGGTATACTGTTCTAACCATGGCGCACCTGTTTCCTTTTCAGGATGGCCCCACGACGGCAGCCAGCTAGGGTTCCGAGAGTCGAGCGAGACGACAGCCCACCGAGCGACGAGGCCTCGGTGCAGGGCCCTTTTCCAGTAGTGGCACCGGCGGTAGCTTTACCCCGCCGAGCCCCCGATGCTTCCAGCAGCAGCCGCTGACGATGCACGTCGCCTCAGCGCACTGCATGAGTTTCAGCGCCAGCGACCGCCTAGGTTTCGCGGGGAGACGGATCCCCAGGCAGCAGAGGACTGGCTGGAGGCAGTAGTACGAGTGTTTAGGCTAGTGAGGACACCAGCAGACCTCATGGTGATCCTCGCTGCGAGCCTATTACACGCAGCAACAGGACGATGGTGGAGCCTGATGCTCCAGGTGCACGATGAGGCATCTATTCTCTGGACGGACTTCGAGAGCCTCTTCCGCTCTGAGTTCGTCCCGGCCACCCTCCGAGCGGTGCGCATCCAGGAGCTTCTACAGCTGCGGCAGGGTAGCATGACGGTCGCCCAGTACTCGGCGAGATTTACCGATCTCTCGTGCTACTCGACCGACATGGTACGGGACCCATTCTTCCGGGCCCGGACCTTCGAGCAGGGTTTGAGACACGAGATCAGGGCATCACTGATCTCCCTCAGCATACCGACTCAGACAGGAGTACTGGAGCGGGCCCTTCTGATCGAGAGCTTCCTTGCTGAGTCTACACCAGCACAGTGACCCACCGCAGGGCAGCACGTGGCAGAGTCATCTGCAGCAGGCAGTCGACGGATGACTCAGGGGTCCAGACAGACCAGACCTTCAGGCAGACGACCTCAGGGCACTGGCTCAGCAGTGCGGGGCGCACAGCGCGGAGCCAGTCTTCCGAGAGGCAGACAGTGCTACTCGTGCGGCGGGCAGGGCCACATGGCTCGCGACTGCCCGACCCGCCGTGCCGAGGAGCAGCAGTCAGTTGATGGACCACCGAGGCAGAGGCAGAGGGTCGACCGTGGCGGTCCGTAGGGAGGAGGCGGACGAGGCAGAGGAGCTGGACGAGCAGCCGGTGGTGGCCGACGCTATGAGGCTCTACCACCACCACCACCAGGAGGTCCACCCCGACCACAGGGAGCTGGCGGGCAGCGACAGGCACAGCTCCAGGCAGCAGAGGCCTACGACCACGGCGCACCTGAGATGATTCGAGGTACTATCTGTGTCTATTCCACCCTTGCTGCAGTTCTTATAGACACAGGAGCGAGTCACTCTTTCATAGCCGCTGCCCTTGTTCGGAGCTCGGAGATTCCGACAGAGCCATTGGCTCGATCCTTACGGCTAGAGACTCCTACGGGAGCAGACTCGACGATTACGCACTGGTGCCGGCAGTGTGAGCTTACTCTAGGAGGCGAGAGCTTCGGCTGGGATCTTCTTGTAGCAGCGTCGAGGCCTTACGACGTCATCTTGGGCATGGATTGGCTGTCTACGGTCCATGCACAGATTGACTGTTTTAGGCGCAAGGTGCGATGTGTACGCACCGACGGGAGCAGGTTCACCTTCACCGGCGAGAAGGGAGCCTTAGCAGCACAGGATGGACTTCCGCGGAGGAGAGGACAACCCATCACTCATCAGTTGGCTAGCCTTATCCTTGGAGCAGTTGACGTGCGGAGTCCTGGTTTTCCTGCAGTGGTGGATCAGTTTGCGGACGTTTTTCCCGACGACGTTCCAGGGATACCTCCTCGCAGAGAGGTATAATTTTATATTGACTTGTATCCCGGGACAACCCCGATATCCACTCCAGCATATCGGATGGCCCCCGCCGAGCTTCGAGAGCTACGGGTACAGTTGGAGGACTTGCAGGGCAAGGGGTTCATCCGAACCAGTGTTTCACCCTGGGCTTCCCCGATATTGTTCGCCAAGAAGGCGGACGGGAGCTTGCGACTTTGTGTTGACTATCGTCGCCTAAACCAGGTGACAGTGAGGAACAAGTATCCGCTACCGAGGATTGATGACCTCTTTGATCAGCTCAAGGGAGCACGGTGGTTCTCGAAGATAGACCTCAGGTCAGGCTATCATCAGCTCAGAGTCAGAGACGAGGATGTGCAGAAGACGGCCTTCAGATGTCGGTATGGCCACTATGAGTTCTTGGTTATGCCCTTCGGTGTAACCAATGCTCCAGCAGTGTTCATGGCTCTCATGAACAGGATCTTTCAGCCATACCTCGATCGGTTTGTCGTGGTCTTCATCGACGACATTCTGATTTACTCTACGACAGAGGAGGAGCACGCCTATCACTTGCGAGTCATTCTTGACACACTCCGAGAGCACCAGCTTTATGGTAAGCTCTCGAAGTGCCAGTTCTGGATACGTGAGGTCCACTTTTTGGGACACGTTATCTCTGAGGCGGGAGTTGCAGTGGATCCCGCGAAGATTGAGGCTGTGTTAGCATGGGAGCCACCCAGGAGCGTGACTGAGGTTCGGAGTTTCTTGGGACTAGCTGGTTACTATCGGAGATTTGTGCCGAACTTCTCCAGAGTTGCGACATCACTCACAGCTTTGAAGAAGAAGGGGAAACCCTTCGTGTGGTCAGACAGTTGTCAGCAGAGCTTCCAGGAGCTGAGACAGAGATTGACTAGCGCACCTATCTTGAGATTGCCTGAGGAAGGAGTAGGGTACGTAGTCTACTGCGATGCATCAGGGACCGGACTCGGATGTGTTCTGATGTAGGAGCGGGCAGTGATCGCCTATGGATCACGACAGTTGAGACCGCATGAGCAGAACTACGCTACCCATGACCTGGAGTTAGCAGCAGTGGTCTTCGCTCTGAAGACATGGCGACATTATCTGATGGGCGAGCGCTCTACAGTCTTTTCCGATCATCAGAGTCTCAGGTATATCTTCTCGCAGAAGGACCTGAACCTGAGACAGCGACGATGGCTTGAGTTCCTCCAGGACTATGACTTTGAGATAGTCTATACTCCTGGGAAGGGGAACGTAGTAGCCGATGCCCTCAGCAGGAGGACGGGCATTCAGCTACTTGAGGAGGCGTCGGAGCAGCTAGCCTCTTTGCAGATATCCTTCGTGGATAGAGATGGAGCAGCCTTTCTTCAGTCTCTCACAGTCACTCCACCACTACTGCAGCGAGTCAGGGAGGCACAGCATGGGGACGCTGACTGTGAGACACGGCGTGCACAGATATCCTCGGGACAGGCACCTGATGGTTTCTCCCTTGGAGCAGAGCACGACATCCTTTTCAGAGGACGTACCATGGTACCAGTCGCTTGCGAGAGGAAGTGCTGAGGGAGTTTCACACTTCTCCTTTGGCGGTACATCCTGGAGTGGCGAAGATGTACCAGGACCTCAGACGACAGCATTGGTGGCCGGGCATGAAGAAGGCAGTAGCAGAGTTCGTTTCTCGATGCCTCACCTGTCAGCAGGTGAAGGCAGAGCATCAGGTACCAGCAGGCTTGGTACAGCCCTTGGAGGTTCCGGAGTGGAAGTGGGACGGCATATCTATGGACTTCGTGACTGGACTTCCACGCACTTCCAGAGGTCACGACTCCATCTGGGTGATTGTTGACCGACTCACCAAGTCGGCACACTTCTTACCCATCAGAGAGAAGGGCTCAGTGGAGAGCTTGGGACGTCTCTACATTCAGGAGATTGTGCGGCTCCACGGCGTGCCATCATCTATCGTCTCCGATCGAGATGCCCGCTTTACTTCCCGGCTTTGGAAGGGGTTACAGGAGGCGTTCGGGACGCAGCTACGTCTTAGCACAGCTTTTCACCCTCAGACAGATGGTCAGACGGAGAGGACCATTCAGACTCTCGAGGACATGCTCTGCGCATGTGTCCTCGACTTTGGTCGTAGCTGGGAGGACCACCTACCCTTGGTGTAGTTCGCATACAACAATAGCTACCACTCCACCATCGGGATGGCACCGTACGAGGCGTTGTACGGCCGACCATGTAGATCTCCTTTGTGCTGGACAGACCCTGGGGAGTCAGCGCTGGTGGGACCGGAGATGGTCCAGGCCACGACAGAGAAGGTCCAGGTCATCCAGGAGCGGATGAGGACAGCTCAGAGCCGGCAGAAGTCATACGCTGACAGGAGGCGGAGGCCACTGGATTTCGAAGATGGTGACCACGTCTTCTTGCGGGTCTCACCTCGATGTGGTATTCGGAGATTTGGCCGAGGCGGCAAGTTATCTCCGCGCTTCATCGGACCCTTCCAGATTCTCAGCAGGATTGGCGAGGTGGCTTATCGCCTGGCTCTACCACCTCAGTTGCACCGGGTGCACGACGTCTTCCACGTATCCCAGCTGAGGAGATACGTGCACGACCCGACGCACATCATTGACCATGGGGAGCTTGACGTTGACGATGGGGCGACTTTTACGGAGGTCCCGGTGGAGATAGAGGATCGACAGGAGCGGGTCCTGCGTGGGCGATCGATTCCTCTTGTGCGCATCAGATGGCAGCACGAGAATCTCCAGGAGAGCACATTGGAGCGTGAGGCTCAGATGCGTGCTCAGTACCCTCATTTGTTTCCCTAGTTTTTGTTGTATCTTTACGGGGACGTAAAGCCCTGAGGTGGGAGTAATGTAAAGACCCGTAAAATTAAAGGAAAATTTTTTCTTAATTTTCTTTAGAATTTTACAAGAGCGCGGTTTCAGACGGCACCTGATTCCGAGGCCCGGAGCGCCCGGAATTAATTTCCGAAGTTTGGCTCGGGTACGTTCAGTAAACGAACGAGCGGGAATTCCTAACTTTTGATCCGGTGCTCGGAATTGAAATCCGAGGGCACCGATGAACTCGCAGCGCCGATATTCGCTTAATGAGACCTTATCGGGAGTTGCGTTTGTTGCGGGTTGAAATTTACGTTTTGGGGTTTTTCAGTTAAGTTAAATAAAATTTGTGTAAGACAAATTTTATTTTAACTTATTTAAAAACCTACCAAAGGAGGTTGGGAGTGGGACCCACACCCACTTAACCTCCCTTGGGAGGATTAAGTGTGGTGGGGCCCACACGAACCCCCCCTTTCTTTTCAAATCCTCCCAACTCCTTTAACGCCTCTTTTAATGGCTTAGGTTACCCTTAATTAATTTTGGGGAGTTAAACTCTTTTGAATTTCAAACTTTTGAAATTCTTTTGAGTTTTGTGTTAATAAAATAAGATGTAATCTTATTTGTTTATGGGTTGTTGGTTTATTCCCTTGAGAACTTTTTGAGAGCTCCTCTTCATCTTCTCCGGCGAAGAACGTCTTCATCCTCAACGAAGAACGACAACTCTTCGTCAAGGATCATCGACTCGGCGACCCGGTATCTTCGGACCTCTTCTTCCTCCCCGAACCTTCTTCGTCGGCAATCGAAGATCCGCCAACGACGTGTCTCTTCGGGCATCACACTTCGTCAACGGAATCGACGAACGACGACCGCGACGCCCGACCTCCGCGACGCCGTCTTCCGCGGGACGTAGACGATTCTTCGAAACTTAAACCCGAGGTAGGGGTTGTCGTTTTATTTTGGTTTTCTTATTTTATTCTTGATCGTGATTCTATCAAGACTAACGTGTGACTTGATTTATTTTAAGTTGCGTTTTTATTTTAACGTGAGGGGGGGGGGCCGGACCGCACGAACACGGCCGAACCCCCCCTCCATCGTTCTTGTTTAATTATTTTGCGGAGGAAAGCAAGTGGCGTGGTGCCGTCGCACCACGCGGATGAACGTGCGAATATCTTATGTGATGCCGTCGCACGCACCTTTGAAGAAACAACAAGAACACGACGCCGTCGCGCCGCGTTGAATAATATCAAAGCACGGCGAAGGGACGCGGTGCCGTCGCACCGCGCCGGATGACGAACGCCGCGGCCGGTTTCGGGCCGCGGCGGGACGAGAAGACCGCGGCCGGTTCCGGGCCGCGGCGGGACGAGGAGACCGCGGCCGGTTCCGGGCCGCGGCGGAAGGAAAGACCGGCGGCCGGGCCGCCGGCGTCGGAAGTCGAGGGCGGGACCGGAATTTCTGGTCCCGTTGGTAAAAACCGGCCGGCCAGCGGGCCGGCCGGATGTCATAAAACCGGGGGAATAAATCCCCCGGCTGGTTCATCAAACCCCCCTCTTAAAGAGGGGGGCGGTTCATTTAAGGAGGGGGGGCAACAGCCCCCCCGGTTCGTCCAGCCGGCACCCACTTGCGGGGGCCGTTTGTTGCAAAGGCACGGCTCAAAGCCGTGCCGCCTTGACAAAGCAGCGGGGGTAATCAAGCCCCCCGCGTGCCACCCGCGTGCGCCGCGGCCCGCCGCCGCCGCCACCGCGGCCCGCCGCCGCCGCGCCGCCCCCGGGGGGGGGGGGGGGGGGGGTCGGGCCGGGTCGGCCCGGACCCGGACCCCCCCGTTTCGAATCAGATTCGGTTTTTGGCCCATAACTTGAGCCTCGGACCTCCGAATGACGAACCGTCTGCGGCAACGCGATCCTTGTATCGAGACGGTCGTTTCGGTATATCGCACTCAAGGTTTCGGTTTTCTTTGAGTTCGGCCGGGTTGGTTCGTTCACGAAACCAACCGGGCCTTCGGAGCGGAAACGCTCATATCTTGAGCTACGGACGTCCGATTGACGTGCCGTCAGTCGCGTAGTGTTCCTCTTAGTGAGACGGATCTTTTGGCATACTCCGCCCGAGGTTTGGACGCAGGTGGAGTACGGTCGGGTTGGTTTTGCCTTAAAAACCAACCGGGCCCCGGAGACGAAAATGCCAATAACTCTCAGACCGGGCGTCCGATCGACGCGCCGTCTGTTGCGTTGAGTTCCTGTTGTCGATACGGGACTTTTGGATACATCAACTCTGGTCTTCGTGACAGTTGATGTATCAGCCTCTCGGCTCGTGGAGCGGACCCTCCATACGAGCTAGCTGTGTGCGGGAAACCTAGTGCTGGCTGCGACTGTTCTACTGCTACGACTGCTACTGTGACTGCGACGACGACAGTACAGAGATCCTGTGTGGATTCGACGACGACAGTACAGAGATCCTGTGTGGATTCGACGACGACGACTACAGCACTCAGCGATCCTACGTGGATCAGTGCTACAGGTTCTGTGTGAGCCCGATCCTGTGTGGGTCCTTGCGCTCAGCGGTTCTGTGTGAGCCAGCGCCTACAGGTTCTGTGTGAGCCCGATCCTGTGTGGGTTTTCTGCGGGGGTTAGTTACCTATCGATCCTTCGTGGGTCCGACGACTTAGATGGATCAGTGATCATCTTTATCGTCCTTGAAGAAGTATACCTGTGCGAGCTGAATCCTGTTGTTTTCCTGTGTGGATTGTGTTGTGCAATCCTGTGTGGATTATATTTTGCTTTCCTATGTGGAATACGTATACTTTCTGCGTGGACTGAGTTGTACTTGGGCTCGGAGGTTGGAGTGTATTTTAATTAATGACTTAGGTATATGTATGGGCATATACCTAAGCAGTGTCGGTTGTTACTTCGTGATTGTACTTTTCTTCGTGGTTTATCCTTTGTGGATTTGAGAGACCTTCAGGGGTCTCGGGGTCCCTACTGAGTAGCTTATACTCACCCCTGCACGGGCTTCGCCCGCACTACGTTGTGTTGGTTGCAGACGACGGACAACGTTGACCTTAGCTGAGGCTTGTAGAGCGGGACGGTACCCGGAGGTGGACCACTGGGCGGGATGTGCACGGAGCGGACGACGGGACCCGTGGAGCAGAGGAGCTATCTGTACCCACCCTTCAGGTGGGATTTCCGGTGGACAGCTCGGAGTAGCGGCCTTTACTTTACAGTTGCTGTTTTTCCCTTTTCGAGTTGTACTTTACTTTCAGTTTGGGTTTGTATTCTGGCCCATTTACCTTTCCGCACTTTCAGTCGTACTCTGTTTGCTTAGTGTTTACTTTCCGCTTGTTTACTCTGTGGTGTGTGTTTACTTTTCAAAGGCAATGCCTTCCCTTTTTACCGGGATTTATGCCTTGGTACTAGTCGCCAGCCCCTGGCCTATGGAAGGCGGGCTTGGGGTAGTCACGGAACGGATCCCGAGGGCAGGTCGTGACAGCTCGCTTGGGCAAGGCCCGGCCCGGCCCGACCCCGGTCTGACCCGGCCCAACCCACCCCCCTAGGTCGGCTCGATTTGGAGCGACCCGAACGGGGTCAGGGTCCTGGTCCGGACCGCGCGGCCCGTCCTGGGCGCGGCCCGGCGCACTGGCGCTGGCCATGTGGCTCGGCCAAAACGGTCGAGTGTTGAGGGGGTGCCGGGGGGGCACGCTGCCCCCCACCATTTTGTAACTGCAGCCCCTACGGGGGGACGCTCCTTCCAACGGACGCGGCATAGCGCCGCGTCCCCGCCTCCTCGGTCCCGCATGGTCACGGGACCAATAGCATGCCGTCGCGGCTTCATCCGCGGCGGCCCTTCCCGGCAGCACGCCGGGCGCCGCCGCCTCCTAGAGGTCGGCCGGTGCCGGCCTCCGTTGGGGTTTCTTGCGGACCACCGGACACGCTCCAGTGGTCCATTTTGCCTGTCGTCTTCACCAGCGGTCCTCCCGGGATCAACTCTTCAATGCGAAGACCTCAAAAATTCCCTTATGGCCTACTTCGTTATCTCCCACCGATATGCACACCAAGAACGATGAAACGGTGGGTTCGGACTTGTTCGTTGGTCCGCACCCACCGCGTTAGCGGTTTAAAAGGCATCTGACAAATTTTAGACACATGCCGAGGATATAAATCACATAGATTTAATTGAACCCAAACCACTAACTCAAGCGGTTGATGATTCGAAGATTGTTGCGGGAGAAGTAATGTCACGGAAGAAGCATCGTGGAAGAAGCGTTGCGGAAGGAGGATTGTCGCGTCGCGGAGAAAGGATTCGTCGGCGTCGCGTCGTCGATCTCCGAGGATCCAGCGTTCTTGTCGACCTTCGTCGGAGGTCGGTGTTCTTCGCGTTCTTCGTGTTCTTCACATTTTTCGTCGAGGAAGGAGTGTTTCACGGCATGATTGATTTCTCCCAAACCCTCTCGCACAACCAACCTCTAATAAAATAATAATTGTCTTATTTTATTAACACAAGCCAAAGTTTTGAATTTCAAAAAGAATTTAAACAACAACTAATGAATTAATTAAGGAGTTTTAAACTACCCAATTAATGAGGCATTTATTATCTAGATTAAACGCAAGGGTTGACTTTATTAAAAAAAGGGGTACGGGTTCATTACTTAATTAAAGGAGGAGGGTTGAAAAAGGTGGGGCTCGTGTGGGCCCCACCCCACAAATATCCTACCTAGTGGTGTAGGATATTGTGGGTCCCACTTTAACCTCTTAGCTTATGTTAAAAAACATAAAATAAAATAAATTGGTTGCCCCATTTTATTTTATTCATTAACTTAACACGAAAATTTAAAAACCACACTCGAGCAAATGCAACTCCGGAAAAAAAACTTCTAAGCAATTACCGGCGATGTGATTCCATCGGTGCCCTTAGAATTCGATTTCGAGCACCGGTTCAAAAGTTAGAAAAAACCCGCCCGTTCGTTCACTGAACGTACCCAAGCTAAACTTCATAAAATGATTCCGGGCATCGGAATCAGGTGCCGTCAGAAACTTCATTCTTGTAAAATCTCAAAGAAAATTAAGAAAAAAATTTCCCTTGAATTTTACATGTCTTTACTAGAAACTGAAAATGATTTTATTATAAAATAATATTTTAAGTTTTTCCTAAGGTGCCCCTTACCTCTCTTATAAAATGGAACTCCCCCTTCTCACTAATTCACACCTTCAAAGCCTTTTTTTCTCAACCAAACACTACCCAAATACTCACTCAACTATCCTCCCTTCAATCTAGAGTCCATCATTTAGTCAGAAATCCATCTCACAGAGCCCTTTTGACAACTCAAAAGGAAGAACCCGAAGAAGAGGTAATAATTTCACCAGCCCTTTTCAAGTTCTTTTCTTCTTCCACTTCTTCTTTCTTTCTTATTTCCATTATAAAATAATACCTCCCATATCTTATATATACATTGATGTTATTATAAATATTGAACAAAAATATTCATAATTCTATCCATCCTATGAATTATAATGTCACCATGCGTGCGTACGTACGGATTATCGTCTCCACGTTGTGGTGTAATTTGTTATTCAAAACTATGTTATTCGAATGGATATAATGATGAGTAATATGTATGTAAATAATAAATATAACATGATAATATCTCTGTAAAATTAATATACCATCCAATTCCACACTTTTAAGGAAATGATATTTTCGCTCGTGCATACATACGGATTACCGTCTCCACGACGCGATGAAATTCATTTCCACGTTCACCATTCATCGACAATTATAAAAATATATATTTCTAATAAGTATGTAATATATGAAATAATAATTCTACAGTATATATAAATATATGTGTGTACTTACATATATCTTATTCACATAGATCCTTTCAATACGATATGAAAACGGAAACAATGTTTATGCGTATGTACGGACTACCGTCTCTATAAACGGTGTTTTCCATTTCATATATATATGTCTATTATACATATTTATATTCTAAATATATATGATATATAAATCATGTTTTATATTCTAGAATTATTTAAATCTTGATCAAACTGATACAATCAAGAGTAACAAGTTAAAACACGTACGATAAAGAAATCGATTATTACCAGAAATGTTAATTTAACATGGAAATTGTTATTAAATGGGTAGTATAATGTCATAACTGAATCATGTATGATATCATAAATACTAATATGGTTCTGGTATAATTTAATAACATTCTACAATCTTCGTGCAGGAGGTCAAATGAACCCTAGACTAAAGGAAAGTGCAAGGTATGGGTTAATTCATTAATCTCATTATTTTCCAAGACTGTTTATGTGTATGTATTTACTAGAAAATTTTTATCATACATGTCCATTTTTCAAAAAAATGATTTCAAAACGAATATTTTTTGGATTTTTGAAAGTTACTCTTTATCAAGAACAACATTTTATATGTTTTAAAGATTTATATTTCTAAATCTTTTTATTTAATGTCCATGTTTTCAAAATGATTTTAAGGATTTATTTATATGGACATGAATGTATTGAAATGATAATAATTTTCAAAAGTTTCAAAGTCGTATGAGACACTTTTATTCAAAAATCTCTTTTAAATTACTTCCTTTATAAATGTGTGTCTTATAAATGATTTTGCAAAAATGAAATTTCTCTCAAAAAGTTTTACTCATCATTTTCAGCTATGTCAGCATCCTTTACTGGATATTATTTTGGATTGAGGCTGATTTATTATAATAAAATATTCCATATTGTATTGAATGAGTTATGATATGTTTGACTATGGATGTTCTATTTTTATACCATTCATGGATTGTGGTTAATGTATTGACATTTAGTATTCTTGTTTTAATATGAATGTTTATGTTATGTTTCAACTATTCATATGAGGAATGTAGTGGAATTAGTAAGTGACAGGTGGAGCCCGCTATAGCTCCTCGATGCATCGGTAGGTCTCATGAGATAAACTAGTTTCTGGACACAAGGCCTTGATAAAAAATTTATTTCTATTCTTGTCATGAGGCCTTGACTATGTGGTAATGATGACCGGTATTAGGCATTCCCTCATTGTGAAGTTAGTTATTACATGTGATTATTCGCCTTGTAGAATATCCATGTGCATGTTTATATGGTAATGTTTCATTTAGTTTTACCATATTATGTTCATGTTTATGTTTAAAAGTCTTTTGTTTTTATTACACATCTTGCCTTAAAATTTTATAGCTTCTACTAAATTATTTACCCTTACTGAGCATCTGAGCTCACCCCTTTCTTATGTTTTATTTTCCCAGGATTCCAAGAAGTATATTATGATTTATATGAAAGGTTAAGATAATGGGAAAATTTTAATTCTCAACGAACTATCTATGATGTGTTTTATGTTTCAAATTATAATATGAAATTAATGTATTTAATCTATTTCCCAAGACTACTAAACTGATCGGTCCATCGGGACTTGATTCCATGTAATTGTGCCGCTGGATTAAAATAATGCACCGGCTCTGGGTAACTGGGGTCAGGTCATTACAGTTGGTATCAGAGGAAGTTTGTCAATAACCTTGGAAGCTATATTTAGATAAACTCTGATTAGAGAACCTAGAACTAAGATATACTTTGAGGATTAGTATAGAAGGACTTCCTAGAATTTTGGTAAGGTAGGTATTTTGTTATTTTTCCAAGCAAATACATCACTGTCTGGATACGAGATGGTAGAGGTGGCGCTGGCACATATGTACCTAGGGGTAAAACCCAAAATCACTTCTTTGAGCTAGACTAGAATGGGAATTGGTGCACGACAATGGGCCTTACTGAACTCTTGTTTACGAGACTCTCAGGGGATATACTTAAGATAATTCTCATTTTAATTACAAAACACTATGAAGGGTTTATGATTATATACATCCTCAAAGAAAACATTTATGTGATTATGGATTATATCTATAAACTA
The DNA here is from genome assembly GCA_963277665.1 of Viscum album. Classification (NCBI taxonomy): domain Eukaryota; kingdom Viridiplantae; phylum Streptophyta; class Magnoliopsida; order Santalales; family Viscaceae; genus Viscum; species Viscum album. Next base: position 533,420,518 of record OY728128.1, read on the forward strand.
TTCAATTTAGGTTATATAATTTACATGTTTGGAATTATGAATTGTGATTCATAAACTAACCTAGTTTATGCCATTGTTTAGAAATGGCACCCAGTAGAAGGAATGAGAACTCCAGTAATACATATGATCCAAAGAGTAAGAAGGATCATATCATTCATGGTATTAATCCATCATTTAGAAGGGGAATAGTCTCCCATGTATTCTCAACATATGATGAAATAGTATCTTGTGTTCTTAAGATAAGTAAATAATTCACTGAATCCTATGGCTTTGAAAGGAATATAGGGAAGAAAAGGATGGTAGAAAGAAAGATGGATAAAGGGAAACAAGGATTTTCAAATATGTGATAAATGTGGAATGAATCACCTTGGTAAATGCTTGAAGGGAATGAGAGTTTGTAATAAGTATGGAGTAAAAGGAAACCAAGCATGTGATTGCAAGGGTAAGAAAATGTTTTCAAATGTAAAATTCTTCATCTACAAGGTGTTGAGACACTACATGAATAAATGTCCCATTCATAATAGTATACAAAAAATGATGTTATAGGATAAAAATCCAGTTATGATACAACCTCAGATGAAGAAGAATGACTAGTGTTCTTGTGTTGTTATTATAGAATTATTTAATTTGAGTGTTGTATCAACAGTATACTGGTTACATGATTTATGGAGATAAATAAGTATTGTGGTGCAGTACCATTTTATTGGGAATTTGAGATTATATGGTCCTGATACTAAGGTTGTAATTTTGGAATAAGAGATGGTTTATTTTCGTAATTCAGGATGTTGTGGTGTTGTAAAAGAATGCATGATGAAGGTGTTCACATGTCATTACCTTGAAAAAAGGATCCTCATTATGTTTAACTTCCTTATAAACATTGGACTGAGAGTTTGGATATAAGTATTTTGGAAAATTCTAATAGTATGAATGGATTATGTTTGAAATTGGATACTATTTTTTAGGTTATTTTTGGATTTCCGTAAAAAGGACAACCCGAAGGTCATGCGGAAACCCGTCACATCAGGCAAGGCCGCGAGACATGAACCTCCAACCGAAGGGAGGCAAGGGTATATCATATATCATTGACCCACGTGATGTCCTGGATTGAATAATGTAGTTTTTTTTAATGTATGATCTGTGAATTCTAAATTCATTATTTTTGGAACCCTATAAGATTAAGATAAATAGAATATATATTTATTTTGTTTGAAAACATTTAGAGTGAAAGAGGAGTTTGTGGTAGCAATTAGTAGAACAATGAAACTATATATGTCATGTATATATATATATATATATTCCATTTTATTTTATGTATAAATTAATTATTAAACATTAGAGAAGGGATCTTAAAACAAAAAATGTGTTATCATAATACCTTGTGTTTTGTTGAACCGATGGTATTTTAAATCATCATAGATTGGTGGATTTGAGACCCAAAATTCTTCAATTGTTTGTGATTGATGACCTCAATAACATTCTATAAATATTTACATTTTCACTAAAATTATGTGTCTCTAATTTCCACCAATGTTCTCCTAATATAATTCATAATTTGGTGGTGACTTTTTCATTCCACTTTTCCTCTTATTAAGACTAAATTTTATTAACCCAATTTCTTATATGGGTTTTCCCACAAAGGTATTTTCTATTTTCAATATTTTATTTTCGAAGAACAATTTCAAATTGTGAGGATGAAATTTATTGAAGGAGGGAAGAATGCTACACCCCAGGATTTCAAATTACGTTATTTCTTCAAAGCAATTCAATAACATGCACTACACGCAACACCGAGTTCAAGCGCAACACAACTTACCAAACTAGCTGTTCAAAAGCAGTAATTAATAGTAATAACTGAATTTTGAACTTTATATAATCTTTATAATGTTAGAATCCATATTATGAGTTTCTTATACATAATCTATGAACAAATACATTTTTTCAGTTAAAATAATTATTTTTTAAAAAAATGAAATTTTACCGCATTTTAATGGCGCACCATTTTTAAATAAAATATTTGAAATTTTTATATATTAAATTTTTCAAAATAAACTTCATCTTTAGAATTGGGACATAATAATTTAGATTAAATAAATTATTGGTGTTTTTCTGATAACGTTCATATTTGGGTGAATAGTGAAAATACTATATTTTATCTGAATACAATGTTTTTAATCAAAATAATTTAGAGTGTGAAAATATACATTTTAATGTTTTTTAAGCATAATTATATTCTATTTTCACCCTTTAATAAAAAATTTTTTATTGGAGTTAATTTCACATTGAAATTATACATAAAAAATTGTCAATCTTTTGAAAGTTAGTGTTTCTTAAAACACGCTATTTGTTCTGACAACGAGAATTAATTTTAAATTAATAAATGAAAATTATATACTTTTATTTGGGTAAAATAGACTACATTTTTGGATTTTGAATATCGAAATTAGCCCAGGGTGAAGGTTTTGTACTTTTCTGAAAACATTCAATTTTTTATGAATAGTGAAAAAACACCGAGTTATCGTTTAAAGTCGAATTTTTATTTAAATAAATATTTAATTTATTTAGATTTATTTTAGGTAAAAATAGATACATAATACCTATATATGTTCATTTTAATTGATAGGAATCAATTTATAATAATTTTAGATATATAAAAATTTTATCGAACTTTTACCGTCTTTTACCCAGCTCTTAGGAGCATTTGCAAATTTACATAAAACATAATTTTACAACTTCTGGGAGTTGAATTTCGAAAATCCGAAGGACACAGTTAATATGAAGGAGTAAAATGTTTTTCAATAAGGAAAAAATATTTTTTTCCTGAATAGTAACGTTTTACTTTTATTTACCATTGTTAAAAGTAAATAGGGTAATTAAGGGTAATAATTATATTATTATTACCCTAACACATATCCTAATTCTTCTGGATAAGTGTAATTTGACAACAAACAACCATAGGAATAACATATGACCCTTTAGGTCCACATGGATTAGAATAAGACATTTATTATTATTTTGTTTAAAGAAGAGTTAAAAGAGTTAAAATCAAAGTTTAATGACTAAAACATTTTTAATATAGGTTTATACATAAGATAAATTCGACTATAGATAATCATTTGAAAGCTAAAATATTTCCTGCGTAATATTATTTTATTTATAATTTTTAGATATTAAATAATTAAATTTATTAATGACACAATGATGATGCAATAATTACCTTATTAATGAATGAATCGGTTAAATGGTTTTATAAATCTTAAAATAACTATAATTTTAATGTTTTTATGACATACACGAATTTTCTAGGTGAATATGACCTTTTATTATTGAATCAATGTATTTTCTTTGGAGTAATCATGATTTTATTATTTTTACAAAAACAATTACCAAATAGTGTCAAAATTGACATAAAATAGTTTTTTTTCAATATTATATTATTAATTGATATAATGGTCCTAAAAAAATCTAAGTATCGGCCAAAATACTTATATAAAAATATATATGACATTAATTAACCAATTAGGGTTATATTGGTAGTATATAGTATGTTTATTAACCATATAGTGTAAAAATAAAAGAAGACACGATAAAATTTAAATTATTTAACTTAGAGTTAAATCTAAATAACATGGTTAAAATGGTAACCTAAACATGTCTAAAACCTATTGGTTGAGTGTTTTTATACCCATACCCACCTTATACTTTAATCAATACATTTTTGATCCATTAGAAACCGAAATTTATTTTATTATAAAGTAATATTTTACTTTTTTTCGAAGGTGCCCCTCACCCCTCTTATAAAAGGTCACTCCCCCTTCTCTCTAATTCACACCTTCAAAGCCTTTTGGATCGGTAAAAATCTGACCAAATATTATATAAACTATACTCCCTTCATCCTATAGGCCCTAATTTAGTCATAAGGTCATCTTAAGGAGCCCTTTTGATCAAATCAAAAGGAAGAACCTGAAGAAGAGGTAATAATTTCACCACCCTCTTTCAAGTTCTTTTCTTCATCCACATCTTCATACTTTGTTATTTCCATTCTAAAATAATCACTCCAGTATATTTTATATACATTGATGTTATTATAAATATGTAACAAATATATTAATTATTCTATCCATTCTATGAATGATAATGTCAAAATGCGTGCATACGTACGGCTTACTGTATCCACGCCGTGGTGTAATTTGTTATTCAACTCTATGTAATTTGGATGGATATAATGATGAGTAATATATATATAGATAATGAAAATAACCTGATAATGTCTCTGTAAAATTAATATATCATCAAATTCCACACCTTTAAGTAAATGATATTGTCGCTCGTGCGTACGTATGGATTACCGTCTCCACGACGCGATGTGATTCATTTCCATGTTCACCATTCATTGACGATTATAAAAATATATATTAAGTATGTAATACATGATATAATAATTCTATTGTATATATATATATATATATATATATATACTTACATATATCTTATTCACATAGTTCCGTTCAATACGATATGAAAATGGAAACAACGTTTATGCGTACGTACGGACTACCGTCTCCATAAATGGTGTTTTTCATTTCTTATATATATGTCAATTATACATATTTATATTCTAAATATATATGATATATAAATAATTTTTTATATTTTGGAATTATTTAAATCTTGATCTATGTGATACACTCAAGAGTAACAAGTTAAAACACATACGATAAAGGAAGCGATTATTACCGAAAATGTTAATTTAACATGGAAATTATTATTAAACTGGTAGTATAAAGTCATAACTGAATCTTGTATGATATCATAAATATTAATATGGTTCTGGTATAATTTAATAACATACTACGATCTTTTTACAGGAGGTTAAATGTACCCTCGACTAAAGGAATGTTCAAGGTAAAAGTTAATTCCTCAATCTCATTATTATCTGAGATTTTTATGTGTAAGTATTTACTGAGGCATTTCTATCAACCATGTCCATTTTTCAAAAAAATGATTTAAAAATGAATATTTTAAGGATTTGTTAAAGGTACTCTTTATCAAGTTCATAATTTTAAATCTTTTAATGATTTATCTTTCTAAATCTTTTTAATTAATGTCCGTGTTTTCAAAATGATTTTTAGGATTTATTTATATGGACATGAATGTTTTGAAATGATAATCCTTTTAAAAAGTCTCAAAGTGGTATGGGACACATTGATTCAAAAATATCTTTTAAAATACTTACTTTATAAATGTGTGACTTTTAAATGATTATAGAAAAAGGAAATTTCTCTGAAAAATATTTACTCATCATTTTCAACTATGTCAGCATCCTTTACTAGGTATTATTTTTGATTGAGGTTGATTTATTATAATACAATATTCCATATTGTATTGAATTATTTATGATATGTTTGACTGCGGATGTTCTATTTTTATACCATTCATGGTTTATGGTTAATATATTGACATTTCGTATGCTAGTTTTAATATGAATGTTTATGTTATTTTTCAAATACTCATATGAGGAATGCAGTGGACTTATTAAGTGATGGGTGGAGCCCACTATAGCTCCTCGATGTATCGGCAGGTCTTAGGAGACAAACTAGTGTCTTTTCACAAGGCCTTGACAAAAATTTTATTTGTAGTCTTGTCACAAGGCCTTGACTATGTGGTAATGATGTCCGGTATTAGGCATTCCCTCGTTGTGAAATTAGTTATTACATGTGATTATTAGACTAGTAGAATATCCATGTGCATGTTTATATGGTAATGATTTATTTATTTTTACCATATTATGTTCAGGTTTAGGTTTAAAAGGATTTTGTTTTTATTACACATCTTACCTAAAAATATTATAGCTTCCGCTAAATTATTTACCCTTATTGAGCATATGAGCTCACCCCTTTCTTATGTTTTATTTTACCTAGATTCCAGGAAGTGTATTATGATTGATATGCAGGGTTAAGCTAAAGAGAAAAATAGAATTCTCAAAGAACTATCTATGCTGTGTTTTTTGTTTCAAATTTTAATGTAAAGTTAATGTATGTAATCTATTTTCCAAGACGTCTAAACTGATCGGTCCTTCGGGACTTGGTTCCTTGTAATTATTACAATGTATTAAAATAATGAACCGGCTCTGGGTACCTGGGGTTGGGGCTTTACAAAAAACATGAAATAGGTTCACACGTTGTGTATTTATCATGAACTTTTGTTTTAATTGTAACATATGATTATAATTCTCATTAATCTAATGTATCCATTCAATATGTTGAATCCTAAGGTTCTCCAAGTCATTCTGGGTTCTATTCCTCCATTATGGGAATCAAATTTAAACATATATTCCCTATTGAGATGTTTTTTTACGTTTTACCCTCTCTTATATTTATCTCTATCATTGTGATATAAATTAATTTACCGCATTTGATTTTAGTTTTTATTTGGATCTAATGTGATCTTGTTTCCATCTTGTGATCTTCCTCACATCCATTCTTGTGGGAGATTTCATTATATATCATTGCGTTAATCATCGAATAAAGGTGGGGAGTATAATCAGAACCCTATGGTCTTTTTTATTATTAAGTAAGTGAAATGTTATGATTTCACTTTCATGATGTGTGAATTGATTAAATATATAATGAATGAGGATAAATTATTGATTAGATAATTTTTTAAATCTCGTGGATTCAATTGATGATGTAAACTAGTCTGTGGCTACCCATTGGATGAGTGAACCCTTTAATAATATTGAATTGGTTATTTGGTTAAAGTGTGTGTTGCATGACATGATATTTTATGTGATTTATTAATATAGAAATACTCTTGTAGTATATTATTGTCTATTCATAGGGATATTGATAAATTGATACATAATTGAGTATATATAATTGAATAGGAAATGTAAATTTTCATAATTTAGAAATGAGTCTTATGATGTGATATTTTGATATCCTTTCTATTATGACTTATAGATTTGATACATAAATTCACATATATATATATATATATATATATTTATTTTCATAAAGGAGGAAATGATTGTAAATTATCATTAGATCTATTGATGTTGAAAATAATATATATATGTATTTTCCAAAAGGATGAAATTATTATATTGAAGTCTTAGCCTAGTAATACATGATAAAATTTTTATATATTAGGATTATCTCAGAGAATCATGCTAAAATTCATATAAAGTGGGATTAACTTAGTGATACATGACCAAATGATTATATATAAGTCTATGACCATCATCTAAAATAATAATATAGAGGGCTCTTCTGGGTTGTTTGATTATGACATGGTTTGTGATTATGGTTGAGATGGTTGTCCTACATACTCAATGAGATTTCACAATGGATTCAAATAAGGGTGATTTATGTATTTTATTAACTGATTAATTAATAAACTAGTTTATGGAATTATTTTATGAAAAATTTTCGTAATTTTTTTATTTAGGCTTGGTGGGGTTGACCTACTAACATTTACTCACACCATATTTTAATTTATAATAGGTACCTGATGAGATTACATGGATTAATGTTTGTAAAATGGAATGGGACCTTATTACAGATTATTTAATCATTAATGGGTTGGATTTTGGAGAGGATACTCAATTAGGGTTCTGGACATGGTTATTTTGAGATTATTTTTTTCATCTCACTTTTTATTTTTTGTTACATTCTTTTTGACATTTGATACGAATAGGCCTATCATTATGTGATTCATTATTATTAGTTTATTAGTTTCCCATTTTCTTTCTAGTTGTATGATATATGATTTCTTTTATTCTTCTTTACTCTAATATGTTTTATTACCTATTTATTTTTATTTTATGTTTCTATATACATAGGCTTATAGTCCACCCATTATATATATCTCACCACCATGGCTAGTCGGAAACCTCTTTTGTATGATATGGTTTTTCAGAGGTCTCCTAAAAAATCCATTTTGGCCATATGGGAATGTGCTAAAACGAAGGATATTACATAACGTAATCCTAAAGAATAATGATAGTGGAATATTTTTTTCTATTAATATGGAAATTTTATAAATATTCTCCAATGGATGTCTAGTTATCTCAATATTCATGGAAGAATAACTATTGAAAGAGAATCCCTTTTCACTTAATGAATGAAAAAAATTAAAAGATGCTAAAAGAGATAATAGGATATATACATTTAAATCTCCAATGTTAGAGGAAATAATGATAAATATAATCCAATAATTTGTCTATAATCTATATAAAATAAAATATTTTGTTAATATAGAACACATATAAATGAAGGTAAATTCATTTGAGAAACACATACCTTTAATACTAAATACTATAAACCAAATATAGCATTATGTATTATAATTTTAACCATTTTAATAAATTATTTTTAAACCATATTTTTGACCATAAATAGTTATATTATTTAGTTATATTCATTTATCACACACACATTTTTTAGTTATTTTTTATTTTCAGCATCAGATGTAAGTACTTTTTATTGTCTCAAACATGTTATGGTATTGAATTCTTGATCCTTATCTATGGATAGAAAATTAACTATTCTAAGAATTATTAATGTAGTGTATTAATAATATTAAATTTATTAATAAAATACCATGTCAATTTTTGGTCAGTTACATGTACGGTTTGTAAAAAAGAAATTCATGATAGGATGTTTTATGTAATTTTAATGATAACAACAAGAAGAGATAAAAAATTACAGATAAGATCATCGGGATGATTCTCAACAAGAAGAACATATACCTATCCTTTGGTGTAAAAATTACCCTTGTGAATAACATTATTTTTTCTATTCCCATCTATGCTATATCAACTAAAATTGTTCTAATATAAATTATATCTCTCATTGATAGGGTTCTAGAATCATTCATCTGTGATGCTCATTAAATGGGAAAATACCACAGGGCCTCATGTGGAAGAATGGGCATGCCGGTTAGGTATGGGGGAATCAATGTTAAAAATATATTGGAAATGACTCACTAAATGCATGTGAAGTAGGCATTGGAGGTTATGGAGGGCCAAACCCTCTCGGTTAGGTTCATTGAAAGGAAAACCAATTACAGTTTGACCGTGTGAAGAGGTGGATTCTTCTCCCTTTTGGTCAATCATTCAACCCCTTCTCTATCTCCTCCAAAATTACACCCAATATATTTTAAGTAGAGTGGATATCTGTAGCATGCATAATAATTGGGTTGGTTTGATACAAGGTTTTTTGGGTTGTTTGGTCCAAAAGATCTCTTTTAGATGTTCTTCAATGCATCCAACATTCATCAACACAACCATGGATAATATTTTGATGGAATTAATTGATATTAATAACCTAAATATAGATCGCAAGTGATGTTTTATTATTGAATCTTCATCTAGTGGTTTCACATTGATGTATTTTAGAAGGGTGTCGATGGTTCTTGTGGTTGAAGAGAAATGGCAAGAAAAGTTGTGGATAAAAGAGGCCCCATAGAAGTTAAACCTACAATTGTGGAGAATCCAGAATCAAAATTTTCCTATTAAGGATAATATCAAGAGTCTTTGAATAAAAATAGTTTCAAGATGTCTGTGTTGTAGGAGATAAATTAAGGAGAACAATGACTACTAATTCATCAAAGGGGAGTGGACACATGTATTCTGGTCAGAGTTGGGGGTCTTCCTAGGAAATATTGTTCCACACGAGTAGGGTTATAATTTATTATAATGTTGGTTTTTAGGATTCAATAATTAGGTATTGTAAAGGAGACCCGATGTTTGATTATTTTAGCAAAAGTTTGTTGCATCTGGCTAGCATGGTACAATACTCAGAGTGAATGTGTTCAATGCTCAGTAAGAAGTATTACCATTAGGACCAAGTCATTGATAGTTGAAATGACCTCTCTAATAAAAAAACCAAGTTGATTCCCCATAGATCATACCTATTATCATAGGTTTAATTCGCATTAATCCAGACATTAGCATCATGTAGGGGCATTGGTTCTATAGGAAAAACCTATCTCCAGCTTTAAACACAACACTAATGGATCATTTAGTTCAGGCCTCATGTGGGGAGGTGCGGAGGTGTAGGATCATTGTAGGTGGTATCCCTAGTGTTTTATAGGAATTTTGGAAATTGGGGCTCACTATAAGTAGTTTATATGGAATTACTCACATGTCTTTAGTTATGCTGATCAAATAATATCTGTATTATAGAGGATGAAACTGACTGCATCACCCTATATAATTTCTTTCATGTATCAATTCTCATATCTTGGTCAATGTAATATATTATTCAAATATGTAGGGTTCTATTGAGTAGTAATATTAAATTTATTCACACATGGATGGATGGTAACATGCTTACGGATTTATTGGCCACCATAGAAGGGCATCACTATAGGGGTTTTTGTTTCCCCAATATGAGTGTTGTTTCGATGGAGAGGGTGAATCTTGTGGTAGTATATGTACAGGGCCCTCATTATATTAGACCTCCCTAAATCTCATTTGTTATTCCCATGTGGTATTTTATTGTATTCTATGGATATTTATAGTGAAATAATATATGATGCTAGTTGTAGATATCTTATATTTTGGTTATTGTATTGAAATGAAAATCTAATTCCCCAAATAGGTTCCATTAAAATAAAGGTTTAAAGCATTCATAAAAAAGGCTAAAAAAGAAGAAATAGGATTTATAGATGTTTAATTTTATCAGTAATTCAATTTTAAATGAATTTGAAATGGTTTTTTCAAGTGGGTAGTGGAGGGGTTTTTTATTGGTTAGTTTGACTCACATTACAATAAATACTCACACTATAATGTGAAAGGAATGTTATTTTAAAAAAAATGCTTCAAAATATGAAACATAATGGATATGTTCATTAATACCATCACACACATAATTTATAGTTATTTTAAGGATATTTTAGATATTTATCCTTCGATTTTTAACACTTTTAAAATTACACCATTTATTATGGTAACTCATATTTTATCGTGGTAACAAATTTTTATGAAAAAAATAATATTTCCCCTATTAAAAATTTTAATGCCCTGATTCCAAAAATTATCTCCATTTTTTCAAACTCAATTTCATATATCAATTAAAAATAATTTTATTTTAAAAATAAAAAACACATAAAAACAATTTTTGAACACTAAAATTGAAGTGCAAAAGTTAATTTATCCAAACTCTTTAACGAGTAATAATCATTACGTGTTTTTTATATATTGTTTTTATAAATTGAGATACTAAATTATATTAAATTTCCCCTTCTAAATTTGATAAATATCACATTTAAATAAAATCATATAACATATAATTAAAAAAATAATTAAAAAATATAATTTATTTAACATCAAATTATTAAAAATATTATTCATCATAACTCTTAATTATTTATTGACTATTATAAAATAAATTTTATCAATATATTTAATTTAAATATTTATTTAATTGTGATAAATTTTAAAAAAATCAAAATAAGAAAAATAAAATCTTTTAAAAAATATATTTGGAAAAATTAATTAGTGTATTTTAATTTTATTTATGTGCCAAGTATAATGTAAATATAATATTTCAAACATATAAATAAAATTTTAAAATTATTTTTATTCTTAATGGAAAATGTTCTACTCAACAACCATTTTTCCAATGACATTAAAACAATTTTTTTGTAACCAATGACCATATATATAATGTTTATATTATATTCAATTATATGACATTACAAGGTTAACTATTATCTATTCGACATATTAATTTATTACAATCTAAAAAATTCTATTATATTTATTTTTTAACTAATTCTTTCCTTAGTAATAATTAGTGGAATGGTCTTTATGGGATATCTTAAGTATGAAGATTTTATCTCTGTGGTATTTTAATTTAACTATTGTTTTATTCAGATTGTGATTTTATTAATGATGTTTCCTATTTATTTCCAAAAATATATTAATTTATGTCTTTTATTTTATAATTTTTTTAATAAAATGGATAATATTTTCATTTTAGGTTGGTATTTCAGGTGAAATATGTTATTCAATATATTTATATAATAAAAATTTACGGTGTTTCATACACCCCATGAAATTATATACACACTATGTAATTAAAATGTGCTATAAAATATGCATTGGGAACTATTCCCAATATGATATTTAAATCCTGTAGATACTTCCCTTTTAGATTTCATCTAGTTTTTGTTAATTTTAGAATAATTTATAATTTTCCATTTTCCATTTTATTTTACATATTTCTACCAACTTAATTCAAAATATCATTTACCCATGGGAATGTGTTTTTTCATTCCCATATTCATTAGGACTCCCATGGCCATGAGGGGAGGAGAAGATAAGTGTGGATATAATCAAATCATGATTTAATTTATTAATTTAAATTACTTCATATATTATATTAATTTAAATTATTTTTTATTTTAATTTCATTCTTCTATTTATCATTACCATTTCATATTAAATAAATAAGAAAATTTTATTTTTTGTGGAAGGGAACAATTTTATTCTTAGTTTAATCGATTTTTAAAATTATAGTATCACACATTCTATTTTCAAATAAAAAAAATCTATTACTTTATTAATATTAGAAGAATAATTAATTAATACATGATATATTATATAATTTCATAATAATTATAATTAAATGTATATTAAATTTCACTTAGTAATATTATCAATTTGAATTTATCCAAGAATAAGATGATTCATTAATTATTGACATATCTATAATTAAAAAAATGATTTATGTTTATATTAAATAACTTTTTATTTAATAAAATCATTATTATCACATAGAAAATCATCAATTCATTTACAAATATAAAAATCTAATACATCACCCACTAGAAATATGAAAACTAGAACATCATGGGACATACCCCTTACATATAATATCCTTCATGTTTTTTAAATTTATAGGGAAAATATAATTTAAAATTTGGAATACGTTGTGATATTTGTATTAATTTCTAAATTTTTATGACCAAAATTTAGAACCGTTTCTAGGGATATATGTTTTATAGTGAATGTTTTAAATAAATTCGGTTAATTCTTCTGTTGTTTTATTTTCACTTTATTATAATTCCCTATTTCCCATGGATATTCTATTCTCTTATTTGTATTTAATAGGTATGGATGATAATTTTAATTCTTATTGGTAATATTTTCCATAAGTTTATTTTATTTTTTATGATCAAAATATGGAATATTTTCACCAAGAGGCATACAACACATTTATGGATAAATTAATTTTCATTGATTAATTTTAATGCATTCGTTAATCCTGAAACCAAAAAATTAAAGAGTTACAGAAATTTTGATTATAATTGATGTGTTGAATTTTTTTTCTACTATAAAATATTTTTATAAAAACCTATTTTTCGATTAAATCCTATTAAAAAATTATAAACTTATGTATATAAAATATAATTTTTTAACAATATTGAGAAATATAATCAACATAATATTTTTTGGGGGTATATGGATACAAAACATTTCATAAACACAATTACAAGAATATTCAATATCATAACATTTTATAACTCCATCCATTGATTTTTCTCAATATCTTTCAAATAAAGGCAATAGAAATAAATTCAACACTTCTTAAATTGAATCTACCTCATCAATTAAGAATGAAATTTCTTCGTGTCAGAACTATATTTTATGAATTTAATTATTCTGATAATAATTCTTCATATTTTAGAATAGAAAATAGAATTACACAATGTATTACAATATTAAAATGGATATATATATATATACACCATTGTTGAAACTTTAACTGTTATGGAATGATATATTTTAGTCTATTCCTTGTGGATAATAATATTTTATACTTTTTGTAGGAATAATATATTTTGTTTCCACCCCTATAAACCAAAAACTAGTATATGCATATTTCCAAAACGATTCATGGGAAATTAAATTCTAGATCGTATCCATATTTATGATTCATAATTATAAGTACTGTGTCTAAAAAGGGAAAAGAAAACCAAAATAATAACCTCATTCATTAACCTAGAATATCTAAAAATACTTCATTTTTGTTTTATTATATAAATGATATTTGAATATATTTATATAAGGACTATTAAAAGATTACACAATTCCAATTTTATCATATATATGTATATCATGTTTTTATAAAATTTAAAAGAATGACACCTATGTCAATATGTCGGTTCACATTGAGAGATCGATTTATCTCAAATTCAAATCTTCATTCTCCCACATTGGTGTATGAATTACGATTTTTCATTTTATTGAAAATAAATTTCATGATATTTATAAAATAAATAAATGAAATTAAAATATATTTAATAACTTTGAAATTCATAGGAATTGATAACTGAAATCATTCCTAAAAAATAACCCAACAAGGGTTTGTGGCTCAACCTAGTCATTATTTATAAAACATTAAATGTTTAAAAATATTTATCAACAAAATATGAATTCTTTAAAATTAAAATAAAAATATTGTAAAAGGATTATTTATGAGTTTTAAACTAATAAAATATTTCATAATAAAAAACATAACCATCAATTGTTTAATAATATAACTAGAAAATCATGTATATTTTATTATTTTTATTTTATGTACAATAAGAAATTCTCAGTGTAAACATATATGCATCATTTAATTTAATATATATTTATTTAGAAGAATTATATTAAAATATATAGTTCAATATTCATAACATGGATTAAACTCAATTATAATTGTTAGTCATCTAGGTAATTACCATGAGGCATATGTTTAGACAACGAGACTAGAACCATTGACCTCAGATCTATTATGGCATGAACCATTCCACATTACAAAATGTTCCCTTATAAACATGATATATTTATTTAAATAATGTACCCTTCACCATAGGGAATTATTTTTTAATGGAACTTATTTACCATATACACCTACTATTTATTTTTATGTATTACCAGAGAATTATATAATATGGAAACCCATAGAAATAAAGGATATCCCAAACATGAAACCTTGCCATACTAGTATCAATGGTTACATTTTTTTTATTAAATTCTATGTAATAAAACAATATAAATATTGTTTATTTTATAATTCTTATTTATAGCAATATTAACTATTTAACATTAAAAATGTTTAGTAAAATTATAATATTTAACCATACACAAAATCCATGATATTTTTTCCTGAAAAATTTTCATTAGAGATTTATTTTTTATTAGATTTTTCAATATGAATTTATGAAATGTATTTATATTAAATATAAAATTTATCACATGTATGATATTAAAATGATAAAGGTCATATATATATAAATTTATTATCTATTTATTTCTTTTGGCCTTACTTTATATTATTTATCTCATGTAGATAATGTTGAGCCATGAAGAAGTCTATTCAATGGAAACTCATTTTTATATCAAATCCCTTCCTACACAATTTATTAATAAAACATATTATATAATTTTATTTAATGGGGGGATAAATACTATATTGTTATTTATTATAAGGATGACCAAAAAAATTAATTGTTGAGAGGAATTAGTGTTCCTAAAGAGTGATTTTTTACGAACATTATCAAAATATAGACAAATTTTTTCATAATAAGTGGGTAATTGTATCCCGAATATATTTTTCATGATTAATCTTATAGAATACAAATTTTAATTTTTTATGGAGATTAATATAGAATGAAATAAAGATTTAGAGATTTCATAAAAAAAATTTGTTATTTTTTGTATAGTTTTTAGGGTTCCTTTTGTTAATTTATAAAAATATTTTATAGAATAATAAGCTCATTTTATCCCTTATTTTTTAATATATTCCTTTTATCCATCATCCAAAATAGTTATCTATAAATTATTCGTTTTTTTATTTCTTATATGAAATGAATGATAAAATTAAGAAAACATAAGAATTGAAAAACGTTGTTAATCAATTTTGTTCTAAATAACATGACTAATATTTTATCCCTGAGAAGGGGTAAGTATTTAAAATTTACTCTTAATAAAATTAATATGAAATGTATTCATTATAATATTTATAAAGTACAATATATAATAAATTTGATGATTGAATTTTCTTGAAAACAAGAAGGGTACATTAATTTTATTCTTTAACGTGTAATTAGGAAATACACATATTATTTAGGCATCCTAAATAGATTTTTCTCTAATTGTATAAGTTATATGTGTATGGGAATTTAAAAAAACAAAATTTATGTTTGGTTTTCATCTCATTTTCATTTAAAATATTTTCAATTTTACCCACGATATTTTAAATTTTAGAATCATTCGATGAAATAGACAATAACTGATCAAATTTTGAGTTACATTAAATTGAAAAACAAATAGCGAATTGTATATATATAATGTGAATACAAAGAATAAAATTTAAAAATACTTAAATTAATGGGTTTTACATCCATGTACACATGTTTTATGTATATAATAATTCATAACTCTACCTAGGGATAATAAATGTTGGAATAAAATCAATAAATCCATGTCAACAATATATCAATCAAATTCAGAAAATTATACTTTCCAGGTAGCTAATGTATTATAATATCTGTCAAACATAGTACCAATTATGGGATTTTGTAAAGGAATATATATGAGTTTTACCTATAGGGAATCATAGATGTTGAGTAGGGTGGTAATATGGATGAAATATTTACACATTAGGTGGATCATTCTTCATTACTAGAAGATGTGTGTCATGGTATTCTAAGAAATAATCATTAATCACATTATCTTCTACTAAATGAAAGTATATAGTGGTATCATAGTTATCTAGAAAATTTATATAGATGAAATATCAACATGATGAAATGAAATTTTTTACTAGATATTCTCTGGTGTTTTTTTATTATAATAAAATCACAACGAATTTAATTGTGAATCATATCAAACATTAAATATCAAATCACATTTTTTATATAGTATCACTCTTTGAACGATTTGGTATATATAGGTATATTAATATAGAAATTTATTACATCAAGGTATCAAATCGCAGATATTTTTATAAAATCACCTATAACTAAGACATATGAAATGATATGGGAGAAAATGGGTGTGCATACCACTACCAAACAACATTGAGTTCTATTTGTGTGTATCCAACCCTCATTAAATTTTAACGTATTCACTAGAAATGTGGTTATCTAATCATAAGGGAATAAACTTTATTGTGATTAAAGGTTTTTATTATTTAATTGAGCTGTTTGTAAGAAAATAATTTAATGTCTTCATGAAAAATATATGATTTGGTATAATTTTATGTGTTTATTTTTAGATGGAATTGATGATTAAATTTAAATCTCTTATTTTCTATACAAATCAAGATATTATTTGAGAAAATTGGTTTTTAAATAACTTTTTTTAAGATTTTGATACCACTCCTTTCAAGAGAATCAATATCGTTATTACCAATAACGATATAATACATGATTTTTTCTTACATGATTGAGGGAGAGCCAAAAAATTAAATATTGACTATAAAATATTTCAATAATCTCAAGGTTGAGATGAAAAATTAAAATGTATCGTATTAAAAAAAATATGACGGACGATATTATTTCACCAATTTAAAAATGATGTTGTATTTGTTGCCAATACATGTTGATAAGGAGTGATGCATTTGAGTTTTTCTAAACTCTATATAGATTCGATGAGATGGGTTTATGATTATTTATTTTTAAGTAAAAAAATTCATTAATTATTATTAGTATTTTCATGTTTAACAATGTCATATATATGATATTTATTATGTAGAATAAAAAATGTCAAGTCATTAAACATAATGCATTATATATTTTGGAAGGTAAATAAGATATTTCAATTGATGTCATTATTTTATGAATAACCCTTAAGATATTTTATTATATAATTACATGATATGTATGGTTTTTATATAAAACATAAGATATATATGAGCATTCATAAAAACAATTTGACACTAACTAAAGCGATGTAGGTGGTTTCTATATTTCTTTTATATGATAAATTTATTGAAATATTGGATTTTTTAAAGATTTAAATGTGAAGTGATTATTTGTTAATAAAATCATATTTATTAATATATTAATGGATATTTTTTAGTGACTCAATATGATAATTATGGTAACTAAAATGTTGAAAAAGTTAAGAATCAATCGATAATATTTTCTAATATAAATGTATTAATATTTAATAATAATTTATAAATACGAAAATTTTGGGGATTTTTATACAGTATTCCAGAATAATATATAATGTAAAATACTATGTAATAATGGTCAATAGATTTAGGATCATAAAATGTTGTAAATCAAGATCATTTTTGATACATTTATGGGTTGAGGATTATGGGGATAAAACTAAGAATGTTTTCTATGTAGTAAGAAATTATAGAATTGGGATTTCATTAAATTAATTGATATTTAAGTAATTCATTCATGGGAAATAATTTTTTTTCTTATGTAGGATATAAAATAATAAAATAATTTTTTTACGAATATGTGATTAATAATACAATAAAAATTTTGATGAAATAATATAAGAATAGAATAGGCTACTGGTATTGTCGGAAAACGAGTGGAGGAAGAATATGGACATAAGATAGTCCATTGGTGGTTCATTCTTATGCTGTTAGTTCTTTCATCAAAGATATGTCTATAAATTTAATTGTGTAATATGTTTGTGCAGGTTTTTAAACTTTTTATTGCTCGCTATTATTGATGGCTCAAGGTTACACCCTTTCTTGTAGCTTCATCTTGATAAAATGGTAAGCTATGTCTACATGGGATAATAAACACCACACAATAGAGATATATTCATCCACATTTCATTTTTCTGTTATTAATAAATATGTAATTTCATATATTATTTTATTTAAATTTTTTAATTAGACTATTTTTTGATATAAGGTGTTTTAAAAAAGTTTATCATTACTAATTCCCATATGCGTTGATTTCATTTTTAAATGATCATAATCTCATGGTTTTTGGGAAAAATATAATGTTTAGTGACAAATGAAATAAAAAAAATTCATTTATAAAAATCATATTGAATATGGGGATATAGTGTATCGTTATAATGGTAAATTTTTCTTTCTTAGAAGCCAAATATATTCATGTATAATGAGATTATATTAGTGGGATTTGGTATCACCCAATGATATCTATGTAAAGAAGAATTTTATTAGACAAGTGATACGTATAGTAATGAAAAATATGGTCATGGTATACATAAAATATTCATAAAAACTAGTAATATAGTCATCCTTATTGTTAATGGATATTATAAAATATTTTAATGGGGATATATAGAAACAAGCACATGGGTTGAAACAAATGGAGTATTTAAATAGATGTGTAATACACTGAATATATTGAAAGAGTTTTTGGATAAAAAAATTATATCAAAATAATAAAATGATTATGTGGTAGTTAAACATAGAAAACAATATAATTTATTAGAACAATAATACATTATAAAGACATAATAAGGAATTAACAAATAATATTGGTTCAAATGTGTTGATAAATAACTCATTGGGAAATGGTTTCCATGTATGATAATCCAATTACAATTTGAATTTACACTGATCATAGATATGTATGATTAGATGGGGATGTGGTAGTAAATTAATAAGGATTATTTCACACTACAATAACTGAATGCAAGTGCGTAGATATTGTTAATAATGCTGTTATAGGATATCATTATTCCCACATTGTAGAGGAAGAGAAACAATGGAAAATGCATATCTAAGTACTTCCAAATTAAGAAATTTTCCAATGTGGTTAATGTAAGTAGGTTTTTTTAATGACATAAGAGTTAAAATATATATTTATGGGAGGTGAATAAGAATAAGAAGACTGGAATGGTATAACCCATTTGATAGGGTGACTTTTATATCATTTTTTATCATTAATATTATCCATGTGATAATTTAAGTTTTATTTATTATAATTCATTGTGATTAACACATGTAGATAATAAGACATTTAAGATTCCTCAAATCAATTTATTGATAGTGGCTCATGTGATTATTAGTGTTTGAGAATGTGATATCATCGGACCCATTAGAATAAAACCACATTAGGGTAAAGCAAGAAAATCAATATCTTTATGATGAATCCATTATTATATACCAATTTATATTATTTATAGTACATGAATTATTTTTTCACCAGGAATATATATTTTATCATTATATTATGAATAATTTTTCACTCATAGTGTGAATGAGATCTATTTATAACCATGATATAAAATTTTAAAATTAGTTGATATCATTTTTAATATTTTGGGTATTTTTTACCTAACCCACTATTTTGGATTCACTATTGGAATATACCATGGAACCACTTCAACTAATAATTGGTATGTGATTAAATGTCATAATTTCCCATATCTATTTGCATCATATATTTCCATATGTTCTTATGCTTTTAAAATTTTTAATCACAAGTAAATACAATTTAAATTCCATTTTGTTGTTCATAAATTTTTATAATGTAAATTATGAGTGTCACACTATTTTATTTTATGTTTATAAGATATATAAATTATATTTTTAAAATGAAATATTATTAAAAAATAGACAAGAATGACTTGTATAGAATAAAACATGAAATATAAGGATGTATTTTCAAGATGTTAATTCCATTAAGGGGGGACTCATTGTTGTTCTACACACAATTATAACTACAAGAAAAAAAATCCATGTGGTGAAATATTAATTATATATATTACGTTAATATTAATGTTAAATAAGAAATGATTTGGTTGAAAGGGATTCAATTTGAATATCTCAAAATTATATCAATGGAATCACTAAATTTATTTTTGGATAATGTAGTATAAATTTTAGGATCAATCAATGGTTTTATAGAATTAGTTTGACAAATATATATTACAAAACTGAAACATAGAAAGGCTAAAACCCATTTTGTTACTATGAATTTGATTATTGATGAATTTTACTGAAAAATTACATTGTTTGATGATCTATAAAGTACATTGGTCACATACATTTTTGGGATGAAGTATTAATCCGCACCTCAAAAAAATATTCATTGTTGGAACAAAAGAAATTTTTTTTAATCAGTGGATAAATTAATAATTAATGAAAATTTATAATTTGAATGTGAGATGCTGAATTTATATCATTTATCCACTAATGTTTAAATTCATAATTGGAATGGAATTTTTATCTTTAATTCTTTACATATGAAAAGTATGATACCTTGGAAGGGTTGGTACGTGGTAGATAAATATGATTAGGATTATTAAATTATAATTATTGAAAATTATCAATGCACATTATTAATTTTGTATTGTTATTGGTGGATTCATCCCCACTATTTTAATAATAATTTAGTGTGAATTAAATCCTTTTTTAGATAAAATAGTGCCTCATCTACTGACACTAGTACATAAAGGAAAGTTTACATTGAATAATCTTGGAAAAAATATTTTGTAATATAATATTTTTTTAAATATTTTATAAAAAATACTATTTATACAATAGTTTGAATGGTTTGAAAAATAAATGTTTAGAAAAATAAATTACATTTCTATAGCTCATATCTTTCATTTTATAATTATTGAGATAATACTTCAGAGAATATATATTACCATTAATGACATAATGTATCTTTCCCCATAAGGGTATAACTATTTGGATATAATTCATTCCATTGAGTTATAGATGATGAAATTAGATACCTTGATCACACAATCCTAGTGATGAAATGTGTTAATTAGAATGTGACTAATCAGATTGTTGGTCTAAATTTCCATTTCTCATTGAACTAATTCAATCCATAGGATGAAACATATTTAAAAAATTGTCTGTTACCATTACACATGTTTTTCAAAGAGTCAAAATAGTTATAAAAAACCTAAATCGTTATTTACAAATACAAAATACTAATCCACTCTTTACTCTGTATTAATGATTTCATTGAAATCAATACTGTATTTAGCAATAATATATCGAAAAATATTTTCAACGTATACCACCTCTCACTAATGAGGAATGTAAAATGAAATGTGAACTATAATCATATCATATTATGCTGGCATGCTATTATGTATGTGAGAGAGATAAAGAGAGTGGATGGGGATGTACACCATCCCACCGAATAATTCTATCCCAACTTTTTTTATTTTTTTACAAAACAAAAATTTATCCATTATATATTGTCACCCCTTCCCATAATTTTTATTATTGTAATTCAATTGGTATCTCCTTGTAATCCACCATTAAAATAAATTATAATTAATTATTATAAAAAATTATTAACAATCACCAAAAATTTCAGGATAAACAAAATAAAAGTGTATTATAATGATCAATAATTGTACTAACTAGGAAAAAAATCAAAATTAATGTTTTCCAATTGTTTCACCCTTTATAATTTAGATAATAATAGATATGCAATATAGAAATTTGTAGAAACACCCTCGATCATTTCACACTAGTTTTTATATTGATTAATCTTTTATAATATTATTTTGTTTGCTAAGTTATTTATCTACTAGAAGAAACTATTATGTAAATGTGTCACTTATCCATTCATGAATTTTGGGATCCAAAAACATAATCACTTTAGAGTGGCTCCACTCTTAAATTCACATGGGTGAATAAAAAAGTGGTTTTATTTTAATAACACCTCTAATATCCCTGTTTGAATAAGGGTTTATAAAACTTATACATTTTTATCATGGGTACTAATCATCAGTCTCTTAGGTAGTAAGAAAATTCATTGTTCAATTCACATTTTTTATAAACTTTCATACATTGAACTTAGACATGATGTTAACATTTGTTATGTTGAGGTCCCATCAGGGGTAGTTCATTTTCGTAAACTTTTAACCCAAATATAATGAGGTTTTATAAACCAAATACCCTAGATTTACAAATATTATGAGATCCACCAAATTCTAAACAAATATTAAAAATGATATAATTTTGACACACTATTGTGACCATAGACTCACTAATAAACATGTAAGGTAAATGTGTCTCATTTTTTTAATTAATATTTCTATATACCCTATATATTTTTTTCATAATAATCCCACTATATAATAATTAGGTTATAACATTGGGAATAGTGGTATATATAACAATATTGATATATTCTATCCATATTCTTCTCCAGTATCTACTAGTTCAACTAATTCAAAATTCATTCTGGATTCCACTATGCTATTTTTCTTTTGTCGCTATAATATTTCTCCATCACTGAGTGGAAAAATAAAAAAAGATAAAATATTAATCCTCAATATTTTTAATCCAACATATATCGTAAAAACCTTCCAAGACCCTTGGGATTCCTATATAACATGTACAATAATCAATAGTACCATTCAGATATCAACATACTCTTTTAACTATATCCCATTTATTTAATCTAGGATTACATGTACTCCTTCATGAATTTTTATGTTGAATATGTAATATATGGTGTTTTAATTGTCATATAATACTTTAAATACCTAGTAGGAATTTTATATTTCAGTTAGAAACCACCATACCAATATTTTTAACAATCCTACAACCAAAATCATAATGATTAAGATTCGAGGATTTTCAAAGTATTCAAACTAATTTATTGTATTTTAAGTGTAATTAAATTGTAGAAAAAAATAGAATTTATATTGTTAATAATTTCTATTCAAAATATAACATTTTCTTCACCCATGTAATTCATATTAATGTTTCAGGATTAAATAATTTTTACTCATTTATTATATTATAATTATTTCAAAAAATATCATGCTAAAAACATATAAATAGATAGAACCAAGATATTTATTAATTTACTTTAAATATATTTACCAGATTGGTTAACTAAATAAAAATTTAAAATAAACAATTAATTAAATATCTCAAATATTTACTTAGGATATTATTTTATAACATATAGGGGTAATGTCAATTTTCAATGTTACAATTCTTTTCTTGTTACTATGAATCCTTCTGGATGATTTAAAAAAAATTATCATTAAATTTCCCATTTCTTAAATCCTTTTCAACATCTATTTGGTGAATTTATAATATTTATTTGCATGATAATGTTATAAGAATTTTTATAGAATTATTCCTACGTATAAGAGAATTAAAATCTAAATTAACGATTATTTCCTTATGAATAAAAATAATAGATACCAATCTACCATTATATATATATATATCAATTATTCCATTGAATTTTACAACCTTATAAATACCAATTTAATCCCCATTAGTTGTGAAACATGTAGATGAAAAAAATAACAATGTATTTATCCTAGTTTTAGAGTTTATTTTATCATATTCAACCACCTTCCATGTTGATATACGAGAATATGACATGGAATATTTATAATTTTTATAATTATACTTTTAAAAATATTCTTTTTTGTAAAATTTTATCACTATTCACTTCAAAATATTATATATAAGTCGAATATATATGTTTTGGGTATCCATGTATGATTAATTTTAAAATATCCTTGACTGTATATACACAATATACTTATTTATTTGATCCTCATTCCACAAACTAGACATTCATTGGTAATGTTGTAAACATTTATTAATCTATAATCAGAATGCGTGATTTAATAACTATAATAAAAACTAATAAATACTTATATTTTTAAACCATATATGCATATGATTTTTATTTATAACCATATAATAGAAAAATAAAATTGATATATGTTTTATATAATTATTATTTTATTGTTTTAGGTACTAATACAATTATATAGAAACCTAAATGTAATTAATTAATTGAGATTTATTTTTTGATACATTCGTTATTTCTATGAAATTATATCCTTTAGTGGGAAAATATTTACAATATAACATCAAATTATTATGACCACACCCCCAATAGAATCATGATAGACCAATTAATAACATCATTGAGTTTACTATTTATATAAATTATCTATTTCTCTTCTTAGCTAAACCATTCATTTTCGATAATTATAGAATCATCACTTCATAAAAGATAACTTTATATTTGAAAAGGTAAGAATGATAAAATTTTTCACCCATTATTGGTCTAAAGTGTTTAATTGTACAACACATTAGTTTTAAAATAGCATTTTCATAAGTATTGTTTTTATTTATAACATTATATTTGGAATGTAAAAATAGACTTGAAAAATCTTGAATAGTACTGAAAACAATGCAGTAATTTTTAATACATATGGTGGGTGTAGTATGAAATTATTATTAATAACCATTTATTAATTCCAAAAAATTAGTATTCTTTTTAATATTAAGAAATGGTTTATTGAAAATTTTCATTTGTGTATATATAATACATTGATCATAATTTTTTTCACTTATGGGTAATAATTTCATTTTATTTATGAATTGATTTATCTTATAATTTATGATTTATTGGAAATTATTCTCTAAATTAGAAGACTCAAATAATTAATTATAAAAACATATCTATTTACCTTTTATGGCCTATAATATAGATCCCCTTTTAGATAAATATTAAAACCTTGGATTGTATAAATTATTATATATCAAATACTAGATTACAACATTATTTACCCAATAATATACTAGAAAATGAGTCCATATAAACTCTAGGGACATACAAGAAAACATTGAGTCTGATGATATTTCATGAGGTATACTCTTGGTCATATATATACATTCTCTAATAATTTATTCATTTTCATATCACAGCTATAGTGATTCCTCATCATTGAATGTCTTAAACCCCATTAAATTTTTCTTATTAATACACACATGTTTTATGCTAATAGAATCTATCCCCGAAGAATATATAACCTCAAGAACATTATATTATAAAATCAGGTGTACAATTCTCTCATTGGGTGTATTCTAGAAAACATATTTCATATATACATATAAAATCCACATTTGAAGTGTTACATATTACTCTAAAAGTTCAATGCATCTTTGTTCCTATTGAATTTCAAATTCAATATCATACAGTGATTTATATATTTATATATTCAATTTGGGAAATCAAATGAACCATAACCCTTGCCATAACAGCATAGAATTTTATGAATGGAAATTTCATTTTTATAATTTTGTCTACTAGTGTAAATCACAACAAAAAAATAAACCCAAAAAATATTATAAAATAATAATGATAAAATATCCATCAAATAAACCAATAATAATTATAAATATTATTTATATAAAATTTGTAGAAAATAAGATAATAAGAATATGAATAATTTGGATCATAGAAATCCACTAGCATTACCATAGTAACGAACAAAATTGCAAAAATAAAACATAATGTTAATAATAAAATTTTCATCTAAAAGATGAATGTATATATAAAATTTGTAGAATATATAAGTGACTTATGAATTGAATAATATTTATTTATAAGATTTAGTAATCCTCTATGACCATTGTAAATGTGACTGCTGCAAAAAGTAACACAACTGTTGGAATAGCTATGTGATCGTTTGGAATTGTAATCCGACTGTTAGAATTGAAAACTCACTGATTAAATTATAAAAAATAGGTATCATATAATTTAATATATTATGTATATATATCATGGTATATGTAAATATATTTTTAACAAATGATAAATTAAGTGTTTGATTTTTTTGAAACGTAAATAATTATTTAAAATTTAATAATTAATATAATTATGAATAGAATAATTTACTTTCATAAAATAGATTAATAAATTTATATTTTATTATATTAGTACTATAACATAATTTTATGAGTCCTTAATTAATTTTTAAAAGTGTCTTAAAATTTTTTGTAACATTAAGATCATTAATTTTCGGAGAAATGATAATAATAACTGAAAATTAAATTTCTCATATTTAAGAAATTTTATTTAGTGAATTTATTTCATTTTAGAAATTTAAAGATAAAAAATTTAGTGTGCATTTCTGGGATATTTCTAAAATAGTTTACTTTTGGTGAATAGTGAAATATGATAATTTACGATATTTAAAAAAATATAAGAATTTTTGAGTCACGGATGATGTATGTCTGATGTAGAAACATATTGGTTAATTATATCCAATACCATTTACATTATATAGTTATGTTAAAAAACAATATTTATAGTCTTGTGCCAAAAATAATTGTCAAATGTTTAAAATTATCAAAACACACCTCTCCTCCCCCTATAAAAACCACCCCTTATTCTCACACAATCTAAGAATTCTCTCATCATAATATTCATCCTAGTTACCCTCCTGAGACTATTAATCATGTATGAGTCTTGTTCGTCTCACCAAAAGACCAATTAAAATTTCCTTATGGATGTTCTCAATGAGATGACATTGAAGAGTTAAAATACTTTTTCTTTCCCCTTTTAATTATTTTATGTACCAATCCTACCTAAACTAACCTATAAAAATTAAAATTATAACTAAATAATAAAACATATAATGGAACATCCTTAATCAAAACACTTCTATTTCATTTATATCTAAAAAATGAAAACATCATCCCTGATGTATCGATTCACTACCTTCATGGAGGGAAAATTTTCATTTTTCATTACAACCATCAAGGATGGTCATAAAAACATTATTTTGGTCAACAGATATTATAATACTTTTATGATAACATATTTCGTGTTCGTTACCCAATATATAAACATAATATTAAATTATATTAAAGTAGATTTTTATGATTGAAAACCCGCCATAATAATCTATACAATTATCATTAATGTTTTATCAAATGAATCGTCCTCATGTGTGAAAAAATGATATAATGAAACATTTAAATTTATGGAAATAAATGAATAAAATCATATTTCACTTTTTTAATTTTATTCCCATTCGCAAGAATTAATATAATGATTAAAAATTTGACCAATCACAAAACAGTTTGGTGAAACCACATGAAATTATGAAATTTATCATTATAACTCATAAATGTAGTAATAAATAAACATAAATAAATAATAAAAAATTAACTACATTGGTAAGAGTTTCATAATTACTAAATTAATGAATATAATTCTATTATCCATGGAATTAAGTACAACTACATAATTCTTTTAGATGTAAGGTATGTGATCTCTCTCAACCTCTAAATTACCTTTGGGATACACCTTCTCTCTCTTTACCAAATGTTATTCATCATTAATATTATATACTTCTCTTATATTATATTTTTTATTAACCAACATATTTATGCATCTCAATCAATCTTTTATTGGTGGGTAATGGAACCTTTTTATAAGGTTCCCTACTCAATTCCTCTCGAAAAACAAACATGATTAAATGGATGTTCTCTATTTCATACCAATTTTCAAGTACACACTATAAATTATTTTATGATAAAAACCTTTTATAAAATAAATATTTATATCAATAAATACAATTTTACATTATTTTTTGTATTATGAAAATATTAGGAATTATATCTCCTTAAATATTCTTTATTTTTTCCATAAAAATATGTTATTGTGGAACATATACTAATATTACTAATTAATATTTTTACAAGTTTTCACATTATTTGGACATCATTTCTCACGATCTATTCTAATTTTCTCTTATGAATTTCTAATTGTGATTTAAATAAATTATTTCCACAAAACCATTATAATACTCCCTTTTTTTATTCCTTATGTCATGATTAAAAAACACATTTATTTCCTTGGGTAACCCCTATGTTTAATCCTTATGTTCAATTAATTATGTGTAATTTGTATTCACAAACATGTTATGATGGGTGAGACCATATATTTCTTTAATTCATTGTGTAATGTTTTTTTTGTGATACTGATCGTATGGGATTAGGGAGTAAACCCAATCCATTATACGACTCTATCAACCTTGTGATATATACATGTCTGTTATCCTTGAATCTTGTTTATTCCATATCATATTATTCGTCCCCATTACTATATTTCGATGATCATATGATTCCATGTTCAATATTTGAGTCTTACTTATGTTTCTTGAAGATCCATTCCTTTTGTGTTATCATGATTATTCATTATAACTCATGTTAAATTTTTTTTTCTAACATTTATTCCCATACAGAGATTTCTAGCTCATCACTTTTTTCTATGTATTTTCCCCACATCATCCTATATAGTTCTAGGATCCCAAGTGGAGTAAGGATCTCATTATTAAAATGATGTTATATTTTGGTTTTATATTTAAAAATTATGTACCCAATCATCCAAAGAAACTAGACTCTATGATTCTTGGATTGGTATTTGATAAATAATTATACTTAAAATCATTTTAAAATATGTGTAAATGTATTCGGAAACTATATTTGGTTTAAAAGAACTGTCTATTTTTTTGGAGAAAATTTCACTATGAACCGTAGGGATAATTATATCACAATGGATAATTTAAATTAAATCTTACGAAATTACATGTTATACTTTGTGTTTCATTCACAAGTATATCATTCTATGTTCAATGATTCATTTTAATTTTCATATTAGAAATTAATTAAGAAACCCCTAGTTGTATAATCTTTTTATTAATAAACAACATGAAAATTTAGGACACATTGTAATAATAAATTTCATAGAACATGTGATGATTTTATTAATGATATATCAAACAAAATTCAATGTGAAGATCAAGACATCATCACAATACTATAATTGTTTTCTCATACTGTGAATAATAACATGAATCTCATGTAATTCCCATCTTATCCTATGAAAGGTCTTATTGTAGTCAAATTCATTATATAAAAAATTCCAAAAATATTTTTTTTATTCTAATCCCCTTATCCGGGAATTGTGGATTAAATCTATTTAACAGATATCATATGTCCTTAAATTCTAAGAAGAAGATAAAGCTCTGTTAATGGTCTATAGTTTTGATAGGGAAGAAGATCAGATATGGAAACAGATATAAAAAATTATAATTAAGAAATTGATTCCATGTAATTCAAGGATTCAATAGAATATAATTCAACAAATATTTCACCCATACTCTTCTTCATAATATGTATAGGGAGTTCCTCTAACTGAAGAAAAATAATTATGAACCTATAATGGTGTATAGGGAAGTAATTAAGAGGACTTCATGATATGCCTCTAGATTTGTTAAAAACCAAATTCAATGTGGATATCTTCATTAGAAAAGATAATATGATTCGATGAAATGTTTTGGGGATTTGCGACTTGGACAAATATGAATAGATTGTTAGATGTGCACTTAAGGTTGAGATAAATATTGGGGACGCTTAGTGGTATCTAGTTATTGGAGATAAAAAGAATAAAATAACGTTTAATATTGGAGGATAAATAGATAAATCACATGATGGAAAGAAAACCCCACAACCCACATGTAAAAATTGAAGGAAAAATAATCCAAGGAACTATTTTAAGGTAACCATGATGTTCTTCAAATGTGTATGAAATTGGCCACATGATAATTTTTTCTAAATGGAGATGAATAATCCAAAAAAAATAAGGAATAATAAATGAATGTTCAGAACATCACTCAGAATGATTTTTTAACTCAAAGGAATATAGGCATTATGAGAGACAATTCCTTGTTCCAGGGGTTTTCATAGAAAAAAAAAGAACAGCAAAAACCTACATGCTAGCAAGGAAGGTAATACGGTATCACTACTACTGAGGGGGATCCCAACAATTATGGGGGGAAATAACATAATTAATTAATTCAATAATATAGGACTTATTATTTGATATTAATTCAAAACATTATTTAATATCCATCATGAATAGTAGAACTTGTTAAACACCTCCTAAAAATATAATGGTTATGTTATCTATGAGAACAACAAATGTGGAAATTACTAAATCTAAAATATATAACTCTTCCTTGATTAATATTCATGAACAAAACCCAATATAAAGCAACTTATTACTTATTTTTATATAGTTTTAATCTATTTGTGATATGGATTTTCTATCTTTATACAAATTTGACACCTATTGTTGTGAAAGGGTTATCCCTCTTAACATCCCAGGGAATCCTCCAATTATGTACAATTGTAAAGAAGAGGACGAATCTCATTCAGAATCATCATCTAAATTGTGGTAATTATTACATTATAATAAATAATATAAATCTCAAATTGTTATGAAGAATGATAGGATCATGATAGAAGACATGCCCAATGTGAGGAACTACAATGATGTGTTCCCCGAAGAATTTTCTTGTCTTCAACCTGTCTTAGCAGTTGAGTTATCAATTAATGTTATACATGGATTTCTTCGGATATCAAATAATCCCAATAGTATATAAACTATTGAATTAGTGGAATGGAATAAATAAATATAAAATGATTTGGGGAAGGGTTTGATACACATGAGTTCTTCACTGTGGGGTGTTCTTGTACCCTTTATCATGAATAATGATGGTTCAATGTGACTCTATGTTGATTATTGTGCGATCAATAAAATAACAATAAAAAAGTTTCCCCATCCATAGATATATGACTTGTTTGATCATATTTGTAGAGATATGTATTTCAAAAATGTGGAACTACGACTGTGATATCACCCATTTAGTGTGAGAAGGGAAAATATTCCCATGATTTCCTCCAAAACATGGTATGGAAAATATGAGTTCATAGTGCACCCTTCAGACACACTAATGAAACATCAATTATTATAGTCTTAATGAATATATTATTTAACAATTACCTTGAAATTTTTTTCACACTCTTTATTGATGATACTCTAATATACCTCATGATTAAGGAGGAACAAAATTATAATTTTAATAGTGCGATAATGACTTTATAAAGGGATAAATAAAATGACAACTATAGTAAATGTGTGTTATGGTGGGAGGAAATATCATTCTGGGAAATGTCAACACTATAAATAGAATATTTATTAGACCTTCTAAAATAGATGAAATTGATGAGTTACACAGACTAACATCCATAATGGAGATCCATACTGTCCTTGGTCTAGTTGTGTATTACCGAAGATTTTTTAGGAACGTATCACGATTTTAAAACCCACTAACCTAGAAAGACATTTAAGGGATATTGTTAGTTATGGACTATTAAATGTGGTGATTTCTCTAATGAGTGGAAAATGAGTCTTATCACCAAACCTATACATATGCTACCAACAAATGGGAAACTCATTGTGGTATAAAGTTTTAATGAAAATAAGGGATTAGGTTTTGAAATAATGAAAAATGATAAATTGATCTACTATGCCTTAAGAAAGTTTAATGTCATTAGAAAAACTATAACACATATGATATATAATTGGTTCTTGGAATTGTTTCACGGAAAATCAGACAACATTATCTCTATGTTTTCATGTGTGAGATATATACTGATCCTAATACCCTCAAATATATATTCCCACAATATGTTCTTAATATATTCAGATAAATTTAAAAATATCATGTTAAGGATTATGAGTACTCAACCCATTACCATCCTTATATGTCTTATAATTTGGTGGATTATCTAAGTGGAAATGATCCTATAACTTTTTCAATGATTAGAATTAAGAAGGATCCAATACACTTACACTTGAAGATAAAAGAATGGAAAATCATTAAGGAAGGAACGTCATCAATCATTTCTCAATTGATATCATGACCATCCCTTTTAGACAAGATAAAGGATATATAAAAGGTTGATGTGGTAATTTAAATGTATGTGGAATTTATTAGAAATTATAAATTCTCAGAGTTAATTTTGATTAGGATGGAATGAGAAGAATTTTTTTATGACTATGTGTACAATAAAATTATGATATAGTGATGGTACATTGAATGATACACCTAGCTTGAACTTCTACAATAACCTATGGAGTACAAAGATGTTTTGATATCTCTGAGAGCTCTATTGATGGGAAAATATAAAGAAGGATATCACTTAATATATATCAAAGTTTCTTCTATGTTTTCATGTGAAGGAGGAAATGAAATATTCTATGGATGTGATGAATCCATTACCCATACTAATAATGGATTTGGAAAACATCACCATGGAGTTTGTCCCCAGACATCATAAGACAACCAGATGAGATAATTCTATATGGGTCACTATATATTTTTTATAAATATTTCTCACATTATCACAATTTAGGAGTCCTTCTCCTTTGATCAACTTTCATGGCTATACATTTCTAAGTAATCAGGTAACATGGGGTACTATTATCAATTGTATCTGATCGAAATTCGATATTTAACTCCATGTTCTTGAAATGCCCCCATCATTCTCTAAATAATGAGTTGAAATTCAGCACAACATATCATCTTCAAACATATGTCCTATCTATTCAAACTATTCAAAAATTGGAATACATGTTGATATCATGTTATATGGACTTAATAGGAGGATGGGTCCAATATATACCTATCATGATGTTCTATTACAAATATAGTTTTTAATCAATCATTAAAATGGCACCCTATATGGGTCTTTATGGGAAAATATTAAAAAAATTTGTATGCTAAGATGATATTAATGAAGTTAAGCCACTAGGGCCTAAAATGGTTGACAAAATGATGAAAAAGGTGAAAAACATTCATGAAAATAATAAGGAATACCATAGACGATAGAATAGCTATCAAAACCCTCATCAACGGGACCTGAAGATTAAGGTTAGAGAAATGGTATTCCTCTTCAAATCACCTTGGAAGAGGGTCATGTAGTTTTCAATGAATTGGAAGCTTATCCCAATGTACACTAGACCCTTTGATATTAATGATTGTGTCAGAGCTATGGTCTATCAACTATCACTAAAACCAGCCATGTCTCGAGTTCATGATATATCATATATATCCCTCTTAGAATGTATATACCAAATTCCCCACATGTAATAAATTCAAAGGACATAAAACAGGATGATCATCACTCTTATGATAAGTATTTATTGAATATCGTGGACCATATTCATAAATATCTATTAAAAAAGTCTACTTACATTGACAAAGTACGATAGAAGATCAATAAATACCAAGAGGTTACATTGTAAATGGTGGAAGATGTAAATAATATGTACCACAACATATTTTCACCATTGTTTTTAAAACAAAATTTTGAAGGTGAAATTTTATAAGTGGGAGAATATAATGACCCATAATATTATCAACGTAAATTCAGGTCTTATTATCATGTCATATAATATAAATAAAAAACATAACATAAAAAAAGATACAAAATATTATAAAACAAGAATGATAACTTAGTAATCAAGTAAAATAAAAATAATTTCAAATTTTAATGTTATAAGACAAATAGAAAATAAGATAATACAAATAGGATTATTAGGATATGCTCAATCCACTAGAATAACGGCACTCATGAACAAAGATGTAGAAATGAATCATAATATTATTATTATAATATTCGTTAAAAATATAAATATATATAAAACAGTGGGATAAAATGTATGTGGCCAATGAATGGAATAATATTTATTATTTGGATGTAGTTAAACATTAATACTATAGGAAATATGACCATTGGAATAGAAATATTACTCTCAAGAAGATTAATGTGACCATTATAATAATAAACTAACTAATGAATGTAAAAATAATATTTATCTATCATATAAATCTATATATGATATATTTATATAAAGGAATAGATAAATATATCTTTTAAAAATGATAAATTATGTGTTGTTATTTTTGTGATACATAAATGTTAAATTACCATTTTATAATTAATATAATTATTTAATTGAAATTTTTGTATCGTAAAATAGGTTCATAAATTAATAATTTATTTAATAATAATTCTATGAGAATTTTATAAGACCTTAATTAATTTTTCAGAGTTTCATAAATCTTATTATAATATTAAAATTGATATTTTTTGTATAAGTGATTATTTTAATAAATATCAAATTTTTAAAACATAGAAAATTATTTTTATAAAACATAATTCATTTTTGACATATAAATATTGGAAATCCTTACTATGACTTTTTGATTATTTTCTAAACTTGTTGAATTTTTTGTGAATAGTGAAATATATTAATTTATGGTATATAACTAATAAATGAATTTTTTGTCATGTATAATGTATGGATGATGCAATAAGTCATTTTTTAAAACACTCCTGAAACATTTACTATATTTATCCATTGGAATCAGCACTATTGATATTCTTGAGGCAAAATATTAAATAAATGAATAAAATATTGAAAAACACCCCTCTCATCCCCTTATAAATATAATCACTCAAAGACCCTTATACACACAACCTATAATATTTGTATCTTGATAATATTCTACCCCATTTACCCCAAAATACCCCTCCATAGAACTTATTATTTTTTATCACTAAAATACTACTTCCGAGATTCTTAAGGGGGTTCTAATATAGGCGATATTCAAGAGGTAAAATCCTGACTTTTCACTTTTATTTTATTTTATTTTCATATCCTTTTATCACCTCCCATATCCAAAGTGAATTTATAACTCCATTATAATAAATATACATTAATTGGATTTTTATAAGGGTATATCCATCTCAAAATATCTTACCTTAACATTTTATCTTTAAAATGAAAACATCATCTATGATGTGTCGATTGACTATCTTCATGGATGATGAGTTTTCATTTATAATTACCTCTTTATGTGATGGTAAAAATATTTTTGTGGTTAAAATATATTATAATATGTGAATAATGATTTATATCATCTTCTGGAGAAAATATATAAAGATAATATGAAATAAAACAAAACTAATTTTTCATGATTGAAAAACCTCCAAAATAAACTAATCATTTATCAATAATGTTTAATAATATGAATCATCCTTAGGTGAAAAACAAAAATGATATAATGTTACATTTAGAAATAAATAATTATATTAATACCATTTAATTTCACTTTTTATATTTCATTTACATTCGATAAGAATATCTGTAGTTATACACTGGTTAACCAATCATAAAATCGGGAAACGAACACTCTCGGAACCATGAGTATGATATTATTAACTCTTAACATTAGTCTAAATAAACATAATAAAATTTAATAAATAAAAAAAATGTGTAATAGCTTCTTAGCTAAGTAATTATTGATTATAATATGATTATCAATGATGTTAAGTAAAAGTGCAGAATGCTTTCAGATGTATGGTATGGGATCTCCCTTATCTACTATATTACCTTTCGATTATTCTTTCACTATTCATTCCTAATGAATTTCTCAATTATTATTATATACCTCCCCAATATAACATATTAGGCCTCAAACATATTTATGCATCTCAATTCATCTTTCTTTGGTGGGGAATTATATCTTTTTATAAGGTTCCCTTCGGAAATCCTCTCAATAGCAAAACTCGATTATAGGGATTTTTTTTATTTTTACCCATTTTCAATATCACTCCATGAAATATTTTAATCCACATTTAATTTTATAAATTACTCAATTTTATCTGGAAATTATATTTTCGTTCACTTTTTGTTTTATGAAAAAATAGGTCTTATTACTCTTTAAATACTCTTTAATCTTTTTTATAAACCCGTGTTAAAGAGGAATATTTCCAAAGACACCTAATCACTATATTTATTAGTTTTAACATAAATTGGACTGATATTTTTGTAATATATAGTTATTTTTACATATTATTGTCCATAAACTATTTAAATCTATTCTTTCTTGGACACTATTTTGATACACCCTATAGGTATGTCGTGTGTCACGAGTAGAAAACCCATTTTTTCCTTGCGTTACCCATATGTTTATTTCATAAGTTTGATTAATTATGTGGCATAAATATTCATGAATATGTTATGATGGTTATATCTAGATATCACTCTAAATCATTGGAAATATTTTAGTCTCGTGAGACATCATTAATGGGATTTGGAAGTAAACATAATCCATTATAAGACTCTATCCACCAAGTCATGTAGACTTGGAAGTTAG
This sequence comes from Viscum album, assembly GCA_963277665.1. Taxonomy (NCBI): domain Eukaryota; kingdom Viridiplantae; phylum Streptophyta; class Magnoliopsida; order Santalales; family Viscaceae; genus Viscum; species Viscum album. The sequence continues at coordinate 533,457,356 of OY728128.1, forward strand.
CTTAGACACACATATATGTATTATTATATATTTATTCCAATTTACTTTTAATCCATGATCATAAGATTCAGTATTCATTATATCATTTTTTATTTTGTTTATTCATGAACTATGACTTTTATATTATCAGTATTATTCATTCTAAATAATGTGTTATGATTTATTCCCATGTGTATTCCTTAAAATTGATTTATATCTCATTCCTTTTGACTATAAATTTTCCACAGTTTAGCCTATGTATTTGTAGAAAATCCAATAGAGTTAGCTATAAATTATGGAAACAATGTAATATTTTGGATTCCTATTTTCTAATTATATACCTAGTCTTCCAAGGACACCAGAATTTTGAATTCTAGACATGTATTTTTGGATAATTGGGATAAATATCATGTAATAATATTTGAAAAAGTATTGGGTCACTATAATTCCCCATTAGAATTTTGTATTTATTACCCATATGTTTATTTAGCTCCTCATTCTTCTAATATTTCTCCTTAATTAGGATATAGTTGAGTAAATCCATGAGGATTATACAATTTTCCATATGTGTGAGTGAATTTTTAATATTATTCTATGTGGGTGGGAATTAATATATGATATATTTTTCTGTTTTATTATCACCTATGTTTATATTATTTTTCTTTAACTATTATAAAATGAATTTAATTTCATAAAAATAAACTATTTTGTATATACTCTATATAAAATTCTAGGAAATATATTTTTAGGAATTTGTTTCCTTCCACAATTTCAACGTTCTACTTTTTCATGAAGGCATACCATATCTCTCAGGTCTTCAAAAGGTATTATTATAAATCCATAGAATATTGTATATTTACTTTAGTATGTATTATTATAAAAATATAGTAAAATTTACACATTTAACTTCATTAAATAAACATATTTTTCCGAAAATCAGATATTGGGGGCTTTGGAGTAAAGAGAACATTCACTACATTATTAGTTTCATAATGTTTGTGCATTATCATATATTGCCTTTTGAAATTGTTGTAATAAAATTTTTCCACATTAATTATGTTAAGTTACATCATAACGTATATTATAAATTTCATAATCTAATGCTAATATTTTTTGGAAGATGTTGGATATACATGGTTTAGATAGATCGCATGATTATATATAGAAACTATCAAGGTCTATCATAATGTATATCCCCTATGGAGTATATCCACCCCACAACATCTATGGTACTATGGGAAAGCTATAATTCTAATTAGTATACAAATCTGTCTCATAAATTGATACAAATAGTGACCAATGTATAAAGTCTAAAAAATTAGCATAATATTATATTTTTCCATTTATTCAAAAAAAACACTAATATTTGTAAAATAATCAAACATAAATATTCAGGTTGAGAAAAATTATATTTTTCCATCTGATAGATAATTAATTTTTTATTATTCGATATAATTCTTTAGATAAGGTATCTTATCCTATCATATTTGATAATAACTATTCTGAAACTTTACATCTATTCATATTTAATCCTATTTATTGAAGAAAATATGAACAAGTCAACAGTTTAGATCACAACAACCATATGACTCGATAATTTAATTTTATAAAACAAAAATAGTTCTATTTTCTTGATATCATAAACATTCTAAAACCTGTATACCCACCAAACATTACATCCATTGAAATATATCTCTAACTAATGCACCCATTCAGTATTGGGTTATGACAGTTGCATCGAATCTGATATGTTATCCACATGTGATGGAAATTGATAAACATTGGATACCCCATAGAATTTGTCATAATACCTAATATTATATCTTATATGATACTATAAAAATAAATTTTCACCTCAAAGTACTTGTATTTATGAAACATTAATCCTGAAAAGTTTTCATTATATTTTCACATTACTCAATCTTGTGATTCTATTCATATGTGTTTTTATATTGTGTCATGCACAATCCCAGAATATTATTTTACCCAATTATTTTTTAATTTATTAATAGTGGTAAAGTGATATTGTGTATATGTTATCTCTTTCTACCCTCAATTTTTATGTGAAACTCCAACACTTATCTCCTTATCATTCTATTATAAAATAAACTATGGATAATGTTTTTAAAATATTGATTTCAATATATTGTTACACATTTTAATTACATTAAGGATGATTTTAGAGTGTAATATTTCATAATTTGATTCGAGGGAAATAATAATAATGGCAGAAGTCATAAAATGGATAACCACATTATTGAATGAAATAAAAGATTCAAGGAAGGGATTATAAAATGTTGTGAATATTATGATGAATGTAAAATTTGTGAAGAATATGACTTGGAGGAAAATATATAGAACCATTAAATGGTAAAAAAAATTACAATAATTTTTATGAATGTGTAGAATTTTTAACTTTTAAATAAAATTTGATGCTATATTAAATGATGATGAAATGATTAAGAATAAATTAAAAAACATAAATAATATAGTGAATCAAAATAAATCATCCAATGATTAAAAGAGAAAAAAAATAATATTTTTACATGACTATAACATGTAAGATAAATAAATTCAAATAACAAAATATTATATAGCAATATAAACATGATGGTTATTTTCTTGATAAAAAATATTATAGTCAATAATAATATTTAATAACTTAGGAAAAAAATAAGTAATAATGAAGGAGAAATGGACCAGGTTAATTGGTAATAGAAAAAACGGTTCCCTTGAGAAATATTATATAAGAGTTCCACAGAGGAATTTCATTTGTGGAATAATGGTTGTTCAAAATTAAGTTGTACAGATATAAAATGGATGTGAATGCCTGAATTTAGATCTGAATATAGAATATAATTTACATCAATCAATGTAATGTTTATGGTAATGATTTATTTTGTAATTATTATGGGTATTAAATAATTCAATACCATATTATGGCTAAAGAATAGTGGTAAGTGGGAAATACCATAATTTACAATGACATGTTCAAAAAACTAAAATAAACAATGAGATAAAAATAAAAAATAAGTTTACAGTATAAGGTAATGTTAATGAATTTAATGAAATAAATTGATATTTAAATTGCTATAAATAAGTCATCAATATAAAATTGAGTTATTATGAGGAAAATAGTCTTTTATAAAGTTAAAATAGTATATTTTTTACTTAAATAAATTATCTATTTGAGTGCTAGGAAATTTTTCAATTGTTTTGTGACACATGTAGTTGAAAATATATAATTAATGGTAGGATTAAAGTGGGAAAGTATAGGCATGATAAATTTTAGAGAACTATTATTCTCATAAAATAAATATAAGAAAAGTTAAAAGGGAAAAGTTATGTAATAAATGGGTATTATATGTTGATGGGATTAATGAAAATTTATTAAGTTTTAATGAAATTTGTGAATATTAATACTTTATGCAATTCTCTAAGATAGGTTTCATTGTTAGGTGAATATATAAAAGTTTAATTTTATAAATATAAATTTATTTTTATAAAATATATCAGGCTAATTTAAACTAATATGAATGATAAATTGGAACATGTTTCTATAAGTGAATACAATAAGATCATAAAATTAAAATGCATCCATTATTAACGTAAAATAATATAGAAAATGAGTCTTTATGAACTGGTGGAAGAAATATATGTGTTGAACCACAAGTTTCATCCCCGTCTAAAAACATAAAAATATAATGTACAAGCCCCTATTTTCTCACATATTTTGTTTTTTTAACTCATTATGTGTGACATTAGGGTTTTTTAATGGGGAAGATTGAGGAATTATTTTTCCAAATTTGATTGTAACGACTGATTTTGTATGTTTTGTTATCAAATATTATTTCCGTCTAACGGAATGGGTCATTAGGATTGCTATTAGGTAATTAAAAATATATATCAAATGGTTTAGACGATTACATTTTTTCAACTGGGGATAACATTGATTTTGTTTGAGTAATATTATTATAGGAGATAGTATTATTGTTCCTAGGACTATTTTTATCCCCAATATGTCGAGGGAGGAACCATTTAACAATGATCCTTTTATTTATGTTCCCTCTTATTTCATCCTTTGTATCTGGTTAAATATTTTGTCAACACTTTATATTATCTATAATTTTTACTCAAATATGAAGGATGTTAATGGTACAAGACAAAGTGCTATAAAGGTTTGACCTTGATTTCCTACTACTTTCCTGGATCTGGTGATGTTTTATGATGGTGTTTATCCCCTATAAATAACATGTATAAAATATAAAATCTACCATGAAAAAATCATGACATGAAATCTACCAAAATATACTTTCGATAATCTCTAGAGATATATATTCTTCATGTGATCTGAATAGCCACCTCCTAATGAACTATTTATACTGTCATCCCTCTAGTTGAATCTATATACTAAAAATATGTTCCATTCCACCTCCCAGTAAGACCTTTATACATCTGAGTAATTTTTTCTCAAGGGTACTATTAAAATGGTTCTCAAAAAGATCATTGAATTTCAAAATTTGATAGAGTTTTCCTTTCTCCTTCTTAATTCATTATATCCTCCTTCTCATGAGGATCAATTCACCATGCTCAAAAAATCTTATGATGGTAAAATATTATATATAGAAGTAAAGGATTCACAATAACCACTTTATTTATTAGTTCATCCATAATTAAATTGAACCATGATTTCTATTTAACTATATTTAAGATATGGGATTACATATGGCATCCATCTTCACTATATCTCCTTGGATGATTGAAATCTCACAGTGACTATTAATATTTCAATTTATATTTTACGATGATGTATCCTCATATTATTTTCACATCCCTCTAGTTATCTCAAAATTATATATGTCTTCAATGATTAAGTTGAAGTCAATAGATAAATGATTACTGAAAATTTATTTTCTTATGAATTCATATGAAAATAATCAATTAATTATGATCTCAAAGTAATAAAATGGGAAAATAAATAAGATTTTCCAATTAAATACCATTTAAATAAATATAATAGTCTTCAATATCAAATTATTGGCTCAAAATACTTATGATGAAGTCATACACTGATAGAAAAGTCATACACTCAACATCTTCTTAAAGGCTAATTCTCATTCCAATTATATTATCAATGAAAATAATTTTGAAAATGGTTACTATGTGTAGATTATAGAATATGCCGTAGTATTTTTCTTCTCAAAACATATTATCTATTTTATATTCAAAATCATACCACAATCTATACAAAAATTTAACAATGGTGTGGTAATCTTCTTAATATCTGACATGTTATTTAATTAGATCATCATCAAACATAATGCATCGACTCTAGTTTTTTTATTTATTAACAACCATTACGATCATGATATTTTTTTTATAAATCATTATATATGATCTTATGAAGAAAATCATAAATATCATCTTATTTTTCTTCTTCGAAATATAAAATTTCTAGAAACACATATCATCACCTAGTAGATAGACCATGTTTTATCAAAGAAAATATGGATTTCAATCAAACATAATAAATCTATCAAATGTATAGATTAAAATAAATTATTACACTCAATCACCCATTAATGAAAATTTTGAAAATTAATATACTTACAAAACATCCATTCCAATAGACCATTCATATCTTAATGGTACTATGTGAAGATATACATGATGAACATTAATAATTTATCTACTATAAGACAACCTACCACATTAATCAATCATCATGATAGAATATGGGCATTTAACATTGTCTCTCAATATATAAATACCAGACTTCATTCAATTAGAATCAAGGCCTCCTTCAACTGTATCAAAAACTTCCATGAAAAATACTAATCACTTCTCAGACATTATAAATAATCACCCTTACAGAAAATCAATTTTAATTTTATTTTTTAAAACATTTTATAGATAAATGGTAACTAATAAAAAGGAACCCCAAATGAAAGTAAAAAATTCAAAACATTTGTGACTCCTCGAGAAGTTAATGAACCACCACACCACAGGAGAACCAGAATCATCAACATCACCCTGTGTCAATTTTCCCACTGTCAACATCATGAAACATTATCATTGTCACCATTCATCACCACCGTTGATTTAATCATTCAACCAACATGCCACTGGAGAATTTTATATCACTTTGTATCCACTAAATGCATCCCACCATCATAGTCATCCCCCAGCAAACTAATGACACCCCCCCAAACCAATCAAGCTCGCATTAATGAAAATCAATTGATATGGTACCCTTGAGAGAAACCTGAAGGCCTCCAAAATATCCAATGATGAAAAAAATGAACAAAAATAACATATTAGACAATAAAAAACACTAATAAACTGATAGAATGATGATATAGAACAACCGAAACATTGACAAAATGACGAGTAAGAAATCCAAAAAAAATCCATTAATGAAGGGGTGCACCAAGAACATGGGCGGCCACCAAACCACACCTCCCAAAACATCAATGTCTCTACTTCTATAGATCTGAAATAGAGAGGAATTGTGTAATGAAATGTCATAGTAGTGGTAGGAGTGGTTGCGAGCATTGAGTTTCAACATTGGAGAGGAGGAAGAGAACCCAGAGCCATTAAATTTAGAGAAAACTAACATTGGAATCTCCTTGAGACCCATCAAGAACTATATCGTGAAACCCAAAACCCCAATGAACCACTACTCCAAATCTGACCAGGAGAGGAGATGGGGACTGATGGGTCAGTGCTGTGGAAGAATCCTCTAATGGAATCAACAGTGGACATCCAACAAAAATACCCCAAAACTCTTTAATGAATAAGAATTCAATGCAAATAAAAAAACTAGATCACATAGAAGCTAAATTGAAGGAAGAAGGCTACTAGAGTCGAGAAAAGGGTACAAAGAATGGTGTGGGAGAAGGAAATCAGTCAGGGGTGCCATTGACTAACAAAAAATGGTATTTGGTGGAAAACCTTATCAGAGCTGGGGATAATAGGAGGAGAAGTGAGACATCCCCTAATAATGTCTATGAATCCACCAAAACTTTTCCTCTAATTCTTTATGTATAAACACATCAATCATCACATTTCAGGGTATTTATTCATAAACTATTCCATCCATTATCTTTAAGATAGAATCATTTACATCTTAACTCCTATATCAATGTACTATAGTTTAATATCAATATCTTCAACACAAGTTAAAAATTTCTAATAATCATAGAAACCATCTATATTAACAAGATATAAAATCCATATTAGGAATAAAAATAAACCCTATTGTAATAATAAAAAATTCCACCTCAAATATATATATTCAGTATGTGCACTCATTTCATTATATACCTTTTTGAAAATAAAACGAAGAGGTTATTTTGGAGTTTTAAATTTCATATTTTCTTCTTATGATTCTTAAGAAATGGTTCCTTGAGAACATCTTCTCCTTCCAAATTAAATATAAAATACAACATTATCTATATGTAGAGATAGAAGTTAACCATACACAAAACATAGGAAAGATCCAATATTTAATTTACACTAAGTCTACCTGGGAAAAAATATTTTTTAAATTAATAGATACTTTTCAAATAAAATAATGTTATCAATTAAAAATTTAGCATGTATTTCCATTAACAATAATCTCAATATAGTTGGCGTTTAATATATTCAGCATGAAACATATACAATTCACTCAACTCAGCAAATAAATTAGAAAATCTCACGTGAAAGTAAATTTTCCCCCATTATCCTAAGAAACATATCAAAAAATTGTCCACCATTAAAAACATGTTCTTTATAATAAAAATGAAGATGAAAATTTTTATTGGAATACCATGATAATTATATTTTATTGGGATATAATGAATTAAATATTCTATGTTGTTTAATGTTTATGGAATTATATTTTTGAATTTTCTCCACCTTAATGGAAGAAATCACTTTCATGATCATTGGTGAAATAAAATTCATTGAATAGAAAATTATCTTATTGGAGATTAGTGACAACCATTTAAAACATCACCATATTTTGTTCTCTCAATTCCCTGTATGTTTTTAAATACCAAATAAAGGGTAATAAGGATTTTATATGTTTCTTTTTAATGAGATATGTAAGGTTTAGAGATATCTCCTATCCGAGATATTAAATCTTCTCAACATCATCATTGGGGAAAATATTCCATCTTATATTCCGAATATTATTATCATTTATATTTTTTAATATCTTAGTGGTTTCACTCATCTCGATAGGATTCTTTTGTGGTACTTATTTGATAACATGAGAAAAAATTTATTAGCATCCTTAAATATTTGAATATTTTTTTATCTTTTTTTCTGCTAATAATGTGAAAAGGTCCTATAAAACATTATTGGTTTGATTTCATCTATAAAAACTCATCATGATATTAAGGATTTACTTTCACAAAAAAATCATTTTTTCCATAAACTCTACACATTTTCTAGAAAAATTTTACTAAATATTAAGCATGTTCTCTGATTATTCTAAACACTAGTAATATGAATGATTTTTCTGATTATTATTTTAGACTCAAACATTTTCATATAATGATTATTTAATTTATGAAAATATAAACATACATTTTTTATTAGATATTATCCACCTTAATTTATTTTAATTTTTTAATAAATTTAACCTTAAACTTTTCTTTTTCTATAATTATGAACTTCGATATTTTATTCTCTACTATGAAATAAATTAATTTCATGTATTCACATATTTTTTGCATCTAAAATACATTAATCTTCCTATACACATTATTATTCTATCATTGTATCCCACTAGTTTTGACCTTAGTGTATACTTTGTATACAATTTTTCATCCTCTTTTTATCTACATGATATTTCATTATACTTTTTAAACATATAATTGAGATCCATTTAATTTTAATTAGGGGAAAATATGAATCTTCTATAGATAACGAGTCTTCTCACTCATCATTACTAATTTATTTGATATTGAAATTCTATGAAGTGTCTTTCTTTATATAGTAATATTTTATGAACATTCTATATTTCCTCTATAAATGGACTTCATCTTCCATATCGCTCTATGTTTTATCATATTACTTGTTTTTTAAATTTCTTTGTCTTTTTCCAACACCTCAAAAAATAAATCAATTAATATAGATCATATCATTATATTTCAAATTTCCTCTACTCGCATTTTTAGAAAAAAGTGAAATTATTTTCTTTTATTCTCCATAATCATCATCTTTTGATTATATGTGGATTTTATCATTCCAGTTTAGATAATTCATGGATTTAAATACCAATTATTATTTTATTTTATTATTGAAAATCAAGGTTTTTCTAATCTTGATTTTGGGAAGAGTCTTGTGAATTTTATCAAGATATTTATTTCCAATCTCTTCTAGGGTAGATATCACTGGATCTAGTCTACCAAATAAATTTATTATCTATTTCAAAGAAATATTTGGATATTAAAAAGGTTCACCAAATCTGTTGATATTATTCATTATAAAATTTACACAAGTGACATATCATCAATGTATTAATAATTTACAATTTATATAACATCAAATATTTATCACTAAATTATAAGTTTTTCTTCCTTGATTTTTATTACATTAATATATATTTACATTTTTTTCACATATCATTGTTATTTTTATGGCATATATTCATTGTCAATAATTTTTCAACTATGAATTATATAATGTGATTCATTGTTTCCTCATCTACTCTTATATTTATTTTATTTTCATAAGTCATGGTATAATAATTTACATGTTCAGTAAATCCCACTATAACAACATTGTTCACAACGAGACCTTGTGAAAAAAGATATTGATGAATTTTAATCATACATTATATAAGTTTTTTTGATTAAAAAAAGAACACTAATACAATTGAATAAATTATCCTTAATTAGTATTACGAAAATGTTTGATTTCTGAGAGGGATTCTCAAGATTTAATACAAATTTTTATTCTTAGGTCTAGTCAGGTAAGTGAGTGGGGGAGGGGGTGAATCATTTATATGATTTCATTTTATGAATGTATAATATTGTATCACTATTTATAATTATTTATTGATTTGATCTAGTATTATTATGATATCGTAGTCTTAATCGAATATGAAGAATATAAAATGCATAATACAAAATGTTTTTTGTGTGTTCATCCTTGAAACCCTACTTATTTCTAGGATTAGGTGATTTTCCAATACATAGTATCTCCCTTAAGAATCACTTCAATATAATTTACATGTTATATATGAAATTTTTTTATATTACATCTCCTAAAATACCCAATAGATAATCATATAAATTATCTTATCTTCTTGTGTTCATAAATCCACCTCGTAAATAGTTATTTTTACTCATATCAAACCAGTGGTATCCATATCCATAAAATATTATCCTAACAACCTCATGGGGCATTTTTATACTTCCTTTTTAAAAGTGAATTAGGGTCCCTCCTAAAATCTATATCAATGTATGCATTCAACTTATATAATGATAGAGAACCATCCATACTCCCTTATATGTTTCCATGACTACTTTATTCTGAGGATCACATATCCTTAATCGTAAGATCATATGAATATTTAATATAATGGGTAACAGTAATGGGTTCCCACTTATCACCGCAACCTCAAAATAAACACAGTAGTAGGAATTAAATACTTATTAAACTATTATAGATAAAAAATATTATTCTATTGTTTCAGTGTTGGGATTTATAATTTCTTTTCTTTCTTTTTATGCACACATATATGTTCCTATAATAATAACATGAATATTATTTGCATAATTAATATGAAAACCCTATGGTTGATTGAAGTTAGATATATTCCTATTTGAAATCATTCAAACATCTATAAATGGATTTAATGTTTTTCTTTAATTCTCTATACAACTCATGATCTTAAAACCCCCATTATATTTGTATATCAAAATATAATACTCTCTAAAAATCCTTTATCATTTTTATCATTTTAATATCTCTATGTGTTCATGAATTCTTGAATACATACATCATTTCCAATGGGATTAAGTTTCATAAAGTCTCAATAGTGAATTAAAAACTCACCACGACCCTGAAAATGAATTTATATATTTCACCACAATTTAGAATCATCTTCTTTCCTCTAATATTCCATCATATCATAATTATGTAAGTATTGAAATTTCACTAATGACTTATTACAAATTATCATGACCAAAGTCAAACACTGATAAATTCATTTAATCCATCTTCAATATATTATTATCTCAAAGTCATACATTATAAAATATCATGTAATAAAACAAAGGATTATTATGAAATGTCATATGATTAGATACGATGTCATTAAATCAGCTAAAAAAATTAATTATGATTATATATGTTTTAAAAAATAAATTATGTTTAGTTTTTTATTAATGTAAAATGATCATTATTTTTTTCACTGTTAGATAAATTAAACAGATATAAACCATTAATGTAGAATACTTTATACCTCACTATTTTGATTCTTAAACCCTCTTCTATCTTTAAGGATATCATTGGAACCAAAAACCCATCAAAAATTTCACTACAATATAAACTTTATCTCAATATCTAGAGTCTTATTCAGCTAAAAATTATCCTAACAAAAAATATCACCTCTAGATTGATTATTTGGTTATCTATACCAAGGTTAATGAGGTATTAGATAAATAAAAATACTTGAATCCTTGAACAAAATCAATATCATTATATAATTCCATTTAATTAGATGATAAAAATAATGGAAACTCATATAATCACCTAGCATATTGACGATAAATATTTTTCCTGAAGTATACAAACTATAATTCCTCTCAATAGTCCATTTTAAACCAACTATATGGTGAGTTCTAATCAACTAATCCATTCAATAAATCATGAAATAAAATACATCGTATTCCATAATTGACCAAACATCAATACAATTTCTCTAGGATTTTCTTAAATTCCACTATGAGGATATCCAGGAATGACCATATTAATTTATCTGCTAAAAGATGACCTACCAATGAAAATGAGGATTAATTTCAACCAGGTGAAATGATAATCATGTCTCTTTGAAGAAAATATAGTCTAACATAAAATACATTCAGTGCCTCCTCAAAAAATATCCACTCCTTCTCAAAATACTCAAAATTGCATCTAATATTTTTTATATAGAGTCTCTATATCGACTAAACCCATTTTCATGATTTCCCTAAAGATCATCAAAAAACTTCTCCTATTTCAAGTGGTTATTTCTATAACCTATCCATCCATGATATCAAAGATAGTATCCAAGGCTTACTAATTATCTTTTCATTGTAATTTTTTACTAATATAACATCTTCTACAAATATTTTCACCTTCACATTATCCAATAAGCTTTCTGTATTTGACAAAAAAATCCTCGATTAGATATTCTAGGTAATGAAAATGAATTGATATGTGGATATCAAATACATAGTGGTATAACACATTCATAGTTATATATATATATTATTATATTATATTATACCATTACATTCAGTGACATTAACCTAACAGGGATTATGATTGTGCGAGTTGAAATATTTATGATTTATAATATACAACATGCATAATGTAATAAATAAAAATATAATTGAATTGTGGTTGTGTCCTGGGGTTTTCAGTTGTGATAAAGAGATTTTTTTTCAAAAGGATAAATTTCATCTAAAAAATGTCACAATAATAAATATATAATTTAATATGGGATACGTTGAATTAGGAAATCCCATGTGGTAAAAATAGTATATGATGAATATTACAAGGTGATAGAAGAAGATTCCATATGTAATGGTTTTGAAACAACTCAATGTCTATAAATTGTATAAAAAAGCATTATAATATATACAATATTAACTAAGGATGGAATAGAAAATATGTATAAAGAAGATAAAAAAAATAAAACTATGAAATAAATGTTAAAACCCTTACATCATGTGTTTAATCGAGCTCCCAAAAAATTAAATAGGTTGATAATACCTCTAATTTTATCTACCATCTACTCGAATGAAAAAATAATTTTGTAGGAACCCTTCTCTATCAATGATTTTTCATGACTCCCTAACAATTTTAGATAAAGAGAACAAATTATAGAGATATTAATTCACATACATAACTAGTTCTATAAACTCCATCATATAAGGTTCAATCATGAAATGCAGGATCCTTTTGGTGTCTAACATTTCATTCACTCTAATATGGCACATTATTTTAATAATTTTCATCACTCATACAATAAGTACTAATTTTTTATTGTGATTGGTAAACTATGTTGGCAGTCAAAAGTCCATAAATGTTTTATTTTATGATGTTTTAATATACTAAATAACATATGATAATAAATATAGGATATTTTGTTGGATAATATCTAATATCATTCATCACATCCACCATTGAGTGTTTTTATATATATTAGGATGACACAAGCCAAAGAATGGTGACCCACACTGTGTCATGTGTTGGGACTGAATATATATTTTCACTAATTTTCATCTTACACAAATTTCATATATACATTATAATAAAAATCAAAAATATTTCTGAATATATCATTAAATATTATTGTAGTGTTATCATATAAACTTTCTCAAATTGTATCCAAATAATGTGTAGAAATATTATTCATTATTTGAGAACCTATTGTGTGTCCCTACCTACCATTCTAACATTAATAAAAAAATGTAAATTCACATTTTATAATAGAATGAAAAGATTTTATTCTAGGAAAAATAATGGTTAATCACGATATAAGGAGATATGAGATAATGCTAATCAAACACAATCTTATCTCTATGTGAACATGACTAAACAAGATGTTTCCCTCAACATTATATTTAATCATCCTAAGTTAAACATTATGTAATTTGGATCATCAAGCTAAGAATTATTTTTTAGTCATTCTAAATAAATTTTTATGGTTATATTTTTAGAAAATTATTGGAAAACTATTATATAGAAAACATACAAATTAAAAAACGGACACTTATACTAAGTATCCATTCATCTGAATATATTAATATTTTAAAATGAAATATGTTTACATATCATTTCTAATATTATTTACTTTCAACATGAAATTCTCATTATTCTTTCATATCATTAAACCATATGAAAAATAAAATAATATAGTGAGATGAGTATAAAAGCATATTTAAGGACATATTAAATAAAATAACAAAACATGGTAGTTCATAAATACTTATACAATATTTTTCATCCCAAAATTAAATATTGGTCTAGAAATAAATATTTTACCACTATGAGAAATAATTTTTTTTGGAAAATATTATTCTAAAAATATTCAACATAATTATTAATGGAGAAATAAAACTCATAAATGTTCCTTACAAATAATGAAAAATTTATGAAATACGTTTCAAAAAAGTTATACATTTCACACTTACAAAGTATCATGTACAATCATTTAATCATAACATCATATATAATCACATTAGGTAATATCCAAATGAATATGGTATTAAAGTATCAAGAAAATATAGGAAATTTGGAAGCATCACAAAACAATATATTACAATATGTCAACTCTATCATCCAAGACAATATCACCTGGTGTATATAGTCCTATAATGGATTATTTTTAATCCCTAATCCCAAAAATGACATATAATGAGACAAAAGTGTTACCCAATGCATTGGATTGATATTTTGGAAAAACCATTATAACATATTCATTAAAATTTGAGTCATAAAAAGGAAATCAATAATATGAAAAAAACATCATATTTTCCATAGATTGAATTTAGTATTATAATAATTCCTCACATCATAATAAAAAGAGATCATATAATGAATATATCTGAAAATGAACATAAGGAATGAATTACCCTAATAATTAAAGGTGGAATAAGATAGGTATATATGGGAGATACATATGAACAGAATTTATAATCATTATATAACATTAAATATAGAGAAAAAATATATCTATAGGGATAATGTTTAGAACCCAATTAAAATGGGGGTCTAGATACATTCCATACAAACACAATCAAAAAAAATTATATATAAAAATATCCATTCCATATAAAACCATTTCTAAATATACATATAAAAAGATAAATTTGGTTTATATTAAAAAAAAGATTTTAAAAATGAAATCCAAATATCCAATATTTTTTATGGTGGTAGAAAAATATGTTGACATCGTTTACATTAAAATGAAACATTACCTTTTCCTTTTGTAAATAATGTCAAAATTATAAATTTTTTAAAAAGATTACATTCGAAAAACATAAAAATAAATTAAAATTTTGAATAAAATTTCTATTATAATTAATTTAAGGTAATAAAATTTGATCAACAAAATATTTATAAGAATTACAAAATGGAAGAGAATGATATCAAAAATAAATCATTAAAAACATTAAAATGAGGTTTTTTAATTAAGGTGCCTGTAATTAAAGACGTAAAAAATAATACTTTTTAAAACATTTTAAGAAATCTTAAATATTTCAAAAATTAATATTATCATCAACTAAATAACAAATAATAATTTTCTTTAATATTTTCATTATAACATAGACATGGAAGAAATAGTGTTGGATGGGAAACATTAGAAGATAGTTTTTTAAATAACAATTATTACCTTGTGTCTAAATCATCACGTGCGTTATTTATGTTCCTAAAAAATAAAATTATGTTAATTATTTACACTATGAAGAATTTTTTTCATTTTTATTTTTTATTTTATTTTATTTATTACTAGTGTAAATATAATTACTTCTGTTCGCATTAGACGTTTTGATAATATTTGACTTCTTTGTCCAAAATGAATTCATTAGGATGATAATGTTCAATGATATAATTAATCCATAATATAAATAATAATAATAATTAAAATTATTATCAATTTTTAACATCAATTATATTTTTATAACTTCCAATGAAGGGTGGTTATGAAAAATGATGAATTTTACAAATATTGAGATGATAGATCATATGTATAAGAAAGTATCATATCCATTTTTGACTTCATCAATATTGAAATATGGTAAATTATTATTTTTTCATAAAATAATTATTAATATATCTTAAAAATTATATATTATTACATTATATTAACTTATAAATACCATACGTGTGATGTGGTCATGAAAATATAATCATGTCACTTCATTGAGGCAGTAATCCACACGTATACACAAAAAATTATATCATTTTACGATGAATGGAATGGTAAAAAATATATAATATAATATATTCCATGAATTATAAATAATTCATGGATATCATAAATTTAAATTTAATCCATTATTATATCCTTATTTTAGTTGTTGTGATAGAAAATGAATTACATCAGTTTGTAAGGAGGTATTTAGTTGTACATATGATTGATGATGTGTTTTCTCATTTGATGGAAGAGGATAATGATATAGGTTATTCCATTTACATAAAAAATTAATTATATTTAATAAAAAAATTATTATATCTTCATGTTTTAATGATATTTGAAAGAGGTGAAAGTATAAATTAAACAAAATGACCAGTTATGAATGATACCCATTCCTCAGACAACCATGTTGGTTTTGAACCAAAATACATCCATGAAAGGATTACTAATATAAATGGACTCCATGATGTGTATATCGGTTTAAGGATCTTATTTTGGTATTTATTGGGTAAAATAGTATTTCTATGTTTGAAGAAAATAGTAGATACAGTGTCCTTTTATAAGTGATATTGAGGGGTATTTTTTTAAATACCAAAAACTATTCAATAATGTGATATCACTCTAAATACAAGTTCCAACAAAATTGATAAATTATTTTTTTGAGGGATGTTATTTAAAATACAAACCAATATAATTAATAATGAAATAATTTTACAACATTTAATCCCCTTTAACTTTATAGTTACATATTTTATAATTTTTGTTTGCACTACGTTAATTAGTTTTTTAACCATAGAAATTTCTACTTTAGTAATAAAACTAAAATGATAAATATTAAGTAATTTGGAAGATATTATTACTAATATCAAATAAAATTTATTATATAAAAATATTTTTTTGTCTAATATTAATTTTTACACAAATGATTTTAATGTGAAAATTCATGTTTTATCCTTTATAGTTGATATTAATTTTTACTATTTTTAATATTCATTATAATAAAAAAATTAGTTGCACATATGAAATATTTTTAATTATTAAAAATATATATATGGAATATATTTTATCAATTTCTATTCTTATATGTCGTATAATTTGATTTTAAATTTAAATAGAAAATCATGATGAAAAATGGTTTTTTAGAAATATTCATTTTTTAAGAAATAGATGATATTATATTTACTCTATGATGAGAAATAATAATTATGTTAATTTAAATTATATTTAAACATATAATATAAAATTTTTTATTTAGAAATTCTTTTCTAGGAGTATTTTACATTTATTAAAATTGTTAAATGTTATGGACAAAAAAACAGTTAGCAGAAACCATCTTTTTTATAAAAGAAAATAATTTATAAAAAATTTACAATATTTAAATATTAATGTGAAATTAATAATAATATTACTAATTATATCGTACATATTTCACATTATTATAAAATAAATAATTCAAATTTTATTTTAAAATTTCTAATTTAATGAAAATAAATTATAATATTGAAAACAATATTTTCACTATTCACTAAAAAATAAATAATTTCAAGAAAAATACAAAAAAATCATAAGATAATATTGGATATTTTAATTTAAAAATTTATCTATTTTTATAAAATACCATTTCAAAAAGAATTATAAATTAATTATATTATATGTACACAAACATAATAAAAACCTTTTCTAAGAAAATATATTTTTAAATCTTAAAATGACTAAGTTAAAATTAAGTACTCATTTATTATAATTTAACAAATAAATTTATAATACATAAAAAATTTGGACATATTTTTAATAATATGGGTATTCCTATTAATAATTTTATTTTTAACATTCATATTTTTATAATATAATTTTAAAACTATATTGCAGTTCATTTATGCTTGGTGTTGCATGTTGTATATGATATCAATCATAGAGTTTTTATTTTAAAATCATTTGGTGTATCATTCTTCAACACGTAATAAATTCTAACCAATAATTTTGAACATGAAATTAATATTCATGGTATTTATATTTTAAAATAAAATTTAGTATGTCCCACATCATTAATAGGGTTAATAAAACAGTCCATTCAAAATAAGGAAATGGAAATATGAAGGTCGTCTCAAAAAATACATGCTTGGATTCGAAGTTGGAAAAACATTGTGGGAAGTAATAATATTTAAAAAGAATAAAATGTAATCTAAAAAATAAAGATAGAGAGTGACATAGAACATTGTTTATAAGAATGTGAATGATTATTATGATGTTAATTACAAAAAAACTGTTAACCAAAGAGTAATAAAAAAGTATATAGATTCATAAAAAATAATATAAAATAATGAATTTTTTTCATGATCCTTTTCCTAGATATGAGGAACTATATTACCTTTTATAATATGATCATATATAAATATACATACTCAAGAAGAAAAATGTCATCCGCTAATAAATTTCCACAACAATCTATAATTTTTGTTTAATTGAAGATTATGGAAGATGATTTTTTTTTATAAATTAATCAAAAAAAGTAATCATTTAAAGGATTAGAAAATCCAAATAATTATGAATCTGTATTCATCATGTATTTTTTCATTAATCGAAAACCAAAATTTGAGGACAAGTTAAGATAATTCCCAAAATTAATAAACATTATAATGATAAAATACAACATTATTCTCTAAAGCCTGCAAAAGAACACCATATTTTCCACATAGATCATTTTTAACATTTTAAAAATTAATATTCTTCAAACTATTCTTGAATTGGGTTGAATCCCAAAAAATTTATTAAATTGATCACATATTGTTCCAAGATAAATTATAACATTTATCTCTAAATAAACATGGTCATTGTTAATGTCTAGTATGAAAATTCTTTATGATATCTTTAAATAATCTCTAAGATATCCTATTAATTTACCTAAATGATCTTATTCACTAAAAATCCTTATTAAAATCATTTATTCTTCAAAAAAATGATCCTTTATTCCTAAAATATCATATCATGTTCTCCAAAATAAAGAACAACATAAAAAATATCATTAATCACATAATCACCAAATTACTTTTCATTCCCATGGTTAGCAATATCTTATGTTCCCAAATATTAATGATCAATAATTACATAAAAATTAATGATTGCATAAACCATAAAGGTTATCAATTCCTTTAAACACATTTCCAAAAATTATTAGGTCATTATTCCTCAAATTATACTTCGTGTTAAACATAAGGGATAAAAATACCTTTACCAAGGAAATGTGTCCCAAAATGTCATTAATAACATTAAAATCCCATCACATAAAACATAATATGGATGTATTATATTTTTAACATATTATCAACCATAAAAATATTATCCCATTATGGTATCAATTACTCATATGATAACCTCTCATTAAGACATCTTAATCACTATGGTTTTCTGAACCCTTCTGTAATACTAAATGTATGGACTCATCCTTAAGCATTATATAATCTTAATATTTATGTTAAGAATTAATTTTATATAACTAACCAATAAAATTTAGGTTTATATAATTACATAATTTTCAAAGAGTCTTATATAATAAACTCACTAACTTCAAAATGTACACTGCTACATGGTATCCATTTTTCATATAATATAAATTTTTCAAATTTAATTATTTATTCATATCCTAAATAATCATCCTAAATTTCATCATAACATCTTATTTTATCTTCTACATCATTAAATATTGTTTGAATGTTTTAATAATGTGGTGTGATAAAAAATTCTTAGTAATGAATATTTAAAAATAATGAAATAAATATGTTTGTAAATATAAATTATGCTGAATTTAACATCTCAAAATTAATATTTGGGATCAAAAAGATAATTTCAGCACTCAAAAAATAAACATTTTGACAAACTTTTTTTATAAATAATTTCTTTAGAAATTATAAGGGGAAAAAATAAAACTCATAATGGTTTTTTATAACCATAATAACATATGATAATTTTTTAAAGAAAATAATTTCCCCTTTAAAAAGTATCTTGTATATTCCTAAAAATATAGGAACCTAAAAAAATTCAAGGAATTGTATCAAAAATAATAGGCAATAATATGTTCATGGAAATATAGATTTTTTTAGAAACAAAAAAAAATGAAAAAATCATATGTCAAGGCTAACTTCAAATATAACATCATATTCTGGATAGAGTCCCATAGTGGATTAGGTTTTCTCACTAATCCCATACATAACCACTCATGAGACAAATTCATTACACAATATATTGTAGAACTATTTTGGAACACCCACCATAACAAATTTATTCTAATTTTTTCCAAAAAAAAATTAAATTATTCAAAAGGAATAAACATATGAATTTCCCATGGAATGAAATGGTTTGATTAATCTTTTATCATGTAATAAAAAAAGATATTTATTAAATATGGAAATTAAGAAAAAAAAACATATTTCTTTTATTAACCCATTAATGGAAGGGAGTGTAATCGTGGAATATATGTGATAGTTATATAAATATAGAATTAAGATGAATTAAAAAATTTTAATGAGAGATATAATTTTTGATTAAAATAGAAATAAAATAAGATAGAGAAAATTGTGGTTTAGGGAGACCCCTTACACCCATAAGCAATATATCCTTTCAAATTAAAAATATTTTTATGTATTCTCATACTATAGGTATTGAAGGTTTTTATTTGATGAAAATAAATGATGAATATATTGAAATTAAAATATAAAATAATAGTTTCAGTGGAGTAAAAATCTAATAATTCCATATATGTTAAAAGAAAACATTCATTTTTCTTGTTGTGAAAAAAGATAAAACATTGCATATAAAAATCTAAAAATATTTCTTATGAAAATATTCATAATATTTTCAAAGGTAACCTAATTTTTTTATTAATTCATTTATAACAATATAAATAATTTTATATTATAATTATAAGAATGTTGACATTGAAGAAAAATAGTCATATAATAATTATTTGAAACCATTAATAAGAAGTTTTTAATATTAAGTATGCATTAAATAAAAAATAAAAAAAAATAATTTTTAAAAATAATTAATTAAGGTTGAATATCTAAAAAACATTTATTATCAATTGAATAGTAATTTAAAAGTTTTCATGAAAAATTTAAAGGAACGTGGACCTAGAAGAAAAATAGTTGGGTGTAAAACATATAAAGATAATTTTTTTAAAATAATGTCTCTAAAATTTATTTTCAATTTTTTAGTATATTATATATCTCACTAAATAATAAAACAATTTTCATTATTGACGTTATTAAGAGATTTTTTTACGATTATTAATATATTTAATTTATTTAGAACCATGATATATACAATTACTTATATTCCCATCACACGTTTTGTTGTTATTCGACTTATGTGTCAAAAATGAAATTAGTGGGACAAAAATGATAAATGAGATCATTAAACCATAATAAATATAATAAAAATAATGAAATAATAACCATTTTATAACATCAATTATTATTTGGAACCACATAATGAATATGGTAATAAAAAAAATGAACTACATTGCAGTCCTAGAGATGATTGGTTGTACAGACGCATGTGTCTCTTTTTCATTTGTTGTCATCATTATGGAATGAAGGTGAGAATAATTTTATCTTTAAATAATTATAAATTTATCATAAAGATAATATTATTTATTTTTATACACATATATATTTTATCCTAGTAATGTGGTAATAAAAAATGAATCACATCACTTAATGGAGGAGGTAATCCGCACATATGCATGAATGAAGTTATCGTTTTTCAATGAATGCAATGGTATGAAAATATAAGATATAGTAATTTAAAATATTGATAAATATTTCATCAAAATAATACAAATACATTAAATATTATTTTATATTTATCTTTGAGGGGAGGTAAACCAAAATGAATTACATAATTTCATGAAATGGTAGTATGTCATACACATCATCATCATCAATTTCATTTTTTTAAGAAGACATGGAGAAACTGGAAAGCGAAATAGGGTCTATGCTGGCCTAATGTAATCAAGACCGAGGGAATCCCCTTAAATCAGGTCAACCCCCTCCAGTTTAATGGATGAAACATCATGTACGTGCTTGGCGTCAGAGCCTTGTTCAGCCAGATAAGGATTAGAGCAAAGGGTATTCACCAGAGACTAACTTTCAGATTTGGTCATTGAGAGGGTATGGCTTTGCTATCGGTTTTGTGCCCTTTAAATTATGCACGATACTGCTCACCAAAGGGTCATCCTCTGATGAAGGTTGAGACATGGTGCAATTGTTGTGGAGGAGCTAGTCCTGCATTTGTTCTTTTATATTTGGGTTTATTTTTGGGTGGTGTTAGACTCCATGGTTTCTCACTTGTCCTTTAAAGTGATTTTATAATAAAAAAGTATTTTTCAATCAGTCCATTACTTTATTTCCCTCGCTCCAGGCGGCGATAACATTTACATTATCCTTAAGGATTGGGCTGCAAACCCTATTAAAGTAAGAGATGAGACAATGAGTGGGACCTTTGGCCTGGATGGAATCGTGAATAACTATTAAGTCAGTTTCTACCTCAGAAGGATGGATATTCTATTGATCGCAAAGACATAGTCTTGTAAGAAACGCCTTTGCCTCTACCATAATGGAGGTTCCATTTCCATAAAACACTGTAATGGACAACACCATGCTATACAATTTTTTCCCAAACAACTTCTCTACCTTTCATGCTTCTTGAGATACATGATCCATCTGTGTTCAGATTCAAGCCAACAGTAGAGGGAACCCACCAAACCTAGTGACCTGGAATCATAAGGGTGGGGGAATGAACTGTACGATAAGAGACCATTATCCCCCAAATGGATGGAGTTTCCTGACAATTTTCTATCATCATCACCATATCTACCAGGAGACTCTTGGACCACATGATGATATACCTACCAGTTGAATAACACCCCACGCAACGTGCTTTGTTTTGGTCTTTCATAAACACTAGCACCCAGCACTGAGAATCACCGTTGTTACAGTCTCTTTCGGACCCTCCAGCTCAGTTCCATTATACCATCGATCGACATAGGGGGTGTCCCTCATGTATTTAGAGGAGAAATCTGTGAAGTCACTTAATACCTCCAAACATCATGAGCCCAATCAACTTCAATGAAAATGTGGCTCACTGTCTCCTCCAACCTGTTTTTGTAATATAATAAATGGGAAGCCAGGATAATGCCCATCATTTTTATGTTATTATCTAAAGAGATTTCTTGGTTCCAGATCATCCAAAGGAAAAAATAAACTTCATAAGAATATTAATACATAAAACCAGGTCATTACATTGATCTTGTTGAACTAGAGGAAGAGATAACCAAAAGAAGTCCATAGAATTGAACCTCCCTGATCCGGAGGGAGTGAAGACACATTCGACTCCTTTAGATTTGTTGACAATCAGTTAAAATACCTCCTTATGGTCTAGGTCTAGAATTTACCTGAATAAATAAGGGTGAAGATATTCCTCCTTGAAGGATATATTGAGAGCGGGGCATCCCTGATAACCTATGGCATTTCCTGCCTAGTTGTACATCCCGAAAAGGATCTTTCTCTCCCTGAAAAACCATTGGGAGTCACGTTTGAGTTTCAGGGTCAGGGAGCATATATCTAATGTGAGGTAAGTGTTGTGCCTAATTTCTTTATCCACGTTGACTTCATAGACGTTAGACATGGTCTTCCCCCACGGTGTTCGGCCATCGATGATTTCCCACGCATGCATTGAGTGCTTGTAGAGGATTTTGTCTATGAGGCTCTTGACATTAATCCCCCCATCACGAATGGGCCTCACCATTTTATCCCATGAATACCAGTGACGTTTCTGATCTAATGATGCAACCTAAATATAACCATCATGAACTTTTTCAATGGATTTGATAACGGTCATCAGGGAAGAGGTAGATGCTAGGGTGTGAACTGGCATAGTTTCCAATGTGTTGTTTAACTGGGAAATCCGGCCCTTAATAGAAAGAAGGTGATTCTTCGAGTTGAGGACATGTACCGTGATCTTACTAACCCCATGATTGAAGATGCATATATAGAGTCTTACTACGAGGCTGGGCACCAAGATACTCTAGAAGGAATGATCCTTACAGCAAGCCCGGCCTGAGACATATATGCACAACTCTGTTTTAAGCACACCGGTTTGGTAGGAATAATTTTCTCTTCTCCTTATTGGTCACTTGTCCGCTCTATTGTAAATACCTCTCTAGGATCTTGTTGATATTTCTTAGTTATATCCTGCCAACATTAAAGAAAATTATAGTGACATCAGAAAACATCAAATGGGAAATGTAGGGGTGGTTCCATTTCCTACGGTAATAAAGGATATCACCATTAGTCATGTCCATGTTGATCATGAATCTTAGGGTCTCTAACATGATAATGAAAATACATGGGGAAATGGGATAACCTAGCCACAACCCTCTAGTTTCATTGATGAAACAATGAGTACGGGCCATAATGGACACTGCCAACCAAGGAGAGTTAATGAATCTAAAGTGAAGTTTACATTCCTAGGGAGAGAACCCACTTTTTTGAGCACCCTATTGATGAAGCCCCACTCAACCCAATTATATGCCTTGTTCATATAAAATTTGATGACCACATTGGAGCCAAGTGACTTTGTTTTTAATTTAGGCATCATATCAATAGATATAACAATCTCCCATTCGATTGAGTGACCCTTGAAAAATCCATGTTTTGTAGGGATATCCATTGAGGAAGATGCAACAATAATCTAGAATTAATGATGCTATCGAAGATTTGGTAAGAAAAATTTCCCAAACTCACCGAACGATAATGAAAATGGATTAGGGGTCTTTTATTTTCAGGATGAGAACTAGGGAATTAGCACAAGAAAATCATGATAAACCTCCCCCTCGAAAGAAGTCTTAATGTTTTGTGATGACATCACTCTTGATCACCTTCTTGGATCCCCTATAAAATGCTCTAGGAAAACTGTCAGACATGGAGCGCTCACTAGATTTAAAATCATCATGTCCACTTTAATATCACCCGCCTAGTATCCCTTCCAAAAAAATATTATCTTGGGATGAAACCATGCATGGGATCACATCCCAATGCTACTCTCCCCCTCCCCTCAGGTAGCCATTAGGACAATTCAAGATTGGGACAATTACCTTGTCTTTGAAGAAAGTGTGATCCATGCCCCCACCAACTACTTGTCATCAGTTAATATTCCATCTTCCATGGAAATTTTTTTCTTCACCAGGAGACAGATCTCCTTAATGCATGCCTGAGAGAACTGAGTGTTTTTTTCCACTTCAAAAAGCCATTTTTTCAAGAATTTCCCTAGAATTCCTTTATTGAGTGGGAAATAGGTTCACCAGTGTTCTATTCATATCTTCTAAGGAACCAAAAAACAACATTCAAAGCACCATCCAAAATTTCTTCCAAACTCTCCATCTCAGGTTTGAGCACCTCAAGATTCTGATCAGCAATAGGAATATCCCTGGCCGAGGCTTGGAGGCCCTATTTGAGACGTCTATGCATGTTATGGAGGAGTACCCATTTGTGACCCTAAGACTTCTCACCCCAAACCTCCCTAACTAACCTTTTATAAACCTGGTCACTGGTCCACTGAGCGGAAAACAATAAATTCTCATAGAAATCCTATATAAGAGACCAAGAGAGAATTAAAGGAGAGTGGTCTAAAATTCCATGAGTCAGATGGTTAACCATGTAATTTGGGAAAGCTGAAAGAGCATAGATATTTGAAAGTAATCTATATATATGACTCTCACATTGCATACTCCCCTATTGGTTACTGCAACAGGTTAAAGTATCCAATGTATATCCCATGTCCATGTGACCCTTTCTGACCATGAATTTGATAAACTCTATTTTGACCTACTGGGCAAACACCCCTCTTTCCTTTTTCTCTATGGGCTCAGTTATGATGTTGAAATCTCCCCTATCACCCACGAAATTCCCCTTCGATTGAAGCCATTTATATATTGGCATTAATCTTCCATTTTTTGCAAGTCGTAGCTCTCACACACCATGGTTAAGGAATTATAGCACACACTAGTGGATACTACTGTCATGATATAATAGTCACCATCCTTATTCATGTAGACTGAGATTTCAATGGACCAAAAGATCCATATGTGCCTATGGATAAGATCTGAATGCATAGATACATGCATCATGAGCTTTCTCGTGAACACTTTTAACCTTGCAAGTGCCTATTTATGTTCATGAACAACCGTCATCTGTGCCTTGTCTTTCTTATAATAAAGGACAATGAAATATATTTTTCCCTGCAAAAAAATCCCACAGGATATCCATAAGTGGATGGGGATCATTGATAATATGAAGTCCCTTCTTTGGCCCCAGGCATCCAGGTCACTCTCTGAATATTGGTGGATTACTGCTGAGATAGAAGCACCCTCGAACGGAACCTTGTGAACATGACCAGGCTCATGTCTAGAGTCATTGATTTTTGTTGATTGAAACATCTTTGGGTTTAGAAAATAATTCCTCTTGTAGTTCTTATCGGGGACTGGGTCATGGGGCTGCTCTTCTACAATTTCCATACTACGATGGCATCGGGGGAACCACCCATGAGATCTTCCTAAGCATCTAGTTAGTTCACACCATCCACCAAGAGGGGGAAAAAGTCTCTTGATGGTCAAAATTTTGGAGATTCTCCATATTATGAGGGCCTAAGGGAATCTCCATCATGGGGGGTTGCAGGAGAGGGAACCCAAGAATATTGATCAGGGACCTGGGGAACATGGAAATCTCAGAGAGAAGATGGAATCAGCTTAGGATCCGAGCCAATAGGTCTAAGGGTAGCTTCCGAGGGATAGGATTCACGAACGGGGAATGAGCCCAACTGGGAGGCTCTCGTCGAGGAGATGAATAAATAAAGGGAAGGTCAACCGTTGGGGGTGGGACTAACTGGGTGTGGGAAGATCATCTGTACAGCTTCAGGGGCATGAGGCTTGGCACTAGGGACCTTTGAGATTGGGCCCTCCATCAGGCACCAGGGGGAGGGGGAAACAAGTGAGGATTCTTCATTAATTAGGCATCAGCCTCCCTGATGGAACTTCTTTCACTGATATTAGGAGTGTCCTTGGGGGAGACACGAAGAGGAGTGCAAGAGGAACATGGGGTAGAATGGTGTTCTGAGACTAATCAAAAGTTTCATGCACCATCAGAGTTAAAATCATTGGGAAAGGTAGTGTCAAGTCCATATCCACTCAAATCTGCACCACCAAAGTATCCTCCCCACTTCTGGTGTGATCTGAATCATTGATAAATCCACCAAGAGAATCACCAATGGTGTTTAAAAATCCCTCATGCTAGAAACAGAGCGGTAATCCTGGAAAGATGATCCAAAATTCCGCTCAGTTCCACTCTTTCCTTTGTAGATTTCCAAAGACCACTCATCGAGGTTGAAACACCAACGGGCCCAGCACTAGTGTAAGTTGCACCATGCCTTGATGAAATCTGATTATGATGAAAATATTTGGTAGAACGAGTTCCCTTTGGAAGACAGAGATGTGATATGGGGAAAGAAAGCCCCAGGAGGCCACAGAGGACTGAAAGACTAGGAGGGATGATTTCTCCAAGGTGGACCTCGTCACGAGGGTCCATTGAAGGTAATGATCTTTATCCCCATAGGATGATGTGGGAACATCCAAAAATAGATGCGAACCATCTCACGACACCTGGGGATCTATCGGTCGAACCTATGAGAAGTAGAGGCTTCTAGACATGCTCGATGAGCCACAAAGGGAATCCATGAAAGTCCCATCTAGATGTAGAGGCTTTGTGGAAGGGATCATAGATCTCTTATATAACAACACACCCATTTACAGAGGAACCATATCATGATCAATGGGATTCAAGGATCGAAGATCCACTGGTAAATGATTGACCTGGGGGAAAATGGTCTAAATTTTTTGAATCTCATTAGGTGTGTTCTCCGTAGCAGCAGAAGTGTTATCCATTTCTTTATTAGTATGTCATACACATAAATCATTGTTCAATTTCCCCTTTTAAGGAAGATTATAATGATGTGGGTTATTAAATTAAAATAATAACATTATTGTATATTTTATATACATATTTCATTATATAATAATGTTTTAATATTATATTCAATAGGTTTAACAAGAAATAAAATGAAAATTTCACGTAAGAACGATGTAGCTTATTTAGAACCCCTCTTTAGATTTTCACCAAAATCCATACATGGAGGGTTTAAGATCCATAAAAATAACTATTAAATGTTTTAATGTGAATAATAATTGTATATAAATTTGTATTTAGTAAATATAATGTATTTTAAACTATGATTAAAATATGATACGAGGTTTCTATTTATAAGTGATAATGAGTGGTATTTTTTAAATACACAAAATAAATAAATATATCTAAAATATTTATAAATTATTGTATTCATGGATGATAATGGTTATCCAAACGTCAAAAATTATAAAAGATGAATTTTTTAAACATTTTAGTTCTTTTAAATATTTTGTAAGTTACTTTTTGCAATTCCGTTTTCACCATGGTAACATGTTTTTTTCCTATGTAAAAATTGATCCCTAATAGATAATTTTAACACAATATTTCTATGTATTAAATCCAAATTAACATATAAAATTACCATGTGTGGGGAAAAATAATTTTAACAAAAGTGCATAAAATGTGCACAACACCATTTTAACCATAACCATTGTAATAAAATATTACTATTTCTAGTTTCCATTATGAACAAAAAATTTGTGAATGTTATTTAATATTATTTATCATTATGATTAAAAATATTTAATAAATTTTTTAAAATTCAATTCATATTGATGGTTGAATGAAGTTTTAAATTAAAATCTCAAAATGTGATCAAAAAAAGGTTTTCAAGAAAAGGAATTTTTTACTAAATAGATAATCTTATTAACTCTTTAAAAAGAAATCATCATTATATTAATTTAAATTAAAATTAATATGTATTTAAAATAAAAATTTCATACAAATAATTCGTTAATATTGGATATTTTAGTTAGTAGAATTGATAATATTTATTCACATAAAAATTGATTGTAAAACCCACATTTTTAAGCATAAATATTAATATATTCCAAAATCATGAAAACCGTATTTCAAAAAAAATTAATATATTACTATTAAAAATGGGTTTTATTTCATTTTATTTTTAAATAATAAATATAAAAAAAATTAAGAATGATTATTTAATGAAAATAAATGATAGTTTTGGAAAATGTATTATTTCTTACTATTTATATAAAAATCAATCATTTCAAAAAATATATAAAAACATCAACATAAGAAAATTTTGATTTGTTTATAAAAAAACTAAATACCTTATATAAAATAAATTACAAAAATCACTTTTTATTAATTATATTATCCATGCACAAAAGAAATAAAAATCATTCTCGATGAAAAATTATTTATTATGCATAAAATAACATTTCTTAAAAATGAGTACTTATTTTTTAATAATTAATTAATATATTGATATTATATAAATAATTTAGGTATATTTGTAATAACATTTTTATTAATATTAATAACTCTAATTTTAATGGACACATTTAAATAATAATAAATTAATTGTATAATGTGGTTCATTTAAGCTTAGTATTGTGTTTTGTATACAATGTTTATTTTATAAAATATGTGACATGATTTGGTCACCCAATTCGGTTACAAAAGGGATTTATTGAAAACAAAATTAACATTAAAATAATGAGGTGTAAAGATATTACACCAGACTAGAGTGAGGGGAAAACAATAAGAATGAACAAGAAAAATATCATGTTAAGTGGAAATGGTCAAAACCCCTTGTTAGTGACCATCCAATGATCTTTATTGTCGATGATGTTCTAGAGACAAGCAACCACTTCTATAACGGTTACTGAATAGAGCACACAAAACATCATTGAACATAACTAAACAAATCAAAGATCTCTTGAAAAATAAGAGTGAACCAAGGGAGCTGAAAGCACTTGGAGAGATCTTTAGAATGATGAGCACTATTTGGGTGGAACCATGATTCATGAGAGTAACTAAAAATTGGAAAGTCTATCATATAATTTCAGTCTGTTTCTATTTTTTAATTTCCAATTAACATTGACAAAAAATCATCCCTCTGTGGATTATATTGATGATGTACAAAAATTTATGCCTTCACCTCTGTAAAATAATTAATAACATGACACATTTCATATCCAAGACTTAAAACCCCAAATTTTCCACGAAAGATGAAGCTAAATGCATCCACCCACCTCAAGATACATGTGTGTCAAGTAATAGGTCAACTCTAAAGTTATATTATAAAAATGAAAACCTAAATAGAGAAAGATAAATAAAGTCGAATTACTTGTCCCGCCAAAAGATTGAGAAATAAACAACAAAAAATAGGTAGAAACATAGAAGATTGCAATATTAGAAACAACAAAGCCACAACAAGCAGCAAGAGAAAACATAATGAACACAACCTAGAAAAACAATAATAAATAAATCATTCACACAGAATGTATCTATACTTGAAATAAATATCCTTTTTTTATTCATCATTCTTCCTGATAAACATGAACTTCATAATATGATGATACATCTGAGCTAAAATTTCACCATTTTTTCATTTTTTGACTGTAATTTCATATTGTTCATACATCCATTCATCAACTATATCACTCAAATCATCCTCAATTTTATAGGAATCTCTATATACATGATCATTGTTTTGATTATATTCCATAACTTATATGTCTGGGGTTGCAACATGTTATACAACAATCAGTTGTTTTGGAGGCTCAATGGTTTCTTTCTTAGAGGCTTCAAGTGATCTTGTAACTATTGTTAATTAAATATTACAGTAGTCCATACATTTCCTAGTTTTTTTATTTGGTTCCATTTAACCATAAACATCCACTATTGGTTTTTTTACTTTACTATCAAGTGATTTGATTTATACTTTCACAATTTGACATGTTTGATCCCCATCCTCTTCTAAAGAACTAGAGTCGGAGAGATCCTCATGCCCCTATTCATGTATATCATGTGATTCCAAATGATTATTTTATTACACCATTAGAGAAGAAGGGGTGATGCTAACACTTTATTATGGTATCTAAAGTGTCTGACATTCACTTATTATCATAGGGATATTAATTCATAACCAAAATATCCTTTCTCACATCAGTCTTTTTCCATTCCTTAAATATCTTAGAAGGACCAACCGTAACAATCTGACTAACATTAGATCGCATTCGAAAATTTTTCATTCATTTTCAACCTAAGTGGATTTCTAGGACTCAGGGTGTGTAGTTTTATTCCCATAATCCATTGAAGCATCTACTAGTTTGATAAAAACATGATAGTAATTTGGAATCCTTTCATAAAAAACCTCTTATAATTAACCAAAATAACCATTCCGGAACCATATTTGAGAAGGTAAATCCATATAGACATAAATTTCCACAGAAATTATCACAATATATGGTCTTGAGTGTTTATTCAACACTAAATACAACTTCAATTGACTCCCAATGTGTGTGGAGATCAGAAACAATGCAGTTTGTTTGAAAAAATATTATGGAAGTCTAGGGAAGCCAATCAAATTGGGGAAAATAGTAAATGTTGAGTAGCGCCCAAATTTAAGAGTCCATTTAAAAACCTTATTTGAACATACCCCAATGAACCATTATTGTTTTTCACATAGAAAATAGTAGTAATGTTCAGAAGCAAGGAGATGAACAACATTTAAGGAATTAGGTTGGATGATATGGAAAACTGAAATGCTGATGGATTAAAGTGAGGTTCTCAAGAATATAAATGACGGTCTACGATTAAAGAACATACCAACAAGAACAAATGGAATATCAAATATAGGAAGTGTTACCTCATTTCTTGAGAATGAAATTTCAGGATGTCCCCGATGATGAAAATGTGTAGGTTTAATGCAATGATCAAGTGTCATGAAATCATTTGAGCAAGGCCTGATGTACTCAGTCGATCTCCTGGTGACCACATATGTGAAGGTTCCTACATTCCAGGTGGTGTTATGCTCGAGGTGTAGGTATCTTGATTCACGTATCTAGATATAAATCTTTAGGAAGAATCAATCTCTCTTATACACTATGGAACACTTTTAAAAAAAAATATTATTGTTTTACATTATATTATTCCTCCTATAATCCCTTATTCTAAGACATTGAGTTACTATTAGACATTAATGATGTAAATATTGTATATATTGACCCATGTATTAATAATCGTTCAAAATATACTGACCCAATTGAAGGAATACATTAAATGAAATTTATCAAATAGTTTAAGGCATCATAGGTCACTCAAATATTCATGGCCGTGATTTTCTCCATTAAAACTAAATCAAGGTCCAAAATATTATAACATCTATAAAATAGTACTAATAACATATTTGTTGAACATAATTGATGACATAACCAACCACATGTCAAACCACACCAAATTAGTTTATCCTAAAGGATGATATAAGAGTGTTATTAAACTCTAAAGGATTATATTAAATTTATCATGTAATCCTCATGTAATATTGATTCATATCAATCATTCACCCTTGAGTATATCCAAAACATTATAGAATTCCATGTTATATAAATTTGTGTGTCAGTTCATAAAATAAGTCTCGTCTTATTATCTTATGAGATAATGATTTTTCATATTCAATATTAAACTCACCACAATAATAACATATCATTACAACCCATAATAACCCATGATGACCATAAATCAGTGAAAAATTAAAATCCCAATTTTAGAGGATATTGTTGTTAAATCATTCATTAAATAAAAAAACATAAATGAATAAATGATAAATGTATATTTCCATTACTATAAAACCCTGGTACTTTTATAATCAAAAAAACAATTAAAAATATTCAATTATGTACATAGAATCTTTACATGGACCTTATTTTTCGAATAAATAAATTTCTTTTTCAATTTATCTAATATATTCTACACCATTGGTACCCAATATATCTTTATATCCCACCTATCAATAATATGTTGAGTAAGTTAGTAATTTATGAGGACGTGTATTTTTTATTTTTGAGACTAGGGTTACCTTTTATAATAAATAATATCATTATTATCATAAAAACATATTTCATTCCAAAATTTGAGTAATCAACTTAGTATTAGTAATGATGTTCTTGATAAAAATAACATTCATCATAGTATCAAGTTCAATTTTTTATTTTTCCCTACTGTTGAGTTCACAATTATTCCATGTATGGAACTATTCTATGAAATAGATCCTTTATTCAATCAAAACAAAAAAACACTATTAATATATCCTGACATCATTATCAATTTAGAAACTATAATTGGTATAATATATTATAAATAGATCTTACATACAACCAAATATTTAGGATATATATTTAATTATTCTTGGATAATTAAGGATGTTCTTCATAGTATTAAATTGACTCACATATTTTCTCGATTAGTATTTACATGTACTGTTCTTTAATTTTTTATATTAAGATGAGTAAACAAAATTATATAGATAATAGACACAATGGTGGATACATTATATTTCCTATAATTTTTATCCATTTAAACTATTTATAAATACATTTATTCATTATAACATATGTTTCATGAAACACTAGTAAAGACCCCTTCTTACTGTTCCACATGATAAACATATTTAATACTTTACCAATATATGTCCAAGATATATAGTATATATTCACTAATTTACATAATCGATAACCACTTTCCCAGCCATACATTTACTGAATGTAAATTTTTTAATTCATTTATGAAGGGTAGTATATCATCCACTTATGATACCATAAATATGAAAAAACACACACTAAATTTCTTGTATACCCAAATATCATCTTCACTCTTGATAAAACTAACTTCATTTATTGTATTGTGAATCCATATATTCCTTCTATAAAAAAAATTCTTTTCGATAAATGGAATGTATCAACATACAAGCCTTAAATACAGAATTTACCACATCAATAAATTTAGTATATATCAAATAAAATCATTAATTAAATTTTTATTAAGAAAATTTTTTGGACAACCAATTTTTATCTCTATTTATTATAATGAGTTTCCATAGATAGAAATATATAAATAAATATGCAAAATCTAGTATATTAAATGGTCTCCTCGTAATCATTTCCAAAAATATGTTTATAACCATTTTCTACGTAGATTGATTTATCGGTAGACACTACACCAACATTTTTTTTCTTTTTGAAAATCCACTTACACACTATGTGTGTATCCCTATCATGGGTATAATATGTGTTTCAATTTTTATTTTATATGGACTTTATCTTAGTTATCATTATCTCTAATGATTTTATGGAAATTGAAACCATAGTTTCCTCATTGTAGTTGGTATGTTCATCATCTATAAATACTAATTTATCACCATTTTACATAAAAACACACATCTATTGGAATTCTATAAAATATTATAATACAATTATGTTTTTATATAACATTAGTTTGTTCCGGTCAAAAATCTATTGTGGAACCATCTCACCTTCCATATCAAGGTAAATATATTATTTTTTAGTACTAATTTTGAACCATGGAAATTTTGATTATTCTTAATGATAAAGCCACATAAATTTAAAAACATATCCTTTTCATTAATATTGTATATGTAATACACTATGGTACTCTTGAAATTACTAATAAAATAAGATTTCCATTATTTAGGGTGATGATTGTTAGATGATAAAAAAATTATGTATTATTTAAATCCCTTAATCTTAATGAAAGGGAAATTGGGATGCCTCATATTCCATATCTCATATAGTGACATTATGATTGCTTTAGATAAAATGTGATTTAGTATAAAAAATCGCTTCGGGAGAATATACCAAAAATGAGATAAAAATGACTCACTAGATCATCATAAATTTAATCATTTCTAATAATGTGGGATTACTCCTCTTAAACACACCTTTCCATAATGATTTATTAGATTTTCGATTTGTGAAATAAATCCAAAATCAATCATATGATCGTTTAATTTTTGGATTGAGTATTAACCACCTTTATGTCATCATATAAATTTAATACTTTTATATAGTTGAATATGTTATTTATTTCTAAAAAAATCCATGGTTTTTTTCTTCTCTATCATATGACAAAAATGAACATACGAAATTAAATCTCCATTATGGAAAATAAACATCCGAGACCCACCACTTTCTTGAGTACTCATTAGTCCACACACTTCATTATGTATAAGATATATTAGTCTACTATCCCACCCAAATTTTCTACTAAACTAATACATTAATTTTCTTTGGAATCATTTTCTAAATATAAGATCGTAATTTTTTAAATGATTTATTATCAAATAATTCAAAAAATACATCTCTATAGAGTTGTTGGATGTGTTTCTCATTGATATACCTAGGTAATTAGTGAAAAATATATGTGGTTTTAGAATATATTTTGAACATGTTATGTTGAATTTTATCGATATGATTATCCGTATCTAGAATTTATAATCAATTCACCATAATCCAAATAAAATAATAAATTTCATTCCTGTATATATACAATATTTTGTTCTTATTGATGAATCAATATCCTTAATTTCAATATTTAAACATCAACAATATATTTATAGAAAAACCTTATTAAAAAATCATTTTTATATTAAATCCACTTGTTATACTTATATCATATGTTTCAGTATCTAATGTAGAATCCCTTCACCCATTTAAAATATGTAGAACATCTTATTCTTTTATCCATTTTACTAATTTTATAGTCTATGTACACAGTTACATGTGTGATTTAACCCCAATATAAAATTTTCATGTGCGAGAATGAGGATAAATTTATTTGTATAACATTCTAATTCATCTTATTAAAACATAGACACACACACACACACATATATATATATATATTATTTCATATAATTAAACATCACAACTCACAAATAAATAACATTCCTAGATCCTAATGGTATTGAGTCCTCAAATATTGTCAATATATACAACATATTTTATCATAGATCACAAATTTATTTAATAATATTCTTTATACATGATATCCTAATAGATATATGAAAAAATATATACTTATATATTACCACGGGGGATGGGATATATTAGATATTGGTTAATGTGGATACTTGGTAAGGGGTAAAACATATGAGATATTAATAATTGATTGTAAGTAATATTATAAAATTGGTGAGAAAAAACATATATCTCAGAAAAGATAGTCATAAAATCATAACTAATGTAATAATATCCATGGGAAATTCTGTAAATCATCACAAAAGGATTGTATTATAACCAAATAATATGGTACCTAATAATACCCAAAATAATGAAATATATCCAGACTCTCAATAATTACTTCATAACAAATTATAAAAAAGGAAACCACTTCGCCTCCATGCATAAAAATTTGATAAAATATAACAACCTTATTTCTATGTAACACACCTACAAAAATCACTCAAATTGAAACCAAGTTATGGTGACAGAATAAAATCAGGTTCACCTTCCAGTACACCAAATGCATCTAAATAGTGTAAAGACTTGTGATATACATTGATGAAACAATAATCTCAATATAAATCCCATAAATAATTATGTATAATAGAAAATCATCACAAATATATATATATATCTAAATATGTGTGTATAATATAATTTCTTAAGAAAACCATAATAAAATAAATGTACACTCATGGTAAAATAAATGAATATTTAAGTCATACAATAATAAATCCCAATAGGGCACGCAAATATACGATCACACCTACAAAATAAATGAGAAATAAATAACACAATTTGTTATAATACCATCCACAAGAATCACTGAAACCATATCTCTAGACCCCGTCAAGTTACTCCAACCTAATCCATGGAAAAATTATATCGTGCATTCATATCTATCTTAAGTTTTTTACAGGAATCAACATTCTAGTGTATGGTGTGAGAAATATATCTCAAAAACATCTCACCATGTTCCCCTAATATTTTTTATCATATAAATTTATATTAATATGTAAATAAATAAATATAACTTAAAACATAAAATCATACATATCAGGTTATCATGTGCTAACCATGCCACCATAACACCTGAACATACATGGTTCAACCTGTGATAATGAGTCATATTATCTTTTGGAAATTTTATTCATAGAATAATAACATGAAAAATAGGTATAAAACCTTATTTATAATCCCTGAAATATGCCTTTATATTCTATTGATTTTCAAAAAATTCACTACATTACCTGGAGATGTATATAATAAATTAGTGTGATATAAATCCCAGTAAGGGTGTGATTAATGTATAACATGTTTAAAATAATATTTAATTTTAATTTTGAAACAATATAACGAATAAAATCATAAAAAAAGTCAATCTTGTCATCAAAATATCATAACATTTGGTGGTTAGGATATCCTCGGGTGGAAAATTCATGGTATATCATGAGATAAAAACATTACCCAATATATTAGAGAGATATATAATTCTAGGCACAAATATCACATTTTGTAAGTACGTCAATTTTTGTGCTACATAGATGTTACAACATAAGAACACCTACCATCACTTTTAACCTCATTAATAATGAATCCAGGTGACAATCATGGAACTCCACAATAAAATAAGGATAGTTAAATGAATATGAATACCCTTGAGTGTAAATGGGGATGGTTATTCACTAAAATAATGATTTCCATGGAAAATCATAGAATAATTTTGATATCATAATAATCATTTTGTGATTCAATATTCATTTCCATCCTTATAGCACTATATTAAACATGTGCGGTATTGATAATTAAAATATAAAAACAAAATTTACTTCATTTTTTATTCAATAAATTATGTATTATCACATTAAAAAAATTCTATTTCACTTGATTTTATTTTTTTCATTATTGGTGTAGGTGAATTGGAGGGTTGTAGGTCTCGAAGAAAAATGGGTCAAACTACGAATGATACGTAAAACACATTTTACTTAAATAAATAGTAAAAAATATGTGCATCCCATTAGGCTGAAATTTTGTGGTGGGATAAATAATTATGTTGTATACAACGAGTCAGAAGACACCCAATATCAAATTTTCAATTGAGGGGCCCAACCAAACTGATTTCCAGCAACCAAATTTTATTAATGTCAAATGTTTGCAACTTTATTTATTGTATATATCATTACTTATTATTAAAATTAAAGAATAAAATTCAGTGGAGAAATTAAATAGAAATGGAATAATTTTGTATTTTTATGAAATGTGAAGTTAGACTCTCTAGTCAACCAAAACTACGGGGCAAGTGGCTTCTCAAAATCTAGGTACTCGAAACCATCTTCTACTTTTCCTATTAAATATAAGATTGGGAACCCACTTTTCTAGTTCTACTGAGATGAAAAAAATATTCTATTTTGGAGAACCATATAATTCCTCTCATAATCATATATTTTTTGGTGGATATGGTATGTTATTATTTAACATCTATGGCCTCTACTATTTCCATGGAGATTTAAACTCTTTATGATCACCCGAGGCA
The DNA here is from genome assembly GCA_963277665.1 of Viscum album. Lineage (NCBI taxonomy): Eukaryota > Viridiplantae > Streptophyta > Magnoliopsida > Santalales > Viscaceae > Viscum > Viscum album. The sequence continues at coordinate 533,496,059 of OY728128.1, forward strand.
GAATGTGATGTAAATATTGAGCTTCTAATTTGTAAAATTTGAATGATATCTTCAATTACAGGTCTGTATATTGATTTTATTCATATTCTATTATATCTCAATGGAGTTATGTATATTTATGTCATACTAAATTAATTTTATTGTGTTTGGTGGTACCCCTTCATGTGAGGTTTCCCTTGTCATTCACCACTTCTTCCTCCCTATTTCAATTATAGTGTTTGTGTGGTTCATATTAGTAAATTTAACTCTAATAAACACTGATATTTAAATGTATATTAATTTCATTATAAAACATTTAAATGATATAAAAACATGGGCATCCCTTTTAGTTATTATCTTGTTACTTTAGTGAGTTTTGGTTATGAAGTTTAACACAAAAAAGAAAATCACCATCAGTAATCAGTTAATCATATTGGATTTCCAACCAAACCCTAAGAGGTATATTAGTATAAACACAGTAAAATTATGATTCTATATGATACAAACCAGTTATTAAAAGAACTAAACCCCATCTTATGAAGTGATAATGGATAAGCATCATGATATTTCTCCTGGTTTATCACAATTAATTGAATATGGTAATTTTATATTTGTTTTAACACATTCCATTTACTCTTTGTTTATTTAATCATAATACCCAATATTTTAACAAATCCCATTCCAAATGTATTTTCCTAATCAAAAAGTTTATTTAATAAATGATCTAAGGATCTATTTATAGAGGACACATGGTTCCTAATATACCGTATAAATTATAGTAACAACGAAAAATATAATTCAACAAACAAGACAACATGATAAAATTTTGGTGTCATTACTGTGGATCCAATAACCTGTTTTCCATTTTTCTTTTTTTCCCTTTTATTTATTACCCATTTCAATATTCAACCCCTAAATATTGTCTGATTTGGTTTTTTTGTTTGATTTTTTGGGCTTATTCTTCTTTCTCTCCCTCTCTTGTTTTCACACTATATAATTAAGTATTATAAAATTGCCATTTTTTCATTTTTAATTATTCTTAACCAGTTAAATTTCATTCATCGTCTTTTGATAATAAAAAAATGATAATAAAAAACAAACATCACAACATTGTCTCATGTTAAGATCTAAAGAATAATTATTGTATGAAATTGACCAGAATATATAATATAAACTTCACTCTCAAATTGATTCATAAATATTTGGACAATAATGTAACAACATGGAACATAGTTTAGAACCCCAAGTGGTCCCAAAAAAATAAAAATTTGAACCAAATCAAGTCCCATAAATCATGGTCTCCAATAATCAAATAATAAATCTATTAACAACACCTGATGTGGGATACCAACATGTGTACACCAAATGCTATGAGGACGAATCACACATTGAGCTAAGATCATGAATCATACCCCACCATTGAAAATTAAACGGTCTTCTAGGTGAATAAACTCACAAAAATCTTATGAAATTTCACATAGTAGGATCCACCATGAAACACCAAAATGTGACTGAGGACCTCATAAATTTTAGGGCCTACCATTTCTCCCGTGATGGTGTATCCAAAGACTAGTTATGCTACCGACATACCCGAATAGGAGGATAGAATGATGTAAAATGACTCTTTTTAGAGATTTTTTGTGTGCCTCTCGAACTACATTAATTTGAAAACAAATATCTAATATTATAAAATCACAAAGAGACACCCTTTTTGAATATTAGGATAGATTGAAAAGACTATTATAAATTTTTCCCACCACCAAATATGTGAACAAATGATAATTAAATACCTCTATAAGGAACTTAACCTCATGGATCATGTAATGATAAATCATTTAGAAAGTGGTGCTATATTTTATTAAAATCATCCCTCTAGTTTTGACTTGATTTCCAAAATGGAAAAAAATGCACCACAATTTGGTACATGAGAAATTTCACCCACAACATGGGTTCTTGAATTATGTCATTAATCATATAATGAAGATTTATATAATAAACTTAATGAGTTTCTATAATTCTAAGATAATTATCTCAATCTTTACTACAAGAAAAAACTAATTTCGTGGTGTTTTTCAAAGTGGTTTTAAAAATTAAAATTAAATGTTTTTTAAATATTATTTTACTATTTAAAGAATCCTCAATAAGATTTTAAATATATTTTTATCTGTGGTTTTAGAGATAAAATACTGGAAAAAAGGGAAATATTTTTTAAAACTGCCACTAAATAAAATGGAAAAAGTTTATATATATATATAAACATATAATTATGATATATTATTTCTCAATTGAAATAATATATTGGTTATTATTAATAGTTTTAATTAGTTATAAAGTGACCATTTGGAAATATTTATAATTATAGGATATCAATAATTTGAAAATTAAAATAGATGTTCAATATGTTTAAAATAAGATGTTGGCATCAAATGACCATGACATTTGATTCAAGAATCTATTTTAGCTCCACAACCAATGAAATTGAATTTTATTAAATGAACTAAAACCACATTATATTTAAATTTTGAAACATTTAAAATAATATAATTTATTATAATTAAAAGTAAAGTAGTAAATAGAACATAAACTTTAAATAGAAATAACATTTTATCTAGTTGTCTAGTTGGGCTCTTCCACGTATCAAAATAATATTACAACGAGCTCTTTTCCCTAAAGATCAGGGAATCATCAACCACATTTGTTTTGGAAAAAAGGATGAAAAGCTTCTAAAACCATGGTATTAATGAGGATATCTTGATTTAAAAAAAATATTTTAGTCTTGTTTAAGGGGGAGTTATTGTCTTTTTTCATACAGACTAAATTTATTCTTAATTATTACATTTATATTGATATTATGGTTTTGACTTTTTTGCAGGGAATGAACATTCACAACCATACTCCACAAATATTATTGATGATAATGCTCACAAATAACTTTAATTATTTTACTAATAATATAACATTAATTTTATTTCATTAAATTAATATTCATCGTATTCCTTATTTTGGAATTATATTAAATAATATTATATGCGTGGTATATTCGACAATGTGTTTAAAATGTATTTAATCATGTTCTGGAAACATTATTCATACAATACAATGAAGAACGTAACATAAGTAACAAACCCTATGTTTGTATAAATCCTTATGTTGATTGATCATTGTGTCTGGTTAATCAACCCTACGTTGACTGAAATGTATTGATAAAGAACACAACCTTTGGATGAAACCTTTCATTTGACAATGAGAAAATGTATGTTTATAATACCCAACATACATATGGAACCATAATTTTTAGAAGAAAACATATGGATCATCAGCCTAAATTTATGGCCAACCTTACGTTGTCAACATTACGTTCGAAGAATGAACTCCACGTAGTTAACCCAAAGTTTGGTATTTTTATTGTTTGGTGAAGTAACCTTACGTTTGAATTTTCATCACCAAAGATTTGAGTTTAAGATTTTATTTAGGATTTGTGAAATAGTATTTATAGAATATCAAGGTGAATTGAATATTGTTTTTCCAACGATTCAAAGCCCATAATTAAAGATTCAATAAATCGTATAAAGTAGTGATATTCTCTCCTATTCTTAAGGAATGATTTTACTGCACTTATTTCCCTCAGGAATTTTAATTCTTAGGATATATGAGGAGATTTTCCTGGAGCCGGAATAGATTTTATAAGTATATTTTCTCTATATATGTGTGTATGATTCAATTAATAAGAAATATATTGAGATATGTACTGATCAATATATTGAGACACATATTCATGATTCAATCTACATTCTTGGGAAGATATTTTTAAGAAATACTACAGAAATTGATCAGAATATATTTTTCTATAGAAGAGGTTATAATGGAGATATACGTATTAAATATTTAGAATATGTTGTAAGTCTACTTCTACAATTCATTTTTTTATGATCTATTGAAACCAGATCACATTTTAACCACTCTTTCATGAAGAATATGTTTTCAGAGGTAGACTATCCATCTACTACTATTTTTGTTTCAACTATGAAGTTCAATATAAACCCTTATTAATCTATATAATTTTATTGATATTTTCAACATCTCTTACAAAGTTTTGGTGGTGTATCAGCTTTTTGATCTATGTTGTAGTTTATCGGTTCTATATTATAGAACCAAAAGACTCTATTTTTATTATTTTTTGTAAAGGGTTAAACTTCCCCCAATCAGTTATCAGTAGTTCTTATGATATGAGGGCCTAAAGAGTGAAATTCACCAAACATGCTGGGAGATTAATTGGTGGAGTGGACTAGGGGATCATTATGGCTCGAATCACTATAAACAGTCGTGTACTATATTTATATTTTTATCAACTGGTCATAATTACAAAAAAGAAATGAACACATGTTTACTTCATAATCATCATTTTATATCTAAAGGAAGAACTATGGAATGTTTTTAAAAATATTTAAAATACACAATTCACCCCCACCCTCTTGTTTATATTTGTATATTACAACAAAACAATTGGTATCAGAAGATAGATTTTGGAAAAATCAATAACATGATAATATTATAATGTTTGTAATAATATGGAAATGAATTATAAGAAATTTGAAATATCATGGTTTCATGCCCCTTATTTCAATGGTGAAAACTAGGGATACTGGGAATCACGAATAGTTATATATTTGAAGAATATAGGATTTAAAGTCTACTCTATGATCATTCCTCGTTATATAATTCTAGAAAATCCACTACTTGGATTGCTTCTAAAGAGATAGACTATGACACTAATTCTAATGCTATAATTGATATTATTTGTTGTCTTGGACAAGATTAATTCAACCATGTCTCAGAATGTCCCAATTCTTAAGAAAAGTGGCAAACCATTTCAGTTTCTTTTGAATGAACATTCAATGTATGACAAACATGGTATGTAATAGAAAAACTGAAATTTGATAGAATGAGAATGTTTTATGGAGAAATTATTAATAAAATTAATAGAAGGATTACATAGATTATTAATAATATTATAGTCTTAGGTGATCCTATCATACATGAAGACATATATTTTAATGTTCTATGACTACAACCTACTAAATAGAATGGTATATCTGCTATAATTTGATAATCATCGCCTGTTAAAAATCAGACAATGAGATAATTGATCGGGACACTGATGATGTATGAAGTTGAAATTTAAGATGAAATATAAGAACATAATATACTGGAAAAAATGATAATAATTCTCTAAATTTATCATCATAGAAAAAAAAGAAAATTTATAATGCAATAAGTCAAAGAATAAATGTATTTAGATACATATGATTCTGAAATTGAATTGGTTCAATTTTCTAGAATGTTCAACAATTATTATAAGAAGAAATGATATAGAATCCTTCCTTTTTTCACATAATCTTTCATTACATTTTACAAAACCGAGGATCTTTAAGGTTTAGTGTCTGGGAAATTGGGAACATAAAACATGAAAACATAAAACATTCTTCTTAAACACTTGAAAGGCTTCTCCTCATGTTCATCCTAGGTTCATTAAATCATCTCATAACCTGGGGACATACATCAAAAGAAAGGGTGAGCAGAAGGCCCAATAAGGGAAACAAGAGAAACATTTTACAAGTGAACTTGAGATACTTCAATAAGGTCATGAAAAGAACTTTAAGGCATGAGAAAGAAATCATGAGATATATAATAATAAAAATAACATTTTTTTTAACTTGAAGATGTGGCTACAACATTTCATATTGACAATCATTTCGTTTCACCAAGGTCCATCCCCAAGGTGTCATTAAAAATTACCATGGTTATTCACCAAGGTATCAGTCTAAAAGGTCATCTCTAGAGATTAAGTCTTTACCCAATGAATTGGATCGCTATCTGGGCGCACCCTTGACATGTATTTATTATCATGTGAGCCACATATATCATCATAAATCATTTCATAAAAAACCCATATATCATAAAATAAATGGGTTTCATTTCATAATCATAACTTTTTAAAAAATGCTTTAAAGACATGATCTTTATGTTACTTTAAACCCACGGAAAGGGAAAGCGGGTTTCATGTATGTAAATCCCAGAATTTAAAATAGAACATTTTGATATATATGAGAATACCCCTGTATAAATAAAATCTTTGATTATTCACTTAATAACATAAAATAATTTTGAGATAAATAGAGAGGCATTTTGAGACGAAAACTATGCAGCATAACAGCTTTGATACATGGTTTTATAAAACATTGAAAAGAGAGGGGACATGGGTCACCCACTAAAAATGATTCATAAAATAGGAGGGGAATAGAATATAATGTATTTAAGAACATGGTAATGAAATTTTAACGATATACCATATGAAACAAAGAACATGAAAGGAATAAGATTTCTCTTATGAAAATTCGGCAGCCTAACGGCGCCACATAAATTCAACAAAAATAAATTGACGAGATCAAATAGGGTCTCTCATCATATGAACATAAAATATCAGTATGATAGATATAGAGATCATACCCCAAAATAATAAAAAGGAATTTAAAGACTTTACATGAAAGATAGATCTTGAAAACGAGAAGGGTGAAAGAATCCCTTAGAAATTCAGCAGCCTAACGGCGCTACTTAAAACATCAAAATACTGAATTGAAGAGATCAAATGGGGTCTCTCATCATATGATCATAAAATATCAGTATGATAAATTTAAATATCATACCCCAACATAAAAAAAGGTACTTGAAATACTTTACAGGAAAATAGATCATGAAAAATTAGAAGGGAGAAAGAATCTGTTACAAAAATTTCGGCATCCTAACGGCGCCACTTAAAACATCATAAAACGAAATAATGAGAGTAATAGGTGATCTCTCATTATTTGAACATGAAAAGGGAAGTAAGATGAGTATAAAAAAACATCCTTTAACATAAGAACATGGAGCATAAAATAAATGACATAAAAGGGATTTCTTGAAAAGAAAGAGAGAGGTTGGATCCCTTACCTTAAAACGTAACTCTTAAAACTCAATGGTTGGGACCTTGAGGGCTTGGGGGAACCTTGGGAGGACTCCCTGGGAGTTATTGAGACCAGAACTTCATTGGGGGGGAGTGGGGAGTCGAAATGGATGAGAGGATGGCTTGGTATTTATAGGGAAAGTGAGGGGACAAGGCATTAATGGCCAAGGGACACCTCAAAAGTGGTTTTCTAAAAACTATGTTCTCTCCCAAGATATTTCCCATGAATTTAGGCCACATGGGCCCCCCATACAATAATTCATAACCTTTGGTCGAACATCCCTTAAAATATCTCATGATATCATCATGACACAGTTATGATGTCATTAATCATACCGAAACCCTAAAACTGTATTTTTACTATTCACTGAAAATTCAACTTTCTCAGAAAGATCCCAAAATTTCACCTTAACCAAATATCAATGTTGTGATTTAAAAAATGAACTCCATTTTATAAAAATAATTTTCTAAATATTTTAAATTTATTTTTTAAATAAATACACTATTCACCGAAAATTCATTTTTTCAGAAAAAACCCCAAAAATTACAATAACATAATATCGGCACTCTGAGTTCAAAAATGAAATACATTTTATATAAATAATTTTTTAAATAATTTTTTATTTAATTTTTAATTAAAAAAACTATTCACTCGAAAAAACTAATACTTGAATAATAATTTATGAAACCATTATTTAACCATTATATTGAATCACATTACTTAATCAAGGTGCCTAGATTATATTAATACTTTCTTTAAGTGAGATTACTAATCCATTTGGACACATTACTAATCCTAATCATAAAATCACTATTCATAATTTACTATTCATGAAAAACTAAGTTGATCTTATTAGAATCCAAAATTCGTAATGAACATAATTGTAGAAGACCATATTTTGTAAATCATTACACATTTTTAATTATTTAAGGTCTAAATAAACATTTTTAAAATAATCTTTCACTAAAATTCATCAAAAATATACATACTATATTTATCTGGTCATTTTAAAATTCATAAACTTCATCAAAAGAATAAATCCCAATTTTTATTTAAAACAAGGGATTACACAAGGCAGTTACGGTCTCCATAAATAGCCCTTTATCACGCCAGCATAGGACCTAAGTGTAAGGTGTTCAAAGGTGAGAGAATCTGAGGGAGGCTCAGCCAACATCGCACGAGTAGTAATTTCTATCAGGTTGAACTTCTCACGAAGGCGATTCTGTTCTAGCTTCACACGATGAAGATCGGCTTGGGTTTGGTCAAGAGCAAAGCCCAGTGGTGCTACCTCCTTCCCATGTTCTGTTAGATGGGCTTCGATCGGTCCAAGACTACTGGGTGAGGCCATCGAATATTCTTTCTATAATAATTAACCAAGATTACTTGTATTTAGAGACAATAATCGAAACGTTTAGTTTACAGCAGTCATAATGACCAATGGTCATATAACAGTCAAAACCCAATAGTCTCATTTTAATTATACCTATGTTATCAAATGAAACATTTTTGTTGAGTATAAAAATAAAGTAAAATAACACATAAAATTAGGAAACAAGATTTACTTAAAATTTTGGGTCGTTACAATCTTCCCCCCTTAAGAAATTGCATCCTCGCAATTTTTTAAACTAGGTTTTGAAATTTCATTGAATGTCCCACATAGGAAAAGGAGTCAGTAAAACTATTACTTTAAAAGAAATAAAGGGAAGTACAAAGGTCACCCGAGTTAACCCACACTAGGATTCCATGTATGAAAAACATGGACATGGAGGAGAAAACAAAGGGTCATGTTCTGAGGGAGAGTGATAGAAAACATGATTAGGAGAAAGTTAACCATAAGAAAATCCCAAACTTATGATGTGTGTAAACGGTCTTTGATTAACTAGTAGGAAATGTAAACCAACAACGTTTTTTTTACGTTCCTTTTCATAATTTTGAGGAATTCATTTACTACATAGAACAAAAACATAAGAAAATATACCTACCTTTATGTAGAGTTTAATCCTTTAATTAGTTTCTACCAAAAATAATCTTTTCTCCAAACGATGAGCATTCAAAACTACTTGGTCTCATCAAAACACAAGAATCATCTTCTAATGAATCACATAATCCACAAAATATTAACTATCTATTTCTTCTATCTTTAAATATTATCCCAAAAATAGAAAGGGTAAGGTAAAACAACTCTTCAAAAAGAAATAATCCCATAGGAATGGAAACTACTTTTAAATCTTCAAAGTTCCATGGTACTACCCAATGTTCATCATAGACTATTCTATAAATAAAGGTCCTTAAAATTCCTCAAAATAAACCAAACTAAGATTGAAACCCAAATACAAGAAGGATTTGATAACATAGTCTTCCAAAATAAACTTCATTGTTTATCTCCTAACAACATCAACCACTCCTAACATCTTATAAAAAAATTATCTAACCTAAAAATATTTTACCCAAGATAGGTTAATCATTCCCATAAGTAACCTAAATTACTATAAGTCCACCTTAAATTCATCGATTCTTCAAAATATAAGTCAACCTTACTCCTCAATGATAATAGCATAGTAATCTATTAACCTCGATCATATAGGGTCCCCAAAATAGTGAACGTCTTCCAAAATAATAATCATCTTTTAATCCCGTAATCATCTCTGTCGTATTAATATGGCAATCGTAGCATTTCCTATCACATTGGTTGTTGGGACATGTTCTTCCATTTCCCACCATTAACTAAGAAAAGAAACTATAATTAGGGTCCTAAATACTTATCCAATAATCATGAAAATAAACTTAAAGCATATAAGGATAACTTGTAGAATAATAGTATACCCTAACTTGTGATCACCTAGGTTCCCATCTAGGATATCCATGATCATATATTATTATGTGAACCTTTATTTTATTTTATCTTTGTTACTTTAACAATGGTTCATACTAAGCTTATTAATTTACCAATGAATATCCCCTGGGAGTGTCGTAACCAAGAGTGCAGCAAGGCCCGTTGTCGTGTACCAGTTCCCGTTTGAGTCTAGCTCAAAGTGGTGTTTTCGGGTTTTACCCCTATGTACATCTTTGCCAGAGCCACCTCTACCTGCTCGTATCTATACAGGGATGTATTTTCTTGTAAACCCATTACTCAATACTCACCAAAATACCAGGAAGATTTCCTATATATAAACTTTTCTATAGGCTTCTTCCTAATGTTTTCATATCCTAATTTCCACAAATAACTAAACCATCCTTTGATAACAACTATAGCATCCTGCCTTTTTATCACATAAACATTCATTACATTTTACAAAACCGACGATCTTTAAGGTTTAGTGTCTTGGAAACTAGGAACTTAAAACATGAAAACACAAAACATTCTTCTTAAACACTTGAAAGGATTCTCCTTATGTTCATCCTAGGTTCATTACTGCATCTCATAACCTGGGGACATACATCAAAAGAAAGGGTGAGCAGAAGGCCCAATAAGGGAAACAAGAGAAACATTTTACAAGTGATCTTAAGATATTTCAATAAGGTCATGAAAAGAACTTTAAGGCATGAAAAAGAAATCATGAGATATATCATAATAAAAATAACATTTTTTTTAACTTGAAGATGTGGCTACAACATTTAATATTGAAAATCATTTCATTTCACCAAGGTCCGTCCCCAAGGTTTCATTAAAAATTACCAAGGTTATTAACAAAAGTATCAGTCTAAAAGGTCATCTCTAGATATTAAGTCTTTACTCAATGCATTAGAGCGCTATCTGGGTGCACCCTTGACATGTCTTTATTATCATGTGAGCCACATATATCATCATAAATCATTTCATAAACAACCCATATAGCATAAAATAAATGGGTTTAATTTCATAATCATAACGTTTTACAAACTGCTTTAAAGACATGATCTTTATGTTACTTTAAACCCACGGAAAGGGAAAGCGGGTTTCATGTATGTAAATACCAGAATTTAAAATAGAACATTTTGACATATATGTGAATACCCCTATATAAATAAAAGCTTTGAGTTTTCACTTAATAACATAAAATAATTTTGAGATAAAGAGGGAGGCATTTTGAGACGAAAACTATGCAGCATAACGACTATGATACATGGTTTTATAAAACATTGAAAAGAGAGGGGACATGGGTCACCCCCTAAAAATGATTCATAAAACAGGAGGGGAATAGAATATAAAGTATTTACGAACATGGTAATGAAATTTTAATGATGTACCATATGAAACGAAGAACATGAAAGGAATAAGTTTTCTTTTATGAAAATTCGGCAGCTTAACAGCGCCACTTAAACTTCAACAAAAATAAATTGAAGAGATCAAATAGGGTCTCTCATCATATGAACATAAAATATAAGTATGATAGATATAGAGATAATACCCCAAAATAATAAAAAGGAACTTTAAAAAATTTACATGAAAGATAGATCTTCAAAACGAGAAGGGTGAAAGAATCCCTTAAAAATTCGGCAGCCTAACGACACCACTTAAAACATCAAAATACTGAATTGAAGAGATCAAATGGGGTATCTCATCATATGATCATAAAAGATCAGTATGATAAATTTAGAGATCATACCCCAAAATAATAAAAAGGAACTTGAAATACTTTACAGGAAAATAGATCTTGAAAAATGAGAAGAGAGAAAGAATCTGTTACAAAAATTTCGGCAGCCTAACAGCGCCACTTAAAACTTCATAAAACGAAATAATGAGAGTAAGAGGGGATCTCTAATTATATGAACATGAAAAAGTAAGTAATAGCAATATAAAAGAACATCCTTTAACATAAGAACATGTATCATAAAATAAATGACATAAAAGAGATTTCTTGAAAAGAAAGAGAGAGGTCGGATCCCTTAACTTAAAACATAACTCTTAAAACTCAATGGTTGGGACCTTGAGGGCTTGGGGGCACCTTGGGAGGACTCCTCGGGAGGTAATGAGACCAGAACATAGTTTGGGGAGAGTGGGGAGTCGAAATGGATCAGAGGATGGCTTGGTATTTATAGGGAAAGTGAGGGGACAAGGCATTAATGGCCAAGGGACACCTCAAAAGTGGTTTTCTCAAAACCATGTGCTCTCCCAAGATATTTCCCATGAAGTTAGGCCACATGGGTCCCCCCATAAAATAATTCATCACTTTCGGTCGACCATCCCTTAAAATATCTCATTATATCATCATGACACAGTTATGATGTCATTAAACATACCGAAACCCTAAAACTGTATTTTTACAATTCACTGAAAATTCAACTTTCTCAGAAAGATCCCAAAATTTCACCTTAACCAAATATCAATGATCTGATTTCAAAAATGAACTCCATTTTATAAAAATAATTTTCTAAATATTTTTAATTTATTTTTTAAATAAATACACTATTCACCGAAAATTCTTTTTTCAAAAAAGACCCCAAAAATTACCATAACATAATATCGGTGCTCTGAGTTCAAAAATGAAATCCATTTTATAAAAATAATTTTTTAAATATTTTTTAATTTAATTTTTATTCAAAAAACACTATTCACTCAAAAAAACTAATACTTGAATAATAATTTATGAAACCATTATTTAACCATTTTATTGAATCACATTACTTAATCAACGTGCCTAGATTATATTAATACTTTCTTTAAGTGAGATTACTAATCCTTTTGGACACATTACTAATCCTAATCATAAAATCACTATTCTTAATTTACTATTCATCAAAAATTAAGTTGATCTTATTAGACTCTAAATTTTGTACTGAACATAATTGTAGAAGACCATTTTTTGAAAATCATTACACATTTTTAATTATTTATGGTTTACATAAACATTTTTAAAATAAACATTCTCTAAAATTCATCAAAAAAATGCATACTATATTTATCCGGTCATTTACAAATTCATAAACTTCATCAAAAAAAGAAATACCAATTTTTATTTAAAACAAAAGATTACACAAGGCAGTTACGGTATCCTTAAATTGCCCCTTATCACGCCAGCATAGGACCTAACTGTAATGTGTGCTAAGGTGAGACAATCTGAGGGAGGCTCAGCCAACATCTCATGAGTAGTAATTTCTATCAGGTTGAACTTCTCACGAAGGCGATTCCGTTATAGCTTCACACGATGAAGTTCGGCTTGGGTTTGGTCCAAAGCAAAGCCCAGTGGTGCTACCTCCTTCCCAAGTTCTATTAGTTGGGCTTCGATCGGTCCAAGACTACTGGGTGAGGCCATCGAATCTTCTTTCTATAATAATTAACCAATATTACTTGTATTTAGAGACAATAATAAAAACGTTTAGTTTACAGCGATCATATTGACCAATGGTCATATAACAGTCAAAACCAAATAGTCTCATTTTATTTATACTCATGTTATCAAATGAAACATTTTTATTGAGTATAAAAATAAAATAAAATAACACATAAAATTAGGAAACAAGATTTACTCAAAATTGCGGGTCGTTACAAATGATGATTTAGAAAACCCTTAAAATAGGATGAGAAAGATCAAATGAAAGTGAAATGCTATGAATGAAAGAAATTAGGTCATAAATACCTGATTTTACCCAACTAAATTGTTAAAATAGAAAGGAAGAAAAGACATATCAGAAAAATATGGATTATGAACATAAAGGAAAAAGATTGATGAATGCTACATAGAGTGTTTATCTAGATTATTAAACCTCAACAAAATTTTATTTAGAAAAGGAAAAATCCAATATGATTGAAAATATGTGCATCATGGTAGAAGTTGATAAGGTAAAAACCTATTATTCATCTAATTTTGATTCTGATTTGAACTATTCAAATAATAAATTGGCACCCTACTACAATATGCTAGAAAGAAAATATTACTCTTTATTAAATAAACACAAATATTTAATGAATTTCCATAATTAAATTTTAGCATAAAGAGTCATATAAAAGGGAAATGTTTAACTCATATTCCCCAATCCTTGATGATCATGAAAATAAGATTAAGGCACTACTAGATGAAGTAGAAACATATAAAAGTGATTCTCTCTTCTTTAAAAAAGGAAAAAATATTCTAAATGAAATACTTCGTAAAATTTCACTAGAATAGAAAAATTTGTCATATAAAATTAATGGTAAAAATTCTAAACTATATAAGAATTATTGTCATCCAAAATCAATAATGCTTACTTTTCATGTTTGTGGCAAAAAAGGACATATAATAAAAAAACTATTTTTTAGAAATCCTATAATAAGAGTGATTAAAAAAAATTACTAAAAATTTATTATTTTAAGAAAATTTGAGTTATGGAAAAACAAAGTAGGTCTATATTCCTATATCATTTCTAGCTAACACCGCCAGACCCAAAAAAAAATATGGGTACCAAAACAAACACTTCTTTAGATTGCATTTTCATGAAACACGTCATAGAAAAAAGAAAATATATATGTTATCTGGACAGTTTATTCTATATGAATGTGAGTGTAACGTCATCAAAAATCAATACACTGACTCAAATAGAGGGAGTTCTAGTCACTTTAAGTGATAATGCCAAATGATAAATAATTGGACATGGAACTGTTTGAGTTCCAAAAGCTGTCTCAATTGAAAAAGTTTTATATGTAAGAGTGATGAAGAAAAACCTAATAAGTATCTATCAACATTGTGATGATGTACATTATGGTTGTTTTTCTAACAATTCATATACTATATTTAAAGATAAGATGATTATGTTTAGAGAACCTAGAACTAAAAATTTTTATACATTAGATCTAATTTCAATGTGTAAAGAGAGTGTAAATTATTTAACTACTATAATAAATTAAACATGGTTATGGAATACGAGGCATGTTCATTATAAAATTTATTGTTTAAATATATTATCTAAGAAATAAATAGTTTCTTATTTACTTGTTCTTATGTTTGAATGTGACATATTTTCTAATGCATGCCAAATTGGCATGCAACACAAATCTTCATTCAAATCTATTAACAAAATTGCTACATAAGAGCCTAAAAAACTTATCCACGTGGATTTTTTTAGACCCTCATGAGTAGAAATTTTGGGTAGAAAATTATATTTAAGTGATTTAGTTGATGATTATTCTAGATTTATATGGATTCAATTATAAAAAACTGAAAAGTGACGCTTTTACAGATTTTTATAGATTCATTAAATCTGGGAAAAATGGAGAAGGTTTTAAGATTTTTTCATTAAGAAGTATTCCTGGTGGATAATTTCACAATTATTTATTCAATTACTTTTGTTCAAATTTTGGTATTAAATACATCTTTTTTGAACCATGAACACCTCAAAAATATGGAATTGTTGAAAGAAGAAATAGAATTATTATAGAAATGGATAGAACTAGGATGAATGAATATAGTCTTCCAACTAACCTATGTGAAAAATCTGTAATAAAAACATGTAATATCATTAATAGTGTTTTATTTTGGCCTATTTTCAAAAATAAACATTATAAACATTGGAAAAATTTAAAACCTTAGGTAAATTACTTTAATGTTTTTGAATGTAAGGTCTATATACTAAACACCTAGGATAATCTCGGTATGTTCAATCCACATGACGATGAGGGAATATTTTTGGTATATTCTACTACCTCTAATGTTTATATAGTGTTTAATAAAAAAATAAAGGATTGTTGAAAAAATCAGTTTATGTGATGTTTGATGAAACTAACCCTTTTATTAAATAGAATTATTAAACTAATGTAATTACCGACTCTTCTAACAAAATTTTACTTGAAAACCTGAAAAATGCTTTTGAAAATAAAATAAATTAAAATTAGAATATTTCATAAGAAGATGATATCGATGAACCTATAGGTGGTTTTCCATAACACATTAGAACCCTGATGAATCATCCTTTAGAAACTATAATAAGTGACCTGGAAATAATAATAATAAACCGAATAAATATATAGAAATCCTAGTTAAATTCTCTTCCTTTCTAAATCAACTAGAACCAACTTCTTTTGAAGAAGCATTATAACATGAGATTTGGGTGATAGAATTGAAAGAAGATCTAAAATAATTCAAAATGAATTATGTATGGAATTAGTTGAAAGACCATCAAATTATCCAGTTATAAGAACTATGTCGATATTTAGAAATAATCATGTTGATCAAGGAATTATAACTAAAAATAAATATAGATTATTAGAAAAAGAATATAATCAACAAGAAGGTATATATTATAATGAATCCTTTTCCCCTATAACTATATTAGAATCAATTCGAATCCCTTTATATTATACATCTTAAATGACCATTAAATTATATCAGATGGATATTAAATATTCTTTTTTAAATTTCCTTTTTGTGGAGGATGTTTTTGTTGAACATCCTCCTGTTTTTAAAATTCTCAATAACCATATTCTATTTTGAAACATACTAAATCACCCTATGTCCTTAAACAATAAACTATAGTTTTATATGAATGATTATGTTCATATATTTTGAAAAATGGATTTACTGATCAAATGGTAGATCCAACTATTTTCAAGAAAAATATTTGTTCTAGTATACTGTTATTTAAAATCTATGTTGACGATGTTATTTTTGGTTCAACCAAGAAATAAAATATTTGGTTATTTGTCAAAACAATTTTCGAAAATAATTTTAAATGATTATGATGGGATAATTGAACTTGGTTTTATGACATCAAATTTTTCATTAATAGTATGGAAATATTTTAAACCAAAGTAATAATATTAATGATTTATTGAAAATGTTTGGTCTTGAGAACAACAGGATATATACAACTCCCTTGTGTACTAATATAAAACATGATTTTGATGAATCTAGAAAATGAGAGGACAAAAAGTTATATATATGTATGATTTGTAGTATATAATATATTACTTCTAGAAGAATTGATATTATGTTTTCAGTATGTTTATGTGCTATATTTCAAACAAATCCTAACGAATCGAATATTTTTTATGTTAAAAATATTTTTAGATATTGAAAGGTAATATTTTTTTCAATCTCTTCATTATGAAAAAACATCAAATTTTAATTTAATATCATACTAACATGATGTTTTGGGAGTTTTTATATTAGATTGAAAAAGTACATCAAGAACCTGTCACTTTATGGGAAAATCATTAGTATCATGGTTGAGTAAAAAACAACACTCAAAAATCATGTGAATAGCCGGAGAAGAATATGTATCTGAAGGAAGTTTTTGTGCACAAGTATTGTGGATGAAAATCACACTAATGCACATTGGATTTAATTTTAAGTGTATAAATATTTTATGTGATAATAGAAGTGCTATAAATATTTCAAAAAATCTAATATGTCAATAAAGAACTATGCATATAGATTTTAGGCATCATTTTTAACAATATAATGTTCCTTAAAAGGATATATCTTTAAAATGTGTAAATATTGAATATCAACTAGTGGATATCTTCACTAAAACGCTTCATAATATATGTTTCTATTTTATTAAGGGGGAGTCATGATTATTTAATTTTTAAATAAATTTTTAATTTTTAATATTTTAATATTAAATATTTATTAAATTAAATTAATTTAATTTTTATTTAGTTTTATTTATTTATGTATTCTTTTTTTTATTAAATTATTTACCTATTTCTAAAAATTTTATTCTTTTAAATATGTTTTCCAACTATATATTTTAGTTAATTTATTGAATTTTAAACTTATTCGGACAACTTTTTTTCCATATTTTCATTCATATCTTACGTATTCACATGGGAAACAAGGGGTTGTTATAAACATTTTTAATTCCTATCCTTTTTTTCATTCAAAACATTTTTCGAATACCAAATCCTTCATTTAACATCATCTACCCTTGTTTACATGTGTTTTATTTCGAAACCCAAGAACACAAAATCCTCTAAACATTCAATTCTTAGAAATGATGAAAATTAAGATAACTAAAGACGGTGAATCCAGGGACCTGAAGCTTCAGATTGTTTCTAGAATAATTATTCTATAGGAAAAAGGGGATCATTTTGAATGGTTGTATCCAATAAAATCCACTCATATTGAAATCGTTAGCTTTTCAAGGATTGGAATTTGTGTTTACCGAGGAAATATTATTGTTATTTTATGATTTAGAACTTATATTTTTCTATAATAGTGTTCAATTTTGTTTTGGAAATACTTAAGATATAGTTTTTTTCAAGAATAGACAATAGGGAATGTTTTGTTTCATCATCGGAAATTTCTCAAAATTTGAAGTATCCTCATGAGGTATTTTTTCACTTCAATGAATGTTATATCTATGTTAAGGATCATATGTATAAAGAAATTATTTATTTTCTATTTGGATCAAAAAACATTATAATTTTTTTTCAATGATCTCAAGGCTAACTTGAAAATATTGGTTAAATTTATTCAAACAAGAATTGGTCCATAAATGGATGAGATGGATAATTTTATATATCTATACATGAATGTAAAGTTTCAATTAATGAGGGAAATATATATGAATATTCCAAGGTATATGTTCAACTATTTTCACTACTATTGTCAACCAGATGCAAGGATGAATTTTTATCTTTATGGAAGTATAATCTCTTGAATTTTATTTAAGAATGGAATTATTCGTTTAATATATTCTTGAAAAAAATTTCCTCCTAACAATATACTCAATGCAGTAACATTGTGGAAATTAAGTTTTTACAGGAGTACGGTGATAGGAAAACTCTTTCCGGTTGGTGAAGATGACCAAAAAAGATCCGGAACATTTATTCAGGGGGAGAAAAGTGGAATTTGGAATGAAGGAATTGGTGAAATCCATTGTGACGAAAATTTCAATCCAACCAAAAATTGAGACTTCTTTATTAAGAATAAGAAGAAAAAGTTGTGGTTGTGCAATCAGAATTTGTTGTAAAACCACAAAGAAGAGTATATCTGTAACTCCCCAACCCAGAAGACCAGAGTCGGTGCATTATTACGTATCATTGGCCTGATCATAAAAGATCATGTCTTGAATGACCGATTAGTTTAGAATCCTTGGAATTAATTGATACATTCATAAGGTTTACATTACATCATAAAATGGAAAACTACAACTAAATTGTCTCCATTGAAAAAACTGATATCCCATAGACTATCCCGGGAGTTCATTCATAATATACTTCTTTGTATCATGGGAAAAATAAAACATATAAAGGGGTGTGCTCAGATTCTATGTAATGATAACATTATAGCGGAAACATTCATAAATATGCATAAACATTTAAGGTAGTATATAAGACTAGAACAAAATCCTTTTAAACATGATATTTAACATAATATGGAAAATCTAAAATAACATAATTCCATTTACTTATTCAAATGGATATTCTACTAGTCGAATAATTACAGGCAATATCAATAACCACCTTCATAATGATGTAATTCATAATAGCAGACTATCATAACCACATTGTCAAAGCCTTGTGCTAAGAATAAAAAGAAGATTTTGTCAAGGCCTTGTGCCAATACACTAGTTTGTCTCATGAGACCTACCGATGCATCGAGGAGTTCTAGCAAGCTCCACCCGTCACTTACTAAGTCCCATGCATTCCTCATATGAATATTTTGAGACATAACACAAACATTCGTATTGAAACAAGAATACGAAATATCAATATGTTATCCACAAACCATGAATGATATAAAAATAACACATCCATTTTCAAACATAAACCATTCAATAAAATATGGAAGATTGTATTGTAATAGATTAACCTCAATCGAAAATAATAAAGTATATTGTCATAAATGAAAATAGGCATCAATACTATTTGAGAGAAATATCCCCATTTTCATGAAAACATTTAAAAGTCACATTATTTGTCAAGAATCTATTTAAAAATAGATTTTTGAATCAAACTGTCCCATACCACATTGATACTTTTAAAAGGAGTTTTTATATTAAAACATTAACGTCCATATAAATAAATATTTAAAACCATTATTAAAATATGGACATTAATGAGAAAGATTTAGAATAATAAATCTTTAAAACATTACAAATGATATTTTAGTTATAGTTCCTAACCAAAAGAGAGACAATTGAATAAAAATAATTTAGGTAATCAAAAATTTACAATATAATAAGAATAAAGGGATTCATGATATACTATGTCAAAGCATATTATATACACCATATAAAAGTGATTTCGTGTATAACAACAAAGAAGTCTCAATGGAATGTAAATTGAGATGAAATCTCTTATAAAGACTATATCCTTAGGTTAAGGATAAATGAACGACATAATTATGTGTGAAAAATATAAATACACACAATATGATTTTATATTCACTGTAATTCAATCAGAGGACATTCACACATATTCTTTTAAAAACAACACCAAGGAATTGGATGCTTAACTCAACAAATGGAGATTGAGTTAAAATTATTCATATCATGTTCATATAGATGACTTGAGAATTTATAAATGGAGAGATTATGTGTATCAAAAGTATATCCACCGAAAGGGGAGTGGAAATTATGACATAAGAAAATGAATAGTGATTCCACACAGAATGATGGAGTAAAATAATTAATGAAGTATGCATAAAGCCGAATGAATGGAAATTGAAATTTCAAATTCCGTTATTGATTTGGTAACTTACGAAACATATACCCATGAATGAAGGATCATAGAATGATGATGTAAATATCCATAAATTAAATTATATTACACAATGAATACAATCATGGGCAGTACACACACCACATGCAATAAATAAGTGGTGAACAATGGAAATCTCACGGAATTAAAAGTGAGATTAGAATCCCCTTACATTGTACTTTTTCCATGGTCAAGGGTAGGTTAACCTCTAGTATAATGATTAAATAATTTTTATTGAATTATAATAGAATCATATACAATAATATGATATCACATATGATCTTTTAACATTGATTTGTTAATAATATTTTCGTATTATCGTCATTTCAGGTGTTAACGGATTTGTTTTACTTTATATTTTTTGTTATGTGAGCCGTATTTGTTATGGATTGTATGTATATTATTCATATCCAGAATGATATCATGTCTCTAAACATTATTTTTATTCATAAAATGAAATTTTGTCTTGAATGGATACAATGGGGAATGAATCTCATCGCGTTCGTGGAGACGGTAATCCTTACGTACGCACGAGCGACAATATCATTATTTTGATATTATAATAATATATAATTGGATTTTATATCATATATAAAGAATAATTATAATGTTATATTTATTATTTACATTAATTACACATCATTATTATACCCATCCAAATAATAAAGTAAAGAATAACAATTACATCACGACATGGAGACGGTAATCCGTACGTACGCACAGATGGTGACGTGTCATTCAAAGGAGGGATAGAATAATGAATATGGTTATACAATATATATAATAAATTCCCAGTATATAGTTGATACTAGAGTTATTATTTTATAATGTAAATAACAAAGAAATAATAAGTGGAAGAAGAAACAAACTTGAAAGAGGGTGGTGAAATTATTACATATTCTTCGGGTTCTTCCTTTTGATTTGATCAAAATGGCTCATTAAGATGAATTTTTGACCATAGGAGAGCCTCTATTATGATGTGAGGAATGTTTATAGGATATTTGGGTAGGGTTTGGATGATAAAAAAGGCTTTTAATGTGTTAATTAGAGAGTAGGGTGGTTCCCTTTTATAAGATCGGTGAGAGGGACATTAGGAAACGCAAAGAAATATTATTTTATAATAAAATCATTTTCAGTGTCTAATGGATTCAAATTGTATTTTTTAAAGGATAAGGTGGGGATGGATCGAAAACCACTCAACCAGTAGGTTTTAGATAGAATTGCGTCACTATATTAACCATAACTTTTAGATTTAACTCTTAGTTAAATAGTTTGACAATTACCATGTCTCTTTATATTTTTATATTATATAGTTAATAAACACACTATATACTTCCAATAGAACCACAAGTGGTTCATTAATGATGTTCCTGTCATTATATAAGTCCTTTGGCCGAACTGTAGTTTTTTAGGAATAGAACATCAATTAATAATATAATATTTGTTTTAAAAACTCTTTTATGTCAATTTTAACACAATTTAATAAATGATTTTTGTTAAAGTCCTAACATCATTATTAATACTAAATAAATTCATTTATCAAATTATAAAATGTCATATTAACCTATAAAATTCTTTTATGTCATCAAAACATTCAAAATATATGTATTTTAACATTTATAATACCATTTACTTGATTCATTCATTAATAAGGAAAAACTTGAATCATCATTGTGTCATAAATAAATTTATTTATTTAATGTCTATAAATAATAAATAAAATACCATAATGTAGGAAATATTTTTATATTTCTAATTAATAATTATAGTTGACGATATAACATGTATAACCCTATGTAAAAATTGTTTTACTAAAAGATATATGCTAATGTCATTTTTGTATTTACTTTATCTTAATTAATAGAAAGTGTCCTTGTCACTTACATGTTGCTCCATGGAATCCAAAAATCAACCCAAAGAAGCCCATGTTTGGAAATGTATCATCTAGTATGGTTAAGACACGTGTTAGGGAAATTTAATATTATTATATTATTATTTGTTTTACCATTATTTACGAGTTTTACCCTTTAACCATGGTAAATAAAATATTTACCAAAGTAATTATTCAAAATGTCTAAAAATAAAATTTACTTATTTACACAATTTCTACATCCTGATTCTAAATATGGAATCCATTTTTCTTTATTCAGAACAGATATGTGGCAGAAATTAATTTAAAATTATTTCCCATTGTCAAAAAAAAGAACGTGTTTTTAAGAAATAATAACTATCAAAAGATTGACACTTGTTTATGTCTAGTTTAAATGTGAAATTGAAAAATAATTACCAATGTTTGATTAAATGGTATAAATATATTCTAATTATATTTTAAAACCACTAAAAATTATAATTTATAGCTCTAAATTATTTGGATTAAAAAAGTTGTTTTTAATTAATATGTAGTATTTTTCACTATTCATCAGAATTTTAATGTTTTCTAAAAAATACAAAAAATTACCCTTGGATAATTTCAATATTCGAAATCCAAAAATGAAGTCCATTTTCAAAGTTAAAATTTATAATATTTCAAAAAGTGGTTATTACTATTTATAACGGCTACTTTGATTGGTTGTTGTGTGTTAGAATCTCAAAGTTGCGTACACTGCAAGTTATTGCATTATTCAAAGGGAAATGTAAAGTGGAAGCTTGGGGTGTTACATTCTCGCCTCCTTTAATAAATTGCATCCTCGCAATTTTTAAATCTGGCCTTGGGAATATAATGGAAATTCCCACATCGTAAAAATATTCAACAAAACTGTCACATTAAAAGAAAGAAAAAGAAGTACAAAGGTCTTCCAAGATAACCCATACTAGGATTACATGTAGGAAAACATGGATATAGAATATAAACTAAGTGTTAAGTTCTGATAGAGAGGGATAAAAAACATGATTAGGAGAAAGTTAACAATAAGAAAACTACAACATTTTGATGGGACAAACAGTCATTAGTCTCCCAGTAGTAAAAGTAAATGGACAACATTTTTTTGGTTTTATGCTACATTAAATAAACATGAGGAATTCATTTATGATATTGAATAAGAACATAAATAGATATACTTACTTTTTAAGTAGAGTTACATTCTTTAATAAATTTCTACCACTAACGCATTTTTTTAAATGATGAGTATTCAAGAAGACATTTTTACATAGGAAGAGTTAGAATAAACTTATATATAATCACATGATCCATGAAGGATAAACTATATATTTACCTTGTCATTAGAGATTAATCAAAACCAAAATGGTTATTATAAAATCTGATGATCCCCCAAAAGGATATTCCATTAACGAAAGAAACACTAATCTTAATTTCTATAATTAAACCAACAATACCCCAATGTTAAATAAATAACACTCAATAAACAGTTGTCCTTAAAATCATTCAATACAATCCAAACTAATATTGAATCCCAAATATTAAAAGAAATTGGTTATGTAGTCTTCCACGTTAAACTGTATATCCAAATGACATCAACTAATCATAAATTAAAATACTTAAATGTTATTAACCTAATCCCATGTTCGTTATTATAGGTTAATCATTTCCATAAATAACCCAAATCACTATAAATCCATAATAAAGACATAGATAAAAATCAACCATTACTCCTCAAATGAAATCCCATAGTATTCTATATTTCTTGGACATATAATGTTCCCAAAAAATTAACTATCTTATAAAATAACATTTATCGCATAATCACCAAATCATTTTCTTATACTAAGTGTATTCATTTGAAAAGACATAATATCCAAAATCAACTTATTATTGATCAATAAAATAATTTGATTAAAAATAATTTGTCACACTAACCAGGGACTTCATGTAGTCCAGTATTTGGTGATAAATCCCAATCGCACTTTGGTTGTGGGTTTGATTCCCACAGCTTTTTCTGATGCGACGGGTTGTCACGCAGTCTTCCTGTTGTCCATTTTAAAAAACTATATTTTACAACATTACCAAAATGAGATAAATTCCTCAAAATAACCATAACATAATTTACCCACAAATTTTATCTCTTACCTTTCATTTTCATCCCAAGATATAACAACTTGTAATTGCCTCAAACCTAATGATCATATAAAACCAAAGGGTTATTTATAACTATATCCACAAGAGAAAACGTAAGCCTTCCTCAAATATCATTCTTACATAGAAAACTACAAGGTAAAAAATAAAAGAGAAAATTGTTCAAAATTAATCCCATCAACAAGGGGCACTAATACTTTAAAACATTTCTCCAACCATTTATTTCCACATAAATTCTTCTTTGACCCAGAAAATATCCTATAGAATATGGCATTCCCTTGGGTAATGGCTAGGTCTCCTACATTTACAAAAAATGACTCTAAATGGATTCTTGGGTCTTTTCTATTTTATTCCATAGTAATCTTCATTTTTCCTTAGCTATTATTCACTTTATGTCCTTCATTCCTGCACGTAAATCATTTCATTGTTCCATTGAGACACTTTCCTGGGTGTCTCCTTCCACATTTCATGCATGATGAAAATTGAGGATTCTATTCTCCATGGTCTCCACTACTGGATATCTTATCATTCATCACCTTTCACTTATTTGATGAGTCTGAGAGTTGGATAATATATATGTTTTTGATCATAATTTTGGAAAATTGATTTGGCATTAACACGATATCTTTTATACCTATCAACATTCCATTTTTTACTCATTTCAACCACCATTCCCACCTTGTACATCATTCTCAAAGTTACTATGACTTCCTTGGAATCCAGCCATTGACTAAAACCAAAAAGAATTGTGTGTGTAATAGTAGTCATAAAATAATTTAGAGAATATCATGACACCATATTCTCAATTTAAAACACCTTAGGATTAACCAAGGTCATGTATTCTCATCTTATATTAAAATACTTCAAATCGGTTTGTAAGGAAAATGTAAATTATCCTAAGAATATCCCCCGGGAGTGTCGTATCCAAGAGTGTAGCAAGGCCCGTTTTCATGCACCAGTTCCCATTCGAGTCTAGCTCAAAGTGGTATTTTTAGGTTTTACCCCAAGGTAAATCTGTTCTAGAGCCATCTTTACCTGCACATATCTAGACAAAGATGTATTTCTTGGAAAACTCACAAAATCTATACAATACTAAAATTCTAGGAAGTTCTTCTATACTAATCCTCAAATTCTATCTTAGGAATATGTGATCTAATCAGAGTTAATCAAAATCTTGTTTCCAAGGTTTGTATTAAACTTCCTCAAATACCAATTGAAATGCCCCGACACCAAAAGCCCAAAGTCGGTGCATTATTACGTATCATTGGCATGATCATAAAAGATTATGTCTCAAAAGACCAATTATTTTAGTAGCCTTGGAAGTACTAGATAAATTGATAAGGATTACATTACATCAGAAAATGAAAAAAACAACATTGTCTCCATAGATAACATTGAGATCCCATAGAATATCCATATAGGTCAGTCATAATATTCTTCTTTGCATCCTGGAAAAAATATAACATAGAAAGGGGTGATCTCAGATGCTTAGTAAGGATAACATTATAGCGGAAACATTCATAAATAATCATAAACATTTAAGGTGGTGTATAAGAATTGAACAAAAGCCTTTTAAACTTGAAGTTCAGCATAATATGGAATAGATAAAATCAAATAATACCATTTACCTATTCACATGGATATTCTACTAGTCGAATGGTCACATGAAATATCAGTAACCACTTTTATAATGATGAAATTCATAATTCCAGACTATAATAACCACATAGTCATGGCCTAGTGCCAAGAATACAAATAATATTTCTTCAAGGCCTTGAGACAAGACACTAGTTTGCTTCCTGAGACCTATCGATGCATCGAGGAGCTGTAGCGGGCTCCACAAGTCACATACTAAGTCCAATGCATTCCTCATATGTATATTTTGAAACCTAACATAAACATTCATATTGAAACTAGCATAAAAAATGTCAATACTTTATCCACAAACCATGAATGGTATAAAAATAACATATCCATATTCCCACATAACTCATTCAAAAGAAACTATAAGATTGTATTGTAATAGATTAACCTCAATTGAAAATAATGAAGCATATTGACATAGATGAAAATAATCATCAAATCTATTTGAGAGAAATATCCCCTTTTTCAAGAAAACATTTAAAAGTCACACTATTTGTCAAGAATCCATCTAAAAATAGATTTTTGAATAAATGTTTCCCATACCACTTTGAATCTTTTTGAAGGAGTTTTAATTTTAAAACATTAATGTCCATATAAATAAATCATTAAAAACTGTTTAAAAATATGGACATTAATGAGAACGATTTAGAATAACAAATATTTAAAATATTTAAAATGATATTTTAGTTAGAGTTCCTAACCAAAATAGTGACACTTGAATATAAATAATTGAGGTAATCAAAACATTAAAATATCATGAGAATAAAGATATTCTTGATATACTATGTAAAAGCATATTATATACACCCTATAAAATTTATTTATTTTACAACAACAAAGAGGTCTCAATGAAATATAAATTGAGATGAAATCTTTTATAAAGACTATATACTTAGGTTAAGGAAAAATGAACGACATAATTATGTGTGAAAAATATAAATACACTCAATATTACTGGATATAATGTGTAATTCAATCAGATAACATTAACACATATTCTTTTAAAAACAACTCTAATGAAGGGAATGCTTAACTCAACAGATGGAGATTGAGATAAAATTAATCTTATCAAGTTCGAATCGATGACTTGAGAATTTATCAATGGAGTGATTATGTGTATCAAAAGAATATCCATAGAAAGGGGAGTGTAAATTATGACATAAGAAAATTAATAGTGATTCCACAAATAATCTTGGAGTAAAATAATCATTGAAGTATGCGTAAAGCCGAATGACTGGAAATTGAAATTTGAAATTCCCTTATTGATTTGGTTATATATGAAAAATACACCCATGAAAGAAGGATCATACAATAATGACGTAAATATCCATAAATTATGGAATATTACACAATTAATACAATCATGGGCAGCACACACACCTCAAAAAATAAATAAGTGGTGAATAATGGAAATCTCACGGAATTAAAAGTGAGATAAGAAACCCCTTACTTTGTACTTTTTCCCTAGTCGAGGTAGGTTAACCTCCTGTATAATGGTAAAATAATTGTTATTTAACTATACATGAATCAAATACATTAATATTATATCATATATGATCTTTTAACATTGATTGGTTAATAATATCTTAGTATTATCATCGTTTCAGGTGTTAACGGATTCGTTTTCCATTATATGCTTTGTTATGTGAGCCAAATTTTTAATTGATGGGAAGTATATTATTCATATCCAGAATGATATCTTATCTCTAAAAATTATTTTTAATCATCAAATGAAATTTAGTCTTGAATGGATACGATGGGGAATGAATCTCATTACGTTCGTGGAGACGGTAATCTGTACGTACGCACGAGCGACAATATCATTATTTTGATATTAAAATAATATATAATTAGATGTTATATCATATTTACAGAATTAGTATCATGTTATATTTATTATTTACATGAATTACACATCATTATTATACCCATCCAAATAATAATGTATTGAATAACAATTACATCTTGACATGGAGATGGTAATTTGTACGTACGCACGTATGGTGACTTGTCATTCAAAGGATGGATAGAATAATGAAGTTGGTTGTACCATATTTATAATAACATTACATTATATAGATGATACTGGAGTTATTATTTTATAATTTAAATAACAACGAAAGAAGAAGTGGAAGAAGAAAAGATCTTGAAAGAGGGTGGTGAATTTATTACCTCTTCTTTGGGTTCTTCCTTTTGGTTTGATCAACAGGGCTCATTAAGATGGCTTTATGACCAAATGAGGGCCTCAAGGATGAATTGAGTAAATTTTATAGGATATTGGGGTAGGTTTTTACTGAGCCAAAATTCTTTGAAGATGTGAATTAGAGAGAAAGGGGAGTTCTCTTTTATACGAGGGGTGAGGGGCACCTTAGGAAAAGCTACAAATATTTTTCTATAATAAAATAATTTTAAATTTATAATGGCTCCAAAGTATATTATTTATATGATAAGGTGGTTATGGGTCTAAAAACACTCAACCAATAGGTTTTAGACAGGTTTGGGTCACTATATTAACCTTAACATTTAGATTTAACTCTTAGTTAAATAGTTGGACATTTACCACGCCTCTTTGTATTTTTTAGATTATATTATTAATAAACAATGTATATACTTCCAAGATAACACCAAGTGGTTCAGTAATGATGCACATATAATTATATAAGTCCTTTGGCCGAAACCTAGATTTTTAGGAATAGAATATCAATTAATAATATTATATTTGTTTTATAAACTCTTTTATGTCAATTATGACACTATTTAATAATTTATTCTTGTTAAACTCCTAAAAATTTTATTAATATTAAATAAATTAATTTAAGAAATCCTAAAATTTCATATTATCCTATAATATTCGTGGATGTCATCAAAACTTTCAAATTATATTTATTTGAACATTTCTAATACCATTTACATGATTATTTCATTAATAAGTAAAATACTGCACCATCAAGTGTCATAGATAAATTTAATTATTCAATGTCTAAAAATTATAAATGAAATACCGTTATGTAGGAAATAGCTTTATCAATCTAATAAATATTTATAGTCAAAGAGGTATCATGTATAACCCTTTGTAATAATTGTTTTACTAAAAGATATATGCTTATGCCAATTTTTTATTTACTTTAAATTAATTAATATAGAATGTCATTGTCACTTAAAAGTGGATCCATGGGGTCCCAAAATCTACCCAATAATTCCCATGGTCGGACATGTATCATAAAATAGGGTTAGGACACATGTTAGGGTAATTTAATATTATTATAATATTATTTTTTTACCCTTATTTAACGGTTTTACCCTTTGACAATGGTAAATAAAATATTTACCATATTAATTATTCAAAATCTCTAAAAATAAGAGTTCCCTATTTAAACAATTTGGAAATACAAATTATAAATATGGAATCCATTTTTCTAAATTTAAAACACAGAAGTGGTAGAAAAAATAATTTAAAAATAATTTTCGTTGTCAAATGAAAGAGCGTGTGTTTTAAGAAATAATAACTTTCAAAAGATTTACACTTGTTTATGTCTAGTTTCAATGTGAAATTACATCAAATTACCAATATTGGATTAAATGCTAAAAATATTTTAAAATTCTACTTTAAAACCTCTAAATAGTATATTTTATCAATAAAAATTATTTGGATTAAAAAAAAATTAATTAATCTTTAGTATTTTTTACTATTCATAAAAATTTGAATGTTTTCTAAAAAATACCAAAAATTCACCCTAGTCTATTTTCAATATTTACAATCCAAAAATGAAGTACATTTTGAACATTGAAATTTATAAAATTTCAAAAAGTCGGTATTGTTATTCATAATGGCAACTTTGATTGGTCTGGGTGCATTAGAATCTCGAAGTTGCGTACAATGCAAGCTATTGCATTATTCAATGGAAAACGTGTCGTGGAAGCTTGGGGTGTTACAATATCCATCTGTGGTAGAACCAATGTTGGATTCTAGTGAGGATACCAGATTAGTACATTTAGAAGAGAATTTTCTTGA
This sequence comes from Viscum album, assembly GCA_963277665.1. Taxonomy (NCBI): domain Eukaryota; kingdom Viridiplantae; phylum Streptophyta; class Magnoliopsida; order Santalales; family Viscaceae; genus Viscum; species Viscum album. Next base: position 533,526,325 of record OY728128.1, read on the forward strand.
GGATGATTAATTGGTTGAAATCCAAATAAGAGATCCCTATAATGTTCATTTTTCAATTGTTTAGGAGGAAGAACGAATTGTTCAGGAATGAAATAGTTGATCAAATATGTAAATGTGAAAACATAAATTGTTGAGAATTAACTTTTCTCTATTTTTGCTCAAGTGGATTAGTGACCAAAATATGAAACAGAATACATAATGGAATTTCATTATTTTTTTTCTTATTCATGGGAAAAATAAACTGAATACTTGTAGAGATTTCATTGGATAAAACTCCATGAAAAACATTAGTAATTGTGAAAGTTGTTCAGTCAAAACATCCAAATGATGGGAAATCTGATTCCCTATCAAATAAGGTTATAGAATTTGTAATAAAGTTTAAGAAGTCTCGAGAGGAAAATTTGAATCTTTCAAAAGTGTTGTAAGATGAAACAAAAAATGTTATAGGATATTAGAGAAAAATTAATTTCCAATAAATAATTTGATGCTTTCTATAGAGTGATGTAGAATGAAGATAAAAAGATAAATTTTGATATTTTTTATAAGTTAGACATTTCTGATCTAAAGTGGAATTTTTGGAGTCAATTTAAATAAATCAAGAGTACTGTTGGTAAGACCATTACATCTATCTCTTATCCTACTACCAGTCTAGATCTGATTTGAGGATTTTAGGAAACCACCTCTGCCCTATTATATATGAATGATCATCTTCAAAATATATAATGCAATACTACTACTTTGTCTATTCTGTTTGAGAATCAGAATATTCTAGCTGAACAACTAACATAGAATGAACCAGGTATCATATTTCTTCTAAATAAATTTACATAAAAGATACACAAATTTATGAAGAAATATGAAAGTATGCATGAATTTTTGAAAGTCATTTTTATTGTGAATTTTCATATCATTCAAGATTCTAGAGTTTTGATTATTCAATTGGGGGATAGTCTAATTAAGAAGTTGTGATTATAGATGTAATAGTTGAAAGATATGTTTGATGCTGCTCAAAATCCTTAGAACCTTAACTAAGGCAAATCCAACCCAATATTTTTACCCAACATATTTCAATTGAGTGAACATGTTTCCTAGTCATACTAATTATTGTATTCATACAATTTTTTATCAATAAAAGTTTCTTATAGTTATTTTGGGGTAATTTATTTCATATTCTTTAATGTTTATATATCAATCCAAAGATGCAGTTTTATTTATTTAAAAAGATTAATATAACATTCACTTAATGATCTATGAAAAAAATAAAAAGTGGTTTATTTTTTTCTACACTGTCATTTTGATCTCACAAAAATGGGGTGAAATTTAGTTACACCAAACATTAACTCTTATCGAAATAATTCTATAAAATCGATTTTTGAATTATTTTCATTTAATGTTTGACAAAATATTAAATTATGTTCTTATTTTTATGGGTTTTGTGATCATAAAAAGAGGGATATTGATGGTCATGTATTTTCTCATCAATACTCTAAAAATATTATTGATATTGATGCTCAAAAATACCCTTGTTTTTTTACTAATGATTTTACTTTAATTTTATTTTAGTAAATTAATATTCTTTATATTCCTTATTTTGGAATTATATTCAAGAAAATTATCTGTATTGAATATTAATAAAATTGATTCAAACTCTTTTTATTGTGTTTTAGAAACAATGTTCATAAATTACATTGAAGAACATAACATAAGGAACAAACCCTAAGTTTGTATTAAAGATTATTCTTAATAATCATTGTGTATGTTTAATCAACCCTTCCTTGATATAAATGTATAGATAAACAAACCTACATTTGGATAAAACCTGATGTTTGACAAAGAGAAAAAGTATGTATATAAAACCCTATATTAGTATAGAACATTATGATTGAGAAGAAAACATATGGATCATTGACCTTAACTTTGTGATCAAACATACATTGCAAACCATAAGTTCAAATAAAGAACTATACATAGTTGAACCCTATATTTGGTACTTTGTTGTTTTGGGATGGAAACTTAACTCTGAATTTTCATGAAAAGAGATTTGAATTCTAGGTTTTATTGGAGTTCCAAGCAATGATATTTACGGAATATCAGGCCAATTGAAAGCTCATTTTCGGAAAAATTCAAAGATCAATATGATTGATTCAATGAATTGTATATGTAGAGAAATTATCTCTTATTATTAAGGAAAAGTATTATTACTCTGCCATGTCTCGTGAATTTGAATTATTACGAATTATCATACAATTTTCATGGGTCTGGAGTCGATTCTATTGGTGTATTTGTTTTATATGTGTGGGTATGATTCAAAGAAGAATAAATACATTGAGAAATTTATTGAGCCATGTATTGCGACACATATTCACGATTGAAACTACATTCTTATGATGAACTTTTTTAGATCTACTACAACAATCAATCAGACTCAGTTTTTTTCATAAGAGTTAACACTGTAGATATACTTATTAAAAAAAATTATTTTCTTTATGTTTTCAGCTATTATTCATTTCTGTTTTTATTTTTGTGATCTAATTCAATCGGATCTCTTTTGTATTTTTCTTTCCTGAAGAAACTATTTTTTGAGGAAGAAGATCCATCTGCCTTCAGTTTTTATTTCATCTACGATGTTTAAATTGAACCATTATTAATCAATATCTTTTTATTGAGAGTTTCAACTACTCCAACTCAGTTGTGGTGGAGTGTCAGCTTCTTAATCAAAGTTTTGGATTATTGGTTATCAATTATTGAACTAGAAGACTCTTTTTTGAGTCATTTTTGTAATGGTGTCAACTGCATTCACTCAGTTGGGTGTTGGTCTTATGATATGAGGGTTTAACTAGTGAAATACATCAAACATGCTAAGAGAGTAATCGGTGGAGTAGGGTAGGGTATCTTTGTGTCATGAACCACTATAAACAGCTCAGGTTCTATATTTATGTACTTATCTATTGCTCATAATTTCATATAGAAAATAAACACTACTTTACTACATAATCACAAATCAACATCTAAAGTATGGTTTATGAGAGATTTTGAAAAAGTTTGAAAAGAAAAAATTTCCCCCCTCTTATATATATTTTTATATTCCATCCTAACAATTTTTTCATTTCTCCCAACATGGTTTTATATATAATTAAATATATGCATATTTTCATATATTAACTTATTATACATCATTTTTATAAAAACATATTTAAATATAAATCTATTATAAACATATTAACCGTATAGAAATAAATATTTTTTGTTTATTTCATTTACAATAAAAAAATATCTATTTTATTTGCCTTATAAAAATGCATTAATTAGATATACACACACACACACACACACACACAATTAAATATTTCATAGAAACAACAGTGTGTCTATAAAAAATATTAATTTATGTTTATTCTCTAATATTTGTAAAATAAATAAATATATTTGTAAATATTTATTTGTGTTTTTTATAAATATAAAATTGTACATGTCTGTCCATAATATTCTACATGTACATTATGTATAATTTAGATTTTATATAAATATATCATAATCATTAAATATATTATATAAATGATTGTTTATAAAAACAAAATGAATATATATAAATATATATATTTATTTATATACGAATAATGATAACATATACATATTCATGTGTATTGATAAATAGATATATATTAATATTAATATTCTCGCATATGTCAATAATTATTAATATTTAATATATTTAAATAAATTTAGGTATATGTATATATATCATTCAAATTTCTTTAGATTTCATATTCAATTAATAGTTTGTTAATTTAATTTTTTATTTATTTAGCAATTTATTCTATTGAGTTTCATTCCTATTGATTGGATGGTGCCAATATTATTGTGTTTTCCCCTATTTGGGTAATATATTATCAATTATATATATATGTATATGTATATTTATATTAATTCATTAATAATGGTGAATATTTATTAGCATTTGAAGATATTTATGCATATTTATGTTTGTATGTTGTTATGTCATATATGTGTAAATTTATATAGAGAGTTATTTATATTTACTTATGTTTATATATATACTTAATTTTTATCATTTCCAGTTGTATATTTGAGTGTGTTTATATATATTTATGTAATATAAATGAATAGTTATATATATTTTTTGTAAATTTGATTATGTATATATATATTTTCTGATATTTATATCCATTTATGTATGTATTAATTTTTTATTTGAAAATTTATTTTTTAATATTATTTATTTATTAAATTAATCTTTAATATTTATTATTTGTTATTTATTATTTATTATTTATTAATTTAATATTTACTTATTATTGATTTATTTTTTTTTTGAGATATTTTTAACATTAAATTATTATCATAAAACAATTTAATATTTAAATGTTATTTATTATTTAGTATTTAGTATTTATTTATTAATTAATATTTATTTATTATATACTAATTATATATTTATTATATACTTAATTTTCATTTATTGATTATTGATTATTTATTTATTTACTAGATATTTATTTATTAGTTATTTATATATTCATTAATAATTATTTACTAATTATTATGTAATTATTAATTAGTTAATTATTTATTATTTATTAATAATTATTTAATTTATTATTTTTTATTAATAATTTATTAATTAAATATTATTTATTTATTAATTATTTAGTAATAATATAATCATTATTTGTTAATTATTAATTATTTATTAATTACTTTTTAATTATTTATTACTTATTAATTAATTTTGTAATAATTATTTGAAAATTATTTATTATTTATTAATTATTAGTTATTAGTTATTGATTATTAATTAATTAAATAATTATTTCTTTCCTTCTTTCTTTAATATTTATTTTCTAATTTTTTATTAATTAATTATTATATCTTAGTTATTAATCGTTATTTATTCATTTATTTATTATTTAGTTATGTTGTATAGTTTAATTATTAATTTATGATTTTTTATTTATTTTTTTAATAATTTACTATATTATTATTATTAATTAATTTTTAATGTCTTATTTATTATTATTTTATTACGTATTTATTATGTATTATTTTTATTTTATTTAATTCTTATTTATTTGATAATTTTTTTATTAGATGATAATTTATTATATATCCGTATATATATTTATTAAATTCTATTGATTTACCATAAGAATATCTTATTAGATTGGTGATGTCTTTGGAGAATAAGTAATAGGTAAGGGGTTCAAATTGCACTCAATAGAGAATTTCCATATATAGCATTGGTATGCGTAAGTGCATGTGCATATGCATAGTAAAAAATAATAAATAATAAATAACTAGATTAATACAATTCCAAAATTAACATTAATAATAAAATAATTATGAGAATGATACATATAATTATTAATTATTAATAATTATTTATCAATAATTAATAATACTAATATACTAAATAAATAATTCCAATAATAAGAAAATAATAAATATTATATTAATAATAAAAAAATAAAATATAATAACAAAATTAATTGTGATAATTAAAAAATAATATTAAACATATTTATGAAAATAAAAAAAATTAAAATTTAAAAAATTAACAAACTCAATAAAAATGAAAGCATCCACTATGTCATTTTGTGATAGTTTTGAAAATAAACACTGATAAATTAATGTTGACACACAATATAGAGTTAGTTTTTGGAAACCATCGTAGAATGACTTTGTGATAGTGTATACCGCCGCTAAATGCCTATTTTGGTTTAGTGCATAAGTTAATGCACACTCCTATTATTCCAATGAATTTGTGGGATTTCTTCTGATAACGCTCATTTTTCTAACTAGTGCCTGTATGTTTAGGATTTATCTGAGTATTTCATATCATAATATCCAAGGATTCAATTTCAACATGCACCAACTTTCGAGGATGAACCATTCATGCCAAATCTAACCATCGAGAGGCAAGAAAAACCACAGAACCGACATAGAGGCATATCGAGAAACCCTAAATAGAAAATGTTTAAATAAGGCCAATGTATGAAACCTTCTTTTCTTTTAACATATTGAAACTATCCACATGCCCTTAAATATGAACCTATCATTGAAGTCATGATGAATCATATTAAATCATGTAACCTCCAGTTCTAGTAGACCACACAATTGGATTTTCAAGTCCTACAAACACAAGTGGGACAATTAGAAAATACCATTGGTGAGATAAAGATTCAAGAATCTGGAAAACCATAATCCCATCCCATTTTTAATCTAATGGGAAAATTTAATATATGTGTTATTTCACTTTGTATAGATAAATAAGTTTCTTCTTCAATGATTCAACCCAACATGAATGTCTCCCTATGAAAACTCACTTTCTCTTTCATCAAAATAATCATGGGAATAAAAATGAGAAAAAATTGGTAAACAAATTGTCTATGAGGATTCCGTTGAACAATCCATTCAATTTAATTACCCTAAAATAATCTCTAAATATAAGAAAAATTTTTATAGATAGATTGATATAGAAATCATGGATACATTTTAGAAGATATAAGTTAACATTCAACTTTTTGATAATGTTTGAAAAAATCAACTTTAAATAAAAAATCATAATAAAAATTGCACCCATAGATTAATATTTATGGGGAATGCGAGATTAAACTACGGAATGAATGTTTCATCCTTTATACAACCATAAATTCAAACCAAATTAAATGATTCGATAACTATCATTATACCTTGAACCATAGGTGAGACCTTCTATTCTACTGAAATTCAATTAATGTGATTTATTTGCTTCAATTAATGTGATTCATTACTCTGTGAACACTTATCTTCAAGTAGTATATCTTCAACAAAAAGTCTTTATCATGTAACATTCCAACTAAAGAATAACACCCATTATAAGTGATCGAGGACACCCTCATATGATTAAAGAATATCAACTATCATGCAGACTTCTACATTGTTGAGATGGAAAATACCAAACCCAAAGACATGATCCTCTCATAATTGTAAGGTCATTCCTCAAAATATAAAATATGATCATCAACATTAATAGTTTTACATTTTCTAGGGATTTCATTTGAGAAAATGTATGTTTCAATATCTTTGATTCTATAAAACATCCTATTGAATATAACCCCACTCCTTCTATCTATTCGATGAAATTTCTCTATAAAGACACACACACACACAAATATCCAATTGACTAAAACTATGATTACTCTTCAAATTCATAATACTTTTATGATTTATGTTTTAATTAATTCTTTCAGTGAGGGAGGGTTTATACAAGGGTATTTTTTATAAATAATGGTCATGTTAATTCAGTGCTTCCTATGACCATAGATGAATCATAAAATATCATCTGAATTGATTATATTTCATTATATAATATTCATGAAAAGACAATTTCATCAACCTTACTCCCCATAAAATAAATTCCCTCAATCCTAAAACCTCATGTGTTGGAATTAAAACCACTTACATTAAATTTAAAACATGTTTATCTTGAAGGTATTGACCAATATCCCATCATTATTTCTTACAACCTCTCTCAAATGTATGAATTAAATTTTATAGTCATTTTTAGAGAGTATAAAATGGTGATAGGATTTACATTGGCAGATATTAATGAGAATTGAAAATCTATGTTTTGAAAAATATATGTTTAGATTATGATGTCAAACTAATAAGTAAGGTCCAATGCTGGTTAAATACCACTCTTTTTTAATTGGTCAAATTTGAAGTCATTAAATTAATTTTTGATGGGATCATCCATCCTATATCATATTGTCAATTGTTTAGCCTTTTGAAAATTATGCCTAAAACAATTGGAATAATTGTTTTTTCAATTTATTGAATGAATTGGTTCTATCATATGTGAAAAACAATTAGAGAGTCTATATTGACTATTGCTAACAAAATCATGCCATGTAGAAGAACCAATTTGATCTCTCTTTCCCTGAGAAAATTTTATAATGACTTATTGGTAAGTCTCATTTTTTTCTTTGATGGTTTTCTGGGTTATTTAGAAAACCATAAATCCCTTAGGTTCAGGAAAAGACAAAATTTAACTTTCTATTTTCCACATTTATATATATAATGATTCCTTTTGGTCTATGTATTTCTCATGGTAATTTTTAGTTATGTATGTTGAGTACATGTTTTGAGTACCTTTAGAATTCTATTAATGAATTTATTGATGATTTTAAGTTTTAGGGATCTTCTTTAGAGTATTTTTTTTGATCTCCTAGGTTCTTTCCACTACCATTTCATTTGAAAAAAATATTATATTAAATTATGATAAATTCCATTTCATGGTTCAGTGAAGGATAGTTCTTGGACAAGTTATTTAAAATGTGGTAATTAAAATGGATATATAAAAATATGAATTTTTTTAATCCCCTAAATATCCAAAATGTTCTCATGTACTGATATCGTTCATGGTTTATGCTGGTTTTTACCAATGAATCATTAAAAAAGTTATTGAGATCGCACTTCCCTTATCTTGTTTATTTTAAAGGATTCTGATTTTTTTTAAAACATTGTCAGGATGAATTAAATTTATCAAAAATGAGTCTCATGTCACCTCCCATTATCCACCCACTATTGTGGGATCACCACTTATAACATATGTATTCTTCCTTTAACATTATAGTTGTGGTAGTTTTATCACAATGGGATTAGGTGGCACATAATGTCATATCAGATGCCTCCCATACCCTAGACCCTACCTAGGTAATTTACTTTCAAACTAAAAAATAACTTCTTTCAATTATGTCTCTCATAGAAAAATTAGGTTCATATCATGTTGGATAAAAAATAATTTTGTTTTTGGATCATACTGCCATTATTTTTCTCATAATGAAACTATAAGGTAATTCATGCCTCATTCATTGGATGATCCTCCTCTAGGAGTTTTCCCTTGTGATTCGAGAGAAGTGTGGAGAGTGAAATGTTTTAAATGATTAAATTAGTATGATTTTACAAAAATTTAATCACCTTGTTGACTAATCCAACCTAATTAGATTATTATTTCCTCATGAGAACAATTATGTTGATGGAAACCATACTCTTTATATGCAGACATTGTAAATTTTCAAGAAATATATTAGGTCCCCATTGATTTTATCTCATTACCATTTGAAAGATATAAACATTATTCATGATGGTACATTGGGGATGATGCTGACTGGTGGTGAATTTGTAGTAACCTATTTATTTTTTAGTGTGTCATTTACCATTATTTCACCTCTATTTTGACCTTCTACCACACTTAATCTTATGGGGTCTAGTTTGACTCACCACATGTTGCTTGAAAAGTTATTGACTTGTGAAATTTTTTGTGAACCATTAAATAGAGATCTCATATTCTATGTAAGTCATGTACTCAATGGTAATTCATAGGAAATATCTCCAAAAGGAATGATATTCTTCAACCACCTATGTTATTTTGTCAGATCATCAATAAAATGGTCTTTGTATTCATGGGAAATTTTCTATATTTATTTATATTTGTGAACTTTTTACTCGATATTGAATACAACTGTAAATTGGTGGAAGAAAAGTTTACAAGAACCAATGTATATCCAGTGGTTGTTGATTATGAGAGGTCTTAAATTTTTAATAGGTTAAGATTGCCAATATATATCAGTAGTGATTAGGTTACACATTTATTCAATCATAACATGAAAAATATTATCTATAAGTGTGGGGTTTTTTATAAAGTCTCTGATGAATATCACCCCCAATTTAATTGACAAGAAGAAATTTCAAATCTAAATGTTATGATAATTTTCAAAAAAATGAACTACCATATAAAAAATATTTTATTTTGAGCATGTAAGATGCACTTTGGGAATACCAAATAACTTTTAAAACTCCGATAAAAATTTCAATATACATGATTATGATTGAAAAGTCTTGTCACCTAAAAATTATTATAGAAAACATATATATATGTACATTAAACAATTTAATATGAATCTCTCATCATAAGGTGAACAAAAAAAAGATGCATACTCAGAAGTTGAAAAAAATTAATGTTGAATTATTTGATATCTAATAATTCAATAAAGAGATGAAAAGGCTATACATAATGATATTTTTTATTATAGGAAGATTCAAATTGGTGGGAACATCATTGGGTACAATTACAAGATAAATCTATACACAGGTAATCTTTGTTCTTAATGGATCAATCCTTACATTTTTACTAATGTTTACCCTTGTAGTGTAATACATATTTTTAATGATATGATTGGACACAGTTTTAACATTAATGATAATATATTTTAAACATTTATGATAATTTTATAACATATTTGTGGGAGTAAATACACCTTTTAGATTCAATATACCAATGAAAAATACTGGGGTTTATCCTTCCCACATTCAGTTTTATTATAATGAAAATATTTCACACTCATTTTGTGTGTGTGGGGGTGGGGGGTACATTCTTGGGTCCATTGGGATTTTATTTATCATTTATATTTCTTCTCATTTTCAGTTTCTAGATTTTATTTTTTCTTTTTCACGCATTGTTTAGTTCAATTTTATTTTAAACATCTTTCTTATTCCTTCTCTTTTACACTTGATTGATAGTATTTTACCTTTACCTCCCCTCACATATTATTCTCACCAAATCATGTAAATTAATAAAAAATAATTTCAACAGTCATCATTTTATGTTGTTTTAAAATTTAACGAGATTTTGTCTCAGTTATAGAATTTTAATTTTTCTGGAAATTAATATAAGAGTGTGATGGACAGTAAATTGCCTTTTTTATATGATAGATATGTTTTTATCTCTACGAAACCACTGATTTTAACGATATCATTTATGTGAGTACATAATGATAAAATTATATTGATAATATCTCCACCCATCTTTTCACCCAACCATGACATGTGAATATTTTATAAATAATAAAAGGAAAATATAAGTTAATTTAATATTTAAAATCATTTTATTTTATTATTAAATATTTTTATTACTTATCCAATTTATTTCATTAATTTAATGGATTTAACTATGCATTGTTACTGGTAATTCAACTATTTTATTCCCTCGGAAAAATAAAAAAAACACAAAAACCCAAATAAAAATAAAAAAATAAATAAATTATAAGGGGAGTGATGAAATTTTCCACATTGGGGAATATCTTGTAAGGGAGATTATGTTTATATTTTAGGTTATTATTCTGTGAGTGGGTCTTGAAATATGATTTCAAAAAATATGTAGTGGGTTCGTTGGAACAAATTTGGTATGCATATGTTTTTTTAAAATATCCTATATCTACTAGAGTGAAATGGTAAAGAATATAATGAAATGATTTTCACACAAGAACACAGGAAGTCAGTGGAACTATATAAATTTTAATTCCTTTCCCATATTGGAATTTAACATCATATATAATTTCTTTTTGATACAATTTATGAGGCATATATTTTGATGACCACTAGAAATAACTCTATTGTGTATTTGATTCTTCAATAACATTTTTATAATGAAATAGAATATAATTAAATGTTGAAACATTATGAATTTGGTAATAAATATACAAGCATTTTTTATTTTTGAAATTATTTTCCCATTAGTGAAAATGTTTAGTTGTGGGGTGGTGATCACATAGTGATTCACTATTCATACCCTCCCATCCACTACTATACTAAATTGGATTTTTATTGAAAATTAACAATATGTTTCAAAACTTTAAAAAAATTTAATTATTATCCATGAAAAATATGTTTATTTAATATTTTTTATTTTTATCCTTATAGGAAGAGGTGATTTGGAGGGCCTTGGATGATGTTGAAGAAAAATGGGTAAAACTACATAAGATGCGATGCACATATGTGAGGTCAAAGACACACTGAAACTTATTTGTGAATCAAGTTATGTGGATAGATCCAAAATTCAATCAAATAAAACTCTTCTAAAGACACCCAAACCCATGTCACTTATTAGGGGGGCCAACCAAACTGATATCTCCATGGAACTGAATCTTATCAATTCAAACTTTTAGTTTAATATTTTTTCCATATCATGGAATTTATTTTTCCAATTGATTCCTAAATTTTGGTAGAGATATTAAAAATGTTCGGAGATAAGTTTTTTCTTTTGATAAAATATAAATAAGTGTATATAGACACCAAAAACTATGGTCCATGTGGTTACTAGAAATATGTGTGCTCAAAACCACCTTCAACTTTTCCAATAAAATGGAACCTTGGGCATCCCATTTTTATGTTCGACCAAGAACAAAAGAACAAAATGTTTGGATACCCAAAGCATTACTATCCTCATAATAGACGTTTTTTAGAAAATGGGAAGTTCTACTTTAAGATCTCTAGCCTCCTCTCATTCCATGGAGTTCTAATATCCTTTTGATCATCCCTGGAGGAACGTCTTGTAAATCATGTCCTTAAAGTTTTTAGTATTTGAACAGTATTTTTGATTCCAGATTTTAATATTGTTTTACTTCATCATAACATCTTCTTAAATTAATTTATGCACTAGTATGTCATACATAACTCATATTATCACTTTTGGTGGTACCTTTTCATTGGTTGTTTCACACATCGTTCACTAATTCCTCTCCCCCCTTTAAATTTCAGTTTTTTTTCGTTTAAGACAATTGAACTGTCATAAACAGTACCATGTCCTTGTAATCTAATTTCATGGTGAAAATTGAAAAAATTTACAAACCTGGACAATGAATTGAGTACTTCATGTGTTTCATTGGTTAGATTCATCGATGAATTCAAATACACATCACCCTATCGTCGATGATAGTCTATGAGTAATTTTATTTTTCTAACCAATCCTTTTATTTAACCACGTATAATCATAGTAGAATTATTGTTATAGGTATTAAAAACTAGGAATTGAAATATATATACACTATCCCTTGAAGCGATGAAGAACGAGCCTTATGATAGTTCCTCAGGTTGATAACACTTAATCAATTCAGTTAATTTTTTCTTTTCCTTTTTTCACTTTCATTTGCTGATTAGATTCTTAAATCATTAAACCCCTTGTTTTCCAAAATCTCATTCCCATTTTTTTAATAATCAATAATTTTTTCATAAATAAATGATAAAAGGCTCCATCAAGAGATGTCCTTGGGTGTTAGATATACTATATAAATTCATGTAAAAACTAAACATATTATTTTATATACTCAACAATGGGATTACCAGACTGGTGCACATTAATGATTATGTAATTATAAATGAAATTTAATGTTTTTTTAACATTACATGGGAATAATTTGCATGCTAATTTTTTGTGTAAAGTAAAATTTAAAATGTACAATTGGGAATAAAAAGTTTAGAGAACAAATAATTTACTTGAAAAAAATTGAAGAGATAGATCCATACCTTGAGAGGGAACTTATAAAATATTGGGAGGATCGTCATAATAGAATTATAATAACATTATAATATTTTAACAATGTCTAGAGAGTCTAACTTCACAATCAATGGGTTTTATGTTAAGATGAGTGTGTCAATGGGTGGATATTTATAGAAAAATATGTGGGATTCATTATTAATTTCTAAAAATAGGTTTTTTAATTTCTATGATAAAATAATCAAATCAAAAAACCATCCCATGTTTTTTCCTTGGTTTCTTCAAAATATGAGTGTTTTAAAAAAATTTATAAGTATAAGAACTGATCAATTTAAAAAAATAATTTTTTGTGGGGAAGATATTCTTGTTCATAAATAATAAATTTTAAAACCATAAAATATAACATTTGTTTTTTAGTATTAAATGAGGATTTATAAAATTATTAAAATAACATAATAACACATAATTTTAAATGGTAAACATAATTTTGGTTGAGGATACCATTTTTAGTTTTTATTTGATCATTTTTGGGCTTTAATGTGGTCATAATACATATATTATATTTATATCATTTATAATTTTATGCTAAAAATTCCACAATCTTATTAAATTAAGGAAAAATTCATTATGAATTTATTTTATGAGATAATTTCAAAAATTATATTTATTTTATCAAAAACAATTCATAAAATTTGTGAATTTAAAAATATAAATAAAAAATCAAATTTAATGAAAAGGTATTGTTTTTATAATGGTATCATTTTAACAATTATTGAGATTATATTGGACTTAATTAAATTATATTAACATTTATATTAAAATAAATAATAAATAATATGTTTGTATAATTTATATAAAAAATATTTAATAAAATTATTAAATTTATCCGAAAAGAGCGAATAAATTTAAATAATATATATTTTCTAAAAAACAATTTTAATTTCTTTATATTAGTCTCTAATTTAAATAAAACAAATTAATAAATAGAATAAATTTAATAATTATTTTATTAATATATATATAGATGATTCTATATTTTAGATACTTAACCCGTATTACACTAGAAAATGCTTTTAGGGTTTGGTGTGCGATGGTGAAACATTCATGTTATTGTTCGGTGAAAACAGTTTGGCTAATGATCTCAATAATCGTAATATTCTCTCACAAATGGTTAGTCATATTCTTTTATGTATTTCATATTTCAATTGATAAAGGTATAATTATATTTATTCTATCTTCCTTGGATGTTATGATAAATTGGATTCATAGGGTATGATCTTACTGGTCAAGCCCATCTCTTCTTTCATCTACTTCAATTATATTTTATCATAAATATAAATAAATACTAATAATATTAGTTAGTTTACTATAATTATAGTATCATTGTTTATTATTATTAATTAACATTTAAATTTTATATTATATAAATAATAATGGTATAATATAAATAATATTTTTCCATGTGTTTTTTATAAAAACATTACGTAATAAATAATTATATCATTTGAAAAGAGAATTATATTTATGAAACATAAGGTCATTGCGGCCTTCCCCCTTTAGAAATTTCACCAATGAAATTTCATTTCGTACACTAAAATGGATGATTGTACATTTATTTCTTTTAATCATTTAGTTCTCATATTTCAACATCAAACTTGTGGTTCTTCCACAGTACATTGACCAGGTGATATGTCTAGTTTGGAAGAGCCCAATAGCTATAATCTATGATCGTAGCTTTTATATCCTTTTATAAATGATCAATATCCAATAGTACCACCACTAAATTAAATAACTTTTATTGGTCTGGTATGTAGTTCTTCAAAAGGATAAAATGGAAGGCATCCGGTTTTTAAGATAGGTTATGAGGGAGTGTTAGTCAATAATCCTTGAATCTGATCCAATCAAGGATCTCAAAGGGGTCTATTATTCCTGGACTTTTCTTTAACTTTTTCCCAGACCTCATTACTATATTCCACGGGGATATAGAATGTAACAATTTATCCCCAAAAACATATTCTAGATCATTTCAATGATTGTATGTATGGATTATTTTTCATCTTTTTGGGTATTTAATATGAATTTGAATTTGTTGAACATTTTATTTCATATCTTAGACAACATCGAATTCCATCATCTTATACTCTACATTGTTCTCCCATAAAGTTGGAGTCTCATTACTATTCCCTTTAAGACCCTCATAAGGTTACATTTGAGTTTTAGAATTGAAGCAATTAGTTTATGATAACATCACTAAGGGAATTTCATGATTGGAAAATCCTTATAAATCCACAAAACAATATCTAATCATATCCTCTAAAATTTGAATTCTTCTTTCAGACTATCCATCCATATGAGGGAGAGAAGTGGTACTGAAACTAAACCCTATATCGAATTCCTAAGGAAGTATTCTCAAGAACATATAGTTAAATTTCATACCTTGATCTAACATAATAATGAATGGTACTCTATGTATTCTTATACATTCCTTATTTTTTATATTGGTTTTTTGGCCAAGAGTGAAATTTTCTTTGATAGAAATAAAATGAACCAAATTTTTAGGGTGATCCACTACCACCTAAATGGTTTTATTGTCTTTAGATATCATAGATAGTCCTAAAGTGAAATCAGTGTAATATTTTCCAACTTCAAATCAATTATAGGAAATTTTTTTATCATACCCATAGACTTCTATCATTCATACATGACTTGTTTTATATACCAAGCATGGTGATAAAAATTCTTCAATAATCCGCTAAATTTTATCACACTGAAATGTTTCCATTTGTTCCTTGTACAACTAAATTATTCTTGGATTAATAGAGAATGGATATTTATGTGCATTATCTAAAATTTCATTCTTTAGTCCATGTTTTTTGGGATAAAAATATGGGTTTGAATCTTAATAAATCATTCTTTATCAATTTAAAACTACAAAATATACTAAACATTTCTCATTATCTCATTATCATATTTTTTGGGATTTATTTTTTCTCTTAGGTATCAATGTTTTACCAGTTATTCTTTCAAATTTATGTTGACGATACTTTTTTTATTCCCATGTTCATATTTTACATGTCTAAGAAGATTGTATCCCTTTAAAACCTTATAGTAGATAGGGTTACATGATCCTTTTAACTCAGAGAATCTAAAACATTGTTCACCTTCCAAGTATAATAATGAATTAAACAATAAGAATCCATGATCATCTTTAACAACCTTTGTTGGTGGATATTGGGATCCATCTATGTGATTATATACCTGAGGCTTTTGTTATGTGTATGTTTCTCACACTTATACCCCTATAGATTATTCCACCAAATCATTAATTATAATATCATTGTAGCCAATTTCAAATCATGATAAGGGTATTTTTACTCAGGGATAATTAATTATTTGGAGTAATATCCTATAACATTATCATATTTCATGAGTAAACAGTATTTCATGAGTACACAATCCAAGCCTTTTTTAGACGCATCGTAGTTGGCAAAAATCCTTACCTGCTAGTTGAAAATGTGATTACAGGAGAAATTATTGAAATCACTTTTATATCATTGATCCTATCCTATGAATAATTTTACAAAAAACATGACTCCCATACGACGTAGTTTAGTTAGTATGCCTGAGATAGGGTAAATACATCTCTAATAATCAATGTTAGTACCCAACTAATCCATGGATATAGTGGATTTTCTTCATCGATATTGTGTGGGTATATCTTTAAATGGTTTATATTATTTTAGGATCCATCTATATATCATTAATGGTTATCACATGCTCCATTAATATTATTTTTTCCATAAAAACTCATATTTTCAATAATTTCGTACAAATTTTTCCTTTCAAAAGTTCTTCAACACAGTAATCAAATGCTTTCCATGTTTCTACTTGATTTAGGATTACATAAGAATATAATTTACAATTACAACCAAATATTTTTCTAAAAAATTACTAATGACTCAATTAATAATGTACAACATAAAAATTGGAATATCATTTAGTCTAAATAGAATCGATATGAACTCATATTGACCATACCCTGTATGAAAAGTATCCTAGTGGATATCATCATTCTTATCCTATACAAAATAACATCCTGATTAAAGATCCACCTTGGGGAAGTATTAGTCCTCATGTTTCTTAACAAATTACTCATAAATATGTGGAGGATTATATTATTTATTTATCGTGATATTGTTTAGATCATGGTAATTAATGGAGAGGTGTATTTACCCAGTCATATCCTTAATGAAAAGGGCCAATTCACCCCACGGCGAAGCATGTGGGAATATAAACGCTTTATCTTGTTTAACATGTAGTGTATTATTTATCACATCATTTTCCATAGTGTAATTTCTCTATAGTGTGTTAGATATTTACAAATATCATGGTATATGGTGGTTTTAGAACTCACCCTCTTATCTAGATGGAATTCCAAGAAATTATTTTGGAAACACATTATTGAAGTTCATTACAATGATCCTGTCATTAATGATAACTTTTCCTATTTTTCAATCATTTAATTGAAATAAAATTTATAATAGTGTAATAATAACCATACTTGAGATGATGATACCATAGGAGATTTGTCTTTCACCATTCCCATGTAATGAATTAGAATAAAATTTGTGATATAGATGGTTATTTCATTCTATTTTTAATTTGTGTTGTCTTCGTCAAACTAAATCATTTCCATGCCTAAAATAACATTTAATTCTAAATAAGACACAATCAATAAGATTGATGGGAAATTCATCCTATAAATTTTTATAGGGGATGAGTTATATTCTTGTGATGAAATAATTGACCCATCTTTCTTCTAAGTTGATATCTCATCATCCATGTTTAGAGGTGGTGTTTATGTACATCTAATAAACATTTATGATATGAAAGAATTCATATTACTAAAGTAAAATAGTATATTCATTATCCTTGAATAAATATCTATAATACCATCCACCACGTCATAGTTGGGATCCATATTTGATGTTTTGATGGAATAAGCATCGGCCTAGTTCATTAATTAACATAGTGTCCACATTCCGTCCATTTGAAACATTGGAAAGTAGGTTTTTTTTAAATGGAGTATTTATTTTTTCTATCAAATTGGTTGGTTTCTCTCATTAAAACTTTATTTCTAGGTTCCCATTATTTTCATACCAAAATCATTGATTTTTCAACTATAGGAAATTTTTTATATGCTTCTTCTCACACAATAGATTAGTTGAATATTGAAATTTCATTCCCCCATGAGATTTATCTATCCTAACAGAATACATAAAATCTATTATTATCTTCTTATCTCACGACCGATGAGACCTATTAGATTCATTAATCTCCATTTTAACATTGATGTAATAATATAAAATTATCACGTAGATTTTAAAGCGAGGAATTTCTAATAATTATCATATATTCAAATTAATCCCACTAATGAAGTGGCCGAAATTAAAATTGGGGTCAATATCAATGTTAGAGGCATATTCTGCAGGACATGTGTGGTTTTCCTCATAAACCAAGATGGATTCATCATCATTTTTTATTTTAAGTATCCATGTATCAATTTTATATTAGAATGTGTGAGGAAAATATTTATCCAAAACCATTTCTAGAAATCATTTCACTCCATAAATTTTTTCTCCTCAGCCGGCTACATCTTTCTGATTGACATCCATAATTTTTCAGATTCCCCCTATAAACAAAAAAAACAAAAAACATACCCTTTTCCTAGTTATATAATTGAATCAAATTTATGATCATCTCAATGGATTAAATCTATTATTTTTTATGAATTGATTAGAAGATCCATTAATAGTAAAAGGCCATTTTAAAATAAATGTCACAATTAAAAACCACTTTTTCTTAGGAGGGTGTGGTTATGTCTCCTGATTAATTTTCTTGTTAAATACACGAGTTAATAGAGAATGTGTCATCGTGGAGATCCTAATTCTTACTCCCATTAGGTTGCAAATCTCATTTGGGAAGTCATAAAATTTTCCACTATAATGGTTTTTGTCTCAGTTCATAATATTTTAAACAATTGACATGAATAAAGTGAATGTTAGGGAAGTTTTTTTTAATATATAAATAACATAATTTGTCAATAATTAAAATTAAATAGATAACTCGTAAATGAAATCTATTCCTTATCTTAATAGTTTCTAGGTTTCAATATATGTTATCTCAGATCTATTTCCTGACATAAAATTTTTTGGTCACTTTTGTTCCCATAACAATTATTCATGAAGAGATTTTGAATTTAACAATGCCTGTACCCCTGGAATTTCAAACTATCTGTGTAGTAAGGTTTATTTATCATGAAATAGGTGGAGATCAAGTCAATCCCAAAATTAACATTCTAGGGTTATTACCCATAGATATAACTTTTAAATAGAAACATCCATTTATAGTATTGAGATAGATATTTGGTTTCATGAAAACCACCTACTCTATAAATAACCAACATTTTCGAATATTTTACTATGATTATTATTATTCTTAAGAATTCCAATATTTTTTTCAAATCCTAATCCCCCAGAATTAATAGAACTTTCTATAATACCAACTTTGAGATCCTTTATTAAAATAAATAGTCTTTCATAAATTATTACATAATATACACATAATATAATTCCAGAAGATTATAGATTCTAGTATATTTTAAAAATTACATACATAGCATTATAACAGGATATAATGGTATAAAAAAATTATTTAAAATATCCAAAATATCCCATACTAATCCATCATTCATCTAATATGAAACAAGATAACATAGGCGCTTCTATAAGAATGGGGTGAGTTATAATGTCTAGTAAGAGAATAATGAATTTATAGAAAGTAGAAATTGATATATTTCAGTTAAAAGTAATATCATGGTGACATAAATGAGATGATAATCATAAACATGATCATAAAATCATAATATAGTTGATAACATCATAGAAACATAAGAAATGTGGAAACAACATAAAACATGACTTCATATGGAGAAATTAGGGATAACACGTAGTGTTATTTGGATATCCTCCTATGAACGATACAAGTTATATCATGATATCCCACTATTCACATTCATATCATATACGTTAATTTATGTTCCACATAGGTCTTACAACAAAATATTTAATTACATAATATCCATCCACATGATTAAATAATTGAAAAATATAAAATAAAGACAAGAATATATGAATCATTTGTAAAATTATATGAATTTACCTCAGTTGAAATGGGGACATGTATTCACTACACAAATTATTTTCCTTGAAAGTAAAAGCATAATTTCTACATTATAACAGGTTAAAATAATATTTTATAGAAGGGTTTAATGAGATTGAAAGGTGATATATCATTGCATGGGATCATATGGGTGGTAAAAGGATGTTTTGAAAGACATGGAAATAATAAAAATTTTAAATCACAAAGGGTATGTATAAATAAACTATTTGAAATAAAAAAATGAATATGAGAGAGTCACATACCTTCAGAGAGAGTATCTAAAAAATTGTGAGGATCTTAATTAGAATATGGTAAACCCTTGGCAGGGTATTGGAGAGAGATAAGGAGAACATATAAATATTTAACTAGGTTATAGTGAATATTATTAGGATGACGAATGGGTATTAATAGAGAAAATAGGGGATTAATTATTAATTTTTAATCATTAGTTTTATAAATTATATGAAAAATTATTCAAATCAACAAAACTATAATTTTTTCATGTCATTTACAAAATATGAGTTTTTTCAATTTTTTATATCGTCAATAATCAATATCCTTAGGATAATATCCATGGTGATGTAGAGGTGAGTTATGTTCTAAATAGAATAATATTAATACCTAAAAAGAAAATATTTTATTTGGGGAAATCATTTAGGGTTATTAAAAATATATAATTATACAAACATTATTTAAAATTATACACAACAATTTTCTGATGTATACTATTTATAATATTTATTACATAATTTTTAGACATTTCTGTAGTTCTAATACATACTGTATATTAATATTTATTTAATTTTTACCCAAAAAATGAATATCTCATAAAAAATTTCAAAATCAACCATTGGAACTTTTAAACATGCATATTTCAGAAATAATATTTATTTTATAAAAAAAATTTCAATTGATTTTATTATTTAAAAATTTAAATAAAATACCCCCTTTTATTGAAAAATACAATTTTTTACAATAACAGTTTTCCTACCCTTGTAAATATTATATTATACTTTATAATATTATATTACAATTAATATTCAATTTAATTTTATTTAATAATAATATATTGTTAAAAACACTTACTTCATAAAAATATTGAATTTAACCAAAAAATTTTGTCTTAACTTAAAAAATATATACTTCAAAAAAGAAGATATTTTGATTTCATAATATCAAAATAAAATTATTATGAATGTAATTAATAAATTTATAAATATAATCGTTGTTATAATAAAAATAAATATAATAATTCATACATTTAGGTTCTAGATAAATAACCCAATATTACACAAGAATATGCCCTAAGGGAGTGGTGTCTGGTAGTGATACTTCATTGGGGTGTTTCATCAAAAATGGCTTGGGCTACTATATTAATAAGCATTGACATCTCTTATAAATGTTTTAACTTGTTTTCTAGTAATTGGATAACATATTTTTTATTTTTAAGGGAAAATTCAAGTGATTCAATATTCCTTTTAAGCTCTTGTAAAAGGGAATCATAGGGTATGATCCTACTAAATGATACTATCGCTTCTTTCACCAATAAAAAATTAGATTTTCTTCATCACCATTAAAATATATTAATCAAAATTATCCAAATAAAAAAGGAAATATTTCTAGTTATTATAAATAATAATGGTATTCTAAATATGAAAGTTTAAAACATAAAATGGCCCAAAATAAAAAATGTGGTGCATGCATTTTCTATAACATCAATGCATAATAAGGAATCAATTCATCTTGAATGGGAAATTAATTTTTAAAACTTTTTTTAATTACACAACCTAGAACTCATAGTATTGTTTTATAATATATCTCAAACTCTAACCCCTAACTCATGGATAATTCCAAATATAAACCCTAGCCTCTCCACTCTCCATTAAGATAGGTTCTCTTACTAAGCCTCAACGTCTTCTCTACACCGAGGGATGTTTCTCCAACAAAATCTCATCATGTAAACTCACATAGGGCAATTTATCATACCAAATAGATACCAATAATAATTCTTGTATGGTAGTCCCCATACCGATCTTCAACTGCTTCCCTCTCACGTAGGGAAATCATTATGTTGAACATTATCCTTTACTCACTCACTATAGGAACACATCATACAAAATTCAAATCACTACCATCTATCTCATGGTAGGTACAATATAAAAACAACATCATTTACCACATAAAATGTGTCAATTTCCCCAAGATACGGGCATTATTCAAACTGAATATCTCCAACCAGCATGCACTACACATGTTAAATAAAAATGATATATATCTTAACAAACCATTCACATCAACATCTGATATATTACAAATCTCATAACCCAGTTGTATATGTGCATGTCCTAAATTTATGTCTCTATGTACACATCATCATCTTACTAGACACTCCAGATAATCATCCCATGATAGACCTAATCATTTTGGACACCACACACAAATCCCAAAAATATAAACATTGTTCTCATGAATAAAATATCTAGATTCCATAATTCCAACCAAGTCTCTATTCACTAGTAATAACCCACTTAAATTATCATATTATAACCAAATAACCGAAAATCCTTTTCTAAACAAATAATTTCTGACTAAATCCTACACCGCTTATAATTTTATTCATCAACAAACTAGTATCAATAACCACAAAACATACCAACCCAAATACATTAAATATCATTAGAAACTCAATAATATTGTTTAATTGTACAAAACTTCTCTAATCTATGTATGACTCCCATATCATATCTCTAATAGAGATATCTTACCCCTCTTTTTTAGCATTATACAATAGATCTTAGGCTACTAATATCACATCTTATTCCCATGAAATATCCAAAGCCTCTTATTAACTAAATTAGAATACTCCTCTACTTGGAATTAGGCCACTATGTGATTTGAAATCACACAAGAAGTAACAAAGAACATCCACCAACCCTATATGAACTATGCCACCATAATTCACAGCATAGGGAAATTTCAATCCCTATCCATTTTACCAAAAGAGTAATTCTTATACAGTCTGGAAAAATTGTGCATAAATTAACATATGGTTACATATTATTGGGACAACCTTGAACATTATAGATATTACACTTCTTCAACTCTTTATAAGACTCTTCAAACTACATGTTAGGATATCAAAACATTATTCCATCACATGACACCTATTTCATCAAAAATTAAAAAAAATAAAATTTTATAAACAATTAAATATTTTAAGATATATATGAATAACCCCTAATATAAAACTAAGTGGTATATAATCTCTAAACCTATGACCAAGGACACACAGAATGTCCATAGTGCACACACCGCACATCCATAAACAAATTCCCTTTAACAAAACACACGATGAATATAATATTTAACATAATTAATTAGAATAGTTAAATAACTTAACCAAATTTAATACCTCGGTTTAATTAGTGGAATATATTGTGTGTTCATCATAATATATAATCATATATCAATAATATTCCATGTAACCATGATCTGATATAATTCAACCATGATTCCCAGATATTTTCACAAAAACCCTCTTCCAAAACCACAAAATTTTGAATATAATTAATTAATAGAAAAATTAGTCGATTTGGAAGGGTTAATACCTCAAAAATAAGGTATAAAATTCTTAAAAATCAACCCTTATCAAGGGGGGTTCAAGGGAGAAAAAATAGGGGGAGGGTTTGGTCAAATGGATCACCCTTGAGATGCATTCCCTCTAAATGTTTCAGAGGGGAAGACTATGAAAATATAGTTCTCCCCATATATTTAAAACTCATCTTCCAAAACACTACTTATATATTAAAAAAATATAGGTTACCTTGTTGACTTAAATGAACACCACCTAGCCTATAAACACTAGTAGGTAGTCAGTACCCTCTTTCGAGATACTGACAGTGATATGAAAAACATCCAATTCCACTAGGTTCTCATTGATTCTTAGTACACTAGCACTAGGTACCTAGTAGTGTTTGTATAATTTGGATGAAACAAAAACCTAATTCTACCCTATATTATCTCACAATAAACCACTTAAATCACATACCTCACAGAATATTTTTAAATTGTATAATTCTAATGTGAATCCCAATTTTGTGAACACCCACTCTACTAAGACATAAAATTCAAATTCCCATTGAATTTCACCATACAATTATGATGAGGGTTCTAAAACTATTTTCATAACATATTTATATAATGAAATATAAATATATACCCAATGAATTATGGGAATATATAATTCTTGGATCACACACCATATAATGATATAACCATACATATGTGTGCCACCAGACAATGAAAGCAGTCATAAATTTATTAACTCATAATCAAATTATAATGATATACTACAGTACATTACAATTATGAAATGTTATAAATAATATATGGAAAAATTTAGATAATTACATTAAAATATATCCACTGTGATATTTGTGAAATAAAAATAGAGTCCGACATAAAAGAATATAAAATATTTGAAGTACTCTTTAGAGGATAATAACAAATCATGTAAAATTTAAGAAGAATATATGTTACATTTAATGATTATTAAGTTAAAATAGGTAGATTATGTCAAAAATAGTTTAAAATGGGTTGTGTATGGGTAAAAAATAATTTAAATTATCATTAAATAATAGAATTTTAAATTTAATATTCATAAAGAAGATAGATGAAATCGGTGTGAGAAAATGGATGACTGGGAAATATAAAGCGAGAAGTAAATACTAACATTACACCTTTGTATGTAAATAAAGTCAAAAATATATGGGCCTTAATAAATAATATATATATATATATATATAGGAAATTATATATAATACACTCATGGACTATATCAATAACATGGACATGGAAAAATATATATCAACTAAAAAGATGGATAAAGAAAATTGTCCATACCTTAACCTCTTACTTGATTGAATCCACTCTAACACAATATATTTTCAACCAAAGCATTGAAATAATATATATGAAAGCAATATTTATATTTATTACCTTTTATAATAACTATTTATATCCATTTTGATTATATATATTACATGTTCATGGATTATTTTTATCTTCATATGTGAATAATTTTGATTGTTTTATCCTTATTTTAGTATTATTTTTTGATTATTTTCATTTGTTGTTAATTTAATCATATATATACTATTAAATTAATTGAATAATATTTTTATAAGTATTTATTTGTTCCATTTATCCTTTAAATAAGTTATTGATATGGTTTAAAAGAAAACATTCAAAACAAGCTTGTTACGCTTAATTTTACAAATAATAATTAGTTACTTCATAATAGTCATTTGTTCAGTTTTCCCCATTAAAAGTAAAGGTACATTACATTTTTTTATAATTTATTTCATGTATTTCTAATATATATGTTTTAATACCAATCCATGATTGAAATTTTTAATATTGTATATAATCATTCTTATAGTTTGTAGAACCAACCAAAATAAAAACATTTTATAATGAATGAACGAGTAAGAGAATAAGTTAAATGATTTTAGTATAATGTTTATATAAGAATAATTGTGTTAATAATTTATTATGATTTTTATATTTATATTCTATTATATTTAGTTTTTGTTGATATAAGAAAATTATAATGTAGAATTTGTTGTGTACGTTGATGAAAACCTCTTTTTCTTATAATAAATTCTTTCATAATAAATAATATTTGAGGAATTAGTATCACTAGAAGCATAATAATTTTCTATAGTATATTAGGTAATTAAATTTATATACATATTAAATGAAAAAATTATAATATATATGGATTGAAATTTTTTGATAATTTGTACTTTTATAGATGTGTATGAGTAACATGTTTGAAAATATTAATTCTTTGCTGGTTAATAAAGATCATTTTTAGTTAACAATTAGATAAAACATTGAAATAATAATGGTGGTTAAGATTGCAACAGTTTTTAAGATTTATTTTTATTGTATATAAGTTTATATAAATCATACATTTCATATATGAAATATTACTATTTAATGACATAATTCATTATTAACCACAATAACTTATTTCATCAAAAAATATTAAAAATCACTTATATAATTTTAGATTCTTATTTCAAAATATGGAATATATTTTATCAAATTAAATATATATATATATATTATAAATTTAAATCATTGAAAATTAAATAATTGATTATAAAACCACATTTTTTAGAGTAAGAAAATATATTTATATAAATAGATATTTTACTCATTATTACTCCTTGTTTATTTAATGGATATTAAATATATTTAATACATGAAATATTATTGATTTATAAAACATAATTAATTTCTAAAAAGTCTTATATTCCTAATAAAATTATTTCAACATACCCATTGTCTATATCCCTAACAATCATTAATACCCAAATGATATAAACCAGTCATATTTCCGTTTTTAATTATTATATATAACATTAAATGATTATTTAAAAATAGTTCTTTGATGTACTTCATTTTATTAGTATAATAGTTATATAGATATATATGGTTTCCATGGGAGAACACAAGGATAAATACTTATATATTGAGGGATTTTTATTTTCATGTTATTTTATTCCTCATGAAAATTTAAAAATATTGTTCCATTAACCATTCATGAAATAATAATGTCAATTTAATTTTATACTATAATATTATACCCAAATGAAATAAAGTGTTGTTTTTTTTAGTTTAGTATTGTTTATGAATCAATTTATTTATTATATTTAAGTAATATTTATACTGAAAAGTTGTTTGATACTAGAAAATTTTTCAAACATTGATACCAATATACTACACTATGGTTCCAATTTATAACTGATCTTAAAATTTTATTCATGATACATTTCATAATGTACATAATATATATCGTTTTCTGAGTATAACAATTTATATCGATTTAATAAGTAATTTCATTGAATATAATCAAATGAAAAAAATTGTCTCATAATCTATATATTATTAATGGTATATGATCCATATATTATCTTAACATAGACTAGTTAATATTTAAACATAATCCATGACTATATCGGATTATAAATCAAACAAATCATACCATATATTACTATGGGATTGTTGGGTAGAAAATTTTGTTCCCATTTCCTCATAGGAATCCTTCATACTCTATTTCTATCGGATTATTACAGTAATTATGACTATCCAAAATTTCACAAATATCCCACATAAGATATTGGAAACTAATAGTTATGGTCACCTATAAAATTAATTCCATAAACAAGATAATCCACGTGAATATAAAAGTAATTTCACCCATATAAATTAATAGAGGTCTTGAGAATTGTTCAATTTAGAAGGAATATCATATTTATTATTTATACAATTTTTCTAGTCTCTCTATTTTGATATACATACATTAAATATTATAGATAAATATATCCTCCATTAAAATCATTATAACTCTTGTAGTTCCAAATTTTTTTCATGATTTCGTAAATTTAGTATTTTGATCATATTCCTTCTACAAAATTAATGTTCTCTGAAGATGTTAATTTATATTACCCTATAAAACATATGATTTATTTAATTTACCTAGTAATCATATTAATTTTTTTAGTGAATATCCTTATGATTATAATTAATATGTTTTGTGAATTCTTTATCTAATGTATTATAATCATATAATACAAAAATTATCCTGAATAATCTCTCAAGGTTAGGTTAGTGACAGATATTACATTAAGTCCCAATATCAATGGATAATCTCTTAAGATAGATATTAATTATAATGCAACTTTAATATGTAAAATTCATGAGTCATAACTAGTCCATATTGATGAATTTATTTCATAAATAACAAATCATTGTCTTGATGGAATGAAAACTCATTATTTCATGTTATTCCTATCATGTAACTCAAATAATTATAGAATTAATGCTATAAGACGTATTTTAAATAATATAAATAAAAAATAAATATATAATATAATAAATTTCTATAAAAACATATTAAATAGGGATTTCACAATTAATTGAAAAATTAAATATTTAACAAGACATAAAAAAGATACTCAAGTATAAATTCTATCAAAATATCTTTCGATGGGGTATAAAGTCATTTTGATTTTTCATGGGCCCATTAATTACTCAAAAATGAAGGTTTGCATAAATTTTATTAAATTTAATAAAACCCCTAATCGAATAAATAAAACAAGGTATCTCTATCCAATCTATTTTAGATAGATAATATCACAAATATCCTACAAGGAATCATGAGTATGTATATAGAAAAAATCAATTTTTTCTATGTTCATACCATAAAATCTAATTAGGTAATATTTTCCACATATTTTTTTCATCATGGGAATACCATTTTAATATAAGAAGACAATTTGGTTAGGAAACCATCATATAATAATGTTCAAAGATGATTCCATTTTTTATAATAAGTAATCTATACGGTTGTTGTAGAAATGTGTTATTTTTTTAAAAAAAACCTAGAATACAAGATACATTTTAATAAACCGCCTATTTTTTTTTAAAATTGTTTTTGAATGATTATATGGTTTTATAATAATCGTAGTAGTAATGGGAATTTAAAATGTTATTTTATTTTTTATAATTCTCTTAATATTAATTATAATTAGTATTCATTTTTATATTAGTGAAGGGTTTTTAGAATATCTACATGCCCATAGTTAATGAAAGATATCACAATCCCATTTATAAGATCATACCAAACAAGAATCAAGAATATAAAATTTATAATAAAGAACAAATAAAACCACTCTATGCTTCTTAAATCTACTATAACTATAAGTCTGGTCATGTTACCATAATAGAAAAAAATGATTCATTCTCTAATTATATCTACCATTTAATAGCTCTATAATTTCAAGGTGTTTTATATTTTAAATTTATATTTATCATAGTCCCTATATATGATATCTACTCATTTTGAATGTTGGGGGAGTCTTGGGTGTTAGCTTTAAAGAATTAAATTGGGCCTATGGTTTAATTAATACTACATGTTAGGGGTCAATGTGTGATAAATATGCATCACTATATGAATCATGGAGTAGGTTTTGGAGAACCAGACATTGAACATTTTGAAAATGTTTTAGGAACTTTCTCTAAGATCGGTCACAGTGCAACCCTTAATGGTCAAATTATGCGGAGTCTATGTGAGAAAGAATCATGGACCAACCACATTGGTTTCACCAAAAAATAATTCACTCGGTGCTTTTCAACATGGGTAATCTCTCATTTTTCATCCCTTCTTGTATCTTCTTCCTCTATCCCACTCGTTAAAAAACTGACTCGGGCTTCCACCAATCCCAACACCCAACCTGATTTGTCACAAGGCATGAAGGGTGTTCCCAATACCCAGTAGTTGATAACTAGTTTCTAGGAATCATATAGATCCCATTGGGAATAATTTTACCTAAAAAAGAAATAAAAGACATAGAATAATGAAAAAAAAGGTAAAATAAAAAAATTATTCCAACTTTTTATATCATATATGGTTGAACCATCCCATGTTTTTATATATAAAATGAAACTATAAAAGGAAAAATGGATCGAGTAAAAATACATACAAAAAGGAAGAAGATAAAATTTAACCAAAAAAATTAACTTGATAAAAAATCTTCTAGAGCTAAGCCTAAACCATATCCATGCAGCCTAATGCTTCACAACACAATATAACATGCCCAACACCATCCACCAATAATAATGCGATGCTAGAACAGCGACCTAATAAACCAAACTGTTTTAGTGGGAGCTGAAAACACATGAACATCGCCACAACCCACTAAATGTATGAATTATTTTTTATAATGAATTTTATTTATGCTAGTTCAAATGGAAATTATAATGTGTTATTTTCACATATAGATTATGGAAAACCAATCCAATTATATTATCCAATCTCAAAATAGTTGTATTTGAATTTGAAAAATATAAAATATTATTTCAAAACATGTATAGCAAAAATATCCATTTTGGAACCACATAAACCGTAAAAAGTTTTTAATATACAAATAATTTTTTATTTAAATGAAAATGGTGGCATGAAAACATTCCATCGGCCAAAGACACCTCAAAACCAAAATAACACATTTTAAATCTGTATTAATGAACCAATGAATATGCCTTTTTTTCCAAAAAAAAATAACACAAAATTTTTTAAAACTCATTTTCAATTGGAAATAACCCAACACAACCACATGGGTTAAGAACAATAAAACATGACCCATGCATCTTATAGAATATATCAAATTTAATCAAATTATGGTTCAATTTTAATTAATGTATGTGAAATGATACAAAAATAACTTGATCAAACTATACTCTATCAATATCCAACCTTCAAATCGAATGCTTCATGACCTGTAATATAGGATTCCATACATGTGAATCATCACAAGTCCTCCATGTTAACCACACAAGACATATTATGTAGAAAACCCCCAAATATATCATTTCTCATTTAAATATTTGGGTTACACTAGAGCCGTGTGAACCAACTAGAGTAACAAATTATATCATCCAATTAGCATTCAATTTCCCACGACCAAAATGATGTTTGGTTTAGGAACATATAATCCATATATAACACACAAGGAAAAACCATAGCTACCCTAACTATAAGGCCCATTTCGTAAACATTTATTAAAATTGAGTCAAGTCTAGAGTTTACCTTTAGGATTTATTCAAGTTTATAGTATTAGAAATTAGTAAAAACTCTTTCAATGTAGTCTCATACATTACATGTGGACAGTTACACTTAGTATCATTTTTTCCACCAAACGAAACCCTTTTAAAAAAATTTCATTTTCATGATAAAATAATTCTATAAATCATCTTTTATCTGACCCATACTTATACGCTATGAAAAAAATTTCAAAAAAATAGGATGATCACAAAAAGCTCATAGAGGGATATAAAATAAATAACAAAACTATTAGTCCATGAATAATTAAAACTTAGGAAAACATTTTTACAAAATCATAATTTTCACTAATAAAACATATAATATTTAACAAACCAATAGATATCTTAAAATTAATATTTAACTCATTGAAATTATAAAATCATAATTTTATCTTGTGGAATAGATATCATACTTACATTTTTTTCCTTCACAGCCATATAGGGTGTAACATTCGAGGTTACCTTGGGAATACTCATCACAGTATATTACATTAATCATTAAGGATAAAACATATCTTTTACCTATTTCATGTTACCCAATGTATTAGAGAACTATCATGGTCTCAGCCTCCCTTGGTTTATCACAAAACCACTGGTATATATAAGCAATTCCCATGAACCCTTACATAATCCTTACTCTTAAAAATGTATGAAGGATAAATAAAATTTCGACATTGGAAAAAATAAGATACCATTTCATGATATTGATATAATCAAAGAATTCTCAAAATTGTTTTCAATAAAAACATACCTAAAAGAGAATTTGGTATTTACTTTTCATTTATATACATTACTTCGTGTGGAGGAATCAAAATACGAAATAATTTTCATGGTGGTAGAAAGGTTGTTGACCATGCATATGTTAAAGTATACATTCCATTTGACATTTAGTGAAGTTGTTCTTATAAAAAATATTCCGTTTAAACCCATTAAATTATATTAAATGTTATTTTGGTTGATTATACACCATATAAATGAATCTGTAGTATACTATCAAAATATGCCCCCAAGGAAATGATATTAAGACGAAGTATATTAATGTGATTGTGACTCATCCCATAAAGTCGTAATATCACTCAATGATAAACATAATTTACTATTGAATTTTATGAGAATATTTTTCATGTTTATTATTCCATTTTATCCACTTATTTTAATTATATAAAAATTACTTAATTTTTTATGTTCATATAGAATATTTTGTCGATATTCGGTACCTGGGTCAAAAATGAACATGGTTTTGATGTCACTAGTTCATGTGGTCATACGTAAATCATCTCTAGAATAGTATAAATGAAATAATAATAACTTTTATAATTTAATCATAATTTTTAAATGAAATCATTTAATATGGTATGAAAAATTAACAACATTATATTCATGGAGATGGTAGGCCTTATGCACTCATGTGTTATATTTCCCATTTTTCATTGATCATTATTCAAATAAGGTAATTATTATTTTACATTTAAAAAATTATCTTAATATTATTAACATAATGAAAATAGTTATTTAAATATACTTAAACCTATTATACAAGTTATTTAGTGAATAAAAACAATTCTTATTGCTTTGTAGATGTGATAGTTCACACATATGCACAAACGACGCTATTGTTTTTATGTTAATGGAAGGTAAGACCAAAATTTAAATATAGTTATTTTAAAAGGATAAATATGTCATCAATATAGAATATTAATATTAATTACATCATTATTAAAAAAATTATATATGGTAAAGGAAAATGAACTAAATCTATTCGTGGAGGTGATAATTGATAGGTATACACGGATTATTAATTCCATTTTTATTTGATGGAATTAGAGATGTATTTATTAAATTATATTAATATAATAACATCTTAGTATATTTAGGATACTATATTTATTATTTTATCTTGAAATAAGATTATTTAATGGAAGTGGAAGAATAAATAAAATAGATAAAATTTATAAATGATTCATCTTTTTCAGTTGATCAAATTTGAAGAACACCATAACACCTCTAAGAAGGGTGATCTGCCTTATCTAAACACTCAATAATCTGGGGAGGTATTCGGGGATGTGGTTTGGGTAGATATATTTTGAACCAAATGTCTTCTGAAGTGTGATTATTGGAGAATTGATGCTATCATTTTATAGGTAATGGATTGGGAACACTTGGAAACTCTTAAAAATATTAAATTAATGTTAATTTATTTTTCATTCAAAATGGTCCAAATATAATTAATTTCAATGATAAAATTATTTTGGGCCGAATAATTTTCATATAAATAAAATTATAAATTGTTTAAAATATTTTATAATCATTATGTTCTTGGTTTAACCATTACTTTACAATTTTTATTCTTTCTGGGATATCATTTTATATCCACATTGTGTGCTAATGTATTTACCATAATATTGAAAAAGATGAAAAAGTGTAATTTATGAAATATTATAACTTATAATAACCATTTAGTTGAATATTATATTTTTATAAAAATTATTTCATTTAAAAAACTATTTTATATTTTTAGTTATGAATTATGTCTCTTTTATCACAATTCGTACAGGACTTCTTTAATAAAATCCTACCAACTTGATTCCTTCAAAATAATACATTATCTAAATCCAAACATGTCACTGTCCTGAATAAAAAATTTATATGATAGAAATTATTATATATGATATTTATTTCAATTTTTATAATATCATTTATTTTATTCTTTCATTAATAAGGCAATCACAACATCATCGATGTGTCAAAATTAAATTCTATAAAATAATATCTTAAAATTATAAATAAAATAAAATTATTTGGGTAATATTTTTATATTTCTTATTAATTTTTATAGTATATTATATCACTTACATAACCCATATTAGA